>JAIOJX010000025.1:92965607-95577273 GCA_022376925.1 Tragulus kanchil
TCAGTGTCTCAACCCCTGGCCTGTAATAACATAATATGTTGGATTTTAACTTCCTTTTGAAATGCTGTGGTCCCAACAGAAGCAGAAGTTTGGTATCTCTGAAGGCCTAGAAAGAACTTGCACTACTTGAAGAACAGTGAACTGTGTTTTAGTCTGGTTTTCTGAAAGAAGATAAAATATTTAACAACTGCTTAGAGAGCTGCTGCTCCTAATAACCACAGCTCCCAAGAGGAAGTCACACCGTGTTCTGGGCTCTATTGCTAAGGAATTTTCATCAGTGTCAGAGCACTATCAATCAACTAATTTGAAAATAGCTATTGAATGGTAAGGTATCATCATACTCAGCAGATATTCTTACAGGGCTCACCAGGAACAGGATATACTCTCAGGCGGCAGGGCTACAAAACGGCTCAAGGACCTAATACCTAGTTGCAAAGATCCTCACTTAGACTCATTTTAACAGTCAAGTCCATGCCGGAAAAGTATGAAAATTTCTGAAACGTTTACTCTTTTCTTATATATTTATAATCCAATTTTTCAAGGCAGCCATCAACATACTTATAGGTGAATAAAACAGGGAGAAACAACTTATGTGTTTTCTGGGAATATTACATACTGATTCAGTAAAGGGAAGCAACAAGGCTGACAACTGTTTCACCACCATGGCATTAGGAAGAGAGTGAATATCCAGCACTGAAACAGTTATGGTCTTTGCACTGAATGTATTTATGCCACCACAGAATATACATTTACCTGAAAACAATCACTATTTCCTTTTTAATGTAATGCCATGAATCTTACATTAATTTGAACTGGGCGAAGAATAGACACTAAAAATTGCACTAGGACTAGAAGCAGATATCTTTAAGCACCCATTTAACATATGCCAGGAATAAGAGGCAGGGTGAACAGCTGTCCTGTTCTTTAAATGCAAGCTCGAATACAAAAGCTAATTCTACCTTTCACTGCATAGAACACAGTGATTCCCTGTGCATTGGCAAGCATGCTCGGAGCATCCAAATCAGCAGCCAGCCCTGTTCTATTATGCAGAGCATAATTTGCTACAGCTAATAAGAAAATCCCTGTAGCCAAACCCCTGGTTGCTAGACTGGAAAACACAAATCATGTGCGTCTTTCGGGTGTACCAATCTAGTAATTATTTAGCCTTTGCTAGCTAAACCAGACCAACAAAGGTGTTTTTTGAACTTGGGAAATGAGAATGAGTTCTGTTCTATTCATTGGTATTCCCAAGTACCTCCAGATAAAGCATAAAAATGATAATCATAATAGCTTACATGTCTTGAACATTTACTGTGAGGGAGACACCAGAAGAAGCACTTTTTTACATGCATTATCTCATTTCCTCCTTATCACACCCCTATGAGGTAGGTAACCTTATTAAGCATAACAAGCTTAACTTTCACTGGGTTACATAGCTAGTAAGTGATGGAGCTACAAAACAGGGCAATGCCTGACCTTTTCAACTTTGCCTCTGTCTCATAGAGCAGCTCAGAGGAATGGGGAATCAAGTAGGTTCCACACAAGGACAATAATTCTGTTCTATTTAAGAATTCAGCTAGTGTACGAAGATTCTAGCATTTAGATGAGGTCCATATTTTCAGAGAATAAGTCCTTAAAATTCAAACGTCGGACCTGGAATGGGTAATTTAATCCATTTGCATCAATGAGAAGAGTAAATATTTTAAATAGGAAGAAGGATGAACAGAAAGTGTCCTGAGAATGTCAGCTCTTACACAGGAGCATACAGAGGAGGTCAACTTAGGTAGACAGAAGTCCCTTGATGCAAAAGTAGAGGATGAAGACAGAGGAGGCGTGAAAGGGAAAAGGAAGCAGTAGGTGACATACTGCAGTAAGTGGAAGATTAAAATAACCTTGAAATTTTCTTTAAAAGAAATGCCTTTCCTGGATCGAAGACACAGCTTCAAGTATCCTATTATTGGGCAAGTCAGCAGAAGACTTGAAAACTCTGATCCATTTTCCTTTGCAATATGAAATTCATACCTGTGCCAACTTTTACTTTGAAATATTAAAATCTTACCTAAGGGAGGAAATATGATGTTGAGTAACTATGTATTAAAATGATTAGTTTAAAAATAGCTCAAAAATTTCCAACATAAATATAAATGGCCCACAGATCTTCCTGAAACAAAAT
Source organism: Tragulus kanchil (assembly GCA_022376925.1). Taxonomy (NCBI): domain Eukaryota; kingdom Metazoa; phylum Chordata; class Mammalia; order Artiodactyla; family Tragulidae; genus Tragulus; species Tragulus kanchil. The sequence goes on from JAIOJX010000025.1 coordinate 92,967,781, forward strand.
ATGAAAACATCAAATGAAAGCAGTATTTCCCTTTCTTAACTCTTTTTACCTAAGACAATGTATATTTTTCATATGGGAGAAGTCTATGATCATTTTCTTACATGATGAAATGAATTTGCTAACTTATAACTCTTTAGCACTGTTCTATAAATTGACTTTCTGACCTAGTTAACTTTTTTATACTATAATATTGACATTTAGGCTATGAGCAGAGTGACATAAGCTGTATCATACCTTCTATGCAATATTAATACAATTTTCTTTTTAAAGTTTATTTTAGTAAAATAACTTTTAAAGTAGTTTATACTGAAACATATTTTTAATCCAATTCTTCTTACTAGTTTAACTTTTAACATAAGAAACACCTATGAATTATTTATAAAGTTTTCACAGCAGTGTAGTCATATAATGTGTTTACATGATGAAACATTTTGAATGTACTGGAAAAAGTTTTCTATTATGGATATAAAAAACTAAGCACCAGAATTTTATTGTATTTAAACTGAAACTGTAACTTCTTATCTCTGTAGAAAAAAAGTATCACCACATGGCATAATGGAAAGAGACTGAATTTTTTTATACAAGCCCAGGTTCAAAATATGCCCATCTTCTTAAGCAACAGGTACAATGAGGAATGAACTCAATCAAGAGTATACGGTCAGGGCTTCCCTGGTGGTCCAGTGGGTAAAGACACCACTTTGCCGTCAAAGGGGCACAGTTCGATCCCTGGCCTGGGAAGAGTCCACGTGCCATGGAGCAACTGGACCAATGTGTCCAACTACCAAGCCAGCACTCTAGAGCACTTGTGCCCAGAGCCAGTGCTCTGGGACGAGAAAGGCCGCTGTGATGGAAGGCCCACACAGGCCAAAGAACAAAGATGGAAATAAATGAAAGACCAATAGAAGTGGCCAGAAAAAGAGCATATAATCAAAATATCATAAGAAAGAATATATGATTATATATTTGCACATATATTTGTCTCACTGAATCAATTTGGTGTACACCAGAAACTAATACAACATTCTAAATCAACTATACTTCAATAAAGTCAATTTTAATAAAATAAAAAATACATTCATCCTATGTTTATAGCAGCACTATTTACAATAGCCAAGACATGAAAACAACTTAAAGGTCCATTGACAGATACATGAATAAATAAAATGTGATATATATATATATATACACAATGGACTACTACTTGACCATACAAAGAAATAACTCTATTTGAAGCAATATGGATGGACCTAGAAATTATCACGCTAAGTGAAGTAAGAAAAAAACAAATACCATATGATATCACTTGTATGTGGAATCTAAAATATGACACAAATGAACTTATGTACAAAACAGAAACAGACTCACAGACATAGAGAACACATTGAGGTTGCCAACAGAGGGGGAGGAATGGATTGAGAGTTTGGGATTACCAGAGACAAATCATATATAGAATGGATAAGAAACAAGGTCTTACTATATAGCATAGGGAACTATATCCAATATTATCTAATAAACCATAATGAGAAAAATACAAAAAAGAATGTATATGAAACTGAATTACTTACTTGTACATCAGAAACTAACACAACACTGTAAATCAACTATCCTTCAATGAATTTTTTAAAAGTTAAAAAACAAAATAAACATAAAATCATAAGTAGCTATCCATCCTCCCACTGACCTCTCATTAGGCTAGCTATTTCCCTGTATTTGGAATTCTTAATCACCTTTAGTTATATTTCACAAAAGCATAGTTGTTCCAAAATGGCATGCTTTAAAATCATAACATCTGTGTAGTGAAGAATTAATCTTACTTAAAAAGAAGTCTAGGGCTTCCCTGGTGGCTCAGTAGGTAAAGAATCTACTTGCAATGCAGGATACACAGGACTGATCCCTGGTTTGGGAATATCTCCTGGAGAAAGGCACGGCTACTCACTCCAGTATGCCTTTCTGGCGAATCACGTGGACTGAGGAACCCGATGGGCTACAGTTCATGGAATCGCAGAGTCAGACATGACTGAAAGGACTAAGCATGCACACACACAAAGAAAAGTCTGGCCTTTTGAATCCTTCATCCCTCTCACTCCTGGGAGATTCCAAGGGTTTAAAGATCCCCTGAAATTTCCCACATGATGCAAGTGTCTTTGACACTCATGGTGGGCCTCTGGACCACACTTGATAGATTATGCTAACCAGATGACTTGTTGTGGGTGTCACATCAACTGTTTTAGAATGGGGGATGGTCAGAAACAATAGCAACCAGGTTATTAGATGGTTCAAACTCTGAGACAGGTGATACCAGCCTGACCTCCAAAAGGGAGGGGGCCAGAGATCCAGTTCAATCACACGGGCCACAATTCAAAACCTTTGGACACCAACATGAAGTGAGCTCCCTATGCTGCCAACACTCTTTCTTTATGGCCACACTTCACCAATGCCAGCAGAGTAACATCTCCGTGAGCACATGGCAGCTTTACCGTTGGAACTCCTAGTTACAAGTCAGCCCTTTGTCTCTCATTTTTTGGCTGGCCCTACTTTTATCCCTTTGTTATAATAAAACTGTAACCTTCAGGTATAGCACATGCTTGAGTTTTGTGCATTGTTCTAAAGAATTCTCAAACCTGAAAGAGTCCCTGGGGACTCCCAGGTTTGCAGCCAGATGTTCAGAAATGAAAATGGCCCTAGGGACCCCACATTTGCCGATGCAGTCCAAAGTGAAGGCAGTGCTGTGTGGACTGTTAGCTCTGACATTCTCTGCCTTTCTGGTACTGCCTTTGTGTCAGCCCCAGGGGTGCTGTATTGCTTTGCCCCTCGAAGTAGCCTTTCTGGATATATTCCTTACTTGGCTTAAGGGGAAAAACTTCCCAATTCCTTTATTTATTCTTGTTGAGTGAACCTTTTCTCTCAACTGGTCTGTTTCTACTCATATAAATTCATGCTGGGAGAATCCATTTTATAATCTCTTGGCATGTTAGCATATTTTTGTTTCTATTTACTTTATTTATTTATGGCTGTGCTGGGTCTTTGTTGCTGTTCGTACATGTTTTCTATTTTTAAGCCTCTCTTCCTAGGGGGCATGCTTGTATCAGTATAACTTGTGCATACACACATGTACATGCATGCCTGTCTGACTCACTCTTGGTGATCCCATGGACTGTAGTGGTCCACTAATGACAGATCAGAACCTTTCCTTAAATACCTTGCTCCTGTGTTTTCTACCTTTCTTTCACCAAGAGATCTGGGTGTGAAAGCACACTTTCAAGCATCAGTCAAGATATGTAATGTAAAGGAGGTTTTTTATACAATACATTCAACTTATTCACACAGTTGCTTTACTTTTATTTTCCTTTTTAAAATTCTGTCAAACTGAGTGTAAAATCAATACCTTTGGACACATTTAAATTACTGAAGCTCAAAGAACCCTGAGAGCTCCTATAAGTGGTATGAAAGGCATTTTATCACTGTTGTGGAAGCCAGATGGTCAGACTGATTTTGAAAGATTCACTTTTGGATTGAATCAAAAATACATGGATGCAATAATCTGTAAGAATCTATGGTTAACATGTGAACTGGTAAGAGGTTCAGAATAAAGATGACCTAGCCTAACATGTGGCTGAAAACAAATCCTAGTTATTTTGCAAATAGCCATCTGCATGGTAAAGGAAAACAATACTCTCCTGGAGTTAAGGAGTCAGACAATCGTTCCAAGTCTCATGCTGTCAGAGGCACACTGAGAAGTATTGGCTTTGAATTGGGGTGACTAGGAGGAGAGCTTTGAAAATGCACATTCTGTGAATCAGAATGTCTTCTTCAAGTTAGCTTTTGCATTTGGCCTTTTATGCCTACCAGGTCTGTAGAATGTTCAATGGATCTCCTGCCCAGGATCTGGGCATTTTGTGTTGGCATGCTGAGTCCACCCACATGCCCCTACCACCCATGCAACTGCTTCCTTGTTGTCTTTAAATCCTCTCATCCAACCATGTATTATTTTTAAACTTAGGTATATCTCATAGAACAGACATGATTTGAGCATCAGGTTTCTACCAGTGAAAGCACTCCCTTAAGGCTGCCTGGCCTTGCTCCTGGGATGGAGATGGACTCTGATTCTCCAATGACCACAAGATTAAATGATATCACAGAGATTTACATAATGATTATTAGAAACAGCATATTTAATAATTTCATTTTGGTTCACATCTGGCATATATTCTTGATGCTGCAAAATGTGTATTAAATTATTTTTATTTCAATCCTAATACTCAAGGATATAATAAAAAATGAATGAAGATATGAATAGGCAGTTACTACTAGTCTGAAAAATGTAAATTATAGTAATGACTGCTATTGCTGTTAGAAATGAAACAGTAATAACACCCACTACTGGCAAAGATATAGGGAAAAAAGGTGGAAATGTGAATTATTGCAGACTTTTGGAAAAGCCATCTGGCAATATCTATTAAAAATTTAGAAATTCACATGGCTGAAAGGAATTCCACTCCTGGGAAATTACCCCACTGTAATAGAAGTATCACTGAGTAAGGCTAAATATACAAAGATGATTATTCACATTTATCATAGCAAAAGGATGAGACAAAGTGAATATCATTTAGTAGGAGAATAGTTAGATTGTAATATATTCCTAAATATCAACTTGAAGAAACATGTATACAATATAATCCCACCTTCATAAAACAGTGACTAAAACCCCTTATATGTATATATGATTTTGAACATGAAAATATACATGGAAAGTTACACATGAAGTTTATAACATAGATCACCTAAGGGAAAGGGGATGAAAGGATAGAAAAGAAGAGGAAGAGAGATTTTCGGGAAAAGAAAGGTTGGAAAATTAGTGTTCATAGACAATAGTGTACTTGATATGATCAAATGAGTACCACAATGTATGCATGTTTCTGGATGCGCACACATGTGTGCAAACAGGGATATGTTAAAGGAAATAATCACCAAATGGTGTCTATGGTTTTCTCATGGTACAGTGGTTCCAGTAAAAAATAATTTTTCCTATTTCCATAGAGTTTTTTGAACTTTGAGTTTTCAAATGTATGTGTATAATTTACAAAATATAAAAAATGTACCTTGTTAAAAGGAAGTCAGTGATTGTTAGAATTATTATCCACATCTACTCTGTATAATTTCAATTTCTCCACACCATTTTTAAAAAGTTATGTGTGAATCTGAACTGATTTACCAGAGGCCTTACACTGTGTCCTCCATTACCTACTCTCCTCACTCTGGTTGTCTGGACAACAGCCCTCGTTCACTTCCCTCTTTGTGTATTCTCGAACTCCTGATCCTAGATGCAAATCTAACAGATCCATCTTCCCAACTCTGGCTTTATTATCTATAATGTGGCTTGCTACCTACACTAACTATAATTTTACATGATAATTTACTAACTAGTTGTCACTTTGATTTCTTCAACCAATTTTGTCATAATATCATTATTTTACTCATTAATGGTTTCTACTAACTCAATACCAGGCTCATTTTTTCATTTCTCCTAAAATGGCCATTGTCTGTGTTCAACTAAGTGAATCTGAAGAATCCAGAGCCAGGGAAGAATCTATAAATGAAAATACATAGGTAACACATGAAAGATGCAAGAGTGCTTAGTATGGAAAAGAGAAAACTTGGGAATGGTATTGTATATGGATACAAATACTTAAATGGAAACGGCTCCCAGAAAAGAGAGGTAGGGCAAACAGTTATATAGAGTAGGAGAATCTAAGATTAATCCTTTTCACAACAGGAGTCACCTCAAAATAGAAACTGATAGTCTGGGACTCAAGAGAGAAAGTTTATCCAGAAAGGAAATGTTCAAATGGAGACACGGTTTTTGATTATCAAAGAAGTAGTAAAACACTACATTGGAAAACAGAAGTTAGATCAGATGATCTCTTATTTACTTTTTACCTCAGAAATTCTGTGAAATCTACTTACTGTGTTTATACATATGACTATTTCAAAACCTGGTTGGGTGAACTCATATCCTCTTTGTAAATATTGGAACTTGGATCAGATGATCTGTTTGGGATCATAGCACAGGACTCTTATCTTTCTCTTTGCTTCTTCTTCTTGTGTTCCTTATTTCAAAAAAGTGCTGAAAAGCAGGTCAGCCAGGAAATGCTCTTCAGTGAATCTCTCCTTATTTTTGGCTTTCATACTGCCTGACTCTGTTGAAGGTCACTTCTGACTAACTGGCCTCAGTGAATATTTCAGGAAATACATACTTGTAATCAGAAAAAAAATTCAGAGCTTAACATTTTCCTTACCTTTATTTTTGACATCTACTATCTGAGCTCAAAGTCTTAAAAGGAAGACCCACTGTAAATCTTCCTAACTCTTCTCTTTTGGAAACTTCTCCTGTCTTAGTTTTTCAAAATCAAAGTCAACCCCCAACACAAAGGTAACACTGGGCAGCACACACGGTCCCCAAAAATTTCTTCCAAAAATCTCCTCATTAAATTCTTAAAAACAGTATTTGTTCCTTTCAACATTGGTCCCCTCACTCCAAAACCTGTAAGATCTTTGCCTAATGAAGGTTTAAGACTATGAAGAAAAAAAGATAAATACCAATACCCCTTGCAATCTTTCCTTTTTTTTTTTTTTAATGTTGTCTAAGTTATCCTGAGTTTTTATAATGGATTGTCATTCTCTCTGTGTGTGTCTGTCTCCATCTCTCAGAGTTCTTTCCTTATAACATCCCTTTCTCTTTCTGACAGAATGAAAGATGCAAGAGTGCTTAGTATGGAAAAGAGAAAACTTGGGAATGGTATTGTATATGGATACAAATACTTAAATGGAAACGGCTCCCAGAAAAGAGAGGTAGGGCAAACAGTTATATAGAGTAGGAGAATCTAAGATTAATCCTTTTCACAACAGGAGTCACCTCAAAATAGAAACTGATAGTCTGGGACTCAAGAGAGAAAGTTTATCCAGAAAGGAAATGTTCAAATGGAGACACGGTTTTTGATTATCAAAGAAGTAGTAAAACACTACATTGGAAAACAGAAGTTAGATCAGATGATCTCTTATTTACTTTTTACCTCAGAAATTCTGTGAAATCTACTTACTGTGTTTATACATATGACTATTTCAAAACCTGGTTGGGTGAACTCATATCCTCTTTGTAAATATTGGAACTTGGATCAGATGATCTGTTTGGGATCATAGCACAGGACTCTTATCTTTCTCTTTGCTTCTTCTTCTTGTGTTCCTTATTTCAAAAAAGTGCTGAAAAGCAGGTCAGCCAGGAAATGCTCTTCAGTGAATCTCTCCTTATTTTTGGCTTTCATACTGCCTGACTCTGTTGAAGGTCACTTCTGACTAACTGGCCTCAGTGAATATTTCAGGAAATACATACTTGTAATCAGAAAAAGAATTCAGAGCTTAACATTTTCCTTACCTTTATTTTTGACATCTACTATCTGAGCTCAAAGTCTTAAAAGGAAGACCCACTGTAAATCTTCCTAACTCTTCTCTTTTGGAAACTTCTCCTGTCTTAGTTTTTCAAAATCAAAGTCAACCCCCAACACAAAGGTAACACTGGGCAGCACACACGGTCCCCAAAAATTTCTTCCAAAAATCTCCTCATTAAATTCTTAAAAACAGTATTTGTTCCTTTCAACATTGGTCCCCTCACTCCAAAACCTGTAAGATCTTTGCCTAATGAAGGTTTAAGACTATGAAGAAAAAAAGATAAATACCAATACCCCTTGCAATCTTTCCTTTTTTTTTTTTTTAATGTTGTCTAAGTTATCCTGAGTTTTTATAATGGATTGTCATTCTCTCTGTGTGTGTCTGTCTCCATCTCTCAGAGTTCTTTCCTTATAACATCCCCTTTCTCTCTTTCTGCTTTCACTTTCCTAGCTGCTGTGGTCTCTTATGATGGTGTGAACCCGCCAAAAGCATTTTTGAGATGACAGACCCAGGGATGAGGACTACATTGTATCCTTTACTTTTCTTGATCCATTCCTTCTTGGTAGTTTTTTCTTCTTAATTTTTAAACATCTATCACTTTAACTAGATAATTTCCTTAGCAATTTCTAAATCTTTGTTCCTTGACAATAATCTGAATGCTATGCTAACTAGCAGCTCTTCAATAGCTTTCACCTACGAAGTGAACGACCGCTCCATTTGATCAGCTGTACACATGAAATATGTCTTTGGAGCCATTCTATACCAACTTCTTTATCTTGGCATACCCATGCTTTTAATTCCCTGGTTTCTATGCTATCCAAATATTATTAGAAATGACCGATAAGGGGTAATGAAAAATAGAGTTCTAGGATTAACTTTTCTCTGTAAGTTGTTTGTGATTTAATGTTATGCATTTCTGGTAATTAGCAAAGTAAATTAGAAGTAAAAAAAAAAAAAATAGGAACTTGACAGAAGTTTCCCATAAAGTGGGAAGACCATATTCTGAGAGCTTATATCTTAAAAATGCTGTGAAAAAAAAAAAAAAAAAAACAGAAAAAGAAAAGTTGAAATTTGGGGTTTAATAAAAATCAAAATCTTTACATTAGACTACAGGGATGAAATTAGAGTTATAAAATAGTTGATGACAAAGACAATCCATGAGATAATGAGCTTACAAAAAAAGACTCTTTGATTGGATATCCTATACTAAACCCACAAATTGTTTATTAAATCGTCCCCAACACAAAGGTAACACTGGGCAGCACACACGGTCCCCAAAAATTTCTTCCAAAAATCTCCTCATTAAATTCTTAAAAACAGTATTTGTTCCTTTCAACATTGGTCCCTCACTCCAAAACCTGTAAGATCTTTGCCTAATGAAGGTTTAAGACTATGAAGAAAAAAAGATAAATACCAATACCCCTTGCAATCTTTCCTTTTTTTTTTTTTTAATGTTGTCTAAGTTATCCTGAGTTTTTATAATGGATTGTCATTCTCTCTGTGTGTGTCTGTCTCCATCTCTCAGAGTTCTTTCCTTATAACATCCCCTTTCTCTCTTTCTGCTTTCACTTTCCTAGCTGCTGTGGTCTCTTATGATGGTGTGAACCCGCCAAAAGCATTTTTGAGATGACAGACCCAGGGATGAGGACTACATTGTATCCTTTACTTTTCTTGATCCATTCCTTCTTGGTAGTTTTTTCTTCTTAATTTTTAAACATCTATCACTTTAACTAGATAATTTCCTTAGCAATTTCTAAATCTTTGTTCCTTGACAATAATCTGAATGCTATGCTAACTAGCAGCTCTTCAATAGCTTTCACCTACGAAGTGAACGACCGCTCCATTTGATCAGCTGTACACATGAAATATGTCTTTGGAGCCATTCTATACCAACTTCTTTATCTTGGCATACCCATGCTTTTAATTCCCTGGTTTCTATGCTATCCAAATATTATTAGAAATGACCGATAAGGGGTAATGAAAAATAGAGTTCTAGGATTAACTTTTCTCTGTAAGTTGTTTGTGATTTAATGTTATGCATTTCTGGTAATTAGCAAAGTAAATTAGAAGTAAAAAAAAAAAAAATAGGAACTTGACAGAAGTTTCCCATAAAGTGGGAAGACCATATTCTGAGAGCTTATATCTTAAAAATGCTGTGAAAAAAAAAAAAAAAAAAACAGAAAAAGAAAAGTTGAAATTTGGGGTTTAATAAAAATCAAAATCTTTACATTAGACTACAGGGATGAAATTAGAGTTATAAAATAGTTGATGACAAAGACAATCCATGAGATAATGAGCTTACAATAAATATTTAGGAGAGACTCTTTTAAAAGATTGGATATCCTATACTAAACCCACAAATTAAAATTGTCTTCAGTGAAATGTGGAAAACTTATAACTTTGAGATGCTTAATGAACATTACTTGGCCATGAGCAGTCAGCTCTTATGTCAATTTATCATCCTTTGCTCTTACAAAACACTTAAATGTGCTTTTAACTTGTAGCAGTATTCAATTATTTCTATTTCTGGAAAAGCACATGGCATAAAAGACAATTTTCAAAGCCAAGAACGTGAAATAGACACAGTTCAGTGTAAATGGAGGTAGACCTCTTTCTTCATCACTATGGATAGAGAAATACATAAATATGGGGAGGAAAGAGACTGGCTAAGAGAGGGAGAAAGCAAAGACCATTTGGATAAATTGCTGAGGAAACTATGTCATTAAAAAAAAAGCTTTAATAATTCACAAAATTTCTTTTCAGAATGTGAACATCTCTCATTATTTTTATACACCTTTTCAGATAATTTAAACTGGTTCACAATTTAATTGAGCCTTTTCAGCCTTTTCTAAGGGTTATTATTTCAAAAATCATTAAAACATATCTGCCTTGTGAAATCTTACAGAAATTTTTTTAAAAGGATAGAAAACTAGTGAAAATGTATTAGAAATAGACTAGAATAACTGACAGAGGACACCTAGTGGTGGTCATGAGTAGTGCCATACTTTCCTGTAGCACAGACTGTCTCTCACAATTTGACAGGAGAAATTCTCTAGAAGAGAGTGGCAGGTCCCTGCTATCTAGGTCACTTTCAACTGGGCCAGACGTACCACAGGGAAGCAAATTAATTAAAAAGCTACTGGTTTCTACATGAGAATCTGTTCCAAACTCTTTAAAAATATACATAGTCTGATAGACGTCAAAACTGAATTATAAACCTTAAACTCGCTAAGAGACTAGATCTTAATTTTTTCCACCACTAGAAGAAATGATAATATGTGATGGGTCAGAGTGTTATATAATGCTACAATGCCAAACATACTTCAAGGTAAACATATCAAATCAATACATCATATACCTTAAGCTTATACATTACATATCAATTACACCTAAATACATACATACATGCATGCTCAGTCATGTCCAATTTTTTGTGATTCCCATGGACTGTAGCCTACCAGGCTCCTCTGTCCATGTGATTTCCCAGGCAAAAATACTGAAGTGGGTTGCCATTTCCTACACCAGGAAATCTTCCTGACCCAGGGATCAAACCTGCGCCTCTTGGATCTCCTGCATTGTCAGGCAGATTCCTTCCCAGAGACCTGGGAAACCCAAAATACATACATACATGCCTACAGGTTTTAAATATGCAATCTGGTTAGAATTTGTGGAACCTGTGATCACACAGCAGAAAGTCGTATAACACACAAACTTGCCTCTTTTTAAGGGCTAGATTAATGTCAACTATTTTAAATGACAAATGCATTCAGTAATTTCATAAAACAATGCTATCATTGTGATCATATGTTATCACATATATGCACCCATTATAAACCAATCATTGTGGGAGGTACTGGGAATACAGAATGAGTGGACAGAACCCAAGTTTTAGAAGGCAGAAATAAAAAAGAGAGGTGATAAGAAGTTTCAGAGTTCCTGAATCAGAAGAATGAGAAGTGAGAACAAAGAGGAAGGGGCCCTTGGTTTTACCTACTGCATAAATGCTTCCACAAAAGAGCTAAGACTTCTGGTTGTTACCCTAGCGCCAGGTGTTGGTCAGCCTCACTGGACACTCTTTTGCAGATGGAAGAGACAGGAAGGGATGCATTGTCACTCCATGTTCTGGCTGTATTTGCCTTCTGTCTGACCATGGAGACTTGTCATTAAGTGTTCTAGGCCTTCTTAAACAAATTTAGCAAAATTATACGCTATTCCAAATGCCTAGGAAGACTAGATTTAAATAATTAAAATATTTTTTAAGTTAATGTGGTTGGAAATGGAAAAAGCCAGAGTTTGAGATCCAGATAGATAGTGGTCTTGCTCCATCTCAGTCACGAACAGTCATGAGTTCTGATGAAATCACTGAAACTCAATCTCAGTTGTCTGATCTGTCAAAAGAGGTTTGGAACATGGTAATGCCTCAACTCCCTTTTCTAATTCTAAGCATTAAATCACACACACACAATCTAACCCATTTGTAATAGTTTTCACCTATGTCCACAACCTTTTATCAGTCCTCCTCTGAAAAGGTAAAGCTATATTCTTCTCCCCTTGAGTATGATACAGACTCAGTGACTGAATTCTAACAAATGGAAGGTGGTGGGAGTGACAGTGACTTATTTCCCAGATTAGGTCATAAAGGCCATTGTAGTTTATGCCTGGCCCTCTTTTAGATTGTTTTTGGTGAAGCCAACTGTATGTCATGAAAATACTGAAGCAGACCTTTGAAAGGCCCATAGGGCGAGTAACTGAAACCTCCAGCCAACAGTCATAACTGCGAGAGCTATCTTGAAAGATCCCTTCCCCATGGTCCGGCAGTGAGATGACAGCAGCTCCAGCCAACACATTAAGTACGGCCTCATTAGAGACCCTGAATCAGAAACATCCAACTAAGCTGCCCAGAATTCTTGACACACAGAAACTTTAAAATAACAAGTATTGGGCTTCCCTGGTGGTCCAGCGGGTAAGGACACCGCCTTGCAGTGCAAGGGGCGCCTATTCGATCCCTGCCCTGGGAAGATCCCACGTGCCGCGGAGCAGCTGGACCCATGTGTCCAATTACCGAGCCGGAGCTCTGGAGCGCATGCGCCCAGAGCCAGTGATCTGCGACAACAGAGGCCACCGCGATGGGAGGCCCACACGGGCCAAAGAACAAAGATGGATGAAACTAGACAAATGAAAGATCAGTGGAAGTGGCCCGCCCACTCCCCCCCCCTCCCCACCCCCCCCAAAAAAAAACACAATTATAAAAAAAAAATAATAATAACAAGTATTGTTATTTTAAACTTCTAAAATTTGTGCTCATTAGCAGTAGATCTCCTTCTTGGCTCATAATATCATCCAGAACTACTGGCACTCAAACCTCAGTGGACAATAATGTAGGCGAAGAATTGTTGTTTTCTTGTTAAAGGTCTCAGCACTTTTTCCCTACCTGCATCCCTGCTATAAGATAGAAATCTTAATACTCACCCCCTCTCTCTAGGCCTCTCTGCCTAACAGGGTTATTGCTAAAGAGCTTCCTGATAGCTCAGCTGGTAAAGAATATGCCTGCAATGCAGGAGACCCTGGTTTGATTCTTGGGAAAAGGAAGATCCCCTGGAGAAGGAATAGACTACCCACTCCAGTATTCTTGGGACACACCAGCTTCCATGGGTTCAATCCCTGGGTTGGGAAGAATACACTCCAGTATTCTTGTCTGGAGAAATCAATGCCTTGTCCATGGGTCACAAAGAGTTGGACACAACTGAGCGACTTTCACTTGTCATTGCTAAAAGGCCCAGTTGCCATTTGTACTTTATACAGCTCTTTTAACTAGTGTATTCAGTCTTCACAGCTTAAAAAAACAAATTTTGACAATTACAGAGCATCACCTCCTCACAAATTTTTTTATCCCTTTTCTGCTGCTTCATTCATGGTACACACTCTCCTTCAAACCAGGATAAACTCTCCTCCTTCCCTAGATGCCTTCACTTTCTGTAACTCCTGATCAGCAAGCTTAACTCAAGAATTCTATAGGGTGAACAGCTCAGATTTCTTTTCACATTTTTTACTAAGCACTCCTTTCAATGTACATACCAGGACATTTAGTCTCACAAAGTAATTATAAACACTGTATTTTTTAACATCCCAAATTGCACAGTAAAAATGAAGCAGTGGAAAGAGTATCACCTATGTAAGCAATGGAACTTGCTCTCTGACTGCAAACAAATTATTAAACTTCTCTGAGCTTAAATCCCTTCACCAAGAAAACGAGAGTATTGCCAGCTGCTTCACAGAATGGCTATAAGAATTTAAGAATATGCTGAATGTAAAAAGTCCTTTATAAAGTGTTGTACGCATTGAAGTTAGTTTTACATTATGTTGAGCCACCCATGAACACGTAGTAATCTCTTAAAAATTGGTTAGATTCCAAGCTCTCAGGGACTTGTAACATGGCCAAATCTCTTTCTGTTTTCAAAACAATTTAAGTGCAGAAGAGCATATGAAGAGAGGCCAGAAAGTTGGATTTCAGGGTGCCATCACCCAGCTGGCATAACTATAGCCAAGTCACTTAGATATGGTAATGAGTTAGGGAATTTTAAAATATTCTTCTTGGACGGCAGTAATTGTGAAATAATACTCACAGTTTGACAGAGACCGAAGAATTTTAAAAGTACAAAAAATAATTAGCATATTTTTACCTCCTCTACTAAGAGAAATGATTTTTACTCTGCATTCATTTCACTTGAAACAGTAACTGTAAAAATGTTCTTATCTGTTTTGATAAGTCACCAGATGGTGTCTAAGGATCCATTTCCTTTGTAGTTTAATGCAATTGAAATGAGTTTGCTAGTCACCTCTTGAAACCTATGGTGCTTTAAAATCAATCATTTAGAATATGAAGATCCTAGTGAGGCTGTTAAACTCCATGACTTTTAAATGTTCAAATCACCAAAGCATCTTTAATTCTACTGGTAATGACATACACAACCTTTTATACTGGACATTAAGTATTCACATTAAATCATAATAAATATTCATGCTGAACCATAAGCCACCTGATATTACAAATGGTCATTTATGTTGTCATTTATGTACCACTGTCAGATCTGATAGGATAATGCTTATAATTTATTAAGCAATATGTCACAAGAAAATGTCCAATTCCACACTATTTGCATATTAGTAGCAATGGATGTTGCCAGGGAATTGTGGAATATAAATTATTTCTCAGTTTAAACATGAGGTTACCACAATAAAATGCCCATGGCTAAGAAAGTCATTACATGTACTATAGAATGAACTTGTCATATATAATACACACACACACACACACAAGCAGAATACTCAATATTATAGAGAAAAAAAGAACTAAAGAAACAAAAAGAAATAAACATCAAAGCAGAAGGGCCTCTGATTTACAGCATGCAGAGCGGGGATGAATGGGAATCTTGCAATGAGATGCATAGGGAAAGGTTAGCTCTTTATAGGAAGCCAAATACTTTCCCTTTATCTACAAGGAAGCACAGTTCAAAGCCAGGTCAGCCAGGGAAACTTGTAACATGGCCAAATCTCTTTCTGTTTTCAAAACAATTTAAGTGCAGAAGAGCATATGAAGAGAGGCCAGAAAGTTGGATTTCAGGGTGCCATCACCCAGCTGGCATAACTATAGCCAAGTCACTTAGATATGGTAATGAGTTAGGGAATTTTAAAATATTCTTCTTGGACGGCAGTAATTGTGAAATAATACTCACAGTTTGACAGAGACCGAAGAATTTTAAAAGTACAAAAAATAATTAGCATATTTTTACCTCCTCTACTAAGAGAAATGATTTTTACTCTGCATTCATTTCACTTGAAACAGTAACTGTAAAAATGTTCTTATCTGTTTTGATAAGTCACCAGATGGTGTCTAAGGATCCATTTCCTTTGTAGTTTAATGCAATTGAAATGAGTTTGCTAGTCACCTCTTGAAACCTATGGTGCTTTAAAATCAATCATTTAGAATATGAAGATCCTAGTGAGGCTGTTAAACTCCATGACTTTTAAATGTTCAAATCACCAAAGCATCTTTAATTCTACTGGTAATGACATACACAACCTTTTATACTGGACATTAAGTATTCACATTAAATCATAATAAATATTCATGCTGAACCATAAGCCACCTGATATTACAAATGGTCATTTATGTTGTCATTTATGTACCACTGTCAGATCTGATAGGATAATGCTTATAATTTATTAAGCAATATGTCACAAGAAAATGTCCAATTCCACACTATTTGCATATTAGTAGCAATGGATGTTGCCAGGGAATTGTGGAATATAAATTATTTCTCAGTTTAAACATGAGGTTACCACAATAAAATGCCCATGGCTAAGAAAGTCATTACATGTACTATAGAATGAACTTGTCATATATAATACACACACACACACACACAAGCAGAATACTCAATATTATAGAGAAAAAAAGAACTAAAGAAACAAAAAGAAATAAACATCAAAGCAGAAGGGCCTCTGATTTACAGCATGCAGAGCGGGGATGAATGGGAATCTTGCAATGAGATGCATAGGGAAAGGTTAGCTCTTTATAGGAAGCCAAATACTTTCCCTTTATCTACAAGGAAGCACAGTTCAAAGCCAGGTCAGCCAGGGAAACTTGCAACTAGGAATTAGAAACTTGGAGCTAGGGAATTAGAAAAGAGATCTTTTGGAAAAAGCTGTTGTGTCCAATGGATGACTATGTAACTAATAAACATAGAAGGCCTCGTTAATTTTATTTAACAGCTAATCACCAGATGTTACCAGCCATATGGAAAGAAATTTAATTTTTCAGAACTGGGATATGTGTGTGTGGTATAGGGGAGATGTGGGAGGTGGGATATGTGTTCATGATGGCATGTGCGTGTGTGTGTGTGTGTGTGTGTGTGTGTGTTAAGTACCACACAAATGGATATTTAGTTTCTTCTAAAAATATTTGTTTTATCAGGCATTTTAGTTTAATAGTAGAGAAAGAAGCACTGATTACCTGTGGCAATATCAACATAACAATGATATTTTTCAGTTTTCCACTGGTACAACAATGCTGTTATCATTACTTTATTACAGAAGAAAGGTTGAGAGAGCACAGATTCACAAAGTTCATCAGTGGCAAAACCAGGGCTTGAACCAAGGAAAGTCACAGTCCCTTTTGTGGGGAAAAGGCATAAGACTGAAATAGTTTCCCTGGTGCCGTTGGAAAACTATAGCAGCTTACTTCTTACAACCTCTCATTTAAAAAATTACTAAGCTCCTTAATCTAGTCCCTCTGTTGTGACAACTGTTGAAGATATGGCTCCTTCATTTATTCAATAACATTTCTGGTATCTAGTATATGTTTAAAAATATGGTTGGTTGTTGTTGAGTTCCTAAGTCATATCTGACTCATTTGCGACTCCGAGGACTATAGCTCGCCAGGTTCCTCTGTCCATGCGATTTCCCAGGCAAGAATACTGGAGTGGGTTGCCAATGCCTTCTCCAGGGGATCTTCCCAGTGCAGGGATCCAACCTGTGTTTCCTGCTTGGCAGGCATATTCTTTACCACTGAGCCACCTGGAAAGTCCAAAAATGGGGTAGGGAGTTCAAATATGTCTCTGAGGGAAACTCCATGCCTGCTTTCAGGTTGCCCTTGTGTGTAGTCTAGTAAAGTAGAGGCCAAATACTTCTGGCATTACTACTCCAGAGAGTGTTCAGAATTCCTCCCAGTCTTCCCAAAGATGCATCAGGAGCAAAGGCAAATACACTAGAGGGTCTGAGTAGTGTGGGGATAAAACAGTCTGTGATGAGCTGGGTTTAAAACTCAAAGTTTACATCTACGTGTTTGCTCACTTTCTCTCATTTTCTTCATTGTCCCTCATCTTTTTCATTTCTTCTTTCTCTTTTAAGCTTCCAAAACATCAATCAACACCACTATTCTACGTTATCTGACCAGAGTACACGTTCAAAGATCAGGGCCTCAGGGAACTAAGAGTGAAGTTCCTTCTCTAGGGAGACCTCTCGTGGTAATACCTGCAACTGCAAGGAATTTGACAGTGTTTCTTGTAGGTTAAGTCAAAATTTCACATAGATGAGGAGAGATTCCTTGCTAAATCTGAATCTAGATTACTTAGGAACGCCAAGCCGTAGGGATAGCTGCAAGTATGGGTGAATTTCCAGTGAGTACACAGAAATCTGAGCTTACAGTCTTAATAAGAAAGAATCTAATATGTTTATTAACAATAATGCAACCTGATTTCATATTTTAATCCTCACCTGGGCAAGCTGATTTGAAATTTAACCTCAGTCATTTTAGTGTATTGACCCTCATGGTTTTATCATTATCATGGCATTTTGTAGACCCTTTCAATTATAAAGCATCCGCGCTAACTACATGGAAATTTCCACTGTTTCATTGTCTTAAAAATTCTACGATTCTACTACTCTCAGCCTTGTGTAGTGCAAATGACTCTAGGAATTACACAGCCATTCTTCTTTCTACCACCTACATGGGCGTTTTAAAACGAAAGCCATTTAATGGGGATGTTTGCCATTTAAGAAGGTCTGCCATTCTCCAGGGGATCTTCCCAGTGCAGGGATCCAACCTGTGTTTCCTGCTTGGCAGGCATATTCTTTACCACTGAGCCACCTGGAAAGTCCAAAAATGGGGTAGGGAGTTCAAATATGTCTCTGAGGGAAACTCCATGCCTGCTTTCAGGTTGCCCTTGTGTGTAGTCTAGTAAAGTAGAGGCCAAATACTTCTGGCATTACTACTCCAGAGAGTGTTCAGAATTCCTCCCAGTCTTCCCAAAGATGCATCAGGAGCAAAGGCAAATACACTAGAGGGTCTGAGTAGTGTGGGGATAAAACAGTCTGTGATGAGCTGGGTTTAAAACTCAAAGTTTACATCTACGTGTTTGCTCACTTTCTCTCATTTTCTTCATTGTCCCTCATCTTTTTCATTTCTTCTTTCTCTTTTAAGCTTCCAAAACATCAATCAACACCACTATTCTACGTTATCTGACCAGAGTACACGTTCAAAGATCAGGGCCTCAGGGAACTAAGAGTGAAGTTCCTTCTCTAGGGAGACCTCTCGTGGTAATACCTGCAACTGCAAGGAATTTGACAGTGTTTCTTGTAGGTTAAGTCAAAATTTCACATAGATGAGGAGAGATTCCTTGCTAAATCTGAATCTAGATTACTTAGGAACGCCAAGCCGTAGGGATAGCTGCAAGTATGGGTGAATTTCCAGTGAGTACACAGAAATCTGAGCTTACAGTCTTAATAAGAAAGAATCTAATATGTTTATTAACAATAATGCAACCTGATTTCATATTTTAATCCTCACCTGGGCAAGCTGATTTGAAATTTAACCTCAGTCATTTTAGTGTATTGACCCTCATGGTTTTATCATTATCATGGCATTTTGTAGACCCTTTCAATTATAAAGCATCCGCGCTAACTACATGGAAATTTCCACTGTTTCATTGTCTTAAAAATTCTACGATTCTACTACTCTCAGCCTTGTGTAGTGCAAATGACTCTAGGAATTACACAGCCATTCTTCTTTCTACCACCTACATGGGCGTTTTAAAACGAAAGCCATTTAAGGTTGGGGGTATGTTTGCCATTTAAGAAGGTCTGCCATTCTAGAAGCCCAGAGATTTTACCATCCTAATCTCAAAGAATCCCTTTTTTCTGAGGTCAATTCTTTTATTCAAAGGTTCTCTTGCTCATCTTCAGGTAAGACTTACCACCATCTCCTCAGAGGGATGAGAATTTAAAAAGAACCATGTTTGCATGTAAATTCTGTTTTCTACCATGCCACAAACCTCCCATTAGTCAAAAAAGCTGAGAGTCTGACAGTTGTTTGAAGGCAGAGAATAGTAATAAGGAAATACAGATAAAAATGAATTATTATGTCAAAAATTATTCTACTTCACTAACCTGGCAGAGATGGAGTGGGACAGTTAGAGTTTTGCACCTCCAGATGTTAGTATGCCATGGTCTTGATAGGTTATAAGCTGCATGGAGTGAGCCAGATCTGGTTTTGATTGAGAAAAGAAGTCCTCTCAAAGGTCACAGGTAGATTTTAGGCTGATGCTGGTGCTGGTTGTTAGAGAGTGAAAGCTTCCTTAACCCAGACCAAAGTGTTCTCCCTTCATAGTTTGGTTCTATTTAGACTTGAGATCCAAGTCCAAGTTCAAAGGGTTACTTGGGCTATTTCATAGCACAAATAGGTAGCCACAGTTAGATGAAAGCTAATATGATGAGATGTAAGCTAATATAGTAAGTTACTGGGACCTAGATGATTAAGAATTTGGGAAAAATAAAGTTTCTGGGAAGAGTCCATGGCATAAGTCACTGCATTTCCTATGACAGCTGAGATTTCAGACTTAGGATGTCAGTAGACACAAGGAGTAAAAAGACTTAGGATTCATCAGGAACTAGAAAAATAAAAAGAGAAAAATATAAATTGACAAACTTGAAGAACTATTTCAAGAATAGAGGATAAAAGAGTGAAAACAATTAACAGGCTCATAGAATGAGAGGATATCATCAAAAGCACCAATATTGTGTAACGAGAGTAACAAAGGAGAGAAGAGATAAAAGCTAAAACAATGAAGAAATTGTGCCTGTAAAACTACCAAGTTTAATGAAAAACATTAACCAAGAAGTTCAATAACCTAAATGCATGAAATTGATGTACAGACAGATCACAGTGGTAATGCTGAAAGGCAGAAAGAAAGAGGAATCCTGAAAGCAGTAGGAGCAATAGGCAAAACCACATACAAGGGAGTCCTTGGGGCCTCCCAGGTGACACTAGTGGTAAAGAACTTGCCTGACAAAGTAGGAGATGTAAGAGACACAGGTTTGATCCCTGGATTGGGAAGATCTCCTGGAGGAGGGCACCTCAATCCACTCCAGTATTCTTGCCTGGAGGATCCAATGGACAGAGGAGCCTGACAGGCTACAGTTCATGGGGTTGCAAAGAGCTGGACACAACTGAAGCTACCGAGCACACACATTCACAATACTCTAAAAATTGACTTCACCTCTGAAACAATGGAAGTCAAAAAGTAGTATGACATCATAATTCAAGGGCTGAAAGAAAAAAAAAAAAAAAAACTATTCACCAAGTGTCTTATATTTAGCAAACTATTCAAATAATGTTTTGACAAAATAAAGTTATTTCCACGTAAACCAAAATTGAGAAAATTTGTGGCTAGTAGGCCACTCCACAAGAAGCTCTAAAGAAACTGTTTAAGCTAAAAGCAAGTGGAATGAGAGAGAAATTTATATCCACATGTGAAAAATAAAGGCCAATGATATAAAGTAATGATGTAATTATAAAATATAGCATAGTTGCATATTTATTTTCCTTTCTTACTTTAACTGATTTCAAAAACAAGTATGTAAATCAACATGTGTATAACCATGCCATGGAACTACAACATTTAGAAATATAATATATTCAATAATAACACTTCAAAGAATGTGTAGAAACAAAGCTATCCTGACATGAGGAATTATAATTAAATGATAACTCGAATCCATAGGAATAAATGAAGAGAGCAAGAAATGGTTTTTAAAAAGGTTAACATAAACTCTGTAAGCATACATTTTTTTATCCTTTCTTCTCTCAACTTCTTTAGGAGGTATAGCACTATATAAAGTAACAATTATAAAAAGGTATTGTTTTGTTTGGGGAATAGAGCTGTAAAGAGGCAGAATTTCTATATCTAACTGGAATTAAGTTGGTATAAGTTTGACATAGATTATGGTAAGTTAGGTTGCCCTAGAGCCATACCAAGAAATTAACAATAAACTCTGAAATATAATTAAAGGAATTAAAGTGTTACAGTAGAAAATATTCCCTTAACATACACACATACACACACACAAACACACAGTAAAGTAGAACCAGTGGAACCCAAAAGACATAAGACATATAGAAAACAAAAGACAAAAGAACAGATGTCACTTTAACAATGTCAATAATAACATGCAGTATAAACACATTGGGCTTCCCTGGTGGCTCAGACAGTAAAGAATCTGCCTACAATGCAGGAGACTCAGATTCAATCCCTGGGTTGGGAAGATTCCCTGGAGGAAAACACAGCAATCCACTCCAGTATTTTTACCTGAAGAATCCCCATAGACAGCAGAGTTTGGCGGGCTGCAGTTTCATGAGGTTGCAAAGAGTCAGATACAACTGACTGATCAAGCACACATAAACACATTAGACAACCCAGTCAAAAGTCTGAGATCATCAGGCTGGATTAAAAATCAAGATACAGCTGTATTCTGTCTACAAGAAAAACACCTGTAATTCAAAGATACAAATAGACTGCAAATGAAAGAATAGAAAAAAATTCAACCAACAATCAAATCAAGCTAGAAGATATATACTTATATCTGACAATGTAGACTTAAAATTTTTTTAAATTTATTACAGGTAAAGAAAGACATTTTGTAATGATAAAGAGATCAAATCATTAGGAAGATATAGCAATTGGAAATACACATACATACATATATGTATGTATGCATGCTAAGTCACTTCAGTTGTATCCAACTCATTGCAACCTTAGGGACTGTAGCCCACCCAGTCTCCTCTGTCCACGGGATTTTCCACACAAGAATACTGGAGTGGGTTGCTCTGTTCATGGGATTTTCCACACAAAAATACGGGAGTGGGTTGCCATTTCCTCTTCCAGACGATCTTCTCAACCCAGGGATCAAACTTGAGTCTTCTGTGTCTCCTGCATTGCCAGGCAGACTCATCACCCATGAGTCACCAGGGAAATCCCTCATTTATACTAGCCGAAGACTTTAATATTTGGTTTTCAATAATGAATAGAACTAAGCAGAAGATCAATAAAGAAACAGAAGATGTGAAAAAATACTATAAACTGACTAGACATAGGCATCTATAAAACACTCTACCAGCAACAAGAGAATGTCATTCTTTTCAAACACATATTGAATATTCTCTAGGAGAGACCACCTGTTAAGCCAAAAAAAAAAAAGCCTTAATAAATTTAAAACTATTGGAAACATACATACAAACATGTTCTCTGTTCACCATGGAATGAATTTAGAAATCACCTGCTAAAGAATTTTGGAGAATTCACAACTATGTGGAAGTTAGACAACTTCTCCTAAACACCCAGTAGGTCAAAGTACACATCAGAAGGGAAAATGGAAAGTAATTTAGAAGAATAATTAACTCACAAAATGACAAAAGAAGAAACATCTCAAATCAATACACCTGCACTCTACCTTAAGACACTGGGAAAAGAACAAACTACAGGCCTCCCTTTGTACAGTTCCCCCTTTCATTAAAGGTTATTTTTAATCTGAATTCTTCAAATGGTACAGATTATCAAAACTGATAAAAAAAATTTTTTTTTTGAATTTGTAAGTTCTATAATGGGTTAAAAGATTTAATCAGTAATAAAATAGCCCCTAAAACAGCTCAGCTCCAGATGATTTCACTGATACATTCTACCAAATATTTAAAGAAACATTTTTGGCAAACTCTTTAATAACAAAAGAGGGGACACTTCCCTCATTCTCTAATGCCAGTATTACCCTGAAACTAATGCCAATACCAAGGCATCACAAAAAAAAGACACACAGAATAGGGCTTCCTTGGTGGTCCAGGGTGTAAAGAGTCCACCTTGCAGTACAACGGGCACCAGTTTAATCCTCGGCCTGGGAAGATCCCACATGCTTAGGAAAGGCTGGGCCAATGTGTCCAATTAGGAGCCGGTGCTCTGGAGCACATGAACCCAGAGCTGGTGCTCTGTAAGGAGAGAGGCCACTGAGATAGGAGGCCCACACAGGCCAAAGAATAAAGATGGATGAAAAATAAAAAACGATGACTTAGAGGCAAAAAACCCCCCATGGAATAATATGAATTTGTGTGTCTTATGAACACAGACATAGAAATCTTCAACTGAATACTAGCCAGCCTTGCAACATACAAAAAAGATTATATAACCATGAACCAGTGGAATTTATCCAAGACTGATTTAACATCCAAAAAAAAAAAATTACTGCAATATACCATATCAATAAAGGACAAAAACCATGTAATCTTTGGAAAAGAGCATCTGACAAAATTCAGCATCCCTTCGTGATAAAACTTATCAACAGACTAGGAATAAAAAGATACTTTCTCAGGTTGAATAAAATTTTCCTCAGTGCCTGGGATGAGCCAGGGCCAGGGCCAGGCAGTACCATCAGGGTGTCGATATAGGCACAACCCTTGTGGTCACTGGTCTCTGTTTTTCAATTTCAGGATGTGGTACAGCTCTAACATCACTATCACCACAGTGTATGAGAGTGACTATGGAGTCATTCAGGGGCCCTCTGGTCCAGTTTCAGGAAGTGACCTGCTGGTAGGACCATTCTCACTAGCCAGGATGGAATTGGCATCACACAAGCCTGGGTTGCCAGAGTGCTGATGGTCACTCAGAGCACACACTGGACAAGTTTAGGGCTTTGAGCTACCAAAAGGTCTACCAAAATATTTGGACATGAGCCATCCATGTGGGCTCATGGGTTATTTCTCACTCTTCTATATTTCAGCTATTGCTGACCACATGTTCCCTCTTTGGTTTACAGACCCCAAGGAAAACGGTGGTAACAGTAGAGTAGATTTCTTTTAACCTGCGAGCCCCTACTGCTGGAATCCAGAAGCTGGCCCATCCTCTCTAATGCCAGTATTACCCTGAAACTAATGCCAATACCAAGGCATCACAAAAAAAAGACACACAGAATAGGGCTTCCTTGGTGGTCCAGGGTGTAAAGAGTCCACCTTGCAGTACAACGGGCACCAGTTTAATCCTCGGCCTGGGAAGATCCCACATGCTTAGGAAAGGCTGGGCCAATGTGTCCAATTAGGAGCCGGTGCTCTGGAGCACATGAACCCAGAGCTGGTGCTCTGTAAGGAGAGAGGCCACTGAGATAGGAGGCCCACACAGGCCAAAGAATAAAGATGGATGAAAAATAAAAAACGATGACTTAGAGGCAAAAAACCCCCCATGGAATAATATGAATTTGTGTGTCTTATGAACACAGACATAGAAATCTTCAACTGAATACTAGCCAGCCTTGCAACATACAAAAAAGATTATATAACCATGAACCAGTGGAATTTATCCAAGACTGATTTAACATCCAAAAAAAAAAAATTACTGCAATATACCATATCAATAAAGGACAAAAACCATGTAATCTTTGGAAAAGAGCATCTGACAAAATTCAGCATCCCTTCGTGATAAAACTTATCAACAGACTAGGAATAAAAAGATACTTTCTCAGGTTGAATAAAATTTTCCTCAGTGCCTGGGATGAGCCAGGGCCAGGGCCAGGCAGTACCATCAGGGTGTCGATATAGGCACAACCCTTGTGGTCACTGGTCTCTGTTTTTCAATTTCAGGATGTGGTACAGCTCTAACATCACTATCACCACAGTGTATGAGAGTGACTATGGAGTCATTCAGGGGCCCTCTGGTCCAGTTTCAGGAAGTGACCTGCTGGTAGGACCATTCTCACTAGCCAGGATGGAATTGGCATCACACAAGCCTGGGTTGCCAGAGTGCTGATGGTCACTCAGAGCACACACTGGACAAGTTTAGGGCTTTGAGCTACCAAAAGGTCTACCAAAATATTTGGACATGAGCCATCCATGTGGGCTCATGGGTTATTTCTCACTCTTCTATATTTCAGCTATTGCTGACCACATGTTCCCTCTTTGGTTTACAGACCCCAAGGAAAACGGTGGTAACAGTAGAGTAGATTTCTTTTAACCTGCGAGCCCCTACTGCTGGAATCCAGGGAAGCTGGCCCATCCTCTCTGCGGGAGTCCTCCAAGGGTTGCTGCTCACATCCCCTGTGAGGGCTTTCAGACGTTTGCTTCACAATGCAACCAAACTTCTGATCTACGTTCTCTCTTGCCTGTAATCTATGTAGTCACATTGTGTTAGTGTCCCCAGTCAGCCTTAAACACAAACATTTCTAGTGTGAAAAGGACAGTTTTCACCCCCTCCACAGATCCTCTGACTATTTTCCCCACTGATGAGACAATGTGGAAGAGAGAGTTGCAGTCAACATTTATAGTATTGTTATTACTGTTCAACAAGCTGTAGAGGAAACAAAGTTCTATGTTTATGCTATAAAATTCTGAATGAGAATTTTAACATGATCACGAAATGCATTATTACTCATACTTTTCCAGATACCCTGGGTAGAACTTGCATGTGTGGCTATCATCAAGAAAGTATAGCAGCAAGCTTTGAGAGAGGCACCAGAAGCCAGCATTCACTGTCAGCTCTGCAGGGGGATATAACTTCCCCAGATTCCTCAGTCTTGCTGTAAAGTTTAGCCTCCTGAGATTTCGCCTAGGCCATGAAAACTGAACCTGTAGCAGCCTGTCTAGTTAATTGCTCTGATACAACTTATTAGAGGTGCCCCAGGGTCCCAGGAAGACTGAAAAACATGAAGAGGGGAGTGAATGCCATGTTTCATTTTATGTCTTTCTGTAAGAAGAAAAATTTCTGCTTCTATATTTTCATTGCCTTTTTCTTTAACAACAAAGTTTATCTGAGGGGAAACATTTTTATTTCAATTTTTTAAATGTATTAAAGCATGGTTGATTTACAATGTGTTCATTTCTATTATATCCCAAAGTGATGCACTTATTTATATACATATATTCTTTTTCATATTCTCTTCCATTATGGTTTATCCAAGGAGATAGGACATATTTCCCTGTGCTATACAGTAAGGACTTGTTATTTATCAGTTATATATATATATATGTATAATAGTTTCTACCTGCTAATCCCAAATTTCCAATTCATATGCCCAACCCCCTCATTTCATTTTTTGTACGCACTGTATTAAGTGAATAAATGTTCCATTATAACAAAAAAACATTAAAGCTTCAGTTTTAATATGAGTATTTCATGAGCTATAACAATAAAAAGTTAAACTTTTTAGGACATTTCAAATAAAGGCAAACATTCCACCAAACTGGTCTTTAGACAACATTTCACATATTCCCAAGAAATGGTACAACTGACAGAGTAAACGAGGATGGGTCTAGAAATAAAGAGAGATACGCAGGAAGTATCATTCCCAAAACAAATCTCCCAATAGTTTAAATTGTGAAAGCAGAGTATGGCATATTAATTTACACTACAAGACAACTGTTCAAGTTTCACAGCACTGCATATTTCCTATACTTATTACTGCATGAGAAAGAAATCACTTAATGCCAGTGAGCCTCAACTTCTCATCCATAAAATGAATTGCATTGTTTATAATGAAACATGTATTCATGTATACCTTTCAAATTGGAAAGAGGATCTAAAATATGTCAGTAAAGCATTTTACAGAGCACCTAACAGAGTGCTCAGTAGATTCTCTGTGTGTGCGTGTGTATGTGTTCAGTTGTGTTTGATCTTTGTGATCCCATGGACTTTAGCTCCTTTGTCCATGGAAATTTCCAGGAAAGAATATTGGAGTGGGTTGCATTTCCTACTCCAATAGACTTAAATCAATTAAAATAGCAATGATTAAGGGATTCTCTGAATGTACATAGCTCTTTTGTGGCAATGCCAGAAATCAGAATTGCTGGTTAAGTGATTCTTGATATGTTATGAGCAGGAGCCCAAGTGTTGGGTTCCAGGTCTTCCTCTGCTCAGACCAGCTTGTGTTGGTTCATGATAGCCAACTGTGCACAACCTTTGCCAACTCTGCATTTGTTGACATTATACTGGTAATTTGAAACTGACCATAATGGGTGTATTTATACCACAGAAGACAACAAATGCTATAAATCAAGGGCTTTGTTCCTAGGGGAGGTAGTTAATAAATACTCTCCAGTATACCACCAATCCAGGCTTCCCAGGTGGCACTAGTGGTAAAGAACCCATATGCCAATTCAAGAGACAGACATGGGTTCGATTTCTGGGTCAGGAAGATCCCCTGGAGGAAGGCCTGGCAACCGACTCCAGTATTCCTGCCTGGAGAATTCCATGGACAGAGGAACCTGGCAGGCTACAGGACCGCAAGACTCGGACATGATGGAAGTGTCTTAGCATGCATACCACATCCACGCTCAGACCACTAGGCTAGATTGCAGAGCTAAGTGCACAGGCAGCATCCATCATTTGGTTTAATATGATAAATGCGATGTGAAGATCATCTCCATGAGAGGCCACTAAGGATTGTAAGTCACAAGGTACCATTTACAGTTAATATAGTTTCCAGAGTATATTTAATTCCCTTGGGGCAACTTCCAAACTAGGTGATTCTCATTCTTTAAGTCATGAGATGTATTTTTTTTAATCTTACTCTATTTGTTTTCTGAATGTTATCTTTCCCAATATTTTTTAAAGGCAGAATAAAAGACTTAAAATCAAAGCACTGATCTTTTTTTCCCCTCCCTTTCATGTTGGCAGTTCCATGAAACTTTCCCTGAAGGCAGAATTACTCGTTCAGGCCTCTGAGCTCCCTGGCATTTTGCTCAAACTGTTAATACTGCACTTATCCTATTGTGTTACTGTCAGATTTTTTCTGCTTCTTTTCTTGGCAGGATCATGAGCAGCTCAAAGACCTCTCATTCACCTTATCACCACGAGCACCTAAAATGCTCCCTTGCTCGCTGTAGGCACTCACTAACTACTGAGTTCACTTGAGTTGGCCCAGAACGAAAATGATGAGGTCAGCCTCTTTCAGTGGACATCCCTCAATTAAAAGAGAACTAGAACTGCATTGTGGAAAGCTAACAATTATTTTTCTAGTCCACAAAATTACTAAAACAGTTCTTTCTACAACGAAATCCAACGAGATCCAATCCACAAGCAAATGCAGCAAGAGAAGGAAAAGACGGGGAAGAGGGAAGAGACAACAAATGCTATAAATCAAGGGCTTTGTTCCTAGGGGAGGTAGTTAATAAATACTCTCCAGTATACCACCAATCCAGGCTTCCCAGGTGGCACTAGTGGTAAAGAACCCATATGCCAATTCAAGAGACAGACATGGGTTCGATTTCTGGGTCAGGAAGATCCCCTGGAGGAAGGCCTGGCAACCGACTCCAGTATTCCTGCCTGGAGAATTCCATGGACAGAGGAACCTGGCAGGCTACAGGACCGCAAGACTCGGACATGATGGAAGTGTCTTAGCATGCATACCACATCCACGCTCAGACCACTAGGCTAGATTGCAGAGCTAAGTGCACAGGCAGCATCCATCATTTGGTTTAATATGATAAATGCGATGTGAAGATCATCTCCATGAGAGGCCACTAAGGATTGTAAGTCACAAGGTACCATTTACAGTTAATATAGTTTCCAGAGTATATTTAATTCCCTTGGGGCAACTTCCAAACTAGGTGATTCTCATTCTTTAAGTCATGAGATGTATTTTTTTTAATCTTACTCTATTTGTTTTCTGAATGTTATCTTTCCCAATATTTTTTAAAGGCAGAATAAAAGACTTAAAATCAAAGCACTGATCTTTTTTTCCCCTCCCTTTCATGTTGGCAGTTCCATGAAACTTTCCCTGAAGGCAGAATTACTCGTTCAGGCCTCTGAGCTCCCTGGCATTTTGCTCAAACTGTTAATACTGCACTTATCCTATTGTGTTACTGTCAGATTTTTTCTGCTTCTTTTCTTGGCAGGATCATGAGCAGCTCAAAGACCTCTCATTCACCTTATCACCACGAGCACCTAAAATGCTCCCTTGCTCGCTGTAGGCACTCACTAACTACTGAGTTCACTTGAGTTGGCCCAGAACGAAAATGATGAGGTCAGCCTCTTTCAGTGGACATCCCTCAATTAAAAGAGAACTAGAACTGCATTGTGGAAAGCTAACAATTATTTTTCTAGTCCACAAAATTACTAAAACAGTTCTTTCTACAACGAAATCCAACGAGATCCAATCCACAAGCAAATGCAGCAAGAGAAGGAAAAGACGGAAGAGTGAGATTTTCTCAAGAGGGTAGAGAGACAGTACACCTCAATTTTAGGTGTTACTAGAGCCTTAGTGGTTTAGAACCACTGGCCTAAAGAGACCCTGTAGTGGGAAGATAAGCATACCACCCTTTACCTATATCCCAAAGCTAACGTGACAATTAAATAAGAAACATGTTTTTGAAAGTCCTTTATAAACTATAACACACAAAAGTATCATTCTATACACTCAGACTTATTTTGTAGGAAACTTGGACATTTCCAGTACTCCTACAACTCTGACATCTTTTCACTGCTTTAGTATTTCCATTGGAAGCCCGTCTCCTCATGCCAAGATAAGCACTCCTCTGGAGTTAACATTGAATGAACTATTTGCTATTGCCTTTTTTGATTTGATTTTGATATTTAAAAAGCACCTGAATCTGAACTGTAATATAATACTAACTAGTAGGTACTGCCATCTAGTGATTTTCAAACCCAATCAGCTAACTCCAGAAAGTTCAGCTGTCCAGATATTTAAATAAATCATCTGCACACATATCCAATTTTCTGAAAGGATACTTCTCATTTCATGAAACTTTTTTTATGGAAAAGCTGCTGCTAAAATTTCTTTTAAAAATAACATCCCACTACTACACCAATGCCTTGTTGTACAGCTCTGAAGCATTAGAGCAGTCATTATTAATTCTATGCTTTGAAAATATTAGGGCATTCATTATTAATTTTGCAAAATGTGATAACTATTTCTCAAAGTTTACAAATTCTTGATATCTATATCAATAGCATTTCTTTTTCGAATCAGGAGAGGAATGAGTGGTTTGGTGCCATCACAGGTAGAATTATTCAAACACTGCTTGTTTGTTTAAGCATCCGAACCCCTGGCCCTCAGTGACAGTGATCAAGCAGTTAGAATCTGAACAAACTGCCATCCATTTACACTGATCTCTCAGGCATATTTGCCTCTTGCCTGACTCAGTGGACAAGAATCTGAGCAAACTCTCGGAGATAGTGAAGGACAGGCGAGCCAGGCAGGCTGCAGTCCATGGCAGAGAGTCAGACACGACTTACAGATGAACAAGAACAACAAGGACCACTGTCACAGAAACAGGGCTTCCCCAAATGCTTAAGGGAACATGCTTTGTGTTTTTATTATAATTCACAGAAGAAACTCAGGTCCTCCTCTCTCCTGTGCTTTAGTATTCTGCCTTACTGCCTGAAAGTAATCATCACAATAGTAAATAATTTGACTAAACATGTGAAACATCTCCATCCTGCTAGAATGAAGGCAAACTTAAGAGGAGGGAGAAAGAGCAGCAGAGGTCGCCCACCCCAGAGCCTAGTACAGTGACTTCTTTACAGGTAGGTACTCAAGAGAAAATTTACTGAATGAAAAAGGAAGAAATGCCTAAAGATTAGCTTTAAAACTGTTTCTTCTGTACATCATCTCTATGCATTATAAACCACACACAAAATGTCTATCTTACTGTTTCTTTCTGAACCCAGCTCTATTAACCCAAATTTTTTACTGAGGTGTTAAACCTTGTCCAAGCCAACTGATCCTTTTTGATCTATCTTTTCGTTTGTGAAATTAGAATATTATCATGAAACAGTGATCATTTTTGGCCTCTTTCTTCTCTGATTTATCCTTTACTTCTGTCTTATAGCATATTGCCTTGGCCAGGATTAAAAGAACAATGCTAAATAACAATGATGATGGAAGGATGAGGACATAGGTGTTGGGGAGGCGGGGCGGGCGGGTTGGGGATGGAGGCAGGCGGGCGGGCCACTTCTATTGGTCTTTCATTTATTCAGTTTCATCCATCTTTGTTCTTTGACCCGTGTGGGCCTCCCATCGCAGTGACCTCTGCTGTCGCAGAGCACCGGCTCTGGGCGCATGCGCTCTAGAGCTCCAGTTCGGTAATCGGACACATCGGTTCAGCCCCTCCGCAGCACGTGGGATCTGCCCAGGCCAGGGATGGAACCGGCGCCCCTTGCACTGCAAGGAGGTATCTTTACCCACTGGACCACCAGGGAAGCCCAGGCCATAGGTTTTTAAAGACCTGGTTGAAAGGTCAGTTGAAGTACACTGATGACAGGAGCTCGGAGATAGTGAAGGACAGGCGAGCCAGGCAGGCTGCAGTCCATGGCAGAGAGTCAGACACGACTTACAGATGAACAAGAACAACAAGGACCACTGTCACAGAAACAGGGCTTCCCCAAATGCTTAAGGGAACATGCTTTGTGTTTTTATTATAATTCACAGAAGAAACTCAGGTCCTCCTCTCTCCTGTGCTTTAGTATTCTGCCTTACTGCCTGAAAGTAATCATCACAATAGTAAATAATTTGACTAAACATGTGAAACATCTCCATCCTGCTAGAATGAAGGCAAACTTAAGAGGAGGGAGAAAGAGCAGCAGAGGTCGCCCACCCCAGAGCCTAGTACAGTGACTTCTTTACAGGTAGGTACTCAAGAGAAAATTTACTGAATGAAAAAGGAAGAAATGCCTAAAGATTAGCTTTAAAACTGTTTCTTCTGTACATCATCTCTATGCATTATAAACCACACACAAAATGTCTATCTTACTGTTTCTTTCTGAACCCAGCTCTATTAACCCAAATTTTTTACTGAGGTGTTAAACCTTGTCCAAGCCAACTGATCCTTTTTGATCTATCTTTTCGTTTGTGAAATTAGAATATTATCATGAAACAGTGATCATTTTTGGCCTCTTTCTTCTCTGATTTATCCTTTACTTCTGTCTTATAGCATATTGCCTTGGCCAGGATTAAAAGAACAATGCTAAATAACAATGATGATGGAAGGATGAGGACATAGGTGTTGGGGAGGCGGGGCGGGGCGGGTTGGGGAGGGAGGCAGGCGGGCGGGCCACTTCTATTGGTCTTTCATTTATTCAGTTTCATCCATCTTTGTTCTTTGACCCGTGTGGGCCTCCCATCGCAGTGACCTCTGCTGTCGCAGAGCACCGGCTCTGGGCGCATGCGCTCTAGAGCTCCAGTTCGGTAATCGGACACATCGGTTCAGCCCCTCCGCAGCACGTGGGATCTGCCCAGGCCAGGGATGGAACCGGCGCCCCTTGCACTGCAAGGAGGTATCTTTACCCACTGGACCACCAGGGAAGCCCAGGCCATAGGTTTTTAAAGACCTGGTTGAAAGGTCAGTTGAAGTACACTGATGCTACCAAAGATGCGTTGTCCGAGTTCTTTTTGAAGAGAATCTTTCTAAGGACTCTAAGATGTTTTAAAATCTTAGAGTCTAAGATAAAAATGAAGAAAATTGGATAGAGAAAAAGTATACTTTCTTTTAAACAAACTGCTGTTTTAATACTTTAAATCTTGAATTTCAATGCAGCAATAAAATCATTTGAGTACTGGCAATTAGTTGAAAAGGAGAATGATCACATAGCCTTCTGAGCTAATAATTTGCAGGAAAACCCATAGATTCAGTGTTTTAAGTACTCTTTTCATATTTGATCAATGTAATCTTCTTGTTCATTTTAATGATGATGTTAGCATTAGGCTGTCTGAATCCTTTGATTTACTGCTAATTGTCAATTTCCAAGCAATGCTCAGGGGATGCTCATGCCTGCATTCATAGATATAATTATGTGAACTATCTCTTTATCAGTAAAGGCTATAGATTTAAAACATAGGTACAATAGTAGCTTTGGGAAATGGTTATTTTCAAAACCTATGGAGTATTTTCATGATTTTTAAAAATCCATCCAACAATGTATAGATAAATGCTTTGCCTTTATAGAACTATCCTTATTTTTCTTTTTTCTTCACATGCTTTCTGGTATCCTTCAAATGATCTACAAAGAGTTCATAAACTTTAAATCATTTTCTTTGTCTCACTGCCTCACAAAGGAGACCAGTTCTTCTCAACATGCCTCAAAATCACCTACCACTTCTAGAAACATAATGAGATTCAGATTCCTTCAGAGTCCACTCACTCTGGTCTCTGCTCAAGTGGCATATATACAAAGTAGCCATGGATCTGAGAGAGGGGTCAACTGCCAAATGTACAGGTTAAAATTAAGCCCCTGATGTAGAAGTATTCCCAGCGTAATCAGAAGGTTGAAATACAAGTATTTCTATCAGGGAGGTAGCAGTCATTTTGACACAGGAATAGATATATATTATGTTTACAGATTTACTTTCTTTGCTTAAGATATCTGCCAACATTGCAATTTTTAGAATTTCTTGTCCATCCTTGAAGTTTCCTCACACACTATAACCTCTGAATAGGGAAATAATTTTACTTCGAGGAAAGTGCACCAGTATGTCTTGCCCATAGAATTTCCAGCTATAGAAAAAGGAAAAAAAATAGGTGGAGTTATATCAGCGTGATGATGGACTAGGAGGTCCCAGAGCTAAGTCGCTTCAGTAGTGTTTGACTCTTTGCAATGCTATGGACTGTACCCTGCCAGACTCAGTCCATGGGATTCCTCTGGCGAGAATACTGGAGTGGGTTGCCATTGCCTTCTCCAGGGGATCTTTCTGACCCAGAGATCAAACCTTGTATCTCCTGCATTTCTGATAAGTTATTTGCCACTAGCACCACCTGGGAAGGCCGGGTTGTCCCAGACGTTTCCCCAACTAAAACAATGATTTAACAACTTTATGGACAAAAATAGCTATGGGAGAGTTCCAGAGACCAGTGAAGAAAGAGAGTCAGAATAATCATAGGGAAGAGAGTAGAAAGAAACCTATGACTTTCACTGCATCACTGTAGCACCCCAGACTGGCACAGCTCAGTGATGAGTTCCTTCAGCCTCATGTTTCATCATAGGGGAACAGAAGAACAGGAAGGCTCCACTGTCATGGACGCACATAGTCCTTGCAGCTGAGGAGCCCCACAGTTTTCATTGATGAGAACCCCGACTTCTGGAGTTACCATGTTGCCATATCTTGCTTGAGCCAGAACTATTATAACCCAACCAATTCCCAGCTCCATACACCCAGCAACAAATCCTTGGGATTTGTTGCCAACACACATTCACTGGATCCAGAATCCCCACATGCAAATGGCCTGGTGCCCACATGTACCTCTGAACCAAGTGTGCACCATGTCCCCAAAACTTGCGCTCTTACATTTCCCTGAGTCAAGAACTCACAGAACCTTTATGCTCTTGGTGCTACCACATACCCTACCTAGCCAGCATCCACCACACTGAATGCCTTTCCAACTGAAGCCAGTATGTAAAGACTGACAGAGGTACCGCTTCTTCTAATGAGGAGACACCAATGCAAGGCCACGGGAACACAAGAAGCTAGGGAAATATGAAACCACTAAATGAACACAATAGATTTTCAGTAACCAACCTCCCTAAGCAGAGATTTATGAACTGTCTAAAAAATGATTCAAAGTAACTTTTTTTCAAGTAGTTCAGTGAGCCTCCAGAGAACACAGATAGGCAACTGACTGAAGTCAGGAGAATAATACATGAAAAAAGTTTAACAGAAAGAGATAAGTCATAAAAAAAGAAGCAATGAGAACTCAGTTTCTGTTAAGAATCCTCTTCCTGGCTTGGAGAGAGCCACCTATTGGTGCTCACATGGTCTTTTTTTACGTCTGCATTTGTGGAGACAAGAAAGAGAGCTCCCTGATGTCTCATCCTCCTCTTGTAATGTCTTTTATCCTATCAGACTAGGGCCCCACCCTTATGACCACATTTAACATCAATTACCTTCCTAAAGACTGTTTCCAAACCAAGTCAGGAAGCAGGTTAACATAAAAATATGCTTCAAGATAAAAATATGTAGAGGACACAATTCATACCATGACATTCTGTCCTCTCGCTCCCCAAAGTTCACGTCCTTCTCACATGCAAAATACGTTCATCCAAACCAACACCCCCCACCCCCGCCACGAGGTCTCAATATATTGCAGCATCCATTTCCACTCCAAAGGACTGTCTCTGTGTCACCTAAATCACATATGGGTGAACTTAAGGTATGGTTTACCCTGAGACACAGTTTCTCTCCAACTGTGCACTTGTGAAATCAGCCAAGTTACACTTGTAAATACAATGATGGCACAGGCATAAGATAGGCATTTCCATCCCAAAAGGGAGAAACAGGAAAGAAAAAAGGGGAAATGGACCCCAAGGAAGTCCAAAACCTAGCAAAGCAAATTCCAACAGATTTCAGCTCTTTGCAGGAAAGCTCAGCTGCTGAAATCAAAGAAATGGCCCATGCCCTTTAAAACTAAGGAGAAAATGGCCTTGGTCTTGGGCCTGTGGTACAGGTGTTAGCTCTGATGATTTCTGAATTGCCTTTAGCATTGTTCTTGCATTCTCTTGCAGGATATATGACCCTACTGTCCCATCCTGGAAAACACCAGAGTCCTCTTCTAATGAGGAGACACCAATGCAAGGCCACGGGAACACAAGAAGCTAGGGAAATATGAAACCACTAAATGAACACAATAGATTTTCAGTAACCAACCTCCCTAAGCAGAGATTTATGAACTGTCTAAAAAATGATTCAAAGTAACTTTTTTTCAAGTAGTTCAGTGAGCCTCCAGAGAACACAGATAGGCAACTGACTGAAGTCAGGAGAATAATACATGAAAAAAGTTTAACAGAAAGAGATAAGTCATAAAAAAAGAAGCAATGAGAACTCAGTTTCTGTTAAGAATCCTCTTCCTGGCTTGGAGAGAGCCACCTATTGGTGCTCACATGGTCTTTTTTTACGTCTGCATTTGTGGAGACAAGAAAGAGAGCTCCCTGATGTCTCATCCTCCTCTTGTAATGTCTTTTATCCTATCAGACTAGGGCCCCACCCTTATGACCACATTTAACATCAATTACCTTCCTAAAGACTGTTTCCAAACCAAGTCAGGAAGCAGGTTAACATAAAAATATGCTTCAAGATAAAAATATGTAGAGGACACAATTCATACCATGACATTCTGTCCTCTCGCTCCCCAAAGTTCACGTCCTTCTCACATGCAAAATACGTTCATCCAAACCAACACCCCCCACCCCCGCCACGAGGTCTCAATATATTGCAGCATCCATTTCCACTCCAAAGGACTGTCTCTGTGTCACCTAAATCACATATGGGTGAACTTAAGGTATGGTTTACCCTGAGACACAGTTTCTCTCCAACTGTGCACTTGTGAAATCAGCCAAGTTACACTTGTAAATACAATGATGGCACAGGCATAAGATAGGCATTTCCATCCCAAAAGGGAGAAACAGGAAAGAAAAAAGGGGAAATGGACCCCAAGGAAGTCCAAAACCTAGCAAAGCAAATTCCAACAGATTTCAGCTCTTTGCAGGAAAGCTCAGCTGCTGAAATCAAAGAAATGGCCCATGCCCTTTAAAACTAAGGAGAAAATGGCCTTGGTCTTGGGCCTGTGGTACAGGTGTTAGCTCTGATGATTTCTGAATTGCCTTTAGCATTGTTCTTGCATTCTCTTGCAGGATATATGACCCTACTGTCCCATCCTGGAAAACACCAGAGTCCTCTGTTATTTCTTCCTATCTTTGTGCCCTTCAATTCAAACTAATAGTGTCTCTATTGTACCATAATCCCATCTCTGTTTCTAGCCTTTGCTGAGACTGTTGATTAGGATCATGGCTAATTTCTTTATAGAGTGATTATCCAGCCACCTTCTTGGTGTTTTCTCCAGAACTTAAGTTTTCATTTTCTGATATTTTCCAAACCTTCAAGTTTTGATTCCTTTTTGCCTTGAA
Organism: Tragulus kanchil; assembly: GCA_022376925.1. Classification (NCBI taxonomy): domain Eukaryota; kingdom Metazoa; phylum Chordata; class Mammalia; order Artiodactyla; family Tragulidae; genus Tragulus; species Tragulus kanchil. The sequence goes on from JAIOJX010000025.1 coordinate 93,004,941, forward strand.
ATTTCTTCAATTTCTCTCTCCTCTCGCATTAATATAAACAGTAAAAAGAAACCAAATCACATATGCAACACTTTGCTTACAAACCTCCCAGTAAATAACTATTTATCACTGACAAGACTAAAGACAAGGAATTGTACATAAGCATTATTCTTGAATTGAGGAACTTTGCTCATAGGAGTACCTGGTTGTAACTCTGAAACCACATGTGTTGACCTGAAATAAATAGACTGTCAGGTATTTATCCAGCAAAGATGGTGCAGGGCCTGAGAACTTCCGCTTTGGTCAACTGACTGAGATTTCTTAATTGTTTACAAATGTATATATAGTGAGAGTTAAATGAATGGCAATACTGACAAACTTTATTTTCTTAAGCTTAAAAATCACTGGGGACAGTGATTGCAGCCATGAAATTAAAAGATGCTTGCTCTTTGGAAAAAAAGCTATGGCAAACCTAGACAGTGCATTAAAAAGCAGAAACATCACTTTGCTGACAAAAGTTCATATAGTCAAAGCTATGGTTTCTCCAGTAGTCATGTATACATGTGAGAGTTGGACCATAAAGAAAGTTGAGCACCTAAGAACTGATGCCTTCAAACTGTATGGCTGGAGAAGACTCTTGAGAGTCCCTTGGACAGCAAAGAGATCAAATCAGTCAATCCTAAGGGAAATCAACCCTGAGAATTCACTCGAAGGACTGATGGTAAAGCTGAAGCTTCAGTACTTTGGCTACCTGATATGAAGAACTGACTCGTTAAAAAAGACCCTGATGCTGGGAAAGATTGAAGACAGGAGAAGGAGGGGATAACAGAGGATGAGATGGTTGGATAGTATCACTGATGCAATGGACATGAATTTGGGCAAACTGCAGGAGATGGTAAAGTACAGGGAAGCCTGGGGTGCTGCAGTCCATGGGATCACAAAGAGCCGGACACAACTGAGCAACTGAAGAACAACAGTGGTGGGAGCCAGTTTTCACAGGGTTGGAGTAGGAGGTTATAGACATGCAATCAGAGAGGCTAGAATGATTCATGTGGCAACGAATTAGGGTTCTAGAAATCAGCATGTGTTCCTATTTAGCTTATTCTGGCTATATGTGGCTACATACAGCAGTATTTATAGATATCTGTATAAATATACATGTTTTGCAATGTCAGCTGAGAGGATCTGAAAGAGATGGCACCCTAGTAGCAATGAGAATACCCAGTGCCCATATCTTAGATTCTCATACCATTTCTTGATAGAAACAACCAAGGTTCCTTGGGGAAATGGATAATTTTAGGACTCAGGCAGGAAATAAAGAAGATGAGCCTCTGAGCAACAAAAAGGCAAAACTGTGTTAGATTATGCCCCACAGAACAAAATAAATATCAATTAATATTGATACAAATAAACAATTGAATAAATACGTAAATGGTGGAGAATGGACAAATCACCAATGCAGAATTACTGTGAATTATTTATGTAAATATGGACCAGACACATTACTCTCTAGAAGGGAGAGGATAATTCTCTGCTCCTTACATGTATGCTGTTCATGGTGACTTCCTTCTGAAGATTACAATATGAAAAAAAGAGGGGAGAAGAGTAACTTTACAGTGGAGAAACCTAACAAACACTACCTCAGCCATGAAATCAAGGTGAATACCAACTGTGACAAGTTATGTGGATATGAGGTACCCTTGATGTGATGAGAGCTGCATTTGACTTCTGTTATCTTCCCCTCAAAAAGCCCTAATTTCAGTCTACTAGTAAGAAAAACAGACAGATTCCAAATGGGGAATATTCTACCCACTACAAGACCAGTACTTCTGGCAACTGTCAAGGTCATCAAAAACAGGGGAAGTCACTAAAACAGCCAAGAGGAACCTCAAGAGACATGATAAGGTAATGTGGGATCCTGTAGGATCCTGTAACAGACAGAAAAACATGAGAATAAAACTAAAGAAGTCTAAATAAATCATGGCTTATAATGTCAGGTGTAAATCATAGAGGAAATTCAGTATGGGGTATATGGGAAGTCTGTGTGATCTTTTCAATTTGTAAACCTACAATAATTGTAAAATCTAGTTTATTTTTTTCTAAACTACCACTTAGATCCCATCTCTCAAAATGGAAATACATCCACCACAGACAGTTAAGGTAAAGAACTGTATTTTAAAAGACATCATAGTAAAAAGTAACAACAGGGCTTCCCTGGTGGTCCAGTGGGTAAGAACACCGCCTTGCAGTGCAAGGGGTGCCGGTTCGATCCCTGGTCTGGGAAGATCCCACGTGCCGCGCAGAGAGGCTGGACTGATGTGTCCAATTACCAAGCTGGAGCTCTGGAGCATGTGCACCCAGAGCCAGTGCTCTGAGACAACAGAAACCACTACAATGGGAGGCCCACATAGACCAAAAGAACAAAGATGGATAAAAATAGATAAATGAAAGACCAATAGAAGTGACCAAAAAAAGAAGAAAAAAAGTAATAACAATAATACTTAAAGAGTTTTCTATCAAAGTTCTTTAGAGATATTTATGAACAATAAAGAATTGCTAGAAATACACTCACCAGCAGTTTTCAATTCTGCCACTGCTTTGCCACATAAACGTGGACCACTGCCAAGCTGGCTAACATTTTACTCTAGAACAACATAATTAGTTCATCTATGCATCAGTTTTTAAGTGGTTTTGTGCATCTCATTATCTATACTAATGAAAAGATTTAGGACATTTAAAAAATTGATGTAAGTCATAACGCTGTGGTACAATAATTTACTTTTTATCATTATAAATGGAGAAAATAAAACCCATGTAACTTGAATTGGTGTCCCTTCCCCTTTGTAACATGAGCAATGTCTGTCTTACTAACACATATCTATACACTCATTTGGGCTTTCCACGCTCAGTGGTAAAGAATCTGCCTCCCAATTTAGGAGATGTGGGTTTGATCCCTGGGTCAGGAAGATCCCTGGAGAAGGAATTGGTAATCCATTTGAGCATTCTTGTCTGGGAAATCCCATGGATAGAGGAGCCTGGGGGGCTACAGTCCATGGGGCCACAAAGAGTCGGACAGGATTTAGTGCCAAAACACCAATGAGCACACACATCTATGCACCGTTTATAAATATTGGTCTTATGAATTTTAGGCACATCGAGTGTTTACTCCACAATAAGTAGGGGATCCCTAATTCCATAAGGAAATGTCAGTGTCACTATAAATGTTAAATGTTGGCTAGATATAGGTAAACATTCCAATAAGACATAAAGTACTAGGTCATTTAAAAAGCTAATTGTTGGGCTTCCCTGGTGGTCCAGTGGGTAAGGACACCGCCATGCAGTGCAAGAGGCGCCGGTTCCATCCCTGTCCTGGGAAGATCCCACGTGCCGCGCAGAGAGGCTGGACTGATGTGTCCAATTACCAAGCTGGAGCTCTGGAGCATGTGTACCCAGAGCCAGTGCTCTGAGACAACAGAAACCACTACAATGGGAGGCCCACATAGACCAAAAGAACAAAGATGGATAAAAATAGATAAGTGAAAGACCAATAGAAGTTGCCAGCCCACCACCCTCCTTCCCCCACCTGCCCCACCCTCCCCAAATAACAAGAAAAAAAAAAAAAGCTAATTGTTCACTTAAATCTTATGGGGGAACAGGGTGGGTAGATAGATGAATAAATTAAATATATAATTTTTCATACTGAATCCCTGAGAACTGGAATAACTTAAAGACTTACAGAAACTCATTTTACTGACACTTTCTGTTAGTATTTCTAACATCTCATAAAATGTAATTGGGTGAAAACATATGTGTGTTGTTTGGTGATGCTTCTAAATATAGCTCAAACAAAATTCTAACATATTCTTTTCATAACGCTGTGTACAATAATTTACTTTATCATTATAAATGGAGAAAATAAAACCCATGTAACTTGAATTGGTGTCCCTTCCCCTTTGTAACATGAGCAATGTCTGTCTTACTAACACATATCTATACACTCATTTGGGCTTTCCACGCTCAGTGGTAAAGAATCTGCCTCCCAATTTAGGAGATGTGGGTTTGATCCCTGGGTCAGGAAGATCCCTGGAGAAGGAATTGGTAATCCATTTGAGCATTCTTGTCTGGGAAATCCCATGGATAGAGGAGCCTGGGGGGCTACAGTCCATGGGGCCACAAAGAGTCGGACAGGATTTAGTGCCAAAACACCAATGAGCACACACATCTATGCACCGTTTATAAATATTGGTCTTATGAATTTTAGGCACATCGAGTGTTTACTCCACAATAAGTAGGGGATCCCTAATTCCATAAGGAAATGTCAGTGTCACTATAAATGTTAAATGTTGGCTAGATATAGGTAAACATTCCAATAAGACATAAAGTACTAGGTCATTTAAAAAGCTAATTGTTGGGCTTCCCTGGTGGTCCAGTGGGTAAGGACACCGCCATGCAGTGCAAGAGGCGCCGGTTCCATCCCTGTCCTGGGAAGATCCCACGTGCCGCGCAGAGAGGCTGGACTGATGTGTCCAATTACCAAGCTGGAGCTCTGGAGCATGTGTACCCAGAGCCAGTGCTCTGAGACAACAGAAACCACTACAATGGGAGGCCCACATAGACCAAAAGAACAAAGATGGATAAAAATAGATAAGTGAAAGACCAATAGAAGTTGCCAGCCCACCACCCTCCTTCCCCCACCTGCCCCACCCTCCCAAATAACAAAAAAAAAAAAAAGCTAATTGTTCACTTAAATCTTATGGGGGAACAGGGTGGGTAGATAGATGAATAAATTAAATATATAATTTTTCATACTGAATCCCTGAGAACTGGAATAACTTAAAGACTTACAGAAACTCATTTTACTGACACTTTCTGTTAGTATTTCTAACATCTCATAAAATGTAATTGGGTGAAAACATATGTGTGTTGTTTGGTGATGCTTCTAAATATAGTACATCATCAAATAGCAGAAGAAAATATGAGCAGAAGTATAAAATGATGGAAGAAAGATTAATTTGACTTCTATAATTGGCGAGAAGCTAAGCAAAGACTATACAAAGTAGGAAAATTCTATAAGGTGTGTATATTACATCAAATAGAATGGGACTCATCTCTGTAAAAATTTAGAAATGATATACAGATAAATGTGCAATTATCAATTACATATAGTCAGATGACAAATTTTAAAAATGGCTTTATACTTATGAAGGACTTTTCCTATAATGCTAAGATATGATTAATCAGCCTGCTCATTCGAGAAGAGGAAGAAACTAACCTTTCCTCTATAATGTCAAAGATTACAATTATGAACAGAACAGAGGCTCTTTATCTCATAGAGAAACATTAGCAGAGGTCTCTCAGGCTTTGTCTGGACACATTCAGTAGTTGTTAGAATTGTTGAAATGTTCCACAATTCAGTCAAGCAGCTTATCTTGCAACCAAGCATTGTTTGAGTTTGACACTTTTTGATTCTTTGCATTATTCCAACCGGGTTGTATATAAACTCATGAAAGAAAATGGTCTCAATTATGTCAAAATTATCTGGCATGATGTTAAGCAGTAGATTGATGCCTTTTAAAGACCTTCATTCTCCAGCACTACCCCATGTGTTCTTTGCCAATGCCAGCTGGGACAGGCTGTGCTTTCATCAGAAGGTTTAGCTCTGCTGGCTGGTAGGATCTTGGTTAAATTTTGCTGTCTTTATCCCAATTTAAACTACCCAGGGTTATTGGTGTGCCTAATTTCCACTAAATATTAGGCTTTTGCTAAACTCGCTAGGCTTTCTCTATACATCATGGCTGTTTCTTTCTCCATCTTACTACTGGGACCAATAGAAGTTGCCAGCCCACCACCCTCCTTCCCCACCTGCCCCACCCTCCCAAATAACAAGAAAAAAAAAGCTAATTGTTCACTTAAATCTTATGGGGGAACAGGGTGGGTAGATAGATGAATAAATTAAATATATAATTTTTCATACTGAATCCCTGAGAACTGGAATAACTTAAAGACTTACAGAAACTCATTTTACTGACACTTTCTGTTAGTATTTCTAACATCTCATAAAATGTAATTGGGTGAAAACATATGTGTGTTGTTTGGTGATGCTTCTAAATATAGTACATCATCAAATAGCAGAAGAAAATATGAGCAGAAGTATAAAATGATGGAAGAAAGATTAATTTGACTTCTATAATTGGCGAGAAGCTAAGCAAAGACTATACAAAGTAGGAAAATTCTATAAGGTGTGTATATTACATCAAATAGAATGGGACTCATCTCTGTAAAAATTTAGAAATGATATACAGATAAATGTGCAATTATCAATTACATATAGTCAGATGACAAATTTTAAAAATGGCTTTATACTTATGAAGGACTTTTCCTATAATGCTAAGATATGATTAATCAGCCTGCTCATTCGAGAAGAGGAAGAAACTAACCTTTCCTCTATAATGTCAAAGATTACAATTATGAACAGAACAGAGGCTCTTTATCTCATAGAGAAACATTAGCAGAGGTCTCTCAGGCTTTGTCTGGACACATTCAGTAGTTGTTAGAATTGTTGAAATGTTCCACAATTCAGTCAAGCAGCTTATCTTGCAACCAAGCATTGTTTGAGTTTGACACTTTTTGATTCTTTGCATTATTCCAACCGGGTTGTATATAAACTCATGAAAGAAAATGGTCTCAATTATGTCAAAATTATCTGGCATGATGTTAAGCAGTAGATTGATGCCTTTTAAAGACCTTCATTCTCCAGCACTACCCCATGTGTTCTTTGCCAATGCCAGCTGGGACAGGCTGTGCTTTCATCAGAAGGTTTAGCTCTGCTGGCTGGTAGGATCTTGGTTAAATTTTGCTGTCTTTATCCCAATTTAAACTACCCAGGGTTATTGGTGTGCCTAATTTCCACTAAATATTAGGCTTTTTGCTAAACTCGCTAGGCTTTCTCTATACATCCATGACCATACTTTTGCTTTGATTTTCTCATCTATATTCTGGTCCCCATCTGTGGGACTAGACTGTTATCTCTATCACATAAATACCTTGGAAAGATTCATCATACACGTAAGAGCTGCTTCCTCAGACTTTTACCACACAGGATAACCTGTATTAATTTGGTTATGTGGTACATTATACTCTTGCTATAACCAGTAGAGAAGAAAATGAGGGTACTAACTTGGTTTACCTCCCAAAAAGGGAGTCAACAATCCAAGTGTTAAACAGCATCGTGGGTCAGGTTTGGAGTCTGTCAATGCAGTATTTAAAACCTCAACTCCAAGCAGAATTGGAGTAAGTTCTATTCTATTTAATATACTACACACATATTTTATAGGATTTCTTACTTTTGTTCTGCAGTGTCTTTGCTTAGCTTCTTGCTAAGATGAAAGCTTGATGTACACACATTTAAAAGAGAAGCGAAAAGCCAAAGAAGGAATGCTGTTTGAGTCATGACATGGTCCGTCTTATTTGGAATAGAAACTGAGTGAGGCAAAGAGACGTAGAGGTGCTCTGTATTTACTGTGGGTTTCGGGAATTGTTCCTTTGATCTCAAAATCGTTTTGAGACTGGACGCGTGGATTGTGACTTTAGAAGTGATGCCATTACTTGACATTAAAACTTTATTTTCCATAAGAAATTATTCTCTTTTGATTCTTTAGCAGTGCTACCTTAGTAACATAACAGTACGTGGTAAAGATATTTGCTGAATGCCCAAATTGCATGCTCTCCTTTCCATAATACAGAATTGTTACCAGGATGCAGCTTCTCAAATAGGGGCTACAATCTTTAATCAATCTTGTATGCATATGTGTCCCTGTATGTTACTCTTATCAAGGTTAACTTTATCCTATATCCAAGATCTGCCTTAAAATTCATCACATCCTGGAGTCTGTGGGAACCAGGCTAGATTCTCAACAGAACAGTAGAGAGGTATTTCAAGTTTAGCTCTCACCAACATATCAAGCCCCAGTTTGTCAAAGTTTATATATAGGCCACAATTTTTTAAAATCTTGCTTTAAGAATTTTTTGAGAAGTCTCTATACTCTTTTCCACAGCAGGAGCACCATTTTACATTCCCTCAATTTACATCCTCACCAATTTACATATCACCTCACACTTGTCAGAATAGCTGTCAAAATGAACACAAGTAACAAATGTTGGAGAGAGTGTAGAGTGCCGATTGGTCATATTATGTGCAAATATTTCCTCCCATATCATTTGCAAATATAACCAGTAGAGAAGAAAATGAGGGTACTAACTTGGTTTACCTCCCAAAAAGGGAGTCAACAATCCAAGTGTTAAACAGCATCGTGGGTCAGGTTTGGAGTCTGTCAATGCAGTATTTAAAACCTCAACTCCAAGCAGAATTGGAGTAAGTTCTATTCTATTTAATATACTACACACATATTTTATAGGATTTCTTACTTTTGTTCTGCAGTGTCTTTGCTTAGCTTCTTGCTAAGATGAAAGCTTGATGTACACACATTTAAAAGAGAAGCGAAAAGCCAAAGAAGGAATGCTGTTTGAGTCATGACATGGTCCGTCTTATTTGGAATAGAAACTGAGTGAGGCAAAGAGACGTAGAGGTGCTCTGTATTTACTGTGGGTTTCGGGAATTGTTCCTTTGATCTCAAAATCGTTTTGAGACTGGACGCGTGGATTGTGACTTTAGAAGTGATGCCATTACTTGACATTAAAACTTTATTTTCCATAAGAAATTATTCTCTTTTGATTCTTTAGCAGTGCTACCTTAGTAACATAACAGTACGTGGTAAAGATATTTGCTGAATGCCCAAATTGCATGCTCTCCTTTCCATAATACAGAATTGTTACCAGGATGCAGCTTCTCAAATAGGGGCTACAATCTTTAATCAATCTTGTATGCATATGTGTCCCTGTATGTTACTCTTATCAAGGTTAACTTTATCCTATATCCAAGATCTGCCTTAAAATTCATCACATCCTGGAGTCTGTGGGAACCAGGCTAGATTCTCAACAGAACAGTAGAGAGGTATTTCAAGTTTAGCTCTCACCAACATATCAAGCCCCAGTTTGTCAAAGTTTATATATAGGCCACAATTTTTTAAAATCTTGCTTTAAGAATTTTTTGAGAAGTCTCTATACTCTTTTCCACAGCAGGAGCACCATTTTACATTCCCTCAATTTACATCCTCACCAATTTACATATCACCTCACACTTGTCAGAATAGCTGTCAAAATGAACACAAGTAACAAATGTTGGAGAGAGTGTAGAGTGCCGATTGGTCATATTATGTGCAAATATTTCCTCCCATATCATTTGCAAATATTTTCTCCAAGGGATCTTCCTGACCCAGGGATCAGCCCCAGGTCTCCCCAGGCAGATTCTTGGCTGACTGAGCTACCATGGACGTCCTAATAACTGCCATATGACCCAGTGATTCCACTCCTGGTTATATACCTGAAAAAAGTACTGACTCAAGAAGATACATGTATGCCAATGCTCACAGTTGCATTACATACAATTTTCAAGATATGGAAGCAACCCAAGTGTCCCTTAACAGATGAATGAATACAATGGAATAGTAGTCAGCCATAAAAAGAATGAAATCTGGGCTTCCCTGGTGGTCCACTGGGTAAGGACACCACCTTGCAGTACAAGGGGCGCCGGTTTAATCCCTGGCCGGCCCGCCCCCTCCCTCCCCAACGTGCTTCTCTCCCCTCCCAAAAAAAATTTAAAAAAACAAACAAACAAATGAATGAAATCTTGTCATTTGTAGTAATACAGATGGAGTTGGAGGGCACTATGCTAAGTGAAATAAGTCGGCTAAAGAAAGACAAATACAGGGTTTTCTTCGTGGTCCGGTGGATAAAGAGTCCACCCTGCAGTGCAAGGGGCACCAGTTCAATCCCTGACCCAGGAAGGTCCCACATGCAGCAGAGCAGCTGGACCAGTGTGTCCAATTAGGAGCCAGTGACCAGAGCCGGTGCTCTGCAGTGAGAGAGGTCAATGCAATGGGAGACCCACACATGCCAAAGAATAAAAAGATCGATAAATATAAATAAAAAAGAGGAATGATTGGGGAAAAAACATTAAGAAAAAAAAAGACAAATACAGAATAATATCAATTATATATGGAATCTAAAACAATAAACGAGTAAATATAACAGAAAAGAAACAAATTCAGAGATAGAACAAACTAGTGCCTACCAGTAGTGGCAGAGGGGCAACATGGGGGTAAGAGATTAAAATGTACAAACTAATGAGTAAAACATATTGCAAGGATAATATACAATACAACACACTCTGTGCTCCAGGGAGTCTGGTGGGGCAGGTATTTAGACTGATGGATTTCTTTTTCTTTTTTTAAAAGTTCTCTCTTTTTTTAGCCACTTCTATTGATCTTTCATTCATTTATCTTTGTTCTTTGGCCTGTGTGGGCCTCCCATCGCAGTGGCCTCTCTTGTCTCAGAGCACCAGCTCTGGGCGCATGTGCTCTAGAACTCTGCTCAGGAGTCGGACACATCGGTCCAGCCGCTCCGCAGCACACGGGATCTTCCCACGCCAGGGATGGAACCGATGCCTCTTGCACAGTTAGGTGGTGTCCTTAACCACTAGACCACCAGGGAAGTCCCCTGGTGGATGTTTTTAGGAACAGATTTATTATCTCAATTCTTGCATCTCGTCATATTTAGAAAAGCCCTAAATCCCTTCATGGAGACATTAGATCCTTGTGACTAACCAAAAGCCATTTGTTATTGGTATTAAGATCCCCCTTCCTCAAAATCTTATATATTGATCTTCCTCCTGCCGCTTCTTTGGAGCACTCTCTCAGAGCTATCTGAGGTGTTGTTTCCTGGGCTGCAGTGCTAATTGTGCCCCAAATAAAACTCAACCCACAACTTTCAAGTTGTTCATCTTTTTCAGTCGACATAGGCAGTCATTCGTGATACTCTCCCACGTTAGATTCTCAACTCAGTACTTGGAGTCATTTTCATAGCATCAGGCCACTCGTTCCATATACATCCTAAATACCAGCTTCTGATTCTTGCTAGATCTACTTTCTCTCTGGGTACTTCTACTTTCTTCTTTGCTACCCATGAATGGTGTTGTCTTTTGGACTCTAAGAGACAGTTCTCTGTTTTAAATGCTCTATAGAAAAATCAGACAAATTTCTACATTTTTTTTCCTGAGAACAGAGTAAAATGTGAAGGAACTGAGAATTCAAAAGTTTTGATACAAGAAAACAATGTTGTAGCATATACTGACACTCAACAAAGACCTACTATATAGCACATGGAACTCTGCTCAATGTTATGTGGCAACCTGGATGGGATGGGAGTTTGTGCGGAAAAAAGGATACATGTCTGTGTGTGTAACAGACATGCATATATATACATGTACATATAAAAATCTTGCTTTAAAAATTTTTTGAGAAGCCTTTATACTCTTTCCCACAGTAGCAGCACCAATTTACATTCCCTTAATTTACATCCTCACCAATTTACATATCACCTCAAACTTGTCAAAATGGCTATGGCTGAGTACCTTCACTGTTCACCTGAAACTATCACAATATTGTTAATCAGCTCTACCCCAATACAAAATAAAAAGTTTTAAAAAAGAATAAACTGGTATTATTCCCGGAGGGGGAAAAAGGTGAGAATTATTTTATTAGGTTTAACAGTTGCAATTCAGATTTTTGAGGAAACTAGAAATTAACATCAGAAAGTCTCTATCTTTCCTAGATGGGAGAAATGAAGGGAAGAGGTGGTCTTATCAGATTTCCAGGCTTAGAGTCAAATAACGGTAACTAAACCAATGGCAGGCCTATCCAGAGGAAGCTGGAAATGATGAGGAGAAGCAGGCACTGCTAGAAAGGCACTTCAAAGCAGAGAGAGAGAAAAAAAGGAAAATAGTCCTGTTGCTTCCTCCCTGCCTGCCTTCCAGTCACCCATCACTACCACCCATTAGTCAAATCCAGGTAGAAGGCAGGACATTCAGGAGCTTGTGAAATGGAGCCTATAGAGGTCAGTCCCCAGAAATAAGACAGTGCAGAGGATAAACAATAAAGGTGAGTGCAGAAGGGCTTCAACTAACACAGCGACAGATACCCCAGTTTGTGAATGCCTCTCACTGCAAGATGGCTAAAGGAACTGAATCTCTTTAGGGGCCACAACTCTCATTAGCAGTCACTGATCACTTTTTCATTCAATGCTTCTGTCTTCCGGTTTTCTTCTGAGGTTTACTTGTGGCCACCACTTTTCTGAATTTTGAAATCCATAGACAAACCCACCATCTGTGATACTGGTTAGCTAGTGAATAGTTTGCTAGATTATCCACCCAAACTCTTCCTAGTCATAATATAAGAGAAATTAGACACATTAAAATCCATTTTATTTCTAAGAGGCCATCGCATGTTCCCTTTTTCCTTTTGTATTAGGCTAGTCGTCACCTAGAATTTCCCTTGAAGTTTTTTTCTTCTTAATAACCTGGAAAAATTTTTTGAGAAGCCTTTATACTCTTTCCCACAGTAGCAGCACCAATTTACATTCCCTTAATTTACATCCTCACCAATTTACATATCACCTCAAACTTGTCAAAATGGCTATGGCTGAGTACCTTCACTGTTCACCTGAAACTATCACAATATTGTTAATCAGCTCTACCCCAATACAAAATAAAAAGTTTTAAAAAAGAATAAACTGGTATTATTCCCGGAGGGGGGAAAAAAGGTGAGAATTATTTTATTAGGTTTAACAGTTGCAATTCAGATTTTTGAGGAAACTAGAAATTAACATCAGAAAGTCTCTATCTTTCCTAGATGGGAGAAATGAAGGGAAGAGGTGGTCTTATCAGATTTCCAGGCTTAGAGTCAAATAACGGTAACTAAACCAATGGCAGGCCTATCCAGAGGAAGCTGGAAATGATGAGGAGAAGCAGGCACTGCTAGAAAGGCACTTCAAAGCAGAGAGAGAGAAAAAAAGGAAAATAGTCCTGTTGCTTCCTCCCTGCCTGCCTTCCAGTCACCCATCACTACCACCCATTAGTCAAATCCAGGTAGAAGGCAGGACATTCAGGAGCTTGTGAAATGGAGCCTATAGAGGTCAGTCCCCAGAAATAAGACAGTGCAGAGGATAAACAATAAAGGTGAGTGCAGAAGGGCTTCAACTAACACAGCGACAGATACCCCAGTTTGTGAATGCCTCTCACTGCAAGATGGCTAAAGGAACTGAATCTCTTTAGGGGCCACAACTCTCATTAGCAGTCACTGATCACTTTTTCATTCAATGCTTCTGTCTTCCGGTTTTCTTCTGAGGTTTACTTGTGGCCACCACTTTTCTGAATTTTGAAATCCATAGACAAACCCACCATCTGTGATACTGGTTAGCTAGTGAATAGTTTGCTAGATTATCCACCCAAACTCTTCCTAGTCATAATATAAGAGAAATTAGACACATTAAAATCCATTTTATTTCTAAGAGGCCATCGCATGTTCCCTTTTTCCTTTTGTATTAGGCTAGTCGTCACCTAGAATTTCCCTTGAAGTCTTTCTTCTTAATAACCTGGAGTCCTTTTCCCCAATATGATGCAAGACTGTAGTTTTCTTCAAATCAACAAAATCAGTCTATTTTTAAGCCTATGGATTATATTCAGGTTATATGGAGTGAAAGACTCTCTGCCTGTATTAGAAAGATATAAATTACTGAATAAACAGATATACAAGGAGAAGTATTAAGAACAGGCTTCAAAGTATCTAGAAAATATTTTATTATAAAACTTTCTTAGGGAAAAATTATATTTTTTCCTAAAAATAAAAAGCTATTAAAATAGTACTTACATAACATTTATGAAACATCTTTTAAATTTTTAGAGATGCTCCATGCCTCATCTAAGACTGTATGACATTTAAATCTTATCTATTCTGCTAAAATAACTGCAATTATTCATCTAAAAGAGGATTTTTATCATGTAGACCAAGCAACAATAATCTGCCTGACCTTGATGTGTGGCAGACAAGAATGAAATTCTGTAAAGCAATTATCCTTCCATTAAAAAATAATAAAATGATATTTCAATAATCCTAGCAATTTTAAACTGCTGAAAATGCTACTTGATACAGTAAGACCCTAGTTGGCAGAACTTTCAGGCTGGTAGAAAGAGAAACCACTGCTCTTAGGAGAACACTCTCTCAATGACAGTGTTAAAGATTCACATCAATAGAGTTGTAACAAATAAGAGCTCATAATTTAAAAAGAGAAAATACAAGGAAATAAACCACATGTATAAGGACAGCAGAAAATAATAAACAATAAACCCATAACCACAGAGACATCTGATACGTTGTTGTGTTTGGGTACTGAATACAACCTAAAACTGTTTACACTGGGAAGAGAAACCAAAATGAAAATTGAAACTTTGGGAAGGAACAAAGTTAGATGCATATATATAATCCATCTTCATCTAGGAGGTTTGACATTATTTGTAGACAGGCTCAGGACCAAGAATATTAGAAAATAAAATCACAGAGAAACCAAGAGATGGAAAATCATGACAGATTACAAAACATGGAGAATTGTGATACAAGGTCCAATAAACCACTGACTGGATGTTAATAAAAAGAACCTAATGACTTAATAAAAAGAACATATTGAAAAAAATGTAAAAGTAGTAATATTGGAAGAAATAATGCTTCAGGTTTTCCAGAATTGCTACAAAACAAAAAGCAGGATATTGAGAAAGCATAATGTTAAAGCAGTATAAATAAAGAAATCCACACATCTAGACATTGTGTGGAATCATATAGAATACTAAACATAAAGATAAAATCTTAAAACCATTTGGAGAAAACATTCATCAGTTACAGGGGAATTAGAATAAAACTGATTAGCATTTAGACTGAAACATTATTCAATGGCAATAAAGTAAAATAAAATAAACAAATCCATACCTTAGCAGTCATAATAAATGTAAGTGCAGTGAATCTCCAGTTAAAAGACTGGGTAAAAATTAATACAGCTAAATAAATCAAGTAAATATATCAAGCTATGTATTATTTATGAGAAATATGTACATCATAAGAACACAAGGACTTTGAAATTAAAACTATAACTAGAAGAAGTTTATATATGTGTGTGTGTACATACATACACACATATGTATATATAGGGCTTTCTAGGTGGTGCAATTGGTAAAAAATTCACTTGCCAATATAGGAGATTCAAGAGACATGGGTTTGGTCCCTGGGTTGGGAAAAATCTCCTGGAGAAGGAAATGGAAACCCGCTCAAGTATTCTTGCCTGAAAGATTCCATGGACAGAGGAAACTGGCCGGCTACAGTCCATAGGGTTGCAAAGTTGGACAGGACTGAGCACACACACAGTGAAAAGAAAACAGTAATAATTCCACTAACTATACCAGTTACCGTTAGGGTTCTCCATAGAACAGAACCAATAAGATATATAGATGATATATGGACAGATAGGTAGATAGATAAGTGATTATAGGAACTGACTCACTCAGTTATATAAACTCAGAAGTACCATAATCTGCCAGTTCCAACCTGGAGGGCCAGAAAACAGTGGTATGATCCAGCTAAAACCAAAGGATATAGCATCAAAGGTCATCTTCATCTAGGAGGTTTGACATTATTTGTAGACAGGCTCAGGACCAAGAATATTAGAAAATAAAATCACAGAGAAACCAAGAGATGGAAAATCATGACAGATTACAAAACATGGAGAATTGTGATACAAGGTCCAATAAACCACTGACTGGATGTTAATAAAAAGAACCTAATGACTTAATAAAAAGAACATATTGAAAAAAATGTAAAAGTAGTAATATTGGAAGAAATAATGCTTCAGGTTTTCCAGAATTGCTACAAAACAAAAAGCAGGATATTGAGAAAGCATAATGTTAAAGCAGTATAAATAAAGAAATCCACACATCTAGACATTGTGTGGAATCATATAGAATACTAAACATAAAGATAAAATCTTAAAACCATTTGGAGAAAACATTCATCAGTTACAGGGGAATTAGAATAAAACTGATTAGCATTTAGACTGAAACATTATTCAATGGCAATAAAGTAAAATAAAATAAACAAATCCATACCTTAGCAGTCATAATAAATGTAAGTGCAGTGAATCTCCAGTTAAAAGACTGGGTAAAAATTAATACAGCTAAATAAATCAAGTAAATATATCAAGCTATGTATTATTTATGAGAAATATGTACATCATAAGAACACAAGGACTTTGAAATTAAAACTATAACTAGAAGAAGTTTATATATGTGTGTGTGTACATACATACACACATATGTATATATAGGGCTTTCTAGGTGGTGCAATTGGTAAAAAATTCACTTGCCAATATAGGAGATGCAAGAGACATGGGTTTGGTCCCTGGGTTGGGAAAAATCTCCTGGAGAAGGAAATGGAAACCCGCTCAAGTATTCTTGCCTGAAAGATTCCATGGACAGAGGAAACTGGCCGGCTACAGTCCATAGGGTTGCAAAGTTGGACAGGACTGAGCACACACACAGTGAAAAGAAAACAGTAATAATTCCACTAACTATACCAGTTACCGTTAGGGTTCTCCATAGAACAGAACCAATAAGATATATAGATGATATATGGACAGATAGGTAGATAGATAAGTGATTATAGGAACTGACTCACTCAGTTATATAAACTCAGAAGTACCATAATCTGCCAGTTCCAACCTGGAGGGCCAGAAAACAGTGGTATGATCCAGTCTCAATCCAAACACTCAGGAATCAAAAGAGCCTGTGCTATAAATCTCAGCCGCAGGTCAAAGGTCACAGAACCAGGAGCTCTGAGGAGCAGGACATGGACATAGCAGCTCAAGAAAAGACAGCAAGAAGGTACTCTCCGTTTCCTTTCTATTCTACTTAGACTCCCAACAGAGGAGGTAATATCTGCCCACATCGGTGAGGGTGGATATCTTTACTCAGTCTACTGAAGCAAATGCTAATCTCTCTTAAATGAACTCTCAGACACAGTCAGAAATAGTTTCGGCAACTATCTGGACATCCCTTACTCTAGTCAAGTTAACACATAAAATTAATCATTACAATTACTATTTAAAAACTGACAAATATACAGGCAAAATAACAACTTAAAATTATGCACCTAACAACCTAGCTTTAAAAATTGAAAACTCAGGGCTTCCCTGGTGGTCCAGTGGATAAGGACACCGCCTTGCAGTGCAAGGGGCGCCGGTTCGATCCCTGGCCTGGGAAGATCCCACGTGCCACGGAGCAGCTGGACTGATGTGTCCAATTACTGAGCTGGAGCTCTGGAGCGCATGCACCCAGACCCAGTGCTCTGCAACAGCAGAGGCCACCATGATGGGAGGCCCACACGGGCCAAAGAACAAAGATGGATGAAAATGGACAAATGAAAGGCCAATAGAAGTGACCTGCCTGCTCCTCTCTCTCCCCACCCCCACCAAAATAAATAAATAAATAAATCTTTAAAAAAAAAAATTGAAAACTCAACCAATCTATTTTGTATTGATACACATATCTAGAACCCTTCACACAACAAACAAGGAATCCCACAGTATCCCCAAACTTCTTTTTGGAATATTTACTGAAACCAAGCAAATATGAGATCAACCACCACAAAAATAAAAGTTTGAATATTTACAAGTAATATATATGTAATATTGAACATGTAGGGTTTTTTATGATCTGTATAGTACAAGTCGTGAAAGGCAGTAGTGGACCTAGAACCTTGTGCAAGAATTCAAAATAATTTTGTGAGGCTCTGAATTGAAAGAGGACCATTGCTAGCATAAAGAAGCTTAAGCACATTGTTTCAGCTTGGAGCTAAAATGGCGCCTACAGGAAGGGACGTGGGAATGAAGGGAAGCTTAAGCGCATTGTTTAAAGAAGCTTAAGCACATGTTTGCAGCTAAGATGGCGCCTACAGGAAGAGACAGGGCGTGATCTAAATTGTTAATTGATGGTCAAAATTTCTGATTGGTTCTCCTGGCTTCCGCGCTCGTGAATGATTGCTTGGCCTTTAGCTTGATTGGTGTAATCTATAGGAAGTCCCGTGCAAAACCCCCTTCACTTGCCTATAAAAGCTGTGGATCTTCTTCAGTAAAGCGGAACTACTTTGATGGAACCCCTGTCGCGTCTAATTGTCCCCTGCTGGAGCCAGGGGGCTGTGGGGCGGGCAGTTCAAGATTTGCCTTTCTCTGAGATCTCCCGGTTCAGCTGGGGGCAATCGCGCTGCCTTCCCTTCCTGCGGAAGGTCCCTGCAAATTTGGCATTGTCAAATAAATTTGAAGATACACATGCCTCATAACACAACAATTACTCCCCGTATATACTCTTATACACATATACCAGGAGACTTGTATACATGCTTTGTAGTAGCATAATTTTTAATAACAAGAAAATTAGAATGAATCCAAATGTCAATTGGCAAAAGAACAGATAAACAGATTATGGTGTAGTTATGCAATGGAATACTTTAGAAGAATGAAATGAAGAACTCATCATTGGAGCAATCCACATGTATGAATCTCAGAACATAATGCTGAGTAAATAAAGCAACATCAGAAAAAATACAGGCAGTATAAAAATTTCATAAAAATCATTATGTATATGTTATTAGATACATATATGTGGAAATACATATATGTGGTAAACTGGAAAGAAAAGAAAAATAATAATACATAAATTTCAGGTAAGAAGTTTCTCCTGGGGATACAGTTTGTGATATAGACTTTTATATGTATATAATATTTCATAATTTTGAAAGGATTAAATATATGCAAATAATCAATAAGAGCATGAAAAGACATTCAGTGTCATTAAGTAAATGCAAACCAAAACTATAATTGGATATACCATTTCACACCTATCTGGATGGCTAAATAGAGAAAAAAAATAGAGAGATGGAGAAAGTGAGAAAGGGAGGGAAGAAAGGAAAAAATGGAAGGAAAGACGGAGGAAGGGAGAAGAGAGGAGAGAAAAGGAGAGAAGTGTGGGTGAGGATGTAGAGAAATGGGGAGCTTCATGTATTGTGGTGGGAATGTGAAATGTGGAAAATTGTATGATAATACTATGTTTGACTTCAAAAAGTTAAACACAGTATTATCATACAATCCTGTAATTTCACTCTTACATAAATATTTGAAATAATTGAAAGCAGGGATTCCTACAGATACCTGCATACCAATACACAGCAGCATTATTGACTACATCTGAAATGAAGAAACAACTCAAGTGTTCATCAACAAATGAATGGATAAATGTAGTGTGGTATATACATGCAGTGGAATATTATTTAGTTATCAAAAAAGGATTCTGCTATATGCTATAACATAGATGAACCTTGAAAACACGTTAAATGAAATAAGTCAAACAAAGACAGAGAAATAAGGCATAATTCTATTTGTTGTGAGGTACCTAGAATAGGCAAGTTCAAAAAGACAGGAAGAATAAAGGGACTGGGGAAAAGAGAAAATGAGCAGTTACTAGTTAATGGATACAGGGTTTCTGTTTGGGGTAACCAAAAATTTCTGAAAACAGACAGTGATGATAGTTTCACAAGATTGTATATATACCTAATACCATTGAGCTGTACACTCAGAATCGGTTAAAATGATAAATTTTATGTTACACATGTTGAAACCCAATAATAATTTAGAAAGGGACAAACATAGAAGATTCTTCATAAAAAAGGAATGACTCAGATCCAGAAATACTGACAAGGAATGATCTCCCAGACCTATCAGTAAATTAAAAAAACAAGATGTAGAATGATGCATAATGGCTACCACTTTTAAAGAAAAAGGACTTCCTACATACAGCTGTGCACAAACACACATGCACACAGATGTATACAAAGAGATTCTCTGGAAAGACACGCAGTAAACTGATAACTATTTCCTATGAGGTTGGACTGCTAGGTAATGGACTGCAAGGGTGACTTAACAATAGATTTTGAGCTAACACATACCGACTTTACTTAACAACTGTCACATATTTTAAAACAGATGTGAAATTAAAGATTTCTGTCAGTGTCATTAAGTAAATGCAAACCAAAACTATAATTGGATATACCATTTCACACCTATCTGGATGGCTAAATAGAGAAAAAAAATAGAGAGATGGAGAAAGTGAGAAAGGGAGGGAAGAAAGGAAAAAATGGAAGGAAAGACGGAGGAAGGGAGAAGAGAGGAGAGAAAAGGAGAGAAGTGTGGGTGAGGATGTAGAGAAATGGGGAGCTTCATGTATTGTGGTGGGAATGTGAAATGTGGAAAATTGTATGATAATACTATGTTTGACTTCAAAAAGTTAAACACAGTATTATCATACAATCCTGTAATTTCACTCTTACATAAATATTTGAAATAATTGAAAGCAGGGATTCCTACAGATACCTGCATACCAATACACAGCAGCATTATTGACTACATCTGAAATGAAGAAACAACTCAAGTGTTCATCAACAAATGAATGGATAAATGTAGTGTGGTATATACATGCAGTGGAATATTATTTAGTTATCAAAAATGGATTCTGCTATATGCTATAACATAGATGAACCTTGAAAACACGTTAAATGAAATAAGTCAAACAAAGACAGAGAAATAAGGCATAATTCTATTTGTTGTGAGGTACCTAGAATAGGCAAGTTCAAAAAGACAGGAAGAATAAAGGGACTGGGGAAAAGAGAAAATGAGCAGTTACTAGTTAATGGATACAGGGTTTCTGTTTGGGGTAACCAAAAATTTCTGAAAACAGACAGTGATGATAGTTTCACAAGATTGTATATATACCTAATACCATTGAGCTGTACACTCAGAATCGGTTAAAATGATAAATTTTATGTTACACATGTTGAAACCCAATAATAATTTAGAAAGGGACAAACATAGAAGATTCTTCATAAAAAAGGAATGACTCAGATCCAGAAATACTGACAAGGAATGATCTCCCAGACCTATCAGTAAATTAAAAAAACAAGATGTAGAATGATGCATAATGGCTACCACTTTTAAAGAAAAAGGACTTCCTACATACAGCTGTGCACAAACACACATGCACACAGATGTATACAAAGAGATTCTCTGGAAAGACACGCAGTAAACTGATAACTATTTCCTATGAGGTTGGACTGCATAGGGTGAAGGATGGACTGCAAGGGTGACTTAACAATAGATTTTGAGCTAACACATACCGACTTTACTTAACAACTGTCACATATTTTAAAAACAGATGTGAAATTAAAGATTTCTGTCAGTAGAAAGTATTTTAGAAAAAAATCAAATGAAAAATCAAAGTTAAAGATACCAGTTCAATGACTGCTTTGATACTGCAAATATGTGACAGTTGGTATCTGAACTTTCAAAAGCTCTGGCACTGGAAGGAAAAGTGAGATCTTAGATATAAATATTTAATATAATAAATATAATACATAATAAATAATACATATGGACACATCAATATTTATTTATTTGACATAAGGAATAAAGAAGAAATGAAACTACAGAGATCAAATTTTGAGATCTAGTTGACTAAGAAATTAATTGCCAATTCCTTAACTGTTATGAATAAATAATAAAGAGGTCTTTCCACATGGTGCCAGTGGTAAAGAACCTGCCCGGCAATGCAGAAGACATAAGTGACGCAAATTCGATCCCTGGGTGGAGAAGCTCCCTAAAGTAAGAAATATACAAATAATACATATGAACATACAAACATGTATGTATTTGACATAAGGAGTAAAGACGAAATACAGCTACAAAGATAACTTCAAATTTTCAGGTCTATTTTGGTCTAGTTGACAAAGGAATTAATTGCCAAACTCTTAATTATTATGAATAAACAATTAAAACTCTCTATGTCTATAGATTTATTCCTCCAACATTTATTGAGCACCTATGCTGTGTTCCCAGGCACTGTGCTAGCACTGGGCATACAGAATGACCACACACAATCCCTACCACCAAAACACAGTTTCAAAAATAAATCAATAAGAAATAAAAAAACACAGTTTCCTGGGGAAAATAAATGTGAATAGAAAATTTCTGTGTAATGAAGTAAATATTATGGTATCCTAATCAATGCAGAAAAAGCACAGAATAAGAGGAACTCCATTTCCAGGGGCAATGATAAGAGATTTCAAAGAGGAGATTCAGAGTAGCATCCAGAGGGACGGTCTGGAACCTCATTAGACAGGGACCCCGAATATCAGGGGAAAAGATGGGTGTGGCCACTTTCAGCAGTGTGAGAACTTCAGGGTGCCTGAGAGCAGAGCGTATAGTCAAGAGCTTAAGAGAACAGGAGAATGCTAAGTACCCCAGATTCCTTAAATCAACATATTCCACAGACAATTCATGATTTATCCATGAAAACCTGCTGCTCCTGCTGAACGAATAATTTGGTTTTAGCCACAGCAGCCTAACCATATCTATTTGTGACTTGTAGTTTTCATTATTTCGTTTTCTTGACAATGCCAGCTCCCTCTTTAAGTAATGTTTTTTTTCTTTCCTGAGGTATTAAATTCCTACTTGTTATGGAGGGCTGATGCGGGGTTGGGGGTGAAAGATAACATGAGAATAATTCTTTTTGTGTGTCCAATCAGGCTGGCAAAGGAGGAGATCTAGGGGGAGAGACTGGGGATGTACTCAAGAATATGTCCCTGAATCTAAAGCCCCATTCGTTCTTAAGCGCTCATGAAGAGCCACTGGTGTACATGTGCAGGCACAGGGAAAACAGGTGAGCACGTCCCTGGAGTTCTCATTCTCCTGCCTCATTACTAAAGCTGCAGAATCGTGTTTCCCAAATAATGACATGACTACCTAGGTGAGGCCTCGGTCAATAATGGAGAGAATTAAGACAGGGACACAGGAAATCATCTTCAGTGGATGGCTGCTATATGCAGCAAAATCATTTATCACATCTGACATGAAAAATGCTAATTTCTACAGTTTGCAGCCTACTTTCCTCCCTCTCACCCTCTCCTTTTCCATCCCTGTGATACAAACAGTAGTCACTAAGATAGCATGATAAGTATGAGAGTACTTGGGATAAAGACAGAGTTGTTTCAAGCAATGCTTATGAGTAATAATAATAAAAATAATAATAGGTAATACTCTAGAATTTACAGTTTTAAGTGCTTACTATGCTTTTTTTTTTTTAACATTTACTATAAAACTTTGAGGTGAGTATCATTGTTATACCTATTTATCACATCCAAGACACAAAAAGGTCAAATGAATTGCCCAAGGTCACACAGCTAAGTGACAGAGCTGGGATTTGGACTAGAACAGGCTGGCTCCAGGGCGTGAAATGCTAAACATGACACTGTGAAACTTTTGGCTAGCATCATTTATTCTAAGTCATGAAAGGAAACATGGGTATAATGTAAAGAATATTATGACAAGAGACATTTTAATTGGTAAGCACGTTTGTAGTGCTGGGCTTATACAGAATCTATTCCAATGTGTATCTCCTGATTTGACCATGGAGATTCTAGCTCTTGATACTCTTTCATAACTTTATAAATTAATTGCCTCAAACATATGTAATTCTTAAAGTTGAGACTTCTCTTATGAGCATCGTGGATACACTACTGAAGTATATTAAATAGCTTTTAGAAAGAAATAAGTAGGAAATGAAATTTGGAGACAAAGATACAAATAATTTGTTTATAAGACTTGTCAATTATACATGTATTTTTTATCAAATCATAATACCATGAAAACCCAAATTTGAAGATTCATAGATTTCCTTACCCTTCTCCTTTCCGCCATTATTATTTTTTTTTATTATTATTATTATTTTTTTGGTTAATGATCCAAAGATAGTGGTAATCCCCTAAGAATTTTACACTTGTGAAGATCTCAGAAATAACTGCACACATTTCTGCATGATACACTTTACATTTTTACTTTCTTCTCAGTATTTTCTCCTTTCAAAAGCCTTTTAATCCCTTTATGTTAGCTTGTTAGAGACTAAGGTCTTTCAGTGTCTCAAAAAATGCCACATGTCTTGATGACATTTTATAAATGGCACATCTGCTTCAATGCCTGCATTTAGCAAAATACCTCTCAGAACCATTTACAAATCTCACCATGCATATTGGGAAAGGAATGCTGACACTAAAAGGTATTCATTGTATTTCAAGAAGGCAATATGAAGTCAAAGAAGGAGACCAATATCTTGACACTTTACATAATGGAGAATGTCCTCAGAGACATTTGGCTGAGATCTATAACATGCATGCTATAATTAAAATTGTAACGAGGGGTTCATGATTTTCTACAGATACCACAAGTTATATTAATTGACAAGATAGAGCTTCAAATTAGTAAAATACTATAATCAAAATGAGGAGGATTATAATTAAATGTGCTTGTTAGGGAGGGTCACCAAGTGAGACAAAATCAAATTCTATCTGCCACTGTTGTCCTTCAATGACTGGAAACCAAACTGTGATGCTACAATTTTGACTAAAGTATTAACTGTAATGTTCTATTAGTACAGAATTCTAAAGACATCAATTGGATGAACACAGTTAAGTGGGTAACATGCTTAGTTCAAACATCTGTAAAAGGAAAAAGGGAGTAAAGAATTTTGTTATGTATCTGTAGTTTACATTGTGTTGGCCAATAAATTCATTTGGATTTTTTCATAACATTTTACAAAAACTTGAATGAACTTTTTGGCCAACTCAATATATTTGCATGTTACATAAGACTTATATCTATAAAATACATTTTATATCTTTATAAAACATACATGATATAACATTAAATGTGTATATTTTGTTATTTTGGGAATATAAATGAATGGAAACCATCAGTGGTCATGAAAATGAACAGTCTTCCTTTTGTCATTTTACTGCTTTTTCTTTTTTTTCCTTGTAATAGAAGCAAACTATGTTGGAGGAAAGCCAGAAGGTTCAGAGCTATTAACATTATTTAAAAGCTTTACATTTTCAAATTTCAAGTTTCAAGCAAATCTTCTCCAGAGCTCTCTGCCAGACTTATAATAGAAATGTGGATGCAAAGGAAATGACAAAAAACTTGTTGCCAAAAGTGTTTGTGTGGAAGACAAAGGTAAGGCGATAGAGAGTAAGGAAAATACTTCTTTGTTCCTCTAGTTCTCTGATATCAGGAAACTTTATATTTTATGTCTCTCTCACCCACTAGAACATGTATTACATGATGCACTGACAATATTATTCTGTCACTTGAACTGCTAAGATGTTATATCAGAACACATATGCTCTGTACTTTCCACACAGATTCCACAGTTACTGTATTTTACATCCTATTGTCCAAGGTTCCTTCTCAGGGTTCCTCACCAAATTAAGTTGCCTTTTAAGGAATTTTGTTAATGAAACCCTCGGGGATTTGAGTTTGATTTACTAACCCTCTTAGCAAAATACCTCTCAGAACCATTTACAAATCTCACCATGCATATTGGGAAAGGAATGCTGACACTAAAAGGTATTCATTGTATTTCAAGAAGGCAATATGAAGTCAAAGAAGGAGACCAATATCTTGATTTGAATGCCTCAGAGACATTTGGCTGAGATCTATAACATGCATGCTATAATTAAAATTGTAACGAGGGGTTCATGATTTTCTACAGATACCACAAGTTATATTAATTGACAAGATAGAGCTTCAAATTAGTAAAATACTATAATCAAAATGAGGAGGATTATAATTAAATGTGCTTGTTAGGGAGGGTCACCAAGTGAGACAAAATCAAATTCTATCTGCCACTGTTGTCCTTCAATGACTGGAAACCAAACTGTGATGCTACAATTTTGACTAAAGTATTAACTGTAATGTTCTATTAGTACAGAATTCTAAAGACATCAATTGGATGAACACAGTTAAGTGGGTAACATGCTTAGTTCAAACATCTGTAAAAGGAAAAAGGGAGTAAAGAATTTTGTTATGTATCTGTAGTTTACATTGTGTTGGCCAATAAATTCATTTGGATTTTTTCATAACATTTTACAAAAACTTGAATGAACTTTTTGGCCAACTCAATATATTTGCATGTTACATAAGACTTATATCTATAAAATACATTTTATATCTTTATAAAACATACATGATATAACATTAAATGTGTATATTTTGTTATTTTGGGAATATAAATGAATGGAAACCATCAGTGGTCATGAAAATGAACAGTCTTCCTTTTGTCATTTTACTGCTTTTTCTTTTTTTTCCTTGTAATAGAAGCAAACTATGTTGGAGGAAAGCCAGAAGGTTCAGAGCTATTAACATTATTTAAAAGCTTTACATTTTCAAATTTCAAGTTTCAAGCAAATCTTCTCCAGAGCTCTCTGCCAGACTTATAATAGAAATGTGGATGCAAAGGAAATGACAAAAAACTTGTTGCCAAAAGTGTTTGTGTGGAAGACAAAGGTAAGGCGATAGAGAGTAAGGAAAATACTTCTTTGTTCCTCTAGTTCTCTGATATCAGCGCTAGCAACTATTTTATATTTTATGTCTCTCTCACCCACTAGAACATGTATTACATGATGCACTGACAATATTATTCTGCTCACTATGGAACTGAACATAGATAGAAATGTTTATATCAGAAAATTCTTTGTACTACTTCATGTCCTTTCTGCTTATCCTTTATTCCAGCCACAGGATTCCATCAGCTTTCCCACCTGTGATTTGTCAACATCCTACATTGTCACATAGGTTCCTTACTCAGGGCTTCTCTGCACCAAATTGAAGCTTGCCATTATCCTGAAGGAAATTTTGTTAACCTGACAAACCCTCCGAAGAGGGAGGATTTGAGTTCTGCAGAGAGTGGATTACATTGAACCCTTTTCTTATCACTTTCTTTCCACTGAATTCTACCTCTTATTCCAGTCCCTGTTCCATTCAGGAAACTACATTTGTACTGGCTTAATCTGCCAGTATTGGTTTAGGTCAGGACTAACCTGTTCCTTCATTCCTGTCCAAAGGCCTTTCTAATGCTACAGTATGGGTCTCCCAGGTGAGCTCAAACATTAACAAACCAGAAGTATGAACTCTTGAAAACTTTGGCCAATCGGAGGCAGAATTCCACAGATAAATGTCACTCCTTATCATCCCTGGAGTGCCTAGTCCCAAGAAATATTCATAGGGTTCCTCAGATGGTCTCAGAGGATTAAGCCCTGGTTACAGGTAGTGATGGCATCTCAATGATACACTCTTGGGATTTGGAGTTATTTGACTCCACTAATCCCTCATAGCTGTTCTCTGGGTGACTTTTATTAATAATTAGATTGCTGAAAGCACACTTTCATCTCAGACTCTGAATTGGGGTCAACTCAGACTAGGAAAGAGTTCAGTAGATATCCATTGAATAAACAAATGAACAAACAATGAATATTAGTCTCCAAATTTCTTGAACAGTTTATCTTTCTTCACTACTCTTTCTTGTTCAACGTTAAAATGTTGATATGCTTCAGACTTCTTTACTCCTTCTAGACATATAAAATTTCTCTGAGCACTCCCATATATAAAAAGGCTGTAACTTGTCACCATTCTGACTATATCTTACACTGGGAATTATATGCATGTGTATATCAACATACAATGGAGATACACACACATATCATTTCCTTGTCAGCGCTAGCAACATTAATTTTCCCTCCCCCGAACATGAAAGTGCACTGACAATATTATTCTGCTCACTATGGAACTGAACATAGATAGAAATGTTTATATCAGAAAATTCTTTGTACTACTTCATGTCCTTTCTGCTTATCCTTTATTCCAGCCACAGGATTCCATCAGCTTTCCCACCTGTGATTTGTCAACATCCTACATTGTCACATAGGTTCCTTACTCAGGGCTTCTCTGCACCAAATTGAAGCTTGCCATTATCCTGAAGGAAATTTTGTTAACCTGACAAACCCTCCGAAGAGGGAGGATTTGAGTTCTGCAGAGAGTGGATTACATTGAACCCTTTTCTTATCACTTTCTTTCCACTGAATTCTACCTCTTATTCCAGTCCCTGTTCCATTCAGGAAACTACATTTGTACTGGCTTAATCTGCCAGTATTGGTTTAGGTCAGGACTAACCTGTTCCTTCATTCCTGTCCAAAGGCCTTTCTAATGCTACAGTATGGGTCTCCCAGGTGAGCTCAAACATTAACAAACCAGAAGTATGAACTCTTGAAAACTTTGGCCAATCGGAGGCAGAATTCCACAGATAAATGTCACTCCTTATCATCCCTGGAGTGCCTAGTCCCAAGAAATATTCATAGGGTTCCTCAGATGGTCTCAGAGGATTAAGCCCTGGTTACAGGTAGTGATGGCATCTCAATGATACACTCTTGGGATTTGGAGTTATTTGACTCCACTAATCCCTCATAGCTGTTCTCTGGGTGACTTTTATTAATAATTAGATTGCTGAAAGCACACTTTCATCTCAGACTCTGAATTGGGGTCAACTCAGACTAGGAAAGAGTTCAGTAGATATCCATTGAATAAACAAATGAACAAACAATGAATATTAGTCTCCAAATTTCTTGAACAGTTTATCTTTCTTCACTACTCTTTCTTGTTCAACGTTAAAATGTTGATATGCTTCAGACTTCTTTTACTCCCCTTCTAGACATATAAAATTTCTCTGAGCACTCCCATATATAGCAAGGCTGTAACTTGTCACCATTCTGACTATATCTTACACTGGGAATTATATGCATGTGTATATCAACATACAATGGAGATACACACACATATCATTTCCTTGTTTTTCTATTTGAGTGCCCCATAAACATCTCAAATTCAATATATCTCAAGAAAAATTTTATCTTCCTCCTGAAATCTACCCCTCTTTCTAGGGTTCCCTATGTGGAGGAATGGTAGCATCATCCACTCCACCCCACAAATCAGAAATTCAAATCTTTCTTTATTCTAATGTATCATCAACATCCAATTAGTTACAAAGTCCTATCCATTCCAGCTCTTTAATATAATGTAAATGTCTCCCCAATTAACATTTTTATTACTACTTCCTTAGAGTTTGTAACTCCTGTAATAACATCATAAGTAGTTTCTCCAAGTTCATTTTCAAGCTTGTATCCTCATGTAGTGAATTTCCTAAAATTCTTATAATTTTATTGTTTTAACTCCTTAGTGGTGTCTCATAGCCTCTAGTTTAAAGAGGAAAATTTTTAACCAATCTTTCAGGTTCCTTCATCATATGGATCTAGTTTTCTCACTTTTTATTATTGTTCCTACATGTAATTTTATATCAATCACATAAAACTCCCCAACAAGATAACACTTTTTTACTTTGTTTCTTAGTATATCAGACATGTTTTTCCTGTAACATCCTTTCTCTCATATCCACCCTTACCTCATGTCATTCTTCAGGAAATAACTCAAAAATTATTTCCTCTTAAAAGCTTTCACTGATTTCTGTCACATCTTCTCAACCCCATGACTAGATTGAGTGTTATTCCTTATCACAACACCCTCCCCTTTAACTCTTTACCATTCAATATCTTCTCTGATGGCATTATTGAGAAGTGTAACTATTAACTTTCTTAATTTTTTAAGGCAACATGCATTTTGTATTTTTGAGATAGAGTGTCTGAATATAAGAACTCCTCAGTGTCTATTGAATACAATAATCAATAACAATAGAAGCTACTGATTGTGTAATGTTTTCAAAAGTATACTCTAAAGTAGGCATTATTTTCTACCACTTTTTGGAAAAACAAGAATTTTAGAGAGAGAGCTCCTTAAGTACACAATTGGGAAGTAACAAAACCATTTTGCAAATCTTTGTCCACATGAATACAAAGTTCATATCCTTACTCTATGCCACATCATCCGTGTATCCAAATGAACTGTATGGAGAGGAAAGAGTCAGTATCACGATAGGTAATGGAGGAAAAAATATAAGACCTTAGTTAGGTCACCACAAATGTCTTTCTATTCATACTGTTCTTATTACTTTCCTGTTCATTTGTATTATTCAGAGGAGAAATGAATTGTCTGTCTCTTAACAGGCTACACTGAAAGCAAAATCTTCAAATGACAAATTCCCCAAATTCATGTAGACCTGTCTTATGTATTATTGTCAATCTCTGGAAGATCAATAAGTGGCTTGACCTGAAACACAACTATTTGCTTTTTAAATAATCACTACTCTTCATAATTTGACAAATAAAAAATAAATAGACCAAAAGATTTTGTTAAGCATCAAAGAAAATAGGATCTAAAACAAAAAAAAGCAAAGACACATTTTTCATCTTAGAAAAGATCTTCTTTTCTTGTCAAGCTGGTCAATGTAAGTAAAAAGAATAGCTTAATTTTTCTATTATTTTCTGTTAGAGCAGAAGTTTTGTACTCAACCAAAAATACCATTTGTTTTCAACACTCTGTTGTCCCTTCTTGTTTTCTAGGTACATAGATTTTAAAATTCATTGGTAAGTAATTCAAACAGTGTAGACATTCACCAAAAAAGAATATGTAAAGAAATAGTGTGGCAGTTATTTTCCTACTCTATGGATGTGTTAGAACTGCACCATGGAAAACAATCTTAACACAGATAATATGTTCTAGATGAGGATATACATTGTTAAATATTTAAGGGAACCGATAAAGCAAATTACTGTGAAAGCATAAACAGTTATTTGATATATTGATAGAGAAACAATATAAGATGGTTAAATAGTTGATAAATAATTACAGAAAAATATCAATTAAAGAATCCAGGTGGTGAGCTTAAAAGTGTCCACTGTATAACTCAACTTTTCTGTTTTTGAGAAAATATTCATAATAAATGTAGGAAATCAATGAAACCACATACTTGATCCCATGCAAAATTTTTGGACATAAGCCAGTTCTTAGATTGAGATTTCATGCATAAGAATAATCTGGATTCCTGTGGGTACGCATCATACAGAACTATGATAAATGTATTCACTAGTAATTTCCTCCATTCTTCCCTAAAGAGACATAAAGCCATTTATTTAGTTAACCATACACTGGGAAAAAGAAAATACCACCAAAGCTTTTGAGGATATTTGTGTATGAGGGTTATATTGATACGCAGGGGCCCAAAGTGCTACCATCACTCCCCTAACAGAATATGAATACATGTTATCTAGGAAATAAATTTTATCTTCAGCTCATAGTTGTAGTCACACTCAAAAGTTACTTCCAAGGTCCTAAACATGTTACTAGACATGGATGATAATTGGCAGAATGCTCACATTAATTCCTTGAGCTGTGACATAAGAGCAATAATAAAGGAAAAGGCCAAGTCGAAACCTCTAAAACTGCCCCTCTTCCTCTGGTAGATGATAAACATAGTAAGTAATAACATATTGCCAAAAGAATTAGAGATCAGTGCCAAGCTTAAGACATAAAATATGCACAGATATTGGTCCCCTCACATTCCACTTAATTCAAAAGTATGACTCCTACAGAAACAAATCAAAAAACTCAGCCAAGCAAATGCCAAAATCTCAACTTCTTTCTCAAATAGAGTCTATGCTAGAGCAAATTAACACAGTCTCCAGTACATGTTAAGTGGCTACTGATTTGATGAACGCACTTTCCAGCCCTATCTATAATATGGATACAAAACAGTTCATATTCAAATAAGATGAACAACAGTGTACAGGTATTGCCCTACACCAAGGTTATGCAAATTTACTTGGTTTCTTTCAAAACATAGTCCAAAGTGACTAGACCTATAAACACTGCACAGAGTATTACATTGGCTACAAAATCAATCATATGTAAATTAGAGGCTCAGGTAAGACAAATGTGTTCCAGTGGTGGAAAGTGCATTCTGCAAAGATTCAACATGATGCCACACCAGTGAAGTTTTCAGGCACCTTGTAGTCTGTGGCATTCTGTGCTATCCCCTCAAAGTAAAGAAAGATTTTCTCATCTCAGATCTTCCAACACAAAAAAGGCATGCAATGTCTGGTTCACATTTTCAGACTCTGGAAACAGTATATTCTACATTAAGAAAAAGTATTCTGACTTACTTAGTGATGAGAAAGACTGCTTTCACTGGAGCCCAGAGAAGAAAGGATCCCTTGGTAGTTTCAGGCTGTGGTTCAAGTAGATTTGATCCTTGAGATAACTACAAGAGGAAAAGAAGACATGAGGAGTTTATAGTAAGTTCCAATAACAGAAAATTCTGAGGGTTTCTTCAACAAATGGTGCTGAAAAAAAACTGGATATCCACATGTGAAGGAAATAAACTGAACTATCTTATATCATATACAAAAGTCAACCCCACTGGGTTATACATTTGAAAGATCTGAAATCATAAAACTACTAGAAGAAACATAAGTGAAAATCTTCACGATACTGGTCTCAGCAATGGTTATGAGACAGGATTTGGGACCCTTTGCTTCAGTCCTGCAATGCTTGCACCTGGACAAATCTTTCCTCCAGAGACAAAATACAAAAAAACTATTTGTTATTGTTTAGTCACTAAGTCACTAAGTCATGTCCAACTGTTTTGCAACCCCGTGGACTATAGCCCACCAGACTCCTCTGTCCATGGAATTTCCCAGGCAAGAGTAATGGAGTGTGGTGTCATTTCTTTCTCCAGGAGAGCTTCCAGACCCAGTGATTAAACCTGTATCTCCTACGAGTCCTTTGCCACTGAGCCTTCAGGGAAGCTCTATAAAGAAACTGTAAGAGACTGAAAATATCTGTGTATGCACAGGTGGGGCAATTCTGGACGAAAGATACAAAAAGACCAAAAAATCCAAATGCCACTTTTAAAGAGCAGAGCAAAAGCAGGGTACTGTGCATGGTCTCCTGCACTGAACACCACCTGAGGACTGGGCACAACACCTAAGCCACCCCTGCAACCCAATCCCTGGACACACTCCCACCCTCACCACATATAAGGAACAAGCTTGTCCCCCTTCAGGGAGTGAGCAAGCAAGGAACCTCTTGTTTATTCTCATGCCTCTGCTGCTGCTATAGTAAAGGCTTGCCTGAACTTCGGGCCTGGCCTCTAAGTCAATTTCTATTGATTGGAGTAGGCCAAGAACCCTGGTTGGTATTAATTTCATGATATGAAACCAAAAGTACAGACAAAAAAAGTAAAAATAGACAAGGTGGACTACTGTAAACTAAAATCTTTCTACATAGCAAAGGAAACAATCCACAAAATTAAAAGGCAGTGTACAGAATGGGAATAAAAATCTGCAGACCTTATATCCTTGAGATAACTACAAGAGGAAAAGAAGACATGAGGAGTTTATAGTAAGTTCCAATAACAGAAAATTCTGAGGGTTTCTTCAACAAATGGTGCTGAAAAAAAACTGGATATCCACATGTGAAGGAAATAAACTGAACTATCTTATATCATATACAAAAGTCAACCCCACTGGGTTATACATTTGAAAGATCTGAAATCATAAAACTACTAGAAGAAACATAAGTGAAAATCTTCACGATACTGGTCTCAGCAATGGTTATGAGACAGGATTTGGGACCCTTTGCTTCAGTCCTGCAATGCTTGCACCTGGACAAATCTTTCCTCCAGAGACAAAATACAAAAAAACTATTTGTTATTGTTTAGTCACTAAGTCACTAAGTCATGTCCAACTGTTTTGCAACCCCGTGGACTATAGCCCACCAGACTCCTCTGTCCATGGAATTTCCCAGGCAAGAGTAATGGAGTGTGGTGTCATTTCTTTCTCCAGGAGAGCTTCCAGACCCAGTGATTAAACCTGTATCTCCTACGAGTCCTTTGCCACTGAGCCTTCAGGGAAGCTCTATAAAGAAACTGTAAGAGACTGAAAATATCTGTGTATGCACAGGTGGGGCAATTCTGGACGAAAGATACAAAAAGACCAAAAAATCCAAATGCCACTTTTAAAGAGCAGAGCAAAAGCAGGGTACTGTGCATGGTCTCCTGCACTGAACACCACCTGAGGACTGGGCACAACACCTAAGCCACCCCTGCAACCCAATCCCTGGACACACTCCCACCCTCACCACATATAAGGAACAAGCTTGTCCCCCTTCAGGGAGTGAGCAAGCAAGGAACCTCTTGTTTATTCTCATGCCTCTGCTGCTGCTATAGTAAAGGCTTGCCTGAACTTCGGGCCTGGCCTCTAAGTCAATTTCTATTGATTGGAGTAGGCCAAGAACCCTGGTTGGTATTAATTTCATGATATGAAACCAAAAGTACAGACAAAAAAAGTAAAAATAGACAAGGTGGACTACTGTAAACTAAAATCTTTCTACATAGCAAAGGAAACAATCCACAAAATTAAAAGGCAGTGTACAGAATGGGAATAAAAATCTGCAGACCTTATATCCTATACGAGGCTAGTATCTATAATACATGAATCACTCCTATAACACAATAGCAGAAAACAGCCCAAGTTTTAAATGGGAAAAGGATTTTACCAAACATAATTTCAATAAAGACAAGCATATGTGGCCAACAGGTATATGAGAAGATGCTCGTCACCACTAATCACCAGTGAAATGTGATTTAAAACCACAATGAGCACGTATCTGTCAGGATGATTATTGCCAAAAAAAGACACTAAGTACTGATGAAGATATGGATAAACTGGAACACCTGCACACTGTTGGCAGGAATGAAAAATGGTGCAGTCACTGTGGAAAACAAAAGGGAAATTCCTTAAAACATTAGAAATTAAACCAGCACATGATCCAGCAGTCCCACTTCTAGGTATTTATCTAGAAAAATTGAAAGTAGGTTCTCAGAGAGAGACAGCACTCCTACACTTACTACTACATCACAGTAGCCAAAGTGTGAAATGACTTAAATGTTCTTCGACAGCTGAAGACATAAAGAATATGTGGTACATATGTACAGTAGAATACTATTTAGCCTTTTAAAAATAAGGAAAATTCTACAATATGCAACAATATGAATGAACCTTAAGGACATTATGCTAAGTGAAATTGATAAGTCACGGAAAGGCAAAAACTACAGAATTTCACTTATACAAAATATCAAAAATAGCCAAATTCATGAAATCAAAATTGGAATGGTGGTTGCCAGGAGCTGAAGAGAATAAGCAATTATTACTCAAGGGGAATAAAGTTTCACTTAAGCGAAAATGAGTAAGTTCTAGAGATCTTCCTTACACCATTGTACCTACAGTCAACAACAATGTATCATAACACAAATTGACAGTAAATTTCTTATTGTGTTCTTATCACAGGACTGGGCACAACACCTAAGCCACCCCTGCAACCCAATCCCTGGACACACTCCCACCCTCACCACATATAAGGAACAAGCTTGTCCCCCTTCAGGGAGTGAGCAAGCAAGGAACCTCTTGTTTATTCTCATGCCTCTGCTGCTGCTATAGTAAAGGCTTGCCTGAACTTCGGGCCTGGCCTCTAAGTCAATTTCTATTGATTGGAGTAGGCCAAGAACCCTGGTTGGTATTAATTTCATGATATGAAACCAAAAGTACAGACAAAAAAAGTAAAAACAGACAAGGTGGACTACTGTAAACTAAAATCTTTCTACATAGCAAAGGAAACAATCCACAAAATTAAAAGGCAGTGTACAGAATGGGAATAAAAATCTGCAGACCTTATATCCTATACGAGGCTAGTATCTATAATACATGAATCACTCCTATAACACAATAGCAGAAAACAGCCCAAGTTTTAAATGGGAAAAGGATTTTACCAAACATAATTTCAATAAAGACAAGCATATGTGGCCAACAGGTATATGAGAAGATGCTCGTCACCACTAATCACCAGTGAAATGTGATTTAAAACCACAATGAGCACGTATCTGTCAGGATGATTATTGCCAAAAAAAGACACTAAGTACTGATGAAGATATGGATAAACTGGAACACCTGCACACTGTTGGCAGGAATGAAAAATGGTGCAGTCACTGTGGAAAACAAAAGGGAAATTCCTTAAAACATTAGAAATTAAACCAGCACATGATCCAGCAGTCCCACTTCTAGGTATTTATCTAGAAAAATTGAAAGTAGGTTCTCAGAGAGAGACAGCACTCCTACACTTACTACTACATCACAGTAGCCAAAGTGTGAAATGACTTAAATGTTCTTCGACAGCTGAAGACATAAAGAATATGTGGTACATATGTACAGTAGAATACTATTTAGCCTTTTAAAAATAAGGAAAATTCTACAATATGCAACAATATGAATGAACCTTAAGGACATTATGCTAAGTGAAATTGATAAGTCACGGAAAGGCAAAAACTACAGAATTTCACTTATACAAAATATCAAAAATAGCCAAATTCATGAAATCAAAAATTGGAATGGTGGTTGCCAGGAGCTGAAGAGAATAAGCAATTATTACTCAAGGGGAATAAAGTTTCACTTAAGCGAAAATGAGTAAGTTCTAGAGATCTTCCTTACACCATTGTACCTACAGTCAACAACAATGTATCATAACACAAATTGACAGTAAATTTCTTATTGTGTTCTTATCACAATAAAGTAAAACAAATCATCAGATAAATGACTGTTAAATGGGCCTAATCCTAGATTTGCCTGATTTCAAATTATATGTTTTTTCCACTAAAAACACTGTTACCCTAAAACAATTTTGACTACAGAAGATTCTAATCTCATCAGTAGTTCTGATTTCTCTGAAAGAAGATTAACAGAGGGCCTGGATGGTATATCTGAATCGTGGAAAATGTTGAGAGAGATCTACTATTTTCAAGGCATTTGTTGTTCAGTTGTCCAGTCATGTCCAACTCTTTTATATTTAATGTATAAGTGCTTTCCATTCCTTAGACAAAAATTATCGTGACATGGAAGTATTGCCAGGTCTCAATCCCTAGAAAAAATGCCCCTTTGAAACTGCCTAGTAACATTTCATAATTATTTCCCATAATATTATTAGGCTTATAGCTATGTTTCCTCAATGTGTTAAAAATAAGACAGTATACTCCAGATAAAAGAAGTTAGTGCTGTAGTCACTGAAGGTAGCATACTTTATTATAAATGAAGTATTATGATTCTTTTATTTATCAGTATCTTGTGAATTTATTTGGTGAATAAGATTTCTAAAGGATCAGTTGATACAGTTGCTTGATCTACAAAGCTGAGGACCAGGTAACCAAGATTCCATATGAATAAGTGCCCCAACCCTGCCTCCCCACAGCTGGTGTTTTCTATGAATTCTCAGGCCTGACTTTGAACTACATTTTATACTTAACACTGATTCAAGTTGAGTCTATTATTTTATTGATACTTTGCCTAATTATTCTTAATTGACAGAGACATAATTCTTTCCAAAGACTCGACATTTGGAAACTGAAAGCAATCAAGCACAATTCATGTCTCTATTAAAATCGGTGATTCCAGTGAAACAAATGAGAAGCATTAATCAACAAAGACTCTGCTTCAGATAATAAACTAAGGTTTTAATTGTTATCTAAGTTTATGGAAAAACAGAAAAGAGCTTGGCTATATTATTTTATTATTGAAAAGTACTGAAATATCACTACTGATAAAAGCAGACAAATTTGACTGAGTCACGGAAAGGCAAAAACTACAGAATTTCACTTATACAAAATATCAAAAATAGCCAAATTCATGAAATCAAAAATTGGAATGGTGGTTGCCAGGAGCTGAAGAGAATAAGCAATTATTACTCAAGGGGAATAAAGTTTCACTTAAGCGAAAATGAGTAAGTTCTAGAGATCTTCCTTACACCATTGTACCTACAGTCAACAACAATGTATCATAACACAAATTGACAGTAAATTTCTTATTGTGTTCTTATCACAATAAAGTAAAACAAATCATCAGATAAATGACTGTTAAATGGGCCTAATCCTAGATTTGCCTGATTTCAAATTATATGTTTTTTCCACTAAAAACACTGTTACCCTAAAACAATTTTGACTACAGAAGATTCTAATCTCATCAGTAGTTCTGATTTCTCTGAAAGAAGATTAACAGAGGGGCCTGGATGGTATATCTGAATCGTGGAAAATGTTGAGAGAGATCTACTATTTTCAAGGCATTTGTTGTTCAGTTGTCCAGTCATGTCCAACTCTTTTATATTTAATGTATAAGTGCTTTCCATTCCTTAGACAAAAATTATCGTGACATGGAAGTATTGCCAGGTCTCAATCCCTAGAAAAAATGCCCCTTTGAAACTGCCTAGTAACATTTCATAATTATTTCCCATAATATTATTAGGCTTATAGCTATGTTTCCTCAATGTGTTAAAAATAAGACAGTATACTCCAGATAAAAGAAGTTAGTGCTGTAGTCACTGAAGGTAGCATACTTTATTATAAATGAAGTATTATGATTCTTTTATTTATCAGTATCTTGTGAATTTATTTGGTGAATAAGATTTCTAAAGGATCAGTTGATACAGTTGCT
The DNA here is from genome assembly GCA_022376925.1 of Tragulus kanchil. NCBI lineage: Eukaryota > Metazoa > Chordata > Mammalia > Artiodactyla > Tragulidae > Tragulus > Tragulus kanchil. Next base: position 93,043,316 of record JAIOJX010000025.1, read on the forward strand.
TGATCTACAAAGCTGAGGACCAGGTAACCAAGATTCCATATGAATAAGTGCCCCAACCCTGCCTCCCCACAGCTGGTGTTTTCTATGAATTCTCAGGCCTGACTTTGAACTACATTTTATACTTAACACTGATTCAAGTTGAGTCTATTATTTTATTGATACTTTGCCTAATTATTCTTAATTGACAGAGACATAATTCTTTCCAAAGACTCGACATTTGGAAACTGAAAGCAATCAAGCACAATTCATGTCTCTATTAAAATCGGTGATTCCAGTGAAACAAATGAGAAGCATTAATCAACAAAGACTCTGCTTCAGATAATAAACTAAGGTTTTAATTGTTATCTAAGTTTATGGAAAAACAGAAAAGAGCTTGGCTATATTATTTTATTATTGAAAAGTACTGAAATATCACTACTGATAAAAGCAGACAGAATGATATGGACTGGACTATAAAGAAAAATCACACTATATCAACAAACTATAAAACAATACTCAGGTCCAAGGTCTATCTGTATGTACTCTTAACTGATGCATAAGCATAAATAAAATCATGAGCAAAATCAGCCTCATCGAAGTGATGATGCTGTCTGGAAATTCCAGTGCCTAAAACAACAAGAAAAATCATGGAACACCTGTACTGAAGCCTTAGCTCTGCCACTTAATCATTAGCTTTGTGATTTCTGTCATGCAGCTAAGTCTCTTTGAGGGTTAGGGTTTTTTCTTTTAATCTCTAAATAAGGGTAGAGCACTTATCTCTCAAGGATTTATAAGGATTATAGAAGATCATCCATATATCTATTGTGCCAGGGTTAATGCAGAACATTTCCTCCTGGAGACACAGCTAAATTCTATTTTCTAACCTCTTGTACAGTTGAGTAGGGCCATGGGACTAAATTCTGAACAAATGGGATGTTGGTGGAAACCATGTAAGCCATTTCCAAAAGAGGCTCCTAAAATGTTCTCCACAGCTAGGCTATCGGTGCATGTTCAGTCACTCAGTCAAGTCCAGCTCTTTGTGACTTAGACTTATTAGACATTAACTCATTAAACTATGAGGTGAACATGAACTAAATATGACTAGGGTTCTGTCTGCATAGAAGTTAGCTGATGCTCTCAAATACTAAAGAAAGGCTGCTGTCTTCTTTTTTCCATTATTAACTAGTAGCTTCTGAGTAGTACATAAAGTTAAAGGGAAATCTACTGTCTGAAAGCCCAAATGCCATTTGATCTGTTTTAATTAACTAATAAAATCTTTACGTCTAAAAGACTAGTCTAAACACTAGAAATAGAGTGGTAAATTCAACATAGTCCATGCTCTTATGTAGCAATATTCTAGTGAGTGAAACAGACAGTAAGCAAGCAAATTTACCTAAGCACATATACACAGACACATATATTTCACATATGTCACATATTATATGTTACCTGTCATAGATATATATGTGTGTGTGTGTGTATATATATATATATATAATATACTTTATACATACAAAACATGTAGTAAGTTTTATGAAGAAAAACATCACAGGAGAATAGCACATGTTATGATAGGACTACTGCACAAAATTTCACATGCTAGCAAGGTCATGCTCAAAATGCCCTAAGCTAGGCTTCAACAGTATATGAACTTAGAACTTCTAGATGTACAAGGTAGATGTACAAAAAGGCAGAGGAACCGGAGATCAAATCGCCAACATCCATTGGATCACAGATAAAGCAAGATAATTCCAGAAGGTAATTCTGTCTGCTTCATTGACTATCCTAAAGTCTTTGTGTGGATCACAACAAACTGGGGAAAATTCTGAAAAAGATGGGAACATTAGACCACTTTACTTGCCTCCTGGGAAATCTGTATGCAGGTCAAGAAGCAACAGTTAGAACCAGACATGGAAGAATGGGCTGGTTCCAGATTGGGAAAGGAGTACGTCAAGGCTGTCTACTGTCACCCTGCTTATTTAACTTCTATGCAAAGCATATCATGTGAAATGTTGGGCTGGATGAAGAACAAGGTAAAATTAAGATTTCTGGGAAAAATAATAATAACCTCAGATAAGCATATAACACCACCTTTATGGCAGAAAGTGAAGAGGAACTAAAGAGCCTCTTGATGAAGGTAGAAGAGGAGAGAGAAAAAAACTGACTTAAAATTCAACATTAAAAAAAACAAAGCTCATGGCATCAGGTCCAATCACTTCATGGCAAAAAGATAGGCAAACAACAGAAACAGTGACAGAGTTTAATTTCTTGGGCTCCAAAATCACTGTGGATAGTGACTATGGCCATAAAATTAATAGACACTTGTTCCCTAGAAGAAAAGCAATGACAAGCTTACACAACATATTCAAAAGCAGAGACATCACTTTGCTAACAAAGGTCATAGAGTCAAAGTTACTGTTTTCCCAGTAGTCATGTATGCATGTGAGAGTTGGCCCATAAAGAAGGCTGAGCAGTGTAGAATTGATGCCTTTGAACTATGGTGTTGGAGAAGATTCTTGCCAGGGGATCAAACCAGTCAATCATAAATGAAATCAACCATGAATATTCATTGGAAGGACTGATACTGCAGCTGAAACTCTAATACTTTGGCCACCTTATGTGGAGATGACTCACTGGAAAAGATCCTGATGCTAGGGAAAAATAGAAGGCAGGAGGAGAAATGGACAACAGAGGATGAGATCGTTGGATGGCATCACCTAGTCAATGATTTTGAGTAAGTTCTAGAAGGACAGAGAAGCCTGGTGTGCTGCAGTCCATGGGTTTGCAAAGAATCAAAAACAACTTAGTTACTGAAGTGAACTGATGTTAGGAAACTGCTTTTAAAAAGGGTGATTCTGGGAAGTCTCCTTGGGAGATAAACGGAAGTATAAATGAAGTGAGAGAATAAACCACTCTAAACAGAAGACACTGCAAATGCAAAACTCTGAATGGAACTTCACTTCATATGTCTGAAGAACATCAAGGAGAGATAAGTAATTAGAGACCAGAGAGCAAGGACTAGAACAGGAGGAAAATAGGCCACAGACTTAGGAATAGAGGCCAGATCATGTATCCACCTGGTCATAGCTAAGATTTGGGATTTTATTTGAAACCAAGTGGGAACCACCAAACAGTTAATACAAGGGAAATGATATGGCATACTGTAGCCACTCCAGTCACTGTGCAGAGAACAGACTGCAGAGGGCAAGAGTGGAAACAAGAATAGTCCGGAGGCTGTTGGGATGATCCACATAAGGGAGGTGTTGTTACTGAACCAGGTTCATTTCACTCGATGCACATCCAGCCAAAACACTACAACAATGAGGTTTGTAGCAAAGAGAGGACTTATCCACAAGGCAGCCAAGCAAAGAGATGTTCTCAGATCCATCTCCCCAAAGCAAGGGGCTCAGCATACTTAGAGGATATGGAATAAAGAGGCGGGGTGGTCTTAGGTGTGGAGAGCATGGGGAAAGGTGAGATCATTGTCATTCTTCCCAGTGCCACCACAGGTTCAAAAAGTCACTCAGTAGACACTCATGAATGCCTAAGTAAAGGGTTGGTGGTCCTGTCCCTTCTTAAAACAGCTCAGCTTGAACTAGACACTGCTGATACCAATTCTCTAAAACCTCTCAGAAAAACATCTTATTTTTAGGTAAGGTCACTTGGTGACATGAAAGTCTTCTGGATAATTCAGCTTATTAGTAAGCATTACGGATTTATAATTTATAGCAAGTCTGAAGAAAAGCAATGACAAGTCACAACATATTCAAAAGCAGAGACATCACTTTGCTAACAAAGGTCATAGAGTCAAAGTTACTGTTTTCCCAGTAGTCATGTATGCATGTGAGAGTTGGCCCATAAAGAAGGCTGAGCAGTTTTTCAATTTGGAAGGACCTTTGATCACTTTCAATATTGGCCACCTTATGTGGAGATGACTCACTGGAAAAGATCCTGATGCTAGGGAAAAATAGAAGGCAGGAGGAGAAATGGACAACAGAGGATGAGATCGTTGGATGGCATCACCTAGTCAATGATTTTGAGTAAGTTCTAGAAGGACAGAGAAGCCTGGTGTGCTGCAGTCCATGGGTTTGCAAAGAATCAAAAACAACTTAGTTACTGAAGTGAACTGATGTTAGGAAACTGCTTTTAAAAAGGGTGATTCTGGGAAGTCTCCTTGGGAGATAAACGGAAGTATAAATGAAGTGAGAGAATAAACCACTCTAAACAGAAGACACTGCAAATGCAAAACTCTGAATGGAACTTCACTTCATATGTCTGAAGAACATCAAGGAGAGATAAGTAATTAGAGACCAGAGAGCAAGGACTAGAACAGGAGGAAAATAGGCCACAGACTTAGGAATAGAGGCCAGATCATGTATCCACCTGGTCATAGCTAAGATTTGGGATTTTATTTGAAACCAAGTGGGAACCACCAAACAGTTAATACAAGGGAAATGATATGGCATACTGTAGCCACTCCAGTCACTGTGCAGAGAACAGACTGCAGAGGGCAAGAGTGGAAACAAGAATAGTCCGGAGGCTGTTGGGATGATCCACATAAGGGAGGTGTTGTTACTGAACCAGGTTCATTTCACTCGATGCACATCCAGCCAAAACACTACAACAATGAGGTTTGTAGCAAAGAGAGGACTTATCCACAAGGCAGCCAAGCAAAGAGATGTTCTCAGATCCATCTCCCCAAAGCAAGGGGCTCAGCATACTTAGAGGATATGGAATAAAGAGGCGGGGTGGTCTTAGGTGTGGAGAGCATGGGGAAAGGTGAGATCATTGTCATTCTTCCCAGTGCCACCACAGGTTCAAAAAGTCACTCAGTAGACACTCATGAATGCCTAAGTAAAGGGTTGGTGGTCCTGTCCCTTCTTAAAACAGCTCAGCTTGAACTAGACACTGCTGATACCAATTCTCATAAGAACCTCTCAGAAAAACATCTTATTGTTTAGGTAAGGTGCACTTGGGTGACATGAAAGTCTTCTGGAGCAATAATTAACAGCCTTGATTAGTGAAGGCAGGTTACAGGATTTAAATAATGATTACCACTAGATTACCAGTGCTGCCTGTGACTAGTTTAGTAGTCTAAGATGTGGTATGAAGTGGGGAGTTCAGAGTACACTGTAAAATGTAGTAGACAAGATTGTTGATGTGTTGGATACAGAATATGAGAAGAGTTCAAGCATGACTCCAAGACATGATCTAAGAGACTGAGTAAAAGCTGGTGCTATTTACTGAGAAAACTTTGGTCATTTGATGTGAAGAGCTGACTCATTTGAAAAGGCCCTGATGCTGGGAAAGACTGGGGGCAGGAGGAGAAGGAGGTAACAGAGGACGAGATGTTTGGAATGCAACACCAACTCAATGGACATGAGTTTGTGCAAACTCTAGGAGATAGTGAAGAATAGGGAGGCTGGTGTGCTGCAGTCCATGGAGTCACTGAGTCAGATACAACTGAGTGACTAAACGGTTGACAGTCTTGGAGTGTTCATAGGGAACAATCAAGAGTTTGGGACATGTAAAGTTTTAACTTCTTCATGTTATACCATTAAAATGACCATAGTTTATTATTATATCGAATTCACTTTGTTAAGAAAAGGAAGTTAGAAAAGATAAAGTTGTACCATGCCAAAGACTTTTCACTAGTGCCACTGGAGGGGTCCAGGATAAGGCCTATTTTAGTTGCTTTGAGAGATTTGAGTTCCTGTATTGGATACTTCCTGTAACTCACCTTCTCTTGGCCCAACTTTGAGTACAGCCTTCACTTCCACAACTAGCTTTTACTGCTTTGACCTCTCAGGACGTCACCTCACCTGCCCCCTTGAACCACCTTGGAGCTTATGTGTAGCCATGGTGGGATACCTGTGGGAACCCACAGTCCCCATAGGGGACTGGGATGGATCCCATGGGAATGGATCTTGATTTCTGAAGGAGGCAACAGTCCATAAGACAACCCAGAAAAAAGGGAGGATGAAAGCTAATAATCCTCAACCCAGAAGTAAAAATCTGAGGAATTATGATTGCTAACAAAGCTCAAGGAAACAACATGCCACAAACATAACCGAAACACTAGACCCTGACACAAGCCTAGATTCCCATTGTTCAGATAGCCACATCAAAGAGGCAAATACCAAAACTCCATTTGAGACAGAAGGCACCATAGGCACTCCATAAGTCAAACCATCTAGTTTTTAAGTTTGAGCAAGAGAAACAAGAGACACATGTAAGTGGGTTTCCTAACAGGAGAAGTTAACTGTTAGTGGATCTTAAAAACCAAGCTCTTTTAATCATCAAATTTCTCAAGAATAAAAGTCTAACGAATTGAAAAGGAAATCTATTTGTATTATTCATGTTCTTATATTCTTAGATAAACATTTCTGGATGTTATTTAATCTTTCCTGAATATCCACAGTGATTCATATATCAAATATAGTGTCAATCATATTTGATTGATGTTTGTATCAAAAAATAATAATCTCAAACATGACAATTTTATCCTCTACACCTATTAGTTCTTCCATGTTGTGGACCCTCCATACAATGATCTGAGATTTTAGGTAATCATATATGCCCAATTTTGTGTAAACTAGAATGAGGAAGAGCTAAAAGAGGAATAAGCCTAGGGATCATTCCTTGTTAATCAAGTAATTGATTTTGAAATACAATTTGATATAGAAACGCAATAATTTCAGTGCTCAGGTAATCTCTTAAACAACAATTTTAGCTGACCAGAAGCTATTTTCATTATCACTGTTTTCTGTATTTGAGCCACTAATGTATTGAGAACTGTTGGGTTATTTCAAGGAATACAGCTTAACTATTAGACAAACCATTATGCTTTGCATATAAAGATGCAGCTCATTTAAAAATGGATGTAGATAATGCTTGGAGTGAAAATACAAATTGACCTATGAGTATCTGAATTCATACTAGTGTTTGATTAGGATGTATTTTCTCAGTAAGTGGGTAATAAATATACAACTACTATCATAGAAGTGGGCTTTCCTGGTGGCTCAGTGGTGATGAATTCATCTGCCAAGGCAGAAGACCTAGGTTCAATCCCTGGGTAAGGAAGATCCCCTGGAAAAGGAAGTAGCAACCTGCTCCACTATTCCTGCCTGGGAAATCCCATAAACAGAGAAGTCTGGCAGGTTATAACCCAAGGGGCCACAGGAGAACTGAACATGACTTAGAGAATAAAACAATATCACAGATATGGTTCACAAAATTTTGAGGGGGGTGGGGTGGGAATGAGAAGTAGTCCTAATATGCAGAAGAGTCAAGAGTTTTTGTATCAGAGGATGGAATTTGCCAAAAATGTGTTTTATGAGTGGTATAAAGACAAATACAAATTAGGTTTAATTTTCCCTGTAAAATAAGCAAACAGTTTTACCTTCATTTCTCTTTCTCAGAGCATTTACTTCAGAAAATCTGTATTTGTAAGTACTTTCTCTCCTCTTTAAAATCCTTTTGAAAACTAGAACAAGACTTCTGCCAACTTTATGACCAAGAATGTCTCCTTCAAGGATCTAAAAGACATCTCCTTGAAATGGAAACATAAAAGGAGATTAATGCCCATCTCCTAGTTTCTGTGGCAGGATAGGAGCCTAACTTCAGTGGGTGCCCAGTTCCAAGTTGTGCAACTATCTCCTGAAATAAAGATATAAGAAGTTATTTTTCTTCTGGTTGAAGCCACTTACTTAGTAAGCCCAAAGTTTTATTCTGGTGAGCTAAGATAAATACAATTTGATATAGAAACGCAAATAATTTCAGTGCTCAGGTAATCTCTTAAACAACAATTTTAGCTGACCAGAAGCTATTTTCATTATCACTGTTTTCTGTATTTGAGCCACTAATGTATTGAGAACTGTTGGGTTATTTCAAGGAATACAGCTTAACTATTAGACAAACCATTATGCTTTGCATATAAAGATGCAGCTCATTTAAAAATGGATGTAGATAATGCTTGGAGTGAAAATACAAATTGACCTATGAGTATCTGAATTCATACTAGTGTTTGATTAGGATGTATTTTCTCAGTAAGTGGGTAATAAATATACAACTACTATCATAGAAGTGGGCTTTCCTGGTGGCTCAGTGGTGATGAATTCATCTGCCAAGGCAGAAGACCTAGGTTCAATCCCTGGGTAAGGAAGATCCCCTGGAAAAGGAAGTAGCAACCTGCTCCACTATTCCTGCCTGGGAAATCCCATAAACAGAGAAGTCTGGCAGGTTATAACCCAAGGGGCCACAGGAGAACTGAACATGACTTAGAGAATAAAACAATATCACAGATATGGTTCACAAAATTTTGAGGGGGTGGGGGTGGGAATGAGAAGTAGTCCTAATATGCAGAAGAGTCAAGAGTTTTTGTATCAGAGGATGGAATTTGCCAAAAATGTGTTTTATGAGTGGTATAAAGACAAATACAAATTAGGTTTAATTTTCCCTGTAAAATAAGCAAACAGTTTTACCTTCATTTCTCTTTCTCAGAGCATTTACTTCAGAAAATCTGTATTTGTAAGTACTTTCTCTCCTCTTTAAAATCCTTTTGAAAACTAGAACAAGACTTCTGCCAACTTTATGACCAAGAATGTCTCCTTCAAGGATCTAAAAGACATCTCCTTGAAATGGAAACATAAAAGGAGATTAATGCCCATCTCCTAGTTTCTGTGGCAGGATAGGAGCCTAACTTCAGTGGGTGCCCAGTTCCAAGTTGTGCAACTATCTCCTGAAATAAAGATATAAGAAGTTATTTTTCTTCTGGTTGAAGCCACTTACTTAGTACAGATGGTCACCCCAATTACCAGATAAACTAAGATGAACTACGTGTGATAAATGGTGCTGTCGAGTACTCTTACCTGAGGATTAATTATTGTTGATCTTGAGCTCATAATGGGCCCTGACTGCTTAACTCTATAAAAGGGTGATATTTCTTTGTCTTTGCCACCATTTAGTGGGTTGCCTGTGATGTACATCATATTGTTATACTTATATTTAATAATAAAATTGTCTTAATACTTTTGTGAGAGGTTTTCTAGGTTGAGAGATCTTTAATAATATTTTCCCAACACTCAAAAAAAAAATTACTCTAAATATGAGCCCAGCAGTTACTAGGCCAGGATTTAGATAAGCAACATTAGCAGGTTACATTACACAATTTCTTCCCTCCCTCCCTCGTCTCTGAGGTATCTTAAGCAGATCTTAATTGTCTAATCACTCTTTAGTATGTACTGGGCAGCTCTGTATTTATCTATAAACTTTTACCTCACTTTTGATTATTGTCAGGCAGTTGAAAACATTTCCCATGTGATGATTGGTTCACTTCTCCTGAATCTCATCTTTCTTGGTCTTCTCGTTTCTTCAGGTTTATCCCACTGAAAACTCTCTTCAGTCTGAGCATTCACCCTAAGCAGCTACCCTCCTCTGTTCCTGGTTGTTCCTTCTGATTATCCATTTCTACAGTCTCTTATGGCCATGGGATGGAAATGCTCATTCCCATGTTTTAGCAGTAGCATTATTTCAAATAACTCTTCCTTTACACCTCTTGCCAAATAAGAATAACTTCCACATTCAAAGAGATGCTACACTCACTTATTAGTGTTTTTTTTCTATCATGGGAAGTAGAAGGTTCAAGGTATTTCCACTGTGCATTGAGCAATGTTTTTTACCAACAGGTCAGTACTATAGCTCAACTGGCAATTATCAGTATGTCAGCTTACACACTCTCTTGAGTTCTGACATCCTGTTCTCAAACTGTCACCAATACTATGATATCCCAGGTTTAAAAATCAGCAGTGCTGATAGAAAGATCTTACATGGTACAATTAGCGATGACCCTGTACCTATTTCAAAAATGTGATTCCCAGACAAAAGTAACACCCGAAACATCAACCTGTTTAATTAGACTGTTTTGTTAGGCAGTGACTCAATCATGAAGGAAAGAAATAGCATGTGTGCTTTCAGAACTCACTGACTTCTGAGTAACACCACTCTACAGTGATTTAAGTGATGCCTAGGGCTGCTTTTGTGCTCAAGAAAAACCTCTTATTTTTGATGGAAGCTCCAGCTGACAGTTTTATCAGAGAATATGGTGTGTCCTTTTCCTGATATTAGCAGCAATATTAACAGAATTTCCTGATATAAAAATCTTTCATTTTAAAGTTTCACATCTATATCCATGGTTTCCCTTCTATTTTTCCACCCTAATTTTAAAAAACCATTAACAAATCACTACAACACTTTTGAACTTTATATCAGCGATTCTTGAAATAGCAACTGTAGCTCCACAGCTCCTCAACATACACTCTGGTATGAACAAAGGAAAGCCATCATTTCTGTTTACCTGGAGATTTTTAGTTCAGCTATATATTAGAATGGATGTCCAGCTACCCACCAATTATACTACCCAATTAATGGCTGGGTTCACAGAAGCACTTCAAAGTCAACACCAAAAAAAAAAAATGTTGTAAGAAATTAACTGTTGTAGAGAAATTGGAATTTTTGTGCACTGTGGGTGGGGATGTAAAATGGGATAGCTATAATGGAAAATTGTATGAAGGTTCCTCAAAAAGTTAAAAACAAAAATTATCATATGATCCAGCAATCCTACTTCTGATTATCCAGAAGAGTTAAAGAGAGAAGAGAAAAAAATTGGTATTTGCATTCCCATGTTCACTGTGACATTGTTCACAACAATTGAGGTATATAATATTTGACTCTGTAGATAATCTTTAGAAACAGTCAATATAACATCATTAAAAATACGAACCAGGTGCAGCGGATACTTCCTCAAGCTACGAGGACTCTGCTGAGGCTCTTTGCTGGGTCCTTCCAGTCAAGGAAACTATCTTATCCAAGGTTATACCCATTTCCTGCAGGCAGATTGTGTCTATAGCCAGTTGAATTGGGGTACAAATGCACTTTGGTCCCTTTGACTCAATTGGTATTGAAAGAGACACATGTACCCCATTGTTCATTGCAGCACTCTTTACAATAGCTAGAACATGGAAGCAACCTAGATGTCCATCGACAGATGAATGGGTAAAGAAGGTGTGGTACATATATACAATGGATTATTACTCAGCCATAAAAGAAATGCATTTGGTGGTCCAGTGGGTAAGGACACCGCCTTGCAGTGCAAGGGGCGCCGGTTCGATCCCTGGCCTGGGAAGATCCCACGTGCAGCGGAGCGGCTGGACCGATGTGTCCAATTATCGAGCCCGAGCCGGAGCTCTGGAGCACATGCGCCCAGAGCTGGTGCTCTGCGACAACAGAAGCCACCATGATGGGAGGCCCACAAAGGCCAAAGAACAAAGATGGATGAAAACAGACAAATGAAAGACCAATAGAAGTGGTACGCCTGCTCCCCTCCCTCCCCACTCCATCCCCCAAAATAAATAAATAAATAAAATTTAAAAAAAAAAAGAAAAGAAATGCATTTGAGTCAGTTCTAATGAGGTGGATGAATCCAGAACCTATTATACAGAATGAAGTAAACCAGACAGAGAAAGATAAATATTGTATACTGACACGTGTATGGAATCCAGAAAGATGGTGCTGATAAGTGAATATGCAGAGCAGCAATGGAGAGGCAGACATGCAGAACAGTCTTATGGACATTGGGGTGAGGGAGGGGACTATGCTGTGGGACCAGGGAATCTCAAACAGGATCTCTGTGGTAACCTGGAGGGGTGGCATGGGGAGGGAAATGGGGGTCTTGTGGGGGGACATATATATGCATATGGTAGATTCAGGTTGATGTGTGGCAGTAAACAACAAAACTCTGTAAAAATATATATTAAAGAAATAAAAATAAGAAAGAAAAAAATGCTTATGTATTTAGACTGCCTCACTAATATGCAATATTAGTAGCATAGCATAGGAACAATCTGCCAGCTGCCATTACTGAAAAAAAATGTTTCTGTTCTATAATGTCAAGATGAAGTACAATTACTAAAATTATAACAGAAATTCAATGGTCTGACCTTAATAACATTTCAGATTTATGTTTACATTTGACATTTTTCTATAGCATGCTATCCATCTTGTTGATTTTAAGGTTTGACCATTCAACCTTTAGCCAAAATGTGTATTTGGTACACCCCCAGTGAATCTGATAGACTGTTTTTCCTTTGGTAAGATATCAGTTGTATCTATGTTAAAAAAAACTATGTTTTATATTTTTATGTTTAAAAGCTATTTAATATTCCCTGAAGGTTTTGTTTTAACTCAGAACCTTCAAATACTTTTGAAAAGCACTCTAAAAGTTAATTCTCTTAATTATGGGCTTCCCAGGTGGCTCAGTGATAAAGAATCTGCCAAAGCAAGGAGATGTGGGTTTGATCCCCAGCTCAGGAAGATTCCCTGGAAGAGGAAATGGTAACCCACTCCAATATTCTTACCTGGAAAATTCCATGGACAGAGGAGACTGGTGGACTACATCCCAGGGTACTGCAAAGAGTCAGACATGATTGAGCATGCACACACTTTCTATTTCTTTTGGAGTTAGTGTAAGGCTCATAAAATTTCAACAAAAAGCCAACCAGATTTTATTTTATTATTTACAATATATACATTGATTTTAGAGCCTTTGTGGAGTTATTTTTGGTTTTGTAACTTTTGCTAAAATAATACATTTCCTACCTTTTGTAGACCTCATGGCTTGTATATAGGTCTATTTGTTCATTTTGTTAATACAGACAATAAGTTAAAAATTAAGTTTTGAATGTATGGCTTTACTAATTAAATATTCAATACAAACCAAGTGTGGAAAATGAAAAAGAATGAACTACAGAGTACTTGTCAGAAAAATGGGATGTTTGCATAACAAGAAAGATTATGCAGTGAGGACTTGTTTGCACGGTGAGCCCTGATTCACTCTTATTTGTAGCAGGTGCACATTTGGGCAGCAGCTTTCATCCATGTTTGAAGCTGTTATTAAGAACAGCTGGACAAATATTAATACCATTGAATCTCAGGAAAGCAACTGGAAGAGAATGCCTGATGAAAATAAATAGTACAGAGGCCAAAGAGTATTTGACTAATGTAGAGGCATAAGGAAGATTGCCAGTTTAAACAGGAAAGAGAGAAAGATATGCTTCCTGACATGGAGAGACTGTGTTTTCCAAAAGGAGGTTATCTTCAAACTGAAAAAAGTGGTTAGTAGTTAAAGCAAGCTGACCCTGAGTGTAACAGTTTTATTGACTTAAAGGAATTTTATTGACATAAGAAAATCACAAGTTCTGACCACAATTTATAGGTGGTTTTCAAAGAAGCTGTTGATACTGAAGGTTGTCAAAATGACTTAATTATAGTGTTTGCACCTCACTGTGGCATCAGTGCTCACAAAGAGCATCAAGTGTACAAAAATTTGTTTTTAAACAAAATCTTTGTTTTAGCTAATGAGAGAAAGACTATTCCATCTTGCCCTTGTTATAATGCAGATATAACCCATTTTCTGCATAAGTTATATTGGCTCTTCAAAATAATAATTTCTTCTTTGTACAAGAGAAATTGGAACTTTTAATTTCTTGTTAAAAACCAAACAAATGGAATACTTTCAGTTCTATGTTGTGGTACAATTACACTTTCTTGTAACCATTTTCTGGTAGTGAGTACTGACTCACAGTTTGTTTTATAGTGGTAATAATTTCTATCAAAGTTTCACCAAAAGTTTCACTGAAAGTTAACCATATTCAGCTATATGACCGGCGTATAAACAGGTTAGAGCATTTCTAGCAGCCCAGATGTCAAATATGAGTGTCACCTTCTTGGTAGCACAAATCTAATGATCCCAAAGACCTCAAAAGGAAAATTCTCCTTCTCTGTACAAGGTATCCATATTGTCAGTGTAGATCGAATTAGAAATTCTAAGAGCATACAGTCCCTAAGATTTTGGTTTGCCTGTATAAAATACATTTTAGCTTTCATTGGTTCCAGATTTTGCCATGTTCTCCCATATATGTTAGTCATTTTAATTCCTTTACTTTTCAAATACCTGCCTCTGATTCCATGTTTTTTGAGGTAATGAAGACACATACAGACAGCACAAATACAATTCTCTTAAACAGTGACAGATTGAGGAATGGATGCATAGATTAGACAATGCCTATTTCAACAGTACACCTTGGGAGACAGTGGCAAAACCTCCATCAAACTATAACCTACATCAATTTGGACAACCGCCCTGTCTGAAATTATACTCATAAAGATTCATTGGTTGGAAGAGCTCAAAGCCCAGAATATCTCCCATGGCAGAGAATAATGCACCAGGAAGAATCCTGCAGTCTCCTGAGTATTCACATGAGCACCCCAAGAGAGAATCAGCACTTGGTACCTTATGTCATCACCAACACAGGAAGAAATCCAAACTTTTTTTTTTGGACATAAGAAAATCACAATTGATGGAAAATTTACTGAAGGTTGTCAAAATGACTTAATTATAGTGTTTGCACCTCACTGTGGCATCAGTGCTCAAAGAGCATCAAGTGTACAAAAATTTGTTTTTAAACAAAATCTTTGTTTTAGCTAATGAGAGAAAGACTATTCCATCTTGCCCTTGTTATAATGCAGATATAACCCATTTTCTGCATAAGTTATATTGGCTCTTCAAAATAATAATTTCTTCTTTGTACAAGAGAAATTGGAACTTTTAATTTCTTGTTAAAAACCAAACAAATGGAATACTTTCAGTTCTATGTTGTGGTACAATTACACTTTCTTGTAACCATTTTCTGGTAGTGAGTACTGACTCACAGTTTGTTTTATAGTGGTAATAATTTCTATCAAAGTTTCACCAAAAGTTTCACTGAAAGTTAACCATATTCAGCTATATGACCGGCGTATAAACAGGTTAGAGCATTTCTAGCAGCCCAGATGTCAAATATGAGTGTCACCTTCTTGGTAGCACAAATCTAATGATCCCAAAGACCTCAAAAGGAAAATTCTCCTTCTCTGTACAAGGTATCCATATTGTCAGTGTAGATCGAATTAGAAATTCTAAGAGCATACAGTCCCTAAGATTTTGGTTTGCCTGTATAAAATACATTTTAGCTTTCATTGGTTCCAGATTTTGCCATGTTCTCCCATATATGTTAGTCATTTTAATTCCTTTACTTTTCAAATACCTGCCTCTGATTCCATGTTTTTTGAGGTAATGAAGACACATACAGACAGCACAAATACAATTCTCTTAAACAGTGACAGATTGAGGAATGGATGCATAGATTAGACAATGCCTATTTCAACAGTACACCTTGGGAGACAGTGGCAAAACCTCCATCAAACTATAACCTACATCAATTTGGACAACCGCCCTGTCTGAAATTATACTCATAAAGATTCATTGGTTGGAAGAGCTCAAAGCCCAGAATATCTCCCATGGCAGAGAATAATGCACCAGGAAGAATCCTGCAGTCTCCTGAGTATTCACATGAGCACCCCAAGAGAGAATCAGCACTTGGTACCTTTCACTCAGAAGTCATCACCAACACAATTGTCACAGTCAAAAACAAGACCAACCCCAATTACATAAGAATCATTTGACAGAATCTTCTCTCTTATCTCAATTCTCTGTCCTCAATATACCAGAAGAAAGAGTTTCAGAAAAGGGAAAAGCCCCTAAATCAGAACTTCTGTTTCCAATTCGAATTTTTTTTTCCCGAAGATATTACCAATGAAGAGAGATGGAAATTCTACAGAGAATGGTTGAAGGAAGTGATTTTACAAAAGAAAGATATTAACAACTTTACATCTGTGTGCCATTAAGTTCACACTGTTCATTAATTTGTTTACACATTGTTATTGGTAATGCATATTTAAATTAGTGTGTCTAATCCTTTCCTCAGTTAGTAATCAGACATTAAGTCACAGAGGAAATGGGAGTTCTGATGAGGGTAGGGAACAGAATAACTGTGAAGTAGAAATGTAGTTTTAGGGGGACTGTCTGATCATGACAACAGAGCTATTAAGTATCAAGCATTTCATAAGCATCTTTTAGCAATCTTTAGGAATTTGTCAACTATTATTCTTCCCTACTTGCAAATAAAGTACATCAGAGAAATCAAGTTGATCATCTCAAGTAATGTATCCAGAGTCAGGACTTGAAGATAGAGGGTTTCACTACAAAGTCCAATCAGCAGTCATTATACATACCTCCAGAGGGGAGAGGGGTAGCAGTAGTTGGTGAGGCAGGGGGTGGGGGGTAGTGATGGAGGACAAAAAGAGACCAGTAACCCAGAGAAGAAAATATAAAAAAATCAGAAAGGAAAAGCAGGATTATGCTGGATAAAATACTTTCTAACTTTATAATTAGCATGAGGATTAACCTGAAATATCTAACCTCACTGTAGTTTATCCATGGAAAACAAAAGTAGTGGCTTAAAAACATCCTAACATTCTTAGTGCTTTTCCTTTATCAACCTACTCTTGGCTGTATACAAACAGCTGTCTTTCAGCAAGGAAATTCTGATAGCCTTTAGTATTTAGTCACAAAACCTGCTTCAAGAAAGGCCAGTGTTATAAAAGATCTACAACAATAGTATTATGAATGATTTAAAATAATCAACAGAGGCAGTGGGGTAAAAAAAAGAAAAGACAGTGTTCTAGTTTCAGATAAACTATTGCCATGTTTGGGAAGACCTGAGTCAAAAAACAAAATGGAAAATGGAATACTATCCCAAGTCCTTCCTGTCATTTGGGTTCATTTCAAGTATTATGTTGCCAAACATGAGACACAGCAGTATTTAAGTATGACCACAAAAATATACCAATCCACATAAATACTGTTGACTTTACAGTGTTACCAAGAACTTTAATCTAGTGCTTTCTTTCATTAATGGAAACATGTAAAACTTTTTAAAGTCCTTTTATACAATTTTAAAAACATAATAATATTATTCTTTCTCCAAGTTCTAACTTCTCCCTGAATATCTAGAGGCAAACAGAATTTACAATTAGAGTAACCTATCGGTGAATTTATCCCATATTTACCAGTCCATTCCAAAGACTGTGTGTCCTCATTGTGTATGTGTATTTGCATGTTTATACATGTGCACTTGTGCGTATGTGGAAAATTCTACATCAAGAGCAGTATATTCTACTATTTACTGAGTTATACAGGTGAATCCAGATGCCATATCAGAAATAACATTTGTTCCTTCAAAATCACACTTTAAAGCCTCTCTATAATCTAATTATGAAAACAAGCACTGCTTCTATTAATAAATCTGAGACAAGAAAGGACTGAAAATGAACCTTAAGAAAATCAAGAAATCATGTGATAAACAAAAGGTCCAAATATAGTTGACACACTCTGTTTAAACTTTTTTTCTATGTAATTAATTATATGGAAGTAATGTGAAGTACTCTCCATGTATCTGCTGCTCACCATCAAACAAATTATCCCTTTACCCTGCAAACATAAGGACATGAACAGTAGAGAATCTTGGATGAACCCTGGTTTGAATTATAAGCTCTGTCTGTATCAGTCAAGGGAACTTGGCCAAGATAATCAACTTTCCTGTGCCTTGATTTCCCCATCTATAAAATGTGGAAAATAAGATCTGTGTCATAGTGCTATATAAATGCACACTGATAGAAAATATGAATGATGCTTAGCAAAAAATGTGGGACATGTGGGGAGGTGATATTCATAGCTGGCAGGTAAGAGTGCTCGGTACTTAATATACCATGTCCCCCTAGCCTCATCTGTAGATATTTGATAGCAATGGCATTACCATGAGAAATTAAATAAAACATTTAAAATACATATAATAACTTCACACAATAAATTTATGCTTAAACAATGGTTAGTATTAATATGAGTCAAAACAAAATGGAAAATGGAATACTATCCCAAGTCCTTCCTGTCATTTGGGTTCATTTCAAGTATTATGTTGCCAAACATGAGACACAGCAGTATTTAAGTATGACCACAAAAATATACCAATCCACATAAATACTGTTGACTTTACAGTGTTACCAAGAACTTTAATCTAGTGCTTTCTTTCATTAATGGAAACATGTAAAACTTTTTAAAGTCCTTTTATACAATTTTAAAAACATAATAATATTATTCTTTCTCCAAGTTCTAACTTCTCCCTGAATATCTAGAGGCAAACAGAATTTACAATTAGAGTAACCTATCGGTGAATTTATCCCATATTTACCAGTCCATTCCAAAGACTGTGTGTCCTCATTGTGTATGTGTATTTGCATGTTTATACATGTGCACTTGTGCGTATGTGGAAAATTCTACATCAAGAGCAGTATATTCTACTATTTACTGAGTTATACAGGTGAATCCAGATGCCATATCAGAAATAACATTTGTTCCTTCAAAATCACACTTTAAAGCCTCTCTATAATCTAATTATGAAAACAAGCACTGCTTCTATTAATAAATCTGAGACAAGAAAGGACTGAAAATGAACCTTAAGAAAATCAAGAAATCATGTGATAAACAAAAGGTCCAAATATAGTTGACACACTCTGTTTAAACTTTTTTTCTATGTAATTAATTATATGGAAGTAATGTGAAGTACTCTCCATGTATCTGCTGCTCACCATCAAACAAATTATCCCTTTACCCTGCAAACATAAGGACATGAACAGTAGAGAATCTTGGATGAACCCTGGTTTGAATTATAAGCTCTGTCTGTATCAGTCAAGGGAACTTGGCCAAGATAATCAACTTTCCTGTGCCTTGATTTCCCCATCTATAAAATGTGGAAAATAAGATCTGTGTCATAGTGCTATATAAATGCACACTGATAGAAAATATGAATGATGCTTAGCAAAAAATGTGGGACATGTGGGGAGGTGATATTCATAGCTGGCAGGTAAGAGTGCTCGGTACTTAATATACCATGTCCCCCTAGCCTCATCTGTAGATATTTGATAGCAATGGCATTACCATGAGAAATTAAATAAAACATTTAAAATACATATAATAACTTCACACAATAAAAGCTGGCTCTGATGACTCAATACCAAGTCAATGGTTAGTATTAATATGTGATTTTTTTTTTAAGTGTAGAGTTTTATTTTTTAGGAAGAAAAATTTTTTTTTTCAAAAATAGAAGCAAAGAACAAAATAAAATATATGGGAAATGATATAATGTCCCACAGCTTCTCCACTAGTTCCAGCTCTGTCCTGAAGTGGAGAGACGGGGATTCACCAAAGTTTACAGCTTACAGCTGTCCCCTCTCCCCATTAGCTGCCACCTAGGGAGGCTCTCTCAGAGCTTTCAAAGCATCAGTGCTGTAGACCAAATGATTAAATTAGTCCTGACTTGTGGGAAGGAAACATTTCAGGGTGTTCTGGTTTCTGCCTTCCACCTTATCTGTGGACCCATTATAGCATTTCCAGATCCCGTTCTAGGCTTGCCCTTCTTCCTAGGTTATACCCCCGCATGCCCCCACCCCCGGTCGAAGGCTAGAGATGAGAAAGCTTTATCCTGTTGTTGCTCAGTTAAATGTTTCCTGCCAAAACAGAAAACAACTGTTGAAGGGACAAAGTGTGTTCCTGCCCACACAGTCCCTGAAGTCAGAGAAACATGCCAGGCCCTTTTTAATGCAGGTTTGGGAACTGAAGTTGCAAAATGTGCCTCAGTACAAGTGAGTAATTTATATGTAAAGAGTCTCATTTCTGGACAAAAAGTAAAAATTTTATAATAAAAAAATTGTAATGGAAGGAATGAGTTAATTTGAGACATGAACTCAGAGAAACCAGTTTTGTATGCACTATGTGATTAACACATGCAAAGCAAACCCCTGGAGAGATGTGTGTGTACCAACATGGTCAGAGTGAATATCTCAGGCAGCTAATGTTTTCTTTGACACCCTACTTCTGTATTTACCAAAATATACAATTCTTTTCTAATAGAACATTAAATTGAATTAATATTAGTGACAGCTAGCCCCAGGAGGGTTCCTTTTATTTACTTTGACACCCTACTTCTGTATTTACCAGTTTCTAAGAGTGCTCGGTACTTAATATACCATGTCCCCTAGCCTCATCTGTAGATTTTATCTGGCATTACCATGAGAAATTAAATAAAACATTTAAAATACATATAATAACTTCACACAATAAAAGCTGGCTCTGATGACTCAATACCAAGTCAATGGTTAGTATTAATATGTGATTTTTTTTTTAAGTGTAGAGTTTTATTTTTTAGGAAGAAAAATTTTTTTTTTCAAAAATAGAAGCAAAGAACAAAATAAAATATATGGGAAATGATATAATGTCCCACAGCTTCTCCACTAGTTCCAGCTCTGTCCTGAAGTGGAGAGACGGGGATTCACCAAAGTTTACAGCTTACAGCTGTCCCCTCTCCCCATTAGCTGCCACCTAGGGAGGCTCTCTCAGAGCTTTCAAAGCATCAGTGCTGTAGACCAAATGATTAAATTAGTCCTGACTTGTGGGAAGGAAACATTTCAGGGTGTTCTGGTTTCTGCCTTCCACCTTATCTGTGGACCCATTATAGCATTTCCAGATCCCGTTCTAGGCTTGCCCTTCTTCCTAGGTTATACCCCCGCATGCCCCCACCCCCGGTCGAAGGCTAGAGATGAGAAAGCTTTATCCTGTTGTTGCTCAGTTAAATGTTTCCTGCCAAAACAGAAAACAACTGTTGAAGGGACAAAGTGTGTTCCTGCCCACACAGTCCCTGAAGTCAGAGAAACATGCCAGGCCCTTTTTAATGCAGGTTTGGGAACTGAAGTTGCAAAATGTGCCTCAGTACAAGTGAGTAATTTATATGTAAAGAGTCTCATTTCTGGACAAAAAGTAAAAATTTTATAATAAAAAAATTGTAATGGAAGGAATGAGTTAATTTGAGACATGAACTCAGAGAAACCAGTTTTGTATGCACTATGTGATTAACACATGCAAAGCAAACCCCTGGAGAGATGTGTGTGTACCAACATGGTCAGAGTGAATATCTCAGGCAGCTAATTTTTTTTCTTTGACACCCTACTTCTGTATTTACCAAAATATACAATTCTTTTATAATAGAACATTAAATTGAATTAATATTAGTGACAGCTAGCCCCCAGGAGGGTTCCTAACGACCCCCACCTCCTGATATTAACACTACTATATAGACCCCTACACTGTGCCAGGGTTTGGGCAGCGGTGAAAGGAGGTCACTTCCGATGTTAGATTATAATAGGCTCCAGTTTCTGTCTTGGGTTCTTTTTCTCATCACGTGGTCTGAGGGAAGCCAATGTCATGTTGCAAAGACTCTAAAACAGCCCACAAAGTGGCCCACTTGGCAAGGAATAGAAGTCTCCAGCTAAAAGCCAGTAAAGAACTAAAGCCTGCCAACAAACCTGAAGTTCCCACAAAAGTGTGCCTAACACCTCACCAGAGACTCTAAGCCAGAACCAGGCAGATTTCTCATCTTGTTTCTTAATCTTCAAAACTGACTGATAATAATATCGATTATTTCATAGTGTTACATCTGGGGTAATGTATTACTCAACAATTGTCAAATGCTTTTTTTGTAATATTGAAGATAAAGTCAAATAACCAGGTAGAGAAAGGTTTTGTTTTTTGTTTTTTTTCCCCTTTCAGGTGGTTTGTGCACTGTCTCTTGCAGGGAGCGATACAGGAAGACTTCAGGAAGACTCCAGGTTTGGAACAATTCCTCCAAAGTGAAAAATCTAATCGACACAAGGACTTCAGAACTCTTTCTTCATCTATGTTCATATCTGTGAAGAGGAAATATTTTCCATCACAGATTTTACCTAGACTGATAGAAAAATCTGAGGTAAAGTGAATCTAAGTGTGGAAAAGAACCCTTAAGGTTAAAGTAATTTTGTACCAACTTGGGAATTTTATAAAAATAACCTATGGCTATAATTTTACTGAAACTAGACCAAAGGAGCAAATCCAAATTGAAAGCACTGAGTTATTACTGTCCCACTCTGACAGCACAAGGAAATCATTCTGTATCTATAAGGGCCCTCGGGCTCTCTCCTGACTAAATTGGACATATGAAGAGGCTGATTGAACATGGCTTTCATATAACACTGACATTTCACCAAAATTTATCTAGAAGGCAAGGTACTTTTTTTTTTTTTAATGCCAATTATTTCCTTGGAGAAATAACAGAAATAATCTTCCAATTCTTTTTTGTTTTCTTCTGCCTCCACCCTTGATACTTTCCAAGTAGGCCCCAGCTTCCTTTTAAAGCAGACAGCAGATGAGATCATTCCTACACTGTGCCAGGGTTTGGCAGGTCACTTCCGATGTTAGATTATAATAGGCTCCAGTTTCTGTCTTGGGTTCTTTTTCTCATCACGTGGTCTGAGGGAAGCCAATGTCATGTTGCAAAGACTCTAAAACAGCCCACAAAGTGGCCCACTTGGCAAGGAATAGAAGTCTCCAGCTAAAAGCCAGTAAAGAACTAAAGCCTGCCAACAAACCTGAAGTTCCCACAAAAGTGTGCCTAACACCTCACCAGAGACTCTAAGCCAGAACCAGGCAGATTTCTCATCTTGTTTCTTAATCTTCAAAACTGACTGATAATAATATCGATTATTTCATAGTGTTACATCTGGGGTAATGTATTACTCAACAATTGTCAAATGCTTTTTTTGTAATATTGAAGATAAAGTCAAATAACCAGGTAGAGAAAGGTTTTGTTTTTTGTTTTTTTTCCCCTTTCAGGTGGTTTGTGCACTGTCTCTTGCAGGGAGCGATACAGGAAGACTTCAGGAAGACTCCAGGTTTGGAACAATTCCTCCAAAGTGAAAAATCTAATCGACACAAGGACTTCAGAACTCTTTCTTCATCTATGTTCATATCTGTGAAGAGGAAATATTTTCCATCACAGATTTTACCTAGACTGATAGAAAAATCTGAGGTAAAGTGAATCTAAGTGTGGAAAAGAACCCTTAAGGTTAAAGTAATTTTGTACCAACTTGGGAATTTTATAAAAATAACCTATGGCTATAATTTTACTGAAACTAGACCAAAGGAGCAAATCCAAATTGAAAGCACTGAGTTATTACTGTCCCACTCTGACAGCACAAGGAAATCATTCTGTATCTATAAGGGCCCTCGGGCTCTCTCCTGACTAAATTGGACATATGAAGAGGCTGATTGAACATGGCTTTCATATAACACTGACATTTCACCAAAATTTATCTAGAAGGCAAGGTACTTTTTTTTTTTTTAATGCCAATTATTTCCTTGGAGAAATAACAGAAATAATCTTCCAATTCTTTTTTGTTTTCTTCTGCCTCCACCCTTGATACTTTCCAAGTAGGCCCCAGCTTCCTTTTAAAGCAGACAGCAGATGAGATCATTAGGGTTTTAAACTTGTTGCTACCTGTTTTGGGCATTTCTAGCTCCTTATCTCTTGGGGAATGTAACAAAACATACAGCCATTTAGAATGGCCCATTCTTTTCATTTCAATCACTGAAAACATAAAGCTGTAACCAGGATGCCTGGAAGCAATCCTTGTTAGAGCACTGTGCAACCAGTGGACAACCTCGGCCACTGCACGAGCAGCAGAGTCACCAACAGTGACGTCTCAAAAATTCATCTACCAGGGCCTGCAGGAAAGGCATCGCCTTCTGACATTTTTCTGAATTCTTAATCCAATAAATCTTGTCCTCTTTTTTCCCTTAATTGCTTTGTTCAGGGCATTTCTAATACCATTCCTTTATTCTGCCTTTTATTATTGTGGTTCGTGAATCTGTCTTTGTTAGAAAGATGGATGGCTATTTATTATAGTAGCCACTGGGAATATAATGATAAAAGATGCTCAGGGCCTGAGCAGGAGTTGAGAGAATTCCACAGGGATCCTCACCAGCCTGGATAAACAGCCTCACTGCTTCCCCGCTGCATTTCGAAATGTTGCCTATCTCACAGCCAAAGAGAACAGTATCTGGAAGGACACCACAATTAGAATCCATTATTCACTATTACTTTTCCTCATAAGAAATCATGCAGACTAACCTCACTGCATTTACAGTCTTCTTCCTTTGACACAAGAACTCCTAGTCTCTCAGACTCTCCTCTCCTACCATACAAGCCCCTTAACTTACTCAACCCCACATCGTAGCTGCCTTTTCACTCACTGTGCCCTCCATGATGGAATCTGCACAGAGCTTGTATCCTCAAGTTCTCCATTGGAATCCAACTATGTTCTGAAGATACTACCTTTCCTACAGGCCTCAAAAGTGAAGAGTGGCCTCCCTCTTCTCACATAACATGAGAGGCAGGTGGGGTTGACAGCCTCCCATCATGGTTTCCAAATCAAAGTTCCTTTCCTTGCCATAAAAAGAAACAAACCAACAAAAAAACCCCGAAAAACAAACCTACTTGAAGTGTATACCATCATTATACCATCTTTCATTTTCATACATATTTGCCATTCACCTGGTTACTTCCTGTATTCACTGAAGATTTTAGCCCTTCGTCTCAAGAGTTTATTCTTACAGAATCCCTGTCATTGTTCACGGTGAGTTTAACATCTATGTTGATAATTCATTCATGCTTCTAACTTTTCAATTCTCCAATCTTTTCACATTCAGGGTTTTACACTTACTTCACTTGCTGCCACTTTTATCCATGGTTATAACCTAGAGCAGAGGGCTGGCAACTATGGCTTGCAGCCAAATCCAGACCACTGCCTGTTTTTGTACAGCCTGCAAACTAAGGATGGGTTTATATTTTTAAGTGGAACACACCCCCGTTCATTCATGTTTATATTGTCTATGACTTCTTTCTTGTAACAATACAGTGAGCAGTCGAGACAGACCTTATGGCCTATACAGCTGAAAATTCTTGTTAGTCGCTGAGGTGTATTTGACACATTCCAACTCCATAGGCTGTAGCACCAGGCTCCTCTGTTCATGGAATTCTCCAGGCAAGAATCTGGAGTGGGTTGCCATTCCCTTCTCCAGGGGATCTTCCTGACCCGGGGATTGAACCTGCGTTTCCTACATTGCAGGCAGATTCTTTACTGTCTGAGCCACCAGGGAATCTACCTAAGTTGGATCGCCCCTGTCCTAGACTGTCTCATTACCAATAACTGCAACACTTTCAAAATCATGATTTAAAAAGTTTCCTCTCTGCCTGCCCCCTCCACTCCTGGTTTGCTCGAACAGTCTTTATCCACCCGTCCTATTGATTCTGGCATCACTTTTTCCCTACCTCCCTTCTCTCATCCCCTAGGTTGGATTCCACAGGACTCCCCTGCACAAATACACAACTTCCATTCTTCATTTGAGCCTGTTGTGAGCATAACCATGTCCCTAGCTAAGTTAAACTGTCTGCCTATCATTCTGTGACTTCCCCTAAAGAGCTGAATGTAGCTGGAAAAGGCACACAGCCACATGACAACTACCTCAAGGCTAAATAAGGCCTTCTTCTCATGGGGTTATTCATGGTTTCCAAATCAAAGTTCCTTTCCTTGCCATAAAGAAACAAACCAACAAAAACCCCGAAAACAAACCTACTTGAAGTGTATACCATCATTATACCATCTTTCATTTTCATACATATTTGCCATTCACCTGGTTACTTCCTGTATTCACTGAAGATTTTAGCCCTTCGTCTCAAGAGTTTATTCTTACAGAATCCCTGTCATTGTTCACGGTGAGTTTAACATCTATGTTGATAATTCATTCATGCTTCTAACTTTTCAATTCTCCAATCTTTTCACATTCAGGGTTTTACACTTACTTCACTTGCTGCCACTTTTATCCATGGTTATAACCTAGAGCAGAGGGCTGGCAACTATGGCTTGCAGCCAAATCCAGACCACTGCCTGTTTTTGTACAGCCTGCAAACTAAGGATGGGTTTATATTTTTAAGTGGAACACACCCCCGTTCATTCATGTTTATATTGTCTATGACTTCTTTCTTGTAACAATACAGTGAGCAGTCGAGACAGACCTTATGGCCTATACAGCTGAAAATTCTTGTTAGTCGCTGAGGTGTATTTGACACATTCCAACTCCATAGGCTGTAGCACCAGGCTCCTCTGTTCATGGAATTCTCCAGGCAAGAATCTGGAGTGGGTTGCCATTCCCTTCTCCAGGGGATCTTCCTGACCCGGGGATTGAACCTGCGTTTCCTACATTGCAGGCAGATTCTTTACTGTCTGAGCCACCAGGGAATCTACCTAAGTTGGATCGCCCCTGTCCTAGACTGTCTCATTACCAATAACTGCAACACTTTCAAAATCATGATTTAAAAAGTTTCCTCTCTGCCTGCCCCCTCCACTCCTGGTTTGCTCGAACAGTCTTTATCCACCCGTCCTATTGATTCTGGCATCACTTTTTCCCTACCTCCCTTCTCTCATCCCCTAGGTTGGATTCCACAGGACTCCCCTGCACAAATACACAACTTCCATTCTTCATTTGAGCCTGTTGTGAGCATAACCATGTCCCTAGCTAAGTTAAACTGTCTGCCTATCATTCTGTGACTTCCCCTAAAGAGCTGAATGTAGCTGGAAAAAAAGGCACACAGCCACATGACAATCTAGCTTATGACAACCTGCTGATTTAAGTGTGTGAGCTAAAAGTGGAAAAAATTGGAATATAATAATGTATGGAAAGCGTCTCAAGGAAAATAAAAAGAACCCAGGTTAAAAGCTGATGCACGTCTTTATGATTTGGACAGGCCCAGGTGGAATCAAATGAACTATTAATAATAAGGTCTCATTAACACCAAGGGCAGAACAGGTGCCATTCTAAAAGAAGAAATGCTTACCTTCATCAATGTTGCAGTTACATTTACTCTTACAAAATAATAATAGAAGCAGTAGTAAAATAATGATAATGATAATAATGTTTGTCTTTGGGAAATGTGCTGCCTTGAATAGGTTGGCTGGTAAAGAAACTAAGGAACTGATAGAAACATCACAAAGGCTGTGGAAGCGTTCCCAGCCACACTCGCTTCACAAGTTGTCAAACTGGCCAGCAATGGCCAGTGTAGTGTAGGACTACAGTGAAATGCAAGGCATCACACTATGTGGGTGGGAGCAGGAACCCAAGAAACTAGTTTTTTATTCTTGATAAATACTGACTTTCCTGTATCAGGGACATTATGGACTGAACTGTATCCTCCTGAAAGTCATACATCTAAGCCCTAACTCCTAACATGATCATATTTGGAAATAAAACCCACAGGGAGGTAATGCAGGTCAAATGAGGCCATAAAGATGGGGCCTAATCCAGCGTGACTGGTGTCCTTATAGGAAGAGAGACACCGCAGATGCTTGTCCACAGAAAGAAAGCCATGTAAGGACACAGCAAGAAGGTGGCCATCTGTAAGCCAGGCAGAGAGGCTTCAGCTGAAACCAAACCTGTCAACACTTGGATCTTAGACTTTCAACCTCCAGAACTCTAAATGAAAATATATTTTAGCAGGTTAAGCCACCCAGTCCGTTGTATCTTGTTACAGCAGCCCAGGCAGGCTAATGCCAGTCAGTAGTTCAGACTGAGACACTTGAAAGTGGGGTGCTTTGGAGCCACAAAGACAAGCTTCATAGTAAAAGAGCCCAGTTAGGACATGGGGGAAAGAGTCAATAAAGACAAGCACTGTGCTAGTAGGGATAGTCCCCAACCTAAACAAAACAACCCTAAATTTAACCAGCCTAAGCAAATAGGTAAATGATGATGATGATCAAGATAGGTAAGTTTATTTCAGAGTTATAAGGCTAATGGAATAATTGAAAGACAAAAGAATAAAGGGAAAACTAAAGGAGTCCAAACAGGACTGAGAATATGAGGAACTTGAAATGGGAATTTATGCTACACTCCTGTCTCTACTCCCTCCTGTGGATCGACTTTATTGCCCACATTGAGGACAATTTTGCCCAAAGTTAAGGACAAAGAAGAAAAATCATCTGTCATCTTTTCTGGGTTTACCTTTTCCCAGGTTTATTACCCAGAGAAAAGAAAGCTTATCTCTTTCTTCCTGGTCATATAAAATCCTTGAGAAGAAATTGAATTATACTGGCTTAGCACAGAAAAGAACCCATAGCACACTTTGATAGACAACTCTAATTCTAGCAATGAAGTGTTATGACTAGTCAGACCAGATCCTGGTGATTAGGAGGGAGTCTGAATGGGCCCGATATTCTATGGACTTTCACACAGTAACTACCATAGGTGGTTTAGGAACATCACCTGGAGGCGAGGGGAAGGGTACATGGTATTTTCATCAGAATATGGGGCAAGAGACTAATGATGGACCCCTGGAAATCAGGTGCTTTTCCTTGCACTGTTAAAAGAAAATATAAGGTAGAATTTTTAAATTACAGTAACAATAGAATGAACATTACAGGGCTAAGAGACAGACCTGCTTAAATGTCTCGATAGCCATTAAATCCCTATATGCATGTGTGCTCAGCCACTCAGCCTGTCCAACTCATTGAAACCTCATGGACTGCAGCCTACCAGGCTCCTCCATCCATGGGATTCTCTAGGCAATAATTCTGCATTGGGTTGCCATTTATTCCTCCAAACCCCTGTAAAAGGGAATTTTAAGCAGTGTTCAGCTACTAATTGACTTCTGCAAAGACCTTCTGAGTATCCATAAAATCATGGCTCATTCTGAACTTGGGGGGGTCACACCTGTGGGCAGGAAAGTACAACTGTTTTGCAAGAAGTAGGGGATGCTCTAAACATTTTTCATAATGACTACCTAAGCAGAAATCAAGAGCCTTTGTGGGGGCATCCTGTACCTCATTACATATATTACATGGCAATTTTTCTTCTGATATCTAGTAGAAATACTGAAAAGAAATGAAATATTATCTTTTAGACAAAGAGTCTTTCCTAGAAATTCACAAATACTACATGTCCTTTCTTGCAAAAATGTATAAACTATGTATAACCTAAGAGCTAGGTTTAGTCACACAGCCTCACACTTCTTCACTAAGAAACACTAATAGAGTCTGTTAACACTATTTGCCCTCGAAAGATGAAAAAGCTATCATAGGAGAATATGCAATCTCCTGACCATGAAGGATTTTTTATAATTCCCTTCTGAAATAGTCCTTATTGTTCAGAAACTTACACATAACTGTTCAGTATAAAAAGCCTGAATAGAGACCTTAGCAGAAGAGAACTAGACATGGTTCTTTCTCTTCCCCTCCTAATTTCAGAGGAATTAGTGAGCAGTATCAGTGCAGGGCAGTCACTGCACACTGACACACAGCAGAGAACCCTGGGACACTAGGAAACTTCTACAAAGGGCACACTCAGACATTCCACATCTAAGCCTCAGTAAGCTGGGTCACACAGTAAGAAAACAGGCACACTAAAAGGCAGACAGAGGCTGTGGCAATACCAAGAATTATACATGATCCTCACTTTAAAGGGAATGTTCTTAAAAATTTGCTTGACACTTGGCAAGAATGCAATATTTTTTTTTATCTAAAGATGATTGGTTTAAATAGAACATTATACTCACTTTTGTGTGCAGTGAGAAATAATCTTTCAATAATAAAATTTATTAGCTTCTAATATTTGGTTTTACAAATTTAACTGACAGTATATTGAGATTTCTTTCAACAAAAGACCAGGCTCCTCCATCCATGGGATTCTCTAGGCAATAATTCTGCATTGGGTTGCCATTTATTCCTCCAAACCCCTGTAAAAGGGAATTTTAAGCAGTGTTCAGCTACTAATTGACTTCTGCAAAGACCTTCTGAGTATCCATAAAATCATGGCTCATTCTGAACTTGGGGGGGTCACACCTGTGGGCAGGAAAGTACAACTGTTTTGCAAGAAGTAGGGATGCTCTAAACATTTTTCATAATGACTACCTAAGCAGAAATCAAGAGCCTTTGTGGGGGCATCCTGTACCTCATTACATATATTACATGGCAATTTTTCTTCTGATATCTAGTAGAAATACTGAAAAGAAATGAAATATTATCTTTTAGACAAAGAGTCTTTCCTAGAAATTCACAAATACTACATGTCCTTTCTTGCAAAAATGTATAAACTATGTATAACCTAAGAGCTAGGTTTAGTCACACAGCCTCACACTTCTTCACTAAGAAACACTAATAGAGTCTGTTAACACTATTTGCCCTCGAAAGATGAAAAAGCTATCATAGGAGAATATGCAATCTCCTGACCATGAAGGATTTTTTATAATTCCCTTCTGAAATAGTCCTTATTGTTCAGAAACTTACACATAACTGTTCAGTATAAAAAGCCTGAATAGAGACCTTAGCAGAAGAGAACTAGACATGGTTCTTTCTCTTCCCCTCCTAATTTCAGAGGAATTAGTGAGCAGTATCAGTGCAGGGCAGTCACTGCACACTGACACACAGCAGAGAACCCTGGGACACTAGGAAACTTCTACAAAGGGCACACTCAGACATTCCACATCTAAGCCTCAGTAAGCTGGGTCACACAGTAAGAAAACAGGCACACTAAAAGGCAGACAGAGGCTGTGGCAATACCAAGAATTATACATGATCCTCACTTTAAAGGGAATGTTCTTAAAAATTTGCTTGACACTTGGCAAGAATGCAATATTTTTTTTTATCTAAAGATGATTGGTTTAAATAGAACATTATACTCACTTTTGTGTGCAGTGAGAAATAATCTTTCAATAATAAAATTTATTAGCTTCTAATATTTGGTTTTACAAATTTAACTGACAGTATATTGAGATTTCTTTCAACAAAAGACAAATATAAATGTTTTGAGGGACATTTGAAGTAAGAGAACTCATCAGCATTAATTCAGGCATAAAGAGAGTAAAGCAGAATTAAAAGTAAAGGTCAGTTAATAGCTGAAATTGAAATTATGCTGTCACTACCATATTCAATGGCCATCAATCTTCTTTTTCTTATTTAGACTCTTTAATTAGAATATAATTATAAAAATAATTAATACTTCAAAATCATAGAACTAGAAGGAAGAGTCACCTAAATCAAAACTCCACTTTTGAAAAGAGTTTAAAGTCATATGAGACCTAACTAAAAGAAGAAAATCTACAACTGGGAGGAGATCAATATGCTGGAATAAGAAGACAGGGAACTCACCCTTACTCCCCCAACAGAGACATCAAAAATACACCTACGTGTGGAATCGTTCTCACTCAAGACCAACCAGAAATTGGCAGAAAGTCACTTGTGCAAACAAGAATGGAAGAAAGAGCCTCAGAGAACTGGGTAGGAAGGGAGAGCAGCAGTCAGGTCTGGACTTGTGCCCCTGGAAGAAAACATGGAGGAAGAGGGAGATTACACAGGAGGAGACCCACCCTGGGGAACAGCAGTGGAAGCCACACTTGACCGGAGCCACCAAGCTCCCTAGGCTGGTTGAAGGGCTGGCGGGGCTAGATGGAGGGCTGTTGGACACTCTGGCTCTACTTGCACACCAGCTTGCTTGCTCCTGAAGCAGGGTCAAGGGCAAGGGTGCTGAACTTATTTTTTATAGCTCCAAAGACTTTTTGGTTCAAGTTTGCCTACAGCTCTGTTTCCCCTATATTTTCTGTATATATTTCCTCTAAAACTCATAATTTTTAAACAGCATCATACAGTTCATTTTCAACTGGATAGTGACCAAAATAATGATTAAAATGTACACCAGTAAATGTCCATGATATTAGGAAAGGATATTGAAACGCATAAGGGTTGGGGGTCTACTTAAACTGTGAAGGGAACAGATTTATAGAAATTGTCTTTGATGTTAATTTCTCATTTAAACGCCTTCTTTACAATCTCTTAACTTTTGATATTGATTTCTAACATAAATCCACATTTATAAGAGAATAGACCCTGTATGATTTCAATACCTTTAGGCTATGAAAATTTTGCACCTCATTTTATATCCCCAGATATATTCCAGTATAGTATATGAGAACTTGAACAGAATTTGTAACCTACTATTGTGTGAAAATTGCATAAATTTTAATTATGTTGAATTGGTTCATACTGCTTTTTAGGTCTTCTGTATCCTTTCACTTCTTTGTATATTCATTCTATTATTTTTTGAGGGCTGGATATTGAAACTCCAACTAAATATTTTAATTTATCTACTTAAAACAATAATTGTAATATATCATGGAACTATATATAACCTTGTTCTGTATTTTCCAAGTCTCCTGTAAAAGTGTTATCATACTTTCATAATTTAAAAAAACAAAAAAGAGAAAAAAGTGGCATATTTAAATTTGTGGGATGACTATATGTCAGTGTTATTGTTGCTTGGTATGTGTACTTATAGATTAATGTGTAAATAATGTCCAAAGTCTAAATTTGAATCCTACACTAAATGCAGGTTCTGAACTCCTTGGAGGAAAGCTGGATGCATGGTTTTTGAAAGGCATCTAATGTCTCTACACTTTAGTTTTCTGTTATGTGCAGTGAGAGCATTTGTCTAGCTATTTCTAAGAGCCCTTCCTATACTAAAATCCTATTAGTCTGAGATCTACTCCCATTCTTCCTCTCATAGTCCATTGAGGTAAAAGCCCCTTTAATCTCGTAGCCATCTTCATATCTTATTGAACGAAGATGACTCTGTGTTCTCAAGTCTGTTTAAATGACTCAAGAGAAATCAAATGTTTTTAGACAGCCACATTCTGATTGACTGAGGTCTTTACATCCTAACGATAGCTATTTGATACAGTCACTGGATGAAGCCAAGTCTCTTATGTTGATGTGTCTAAGTGTCTGTGAATTCAGCCAATCAAAAAATCCACTGGATTGAGCAGTCTTAGTACTGGACAAGATCTTATCCCAAGGGAATACATCCCATTCTAAGATAAAAGGTTAATTTTTTTTTCATTTAAACGCCTTCTTTACAATCTCTTAACTTTTGATATTGATTTCTAACATAAATCCACATTTATAAGAGAATAGACCCTGTATGATTTCAATACCTTTAGGCTATGAAAATTTTGCACCTCATTTTATATCCCCAGATATATTCCAGTATAGTATATGAGAACTTGAACAGAATTTGTAACCTACTATTGTGTGAAAATTGCATAAATTTTAATTATGTTGAATTGGTTCATACTGCTTTTTAGGTCTTCTGTATCCTTTCACTTCTTTGTATATTCATTCTATTATTTTTTGAGGGCTGGATATTGAAACTCCAACTAAATATTTTAATTTATCTACTTAAAACAATAATTGTAATATATCATGGAACTATATATAACCTTGTTCTGTATTTTCCAAGTCTCCTGTAAAAGTGTTATCATACTTTCATAATTTAAAAAAACAAAAAAGAGAAAAAAGTGGCATATTTAAATTTGTGGGATGACTATATGTCAGTGTTATTGTTGCTTGGTATGTGTACTTATAGATTAATGTGTAAATAATGTCCAAAGTCTAAATTTGAATCCTACACTAAATGCAGGTTCTGAACTCCTTGGAGGAAAGCTGGATGCATGGTTTTTGAAAGGCATCTAATGTCTCTACACTTTAGTTTTCTGTTATGTGCAGTGAGAGCATTTGTCTAGCTATTTCTAAGAGCCCTTCCTATACTAAAATCCTATTAGTCTGAGATCTACTCCCATTCTTCCTCTCATAGTCCATTGAGGTAAAAGCCCCTTTAATCTCGTAGCCATCTTCATATCTTATTGAACGAAGATGACTCTGTGTTCTCAAGTCTGTTTAAATGACTCAAGAGAAATCAAATGTTTTTAGACAGCCACATTCTGATTGACTGAGGTCTTTACATCCTAACGATAGCTATTTGATACAGTCACTGGATGAAGCCAAGTCTCTTATGTTGATGTGTCTAAGTGTCTGTGAATTCAGCCAATCAAAAAATCCACTGGATTGAGCAGTCTTAGTACTGGACAAGATCTTATCCCAAGGGAATACATCCCATTCTAAGATAAAAGAAAATGTTGGGTAATTTTTTGTTAGAATCTCTGTGAATCCAAATGCCTTTGTTGATAACTTTGGTAGGAGGTTGGTGGGAGTATGATTTAGGAAATTTTTATTTTTAAAAAGTGAATTCTGTAGTATCCAAAACAAAAGCAGCAATCATTAAGGGATAAACTATATACTAATATTAGTTCTGCATTTTACAAAACTTCATATATATATATATATATATATATATAGAATATACATATAACAATGCAAATTTTTTAGATCTTAAGAGCTTTATGGATGCCTAAGATAAAATCAAGACATTATTTTTAACTATTAGTCAAATGACTTAGTGGAAGTAAACTGTTTTATGCTAAAGGGAGTTCTGCATGTCAGCCAGAAATATTCCTAGTTGGACATTTATAAACAAGGCCAAAGAAAATCCCAAACAATGTTTTAAAGTATTTGTATGATCAGAAGTTTTATTTATAAATTTTTCAATATTTTCAAAGCATCTGAATACCACTTTTAATGGTTTGTTGATATTATTATCATTTTCTCCCATATTCATTTCCAAAAGCTCAAAAGGCATAGAGCTAAAATCATGCAATTTTAAGACATCCTTAATAAGCTGCATATAATTACTTTCTTCCGCTTTTTTTGGTCTGATTCCTAATAATTAAATGTCTCTTCTCTGAAGTTTTACCTAACCCTATTTCCCTTGGCAGATTAATCACTAGCACTCTGTTTTTCATTTAAACAGAAAACATGGATGTACTTTTAACATGTATCTTTTAATTGTTTCCATAACTATCTCTCTTGTAAGGTTGCCTTATTCATTTCTCTGTTTCTAGTACCAAGCACAAAGCCTCACATACAGTATGGGCTTAATAATTACATGTTTCTGAACTGGTGAGAAACGTAAAACCCAGAGAGGAGTTGTTTTCACAGATCACACAGCTCAGTAACAGTTCTCATGCTAGAACTGAAAGTGACTACTCTTACCATGATGACTTTAACATAATCCATAAATAGTTAAGGAATTAATGAATTAATAGGTTAATCAATTTTTTCTTTACAAACTTTCATTGCACTATTCTCATTAATGATAAATATAGCATGCCTTACTTTTTTTTAAAGCAGTGTTACTTGGCATCAACGAGGAAAGTAATGAAGTAATGAGGTTTGCGCATAGAAGAGCAAAGAGAGCAGATGTTATATATATTTGATTATTTTAGTTTCATGTAGACATAGTCTATATCAATCATGTAAACCAAACTTAATCTGGTAGCAAAAATCCACTGGTTATATCTAATGGTCTAAGCCAGTTATTTGAGCTACAACTTTCCTACCAAGCTGAATACCCATCCTGTGAACACAGCTATCTATGCAAGGGTTTTTGTTTGAAAGTTAATCTTCTTGGATGTGTGTCAGTCCATGTGTCACAGATGCTCAGAGAAGGTTGAGTAGCTTCTCTTTTATTTGGAACACACAGAGATAACCTTTTTTATTGAGTTGGACACTAAGGAATTGCCAACATGACCTCAAGGATCACAGTGTACTTTGGACATATTACTTCTCAGAAACAAAAGAATAACCCTCTCTACCCTCAGATATTCACAGGGCTTATTCTCTCATGTCAACCAGATACCTATGCACTTGTCACCCTACTAAAAACGCCTTTTCTGATCTTTTTCTAAAGTAGGACTGCACTCTGGATATCTCTCTTTATCCCCTTATACTGCTTTTCCTGCACCTATTTTCACCCGATATCCTAAATATTTACATTTTTATGTCTTATTATTACATATGTATATATATATAATGTTTATGTTATCCACATTTTATGTATTTAATATTTTGAGTAAAAAGTGAGTAATATCATAGAAACACAAGAGCGCTCCAATAGTCAGGTATGGATATGAGAGCTGGACCACAAAAAAGGCAGAGCATTAACAATTGATGCTTTTGAACTGTGGTGCTGGAGGAGACTCTTGAGAGTCCTTTGGACTGCATGAAGACCAAACTAGTCAATCTTAAAGGAAATCAACTCTAAATACTCATCTGAAGCACTGATGCTGAAACTGAAGTTCCAATACTTGACTGCCTGATGCAAACAGCTGATTCACTGGAAAAGACGCTGATGCTGGGAAAGACTAAAGGCAGAATGAGAAGAGGGTGAGAGAGGATAAGTTGGTTGGATGGCATCACCGATTCAGTGGACATGAACTTGGGCAAACTCCGGGAGATGGCGAGGGACAGGGAAATCTGGTGTGCTGTAGTCTATGGGGCTGTAAAGAGTGGGACACAACTTGGAGACTCAACAACAACAAGGACGTAGTAGGTTGTATGGAACAAACTATTCATTTTATAAGTATGAAGTTCAGTAATAGTAACAGATAATCAATAGCATCCTTCGCGTGCAAGGCACTGAGTGCTTTATGTGTATAAACTCATGATTGACAATTGTAGAAAGTAGGTCTTATTACTATATTTCATTAATTTAAAGATACACATTTTCAAATTTCCCACTCGAACATCTTTAAACTATAAAAACTGAAATCAGAGTAAGTATTATCTCAAATATACTAGATGTGAGTTTGGAAAAAATAAAAAGGAAATGAGGATAACTGTCTTCTTTTTAAAAATAATAAGAAACTAACTACTGTGTTTACCATGGTAACTTTTTTCACAAAAATCTCTAAAATGGAGAAATACACTTGGCAATAACATAATTTCTATTTATTTTTACTTTTATTTTTCAGGAAAGAAGTGCTCATGATCCTCCAGAAAGAAGAATCATTACCTGTATCACGTATACCATGAGAAACATCACTTGCCTGAGGCCAGTGTGAGACTCAGTAATCCATGTCAGGGAGTGCCTTGGATTATGGATCCTGAGCTTGTTTTCCAAGATAGTAACATCAAAACCAGGGATACAGATAAGGGCCACTTCTCAGTAGGCAGCCAAAATTACATTTCTCAAGTTCAAAGTGGGCAAGAATAAAGGACAGAGATGCTATTCAACCTATATGAGGCCAGAACATGGTTAGAGTCAAAAATTGTGATCAGTGTTGAGAGAATATAATTAGGCAAGGGGACAGAGAAGAGCATGACAGTGACACTCCAGCCTCAATTCAGGGTCTAAATCAGACCAAAAGAACAAAGAGAAAGAAGTCTAAATGAGAGGTGAGGTTAAACTTGGAGACTGAAAGCAAGCAATTATTCCGCAAAAGAACTAAGCATGAGTGATTTCTTTTTTTAAATTTTGGCCTCTTTTATTGGTTTTGTATTTATTTATTTTCATTCATCTTTATCCTTTGGCTTGTGTGGGCCTCCCATTGCAGTGGCCTCTCTCACTGCAGAGCACTGGCTCTGGGCACTACATGCTACAGAGTGATAACTCATAATTGGATACACCAGTCCAGCTGATCCACAGCATATGGGATCTTTCCAGGGCCAGGGATCGATCTGATGACCTTTGCAAAAGTAAGTTCAGATTGTAGAGCAAGCTGAGTGCTTTATGTGTATAAACTCATGATTGACAATTGTAGAAAGTAGGTCTTATTACTATATTTCATTAATTTAAAGATACACATTTTCAAATTTCCCACTCGAACATCTTTAAACTATAAAAACTGAAATCAGAGTAAGTATTATCTCAAATATACTAGATGTGAGTTTGGAAAAAATAAAAAGGAAATGAGGATAACTGTCTTCTTTTTAAAAATAATAAGAAACTAACTACTGTGTTTACCATGGTAACTTTTTTCACAAAAATCTCTAAAATGGAGAAATACACTTGGCAATAACATAATTTCTATTTATTTTTACTTTTATTTTTCAGGAAAGAAGTGCTCATGATCCTCCAGAAAGAAGAATCATTACCTGTATCACGTATACCATGAGAAACATCACTTGCCTGAGGCCAGTGTGAGACTCAGTAATCCATGTCAGGGAGTGCCTTGGATTATGGATCCTGAGCTTGTTTTCCAAGATAGTAACATCAAAACCAGGGATACAGATAAGGGCCACTTCTCAGTAGGCAGCCAAAATTACATTTCTCAAGTTCAAAGTGGGCAAGAATAAAGGACAGAGATGCTATTCAACCTATATGAGGCCAGAACATGGTTAGAGTCAAAAATTGTGATCAGTGTTGAGAGAATATAATTAGGCAAGGGGACAGAGAAGAGCATGACAGTGACACTCCAGCCTCAATTCAGGGTCTAAATCAGACCAAAAGAACAAAGAGAAAGAAGTCTAAATGAGAGGTGAGGTTAAACTTGGAGACTGAAAGCAAGCAATTATTCCGCAAAAGAACTAAGCATGAGTGATTTCTTTTTTTAAATTTTGGCCTCTTTTATTGGTTTTGTATTTATTTATTTTCATTCATCTTTATCCTTTGGCTTGTGTGGGCCTCCCATTGCAGTGGCCTCTCTCACTGCAGAGCACTGGCTCTGGGCACTACATGCTACAGAGTGATAACTCATAATTGGATACACCAGTCCAGCTGATCCACAGCATATGGGATCTTTCCAGGGCCAGGGATCGATCTGATGACCTTTGCATTGCAAGGCAGACTCGTTACCCACTGGACCACCAGGGAAGCCCATGAGTGATTTTTAATTGTAGGAAACAGCTGAGTGTCCCATAATTTCTGGTTTGAGGCACAGATGAGCCTCCAAGATCCAGTCCACTCCACAGAGAGGAGATGCTGGTGACTGCACTTAGGTGGGTCCTCCTGAAACACTTATGATTCCAAAAGCCAATATCTGACTAACAAAACTCAAGATGAAAGCTAAGATCCACGGAAGACCCTTCTGGGTGTCAAGCATGACTTGTGGTGTTTCACAGAAAGACGTTAACGTTATGCACTGAAGCCTGCTCCTTTTTGCTCCTCAGAAGATCTGAGTGACAGATTACCACGTGCATAGTAATCCAAGTGGATGACATTTTGTCAGGCTTTTCTCACTACAGTCCTGCATTTATGACACAGCAATAAAAGAAGGCCATTTCCAACTATAACCCTATGTTACTATGTGGGCTAGTCAATTTCCAAATACAGCTGCTTCAAATTAAAAAAAAAAAAAGCCAATTTGTAAAACTGAAATGATCAGGTTGAAATGGTAATATGTACACTTATTAAAAATAGAAAGCCTTTTTTCTAATACAGAAAAGTCTTAATGAACATAATCTACACTGGCAATCCTTACTGGTAACTTCTATTGAATAATAATATTTATGACAAACTACTTTTAGTTTTTTTTTTATCAGTTTTATATTTAAAAGGACTAGCACTTAATAGCTGCATCTATGCAGGAATGATAATTGATGTAAAGAGTTCAGCCTCCAGCATGGATATTTTAGTCCAACACACGTCTTATTCACAGATAGATGCTGACTTATCCACACAGCTTTAACAGGGCAACACTGAGTCAGGGTAAAGATTGTTGCTATACCATTTAAAATGCTGACTAGAGTTTTAAGCTGCTATTTAGAATTCTTTTTGGCCACTGATTACAGTTAACCTTTATGAATGCATATGCTATGCTGTGTTAAGTCGTTTCAATCGTGTTTGACTCTGCAACCCTATGAACCGCAACCTGCTAGGCTCCTCTGCTCTTGGTCTGGGCAAGAATACTGCAGAAAATTGCCATTCCCTTCTCCAGCGAATTCTCCCAACTCAGGGGTCAAACCTACATCTCTTAAGCC
Source organism: Tragulus kanchil (assembly GCA_022376925.1). Lineage (NCBI taxonomy): Eukaryota > Metazoa > Chordata > Mammalia > Artiodactyla > Tragulidae > Tragulus > Tragulus kanchil. The sequence continues at coordinate 93,082,841 of JAIOJX010000025.1, forward strand.
TCCTGCGATGGCAGGTGGGCTCTTTACCACTAGCACCACTTGGGAAGCCCATGAATGCATACATTTGCCAGTAATTTCTATGACATGTGTTATATTTTAAATTAAAATTTAATCCATACATCAATCTCTGAACTGGCATTGTTTTCATCATTCCACAGATAAGAAAACATAGGATTTTGGAAGTTAAGTAATTTATCTACCTCATACAATTTCATGCAAACAACAGAAAAGTACCTCTCCCAAGAGGAGTATGGAGGTGGAGTATAAGGTGGTTTAGGAGTAGGATTAGGGAGAAAGGAAATATTTACTCTGTCTGGATTAAACTAGAAAAATCCACAAGCAGTATCTGTGCTTAAACTTTTTACAGAAGTAAATTCCAAAATCAATGTCGCTATTTTTCTTTAAATGTGTGACTTCAGATTTTATAAATATCTAAATTTTGAATCAAAGCTGCTAGGCAGTTATTTTCAGAGAAGGTGTATGGAATAGGATGGAAATTTTGCATTGAGAAAATTCCCAGCGTACATGCATTGTGTTGGGAATAACTGCTAAAATAAGGAGAAGTTGTCAGCCTAGAGGATCAAAGAAACTCAAACAGCTGGAGGCACACTATGCCCATCCAGAATTTTCTACTCCTGGAGGCAGTGACAGTCTCATCAGGGGAAAGGAACATCAGGCTACTTAGGATGTATTCAACAGTCAAATTGTCACTCCCCTTATTTTGAACCATGCTCACCTGAAAGGTTTTTTTTTTTTTTTTTTTTGAGGTGGGGGTGGGTTGGGGAGGGAGTGGGGTGGGCAGGCCACTTCTATTGGTCTTTCATTTATCTAGTTTCATCCATCTTTGTTCTTTGGCCCATGTGGGCCTCCCACTGCAGTGGCCTCCACTGTCGCAGAGCACCGGCTCTGGGCGCATGTGCTCCAGAGCTCTCGCTCTGCATTTGGACACATTGGTCCAGCTGCTCCTCAGCACATGGGATCTTCCCATGCCAGGGATTGAACCGGTGCCTCTTGCACTGCAAGGTAGTGTCCTTACCCACTGGACTACCAGGGAAGCCCGTGGAAAGGTTTTTGAATGTACTATTGCTTCCTGAATACCACATTTCATAGGAAAGAGTCTGATTCAAGCATTCTAGTTCACTTATCACTGCATTTCTTACCATAAACAAATAAAATAGAATTATGAAAGTGTATCCATTTCTACAAGATTAAATAACTTGAGCCCACCCCTGAGAGAGAGATCAGCTCTTTCTCTGATAAAACAGCAGGAACAAAAGAGGACCAAACTCCAAGTGTGTTTAATTAACCAAATGAAAATACTGTTATATGTCGAAAATATAAAACAGGCCCATGTAACAGGCCTCATCAACCCAGTGAACTCTGTACAACTTAACAGCCACAGTGCAACTCTACTGGGAGAAAATCCAGGAATAAATTCATTTTCAAAATTAGATGTATCCTGATGCCAAAATTATGCCTACCATAATCCATAGTTCTATTCATCTTATAAAAATTCAGGAGGAAATAAAACAGTAAACAGAACTAAAAGAAGAACAATAGGACAGAAATCTCAATAATCTTATAAAACAAAATTCTTTCCTCAGCCAAATGTAGGCATAAATAGATGTAATAGCACTGTGTGTAATTAAATATAATGGTATATTGGTAGCTGTTTGAACTTTTATAATTGTGTTTCTTTAAAAAATATCTTACACCCCATGCCCAGATCTTGGGTTCTGATACCATTCGCCAATGAAAGGAATCAGGGTTCATTGGAGAAATGACTGACTGTTTCTAAAGACACGCCAAGGAACAGACATAATGAATCAGGAGCAACTTAAAGGGCCAGAAAAGTGCTTGGAGAACAAAGAATGGAGCCTCTCAATGGAGCCAGAGTGAAAGAACTCCAAATGGGCAGAACTGGAGTAATTTGAACAAAATAAACAACAGTATTGGATGATAACCCAAAGCATAATATATGTATCTCAGGTCCATACTCATATAAATAAAAGAGAAAATAAATAAACAACTGAGGAAGAAAAACAACTCTTATAGAAGAATTTCAAATAATTTATTTGAAATATTTATTCCCATTTCCAGGAGATGGAACTTAAATCACACCCCATGTTTAAGTGACTCACTTCCTTATAGCAAGGAAAACAGAGAGGAGTTAATCTCACAGTGGAAAAACTTGGCAAGCACTACCTCAACCAGATGAATAAGATTAACATCACTAATAAATCATGGAAATAGCATGCAGCCTGATATGATGTGATGAGAATTCACCTCTCTGGTCTTCTTCCTCAAAGCCCATGACCCCAGTTTAATAATTAGAAAAACATTAGACAAACCCACATTGGAGGATGCTCTAGAAAGTACTTCTCAAAACTGACAAGGTCATAAGAAAAAAAAAAAAAACTGGATAAACTGTCACATGTGGAGGAGATTGAGGAGATATAATGACAAAATGTAGTGAACAAAAAACAGACCTTAAGAAAAAAACTACTGAAATTTTTATAAAGTACATAATTCAGTTAATAGTAACAAACAAAGGTTGTTTTCTAAGAGTGATAAATAACCAGAGTAATGGAAGATTGTAACATCAGGGGAGCTTGAACTCTTTCTGTCTACAACTTCTCTAAGTCAAAAAGTACTTTAAAATTAAAAGCTTATTTTTAAGAAAGAGAACTATTGTTTTCTTCACATTGTTGTGCTATGGATTTCTTAAGAGCTATGTAATGAAAAATTCTACATCAGATGGATTTTGACGTCTCTAATTGTTCTGCTACAGTAAAGTCACCTTGAAAAGATTGCATTCAGATTGAGCAACACAGAGATTCAATTATATGAAATGTCAAACCATCCCCACTCAGGATTTTTCAAGATAAAGCTTTCTGACCTTAATTACAACAGGGGGTACTCTTTTGATCTTGCTCCTTAGTTTCTAGCAAAGGTTAAACCTGGTAGTAAAATAAATAGATAATAAATGAAGGAAAACACAATCAATAAAATAACCTTGTCATTACAGGTACTGAGTTTGTCTGGAAGAAAATGAGCAAGATATGTTTTGAAAGATTGTCCCATGAGAAGCAGAGTTATGATAGAAACTTATTTATTCTTTAATAATCTATTCAGTAAAAATGTATTGCTTGCGCTGAGTGACCTAATGATTTCAGAAACAAAGAGAATGGGTAAAGCTCTGTTCATCATGCTCATGGAAGTCACAATCTGAGGGAAAAAGACAGACAGGAAATGGAGGATCTGTATCCACTGGTGAGTCCTAGAGCTGCCTTTTCCCTCCAGTGTCTGCACTTTTCAAAATATGTGGGGTGCTGCCCCAGAACATCCCCCTGCACCATCAGTTGCAGGAGCCATTCCAGATTTAAGAGGGAAAAATAATTTTCAGATAAAAAGCTACTTCTACCATCTTTATCCCATTTTTTACAAAGTCATTACTTAACGATAATTTCTCTGTCTCATTCAAATATTGCTCCTGTTATAGCCATCTGGGCTTTTATTATTTAACCATTTCACATGCACTTATGAGCAAGTCATCAATGTGATTCAACAGTATGTATAGGCTTGTCCTTAAAAGAAGATATGATTCCTGAAGATTTATAAATTCAATTCTTAAATAAGTGAAGAATGAGTTTTTGTCAATACTACCCAGTCTTTGTTTATCCCCTTTGCATTGTTGTCTGTATAAAGCATGCTATCTAACCACTACCTGAGCTGACCAATAAGCTATTTTTAAGAAAGAGAACTATTGTTTTCTTCACATTGTTGTGCTATGGATTTCTTAAGAGCTATGTAATGAAAAATTCTACATCAGATGGATTTTGACGTCTCTAATTGTTCTGCTACAGTAAAGTCACCTTGAAAAGATTGCATTCAGATTGAGCAACACAGAGATTCAATTATATGAAATGTCAAACCATCCCCACTCAGGATTTTTCAAGATAAAGCTTTCTGACCTTAATTACAACAGGGGGTACTCTTTTGATCTTGCTCCTTAGTTTCTAGCAAAGGTTAAACCTGGTAGTAAAATAAATAGATAATAAATGAAGGAAAACACAATCAATAAAATAACCTTGTCATTACAGGTACTGAGTTTGTCTGGAAGAAAATGAGCAAGATATGTTTTGAAAGATTGTCCCATGAGAAGCAGAGTTATGATAGAAACTTATTTATTCTTTAATAATCTATTCAGTAAAAATGTATTGCTTGCGCTGAGTGACCTAATGATTTCAGAAACAAAGAGAATGGGTAAAGCTCTGTTCATCATGCTCATGGAAGTCACAATCTGGGGGAAAAAAGACAGACAGGAAATGGAGGATCTGTATCCACTGGTGAGTCCTAGAGCTGCCTTTTCCCTCCAGTGTCTGCACTTTTCAAAATATGTGGGGTGCTGCCCCAGAACATCCCCCTGCACCATCAGTTGCAGGAGCCATTCCAGATTTAAGAGGGAAAAATAATTTTCAGATAAAAAGCTACTTCTACCATCTTTATCCCATTTTTTACAAAGTCATTACTTAACGATAATTTCTCTGTCTCATTCAAATATTGCTCCTGTTATAGCCATCTGGGCTTTTATTATTTAACCATTTCACATGCACTTATGAGCAAGTCATCAATGTGATTCAACAGTATGTATAGGCTTGTCCTTAAAAGAAGATATGATTCCTGAAGATTTATAAATTCAATTCTTAAATAAGTGAAGAATGAGTTTTTGTCAATACTACCCAGTCTTTGTTTATCCCCTTTGCATTGTTGTCTGTATAAAGCATGCTATCTAACCACTACCTGAGCTGACCAATAAGCTATGGCACCAACGGAATTATTTTCTCTAGTCAATTTTATTTAGGAAAAAAAAAGACTCACTTTAAGTATATATTTCAGTAAGTTTTGACAAATGAATATATCCATGTAACCACCACAATTAGAAAGCCTGAAAAATTTTTTCATCGTGTCTCAGAGTTCCTTCACGCCACTATCCTCTGACTCAGGTACTCACTCTGTTGATTTGCATCCTCAAGGAAGAAGATGCCAAGCAGAATTTACCATTAAATAGATTTATGGGAAATAATGTGAGGCATAAAGGGAAGAGAACCAAGAATATGTGGAGAAAACCTGCTGAACAATGCAGCTCTGATACAAGTGAAAGAAAGGAGGAAAGCAGAAGATAGAAAAATACTCAAACTGCACAATGAAACCCCAAGAAAGCCTTGGCCAGGTTGAGGGGGGATCCTCCAGCCAGTCTCCCATAGAACAGTCTTGCGTCTCTTAGGAGTGGGCTGGAATCACAGCAGAGGAATTACTCCTCCACGTTCAGGCATTGGGTGAGAGTATCCCATTGTGTGATTTGCCACAATGAATGTACATATTACCTACTGCTGGACATATAAAGCCGCTATGAACATTTATATACAACTTTTTGTTTAAACATATGTCTTCATATCTCTTAGGTAAATATATAATAGTAAAATTGCTGGGTCCTATTGGAAGTGTAGTTTAACCTGCTAAAAATCTGCCAAACTTTTTCCCTAAGAGTTAGAGTCACTGCGTATTTTACGATATGTCCAGTTGCCCACATCCTCTCCAACACATGATACTATCAGTCATTATAATTTTAGCCCTTTAATGAATATGTAGTAACATTTCATTGTGATTTTAATTTGCCTTTCCCAGTGATGAGGAGCATCTGTTTGCATGGTTGACCGCCCCTTCCAAAGGGTCTCGCATAAGAGGACAGGTTAAAGTCATTTAAATCAGGTCCAGGTGTTAATGAGGTTACCAGGTGTAACCTGTTACATACTGATTCTGATTTTTCAGTGTTCCCTACAGAGGGAACAATAGTAACATTTAAAAAATAATAATAATCTCAAGAAGGTTTTAGGCCACTGCTTTGAATATACACAAATTATTTTAACTTTATGTCACCTAGATATTATACTTCGTCAGCAAATAATTACAAATGCAATTCAGCCATTAAAAACAGTCACAAGGACATAAAACAATTATTTTTCTCACATAAAAGAAAAAAACCACTGATGACACTGATTCAGGAGTTCAGGAATACTATTGCTGAAGTACCTGAGATTCTCTGGATTTTTTTTCAGGGTCCCACAGTGGTTGCTCTGACTTCTGCCTTCTCCGCCCCATTCCAGGAGGGTAGAAAGGGAAAGGGGAAAGGAGTCAGCTCCCAACTTTTCAGTGCTATCCTGGAAGCTCCGCCCAATGATGTGGGATCAAACTGACTAGCACCCAATCCTAGGATGGCTTGAATTTCAAATTGCGTGTAATACTGTGATCAATCATATAAGAGTTCCGTAACTCAGTGAGAAACACTGAGCTGGTATTACCGTGGCAACTAGGAGTCTTTATGGGCTTCCCAAGGGGTACATTGGTAAAGAATCTGACTGCTGACACAGGAGGTGCTAATTTGATCCCTGGGTCAAGAAGATTCCCTGGAGGAGGAAATGACAATCCACTATAGGATTAGGATTCTTTCCTGGAAAATTCCATAGACAGAGGAGCCTGGTGGGCTATAGTCTTGGGGTCTCAAAGAGATGGACACGACCAAGCACACAGCACAGGAGTATTTAATCTCCATCTTTTTACACTTGAGTGTCTGAAAAGAACAATCTTAAATTACTGTTCTCTGATTCATCACTTTTAACTCACTGCTTAATACATACATAGCTTCTTTCAATCTAGCTTCTCTATAATCATCTACATTTGACCTTTTCAACATATTATACCCTTCTACATGGAGTATTTATCTATGATTAAATCATTTCTTTTAATAGCTCCTTCCTTGGTTTATAAAATATTGTTTAATGTTGGTTACCCACTCCCTCTCAAGCTGCTCCTTCTCAGTATCCTTTATTTGGGGTCCCTTGTTTTGGGGATCCCTCTTCCCTTATTCTATACATTATCTCTGACAATGTCATTTACAGCTATGACATCTGTTTTAATATGACCTATTTCCCATCAGTGCCTTCTAAGTCTCAGGCTTGAATTACTAATCACCTACTAGATGCCTCCTTAAATTACCAGTTACCTACAAGATACTTCCATCTGGGTCTCTTACAGAAAATCAGATTACTAAGAAACTCAGGTTGAATTCAATACAATATTGAAAACCACTGATGACACTGATTCAGGAGTTCAGGAATACTATTGCTGAAGTACCTGAGATTCTCTGGATTTTTTTTCAGGGTCCCACAGTGGTTGCTCTGACTTCTGCCTTCTCCGCCCCATTCCAGGAGGGTAGAAAGGGAAAGGGGAAAGGAGTCAGCTCCCAACTTTTCAGTGCTATCCTGGAAGCTCCGCCCAATGATGTGGGATCAAACTGACTAGCACCCAATCCTAGGATGGCTTGAATTTCAAATTGCGTGTAATACTGTGATCAATCATATAAGAGTTCCGTAACTCAGTGAGAAACACTGAGCTGGTATTACCGTGGCAACTAGGAGTCTTTATGGGCTTCCCAAGGGGTACATTGGTAAAGAATCTGACTGCTGACACAGGAGGTGCTAATTTGATCCCTGGGTCAAGAAGATTCCCTGGAGGAGGAAATGACAATCCACTATAGGATTAGGATTCTTTCCTGGAAAATTCCATAGACAGAGGAGCCTGGTGGGCTATAGTCTTGGGGTCTCAAAGAGATGGACACGACCAAGCACACAGCACAGGAGTATTTAATCTCCATCTTTTTACACTTGAGTGTCTGAAAAGAACAATCTTAAATTACTGTTCTCTGATTCATCACTTTTAACTCACTGCTTAATACATACATAGCTTCTTTCAATCTAGCTTCTCTATAATCATCTACATTTGACCTTTTCAACATATTATACCCTTCTACATGGAGTATTTATCTATGATTAAATCATTTCTTTTAATAGCTCCTTCCTTGGTTTATAAAATATTGTTTAATGTTGGTTACCCACTCCCTCTCAAGCTGCTCCTTCTCAGTATCCTTTATTTGGGGTCCCTTGTTTTGGGGATCCCTCTTCCCTTATTCTATACATTATCTCTGACAATGTCATTTACAGCTATGACATCTGTTTTAATATGACCTATTTCCCATCAGTGCCTTCTAAGTCTCAGGCTTGAATTACTAATCACCTACTAGATGCCTCCTTAAATTACCAGTTACCTACAAGATACTTCCATCTGGGTCTCTTACAGAAAATCAGATTACAGGTTTTAAAATTGAAATTGCCTCTCTCCCCATCTTTCACCCCATATCTCCCATATTTCCTGTTCTGGCTGATATTCTAGAATTAGTAAGAATTAATGGTGAAATGACCAAAATATTATAAATATCTTCTATGAATCAGAAGGTTAAAATACTTTATCCTCCATAGGATTCCACTGTCACTGTCATTACTGTCATTATTCCATCACCTTGTAAGAAAGAAACTTTACTGTATCCATTCTACAGGTGAGAAAACTGAGGCTGAGAAAAGATTCATAATTAAGACCAGAGAAAGAGTAAATGATACTTCCTCCTAGTCTCTGGTCCAAAATCACTGTATTCGGCTGTTTCACATTTTTTAATTAAAATATCTGACATAACTTTCCTGTATACCTACTTGCCTAAGGAAAATGATTTCTTCTACTTCAACCCTCACGAAACTCAGCAGTGCACTTTACAGTTTAAATACCCTTCTATCCCACAGCTGTTGCTTTTAATGCAACATCTTAGCCATTTTTACCCACAGGAATACATATAACTTTCAAAGTCTTCTTACTGGTATTACCAAATTTTTTTCTTTTTTCTCCAAAAAAAAGAGAGACTTGAAAAACTAAATTCTGCACATGTCAGCACTTTGATAATATTCCTTCAGAGATACATTAGTAAGCAGAGAATGAAGGCCAGTCCTCAGTATTATAACTAGCCTGCCATGGCTGGGCTCATGTCGATTCACTCCAGATATTCCACATTTACCCTGTGGGATTACTTAATGACTGTCTGACTCTTCATATGCTGGTCCCTTCCTCTGTTTTGATAATTTTCTTTTTATTCTTTAGCATTTGGATTCTTGGAAATTGCCCAGCTTTCCTAAACAGATACAGTACTCTCAGTATGCCAAATTCTTCACAGGTGCTTCTCTTTCTCTCCTGTACACCAAAGTAGTCTTACTGCATGTCCTAATGTCTAAGCAATGAGACAACCTACTCAGACCTCTTTGATCTCAACGAGTATGTCATTCTAATCTCTATGAGTTTAGTCTCTAAAATCGTACCTGTTGCTAAGAGCTCAACAGTCCAATTTGAGATACATTAAAAAACATACAGTAGGGTATCTCCTACCACAGGATGGACTTAAAGTGCCATATTAATACAGATACTGTTATTTATCTGTAATTTGATTTTTTGTGTGATTTCTTCTCCTTGCCCACAGTTAGCAAAAATGAAGATCCAGGTTTACCCATGTTCTATAAGATCTTTGTCACATAAGGAGAAAAACAGCCAGTATTATGTCCTTTAAACAGCCAGAGAAATACAAAGAATGCTTTCTAAATGCACAGAACTTTCCTCTTTTCTTTATTCTACAACACATGGTACACTTGTTCCTGACCTTCAGAGTATTAGTCAGCTTTGCTAAAATAACAAACGACACCTGCTTTCAACGACTTAACTACAAATACATGTTTCTTGCTCATTAATGTTAAATGTAACAGCATTCCTACTCCAGGCAGAGGAACTTCTCCATGGGTCTTCTCATTCCAGAATCAGGAATGAAATAACAGCCACCCTCCAGGACTCGCTATGACAAGAGCAAGCTGCACTCCATGATTCTGCCACATCTGCTCATTTTACCTCAGCAAGTCACATGGTCAGGTTTCTGATGGAGTAGGAAGTGCAAGGAATCACTGAAAGTCCCACGGAAATGGAAATCAGATATAACCCTCTTTAGGAGAAGAAACAATGACACAATCTACCTCACCTAGTCATCTATTTTTTAAATTTTTCCTGGCAGACAACACAATGCAGTGGAAAAAGGGCTCATGAGAAGACAGGAGGAAAGAATACCTGTCTTTGCTCTTTTCCATCTCACCTAACCTCATAGAGATTCAGTCTTCTCATTTATAAAATAAAGTGATTTTTGAAAGATACCCTCAAATCTGAATTAAAGGACTAAATCTTTCAGTTGGATTATGAAGCAACATAAAATTACAAAGAAAAATTACTTCCCAGTAGGTCACTGAAGTTTTGTATGTCGTTTTGTCTGTCATGGTCAGGAAGGAAATGCAAAATGGAAGAACAGATAGCCTGTATTTACCTATAAGGCTTGGTTCAAACACATCATACCAAGGACGTGTTTTCTAGTTGTTAAATCGTGTCTGACCCTTTCTGACTCCATGGACTGTAGCCCGCCAGGTCCCTCAGTCCATGGGATTTCTCAGGCAAGAATACTGAAGTTGGGTAGCCATTTCCTTCTCCAGGAGATCTTTCAGACCCAGTAATCGAACCCTCATTTTCTGCATTGACAGGTGGTTTTTTTACCACTGAGGCACAAGGGAAGCCCCACTCAGGATGTAAATCATTTTATATTTTATCATGAGACCACTACTTTTTTCTGTCACATATTAGAATAACCCATTTGCTCCTCTCTCACCTGCAAACATGTCAGTCATAGGTATTCATATCTGCTAAATGTTTTTCTGTTGCAAGTGAGAGAAAAAACTTAAACTGTTGTGCAAAATAGTTAGTTAACACAGATTGAAAGCCTAGATGATGATTACCTTCATGGATAGCTTGATTTGATGACTAAAAGATTTCATCAAGAATCTGTCAGTTTGAGGTCACAAGATGGTTGCCGGCTGCAACTGGATATGTGTGTGCTTTTCTTTTTAGTCCAAAGAGAGAGTATTTGCCAACATAGCTACTAACTAAAAGTTTTGGGTTTTCCTCCAAGTAGATCAAATTTTGTCAAGTTCCCTGAACCAATCATAGTCAGAAAGAAAATGTGCTTTTGCTGCTTGGCTTCTGCCTACCTAGAACCCTATGGCTGCCCAAAAAAGGGACAGAAAGTGACTGCTTTAGAGAAAACTAATCAAATTCACAATGAAAGTCAGAGATTTAAGAAGGATATTTTAGTTATTGCTTTGTAAACTCTATCAATTTTTAAAATATATCACTATGATATAAAGAGATGAAAGAATACAATAAAGAATATACCACATTTATATATCCATGAGCGTATTTTGTGCTTCTAATAGAAACTATGGTAATTAATTCTAATGTTGTAAATTTACAGTGCTTTTCTACTGAATATTTATGTTGAAGAAAGTTAAACTGCCCAATTTATAAGAGCTCTGAAAAATCTTTTTGAAAAAAAATAAAAGATTCTATATAAATGGCTAAATATTTACGAGTGAAAATATAAGTCTCCTCTATCATTTCAAGAAATTATCCCTGATTCTTTTAGCATGCATTCAAGATCTTAAGGGTATCACAATCTATTTTGCTTCATTAACTCTTTTGTTGACACAAATAACAAAAGGATATTCTTTTGCATGTGGAAATAGGAGAGTACTACCTTGGAGGGGGAGGAGTCCTACATTAAAACACACAGCACATGGTCTTCCCTGGTGGCCCAGTGGGTATATACGAGTCCGCCTTGCAGTGCAAGGGGCACTGGTTCAATCCCTGGCCTGGGAAGATCTCATGTACCATGGAGCAGCTGGACTGGTGTGTCCAATTAACAGCCAGTGCTCTGGAGCACATGTGCCCAGAGCTGGTGCTCTGGAACAAGAAAGGCCACAATAATGAGAGGCCCACACAGGCCAAAGAATAAAGACGGATGAAAATACACGAATAAAAAACCAATAAAAGAGGCCAAAATTAAAAAAAAAAAAAAAAAACACCACGCAACATACCCCAAATATCAATCCCATTTTTGTTCTTTTCTATTTGAATAAATAGCATCCCTTATGCCTAGATGAGTCCTCAGGAAAGCAAGACGTATGGGTAATGTGTGGAGAGCAGTTTCTCGCTTTGGGAGAACTAGACCTTACAGATATGGCTTCAAGTTTTTGTATGAAATATTGGGATTCCCCTGAACTAAAAGTTTTGGGTTTTCCTCCAAGTAGATCAAATTTTGTCAAGTTCCCTGAACCAATCATAGTCAGAAAGAAAATGTGCTTTTGCTGCTTGGCTTCTGCCTACCTAGAACCCTATGGCTGCCCAAAAAAGGGACAGAAAGTGACTGCTTTAGAGAAAACTAATCAAATTCACAATGAAAGTCAGAGATTTAAGAAGGATATTTTAGTTATTGCTTTGTAAACTCTATCAATTTTTAAAATATATCACTATGATATAAAGAGATGAAAGAATACAATAAAGAATATACCACATTTATATATCCATGAGCGTATTTTGTGCTTCTAATAGAAACTATGGTAATTAATTCTAATGTTGTAAATTTACAGTGCTTTTCTACTGAATATTTATGTTGAAGAAAGTTAAACTGCCCAATTTATAAGAGCTCTGAAAAATCTTTTTGAAAAAAAATAAAAGATTCTATATAAATGGCTAAATATTTACGAGTGAAAATATAAGTCTCCTCTATCATTTCAAGAAATTATCCCTGATTCTTTTAGCATGCATTCAAGATCTTAAGGGTATCACAATCTATTTTGCTTCATTAACTCTTTTGTTGACACAAATAACAAAAGGATATTCTTTTGCATGTGGAAATAGGAGAGTACTACCTTGGAGGGGGAGGAGTCCTACATTAAAACACACAGCACATGGTCTTCCCTGGTGGCCCAGTGGGTATATACGAGTCCGCCTTGCAGTGCAAGGGGCACTGGTTCAATCCCTGGCCTGGGAAGATCTCATGTACCATGGAGCAGCTGGACTGGTGTGTCCAATTAACAGCCAGTGCTCTGGAGCACATGTGCCCAGAGCTGGTGCTCTGGAACAAGAAAGGCCACAATAATGAGAGGCCCACACAGGCCAAAGAATAAAGACGGATGAAAATACACGAATAAAAAACCAATAAAAGAGGCCAAAATTAAAAAAAAAAAAAAAAAACACCACGCAACATACCCCAAATATCAATCCCATTTTTGTTCTTTTCTATTTGAATAAATAGCATCCCTTATGCCTAGATGAGTCCTCAGGAAAGCAAGACGTATGGGTAATGTGTGGAGAGCAGTTTCTCGCTTTGGGAGAACTAGACCTTACAGATATGGCTTCAAGTTTTTGTATGAAATATTGGGAATTCCTAGATCATCAGCCACACTTATTATTCCAGAGGAAATGCCAAAAGATATTTCAAACACAAATATAAATGATTTTTGGACTATCTGCTTTTGTTCCTCTCCAATAGCTTGAAAAATTGAATCAATTCCATGTGAACTTCTTATTCACAAATAGTCAGAATATAGCTTCCTCTGAATGATTCATGCTAATTGTGGGGAAGGATACGAAATGTCATTAATTAATTTACAGATGAAAAAGTCTGGATTGCTATGGCATATTGCATTTATCATCGAGAGAGAATATTTCACAACATATTATAATAATTTACAAGGTTTTGTCTCAATAGGCAAAATAGACTTTTGAGAGCCTCTAATGATAAGGAATTGAGGCAGGCATGAGAATTATTAAAACAAACAAGTCACAGTTGGTAATCCCAAGAAATTTAGGGTTTCATGGAAAACACAGGTAAGAATACTAATGTTTACAAAACAGTAAGACAATCACATGTAGACACAGGGACAGAGGGAGCTTGGAGGAGTTGAGACATTTCATCAGTGAGTTAACAAGCTGAATGTCAAAGGATGAGTTATCTAGACAACTGATGAAAGGGCATAAGTGAAATAATAAGACATCAAAGCTTGCAAAGGAAACCAAGCATCTCCATTGAGCCAGTTTGGCCAGCTCCAGGCAGCAGTGGACACTGGGCTTGGCTGCTATCACAACTTGACTGGCATGAAATAGATAAGAACAATGAACCCAAGCACTTGAGGATGCTCTGGAGCATGTCCCCTGGTGCTCTGGAACAAGAAAGGCCACAATAATGAGAGGCCCACACAGGCCAAAGAATAAAGACGGATGAAAATACACGAATAAAAAACCAATAAAAGAGGCCAAAATTAAAAAAAAAAACACCACAACATACCCCAAATATCAATCCCATTTTTGTTCTTTTCTATTTGAATAAATAGCATCCCTTATGCCTAGATGAGTCCTCAGGAAAGCAAGACGTATGGGTAATGTGTGGAGAGCAGTTTCTCGCTTTGGGAGAACTAGACCTTACAGATATGGCTTCAAGTTTTTGTATGAAATATTGGGAATTCCTAGATCATCAGCCACACTTATTATTCCAGAGGAAATGCCAAAAGATATTTCAAACACAAATATAAATGATTTTTGGACTATCTGCTTTTGTTCCTCTCCAATAGCTTGAAAAATTGAATCAATTCCATGTGAACTTCTTATTCACAAATAGTCAGAATATAGCTTCCTCTGAATGATTCATGCTAATTGTGGGGAAGGATACGAAATGTCATTAATTAATTTACAGATGAAAAAGTCTGGATTGCTATGGCATATTGCATTTATCATCGAGAGAGAATATTTCACAACATATTATAATAATTTACAAGGTTTTGTCTCAATAGGCAAAATAGACTTTTGAGAGCCTCTAATGATAAGGAATTGAGGCAGGCATGAGAATTATTAAAACAAACAAGTCACAGTTGGTAATCCCAAGAAATTTAGGGTTTCATGGAAAACACAGGTAAGAATACTAATGTTTACAAAACAGTAAGACAATCACATGTAGACACAGGGACAGAGGGAGCTTGGAGGAGTTGAGACATTTCATCAGTGAGTTAACAAGCTGAATGTCAAAGGATGAGTTATCTAGACAACTGATGAAAGGGCATAAGTGAAATAATAAGACATCAAAGCTTGCAAAGGAAACCAAGCATCTCCATTGAGCCAGTTTGGCCAGCTCCAGGCAGCAGTGGACACTGGGCTTGGCTGCTATCACAACTTCACTGGCATCACAAACAGCTATGGCAATCAAGATCTAAGTATAATGCAATGAACCCAAGCACTTGAGGATTTATTTTTTAAAGGTTCAGATTTCTGGACACTATGCCTGATTAGTAGATATGAGTACTACTGGGACCAAGAATCTGCCTTGTTAACAAATTATCCAGATATTTTTAAATGTTCACTAATATTATATTGTTCTATGACATTAGATGCACATTATAACACTTAGGAAGCCTTAAAAGATGCCAGTGTCTGGATACATCTCAGATATTATAACCCAGGCATCATTATTTTTTATAGTTTTCCAAGTGATTCTAATGTACAGTCAAGTGTAGAAATCACTTACATAAAGAAATAGTGTATTGTTTCTCTTTCCTTTTTGCTGACACATCTCCCCCAGGATATTTTAGACCAAAAAATTCCATTTCTCTAGGCACTAAAAGCCACTCTTACTAGTGTCATAGTAACAACCAATTGGTTTCTATGCTTGTGTTTGTCACAATTTGAAACTGATCTCTCAGAATAGTATAAGTACCTATTATGCCTTTATCCAATATGCAATCAGGATAACTGAAAGAATGTTAGAGGACACAGACTCTTTCGAGACACAGTATCTAGTAGTGTCAAGTACTGTGTATTGAGATTAAATATTCCAAGAGCTTTATTTCAGGCAGCTCCAGAAACTTAGCTTCAGGAATGTATTTTGACATTAAGATGTGTCCTTCTACATATGTGAATATACCAACTAATCACTGCGGATTTTCCAGTATAAATGGCTTCTTTCATGGACAGAAATTTCTTTTAAGATAATTTGGGGAACACATTCAGAGTATTTCTTAAAGTTTTTTCCTGTTTTATCAAGATGTAATTGACATATAACATTGCACCAGATTAAGTCATACAAAAAATACTTAAGTAAATGTATATGTCCTGAAATGATCATCACAGTAAGTTTAGTTAAAATCTGTCACCTCACAGTTACAATGTTTTTTGTCATGAGAACTTTAAAGATCTACTCTCTTAACAACTTTCAAATATACCAAACAGTGTTATCTATAGTTACCGTGGTGTATAGTACAGTCTCAGGACTTATTTATCTTATAACCTGACATTTGTACCTTTTGACAACACTTTCCCCTATCTGCCCACCTCTGACAACCACCAACCATTTCTGTTTCTATGAGTTTTCTTGTTCTAGGTTTCATATATATGAGTTAGATCATGCAGTATTCATTTTACTCTCTGACTTATTTTAACAGTTCCATCAACACTGTCACAAATGGCAAGATTCCTTTCTTTGCTATGGCTGAAAAAATTTCCCTTATTCATTTACACACACACACACACACAGTTGTTTCCAAGTCTTGGTTATTCCAAATAATGTTGTAGTGAACATGGGAGTTCAGGTATCTATTCCAGATAGTGACGTTCTTTCCTTTGAATATGTACCCAGAAGTGGAACTGCTGGGTCCTATAATGGTTCACATAGTAGTGGGAGTGATGGAATTATAGCTAAACTATTTAAAATCATAAAAGATGATGCTGTTAAAGTGCTTTACTCAATATGCCAGTAAACTCATCAGTGGCCATAGGACTGGGAAAGGTCAGTTTTCATTCTAGTCTTAAAGAAAGGCAATGCCAAACTATGCTACAGTTGCACTCATTTCAAAAGCTAGTAAGGTTATGCTCAAAATTCTTCAAGCTAGGCTTCAACAGTATGTGAACCAAGAACTTCCAGATGTACAAGCTGGGTTTAGAAAAGGCATAGGGACTAGAGATGAAATTGCCATATTCATTGGATCATAAAGAAAGCAAGGGAATTCTAGCAAAAAAATTTTACTTCTATTTCATTGACTATGCTAAAGCCATTGACTAGGTGGATTACAATAAACTGAAAAATTCATAAAGAGATGGGAATACCAGACAAACTTACCTGTCTTCTGAGAAACCTGAATATAGGTCAAGAAGCATCAGTTAGATCTGAACATTGAACAATGGACTGGTTCAAAACTGGGAAAGGAGAATGACAAGTGTGCATATTGTCACCCTGCTTATTTAACTTAAATGCAGAGGACATTATGCAAAATACCAGGCCGGATTAATTACAAGCTGAAATCATGATTGCCAGGAAAAATATCAATAACCTCCAACCTAATGGAAGAAAGCAAAGAGGAACTAAAAAAACTCTTGATGAGGATGAAAGAGGAAAGTGAAGAACCTGACGTAAAACTCAACGTTCAAAAAACTAAAATCATGCCATCTAGTCCCATCACTTCTTGACAAGTAGAAGGGGAAAAACTGGAAACAGTGACAGATTTTACTTTCTTGGGTTCCAAACTCACTGGAGATGGTGACTACTGCCATGAAATTAAAAGACACTTTCTCTTTGGAAGAAAAGCTATGGCAAACCTAGATAGCATATTAAAAAGCAGAGACATCAGAAGTGTATATAGTCAAAACTATGGTTTTTCCAGTAGTCATGTATAGATGTGAGAGTTGGACCATTAAGGCTAAGCACTGAAGAACTGATGCTTTTTATGCTCTAGTGGTACTAGGGAAGACCACTGAGACTCTCTTGGACTGCAAGGAGATCAAACCAATCAATCCTAAAGGAAATCAACTCTGAATATTCACTGGAAGGACTGATGCTAAAGCTGAAGCTCCAATACTTTGGCCTCCTGATGTGTAGAGTCAGATCATTGGAAAATGATCTTCTCTGATGTTGAGAAAAATAGAAGGTAAAAAGACAAGGGGACAACAGAAGACAAGATGGTTGGATGGCATCACGGATTCAATGGGCATGAATCTGAGCAAACTCTGGAGATGGTGAAAGACAGGGAAGCCTGGTGTGCTGCATGCAGTCCACGGGGTCACATAGAGTCAGACACTACTCAGTGACTGAACAACAATACCAAAGTAGTTCTATTTTGGGGGGAGGAAACTCCATGCTGTTTTCCACAATGGTTACATGATATACATTCCCACTAACAGTGCACAAACATTCCCGTTTCTCCACATCCTCACCAGCACATGTTATTTCTTGTCTTTTTTGATTATAGCCATTCTGACAGGTGTGAGGTGATAACTAATTTTGGTTTTGACTTTAATTTCCCTGATGATTAATGATGCAGATCACATTAATGTATCTGTCTGCTGTTGAATTGGTTAAGTTCTTTATATCTTTAAAACTTAAATGCAGAGGACATTATGCAAAATACCAGGCCGGATTAATTACAAGCTGAAATCATGATTGCCAGGAAAAATATCAATAACCTCCAACCTAATGGAAGAAAGCAAAGAGGAACTAAAAAAACTCTTGATGAGGATGAAAGAGGAAAGTGAAGAACCTGACGTAAAACTCAACGTTCAAAAAACTAAAATCATGCCATCTAGTCCCATCACTTCTTGACAAGTAGAAGGGGAAAAACTGGAAACAGTGACAGATTTTACTTTCTTGGGTTCCAAACTCACTGGAGATGGTGACTACTGCCATGAAATTAAAAGACACTTTCTCTTTGGAAGAAAAGCTATGGCAAACCTAGATAGCATATTAAAAAGCAGAGACATCAGAAGTGTATATAGTCAAAACTATGGTTTTTCCAGTAGTCATGTATAGATGTGAGAGTTGGACCATTAAGGCTAAGCACTGAAGAACTGATGCTTTTTATGCTCTAGTGGTACTAGGGAAGACCACTGAGACTCTCTTGGACTGCAAGGAGATCAAACCAATCAATCCTAAAGGAAATCAACTCTGAATATTCACTGGAAGGACTGATGCTAAAGCTGAAGCTCCAATACTTTGGCCTCCTGATGTGTAGAGTCAGATCATTGGAAAATGATCTTCTCTGATGTTGAGAAAAATAGAAGGTAAAAGAAAAGGGGGACAACAGAAGACAAGATGGTTGGATGGCATCACGGATTCAATGGGCATGAATCTGAGCAAACTCTGGAGATGGTGAAAGACAGGGAAGCCTGGTGTGCTGCATGCAGTCCACGGGGTCACATAGAGTCAGACACTACTCAGTGACTGAACAACAATACCAAAGTAGTTCTATTTTGGGGGGAGGAAACTCCATGCTGTTTTCCACAATGGTTACATGATATACATTCCCACTAACAGTGCACAAACATTCCCGTTTCTCCACATCCTCACCAGCACATGTTATTTCTTGTCTTTTTTGATTATAGCCATTCTGACAGGTGTGAGGTGATAACTAATTTTGGTTTTGACTTTAATTTCCCTGATGATTAATGATGCAGATCACATTAATGTATCTGTCTGCTGTTGAATTGGTTAAGTTCTTTATATCTTTTAGATATTAACTCCTTGTCAACTATACAATCTGCTAATATTTGCTCCTATTCTATAGGATCCCTTTCATTTTACTGATGATTTGCTATACATGGTACATGCTAAGTTGCTTCAGTCATGTCCAACTCTTTGCAACCCTATGAACAGACTCTTCTGCCCATGGGATTCTCTAGGCAAGAATACTGGAATGGGTTTCCATGCTTTGACATGCAGAGGTATTTTATCTCATTTATTCACTTGCTTCTTTTTCCTAATTACTATTGGGAGCAATACCACCATTTACAGTAAAATAATTGTGGGACAGTTCTTTATTAATGTACCCTTATCTCTAAAACCTGTACTGGATAGTTACAAGCTGTTTGTCACTGCATGCCCCAACTGTGAAGAAGAAACAAAGAGACAAACTCAGCCACTGATTTAATCTCCAGCTTCACCAGAAGACAGAAAGAATCTATTGATTATTCTTTACCTGTTTGGGGTGTAAAAATGGTGAGAAAAATAATAACATCAGAAAGATGGATTCAAGAGGACAATTCCACTCATTTGCTGGTTGAAATAATGGAAGTACCAGAAATTTTAGTACGTCTTAAGCAAGAAATAATAGGAGATGAGAGGAGGAGGAAAAAAAAGCGGTTAAGTTATCCTTATCTTTTGCTAAAAAATAGCTCTCAGCTCTTTGGAGTCTGGGGCCAATGTTCCTGAACAAAGAACAAGATCATGCCCGATTTTGTGGTTAAGTGGCGAAACCACAGCCTTTCTTCACAGTGCTCTCTTCAAACTATTCTACTTTTTTTTTTCTCACATAGAGTCAGACACTACTCAGTGACTGAACAACAATACCAAAGTAGTTCTATTTTGGGGGGAGGAAACTCCATGCTGTTTTCCACAATGGTTACATGATATACATTCCCACTAACAGTGCACAAACATTCCCGTTTCTCCACATCCTCACCAGCACATGTTATTTGTTGTCTTTTTGAATAGCCATTCTGACAGGTGTGAGGTGATAACTAATTTTGGTTTTGACTTTAATTTCCCTGATGATTAATGATGCAGATCACATTAATGTATCTGTCTGCTGTTGAATTGGTTAAGTTCTTTATATCTTTTAGATATTAACTCCTTGTCAACTATACAATCTGCTAATATTTGCTCCTATTCTATAGGATCCCTTTCATTTTACTGATGATTTGCTATACATGGTACATGCTAAGTTGCTTCAGTCATGTCCAACTCTTTGCAACCCTATGAACAGACTCTTCTGCCCATGGGATTCTCTAGGCAAGAATACTGGAATGGGTTTCCATGCTTTGACATGCAGAGGTATTTTATCTCATTTATTCACTTGCTTCTTTTTCCTAATTACTATTGGGAGCAATACCACCATTTACAGTAAAATAATTGTGGGACAGTTCTTTATTAATGTACCCTTATCTCTAAAACCTGTACTGGATAGTTACAAGCTGTTTGTCACTGCATGCCCCAACTGTGAAGAAGAAACAAAGAGACAAACTCAGCCACTGATTTAATCTCCAGCTTCACCAGAAGACAGAAAGAATCTATTGATTATTCTTTACCTGTTTGGGGTGTAAAAATGGTGAGAAAAATAATAACATCAGAAAGATGGATTCAAGAGGACAATTCCACTCATTTGCTGGTTGAAATAATGGAAGTACCAGAAATTTTAGTACGTCTTAAGCAAGAAATAATAGGAGATGAGAGGAGGAGGAAAAAAAAGCGGTTAAGTTATCCTTATCTTTTGCTAAAAAATAGCTCTCAGCTCTTTGGAGTCTGGGGCCAATGTTCCTGAACAAAGAACAAGATCATGCCCGATTTTGTGGTTAAGTGGCGAAACCACAGCCTTTCTTCACAGTGCTCTCTTCAAACTATTTCTACATAATGACAGGAGGGGAAAAGGAAAACATCCAATCCATCCTTTTGTCACTTCCCAAACAATATCTAAAGGCCAGAAATGAGTATTTATTACATTTTGTCCTGGCAGGAAATGAATCTGATAAGATCTAATTTTGTCCCCAGCCTTGTACCTTCAATATCACCAAAAGCAATCATAATTTTACATAATGAACTATATATAGGAAACCAAATATATTTACTCCTTGCTTACATGGAGTAAAAATTCAAAGCCAACTAACTCTATGGTGGAGCCAGGTAAATACACAGTATGTGTGTACCATCCTGTATCAAAAAAGAAGGAAGGATTAAAAAAAAGTAGGGCATGTCAAAGGCAGCCCACCTTCAAGAGATTTCACTGATGAAAGCTGGAATAATGCAAGACAAAAAAAAATAATCAACTGAGTGCTAGTTTATAATCCAAAGTGTAAAACAAATATCCCTGTGTTCATACAGATATAAATAAATGGCTGAATAAACAAATATTAAAGAAGAGACAAATCTTTCTTCAAGAAGAATTCTAAATAATTTATATGAATATTCTCCCCCTTGGGGGATGGAGCTTAAGCCCCCTATTGTTTGAATGTAGTATGGACTTGACTTGCTTCCAAAGAATAAAATAGAGAAAGGAAGAAATAACTTGCTACCATGGAGCAATATGGCAAATATTCCCTCAGCCAGAGGATCAAGGTTAACATCAGTGATAAATCATGTTGAGAGCATGCACCCCCACATATGATGTGATGAGAATAGAATTTCATCATGTGATCATCCTTCCCAAAACCAATCACCCCAGTCTAACCAGGAGAAAAACATTATACAAACTCAAATTCAAGGACATTTTACAAAATACCTAACAAATGCACCTCAAAACCATCAAAGTCATGAATAACAAAGAAAGACTGAGAAACTATCACAAACCAGAAAAACTGAGAAAGTATTGAAAGGGGTGAATAGCCAGACTTGGTAAGAAGGCCAGTGATTTCCAAGAAGGAGGATGAAGAGGGGGAACAAACATTTTTAGCTAAGGTGCCTTCACCTTGATTGCCATGCCTATGACACTAATCTATTTTGCTTAAGACTTTCTTTAAGCCCAGAGCTAATGTTTATAACAACAGTGGATCTTGCTGAAGCACATGTTTCTCCTTCTTAATGTGTACTTATGTTATCTGAAGATGTAAGTTGTGAGATGTATGTTGTGAGATGTATGTTGTGGGTCTGGTGAGCCCTTTAAAACCTTAAAATATTTTGATCTATTGTTAATAACCAAATGGAAATGTACAAAATGCCTCGCCTAAACTGGCTTCTGGGGGTATTCTATCCCTCTTACAGTTCCCCTAGCTGGAAGCTTTCTCTAAACTTTTTCTCTTTAATAAATTTTTTACTGCACAAAACTCTGAGTGACCAAAGCCAAGTCTTTTTAATCCCAATGTGAAATTGTCACGGGCACCGTGTTGGAGCTTACTCCGATTCCTAATTTTACTAGTTCTCACTGAGAGGCACTATATTAAATAGATCAGAGACCTTTTCGCAGACAAGGCAGAGTCCCCTCAGAGTCGTGAGTCTCAGACTTCGACAATAAAGTGTCATAGTCTCGACTGTTGTCAAACCGAGAGTGGGTTTATTAATCATAAAACATATAATAATCAGAATCAGGATTTCATTAATCAAGATTCAAATAAAGGCAAGCACAAATAATCAGAACTCAATTAAGTTAAGTCAGAAATTATCAGAACTCAATCAAATGCAAACAGATGTTCTTACCCCAGAGCTGGAGAGTCTCGACCTCACATCAGGCACAGCCAATCTCCGTGAGCAAGCCTCCTGCACTGTGTTCCTTCACCATTTTTATATTTTTTTCAACTAGAAATTTCAAATTAATTAGTAATCATAAAGAAGCTTTTTGTTTCTCTAGAGATGCAAAAGAGGTCATCACCAGAGCCCTTTGCTCCCCCACCAACATGTTTGCTCTAGAGGGGAAACATTCTTACAATTCTTAAGTTACAAAGGGAGCTCCAAGTTGTAAAGTGTTTCATTATCATTAAAAAGTGGGTAAGAGGAAGAACCTTTGTACTTTGTATTGTTCTCAAGAGAGGCAAGGCTTGCAGGCAGCGCTTATCCTTACTGTGAGAAGACAATTTTCTGCTCAGCCGGGGTATCTTTTCTTAATCTTTCCTGTGAGAAGCAAACATGCCTTTACTTGCCCAAGACAAAATCTTCTCCTTTGGCGATCAAGAATCCAACACTGTTCAGGGTAAACTATCTACTGTCATCTATTAGTATCACAGATTAGAGGAGACTGAGTAAACAAGACAACTAAATACTATATGGTAGCCTGGATCAGAAACAGATAATGACGGAAAACCAGTAAAATTCTGCTGTTCAAATTAATGCTAATGTTGGTTTATTAGTTTTGACTAATGTGCCCTGATAATGTAAGATGTAAATGATAAGGAAAACTAGGTGAAATATATATCCCAAAATAACACAGTATCTCAAAATACTACTGAAAAAAAAATGAGAAGTCAACATTATAAAAGCATGTGGAATTGAAACTGTCAAAAAGCATTTATTTGACACACATTTTGCAGGTAAGTTTTTGTCTTTTTTTTTAATGTGTGAATTAGGTGTGTTTTAGAAGAAATAAGCCAAAAATACATGATGAAATATTTATGAATAAAATTTTAAACGTCTCCATGTTTTTTGTGGTAATTCAGGAAGGCTTTCTATATCAACTTACTTCCATTTCTTAAAACAAAAATTAGTGTCAGTTAAGTCTTTTTAAGCACAACTTTTCTCTAAGTTATATCAAACCTGAGATCATTATGCAATAGGTTAAAAGCATCACAGATTTTGCTCCAAGCAAAAGGGTTTGGAAAAGGGGGTTTTCTGGTGGCTCAGTGGTAAAGAATTTGCCTGTAATGCAGGAGACAAGGTTTCAATCCTGGGTCAGGAAGATTCTCTAGAGGAGAGTATGGCAACCCACTCCAGTATTCTTACTGGTAGAATCCCAGGGACAGAAGAGCCTGGTGGGTTATAGTCCATTGGGTCTCAGAGAGTCAGACACAACTGAAGTAACAGCACACACACACTCTCACCTGACATCCTTTATTAGGTGGGTTATTTAGTTTACATTGCGTGTCTTTCCCGGTAAGGTTCTGCAGTTAAAGCATATCGGGGCTTTGTACTTTGTATTGTTCTCAAGAGAGGCAAGGCTTGCAGGCAGCGCTTATCCTTACTGTGAGAAGACAATTTTCTGCTCAGCGGGTATCTTTTCTTAATCTTTCCTGTGAGAAGCAAACATGCCTTTACTTGCCCAAGACAAAATCTTCTCCTTTGGCGATCAAGAATCCAACACTGTTCAGGGTAAACTATCTACTGTCATCTATTAGTATCACAGATTAGAGGAGACTGAGTAAACAAGACAACTAAATACTATATGGTAGCCTGGATCAGAAACAGATAATGACGGAAAACCAGTAAAATTCTGCTGTTCAAATTAATGCTAATGTTGGTTTATTAGTTTTGACTAATGTGCCCTGATAATGTAAGATGTAAATGATAAGGAAAACTAGGTGAAATATATATCCCAAAATAACACAGTATCTCAAAATACTACTGAAAAAAAAATGAGAAGTCAACATTATAAAAGCATGTGGAATTGAAACTGTCAAAAAGCATTTATTTGACACACATTTTGCAGGTAAGTTTTTGTCTTTTTTTTTAATGTGTGAATTAGGTGTGTTTTAGAAGAAATAAGCCAAAAATACATGATGAAATATTTATGAATAAAATTTTAAACGTCTCCATGTTTTTTGTGGTAATTCAGGAAGGCTTTCTATATCAACTTACTTCCATTTCTTAAAACAAAAATTAGTGTCAGTTAAGTCTTTTTAAGCACAACTTTTCTCTAAGTTATATCAAACCTGAGATCATTATGCAATAGGTTAAAAGCATCACAGATTTTGCTCCAAGCAAAAGGGTTTGGAAAAGGGGGTTTTCTGGTGGCTCAGTGGTAAAGAATTTGCCTGTAATGCAGGAGACAAGGTTTCAATCCTGGGTCAGGAAGATTCTCTAGAGGAGAGTATGGCAACCCACTCCAGTATTCTTACTGGTAGAATCCCAGGGACAGAAGAGCCTGGTGGGTTATAGTCCATTGGGTCTCAGAGAGTCAGACACAACTGAAGTAACAGCACACACACACACTCTCACCTGACATCCTTTATTAGATCTCTAGTCCACTGGAAGTATCCTTACTTTTTCCAGTTAACTCATAGTGTTTCATGTACTGTTTCTTCACTAGAATATGCTTCAGTTCCAGGTAAGGTTCTGCAGCCTCATTAATTGCTCCTGCTTCTGTTTCCCCACCACTGCTGCCTTTCCTTTATTATGTTGCTTGCAGAGAGAGCAACAGAATTTGGAACAGGGCTTTTTTTCCCTCGTTCATTTTATACATCTTGATTAGTATCCAATAGTCTCCAATTATTTTGGTCACCTTAGTCCTGTTTCTAGGTGTTTTTCAAAGAGTGGTGTGATGACCACCTATATCACATCAGAAATACATGGAATACTGATCCTTGTACCATAACTTCAAAGTTAGATTCCTGAAGTGGAGCCCATAAACCTGATTTTAACACTGGCTCCAGGGTGACATTTTTGTCCACCCCTATAGGAAGTTACAAGTTTCTGAACATTCTTAGTTTTTACTTCCATTTATGGAAGAACTTTAAACATTTTTAGCAGTGTCAAAATTCCAAGTGAATACTGGGGTGCTTCCAAATTCAGAGGCAGAGCAACTTTCATTCTTGACACTTTATTGGGAAGATTCTATCAGTTCCATGACAAAGGGCTCACAGAAACAAAACTTCTTGTGATTGTTTCTTAATCTCACTATTTCCGGGGGCTCTCTTCAAATAAGGCTCCTTCCAAGATCCAGCTACAAAAGGCTATATTGAGAAATGTTCTTAAATACCTTCAATATTTCATTCACTTTCCTGGATGGATTTCTTGCTACATTTCTGAAGCCATTCTACCTTGGATTGGGACCTAAATCCAAAGCCCAGTTTGGAACTGGGTGGCTGGGGCTCAAATCTAGCCAAAACCCTGCTTGGGACTTGAACTCACGTGGCTAGGACTCAGACCCAGCCAAAACCCACCATACCTGGTTTCAGGACCTAATGGAGCTCAGGTTCTTCATGTCTCTTCGCAGAAAATAATTCAGTGAGAGACAAAGTGATAGATAAGAAATGGATTTATTCAGTTTCAGAGAAAAGTACACTCCACAGACAGAGTGTGGGCCATCACAGTGGGTGAATCCAATGGCCCCCAAAACATGGCATTCTTAGCTTTTATGGGCTGGATAATTTCATATGCAAATGAGAGACAGGATTATTTCAACTCTTTGGGGGAAGGGGTGGAACTGTCATAGTGCCTCTGTGTGTGTCATTTAGCTTGCTAACTGAGGATCAAGGTCTAGTCTGCCATCTTGGACCCATTTGATTCTAATGGGTTTATATTGTGTACTTGGGCTATGTCATTCTTTCAAAAAATTGTGTCCTGCCCCTTTCTGCTAACTGAGGATCAAGGTCTAGTCTGCCATCTTGGACCCATTTGATTTTAATGGGTTTATATCGTGTCCTTGGGCTATGTCATTCTTTCAAAAAATTGTGTCCTGCCCATTTCCCTGTCACATTTCTAGACTAATAATATAATACCAAGGGTCACACACATAATACAATAGATAAAGAATTAGGCTGAATCTGAGAAATAGATCATTTCAGCTGACAACACTTGGTGAAAATATTTCTTGAAGAGATGTTTTTTTTCTCAAAGTTAGAACAATATGAAAAGTGTATGTGGTTTATACTTATCCTACTTTCCTCCATGGCTTGAAATTTCCATTGTCTGCCTCTTTGTGACACATTATTTCCATTTTCTTCTCACTTCATTTAAAATGGTCAAGTTGTCTTTCATGTTAATTAGCTTTAAACAAGAAAAGTATCTCTGTGTGCATAAGATCCAACTCTAAATAGTCATTATTCTCATGTTAATTTTGGGAAACCTAATATCCATTTCCTGGATGGATTTCTTGCTACATTTCTGAAGCCATTCTACCTCGGATTGGGACCTAAATCCAAAGCCCAGTTTGGAACTGGGTGGCTGGGGCTCAAATCTAGCCAAAACCCTGCTTGGGACTTGAACTCACGTGGCTAGGACTCAGACCCAGCCAAAACCCACCATACCTGGTTTCAGGACCTAATGGAGCTCAGGTTCTTCATGTCTCTTCGCAGAAAATAATTCAGTGAGAGACAAAGTGATAGATAAGAAATGGATTTATTCAGTTTCAGAGAAAAGTACACTCCACAGACAGAGTGTGGGCCATCACAGTGGGTGAATCCAATGGCCCCCAAAACATGGCATTCTTAGCTTTTATGGGCTGGATAATTTCATATGCAAATGAGAGACAGGATTATTTCAACTCTTTGGGGGAAGGGGTGGAACTGTCATAGTGCCTCTGTGTGTGTCATTTAGCTTGCTAACTGAGGATCAAGGTCTAGTCTGCCATCTTGGACCCATTTGATTCTAATGGGTTTATATTGTGTACTTGGGCTATGTCATTCTTTCAAAAAATTGTGTCCTGCCCCTTTCTGCTAACTGAGGATCAAGGTCTAGTCTGCCATCTTGGACCCATTTGATTTTAATGGGTTTATATCGTGTCCTTGGGCTATGTCATTCTTTCAAAAAATTGTGTCCTGCCCATTTCCCTGTCACATTTCTAGACTAATAATATAATACCAAGGGTCACACACATAATACAATAGATAAAGAATTAGGCTGAATCTGAGAAATAGATCATTTCAGCTGACAACACTTGGTGAAAATATTTCTTGAAGAGATGTTTTTTTTCTCAAAGTTAGAACAATATGAAAAGTGTATGTGGTTTATACTTATCCTACTTTCCTCCATGGCTTGAAATTTCCATTGTCTGCCTCTTTGTGACACATTATTTCCATTTTCTTCTCACTTCATTTAAAATGGTCAAGTTGTCTTTCATGTTAATTAGCTTTAAACAAGAAAAAGTATCTCTGTGTGCATAAGATCCAACTCTAAATAGTCATTATTTCATTAGCTTCATGCTTTGGACACATAATGGCTGCTTGTTACAGCACAGCAGAGCTGGTGTAAATTAAATCTTAATGGGTCATGCATTTAAAAAAGCAGTATAAAATGTCCTGAAAACCAAGATTCCTTAGCTAAATTTGATGATATTTTTCCGACAAAATTTTCCTAATGTTGCTCTTATAGTTTAAACACACATCCATTTTAATCAATTTCTAAAGTCTTTGTTGAATAATATCTTAAGGAAATAAATTAATGCTGATTAGATCTTCTGACGACATAAACCTTAAACATCAATATTGATGTTTCAAACCAAATGTTATTGAGAATCGTATGCATATTTTTATGCATGGATACCATATTTTCTAAGGAAATACGCAAAAGCTGATGTTGGCTACTGAAATATCAAATTTAATGATCTCATAAATGTGAATGATTTTGAAAGCAAGTAATTCATTCATTTAATATTTTGAATTCTAAAGTAACAGTCTCAACTAAGTTAAAAAGATCAATGAAGTTCTCTAGACAAGAACTCTTCATATTCAAGAAACTCTTCCAGCATTTTTTTCCTGCTGGCAGATATTCTATTTGCATGGTATTGGTTGTATTTGAGTACATATAGATACAAAACCTTCTAGTTATAGAGCATACAGAAATCTAGGTAAGATTTTTAAGTAAAAGTTATCCTATTAATTATTCAAAAAAATTTCTTAACACTTTTGTATGCCAGGCACTATACCAAACCCACTGAGAATGTGTATAAGACAGACATGCTCCCTGTCTTTATGGAGCTTAAAATTAGTGCTACTGTTTTATTCCTAAAAATATAATGACTTCTTGTGATTTGCATGCTAATTGGACTCACCTCATATTAATCAGCTAGATTTTATAGTACCTAATTGTTACTGCTTCAACCATACAACAAAACAAATAGGGAATTTTAAACATGATAGAAAACTAAGGCACACATTATACATGAAGTAATTGGGGATCAAGACAGTATGGGTTTTCCAGAATTTGCAACCATGGCATTTATGACCTAGTTGAGTTAAATACATGGTAAATTAGCAAAAAGAAAAGTATCTGAGAGGATGCTAATTCTGTGCTATAAGTCATGCTCCCCAAAACTAATCTTTCTTTTGGGAAGAGAGATTAACCCTGATCCCAGACGTTTCAAGGCCTTCTCCATTCCTAGCAAACAGTAAGGGGTTTACAGCACAGCAGAGCTGGTGTAAATTAAATCTTAAACTTTAAAAAAGCAGTATAAAATGTCCTGAAAACCAAGATTCCTTAGCTAAATTTGATGATATTTTTCCGACAAAATTTTCCTAATGTTGCTCTTATAGTTTAAACACACATCCATTTTAATCAATTTCTAAAGTCTTTGTTGAATAATATCTTAAGGAAATAAATTAATGCTGATTAGATCTTCTGACGACATAAACCTTAAACATCAATATTGATGTTTCAAACCAAATGTTATTGAGAATCGTATGCATATTTTTATGCATGGATACCATATTTTCTAAGGAAATACGCAAAAAGCTGATGTTGGCTACTGAAATATCAAATTTAATGATCTCATAAATGTGAATGATTTTGAAAGCAAGTAATTCATTCATTTAATATTTTGAATTCTAAAGTAACAGTCTCAACTAAGTTAAAAAGATCAATGAAGTTCTCTAGACAAGAACTCTTCATATTCAAGAAACTCTTCCAGCATTTTTTTCCTGCTGGCAGATATTCTATTTGCATGGTATTGGTTGTATTTGAGTACATATAGATACAAAACCTTCTAGTTATAGAGCATACAGAAATCTAGGTAAGATTTTTAAGTAAAAGTTATCCTATTAATTATTCAAAAAAATTTCTTAACACTTTTGTATGCCAGGCACTATACCAAACCCACTGAGAATGTGTATAAGACAGACATGCTCCCTGTCTTTATGGAGCTTAAAATTAGTGCTACTGTTTTATTCCTAAAAATATAATGACTTCTTGTGATTTGCATGCTAATTGGACTCACCTCATATTAATCAGCTAGATTTTATAGTACCTAATTGTTACTGCTTCAACCATACAACAAAACAAATAGGGAATTTTAAACATGATAGAAAACTAAGGCACACATTATACATGAAGTAATTGGGGATCAAGACAGTATGGGTTTTCCAGAATTTGCAACCATGGCATTTATGACCTAGTTGAGTTAAATACATGGTAAATTAGCAAAAAGAAAAGTATCTGAGAGGATGCTAATTCTGTGCTATAAGTCATGCTCCCCAAAACTAATCTTTCTTTTGGGAAGAGAGATTAACCCTGATCCCAGACGTTTCAAGGCCTTCTCCATTCCTAGTAAACAGTGATATAAGAGGAAAGACTATCTCTTCTAGTCCCTAACACTGTGAAGTTCTTAACTTCCTGTGATCAGTTCTTTAGAAAATTACTCTTTAAAATTGAAAAGGGAATTTTGACTAATTCATGAAAATCCCAGAAATAAGCTTGTCATTATGAGATTAATATTGTATACTGACATATTAAATTTAAGAGTTTAGCTATTTTTGCACCTAAATAGTAAATTTAAGAATGACCTAGAAACTGCTTGGTTTCTCCCAACTTTTAGTTCAGCTCAATCTTGCCATTCACCATTACTAAGTCAGTAAAGGATTTCTGTTGGTTGTCAAGGAAACTATAATATAGAAAGGATTGAAAATGGTGATAATCTCATTTCCCACAAACCTGTAAACAAGAGATAAACTGAATAGAAAAAGCACAAATGCATTCATGGTCCCATTGGAGAATACAGGTTTGAAATTATCCCACAAAGGGGTTCTACAAAAACAGAACATGCTGTTTTACAATAGCTTAAAAGGAAAAGTGAGAATCGGAGGGATTCTCTAGAGGTCCTGGGATAAATGGGGAAAGAAATGGGACTCGAAGAATAAGGATATACATTTATTACAAATGCAAGAGGAATTGTTTTTCTTTCTAATTTAAAAAATTTGGGGTCATGAGCCTGCAATTTTGCCCATGTTATTTTGCCTTTTTATACACCATGGGGCAATTTTATGTCATAGTAAAATATACACAAATTTCACAAAAGTTTAGTGAAAACAAATCTTGGAAGTACCATTTTCCTAGTTCACTGAATGGTGTTGAAAATATCCAGACCTATCACGTCACTGAAAATTCTCAGATTAACTTAAACATGCAGAAGTCTTCATTTCCTATTTTCAATTTTGAAGTTATACATGGTAAATTAGGCAAATTTGCAACCATGGCATTTATGACCTAGTTGAGTTAAATACATGGTAAATTAGCAAAAAGAAAAGTATCTGAGAGGATGCTAATTCTGTGCTATAAGTCATGCTCCCCAAAACTAATCTTTCTTTTGGGAAGAGAGATTAACCCTGATCCCAGACGTTTCAAGGCCTTCTCCATTCCTAGTAAACAGTGATATAAGAGGAAAGACTATCTCTTCTAGTCCCTAACACTGTGAAGTTCTTAACTTCCTGTGATCAGTTCTTTAGAAAATTACTCTTTAAAATTGAAAAGGGAATTTTGACTAATTCATGAAAATCCCAGAAATAAGCTTGTCATTATGAGATTAATATTGTATACTGACATATTAAATTTAAGAGTTTAGCTATTTTTGCACCTAAATAGTAAATTTAAGAATGACCTAGAAACTGCTTGGTTTCTCCCAACTTTTAGTTCAGCTCAATCTTGCCATTCACCATTACTAAGTCAGTAAAGGATTTCTGTTGGTTGTCAAGGAAACTATAATATAGAAAGGATTGAAAATGGTGATAATCTCATTTCCCACAAACCTGTAAACAAGAGATAAACTGAATAGAAAAAGCACAAATGCATTCATGGTCCCATTGGAGAATACAGGTTTGAAATTATCCCACAAAGGGGTTCTACAAAAACAGAACATGCTGTTTTACAATAGCTTAAAAGGAAAAGTGAGAATCGGAGGGATTCTCTAGAGGTCCTGGGATAAATGGGGAAAGAAATGGGACTCGAAGAATAAGGATATACATTTATTACAAATGCAAGAGGAATTGTTTTTCTTTCTAATTTAAAAATTGGAGTCATGAGCCTGCAATTTTGCCCATGTTATTTTGCCTTTTTATACACCATGGGGCAATTTTATGTCATAGTAAAATATACACAAATTTCACAAAAGTTTAGTGAAAACAAATCTTGGAAGTACCATTTTCCTAGTTCACTGAATGGTGTTGAAAATATCCAGACCTATCACGTCACTGAAAATTCTCAGATTAACTTAAACATGCAGAAGTCTTCATTTCCTATTTTTCAATTTTGAAGTTATACAATGGGAAAAAAAAATTTCTGAAACAAAAGAAGGAGGAGGAGAGGACAAGGAGAGGGGAAAAGCAAAATGTGCTTACATTGCAATTTTACCATAGCCCATTCAGATCATTGAAAGGACCAAGTAAAAATTAAGAGTAAGAATGAAACAGGAAAAAGTAAGTATGCAAACTATTGAGAGACAGACGAGATATCAAAGTCATCTCAATTATTTTATGATTTATATAAAAATGAATCCTGCATAGTGTTTTAACACTAATTGACCATAAAGATATAAAATCACACTTGTTTATATTCAATTAAATACACTATTACATACTACTTTCTAATGATCCTGTTTTTCACACTGCTAATGTCCAACTTTACTAAAACTGATGTCCTTGAGAAGCAAGGCATAGTATTTCTGTGTATTTTCTCCCATCTTCCCAGCCCTCCCTCCACAGGAAGCCGGCAGGAAACTAATAAATGCTTCAAAGACATAAATAAAACAGACAGGAATGAAACTGATTCTCTTGAAGACTGAGTAGAGAGGTATCTTTTCAGTGTTGAATTCTTTGCTTCTACTAATAGAGTGATGGGGCTCAGGAGATGTTACCCGAAAGTATGGTACCTTGGTATAGTGAACATTTTAAGCTGAAAGAGTCTGAGAAAATAGCAAAAGCAGGAAGGTCACGCTGACAGTTCTCCAACCCTTTTCTTCTGAAATGTTGTAAAACCCTCCTGTGACATGCTGTCCCTGTACCGACAGGGAAGGAGCATCTTTGTCTGGGAAGACAGGGGACACCAAGAAGAATCTGAACAAACCTTGCTCAGTGCTCCTCAGTTTATTACACTTACCTCAGACTCCTTAGTCTATCATATTCCTCCACACTGCCCACTCTTCATCAAAGCCAGGAAAATGATACTCAGGTGAAGTCCATGTCTTCATTTCTTTATGAGGGCTCCTGTGTCGAGTAAAAATTATTTTAATTAATTTGTATATTTTTCTCCTCTTCATTTGTCTTTGTCAATTGAACTTCCAGACCCAGTCACTGAAGCTAAGGGAGCGGAGGAAAACTTTGTCCTCCTCTCTAAGAGATATAGGTTCATAACTCCCAAAGTTGATTTTTTTTTTCAGGTATCCTTCTCATGAGTAGTTTTAGAACTAGAAAAGTCTTAAAGGTCCTTGTTAACAGAGCTATCAATAAGGTTAAGAATTTAAAAGAGAAGTTCAGGGCTTCCCTGGTGGTCCAGTGGGTAAGGACACTGCCTTGCAGTGCAAGGGGTGCCAGTTCGATCCCTAGCCTGGGAAGATCCCATGTGCTGTGGAGCGGCTTGACCCATGTGTCCAATTCCTGAGCCAGAGCTCTGGAGTGTATGCGCCCAGAGCTGGTGCTCTGCAACAACAGAGGCCACTGTGATGGGAGGCCCACACAGGCCAAAGAACAAAGATGGATGAAAAGAGACAAATGAAAGACCAATAGAAGTGGCCCGCCTCCCCCCCTCCCCACCCCACCCCCACCAAAATAAATAAATAAATAAATCTTTAAAAAAAAAAATAAAGGAAAAGAACAGTTCAAAATCTTCTGACTGATTTCCTTTAAAATGAAGATCTTGTTCAGCCACTCAAATGTGTCTAACCTCTTTGAGACCCCATAGACTATGGACATACCACGCGTCCCTGTACTTCACTATCTCCTGGAATTTGCTCAAACTCGTGTCTGCTGAATCAATGATGTCATCCAATCATCTCATCCTCTATCACTCTTTTCTTCTTTTGCCTTCAATCTTTCCCAAAACCATGGTCTTTTACAATGAGTTATCTCTTTACATCAGATGACCAAAGTATTTGAGATTCAGCTTCAGCATCAGTCCTTCCAATGAATATTCAGGGTTGACTTCTTTTAGGACTGAATTTTTGTCCAAGAGTCTCAAGAGTCTTTGCTCAGTGCTCCAGTTTCTTGCACTTACCTCAGCCTCCTTAGTCTATCATATTCCTCCACACTGCCCACTCTTCATCAAAGCCAGGAAAATGATACTCAGGTGAAGTCCATGTCTTCATTTCTTTATGAGGGCTCCTGTGTCGAGTAAAAATTATTTTAATTAATTTGTATATTTTTCTCCTCTTCATTTGTCTTTGTCAATTGAACTTCCAGACCCAGTCACTGAAGCTAAGGGAGCGGAGGAAAACTTTGTCCTCCTCTCTAAGAGATATAGGTTCATAACTCCCAAAGTTGATTTTTTTTTTCAGGTATCCTTCTCATGAGTAGTTTTAGAACTAGAAAAGTCTTAAAGGTCCTTGTTAACAGAGCTATCAATAAGGTTAAGAATTTAAAAGAGAAGTTCAGGGCTTCCCTGGTGGTCCAGTGGGTAAGGACACTGCCTTGCAGTGCAAGGGGTGCCAGTTCGATCCCTAGCCTGGGAAGATCCCATGTGCTGTGGAGCGGCTTGACCCATGTGTCCAATTCCTGAGCCAGAGCTCTGGAGTGTATGCGCCCAGAGCTGGTGCTCTGCAACAACAGAGGCCACTGTGATGGGAGGCCCACACAGGCCAAAGAACAAAGATGGATGAAAAGAGACAAATGAAAGACCAATAGAAGTGGCCCGCCTGCTCCCCTCCCTCCCCACCCCACCCCACCAAAATAAATAAATAAATAAATCTTTAAAAAAAAAAATAAAGGAAAAGAACAGTTCAAAATCTTCTGACTGATTTCCTTTAAAATGAAGATCTTGTTCAGCCACTCAAATGTGTCTAACCTCTTTGAGACCCCATAGACTATGGACATACCACGCGTCCCTGTACTTCACTATCTCCTGGAATTTGCTCAAACTCGTGTCTGCTGAATCAATGATGTCATCCAATCATCTCATCCTCTATCACTCTTTTCTTCTTTTGCCTTCAATCTTTCCCAAAACCATGGTCTTTTACAATGAGTTATCTCTTTACATCAGATGACCAAAGTATTTGAGATTCAGCTTCAGCATCAGTCCTTCCAATGAATATTCAGGGTTGACTTCTTTTAGGACTGACTTGTTTGATTTCCTTGCTGTCCAAGGGAGTCTCAAGAGTCTTTGCTAGCACCACAGCTCAAAAGTATCAATTCTTCAGCATTCAGCCTTCTTTATGGTCCAGCTCTCACATCTGTACACAACTACTGGAAAAACTATAGTTTTGACTATATGAACCTAAATGAAGATATACTTCCTAAAATGAAGATAGGAAAGGGAAACAGAATAATGTAATGTGCTAAGATTTTTTCCCATGATAAAAATGTCTCTTCCAAAAGAAAGTTTGATGTTCCACATAATTTTTAACAAATGCTTTCAATTGCTAAGTGGAAGATGAAGGTGAGCTGCCCCTCAGCAGCCTTGGCCCTCAGTCCCCGATGCTCTGGGTCTCAGGATTTATTGAGTCCCCTTCTTATTGGTGAACATCTCTGTGTGGCTGTGAGTGCAGAAGAGAGCACTGTCCTGAATTTATGACTGTGTTACTGTGCACATAGTAAATCATTATTATTTAGTACTTGGTTTTAATTTTTAATAGAACAAAAGTAACTTCCCATAATTTTAAACCTAAACAATCATGCAAACATGTACAGTTCTTTGTTTATAAATTAACTTTACATATTTTTTTCATATGATAATCAGTCCAAATCACTAAAGAAGACCTATTAGTATTACCTTCACTGGGCAGCACAGGGATCTGACTTACAGAAAGTTTTACTTGTTGCAAAATGTCAGACATAACTAGTGACTGAGCATGCACACATATAACTTGTTATTCGTAAAAGTTTTAACTATAAGTAATATTTGTAGTCAATAATACTTAGAAGAACCACTCATTCATCTCTTAGAGATTCCTTCCATAAAATTCACAGTGATCCTCTGATGGATGAGAACCCATGTCTTAAGCCATATGTTATCTCGTACTTTTACTATGTTCAGTGATGTGAAGAAAAATAATTCAGTAATCTAATCAGAAATCCAATATTAGCAATGTCTGCCCTAATAGATTTTAATCTACTTAAGGTACAACTTAATTTTTCGTGTAACTAAAAAAGTGAATAAGGCAAAAGAATTTAGTAGAACACTTGATATTCAGTTTAAGATCAAACTATTATTAAGTGGCCACAGATATACATCATTAAAACTCTTATCAGAAATTGCCTGTTATCCTACAAGCTACATCCAAAACTTGTACAATAGGTAATAGATTTCCTTTTAAAAACATTACAATTACAAATGTATCGAAAACTATAGTTTTGACTATATGAACCTAAATGAAGATATACTTCCTAAAATGAAGATAGGAAAGGGAAACAGAATAATGTAATGTGCTAAGATTTTTTCCCATGATAAAAATGTCTCTTCCAAAAGAAAGTTTGATGTTCCACATAATTTTTAACAAATGCTTTCAATTGCTAAGTGGAAGATGAAGGTGAGCTGCCCCTCAGCAGCCTTGGCCCTCAGTCCCCGATGCTCTGGGTCTCAGGATTTATTGAGTCCCCTTCTTATTGGTGAACATCTCTGTGTGGCTGTGAGTGCAGAAGAGAGCACTGTCCTGAATTTATGACTGTGTTACTGTGCACATAGTAAATCATTATTATTTAGTACTTGGTTTTAATTTTTAATAGAACAAAAGTAACTTCCCATAATTTTAAACCTAAACAATCATGCAAACATGTACAGTTCTTTGTTTATAAATTAACTTTACATATTTTTTTCATATGATAATCAGTCCAAATCACTAAAGAAGACCTATTAGTATTACCTTCACTGGGCAGCACAGGGATCTGACTTACAGAAAGTTTTACTTGTTGCAAAATGTCAGACATAACTAGTGACTGAGCATGCACACATATAACTTGTTATTCGTAAAAGTTTTAACTATAAGTAATATTTGTAGTCAATAATACTTAGAAGAACCACTCATTCATCTCTTAGAGATTCCTTCCATAAAATTCACAGTGATCCTCTGATGGATGAGAACCCATGTCTTAAGCCATATGTTATCTCGTACTTTTACTATGTTCAGTGATGTGAAGAAAAATAATTCAGTAATCTAATCAGAAATCCAATATTAGCAATGTCTGCCCTAATAGATTTTAATCTACTTAAGGTACAACTTAATTTTTCGTGTAACTAAAAAAGTGAATAAGGCAAAAGAATTTAGTAGAACACTTGATATTCAGTTTAAGATCAAACTATTATTAAGTGGCCACAGATATACATCATTAAAACTCTTATCAGAAATTGCCTGTTATCCTACAAGCTACATCCAAAACTTGTACAATAGGTAATAGATTTCCTTTTAACAACAAACAATGTTTTTCATTGCTGTGACAAATATTCTACTAGTAAGTGTCAAAGGGTGAGAACACTTGTTTGGGATGATGGAAGGTCATCATTCCGAAGAAGAAATGGCCTACTGCACTGGAAATTCTGTTCCTTAAACTTCCCTTCATAAATCCCAGTTCAGCACATCTTCCCCTTACAATAAAGATAAAAGGGGAATATTCTTATTATTCTTTTCTGCATCAACCATGACACATTTTATAAACACATGCAGAAGCTTATTTTCACATTTGTATTTCAAAAATAATGGTATTATTTGAAACGTTAATCCAATGTTATTTAAACATATGTGTATAAATCTTGGAGTCCATTCCTGAAGGTCCCACTGGGAACATTTTCCTCCCAAATGACACAAGGGCGTTGGGTCTTAGATTGTTTTCTTTTGTTTTCCCTCTGGTCCTTGTCAAAATCCAACCACAACAGCAGGGAATGAAGTCAGCAGGAGGCCTAGCAGCTGCTTCAAAGAACCCACCTCTTCATTAATGAGGCACTGAGAAGAAATAGTCACCAAGTCCGATGAAATTCCACTAGGAATCTTTTGATGCTTCCAGGTACATTTTTCACTAGAAACAGATGAAAGTACAGAAATATGTATGATCATGAAGAATAATACAATAGAACTACCATAGCCAAGTGTAACCACAATGTGGAGACATAGCTTTGGAATGGATTGAGCTTGACACAGTTAGTACCTCAACATTATGACAGAGCTAAGATTTTAAATTATCCTGGCCATTATTGAATTTTCCAAAAAATTGCCTTAAAAACAAAATGAAAATCACTTTCTGACAGAAAGATTCACTACTAACAAGATGAAAATGTTTTTCTAACTGAAATATAAAACTGAAGTCCTACCAGAATACACAGAATGACTTCACAGAAAAGATTCACTGAAAGCCTGTTGTGAGTTCAGATATCACGGTGGGAAGAGGCACACATCTGTGCTTGTAGCACCCACCTCTGGGTTGAACACAGACCCATGATTCACTATCAGTCTTCATTGATCTGGGACGGGGAATGAAGGTAATAGATTTCCTTTTAACAACAAACAATGTGTTTCATTGATGTGACAAATATTCTACTAGTAAGTGTCAAAGGGTGAGAACACTTGTTTGGGATGATGGAAGGTCATCATTCCGAAGAAGAAATGGCCTACTGCACTGGAAATTCTGTTCCTTAAACTTCCCTTCATAAATCCCAGTTCAGCACATCTTCCCCTTACAATAAAGATAAAAGGGGAATATTCTTATTATTCTTTTCTGCATCAACCATGACACATTTTATAAACACATGCAGAAGCTTATTTTCACATTTGTATTTCAAAAATAATGGTATTATTTGAAACGTTAATCCAATGTTATTTAAACATATGTGTATAAATCTTGGAGTCCATTCCTGAAGGTCCCACTGGGAACATTTTCCTCCCAAATGACACAAGGGCGTTGGGTCTTAGATTGTTTTCTTTTGTTTTCCCTCTGGTCCTTGTCAAAATCCAACCACAACAGCAGGGAATGAAGTCAGCAGGAGGCCTAGCAGCTGCTTCAAAGAACCCACCTCTTCATTAATGAGGCACTGAGAAGAAATAGTCACCAAGTCCGATGAAATTCCACTAGGAATCTTTTGATGCTTCCAGGTACATTTTTCACTAGAAACAGATGAAAGTACAGAAATATGTATGATCATGAAGAATAATACAATAGAACTACCATAGCCAAGTGTAACCACAATGTGGAGACATAGCTTTGGAATGGATTGAGCTTGACACAGTTAGTACCTCAACATTATGACAGAGCTAAGATTTTAAATTATCCTGGCCATTATTGAATTTTCCAAAAAATTGCCTTAAAAACAAAATGAAAATCACTTTCTGACAGAAAGATTCACTACTAACAAGATGAAAATGTTTTTCTAACTGAAATATAAAACTGAAGTCCTACCAGAATACACAGAATGACTTCACAGAAAAGATTCACTGAAAGCCTGTTGTGAGTTCAGATATCACGGTGGGAAGAGGCACACATCTGTGCTTGTAGCACCCACCTCTGGGTTGAACACAGACCCATGATTCACTATCAGTCTTCATTGATCTGGGACGCGGGGAATGAAGGTAATACAGAAGATTCTTTTCCACTGTTTTCTATAGCATACTTTCATTGTTATATGTCCATTCCACTGATTCTAATTAAATAGAAATTATAAACCAAGTAGCTTAAAATTTCAAACCTTGTGTACAGACAGGTAAAATGGGGGGCAGGGGTTTCCACTGTTTTTTTCATGAAGGTTCAGGCACATGAACTCAACCTGGAGGACTGCTGGAGCTGACCAAGAGGCCACCTTCACAGCCTCCTGGAGAAGTTTCATTACCTGACTGTGGAGAGAACACTTGGATTTACCCTGGCTTTACAGTCTATTAACATGGTGTCCTATAAACACCATCAGGAAAGAACTCCTACAAGAAAAATAAAATGGATTTTACAGAGAAAATACTGTGATATACTGGGAACACAATTCTGAGTGGCTTGAGACCAACTAAAGGTTCTCAAGGCCTTGATGTATACTTCTTTCTTGAAGCACTGCAAATAGCTCCTTAACAGGACTATATGGGTATTTCAAATATACAGAGATACTCTCTAAATATGATTTTTAACAAAGTCCTTATACAATATAGGATATTATTGGGAAAACCAGAGAAAACTCAATATGTCTAAGGATAGGATATTATTTCTGAATTTGGATATTGGATGATTATACAGGTGAATGTCTCTGTTTATACGAAATGAATACTAAAGTAGTTGAGATGATAAGACTTCAAGCCAACACATACTCTCAAATGGCTGAGGAAAATAAAAGTTCTTGGTATCAAACCTGTAACTTTTTGTGAGCCTGTAAGTTTAAGATTGCTTCAAAAAGTATGTTTATATAATTTTATATATATCATATAATTTATATATATTATATAATATGCAATTATATGTGTATATATATATACACATATAATTACATATGTTGTTGTTGTTTAGGCTCTAAGTAATGTCTGTTTTGCTAACCCATTGACTATCATCCACCAGGTTCCTCTGTCCATTGGATATCCCAGGCAAGAATAGTAGAGTAGGTTGCCATTTACTTCTCCAGGGGATCTTCCTAACCCAGGGACTGAACCCATGTCTACTGCATCGGCAGGCAGATTCTTCATCACTGAGCCACTGGGAAGCTCATAATTATAAACACACACACACACAGAGCACTCTCCATGACCTCGCCTAAATGCACCATTCTAGCATTTTTATGCATTTTTATGCATTATTTCCCTTCATTAATCCTATACTCCAGTTATACTTGTTTATCAGCTACCTAGCAGAACAGCCTGCAGATTCCTTTACTAATGTGACTTTTGCCTTATCTCTACAAAAGAAGCTTTCCAAAAAACAAGAATCTACCTTTCAAATTCTACTCATCCTTGAACACATTTCCTAAATGACATCTCCTTCATGAAGTCTTCTATCAGAGCCTAGAGTCATACTTTATACACAGTTTGTGCTCAAAATGCATCTAGTGACAAGAGTTCAATCACTTAAGCCTGTAATGGTTAGAGACAAGTTCACAGACATTGTACATGAGCTGGACCTTTCAAGGCTAGAAGTCAGCAGTCCAAAGGTAGATAAAGTTGGTTTTTAACCAACAAACAAGAAATAAAGACAGAGATCCAAAAACGAGACATAAATGTTTACTTGAAGATAAATTTGGGAAAGAAACTTAATGATCCATGAAAGTGTAGAAGAGATTCACATCATACTAATTGTAGGTATAGAAACCTAACCCTATATTGTAGTATAACAATATAACATTAAATTATAAACATTACAATTAAATATAAAATTAAATATAACATTATGTTATATTTAGGGATTAGTTAATAATCTAGAAGGTTATAAAGCCAAGGAGATACAAAGAGATTTTTCATATATAAGCCATTTAACAAAGTTAGACAAGATTCCTTCTAAATATGGGAAATGTGTCCAGATTTTATTTTGTTCAGTTGCTTGAAGGAACACAGTGTTGGATCTCAGACAAAGATGAGTGATAAACCTAAAACACTGCACTGGGAAGAACAGCCAGCAAATAATTACATTTTCTGGCTAAACATTCCCAAAACCACCTTCCTGGAAATAAAATATAATAAAAGATGCTCTATATTAAAAATACATTATTAGTCAAAAAGAATAGGTTCCTCTGTCCATTGGATATCCCAGGCAAGAATAGTAGAGTAGGTTGCCATTTACTTCTCCAGGGGATCTTCCTAACCCAGGGACTGAACCCATGTCTACTGCATCGGCAGGCAGATTCTTCATCACTGAGCCACTGGGAAGCTCATAATTATAAACACACACACACACAGAGCACTCTCC
Organism: Tragulus kanchil; assembly: GCA_022376925.1. Lineage (NCBI taxonomy): Eukaryota > Metazoa > Chordata > Mammalia > Artiodactyla > Tragulidae > Tragulus > Tragulus kanchil. The sequence goes on from JAIOJX010000025.1 coordinate 93,125,294, forward strand.
ATGACCTCGCCTAAATGCACCATTCTAGCATTTTTATGCATTTTTATGCATTATTTCCCTTCATTAATCCTATACTCCAGTTATACTTGTTTATCAGCTACCTAGCAGAACAGCCTGCAGATTCCTTTACTAATGTGACTTTTGCCTTATCTCTACAAAAGAAGCTTTCCAAAAAACAAGAATCTACCTTTCAAATTCTACTCATCCTTGAACACATTTCCTAAATGACATCTCTTTCATGAAGTCTTCTATCAGAGCCTAGAGTCATACTTTATACACAGTTTGTGCTCAAAATGCATCTAGTGACAAGAGTTCAATCACTTAAGCCTGTAATGGTTAGAGACAAGTTCACAGACATTGTACATGAGCTGGACCTTTCAAGGCTAGAAGTCAGCAGTCCAAAGGTAGATAAAGTTGGTTTTTAACCAACAAACAAGAAATAAAGACAGAGATCCAAAAACGAGACATAAATGTTTACTTGAAGATAAATTTGGGAAAGAAACTTAATGATCCATGAAAGTGTAGAAGAGATTCACATCATACTAATTGTAGGTATAGAAACCTAACCCTATATTGTAGTATAACAATATAACATTAAATTATAAACATTACAATTAAATATAAAATTAAATATAACATTATGTTATATTTAGGGATTAGTTAATAATCTAGAAGGTTATAAAGCCAAGGAGATACAAAGAGATTTTTCATATATAAGCCATTTAACAAAGTTAGACAAGATTCCTTCTAAATATGGGAAATGTGTCCAGATTTTATTTTGTTCAGTTGCTTGAAGGAACACAGTGTTGGATCTCAGACAAAGATGAGTGATAAACCTAAAACACTGCACTGGGAAGAACAGCCAGCAAATAATTACATTTTCTGGCTAAACATTCCCAAAACCACCTTCCTGGAAATAAAATATAATAAAAGATGCTCTATATTAAAAATACATTATTAGTCATAGTAATGAGAGGCCAAACCTATAACTGCTAAAGAAACAAAGCATTCCTGCCTCTCTCTGAACTTCCTGTATAATCAAGCTCGAAAAACGATGATGTGTAATTCCCATGTACCTAGAATATTTCATCAGAGAACTATCAAGAATTGTGCAGACATTATGGACAACTACTTTAATATGAATTTCACATTTTAAGGAGACTTCCTCATGGGAAAAGGATATAAGTGATTTTAGGTTTTGAAGGTAAATATTGGAGTAGTGCCATTTCACGAGAATCAGCTGATTGGTGAATGAAAGTCTCACTCAGGAAACCAAAAGAAGCCATTTCATAATGAAACAAAGTTGCCAGCGTGAAACAGCTGTCCCTTCACCCTTAACCCTACACTTCTCTTCTCTGACATTTTAGAAGGCTCATTATTTCCAGCTATCAACTCAAAACTATGGTCACCTGATAGGAGAGAGTCATTTTATTTGGTGGGAATGTTTAGGACCAGGAGACAACCTCTCAGTAGCTCTGAGAAAACTGCTCCAATGAAGTAGAAGGGGCAGTCAGACTATATACAAGTTTGCCACAAAGGGAGCTGGCAGCCTGAACATCAAATATCAGGTATCAAGTCAAGGAATTTGGCATTCTATGTATGGGAAGATGCAATCCTCTGGGTTCACTGTATTTATTCTTTTCATATGCACCTCAGCCATCTGGGGCCAATCGTGTTTCCTTGTTCACCTTGCTTCTTGCATTCCCCCAGCTCCTAAGCAATCACCTTGGCAGATAGCTGATCAGCTGGATCTCGGTTTGGGAAGCCCTCATTCACATTTGGAGAGGCCAGAAATAGTTGATGCCTGTGACATTTCTTGTCTATTAATATGGCAGGAGATGTTGTCATTTCATACAGTAAGCTGTGGTTCACCTGTTGTTGTTGTTTTCCAAATTCTCTCACTTTGCTAAGAATTTCTCTACAATAGCAAGAAATCAAGTATCACAGGATTCTCACAAAGGAATGCATGTTTGCAAAGATTTCCTGAGTAAAAGATATTGAAATTGATCCCAGCATGCCTGCAACGTCTCCATTCCTTTATGCCATTCCACTTTCCTGTTTTCAGCCTTTCCTACAGACTAGTCCTTGTTTTCCTTACAAGATCTCTTACTCTCACAACAATCTGAGACTAGTATGACTTGAGTAGAAGACCCTCATACACCTTCTGACCCTGAGATTCTATCATCTGGGATTATGAAAAGTTCAGTTAGAATTAACCATTGCAAGCCTCAGGTCTCTCTAGCTTCTCTTTTTCAAAATCTAAAATTAAATTCAGGAGACAAACCTGATTTATGTGACCTTTTTTTTTTTTCTCTCAAATTATCATTCCCTTGGACTGCAAAGGAGAGTACTCATTTGCACTCTAGGAATGAATAATAATAGCTTATAATAATGATGTTACGATAAGAACCAGTCTATGGGGTCTAGGGCTTGGAATACATCAAGATAGGCTAAGGTGAAATATGCACCATATTAACGTGGAGGAGGCACAGGATCTAGTGAGAAATACACTGATTTCTATCTTGCCTTCCCATTAATTTGTGTTTTTCTCTCTGTGGTATTGTGTAAGGTTAGAAAATAGAATTAATACTTTGTTCAAATGATTCTGCCTTGTCACCTAGTTTCATTGACCACAGGGGCTGGCGATTCAGAGGCAACGTGACAAATCTCAGACCTAGCCCCTCAGTCTTAGAATCAACAACCTTTGTTAAGCTATAACCAGTGGTGCCAATGTGACTATAGATAAGCATACACCCTCTTCTTAATCTCTGTAAACAATTTATGCAGTGGGAAAATGGGAAGTGGGAAAATTCAAGATTGTGTGAAAAATGTGATGATTGCCTAATAAAACCATGTACCGTCTTTCAGTTGGGTGCACATTTGAGCTGCTTTTAGATTGTGTGCAGTCGTCGGCTGGCAATAAAGACTCCTAATTCGGCTTTTTCCTGCTAAGAGTGGTCTTTGTTTCTTCTCCGCACAACAAGTGACTGATCATGAACTTTAAGGAATCTCTTCCACGCATAATGCTCCTGTTCTCTTATTTCTTGATGTGGAGGTCAGTTAGATGTTATAAATGAAGACAAAGAAGAAGAAAAGCATGTTAAATGTGTGAGGACCTAAGAGAATATTGTCTATTTGGGTGAGTACACTAAATTGTTGGAAGGGTTGCATGGGGACACTCATGCAAATTATAGCAAGTCCCTTTTTAGCATAAAGTGTTTCCTGAACTGAACTCTGAGTAGTGGTGTTATGGAGTCCAAGCTTGCTCTGCTTGCTGCATAACAGGCCAATAAATCCTAGAGACAAGGTGTTAAGGCAAGGAAAATGACTTTATTCAGAAAGCAGCTGACTAAGGAGATGGCAGGCTGGCATCTCAAAATAACCATCTTATTGGGGTCTGGATGCCACATTCTGTTATAGATCAGAGATGGGGGGAGATGAGGAAGCAAAGTGAAAAGGCCATTAATCTTGCAAACATCTCCTAGGATGGCATGCCTCAGCCAAGGGATGTGTTAATTTCTCTCCCTTCCTGTCACCCACAGGACACGGTTCTAAACAAAGGCGCTTTACTTTACACTCAAGCAGAGTGACAGGGTCCTCCAGGCAAGCCATTAAGTATGATTATAAAAACAAAGGCACCCAAAAACAAGTCAAAGAAACAGTTGCCAACATGGGGTCAAAATTGGCTTCCTCCTTGCAACAGTAGAGGAGATACACTTCATACTTAGTAAGTTGAAGATATCATTTCATCTTCCCAAATTCTTACTTTAAAAAAATCACTCTTTCATCCATAAATTGGAATATTCTAAAGACAGCTGTGTCCAGAAAAACAGAGACAAAAATTGTTAAATCATGTGGCCTCTTTTGAAAAAGAGAAATTAACTTGAAAGCAAATGTTAACATTTTAAATATCCAATTGGAAAGTGTTTTTGAAAATTAGTTGTTTGATTAAAACAAGTTTAATGTTTTATAAAGCAATAACTGATTTCATTTTATTATTGAGCGGCTGGCAATAAAGGCTCCTAATTCGGCTTTTTCCTGCTAAGAGTGGTCTTTGTTTCTTCTCCGCACAACAAGTGACTGATCATGAACTTTAAGGAATCTCTTCCACGCATAATGCTCCTGTTCTCTTATTTCTTGATGTGGAGGTCAGTTAGATGTTATAAATGAAGACAAAGAAGAAGAAAAGCATGTTAAATGTGTGAGGACCTAAGAGAATATTGTCTATTTGGGTGAGTACACTAAATTGTTGGAAGGGTTGCATGGGGACACTCATGCAAATTATAGCAAGTCCCTTTTTAGCATAAAGTGTTTCCTGAACTGAACTCTGAGTAGTGGTGTTATGGAGTCCAAGCTTGCTCTGCTTGCTGCATAACAGGCCAATAAATCCTAGAGACAAGGTGTTAAGGCAAGGAAAATGACTTTATTCAGAAAGCAGCTGACTAAGGAGATGGCAGGCTGGCATCTCAAAATAACCATCTTATTGGGGTCTGGATGCCACATTCTGTTATAGATCAGAGATGGGGGGAGATGAGGAAGCAAAGTGAAAAGGCCATTAATCTTGCAAACATCTCCTAGGATGGCATGCCTCAGCCAAGGGATGTGTTAATTTCTCTCCCTTCCTGTCACCCACAGGACACGGTTCTAAACAAAGGCGCTTTACTTTACACTCAAGCAGAGTGACAGGGTCCTCCAGGCAAGCCATTAAGTATGATTATAAAAACAAAGGCACCCAAAAACAAGTCAAAGAAACAGTTGCCAACATGGGGTCAAAATTGGCTTCCTCCTTGCAACAGTAGAGGAGATACACTTCATACTTAGTAAGTTGAAGATATCATTTCATCTTCCCAAATTCTTACTTTAAAAAAAAATCACTCTTTCATCCATAAATTGGAATATTCTAAAGACAGCTGTGTCCAGAAAAACAGAGACAAAAATTGTTAAATCATGTGGCCTCTTTTTTGAAAAAAGAGAAAATTAACTTGAAAGCAAATGTTAACATTTTAAATAACCAATTAGAAAGTCGTATTGAAAATTAGCTGTTTGATTAAAACAAATTGTATGTTTTATAAAGCAATAACTGATTTCATTTTATTATTGAGGGAAAATAATTGGTTCCTTGGTATTTTGAGATGAATGTTAAGTAAATTAAATTAAAGAGAAAAAAAACTCTAAAGTTCACAGAACTGAACAGCACTATTACAAAATTTGGGCTTCCCTGGTGGCTCAGATGGTAAAGAATCTGCTTGAAATGCAGGAGGCCTGGGTTCAATCTCTGAGTCGAGGAGACCCCATAGAGAAGGGAATGGCTATCCACAACAGTATTCCTGCTTGGAGAAGTTCATGGATGGAGGAACCTACTGGGCTACAGTCCAGGGAGTTGGAAAGAGTTGGACAAGACTGAACAACTAACACACACAGAACATAGCACATATCAAAATTTACTGCACTTCTAATTGTTCCAATTATTAGTGAGTTTTTATTTTGAGGTACTCCCAGTGAAATTAGTTAAGACAGTAAATAATAGCATATTTGTAGCAAGTATTTCAAAGCTAATGAGAATTATTAAAGATGACTTCTATCACATGCCTTTCCTACAAAACCAGGAGATTAATAACTAAATAAGGACATTACCCACAGCTTGGCTGCCAGGAAGAATTATATGAACTAATTAACAAAAGACCTTGGAGGAAAGTGGCGTCATTTAGAATCTTGATGAAAAGGAGGAGAGAGAAGATACCACAGAGGAAAAGATAAACAGATTATTTCATGAACTAGTCATCCTTTATAATAAATAAAGAGGAAAATATAATAAAATATTTTCAGGAGAAGACATGAAATTGAAAAGAAACATAAGGAAAAATTAGGAAACAAACAAATGAAAAAAATTTAAAATATAGAAAAATTTTGCAAACATGTTATACCTGAGTGCAAAGTAAAAATAAGGCAATTATCTATGCTGATAATGTGTATATATATATATATATATATATATATATATACTGATAATTCTTTTATAAGTCATTTTTACTATGTATTCCAAAAATTATGTAAATGGTAGTATCCTTTAATACAGTAATCTCATCTTCAGTAATCTCACTTTCCTAAGGATAATCTAAAGGAAAGAATATCTATATTCACTGAAAATTTATTTATGGTAGCAAAAGACTATATATTTAGCAATAGGAAATAATTAATTATATTTGGCCTATCGACTTGATGAAGTAGCACTGGGCAATACTTAAAATGTTACCTATGATGACTCTGTTAGCTACATACCATAAATATTAAGTGTAAATAGCTGTTCAGAAAACTGCATAGCAGTAGAGAATAGAGAGAAATGTGGAAAAGAAAAAAACTGGAACTATTGATAATTTTGAAACCTATTTTTATCCCCATTTTGTTATAACTTTTTTGGGGAGAAAAATAGAGTAAAAAATTTCGCAGGGTTCTGTTGGAAGCTATAATCTCAAGATAGTTAAATATAACTCTTCTAGTTAAACCTGTATTGCAATTTATTTCAGAAACATTATCCTTATATTACATATGTGTTATGGAATTACATTCAATACTATATTTGGTCAGTGCTAACAATTCAGTCATAGAGGTGTGCAAGATGTTTCAGCGAATGAATTGACAATGTTTTGGATTCTAAAACAAGGGACCGAAGTTCAGTGCAGATGGATGATGAAAGAAAGGGCTATACACACAGAGCCAGAAAGGTTCTAAACTAGAAATCATTTCAAGCTGCTCAGCCAAGAGAAAATGAAACTGACCCAAGAACTCTCCTTGATATCCTTTATAGTTTAATCCTGTACGATTATGTTAAAAATTGAATTTCAGGGCTTCTCTGGTGGTCCAGTGGGTAAAGAGTCCACCCTGCAGTGGAATGGGCATCAGTTCGATTCCTGGCATGGGAAGATTCCACGTGCTGCCGATCGGCTGGGCTGGGGTGTCCAATTACGATTCAGCATTCTGGAGTGCATGTGCCCAGAGCCGGCACGCAGCAACGAAAAGGCCACTGCAATGGCAGGCCCACAGAGGCCAGAGAATAAAGATAGATGAAAATAAATAAATTTTTTAAAAAACAATAAAAGATTAAAAAAAAATGAATTTCATGAGAATTGAGAATGGTCAGTCAGCCTGCACAAATCCTTTGGTCGCTTTCATAAAGATCTAACTTAATAATTTGTCTATCTATATACATATACCTGCTCAGTTGTGTCCAACTCTTTGTGACCCCATGGACTGTAGCCTGCCATGCTCTTCTGTTCATGGGATTTTCCAGGCAAGAATACTGGAGTGGGTTTCCATTTCCTCCTCCAGGGTACCTTCCTGATCCAAGGATCGAACCCACATCTCCTGTGTCTCCTGCCTTACAGGTAGATTCTTTACCACTGAGCCGTCAGGGAAGCCCACATAAAAATACATAAACCTATACATAAATATACGTAAGTATATATAAATATACATAAATCAAGCATTAGAGCAGGGGTCAAAAGCTAAGGGTCTAGAGGCAAAAACTGGCTTACAGATTCACATTCAGGTAGATGCAGTGTTGACAAAAGTTTGAGCGGGAATGTAGTAGGACACAGCAAATGGTCTGGACCAGTTCAAACATTTTAGTCATTTGTCTGGATCCCAGAGGCATTGGAGCTGTCACAGTTGACACCTGTATTAGATACAGATGTTTGGACCAAGAACTAGTGGGAAAATGAATGTGGACTAAAAAGTCTTATGAATAAGCCCTTGCTCAATTTTTCCATCAAAGCCTGGGGCTGTAGCTATTAAGGTTGATTTCCTGAAAGCACTGAGGTTGCTGAAGTTTGGGAAGTGGGGTGGCCTCACTCCTTCCCTTTCCACCCTTAGCCCAAGGGCCTGAGATATTTTGAAGCTGTTGTCTTGGGAGTCAAACAATCAGTGCGATCTTTGGTAAGTTGAGAAAGCAGCTGGGAGGCCTTATCCTCTATCTCTGGCTCCTACTGAGAGAAGAAACTCTCAGCCACCCTTAACTATTAGGCAAAAATATTCAAACATGTTGATGTTGGAATTACTGATGATACAGAGAGAATCTTTTACCCTATTAAAAAATGGAACATATTGCAATTAGCCATGAATTTTGTTTAATATCTTTCACCTACGAATCAGTGAAAAGCTGAAAATCTTTTTTTAAAAACAATAAAAGATTAAAAATGAATTTCATGAGAATTGAGAATGGTCAGTCAGCCTGCCAAATCTTTGGTCGCTTTCATAAAGATCTAACTTAATAATTTGTCTATCTATATACATATACCTGCTCAGTTGTGTCCAACTCTTTGTGACCCCATGGACTGTAGCCTGCCATGCTCTTCTGTTCATGGGATTTTCCAGGCAAGAATACTGGAGTGGGTTTCCATTTCCTCCTCCAGGGTACCTTCCTGATCCAAGGATCGAACCCACATCTCCTGTGTCTCCTGCCTTACAGGTAGATTCTTTACCACTGAGCCGTCAGGGAAGCCCACATAAAAATACATAAACCTATACATAAATATACGTAAGTATATATAAATATACATAAATCAAGCATTAGAGCAGGGGTCAAAAGCTAAGGGTCTAGAGGCAAAAACTGGCTTACAGATTCACATTCAGGTAGATGCAGTGTTGACAAAAGTTTGAGCGGGAATGTAGTAGGACACAGCAAATGGTCTGGACCAGTTCAAACATTTTAGTCATTTGTCTGGATCCCAGAGGCATTGGAGCTGTCACAGTTGACACCTGTATTAGATACAGATGTTTGGACCAAGAACTAGTGGGAAAATGAATGTGGACTAAAAAGTCTTATGAATAAGCCCTTGCTCAATTTTTCCATCAAAGCCTGGGGCTGTAGCTATTAAGGTTGATTTCCTGAAAGCACTGAGGTTGCTGAAGTTTGGGAAGTGGGGTGGCCTCACTCCTTCCCTTTCCACCCTTAGCCCAAGGGCCTGAGATATTTTGAAGCTGTTGTCTTGGGAGTCAAACAATCAGTGCGATCTTTGGTAAGTTGAGAAAGCAGCTGGGAGGCCTTATCCTCTATCTCTGGCTCCTACTGAGAGAAGAAACTCTCAGCCACCCTTAACTATTAGGCAAAAATATTCAAACATGTTGATGTTGGAATTACTGATGATACAGAGAGAATCTTTTACCCTATTAAAAAAAAAATGGAACATATTGCAATTAGCCATGAATTTTGTTTAATATCTTTCACCTACGAATCTCAGGGGTTTATAGAAATAAGCAGGTTAACCTTTAATGAATGAGTTATTTTATTCTTAGAGCCTATAAACCACATATAAAAAGCATAGCTGTAATTTTAAGATGTGAGGAAAAAAAGCAAAGAAATAAAATACATTGTCCTGGACGACCCTGGTGGTCCAGTTGGTGAACAGTTCACCTTGCAGTGCAGGGGGCATTGGTTTGATCCCTGGCTGGGGAGGATCCCATGTGCCGCAGAGTGGCTGGACCTGTGTGTTCCTTTGCCAGCTGGTGCTCTGGGGTGCATGCACCTGGAGCTGGTGCTTTTCAGCGAGAGGGGCCACTACGATGGGAGGCTCACACAGGCCGAAGAATAAAGATGGATGAAAATAGATAAATAAAGAGCCAATAAAAGAGGCCAAATTAAGAAAAAACAAAAAAACATTGTCCTTTCAGGGGCCTTAAGTCTGTCCGATAAGAAGAAACATCACATTTAATTGATAAAGGCATCAGTTGGGTATAGTCTGTGAAAGAGCACATTTTCTTCCGCTAGCATTTTTTTCACAACTAGATTCAAGCAATATATGATCACCCCTTCTGTGTAATAAGAGCATTTGCTACTCAGGCATCTTTAACTTTTTGGCGACATCTACTGTACAAATGGGGAAATGCCATGGAATCATTCAGAACCTGAGATATTCTAGAATTTATTTTATTTTTAATTTACACACTACAGCTTTTTTATTCTTTACTTCAATATAAGAAGGCCTCTTTTGTAAAAATAAAATGGTGATATTTAGTAATTTCCATATGTATTACTGCATGTGTGCGGACAAAATCACGTCCAATTCTTTGTGACCCCACCCTATGGACTGTTGCCCACCAGGTTCCTCTGTCCTTTGAGATTTTCTCAGGAAGAACACTGGGGTGGCTTGCAATTTCCTCCTCCAGGTGAACTTCCTGATCCAAGGATCGAACTCACGTCTCCTGCATTGACAGGCAGATTCTTGACACTGAACCACCTAGGAATCCTATATTCAGTGCAGTAGCACTGAAACAGAAACATCAGTCTCTGCTGACAAATCCTAATTTAATTCTCTGGTAAGTAGTTTAAAGATATCAATTTAAAGACTTTGCTAAACTTCTGTTTAAATATTGGTAAAAAGGTCAGTTCTCCCTTGAGCCAGCCAGCTGTTTTCACAGCCTCTCCCACTCTTGACAACGTCGGTTCTCCCTTAAACCAGCCCACTGTACTGGCGGTGGCTCTCCCATTCTAATAAGCTTTACTTTCCTCTCAAAACTAGATAAGTAAATAAATAAATAAATATTGGTAGGGACTCCCCTTGTAGTCCAGTGGTTAAGACTCTGTTCCCAAGGCAGTGAGGCCCAGGTTTGAGCCCTGGTCAGGGGACTAGATCCCACATGCCACAACTAAGACCCAGAGCAGCCAAATAAATAATTTTTTAAAAAATCACTAAAATAAATAATGGTAAAAATATTAAAGTGAATATTTAAATGTATTTTTATTTCTAAGGGCTCAATTAAATATTATTATTTAAATGTCATATATTTAATTAAATATAGTATTATTAAAACTAATATTATAACTCCTATAAACTCCTGGCTCAGCAGAAAAGAATCTGCCAATCTCCAATGCAGGAGATGCAGATTGCAAGATCCTCTGGAGAAGGGAATGGCAGCCCACTCCAGTGTTACTGCCTGGGAAATCATATGGACAAAGGAGTCTGGTGGGCTACAGTCCATGGGGTCTTCAAAGAGTCAAACATAACTTAGCAACTAAATCACCACCCAATATTTACAGTTTCGAAGTTGGATTTTTAAAGGAAATTAAAAGTCCAAATCTGTCAGCTTGACTTGTCATTTATCTAGCTATAAAAAACAGCAGAATTACCTTACATGTACAGCATCATTTATACTCCTAAATTATGCACAACCTGTTCACAACAAGTGGTTTGTTAAAGACAAACCATATCATATATAACTATTATAACTAGGAAATTCTTTCAGAGGCATTTGGTAATTCAACAACAAAGTAAATAAGTTTTTACTGAGTATCTATTATAGTAGTATGCTAGATACTTTCACCAATGCAACATGTGAAGAAATGGAGTGGGTGGCTATTTCCTCCTCCAGGAGTCCTTTCTGACCCAGGGATCAAACCGGCATCTCCTGCATTGCAGGTGGATTCCTTACTGCTGAGCCACAGGAAGCCAATGAAATGGTATGGCTCCCCACCAAAACTTCAAAGCATGGGAGGCCCCAGTTCCATAGAATGAGTTATTCCTACCCACTCTGGTAAGCAGTGAGAGGATGTATCTCTCATTGGCTATGGTTCTCCAGGTTTTCAAAACAACAAACAAACAAACAAAAAAACCCCACTACTTTTTCAACCTGCCCATGGTATTTCAGTAGACTGATAGCCATTTCAGGTCAAGTTTGTTATAGTCTACATAGTAGATATGATAGAATTAAACAAGCCTTGAATTTCATATAATGTTATATGAACAGCTTTAAATTATTGAGCAATTCCTTTCCCATTGTGATTTCCTTTCCTGTCCACAACATCTTTTATTTTTAAATTTATGACCCCAAGGCCCAATAATCTGCATGAAAAAAAACCCTATGTTGATTAATGATTTAATTATGCTATTATAACTATACTAATTGAATAATGGCATATTATTAATTATCTTACAAATGCTTATTGGCAAGGCTGGCTCACCCTATGAACAATAAAATATATACTATTTCTCAAGGAAATAGTCCTATTTCCTGGAAAATAGATGCATCAATGTTCAAATCAGAAGGCCCTAAGTAACCAAATGAGATCCATAGCAATGAGATTAGGATTCGTTCAGACAGTAAAATATCTGCCTGCAATGCAGGAGATCCAAGTTCGATCCATGGGATGGGAAGATACCCTGGAGAAGGGAATGACAACCCACTCCACTATTCTTGCCTGGAAAATTCCATGGACAGTGGAACCTGGTGGGCTACAGTCCATGGGATCTCAGAGTTGGACACGACTGAGTGACTAACACTTGCACTTCACTTCATGAGTACTTCCACTTGAAGGAATCACAGGCAACTGTATAGACAAAGCAATTTATGTGATTGTATATGAGGAATGAGCATTTGCTACTGTGAGGGCTAGATAAGGAGGAATTCAAGAGCCTGGTCAGTCATAACTGAGACAGGAAGGTCTAGACAGAGACCTGATATCTGCTCACTGGATACACACTGACTGACAAAGGATGACAAGAAACAGGCTGAGATGTCTCACAAAAGGCCCTGATTTGCAAACTAAAGAGTTTGAGATATTTACCAGGAACACTGAGTGCCTTATCCCAGTTCCCTAGATCATGGAAGGGAACTATCTTCAACTCTTGTCAGTTTCCTTTTAGCTACATCTAAGTGCTGTTGTTCCAGGTTGGATTTTCCCCAGCTTTATTATTTTAATACTTTTGAATTCTTCCTGATCTAAGACTATGGCTTTTTGGCAACCTGACATCTATCTTTCACAAGGATCCATTTGCACTTTCCATTCTGAAAACTCTTTGTTTCTCCCACTTTCTCTAAAATTTATAAATTACCATCAATCATTTTTTCCCTGGGAAATTACTTTTATGCTATCAATTTTTAAATACTTTAGATTTTCCTCTCCAAATACATTTTATTGTGTTCATCCCTAGACTGACTCTTACCACACCTATTAAGAAAAGCATATTATATAACCATAACCCCCATCTCTTCTGACCACAGAAGGTGGGAAAGTAATAGCATAGAAAACAGCAGAGATACAGCAGGAAACTTCAGCCAACTTAGCTGCCTTGGCCCACCTTCCAAAAACATCCCTTGGTTCACACTTTATGTTAAAGTCTGAAATAATCCTTTTCTGGCCTGTCAATTAAACGTATAAACAGCATATTTGAAATACCTAATATATAAGTAAAAATATATTCAGAGATAATTAAATTCAGTTGACAACTCAACCTCAAATCATAAATATATACACATTAACATTCTGCCTAGAAATGAACTTACATCCTAATTCTAGAAATAATGAAATATTTTTCTACTAGATCAAGTTTGGGGTTCTCAACTCTACCCTAGACAAGTAAGATTTTGAGTTTCCAGTCTATAAGTTCTTAGTTCTTTTTAAAGCATTTATCCCTTTCTACTAACCTCAGCATATTGGTAAAATTAAAACATCGTCCTTTATTTTTCATTTATAGTTACAGTCTAACTTCACACAACCTATAGAAGACAAATGGGGCAAATTTAAATGACAGAAAGAATTATAAAGATAATTTATAATTCTACACTACTTTTTAAATGTCTGCATGAATCAAGCAGCTTAATTGCAGATCTGTACAAATTTGTGGTAAGTAGACAAAATGGCTATAAGGAAGCCACAGTTCTCTCTACAGTCAGTTTGTATTCTCTATGGAGCATACACATGCACTAAACTGGGTTTCTCCACCCCTATGATTATTCCTTAGATAACACTGACAGGACTGCCCTCTACTGACAGCAGTTGCACTTCAATGTGATGATTTAAAAATCACCATGTGCTTTGACCAGATTAGGACATCTTTGAGAATCAAGAATATATATCTTTTTCATATTGTTCTCAAAACTCTACAAATTTTCTTTCTAAAAATAAAAACTACATATCTGTACAATCTGACAAAAATTTCAAAACTTCATATGCTTTATCTAAAAACATTAAACGATACTATCACATAACAAAGATTTAAACACAACAAAAGATATAAACACAATCTATGTGACTAGAATCAAGATGGCAGAACAGAAGGATGCAGAACTCAACTTCTCCTACAGATATGTTAAAAATATGCCTACATGTGAAACAGTACTCACTGAAAACTAACTGGAGATAAACAAAAAGAATCCGATGCAGTCAAGGCTGTAAAAGATCCACACAGAATTAAGTAGGAAGGGAAGAAAAATGATCTGGTTGGGTCCTCACCCTGTTGGAGGGGACTCAGAAGAAAAGAGACATTACAGGTGGAGATCCGCCCTGTGGAGTGAGCAGTTCAAGCCACATACTGGGTGCCACAGCCCTGGGGTCTGACAAAGGGAAGACAAGCCCTCTTGGTGGTTGGAGGGGCTGCTGGGACTAACAGGAAGGCTGTGGGAAGCCTGAACTCAGCTCATGAGACACACAGAAATGCTTTCTTTCTCTCAAAGCAGGGCAGAGAGAGTAGACTGAAAAATCTAAATGTAACTGACTCATTTCCCAGGACAGCTACAGGGTGTGCTTGCCTCCTATTGCAGCACCACACTAGGTCAAGGGCGCCCACCACTGAGGAAGAGTCTCAACTATAGAACACCAAAGAGGCTCAAACCCTATGTGAGAGCTGAACAGGGAGGTGGCAGCCATTACCGTTGCTGCTTGGAGGGGGCATCAGAGGCTGAATGATCTCTGACAACAGCCAGACCACCACAGCCTGTGTACCAGCACTGAATACCACACCAGTCCCTCTCGCCCCAACACTGCTCCCCCTTGGCGTAAAGGTGCTGGTACTGGAATGAGGAAGAATGCTCACGCACTGAAAGGAAACTGAGCCAGCTTGGTCCTGAAACTAAAGCTTCTTCTCTAGCAAGCTGGGGCCTGATCCTGGTCCCAGTGGGTTGGTGACGGCCAGTGAACAGAGGGCAAGCCCTGCCTATACCTGGCTCTGACCGTAGCCCCTCATCCTACCAAGGTGATAGCTGTCAGCATACCCTGAGGAAGGACGTGACTTGTGTAGACAACAAATTCAGCTCTCTCACCAAAGCCACTGGGCACATGCAGACTGCATAGGAATGCTCCTACATAAGGATGCCTTATCGACCTCAACACAGGTAACTGCTTAGCCTACTTTCATAGAGACAGAAAGATAAGGAAAATGAGGGGATAGAGGGACTTGTTTCAATGGAAAGCACAAGAGAATCCCTTGGGGAAAGAAAAACCAATAAAACAGAGATAAACAATTTACCAGATAGAGTTCAAAGCATTAGTAATAAGAATCCTAACTGAATTAGGGGACAGGACAAATGGACACAGAGATTTTTAACAAGAGACTAGAAAATATAATATAGAACCAGTTAGAACTGTTTTTAGAACTTTTTCAACAATTTTGAGTCTGGAATTTTACCTGTCATCTAGTTTTACTAAGGAAAATTTGTGTATAGTTTTATCTTTCTTGTATACTTCTAATGATTTCTTAGAGGAGGAAAATCATGACTATATGTTCCCAATTTTAAACTGGAAGTCCTTTTAAAAATCTTACTTTATTCAATACAATGTATTTCTATAAGTCAAGTCAAATCCCTCATAGAATGACAATTTAAATGCATAACAGAGGAACACCCCACAAAATAGGTCAAGGGCGCCCACCACTGAGGAAGAGTCTCAACTATAGAACACCAAAGAGGCTCAAACCCTATGTGAGAGCTGAACAGGGAGGTGGCAGCCATTACCGTTGCTGCTTGGAGGGGGCATCAGAGGCTGAATGATCTCTGACAACAGCCAGACCACCACAGCCTGTGTACCAGCACTGAATACCACACCAGTCCCTCTCGCCCCAACACTGCTCCCCCTTGGCGTAAAGGTGCTGGTACTGGAATGAGGAAGAATGCTCACGCACTGAAAGGAAACTGAGCCAGCTTGGTCCTGAAACTAAAGCTTCTTCTCTAGCAAGCTGGGGCCTGATCCTGGTCCCAGTGGGTTGGTGACGGCCAGTGAACAGAGGGCAAGCCCTGCCTATACCTGGCTCTGACCGTAGCCCCTCATCCTACCAAGGTGATAGCTGTCAGCATACCCTGAGGAAGGACGTGACTTGTGTAGACAACAAATTCAGCTCTCTCACCAAAGCCACTGGGCACATGCAGACTGCATAGGAATGCTCCTACATAAGGATGCCTTATCGACCTCAACACAGGTAACTGCTTAGCCTACTTTCATAGAGACAGAAAGATAAGGAAAATGAGGGGATAGAGGGACTTGTTTCAATGGAAAGCACAAGAGAATCCCTTGGGGAAAGAAAAACCAATAAAACAGAGATAAACAATTTACCAGATAGAGTTCAAAGCATTAGTAATAAGAATCCTAACTGAATTAGGGGACAGGACAAATGGACACAGAGATTTTTAACAAGAGACTAGAAAATATAATATAGAACCAGTTAGAACTGTTTTTAGAACTTTTTTCAACAATTTTTGAGTCTGGAATTTTACCTGTCATCTAGTTTTACTAAGGAAAATTTGTGTATAGTTTTATCTTTCTTGTATACTTCTAATGATTTCTTAGAGGAGGGAAAATCATGACTATATGTTCCCAATTTTAAACTGGAAGTCCTTTTTAAAAATCTTACTTTATTCAATACAATGTATTTCTATAAGTCAAGTCAAATCCCTCATAGAATGACAATTTAAATGCATAAACACAATTATTTTGATATATATTTGCTTTTTTTAAAAATTCAGTTTCCTTTGACCAAAATACAGATTGATTTTAATTATCTGTTTTAAGGCATTGTCCTTTTAAAATTAAGTTGCCCTAGTGCAATTTGTAGATTCATACACAAACTTTTCCATACAGTTTCAAGAAGTTCAGAGAACTCTTCAAGGCTTCTAATGCTTGTCATGACCTATTTTGAAATTAAGAAGGAAGTTGAATGTAAGAGTCTCACACTCAAAATACAAAATCATTTATAATAAAGAAGAAAAACTTGCCTTTGATGTCACCACCAAAGCAGGGAAATTAAAATACCAAACAAGCTAGAACCTATTTTAACAACCCATCACAAATATTATTTAAATGGTTATTTATTTTGAAATAATCATGATACCTATGATTTAACCTAAAATATCACTATTTCCAAACATGAATATGAGTGAACTCAGCAAGTATTTACTCAACATAGTTTTAAAAAGATGATTGACTTATCTTCAAATTTTTTGGTTAATGTTGCAAGTTGATTGCAATTAAATTTCTTTATAGATAAAAGCTTAGCCAGATTATACAGACTACACAGTAATGTCATAGGAAATAAAGATTAGATACAAAATATAACATAATGTTAAAATGGCATTTCATCTGTTTTACTTTTACATCAGGCCCAAAGGGAAAACAGGGCCATTGATGTCAGCTGCCCTCCATTTCAAATGATCTTGCTAAAACATTTATGCACGATATGCAAAGGAGGCAGTCCAAAATATGTTTGCATTCGTTGGCTCATTATCTATTTAGGGATATGTAAGTCATTGAAGAAACCTAATAATGGGATAATTTCTTTAGCACAAGTTACCCAAATACAATGGAAATTTACCTATCTCTCACTCTTGAGGTAGGGAAGAAAGTGCCTCTTCCTCACCTCAAGGCTACTGAATGAATTAAACAAGGTACTGCTGAGAGAACTGAATGTCTGTCTACTAATGTTTGGAGAACATAAATATCTGGTATTGACTCCTACCTAAGAAATTTCAAAGGAAAAAGTCTGAACCTGAGTGTAATGAGTAAAGAAAAAAGGCTGTTTTCCATCCCTGGTAGGTCAGATGCAGATTTTGGAGAAAAGAGCCACACAAGAATCATTTAAGGGGAACACCCTCTTCTCGAGAGTTAGATGCCAGGAACAAGGAGCCTTTAGCCAGAAGAGATCAAAGATGTAAAAGTAGCTGGGAGACTGGGAGACCAGGGAAACATAGGAAACAACTAGGAAACATTTCTCACAGCATAAGATCTGAATTGGGTTTGTTTATTCTCCTTCAACAGAAGAATACCTAAGAAATCCATTAAATATTTTAGAAAAAAAGAACGGACTTTAGGAATTTGCCGTACAGATTCCTACGCAGGTGTCATACACAGAGGGCAGCAAATGTAAGCTACATCTGCCTCTGTCAATAGGATTTTCTTCATACCACCTTTGCTTCCTCCAGAACCAACTCAAGAAGTTACAGTGGCACTCTGCTGGAGAAGAGACGTTGAAAAGTATTAGAACAAGGTGTGGAAGTGGAGAAGCGGCCACACTCTCTTTCTCTGCTTTGATAGTTAATCTTGTGTATCAATTTATGCCCAAATAGCTGATACATGTTATTTCAGAGTGTGTTGGTGAGGTTGTTTCCAAAAGAGATTAGCATTTGAATCCGAGTGAGTGAGGATCACCCTTACTAATGCAGGTAGACATCATCCATCTGTTGAGGGCTTGAATCATAGAGCAACAAGTCAGAGGAGGAGTGAATTTTCTCTCTTTGCTTGGTCTGGAACATCCATTTTCTCCTGTCCCTGGACACCAGTGCTCCTGGTTCTCAGACCTTCTGATTCAGACTGAATTATACCACTGGCTTTCGCAGCTTACAGACTATAGACCAAGAGATTTTTTTGCCTCTTTATTTTCGTGAGCCAATATCTATAATAAATTTTTGCATCTTTCTCTTTCTCACTCTCTCTCTCTTGTTTCTCTGGGGGGCCCTGATAAATACAACTGCTAAAGGCTTCCTAAGCTGAAGTAGGACGTTTGTCGCTGGCGTGAAAAAAGGGCTTTTATTCCAGTGCAATAAAGAGATTAGATCATTAAAAGAGGCCATGTATCTCATTTGCAACATTGAGTCTGAACAGATGATTAGAATTTAGTGAAATCAGCATAATCTTCCTTATAAAACATTAGGAATAGCACAAGAATTTTATTTTCCTCCTCTTCACCACTCCTTCTCTTCACCTGCTCGGTGAGGGAGATATTCCTGACCTAGAGTTATCGTGATGACTGAACACACAGTACCCAACATTAGCCAGAAGAGACTACAGCAATTTCTCAGCCACATAGACTATACAACCCAGGTGATGAGGGCATCACATGCCATGTAGGGTCACATGGAGGTTGTGTCTGGGAACACATGAATAAGCAGGGGCTGTGAGAGGCTTTGTAGTAACAAGAGGGTGAGGTAAGCTTTGGTTTATGGGACAATGAATTGGCTTGTTTGAATAATTCTTGCACTGGCGGGGAACTGAAGCCTGGAACTCCAGGACCATGCCAGGTCCTATGATAATAGGTTGTTAGACTAGGGTTCTTTATCTGCAGGAGCAGGGGGAAGGGGACCTGCGGTTAGGTCATTACTGGTTCTTCCAGTTCTACAGATGTCAAGGTCACATTAACATAGAGCCTCAATTTCAGGCCTACACCACAATGTAAAAAGACCAGAGAAAAGAAATTGAATATTTAGAGTATAACCAGTATATCAGAATATCGGAGATGTGGAGCAACAGGAAGGGAAAGACATGAGGAGACTGGAAAAATAAGCAGGGACCAGAATATAGAGTTTCAAATGCCCTGCTACAGAGTTTTTCCCCCTAAGTGCAAAGGGAAAGCATTAAACAATCTTAAGTAACATAACATCTTGAGATGTGTTTTCTGTTTGTTTGTTTAGAAGTCTCTCGAGCTACAATAAAGTAAATGTTTGGGAGAAGGGCACAGGCCAGAGGTCAGCAGACAAATTAGCAGGCCATTGGAGTGTCTAACAGAGTAAAATGCACCAAGAGTAATTTTGGGAATAGAAAGATATGGATGTATCTTAGAAACTTAAGCATAAAGAAGAATTATGTTTTCTGAATTTAGCAACTAGATAAATGATACGTCTTTAACTGGTGGCTCAGCTGGTAAAGAATCCACCTGCAATGCAGGTTCGATTCCTAGGTTGGGAAGATCCCCTAGAGAAGAGAATGGCCAATGCACTACATACTTTTGAATCCCATGGACAGAGGAGCCTTGTGAGTTACAGTCCATGGGGTTGCAAAGATTCAGACATGACTGAGCCACTTTAATTTTCACCGTTAAAAAAAATAAGACACAATTTAGAAACAGAAATGTTCTATTCACAAAATTATGATAAATTGATCTTATGGTAGAAGATTAATTTGTATATATTTAAATAGGCTTTTCTACTTCCTGTTTTTAATGATTATTAAAATATAACACAGTAGAATCAATATCTAGGTAACATGAATCAATCAACAAACTTTCAACATACCCACTAGATGTTAAACATAGTACTCTCAAAGAATTTTTACTAGTTGAGTATCTTGAGATCAAATTCATTAAAAAAAAAAAAAAAAAAAAATCCCTGGTAGCACACAGTGGTATTTGTTACACAGCCAGGTGGCTCAGTGGTAAAGAATCTGCGTGCCAATATAGGAGACTCAGAAGATTTGTTTTTGATCCTAGGGTCCAGGAGAGCCCCTGAAGAAGGAAATGGCAACCCATTCCAGTATTCTTGCCTAGGAAATCTCATGGACAGAGGAGCCTGGTGGGATAGAGAAGTTCATGGGGTCTGTGAAATGAAAGTGTCTCCTGCCATATCAATAAATAAGAAATGTCACAGGCATCAGCAATTTCTGACCTCCAAATGTGAATAAGGGCTCCCAAAACTGTGATCCAGCGATGATGCCACCTCCCAAAGTGATTGCTGAGGAGCTAGGGGAAAGAAAGAAGCAACTAACTGGCACTCCTTAAGGAGAACAAGGAAACAGGTTGACCCCAGATAGCTGAGGTGCATATGAAAAGAATAAATTCAATAAGCCCAGAGGTTTGCATCTTCCCATATAGAGAATGCAACATTCCTTAACTTGATACCTGATCTTTGATGTTCAGACTGCCTGTTCACTTTGCTATCAACAGTTACTCCCTGCCTCCTTGGATCAGTTTTCTCAGAGCTACTCTGAGGAGGCTGTCTCCCAGGTTCAGAGTCCTCAACATTCCAACCAAATAAAGTAACTCTGTGCTTTCAGGTTGCATGTATTTTTTTCAGTTCACAGGTCCAAGGAGTCGGACAGGGCTGAGGGCCTGAGCATGAAAGTAAATGACTGTTGACTAAAAAAAGATGAACAACTTGAGAGTTGTGGGTTAAGTTTTATTTGGGGCACAATCAGGATTGCAACCCAGTAGGCAGCATTTCAGATGGCTCTGCGAGACTGCTCCAAAGAGGCAGAGGAGGAAATTCAATATAAGCATTTTGGTGTCCAGGAGTTCATATGCTATTTTTTTTTAAATTATTTATTTATTTATTTATTTATTTATTTTTGGGCGGGGGTCGGGTTGGGGAGGGAGGGGAGCGGGCGGGCCACTTCTATTGGTCTTTCATTTCTCTATTTTCATCAGTCTTTGTTCTTTGGCTCCTGTGGGCCTCTCATCGCGGTGGCGTCTGTCGTTGCAGAGCGCCGGCTCTGGGCGCATGCGCTCCAGAGCTCCGGCTCGGTGATTGGACACATCAGTCCAGCCGCTCTGTGGCACGTGGGATCTTCCCAGACCAGGGCTCAAACCGGCACCCCTTGCACTGCAAGGCGGTATCCTTACCCACTGGACCACCAGGGGAAGCCCCTCAAATGCTATTAAACAAAGGGTTTCCATAGAGTTTTGTTTTACAAATGGTTTGGGTCAATCATGAGGATGCAATGTCTTTGTGAAGGAATTTAGCCCTTTTCTAGGTGTGAGGAGATGCAAAGATTGAGATGGTAAAAACTGTTCCTAAAAGCATTTTCCTATCTAAAGACCTGTTCCACCAGATTCCCAGGAGCACTGAGTGCCTTGCCCCACCCTGATTTTCTCCAAGGGGGTGTTGAAAGTCAACAGCTCCCAACAGCACAGTGTTCAATCTGCAGAGGCAGATGGCAAATGCCCTTGTTGTTCATTTGTAGTTGACATGATCAAAATAGAAAATAAGTTTCCTAAAAGTATTCAAAAATTTCTGGTAATATCATAGTGAAAACTCTCAAAACACAAAATTTTTAATTGTTATCTATTATCTATAAGTTCTGCTTCTAGAAATTTATGCTAGGAAGATGGTAAAGACATTTCAAATAAAAAACGTGAGACAAAAAAAGTGATAAACAGTGAAGTCAACACTTCCTCTAAAGGTCCTGCTTATAGGTGTAATAAACAATCTTCTTTTTGAGCATGCTTGAGATCCGTCAACTACAAATTGGCATTTACCAATTGCATTGCCAATGACTGGACAACAAGGGCATTTGCCATCTGCCTCTGCAGAGGCTGACCCCTGTGCTGTTGGGAGCTGCTGACCTTCAACACCTCGTGAGGAAGTTCAGGGTGGACTTAGGCACTCTGTGCTCCAGAGAATTGGGTGGGGCAGGTCTTTAGATAGGCTGATGTTTTTAGGAACAGATTTTTATTATCTCAATCCTTGCATCTCCTCATAGTTAGAAAAGCAGTAAATCCCTTCCTTCGACATCAGATCCTTGTGACTAAGTGAAAACCCTTTGCAAAATGACTATTTATTGGCACTGAACTCCCTCTACATCAAAATCTTATATATTGATTTTCCTTCTGCTGCCTCTTTGGAGCTGTCTCTCAGAGCTATATGAGGTGCTGTATCCCAGGCTGCACTCCTAATTGTGCCCCAAATAAAACTTAACCCAAAACTCTCAAGTTGTTTATCTTTTTTAGTAGACAGATCAAAAGAGCACCCCTCTGAAGATTAAACAAAAGACCCAATTAGGTAGTTGAGTTGCTTTCCATCAATGTCTCCTCTTCCTTTTTACTTCATCCTCAAGGGATGAAATCTATGTAAAATACAGAAAAGAATGAAAACAGGCTGACAAAGATATCTTTAATTGCCTATGGCTTCCTTGCTATTATTCTTCAGCACTGATTTTTTGTTTGTTTGTTTATCAAACTCACTTTTAGTCTGCTTCCCCCACTATTCAAAAACAACCTTGTTATATCTCTTTAATTAATTATTCACAGACTTCCTGAGCTTAAAAGGTTCAAAAAATGTTTACTTTTCAATGGGGCCTTAAAAACACAAATGATTAAAAAAGTCCTCTTTTTACTTAAAAGTTCTGCTTCTAGAAATTTATATTAGGAACATAGTGAAAAAATTATGACTGTGTGTCTAGAATGGTATTCTTGGAATATTTTGTTTTTCTTTTGAACTTTTTATTTTGTACTGGGGTAAGAGAGCAGTAAAATTGATGGTTTTCAAACTGTGGTGCTGGAAAAGACTTTTGAAAGTCCCTTGGACAGCAAGGAGATCAAACCAGTCAATCTTAAAAGGAAATCAACACCATTCATTGAAAGAACTGAAGCTGAAGCTGAAGTTGAAGCTGAAGCCTCAACACTTTGGCCATCTGATGTGAAGAGTCAAGTCACTGGAAAGACCCTGATGTAGGGAAAGACTGAAGGCAGAAGAGAAGGGAGTGACAGAGGATGAGATAGTTGGATGGCATCAGTGATACAATGGACATGTACTTGGGCAAACTCCAGGAGATGGTCGGGGATAGGGAGGCTTGGTGAGCTGCAGTCCATGAGGTTGTGAACAGTTGGACACAACTTCGTGACTGAACAACAAACAGTCAGTTAACAATGTTCTGATTTCAGATGAACAGCAAAGGGACTCAGCTGTACATATTCATGTATCCATTCTCTACCAACTCCCCTCTTATCCAGGCTGCCATATAACATTGGGTGCTCTTTGATTTTTAACAATGGAAATTTAGTCATCACCAATATTAATGTCAAAAATAGTTTGGTTATATAATAATAGTGTAACTGTACAATAAAATATTATATCATCTTTAAAAATTATAAAGTAACAGAGTATTATCTGAAAATACATAGACGATATATTATTACATTGAAAAGAATCTAATAGGAGAGTATTATGACATGGTGACTATCTATATGCATAAGGAATTCAGAAAAGAATTACTCAACAGGTAAATAGTAGCAACCCTAAAGGATATGGCATTAAAAAGCTACTCTGACTTCCTCTCTACCATCTGAAATTTTATAAATACAGTATGTTATTTGAAAAAATAAGATATATTATGAAAGGACTTCCACTATTCTCTTATGAGGTGCTTTGTGGACAACACTTTTTTAGACAGAAAATCATATATGATCAAATGATATAAAAACTCCTTCTTCTATGGTTTCATCTTGATTCTACTACTGAACTTCCCCAGCAACTAAAAATTTTTCTTGGAATGGTATTCTTGGAATATTTTGTTTTTCTTTTGAACTTTTTATTTTGTACTGGGGTAAGAGAGCAGTAAAATTGATGGTTTTCAAACTGTGGTGCTGGAAAAGACTTTTGAAAGTCCCTTGGACAGCAAGGAGATCAAACCAGTCAATCTTAAAAGGAAATCAACACCATTCATTGAAAGAACTGAAGCTGAAGCTGAAGTTGAAGCTGAAGCCTCAACACTTTGGCCATCTGATGTGAAGAGTCAAGTCACTGGAAAGACCCTGATGTAGGGAAAGACTGAAGGCAGAAGAGAAGGGAGTGACAGAGGATGAGATAGTTGGATGGCATCAGTGATACAATGGACATGTACTTGGGCAAACTCCAGGAGATGGTGGGGGATAGGGAGGCTTGGTGAGCTGCAGTCCATGAGGTTGTGAACAGTTGGACACAACTTCGTGACTGAACAACAAACAGTCAGTTAACAATGTTCTGATTTCAGATGAACAGCAAAGGGACTCAGCTGTACATATTCATGTATCCATTCTCTACCAACTCCCCTCTTATCCAGGCTGCCATATAACATTGGGTGCTCTTTGATTTTTAACAATGGAAATTTAGTCATCACCAATATTAATGTCAAAAATAGTTTGGTTATATAATAATAGTGTAACTGTACAATAAAATATTATATCATCTTTAAAAATTATAAAGTAACAGAGTATTATCTGAAAATACATAGACGATATATTATTACATTGAAAAGAATCTAATAGGAGAGTATTATGACATGGTGACTATCTATATGCATAAGGAATTCAGAAAAGAATTACTCAACAGGTAAATAGTAGCAACCCTAAAGGATATGGCATTAAAAAGCTACTCTGACTTCCTCTCTACCATCTGAAATTTTATAAATACAGTATGTTATTTGAAAAAATAAGATATATTATGAAAGGACTTCCACTATTCTCTTATGAGGTGCTTTGTGGACAACACTTTTTTAGACAGAAAATCATATATGATCAAATGATATAAAAACTCCTTCTTCTATGGTTTCATCTTGATTCCTACTACTGAATGCCTTCCATCCCCCAGCAACTAGAAGGAAAACAGATACACCTGTCACTTTGATGGGATTTGTTGTTTGGCCAACTCATAACCACTTAAGACTTTTCTAGCTTGAAATAATGGTAAGTTATACAAAAGTATCTTGCCACTTGAGAAAAAGCATCAAATAAGCCTTTACTATTTTTATTAAGGTAAAATATCTCTCTATAACCCACATTCAAAAGTCAAGAGTCATCTTTAATTTCTTCTTTGCTTCTTATGTCAAATATCTAACAAAACCACCCATATTCTCCCTTTCATCTCTATTCTTTACAACAGGGGTCAGCAAACTGTTTCTATAAAACACCAGGTAGTAAATATCTTAGCACAACAACATGTTTAGATTTTAAATGCACTTTGCTAAGTGAAAGAAGTCAAACATAAAAAGGCTCATTTTGCACAATTCCATTTATACACCACTCTAGATAAAAGGCAAGACTACAGGGACAGAAAGCAGATTTGTGGTTGCCAATGATAAAGATATAAACAGAAGAGCTGAATATAAATAAGCAACACAAGGAAATCTGGGCAGGGGTGTGGGGAATGAGAAAAACCTTCTGGATAGAAATGTGGTAGTAATACATGAGCCATTGCCTTTATCAAAATTCAAATACCAGTGCATCACAGAATCAATTTTACTGCATGTTAACTTTTAAAGTCAGATCAAACAACATGTGGGGAGGGATGCAGACTGCGATCAATCTAGTTGTATTTCAAAGGAATTTCATAATTACAAAAAGTTGCTGACCCAAGTAATTTTGGTACACAGTTATTTGGATACTTCAAAGTTAAACACAAAAAGAAATGTACATTACCACTATGCTCTTGTTTAGGGCTTGGAAAACTTTTTCAGTAAAAACTTGATAGTAAATATGTTAGGCCTTGTAAACAAGAGTTTCTGTCATAACTACTTAATATATAGTTGGAACACAGAAGCAGCTACAGATAATACATAAACAAATAAGCATGGTTGTGTTCCAATAAAATTTATTAAACAGGTGTTCGGTCAGATTTGGCCTGTGAGCTGTACTCAGCTAGTCTCCGCTAAAGCTGGTAAACTGGATCCTCACAAGGGTATTGCCTAGCAACTCTGAAACTACTTTATTTTATACTAACATTGTGCTAATAAATAAATATAGTATAAATATAGTATATAAACTGAGACTTGGGTTTCTCACTGTCCAAAGAAGTTACAAATCAGGAAAGGGTAAATGTTAGAATGAACCATGTGGAACTGGATTGGATATGGGAATATTCAACGGACTCATGATTTTTCAATAACTACAAATGCAGATAGAAATACCAAGAAGTTTACAGGCATGAGTTAGGGTTTATATATACAGTCCCCAGTTCTATTCACTAAGAGGTGCTAGAAGTGTCACCCCAGCAGCAATGAACATGGTTTCTACATATCATTCTTTTGGGGGCAGGTTGGGGAGGGAGGGGGATGGGCGGGCCACTTCTATTGGTCTTTCATTTATCTAGTTTCATCCATCTTTGTTCTTTGGCCCATGTGGGCCTCCCATCGCAGTGGCCTCTGTCGTCATAGAGCGCCTACTCTGGACGCATGCGCACCAGAGCTCTGGCTCGGTAATTGGACACATCGGTCCAGCCGCTCCGCAGCACGTGGGATCTTCCCAGACCAGGGATCAAACCAGCGCCCCTTGCACTGCAAGGCGGTGTCCTTACCCACTGGACCACCAGGGAAGCCCCATATCATTCTTTAATGAAAGGAAAAAGGGCTCCGTATAAAACTGGTTTACACCAGGGTTGGATCAGGGAAAACACTGGACAATCCTGGAACAGTTTGTGATACCAGAAAGTAAGGAATTGATTAAATAATAAAAGATCAAGACATAGTGGAAAGGCCTAAAAATAGCTCCCACTTTTTTAGGAGCCAAAATTAGAACATTTTCAAAAATAAAACAAGTAACAACAGTATTGTATTGTAACCCAAAGAATGAAATAAATATCCACAAGGATATAAATACCCTCCCCCCCAAAAGTGAATAGATAAACAAATGGGGGAAGGGACTAATGTTCTTTACAAAAGATTTCTAATCAAAGAGGTTGAAGGAATGAGGAGAACCATCATTGGAGTACAACTGCAGTAATAACAGCCTCAGACAAGATAGGTTAAAACCTACCACACTGGTTCATAATGCTTATATAATTGAAATTATACTTGATACTACCTTATAGGTAAGATATTTTTTCTAAGTGCAATTCATTTATTATTTGGGGCTTAAAAGAACATATGACAACTGTCTTCAGGGCTCAGTTCTGAAGACACTAGGTAGATACAGGAACATCGAAGATAATGGCCTGCTCCCCCTGGGGTAGATTAGTGGAGGACTCAGTCTTATGAGAAACCCATTGTTTGACTTGACACCCACTACAGTCCAGAAGAAATAGCAACATTATCTCAGGTAGGCTCTCAGCTAGGTAAGTCTAAATAAATTCCAGACATCTGTGTGCTGCATCTATGAATCCAGAGCGTCCACATAACCCAAGATAAAGAGTATGAGAGGTCCAACACACTGACCAAGGCCTGGGGGTCATTCAGGAAATATTTCAGGATTTCCACACTGCAGCAAATGATTGGGACCATTTCCTTCAGAGCAGATGCAAGCACACTGTCTCAAAATGCCACACAAACATGGTCACACCTCAGTTCAGGGGCTAGATAAGATTTCACACTTCACAGAAAATCAGCAAGGATTCACAGAATGCAATACGCCTCCATATGGTTCCCACTGGTTCTCTTCATCCTCTTAAAAACCCAGAAATCATCTGGAATTAGAGCAGCAGGGAGAAGAATAAGATTTAAAAGACCAAAAACTTATATCAAAAAGCCTGAAACAAGTCAAGGAGCTTATTTATGCTGGAAGAGAGGGACTCAATACTTTTATTTCTAACATGAGTTGTGCTTTTTTTAAATATATGTTTAAAGGGACTAACTATATGAAATCATGGCAAATATTATGAAAGTGCTTTTGTCTTACTGTTAATTTACTGAATACATACAGATGTATAATAATTTCTTTTTTCATAACTAAATTGCTGGCCTCTCCATGCAGCTGGTGGGATCTTGGTTCCCGGGGGTTGAAAGTAGTGAAAGCCTAGAGTCCTAATCACTAGACTGCCAAGGAATTCCCAAAAGTGGGGTGCTTTGTAAAAAATTTAAAAACTTATATTTTATTTGGACGTAAGTGGTTACTAAATTAGTGGATTTACAAGACTTTACTTTTATGTACCATTAGGTTGAAAGTTCTGTGGAAATGGGATCTGCATCTTTCTTTTTTATTTTTTAAACCATGTCTAGCATGGTAATAGGTATATGATAAATGTTTGTCATATGAATCAATAAATGAATTAATAATAAGGTACTGCCCTGGAACTGAAGACATGGGAAGGCAGGCAGACACATAAACAGATAATTAAACACTCTTAAGAGATATGATACTGTTCACTAACTGCCTGTAAGGGTCAGAAAGACTTCAGAGAGGAAGGGTGTAGGTCTTAAAGGACTAACAAGGGTTTGACAAGAATTTTCTGAACTACACAGAAACTCAAAGAAATTTTCCTGAGGTTAGACCATTAATTTTGTTGTTGTTGTTGTTGTTTTTTAATATTTTTACAGTTTTGTTGTTCACAGACATGTATGTTCCCAGATCAGTCATATGCATCTCTCTGATCGACTCCCCTGCTCCCAGTCCCTGCCAACCCACCCCTCCAGGCCATGGCAGCCCACCGCTGCAGGATCTCCTATTCCCACAGGGCAATGACCATAGCTATCTTCTTCACATATAATGGTATAGGTTTCCATGTTACTCTCTCTATGCCTCCCACCCACTGTTCATACCCCACAATGTCCATATGCCTTGTTTTTCCATCGCTTCACTGTGTGTGCTACTATTACCCTCTTACTAGATTCCATATGTGTTAGTATACTGTACTTGTCTTTCTCTTTTTGACTGATTTCACTTTTTATGATAGGTTCTAGATCCAAACACCTCATTAGGACTGATTCTTCTGCATTTCTTTTTACAGCTGAGTAGTATTCCATTGTATATATGTACCAGAGCTTCTTTATCCATTCATTCATTGATGGGCATCTAGGTTGCTTCCATGTTCTAGCTATTGTTTAGAGAGCTGCAATGAACATTGGGGTACAGGTGTTTCTTTCAGTTTTGATTTCATCCAGGTATAAGCCTAAGAGTGGGATTGCTGGGTTGTACGGTGCCTCTATTTTTACTTTTTTAAGGAATCTCCATACTGTCTTCCATAGAGGCTGTATCAATTGACATTCCCACCAGCAATGAAAGTAGTGAAAGCCTAGAGTCCTAATCACTAGACTGCCAAGGAATTCCCAAAAGTGGGGTGCTTTGTAAAAAATTTAAAAACTTATATTTTATTTGGACGTAAGTGGTTACTAAATTAGTGGATTTACAAGACTTTACTTTTATGTACCATTAGGTTGAAAGTTCTGTGGAAATGGGATCTGCATCTTTCTTTTTTATTTTTTAAACCATGTCTAGCATGGTAATAGGTATATGATAAATGTTTGTCATATGAATCAATAAATGAATTAATAATAAGGTACTGCCCTGGAACTGAAGACATGGGAAGGCAGGCAGACACATAAACAGATAATTAAACACTCTTAAGAGATATGATACTGTTCACTAACTGCCTGTAAGGGTCAGAAAGACTTCAGAGAGGAAGGGTGTAGGTCTTAAAGGACTAACAAGGGTTTGACAAGAATTTTCTGAACTACACAGAAACTCAAAGAAATTTTCCTGAGGTTAGACCATTAATTTTGTTGTTGTTGTTGTTGTTTTTTAATATTTTTACAGTTTTGTTGTTCACAGACATGTATGTTCCCAGATCAGTCATATGCATCTCTCTGATCGACTCCCCTGCTCCCAGTCCCTGCCAACCCACCCCTCCAGGCCATGGCAGCCCACCGCTGCAGGATCTCCTATTCCCACAGGGCAATGACCATAGCTATCTTCTTCACATATAATGGTATAGGTTTCCATGTTACTCTCTCTATGCCTCCCACCCACTGTTCATACCCCACAATGTCCATATGCCTTGTTTTTCCATCGCTTCACTGTGTGTGCTACTATTACCCTCTTACTAGATTCCATATGTGTTAGTATACTGTACTTGTCTTTCTCTTTTTGACTGATTTCACTTTTTATGATAGGTTCTAGATCCAAACACCTCATTAGGACTGATTCTTCTGCATTTCTTTTTACAGCTGAGTAGTATTCCATTGTATATATGTACCAGAGCTTCTTTATCCATTCATTCATTGATGGGCATCTAGGTTGCTTCCATGTTCTAGCTATTGTTTAGAGAGCTGCAATGAACATTGGGGTACAGGTGTTTCTTTCAGTTTTGATTTCATCCAGGTATAAGCCTAAGAGTGGGATTGCTGGGTTGTACGGTGCCTCTATTTTTACTTTTTTAAGGAATCTCCATACTGTCTTCCATAGAGGCTGTATCAATTGACATTCCCACCAGCAATGCAAGAGTGTTCCCTTTTCTCCACACTCTCTCCAGCATTTATTGTCTGTCGATTTGTTGACGATGGCCATTCTGACGGGTGTGAGGTGATATCTCATTGTAGTTTTGATTTGCATTTCTCTAATCCTAAGCGAGGTTGAGCATTGTTTCATGTGCTTTTGGGCCATCTGTATATCCTCTTTGGAGAGGTGTCTCTTTAGGTCTTTTTCCCATTTTTGATTGGGTTGTTCTTTTTTCCAGTGCTGAGTTGTCTGAGTTGCTTGTAGATTTTGGAGATTAACTCTTTGTCTGTTATTTCATTTGCTATTATTTAGGACCATTAATTTTTATGCTTATTTTTTTCTCTGAGCCCCAGCACAGCAACAGACTGTTATTGTGCTATTATTAAGTCAATAAATGTACTGATACGATTTCAGTTTCAGTTTGCAATCCATTAGTCAGAAGCAACTGCCATTGCTTAAAACACATATTTCTACCTGATAATGATTGTTGGAATGCTTTTTGTAAGCTAACTTGATCAGTACAGTGGCCTTGTGTAATGAGGTTCATTTATGAAATTACCTGCCATGTCATCAAATCAAACAATGATCACAGATAAATATATAAGTAGATTGACTTTTTTTGCTTTTTTTTTTGGTTTAAACATATGAAAGTTTGATAATGATATCATTTACCAATACTTTAGGTTGGATTTGCTGAGCAAGTCTTTCATTTGTGTATTTCATAGAGATCCTCTACCTATTTTTTATTAAAATGTAGTTGTATTTATATAATAAGCAATGATTGTTAAATGTCATCAAAAAGGTTAATTTGACATTTTTATCATCATTTTGAGCCTTCTTATTGTCAATAAATCAAAAATATCTATCCCAAAATACTAGGAGAGAGGCAAAGAGATGGAGGAAAAGAGAACTTCAGTTAGGGACACATCCTCATTACAACTGGAGCAGATTTCCTACAGATTTCAGGATAAAATTATACAATCATAAAATTTGAATTAAACTGCTGGAGGCAACCTTAGAACTAACTTATCTACTCCTTTGTTTTTACATTTAAGAAAATTTTAACTATTCTATTCCCATAGACGCGAAGCAATGCAAGAGGGTTCCCTTTTCTCCACACCCTCTCCAGCATTTATTGTCTGTCGATTTGTTGACGATGGCCATTCTGACGGGTGTGAGGTGATATCTCATTGTAGTTTTGATTTGCATTTCTCTAATCCTAAGCGAGGTTGAGCATTGTTTCATGTGCTTTTGGGCCATCTGTATATCCTCTTTGGAGAGGTGTCTCTTTAGGTCTTTTTCCCATTTTTGATTGGGTTGTTCTTTTTTCCAGTGCTGAGTTGTCTGAGTTGCTTGTAGATTTTGGAGATTAACTCTTTGTCTGTTATTTCATTTGCTATTATTTAGGACCATTAATTTTATGCTTATTTTTTTCTCTGAGCCCCAGCACAGCAACAGACTGTTATTGTGCTATTATTAAGTCAATAAATGTACTGATACGATTTCAGTTTCAGTTTGCAATCCATTAGTCAGAAGCAACTGCCATTGCTTAAAACACATATTTCTACCTGATAATGATTGTTGGAATGCTTTTTGTAAGCTAACTTGATCAGTACAGTGGCCTTGTGTAATGAGGTTCATTTATGAAATTACCTGCCATGTCATCAAATCAAACAATGATCACAGATAAATATATAAGTAGATTGACTTTTTTTGCTTTTTTTTTTGGTTTAAACATATGAAAGTTTGATAATGATATCATTTACCAATACTTTAGGTTGGATTTGCTGAGCAAGTCTTTCATTTGTGTATTTCATAGAGATCCTCTACCTATTTTTTATTAAAATGTAGTTGTATTTATATAATAAGCAATGATTGTTAAATGTCATCAAAAAGGTTAATTTGACATTTTTATCATCATTTTGAGCCTTCTTATTGTCAATAAATCAAAAATATCTATCCCAAAATACTAGGAGAGAGGCAAAGAGATGGAGGAAAAGAGAACTTCAGTTAGGGACACATCCTCATTACAACTGGAGCAGATTTCCTACAGATTTCAGGATAAAATTATACAATCATAAAATTTGAATTAAACTGCTGGAGGCAACCTTAGAACTAACTTATCTACTCCTTTGTTTTTACATTTAAGAAATTTTACATTTATGAAACTAGGAACTGGATTCTAAGTATTAACCAGAGAAGTATCTTAAGTCTCTGATTTGAATTGTTATTTTTTAATAACAACTTTACTGGGATATAACTGATGCAACATAAAATTTACTGTTTTAAAGTATACAATTCAACAGGTTTTAGTTAGTTAACAGAGCTGTGCAACCATAACCAATATCTGATTTTGGAGCATTTTTCTTCACCCCAAGATGGAAACCAGCACCTATTGAGTCATGTTCCATTCCACCTTCAGGCAGCTGCCAGCAGCCTTATCTACTTTCTATCTCTATACATTTGCTTGTTCTGAATTTCATATACATTTAATAGGACAATATGGGGGCCTCTGTGGCTGGATTATTTCTTAGCATAATTTTTTTAAAAATTACTTAGGATAATTTTTTAAGGTTTATCCAAGTTGCAGCATATAACAGTATTTTATTCATTTTTGCTAAATAATATTCCATTTATGAATATGCTGCATTTTATTCACCCATTCATAACTTAAGAGACATTTGGGTCATGTCTATTGTTTTGCATTCTGCCCTTCAACCCACAAAACCCTCTCCTATCCTAAAAATCCTCTCTCTCAATTTATATTAACACACTTCCCCATATCACTACCAAATATTTTGGAAAATACAGTGCATTTACCTTTTTCTCTCATAATCCATTGAGACAGAGGTTGTCAGCTGCCTATCCAGTATCCATGCTCCTGTTCTTTATCTCTAACGGGACTGTGATCAAAGTGCCTAGCCAAACTATTTTATTTCCCAGTCTTTCTGGAAGCTAGGAGTATATACTGGGTTCTAAGCAGAAGTTATGTGAACTTCAAAAAAAGTGTTTAACACGGTTCCTCCTGCCATTAGCCCTTTCTCCTTCCTGTTGTCTATAATACACATCTGGTGTCTGGAGCCCCAGCAACCATCTGGACAATGAGAAGAAACTTTTGGAAAGAGAAGTCACGGCCAAACACAGAAGAGTAGGAAGATAAAGGAGTTTCATACCAGATCTGGGATGTCTTCCTACCTTCCTCATGAAGGAAACAAATCTTTAACATTTTGTTGTTTCATTATGACTTTCTAAATTATCAATTCTTTCCTTTAAAGTCTTTCTCTTCTCTTATTGATTGATACAGCATTGGATGCAGATATTTTTAAAAAAATGACATACACAGTAAACTATGCATGATTAGATGGTATTAAGGCTGTGAACTTTAGGGTTTTTTTTTTTGTTTTTTTTTTTTTTAAACATTTATTTATTTTGGCGGGGGTGGGTAGGAAGGAGCGTGGGCGGGCCACTTCCAGTAGTCTTTGATTTGTCTAGTTTCATCCATCTTTGTTCTTTGGCCCATGTGGGCCTCCCATCATGGTGGCCTCTGTTGTCGCAGAGCACCGGCTCTGGGTGTATGCGCTCCAGAGCTCCGGCTCGGTAATTGGACACATGGGTTCAGCCACTCCGCGGCATGTGGGATCTTCCCAGGCCAAGGATCGAACTGGCGCCCCTTGCACTGCAAGGCGGTGTCCTTACCCACTGGACCACCAGGGAAGCCCTGAACTTTAGTTTTAATATGTAAATAATATTTAACATAATGAAGTTCATTCCACAGACCACACTGATTTTAATAAGTGGATATCTTATACATATGCAAAGAGAGTCAAGAATATATGCAAAATAATTAATTGAAAGCTCAATGGTTTTCTGATTTCTATGAATTAGCTGAGGAGTTTTTTTAGAACACAAATCATTCACTAATTATTTTTAAGCTCTCAAAATCAAATAGAAATTAATCTCAATTTGATCTTAAAGCAGAATATAATCACTGTTGACATTTAAACTCATCAGAGAGATAAGATATTTAAATTTTTACCCATATATAAATCATTATCTTTGAGCCAAAACTAATCTCAATTGATATACTTGTGCTACCCTCAATCATCTCTGCATTTTTTTTTTTATCTCTTTGTTCTAACAAAACTCCTCTCTTAAAGGTCACTCGTTAACCCAAGTTGCCAAATTCACTATTTAAATGCTAATCAAAAAGCCCCTTCTTCTACTTTTACCACATATACCAAAGTCTTTGAACTCTGTTCTTGTTTCTTTTTCTTCATTGTTCACCCCTGGATTTTCTCCTACTTCTGAATCACTGATTCCTCTCTTTCAGCTCCCTATTAAATATTAGCTCCCTCAGATGTCATGCTCAGTTATTTCCTCTTACTGTATGTCTCATATAATGCCAAAACTTTCTCTTACCAGTATGACTATGCTACCAAAATTCATTCCTCAAACCTGACATTTCTCTTGAGCTCCACACTGATGTTTCTGAGCACCTGCTGTCCTAAGAGAATATCTCATAAACAATTTAAATAAGTATAAACCTTACTATCATTTTATCATTTAGTCACCCTTCAGACTCTGTTCTGCTCAATGACTGAAGCAGTAACACCAGAAACAGCACCACAAGATCCTAACGCACAAAGGGGAAAGGTAAAAATCTTGTGCAACGAGTAAGGGCTCTTCCAGTTTCAAGTAAGAAAATTCTAACCCTGCTCTGTTTAAGCAAATAAGGGAATATACTGACTCACATACTTCTGTAATAAACTAGCTGCTGACATGATTTAATACTGTTGTCTAATCATTGTCTTCTTTCTCTAATATCACACACAAAATTAAACTCAGAATGACTCAAAGGCCTAAATGTAAGGCTGGACACGATAAAACTCTTAGAGGAAAACATAGGCAGAACACTCTGACATAAGTCACAGCTATATCTTTCTTGACCACTTCATAATGAAAACAGGACGTCAGCTTCCAGGCACTTATCAGCACTTCTACTACTCTTGTGTAGGCACAATCCTCACTTCTCAGGAGGACTACAAGAGCCACTTGATGGGGTTCCCTGCCACTATTCTTCCTTCCTCTATCCTAACATAGCAGCTACAGTGATCAACCAGAGTAACACCAGATCATGTTACTATTCTGTTTAAACCATCCTAAGCCATCACAGTGTGCTCAGAGGAACAGCCAATATTTATCATGGTCTGTGTGCTCCACACTGGGTCCAAACCCCTATTTCATTCCCTCTCTTGCCTCATATCCCAGTGTTCATCCCTTCACTCATTCAAATCTAACTTTTCATCAGTTTTTTTTTTTTTTTTTAGGAGGGGCGCTATTTTGGGATTTCACTGCAGCTTCAGGCTTTTCTCTAGTTGCAGAGAGTGGGGGCTCCTCTCTAGTTGAGGTGAGTAGGCTTCTTGTTGCAGTGACTTCTCTTGTTGTGGAACTTGGGATCTAGGACACATAGGCTTCAATAGTTGTCGCACATGGGCTCAACAGTAGCTCCAAGGCTCTAGAGCACAGGCTCAATAGTTATGGCTCACAGACTTAGTTGCTCCACAGCATGTGGGATCTTCCTGGATCAGGGAGCGAACCCATGTTTCTTGCATTGGCAGGTGAACTCTTTACCACTGAGCTACCAGGGAAGCCCTTTTCATCATCTTTTTAATTTCAAAATCCAAGCTGCTTATCATGATCTACCTGGTTTCTGAGTTTCTCTTCTAGTGCTCTCCCTGCTGGATTACCTCACTTGGTGCTTGCCACATAGACCATCTTGTTCTTTCTCAAACAGTCCGTCCTATCTGAGGGCCCTTGCACTAGCTTCCAACTCTGCCTGGACTGCTCTTTCCCCAGGTGGCTACAAGAGCAAGTCTTATCTCCAATCCCTTCAGGTCTCTGCTCCAATACTACTTGATCAGGAAGGCCTTTTAAAGTACACTATGTAGGATAACAACCCATTATCAGCCTGTATATTTCTGTAAAACATTACCACAAAATATGCATCTGTTTTTTTTCCTGTGCTTCCCTTATAGGTCTGAGGAGGTTAGGCAAAGCTTTCCTAAAAATAAGTGGTGCTGGACTTCCGTGGTGGTCCAGTGGGTAAAGAGTCCACCTTGTACTGCAAGAGGTGCCGGTTCAATCCCTAGCCAGGGAAGATCCCACATGCTGTGGAGCTGCTGGACTGGTGTGTCCAATTACGAGCCAGCGCTCTGGAGTGCATGTGCCCAGAGCTGTTGCTATGCTACAGCAGAGGCCACTGTAATGGGAGACCCACACAGGCCAAAGAACAAAGATGGATGAAAATAAATAAATGAAAGACCAATAAAAGAGGCCAAACATTTAAAAAAAAAAAAAAAAAGTGGTGCTTCAGCTGAGACAAAAGTAGGAATATACCAGCAATAAATTGGAAGAATCACATGCAGGTAAAAATGTTAGAAATGATAAGGCTCTGGATCAAGAAATGGCAGACACAGGAAATAACTATATTGTAAAAAGTACCATGTAAGTTATGCTAAGAAGCTTGTCTTTTATCTATAGCACAGTGAAAAATTTAAGGAAGTAGGATTATGTGATTAGAATTTCATTTTGAGAAGATATTTTTAGCTGTTTGAAGAAAAGATGGATTCACCAGCAGATAAGGTTTAGGAAAGTTAGTGAAAGGCTCTTTCAATGACAGATGTCAGTGTGCCATGTGGTGGCTTCTGAGATTCCTCTTCTACAGTATTAACCATGAATCTCTTGCAGCCTCTTGAATGTGAGAGTTGGACCATAAAGAAGTCTGATTGCTGAAGAACTGATGCCTTTGAACTGTGCTACTGGAGAAGACATTTGAGAGTTCCTTGGACAGAAAGGAGATCAAACCAGCCAAACTTAAAGGAAATCAACCCTGAAAATTGGAAGGACTGATGTTTAGGATGAAGCTCCAATACTTTGGCCACCAGATACGAAGAGCTGACTCATTGTAAAAGAGCCTGATGCTGGGAAAGATTGAAGGCAGGAGGAGAAGTGGCTGACAGAAGATGAGATGATTCAATGTCATCATCGACTGAATGGACATGAGTTTGAGCAAACTCAGGGAGCTGATGAAGGACTA
Source organism: Tragulus kanchil (assembly GCA_022376925.1). Taxonomy (NCBI): domain Eukaryota; kingdom Metazoa; phylum Chordata; class Mammalia; order Artiodactyla; family Tragulidae; genus Tragulus; species Tragulus kanchil. The sequence goes on from JAIOJX010000025.1 coordinate 93,163,250, forward strand.
AGAAAGCCAGTGTGCTGCAGTCTATGGGATCATAAAGAGTCAGGCATGACATAACAAGTGAAAAACAACAACATTTTTAGTACCTTAAAAGGCAGACTTAACTTTTCCGTGAGTATATGAATTTTCTTTCATCCTTAAATAGGCAATCAAGGACTATCTATACTTGGTTTAAAACATTGCTTTTAATTAGCTGAGGCTTTGAATGCAGGGAGTAATTAAGGAACTTGTGCCAACATCCCCTTAGAGCATCCCCTGCTGTTGTAAAGAGAAAGCAGTACAAATAGAACAGGAAAATAGAGCATAGATTTCAAATTGCCCACAATTTGCTGTGAATATATTCATGTCTGCAGTTCACAAAGGCAACAATTTTCTTTTACAAGATAATGATGTCCATGAGATGGAGTTTTAATGGGATATTTCTGTACTCAAACAAACATTTGTGCATGTTTCCATTCATCCATTTTTACAAACTAAAGTGACAAAATGATACCCAACATCCTTGATGATGTCAACTCTAGTGCTTTTAACTGGCATCTCTTTCTGTATTATGTTACTTACTGCATTCATCCTTATAGGTGCCTCTTTTAGACATCTGAGTTTGACCTTGGTCTATCATTTTTAAAACCATAAAATCACCAGAAAACATTTGTCAGGGAGTAGTACTTCATAATGGCTTAAGTCAGTAACTGTCTCAACTAGTAAACAGTTCCATATGATTAGGAACTTAGCATAGGATCTTAAATCAAAAGTGTGTAGATTTAGAAAGAAATTAGTTGGATTTTGACTTTATCCCAAGTCTATTTTCACATGGTAAATTTATAACTACATATAGAATTACCCTTATATATAATGTTGTCATTCATTCACTCAGTCATTATCTGACTCTTTGGACCCCAGAGCATGCCAGGCTACATGCATAATAATTAAGGTATGTGTGTGAAATACAGTATTTTTTTTTCTGAATCTGTGTATATGTGTGGGTGGGTGGGTGTGCGTGTGCAGGCAGGTGTGCACATGTATGCACACTTGAAACTTCTTTAGTAGGTATAGATAGTCTGATTCCATAACTAAAGACAAAACTTAAAATCCATACAGTCATGAAAGAGTTATGTGTGAACCTAAACTTGATGTATATGTTAAAAATCTGTGAGGAGTTAATTAAGTTAATTATGTTGTATTCTACCAAAACTACATTTACCAGGGTTTATCACAAAGCATACCTTAAAAGGCAGACTTAACTTTTCCGTGAGTATATGAATTTTCTTTCATCCTTAAATAGGCAATCAAGGACTATCTATACTTGGTTTAAAACATTGCTTTTAATTAGCTGAGGCTTTGAATGCAGGGAGTAATTAAGGAACTTGTGCCAACATCCCCTTAGAGCATCCCCTGCTGTTGTAAAGAGAAAGCAGTACAAATAGAACAGGAAAATAGAGCATAGATTTCAAATTGCCCACAATTTGCTGTGAATATATTCATGTCTGCAGTTCACAAAGGCAACAATTTTCTTTTACAAGATAATGATGTCCATGAGATGGAGTTTTAATGGGATATTTCTGTACTCAAACAAACATTTGTGCATGTTTCCATTCATCCATTTTTACAAACTAAAGTGACAAAATGATACCCAACATCCTTGATGATGTCAACTCTAGTGCTTTTAACTGGCATCTCTTTCTGTATTATGTTACTTACTGCATTCATCCTTATAGGTGCCTCTTTTAGACATCTGAGTTTGACCTTGGTCTATCATTTTTAAAACCATAAAATCACCAGAAAACATTTGTCAGGGAGTAGTACTTCATAATGGCTTAAGTCAGTAACTGTCTCAACTAGTAAACAGTTCCATATGATTAGGAACTTAGCATAGGATCTTAAATCAAAAGTGTGTAGATTTAGAAAGAAATTAGTTGGATTTTGACTTTATCCCAAGTCTATTTTCACATGGTAAATTTATAACTACATATAGAATTACCCTTATATATAATGTTGTCATTCATTCACTCAGTCATTATCTGACTCTTTGGACCCCAGAGCATGCCAGGCTACATGCATAATAATTAAGGTATGTGTGTGAAATACAGTATTTTTTTTTCTGAATCTGTGTATATGTGTGGGTGGGTGGGTGTGCGTGTGCAGGCAGGTGTGCACATGTATGCACACTTGAAACTTCTTTAGTAGGTATAGATAGTCTGATTCCATAACTAAAGACAAAACTTAAAATCCATACAGTCATGAAAGAGTTATGTGTGAACCTAAACTTGATGTATATGTTAAAAATCTGTGAGGAGTTAATTAAGTTAATTATGTTGTATTCTACCAAAACTACATTTACCAGGGTTTATCACTTTTTAAAGCATATAATTTTATTTTTTTGACATTTATTTTTTAATATATTGATATTTTTAAAATAATGCTGAATATTAGGAAGGAACTCTCAGTAGGTACCCATTAAGAGGATACTTATTTCCTCAACTGCTCATCGTGAGCTATGTGCTTACTCAATAGTTACCATATTGTTATAATGGCTTTCAGGTAAAATTTCATTTAAAGAATATGCTGCAGATTTAAATGGTCCAGTTATTTGGAAGATAAAATGAGATAATTCATGTAAAGGAAAGGTGCACAATAGTCAGCAAATGTCAACTCTTTCTTCCTTTATTTTTGTCATTCAGTATTCCTCTTCCCCTTTCTCCCAGCCTTCACTCCTGCATATTACCATGTCCCAAATAATAATTTTGCATGTAAATGAAATAGAAACATTTTATATTGAAAAACCTCCCCCAAATGCATATTAAGAAATAATTCTTTGATATGATATTATTTACAGACTATTCTGCAGAAATAAAAGCCAGAAAAGATTTCTGATCATTTTCTCTTTCTGACTGCTGATATTTTATATTAACCAGTGATGATTATAGCAAACCTCCATGTCAAGATATCACAATAGAATAATGAATATGTATTCTTGATAGTGAAAAACATTTTAATTGTAAACAATATTTATAAATTAGGTATGTAACTAATGTTAACGTTACTCAATGGAAACTTAGGGTATAAATATTTTTGTCTTTTTTTTTTTTTTTTACTTTCTCTACTTTTTTGGAGGGGTTTGAGTCATTTTTTAAAACTTTTACATATGGGGGGAAAAGCATAAAACAGAAAGTAGGGGCTTTTACCTGATGCTTAGTACGTGTCAGGTCCTGTTCTAAGTATTAAGTTACTTTACACCCACAAAAGCTTTGGGATGAGGAATTCCCTGGTGGTCCAGTGGCTAAGACTCTGTGCTCCCAATGCAGGGGGCCAAGGTTCAATCCCTAGTCAGGGAACTAGAGTCCACATGCTATAACTGAGACCCAATGCCACCAAATAAATATAAATAAAATATTAAAAAAAAAAAGCTTTGGAATGGTGCTGTAACCCCAACTTCAGCCTCCAGAGGTAACATTATTTTCACCCCCTTCCCCTAACATTCATTCTTCTCCTTAATATCATTCTTATCATCTTATGATCACTCATGTGTCCATGTGTCCAACACTAATTATGAATGATGAGAGGACACAGATCCTCTTTTAACTTCTCCTTCTCCTGTTGTTGGTTAGGAATTGACTGGTGCATAATCTACATTAAGCCACTTAGCTCAACTCTGAGCTCGCCTTGGGTGTCTAACATAAGAACTTGTCCTGATAGTTAGATGTCAGGTCATCTCAGCAGCCATGACTTAATGTCAGCAGTGCTGGTCATCACACCTTGACCTGATCCACCCTGCAGTGACTGTTCTTCCTGCTGATTCATCTACATCATCCTTGTATCCTGCTCATCCCTCTCTCTCTCATCCCCCAGCTTCCAAGTGAATCTGGGAAGAGGGCATTTAATTTCAATAAATCCCTTTTCTTTTTCCACAATTTTTTTTTCATGTAAAATAACTTTTTGTTGCTTTTAACTCAGATCCTTGATACTGAAATTAGGACTGAAAGTAAAGCTAACATTGTGTGCATGCTGTCGTGTTCAACTCTGCAACCCCATGGACTGTATTCTGCCAGGCTCCTCTGTTTGTGGGGTTTCCCTGGCAAGATTAGTGGAGTAGGTTGCCATTTCTTTCTTCCCGACCCAGGGATAGAACTTGTATCTCCTGCATTGACAGATGGATTCTTCATGACTAAGTCATTAAGAGACTCTAAAATGTGGTCTTAGCAGAGCCAAGGAAGTTGGGTGGAAGGGTTTAGTGGTGAGAATTTTACTTTCTCTACTTTTTTGGAGGGGTTTGAGTCATTTTTTAAAACTTTTACATATGGGGGGAAAAGCATAAAACAGAAAGTAGGGGCTTTTACCTGATGCTTAGTACGTGTCAGGTCCTGTTCTAAGTATTAAGTTACTTTACACCCACAAAAGCTTTGGGATGAGGAATTCCCTGGTGGTCCAGTGGCTAAGACTCTGTGCTCCCAATGCAGGGGGCCAAGGTTCAATCCCTAGTCAGGGAACTAGAGTCCACATGCTATAACTGAGACCCAATGCCACCAAATAAATATAAATAAAATATTAAAAAAAACAAGCTTTGGAATGGTGCTGTAACCCCAACTTCAGCCTCCAGAGGTAACATTATTTTCACCCCCTTCCCCTAACATTCATTCTTCTCCTTAATATCATTCTTATCATCTTATGATCACTCATGTGTCCATGTGTCCAACACTAATTATGAATGATGAGAGGACACAGATCCTCTTTTAACTTCTCCTTCTCCTGTTGTTGGTTAGGAATTGACTGGTGCATAATCTACATTAAGCCACTTAGCTCAACTCTGAGCTCGCCTTGGGTGTCTAACATAAGAACTTGTCCTGATAGTTAGATGTCAGGTCATCTCAGCAGCCATGACTTAATGTCAGCAGTGCTGGTCATCACACCTTGACCTGATCCACCCTGCAGTGACTGTTCTTCCTGCTGATTCATCTACATCATCCTTGTATCCTGCTCATCCCTCTCTCTCTCATCCCCCAGCTTCCAAGTGAATCTGGGAAGAGGGCATTTAATTTCAATAAATCCCTTTTCTTTTTCCACAATTTTTTTTTCATGTAAAATAACTTTTTGTTGCTTTTAACTCAGATCCTTGATACTGAAATTAGGACTGAAAGTAAAGCTAACATTGTGTGCATGCTGTCGTGTTCAACTCTGCAACCCCATGGACTGTATTCTGCCAGGCTCCTCTGTTTGTGGGGTTTCCCTGGCAAGATTAGTGGAGTAGGTTGCCATTTCTTTCTTCCCGACCCAGGGATAGAACTTGTATCTCCTGCATTGACAGATGGATTCTTCATGACTAAGTCATTAAGAGACTCTAAAATGTGGTCTTAGCAGAGCCAAGGAAGTTGGGTGGAAGTCAGTGGAACACACCTATTCAGTGGTTGGAAGACTATAGTTATTAGTACATGGACATGGACATAATTATTTTTGTCTATCTGTATTCTAGTGAATCAGATCATGGATGTATTGAAGATTTTGTAATGAAGGGACTTTGGAGGAAAAATTTAAATGGAAGAGTGTATTGACCATTTTAAATGGCCTTCAATAAATTCCTACATGAAAGAGGTACAATAGTTTTGATACTGGCATTGGGAAGCAGAAGGAAGAAAATAAGACCTTGACTAGTATGTTTGATATCTATTCAGTTGCCAGAGAGTCTAGTACCCAGAATCTGGAAAGACTGGAAGAGCAATTATCTCAGGAAAATGCTGTTGCTCCCTGTTCCTCATCTAGGCCTCTGCTATTAATAATTAGCTCCTACTAATAGGAAAGGAAAAGGCTCGATACTCCCCTTGACAAGAACCCCTCACATGAAGCCTGCAGGAAGAGAGGATTTTAGTTGCATTTTCATCTCCAAGCTTATTGTTTCAAATTGCCCCCAAATGACATCACTAAAACTGTCACCCCAAACTGTATCTCACCTCCAGGGCTTATTCCACCACAAATTGCTGGGTCCTACCGTCAGAGTTTCTGAGTAGGTCTGAACCCAAGAATTTGTATCTCTAACCAAATTCTTAGATTGTGCTGCTGCTGCTGAACCACACATTGAGAATCACAACACTAGAGGAATGAAAAAAGAGAGGTAGAGAGAGAGAGAGAGAGAAGAGAGAGAAAGAGAAATGAAGGTTCCTTGTCAAAGAAACTCTGCTGGCTAGAAATGAACTTCAAAACTTCCAGTTATGAGGATCCCTGTCTTTGGCTGATGGCCTATGAAAGAAACAGCCAGGAAGCCTCTATACTTTTAAGGAATTTTATTGCCAGATAACTTCCACATCTGTGATCTTAGATCCTGAATAATCTCTAAATTCCTTAACTAATAGGAAATGAGCCTCTACCAGAAAGGAGTGACATAGTCTGTGCCCTTCTCAGAGATGGCAGTGGAGGATAAGAGAAAAGAAACATCCAGTCATAACCAAGTCAGTGGTGAGTAGATGGGCAAACGAAGGAACTCCCAGATGAGGGAGTCTTGTCAAATCATGGATATTGGGACCAGTCATTCCTATGTGACATTTTCTAAATGAAAGTTTTTACTTTAGTCACCCTTTTCCTCCTGCACAACTTATTCTTATATGTGCTCTATATAGATAAATGTCCATTTAACTATAAATTACTGAGAGTATATATGAGAAACTATACTTGGACTTAAGAAAAGGAATGTATGTTACCCAGGGTCAGCTGCTTAGTCTCTGAAGAGCTCCTCAAAATGACTGTTGCTAAAACAAAATCAAGTTCATTGCTTACCATTGTGAAGGAAACCACTGATGGGCTATTAGTAGCACTTCAGAATAACAAGGTCAAAGATTAGGGTCTTGTTGTGATTTACTTTATCTGGGGATATTTCCACATGACAGGCAGATGAAGATTGGGCCAAGTTTATTATGTAACAGTTGAGGGTTTCGCAAAAAAAGTTTGAAGAAGCCTTGGATAAACAGAATAGTTAGGATCATCTCCAAGCTTATTGTTTCAAATTGCCCCCAAATGACATCACTAAAACTGTCACCCCAAACTGTATCTCACCTCCAGGGCTTATTCCACCACAAATTGCTGGGTCCTACCGTCAGAGTTTCTGAGTAGGTCTGAACCCAAGAATTTGTATCTCTAACCAAATTCTTAGATTGTGCTGCTGCTGCTGAACCACACATTGAGAATCACAACACTAGAGGAATGAAAAAAGAGAGGTAGAGAGAGAGAGAGAGAGAGAGAAAGAGAAATGAAGGTTCCTTGTCAAAGAAACTCTGCTGGCTAGAAATGAACTTCAAAACTTCCAGTTATGAGGATCCCTGTCTTTGGCTGATGGCCTATGAAAGAAACAGCCAGGAAGCCTCTATACTTTTAAGGAATTTTATTGCCAGATAACTTCCACATCTGTGATCTTAGATCCTGAATAATCTCTAAATTCCTTAACTAATAGGAAATGAGCCTCTACCAGAAAGGAGTGACATAGTCTGTGCCCTTCTCAGAGATGGCAGTGGAGGATAAGAGAAAAGAAACATCCAGTCATAACCAAGTCAGTGGTGAGTAGATGGGCAAACGAAGGAACTCCCAGATGAGGGAGTCTTGTCAAATCATGGATATTGGGACCAGTCATTCCTATGTGACATTTTCTAAATGAAAGTTTTTACTTTAGTCACCCTTTTCCTCCTGCACAACTTATTCTTATATGTGCTCTATATAGATAAATGTCCATTTAACTATAAATTACTGAGAGTATATATGAGAAACTATACTTGGACTTAAGAAAAGGAATGTATGTTACCCAGGGTCAGCTGCTTAGTCTCTGAAGAGCTCCTCAAAATGACTGTTGCTAAAACAAAATCAAGTTCATTGCTTACCATTGTGAAGGAAACCACTGATGGGCTATTAGTAGCACTTCAGAATAACAAGGTCAAAGATTAGGGTCTTGTTGTGATTTACTTTATCTGGGGATATTTCCACATGACAGGCAGATGAAGATTGGGCCAAGTTTATTATGTAACAGTTGAGGGTTTGTGGAACAGCAAAGAAAAAGTTTGAAAGCAAGCCTTGAAGAATAAACAGTCTAATGATCATAGTTGAGAGATCTACTGAGATACCCTGCAAGAGAAAGCTGAAAAAAGTTTTTTGCCACTTCACCTTCCAAACACCAGACTCCCTGAGATTTAGGCAGTCAATCAAATACAAAGCATGTTAATTTAGACAATAAACTATGTGATTATAAATGGTTTTAATTTTTATCAGAGCTCTTAGAATGTGGATTCAGTAACTGAACCCATCTTTGGATTGCATTTTTTGACATGACAGGTGTGTTTGTGAGGTCTGTGTGTGCTTGTTTTATGTAAGCTGGAGCAGGTTTGAAGTGATGTGTTGAAAGAAGTGTGTGTCTGGCTATTGAGTAGCCTGAGGAGTAGGCAAACGTGGGCATTTCTATTTGTTGCCAGAATCCATGTGCGTTTTGCGTAGTGTCTGATTTCCATTTGGGATCCATGTATTAATAGTTGAAGAGAAGCTGACTCCACTCCTGGAATCCAGTGGTGGATGTGACAATATCTAAGTGATTAACACATTTTATTCCCCTCCTAGTATTGGGTGATCACATCGATTGATTTAGTTGTATGACCGAAGCCTGCCTTATCAGAATGGATCCTGAAACACTTTCTGGAACTCTTGGTCTGGATGGCATTGTGTCTGAATATGAGAGTTGCTTCAGCCACCAGACTCACCTGAGAGAAGCCAGCGTAAAGACAAGGGCTACGACTCTGCAAGAAGGACAGAGCAGACAGAACCTCTGAGAAATGCAAAACAAGCCTCCGATTCTTGCATTCAAAATTATAACCTCAAAATTATCTCAGTGCTTCAGATGCTGTTCCAGCACCACAAAGGACAAAGCAAGGAAATCCAAACTAGACCACTTTGCTTTGCTTTCCTCTTTCACTCTTTCCCCTGATTCCTTTCCTGAAGCACAAGAAGTACTTTCTACTCCTCCCTCTCTGATGGGAACTTCCCTGACAGAATTCATTGTTGTGATTTACTTTATCTGGGGATATTTCCACATGCCAGCCAGATGCAGATTGGGCCAAGTTTATCATGTAACAGTTGAGGGTTTGTGGAACAGCAAAGAAAAAGTTTGAAAGCAAGCCTTGAAGAATAAACAGTCTAATGATCATAGTTGAGAGATCTACTGAGATACCCTGCAAGAGAAAGCTGAAAAAAGTTTTTTGCCACTTCACCTTCCAAACACCAGACTCCCTGAGATTTAGGCAGTCAATCAAATACAAAGCATGTTAATTTAGACAATAAACTATGTGATTATAAATGGTTTTAATTTTTATCAGAGCTCTTAGAATGTGGATTCAGTAACTGAACCCATCTTTGGATTGCATTTTTTGACATGACAGGTGTGTTTGTGAGGTCTGTGTGTGCTTGTTTTATGTAAGCTGGAGCAGGTTTGAAGTGATGTGTTGAAAGAAGTGTGTGTCTGGCTATTGAGTAGCCTGAGGAGTAGGCAAACGTGGGCATTTCTATTTGTTGCCAGAATCCATGTCCTTTTTGAGTAGTGTCTGATTTCCATTTGGGATCCATGTATTAATAGTTGAAGAGAAGCTGACTCCACTCCTGGAATCCAGTGGTGGATGTGACAATATCTAAGTGATTAACACATTTTATTCCCCTCCTAGTATTGGGTGATCACATCGATTGATTTAGTTGTATGACCGAAGCCTGCCTTATCAGAATGGATCCTGAAACACTTTCTGGAACTCTTGGTCTGGATGGCATTGTGTCTGAATATGAGAGTTGCTTCAGCCACCAGACTCACCTGAGAGAAGCCAGCGTAAAGACAAGGGCTACGACTCTGCAAGAAGGACAGAGCAGACAGAACCTCTGAGAAATGCAAAACAAGCCTCCGATTCTTGCATTCAAAATTATAACCTCAAAATTATCTCAGTGCTTCAGATGCTGTTCCAGCACCACAAAGGACAAAGCAAGGAAATCCAAACTAGACCACTTTGCTTTGCTTTCCTCTTTCACTCTTTCCCCTGATTCCTTTCCTGAAGCACAAGAAGTACTTTCTACTCCTCCCTCTCTGATGGGAACTTCCCTGACGTCAGAATCTTTCAGTCTCTGAATGTCTTATAGGAACATTCTATTGTTGCAGGAACAGGGACCCCTTCCAGGGCCTGAAAGCAGGCTCTTGTCTAACACGCAGAAATGAATCATCTGAGGAGACACATATGCTGACAAAGCAAGAGACTTTATTAGAAAAGGGTGTCCAGGGGAAAAACAGGAAGACAAGGGAACCCAGGAGAACTGCTCTGCCTCAGGCCTCATGGACTGGGGTTTTATGGTAATGGGATTAGTTTCCAAGTTGTCTCTGGCCAATCGTTCTGACTCAGGGTCCTTCCTGGTAGTGGACACATTGCTCAACCAAGACAGATGCCAGAGAGAAGGATGCTGAGAGGTGGTAGGACACATGGCATCTTCTTTGGACCCTTCCTGATTGTTTTCAGTTGGTGGTGGCTTATTAGTTTCATGCTCCTTATTAGTCCTCCTGTTGCAAAATGTCATGCAAATGGTGCCTGGCCATGGTGGATGGTTTTAATCAGTGTGTTTCCCCTAACATGGTGACCCAACTCATATGTAGATATCTCAGTATGTGAAAGGAAAGTGTTATAATTCCACGAAAAAATTTTTCTTTCTTTTAAAGCTCTGGTATTCAAGGCAATTGTTTTACTAAGTGGTCAAAAATGTCTACTTTAACATTCAAAGCTGAGCAATGAATTTTCTGTCATGTGCTATCTACAATCACTCTGAAAAAACTGAAGCCTAGTCAGCACATGGGAATATCCAGGACAGTATATATTATGGGTCTCCAAAATGATTCTATTTTCATTCTGCCTTCAGCCAATTCCCCTTTACCCCATCATCCCCACTTCTAGTAAACACAAGCCTGACATTTCCCTGAGTTTGTTTTTGAGGCATATTTGATATACAACACTGTGTTGGTTCCTATTATACAACATAACAATTCAATAATTCTGTATGTTTCAACATGATCAACACGATTAGTTTAGCTTTCATCTGTCACCATGTAAAGACATTACGTAGCTACTGACTGTATTCCCCACACTGCCCATCTCATACCCATGACTCATTGACTTCACAACCAGAAGTTTGAACCTCTTAATCTCCCTCACCTATTTATTTTGGTTTTTACAAAAGAGTCTTTTTTATTTTGAAAATGTCTCTGTTACAGACATAAACCCAACTCACACAACAAAATCAAAAAATATAAACCTCCCTGCCCCAACTGGGGCAACCAAAAATGCCTCCAGACCTTGTAACTGCCCCAGTTGAGAATCCCTACTTTAGGTCTCAGGTTAAAGTGTCACATCCTCACGGAATCCTTTCTTGGTTCAGTCATCCTCACTCATTTACTTGTGTTCTTCTGTCATACGCTAATATAAATTTATAATGAAAACTACTTGGGAGTGATTATTTGTTATTTCTAATGGTCCCTTCCAGTAGATTATTCAGGTTCTGAAGGTAGAGACTGTGACTGAGTTTTCTTTTCTTTTCTTTTTTAAATTACTATTTACTAAGCATTCTCTCTAGAACAATAGTTACTGTTTACATTTATTAGCAAACAAACAAATGCTTGCTAAATGAATAAATTAAGAGTTGGCTAAATAAACAACACAAGACATCGCATGTCTAATAGTTACAAATCTGAACTCATCAGCTGCTCTTATTTTGGGAAATAGCACCCAATTATTTAGAAACAAAGAGAAGGAGAAGAAAAAGACAGAAAATAGAAAGAAGTAAGAGAAAGACAAAACCAACTGCATGAGTGAAGGTTCAGGAAACTAGGTGGTGTCAGAATAAAGGGTGTTACTGAGAAACAGGGGCAGAACATCCTATTTCCAGGCTTGAGTATGGTTGTATACTTAGATAGATACTTGCTTGCAAATGTCTGACTTTCCAAAGGTCAGAAATGTGCTCTGTCAAACGTGAAACTTTCTCCAGGCCCTTCCTATGTTCCTTATTCCTGATATTCAAAGCTATTCACTGTGAAATATTGCACTAATCAGTAGCTATCCTACTTTTCTCCAAGTTTTCCTAACTGTAAAAATGGTTAACAAAAAAACTGACATCATCACATTGTTCCAGAAAATTTCTATTGTTGTCAGGAGTTGCACATAGGTTGGTTCTAGACAGTTCTCAGAATATTAAGAGATGCTGCAGACTTGCCCAAAGACACAGTAGCTTGTCGTGGCCCTGCTGTGGTTTCTAGTCAACAAGGGAGAGTAAACCCTTTAAAATCACATTGAGAAAATGGTAAATGTAGAGGCATCACATTTCATGTTTTCAAACTTTATTACAAGGCTACTATAATCAAAACAAAATGGTATTGGCATAAAACCAGATATGTGGACCAAAGGAATAGAATCAAGAGCCCAGAAATAAATCCATTCATATACAGTCAACTAATCTTTGACAAGATTGACAAGAACACAACAACAGGGAAAGGATAGTTTCTTTAACACACTGGATATCCACATGCAAAGAATAAAACTGGACCCTAATACTATACACAAAAATAACTTAAAATGGGTTAAAGACTTAAAATTATATCTGAACCACAAAACTCCTAGATGAAAACAGAGAAGTAAAATTTTCATGACATTGGCCTTGGCAACGTCTTTTTGGAAATGTTCCAAAAGCAAGGCAAGAAACGTAAAAATAAACAAATGGGGCTATAGTAAACTATAAAAGCTGCTACAGAGGAAACAAACAGGAAAATGAGAAGGGAATCTATGGAATGGGAGAAAATATTCACAAATCATATCTGATAAAGTATTAATATCCACAATATGTAAAGAACTCATACAATCCAACAGCTAAAACACAACACACACACATACCCAATTTAAAAAATGGGTAAAGGACCTCAGTAGATATTTTTCCAAAGAAGGCCTACAAATGGTCAACAGGTACATGAAATGGTGTTCAACCTCACTAATCATCAGGGAAATGCAAATCAAAACCCCAGTGAGCTATCACCTCACACCTGTCAGAATGGCTATTATCAAAAGATAAGAGATCACAAGTGTTGCAGGGTTATAGAGAAAAGAGAACCGTCATGCACTGTTGATGGGAATATAAATTGGTGCAACTACTTGAAAACAGCATGGAACCTCCAAAACAATTAAAAATAAAACTACTGATAATCCCACTTTTGTGTATATATTCAAAAGAAAATAAAATCAGTATCTCAAAGAGACATCAGCACAGCCATACTTTTGCAGTGTTATTCTAAATAGTCAAGATATGGCAAAACCTAAGTGTCTGTCAATGGATGAATAGGTGAAGAAAATGGGAAATATATACATATGAATGAATGTTATTCACTTTAAAATAGAAGAAAATCCTGCATTTCCAATAACACAGATGAATATTAGGCTAAGTGAAATAAGTCAGACACAGAAAGATAAATAACGGATGATCTCACTTATATGTGAAATCTGAAAAAGTGAATCTCATAGGAGTAGAGAGTAGAACTGTTGCCAGGTTTGAGGAGTGGAGGTTGGGAAATGGAGAGATGTTGGTCATGGGGTACAAACTTCCATTTATAAGATGAACAAAATCTGGAGGGTTTTAACATACAGCATGTTGACTCTAGTTAATGACAGTGTATTTTACACTTGAAATTTGCTGAGAGAATAGATCTTGTGTTCTCACACAAAAAGAGGCAAGTGACAAATGTGTCAATTAGCTTGATTTCAGTAATCATTTCACAATGTATACATGTATCAAATTATCGTGTTGTACCCCTTAGGTATATACAGTTTTTATTTGTCAATTATACCTCAGTAAAGCTGGAAGAATAAAAGGAAGAAAATGTAATGCATTATTGCATGCACAATGCAGAGAACTTTGAACACACAGACAAGAGAAGAAAGACAGAATAAACCCACATATCAAAAAAATGGTCAAAAAAAAGGAAAACAATGAAAACTCATACAATCCAACAGCCGGTAAAGGACCTCAGTAGATATTTTTCCAAAGAAGGCCTACAAATGGTCAACAGGTACATGAAATGGTGTTCAACCTCACTAATCATCAGGGAAATGCAAATCAAAACCCCAGTGAGCTATCACCTCACACCTGTCAGAATGGCTATTATCAAAAGATAAGAGATCACAAGTGTTGCAGGGTTATAGAGAAAAGAGAACCGTCATGCACTGTTGATGGGAATATAAATTGGTGCAACTACTTGAAAACAGCATGGAACCTCCAAAACAATTAAAAATAAAACTACTGATAATCCCACTTTTGTGTATATATTCAAAAGAAAATAAAATCAGTATCTCAAAGAGACATCAGCACAGCCATACTTTTGCAGTGTTATTCTAAATAGTCAAGATATGGCAAAACCTAAGTGTCTGTCAATGGATGAATAGGTGAAGAAAATGGGAAATATATACATATGAATGAATGTTATTCACTTTAAAATAGAAGAAAATCCTGCATTTCCAATAACACAGATGAATATTAGGCTAAGTGAAATAAGTCAGACACAGAAAGATAAATAACGGATGATCTCACTTATATGTGAAATCTGAAAAAGTGAATCTCATAGGAGTAGAGTAGAACTGTTGCCAGGTTTGAGGAGTGGAGGTTGGGAAATGGAGAGATGTTGGTCATGGGGTACAAACTTCCATTTATAAGATGAACAAAATCTGGAGGGTTTTAACATACAGCATGTTGACTCTAGTTAATGACAGTGTATTTTACACTTGAAATTTGCTGAGAGAATAGATCTTGTGTTCTCACACAAAAAGAGGCAAGTGACAAATGTGTCAATTAGCTTGATTTCAGTAATCATTTCACAATGTATACATGTATCAAATTATCGTGTTGTACCCCTTAGGTATATACAGTTTTTATTTGTCAATTATACCTCAGTAAAGCTGGAAGAATAAAAGGAAGAAAATGTAATGCATTATTGCATGCACAATGCAGAGAACTTTGAACACACAGACAAGAGAAGAAAGACAGAATAAACCCACATATCAAAAAATAAAAAATCAGTGTGTTTGGGGTGCGCATGCTGCCGATGTAGTCTGCTACTCTGCCTCAGCCAGCTTCTCTGCCCACCCTGCCTGCTCTCTGCCAGCCTGGGTTGGTGGGAGTCCACCAGTTCTGGACCAGTGGCCTGGAACTCATGTGCCTATCTTGGAGCTTGAAGCCCTGAACCAACTCCCCTGTTGGTCTTCTAGTTAGCCTGGATGTAGTCATTAAGAAAGGGAACATGGACACTTATGTGGCTCCACGTCTGATATGGGACACTGGTTCTATCCCTTATCAGGGAAGATCCTACGTGCCTCAGAGCAACTAAGCCAGTGCGCCCACAGCTACCGAGCATTAAGTGCCCCAGCTGCTGAAGCCTGCACGCCATATAGCCCACAATAGGAGAAGCCACGACAATCAGAAGTCTGCCCACTCCGACTAGAGAGTAGCCCCTACTCTCCACAACTGGAAAAAGCCTGAACACAGCAATGAAGACCCAGGGCAGCCAAAAATAAAATAACGATGTGTCATTCACCCCATGCACCTGATAGGCAGTAGAGGGATACAGACAAGAGAGCCAGAGCAGTCTCTCAGGGGCCCCTGAGCTTCAGAGGAGTCTGTGACATAAAAAGACCCTGAGACCCTGACCTAGAGGAATGTGAAGCCATGAGGCTGCTGAAGTGTGCCCTGAGGCAGGGGAGAGCTTACCTCTACTCAGTTAAAGTCTAAAGGAGTGCAGGAGACAGAAATCATCCAGCACAGTCACTCAAGCTTGCAAAATACACTTTGTGAGAGATTCATTCTTATACTGTGGACTTTGGTATATACACACTTGTCAACAGGCTACATGTCAAGATATAAGCATAAAGCAGGCTACCTGGAGCCTGAACCTAGGAACCAACATTGAAAATGCCTAAAGGAATACGGGGGCTTAGTCAAGACTCCACAGCTGTTCAGGGTGGATTTAAGATTGGACTTTGAGCCTCCTGACACTACATTCCTCCGTGCTGGGCAGAAGCCAAAAGCTGCGCAGAGTGCCTGACCTGCAGCATCCTTTCCTGCTCAGTTGGGACGGCCATGAAGCCCCTCCTGCCTAAGGTGAAGGCAGTACGGAGTCCCTTATTCTACAAACTCAAGATTCTTATAGAACCAGAACTTCACAAATGGTCAGGAAAAGAACTGCAGGCCTAAAATTACGGCTTTGGTTTGTCAGAAATCAAAGACCATTGACTGGATTTTGTTAACACACATTTTTTATTTATGTTCTTTCTCTTTTGATATTTAAAGTCTTTTAGATAGCAAAGAATCATCTTTTCATTTCTGGCAGAAAATTAGGCAGAAGAAATAAATCTAACAGAAAACACTGCTATTTCCTAAGAATACTCCAAGGATTAAAATACAGTTAAATCCCCCCCTCAAAAAAAAAAAAAATCCAGAAATACTCATTCCTTCTTTGGGTGTATGACTGCAATTTTTAAGAGATACTTTTAGTATAGGTGTCTAGGTATAGCTTGGAAATCATTTTTACTTGCTTCCAGATTACTGCATCTATTCCTGTCAGATTTAAAATTTATTTAAATATATGGTGATACCTGATGACTAAATCTCAGGCAGCTTACAGTTAATAAAGAATGCCAACAACTGTATCTGGTACTTAAAATAGTATAGAGATAATTATGACATCATTAATGTTATTCTCAAATATAGTGGTATGAATTGAACATTAAAAACAGTTCAGGACTTCTCTGGTGGACCAGTGAGTGAAGAGTCTGCCTTGCAGGGCAAGGGGCACTTGTTCGATCCCTGACCAGGGAAGATCCCACTTGCCATGGAGCAGCTGGACGGATGAGTCCAGTTGTGAGCCAGCGCTCTGGAGCGCATGCGCCTAGAGCCAGTTCTCTGCAGTGAGAGGGGCCACTGTGGTGGGAGGCTCACACAGACCAAAGAATAAGGATGGATGAAAATAAATAAATAAGTAAATAAAAAACAATAACAGAGGTCAAAATTTAAAAAAAATAAAGAGTTCAGAATCAGACAAGAAATCTCATAGAACTGAGCTCCTTTCAATTCTGGTAACTTGGGTGTTTATGTTTTGCAAAGGTGGATGAGAAGTATGGGGAAAGTAACATGGAAACCTACACTGCCATATGCAAAAGAGACAACCATAGTGAATGTGCTGTAAGACTAAGAGAACTTACATAGGGGCCATGTAACAATGTGGAGGGGTGGGGCAGGGAGGGACTGGAAGCAGGGTTCAGGTGGGAGGGGTCAAGGGTATACTTATGACTGTTTTGAATTTATGTATAGCTGTAAACAACAGAACTCTGTAAAAGTAAAATAAAAATAATTATATATATTAAAAAATGGCGGATTAGACAAGTTCCCTCATCTATACTCTCATGTCCCGTATTTCCTTACTCTCTCACACTACCCCCTTACCAGTTGTTTACAATTCCCCAAAACAATTCTACTCTTAAATAGATTCATTTTCATCTATCTAAGACACTGTATGTTTTTGATTAAAAGCATTGTAATGGAAAACCTGAAGTACACCTGAGTCATCTAAAGCGCTTTCTTGAGTCACAAACTGGAACCTTTTGCAGCTTAATTAACGCGGAATAGGTGCCAAACGTCTTATTTGATTGTGCCTAACTTGAGAATGCACTCAATTTGATCTTCTTCAGAAAACACTTAGTCACTTTGCTGTACAGCAGAAATTAACAAAACATAAATCAACTATTCTTCAAAAAGTAAAAAGAAAACACACAGCTCTTAGGCTTATAAAAGAATCGTAGTATACATCAACAAACAATTCTTCCCTGAGCTTACTCAAAGTAGTTTGACAATACGATATTATTATTAATTTTAAGGATTCAAATAGATTTTATTCTTCTTTTTATAGTTTTATATTTTCACTCAACTTTTAAATCCCCCGTTGCTGTTGTTTTTAAATTCACTATTTTTTTGTCATATCTGTGACTTAGGCAATCGAGGGCTCATTTGTTTGACTTTCTACCTTTTTCTCTATTTGAAAATGAATGAGTACTTTTATCTTATCTAGTTTATGAAATGCCACACATAAGTAATCAGTCCACTCCTACAGGGTTTTTTAAGTTTTAATCATAATTAAAAGATTACTACCTTCATTTCCATAAGCTAGTTACTCTAAGTAGTTAACTATAAAAGTAAACTCATAAAGCATATGCCATTAAACCGTATTGATAAGAAACTGAACATAGCAAAGACTATGTACAACAGGGCCTACAGCATTGTAGGGCAATCCTTTTATGTTTTTTATTTATTTAATTTTCTGTAAATAAATTTTCCCTAGCCATTTTATTCCAATTTTGCTCCCAGCCATTAGATTCCTGGATGTTCTTTTTGACCACTATCTAGCATCTGTAAAAAGAAAACTCTGTAAAAGTAAAATAAAAATAATTATATATATTAAAAAATGGCGGATTAGACAAGTTCCCTCATCTATACTCTCATGTCCCGTATTTCCTTACTCTCTCACACTACCCCCTTACCAGTTGTTTACAATTCCCCAAAACAATTCTACTCTTAAATAGATTCATTTTCATCTATCTAAGACACTGTATGTTTTTGATTAAAAGCATTGTAATGGAAAACCTGAAGTACACCTGAGTCATCTAAAGCGCTTTCTTGAGTCACAAACTGGAACCTTTTGCAGCTTAATTAACGCGAATAGGTGCCAAACGTCTTATTTGATTGTGCCTAACTTGAGAATGCACTCAATTTGATCTTCTTCAGAAAACACTTAGTCACTTTGCTGTACAGCAGAAATTAACAAAACATAAATCAACTATTCTTCAAAAAGTAAAAAGAAAACACACAGCTCTTAGGCTTATAAAAGAATCGTAGTATACATCAACAAACAATTCTTCCCTGAGCTTACTCAAAGTAGTTTGACAATACGATATTATTATTAATTTTAAGGATTCAAATAGATTTTATTCTTCTTTTTATAGTTTTATATTTTCACTCAACTTTTAAATCCCCCGTTGCTGTTGTTTTTAAATTCACTATTTTTTTGTCATATCTGTGACTTAGGCAATCGAGGGCTCATTTGTTTGACTTTCTACCTTTTTCTCTATTTGAAAATGAATGAGTACTTTTATCTTATCTAGTTTATGAAATGCCACACATAAGTAATCAGTCCACTCCTACAGGGTTTTTTAAGTTTTAATCATAATTAAAAGATTACTACCTTCATTTCCATAAGCTAGTTACTCTAAGTAGTTAACTATAAAAGTAAACTCATAAAGCATATGCCATTAAACCGTATTGATAAGAAACTGAACATAGCAAAGACTATGTACAACAGGGCCTACAGCATTGTAGGGCAATCCTTTTATGTTTTTTATTTATTTAATTTTCTGTAAATAAATTTTCCCTAGCCATTTTATTCCAATTTTGCTCCCAGCCATTAGATTCCTGGATGTTCTTTTTGACCACTAGAGGGCGACCAGACCCATCTTGAGGACATGCTCCTCTCTGGAGCCTAACGGAATGTGTTCATTGTTCCACCCATCTTTTCATGCATTGATTCACTAATTCATTCATCATTGTTCATCACTCCTCTGAGGCTACTTTCAAAGAAGGTGGGAGCTGTGAGTTTCTCACGTCTTCCTCCTTCCCTATCTTTCCTTGTGTATATCCTTCCTTGTGTATATCCTTCCTTGTGTATAACATTCCTGCCTCTCCAGGACCTTATTCTAACAAGGCATCGCTTATCCTCTATCTTCAACCTTTGCCTTCTTCTTTGGTCTCCACTCACTACCATGTAAATTTTCTAGTAAGGCTCCGATCCTAAAATCCTCCTTCATGCTGGTCTTCCTCTGGCAACTCTTCTAAGTTTAGGACTAAGTCCTAAGTCTCACCACCCACTCACTGATGAGTTCTTACAGTGTTACCTGTGCTCGTTCACTGCAGTTGGACTCAACCAAAACTGCCCTAGAAAGACAATTCATCCTTGATGCTTCCTCTCTTTCTCCCAATAAAGATTCATTACTGAGTTTTGAGGCTGCATCTACTTAAAGGTTCCAGAAGCTTCCTGTTTTCCTCCCTGCCTCATCTTCACTCAGGTCCTCATCACTTCTCATCTAAATTATACCCACAACCTCTAACTGCCCTCATGTATTAGCTTTGTTGCCTTCCAACATTCTCGACCCTCCTGCCAGAGATCTTACTAAGGCACGAACTTTCAGAAAATGAATGAGTACTTTTATCTTATCTAGTTTATGAAATGCCACACATAAGTAATCAGTCCACTCCTACAGGGTTTTTTAAGTTTTAATCATAATTAAAAGATTACTACCTTCATTTCCATAAGCTAGTTACTCTAAGTAGTTAACTATAAAAGTAAACTCATAAAGCATATGCCATTAAACCGTATTGATAAGAAACTGAACATAGCAAAGACTATGTACAACAGGGCCTACAGCATTGTAGGGCAATCCTTTTATGTTTTTTATTTATTTAATTTTCTGTAAATAAATTTTCCCTAGCCATTTTATTCCAATTTTGCTCCCAGCCATTAGATTCCTGGATGTTCTTTTTGACCACTAGAGGGCGACCAGACCCATCTTGAGGACATGCTCCTCTCTGGAGCCTAACGGAATGTGTTCATTGTTCCACCCATCTTTTCATGCATTGATTCACTAATTCATTCATCATTGTTCATCACTCCTCTGAGGCTACTTTCAAAGAAGGTGGGAGCTGTGAGTTTCTCACGTCTTCCTCCTTCCCTATCTTTCCTTGTGTATATCCTTCCTTGTGTATATCCTTCCTTGTGTATAACATTCCTGCCTCTCCAGGACCTTATTCTAACAAGGCATCGCTTATCCTCTATCTTCAACCTTTGCCTTCTTCTTTGGTCTCCACTCACTACCATGTAAATTTTCTAGTAAGGCTCCGATCCTAAAATCCTCCTTCATGCTGGTCTTCCTCTGGCAACTCTTCTAAGTTTAGGACTAAGTCCTAAGTCTCACCACCCACTCACTGATGAGTTCTTACAGTGTTACCTGTGCTCGTTCACTGCAGTTGGACTCAACCAAAACTGCCCTAGAAAGACAATTCATCCTTGATGCTTCCTCTCTTTCTCCCAATAAAGATTCATTACTGAGTTTTGAGGCTGCATCTACTTAAAGGTTCCAGAAGCTTCCTGTTTTCCTCCCTGCCTCATCTTCACTCAGGTCCTCATCACTTCTCATCTAAATTATACCCACAACCTCTAACTGCCCTCATGTATTAGCTTTGTTGCCTTCCAACATTCTCGACCCTCCTGCCAGAGATCTTACTAAGGCACGTCTAACCATGTCAGCACCTTGCTGAGACCCTTCCATCATTCTCTGAATATTCAGTAAATATTCAGTAAAGACAAGAGTGGCCAGTCCCAGACCTCTGCTCACCTCTGCTCTGCATCCCTTTCCACCCATCTTTTCCACCGGATCTTCACACACAAACTTCTGGCTTGTCCTTGCTCCTTTGGTTACCGTTGATTTTTGTACCCACTCTTTCTTCTTTGTTGAATTTCACTGTTACGAGTACTTTCTTTAAACATCTGCGGGTGGTAAACACTTGGTCTTTGTATTTCTTACGAGGCTTTATGTCATTCTTACTTGTGAATGTAACTTCTCTGAGAACAGAATTTTACCCTGACAGTTATTTTTTCCCACTCCTATGAAGAGTCTACTGTTTCCCAGCACGCATCATTACTTTTCAGTTGTTATTCCTAAGTAAATAAATCTATTTTCTTCTCTATTTGCTGGTGTTTCAATTTTTAGTTTGTCCTTATTTTTCTGCAGTTTCACTCTTATGTATGTTATTTTTTTTTTTTAGTTTTATTGATTAGAAGTATGACTTTAAAATCTAAGGGCATCAATCTCCTTTTCCTGAAAAAGTCTGAGTTTTAATCTTTCTCTCATCCTTTCTCTTCTCTCTTCCTTTAACTTCAATTACACTTATGTAGAAATTGATCATATTATCTCTCCTATCTCTTAGCATTCTTACTCCCAATAAAGATTCATTACTGAGTTTTGAGGCTGCATCTACTTAAAGGTTCCAGAAGCTTCCTGTTTTCCTCCCTGCCTCATCTTCACTCAGGTCCTCATCACTTCTCATCTAAATTATACCCACAACCTCTAACTGCCCTCATGTATTAGCTTTGTTGCCTTCCAACATTCTCGACCCTCCTGCCAGAGATCTTACTAAGGCACGTCTAACCATGTCAGCACCTTGCTGAGACCCTTCCATCATTCTCTGAATATTCAGTAAATATTCAGTAAAGACAAGAGTGGCCAGTCCCAGACCTCTGCTCACCTCTGCTCTGCATCCCTTTCCACCCATCTTTTCCACCGGATCTTCACACACAAACTTCTGGCTTGTCCTTGCTCCTTTGGTTACCGTTGATTTTTGTACCCACTCTTTCTTCTTTGTTGAATTTCACTGTTACGAGTACTTTCTTTAAACATCTGCGGGTGGTAAACACTTGGTCTTTGTATTTCTTACGAGGCTTTATGTCATTCTTACTTGTGAATGTAACTTCTCTGAGAACAGAATTTTACCCTGACAGTTATTTTTTCCCACTCCTATGAAGAGTCTACTGTTTCCCAGCACGCATCATTACTTTTCAGTTGTTATTCCTAAGTAAATAAATCTATTTTCTTCTCTATTTGCTGGTGTTTCAATTTTTAGTTTGTCCTTATTTTTCTGCAGTTTCACTCTTATGTATGTTATTTTTTTTTTTTAGTTTTATTGATTAGAAGTATGACTTTAAAATCTAAGGGCATCAATCTCCTTTTCCTGAAAAAGTCTGAGTTTTAATCTTTCTCTCATCCTTTCTCTTCTCTCTTCCTTTAACTTCAATTACACTTATGTAGAAATTGATCATATTATCTCTCCTATCTCTTAGCATTCTTACTCCATGTTTTCATCTCTTTATCACTTTAGGTTGTGAGTGAGCATCCCAAATCTATCTTCTAATTCACTTTCTTTTTTCCTCTGCTATTTCTTTACAATTGCTTAAACTCACCTCTCTAAGAAGTTTTCTTAAAACCTAAACCTGAATTAAGTTTATTTTTCAGGGTCACTATAGTTCCATGTACAGGCCAACGTATAGTATATGCAAACATTTACATTTACCTTTCTGCTTATTTTCTTCCATTTCATATTTGCTATCTTTTAAGGACAAGACTGTGTCTTTTGTCTATACCCCTGTACTTGCTACTGTGACATAAGGTACATTCTGTAAACACTAATTAGCTTCAATATGCACACCTGTCTGGTACTACTGATAACGCTATTTTCACTCTACATCTACTTATACTCCTTCCCTAGTAGACTGTGTAAGGGCAAGAACTGTATTTATTTTGTGCACTATTATATTTTCTGTGTTTGGTACATTAAAAGCACCCATATATATCTATGTTTTCTTTATAATGTGTCTCTCATTACCTTGAAGAAAATTCAAAGGAATGGTCTGTGATTTGAAAACACTGGCAAGATGACTAGAATTGTGGGGCTATTGAAAGATCCTAATTTTAAAAGCACAGCCTTCTCCTGACTTCTCTGACAGTTGATAGGTTAGGTCCCCATTTTATATTTTGAACAATTCTGTCCATTCCAAGCATATTGACTGATTTTTAAAAATCTCAGTGGGCTTGTTGAAAACACAAATAACATTCCAAATACCATAAATCTACTGTGTTTAACCAAAAACAATTTCAAGAGAGGAATAATATAGGCATTATTAGGGAACAATGCTTCTTCCTCATACCTGATGTTTTCTTCTGCGTGAAGAGATATTGATTAGAGGAATACTTCAAGGCTCTCTCCATACGCTCTCCACACGTTCTTCTCTACACACCTCAACTGCTCCATTTCCCAAACACCTGCAAGAAGCAAAACATGTTATTTTTTAATTTAGAAGAAGAAACTGGATGAATAGTTCAGTTCCTTCCTCTTTCCTTACTCTGATGAGTAGGAATCTTCTCTGCTTCTCCAGCAACTCACTCTGCTCCTGTTGGGAGAGATTTTCCATGGTCCAGTATTGCTTTGTAGATACTTGTACCTAACTGGGGGATTCAGTATTAGGTAAATGACTTGCCTACGGACATACACATGTTCTTTCACTGGTTGTTTCAATAATGATATGACATTCTGTCCTCTTTTCCCTGAAACTTTATTTATCAATTGCTTTAGACCTAATCCAAGCAGGAGGAGCTATTTGTTGATGATCCCTCAAAGATAAAAACATATTTCAGCAGAAGGTGGTAGCCAATGTTATGATGACTCAAAGCACTCATTTTTGCCAATGTCATAAAATAGCAATATATTCATACACTAATTCAACAAACATCTGTCAAAATGTGCTAGTTCCTGAGGATACATCCATGAACAAAACAGTCAAAATCTCTTTCTTCATGAAGTTCATGTCATAGTGAAAGAGAAAAAGGAAGACAGAAATACTGGATTGGCCAAAAATTTCATTCAGGCTTTTCTGTCATATCTTAACATTTTTAAGATATTATAGAAAAACCCAAACTAACTTTTGGCCAACACAACAAATGTTATGGGTAAAAACAGGTTAAAGAGATTAAGAGTGGGGTGAGATAGGGAGTTAAAGGGCAGCCTCAGTGAGGATGTAACATTTGAAACATTGCACAAAGAATGGGTAGACGTGAGACAGTGGTTGATGGAATTATCTGGGGTAGAGGAAACAGCTCTGAGGCCGCAAGAGGGAGGAGGCCAATGGGGCTGGAAGAGAGGGAGTGCAGGGGAGGAGAGGCAGAGCTCATGGGATAGCAGGCCAAACAGGTAATGGGAAGAGTGAACAACTCATGTAGAACAGTGAAGACTATAGTAACGATCTCAGCTTTTATTCAGAGCGATGTGGGCTGCTACTGCAGGACTGAACCAAAGGAACAACATTACCTGGCTTGCATCTTCAAGGAATTTCTCTGGCTGCTGTATGAGAATGAACCTACAAGGAGCAGTATAGAAAGAGGGAAATCAGCAGATTACGGCAACGATCCAAGTGGGAGGTGATGATGTCCTGGAAGAGTAGGGGCAGAAATGGTAACAAGAGGTCAGAATCTGGATCCAAGAGGAATTCCTGATGACCTGGCAGCTGGATATGACAGCCTGTGATATTAACTACTTTCCAGGGTGAGTACCTTTTAAAAGATACTGAATAAGCCTCATAAAGTCCATCAGTGAGCCCTGCCTCTAGGCATCATATTTCAGTAAAGTGGAGTTTTTGCAATTTAAGTTACTCCCAATGTAACTGGGAAGTAAAGTCTGATCTAGAAGGACTCACTTCAACATATCACTTGGTAGGGAAATTAAATAAAAATTCTTGCTCTCTGATATCAATAAAGATTTGTAAGAATACATCATGTATACAAATATATGAAACATATAGTTTTAATAAGAAAATGTATGATAAGTCAATATCCAGTCTCATATCCACAGTAATTGCTGAAAGAACATCTCCTATGTACCACATCTAGAGTCTATTAAAAGATGACAATGCATCTGATATCTTGTGAAATCTTGTTCAGTTTAAATCTTTATATGTTTTTTAGGAGTGATGGGAAAATGGATTATTCTTCTTCTTTTATAGCTTTTGCACAAAAGGCCACACAAAGATTCAGCTAAAAAGTAAACATAATAAAGTCTTTTTATTTTTAATTTACAGATCGTTTAATTCAAGGATGACTTGATGAACTCAACCCACAAATGATGATTTGAAGAAGATTATACAATAAAACCCATAAACATTTCTTAAAAGGCTAAACTTGCTCATCCTCTACTATCTAAGGTAAGCTTGTAAAACTATCAATGTACCGAGGTGAGTAATAAAATGTTGGACCAATCATCAGTATTCCTCCTTAGTATCATTAGAATGGAATGAGATAATGCAAAAATTAGCTCTGTCTTCACAGTAGTTCCATGAACATTTGGTGGGAACAAAGGAAAATGTTAATACTTTTGTTATTTGCATAAAGTTATCAAAATTAGAACATGGAGGAAAATGGTCTCTAGTCACAAATGTGTATAAACAGTGTCACCACTCCCCCGACAGTCGCCATCCATGTCACAGCCATGTGTCACTCCCTTTTATCTGCATCCATTCTGTGTTTGAAGAAACATTCAAGCATGAAGCCCAGTGACCTCTACTACCACCAGAGCAAAGGTAACAAAGTAGATGTCAGCATCTCCCTAGACGAACAGGAAGAATGTCAAGGGCCCCGTTTTTACAACATAGTAATCTGGGGATTTTTTCATTCAGAGATCCTATTGTTTTTTTCCACTGCCATCTATAACAAACAGGGAAATGAGGTTTTAAAAAATCAAT
The DNA here is from genome assembly GCA_022376925.1 of Tragulus kanchil. NCBI lineage: Eukaryota > Metazoa > Chordata > Mammalia > Artiodactyla > Tragulidae > Tragulus > Tragulus kanchil. The sequence continues at coordinate 93,189,696 of JAIOJX010000025.1, forward strand.
GTTAAATGTAAACAAATCATTTGGGCTCCACTTGGCCCCACAGTGTTGTATGTTTACTTTACAGATGTAACCTTTTCAGGCATTGGCCAACTCTGGTGGGATAAATAAAATTATCTTCAAAATTGGAGTATGACGTCATCACAAATGGTATGATGGAAACAAGGATATAACCAGTGCCCATTTATCCAGAATGACAGGAAACTGGATAATTGAATAGTCTCATTAGGTCAAAATTATTGTACATAAATTACCAATTTCCCATGAAATAGAGTAAAAATAGAATATATTTAAACCACAGTAAGTACAAATTAACCCATCTGATTCACAACAGTAACTATACCATGCTACTAATTCTGAATACCAATTTAGGCTGCCAGATACTGGGTTGAATCAAGGCTAGCTTTCTAATTTGATCTGAAAGTTGTTGATTTCAATGAATTTCTGCCATATGAATACATCGTTATTTGTCTTTCTGATAGAGGTGTAAAAGTATACATTTTTAAAACTCCCATAATTTGAGCTTTTTAAATATCTCAAGGAAAGGAGAGAAAATCACTAGGATAATCCTCACACAAATATCATAAAGAAAAATACACATGTATTTTCTACATTACTTCTAGTTACCATATAGTGCAAGCCTTGTGGCTTAAAATATTTTAAAATTCTGGTTGAAGTTGCAAATAATTATTTAAACTGCACACACATGTACTATACTTGCTTTTATATTATTGCAAGTATAGACCAATCTAATTAGAAAGACTGAATTTGAAGTATAATAAATCTGAATATGAGATATCCTGGAAATACTTTATCCTGCTTTTGGATACTGATCAGGAAACGGTGTACGTTTTTCAAATCCAAAGATCAATCTTACCTTTATTTTGTGCATATTAAAGTTTCAAATTCTGTATTCAACATGGGGCTGTACTTTGATATGAACCAAAAGCACTCTGCTCATCTGAAACTTTACTAGCCTCCTAAGCTGTAAAAACACCTTCAATTTTTGTTGAAATTATAATTCTAGGAGGAAGAAATTAATTCTAATTCTAGGAGGAAGGAAAAGTTAAAGGAGATTCACAAACCTGAAGCATCGCTGGCCCCTGGCATCACAGGCAGGAGCATGGGGGAAGATTCAGTGTGAGGCTGCAATATCTCCCTTGTTGTTGTTCAGCTGCTAAGTCGTACCTGACTCCTCCGTGACTCCTCGGATTGTAGCCCAGCAGGCTCTGCTGTTCATGGGATTTCTCAGGCAAGAACACTGGAGTGGGTAGCCATTTCCTCCTCCAGAGGGTTTCTCCTGCACTGGCAGGAAGATTCTTTACCACTGCAGGGAGAGAACAAATAAGCCAAGATAGCCTGGTCAGACTCTCTCCCCACAGCGTCTCACTCTTGCCACAGGTTTTGTAAATAATGTCAGCCTAACAGCTGAGATCACTTATAGCACTGCGCATGCGCTTCACAAGGTACTTGCTTGGTCTCGGGCTACTTTGTGCCCAACGCTTGTATGAGCTTCACTGTGAAAGCCCTGGTTGCGGCTGCACTGGGGCTACATTGGAGCAACATCATGACTTTGTTATATGAGGTTATGTTATAGCTACATTATGGTTATGCTATGGCTGCTTCTAGGGCTGTTGGGTCAGCCAAAAGAGAGGCTGTGTTATGGCTGCTGTGTCAACCAGGAGAGAACAAAGGTGTCTGCAGTTCCTACTGCTCCTCCAGTCTCCTTCCAGCCTCTTTGCTTGAGCCTTGTTTACCATGTATTCAACAAACAGTGTGAACAGCAAGTCAATTGTTATCATGAACAGGATGATCAGTGATACAAGCACTGGGCCACCTTATCCCCTCTGCCTACATTCACCTTCTTCTGATTGCTGAACCTATGACTTTCAGAGGCTCACCTTTTTCTACCGGAGTTACCTTACCTGCAAGGGACTGGTAGGTTCGGTTCCCACATTCACACACGGTACCAGGTTGACCTACAGACAATGACTGATTCCTTGAAGGGTACAAAATCCCCACTCCTTTGCCTCCAATTAAGACCATCTCAGAAATAATTCAAACCCCGGAGATCCTCGTGGGATCAGGTTGAGCTACACCTGAAATCATATGATTGTGTGGCTTCTTTTCCCCAACTTGTTTCTCCAGAGAGCCCACTTTTATGAATCACTTGCTCCTGAGTCCTTAATTAAAACTTCTACTTTGGAGAGAGCTTGCTCTACAATGGAGGCATGGCACAGTATTCAATGTTTACAATCAGGGTATCTCAGTTCAGGCAAATAAGTAGTCAAGACAGAAAGCAGATATACAAATGGGAAATATGGGCAAGTGACATTCAATTCAGGATCTGGGGCTGAAAGGCAGTACCAGGGAATTCTAATGGCCACTATCTAAAGGGACTGATATTCAGAACTCCATTCTTTTGGAGAAATGAGACTTTGGCAAATATTAAGAATTAGGGACATGGGAAAAGAAACTGATACTGAGGTCTAGCTATAATACGTGTGCCAAATATTTTAATTTTTTCATGTCTTTTTTTTTTTGTCCTTTCCCCTGGAACACCTACTCACAGACTCCCCATATTGCCTTCTGTTGAATCTGAAAATTTGAATTAGTCTTTGAAAATACAGCCCAGATGTTTCCACATCTACTACACTTTAGAAAGTGTAGTACAGAGAACTCTACTCAGTCATCTTATACAGGAAAATAATTTGAAAAAGATAATTGTATATGTAGAACTAAATCACTTTGCTGTACATCTGAAATTTATACAACATTGTAAATCATATATACTCCAATATAAACAAATATCCCTTTAAAAAGGAAGAAAATAGATGGACATTTATATTGAGAATCCAATCAGTGTTTTGATCTCTCAGTTCTTATTGTAACCAGTTTATCAACTTCCTGTAAAAAGAACTGCACTTAATTGACTCCCTTGTTCAACAAGTATAGAAAAAAAGATTGACTATGGTTCACTTAGATTTCTGTTTTACAGGCTCACAGCCTTTAGGAAGAATAGTATTGAAAGACTTCACCAGCTAATTTCATGATGTAATTATCAATTCAAATGATAGACTTTGTTTTCTTTTTCTCATAATTGTGATTCTTCTTAGCACTACAACGTCTCAATGTTAAATGGAGTAAGACAAATATTATACAACACACAGACTGTGAGTCTCACTGGCTCCAAAATAGCTTGTCTTAAAGTAGTTGTAGCTTGAAGTGCATTCTGAGAGAATGTTATCCATCTGTGCTTTAACCCATCATAGGGGTTCCTGTTATCTTTCTTCCTGACTACGTTTCACCCTCTTGTATTTGGAAAGTGCCAGGTAATTAGAATCTTCCAATGGTGCTTCCTTAAGTTCACCCTCAACACTTAAACCATGTGCAAATCTGTTGATTCTGCCCAGTGTCTAAGTAGTCAGTCTTCTTCTCTCCATCTATAGTGAATTCACTACTTAAGTGTTTTATTGTCTTTATTTGGAGCTATTGCCATAAGCTTGTTACCAGATTTCCTATCTGCAGTCTACTCCTGATACACACCAAGCTTATCTTGCTAAAATAAAATCATATGTTATATCCATTGGATAACTCTCAGTGCTTGCCTATGGTTTTTTGTTTTGTCCTGTTGTTTAATTATTTTACACTGGAGGACAGCCAGTCAACTATGTGGAGATAGTTTCAGGTGTGCATCTAAGAGACTCAGCCATATACACATATTTACATGTATCCATCTTCCCCCAAAGACCCCTCCCATCCAGGCTGCCACATAGCACTGAGCAAACTTCCCTGTGCTATACAGTAGTACCTTGTTGGTTATTCATTTTAAAGATAGCAGTATGCACATGTCAGTCTCAAACTCCATTACTATCCCTTCCCCCTGTTCTTCCCTCCTGGCAACCATAAGATCCTTATCTAAGTCTGTGGGTCTGTTTCTGTTTTGTAAATTAGTTTGTCTGAATCATTTCTTTTTGGATTCCAAAAAGAAGGGGTGTCATATGATATTTCTCCTTCTCTAGCTGACATATTTCACTCCGTATAACAATATCAGGGCCCAACCATGTTGTTGCAAATGTTATTTATTTTAGCATTTCTTTTTCATGGCTGAGTATTATTCCATGCCTATTGCTTTCTGTCAGAGTAGTCAAGTTGCCACCTTTCTTGGTAGTTATTACTTTCCTGAGTGCAGTTCTCACAGTAGACCACATGCCAGCTAGTCTTAAGACAGAAAGCTTTCCTTCCACCCTTCTTTGCCTTTATTTACTCCCACAACCTAGAATACTCTTTCTCCCAATCAGATTCCTATTCATCACTCAATGCCCTTCTCAAACACCTTCTCTACTAAATGCTTTCCTTTGAGTTTTCTAATCCAAATTCATTTCACTTCCATGGGCATTCTAAACTTTAGGGACCATGTCTTAATTTTATCATAGTCATCTAACACTGAAAACAATACCTGGACTATAAAGCATTTTCAATTAATGTTTATTTAACTAAAGGGCTTTCTGACCCTTCTGTCATGGAACATGATAAGCTCCAACTGACAGTCTCCAGTATAATCCTCTTTAAATCTGAACTTTAAACTACTGCTATGATTACTCAGATAAGACTTAAATGAGCTTGTCATTCCAATTATTATATAATGACTCTCTGGAATTCATCCAAACAAGAACATATTCTTGGAGGCCCTAGGATATGATAGGCACTGGCAATAAAAGTGTAAGCAGGGTGGATATCATCCCTGTCCTCATGGAGATGACAGTCTGGAGAAAGACCTAAGTACGCACACCTGTACACACAAAGTAAAAATTATCCTATTCACTTCAAGGAAAGTAAAAGATATACAACAGAGTACAAGAGATCTCAGCCTATCTTACTTGTCATATAATCTCAGTGTCTGAAAAATTACCAGAGTTACAGCCAGAGCTTATTACAAATATACTGAAAAAAATAGAATTTTTCCTGCTTTGCTATTATACAATATTGAACAAAAGTCAGGGAAAACTGTCAAGAGGCCAATTCATCTTACTCAGTTCATCTTTTTAATTCAGCAGAGGTGAAAAGTTTTCAGCATTGCTTATATGAATACTTATACACAAAAAGGCCCTTATATATTATATGAATCTCAAATTTAAATATACGTGAGAAATGGGAGAAATGGTAGAAATGTGGAAAATGTGGGAAAAGGCAAAACAGAGATAAATGAGGATAAGCTAAAAACAGAATAATAAAAATGAAAGGGGGAAAATATAAGTAAAATTATAAAGAGAAAAACACAATTGGAGTGGACATAGTGGATTTTTTCTACTTGTCTCCACACACATTAAACTGTTTACTCAGTACCTGGCATTCTTTCTTGTTTCTCTATCAATACTAAAAGTTAAAATGATTTTCATGTTATGAAATTGTTAAAACAGAAATGAATCTTAATATTTTTTACAGTTAGAGATACTATAAACTTATCTTAGTTTTTAAAACCAAATACATTTTGTATTTTACTTAAAATGTTTTGTGGATTGTATCATCTCTGTTGGAACTACTCTATCGTAGCCACAGATAACACAGAAACAAATGAATATGTCTCTGTTCTAATAAAACCTTATTTATAAAATCAAAGCTATAATTTTCCAATCCCTACCTTGCAGTAAAATGTACCATTCAATATACATGCATACTTTTGTGCAAAGTGCCATGCATATGTTTGAGTTATTTAATGTCTCTTTCATATGGATCAGGCTATATATTATTCTAGGGTTCAGTCTGCATTAAATTATTTATACAATATGAAGTATATGTGAAATATACTGTAATCAGTATCCTATATTATGTATGCGACAGTGTCTGATTTATATATACACTAACCTTTGCTTTTATGATCCTCAGTTTTTGGTAATCAATGTTTCTTTTTAATAATTATCCTTTCTAATAATACTGCATTAATACAAATAGCAAGTTTGATATACTTGTGCATGTATATGCATCATTAATATTTAAGCTAATCACTTTCCCCCTCTGTAGCTCTTGTGACTGTGAATGTCATTATGTAGAAACAGGTCTAGCCACCTAATCCTTCCAATTTATTCTCTTCATTGACAGTTATGCCTTATAGTTGGGCCAATAACAATCTTTTTTCCCATAGAAATATATTAATACCATTGGGTAGTAATTGGTATCTCCTCTCTAGGAGAAAATGCAAACATTTCCAGGAGAGTTACTTTAATAGAAAATGTCTTTATACCTTTGTTTCAAATAGACGATTTTAAGAGGAAACATGCACTCAGTTTTCCAAAGAAGGGCAATGTCTGGCCCATTACTTAGGCCCTATCAGTTTTCTCAACTGAGAATACTATCATAACCCAGCAGACAATCCCTTTACTTTCCTTTAGCCCAGTGCAATATGCGGTTTCCCTGACTCTTCTCTTGGCCCCATCACTGGTGCATGTGGCAGGACTAGAGGTGCTGAGCAGAGGCACCTTTAAGACACTAGAGATGACTGGATATTTATAAAATGAAAGTCAAAATTGTGCACTGTAGAAAAGAGACAGGGAATTCTGCTCTCCCATTTAAAGGAGCAGGCACAAAGCCAATTATTTTTTCTAAACTCAAGGCTTGTATTACATGGTCATTAAGTCTGAGCTCGCAGAAATGAAGTTGACAGCTAAATTACAGGCAAAAGTCACAGTCAAGTAGTGATCCTGCAGCCTTTACTCACCCATCTATGTATGGAGCTATTTCTGTGTTTGAAGTGTTCATCTGATCCTGCCAGGTCTACCCAGGTGGAACTCCAGATGAAGCCTTAGAAATCAATGGAGGAATTGTATGCAGACAGGATCCAGGAAGGCAGGAAAGCAGGGTGGAGATTACGGTCCCTGGAAAGACAGCAGGCTTGAATTAGGCCTTTGATAATACATCTATTAAGCCTGACTAGCATAACAGTTGACGACATTCCTGTCCTGAATTTGTAGATTCAGCTATGTTTCCTCAAACCACAAGGTGAAGGAAAACAAGCAGCCTTTTCTTCAGTTATGGCAAAAAAATGGTTGATCAAGTTATTTTATGTATATATGTATGTGTGTGTGTATGTATTATGTATTTCTATATATTATAGATATGATATATAATAAATAATATATTTATGTATTATAAATATCCATATATTTATGGATATGTGGGGCTTCCCTGATAGCTCAGTGGTAAAAAGTCCACCTGCAATACAGGAGATGCAGGTTAGATCCCTGGGTCAGGAAGATGCCCTGGAGAAGGAAATGGCAACCTACTCCAGTATTCTTGCCTCAGAAATCCCATGGACAAAAGACCCTGGTGGGCTACAGTCCATGGGGTCAAAGAGTCAGACATGACTGAAGTGACTGAACATGCACCATTTATACATATATATAGAGGTATAATATACAAATATATATCATCTATAAATACATATAAATATTTACCTATATAAACACAAGAGAATGACATAGCCTAGCAATCATATTTCCTTTTTTCTCTTCTTTTTTGGCCCCATCACTGGTGCATGTGGCAGGACTAGAGGTGCTGAGCAGAGGCACCTTTAAGACACTAGAGATGACTGGATATTTATAAAATGAAAGTCAAAATTGTGCACTGTAGAAAAGAGACAGGGAATTCTGCTCTCCCATTTAAAGGAGCAGGCACAAAGCCAATTATTTTTTCTAAACTCAAGGCTTGTATTACATGGTCATTAAGTCTGAGCTCGCAGAAATGAAGTTGACAGCTAAATTACAGGCAAAAGTCACAGTCAAGTAGTGATCCTGCAGCCTTTACTCACCCATCTATGTATGGAGCTATTTCTGTGTTTGAAGTGTTCATCTGATCCTGCCAGGTCTACCCAGGTGGAACTCCAGATGAAGCCTTAGAAATCAATGGAGGAATTGTATGCAGACAGGATCCAGGAAGGCAGGAAAGCAGGGTGGAGATTACGGTCCCTGGAAAGACAGCAGGCTTGAATTAGGCCTTTGATAATACATCTATTAAGCCTGACTAGCATAACAGTTGACGACATTCCTGTCCTGAATTTGTAGATTCAGCTATGTTTCCTCAAACCACAAGGTGAAGGAAAACAAGCAGCCTTTTCTTCAGTTATGGCAAAAAAATGGTTGATCAAGTTATTTTATGTATATATGTATGTGTGTGTGTATGTATTATGTATTTCTATATATTATAGATATGATATATAATAAATAATATATTTATGTATTATAAATATCCATATATTTATGGATATGTGGGGCTTCCCTGATAGCTCAGTGGTAAAAAGTCCACCTGCAATACAGGAGATGCAGGTTAGATCCCTGGGTCAGGAAGATGCCCTGGAGAAGGAAATGGCAACCTACTCCAGTATTCTTGCCTCAGAAATCCCATGGACAAAAGACCCTGGTGGGCTACAGTCCATGGGGTCAAAGAGTCAGACATGACTGAAGTGACTGAACATGCACCATTTATACATATATATAGAGGTATAATATACAAATATATATCATCTATAAATACATATAAATATTTACCTATATAAACACAAGAGAATGACATAGCCTAGCAAGCTCTAAATTTAGCAATCATACTTAAATGTACTATTATTATTTCAGGTTTTAAATCTCCTTTCTGCTTACAGTCTTAGCAAGAATACCAGTTTAGTAGTGTCAGCTAAATTTGAATTTCAGTTAAATAATCAATAATGCTGTAGAAGTATATACTCTCTCCAATAGTGGGGACATGTATTCATTTTTGTCAGAAATTCAAACTTAATTGGGCATTTGCATTTTATCTGGCAGTTCTAATTCTTAGTAAAGCATGGAAGATGGAAAGGGATGATATTTCATATGGGAATATTAATTATTGGATGGATAGATTGGCACTGAAGTGTTCCATGCTATGGTTCATTATAGATCAAATGAGATCAGCTTACTTTTTTCTTATACAGATACACATAATTAATTCAGAATAACTGGGGAAAGCCAGTCCTAAATGGTAAGATATCTGAAAGTAAATGATACAATTTAAGGAAAGGAATCTTACAGAATAAAGTCAATCACCAGGAGCTCAAAAATATTTACTGAAAGAATTATGTGAGATAAATTGTTAATTATCGTATAGCTGGCATGACTGTTAATTACAATTGAGGCTTATTAGTATGATTAGTAAGTATATTCCCTTGAAGAAAACAGATAATTGTCATTTAAAGTCCCTGAGAGTTAGACAGCAACACAGAAAGGGAGAAATAATAAAGATTATTAGACAAAGATTAAAGGGAGGAAAATACTCTCTTCTTGAAATAAACACAAGAAAATAACACTTTATTAGATGGTTATTATTATTCATATATTGGGGTTGCATATTTTTGCCAAGCAGTTCATGTAAATCAGCTCATTTTCTCTTTAAATACCCAGGGTATATCTCTATGAGAAAGATACGCCTATGGTCTCCATCTTCTAGAGAAGGGAACTGGAGCTTAAGACTGATTAAGAAAAATTACACAGAGGCAGTTCAGAGTTCTTAATCCAGATTTTACTAATACTGTAAATTTCCATGATCCTAGCCATTAAGTTATATCAACCCCAAGAAGTCAAAGACCAATCTCATGTGTAGTTGAATATAGGAAATATGTTAGAATACCGTAATAAGTAATCTAAGGTTAAACACCCAGAAATCAGCAGACATACAAGCACAGACAATATAAATTAAGAAGACAAATTAAGAACTTTTCCATCTGATTTCTAAGTTAATTGGATAGGACTCTGACCATATGGTGCCTAGAATCTCATGCTTGGGATGGGAAGGATGCTACTGTGTAGTTTATAAAAGCCCCAAAGTGAATCAGCTACAACCTCCTGGTGGAGAATGCCTGATTTGGACAGGTGCACTTTACTAATACATACAAGTGATTCATTAGGCCACCATATGTTGGGGATACTCATTGAGATACAGGGTTGAATGTGGTAGGAACAGAACTTTTGTCATTAATTACCGCTATAGAAACTGCATTCCACTTTGGACATTCCAAGGACTCATAGGACATGAATAGAGCCCATGTTAGGAAAACATCATTTTGTATAATACTTTATTAAAGTTGCTGCTGGCTTAATTAACTGTGCAGCATCAGGAGGAAATAAAAATTCAAATATACAAAAAGATCAAGATAGGAAAGAAATAAACATCTAAATGTAATAGCATACCTTTTATAAAGTGCTTAGTTGCTTTGATGTTAAAACCTTTCATGCCTTGCATGAGTTTTAGCCACCAAGATTTAGGAAGTCATAGAATAGCACAGTTCTCTTCCACTCCTGGGTTCAAAACTATCTTGAGAAAGGTACAGAGATCAGAGAGATGGATATTAAAATACAAGGTCTATTATAATAAATTTCTGATAGAAAAGCATGACGTCTTAGATTTATAGCCACGGCAGGCCTCCTCTGCTTCACCTTTGAATTGCACCAATGTACGCAGTCAGTAACAAGGAAGCTCCAGGCAATCACAGGCCTGACGTTGCAGGTGTATAACACAGAGGAGTAGAGAATTTATACTTTGTGCAGGCAAGCTGCATCCAAAAGTGAAAGAGAGAAGATGACACAGAGTTGAACATTCTAAGCAGTTTCTCCAAACTCTGTAAACATGCCACTCCTCTCCCCCGGGGACTATCAATGAGGGGTTGAGAAGAGGCCAGGAGTGCCGCTGGAGCTGAAAACAGGAGATTCTCCCCAGACGTGGACTTTCCTCCATCCTATTCAAGTTGAAGCCTCACTTGCTGAAGTCACTTAGTAATTTCTAAGAGATTAAAAGAAACTGGATCCTCTGGAATGAATTTTGCAGTAAAATTAACTACAAAAGAAACACTTATTTAATACTGATGATATACAAGGTCCTGTTCTAGACTCTTTACATATATAAATCCATTTACTCCTTCCAGTTATTATAAAAGGGAGATTCACTGTGGTTCACATTTTACCGGTGGGAAACTGAGGCACATAGAGGCTAAAAATAATCCTACAGGGACTTTCTTGGTTGTCCAGTGGTTAAGACTCTACCTTCTAATGCTGGGTATGGGTTCAATCCCTGGTCGAGGAATTAAGATCCCACATGCTGTATGATGTAGCAAAAAATAAATACATAAATAAAACATTTATTTTAAAGTAATCCTCCTTATTTTTCCCAGTGGTCCTCTTACTTTAGGTCCCTTCACCTTCCACCTGTACTAGAGACACAGGAAATTTTAGCATACTTTTCTGAATATTTTCTTTAGGCAGTAAGATTTCATTTGATTGCCAGCTCAAATTCCACATCCAATATAGAACTGGATAAACTTTGGGTTTCTTTTTTAAACCAACCATCTTCTTTCCTTGGTTTTCCCTGTATCAACCTTCCATGAGTTAAAATAAAACAATTTTCCCTGGTCTATTGAAGGTACAGAGATCAGAGATGGATATTAAAATACAAGGTCTATTATAATAAATTTCTGATAGAAAAGCATGACGTCTTAGATTTATAGCCACGGCAGGCCTCCTCTGCTTCACCTTTGAATTGCACCAATGTACGCAGTCAGTAACAAGGAAGCTCCAGGCAATCACAGGCCTGACGTTGCAGGTGTATAACACAGAGGAGTAGAGAATTTATACTTTGTGCAGGCAAGCTGCATCCAAAAGTGAAAGAGAGAAGATGACACAGAGTTGAACATTCTAAGCAGTTTCTCCAAACTCTGTAAACATGCCACTCCTCTCCCCCGGGGACTATCAATGAGGGGTTGAGAAGAGGCCAGGAGTGCCGCTGGAGCTGAAAACAGGAGATTCTCCCCAGACGTGGACTTTCCTCCATCCTATTCAAGTTGAAGCCTCACTTGCTGAAGTCACTTAGTAATTTCTAAGAGATTAAAAGAAACTGGATCCTCTGGAATGAATTTTGCAGTAAAATTAACTACAAAAGAAACACTTATTTAATACTGATGATATACAAGGTCCTGTTCTAGACTCTTTACATATATAAATCCATTTACTCCTTCCAGTTATTATAAAAGGGAGATTCACTGTGGTTCACATTTTACCGGTGGGAAACTGAGGCACATAGAGGCTAAAAATAATCCTACAGGGACTTTCTTGGTTGTCCAGTGGTTAAGACTCTACCTTCTAATGCTGGGTATGGGTTCAATCCCTGGTCGAGGAATTAAGATCCCACATGCTGTATGATGTAGCAAAAAATAAATACATAAATAAAACATTTATTTTAAAGTAATCCTCCTTATTTTTCCCAGTGGTCCTCTTACTTTAGGTCCCTTCACCTTCCACCTGTACTAGAGACACAGGAAATTTTAGCATACTTTTCTGAATATTTTCTTTAGGCAGTAAGATTTCATTTGATTGCCAGCTCAAATTCCACATCCAATATAGAACTGGATAAACTTTGGGTTTCTTTTTTAAACCAACCATCTTCTTTCCTTGGTCCCTGTATCAACCTTCCCATAGATACTTCAACTGCTAAAACTTCCTTAACAGAGAGGCTATATGTCTGCCTTCCTTCGGATCTTTTCTGCATTTGCCAATCTAATTTTGCTAGATTTTTTTCCTTCTCCTCAGCTGTCTGCTTAGGTCATTTGCAAATTTCTCAGGTGAATCATGATTCTCTGACAACCCATAAAAGAATATGAAGCCAGCCCTTCTCTGCCTACTAGGCATGACACCAATTCCAATGTTTAAAATTAGGGCCCACTTACTTGAAAGGTACCCCACTTGTCCTTCCGCTGGGTCCACTTGACTCTTTAAATGTACATATTTTAAAAATCTAAGTGTACTTGCTTCCCGAGTTTTTTTTCTCTCTGTCTCACCTCAATTTATTCAAGTTTCTGTTATTTGAACTTTGCTTGCTATCTGCTGTCCCTCCTCTGTAAGAAGTTCCTGATATGAACTTTGGTCTTTAGTTCTTCCTTCTTAGTTTGCTCCATATCAGTCTGCAGACTGTAAACTTACTCTTTCCCTCTAGGCCCGTGTCTTTTAAACTGTAGTCTTCAAACTACTAGTAGGCATAATCATCATTTTAAAATATAGTATTATGTAATTAAATGAAACAATGTATAACAGGATACAATTCTCATGATAATTATAAGTATTAGGGGTGACTTCTAGGTGTGTGAGTATGCACTCACGCATGCACGCGCACGCATGTGTGTGTGTGTGTGTGTGTGTGTGTGTGTGTGTGTGTGTGTGATGCTGTGTATTAGAAATCACAGTGTCAGTGCTGCACGAGGTCAGTGCTGGGTGAGAAGTATTCTGGCTCAAGGAGTCTATATTCAGGCAGAGATGTACAGCTGTATGATGAGGGAACAGAAGCCGGCCTAGGGAAGTATTCTTTTTTTCTCGTTAGAAGGAAATGGATATCATTGACAACATACATTTCATTCCAAACTAGAGTTGAGTCTATGAGGCAAAGCTATTGAGATGTAAATAGAGCAAATCACAGAAGAAAAATGAGTCCCAATGACTGCTAACTTCATGTAAAATGATTTGGGTCACATGTTAGAAGCCTTGGATATGATAAGTTGGGCATTTTGAAAAAATTCTGGGACAACTAACCTCCAAATTGATAGCAACTTAAGAAGCTGAATTTTTAAAACCCTTGCTGAATGACAGTAAACATTCATTTGAAATTAGTACAGAGCAATTTAGTATAGCTTTGTTATCCCTCATCAGCACTAGCAACCACAGACAAAGAACTGAGAAAGCAGTAGCTCAGATTGGCCCAAGAGGACCTGGCAGAAAAGGCCGGGGCGTGGGTGAGGCAGTCCTGCAGGTTGGATGATAACCACCACCCTGGAGAGCCTGCTCAGTGCTGGGGGAAGGGCACCGAAACTGTTCTCCAGGTGCAGGCTGTGCATCTGTCCATAATGAGAAGAAAGAGAGGACCCTGGGAAGACAGTCTTTATCACTTCTGGAGACAGATATACTTATTATACATTAGTAAATAGGATGCCTGAGGCAAATCAGTTAGGTAGAGGTTTGAGCATCCTTACTTAAATTTCTGAGCTCTGGTTCTCCTTAAATAAACTGAATACCAACCTAGGTGATGGAGGAAGATGGGGGCTTGGAAATGGCATGGAATTCTGAAAATGATTCCTCTTCTTTCATTCTGCACTACATTCTGAATGTTCTTTCTACTTTCTGCTACTTTACAATAGACTTAATTGATTAATAAGTCTTTTCAAGTATTCAAAGTAGAATTGATTTAATCTTGAAACTCATCTTGAAATTTTAAAATATCAGCTTATTCCTTATTGTTTTTAGTGTTCCATTATCTACTGCTGTATCAAAATACCAATACTGAATGATTAATTTTGTTCCCAAATAGGCAGTTTAGTCAGGGCTCAGTGATATGATACCATGATTCTGATCTACTCAGCCTCAGCTGGGATGCCTCCGAGGCTGGATCTGGAATCATTCTAGATATTTGTTCAGTCCCATGGTTGTCAGTCAGGGCTGGCTGTTGACTGGGACCTCAACTGGGATTGTCATCCAGAACATCTATGGCTTTTCCATGTGGACTACACTTCTCAACAATTTGGATTTTCAAGGCAAGCATTGAGAGAGAGAGAGAGAGAGAGAGAGAGAGAGAGAGATAGAAAAAAAACAGAAGAAGCTGTATCATTTTTATGACTGAGCCTCAGAAACATCACTTCCCCCTGCATTTTATTCATTGGAGCAGTCATAAAGAGCAGTTATCTGATGCATTTTCAGTCATTTTCTATCGTGAAAATGGGTCAGATGACCTTCAAAGTGCTTAAGCATAATTGTCCACTGTCAGAAGTACAGGATGACTCCCTGCATCTCATGGTTTTGTACTTTAATTCACATCATTTCTTCCCTGCTGAGAGAATCCTACTTCCAGCTCAATCATCCAGCTCAGTCATCCACCCAGGGTCAAGAGAGAAGAGAAATAGACATGACATGTCACTTGTACTGCATTCTTTTCATTCAGGTAGTCACAAAGATTTGCCAAGTTTCAAAGGGAAGGGAAGTAGACTCTTCTTGAGGGGGGAATGATAAAGGGCAAAGTGCTGGTCCTGGGGGAATGATAAAGGGCAAAGTGCTGGTCCTGGGGATATTGCTTTGGCCATTTTTGAGAAATACAGTTTGCCATGTTTAGCAAACTTCAAAATAAAAATATACGAAAAGGCCCAACGTTATTTAGTTACAGAGAAAGGAAAATCCAAGAGATTTCTCAAGTGGATGGAGAGGGTGGGTTCTCCCAACCTAAAATCTCCCAAGATTTTACATCAATGGGGATTTTATCCCAGCAGGCAAAGGCATGATTTGACCCTAGAATTTTTTTTGGTGCATCTTAGAGCAGATTCTGAGGATATAAGTAAAGTGCTCTTTTGTTCAAAGATTATTTTAGAAATAAGTAATGGATGAATCACTAAATAGCGTATGGTTATGTTTTTATTGATATGTGACTCACCATGTGCTCCTATCTTTCAGGCAAAACAATGTCTTTCCATGTAGGTGATTTGCTTCATTAGACCTTATCGGGGAAAAGAGTTCTTTGCTTTATGTTTTACTCTGACAAGGTAATGGCTCTGTTGACTGCCTCACTGGGATGCTCCGAGCATCTGGAATCATTCTAGATATTTGTTCAGTCCCATGGTTGTCAGTCAGGGCTGGCTGTTGACTGGGACCTCAACTGGGATTGTCATCCAGAACATCTATGGCTTTTCCATGTGGACTACACTTCTCAACAATTTGGATTTTCAAGGCAAGCATTGAGAGAGAGAGAGAGAGAGAGAGAGAGAGATGAAAAACAGAAGAAGCTGTATCATTTTTATGACTGAGCCTCAGAAACATCACTTCCCCCTGCATTTTATTCATTGGAGCAGTCATAAAGAGCAGTTATCTGATGCATTTTCAGTCATTTTCTATCGTGAAAATGGGTCAGATGACCTTCAAAGTGCTTAAGCATAATTGTCCACTGTCAGAAGTACAGGATGACCCCCTGCATCTCATGGTTTTGTACTTTAATTCACATCATTTCTTCCCTGCTGAGAGAATCCTACTTCCAGCTCAATCATCCAGCTCAGTCATCCACCCAGGGTCAAGAGAGAAGAGAAATAGACATGACATGTCACTTGTACTGCATTCTTTTCATTCAGGTAGTCACAAAGATTTGCCAAGTTTCAAAGGGAAGGGAAGTAGACTCTTCTTGAGGGGGGAATGATAAAGGGCAAAGTGCTGGTCCTGGGGGAATGATAAAGGGCAAAGTGCTGGTCCTGGGGATATTGCTTTGGCCATTTTTGAGAAATACAGTTTGCCATGTTTAGCAAACTTCAAAATAAAAATATACGAAAAGGCCCAACGTTATTTAGTTACAGAGAAAGGAAAATCCAAGAGATTTCTCAAGTGGATGGAGAGGGTGGGTTCTCCCAACCTAAAATCTCCCAAGATTTTACATCAATGGGGATTTTATCCCAGCAGGCAAAGGCATGATTTGACCCTAGAATTTTTTTTGGTGCATCTTAGAGCAGATTCTGAGGATATAAGTAAAGTGCTCTTTTGTTCAAAGATTATTTTAGAAATAAGTAATGGATGAATCACTAAATAGCGTATGGTTATGTTTTTATTGATATGTGACTCACCATGTGCTCCTATCTTTCAGGCAAAAACAATGTCTTTCCATGTAGGTGATTTGCTTCATTAGACCTTATCGGGGGAAAAGAGTTCTTTGCTTTATGTTTTACTCTGACAAGGTAATGGCTCTTGTCCTGTTCTTGAGAAGTGACTAAGATCCTCACTTGGGAAGATGCATTAACTTTTCAAGCTATATAAATTCCATTTATGAAATTATGTCTACCAGGCATTATTATCTCAAAGAGTAAATGCTCTTTCTCAGCATATGGAAGTTACTGCCATGACCCAGGCCCTCAAGTTACACAGGGTGTCACAAAAGGAATCCATTCTGGGAAGTTGTGCTCAAGATCAGGAAAATGGTCAGATGACCTCCAAAGTGCCTAAGCAGTTTTTGTCCACTGTCAGAAGCACAGGATGACTGCCTACATCTCATGGATTTGTACTTTTATTCACATCTCTTCCCTGCTGAGAGAAACCTACTTCTGGCTCAATCATCATAACCTCCACTGAAAGCTTCTCCAATGGACTTAATGGACTTAATTACTATAAGTCCATCAGAATGAGCTCAATGTCATATTTAATTACTTAATTCTTAAATCAACATATAGTCTCTTCTTAGCACAATATACTAAATTACTCTCTATTTTCCTTTCCCATTGGAGACACGGAGAATCGCTGTTCCTCTGCTACCCAAAATAAGCCCTGCCAGATAGAACTGAATTCATGTTAGAATTCACAAACACTGTTTTGAAAATACCAACCCTTGAAATTCACCCTAGACCAGTTAAATCAGAATCTCTAAGGAGAAAATCCAGGCATTAGGGCTTCAGGATTGTTTAAAAGCTTTCCTGGTTAAATCCAATAGTCACTAATGTTGAGGCCCACCAGCATAAAGGGTATTCTCTATGTCTCCTGAATTGGCAGGTGGGTTCTTTACCACTAATGTCACCTGGGAGAGTCCATTTATGGGAGAATATTTTTCAGTGGTAAATACTGTAGTACTACAGGGTCCACGGTTGATTGAATCCGTGGATGCAGAGTGAACCACGGAGGACAGTGATCAGTTATATGTAGGTTAATGGCCCCCATGTTGCTCAAGGGTTAATTTGAATTTTTACATAGTTCAAATATGTCATATACCATAATTTAACATATTGGTGATTACCAAAATATTAAGATATGTTGGTCATTAAAATTACTTTTTCAGTACTTCTGAGATACGTATACATGTGCACATAACGTACACATGCATAAACACAAATGTGGAAATCAGAGCTGCTTAGGTCTGCTCACATAAAACTGCACGAGTTCATTTAGTAAAGCATATGATTGCTACTCTGAAACACATGCAGGAACAATTTAAGAGTTCTAACTTAGAGATTGTATTCCTCATAGTAAAAACACAAGTTGTAAAATAACAATGCATATTACATGATAATAAGTTACTGTCACAGATCACTTAATGCATTTATATTTAGACACTCCTTGTCAGTTTCATGTTATAGGAAAGGGCAGTTTTTGTCCACTGTCAGAAGCACAGGATGACTGCCTACATCTCATGGATTTGTACTTTTATTCACATCTCTTCCCTGCTGAGAGAAACCTACTTCTGGCTCAATCATCATAACCTCCACTGAAAGCTTCTCCAATGGACTTAATGGACTTAATTACTATAAGTCCATCAGAATGAGCTCAATGTCATATTTAATTACTTAATTCTTAAATCAACATATAGTCTCTTCTTAGCACAATATACTAAATTACTCTCTATTTTCCTTTCCCATTGGAGACACGGAGAATCGCTGTTCCTCTGCTACCCAAAATAAGCCCTGCCAGATAGAACTGAATTCATGTTAGAATTCACAAACACTGTTTTGAAAATACCAACCCTTGAAATTCACCCTAGACCAGTTAAATCAGAATCTCTAAGGAGAAAATCCAGGCATTAGGGCTTCAGGATTGTTTAAAAGCTTTCCTGGTTAAATCCAATAGTCACTAATGTTGAGGCCCACCAGCATAAAGGGTATTCTCTATGTCTCCTGAATTGGCAGGTGGGTTCTTTACCACTAATGTCACCTGGGAGAGTCCATTTATGGGAGAATATTTTTCAGTGGTAAATACTGTAGTACTACAGGGTCCACGGTTGATTGAATCCGTGGATGCAGAGTGAACCACGGAGGACAGTGATCAGTTATATGTAGGTTAATGGCCCCCATGTTGCTCAAGGGTTAATTTGAATTTTTACATAGTTCAAATATGTCATATACCATAATTTAACATATTGGTGATTACCAAAATATTAAGATATGTTGGTCATTAAAATTACTTTTTCAGTACTTCTGAGATACGTATACATGTGCACATAACGTACACATGCATAAACACAAATGTGGAAATCAGAGCTGCTTAGGTCTGCTCACATAAAACTGCACGAGTTCATTTAGTAAAGCATATGATTGCTACTCTCAACCATATGCAGGCAAGATTTAGGAGTTCTAGCTTAGAGATTGTATTTCTCCTAGCAAAAAAAAAAGTTGTAAAATAACAATGCATATTACATGATAATAATTTACTGTCACAGATCACTTAATGCATTTATATTTAGACACTCCTTGTCAGTTTCATGTTATAGGAAATGCAAACATTATTAAACATTATTAGTAATACAATTTTGACACAATCATACCAAAGATTGCTCTTTCATGCTCCTAGATCAATTTAGTTGAGAATATCTGATATTTTTAAAGTAATATTTTTTAACAATGATCATTTAACCTCTTATGATCACTTTCATGAGTCCAGTGTATACAACAAAAGATGTATTAAATAAATTGTATGTAGATCCTGAAGTGTAGCAATTCTTACCAGATTGAAACTGACAGTGTGCACTTGATATTTCAATAAGGTTGTCTAGTGTGCGTGGAACTGTGTTTTCCAGCAAACCAAACCTTCTCAGTAAGATAGAATTTTTTCAGATACCTCTCAGTGAGGATAGGAAATGCCAGCAACATGTACATCAGTGTTGAAAATCATGTTTAAAACAGGAGCCAATAGAGCTCTTTCAAACCTATCAGACTGTGAGTATAATGTTTGTCACTTGTGCGTGGTGTAATCATTATACCGCAAATCCTCAGGTTTATGTGCAGGGGGGACCGTGAAAGGTTTCTCTGCTTGTCCATAGTCTCCTCTCTATATTTTCTGAGGATGTAAACTATTAGAGATCCTGGTTTGCTTAGTTAGTGAACCCCTATATAAGCAGGCTAATAATTAGGAAAAATAACACTAACATATTAATGGTCTGCAGCCACATCAACCCAAAATAATTTTCCTGTTCTTTCAAGTGGCAGGAGGGGAGGGGAGACCAGGAGCTGAATTTAGTATATCTTATTTTTTAAATTATGCTTATTTATTTGGTTGTGCCGGGTGTTAATTGTGGCACATGAGATCTTTTTAGTTGAGGCACGTGGGAACTAGTTCTCTAACCATAGGGTCCCCTGCATTGGAAGAACAGAGTCTTAGCCACTGGACCACCACGGAAGTGCCGGCTGTCTAATTTGCAGTTACCCATTAGATAAGCTGCTTAGGTCTGCTCACATAAAACTGCACGAGTTCATTTAGTAAAGCATATGATTGCTACTCTCAACCATATGCAGGCAAGATTTAGGAGGTCTAGCTTAGAGATTGTATTTCTCCTAGCAAAAAGTTGTAAAATAACAATGCATATTACATGATAATAATTTACTGTCACAGATCACTTAATGCATTTATATTTAGACACTCCTTGTCAGTTTCATGTTATAGGAAATGCAAACATTATTAAACATTATTAGTAATACAATTTTGACACAATCATACCAAAGATTGCTCTTTCATGCTCCTAGATCAATTTAGTTGAGAATATCTGATATTTTTAAAGTAATATTTTTTAACAATGATCATTTAACCTCTTATGATCACTTTCATGAGTCCAGTGTATACAACAAAAGATGTATTAAATAAATTGTATGTAGATCCTGAAGTGTAGCAATTCTTACCAGATTGAAACTGACAGTGTGCACTTGATATTTCAATAAGGTTGTCTAGTGTGCGTGGAACTGTGTTTTCCAGCAAACCAAACCTTCTCAGTAAGATAGAATTTTTTCAGATACCTCTCAGTGAGGATAGGAAATGCCAGCAACATGTACATCAGTGTTGAAAATCATGTTTAAAACAGGAGCCAATAGAGCTCTTTCAAACCTATCAGACTGTGAGTATAATGTTTGTCACTTGTGCGTGGTGTAATCATTATACCGCAAATCCTCAGGTTTATGTGCAGGGGGGACCGTGAAAGGTTTCTCTGCTTGTCCATAGTCTCCTCTCTATATTTTCTGAGGATGTAAACTATTAGAGATCCTGGTTTGCTTAGTTAGTGAACCCCTATATAAGCAGGCTAATAATTAGGAAAAATAACACTAACATATTAATGGTCTGCAGCCACATCAACCCAAAATAATTTTCCTGTTCTTTCAAGTGGCAGGAGGGGAGGGGAGACCAGGAGCTGAATTTAGTATATCTTATTTTTTAAATTATGCTTATTTATTTGGTTGTGCCGGGTGTTAATTGTGGCACATGAGATCTTTTTAGTTGAGGCACGTGGGAACTAGTTCTCTAACCATAGGGTCCCCTGCATTGGAAGAACAGAGTCTTAGCCACTGGACCACCACGGAAGTCCCCAATTCAGTTACCCATTAGAAATAAGGTTTGGCATCAAAATGTCTCAAATTTGGCTTGACTCTAAGGGCTGCTGGGTTTACATGCTTTTTTACTGAGGACCTGGGCAGGTTTCTCTTCACCATAGAGGACTACTCTGTAAGACTCCAGGAAGCCTCACTGGCAATTTTAGAGAATGAGAATGGCTGTACTTACCAGAAGCTGCCTCTTCATGTAGCAGGTAGAATGAAAGGGATTCTGCAGAAAGGCCCTTGGGGGACTTGGTGGAAGGATCCTGTCTCCATTCCAAAAGGATTCAGGTTTGATTCCAAAGGGATTAGGCAATAGAACTGCCTCCCAACAGCTCCTTTTTTTGCTCTTTGTTGGAGCAGCAGAAGGCAGAACTCTGCAATCTGAACAACCCGGGCATCCCTGCTGGGTCACGTGACTATGTAGAAGGCCAAGGACGCTAACACAGGATTCAGCCTCTCACTGTTTTACTCCTTAGATGAAAAGAACATTCACCATAGCTATGTTTCGAGGGATAAATGAATTAATACTCATAAATTACATAGCATTGAACCTGGCACAAGTGAGTCCTCAATTACTGAAAATTTTTTGAGATTATTAGTTCAAAACACTTCCAAATTAATATCTAGTCAGGGACGCCCACCAGCCTCTATGCTTATTTAGCCTTGTCTTTGATATTTCACCAGTGACTTCTACTGTTTTTTACATTTTTAGAGCTGAAAGACAAAGTAACTATAAATAAGTTGTATAGATCACAAATCTGTACTTAAAGACTTGGAGAAAGTCAGTCAATTTTGGTTAAAATTATGACAGAAGTATTTCTTCCTTAGAATACATTTCTCTGCCTCAACTTTTATTTTTTCTGGAAAACATGAACCTAAATGAGCTGTTGAATTCTCAGAAGTACTGATTTGAAAGTCTCAGCTTTCAATTCTCCCAGTGGAATTCTTTACTATACGCAGGTCCCTTTATGACTGAGACCAGAGCCTAGCTCTGTAGAATGGGCAGCAAGTATCTCTCTTTGGGGATATGTGTCTGATTTCTCAGTAGCAAAAAGACACCCAACACTAATGTCCTATCCATTTGCAGCATTGTGACAGCAAAGTCAATAGCTGTAAAGCTGCTCAGTGATGTAAACTGAAAAATACTTGCCAAAATTAGCAACAAGATAAGCTACTCTGGGCAGTTGAAAACACATCTATAAAACATGATTATCTCTATGCTGCTTTAAAGAACATGGTATATTTACTTTTCCATTATTTAGAAGGATCCTCAAAAGCAAACTGAAGTGCATATTTGGAATTTCATTGGATATTTTTCTCGATAAAATAAAACACCATTGCCCTCCAGGCATTGTATTATGTGCTAAATATATTGTAGGGATCAACACAGACATGAATCCTAACTTCAAAGAACTTAATCTAAGCATCCAGTTTCATATTTAAGGTGCATTGCAATTACTCAGGAAACTTGTTTAAAATGTAGTTCTCTGGACTTGGATTCTAGAAGAAGCCCCTAAAGCTGCATTTTTCATAGGTGCCCCACATGATAGTGACATAGATTACCCATCAAACCACACACTGAAAGCTGGAGCAGGGGATGATACAGGCAAATCTTGTTAAGAAAATAAGGGTTTGTGATGAACAGTTTTTAAGAAGTGATTTATGATGAAAGACACAAGTGAGTCCTCAATTACTGAAAATTTTTGAGATTATTAGTTCAAAACACTTCCAAATTAATATCTAGTCAGGGACGCCCACCAGCCTCTATGCTTATTTAGCCTTGTCTTTGATATTTCACCAGTGACTTCTACTGTTTTTTACATTTTTAGAGCTGAAAGACAAAGTAACTATAAATAAGTTGTATAGATCACAAATCTGTACTTAAAGACTTGGAGAAAGTCAGTCAATTTTGGTTAAAATTATGACAGAAGTATTTCTTCCTTAGAATACATTTCTCTGCCTCAACTTTTATTTTTTCTGGAAAACATGAACCTAAATGAGCTGTTGAATTCTCAGAAGTACTGATTTGAAAGTCTCAGCTTTCAATTCTCCCAGTGGAATTCTTTACTATACGCAGGTCCCTTTATGACTGAGACCAGAGCCTAGCTCTGTAGAATGGGCAGCAAGTATCTCTCTTTTGGGGGATATGTGTCTGATTTCTCAGTAGCAAAAAGACACCCAACACTAATGTCCTATCCATTTGCAGCATTGTGACAGCAAAGTCAATAGCTGTAAAGCTGCTCAGTGATGTAAACTGAAAAATACTTGCCAAAATTAGCAACAAGATAAGCTACTCTGGGCAGTTGAAAACACATCTATAAAACATGATTATCTCTATGCTGCTTTAAAGAACATGGTATATTTACTTTTCCATTATTTAGAAGGATCCTCAAAAGCAAACTGAAGTGCATATTTGGAATTTCATTGGATATTTTTCTCGATAAAATAAAACACCATTGCCCTCCAGGCATTGTATTATGTGCTAAATATATTGTAGGGATCAACACAGACATGAATCCTAACTTCAAAGAACTTAATCTAAGCATCCAGTTTCATATTTAAGGTGCATTGCAATTACTCAGGAAACTTGTTTAAAATGTAGTTCTCTGGACTTGGATTCTAGAAGAAGCCCCTAAAGCTGCATTTTTCATAGGTGCCCCACATGATAGTGACATAGATTACCCATCAAACCACACACTGAAAGCTGGAGCAGGGGATGATACAGGCAAATCTTGTTAAGAAAATAAGGGTTTGTGATGAACAGTTTTTAAGAAGTGATTTATGATGAAAGACACAGAAGATAAGTGTCATCCTACCATATCATGTTGCAAGCATAGACAAAGTGTATCTGCAAATGGAAAAACAGTCATTTTTACAGGGAAATTTTGCACAAGATCCAAGCTTTGACAGTATTCAGACTCCTCCCGGTGCCCCATCTTCCAGCTGTGACCAAGCCTCAAGGACTTTCAGTACGTGTTCAGCCTCTCTTCCAAGCCCCTCTGATACTCATCCAGCTGTTCAAAGAACAAGCCAACTGAATCAACATAAGCTATATTTACCACAAGTGAAAAACTATCAATACTTGAGATAGCACAGGGAATTCTGACATCTGGTAGCACCAGATGATTAAGAAAGGCATTTGGCAAATCCAAATAGGTGAAGCTTAGGAAAGACAGCTGCTTTGTGGGATCAGGATTAAGTCAAGCTGGTAAGAGGAAGTAATAGCAGGCTTGCCTGCCAATTTGCAAAACTTCTTCTTAATTCCCCAAGGTGTTATTTTTGCAGATAACTAAATGAAGTCATTTTATTACTGTATATTATTTTATCTAAATAAATCATATGTAAAATTCAACATTTCATTCATAGATTATCTTTCCTCATCTGAAGATTAGAAAAGAACATTTCTTAGCAATACTGAGAAATTCTGAATGGCTTTCGACAGTCAGATTTTTTATCTGACTGGGACAGCAGGTGCCATAAACAAATCGTGTGCCAAAGGAGGGGTGATTTTTCAGCAAGGCCAGAAAGGCATGAAGAATTGGATTAGTTTCTCGATAAAATAAAACACCATTGCCCTCCAGGCATTGTATTATGTGCTAAATATATTGTAGGGATCAACACAGACATGAATCCTAACTTCAAAGAACTTAATCTAAGCATCCAGTTTCATATTTAAGGTGCATTGCAATTACTCAGGAAACTTGTTTAAAATGTAGTTCTCTGGACTTGGATTCTAGAAGAAGCCCCTAAAGCTGCATTTTTCATAGGTGCCCCACATGATAGTGACATAGATTACCCATCAAACCACACACTGAAAGCTGGAGCAGGGGATGATACAGGCAAATCTTGTTAAGAAAATAAGGGTTTGTGATGAACAGTTTTTAAGAAGTGATTTATGATGAAAGACACAGAAGATAAGTGTCATCCTACCATATCATGTTGCAAGCATAGACAAAGTGTATCTGCAAATGGAAAAACAGTCATTTTTACAGGGAAATTTTGCACAAGATCCAAGCTTTGACAGTATTCAGACTCCTCCCGGTGCCCCATCTTCCAGCTGTGACCAAGCCTCAAGGACTTTCAGTACGTGTTCAGCCTCTCTTCCAAGCCCCTCTGATACTCATCCAGCTGTTCAAAGAACAAGCCAACTGAATCAACATAAGCTATATTTACCACAAGTGAAAAACTATCAATACTTGAGATAGCACAGGGAATTCTGACATCTGGTAGCACCAGATGATTAAGAAAGGCATTTGGCAAATCCAAATAGGTGAAGCTTAGGAAAGACAGCTGCTTTGTGGGATCAGGATTAAGTCAAGCTGGTAAGAGGAAGTAATAGCAGGCTTGCCTGCCAATTTGCAAAACTTCTTCTTAATTCCCCAAGGTGTTATTTTTGCAGATAACTAAATGAAGTCATTTTATTACTGTATATTATTTTATCTAAATAAATCATATGTAAAATTCAACATTTCATTCATAGATTATCTTTCCTCATCTGAAGATTAGAAAAGAACATTTCTTAGCAATACTGAGAAATTCTGAATGGCTTTCGACAGTCAGATTTTTTAGTGGGAACAACAGTCTTCTCATCTGACTG
This sequence comes from Tragulus kanchil, assembly GCA_022376925.1. Lineage (NCBI taxonomy): Eukaryota > Metazoa > Chordata > Mammalia > Artiodactyla > Tragulidae > Tragulus > Tragulus kanchil. Next base: position 93,215,645 of record JAIOJX010000025.1, read on the forward strand.
GGACAGCAGGTGCCATAAACAAATCGTGTGCCAAAGGAGGGGTGATTTTTTCAGCAAGGCCAGAAAGGCAGCCTTCTAAATTTCTTAGTAAGACAGACTGCTCAATTATCCTGAACCATCCTTCTAGGAAATACAGAAATTCCTTTATTAACCTAAAAGGGAGAATTATCTCTGTTTGAAATGCTTATTGTATTTTCTACAGTGGAAGCACAGAATAGGAGAAATATCTGAAGTTAAAGAGGAAGGGGCAAAAAAAACTTGTGTAGCAAGAAGACAGAATATTTGCATAACAGTAGTTATTAAGCAAGTTTCAGAGATCTATCTAGACAGGAGAATCAGGAAGAGGATATTCAATTAAAAGACACTGCCATACACCTGAAACAAACACAACATTGTAAATCAACTATATCCCAATATAAAATAAAAATTAAATTAAAAATTAAATGTAAATAAAAAGTAAAAGTGATTTGTAGAGAGACGGAGCCTTCTCCAACTTTAAGGCGTATATGAAGCGCCCGTGGATCTTCTGTAACCGCTCGTGCTGACTCAGCAGATCTCAGGCAGGCCTGAGAGTCGACATTTCCAACCATCTTTCAGGTGATGCTGAAGCTGCTGAGGACGAGGGAGACAGGGGACCACACTGGCTAATGGGGAGAGTGTGGAAAAGGAGTTCAGTGTTTACAACACGATCTTGGATGCAGTATTCTTAGAATCTGGCTACTCTTTATTCCTGTACTTATTCATTTCTTTAGCACGTGTTTCACTAAAATGCCCACAATGTGCTTCATTCAGTGCTTGGTGCTGGGGTTACCAAAGGGAACAAAACAAGGACTTCCCAGGCAGTCCCCTGGTTACTACTCTAAGCTTCCAGTGCAGCTGGTGCATGTTTAATCCCTGGTCGGGGGAAATAAGATCCAACATGCCATGCCTCATGACCAAAAAGTGAAAAAAAAAAAAACAAAAAACAAAAAACAAATGGAGAGAGCAAAACAATAAGCTCCTACATCCTGTTTTTTCCTGCCTTTCTCAAAATTAGCAGACCATGCTAGATGACTCACTCCTCAGGACAAGGCTGGAAGCATAACTGAGATGCCATCGTTTCCCTGAAATCTTGTAACCTGCTCAAGCATCTTACCTTTTGTCTCATGCTAATTACCAAGAATTCACTTCAGTGCGTTGCACTAAAAAAACCATCCATTTAAAAAAAGCAGATTAGAGCCATCAAATAATTATGAAACAATTTAGTATGGCTTCAAGTACTTTAAAGATATTTAATACCCTTAAAGACAGCTTCAACCCAAGTTTTCCTATTACCCAAATAATTTCCTGGCAGACCGTTAGTTATCAGAGAAGAATATTAAATCATTTTAATGCCACTAATGTGACCATAATGTTGAATTAATACATTATGAAATACTCCAATGTGTCAAAGATAGATAATTTGTAAAAACTTACTTTGTAAAAGAGCTTTATTTATTCTAAATTTTGTCTCATCAGTGATGGTTCTTAACCAATTTAAAGAGTTCAAACCTTTTAAATAAAAAGTAAAAGTGATTTGTAGAGAGACGGAGCCTTCTCCAACTTTAAGGCGTATATGAAGCGCCCGTGGATCTTCTGTAACCGCTCGTGCTGACTCAGCAGATCTCAGGCGGCCTGGGGAGTCGACATTTCCAACCATCTTTCAGGTGATGCTGAAGCTGCTGAGGACGAGGGAGACAGGGGACCACACTGGCTAATGGGGAGAGTGTGGAAAAGGAGTTCAGTGTTTACAACACGATCTTGGATGCAGTATTCTTAGAATCTGGCTACTCTTTATTCCTGTACTTATTCATTTCTTTAGCACGTGTTTCACTAAAATGCCCACAATGTGCTTCATTCAGTGCTTGGTGCTGGGGTTACCAAAGGGAACAAAACAAGGACTTCCCAGGCAGTCCCGTGGTTAATACTCTAAGCTTCCAGTGCAGCTGGTGCATGTTTAATCCCTGGTCGGGGGAAATAAGATCCAACATGCCATGCCTCATGACCAAAAAGTGAAAAAAAAAAAAACAAAAAACAAAAAACAAATGGAGAGAGCAAAACAATAAGCTCCTACATCCTGTTTTTTCCTGCCTTTCTCAAAATTAGCAGACCATGCTAGATGACTCACTCCTCAGGACAAGGCTGGAAGCATAACTGAGATGCCATCGTTTCCCTGAAATCTTGTAACCTGCTCAAGCATCTTACCTTTTGTCTCATGCTAATTACCAAGAATTCACTTCAGTGCGTTGCACTAAAAAAACCATCCATTTAAAAAAAGCAGATTAGAGCCATCAAATAATTATGAAACAATTTAGTATGGCTTCAAGTACTTTAAAGATATTTAATACCCTTAAAGACAGCTTCAACCCAAGTTTTCCTATTACCCAAATAATTTCCTGGCAGACCGTTAGTTATCAGAGAAGAATATTAAATCATTTTAATGCCACTAATGTGACCATAATGTTGAATTAATACATTATGAAATACTCCAATGTGTCAATGATAGATAATTTTTAAAAACTTACTATGTAAAAGAGCTTTATTTATTCTAAAGTTTGTCTCATCAGTGATGGTTCTTAACCAATTTAAAGAGTTCAAACCTTTCTTAGATCTCTTTTACTTACTTTCACAGCTTCTTTCCATTGTTAGCTTTCTGTAAAAATCACTTTCAAGGTAATCTCAGTAGAAAAAATGGAGAGATCTGGAAATGCGTCTTTATTCAATCTCCTTGCAGGTTATCTAAATTCTCTCCAATCCCAATTCTCAGTACTTAGCAGCAGAAATGACTATGTGCTAAATGCAAAAGCGCGTCAGGCATCATGCTAGAGCTCACATAAAGCATTTGCCTGTCACCACCTGCAACAGTTCTGTCACATAGGTCTTATCCTACTTCCACAGCAGACCAGGGCTCAGAGAGGTGGGGTTTACATGAGCTAATAAATGAAAGCGACAGATCCAAGCCAGGGGGACAAAATCCCTAAGTCTGTCCCTTCCACCCCATGAAGGTCTGGCGATTACCAGCACCTCATGAAAGTTTCCATTAGATCCAAGTACTTGAGTGATTTTTGCTAAGTGTCCCAAAGCCGCGAGGACTGAAGTGTGATCTCTTATTGTCATGTATAGAAACAGACACTGTGATATGGGATGATTACTTTGTTAATTTTAATATTCAAATTCTTTATATGTGATGAAGTTTAAAATGGCAAATACACACATTGCATATTCTAAGCTGAAGGGGTTTGAGAAAACAACAGAAGCAGGAGGGCCACCAGACTCTCCCTCAATCCACCCACCCCTTCTCCTCTGAAACAATCATAAAGCTTCATGTGAGTGATGCTCTCCCTACTCTCAGAGGAAAGAATGTCCTTATCTCTAAAGATAAAGGAACACCAAGAAGAACCCACAGAAATAAGTCTCACTCTTTCCCCTACTTTGCCTCGTTTGCCTCACATTCCTCAGCCTCTCGTATTCCTCCATGACCTTTCACATTTCATCACATCTAGCACAAAAATACACAGTTCTATTTGTTTAGGTCTTCATTTCCTTGTGAAGGGCCCTATCTCACATGAAACTTATATTAAACAAATGTGTATGTGTTCTCTTGTTCTTCTGTCTTGTTTTTGGGTATGATTTTCATTTATTCTAAAGTTTGTCTCATCAGTGATGGTTCTTAACCAATTTAAAGAGTTCAAACCTTTCTTAGATCTCTTTTACTTACTTTCACAGCTTCTTTCCATTGTTAGCTTTCTGTAAAAATCACTTTCAAGGTAATCTCAGTAGAAAAAATGGAGATCTGGAAATGCGTCTTTATTCAATCTCCTTGCAGGTTATCTAAATTCTCTCAATCCCAATTCTCAGTACTTAGCAGCAGAAATGACTATGTGCTAAATGCAAAAGCGCTCAGGCATCATGCTAGAGCTCACATAAAGCATTTGCCTGTCACCACCTGCAACAGTTCTGTCACATAGGTCTTATCCTACTTCCACAGCAGACCAGGGCTCAGAGAGGTGGGGTTTACATGAGCTAATAAATGAAAGCGACAGATCCAAGCCAGGGGGACAAAATCCCTAAGTCTGTCCCTTCCACCCCATGAAGGTCTGGCGATTACCAGCACCTCATGAAAGTTTCCATTAGATCCAAGTACTTGAGTGATTTTTGCTAAGTGTCCCAAAGCCGCGAGGACTGAAGTGTGATCTCTTATTGTCATGTATAGAAACAGACACTGTGATATGGGATGATTACTTTGTTAATTTTAATATTCAAATTCTTTATATGTGATGAAGTTTAAAATGGCAAATACACACATTGCATATTCTAAGCTGAAGGGGTTTGAGAAAACAACAGAAGCAGGAGGGCCACCCAGACTTTCCCTCAATCCACCCACCCCTTCTCCTCTGAAACAATCATAAAGCTTCATGTGAGTGATGCTCTCCCTACTCTCAGAGGAAAGAATGTCCTTATCTCTAAAGATAAAGGAACACCAAGAAGAACCCACAGAAATAAGTCTCACTCTTTCCCCTACTTTGCCTCGTTTGCCTCACATTCCTCAGCCTCTCGTATTCCTCCATGACCTTTCACATTTCATCACATCTAGCACAAAAATACACAGTTCTATTTGTTTAGGTCTTCATTTCCTTGTGAAGGGCCCTATCTCACATGAAACTTATATTAAACAAATGTGTATGTGTTTCTCTTGTTCTTCTGTCTTTGTCAATTTAATTTTCAGACCCAGCCAAAAACCCAAAGACAGTCAATAAAATCCTTTACCTATCCGATACATGTTTACTTACTCTTTTGCTATTTGGTCTATCAAATTCTATCAAATGATAAAAGAGGCTTGTTAGGCTTATTTGATCTAAAAATATGAAGCTTCTCCCACTCATTTTTTTTTTTTTTTAGTTATTCCTTCCCCTCCATCTGTTCCTTTTTTCTCCTTTTAAAACGGTTATTTGCATATTAAATAACTGGATCTAATTAGCTTTACCTTTTGTTTTTTAAATCATGATTTCCATTTCTTGGCATTTTTGCTCTAGACGGCAAGGTTGTACATCAAATTGATCTTTCAGATTATTAACTGAACTCAGCAAGTTTCACACTCTTTTCATTTTCTTTGTGGTTTTTTAGTCCCATGTTAATTCAATAGCTATTGAGCATCTACAGTGTAGTACTAACTCTAGTCTAGGCCTCTGGGGAATATGAATGAATGAAATTAATCAGATAACTCTTATCTTCTAAAATTACTTTAAGGCAACTTACCAGAAAGGCTCACATAGAAATTCTTTCTCTGACACTCTGACTCCCCACTTTCCTCCCAAACATTCTGTAACTCCAGACACCCCTGGGACTCAGAAGTTTAAACTTCATGTTGAATCCTCCTCTGTAATTTGTGATTGCTTCCAGCCCAATTTATTAGTGATTCTTCACACTGAGGAGACATTTTCTACCATGGAGTCTACCATGGCTAGAAGATTAATTTTATAGAATCAGGTTATTTTAAATTATTTGGTTTTAAAAAAATAAATTATTTGTTCTTGACTTTTGACAAATTGATGAGTAGGTTACAAGTACCAAGTTGAACATATAGGACTGACTATCCTATAGTATTACAATTTTAAGATTTTTTCTGTGTGGTTTGACCTTCTTGGACTTTTGCTCCATGCCCTTTCACATTTCATCACATCTAGCACAAAAATACACAGTTCTATTTGTTTAGGTCTTCATTTCCTTGTGAAGGGCCCTATCTCACATGAAACTTATATTAAACAAATGTGTATGTGTTTCTCTTGTTCTTCTGTCTTTGTCAATTTAATTTTCAGACCCAGCCAAAAACCCAAAGACAGTCAATAAAATCCTTTACCTATCCGATACATGTTTACTTACTCTTTTGCTATTTGGTCTATCAAATTCTATCAAATGATAAAAGAGGCTTGTTAGGCTTATTTGATCTAAAAATATGAAGCTTCTCCCACTCATTTTTTTTTTTTTTTAGTTATTCCTTCCCCTCCATCTGTTCCTTTTTTCTCCTTTTAAAACGGTTATTTGCATATTAAATAACTGGATCTAATTAGCTTTACCTTTTGTTTTTTAAATCATGATTTCCATTTCTTGGCATTTTTGCTCTAGACGGCAAGGTTGTACATCAAATTGATCTTTCAGATTATTAACTGAACTCAGCAAGTTTCACACTCTTTTCATTTTCTTTGTGGTTTTTTAGTCCCATGTTAATTCAATAGCTATTGAGCATCTACAGTGTAGTACTAACTCTAGTCTAGGCCTCTGGGGAATATGAATGAATGAAATTAATCAGATAACTCTTATCTTCTAAAATTACTTTAAGGCAACTTACCAGAAAGGCTCACATAGAAATTCTTTCTCTGACACTCTGACTCCCCACTTTCCTCCCAAACATTCTGTAACTCCAGACACCCCTGGGACTCAGAAGTTTAAACTTCATGTTGAATCCTCCTCTGTAATTTGTGATTGCTTCCAGCCCAATTTATTAGTGATTCTTCACACTGAGGAGACATTTTCTACCATGGAGTCTACCATGGCTAGAAGATTAATTTTATAGAATCAGGTTATTTTAAATTATTTGGTTTTAAAAAAATAAATTATTTGTTCTTGACTTTTGACAAATTGATGAGTAGGTTACAAGTACCAAGTTGAACATATAGGACTGACTATCCTATAGTATTACAATTTTTAAGATTTTTTTCTGTGTGGTTTACTCACTGACCCATATAAGCAACTTAAGGCAGTTTTTCTTATTCATCTCTAAATTTCTAGAACCAAATAACATGCCAGGCACAGAATTGAAATAATTTTTTGAATAAAAGGACACAGGCTGATTTTAATGTATTTTTTATTGCTTTACATAATGATATAATTGAAATGACAGACAAGACACATGAATAAGAAGAGCATGCTGAGATTCCACTTAAGAGAAATAAGGATTAAACCATCGCTGACTTTCCTTCAGTATTATTATTAAGTGAAAAGTTAAAATAACCTCTTCTTATATGTTTTCCTATTATTAAAATTAGCATTTTATAGGATTTTTACTCACTGTTTGATTTTTCATCAGAAAGCAAATTGATATCTTTTTCAATTTCCTCATTTCAGTCTCTTACAGCAGAGGTTGCTTAGACTGGAAGGTACAGCTTCTCACCGTACTTGGATTACTGGACCATTCTCTTGCTTTTCATATATTCACATCTCTTATATGCACAATATTAGCAAAACATTATTCAAGTCAGGTTTTTTTTTTTGGTGGAAGAAGCAGGAGCTACTAATTTGTACCTTGATTTTTGCTTTGTAGGCACTTCACAGAAGATAAAAATGAGTTTTCTCTTCCCTAATACAAGAGTCAGTTCTCTTTGTCTGAAGCAGTATTTCAAAGAAAATTCATGAGGGCTAGAGGTGCAGCATAACTGAATGATGTGGACAGACAAGGTGCCTGTGAACAGTCAAGTGGCATATTCTCTCTGAACAGGACGACTGCTGTTCAGCTCCAACCCTGTAGGAATACAGCCCAGTTGCCACATTCCACCTCTTCCAGTTTTCCAGAAGCCAGAAATATCTTTTGTTTTCTTAATTTCAGCGTATTGAGGTGTAATTGATGTAGAAAATTATAAGATACTTAAAGTGTACATCATGGTACATGTGCATACATTGTGAAAGGATTTCCTCAAGTAGTTAATTAACACATCCATCACCTCACATATTGGCATATATTTACCTTTCTTTTCTTTTTTTGGTGAAAACATTTAAGCTCTACTCTGTAGATTTCATTTATACAAGTCAGTGTTATCAATTATAGTCACCACAGTTTTCATTAGATTCTCAGAAGTTTATACCTGGAAGTTTATCCCTTTACCAAAGGCTCCTATTCCCACCCGTTTTTTCTTATTCATCTCTAAATTTCTAGAACCAAATAACATGCCAGGCACAGAATTGAAATAATTTTTTGAATAAAAGGACACAGGCTGATTTTAATGTATTTTTTATTGCTTTACATAATGATATAATTGAAATGACAGACAAGACACATGAATAAGAAGAGCATGCTGAGATTCCACTTAAGAGAAATAAGGATTAAACCATCGCTGACTTTCCTTCAGTATTATTATTAAGTGAAAAGTTAAAATAACCTCTTCTTATATGTTTTCCTATTATTAAAATTAGCATTTTATAGGATTTTTACTCACTGTTTGATTTTTCATCAGAAAGCAAATTGATATCTTTTTCAATTTCCTCATTTCAGTCTCTTACAGCAGAGGTTGCTTAGACTGGAAGGTACAGCTTCTCACCGTACTTGGATTACTGGACCATTCTCTTGCTTTTCATATATTCACATCTCTTATATGCACAATATTAGCAAAACATTATTCAAGTCAGGTTTTTTTTTTTGGTGGGAGGAAGCAGGAGCTACTAATTTGTACCTTGATTTTTGCTTTGTAGGCACTTCACAGAAGATAAAAATGAGTTTTCTCTTCCCTAATACAAGAGTCAGTTCTCTTTGTCTGAAGCAGTATTTCAAAGAAAATTCATGAGGGCTAGAGGTGCAGCATAACTGAATGATGTGGACAGACAAGGTGCCTGTGAACAGTCAAGTGGCATATTCTCTCTGAACAGGACGACTGCTGTTCAGCTCCAACCCTGTAGGAATACAGCCCAGTTGCCACATTCCACCTCTTCCAGTTTTCCAGAAGCCAGAAATATCTTTTTGTTTTTCTTAATTTCAGCGTATTGAGGTGTAATTGATGTAGAAAATTATAAGATACTTAAAGTGTACATCATGGTACATGTGCATACATTGTGAAAGGATTTCCTCAAGTAGTTAATTAACACATCCATCACCTCACATATTGGCATATATTTACCTTTCTTTTCTTTTTTTGGTGAAAACATTTAAGCTCTACTCTGTAGATTTCATTTATACAAGTCAGTGTTATCAATTATAGTCACCACAGTTTTCATTAGATTCTCAGAAGTTTATACCTGGAAGTTTATCCCTTTTTACCAAAGGCTCCTATCTTCCCCAACACCCAGCTTCTTTTCTACTTCTTTACTTATTATTTATATGAATTAGACTTTTTTTCAGATTCTACGTATGTGTGATACCATGCAATATCTACCTCTCTTTGCCTGGCTTATTTCACTCAGCATAATGCCCTCAAGGAGGTCCATCCATGTTATCATAATCAGCAGTTTCCCTTTTCATGACTGAAAAATATGCCACTGTATGTGATATATATACAACATCTTTATTAATATTTGTAGATTTATGAACACAGGTTGTTTCTCTATCTTAGCTATAGTGAATAATGCTGCAATGAACATGGAAATACAGATATCTCTTTGATATCTTATATTAATTTTCTTTGAATGTATATCCAAAAGTGGGATTACTGAATCATGCGGAGATTGCTGAATTACATATTTTTCTTTAGTATTAGTTAAGTTGTTGTTGCTGTTGTTCAGTCACCGTTTGTCCCTCACTGTCTCCCGGAGTTTGTCCAAGTTCATGTCCACTGAATCATTGATGCTATCCAACCATCTCATCTGCTGCTGCCTTCTCGTCCTCCTGCCTTCAATCTTTTCCAACAACAGGCTCTTTCCCAATGAGTTGTCTCTTCATATCAGGTGACCAAAGTATTGGAGCTTCAACTTCAGCATCAGTCCTTCCAATGAATATTCAGGTTGATTTCCTTTAGAATTAACTGGTTTGATCTCCTTGCTGTCCAAGGGACTCTCAAGAGTCTTCCCCAACACCATAGTGGGAAAGCACTAATTCCTCAACACTCAGCCTTCTTTATGGTCCCACTTTCACATCCGTACATCACTACTGGAATATACTATAGAATAAGACCCTGGTGGAACAGAGTTGGGGACAATAATAAACCAACTTCATCCGATAAAAGTAGGGTGCAAGCCACAAATGCAAACTACATGTGGCATTTTAAATTTTCCAATAGCCACATGAGAAAAAGTGAAATTAATTTCAAGATATATTTTATTTAGCAGATGCTATCCAAATTACTACATACCAGCAGATAATCAATAACAAAGTTACTGAGATATGACTAAGTCTCTAAAATCCAATGTGTATTTTACACTAGCACTGTCGCATGTCAGTTTGCACTAGGCATACTTGAATCTTACAATAGATCCCTGAGGCCAGAGCATTTGTTTTCCTTCGTTCTAGTGATCTTAGATAGTAAAAAAAACCCATAGCCAACATTTTCTATTGCTGCAGAGCATTTGGTTCTTTCCTTCTGTTCTGAGTGATCTCTTTTCAGATAGTAGAAGAGACCCATATCCAACATTTTTTTTTTGTAATAAGTTAAAAGAGCTATTTGCCCTCAAGGAGGTCCATCCTTTAATCAGCAGTTTCCTTTTCATGACTGAAAAATATGCCACTGTATGTGATATATATACAACATCTTTATTAATATTTGTAGATTTATGAACACAGGTTGTTTCTCTATCTTAGCTATAGTGAATAATGCTGCAATGAACATGGAAATACAGATATCTCTTTGATATCTTATATTAATTTTCTTTGAATGTATATCCAAAAGTGGGATTACTGAATCATGCGGAGATTGCTGAATTACATATTTTTCTTTAGTATTAGTTAAGTTGTTGTTGCTGTTGTTCAGTCACCGTTTGTCCCTCACTGTCTCCCGGAGTTTGTCCAAGTTCATGTCCACTGAATCATTGATGCTATCCAACCATCTCATCTGCTGCTGCCTTCTCGTCCTCCTGCCTTCAATCTTTTCCAACAACAGGCTCTTTCCCAATGAGTTGTCTCTTCATATCAGGTGACCAAAGTATTGGAGCTTCAACTTCAGCATCAGTCCTTCCAATGAATATTCAGGTTGATTTCCTTTAGAATTAACTGGTTTGATCTCCTTGCTGTCCAAGGGACTCTCAAGAGTCTTCCCCAACACCATAGTGGGAAAGCACTAATTCCTCAACACTCAGCCTTCTTTATGGTCCCACTTTCACATCCGTACATCACTACTGGAATATACTATAGAATAAGACCCTGGTGGAACAGAGTTGGGGACAATAATAAACCAACTTCATCCGATAAAAGTAGGGTGCAAGCCACAAATGCAAACTACATGTGGCATTTTAAATTTTCCAATAGCCACATGAGAAAAAGTGAAATTAATTTCAAGATATATTTTATTTAGCAGATGCTATCCAAATTACTACATACCAGCAGATAATCAATAACAAAGTTACTGAGATATGACTAAGTCTCTAAAATCCAATGTGTATTTTACACTAGCACTGTCGCATGTCAGTTTGCACTAGGCATACTTGAATCTTACAATAGATCATGAGGCCAGTGGTTCTCTATTGAGCCATGCAGAGCATTTGGTTCTTTCCCTTCTGTTCTGAGTGATCTCTTTTTCAGATAGTAGAAGAGACCCATATCCAACATTTTGTTTTTGTTTTGTTAAAAGTATTGTTAATGTCTAAATATTAGACACTAAGCATTCCTAGATCAAATTGAAAGAAGCTTTGCACATATTAATACTGCATAAACCATAAAAGTTAAAACCCAAAGGAAGAAGACTACATTGAACCCATAAAATGCAGATTTTTAAGCTCTGATTAAAATTTGCAGAACTGCCTCATACTTAATCTTGTGTTTCTTGATTTCATCATGAAATTATGCTCTGTTCCTGACTGCTCAGTCTATGACTCTGGGCTTTCTGCCCTGTCATGCAAGAGAATGAAGCATGGCTTTGAAACCAAATACTAGACTTACATTTGACTAATGCCTCCAGCTCATTTTTTGTAAAGTGGAGCCAGTAAAACCTAAGTTGGGAGTTATTCCATCTCAAATAGGATACTATGGGTAAATTGCTTTCTTTCCTTAATCCATGGCAGTTGGCTCTCATTGTCTTTCATTTGCTCACCCTGAATTATCTGCTATTAGTTGTGACCAGCCCTCATTTTCCTGCACGTGCTTCAAAACCTTTTCAGACTATGTTCAGCGCTGTATGAAAGGGTCTTCCGGTCACCAGTAGACTGTAAACTCCAAGTATTTCTAGAATTTCAAATACAGTAAGTCCATCATACTCCATGGAAAGTAATAAACTGGACATTATCATTGATAATAAACAATTGACAAAAAAAAAAGTTTCAACCTGTGATTTTTTTTTTAAATGTTTGCTGAATACTTGAAGACTAACCTAGAATAGTATGGAGTCAAGTCAGGTGGGGAAAACATCTTACCTATACATAACAATTCAGAGACAATAATACTAAGTCTAAAATAGCAAAATTTGACATCAAATACAATTTCTAGATTTTTTTCTAGGCTAAACCAAACTGAGATTGAGAAAACCTTATTTTTAGCCCTGACTCTGTCAGTTACTAGCTATTTAATTTACATAGCATCTCAGAGCCCATTTTTCTACATTATATAAATATGGAAATACACTCTGTTTTCTCGGTTTTTGTCAGTGTTAACATTCTGAAATTCCAAATCTATTTTCCAAAACATTGGTTCATGGCTGATATTATTTTAAATTAAATAGAAATATCTGATACAATACAAAATCTCAGATAAGGATAGGAGACACAATTTTATTAGAAAAATTAGAACTGATAAGCATCAAAATCTTCAGATTTCTTGGAAGCTAAAGTAAATAGAAATAGGTTATAACTCTTACTGTCTGATGAGGCAGTTTCTCCTTTACATGGAAAAATGGAAACACTTTATATGAGATGATATTTATGAAGACATCATTCTCAACAAATTCAACACCAGCACTATAGAAAATGTAATTACTGCTTCATATTATCATGTTGATGTGGAATCTCCATGTAAGTTCAGAGAGACTAATCATAACTATCTATTTCTCAAGTTATCAGCCTAGAAAAAGAAATCAGTCTTTGGATTTTTACAATTAACATAATAAGCAAAATAACTTGATTACTAGTAACTGACACATGCAAAAACTACTTTGGCCAAATCTCCACTCTTCATTTTTTTTCCTCTAAGAAAATAGCTTTGGTCAAGCTGACTTAAAAAAGAACAAAACAATTGTATTTACATTTTTTGGTTAGGATTGGAGCTAACTTTTAATGAGTTCCGTTTCTCTGGAATAAATGGCATTGGATGACATATTCTAGTTTGACTATATTGATCATATTCGAGTTCTCTTACACTCTATAAATAGCCATAGAGCGATTAAGAGGGAGAAGTTAATCATACACTGAAAACAGAGTCTCCTGGTTTACATGGCTATAAACAATTGACAAAAAAAGTTTCAGTGTTTTTTTTTTAAATGTTTGCTGAATACTTGAAGACTAACCTAGAATAGTATGGAGTCAAGTCAGGTGGAAAACATCTTACCTATACATAACAATTCAGAGACAATAATACTAAGTCTAAAATAGCAAAATTTGACATCAAATACAATTTCTAGATTTTTTTCTAGGCTAAACCAAACTGAGATTGAGAAAACCTTATTTTTAGCCCTGACTCTGTCAGTTACTAGCTATTTAATTTACATAGCATCTCAGAGCCCATTTTTCTACATTATATAAATATGGAAATACACTCTGTTTTCTCGGTTTTTGTCAGTGTTAACATTCTGAAATTCCAAATCTATTTTCCAAAACATTGGTTCATGGCTGATATTATTTTAAATTAAATAGAAATATCTGATACAATACAAAATCTCAGATAAGGATAGGAGACACAATTTTATTAGAAAAATTAGAACTGATAAGCATCAAAATCTTCAGATTTCTTGGAAGCTAAAGTAAATAGAAATAGGTTATAACTCTTACTGTCTGATGAGGCAGTTTCTCCTTTACATGGAAAAATGGAAACACTTTATATGAGATGATATTTATGAAGACATCATTCTCAACAAATTCAACACCAGCACTATAGAAAATGTAATTACTGCTTCATATTATCATGTTGATGTGGAATCTCCATGTAAGTTCAGAGAGACTAATCATAACTATCTATTTCTCAAGTTATCAGCCTAGAAAAGAAATCAGTCTTTGGATTTTTACAATTAACATAATAAGCAAAATAACTTGATTACTAGTAACTGACACATGCAAAAACTACTTTGGCCAAATCTCCACTCTTCATTTTTTTTCCTCTAAGAAAATAGCTTTGGTCAAGCTGACTTAAAAAAGAACAAAACAATTGTATTTACATTTTTTGGTTAGGATTGGAGCTAACTTTTAATGAGTTCCGTTTCTCTGGAATAAATGGCATTGGATGACATATTCTAGTTTGACTATATTGATCATATTCGAGTTCTCTTACACTCTATAAATAGCCATAGAGCGATTAAGAGGGAGAAGTTAATCATACACTGAAAACAGAGTCTCCTGGTTTACATGGCTGTCCTAAGGATAATATTAACCCTTGCACTAAAAAAAGCACTTGGCTTCAGCTCAGTTTGAATAAAATAGTGTCGTTTCTGCACCAAGGTAGTCTGAGAAGGAAAGTAATACTAAATGGAAGTATACAGTTCTGGCAAGGCTCATGATAGGAACTTCTCTTTCTATGTTTTTGGCTTCATGCTTGCTCTAATCCTGTAATTAATATAAAAACATAGTACGGGACAAAACCTAAATTCAGCGCTTATGAATCCTTCCAGCTGAAAAGAATTTCTACTCCTATTCTAAACAAAGAGCCTATGAGTTGAGGGAAGGCCAAATTTCAGGTATAATTGAATGGCTGATGGGAAATTGGATCATAGGCCAGAAACTAAAATGAAAAATGCTTACTGCACTTTGTAAAGGTCTACCAATTCAGCATGAATTGATAACCCTAATTATGTCTCCTTACTGGATTGTTAAAATTTTCAATCAAGTATTATACAGTTTAATCTCATCTAGTCAGGAGCTTATCTCCCAGATGTCTTATTTTCACATATTAATAGGAAAATGATCACACTATATCGTCAGTTGTTTGCTTCAATATTATGCAGCAAAGAGATGAAGAAATGTTCAATACTGTTTTTTCAGTATTCCTATCTAGCAACCCTCCTTGACAACTTCTCTTACCCCATCAAAGCCCCCAGTCCACAGATTCATACTTTTTTCACTATCACCTTCAACCTATGCTCACTTCCCTCTTTAGTCAGAACTTAGTTTCCATAGTCCATCATTTAAATAATTTATTGTCACATGCTATTTCACTCATTTCTCTCTACATCATACTCTCTTGGCAAAATTCCAGTCATAATAAAACTCAGATAACATTGAGTCTTAACCTGCAACCAAACAGTTTCTCCTGGAGAAAAACACAAGTTTGAATATATTACATGGCTGCAAAGTTCAAAGCGGCATACAACACTGCTCAGAAAATCTGTTTAGCATATGACCTTTCAAAATGACTATTTCATGCATTATGGAATGACTACCCACTCCAGGATTCTTGCCTGGAGAATCCCATGGACAGAGGAGCCTGGCAGGCTACAATCCATTGGATTGCAGAGTCAGATACAACTGAGCAACTAAGATTTTCACTTTCACTTTCATGTTAAATTCTACATCTTCACTTCTCTTTCCCATCTGACAACTTTGCTTCATAATCAGTCCAAAGATAGAAATATCAGACAGTATCTAATGCATCTTTACACCTTGAAATAACCTGTCTACCAATATCTGTAACCCTTTTTTCTTTTATTCCTTGAGCCTACCAACATTGTAAAGGAAAATAGTGATGATACGATGGTGGTCATTGTTTTCACATTGTTGCTCAAGAAGCCAAGAGGACTCCTCTTTTACTTTTTGTCTTCTATCTGCCCCCAAGAAGGGTGCTGCCTTATCTTTTGTATCAGAGACTTGAAGGAAATAATTGTCTTATTTAATTTGTACTATGTAAGTAGTACAAATTCCTGGGTCTCTGTTAGGAAATCAAGAGATAAATGTGCCATACAGGATAAGAACAGAGGACTACATGACCTGCGACTCTCTGCACACCAGTTTATGGTCTTAAACCTCTCTTAGGAATTTCACATTACCCACAGCAGAAGTTCCTTTCTTAGGGCCTTCTCATACACTGCCTATACATGCCTAAAGTCTAAAACAAACCTATCTTAGATGAAAATCAAAATATGTTGTTTACTACATTTAATCACAAAGAATTCTACAGCTGTTATGTTTTTGACTAATTCAAGAATCACAAACAGGGAAGAAGAATATCTATGCGAGATACTGTCTTTTCCAACTGAGGCGAGAAAGATTTAATGTTGACATTACCTTATGGCTTTTTTTCCAGTAAATTGCTATAGCTAAAAACTTAAGATAAATATAATGTTTTCTAAATGAAGGCTTCATTGAGGTTCACCAAAGATCGTTACGCTTTTATAGGATCCTTTCTTGGTTTTCCTGCCAGCTTATGGCAGAACATTGAGAAGGGCAGCTACTTTTCCAATGAAACCAATTGGATCACCTAAAGCGGCATACAACACTGCTCAGAAAATCTGTTTAGCATATGACCTTTCAAAATGACTATTTCATGCATTATGGAATGACTACCCACTCCAGGATTCTTGCCTGGAGAATCCCATGGACAGAGGAGCCTGGCAGGCTACAATCCATTGGATTGCAGAGTCAGATACAACTGAGCAACTAAGATTTTCACTTTCACTTTCATGTTAAATTCTACATCTTCACTTCTCTTTCCCATCTGACAACTTTGCTTCATAATCAGTCCAAAGATAGAAATATCAGACAGTATCTAATGCATCTTTACACCTTGAAATAACCTGTCTACCAATATCTGTAACCCTTTTTTCTTTTATTCCTTGAGCCTACCAACATTGTAAAGGAAAATAGTGATGATACGATGGTGGTCATTGTTTTCACATTGTTGCTCAAGAAGCCAAGAGGACTCCTCTTTTACTTTTTGTCTTCTATCTGCCCCCAAGAAGGGTGCTGCCTTATCTTTTGTATCAGAGACTTGAAGGAAATAATTGTCTTATTTAATTTGTACTATGTAAGTAGTACAAATTCCTGGGTCTCTGTTAGGAAATCAAGAGATAAATGTGCCATACAGGATAAGAACAGAGGACTACATGACCTGCGACTCTCTGCACACCAGTTTATGGTCTTAAACCTCTCTTAGGAATTTCACATTACCCACAGCAGAAGTTCCTTTCTTAGGGCCTTCTCATACACTGCCTATACATGCCTAAAGTCTAAAACAAACCTATCTTAGATGAAAATCAAAATATGTTGTTTACTACATTTAATCACAAAGAATTCTACAGCTGTTATGTTTTTGACTAATTCAAGAATCACAAACAGGGAAGAAGAATATCTATGCGAGATACTGTCTTTTCCAACTGAGGCGAGAAAGATTTAATGTTGACATTACCTTATGGCTTTTTCTCCAGTAAATTGCTATAGCTAAAAACTTAAGATAAATATAATGTTTTCTAAATGAAGGCTTCATTGAGGTTCACCAAAGATCGTTACACTTTTATAGGGACCTTTCATTGTTTTCCTGGCAGCTTATGACAGAACATTTAGAAGTGCAGCTACTTTTTCCAATGAAACCTTTGATAAGTTCCAGGAGTCATTTTATCATGAATTCTGCAACATTTCTTATTCTCAGCTGTTGGTACTTCATGTTGTTTAAGATTCTGCTCTGATCCCTTGTCTGTCTGTTTTCTTCCTACATTCTGTCTCCTTAGGTAAAATTATCCACTCTCACAGTTGTCTGAAGTTGTCTTCAGATGATGGTCAAATCTACATTTCTAACTCTCTCCTCCACTGTAGCCTCATTCTGTTCTATGAGGCATCACTTTTATGTCTGTCCTAACATCACTCAACTTGAACCAAATCAAGTTTATCCTCCAGCCTTAATAACCAAACTTCAGAATTTCCCTTTGACAGTTACACAGTTAGTATCCTGGTGGGAGGGTTGGGAGGGTGGAGGGTTCTAGGAGGCAGGGCCTTTGAGAGATGATTAAATCAACAGGGTAGGGTCCTTGTGAATGGGATTAGTGTCCTTTACAATCCATAGGGTCACAAAAGAGTTCAATATGATTTAGTGACTAAACAAACAAACAAAAAAAAACAAGCTTCCAGACAGACCCCTAACACTTACACCATGTAAAGACATGGTAAAGAAGACACTGGTTATTAACCAGGAAGAGAGTTCTCATTCAACCCTGCTAGCACCTGAGTCCTGGATGTCCCAGCCTCAGAACTGTAAGAAATGCATTTGTGTTGTTTACGAGCTATCCCTGTGTGAGCTATTTTGTTACAGCTGCACAAACTGACTAAGGCATCTTCCAGGCTGTTAAAATGTCACATTTTTGAGGAGTGTTTCCTGATCATCCCATGGCCCCACTGCCTTTCTTTAAACCCCTAAAAAGCAATTGTATTTTGCTCTGCATCACTGTTTCACTGTACTCCTAAACTCAGTATCTTACAACAGCAGGTTTCTGTCTGCCACATGTTGACTGGGCAGCTTCTTGACTGGGTTTACTCATGTGGAGCATCACCCTGAGTGTCAACTGCACAGGAGGATCTAAGACAACTTCGCCTGCATGTCTGACAAGCGATACAGGTGTTGATTAGGGCACCTTCATTTTCCTTCATGGGCCTTTTATCTTCCAGTATGCTAAACCAACTTCCTTTGCCCCAGTCCTAGGGCAAAATTCCAAGAATGTCATGGTGGAAGTAGCAATGTCTCTGGGGAGGTAGACTCTGGGACTCAAAATAACACCATCTCCACTTTATTCTATTGGTCCAAAAAAGGCACACAGTCAGTCCAGACTCAAAGGTCAGGGAAATAGTCTCCATCTCCTGGTGGAACAAGTCACAAAGCACATTGTAAAGAAGAATGGGAGTGGTGAGGAAAATAGGCTGTGCTTCCCCTAGAAAACAATATACAACACTTGGGATATAATGAAATACTCTATTGTATTGCCTTCTGATCACATGTATTTTAATTTAATTGATCTCAAATTGTGATAGAATTTCCTTGAAATCAAAATTCAAAGCACGTAGTTTCTTGAAATTTTTTTAATGTTCAGTACAGAGTAGACACTGTGATGCTGCTGCTCATTCAGTCATGTCTGACTCTTTGCGGCCCCGTGGACTGTAACCCACCAGGTTCCTCTGTCCATGGGATTTCCCAGACAAGAATACTGGAGTCAATTGCCATTTTCTGCTCCAGGGGATCTTCCTGACCCTGGAATGGGACCCATATCTCCTGCATTAGCAGGCAGATTCTTTACCACTGAGCTGCCTGGGAAGCCCAGACTGGACATATATAATATTAATTATATACCACTTTGCTAGACACTGTTCTAGGTATGTATTTTCCAAATATATTAAATAGTTTAATTCTCACAGTGACTGTATGAGATAGGTCTATTTTTAGACTCGTTTTACAAAGAGGAGAACAAAGCCAAAGTGTAGTTAAGTGTCTTTCTCTGTGTTCACAACCACCAAGGATTTTAGTTTAATTTGACATTTTATTTGTGAGACACAAGCACCAGCAGACAGCCTTGGTGACTTGGAGTTTGGGTTAGGGAAGTGTCTTGAGCACTTGAATAGGACAAGTGGCTGCTACAGTGGTCAATTAAAAGGCACTTTTATGAGAAAAAAATACTTTCTCAGGAGGAATTTCTCAGTTGGCAGCACACTGGGCACTCAGTTCTTTCTGCCTGTGACGCCTGCTGCTGCTCTGCTGAGTAGTCCAGTACAAGGTTAGTAGCCAAGCCCAGGCATTCGGTTTCAGATTTCATGCTTTTAACCAATATGATATATTTGTATTAATATTAGATGATACAATTATTGTCATTGTTTTGTATCTATACAAATATATTTCACTCAAAACTACCTAGAAAATAGTTGAGCAGTCAAATGATGTACTTTCAGACAGAATATGTGTCTATCTAAAATACTGAGCTAGTTTTGAAGAAAAGATATACAAAAAATTAATAATCACTGAAATCACAACACTTGGGATATAAAAAACTCTATTGTATTGCCTTCTGATCACATGTATTTTAATTTAATTGATCTCAAATTGTGATAGAATTTCCTTGAAATCAAAATTCAAAGCACGTAGTTTCTTGAAATTTTTTTAATGTTCAGTACAGAGTAGACACTGTGATGCTGCTGCTCATTCAGTCATGTCTGACTCTTTGCGGCCCCGTGGACTGTAACCCACCAGGTTCCTCTGTCCATGGGATTTCCCAGACAAGAATACTGGAGTCAATTGCCATTTTCTGCTCCAGGGGATCTTCCTGACCCTGGAATGGGACCCATATCTCCTGCATTAGCAGGCAGATTCTTACCACTGAGCTGCCTGGGAAGCCCAGACTGGACATATATAATATTAATTATATACCACTTTGCTAGACACTGTTCTAGGTATGTATTTTCCAAATATATTAAATAGTTTAATTCTCACAGTGACTGTATGAGATAGGTCTATTTTTAGACTCGTTTTACAAAGAGGAGAACAAAGCCAAAGTGTAGTTAAGTGTCTTTCTCTGTGTTCACAACCACCAAGGATTTTAGTTTAATTTGACATTTTATTTGTGAGACACAAGCACCAGCAGACAGCCTTGGTGACTTGGAGTTTGGGTTAGGGAAGTGTCTTGAGCACTTGAATAGGACAAGTGGCTGCTACAGTGGTCAATTAAAAGGCACTTTTATGAGAAAAAAATACTTTCTCAGGAGGAATTTCTCAGTTGGCAGCACACTGGGCACTCAGTTCTTTCTGCCTGTGACGCCTGCTGCTGCTCTGCTGAGTAGTCCAGTACAAGGTTAGTAGCCAAGCCCAGGCATTCGGTTTCAGATTTCATGCTTTTAACCAATATGATATATTTGTATTAATATTAGATGATACAATTATTGTCATTGTTTTGTATCTATACAAATATATTTCACTCAAAACTACCTAGAAAATAGTTGAGCAGTCAAATGATGTACTTTCAGACAGAATATGTGTCTATCTAAAATACTGAGCTAGTTTTGAAGAAAAGATATACAAAAAATTAATAATCACTGAAATCACAACTGATGCGAAGGTTCCTTTTTTCTTTCTCTCAACCCATCTCTCTAAAATCACTTATCATGATGTGAACACCAGACATTTTCTGGTATCTCTATAGGACACACTTCCAGTTAGCCGTCTCATCAATGAACAATACTTTATCTGAGCTTGGGTAATATCCTCCAGTTTTCAAATTGGCAGGATGTAGTACTCATCACAGCTGAGACCTATATCCATGTGGGTCAGTAAACATGCCACCATTTCATCTTCTTAGCCCACTTGCCCTTACCACAAGCAAAATGTGGACTGAGAGACTAGAATGAATCTACATCATCGCTCTGGGAAAAATCCTCAAAGTTCATTTATAGTAGAACACTTGTTAACACCTTCAGATACTAGATATGTTGCATATTAACCACACGAGGTGGCAGAGATCTGATGCTATGGATGTCACTGTTCAAGTGAGCCTAGAAAATGTAACAACTGTGAGTTTTATTGTTTATTTTGTGGATATTGAAAAAGACCTATTTTTCTTAAGAAAATAATAGTCTCAACTTGTTAGGTATTTATCATGAATTGAAATATATTTCCTGCTTTTCCTGCTTTTTCCAAATAACTGAAATCCCTGAGCCAATTTTGCTTAGATCCTTCACTTATAAGCAAGGGTACATATAACAATGAAATCTAGGTAATTTAAGGTATTTGATGTATTACAGTGGGGTACTGGGAATATAGACATGGTCTACTTGATGGTACTTTACATTGTAGAACAAAACAAACTGACAAAATCCTTCGACAAAATAAGGAATTAGGGGCTTCCCTGGTGGTACAGTGGGTAAGGACACTCCCTTGCAGTGCAAGGGGTGCCAGTCTGACCCTGGCCTGGGAAGATCCCACGTGCCCTGGAGTGGCTGGACCAATGTGTCCAACTACCGAGCTGGAGCTCTGGAGCGCATGTACCCAGAGCCGGTGCTCTGTGACGAGAGAGGCCACTGCGATGGGAGGCCTACACAGGCCAAAGAACAAAGATAAATAAATGAAAGATCAATAGAAGTGGCCAAAACAAAAAAAAATAAGAAATTGGGAGGAGACTTTAGAATTCACAATAAAAGTGGGTATATAACCTGTCTAAGTCAGGCATAGACAAGGATGTTATCTAGCTCTCCTGGCAAGGTTTAGGTGATATTCTCAATAAAATCAAAGATCTCACAATATGCTTGTGGAGGTTGAATTTCATCCACACAAAAGATGTCAAGTCTTAAACCCCTACCTGGGAATGTGATCTTATTTACATGTTATCAACTTAAGAAGAGCTTGTTAGGGTAGATTCTAACCCAATAAGACTACAGCCTTATAAAAACATGGAAATCTGAAAACCAAGACAGACATGCAGAGAAAAAAGATGATATGCAGACAGAGGAAGATGAGGGCCATCTACGAGGCAAGGAACACCAAAAACTGCCAGCCAACTCCTGAATCTATGAGGGAGGAATGGAGAAAATGTGAGAAAATAAAATCTGTGTTGTCTAAGCCATCTGGCTTGTGGTAATTTATTATGACAGCCCAAGAAAATGATCTACAGACTTCACACATTCTTGGTTACTTAGGCCCCAGGTGGCTATAGCCACTGGAGGATACGTTCTGGCACAAATAACAAGGACCAGGTTGTTTAAAAAACAAAGAAACTACTTATCACAGACAGTTGTATGATTTTCTTAACCTTACATTCTTATAAGTCTTGGATCTACCCCCTATCTTTGGGAAATTTTTCCATGGTAATCATTTTATCAGTTGATAATTTTATTTAGATCCTTCACAGCAGGTATTTAAATGTATAAAATTTTCAGTGGGTACTGGGAATATAGACATGGTCTACTTGATGGTACTTTACATTGTAGAACAAAACAAACTGACAAAATCCTTCGACAAAATAAGGAATTAGGGGCTTCCCTGGTGGTACAGTGGGTAAGGACACTCCCTTGCAGTGCAAGGGGTGCCAGTCTGACCCTGGCCTGGGAAGATCCCACGTGCCCTGGAGTGGCTGGACCAATGTGTCCAACTACCGAGCTGGAGCTCTGGAGCGCATGTACCCAGAGCCGGTGCTCTGTGACGAGAGAGGCCACTGCGATGGGAGGCCTACACAGGCCAAAGAACAAAGATAAATAAATGAAAGATCAATAGAAGTGGCCAAAACAAAAAAAAATAAGAAATTGGGAGGAGACTTTAGAATTCACAATAAAAGTGGGTATATAACCTGTCTAAGTCAGGCATAGACAAGGATGTTATCTAGCTCTCCTGGCAAGGTTTAGGTGATATTCTCAATAAAATCAAAGATCTCACAATATGCTTGTGGAGGTTGAATTTCATCCACACAAAAGATGTCAAGTCTTAAACCCCTACCTGGGAATGTGATCTTATTTACATGTTATCAACTTAAGAAGAGCTTGTTAGGGTAGATTCTAACCCAATAAGACTACAGCCTTATAAAAACATGGAAATCTGAAAACCAAGACAGACATGCAGAGAAAAAAGATGATATGCAGACAGAGGAAGATGAGGGCCATCTACGAGGCAAGGAACACCAAAAACTGCCAGCCAACTCCTGAATCTATGAGGGAGGAATGGAGAAAATGTGAGAAAATAAAATCTGTGTTGTCTAAGCCATCTGGCTTGTGGTAATTTATTATGACAGCCCAAGAAAATGATCTACAGACTTCACACATTCTTGGTTACTTAGGCCCCAGGTGGCTATAGCCACTGGAGGATACGTTCTGGCACAAATAACAAGGACCAGGTTGTTTAAAAAACAAAGAAACTACTTATCACAGACAGTTGTATGATTTTCTTAACCTTACATTCTTATAAGTCTTGGATCTACCCCCTATCTTTGGGAAATTTTTCCATGGTAATCATTTTATCAGTTGATAATTTTATTTAATACTTGTATTATCTCCCATACTCATTTAAGAAATCTATAAAAAGTAAGAATAAAATTCTGTCTTTAAAGAGTTTATAATTAGTTGGGAGTAGGCAAAAACACTAACCAAATTAAAAATCAATAAAAGGCAACACTTAATGGATTTCTAAATTGCACCATGTAAGAGTACTCTGAAACTCAATGTTAGTATGACAACCTCATAGGGAAACTATCTTTTTAAACTATGTATTTAATATGAGAAAGCATCATAATTAATGCTCAAAAAGAAATACACTTTTTAGACCTTCCCTGGTGGTTCAGTGGGTAAAGAGTCCTCCTTGAAGTGCAAGGGACGCTGGTTCGATCCCTGGCCCAGGAAGATCTCACGTGCAACAGAGCTTCGGGACCCACGTGTCTAATTACCAGCCAGCGCTCTGGAATGCATGTGACCAGAGCCGATGCTCTGCAATGAGAGAGGCCACTGCAATGGGATGCCCACACAGGCCAAAGAATAAAGATGGATGAAAATAAACAAATAAAAAAGCAATAAAAGAGGCCAAAATTTAAAAAAGAAATACACTTTTAAAAATCAACTTTTATTTTAAAGGTTTTACTTACTCAATCTCTCCACCCTTAACTACAAGCCTCTTGATTACAATCGTGATTTGATGTCCACATTTTCTAAGTACCTACATACAACGCCTAGAGTTAACCCAGCTAGCCAGACAACTAAAGCTGTGAGTGAATCCACTATAAAGTTTCTTAAAGATACAGTACATCTTGTTCCCACATAGGATCTGGATCTTTCAAAAATATTGGTTGAATAAACAAATAAAAGAATAAATGGGGGCTTCCCTGGTGGTCCAGTCTGTAAGGACACCGCCTTGCAGTGCAAGGCGCGCCAGTTCGATCCCTGGCCTGGGACGATCTGGACCGATGTGTCCAACTACCCAGCCGGAGCTCTGGAGCACATGCGCCCAGAGCCGGTTCTCTGCGACAACAGAGGCCACTGCGATGGGAGGCCCACATGGGCCGAAGAACAAATATGGATGAAAATAGATAAATGAAAGACCAATAGAAGTGGCCTGCCCGCCCCGCTCCCCCCCCCAACCCCCACCCCCCCCCCCCCCCCAAAAAGTCTCTTTAAAAAAAAAAGAATAAATGGGTTTATGATATTAACTCCTCAGTGAGGAACACATTTACACTTTTTTTTTTTTTTCCTTGCCACTTCTATTGGTCTTCCATGTATTTATTTTCATCCATCTTGTTCTTTTGGCCTGTGTGGGCCTCCCACTCAGTGGCCTCCGTTGCTGTAGAGCACCAGCTCTGGGCACGCACCCCAGAGCTCCAGCTCGGTAGTTGGACACATCGGTCCAATCACTCCAGGGCACGTGGGATCTTCCCAGACCAGGGATCAAACTAGCGCCCCTTGCACTGCAAGGCAGTGCCTTTACCCACTGGACCTCCAGGGATGCCCCCCACATTACCAGTCTTAACCACTTCTTCTGGTGCAATGCATGTTTCCTTCTTCTGTGTTGATTAATTTCTATTGATCTTCTAGCGTGTGGCCTATGAGGCTCTTGTCTCACACCACCAAGTGCTGGGTTATTGATTCCCTGAATCAGGACACATAATATTTGCAGAAATTTCTGCCTTTGCTGATGTGCTTGATCAAAGCTCACATTAAGTATAGAACTGTTACATTGTGAGACTGGCTCTGGTACTCTCCAGAATGTCCTACAACAAAGCTTGTTTGTTGGTTGGTTGCTTGCTAGTTTTTTTTGCTGTTGTTCTTGTATTTCTGGTTGGTTATTTCGGTAACTGCAAGTCAATACCCATCAGTGTCAAGAAATTTGCCCAGTGGGTTGAGACCAACTATTTTGGAAAGGAGGCATGGGGATGAAAAAAAGGAAAAAAAGGAAAGGTAAGGTAAAAGTATATCCACTCTATGGGTAAATATTCCTTATAAAAATTATTATATTTCTTACATAGGACCATAGTCAAAATTTTTAGAAAGTCACCATATAGTACTACTGTCCATCAATAACTTTTGACCATGGAATAATTTCTTTCCATTTTTGCATGACCCCATTACTTTGGCTTCTGCTTTTGCATGACTGGCACTTACCTTTATATCTTTTTAACAAGAATGACTTCCAGACTATAGGCACTTTGAGAACAATCCCCTGTGTTGCACAGACCCCCAGATCTAGAAGCTCAGGTGATTTGCTATATAATTCTTAACAGATGAGTGACATTTTCCCTAGACAGGTGACATAGTAAATATACTGTTAGATTCTGCCTCTGTCCTTGGGCACAATCCTAGCCAACATGTACATTTTGTCCACTAGACTTAGGACTCTTAACACTTAAGGCATCCTATGAAATAAAACCCTGCTAATAAGATGATAAATTCAGCATTATGTGCTAAAACTGCACAAACTAAATTCTATTACATTTGGGATGACCCGACTAAAACTAAACAAAGGATTTTTCTGAGCTCCCAATAGGAAAAAGTTCCCCAAATCAGTTGAATTTGGCCAGGTGAGATAATCAAACTCACCAATGGGAATCCCAGGGTGGGGGCCTACTAATTACTGAGATGTTAATGACTTTGTCTCACTGAGTATGTGATTCTGAAGAGGACAAAGACACTTAATTCTGTTTATATGTGCATTGGGAGGGAGGTAGTGACTCAGATCCTGGCACTGGAAATAATCCTCCCCGCTAGCCCAGCTCTGTGAAACAATGTTGCTCCTTAAAGATTTTGAAAATAAAAATAATACCTCATCCTCTTTTACTGACAAAATACTTTTATTAAACGAAACAAAAGGATTCAAACAAAAGATAAACATGACCTCTCTATATGGTTGACAAAATACTTTTACTTACATTTGCTGTTGTTCTTGTATTTCTGGTTGGTTATTTCGGTAACTGCAAGTCAATACCCATCAGTGTCAAGAAATTTGCCCAGTGGGTTGAGACCAACTATTTTGGAAAGGAGGCATGGGGATGAAAAAAAGGAAAAAAAGGAAAGGTAAGGTAAAAGTATATCCACTCTATGGGTAAATATTCCTTATAAAAATTATTATATTTCTTACATAGGACCATAGTCAAAATTTTTAGAAAGTCACCATATAGTACTACTGTCCATCAATAACTTTTGACCATGGAATAATTTCTTTCCATTTTTGCATGACCCCATTACTTTGGCTTCTGCTTTTGCATGACTGGCACTTACCTTTATATCTTTTTAACAAGAATGACTTCCAGACTATAGGCACTTTGAGAACAATCCCCTGTGTTGCACAGACCCCCAGATCTAGAAGCTCAGGTGATTTGCTATATAATTCTTAACAGATGAGTGACATTTTCCCTAGACAGGTGACATAGTAAATATACTGTTAGATTCTGCCTCTGTCCTTGGGCACAATCCTAGCCAACATGTACATTTTGTCCACTAGACTTAGGACTCTTAACACTTAAGGCATCCTATGAAATAAAACCCTGCTAATAAGATGATAAATTCAGCATTATGTGCTAAAACTGCACAAACTAAATTCTATTACATTTGGGATGACCCGACTAAAACTAAACAAAGGATTTTTCTGAGCTCCCAATAGGAAAAAGTTCCCCAAATCAGTTGAATTTGGCCAGGTGAGATAATCAAACTCACCAATGGGAATCCCAGGGTGGGGGCCTACTAATTACTGAGATGTTAATGACTTTGTCTCACTGAGTATGTGATTCTGAAGAGGACAAAGACACTTAATTCTGTTTATATGTGCATTGGGAGGGAGGTAGTGACTCAGATCCTGGCACTGGAAATAATCCTCCCCGCTAGCCCAGCTCTGTGAAACAATGTTGCTCCTTAAAGATTTTGAAAATAAAAATAATACCTCATCCTCTTTTACTGACAAAATACTTTTATTAAACGAAACAAAAGGATTCAAACAAAAGATAAACATGACCTCTCTATATGGTTGACACAGAAACTAAGCATTTTCTAGCTTCATGCTTATTCAGAAATTTTACTGCTCCTTACTGATATTCATTCTATTTATCAATTCAAACTAAATATTCAAAGCACCTATGAGTACACAGTATTAGAGATTCTATATCTGCTTTCAAGGCTCTTAATCTCTAGAATGGGATATAAATACTAAATGAGTGAACTGCAAAATATATGCAATATAGATAGATAGATGTGTGCGTGTGCGTGCGTGCATGTGTGTGTGTGTGTGTGTGTGTGTGTGTGTGTGTGTTTATGGCAAGGAAACCACCATGCTATTACAAAATAACAAGGGATGGAGTTTACTGTGAATCAAATCATGATGGATTATGTTTAAACTGAAACCTGAATGATATGGAGAAACAAACTATTTGAAGGCAGAAGAGCCTTGCAGTAGGTGGAAGACAAGGTAGAGCTTAGCTAGCTAAAAAATCAGAAGAGCACACTACTTTAATGACCTGGAAAAAAAAGGAGCCATGGAGGGAGTAGAGGAAAGGAACCTAGGAGAACAGGTAGGAGGCAATAACACAGGGACTCACAGGTAAGAAAGGCAGATCTTATTCTAAATGAAATGTGAAGCCATAAAAGAGCTTTTAGTAAAAGAAGTACATGGTAAGACTGAATTTTTTTATAGGTTATGCTCATGTGGTGTGATAAATGGGTTGGAGATAGGGACAAAGGATCAAGAAGGATGCAGCATTATGTGCTAAAACTGCACAAACTAAATTCTATTACATTTGGGATGACCCGACTAAAACTAAACAAAGGATTTTTCTGAGCTCCCAATAGGAAAAAGTTCCCCAAATCAGTTGAATTTGGCCAGGTGAGATAATCAAACTCACCAATGGGAATCCCAGGGTGGGGGCCTACTAATTACTGAGATGTTAATGACTTTGTCTCACTGAGTATGTGATTCTGAAGAGGACAAAGACACTTAATTCTGTTTATATGTGCATTGGGAGGGAGGTAGTGACTCAGATCCTGGCACTGGAAATAATCCTCCCCGCTAGCCCAGCTCTGTGAAACAATGTTGCTCCTTAAAGATTTTGAAAATAAAAATAATACCTCATCCTCTTTTACTGACAAAATACTTTTATTAAACGAAACAAAAGGATTCAAACAAAAGATAAACATGACCTCTCTATATGGTTGACACAGAAACTAAGCATTTTCTAGCTTCATGCTTATTCAGAAATTTTACTGCTCCTTACTGATATTCATTCTATTTATCAATTCAAACTAAATATTCAAAGCACCTATGAGTACACAGTATTAGAGATTCTATATCTGCTTTCAAGGCTCTTAATCTCTAGAATGGGATATAAATACTAAATGAGTGAACTGCAAAATATATGCAATATAGATAGATAGATGTGTGCGTGTGCGTGCGTGCATGTGTGTGTGTGTGTGTGTGTGTGTGTGTGTGTGTTTATGGCAAGGAAACCACCATGCTATTACAAAATAACAAGGGATGGAGTTTACTGTGAATCAAATCATGATGGATTATGTTTAAACTGAAACCTGAATGATATGGAGAAACAAACTATTTGAAGGCAGAAGAGCCTTGCAGTAGGTGGAAGACAAGGTAGAGCTTAGCTAGCTAAAAAATCAGAAGAGCACACTACTTTAATGACCTGGAAAAAAAAGGAGCCATGGAGGGAGTAGAGGAAAGGAACCTAGGAGAACAGGTAGGAGGCAATAACACAGGGACTCACAGGTAAGAAAGGCAGATCTTATTCTAAATGAAATGTGAAGCCATAAAAGAGCTTTTAGTAAAAGAAGTACATGGTAAGACTGAATTTTTTTATAGGTTATGCTCATGTGGTGTGATAAATGGGTTGGAGATAGGGACAAAGGATCAAGAAGGATGACAGGGATAGCAGTTAGGGGGCAACTTTGATATCCAGATGAGAGATGCTGGTGACTGTGACTGGAATGAGAGCTATGGTTGAGGAAATGGGCAGATGACATTGAAAGCAGACTTACAAAACTTTGTTATAAATTATATTTAGAAAAAGAAGGTGGAGGGCTCAAGCAAAGATTCTGATTTTATAACTTGGGTGGATGATTATGGGTGAGAGAGAGAGAAGATGAGAGGAGTCACAGGCTTTGGGGGGAAACAAAATATTTAGTATGGGTCAGGCTAACAGAGCAACTTCAAGTGGAAAAGAAAAGTAGAAAGTTGGAGAGCAGGGACAGACAGGCTGTGAGGACCTCTGCTGTGATCATCTAATGTTTCTGCTGCCCCATGTAGTTCCCTACAACTCCAATTTCTCCTAACTGAGGACATGTGTCAGCAAGAGGAACCTTGATTCTACATTTAATCAAATCACACATTCTCTATTGAATGTGACTTGGCAACTCCCAGGTGACCTGCTGCAAGTCAAACTTTTAGTCAGATAGTGAGCTGTGTCTCTTACAACCTCATCTGTTTCCTGCTTGGTTGGAAGCAGAAAAGTTACCACCAGGTAGAACAATAGACAATATCAAGAATGGAAAACAAATGATATTAGTTGACCAAGTAGTGAGAAGACATCTGAGAGAAAAATTGTATTAAAAAAAAAAAAAAAAGCAGGACTTCCCTGGTGGTCCAGTGGGTAAAGAGTCCACCTTGCAGTGCAAGGGGCACCGGTTCAACCCTGGCCTGGGAAGGTCCCACATGGCAAGGAACAGCTGGGTGGGTGTGTCTAATTGAGCGTGCTATGTGCCCAGAACTGGTGCTCTGGGGGAATGGGAGCACACTACTTTAATGACCTGGAAAAAAAAGGAGCCATGGAGGGAGTAGAGGAAAGGAACCTAGGAGAACAGGTAGGAGGCAATAACACAGGGACTCACAGGTAAGAAAGGCAGATCTTATTCTAAATGAAATGTGAAGCCATAAAAGAGCTTTTAGTAAAAGAAGTACATGGTAAGACTGAATTTTTTTATAGGTTATGCTCATGTGGTGTGATAAATGGGTTGGAGATAGGGACAAAGGATCAAGAAGGATGACAGGGATAGCAGTTAGGGGGCAACTTTGATATCCAGATGAGAGATGCTGGTGACTGTGACTGGAATGAGAGCTATGGTTGAGGAAATGGGCAGATGACATTGAAAGCAGACTTACAAAACTTTGTTATAAATTATATTTAGAAAAAGAAGGTGGAGGGCTCAAGCAAAGATTCTGATTTTATAACTTGGGTGGATGATTATGGGTGAGAGAGAGAGAAGATGAGAGGAGTCACAGGCTTTGGGGGGAAACAAAATATTTAGTATGGGTCAGGCTAACAGAGCAACTTCAAGTGGAAAAGAAAAGTAGAAAGTTGGAGAGCAGGGACAGACAGGCTGTGAGGACCTCTGCTGTGATCATCTAATGTTTCTGCTGCCCCATGTAGTTCCCTACAACTCCAATTTCTCCTAACTGAGGACATGTGTCAGCAAGAGGAACCTTGATTCTACATTTAATCAAATCACACATTCTCTATTGAATGTGACTTGGCAACTCCCAGGTGACCTGCTGCGAAGTCAAACTTTTAGTCAGATAGTGAGCTGTGTCTCTTACAACCTCATCTGTTTCCTGCTTGGTTGGAAGCAGAAAAGTTACCACCAGGTAGAACAATAGACAATATCAAGAATGGAAAACAAATGATATTAGTTGACCAAGTAGTGAGAAGACATCTGAGAGAAAAATTGTATTAAAAAAAAAAAAAAAAGCAGGACTTCCCTGGTGGTCCAGTGGGTAAAGAGTCCACCTTGCAGTGCAAGGGGCACCGGTTCAACCCCTGGCCTGGGAAGGTCCCACATGGCAAGGAACAGCTGGGTGGGTGTGTCTAATTACGAGCCATGTGCTATGTGCCCAGAACTGGTGCTCTGCAATGGGAGAGGCCACTGTGATGGGAGGTCCACACATGCCAAAGAATAAAGATGTATGAAAAACAAGCAATGACTTAGAGGCTAAAAAAACTCAAAAAAGTAAAACTTAAAAGAAAAAGGCAGAGAGGACTGAAATTTAAGGTAAGAAATCACCTCCACATTTTTCGAAGGGATATCAGTGAGTCAGTATTGAGAAGAAAGCAGTTCTAAGAGCCTGACTGATGAGAGATCAAGGGCATTAAGAACAGTGGTACCTGGCGCACTTTGGCACTCCTTAGGGAGCCAGACTCCCTGTCTTGTGTCAATATTGAGGGACAATCTGCACTGGTCTCCCCACAGCACGGGACACCTCTTTTTCAGTAGGACATGAAAGCATTTGGACAATTGATCAAAAAGTACATTACTTGTTATTTTCAAGCTCACGTGGTATTATACCTGAGTAGGGACATTGAAGGCTAGATAGTGGGGGCTTCCCTGGTGGTCCAGTACATAAAAAGTCCAACTTGCAGTGCAAGGGGCACCGATTTGATCCCTGGCCTGGGAAGATCCCACGTGCCGAGGAATGGCTGGGCTAGTATGTCCAATTATAAGTCAGCACTCTGGAGCGTATGACCCCAAAGCAAGTGCTCTGCAGTGACAGAGGCCACTGCAATGGGAGGCCCACACAGGCCAAAGAATAAAGATGGATGAAAATTAAACAAATTTAAAAAAAACACAGAATAAAAGAGGACAAAAATCAAAAAAAAAAAAAAAAACCTAGACAGTGTATTAAAAAGCAGAGATACTAGAATGGGGGCACAGGAGGGAGGGGTCAGGGATATACATATGACCAATCTGGAGTTATACATATCTATAAATAACAAAATTCTGTAAAAGCAAAAAGCAAAATAAAAATGATTAAGTAATAAAATAAAAAGGCAGAGATACCACTTTGCTGACAAAAGTCCATATAGTCAAAGATATGGTTTCCCAGTAGTCATGTATGGATGTGAAACCTGGACCATAAGGAAGGCTGAGCGCTGAAGAATTGATGCCTTTGAACTGTGGTGCTGGAGAAGACTCTTAGGAGTCCCTTGGACTTCAAAGAGATCAAATAAGTCAATCCTAAAGGAAATCAACCCTGAATATTCATTGGAAGACTGATGCTAAAGCTGAAGATCCAATACTTTGGCCACAGGATGTGAAGAGCCAACTCATTGGAAAAGACCCTGGTGCTAGGAAAAATAGGAGAATGGGATGACAGAAGATGAGATGGTAGGATGGCATCACTGAGTCACAGAGATGGTGAAGGACATGGAAGCCTACTGTGCCACAGTCTTTGGGGTCACAAAGATTCAGACATGACTGAGCAACTGAAATGAACTAAACTGAGAGATATTCAATATATTCTATTTAACCCTTGCCATGTGTCTATATTTGTTATCTTCATTTTACACATAAATAAACAGAGGTGCAGAGAGGTTCAGAAATATGTCCAAGGTTAAACGTCTAGTATTAAGGGTAAAATTTAACCAAGTTGATCTGATTTGTATATGTTACTAATGAGAGTGTCTCAAATAAATTTGAGTAGGAAATTAAAGAATAAGTAGATCCTTAATCAACAAACTGCCTGTGATTTTCATTTTACTAGTCACTTGTAAAACTTAGTTTTAACATTAATAATTTCCATAGTCCACCCAATGAACCATGAATATTATCAAAAATTTCACAAAGACCAAATATATGGGAAAAAAAAGGTTTTCTCAACATACAAAATACAAAGGTCAAGTGAAAAGATAAATAGAAACTATATTTTAACTTAGGTGAGAGCATGCCTCTTTGACACCTACATTGAGAAAAAAAGTGTATACATTGCTTATTTTTTAGGACTATAGGACATTTAACATTTATTTTCCATAAATAAAGATGTCATGAAGATAGAAGTGAAGAAATTTCACGATACCACTAGGCAGTTTATATTTCAGTCCAATTGCTCTATTTGCAACTTTATGAATTTACAATACACTCTGATACCTTTGCTTTGCTCAAACTTCTTTTTAAAGATATGGTTTCCCAGTAGTCATGTATGGATGTGAAACCTGGACCATAAGGAAGGCTGAGCGCTGAAGAATTGATGCCTTTGAACTGTGGTGCTGGAGAAGACTCTTAGGAGTCCCTTGGACTTCAAAGAGATCAAATAAGTCAATCCTAAAGGAAATCAACCCTGAATATTCATTGGAAGACTGATGCTAAAGCTGAAGATCCAATACTTTGGCCACAGGATGTGAAGAGCCAACTCATTGGAAAAGACCCTGGTGCTAGGAAAAATAGGAGAATGGGATGACAGAAGATGAGATGGTAGGATGGCATCACTGAGTCACAGAGATGGTGAAGGACATGGAAGCCTACTGTGCCACAGTCTTTGGGGTCACAAAGATTCAGACATGACTGAGCAACTGAAATGAACTAAACTGAGAGATATTCAATATATTCTATTTAACCCTTGCCATGTGTCTATATTTGTTATCTTCATTTTACACATAAATAAACAGAGGTGCAGAGAGGTTCAGAAATATGTCCAAGGTTAAACGTCTAGTATTAAGGGTAAAATTTAACCAAGTTGATCTGATTTGTATATGTTACTAATGAGAGTGTCTCAAATAAATTTGAGTAGGAAATTAAAGAATAAGTAGATCCTTAATCAACAAACTGCCTGTGATTTTCATTTTACTAGTCACTTGTAAAACTTAGTTTTAACATTAATAATTTCCATAGTCCACCCAATGAACCATGAATATTATCAAAAATTTCACAAAGACCAAATATATGGGAAAAAAAAGGTTTTCTCAACATACAAAATACAAAGGTCAAGTGAAAAGATAAATAGAAACTATATTTTAACTTAGGTGAGAGCATGCCTCTTTGACACCTACATTGAGAAAAAAAGTGTATACATTGCTTATTTTTTAGGACTATAGGACATTTAACATTTATTTTCCATAAATAAAGATGTCATGAAGATAGAAGTGAAGAAATTTCACGATACCACTAGGCAGTTTATATTTCAGTCCAATTGCTCTATTTGCAACTTTATGAATTTACAATACACTCTGATACCTTTGCTTTGCTCAAACTTCTTTTTTAATCCTCTGATGCCCATGGGTCTTCTTTTACTTTTAACTCCTTGTAGCAAAATTCCACCCATCCACAATGATGGCTCAAATATAACTTCTCCTATGAACCCTTCCACTAACAAAAGAAATAAAAGAACATCATCATTATCTTTTGTACCTTTTCACACCTCACATTATATTATTTATATATTATATATGTAAGGTCCTCTCTAGTCTAAAAACCTCTTGAAATATGAAGCTGTATTTTATGCACTCTTGTGTCCCTCCTCTTTTATTCAAATGCTAAGCATACTTCATCATAGAGGGAATTCAAAGAGTTCAGCACATGAAATCATCTCATAAAAGCTTGAAACATTCTCAAAACTAGCATAGAAAGCAGGTTTTTTCCAGGCATACTCAGATTCTCAAAAGAACTGCTATCATTGCTCTCCTGCAAAAGAAATACAGCCTTCAGTCTCCCAAATTATCCTGATAGAAATTTAACTTGCTCTATCAATCTTTCCAAGATAAATTTGGGAGCAAGGCACTCTTGAGGACTCAGAGCATCTTCTTTAGGTTTGTAGAAAGACCTATGCAGAGATAACCAGAGTATAGAAGACCTCCAGTTTCCACTGTTTATCCTCAGAGCCATTACCCTTTCTCTGCTATTCCTAATTCCCTTTCAAGGAAAAAGATCAAAAGCAAACTACTCATTAAAATGAAAATGTGAAACTGAGACTAATATCTATTGCAAAAACCACTCCAGCTCAATAAACAAAATTTCACAAAGACCAAATATATGGGAAAAAAAAGGTTTTCTCAACATACAAAATACAAAGGTCAAGTGAAAAGATAAATAGAAACTATATTTTAACTTAGGTGAGAGCATGCCTCTTTGACACCTACATTGAGAAAAAAAGTGTATACATTGCTTATTTTTTAGGACTATAGGACATTTAACATTTATTTTCCATAAATAAAGATGTCATGAAGATAGAAGTGAAGAAATTTCACGATACCACTAGGCAGTTTATATTTCAGTCCAATTGCTCTATTTGCAACTTTATGAATTTACAATACACTCTGATACCTTTGCTTTGCTCAAACTTCTTTTTTAATCCTCTGATGCCCATGGGTCTTCTTTTACTTTTTAACTCCTTGTAGCAAAATTCCACCCATCCACAATGATGGCTCAAATATAACTTCTCCTATGAACCCTTCCACTAACAAAAGAAATAAAAGAACATCATCATTATCTTTTGTACCTTTTCACACCTCACATTATATTATTTATATATTATATATGTAAGGTCCTCTCTAGTCTAAAAACCTCTTGAAATATGAAGCTGTATTTTATGCACTCTTGTGTCCCTCCTCTTTTATTCAAATGCTAAGCATACTTCATCATAGAGGGAATTCAAAGAGTTCAGCACATGAAATCATCTCATAAAAGCTTGAAACATTCTCAAAACTAGCATAGAAAGCAGGTTTTTTCCAGGCATACTCAGATTCTCAAAAGAACTGCTATCATTGCTCTCCTGCAAAAGAAATACAGCCTTCAGTCTCCCAAATTATCCTGATAGAAATTTAACTTGCTCTATCAATCTTTCCAAGATAAATTTGGGAGCAAGGCACTCTTGAGGACTCAGAGCATCTTCTTTAGGTTTGTAGAAAGACCTATGCAGAGATAACCAGAGTATAGAAGACCTCCAGTTTCCACTGTTTATCCTCAGAGCCATTACCCTTTCTCTGCTATTCCTAATTCCCTTTCAAGGAAAAAGATCAAAAGCAAACTACTCATTAAAATGAAAATGTGAAACTGAGACTAATATCTATTGCAAAAACCACTCCAGCTCAATAAACAAAATTATCACTAAGAATCTGACAAAGGCCTTTACATGAATTAGAAATCTAGGAATAAAACAGACTACATCGTGATTGGCAAGTGAGATTTAATTCAGGATTTATTCATGAGAGAGCATCATAGGTGAAGATCCTTGAAGACTAATGTTCTTGGTCAGAAAGAAACCAAGAATTGGTCTGCACCAATTGCACCAACGAATTGATGAGCACCTAGGATTTCACATAATGACCAGTGGAGAGGACAGCTATGTGGAAAATGGTGATGGGGAAAAAGTAAAGGCATTTGGGATAACAGTAACCACTGATATGTGTTGAGCCTATTTATGTACCAGGTGCTGGCCTAAGGGTTTTATCTGCATCATTTCATTTAATTCCCATAACAGCTCTATAAGGGAAGTTCTATTTTCATTCCTTTTTTAATTAAAGAGAATGTGATTATAAGAAAGATTTATGATTAAATTAACAGATTATTTGGCTCTCACAAGGTCAGCATCTAGCAAATATTGGCACCAGAACTAGCCAAGCAATAGGTCTGGTATCCAAGGAAGATGGCCTGCAGTTACAATCATCATGCCCAGCCAGGATCAATCATGGTAACAAATACCTAAGAGAGTATCTTGGAAGGAGCAGTGCCCACGCTGCAGCAGGATGAGGATGTCTCAGGGAGTCTATCTGGTTACAAGAACCTGCAGTTCCTGGGTAGAAAGCAGGTTTTTTCCAGGCATACTCAGATTCTCAAAAGAACTGCTATCATTGCTCTCCTGCAAAAGAAATACAGCCTTCAGTCTCCCAAATTATCCTGATAGAAATTTAACTTGCTCTATCAATCTTTCCAAGATAAATTTGGGAGCAAGGCACTCTTGAGGACTCAGAGCATCTTCTTTAGGTTTGTAGAAAGACCTATGCAGAGATAACCAGAGTATAGAAGACCTCCAGTTTCCACTGTTTATCCTCAGAGCCATTACCCTTTCTCTGCTATTCCTAATTCCCTTTCAAGGAAAAAGATCAAAAGCAAACTACTCATTAAAATGAAAATGTGAAACTGAGACTAATATCTATTGCAAAAACCACTCCAGCTCAATAAACAAAATTATCACTAAGAATCTGACAAAGGCCTTTACATGAATTAGAAATCTAGGAATAAAACAGACTACATCGTGATTGGCAAGTGAGATTTAATTCAGGATTTATTCATGAGAGAGCATCATAGGTGAAGATCCTTGAAGACTAATGTTCTTGGTCAGAAAGAAACCAAGAATTGGTCTGCACCAATTGCACCAACGAATTGATGAGCACCTAGGATTTCACATAATGACCAGTGGAGAGGACAGCTATGTGGAAAATGGTGATGGGGAAAAAGTAAAGGCATTTGGGATAACAGTAACCACTGATATGTGTTGAGCCTATTTATGTACCAGGTGCTGGCCTAAGGGTTTTATCTGCATCATTTCATTTAATTCCCATAACAGCTCTATAAGGGAAGTTCTATTTTCATTCCTTTTTTAATTAAAGAGAATGTGATTATAAGAAAGATTTATGATTAAATTAACAGATTATTTGGCTCTCACAAGGTCAGCATCTAGCAAATATTGGCACCAGAACTAGCCAAGCAATAGGTCTGGTATCCAAGGAAGATGGCCTGCAGTTACAATCATCATGCCCAGCCAGGATCAATCATGGTAACAAATACCTAAGAGAGTATCTTGGAAGGAGCAGTGCCCACGCTGCAGCAGGATGAGGATGTCTCAGGGAGTCTATCTGGTACAGAACCCTGCTTCCTGGGAGTCAAAGTGCTAAACAGGTTTCCAAGGTGAGTGATGTATGCCAAGATTCCTAGGTTGGTTCAAGTGTCAGCAAGGAATTGGAGGGTGGAACAGAGGTTTTTGCATCCCTTGCCCCCTCCACTTGACCCATCTACAACTGTAGCCATCCTGAGATGATCTGGCCCCGTGCAGGTGGCAAGCCTTCCTCGTGTGCTTCCTCTCCACTTTGCTGCTTCAGGCTTTCCCTGAAGCCATAGGAGCTCAGTCAGTCTGCTCAAGACAGCCCAGAAGTGCAGACAGTCAATGTTCCCAAGGACAGTCTTCAGTTAATGGGGATGGAGGTTGCCCAATATTCTATGGTAAGCAGCTGCAACCACCCGCCTAATCCTGAGGGCTTCTTCGAAGTCCCAGAGAGCTTGAGTCCCAGTTGCTACTTTCTACCTTGTCCCACTCTCCTGTCTCCTGAGACCACTTCCAGTAAAGAAGTTGCACAACAGTTCTTAACAGATGATCAGCTTTGAGATTAACCAAAACAAAGACAGGGACAACTAGGAAACTGAGAGAAAGAAGCATTCCTGGAATTCTCGGAAAATATGACAGGCAATGAGGGAAAAGGTTGAAGTGAGGTTAAGAGCTAATTTGGGCTCCAAGCCATCACCACCTCTCACCTAAACTACAGCAGTAGCTACCTAACTTGTAGCTACCTTTTTTTCCCCCTGAAAACTTATTCTCCTCACAGAAATTTGAATGGCCCTTTAATATGAACTTAATATTCTTTCAAAAATCCTCCAGTGCCTCCAATCACATATGGAATAAAATCCCAACTCTTTTTTAAGGTCTAAAGTCATGTAGGATCTACCTTTCAGATGCCTCCAAGTTCATTTTCAGCTACTCTTTTCAAGTTCTACAACCATGGAGAGACTTTCTGCTCAGTCCTTTCCAAATTAGTAATTCTTCCACCCCTATCACATACATCCCTTTCTGTTCTCATACTCCACACAGAAGTTACACTGCCTGAAAGTGAAAAGTGAAAGTGTTAGTAGTTCAGTCATGTCCCACTCTTTGTGACCCCATGGACTTCAGCCCACCAGGCTCCTCTACCCATGAAATTCTCCAGGCAAGAATACTAGAGTGGGTAGCCATTCCCTTCTCCAGAGCATCTTCCCAACTCAGGGATCAAACCTAGATCTTTACCATCTGAACCACCAGGGAAGCCCATCACTGCCTGGTATTTGTTGTATTATATAACAGCCAATTCTTGCTATTTACGGCAGTTATACTCTTATAAATTCACTATGGATGCTCAATTGGCAAATACTGAACCAATACTCCTGAGAAATATAGAATGCCGAGCTTCTCGAAAGCCTTCCCAAGTCTGGCTTTCCTGAAGCCATAGGAGCTCAGTCAGTCTGCTCAAGACAGCCCAGAAGTGCAGACAGTCAATGTTCCCAAGGACAGTCTTCAGTTAATGGGGATGGAGGTTGCCCAATATTCTATGGTAAGCAGCTGCAACCACCCGCCTAATCCTGAGGGCTTCTTCGAAGTCCCAGAGAGCTTGAGTCCCAGTTGCTACTTTCTACCTTGTCCCACTCTCCTGTCTCCTGAGACCACTTCCAGTAAAGAAGTTGCACAACAGTTCTTAACAGATGATCAGCTTTGAGATTAACCAAAACAAAGACAGGGACAACTAGGAAACTGAGAGAAAGAAGCATTCCTGGAATTCTCGGAAAATATGACAGGCAATGAGGGAAAAGGTTGAA
The DNA here is from genome assembly GCA_022376925.1 of Tragulus kanchil. Classification (NCBI taxonomy): domain Eukaryota; kingdom Metazoa; phylum Chordata; class Mammalia; order Artiodactyla; family Tragulidae; genus Tragulus; species Tragulus kanchil. Next base: position 93,255,953 of record JAIOJX010000025.1, read on the forward strand.
GTGAGGTTAAGAGCTAATTTGGGCTCCAAGCCATCACCACCTCTCACCTAAACTACAGCAGTAGCTACCTAACTTGTAGCTACCTTTTTTTCCCCCTGAAAACTTATTCTCCTCACAGAAATTTGAATGGCCCTTTAATATGAACTTAATATTCTTTCAAAAATCCTCCAGTGCCTCCAATCACATATGGAATAAAATCCCAACTCTTTTTTAAGGTCTAAAGTCATGTAGGATCTACCTTTCAGATGCCTCCAAGTTCATTTTCAGCTACTCTTTTCAAGTTCTACAACCATGGAGAGACTTTCTGCTCAGTCCTTTCCAAATTAGTAATTCTTCCACCCCTATCACATACATCCCTTTCTGTTCTCATACTCCACACAGAAGTTACACTGCCTGAAAGTGAAAAGTGAAAGTGTTAGTAGTTCAGTCATGTCCCACTCTTTGTGACCCCATGGACTTCAGCCCACCAGGCTCCTCTACCCATGAAATTCTCCAGGCAAGAATACTAGAGTGGGTAGCCATTCCCTTCTCCAGAGCATCTTCCCAACTCAGGGATCAAACCTAGATCTTTACCATCTGAACCACCAGGGAAGCCCATCACTGCCTGGTATTTGTTGTATTATATAACAGCCAATTCTTGCTATTTACGGCAGTTATACTCTTATAAATTCACTATGGATGCTCAATTGGCAAATACTGAACCAATACTCCTGAGGGAAATATAGAATAGCTTCCTGTAAGCTTCTAAACAGAAAATGTTTACCACTTATCAATATATAACCTTGTTTTATGTATATTGCTGGCCCCCTCCCTCCTCCACTCCCTTCCCAGTTCCCTCCGATATACATATGACTAATTTGGGATTATACATATCTGTAAACAACAAAATTCTGTAAAAGTAAAAAGTAAAATAAAAATAATTATTTTAAAAAAGGAAAAAAGAATTACATGTGATTCAGCAATACCACTCAAAACTATAAACTCTACATAAATAAAAATATCTCCTAAAACTTGGAAAAAAAATATATATAGCCTTGTTTTATGCATGTTTTTGTTTACAGACACTATTTAATAAATATAGTTGATTTGTTAACATTGAACTCACAGCCAACATCCCTACACATACCTGAGTGCTAAGTCACTTCAATTGTGTCCTACTCTTTGTTGACCCCAACAACACTGTAGCTCATGTCTAAACAAAGATAATCTAATACACATATTTTCTCTATCAGGCACATTATAACTTTCTTAAGCTGAGGAAGACTAGACAGCACTTCAGCACTACCCTCAGGGGCCACTGGAAACAGCGAAATCATCCCCATAAAAAAATGCAAAAGCCACGGCACTAAATAGTCCATGAATAGAATACTTGTTTACAGAATGAGAACAGAAACAAGAGCACTGCTTTGACTCACTTGGGCTGAGAGCATGCACACGAGGTGGCTCAATTTTTTTGCCACTCAGCACTTACCTGTGACTGATTGTAGTAGTGTTAGTCAGTCAGTCATGTCTGACTCTCTGAGACTCCATGGACTGTAGCCCACCAGGTTCCTTTGTCCATGGAATTCTCCAGGCAAGAATAATGGAGTGGATCAGACTGACTGTAAAAGCACTACAAATACTGACTTAGGGGGTTACACATATATTTTAGCAAGCAAGCAAATTCACAGAGAACCAGATATAATGAGGATCAACTGTATTATATCTCCTCTTCCTGATATCTGTGACGCTAGTGATAAACAACCCTCCTGCCAATATGAGAGACACAGGAGACTCGGATTTGATCCCTGGGTCAAGAAGACCCCATGGAGGACAGAACGGCAACCCACTCCAGTATTCTTGCCTGGAGAATTCTGCCAACAGAGGAGCCTGGTGGGCTACTGTCCATAGGGTCACAAAGAGTCAGGCATGACTAATGAGACTTAGTACACAGTGCATTTCCTGATGTCCAACCTCTATAACAGTCTTTTTCTGGTTATTGGCATACTTTTTTGTTTTTACCTTTTCCTCAGCATCTAGATCAGCACTGTCCAGTAGAAGTGTAATGTGAGCCATAAATGTGAGCTACCTATGTAACTATATACGTTTCAGTAGCCATATTTAAAAAATAAATATAAAATTAATTTTCATAATGTATTAATTTACCATACTATAGCAATATCTAATCAATATAAAAATATTCACCTGACAGTTTACATTATTTTGTTTATCTGTTACAGAGCTTTGGAAGCCGGCATGTATTTTTCACTTACATACACTTCCATTTGAACCAGCCATCTTTTGATTGCTCAACAGTCACATGAAGCCAGAGGCTACCATATTAGACAGTCTGGACCTAGGACAATTATTGGTACATATTAAGTCCCCAGCAAATATTGTTGAGTAAATTCATTTATTCATTGTTTCTATATTCCAAACACTGAACCAAGATCACTTAATTCACACAACTACTCTGTTGTTAGCTACTAGTTATCCTCTTCTTAGGTTTTAGTAACTGAGACGCACTAACTTGCCCACAATCACAAAGAATTCCAAAAACGTGCCTTGAGTACTCAATCATCTGACCAAATCTAATGTCTCCAAATATATCTTCATTAAAAGATACTAATACAATTTTACTTAATATATACATTAAGGTCTGTAGCCCACCAGGTTCCTTTGTCCATGGAATTCTCCAGGCAAGAATAATGGAGTGGATCAGACTGACTGTAAAAGCACTACAAATACTGACTTAGGGGGTTACACATATATTTTAGCAAGCAAGCAAATTCACAGAGAACCAGATATAATGAGGATCAACTGTATTATATCTCCTCTTCCTGATATCTGTGACGCTAGTGATAAACAACCCTCCTGCCAATATGAGAGACACAGGAGACTCGGATTTGATCCCTGGGTCAAGAAGACCCCATGGAGGACAGAACGGCAACCCACTCCAGTATTCTTGCCTGGAGAATTCTGCCAACAGAGGAGCCTGGTGGGCTACTGTCCATAGGGTCACAAAGAGTCAGGCATGACTAATGAGACTTAGTACACAGTGCATTTCCTGATGTCCAACCTCTATAACAGTCTTTTTCTGGTTATTGGCATACTTTTTTGTTTTTACCTTTTCCTCAGCATCTAGATCAGCACTGTCCAGTAGAAGTGTAATGTGAGCCATAAATGTGAGCTACCTATGTAACTATATACGTTTCAGTAGCCATATTTAAAAAATAAATATAAAATTAATTTTCATAATGTATTAATTTACCATACTATAGCAATATCTAATCAATATAAAAATATTCACCTGACAGTTTACATTATTTTGTTTATCTGTTACAGAGCTTTGGAAGCCGGCATGTATTTTTCACTTACATACACTTCCATTTGAACCAGCCATCTTTTGATTGCTCAACAGTCACATGAAGCCAGAGGCTACCATATTAGACAGTCTGGACCTAGGACAATTATTGGTACATATTAAGTCCCCAGCAAATATTGTTGAGTAAATTCATTTATTCATTGTTTCTATATTCCAAACACTGAACCAAGATCACTTAATTCACACAACTACTCTGTTGTTAGCTACTAGTTATCCTCTTCTTAGGTTTTAGTAACTGAGACGCACTAACTTGCCCACAATCACAAAGAATTCCAAAAACGTGCCTTGAGTACTCAATCATCTGACCAAATCTAATGTCTCCAAATATATCTTCATTAAAAGATACTAATACAATTTTACTTAATATATACATTAAGGTCTTAGTCAAAAGATGTTTGGTTGTGGAAAGAACTGCATGCTTTTGAAATCATTTCAGGTTTGGTATGCATATGTTACTGTTTTAAGTACCAGGAAATGCTAATAGTTATTATATGCCTGAGTGATTCAGCACAGTGTCACCCAAAAGCCTGTCTATCAGAGGTCCTCAGAGCTTGCCAGAGTCCTGAGGGGAAAGCTAGTAGCACCACTGGCTCAGCTTTGGAGCATGAAACATGAAATATCTTGTTATTATTATTGACACCATTGAAAAAGGCATTGTTATCCTTCTAAACTATAGGACTCTCCACGTTTTCCTATTGTGTGGAAGAACTATTTTTCTATCTGTGAAGCAAATGCTACTGCATTTTTATACAAGTGTCTGCAGTGAGAAATACTTTATGACAGCTATAGAATGGTAACATAATGATCAATTCATACTATTTACCTTCATTTGATTCTAAAAAGGAATGGCTTTAGGGTTGCTTAATCAATTAATATGAACAACTCACAACTGATTAACACAAACAATTTTTTCTCCTCAAATTCTGCTCATAAAAATCTGCAAGATAATCAGAGGTAATTTGTTGCAGAGAAAAACTAGAGACAAGAAAAGTTTATTTGGTGAGAGCAGTTGTAGCATAATAAAGCTCATTTTTATTCTGTAAAAACTGAAGAACTCTCACTATCAGAGTAAAAATTGCAAATCATGTTCCAATATTCCTGTAATTCCAGACTCTAATTACAGCCAATGTTGTATCATCCTAGCTGCTCAGCTTGCAGTGTGTTATACACACAGTCACACAGAAAGCAATCTGGACACACCAGTCCATGCAGGGGCCACCAGAAGCCAGGTCTCTGTGACGTGCACTGTAAGAATACTCCCTTCATCAGATTTTCCTTCAGTGACAGAGCTTTTAAATAGTAAAATAATCAGCACTTCTTTTCTAATCCACCTATTGTCTGGAGGCTATTGTTTGTTGCTGTTCTTTAAATAATATCCGAATATGAAATTCCCAGGAAATAAACCATATATGTGCATCACACACTATCACAGAGTGACTAGAACTGAACCACATATTTATTTCCATTCAGGATGAAAACATTCTAAAATGGTGAAAGAAAATGCCCCATCTTTTGCAACAGGGTGGTAATGTTTGAGCGAAATTTGCAAAAAACAAATGACTGAAGTTGCTTCTGTCTTGATGCAAATGTGAGAGGCATGTGTTTAAATGTGGTAGTGCTGACAACAAATCAATCTAATATCAATTACATTTTGATTCAGTTATTTTTGTAAAGTCCTCAGCAATGACAACAGCAAAGTCCCAGGACATCTGCTTTAAAAATTCAAAACTGTATTGTTGTTGTTGTCGTTCAGTAGCTAAGTCGTGTCCAGCTCTTTGTGAGCTCATGGAATGCAGTGTGAGAGGCACCACTGTCCTCCACTGTCGCCTGGACTTTGTCCAAACTCACGTCCACTGAGTCAGTGATGCCATCCAACCATTTCATCCTCTGTCACCCCCTTGTCCTTCTGCCCTCAACCTTTCCAAGCATGAGGATATGTTTCCAATGAGTTTGCTATTTGCATTAGGTGACCAAAGTATTGGGAGCATCAGCTTCAGCATAAGCCCTCCTGGCAAATATTCAGGGTTGATTTCCTTTAGGGTTGACAAGTTTGATCTCCTTGAAGTCCAGTGGATTCTCAAGAGTCTTCTCCAGCACCACAATTTGAAAACATCAATTTTTTGGCACTCAACTTTCTTTATGGCCCAGTGTTCACATTCATACATACTGGAAAAAAACATAACTTTGACTATATGGACTTTTGTTTGCAAAGTGATGTCTCTGTTATTTAAAACTCTTGTCTACATTTGTCAGCTTTCCCTCCTAGGAGCAAGCATCTCTTAATTTCATGGCTGAATTCACCATCTGCAGTGATTTGGGAACCCAAGATAATAAAGTCTGTCACTGCTTCCACATTTTCCCCTTCTATTTTCTATGAAGTTATGGAACTAAATGCCATGATTTTAATTTTTTGAATGTTGAGTTTAAGCCAGCTATTTCATTCTCCTCTTTCACCCTCATCAAGAAGTTCTTTGGTTCCTCTTCACTTCCTGCAATCACAGTGGTGCCATCTATATATCTGAAGTTGTTGATATTTCTCCCAGCAATCTTGATTCCAGCTTGTGATTCATCCATCCTGGCATTTCACACGATGAACGCTTTGCAAGGTGAAAATATATAGCCTTGACATACTCAATTTTGAACTAGTCGGTTCTATTACTTTGATGGGTGAATAGTTTGAAGTCCCCGCAAATTGGGCAAAAACAAATGACTGAAGTTGCTTCTGTCTTGATGCAAATGTGAGAGTTTTTTTGGGGCTGACAACAAATCAATCTAATATCAATTACATTTTGATTCAGTTATTTTTGTAAAGTCCTCAGCAATGACAACAGCAAAGTCCCAGGACATCTGCTTTAAAAATTCAAAACTGTATTGTTGTTGTTGTCGTTCAGTAGCTAAGTCGTGTCCAACTCTTTGTGAGCTCATGGAATGCAGTGTGAGAGGCACCACTGTCCTCCACTGTCGCCTGGACTTTGTCCAAACTCACGTCCACTGAGTCAGTGATGCCATCCAACCATTTCATCCTCTGTCACCCCCTTGTCCTTCTGCCCTCAACCTTTCCAAGCATGAGGATATGTTTCCAATGAGTTTGCTATTTGCATTAGGTGACCAAAGTATTGGGAGCATCAGCTTCAGCATAAGCCCTCCTGGCAAATATTCAGGGTTGATTTCCTTTAGGGTTGACAAGTTTGATCTCCTTGAAGTCCAGTGGATTCTCAAGAGTCTTCTCCAGCACCACAATTTGAAAACATCAATTTTTTGGCACTCAACTTTCTTTATGGCCCAGTGTTCACATTCATACATACTGGAAAAAAACATAACTTTGACTATATGGACTTTTGTTTGCAAAGTGATGTCTCTGTTATTTAAAACTCTTGTCTACATTTGTCAGCTTTCCCTCCTAGGAGCAAGCATCTCTTAATTTCATGGCTGAATTCACCATCTGCAGTGATTTGGGAACCCAAGATAATAAAGTCTGTCACTGCTTCCACATTTTCCCCTTCTATTTTCTATGAAGTTATGGAACTAAATGCCATGATTTTAATTTTTTGAATGTTGAGTTTAAGCCAGCTATTTCATTCTCCTCTTTCACCCTCATCAAGAAGTTCTTTGGTTCCTCTTCACTTCCTGCAATCACAGTGGTGCCATCTATATATCTGAAGTTGTTGATATTTCTCCCAGCAATCTTGATTCCAGCTTGTGATTCATCCATCCTGGCATTTCACACGATGAACGCTGCATATAAGTTAAATAGGCAAGGTGAAAATATATAGCCTTGACATACTCAATTTTGAACTAGTCGGTTGTTCTATTACTTCTTGACTGGCATACAGTTTCTCAAAAGACAGGTAAGGTGGTCTGGTGCTCCCATTTTTTAAAGAATTTTCCACAATTTGTTGTGATCCACAGAGTCAAAGTCTTTAGTGCAGTCAATGAAGTAGAAGTATATGTATTTCCAGGATTCCTTTGCTTTCTCCATGATTCAGTGAATGTTGGCAATTTGATTTCTGATTCCTCTGCACTTCCTAAACCCAGCTTGTACATGTAGAATTTCCTGGCACACGTACTGCTGAAACCTAGCTTGAAGGTTTTGAACATAACCATGCTAGTATGTGAAATGAGCTAAATTGTATGATAGTTTGAACATTCTTTGGCATTGCCATTCTTTGGCATTGGAATGAAACTGACCTTTTCCAGTCCTGGTGGCCATTGCTGAGTTTTCCAAATTTGCTTGCATACTGAGTATAGCAGTTTAACAGCATCATCTTTTAGGATTTGAAATAGCTTGGCTAGAATGCTGTCACCTCCACTAGCTTTGTTCATAGTAATACTTCATAAGGCCCACTTGATTTCACACTGTAGGATGTCCAGCTTTAGGTGAGTGACCATACTGCCTTGGTTATCCAGGTCATTAAGACCTGTTTTTTATAGTCCTCCTGTGTATTCTTGACAACTCTTCTTAAGCTCTTCTGCTTCTGATAGGTTCTTTTCATTTCTGTCCTTTATCCTGCCCATCCTTGCATGAAATGTTCCCTTGATATCTCCAATTTTCTTGAAGAAAGTTCTAGTCTTTCCCATTCTATTGTTTTCCTTTATTTTTTTGCATTGTTTATTTAAGAAGGTCTTCTTATCTTTCCTTTCTATTTTTTCAAACATGGCATTCAGTCTCCAGCTCTTGCTTTTGCTGAGTAAAGAGCTTATTCATCTTCAGCTGCAAATAACATAATTAATCTGATTTCACTACTGACCATCTGGTGATGTCCATGTGTAGAGTCATCTCTTGGGTTGATGGAAAGAGGTGTTTGCTATAACCAACGTGATCTCTCGACAAAATTCTATTAGCCTGCTTCATTTTGTACTCCAAGGCCAAATGTGCCTATTATTCCAGATATTTCTTAACTTCCTATTCTTGCATTCCAAGCCTTTATGATGAAAGGGACATTTTTTTCTGGTGTTAGGTCTAGGAGATGCTATAAGTCTTCATAGAATCAGTCAACTTTAGCTTCTTCAGCATCAGTGATTGGAGCATAGATTGGATTACTGTGATACTGAATTGTGTGCCTTGGAAATGAAAGATCATTGTGTCATTTTTGAGGGTGTATTCAAGTAGTGCATTTCCAACTTTTTTGTTGACTATGAGGGCTACTCCATTTCTTCTAAGGGATTCTTGTCCATAGTAGTAGATATAATGGTCATAGGAATTAAATTCACCCATTCCCATATATTTCAGTTTGCTGATTACTAATATGTTAATGTTCATTACTAATATGTTAATGTTCACAATGTTGCCATAACCTGCTTGACCATGTCTAATTTACCTTGATTCATGGGCCTAACATTTCAGGTTCCTATGAAATGCTGCTCTTTACAGCATCAAACTTTACTTTCACCACCAAATACATCTACAACTGAGTGTTGTTTACACTTTGTCCTAGCCACTTCATTCTTTATGGAGCTATTATTAATTGCCCTCTGCTCTTATCCAGTAGCATATTGGACACCTTCTAACCTGGGGGCACATATACTTGTGTCATATCTTTTTATATTTTCATACTATGCATACAGTTTCGTACATACAGGTTCTCTAGGCAAGAATACTGGACTGGGTTGCTATTTCCTTCTCCAGTGGACCACGTTGTGTAAGAACACTTCACTGTGACCCGTCCATTTCGGATGACCCTGCACAGCATGGCTCATAGCTTCACTGAGTTATGCAAACCCCTTAGCCATGACAAGGCTGTGATCCAGGAGGGGGTAATCATTCTTCCTAATAATTAAACAAACTTACATCAAGCAGAAGTTGTTTCTTTATGTCATTTTTAATGATAGAAAGGAATACGTTATGTATTCTCAAAACTGCTCTTAGATGTGGATTTTATGCAAAATTTTAAAAATTAATTTGGTTTCATTCATCAACAATATCTCAATTATTCTATTTCTAGCTATCACCTTTAATGAAATAATGTGAAATACAAGCCAATATTTAGGTACAAAGACATTCATCATTGTTACTTGCTATAGTAAAAATATGGAAACAATGTAAGCATCTAGAATGAAAGCTTCAAGTAAATGACCATCCATAGTTACAATGAAGTAGACTTTAAAGATAATATTCATGAGAAATTTAAATAACAAGAAAATATTTTAATATTAAAATCTGATTTTAAAAGAAACAGCAGGACATAAAGTCATTTTGAGGGTGTATTCAAGTAGTGCATTTCCAACTTTTTTGTTGACTATGAGGGCTACTCCATTTCTTCTAAGGGATTCTTGTCCATAGTAGTAGATATAATGGTCATAGGAATTAAATTCACCCATTCCCATATATTTCAGTTTGCTGATTACTAATATGTTAATGTTCATTACTAATATGTTAATGTTCACAATGTTGCCATAACCTGCTTGACCATGTCTAATTTACCTTGATTCATGGGCCTAACATTTCAGGTTCCTATGAAATGCTGCTCTTTACAGCATCAAACTTTACTTTCACCACCAAATACATCTACAACTGAGTGTTGTTTACACTTTGTCCTAGCCACTTCATTCTTTATGGAGCTATTATTAATTGCCCTCTGCTCTTATCCAGTAGCATATTGGACACCTTCTAACCTGGGGGCACATATACTTGTGTCATATCTTTTTATATTTTCATACTATGCATACAGTTTCGTACATACAGGTTCTCTAGGCAAGAATACTGGACTGGGTTGCTATTTCCTTCTCCAGTGGACCACGTTGTGTAAGAACACTTCACTGTGACCCGTCCATTTCGGATGACCCTGCACAGCATGGCTCATAGCTTCACTGAGTTATGCAAACCCCTTAGCCATGACAAGGCTGTGATCCAGGAGGGGGTAATCATTCTTCCTAATAATTAAACAAACTTACATCAAGCAGAAGTTGTTTCTTTATGTCATTTTAATGATAGAAAGGAATACGTTATGTATTCTCAAAACTGCTCTTAGATGTGGATTTTATGCAAAATTTTAAAAATTAATTTGGTTTCATTCATCAACAATATCTCAATTATTCTATTTCTAGCTATCACCTTTAATGAAATAATGTGAAATACAAGCCAATATTTAGGTACAAAGACATTCATCATTGTTACTTGCTATAGTAAAAATATGGAAACAATGTAAGCATCTAGAATGAAAGCTTCAAGTAAATGACCATCCATAGTTACAATGAAGTAGACTTTAAAGATAATATTCATGAGAAATTTAAATAACAAGAAAATATTTTAATATTAAAATCTGATTTTAAAAGAAACAGCAGGACATAAAGCTACCTGGCTACCTATATATATAAAGGTATGTGTGTGTGCATATATGTGTGCATTTTATTAGTGATCATTAGTCTTAACTATGGAAAAAATATACCAGAATATTATCTAATGTAGAAACACATCAGACTATCCTATCTCCAAATGTTTATGCTCTCCTGTATTTTCAAATTATTTGAAGGGAAGAATGTACTCATTCCATAATCAAAAATTTTAAATTTCTACCTATTTATTTTATAAGTTTCTTGGATATTTCTAGAAGGATATTATTAGGAAAGAACTTGTATACAAGAGGTTGCAGATTGGTTCTCTCTTGGTTAGACTGAAACTACAGATCTGTTTTTGTTGGCCCACGGTATGTTTTTGTTGCCAGCATTGACATGTGGGGAAATTTCATATAAAAATCCAAGTATCTGGTCTATGAGAAAAGTCCAAGGATCTCATGATGCTAGGACCACGCTCCCATGGAGTAGCAGTGACTGCAGCTGAGGATCACCCTTCTCATGGGGCACAAACTCTCATCACAGCCTGCTTCTCCCATGACTTGCCCTGATCCTCACGAGCATTTGACTTTGCTATGACTACTTTGGTAATGTAAAGTTTTACTAAAAGCACAGCACTCTACAGAGTCGAGGTCACCTTCCAGTCCAAAATCACTAAACACAAGCCGTTTGTCAGCCTGGAGTGGAACACATCCATTCTATGCTATCACCTTAAATTTTGAAATTTTTTAATGTAAAAATACAAAAGCCAATTTTTTTATGCAAAATTTTAAAAATTATTTTGGTTTCATTCATCAACAATATCTCAATTATTCTATTTCTAGCTATCACCTTTAATGAAATAATGTGAAATACAAGCCAATATTTAGGTACAAAGACATTCATCATTGTTACTTGCTATAGTAAAAATATGGAAACAATGTAAGCATCTAGAATGAAAGCTTCAAGTAAATGACCATCCATAGTTACAATGAAGTAGACTTTAAAGATAATATTCATGAGAAATTTAAATAACAAGAAAATATTTTAATATTAAAATCTGATTTTAAAAGAAACAGCAGGACATAAAGCTACCTGGCTACCTATATATATAAAGGTATGTGTGTGCATATATGTGTGCATTTTATTAGTGATCATTAGTCTTAACTATGGAAAAAATATACCAGAATATTATCTAATGTAGAAACACATCAGACTATCCTATCTCCAAATGTTTATGCTCTCCTGTATTTTCAAATTATTTGAAGGGAAGAATGTACTCATTCCATAATCAAAAATTTTAAATTTCTACCTATTTATTTTATAAGTTTCTTGGATATTTCTAGAAGGATATTATTAGGAAAGAACTTGTATACAAGAGGTTGCAGATTGGTTCTCTCTTGGTTAGACTGAAACTACAGATCTGTTTTTGTTGGCCCACGGTATGTTTTTGTTGCCAGCATTGACATGTGGGGAAATTTCATATAAAAATCCAAGTATCTGGTCTATGAGAAAAGTCCAAGGATCTCATGATGCTAGGACCACGCTCCCATGGAGTAGCAGTGACTGCAGCTGAGGATCACCCTTCTCATGGGGCACAAACTCTCATCACAGCCTGCTTCTCCCATGACTTGCCCTGATCCTCACGAGCATTTGACTTTGCTATGACTACTTTGGTAATGTAAAGTTTTACTAAAAGCACAGCACTCTACAGAGTCGAGGTCACCTTCCAGTCCAAAATCACTAAACACAAGCTGTTTGTCAGCCTGGAGTGGAACACATCCATTTCCTTGAGGGCTCTGTGGTAGAACAGGTATGCTTGTCTCATCTCAACACAGCCGAGCTGCTCAGCCAGCTGTCTCTCCTTTCCATCATCAGTGTTCACTACATGTCATCGACACAGCCAATACTTTTTAAAATTTAATTTTTTAATTAAAGTATAGTTGATTTACAGTATCATTCTAGTTTCAAGTGTATAGCACAGTGAACCAGTTATACATACACATATTTATTTTATTCTTTTTTAGATTCTTTTCCCTTTTAGGTTATTATAAAATAATGAGCATAGTGCCCTGTGCCACTCAGTAGGTCTCTGTTGGTTATCTGTTTTGTATACAGTAGTGCATATATGTTAAACCCAATCTCCTAATTTATCCCTCCCCCAACCTCATTTTCCCCTTTCAACCATAAATTTTTTTCTATGTCTGTCAGTCTCTGTTTTGTAAGTAAGTTCATTTGTATTTTTATTAGATACTTCATATAAGCAATGTCATATGATATTTGTCTTTGTCTGGCTTACTTCACTTTGTGTGATCATTTCTAGGTCCATCTATGTTGACGTCCATTGGCAGATGAATGGAAAAAGAAGATGTGGTGTGTGTGTATATACATATATACACAGTGGAATATTGCTCAGCCATAATAATAAAAAAGAATGAAATTATGCCATTTGCAACATAGTTGACTCTAATCTGTCATCACCATGATGGCTGGAGTCCTTCATTCTTTGTTTGTTCTACCTCTTTACATGCTCTATTTTCTGTTTCTTAAGCTTCCAATTCTTTCTGAAATACTTTTCAATTTTAGTGTAAATAGACTTTTATATACTTATATTTTTATTTATACTTATATATATAAACAAGCTTTTGTATATCTACCCAATTCATTAAGGTACCCCTTATTTTTATATAAACAAGCTTTGTATATTACCCTTCATTAAGGTACTTTTTCCTTCATACTAGACTGTCCAATTACAAGTTATTTATTCACTCATTAAACAGATGGTTACCTTTGAGTTGATTTCACTTTGGTAATGTAAAGTTTTACTAAAAGCACAGCACTCTACAGAGTCGAGGTCACCTTCCAGTCCAAAATCACTAAACACAAGCTGTTTGTCAGCCTGGAGTGGAACACATCCATTTCCTTGAGGGCTCTGTGGTAGAACAGGTATGCTTGTCTCATCTCAACACAGCCGAGCTGCTCAGCCAGCTGTCTCTCCTTTCCATCATCAGTGTTCACTACATGTCATCGACACAGCCAATACTTTTTAAAATTTAATTTTTTAATTAAAGTATAGTTGATTTACAGTATCATTCTAGTTTCAAGTGTATAGCACAGTGAACCAGTTATACATACACATATTTATTTTATTCTTTTTCAGATTCTTTTCCCTTTTAGGTTATTATAAAATAATGAGCATAGTGCCCTGTGCCACTCAGTAGGTCTCTGTTGGTTATCTGTTTTGTATACAGTAGTGCATATATGTTAAACCCAATCTCCTAATTTATCCCTCCCCCAACCTCATTTTCCCCTTTCAACCATAAATTTTTTTCTATGTCTGTCAGTCTCTGTTTTGTAAGTAAGTTCATTTGTATTTTTATTAGATACTTCATATAAGCAATGTCATATGATATTTGTCTTTGTCTGGCTTACTTCACTTTGTGTGATCATTTCTAGGTCCATCTATGTTGACGTCCATTGGCAGATGAATGGAAAAAGAAGATGTGGTGTGTGTGTATATACATATATACACAGTGGAATATTGCTCAGCCATAATAATAAAAAAGAATGAAATTATGCCATTTGCAACATAGTTGACTCTAATCTGTCATCACCATGATGGCTGGAGTCCTTCATTCTTTGTTTGTTCTACCTCTTTACATGCTCTATTTTCTGTTTCTTAAGCTTCCAATTCTTTCTGAAATACTTTTCAATTTTAGTGTAAATAGACTTTTATATACTTATATTTTTATATTTATACTTATATATATAAACAAGCTTTTGTATATCTACCCAATTCATTAAGGTACTTTTTCCTTCATACTAGACTGTCCAATTACAAGTTATTTATTCACTCATTAAACAGATGGTTAGTAAGATTACATTGAGAGGAAACAGCAATGACCAGACAGAGATATTCCTCTACCCACTAACACTGATGCAGTTATATGTTAGTAAGAGAGACACAGTCAACTGGGAAGTGAATAAATAAGATCATCTCAGAGTGACCCCTGCTATAAAAACAAAATAAAACAATGTGATATGATAACCACCAAAGGGCTATTTTAAACTTTTTTTTTTTAAATCTTTTAGGGGGTGGAGTGGGGAGGGAGGGGGATGGGTGGGCCACTTCTATTGGTCTTTCATTTCTCTATTTTCTTCCGTCTTTGTTCTTTGGCTCCTGTGGGCCTCCCATCGCGGTGGTCTCTGTCCTCGCAGAGTGCTGGCTCTGGGCACATGCGTCCCAGAGCTCCAGCTCGGCAATTGGACACATCAGTCCAGCTGCTCCGCAGCACATGGGATCTTCCCAGTCCAGGGATCGAACCAGTGTCCCTTGCACTGCAAGGCGGTGTCCTTATACACTGGACCACCAGGGAAGCCCCAAAGGGCTATTTTAGAGTGACTGGATAAGGAAGATCTCTCTGAGATGCTGACCTTGAGCTGAATGATGAGAGGCAATAAGTCAGAACTGGGAGGAGGGTATTGCAAGATGAAACAAAGCCAGTTAGAGATGATAAATTAGGAAGATGCCTGGCATGGCAGAGTTGAAGGAAGGCAAGGTGAGTAAGGCCAGTTCAGTTCAAGAGGGTAGAGCTTTCAGGCACCACTAAAGAATTTAGATTTTCTTCTAAATGCAGTGGGAAGCCACTGAAGAATTTGCAGGGAGGCTGTTTAGGAGGCTGTTGCAATAGTTCCAGTTGGAGACAACGGTGGTTTGAACCAGGGTAGTAGTAATGGGATTCATAAAGGGATCTTTAGACTTTCTTAAACTATACTCATTTTTCATTATGTTGATTTACAATGTTAGGTTCAGATATAAAGTAAAGTGATGTGTGTGTATATATATACACACACACATATATGTGTGTGTGTGGAGAGGGTGTATACACACATATAATACATTCTTTTTCAGACTGTTTCCCCATATAGATTACTACACAGTATCAGGTAGAGTTTCCTGTGCTATAGAGCAGGTTCTTGCTGATTATCTATTTTATACACGCTGTTGTTCAGTCACTAAGTTATGTCCCACTATTTACAACTCAATGAACTGAAGCATGCCAGGCTTCCCAGTCCTTCATTCTCTCCTGGAATTTGCTAAAACTCATGTCCATTGAGTCAGTGATGCCATCCAACCATCTCATTCTCTGTAGGCCCCTTCTCCTCCTGCTCTCAATTTTCCCCAGCATCAGGGTCTTTTCTAATGAGCTGACTTTTTTGCATCAGGTGGACTTTTTTGCATTAGGTGGCCAAAGTATTGGAGCTTCAGCTTCAGTCCTTCCAGTGAATATTCAGCATTAATTTTTTTTCGGATTGACTGGTTTGATCTTGCTGCCCAAGACTCTTAAGAGTCTTCTCCAGCATCACGATTTAAAAGCATGAATTAGTGTGGATGTATTAATCCCAGACTCGTAATTTATCCCTGGGTCCTCTGTTTACTTGCTACCAAAGAGATATTTTCCTAGTTATGCAGGCATAAGTATATAATTAGTATTGAAGTCAAAAAGTTATGGAAGAATGGGTTTTGAATATCTCATGTTTCATTGCACCTGAGGGAATAAGTTACAGCATTTCGTTGACTCTAATATGTCATTGATTCTAGATATGTACAGTACTACTAAGAAAAAAAATGGTCCCAATTAAACTATGGTAAGATCTTCTTACATAGAAATTTAGCTTCACACTTACTCAAAGAATTCTTTCAGCATTATTGGATATAATTTTTTGAGATTTTCTACTTTTCTTTATATGCAATAGATTTTCAGTGTAAAGCTAAAGTACATTGTCTTTTTGAAGACATTTAAACAGCAATTAAAATCAACATGCATGATACCGTAACACAAATAACTCAACACCATGATAGTATGTAAAGTTATTTCCACATTCCTACATTTAAAAGCAATAACAACCAGGTCCTCAATGACCCTGCAAACAACAGTTGGAAAACACTATGATTTGTGAAACACAGCCTGACTTTAGAGATGTTAAAGTATAACTAAAGTGTACCTCTTATGATATAAAGTAGTAATACGAAGACTTGTTAGTAAGCAAAAATAAATAGGGCTGGGGCTTCCCTGGGGGCTCAGCTGGTAAAGAATCTGCCTGCAATGCAGGAGACCCTGGTTCAGTTCCTGGGTCAGGAAGATCCCCTAGAGAAGGGATAGGCTACCCACTACAGTATTCTTGGGCTTTCCCTTGTGGCTCAGATAATAAATAGTCCACCTGCTATTTGGCAGACCTGGGTTCAATCCCTGGGTTGGGAAGATCCCCTGAGAAGTATTCTTGCCTGGAGAACTCTATGGACAGAGGAGCTTGGCAGGCTACAGTCCATGGGGTTGCAAAGAGTCAGACATGACTGAATGATTTTCACACTTCACTGAACCTCTTGACTAATTGTTGCTGCCCAAGACTCTTAAGAGTCTTCTCCAGCATCACGATTTAAAAGCATGAATTAGTGTGGATGTATTAATCCCAGACTCGTAATTTATCCCTGGGTCCTCTGTTTACTTGCTACCAAAGAGATATTTTCCTAGTTATGCAGGCATAAGTATATAATTAGTATTGAAGTCAAAAAGTTATGGAAGAATGGGTTTTGAATATCTCATGTTTCATTGCACCTGAGGGAATAAGTTACAGCATTTCGTTGACTCTAATATGTCATTGATTCTAGATATGTACAGTACTACTAAGAAAAAAAATGGTCCCAATTAAACTATGGTAAGATCTTCTTACATAGAAATTTAGCTTCACACTTACTCAAAGAATTCTTTCAGCATTATTGGATATAATTTTTTGAGATTTTCTACTTTTCTTTATATGCAATAGATTTTCAGTGTAAAGCTAAAGTACATTGTCTTTTTGAAGACATTTAAACAGCAATTAAAATCAACATGCATGATACCGTAACACAAATAACTCAACACCATGATAGTATGTAAAGTTATTTCCACATTCCTACATTTAAAAGCAATAACAACCAGGTCCTCAATGACCCTGCAAACAACAGTTGGAAAACACTATGATTTGTGAAACACAGCCTGACTTTAGAGATGTTAAAGTATAACTAAAGTGTACCTCTTATGATATAAAGTAGTAATACGAAGACTTGTTAGTAAGCAAAAATAAATAGGGCTGGGGCTTCCCTGGGGGCTCAGCTGGTAAAGAATCTGCCTGCAATGCAGGAGACCCTGGTTCAGTTCCTGGGTCAGGAAGATCCCCTAGAGAAGGGATAGGCTACCCACTACAGTATTCTTGGGCTTTCCCTTGTGGCTCAGATAATAAATAGTCCACCTGCTATTTGGCAGACCTGGGTTCAATCCCTGGGTTGGGAAGATCCCCTGAGAAGTATTCTTGCCTGGAGAACTCTATGGACAGAGGAGCTTGGCAGGCTACAGTCCATGGGGTTGCAAAGAGTCAGACATGACTGAATGATTTTCACACTTCACTGAACCTCTTGACTAATTGTTGCTCCACCCAGCAAGTTATCTTTTCAATAATCAGAAAGCTTGTGTCTACTATAAATTTCACTCTCTCACACACACACACATGTGTGTACTCACAGACAGCACACACACATATACATGCACATGTACAAAGTATATTCATATTATAATATAAAGCATTCTAAAAATGTGAGGATAGATTAAAAATCAAATTTCTTCTCCCCCACATAACTCAGTAATCCACTGAAGTCCTAAGTCAGTGCTCCACTCTACCATTTGTCTTAGCATATGTCCTTCTTAAAGCCGTTAAGCCTTGTCAGCTAAGTTCCCCACTCTGTTACCAACTTCAACCCTTGGCATCATAGTCTTGATGGTTTTCATCTTTCAGAACCCCCTCAGGAGATTTTTGGTTTTAAAGATAAAACAAAGTATCTTGAAATGACCAGAATTGACACCATGGCCCCCAGATGTCTACTACTTTCTCTTGGAAAACAAGCCTCCTTACTTGATAAGGAATTCAGCATCGCCTTGGGGTTCAGAAGACCTGTCCAATAAAAATACAACCTTCCAGAGAGAAAACATAAACTAGTATATCTGATATATGAACTCAAGGAGAGAGAGTGCAATGTAGGAGATACACAGGAGTTCCTAAAAGAGAAATCACCAAAAATATGATGAAAATTTTAATACTGTGAGGTAGAAATCAGGAAAAAATGATTGGGGGAGTTCATGAGGTTTACCCTAATCATGCCCTATCTCTGGTAATAAGTATAACTAAAGTAGTAAAAACGAAGACTTGTTAGTAAGCAAAAATAAATAGGGCTGGGGCTTCCCTGGGGGCTCAGCTGGTAAAGAATCTGCCTGCAATGCAGGAGACCCTGGTTCAGTTCCTGGGTCAGGAAGATCCCCTAGAGAAGGGATAGGCTACCCACTACAGTATTCTTGGGCTTTCCCTTGTGGCTCAGATAATAAATAGTCCACCTGCTATTTGGCAGACCTGGGTTCAATCCCTGGGTTGGGAAGATCCCCTGAGAAGTATTCTTGCCTGGAGAACTCTATGGACAGAGGAGCTTGGCAGGCTACAGTCCATGGGGTTGCAAAGAGTCAGACATGACTGAATGATTTTCACACTTCACTGAACCTCTTGACTAATTGTTGCTCCACCCAGCAAGTTATCTTTTCAATAATCAGAAAGCTTGTGTCTACTATAAATTTCACTCTCTCACACACACACACATGTGTGTACTCACAGACAGACACACACACATATACATGCACATGTACAAAGTATATTCATATTATAATATAAAGCATTCTAAAAATGTGAGGATAGATTAAAAATCAAATTTCTTCTCCCCCACATAACTCAGTAATCCACTGAAGTCCTAAGTCAGTGCTCCACTCTACCATTTGTCTTAGCATATGTCCTTCTTAAAGCCGTTAAGCCTTGTCAGCTAAGTTCCCCACTCTGTTACCAACTTCAACCCTTGGCATCATAGTCTTGATGGTTTTCATCTTTCAGAACCCCCTCAGGAGATTTTTGGTTTTAAAGATAAAACAAAGTATCTTGAAATGACCAGAATTGACACCATGGCCCCCAGATGTCTACTACTTTCTCTTGGAAAACAAGCCTCCTTACTTGATAAGGAATTCAGCATCGCCTTGGGGTTCAGAAGACCTGTCCAATAAAAATACAACCTTCCAGAGAGAAAACATAAACTAGTATATCTGATATATGAACTCAAGGAGAGAGAGTGCAATGTAGGAGATACACAGGAGTTCCTAAAAGAGAAATCACCAAAAATATGATGAAAATTTTAATACTGTGAGGTAGAAATCAGGAAAAAATGATTGGGGGAGTTCATGAGGTTTACCCTAATCATGCCCTATCTCTGGCTCTTGGGGGCAATTTGCTGTTTGGGAAGAAAAAGAATCATGGCTAAAAAATCAAAGAAGACAGTTGTTTTATTTTGTTTTGTTTTGTTTTTTCCTGTTTCCTCAGACAGCAAAATAGATATCACAGAGTAGTATTTATAAGAAAGCAGACATTGGGAGAATTTTCAAGTGAGTAAACGTAGTTAGTGAAATGTATGTCATTAGAGGTATTTCAGTTAATACTACATAATCTCTTGTCAAAGTAAAGTATCCAATGAGAATGAGATGGAGAAAGTAGTTGGATTAGTTTCAGAAGTCCTTCCAATCTTATGAACATATGCACCTACAAAAGTGGATATAAAGTCTTTAAGTGTACTTCATTACAAAGTAAAAATGGAACCTCGGGTTTTGTTTTTTTTTTTAACTTTCGTCACATTTGTTTTCAGATCTTTAGAGCTTACTATCAGTCAATACCATTTTTTAGTAGTTTTCTACTCTTAAAATTATAAAATTTTGATTATTTGCCTCTAGTGATACAATTTTAACAGAGTTTTCTTGCACTGTTCTGTTTTATTGCCAAACATGTTGCTTGCAAAGTACAAAGTACTTCAGATTTACTTTAGAGAAAACACATTGAGATCAGGAAGTAATCTATTCAATAAACAAAGCTACATTTTAGTTTAATGACTTAAAAACATGACTTGGTGAGTATTAAGTGGGGCTGGGATTTGAATTTGGGTTTGCAGATCTATACACAGCAAGCATTCTTTGCACAGAGAGGTGGAATTTGACTTACTGATTTGCCAATTTCAAGAGTTCATGAAAACGATGAAGTCACAGGGAAGACTGGCAAAACATTTTAATTTACCAGTTTTAGAGAGCACATCTGGAGGATCCTGAAAGTAAACATGCCACTTGGCAAGAAAATAAAATCAAGATGTTCTGAGAAATTATAAAATTGCATCTAACACTAACCAGAATAACAGAATAAAAATGAATGTCCTCAGCATCTTAAAATGAAGAAAATAGTGCATTATAGAAATATAATTGATTTAAGATACATTCGTAGTCTAGATCCACATTTTATTGCTTAGATAAAGTGCATCTTATAGAATCATACACAGCTTGCTGGAAAGAAAATGACAGAAATAGGTGTCATGTTCCTAGGAAGTTTAGACATTTAAGACTAGAGGTAGACACAGATTATCATTGGACTTCATGTGTTTCTGTTCCCATTTACTTGCAGAGGGACTCAGATCCTCTCCACTGAGATGTGTTTGCAATTGAATATAAGTAATTGTGTGGTGCACAAAGGAGTGGGGTGCCTTACTGGTAGGAAGGGGGACATAGGCGGCAAAGGAAGATGATAGAAATAAAACGTGTCAATAGCCATTCACAAAGTTTATACTTATCAAAGACATTGATGCATGCATCATTATATCCTGGAGATCTTTTCACTACAAATAAAAGTTCCCTTGGCTATTTACTACTTCTGATTTTTTAAAATGCTATCAATAGAGAACCATTTTCCTTTTAGAAATACCTCTCAATGCTGTTTTCTACTACCATGATGAAACAATTGTGATGTCATACTTACCCACATCAGCCATGACACAGCATCTGTTTTTTGATTAGTACATTTCAAACAAAATTAAACCTTAGTAATTCAGTCAAAATGATTTATCATACGCGAACAGTGCCAAGAAGTGAAGTACTCTCATTAACCAACCTCACTGGGGCCTGCAGCACTTATAGTTTTCTAGTAATAAACCCAGCAAGGCCCATGTCCCTGGGATGCAGAGGGTTATTTTGTTGTCGTCACTTCCTGAGTGAGGTCCTTGGCTACTTGAGATCCTCACTGGGTGCCACAGTAAATCTTTGGGATTGAGACAATAACTGTTAAGACTGTTGGGTCATATTTATGCTTATTTCAAAAGCAATTATCATGATTTATACTTAGGAACAAAATATAATAAAGGTAGGCTCTCCCAGTTCTCCATCCCTCACAAACATAAATTTTAATTGCTTGTCATTATTTTGATTCAAAATGCAATGAAAGAACCTATGTACTTTCTCAAATCTTAGTATATATATCAAAACCTAAAATAACATGTCAACCTATTCTCTGAGGCAGATATTTGGTTGGAAAACACAATTCAGAAATGCAATAAGGTCAACTGGCTAACCATCAGTTCAGAGGTAAGGCCTGTAGTTGTCAGTAATAGAGTTTCCTCCTGGAAGAATGCTAAGCTATTAGATAAGTTTAAGTTTTTGTTTGGATTTCAAATGATTTTTTTTTTTAATTCTAGCCTCTTTTTATTGATTTTTTATTTATTTATTTTTCATACATCTTTATTCTTCAGCTTGTGTGGCAGTGGCCTCTCTTGTTGCAGAGCACCAGCTGTGGGCACATGCGTTCCAGGGCACTGGCTCATAATTGGACACACTGGTCCAGCAGCTCTGCGGCATGTGGAATCTTCCCAGGACAGGGATCGAACCAGTGCCCCTTGCACTGCACGGCAGACTCTTTATCCACTGGACCACCAACCAGGAAAGCCCCTCAAAATGATTTTTAAAAAAACCCTTACTCCTTGTTTGAGCCATTTGTATTTGACATAGTCGAGAAATCTGTTTTTTAAAATATGATTCATTCACTTAGAAGCAACTACTGTTTTCAGAATTGTTCTATTTATATTAAATATAGGGGGCTTCCCTGGTGGTCCAGTGGGTAAGGACACTGCCTTGTAATGCAAGGGGCACCGGTTCGATCCCTGGACTGGGAAGATCCCATGTGCCGCAGAGCAGCTGGACTGATGTGTCCAATTGCCGAGCTGGAGCTCTGGGACACATGTGCCCAGAGCCAGCGCTCTGTGAGGACAGAGACCACCGCGATGGGAGGCCCACAGGAGCCAAAGAAGAACAAAGATGGATGAAAAATAGAGAAATGAAAGACCAATAGAAGTGGCCCGCCCGTTCCCCTCCCTCCCCAAAAAAAGGTAAATAATATAGGGAGAAAACAAGCACTCAAAGTATTCACATGTCTAAATACAAGAGAAATGAGAGATTCTAGAATAAAGGCATGTATGTTGTTCCATGGGAGCACAAAACTACTAGTGAAACAAGAGATAGGGCCCAAATATAGGTTGGTTCAACTAATCACATCTAAGTCTCCATTTGAAACCTTATTATTGGGATGCCACTATGGATATCTTATTGCAGGAAATTTCAGTCTTTTTGTTTTTAAAAACCTTTATTTTGCTTTTAACTTTTACAGAGTTTTGTTGTTTACAGATATGTATGTTCCCAGATTAGTCATATGTATATCCCCCACTTCCCACCCCTCCCAACCATCACACAGAACCCCTGAAGGATCCCCTTTTCTCACAGAGCAATGACTATAGCTATTTTCTTCACTTATGATAGTACAGGCCTTCATGCTACTAGTCTACACAATAGTGTCATATGAAACACCACCAGTTGACTGGCTTAAGCAACAGAAATGCATTTTTTCATGTAGTTCTGCATGCTGGGAAGTGCAAGATTAAGGTACTGGCAAGACTGGTGCCATTCTGAGGGCTTTCCCCTTGGTTGGTAGACAGCTGTCTTCTTGCTTCATCCTCACACAGTGGAGAGAGGAAGTTTCTTGTGTCTTTTCCTCTTCTTATAAAGACACTAATCCCATTGTGGGGCCTCTACACCTTGACATCATCTAAACCTAGCCATCCCCAGAGACTCTGCCCTAATATCATCACATTGGGAGATTAGGGCATCATCACTTGAATTTGGGTTGGTCACAAACATTCAGTCTATAACAACTGGTCTAATGCATGCACATTAGAATTTGGAAAGAAGAGGATGGCAAAAAAATGTTGCATTGAAATTCAAAAGCTGAAAATATTTTCTTAGCTAAGTTTGGGGAAATAAAGAGATGATATATGGAGCATTACAGGAAAAATAAAGTAGTACTTTAAAAAAATAAGTGGAAAATTTGGAACAATTATCTGAATACTTTAGAGGAATAAATCCTTTTGAAATTTTGAGATATTGAATGATTTTGAGAAAAAGTTTTAACCATTCAACAACAAAAATACTTATTGTTCTAAGTCCCATGAAAAATACAGGTAAATATATGACATGGCTTTTCTGTGCAGAGAAATTGTTACCTCATATTGCTTCTAATCAGAGCACACAACACAATGTAAATGATGCATCACTAAATTCTAAATTGTTGACTCAACACTTCTGGTTCAAGATGTCTGGCTTTAGCTCTCTTCCTCCAAAAAAATCACATTGAAATGACATGAAAACAAATCCTCAGCAATCCCATCAAGCCAGAAAATATATCATCAGCATAGCAGAACAGAAAGGCTTTTCTGTTGAGAATCAACAGATGGAAAAATGCAACAGAGCTGAATCATGGAGTAACAATAAGTTGAGAGGTAATGTAGCCTAGGAAAAGAGTGAGCTATGGCTCTCGTTGTTAGTTGTATCAGTCCTTCGATTCCAGAAATTGACTCTGAGTCTCTGCCTTTTCAAGTAAAAGCCTTTAAAAATGGGAGCCTGGGAACAAAGAAGCAGGTACCAGGTGACTTTGTGTAGCCATGAAGTATACAAAGCCTTTCCTTGCACACAGAAGATCCATAATAGCATTTTCTAAAAGAAAGCAGCCTGGTCATGCTCTTGCTACATGCACACACCCACACACACTCACATACATGCACACACAGGAGTGAGGTTGTCATCCGAATATATATTCACTGCCAAGACTCCATAAGCTTTTGTCTGAACCCTGAAATATTATTCTGTTGCCAATAGCAATCTCAAATATCAAAGGGAGATGTAACACACAACAAATATTCAGTAACCATTTGTGGAACAGCAACATGAAGGAAAACTAATAAAATATGCAACCAAAAGAATTAATGCCCTGAGCCACTGAGGAGTATTTGAAAAGCACAGAAACCTAGAAACCTGTGAAAGATTCAAAGAATAACTCACTCATTAAGAATGAGGCTGCTAAGAGAAAGAAATTACTAAAACAATCAATAAGTGAGATGAACAGAAAATGAAATGCAGCTGAAAAATCAATTTTGAGATATTGAATGATTTTGAGAAACTTTTAACCATTCAACAACAAAAATACTTATTGTTCTAAGTCCCATGAAAAATACAGGTAAATATATGACATGGCTTTTCTGTGCAGAGAAATTGTTACCTCATATTGCTTCTAATCAGAGCACACAACACAATGTAAATGATGCATCACTAAATTCTAAATTGTTGACTCAACACTTCTGGTTCAAGATGTCTGGCTTTAGCTCTCTTCCTCCAAAAATCACATTGAAATGACATGAAAACAAATCCTCAGCAATCCCATCAAGCCAGAAAATATATCATCAGCATAGCAGAACAGAAAGGCTTTTCTGTTGAGAATCAACAGATGGAAAAATGCAACAGAGCTGAATCATGGAGTAACAATAAGTTGAGAGGTAATGTAGCCTAGGAAAAGAGTGAGCTATGGCTCTCGTTGTTAGTTGTATCAGTCCTTCGATTCCAGAAATTGACTCTGAGTCTCTGCCTTTTCAAGTAAAAGCCTTTAAAAATGGGAGCCTGGGAACAAAGAAGCAGGTACCAGGTGACTTTGTGTAGCCATGAAGTATACAAAGCCTTTCCTTGCACACAGAAGATCCATAATAGCATTTTCTAAAAGAAAGCAGCCTGGTCATGCTCTTGCTACATGCACACACCCACACACACTCACATACATGCACACACAGGAGTGAGGTTGTCATCCGAATATATATTCACTGCCAAGACTCCATAAGCTTTTGTCTGAACCCTGAAATATTATTCTGTTGCCAATAGCAATCTCAAATATCAAAGGGAGATGTAACACACAACAAATATTCAGTAACCATTTGTGGAACAGCAACATGAAGGAAAACTAATAAAATATGCAACCAAAAGAATTAATGCCCTGAGCCACTGAGGAGTATTTGAAAAGCACAGAAACCTAGAAACCTGTGAAAGATTCAAAGAATAACTCACTCATTAAGAATGAGGCTGCTAAGAGAAAGAAATTACTAAAACAATCAATAAGTGAGATGAACAGAAAATGAAATGCAGCTGAAAAATCAATTTTAGAGACTGCCACAGAATGCTATGCAAATAAGACATAAGAAATAAAAGCCAAATGGCCAAAAGTATGAGGGAAGATTTAAGAGATGAGATGGAGTATAGACCTAAATTCTAATATCCATCAACCAGGTGTTTCTGTGCAGAAGTACAGAAATCCCAGAGAAAGAACAGGGAAAGGAAAATAGAAATAAAATTATACACTCAACTGCCTTATTCTTTCAAAAAATACTCAATAATTTGAATGACCTCAAAAACTCTGGTCAATAAAACAATTAAGTTGATTTCAAAATTCACATGAAAGAGTGAAGGACTGAGATAGTTTGATAGACAAAATAGGAGGGCTTGCTTTCTCAGACCAAGACACAGCAAGCCAGAGTAATTAAGACAGTGTGGTCCAAGACAAGGAAAGACAAATAACACTACAGAACCAATTATTGAGTCCAGAAACAGAATGATGCCTTTAGGAAAACTCTGTATGTAAACAAAGTGCTCCCAATCAGTAAAGGAGGAATGGACAGCTCAATAAACTATGAACTGTTCATGAGCCATGTCGGAATAGGATCTCTAGCTCACTTCTACAAAGATAAAATCATTCCCACGGGGAATAAAGACAATGTGAAAATTGGAAATTTAAACTTATGAAATTAAATTCAGAAAGTCTTTGTTGAAAAGGATATAAAAAAATGGAGGATCCATACACTCATGGTTTGAGAGGAATTGGCTCCAACAATTGGCTCTGGACAAAAACCTGGTCATATCTATTAATATTTACTACTAATAATTTAGTTCATATGCCCAGACTCTTTGTCTGAACCCTGAAATATTATTCTGTTGCCAATAGCAATCTCAAATATCAAAGGAGATGTAACACACAACAAATATTCAGTAACCATTTGTGGAACAGCAACATGAAGGAAAACTAATAAAATATGCAACCAAAAGAATTAATGCCCTGAGCCACTGAGGAGTATTTGAAAAGCACAGAAACCTAGAAACCTGTGAAAGATTCAAAGAATAACTCACTCATTAAGAATGAGGCTGCTAAGAGAAAGAAATTACTAAAACAATCAATAAGTGAGATGAACAGAAAATGAAATGCAGCTGAAAAATCAATTTTAGAGACTGCCACAGAATGCTATGCAAATAAGACATAAGAAATAAAAGCCAAATGGCCAAAAGTATGAGGGAAGATTTAAGAGATGAGATGGAGTATAGACCTAAATTCTAATATCCATCAACCAGGTGTTTCTGTGCAGAAGTACAGAAATCCCAGAGAAAGAACAGGGAAAGGAAAATAGAAATAAAATTATACACTCAACTGCCTTATTCTTTCAAAAAATACTCAATAATTTGAATGACCTCAAAAACTCTGGTCAATAAAACAATTAAGTTGATTTCAAAATTCACATGAAAGAGTGAAGGACTGAGATAGTTTGATAGACAAAATAGGAGGGCTTGCTTTCTCAGACCAAGACACAGCAAGCCAGAGTAATTAAGACAGTGTGGTCCAAGACAAGGAAAGACAAATAACACTACAGAACCAATTATTGAGTCCAGAAACAGAATGATGCCTTTAGGAAAACTCTGTATGTAAACAAAGTGCTCCCAATCAGTAAAGGAGGAATGGACAGCTCAATAAACTATGAACTGTTCATGAGCCATGTCGGAATAGGATCTCTAGCTCACTTCTACAAAGATAAAATCATTCCCACGGGGAATAAAGACAATGTGAAAATTGGAAATTTAAACTTATGAAATTAAATTCAGAAAGTCTTTGTTGAAAAGGATATAAAAAAATGGAGGATCCATACACTCATGGTTTGAGAGGAATTGGCTCCAACAATTGGCTCTGGACAAAAACCTGGTCATATCTATTAATATTTACTACTAATAATTTAGTTTGCATGCATGTCTATCCTAAGCATTTCTATGTCTAAATATTTATCTTAGAAAAATCAACACATATTCCCAAAAACACATCACAGAGTTATCTAAATAGCAAAAAAAAGAGAAAATTTGCTCTGTGAGTGTGTATATTCAAAGTGTTTAAAATTCATGGACATAATGTACATCATTTCACGGTAACAGTGAAACAGTGATAGAGTTAAGGTATTGGGGTCAAGGTGGGGCACACAGATGGCTTTATCTATGCATGGAAGATATTTTTCTCATGTCTAGAAAATATAACAAAATGTTAAGATTTGATAAAACTGTTGTGGAATTAACCAAATTTTTTTTCCCCCTAATTTTCTGTATGTTTGAAAATTTTATAAGAGTCAAACATATTAGTTTATTCAATAAATACTGTTTATCTTTTAAACAGTGAACAAATGAATCATTAAAACTTATAATTAAGTCTAAATAAGGGTTAATACAAACTATTATGAAATTATTAATAACTGAAGAGCTTTCGTGCCTTTCCTGTTGTCAAAAAGCTAATAAATTGCAGAGCCAAAATTTAGACTAAAGTTTTCACTGATCATCTCATTCCTGTGTAAAATACTAGAATAAAATATAGGAGCTAATTTCAAATATTGGGTTGAATAGACCTTCTTAAATAAGATACAATACCCCAAATTCACAAACGCAAATAATACTACAAGCACACATAAAATACAAATATCAGTTGGAGAAAATACTTGCAATACGTATCTTTTAAAAAGGATTCACTTTACGAATAAAAAGTGCTTCAACTCTGAAAGAAAAGGATGACAAATTTAAGAAAATAAGAGGCAACTCATAAAAAAGAAATACAGAGGGTAAAAAATATATATGAAAAAATGCGCCAAAATAAAACATTAGATTAAAAGAATTTAGACTGCTCATCATCACATGTACTGCTGGCCATAGTGTGGAAAAACTTTCCCGTATCACTACAAAGATAAAATCATTCCCACGGGAATAAAGACAATGTGAAAATTGGAAATTTAAACTTATGAAATTAAATTCAGAAAGTCTTTGTTGAAAAGGATATAAAAAAATGGAGGATCCATACACTCATGGTTTGAGAGGAATTGGCTCCAACAATTGGCTCTGGACAAAAACCTGGTCATATCTATTAATATTTACTACTAATAATTTAGTTTGCATGCATGTCTATCCTAAGCATTTCTATGTCTAAATATTTATCTTAGAAAAATCAACACATATTCCCAAAAACACATCACAGAGTTATCTAAATAGCAAAAAAAAGAAAATTTGCTCTGTGAGTGTGTATATTCAAAGTGTTTAAAATTCATGGACATAATGTACATCATTTCACGGTAACAGTGAAACAGTGATAGAGTTAAGGTATTGGGGTCAAGGTGGGGCACACAGATGGCTTTATCTATGCATGGAAGATATTTTTCTCATGTCTAGAAAATATAACAAAATGTTAAGATTTGATAAAACTGTTGTGGAATTAACCAAATTTTTTTCCCCATAATTTTCTGTATGTTTGAAAATTTTATAAGAGTCAAACATATTAGTTTATTCAATAAATACTGTTTATCTTTTAAACAGTGAACAAATGAATCATTAAAACTTATAATTAAGTCTAAATAAGGGTTAATACAAACTATTATGAAATTATTAATAACTGAAGAGCTTTCGTGCCTTTCCTGTTGTCAAAAAGCTAATAAATTGCAGAGCCAAAATTTAGACTAAAGTTTTCACTGATCATCTCATTCCTGTGTAAAATACTAGAATAAAATATAGGAGCTAATTTCAAATATTGGGTTGAATAGACCTTCTTAAATAAGATACAATACCCCAAATTCACAAACGCAAATAATACTACAAGCACACATAAAATACAAATATCAGTTGGAGAAAATACTTGCAATACGTATCTTTTAAAAAGGATTCACTTTACGAATAAAAAGTGCTTCAACTCTGAAAGAAAAGGATGACAAATTTAAGAAAATAAGAGGCAACTCATAAAAAAGAAATACAGAGGGTCAAAAATATATATGAAAAAATGCGCCAAAATAAAACATTAGATTAAAAGAATTTAGACTGCTCATCATCACATGTACTGCTGGCCATAGTGTGGAAAAACTTTCCCGTATCACTGTTGAGACTCAAAAACTAGGCAATAATTTGGAAAGTTTTTTTTAAACTACAACTGCACATATATTGTATAGTTCAAGACCAATTTTCCCATATAAATACAAAGCTATCTATGCATTATTGTTTAAAGTAAAGAAAAATTCTAAGTATACAGAATACCTATCAATAGGAACATGGTGAAATAGAGTACCTACACTAAGTTATATTTCGAAAATAGATAAATACACATAATTATATATGTTAACTATAATATTTGACAATAATTAACAATGAGCTATATATATGTATATTGAAATGCAAATGTTATCAAAAAAACAAGTAAAATTTAAAAAGCACATCACAGAACAATTGATTCAGGTTAATTCTATAAGTTAAAAAAAGAACAACAGAATTTAATTATATTATATATAATTATATAATAAAATCATTAAAAGGACATATATTTATTTTCCAATATATTATACACATGGGTATATGCATAAAACTTCTCTAGGAAAACTTACCAAATTACTGCCACCAGAGATTCTCAGACTGAGAGGGATAAAATGTCAAAAGAATTTAACATTTTACTCCATGTGTGTTCTATTTTTCATATTATGAATGTATGACTTTGAATTACTTTGTCATTAAAAATTATGTAATATTCAAAATACAAATTTTATGATTTGATAATTTGTAGTAAATGAGTACTAGCTGTTGTGGACTGAACTGTGTCCCTTGAAATTAATATTTTGAAGTCCCAACTTTAGGCACTTCAGAATGTAATTGTATTTTGAGATAAGATTTTTAAAGAAATGATTATGTTAAAATAAGGCTATTAGGACCCTAAGCCAGTAACGCTGGTGTTCTTATAAGAAAAGGAAGAGGCTCCAAAGATATTGTGCACAGAGGAAGAACAAGGTGAGACCCCAGTGAGGAGGCCGCCCACAAGCCACGGAGAGAGGCTTAGAAGAAATCAAGACTGCCAACACACTGATCTTGAGTAGAAGGGATTCCAACTAAGGCAGTCTGACTCTAGGACTTGATTTTGTAACCACCGCCCTTTCTAGCTCCCAGACTCCAAATCACATTACTTCTTTTCATCTCTTCTGTATTGTGTCTGCTGCCTTTGGAGCAGTGGGATATATACAAGATTAAATCAATGTTATCAAAGCACTTACATCCTCATGCTTAATGTGCCATGCCATGCTAAATTGCTTCAGTCATGTTCGACTCTGTGTGATCCTATGGACTGTAGCCCACTAGGCTCCTCTGTCCATAGGGATTATTAAGGCAAGAATACTGAAGTGGGTTGCCATGCCC
This sequence comes from Tragulus kanchil, assembly GCA_022376925.1. Lineage (NCBI taxonomy): Eukaryota > Metazoa > Chordata > Mammalia > Artiodactyla > Tragulidae > Tragulus > Tragulus kanchil. Next base: position 93,287,396 of record JAIOJX010000025.1, read on the forward strand.
TTCTCTAGGGGATCTTCCCAACCCAGGAATCAAACCCCCATCTCTTGTCTCCTGCATTGGCAGTCAGGTTCTTTACCACTTGCGCCACCTTGGAAGCCCTCAAGGTTAATGTTAGTTTTTCACTTGTGGCTGACTCTTTGCCACCCTATGGACTGTAGCCTACTGGATTCCTCTGTCTGTAGAATTCTGCAGGCAAGAATACTGGAATGAGTTGCCATTTCCGACAAAATTCAGAATGAACTGGTCAGGTCAAATATTACTAATTTACTTATTGCCCCAGTAACAATTATTCCTTTGAATTGACTACATGTTGTTGAGTTAAGACAACCCATCTACGATTATTTTGATGTTCTTTTCTGTGGGGCTCTGAATTGAAAGAGGACCGTTGGAAACATTAAGAAGCTTAAGCACATTGTTTCAGTTTAGAGCTAAGATGGCGCCTACAGGAAGGGACGTGGGAGTGACAATAAGCTTAAGCACATTGTTTAAAGAAGCTTAAGCACATGTTTGCAGCTAAGATGGCGCCTACAGGAAGAGACAGGGCGTGATCTAAATTGTTAATTGATGGTCAAAATTTTTGATTGGTTCCCCTGGCTTCCGTGCTCGTGAATGATTGCTTGGCCTTTAGCTTGATTGGTGTAATCTATAGGAAGTCCCGTGCAAAACCCCCTTCACTTGCCTATAAAAGCTGTGGATCTTCTTCAATAAAGCGGAACTACTTTGACGGAACCCCTGTCGCGTCTGATTGTCCTCTGCCTTAGCCAGGGGGCTGCAGGGCGGTCAGTTCAAGATTTGCCTTTCTCCGAGATCTCCCGGTTCAGCCCGGGGCAATCCCGCTGCCTTCCCTTTCTGCGGAAGGTCCCCGCACTTTTCTTTCATTGACTACTCTGGCAACCATACTTCATTCAGAGTGACAGTAAGTACTACCTTACTTACCTCTTTTGTTACAGAGCACCAATATTGATCCTTTTCCTAGCTCAACACTCTTAATGTACTAGTCCTAAATGAAAGTATGATAAATGACGATAAGATATCAAATTCTAGAAAACCACTAATTTTGGAAAAGTTTAACAATTATTTGTTATTTAGATTTACATGGTATTATTTTGAAGGTATTTTCTTTACCTCCATTGAACTGTGATCTGAGTATCAGTCTCCTCTCTTTTCCATTGTTTCTGTCTTATACTTTAATTAGAAAAGTAAGAGATTTGTCTAATATTTGATCCTGAACCATCTTTCTGCCACCTAGTCACAGATCACCTGACAAGCTCTGGTCAGAAGCATCACATTTAGCAATTGCGGACCTCAGAGCATTCTCTGATGGGCCTACCTTGAATCCTGAGCTATCACAGGATCTTCCACCTTCACATCAGTGGAAAGGTAAACATGACATGGGCTTCAGTGTTTGTTACTGACTCACCCCTTTATCCACATTGTCATCAGAGTTTAATGATGTTACCAGAATTTACTGAAGGATTAAGATAAATACATTGATTTTCAATACTGAAAAGATGAACAATTTTAACTATACATATGAGTTTCATTATCTTATTAGCCAAAGAAATAGGTATCAAAAAAGTTGGCCTTTTACATTTGATCTTTGGAGTCCCTAGTCCTGCTTCCCCATCATCAGGTGCAGTGTATTGGAGAGAATGTCATATAACACACATGTCTCTAAATCACTGGGAGAAAGCTCACTCCCTGCCCCAAGGTTCGTTTTGCTTTAAAGATGTCCATATCATCAGATAACTCTTGGAAAAGAGATATCTCCCAATAACACATGTCCCAGCAGCATGACTATATAGATCAGACTAATGAACCATTGGGCTGGGAAAAGGAGGTTCTCAACAGGATTTTGGTGCATTAAGTGAAAAGCGGGGAATCCAGATTTTCCTAGTCTTTTTAGAAGCCTCAGTTATATCAGACATCAAAGTTCTTCTACTGAGAAGCATTCATTCTTAGAGAGAGTAGTCTCTGGCTACCAGGAAGTAAGCAGTTTCCTGTACCACAATCTGCACAGGCCCCTGACACAACAGAAGTTAGGCTTTTCAAAGGAATCATGTCAGTCCTGTTCCCTCCTCTCTTGCCAGATTTTGGGTTCTTCATAAAAAGACCATAACTGTAAAGCACCCAATCATCTCTGCCTAGAAAAATAAGCATTGATATTTCCTATTTTTCCACACCTTAGGCCTATTCACACTTGTGTGCTACTCTTTGTAGCAGAATAAAGAGTGAATATTTGTGACTCTCCTGAGAACACCTAGGATGGCAAGAAAGAGGGTGGCCCTTCTGTTTAAGATTGAACTGTGCTCTGAGTATCAGTCTCCTCTCTTTTTCATTGTTTCTGTCTTATACTTTAATTAGAAAAGTAAGAGATTTGTCTAATATTTGATCCTGAACCATCTTTCTGCCACCTAGTCACAGATCACCTGACAAGCTCTGGTCAGAAGCATCACATTTAGCAATTGCGGACCTCAGAGCATTCTCTGATGGGCCTACCTTGAATCCTGAGCTATCACAGGATCTTCCACCTTCACATCAGTGGAAAGGTAAACATGACATGGGCTTCAGTGTTTGTTACTGACTCACCCCTTTATCCACATTGTCATCAGAGTTTAATGATGTTACCAGAATTTACTGAAGGATTAAGATAAATACATTGATTTTCAATACTGAAAAGATGAACAATTTTAACTATACATATGAGTTTCATTATCTTATTAGCCAAAGAAATAGGTATCAAAAAAGTTGGCCTTTTACATTTGATCTTTGGAGTCCCTAGTCCTGCTTCCCCATCATCAGGTGCAGTGTATTGGAGAGAATGTCATATAACACACATGTCTCTAAATCACTGGGAGAAAGCTCACTCCCTGCCCCAAGGTTCGTTTTGCTTTAAAGATGTCCATATCATCAGATAACTCTTGGAAAAGAGATATCTCCCAATAACACATGTCCCAGCAGCATGACTATATAGATCAGACTAATGAACCATTGGGCTGGGAAAAGGAGGTTCTCAACAGGATTTTGGTGCATTAAGTGAAAAGCGGGGAATCCAGATTTTCCTAGTCTTTTTAGAAGCCTCAGTTATATCAGACATCAAAGTTCTTCTACTGAGAAGCATTCATTCTTAGAGAGAGTAGTCTCTGGCTACCAGGAAGTAAGCAGTTTCCTGTACCACAATCTGCACAGGCCCCTGACACAACAGAAGTTAGGCTTTTCAAAGGAATCATGTCAGTCCTGTTCCCTCCTCTCTTGCCAGATTTTGGGTTCTTCATAAAAAGACCATAACTGTAAAGCACCCAATCATCTCTGCCTAGAAAAATAAGCATTGATATTTCCTATTTTTCCACACCTTAGGCCTATTCACACTTGTGTGCTACTCTTTGTAGCAGAATAAAGAGTGAATATTTGTGACTCTCCTGAGAACACCTAGGATGGCAAGAAAGAGGGTGGCCCTTTCTTTTAAATAGAGAAATAAAGATGACTTTATCATGTAATTAAGTATACAGGACATGGGCTCTGGTTTACTTAAAATGAGCTGGTTTGATCTGTACTTGAATATATTAATAAAATGCTGTAATAAAGTTTTAATCTTGACTGATCACAAGGATTTTTCTTTTCTTTTTCTTTAACTAATTCCTGAGACAGATGGTGCTAATGATAAAGGACCCGTCCACCAATGTAGAAGACATAAAAGACAGGGATTCGATCCCTGGGTCAGGAAGATCCCCTCGAGGAGGGCATGGCAACCTACTCTCCTGGCCTGGAGAATCCCATGGATAGTGGAACCTGGTGGGCTATAGTCCATAGGACCACAAAGAGTCAGATATGACTCAGGTGACTTAACACACACAGATTTACAAAAAATATAGAATTAAGATAAATTTTAAAAGGATTATTTCATGCATATAAATATCTCTCTATGAAATTCAAGTTAAATCATGGATTTTGCTCAAGTAATATTTTTTTCATTATTAGTATTAATGTGGAATAGATTGATATTTTCATGAAATAAAATAATGATTTAATAATTGAGTGGCATCTCTTTCTAGAGAAAGAGATGCTTGTAGTTTTCCACAATAATTTCTGTTATCTACTCTTCCTTCTGAATATAACTACATTCTTAGCTTTATTATTATATGGAGGATTTCCTGTTGGAAATAGCATTGATATATATATATATATATATTCAATTTAAAATGCATAGTATTTTTGAAATGTTTAAGACTAAGTGTTTCCGAACAACCTATTCTCATATTTAAGAAGTGCTGAAGTTTCTAAACATGTTACTATTATTTTGCAAATAAAGAAGATGATTCAAGATGGAGGACCAGCTCTCCACAACTTGAAGATTCTCCTGATTGGACCAAATGCCTGGTTAGCAGGTAGGAAGATGAGTAAGCTGCATAAGGGCAGAATCATTATTGTAGGCACTGAAAATACAGCCATGATTAACACAGATGAAGATTCTTCTTCAACTGGGGACACTGGTAAGTAAAAACAAAGAAGAATATAAAGACTGATTGGTTGACTGATTTCATTGGTGATAAATGTCAGCAAATAAGTTCTAGGTTGAATAGATTAATGAGCAAGAGATAACAGGTAAGGAGCATGTGTTTATTAGAAAGGGAAACCAGGGAGAACTTCTTGAGGAGGCAATGCAGGAGCTGAGGTTTGAATGAAGAGATGGAGTCAGGGGTGGGAAGATATGGGAAATGTTTTTCTTGCTGTGAGTGGTTACCCACAGAGGTTCCCAGACAGAAATAATCATGGCTGCTTTTAGGATCAGATTTTGCACCTGCATAACCAGAGGCTAGCATGCCAGGAATGAGGTAGGAGAGAATAAGATCAGAGGGGAAGGGCATGCTGCCATGAAAATATATTCCCAGCTCACAGGGAAGCCAGTAAATATTTTAACGCAGAGAAATAATGCAATCTGACATTTCTAAGATTATATTTATTGTTTTGCTCTTCCTGTTGTTGATATATATTTCTCCAGAAAAATATTTAGCTTTAGAGACATAAAGAAATTAGTTCAAGGCATTTTTCATAAGAAAAGAGCTAAGAAAGAACACTTAGAGGCATTCTTTACTAATTTAGAATTCTTAAGGATTACCAAGAGTGCTTGTTTAAAATACAGATTCCTAGAACCTCTTCCCCAGAGATTCAGGCTGAGGGGAGTTCTTGGGGCAGGTGGAACAACAATTTTGCATTTTAACAATAGCCCCAGATGATTCAGATGTAAGTGGTGGCCTACAGATCACTTGGCTCACTGATATCTCACGTTGAAAAGAAAAAAGTTAAGAATTTTTTAGGTTTACCAACCCAGCAGGAATTTGATGGAGGTCTATTCAAGCTGGACCCTTGACTAGAACTGGATCTCGGATGGATGTTTTCAGATCTTCCTTTAAAAGCTGGACAGAAATAGAGACAGTGTGTGAATAGTACGGATGTACATCTGCTAGTGAATGGGTTCAGCTTGACTTGAAGCTTTATGCACACACCACACTAAAGCAATATCCGACATCTAAGGCTAGCCCACGGCTCAGTTTCCTAACCTACCCATACTTTCCATTCTTTATTTCGATCCTTAAACTAATTCTTTACACAATTGTTTTTATAGTTTTCACTGCTCTTAAGCTCCTATTTCTCCTTGAAACACTGCAAGTCTGGTCTCTCATGGCTACAGGTCTTTAAGTCTGGCTTTTGCATCTCTCTTTTGGCAATACACAAAATAACCTACTGTGCATAATGGGAATCTGGATTCTCCCATCTTCTCCCTTCTCAGCAGTACTCAAGATGACTTTTCTGGTCTTTTTATAATTGAAGGGAGACTCACAAAACGCCATGTTGCACATGCAATCAAGGATTGCTTTTCTTTAAAACCGTACCTCTTTCATTATGCAACTATGGTGGCAGAAATTCAAACCTGGCTTCCTGCCTCAAAGAAAATAGAGAGAGCAGAGCACAGGGTGCACAGCAGAATTCCACACATTTTCATGAGATTATATTTGTTGTTTTGCTCTTCCTGTTGTTGATATATATTTCTCCAGAAAAATATTTAGCTTTAGAGACATAAAGAAATTAGTTCAAGGCATTTTTCATAAGAAAAGAGCTAAGAAAGAACACTTAGAGGCATTCTTTACTAATTTAGAATTCTTAAGGATTACCAAGAGTGCTTGTTTAAAATACAGATTCCTAGAACCTCTTCCCCAGAGATTCAGGCTGAGGGGAGTTCTTGGGGCAGGTGGAACAACAATTTTGCATTTTAACAATAGCCCCAGATGATTCAGATGTAAGTGGTGGCCTACAGATCACTTGGCTCACTGATATCTCACGTTGAAAAGAAAAAAGTTAAGAATTTTTTAGGTTTACCAACCCAGCAGGAATTTGATGGAGGTCTATTCAAGCTGGACCCTTGACTAGAACTGGATCTCGGATGGATGTTTTCAGATCTTCCTTTAAAAGCTGGACAGAAATAGAGACAGTGTGTGAATAGTACGGATGTACATCTGCTAGTGAATGGGTTCAGCTTGACTTGAAGCTTTATGCACACACCACACTAAAGCAATATCCGACATCTAAGGCTAGCCCACGGCTCAGTTTCCTAACCTACCCATACTTTCCATTCTTTATTTCGATCCTTAAACTAATTCTTTACACAATTGTTTTTATAGTTTTCACTGCTCTTAAGCTCCTATTTCTCCTTGAAACACTGCAAGTCTGGTCTCTCATGGCTACAGGTCTTTAAGTCTGGCTTTTGCATCTCTCTTTTGGCAATACACAAAATAACCTACTGTGCATAATGGGAATCTGGATTCTCCCATCTTCTCCCTTCTCAGCAGTACTCAAGATGACTTTTCTGGTCTTTTTATAATTGAAGGGAGACTCACAAAACGCCATGTTGCACATGCAATCAAGGATTGCTTTTCTTTAAAACCGTACCTCTTTCATTATGCAACTATGGTGGCAGAAATTCAAACCTGGCTTCCTGCCTCAAAGAAAATAGAGAGAGCAGAGCACAGGGTGCACAGCAGAATTCCACACATTTTCATGAGATGTGGTCTGAAAGGATGTTACCCTGAGCATATGGCTTCAAGAGGCATTGGCAAGTTTCCTGTGTGACAACAAGCTCTGAATACCACAGGCAGACAGCCAGGCCACACTGTGGCATATTGTTTATACCTGTAGGGCAGGCTGGGCAACAGTATATCTTAACAGCCAGTCAGGTCAAGGGTCCAACCTGCCCACCATCAAATTTAAAATGGAGCCAAAGCAAACAGAGAAGGTCTGTTGCCCACAGCCAAGAAACCATGGGCCTGAGCAGTGGGATGTGATGGGGCCCAGAGAAGCTACTATCCCATTGTATCGATGGGGGACCTGGACAGAGGCCAGGAGACAGCCTTGCTCACCTGGAAAGAAGGCACTGTCCACATCCCTCCTGGAGCTCTGAACTTGATAGTGCCACCAGAGAGAGGGAGCTTGAATACTGAGGGCTAGGAGCCTAGAATTCCCATACTTGAGGAATAAATTCAGTCCACTGATCCAGTGGTGATGCTCAGGCAGATTCTTAGATCGATTCCTACCCATTCTTTCTAACCTAGATGTTTCACCCTTCTGGGTATTCAGAAGTTTCCTTTATGGCCAAGGACCATCCAGGCTCTTTGCCCTGACTAAAAAGACAAAGGATAAATAGGGTACAGCTGGATTGTCCCTAACTCTTAAAATGACAGGTTTGTACTATTATTATTACAAAAATCATGCATGATTTAGCAGGGGTATCTGCATGGTCCTTTAATTTCTCCTTGAAACACTGCAAGTCTGGTCTCTCATGGCTACAGGTCTTTAAGTCTGGCTTTGCATCTCTCTTTTGGCAATACACAAAATAACCTACTGTGCATAATGGGAATCTGGATTCTCCCATCTTCTCCCTTCTCAGCAGTACTCAAGATGACTTTTCTGGTCTTTTTATAATTGAAGGGAGACTCACAAAACGCCATGTTGCACATGCAATCAAGGATTGCTTTTCTTTAAAACCGTACCTCTTTCATTATGCAACTATGGTGGCAGAAATTCAAACCTGGCTTCCTGCCTCAAAGAAAATAGAGAGAGCAGAGCACAGGGTGCACAGCAGAATTCCACACATTTTCATGAGATGTGGTCTGAAAGGATGTTACCCTGAGCATATGGCTTCAAGAGGCATTGGCAAGTTTCCTGTGTGACAACAAGCTCTGAATACCACAGGCAGACAGCCAGGCCACACTGTGGCATATTGTTTATACCTGTAGGGCAGGCTGGGCAACAGTATATCTTAACAGCCAGTCAGGTCAAGGGTCCAACCTGCCCACCATCAAATTTAAAATGGAGCCAAAGCAAACAGAGAAGGTCTGTTGCCCACAGCCAAGAAACCATGGGCCTGAGCAGTGGGATGTGATGGGGCCCAGAGAAGCTACTATCCCATTGTATCGATGGGGGACCTGGACAGAGGCCAGGAGACAGCCTTGCTCACCTGGAAAGAAGGCACTGTCCACATCCCTCCTGGAGCTCTGAACTTGATAGTGCCACCAGAGAGAGGGAGCTTGAATACTGAGGGCTAGGAGCCTAGAATTCCCATACTTGAGGAATAAATTCAGTCCACTGATCCAGTGGTGATGCTCAGGCAGATTCTTAGATCGATTCCTACCCATTCTTTCTAACCTAGATGTTTCACCCTTCTGGGTATTCAGAAGTTTCCTTTATGGCCAAGGACCATCCAGGCTCTTTGCCCTGACTAAAAAGACAAAGGATAAATAGGGTACAGCTGGATTGTCCCTAACTCTTAAAATGACAGGTTTGTACTATTATTATTACAAAAATCATGCATGATTTAGCAGGGGTATCTGCATGGTTATTTGGGTGTCACCATCTGAACGTTGCTTTCTCCTTTTAAAAATATGAACCCACTTCATTTCTCTTTTGAAAAATATGAACTTAGCCTGTTGCAGCATTTTATTGACCAAAATTATGGCAATATTGGCCTGTAACACTTACAGACAAGCCTGAGGGTGGCCCACCTCTAAAAGTGTTCTGAACAATGCCTCACACAGATTTTGTTGTTCAGTCACTAAGCTGTGTCCATCTCACACAGATATGGTACCCAAATAAGTAGTTACTATGTGATTTTATAGGAAGAATTTTTTTTTCATAATTCTGAGGAGAAACATTTTTCCTTCCAATAGGTATTTACTGACGATACTGAGAATGTACAATTTGAAATATCCAGGTCTCAGGCTTATCTTCTCACCGTAACTAGCACCTGACCTCCTAACTAGTCATGCTGACTTGGATTTCTCCTCTCCCAACCATCCTCCAGACTGCAGACAGGATGTGATTTCTGAAATGTAAATTCAATCTTATAATTATCCTGCTTAAAATAGTTTCATCCTCATCAAGAATAAAATCCAAATATATTTGTCTAAGCACAGGTTCTCAAGGATCCTCCCCTCACACTACCTTTTTTTATTATTAAAGTGTAGTTGATGTACAATGTTGTGTTAGTTTCAGGTGTGAAGCAAAGTGATTCATATATAAATAAATTAGATTATTTTCCATTACAGGTTATTATAAGATATTGAATATAGTTCTCTGTGCTATGCCAAAGATCCTTATTTATTTTATCTATAGTGGTGTTTGTTAATCCCAAACTTCTAATTTATCTCTCCTTTGACCCTCTACTATCTCCTATGATAGTGATAGCTGTAAGTTGGTTTTCTACTTTTGCACTCACACTATTTTTGAGCCACACCAAGCTGGCATGTTCAACATCTTTCCATTTTGTACACATTGTTTAGCTGAACTGGGATATCTCCTTTCCTTTCATGTCTGGACAATACCTACTCTTCCTTTAAGGCTGCTCAAGTACCAGCTGTCCCCTGAAGTTGTCTATGAACCTAGAAAATTTTAATCACTGAAAGCACAGCCCTTGGTTTCTCCTCTGATGTATTAGATTGTCTGTGCACAGGTGCCAGGAATGGAGCTGGGAAGCCAAGCTGCCTGCAATGGAATACTAGTTACCACTTAGTTTGTCAGCTGTGAGATACTGGGCAAGTTAGCAGACTGCACAGTGTCTCACTTTCCTCACTTATAAAATAATGATAATACAATACCTACTACAGAAGACGGATGGGAAGGTTAAATAAGCTAACATACATAGAGTGTCTGACAACTAATATGTTCAATAAATATTATTATCACTAAATAAACTTTGTAGGGAGGCATAACCTACATAAAGTGTACAGCTCTTAAATATACAGTTCTTGAGTTTTCTCATAGTGAAACACACCTGCATATCCGCTCAGATCAAAAGTGAGAAATGGGCCCTTTCCAGCACTCTAAAAACCTCCTCCCTGGTCCCTTCAATTACGTATCACTCCTACTACCTCCTGCTAGATAACCACAATTTTGACTTCTATCAACATAGATTGGTTTTTCTTGATTTTAATTCTACATAAAAGTACAATACAATGTATAATTTTGTGTTTGGTTTCAATCAATGAACATTGTGATTGTGTGATCACCCATGTTGAGGTATACTATGTAGTATTCATTCATTTTAATTATTGTAATATATAGCAGTGTGTTATCTAAATGCATCCTCAATTATTCATTCTACTAGGTCTTTTATTGTGGTCAAAAAAACACATAACATGAAATCCACCATCTTAAAATTTTAAGTAAACAGTACATTACTGTTAAACCTAGGTCAACATTGTATAGCAGATCTCTAGAAGGTTTTCATTATATGTAACTGAAATTTCGTACACATTGAACAACAACCCCCCACTTCCTCCAAACCACAGACCCTGGAAACCACCATTTACTTTCTGTTTCTAGATGTCTGATTACTTTAGGAACCTTATGTAAGTGGAATCATGTAGCATTTATCCATTCGTGACAGACGTATTTCACTTTGCATATCTTGTATCCTCAAGAGTCACCCATGCCGTCACATATAAAAAGATATCCTTCTCTTTTAAGGCTGAATATGTCACTTTTCACTCTGTGTATTTACCATGTTTTCTTTATCTGTTCACCTTTGAACACATCTAGTTTGCTTCCCTGTCTTGGCTATTGTGGATAATCTTCCAAGAAATATAAGAGTGCAGATATCTCTTCAAGATTCTGATTTCAACACTTTGGATAAATAGCCAGAAGGTGAGTTCCTGGACTATATAACAGTTCCACTTTTAACTTTTTGAAGAAGTTACTTACTGTTTTCAACTGTGGCTGCACCATTTCACTGTCTCACAAACACTACACAAGGATTCCAACTTCTTCACATCATCATCAACACTTGTGATTTTTTGTTTGTTTTTGATGATGAGCATCCTAACAGGGGTGAGGTGACATCTCATTGTGGTTTTTACTTACATTTCCTGCTGATTAATGACACTGAGCACCTTTCTCATTTACCTATTAGCCATTTGTATGTCTTCTGTGGAAACATGTCTATTAGGATCCTTTGCCCATTTTTTAATTGGGTTATTTGTTTTTTACTATTGAGTTGTAGGAGCTCCTTATATGTTGTGGATATTAGCCTTTTAGCAGATACGTAGTGTAATATTTTTTCCCATTCTGTAGATGGCCTTTTCATTTTGTTAGTGGTTCTCTTTGCTTGGCCAAAGCATCTTAGTTTGATGCAATTCCACTTGTCTGTGCTTTTAGTATCATATCCAAGAAATCATTGCCAAGACCAATGTCATGAAGATTTTTCCCCGTGTTTTCTTCTAATTGTTTTCTGGTATCAGGTCTTATATTTAAAAATATAATCCATTTTGAACTGATTTTTATTAACAGTGTGGGGATAGAAATCCAATTTCATTCTTTCACTTGTGCATATTCAGTTTTCCCAGCACCATTTGAAGAGACTATCCTTTCCCCACTGTGTAGTTTTCATTCCACCATTGATAGACATATGACTCATTTCTAGCTACTGTTTTTGTTTTGTTGTTGTTGTTGTTGACTCTTAACAAAAAGTGTTTCTGTTAACATTTTTGTTCAAGTCATTTGGTAAATATTTCTCTCATTTAAGAGTACTATTGCAGGGGCTTCCCTGGTGGTCCAGTGGGTAAGGACATTGCCTTGCAGTTCAAGGGGCACTGGCTCAATCCCTGGCCTGGGAAGATCCCACGTGCCGCAGAGCGGCTGGACCAATGTGTCCAATTACCAAGCCAGAGCTCTGGAGTGGATGCACCCAGAGCGGGTGCTCTGAGACAACAGAGGCCACCGGGATGGGAGGCCCATATGGGCCAAAGAACAAACATGGATGAATATAGATGAATGAAAGACCAATAGAAGTGGCCTGCCTGCCCCCCTCCCACAACCCCCCACAAAAAAAAACACATAAAAAAGAGTAGTATTGCAGAGACTCTGGATAATGTATGATCATTTAGTAATTGCCAGTTTTCCAAATTGGTGGTATTATATCTTTATCAATATATTATATCATCAGGTTTTTTTGTTTAACTTTAGTTTTCTTGTAAAGGTATTTCACTGGCATCTTAATTTGTTAATATATTTCTATGATGACTAACCATGTCCTTCACCTTTGGGTACTGGTCAACCATATAGCTTTTTTGAAGTGCTTATTCAAGTGTGTTGCCTATTTCTAGTTGTGTTCTCTGGAATATTTTTCTTATTGATATAAAAATAGTCTAGATATAGTTCTTTGCCAGATATATGTATTGCAAATACCATCTCCTATTCTTCAGTGTACTCCTTTACTAGTATTTTTGGTGAACAAAAGTTCTTAACTTTAGTGAAATTCAATTTATCAATCCTGTGCTTTAGAAATCATTGCCAAGACCAATGTCATGAAGATTTTTCCCCGTGTTTTCTTCTAATTGTTTTCTGGTATCAGGTCTTATATTTAAAAATATAATCCATTTTGAACTGATTTTTATTAACAGTGTGGGGATAGAAATCCAATTTCATTCTTTCACTTGTGCATATTCAGTTTTCCCAGCACCATTTGAAGAGACTATCCTTTCCCCACTGTGTAGTTTTCATTCCACCATTGATAGACATATGACTCATTTCTAGCTACTGTTTTTGTTTTGTTGTTGTTGTTGTTGACTCTTAACAAAAAGTGTTTCTGTTAACATTTTTGTTCAAGTCATTTGGTAAATATTTCTCTCATTTAAGAGTACTATTGCAGGGGCTTCCCTGGTGGTCCAGTGGGTAAGGACATTGCCTTGCAGTTCAAGGGGCACTGGCTCAATCCCTGGCCTGGGAAGATCCCACGTGCCGCAGAGCGGCTGGACCAATGTGTCCAATTACCAAGCCAGAGCTCTGGAGTGGATGCACCCAGAGCGGGTGCTCTGAGACAACAGAGGCCACCGGGATGGGAGGCCCATATGGGCCAAAGAACAAACATGGATGAATATAGATGAATGAAAGACCAATAGAAGTGGCCTGCCTGCCCCCCTCCCACAACCCCCCACAAAAAAAAACACATAAAAAAGAGTAGTATTGCAGAGACTCTGGATAATGTATGATCATTTAGTAATTGCCAGTTTTCCAAATTGGTGGTATTATATCTTTATCAATATATTATATCATCAGGTTTTTTTGTTTAACTTTAGTTTTCTTGTAAAGGTATTTCACTGGCATCTTAATTTGTTAATATATTTCTATGATGACTAACCATGTCCTTCACCTTTGGGTACTGGTCAACCATATAGCTTTTTTGAAGTGCTTATTCAAGTGTGTTGCCTATTTCTAGTTGTGTTCTCTGGAATATTTTTCTTATTGATATAAAAATAGTCTAGATATAGTTCTTTGCCAGATATATGTATTGCAAATACCATCTCCTATTCTTCAGTGTACTCCTTTACTAGTATTTTTGGTGAACAAAAGTTCTTAACTTTAGTGAAATTCAATTTATCAATCCTGTGCTTTAGGTTAATGTTTTTGATGTATTGTTTATGAAAAGTTTTTCTCCCTAAGGGGATGAAGATATTTTCTGATGTCATTTTCTAGAAGCTATTGCTTTTATTTTTGCATTTAAGTCTATAATCCATGTATAACTAACTTCTGAGTATGCTGTAAGATGGAAGTCAGTTAAATAGCTGATTAACCCAACACCATTTTTTGCATTAAAAAACCACCCTTCTCCCAGGCTTCCCTGGTGGTCCAGTGGGTAAGGACACCACCTTGCAGTACAAGGGGCACCGGCTCGATCCCTGGCCTGGGAAGATCCCACGTGCCGTGGAGCGACTGGACCAATGTGTCCAATTACCGAGCCGGAGCTCTGGAGCACATGTGCCCAGAGCCGGTGTTCTGCAACAACAGAGGCCACCGCAATGGGAGGCCCACATGGGCCAAAGAACAAAGATGGATGAAAATAGATAAATGAAAGACCAATAGAAGTGGCCTGCCCATTCCCCTCCCTCTCCAACCCACTCCCCCCTACAAAATAAATAAATAAATATTAAAAAAAAACCACCCTTCTCCCTATTGTGCTTCTATCATTATTATGTTATAGTCACTATCATTATCATTGTGACCACTGTCATTGTTTATTTATAAGCCTATCTTCTCTACTAAACCATTAGAATCTTTAGACAAAATTATGCTTTGTTCACTATTTTCCTCTATACCCAATACAGCTGCCAGTTAAGTTTGTTCAACTAATGTTAATTTAATAATTACACACGTCAATTTATAACATGGGTAGAGATATTATAAGAAAGCACATGACTATTTTCAGAGTTCTGGCATCCTGCCTTAGCATATTATATGGAAAGTTACTGACAGAATGTGGAGGGCAGTGAATCACTATTGCAGATCTGCAGAGACCAGAGCAGTGCAAGAAGACTGGTTTTGGGCTAATGCTTTTCCTTTTCACTATATTCTGGTGAGTTTGGTATGGATTCTCAAAATACTATCCAATGGACAAAATTTAAAATGAAATAAGGATCAGTGTACTCCTTTACTAGTATTTTTGGTGAACAAAAGTTCTTAACTTTAGTGAAATTCAATTTATCAATCCTGTGCTTTAGGTTAATGTTTTTGATGTATTGTTTATGAAAAGTTTTTCTCCCTAAGGGGATGAAGATATTTTCTGATGTCATTTTCTAGAAGCTATTGCTTTTATTTTTGCATTTAAGTCTATAATCCATGTATAACTAACTTCTGAGTATGCTGTAAGATGGAAGTCAGTTAAATAGCTGATTAACCCAACACCATTTTTTGCATTAAAAAACCACCCTTCTCCCAGGCTTCCCTGGTGGTCCAGTGGGTAAGGACACCACCTTGCAGTACAAGGGGCACCGGCTCGATCCCTGGCCTGGGAAGATCCCACGTGCCGTGGAGCGACTGGACCAATGTGTCCAATTACCGAGCCGGAGCTCTGGAGCACATGTGCCCAGAGCCGGTGTTCTGCAACAACAGAGGCCACCGCAATGGGAGGCCCACATGGGCCAAAGAACAAAGATGGATGAAAATGGATAAATGAAAGACCAATGGAAGTGGCCCGCCCACCCCCCTCCCTACCCAACCCACTCCCCCCTACAAAATAAATAAATAAATATTAAAAAAAAACCACCCTTCTCCCTATTGTGCTTCTATCATTATTATGTTATAGTCACTATCATTATCATTGTGACCACTGTCATTGTTTATTTATAAGCCTATCTTCTCTACTAAACCATTAGAATCTTTAGACAAAATTATGCTTTGTTCACTATTTTCCTCTATACCCAATACAGCTGCCAGTTAAGTTTGTTCAACTAATGTTAATTTAATAATTACACACGTCAATTTATAACATGGGTAGAGATATTATAAGAAAGCACATGACTATTTTCAGAGTTCTGGCATCCTGCCTTAGCATATTATATGGAAAGTTACTGACAGAATGTGGAGGGCAGTGAATCACTATTGCAGATCTGCAGAGACCAGAGCAGTGCAAGAAGACTGGTTTTGGGCTAATGCTTTTCCTTTTCACTATATTCTGGTGAGTTTGGTATGGATTCTCAAAAATACTATCCAATGGACTTGAGGAAAATTTAAAATGAAATGAAGGAGTTTGGGAGCCAACATCAGTTAGTTGTGACCAAGCCATGTCAGACTAAACTTAATTGCTCTTTTGTAACATGTTTATCTTAGTAAAATAGGAAAATGTAGTTTAGAAATGCATTTGGTACACTCTCGTAGTTCCCTAGCAAATAAGGGCTATGACTCCTCTCTATGACTCACAGAAATTATGACTTTTTAACTTTTAAACTATGCCTGACACTTCATACACTGTAATAGATCACTGTTAATAAATGATTTATAATTGAGTTAGATGAGTTCTTAAACAATAGAGTGTCTCTGCTGAGCATGAACGTGTACTTGGAACATTTTTATCCAAATATCTCAGAGGCATGCTATCTGTTTATAAAAAAAATTTTCACTTGAAAAAGTAATGTCATTCTTGATAAGGTTATTTACAATTTAATTTGTGAATTAATACTGTGAATGAGTTCCTATTATATTTTTTACGTTAGAATCACTAGAATAACACACAGCTATTGTTAAATTATTTTCATCTATGCCATTTTGCTAAACTTTATTATTATGGTATTTTTAGGTTAATCACATATATTTTCTATGTATATCTTCACATATGCAAATAATAATATGGCCCTCACTTTCCAAAATATGTATACAACTTACTTCTATTTCAATCTTATTATATTAACTAGAACCTACAGAACCTATCTTTCTTAAATGATAATGTGATTATGAGCAGAATGATCTATTTTAAACCCTTCCATGTGACGAAATGGAAATAATTTAAATACTTCCTGACTCAATTAAATTGAAAACCAAAGAAGAAATAATCCTAAGGGAAAGAATGGAAGGGGGAGGAAAACAAGCATATTCACAAATTTACATAGGGGGAACTGGAAATGAAGATACAAGAGGAAAAGATGAGTTCTGATAACATTAGCATTGATTAGTATAGCAGATCCTTCCCTGAGAGAAGACCTTGAGCTCAACTCCCTCATAAATACAGCAAAATCAGAGGCAAATATATGGCAATTCTGAGAATGACCTAAAGTTCTATCCATTTTGGAACTTTGAGGAAAATTTAAAATGAAATGAAGGAGTTTGGGAGCCAACATCAGTTAGTTGTGACCAAGCCATGTCAGACTAAACTTAATTGCTCTTTTGTAACATGTTTATCTTAGTAAAATAGGAAAATGTAGTTTAGAAATGCATTTGGTACACTCTCGTAGTTCCCTAGCAAATAAGGGCTATGACTCCTCTCTATGACTCACAGAAATTATGACTTTTTAACTTTTAAACTATGCCTGACACTTCATACACTGTAATAGATCACTGTTAATAAATGATTTATAATTGAGTTAGATGAGTTCTTAAACAATAGAGTGTCTCTGCTGAGCATGAACGTGTACTTGGAACATTTTTATCCAAATATCTCAGAGGCATGCTATCTGTTTATAAAAAAAATTTTCACTTGAAAAAGTAATGTCATTCTTGATAAGGTTATTTACAATTTAATTTGTGAATTAATACTGTGAATGAGTTCCTATTATATTTTTTACGTTAGAATCACTAGAATAACACACAGCTATTGTTAAATTATTTTCATCTATGCCATTTTGCTAAACTTTATTATTATGGTATTTTTAGGTTAATCACATATATTTTCTATGTATATCTTCACATATGCAAATAATAATATGGCCCTCACTTTCCAAAATATGTATACAACTTACTTCTATTTCAATCTTATTATATTAACTAGAACCTACAGAACCTATCTTTCTTAAATGATAATGTGATTATGAGCAGAATGATCTATTTTTAAACCCTTCCATGTGACGAAATGGAAATAATTTAAATACTTCCTGACTCAATTAAATTGAAAACCAAAGAAGAAATAATCCTAAGGGAAAGAATGGAAGGGGGAGGAAAACAAGCATATTCACAAATTTACATAGGGGGAACTGGAAATGAAGATACAAGAGGAAAAGATGAGTTCTGATAACATTAGCATTGATTAGTATAGCAGATCCTTCCCTGAGAGAAGACCTTGAGCTCAACTCCCTCATAAATACAGCAAAATCAGAGGCAAATATATGGCAATTCTGAGAATGACCTAAAGTTATCAGGGCAGCTTTTCTATAGTAAAGTATTTAAAGGAAAAAACTACCTTGAGACGAGCAGATGGAGCAGAGATGCACAGAACCAACAACTCGAACAGGTGACCCAAGATAGGAAGAGGATATTACAAGAGGAGTCCCTAAAGGGCAACCAGTTTCAGGACCATGTTGGGTATCCAAGTCCTGGGGACTGGAACCAGGGAGACAACTCCCCTTAGTGGATTTTAAACCAGCGAGATTTACAACTAGGAGAGTCAAATGACTGTAGAATTCTGAGACTCCACTCTTAAAATGTACACCCACAAACTTAACTCTGTCTAAGTCTCAGTGCAGAGGAAGCTAACTGAAAAGCACCAGGCACTCTAGCTGGACTGCCAAGACCACCTAGCAAGCCCTCCAGCTCATGCTAGATTCTGGCGGCAGCATATCCCCCCAACTCTGACAAAGCAGTGGTCCCTGGTGTGCCCCAGGAAAACCCCAACCCATTCCACATGCTGGTTACAACACATTCCATCCTTTGCCACATTTGCCTTATAGAGATTCCAGAAGGTGAGAGAGATAATAGCAGAATATTTATTTGACAAAATAATGGCTGAAAACTTCATCAACTTAGGGAAGGAAACAGATATCCAGATCTGGGAATCAAAGAGACTTCCCAAACAAGATGAACACAAAGAGAATCATATCTAGATATACCATAATTAAAATGGCAAAATATAGAATTTAAAAGGCAGTAAGAAAAAAGCAGTCACTTAAAAAAATGGATTTTGAACTTTGCAGGTCAGAAGGAGGGGCATTATGTATTTAAACTACTGAAAGAGAAAAGTATCTTTCTTAAATGATAATGTGATTATGAGCAGAATGATCTATTTTAAACCCTTCCATGTGACGAAATGGAAATAATTTAAATACTTCCTGACTCAATTAAATTGAAAACCAAAGAAGAAATAATCCTAAGGGAAAGAATGGAAGGGGGAGGAAAACAAGCATATTCACAAATTTACATAGGGGGAACTGGAAATGAAGATACAAGAGGAAAAGATGAGTTCTGATAACATTAGCATTGATTAGTATAGCAGATCCTTCCCTGAGAGAAGACCTTGAGCTCAACTCCCTCATAAATACAGCAAAATCAGAGGCAAATATATGGCAATTCTGAGAATGACCTAAAGTTATCAGGGCAGCTTTTCTATAGTAAAGTATTTAAAGGAAAAAACTACCTTGAGACGAGCAGATGGAGCAGAGATGCACAGAACCAACAACTCGAACAGGTGACCCAAGATAGGAAGAGGATATTACAAGAGGAGTCCCTAAAGGGCAACCAGTTTCAGGACCATGTTGGGTATCCAAGTCCTGGGGACTGGAACCAGGGAGACAACTCCCCTTAGTGGATTTTAAACCAGCGAGATTTACAACTAGGAGAGTCAAATGACTGTAGAATTCTGAGACTCCACTCTTAAAATGTACACCCACAAACTTAACTCTGTCTAAGTCTCAGTGCAGAGGAAGCTAACTGAAAAGCACCAGGCACTCTAGCTGGACTGCCAAGACCACCTAGCAAGCCCTCCAGCTCATGCTAGATTCTGGCGGCAGCATATCCCCCCAACTCTGACAAAGCAGTGGTCCCTGGTGTGCCCCAGGAAAACCCCAACCCATTCCACATGCTGGTTACAACACATTCCATCCTTTGCCACATTTGCCTTATAGAGATTCCAGAAGGTGAGAGAGATAATAGCAGAATATTTATTTGACAAAATAATGGCTGAAAACTTCATCAACTTAGGGAAGGAAACAGATATCCAGATCTGGGAATCAAAGAGACTTCCCAAACAAGATGAACACAAAGAGAATCATATCTAGATATACCATAATTAAAATGGCAAAATATAGAATTTAAAAGGCAGTAAGAAAAAAGCAGTCACTTAAAAGGAAACCCTCCTAAGGCTATCTGCTGATTTTTCAGTAAATACTTTGCAGGTCAGAAGGGAGGGGCATTATGTATTTAAACTACTGAAAGAGAAAAGTCTATAATTCAGGATACTCTACCTAGAAAGGTTATCATTCAGAATTGAAGGAGAGATAAAAAAGTTTCCTCGAGGGGCTTCCCTGGTGGTCCAGTGGGTAAGAGTCCACCTTGCAGCTCAGGGGGCACTGGTTCGATCCCTGGCCTGGGAGGATCCCGTGTGCAACAGAGCGACTGGACCAGTGTGTCTAATTACAAGCCAGTGCTCTGGAAAGCATGAGCCCAGAGCCAATGCTCTGTTATGATGGGGCTCCCTGCAGTACAAGACCCACACAACCCGAGGAGTAAAGATGGATGAAAATAAATAAATAAAAATAAAAAACCAATAAAAGAAACCAAAATTAAACAAAACAAAACAAACAAAATAAACTTCCACGACATGCAAAAACTAAAAGAGATCATCACCACTAAATAGCATTCCAAGAAATGTTAAAAGGGCATCTTTAAGCAAAAAAGTAAAGGCTACAACAAGAAACAGTATCTGAAGGTAAAAATCCACTGGTAAAGACATATACAGTTGACCTCAAATATAACGAGTATGAATTATATGCATCCATTTATATGTGGATTTTTTTCAATAGTAAATACTGAAATTCATGATCCATGGTGGGTTGAATCTGCGGATGCATAAGGGGAAATATGGAGGAAAAATGTATCCCAAATTTTACTGTCTGAAGGTCAGAACTCATAACACCTTCATTGCCAAGGATCAACAGTATATAATAAAGGCAGTGAATTAACCACTTAAAAAGTTAGTATCTATATTATAAGGCAAAAGTCATAAAATCAACTATAATTATAACAAATAATTAAGGGATACAAAAAATATGAAATATGATAACACAAAATCAAAAGGGGTGAGGAGTGAAAATTTAGAGGTTTTATAATGCGTTCAAATTTAAATGACTAATAGTTTAAAGCAAACAGTTATACACATAGGTGAATATATATGAACCTCATGCTAACCACAAACCAAAAACCAACAATAAATACACACCCAACAAAGAGAAAGGAGCCCAAACATAACACTAAAGAAAATCATCAAACCACAAAGGAAGAGAATAAAAGAACTACAAAAACAGCCAGAAAATAAGTAACAAAGTGGTTATAAAGTGTACCTATGAAAAACCATTTTAAATGTAAATGAACTAAATGCCTCAGTCAGAAGACATAGCGTGGTTGCATGGTTGAAAGTCCAAATCAATATGCTGCCTACAAAAGATTCGCTTCAGAGATAAGAATACATAAAGACTGAAAGTGAGGAGATGGAAAAAATATTACATGCAAGTGGAAATCAAAAGAACACTTGGGTAACAATACTTATTTCAGAGGAAACAGACCTTAAATCAAAGACTCTAATGGAAGACAAAGAGCATTAGATAATGAAAAAGAAGTCAATTCTAGAAGAGGATATAACAACTGTGTGTGTGTATGTGTATGTATGTGTTATTCAACCCAGGAGCACCTAAATACACAAAGCAATTATTAACATATATAAAGGAAGAAATTTACAGTGAAATAATAATCACAGGAAACTTTTAACACTCCATGTGTATCAATGGACAGATCATTCAGACAGATAGGCAATAAGGAAGCACTAGCCTTAAGCGACACAACAGACTAAAGAGACATAATATATACATATATATATATATATATATATATATATATATACATATCCATGTGTACATATATGTATGCATATTTTTGTTATTTAGTCTTTAAGTCATGTCCAACTCTTTGTGACCCCATGGATTGTAGCCTGTCAGGCTTTTCTGTCCATGGGATTTCCCAGAAAAGAATACTGCCATTTCTTTCTCAAGAGTATCTTTCCAACCCAGGGATCAAATCTTCATCTCCTACATTAGCAGGTGAATTATATACTGCTGAGCTACTAGGGAAATATATATATAAACATTCCATACAAAAGCAACAGAATATACATGCAAGTGCATATGGAACATTTTCTAGGATAGATCACTGCTATGTCACAAAACAGATCTCAGTAAATTCATGAAAATTAAAATTATATCAAGCACCTTTTCCAACCACAATACTATGAAGAGAAATGAACTACAAGAAAAAAAAATTAATAGGGATCACATTGAATCTGTAGATTACACCTGGTTGTATAGTTATTTTCATGATATTGATTCTTCCAACCCAGGAACATGGAATATCTCTCCATTTGTGTATGTCTTCTTTGATTTCTTCCATCAGTGTCTTATAATTTTCTGCCAACCCTTTTTAACATGTGATGGACCTTTTATCTTCTCTTTTTAGAAAATAAGTAACAAAGTGGTTATAAAGTGTACCTATGAAGCTAAATGCCTGGTGGGGCATGGTTGAAAGTCCAAATCAATATGCTGCCTACAAAAGATTCGCTTCAGAGATAAGAATACATAAAGACTGAAAGTGAGGAGATGGAAAAAATATTACATGCAAGTGGAAATCAAAAGAACACTTGGGTAACAATACTTATTTCAGAGGAAACAGACCTTAAATCAAAGACTCTAATGGAAGACAAAGAGCATTAGATAATGAAAAAGAAGTCAATTCTAGAAGAGGATATAACAACTGTGTGTGTGTATGTGTATGTATGTGTTATTCAACCCAGGAGCACCTAAATACACAAAGCAATTATTAACATATATAAAGGAAGAAATTTACAGTGAAATAATAATCACAGGAAACTTTTAACACTCCATGTGTATCAATGGACAGATCATTCAGACAGATAGGCAATAAGGAAGCACTAGCCTTAAGCGACACAACAGACTAAAGAGACATAATATATACATATATATATATATATATATATATATATATATACATATCCATGTGTACATATATGTATGCATATTTTTGTTATTTAGTCTTTAAGTCATGTCCAACTCTTTGTGACCCCATGGATTGTAGCCTGTCAGGCTTTTCTGTCCATGGGATTTCCCAGAAAAGAATACTGCCATTTCTTTCTCAAGAGTATCTTTCCAACCCAGGGATCAAATCTTCATCTCCTACATTAGCAGGTGAATTATATACTGCTGAGCTACTAGGGAAATATATATATAAACATTCCATACAAAAGCAACAGAATATACATGCAAGTGCATATGGAACATTTTCTAGGATAGATCACTGCTATGTCACAAAACAGATCTCAGTAAATTCATGAAAATTAAAATTATATCAAGCACCTTTTCCAACCACAATACTATGAAGAGAAATGAACTACAAGAAAAAAAAATTAATAGGGATCACATTGAATCTGTAGATTACACCTGGTTGTATAGTTATTTTCATGATATTGATTCTTCCAACCCAGGAACATGGAATATCTCTCCATTTGTGTATGTCTTCTTTGATTTCTTCCATCAGTGTCTTATAATTTTCTGCATACAATTCCTTTGTCCCCTTAAATAGGTTTATTCCTGGATATTTTATTCTTTTTGTTGCAATGATGAATGGGACTGCTTCCTTGATTTCTCTTTCTGATTTTTCATTGTTAATATATAGGAATGCAAGTGATTTCTGTGTATTGGTTTTGTATCCTGCAACTTTGCTAAATTCACTGATTAGCTCTAGTAACTTTCTGATAGTACCTTTAGGATTTTCTATGTATAATATCATGTCATCTGCAAACAGTGAGAGTTTTATTTCTTCTGTTCCAATCTGGATGCTTTTTATTTCTTTTGCTTCTCTAATTGCAGTATCTAGAGCTTTCAAGACTATGTTGAATAATAGTGGTGAGAGTGGACATGCCTGTCTTGTTGCTCATCTTAGACGGAATGTTCTCAGTTTTTCACTATTGGGAATACTGTTTGCTGTGGGCTTATCATATATGGCTTTTACTATGCTGAGGTTAAGTTCCTTTTATGCCCATTTTTGAAGACTTTTTAGCGCAAATGGGTGCTGGATTTTGTCAAAGGCTTTTCTGCATCTATTGAAATTATCATGATTTTTATCTTCCAATTTGTTAATACGGTATATCACATTGATTTGTAAATATTGAAGAATCCTTGCATGCCTGGAATAAATGCAATTTGATCATGGTGTATGAACTTTTTAATGTGTTGTTGAATTCTCTTTGCTAGAATATTGTTGAGGATTTTTGTGTCTATATTCATCAGTGACATTGGCCTATAATTTTATTTTTGCATGTCCTAGCCGAGCTACTAGGGAAATATATATATAAACATTCCATACAAAAGCAACAGAATATACATGCAAGTGCATATGGAACATTTTCTAGGATAGATCACTGCTATGTCACAAAACAGATCTCAGTAAATTCATGAAAATTAAAATTATATCAAGCACCTTTTCCAACCACAATACTATGAAGAGAAATGAACTACAAGAAAAAAAAATTAATAGGGATCACATTGAATCTGTAGATTACACCTGGTTGTATAGTTATTTTCATGATATTGATTCTTCCAACCCAGGAACATGGAATATCTCTCCATTTGTGTATGTCTTCTTTGATTTCTTCCATCAGTGTCTTATAATTTTCTGCATACAATTCCTTTGTCCCCTTAAATAGGTTTATTCCTGGATATTTTATTCTTTTTGTTGCAATGATGAATGGGACTGCTTCCTTGATTTCTCTTTCTGATTTTTCATTGTTAATATATAGGAATGCAAGTGATTTCTGTGTATTGGTTTTGTATCCTGCAACTTTGCTAAATTCACTGATTAGCTCTAGTAACTTTCTGATAGTACCTTTAGGATTTTCTATGTATAATATCATGTCATCTGCAAACAGTGAGAGTTTTATTTCTTCTGTTCCAATCTGGATGCTTTTTATTTCTTTTGCTTCTCTAATTGCAGTATCTAGAGCTTTCAAGACTATGTTGAATAATAGTGGTGAGAGTGGACATGCCTGTCTTGTTGCTCATCTTAGACGGAATGTTCTCAGTTTTTCACTATTGGGAATACTGTTTGCTGTGGGCTTATCATATATGGCTTTTACTATGCTGAGGTTAAGTTCCTTTTATGCCCATTTTTGAAGACTTTTTAGCGCAAATGGGTGCTGGATTTTGTCAAAGGCTTTTTCTGCATCTATTGAAATTATCATGATTTTTATCTTCCAATTTGTTAATACGGTATATCACATTGATTTGTAAATATTGAAGAATCCTTGCATGCCTGGAATAAATGCAATTTGATCATGGTGTATGAACTTTTTAATGTGTTGTTGAATTCTCTTTGCTAGAATATTGTTGAGGATTTTTGTGTCTATATTCATCAGTGACATTGGCCTATAATTTTATTTTTTTGTGTGTTGTCATTGCCTGGTTTTGGTATCAGGGTGATGCTAGCCTCGTACAATAGAAAAAAGACCTAAACAGACATCTCTCCAAAGAAGACACAGAGATGGCCAATAAGCACATGAAACGATGCTCACATCGCTTATTATTAGAAAAATGCAACTAAAAACTACCATGAGATATCACCTCACATCAGTCAGAATGGCCATTATCAAAATGTCTACAAACAATAAATGCTGGAGAGGGTGTAGACAAAAGAGAACCCTCCTGCACTATTGGTGGGAATGTAAATTGATGAAGCCACTATGAAAGACAGTATGGAGATTCCTCAAAAAACTAGGAATAAAATTGCCATATGACCCAGCAATCCCAATACTAGGCATATACCCTGAGGAAACCAAAATTGAAAAAGACACATGTATCCCATTGTTCAGTACAGCATTATTTACAACAGTTAGAACATGGAAGAAACCTAGGTGTCCATTCACAGATGAATAGATAAAGAAGCTGTGGTACTTATAAATATTACTCAGCCATAAAAAGGAATTCATTTGAGTCAGTTCTAATTACGTATATGAACCTAAAGTCTATTATACAGAGTGCAGTAAGTCAGAAAGAGAAAGATAAATAGTGTATACTAACACATATGCATGGAATCTAGAAAGATGGTACTGATGAATGCATATGCAGGGCAGCAATGAAGAAACAGACATAGAAAACAGAATTATGGACATTGAGGGGAAGGAAGAATGAGTGAGATGTATAGAAAGAGTAACCTGGAAACTTACATCGCCATGTGTAAAATAGATAACCAATAGGAATCTGCTGTAAGACTCAGGGAACTCAAACAGGGGCTCTGTAACAACCTTAAGAGGGTTGCAGTGGGGAGGGAGATGGAAGGGAAGTTCAAGAAGGAGGGGGCATGTGTATACCTATGGCTGATTCATGTTGATATTTGGCAGTAAACAACAAAACTCTGTTAAAAAAAAAAAAAGAAAGAAAGAAAGAAAAGAAATTGCAAAAGAAATAAACACCAATGCTTTTGGCTTAGTGTAGGATAAACAATATGCTACTAAAAAATCAGTGGGCTAATAAAAGAGTCAAAGAGGAATCCAAAAAAAAAAAAATTACCTTTAGACAAATTAAAATAGAAATACAATTTCATAAAATCCATAGGACTGCAGCAAAAGCAGTTCTGAGAGAGAAATTCATAACACCACGGGCATACCTCAAAAAACAAGAGAAGTCTCAAGTAAACAATGTAACTTTACACCTAAAAAATTAGGAAAAGAACAAAGTCCAAAGTTAGTAGAAGAATGACATTATAAAAATGAGAGTGGAAATAAATGAAAGACTTGAAAAAAATACAAAAGATCAATGAAACTAAGAGTTAGATCTCTGAAAAGATAAACAAACTTTTACCCAACTCATTAAGAAAGAAAAGCAAAGAGCCCAAATAAGTCAAATTAGAAATAAAAGATAAGTTACAACCTATATCCGTACATGCTAATTCATGTCAGTCATACCCAACTCTTTGTGACCCTATGGACTGAGCCTAACAGGCTCCTCTGTCCGTGGGGATTCTCCAGGCATCAATATTGGAGTGGGTTGCCATGCCCTCCTCCAGGGAATCTTCCCACCTCAGTGACTGAACGGATGTCTCCTGTCGCTCGTGCATTGCAGGCAGATTCTTTATCACTGAACGAACCAACAGGAAGCCCACAATCTACATGAAAGAAATATAAACAATCATAGGAGAATATTACAAACAATTACATGACAACAGACTGGACAATCTAGAAAAAACTAATATTTTTCCAGAAATACCCAATGTTTTAAGACTAAAACAGAGGAAAATAGAAAATATAAGTAGACTAATTCTTAGTAAGGAAACTGAATCATAAATAAAAAAAAAATCCAATAAACAAAAGTCCAGGATCAGATTACACCACAAATGAAATCATTTAAAGAAGATTTAATACTTATCCTGCCCAAACTATTCCAAAAAGTTGAAGAGAAAGGAATTTATCCAATTTGTCATATAAGGCCAACATCACCTTGATACCAAAACCAGATAAAAGACACCACAAAAAAAAAAGGAAAATTACAGGCCAGCATCTATGATAAACATAGACAGACACAAACTATCAATAATATATTAACAAACCTAATTCAACAATGCATTAAAAGACAATATATCATGATCAAGTTGGATTTATTCCAAGGATGGAAAAATGATTCAATATCTGCCAAATAAGTGTGATATACCAAATTAATAAAACAAACAATAAAAATCACATGATCATCTTAATAGATATAGAAAAATCATTTGAAAAATTCAACATGCATTCATGATAAAAACTCTCAACAAAATGGGTATAGAGGGAACATGCCTCACATAATAAAGCCCACTTATGACAAACCCACAGCTAACATCATACTGAATGATGAAAAGCTGAAAGCTTTTCCTCCAAGATCCAGAACAAGACAAGGATGCCCACTATTGTTGCTTTTACTCATCATAGTATTGATAGTCCTAGCCACAGCATCGGATTAGCATAAATAAATAAAAGCGTCCAAGTTGGAAAGTAAGAGGTAAAACTGTCATTATTATAGATGACATGATACTTTACGTAGAAAGTAGTCACCAAAAATTACTCCACCAAAAAATTATTAGAACTAATAAAGGAATCATTAAACTTACAGGATAAAATTTGTTGTATTTTTATATATTAATGATGTACCATAAGAAGGAATTTTTTTTTTTTTACCTTCCAGTGATAGTCACACCAAAAAGAATAAAGTACCTAGGAATAAAATTGGGCTTCCCTGGTGGTCCTGTGGGTAAAGAGTCTGCCTTGCAGTGCAAGGGACATCAGTTGGATCCCTGACCTGGGAAGATCCCACGTGGCGAGGAACAGCTGGGCGGGTGTGTCCAATTATGAGCCAGCGCAATGGAGTGCATGCTCCCAGAGCTGGTACTCTGCAATGAGAGGCCAGAGATGGGAGGCCCACACATGCCAAAGAATAAAGATGGATGAAAAATAAACAATGGCTTAGAGGCAAAAGAAAAAGCAAAACTAAAAAAGAGGTAGAGAAGACTGAGATTTAAGGTAAGAAATCACCTCCAGTCAGTATTGAGAAGAAAGCAGTTCTGAGAGCATGATTGATGAGAGATCAAGGGCATTAAGAACAGTGGTACCTGGTGCACTTTGGCACTCCTCAGGGAGCCAGACTCCTTGTCTTGTGTCAATATCGAGGGACAATCTGCACTAGTCTCCCCACAGCACAAGGCAACTCTTTTTCAGTAGGACATGAAAGCATTTGGACAACTGATCAAAAAGTACATTACTTGATATTTTCAAGCTTACGTTGCATTATACCTAAGTAGGGACCTTGAAGCCTAGACAGTATGGGCTTCTCTGGTAGTCGAGTGGGTAGAGTCCACCTTACAGTACAAGGGGCACCAGTTAGATCCCTGGCCTGGGAACATCCCACATGCCGCAAAGCAGCTGGACAGGTGAGTCGAATTGTGAGCCAGCGCTCTGGAGAGTGTGCTCCCAGAGCCGGTGCTCTGTAGTGAGAGAGGCCACTGCAATGGGAGGCCCACACATGCCAAATAATAAAAAGATGGATAAAAAATATATATAAATAAAAGAGACATGATGGGGAAAAGAAACAACGTGGTTTTTTTTAAAATTAACCAAAGAAGTGAAATAACTAAACTTTGAAAATTATAAGACATTAATAGAAGAAATTGAAAACATTACAAATAAATGGAAATATATATCATGCTCATGAACTGGGAGAATTAATATTGCTAAAATTTACATACTACCCAAAGCAATCTACAGATTCAATACAATCTCTATCAAAACACTGATGGCATTTTTAACAGAATTAGAAAAATAATTCTAATTATTTGTACAGAATCACCAAGACCCCAGTCAAAACTATCTTAAGAAAGAAAAAAGCAGAATACATCACACTCCCAACTTCAAACTATACAACAAAAGCTACAGTGATCAAAAGAGTATAGTACAGCCATAAAAACAATATAGGCTAATGGATAAATAGAGAACCTGGAAATAAACTTACACAAATATGGTCACTTAATTGGATGGCATCACTGAGTCAGTGGACATGAGTTTGAGCAAGCTCTGGGAGACGGCTAAGGACAGGGAAGCCTGGTATCCCACAGTTTCATGGGGTCACAAAGAGTCCAACACGACTGAGCAACTGAACCTGAATCTAAGACAAAGAAGGCAAGAATAAAACAATGGAGGAAATAAAGCCTTTTTGATAAGCAGTCTTGGGAAAGCTGGACAGCTACATGTAAAAAGAACAAACCTAGGCTGTTTTCTCAATCCATGTATAAAAACAAACTCAAAATAGATTAAAGACTAAATGTAAGACATGAAACTCCTAGAAGAAAACATTGGCAGTAAACTATCTGAGTGGCATTTGGACAACAAAAGAAATTTTTTCAAGCTTACGTTGCATTATACCTAAGTAGGGACCTTGAAGCCTAGACAGTATGGGCTTCTCTGGTAGTCGAGTGGGTAGAGTCCACCTTACAGTACAAGGGCACCAGTTAGATCCCTGGCCTGGGAACATCCCACATGCCGCAAAGCAGCTGGACAGGTGAGTCGAATTGTGAGCCAGCGCTCTGGAGAGTGTGCTCCCAGAGCCGGTGCTCTGTAGTGAGAGAGGCCACTGCAATGGGAGGCCCACACATGCCAAATAATAAAAAGATGGATAAAAAATATATATAAATAAAAGAGACATGATGGGGAAAAGAAACAACGTGGTTTTTTTTAAAATTAACCAAAGAAGTGAAATAACTAAACTTTGAAAATTATAAGACATTAATAGAAGAAATTGAAAACATTACAAATAAATGGAAATATATATCATGCTCATGAACTGGGAGAATTAATATTGCTAAAATTTACATACTACCCAAAGCAATCTACAGATTCAATACAATCTCTATCAAAACACTGATGGCATTTTTAACAGAATTAGAAAAATAATTCTAATTATTTGTACAGAATCACCAAGACCCCAGTCAAAACTATCTTAAGAAAGAAAAAAGCAGAATACATCACACTCCCTAACTTCAAACTATACAACAAAAGCTACAGTGATCAAAAGAGTATAGTACAGCCATAAAAACAATATAGGCTAATGGATAAATAGAGAACCTGGAAATAAACTTACACAAATATGGTCACTTAATTGGATGGCATCACTGAGTCAGTGGACATGAGTTTGAGCAAGCTCTGGGAGACGGCTAAGGACAGGGAAGCCTGGTATCCCACAGTTTCATGGGGTCACAAAGAGTCCAACACGACTGAGCAACTGAACCTGAATCTAAGACAAAGAAGGCAAGAATAAAACAATGGAGGAAATAAAGCCTTTTTGATAAGCAGTCTTGGGAAAGCTGGACAGCTACATGTAAAAAGAACAAACCTAGGCTGTTTTCTCAATCCATGTATAAAAACAAACTCAAAATAGATTAAAGACTAAATGTAAGACATGAAACTCCTAGAAGAAAACATTGGCAGTAAACTATCTGACATCAATCTTAACAATATTTTTTGGATCTGTCTCCTCAGCCAAGGGCAAAAAATAAATAAACAAACAAATGGGAATACATCAAACTAAAAAGATTTTGCACAGTAAAAGAAACATAAACAAAAAGGCAAATAACTGAATGAGCAAAGATACTTGCAAATTATACGTCTGAGAAGGGATTAATATCCAAAACATGCAAAGAAATTACACAACTCAATATCAAAAAACAATCTGATTAAAAACTGGGTAGAAGACACAGGCATTTTTCCACAGAAGACAAGCAGGTGGCCAACAGGCAGATGAAAAGGTTTCAACATCACTATGATTTAGAGAAATGCAAATCAAAAACCACAAGATACCACCCCATTGAGATATCACCTGTCAGAATAGCTATTATCCAAAAGACAATAAATAACAAGTGTTAATGAGGATACAAAGTAACTTTCATGTATGGTTTAGGGAAATGTTAAATTGACAAAGCAACTATGAAAAACAGTGTGGAAGTTCTTCAAAAAGTTAAGAACAGAGCTATCATATGATCCAGCAATTGCACTATTAGATATATATACTCAAAGAAAATGAAAACATTAATTCAAAAAGATACAGCCACTGCTATGTTCACTGAAGTATTATTTACAATAGCCAAGATATAGAACCAACCTAAGACTCTACCAATGGATGAATGATATATACACACACACACACACACACACACACACACACACACACACGCACACACACACACACAAATGAAATCTTGCCACTTTCAACAACATGGACAGGCTTAGAGAGTATTAATCTAAGTAAAATGTCAGCCAGAGAAAGACAAATACCTTCCAGTTATACATGGAATCTAAAAAACAAAACAAATGAACAAACTAAACAGACTCACAGATACTGATAACAAACTAGTGGTTGCCAGAGAACAGTCAGTTATGGGGATGGGAGAAATTAGTGGAGCCAATTAACAGGTACAAATTACCATCTATAAAATAAACATCACAGGGATGTAATATACAGCCCAGGGAATATAATCAATAACACTGTAATGACTTTTGTATGTTATATAATCTATAAAAATGTCAACTCATTGTTGCATACCTGATACTAATATAATATCGTAAGTCCACTATATTCCAATTAAAAAGGTGAAAGTAAGAAATAAAATTTAGAAGATGGCTTTCTGATGTTAAAAAAAGAAATAAGACCGTTAGATATAGTGTTATGAGATGGATATAAATGCAAGTCGGCAATTGCTAAGAAAGAACTAAGTAGATCATATGCAGCAAATTTTATCATCTTCATGATTTTACTTAAGATCAAGTTTGAAAACATACTATATATTATATGGTGCTAACTTTCAATGTTAACTAGAGTAATGAGTTCACATTTTGTTCTATATTCCTATTTTGAATTCAGAACAAAATTTCTGTCACTGCCTTAAGCATGATCTATTTAATTCATTATGGGAATGAGAGGAACAGTTTTTCTAAAAAATTGGTGATGAGAATAAAGATGAGGCTTAGAGTCAAACAAACAAATTGAGAGAGATGGAATGAGGTTCTTCCACAAGGACAGCTTGAATTTTTTAAATAGAATCAATGTATTGACAGAATTTACTGGAAGAGGAGAGTTCATTAGAACTGACCACACTATCACACTGAGACATACTTTCATAATAGATGACACAGTGCACATGGAGCCTGTGTCCTAGATTATTTTATAGAGAGATTCAGGAGCATGCCCCTCACAACTGACAGGTCTTTGGCTAAGATGGAAACCTCTTCTTTACAGAAAAATGCTCTCTCCCAGTCAGATGCTTTTCTTTCAGAGAATTAAATTTTAGGAAGTAAGGGGCTAATCATCGAGAGCAGTAAGTGGGAAGAGAATGTCTTTCGGAAGCAAAATGTCAGCTTGAATCATGGCCCTAACCATTAACACAGTTAATAGTTTGGTCAAATAACTTGAATTTCTGCAAACCTCAGTTTACTTACCAGTAAAATGGTAGTAAAATGATGTATGTAAGAGACTACCGTAATATTAAACAATATAAATTTCAGTCAGTTATGGGGATGGGAGAAATTAGTGGAGCCAATTAACAGGTACAAATTACCATCTATAAAATAAACATCACAGGGATGTAATATACAGCCCAGGGAATATAATCAATAACACTGTAATGACTTTTGTATGTTATATAATCTATAAAAATGTCAACTCATTGTTGCATACCTGATACTAATATAATATCGTAAGTCCACTATATTCCAATTAAAAAGGTGAAAGTAAGAAATAAAATTTAGAAGATGGCTTTCTGATGTTAAAAAAAGAAATAAGACCGTTAGATATAGTGTTATGAGATGGATATAAATGCAAGTCGGCAATTGCTAAGAAAGAACTAAGTAGATCATATGCAGCAAATTTTATCATCTTCATGATTTTACTTAAGATCAAGTTTGAAAACATACTATATATTATATGGTGCTAACTTTCAATGTTAACTAGAGTAATGAGTTCACATTTTGTTCTATATTCCTATTTTGAATTCAGAACAAAATTTCTGTCACTGCCTTAAGCATGATCTATTTAATTCATTATGGGAATGAGAGGAACAGTTTTTCTAAAAAATTGGTGATGAGAATAAAGATGAGGCTTAGAGTCAAACAAACAAATTGAGAGAGATGGAATGAGGTTCTTCCACAAGGACAGCTTGAATTTTTTAAATAGAATCAATGTATTGACAGAATTTACTGGAAGAGGAGAGTTCATTAGAACTGACCACACTATCACACTGAGACATACTTTCATAATAGATGACACAGTGCACATGGAGCCTGTGTCCTAGATTATTTTATAGAGAGATTCAGGAGCATGCCCCTCACAACTGACAGGTCTTTGGCTAAGATGGAAACCTCTTCTTTACAGAAAAATGCTCTCTCCCAGTCAGATGCTTTTCTTTCAGAGAATTAAATTTTAGGAAGTAAGGGGCTAATCATCGAGAGCAGTAAGTGGGAAGAGAATGTCTTTCGGAAGCAAAATGTCAGCTTGAATCATGGCCCTAACCATTAACACAGTTAATAGTTTGGTCAAATAACTTGAATTTCTGCAAACCTCAGTTTACTTACCAGTAAAATGGTAGTAAAATGATGTATGTAAGAGACTACCGTAATATTAAACAATATAAATTTCATGGCCTGAAAACGGCACCTTCAAAAGAAATTGTGTTGTTTCTTCTTTATTGTTATTTATGCAGCATTTTGAAATATGTTATTACTTTACTATTTGTACTTTATAAAATCTTTTTTATAAGTTTATCTTTTTGAGCCAGAAGTTTTCATTGCATCTAAGAAATTTAGGATCTTAACAGCTGCGATGAAATCATAAACAAAAAAGTTTTCTTCATTTCTAAACTGCCAAAATAGGCACTAGAAACCCATCTCTGAAACAACAGTCCTAAAATACAGGCTTTTGATTATAACTTTGAGTCTTTGTGATTTAAAAAAATGTGTTTTAAATCCCCAAGTCTTATCATTAAATATCAAGGAACAAAAATGACCCTCAATCGTAGTGTCCCATAAGCCACAGACCATGAAAATGCAGGTATGGCACAAGTGCCTAAACCACCTGCATTTTGTATTCCAAATACTTTAGACATGTTAACTCTCTCATCCTCCTGACAGCCTCTTGTACAGATAAGGAAACCAATGCTCAGAGAGGTTAAGTAACATGTCCAAGCTGACACAGCTTACAGTTGATGGCTCTGGTATTTGATCCTGTGTGATCTGGCTACGCTCTTAACTATTGCACCATGGTGCTATAAAACCAGATTCTGGACTTGCGAGGAGGTGCTTGGAGAGTAATGGTAAGAAAAATCTGAAATTTGAACACTTGGAGGGGACAGATTTTAAAAATCTCCAGTTTGGTTTCAGAATGCAGAAGCAAAGGAGGCTGTGTAAAGATAACATCACAGAGGGTCCCCACTGCCTATCCCTAACTCCACCTACCACACACAATGAATCCCAAGCAGTAGATGCACTGGCATGGAGAATTTGTTCCAAAGCAGGACTTGAAGTAGAATACCCTCTGCTTCACAAGTCCTGCATGTACCTGCATGCCAGTGTGGGGTACCCTGAATGTCACTGGGGCATGAAGCACTCCCGGGACTCAGACATGGGGTGAGGTGTAGTGAAAGGCACATGCTCAAGGAACACAGCCCTAGCAGACCATTAACACAGTTAATAGTTTGGTCAAATAACTTGAATTTCTGCAAACCTCAGTTTACTTACCAGTAAAATGGTAGTAAAATGATGTATGTAAGAGACTACCGTAATATTAAACAATATAAATTTCATGGCCTGAAAACGGCACCTTCAAAAGAAATTGTGTTGTTTCTTCTTTATTGTTATTTATGCAGCATTTTGAAATATGTTATTACTTTACTATTTGTACTTTATAAAATCTTTTTTATAAGTTTATCTTTTTGAGCCAGAAGTTTTCATTGCATCTAAGAAATTTAGGATCTTAACAGCTGCGATGAAATCATAAACAAAAAAGTTTTCTTCATTTCTAAACTGCCAAAATAGGCACTAGAAACCCATCTCTGAAACAACAGTCCTAAAATACAGGCTTTTGATTATAACTTTGAGTCTTTGTGATTTAAAAAAATGTGTTTTAAATCCCCAAGTCTTATCATTAAATATCAAGGAACAAAAATGACCCTCAATCGTAGTGTCCCATAAGCCACAGACCATGAAAAATGCAGGTATGGCACAAGTGCCTAAACCACCTGCATTTTGTATTCCAAATACTTTAGACATGTTAACTCTCTCATCCTCCTGACAGCCTCTTGTACAGATAAGGAAACCAATGCTCAGAGAGGTTAAGTAACATGTCCAAGCTGACACAGCTTACAGTTGATGGCTCTGGTATTTGATCCTGTGTGATCTGGCTACGCTCTTAACTATTGCACCATGGTGCTATAAAACCAGATTCTGGACTTGCGAGGAGGTGCTTGGAGAGTAATGGTAAGAAAAATCTGAAATTTGAACACTTGGAGGGGACAGATTTTAAAAATCTCCAGTTTGGTTTCAGAATGCAGAAGCAAAGGAGGCTGTGTAAAGATAACATCACAGAGGGTCCCCACTGCCTATCCCTAACTCCACCTACCACACACAATGAATCCCAAGCAGTAGATGCACTGGCATGGAGAATTTGTTCCAAAGCAGGACTTGAAGTAGAATACCCTCTGCTTCACAAGTCCTGCATGTACCTGCATGCCAGTGTGGGGTACCCTGAATGTCACTGGGGCATGAAGCACTCCCGGGACTCAGACATGGGGTGAGGTGTATTGAAATGCACATGCTCAAGGAACACAGCCCTAGAAGACAGCTGGGGTTCTGGAAAAGAGAACACAGAGTCACTGCATAGGGACTGGAGTCCAACCCACACCTCACACCAGAGTGTACAACTCAAGGGGCCTAGGGAAAGCAGACTAGGGCTCATAGGGCATGAAGCTTGCCTACAAGCTTTGGGGAGCCCTGTGAGATAAAAGAATAGGTATTATAAATACAATTCTAAGAATGAAAGTAAATGTTTCTTTAAATATTTGAGAAAAAAAACCAAATATATAAAAGCTAACAGATATATCATAAAATTTGGATAATACAGTAGTTTTATAAACTAATTATAATTTAAGTCCAATTAATCAAGTGTTCTCTATAAAATATTTTTCATACATTTGTGGCCACATGCTTTTTGATCACTAACTCATATGACAACTATATTGTAATAGTTTCTGCAGAGAGCATAAAAAGGAAGATTATTCAGGTTTTCCTCAAGGATCATTGATCGACTTTTTTTTTATAACTGATGGTTGGAAGGCATAAATCGTGTGGCCTCACACGTGGATGTACCTGCTCTCTGTGCCTGTGCCTCACAAACACAAGAATTCTAAGTTCTACTTTGCATAATTTCTGTCAGAAAAAAAAAGATGTAACATTTATAATTGCATATGCTTCATTATTGAATGTATTCCTGGCCTAAAAAAATCTCTATCAAGCTGTCAATGAGAACTAAGTTTTCTGCTTACCACATTACCCCTCTTCCATAGGCGTTTTCCCAAGCCTTTTTTCCTCCACTCCCCCACATACTTCTAATGCCAGACATTGTAGGCGCTATATCCCCAAACAACCCCAGTCTTCCATAGTTTTGAGTTGGTGCAGCAGGTGACAGGAGTATTTCTGTTACAGAAGCCATTTCTAGCCAAGGTTGACCAGCCCATAACTTAACTATTCATGGAAGTGGCTGTAAACTATATGAATCTATCCTACTAAATACAAACTGAAAGCACCCTCATCTCACCTTCCCCTTAGTCCGATCCCCAGAATTCTTACAACCATTCCAAAGCTATTTTATAAAAGGAAAACTTTTGGTAGAGTGGAAATCAAGTGGCAAACAACAGAGATCTTAATCAACTGCTATTAAAATATTTTACTTCTGTAAAAGTTATAAAATCTATAGCCATGTGAACCCATCACTGCTGCCCCTCCCAAAGGCTTAAAAAAAAGCTCTGAGATTTAAGGTTCATTAACGGCACAGTAAATTCAACTTCAACTCCAGCTATGAGATATTTCAGGCAAGACCAAGGGGAGCAGGATGACACAGCAAGAATCAAAGGCCTCTTCCAGAGATCTAGGGCTTAACCTGGGGCACAGGGAAAGGGGCAAAAACACAGACTTACTCTGGAAAAAAAGATTTAAAAAAAAAACTAAAAGTGTCTAAGAAAACTTTAGTGAGCAATATATAGTTCTTTCCCACTCCTGTTCAAAGCTGGGGGGCTCATGGACCAGTTGAATTCAGTTTCAGAAAATAAAATTACATCTCCGCATGTCTAAAGGGTGACTTAAAATATAACCCCCTTACATATGAAAACAAAATGGCTAAAACAGAGAAAAGTCAAGGAATTTAACCCTCTGTCCTCAAAAGATTGTGAGTTAATGTGAAATGCTAAAAAAAGGTACAGATAACAGCTTGGATATCTTTAAATAACTTTCTGTGGTGACCTCTAAATCCCCACGGTTCTGGATGATTTTGACGGAGAACTGGATCCAGAATGGGTTTATCTTGTTTTGGTTTGAATGTGACAGTGGTGATTCAGCCAGGTTTGGAAACATCAGCTGGTGACTGGCAATGAAGTTTACCTCTATTTTAATGCTTCTCTCACCAGAAACAGTAATGGATATGGCTGGAATAAACTATGCCATCTAAAGATAATGTAAAGAATAAATTTAGTAGGTCCTTGTTATGAACTGACTTGTATCTCTCCAAGTTCACATACTGAAGACCTATTGCCAGAACCTTACAGTGTGACTGCATTTGGAGACAGGGCCTTTAAAGAGGTTGAAATGAAGGCCTGGGAGATGGGTAATGTAATGGGGGGGGAACTTGGCAACCCTTAAAAAAGAGAAGGACCAACTTGACTGGGGACTTCCAGCCTCCAGAAATTATCAAAGCTATTGTTCAAAAGGCTTAAGTGGAAATCAAGTGGCAAACAACAGAGATCTTAATCAACTGCTATTAAAATATTTTACTTCTGTAAAAGTTATAAAATCTATAGCCATGTGAACCCATCACTGCTGCCCCTCCCAAAGGCTTAAAAAAAAGCTCTGAGATTTAAGGTTCATTAACGGCACAGTAAATTCAACTTCAACTCCAGCTATGAGATATTTCAGGCAAGACCAAGGGGAGCAGGATGACACAGCAAGAATCAAAGGCCTCTTCCAGAGATCTAGGGCTTAACCTGGGGCACAGGGAAAGGGGCAAAAACACAGACTTACTCTGGAAAAAAAGATTTAAAAAAAAACTAAAAGTGTCTAAGAAAACTTTAGTGAGCAATATATAGTTCTTTCCCACTCCTGTTCAAAGCTGGGGGGCTCATGGACCAGTTGAATTCAGTTTCAGAAAATAAAATTACATCTCCGCATGTCTAAAGGGTGACTTAAAATATAACCCCCTTACATATGAAAACAAAATGGCTAAAACAGAGAAAAGTCAAGGAATTTAACCCTCTGTCCTCAAAAGATTGTGAGTTAATGTGAAATGCTAAAAAAAGGTACAGATAACAGCTTGGATATCTTTAAATAACTTTCTGTGGTGACCTCTAAATCCCCACGGTTCTGGATGATTTTGACGGAGAACTGGATCCAGAATGGGTTTATCTTGTTTTGGTTTGAATGTGACAGTGGTGATTCAGCCAGGTTTGGAAACATCAGCTGGTGACTGGCAATGAAGTTTACCTCTATTTTAATGCTTCTCTCACCAGAAACAGTAATGGATATGGCTGGAATAAACTATGCCATCTAAAGATAATGTAAAGAATAAATTTAGTAGGTCCTTGTTATGAACTGACTTGTATCTCTCCAAGTTCACATACTGAAGACCTATTGCCAGAACCTTACAGTGTGACTGCATTTGGAGACAGGGCCTTTAAAGAGGTTGAAATGAAGGCCTGGGAGATGGGTAATGTAATGGAACTGGCACCCTTAGAAGAGAAGGACACAGACAACGCAGACAGAGGGAAGACCATGTTGAGGACACTGTGAGAAGGCTTCTATCTGTAAACCAAGGAAGGAGGCCTCAGAAGAAGCCAACACTGCCAATACCTTGACTGGGGACTTCCAGCCTCCAGAAACGTGAGGGATTAGAGTTCTGTTGATTAAGTCACTCCCTGTTACTTTGTTAGGGCAGCCTTAGGAAATGAATACAACTTAAATTGGAATCAGGGTTGGGTGGAAGGTTGCTTTTGTGCTTATAAGTGACCATGACATTCATGAAAAAGTTTTTCTAATAGTCTCACACCTGTATCTACCACCTCTACCAATTTTTTCCTACATCTGCCACTCTATTCTGGACACTGAAGAACCTTTTCTTAAGGGGAAATATGCTAAAAACTAATGTGTAAATAGGGTCTACACCCTTAAGACCTCCACTGGGTTTCTTAAGCACTCACTGTGGATCTTGGGGACTCGTGACAATTTCTATGTAAAAATTATTCTTTCCCTGTGATTTCTCTTCCTTTCTCTGGTAATTAATATTTCTCTGGGAATGTAATAGTTTTACCTTTGAACCAAATTGGTAAGCCTGTATTTGAGATGGGATTTTCCTCTATCATTTTGTAAAAAACATATCTCTCTATGTGTGTGTCAATTTGCTATATAAAATATCAACGTTTTATTTTAGTGCCAAAAAGAGTTATCAGCATTTGAGGATAGGTACATGTTTTATGCTTCTTTGGTGGCTCAGACAGTAAAAAGTATGCCTGCAATGCAGGAGATGCTTCCCTTTGTCTGAGGGACTGGCAATGAAGTTTACCTCTATTTTAATGCTTCTCTCACCAGAAACAGTAATGGATATGGCTGGAATAAACTATGCCATCTAAAGATAATGTAAAGAATAAATTTAGTAGGTCCTTGTTATGAACTGACTTGTATCTCTCCAAGTTCACATACTGAAGACCTATTGCCAGAACCTTACAGTGTGACTGCATTTGGAGACAGGGCCTTTAAAGAGGTTGAAATGAAGGCCTGGGAGATGGGTAATGTAATGGAACTGGCACCCTTAGAAGAGAAGGACACAGACAACGCAGACAGAGGGAAGACCATGTTGAGGACACTGTGAGAAGGCTTCTATCTGTAAACCAAGGAAGGAGGCCTCAGAAGAAGCCAACACTGCCAATACCTTGACTGGGGACTTCCAGCCTCCAGAAACGTGAGGGATTAGAGTTCTGTTGATTAAGTCACTCCCTGTTACTTTGTTAGGGCAGCCTTAGGAAATGAATACAACTTAAATTGGAATCAGGGTTGGGTGGAAGGTTGCTTTTGTGCTTATAAGTGACCATGACATTCATGAAAAAGTTTTTCTAATAGTCTCACACCTGTATCTACCACCTCTACCAATTTTTTCCTACATCTGCCACTCTATTCTGGACACTGAAGAACCTTTTCTTAAGGGGAAATATGCTAAAAACTAATGTGTAAATAGGGTCTACACCCCTTAAGACCTCCACTGGGTTTCTTAAGCACTCACTGTGGATCTTGGGGACTCGTGACAATTTCTATGTAAAAATTATTCTTTCCCTGTGATTTCTCTTCCTTTCTCTGGTAATTAATATTTCTCTGGGAATGTAATAGTTTTACCTTTGAACCAAATTGGTAAGCCTGTATTTGAGATGGGATTTTCCTCTATCATTTTGTAAAAAACATATCTCTCTATGTGTGTGTCAATTTGCTATATAAAATATCAACGTTTTATTTTAGTGCCAAAAAGAGTTATCAGCATTTGAGGATAGGTACATGTTTTATGCTTCTTTGGTGGCTCAGACAGTAAAAAGTATGCCTGCAATTCAGGAGATCCAGTTCTGATCCCTGAGTTGGGAAGGGAATAGCAACTCACTCCGATATTCTTGCCTGGAGAATTCCATGGGCAGAGTAGACTGGTGGGCTACCATCCTTGGGGTTGCAGAATCAGGCATGACTAAGCAACACACACACACTGGGGGAAGAGTTTACTCATTTTTTAAAAGTATTTTGCAAGTTTTTGTGTAGCAAATTCTCCTTTTCCAGTAGCAAGTCATCATTTAAACACAGAGATTCAGAAAGGCTAGTGAAGGTGGAGGAAGGGGCCAATAGCCAAAAATCACCACTGGAAAGGGCATGTAAGTGGACTTTCACTAGAGCTCCCAGGAGGAGCACAGTCCTGCTGACCACTTCAGACTTCTGACCTCCTAAACTTTTAGATGACAAATCTGTGTTGTTTGAAGTCACTAAATTCACGGCAATCTGTTACAACAGTACTAGGAAACTAATATCCAGTGTATACCATAGTATACCCTACAAGCCCAAGCCCTTTCTTAGTCCTAAAAACTTCATGAGAAAGCCAAGAAATTAATCAAAACTCCAGAAGTTCACTCACCATTGGAACATGAATTAAATCGTGCTCTCAGTCTGACCCAATAAGCAACTCACTGGGGAATAGGTGGTAATTTTGTAGCCTTGGAATACACACCGCTTCCTGTCCACTCCTTCTTCTGGAGACTCCTTCTGTGTGGACCTCTTTTGGACACTGAACTCCTACCTGGACCTTCACTGGTTCTAGCTTGACTAAGGCCTCTCAGGCTTTCAGAACAATGGCTACTCATAATTGCTGTAAACCCAGCCTCACTAGAAACGAACGACCCACACTGCCACATGGACACAGAGCAGGGTCTTAGAAAAGCAGAACAGAGAAGCAAAACCCTTTTAGGAAAGAATCAACTTTGTAAGCCACAGGCCTGAGAGTAACATTTGAAGATTTAGTATAGCAGAAGGACATAAATAATAGCTAACATTTGCTCAGTTTGTGCAGGGGACTTCACGTGCATTATCTTATTTAATTCTTATGGCAGTGCCTATGAGGAGGTATTTATTACCCTCATTTTACAAATGAGAAAACCAAGGATTCACAAACATCATTACTTTGACTAATGCTACACTGCTGGGAGTTGAGCACAAGCAGTTTGACTCAGAACATCTACAAAGACTTCTAGCCAGCAATGCAGTGAGGTCTTGGGCAATGTGTTTTCAAGCTACAAGACTGTCAGCAGCAGCACTTCCTAGGGGAAAGAAGCCTTAAGAAGCTAAGTGGGGAAGGGTGAGAGTTTGGGGGATCCCCCTAAATGGAGTAGGACAGGGCCCCAGTCTCAGAGATGCAAAGAACAAAAAGGCAGAAGGGGAAATGCCAGAAAGGCCACACCCCTCCCCCCAAAAGGATCTGGAGCAGAGTGAAGTCATGGTCCTATGTGGTGACAAAGTAAACTTAGTTCCTTCAATGTGACTTGGACGGCGGGGGCGGGGGGAGTTCAGGGGCCAGCAAACTTTTCAGACTTCACTGGTAAGAGAGAAGAAAGTTCCCATACATCCTCAGCTCTGGTGTTCCTTGACTTGGGGCACAGAAGAGTCCAAACTTTGGGTGTTCGTTCTTTTTGACTGACTACGGGAAAGAGCTGGCCTAGGGCAAGGTAGACAGTGAGGTAGGTCATATAGTGATGATGAGGTGGGCAGTGGAGGCCCTCCATTGAGGTTCAAATCACCCTGCTTCTTGACAGCTGTAGACCTCCAGCAACTTACTGGAATACATACAAACAC
The DNA here is from genome assembly GCA_022376925.1 of Tragulus kanchil. Classification (NCBI taxonomy): domain Eukaryota; kingdom Metazoa; phylum Chordata; class Mammalia; order Artiodactyla; family Tragulidae; genus Tragulus; species Tragulus kanchil. The sequence continues at coordinate 93,330,609 of JAIOJX010000025.1, forward strand.
ACGCGTACATATTCTGCATCTTAATTTCTAAACAAGTATCAACTAAGAAATTCTTAATGTGCATCTAGTTGCAAATTTAGTACAGGGCTACTGGACAGATGTGGTTGTTGTTTAGTCACTAAGTCACATCCAACTCTTTGTGACTCCACAGACTGTAGCCAGGCTCCTCTGTCCATGGGATTTCCCAGGCAAGAATACTGGAGTGGGTTGTCATTTCCTTCTCCAACTGGACAGAGAAAACAGTGAATAAGAAACATCATTGCACTACAGAGATTTCCTACCTATCAGCAATGGATAGACCTCTACAAGAAGAAGGGGACTGAGAAGAGAGATATATAGGTTCAGAAGCATATCCATCTGGGCTAATTAAATGAACCGTGATTTAAAGATGAGCAGCAAGGAAAGAACATTTTGGAAGGATGCAGATTTCATGTTGGCAACATCGCTAGTCTGACCTCACTTTGCCTTTGGTTTATGTTAAATCAAAATTAAGTTCAACCAGCATTGATATGTTTAAAACTATTGGAGTTTTCCTTAGAGCTGAATCAATAAAAAGGCCTAATGGCTTTACAACAAATTGATCAAAATTTCATTTCAAGCCTGACATTTAAGGCAGAGTATTACAAGCAGCTTACTTGCCCTCAAGGAAAACTTAGATATAGAAGTGCTGTAATTTAAACTGTTCTTCCAACAGTGATAAAGCTTGAGTCTACAGAAATAATGATAATGATGATGATAACAGTATCTGTGATCGATTATCACCCATATGGCAGACACTGTGGTAGATTCTCCACGTGTATTATCTCTAGTCCCTGCAGAAACTTGGAAAAGTAAGGACTATTATTTATTTTATACATAAGAAATTTGAGATTAAGTAATTTGCTTAGAATCACACAGATAATATGTAGAAGAATGCATGTAAATGTGCAACATTTAAATGAAAGATTAAGTCACTTTGATTTATTCACATGTTTTATATTGTGCATTATAGAAAGGCCACCTGTTTCTGTTTTCTCTTACTCCTGCAACTCATATTTTTATTACAGACAATAAATCTCTAGGTAATATTTTCCCAAAATTGTGAGAAATAATGGTAGGCATCTATTGTTTTGACCTATTCAGTAATCACACTGCCTTCAAATAATAGTACCTTTATCCACTTTCAATCCATGTGATTTGATGGGCCTGACCCCATCATCTGGCCCCAGAGTTAGGCATGAGAATCATGTCTAGTCAAAAAGCACTGAACTTCTTTAACTACAGGGTGTCTGCTTCTAGGGGGGTCGTATGACAAAACAGCATAAATGAGAATTGTCTTCCAAACGTTTGTTGGAACTCTTGAGAAAGAAAACCTTTCCTTTCACTGGTGTAGCTAGAACAATAAGGCAAAAACCTAGATACACAGAAACAACCTGCCTGGATTTGAAGTTAGCACAGAGGAGTTATGTGGCATGTGATGAAGAAAGGCAAATCCCTGGATCCATCTGTGCCTGAAGCTGTGTGAGATTCTCCATCTGATAATTTAATAAATAACTTCCCACCCCCTTATATTGATTTCCAAATTCAATTAAAGTCATCTAATGCAGAGCATGATTTCAGTTTCTGACTTTTTATTAAATTCTAGTTGTGTATTTTTTAGAAATACTAATACAATAAGAATCAATAGCAGGTTCTATGATAAGCAAACCATAAGATGTGCACATCCCCAGAGATAAGTACATCCTAATCCGCAGAATATTATCTTACAAGGAAAAATATCTTTGTAGACGTGTTTAAGAATAAGAGACTTGAAATTAGATAGCCCAATCTAATCATGCAAGTTCTTAAAAGCAAACTAATCATCTAAGTGGGAAACAGAATAAAGTTCAAGAAATGAGATGGAAGAATAATAAGGGAAGAATCTGAGCTAGAAAGAGACTGCTCCTGCCATGATTCGCTTGGAAGTTGGAAGAAGTAGGCCATGAGCGAAGGAATATGGTGTCCTCTAGAAGCTGGAAATGACTCCCTGAAGGCAGCAAGAAAACAAGAACCTCAGTCCTACAATTACAAGGAACTGAATTTTGCCAACAACCTAAATAAGTAAGAAATGTCATCTCCCCATAACCTGCTGGCACCTTGATTTTAGTTTGACGACACACACACCAGGTTTCTGACTTGTAAACTATAATATAATAAATTTGTACAGTGTTAAGTCACCACATTTGTGGTCATAAGTTACAGCAGGAGTAGAAAACTAGTATGGATTCTGATCACTGTATTTGCCTCAGGGAGTCTGGGAAATCAGATTATAACATCAAAAGTTCTATTAGCAGAGTCTCCTGGATCTGGGAGACAGAAACTTTGGGCTTAATCTTAGCACAGCCACACAAAGAAGGTGAGTAGGAGAAGAGGCCTCCAAAACAGAACATAAGAGAAGGCAAAGCTGTTAGGCTGATAAGACACATGCCTCAGTTTGTGTTACTCACTAATCATTGAGGAGAAATATATTTGCTGTGCTAACCTAGGGCTTTGGTAATCATATCCAAAATTCCTAATAGGGCATTAGTGAGTAAAATGCAGCAAGGAGGAGCCTTGGAAGCCTAGAAAGCACCTACCAGTAATAAAGAAACTTCTCTCCATCAATGGTAGGACCAATTTTTGACAACAAGGGAAAGCAAACTTAGGAAGAGAAAGCACCAAGAGCACTGAATGGGAGTAGCAGCAGCAGCAACACTTAGAGGCTTGGCATGATCTAGGTTTTGGTGGCAGCAAAAGTTGTAGCAGCCACTGAGAAAGAATAGAAAGTTCCCAGAACCCTGGAAGTGAGAAAGGAAAAGAGAAGTGGGTAGGGGTCCCCAGGGAAATCAAGAAAACACTACTGCAATTATTGTGCAAGACCTCAGTGGCCCCAGGGCCCCACAGTTTGGCAATACATGGGTTACTGGGCTCACTAGTTTCTATTGCAAAGCTCTGTCAGAATATTCTAAATGAACTCATTCCTGTGTTTTCAAGGATGGTGCTATCTTTAGGATGATGCCTTGGAGGCTCTCTCAAGGTCATCATTCAAGGTTGCTAGTCTGTTTGTAATGCTTTCACACCACTGTGGCAAAGCACCAAGGATCCAAAAGTATGACTCCTTGGAACAGAGGTGGCACAATAAGGAGAAGGCCTGGGTACTTCAGGTAGGGTGAGGTTCCACTTTCCAGTTTACCTACCTCCTGGTGTCTTCTGAAAGAAATTGATCGGAGAGTTTCTTAGTCATAAATCTCTAAAGATAGCACTCAAGAGAAAGAAACAAAGCTTAAGTGGATTATATTCTTTTCCTCAGTCAAGGAAAGCAGCATTTGTAACTAAAGCACTAAGGCCAGCTTCCTTCTCTCTCTTTGCATATATCACTATTTTCTTTTCTCTCTTTTTGTTTTTTAAAGTGCTAGAATTAAACCCTTTGGGCTTAATCTTAGCACAGCCACACAAAGAAGGTGAGTAGGAGAAGAGGCCTCCAAAACAGAACATAAGAGAAGGCAAAGCTGTTAGGCTGATAAGACACATGCCTCAGTTTGTGTTACTCACTAATCATTGAGGAGAAATATATTTGCTGTGCTAACCTAGGGCTTTGGTAATCATATCCAAAATTCCTAATAGGGCATTAGTGAGTAAAATGCAGCAAGGAGGAGCCTTGGAAGCCTAGAAAGCACCTACCAGTAATAAAGAAACTTCTCTCCATCAATGGTAGGACCAATTTTTGACAACAAGGGAAAGCAAACTTAGGAAGAGAAAGCACCAAGAGCACTGAATGGGAGTAGCAGCAGCAGCAACACTTAGAGGCTTGGCATGATCTAGGTTTTGGTGGCAGCAAAAGTTGTAGCAGCCACTGAGAAAGAATAGAAAGTTCCCAGAACCCTGGAAGTGAGAAAGGAAAAGAGAAGTGGGTAGGGGTCCCCAGGGAAATCAAGAAAACACTACTGCAATTATTGTGCAAGACCTCAGTGGCCCCAGGGCCCCACAGTTTGGCAATACATGGGTTACTGGGCTCACTAGTTTCTATTGCAAAGCTCTGTCAGAATATTCTAAATGAACTCATTCCTGTGTTTTCAAGGATGGTGCTATCTTTAGGATGATGCCTTGGAGGCTCTCTCAAGGTCATCATTCAAGGTTGCTAGTCTGTTTGTAATGCTTTCACACCACTGTGGCAAAGCACCAAGGATCCAAAAGTATGACTCCTTGGAACAGAGGTGGCACAATAAGGAGAAGGCCTGGGTACTTCAGGTAGGGTGAGGTTCCACTTTCCAGTTTACCTACCTCCTGGTGTCTTCTGAAAGAAATTGATCGGAGAGTTTCTTAGTCATAAATCTCTAAAGATAGCACTCAAGAGAAAGAAACAAAGCTTAAGTGGATTATATTCTTTTCCTCAGTCAAGGAAAGCAGCATTTGTAACTAAAGCACTAAGGCCAGCTTCCTTCTCTCTCTTTGCATATATCACTATTTTCTTTTCTCTCTTTTTTGTAATGTGCTAGAATTATACTCTTAAAATGCAATGTTATGCCTTATGAAAAAATTGGCCTATATTAAAAACCCTAAATATGTGAATTATTCATTTAATTTTTCAAAATACCCAAACACTATTTAAAGGCACATTCAGTTATTTGGACTTTGACATTACATGGGTCAAGGGAAAAAAACAACCAAAGAAATAACAACAGTAATAGCAGCAAGAATTTAGTAGAGTCTATGCTTACTTTGTAATGAGAAATCAAGTAATAAATACTATTTTTTTTAAGTTGTAGCTACAAGATTCATCTATGTATTCTTTTACTTCTTTGCTCATACATAGTTACAAAGCTCTTATTCATTAATGGAAATTGGCTGATCCTAGATAATCTATAAAATGAGGGTGATTGGCCTCTCAACATACACAACCTGGAAGAAAGGATTCTAGTTCATATTTCTTACAGTCGCCTTAGCTTGGGAAATTTTAAAGAAGACAACTGGAAAGCGTTTTTCCTCCAGTGCTATATTTAGTTTCATTTGTTTATCTTCCTTGCTGCTTAATTGAAATGTGAAGATAAAATATCTGATTTCTGGTTTACCAATCTACAGCTACTGAGCAGTAAACAACAGCATGCCCTTTCTAACATCCAGAATTCTCAGAGATGGGAAGGGCAGTTAATTGCCCTCACAGAAGTTACCTAATGGTAAAGAACAACACACTGCCTTTCTTTGATCATTTAGATTAATTATTCTTAAAAAAAAAGATTAATTATTCTTTGTAATTCTCAGAAATGGCAATCTGTAAGGTTAATAACATACAGTGGCATGATGTGGATTTTTCTGCTCTTTGGTTTTCTTAATAAATAAGGGCAAGAGCTTAATATTAAGTAACTGTCACTCATTAACTCATGCCGTCGATACAAACAAAAAACAGTTTTTTGACATTCTGTTTTTCTATGAATTGTTTTGTCACTGGGTTTATATCAGGAGATTGAATTTTAAAATTATTTTAAAGAATTGTTTTCTTTTCCTTACTAGTCAATGTTTCCACCAGAAAAATAACTAACAACAAAAATGAGGAATTTAGATTTCATGAATCCTCTAATTTCAGCTTTGCTTGAGTAATGCCGGACAAAGTATCTAAGAGGAGGAAAAACCCTTGACTCCACGTGCTCCATGCTCTTTCCCACCCCCACAGCTCTGGTCTTTAGGCCAGAAACATGCCTGCTTTTTTCTTCACTGAACCCCATTACAGAAGAGAAGTTGAGGTCCAGAGAGTAGTGACTGTTTTCAGACCACCAATCATTAAGGGAGCAAGGCTCCTAATTTCCTGTCCAATTTTTACTTCCTGCATCCAGGGTCCCTGGAGGATGTGAAAGTTCAAAACAGTAATCAGCACAATGATGCTGATATATTAGAGCTAAAGGAATGTAGTCATCTAGTCCAACTCCCATATTTTCTTGATGAAAAATGCAGGACCCAGATAGATTATAATCTGTCTGAGGTCTTATGCTTTGTCAGAGGAAAAGCAGAATCCAAAGGTGCTGCTGCATGCTCCCCATTACCATCAGAAATCAATGTGTCCCTTGTAGTGGGACCTGGAAAAGGGAGGGAAACTCCTGGAATCTGATAGGCCTTTCAACTCTTTGGGATTCCCTTGTGGCTCAGCTGGTACAGAATCCACCTGCAATGCATGAGACCCCGCTTTGATTCCTGGGTTGGGAATCCTTCTCCCCTGGAGAAGGTATAGGCTACCCACTCCAGTATTCTTGAGCTTCCCTGGTGGCTCAGACAGTTATGAATCTGGCTGAAATGTAGAAGACCTGCATTTGATTCCTGGGTTGGGAGCATCCCCTTGAAAAGGGAAAGACTACTCAATTCATTATTCTTGCCTGGAGAATTCCATGGCTCGTCCACGGAGTGTTAAGAGTCGGACATGACTGACCGACTTCATTTTCACTTTTCATCTCTTTGTTTCTCATAAATGAGCCCCGTATAGGTGACTTTCTCCAAAAGGAGTTCCTAAAACTACTTCAAAGGCCAAAATTATGAAGGTCCTCAAGTCATTCTTAAAGTCACTGGGTTAGTGATGTCATACAACTGGCCTTTGAAAGGAAACACATTAACTTGCCTCCTCCCTTCTTGCTGTATATCAAGAACAGGGCCATCTTCTGCCCTAGTTGGGGGCTGAACATCATAATTACATTCTAGGCACTCCAATAGTAAATAGAGGTTCTCAGGTGCGACTGAAGCATAGATTCAATATGTCACTTTTTAGTTTAAAGATAAAACATGTCTTAGGGGAGGGGTAGTGTTTAATGGACCAAAGGAAGCCTATTGCTTTTAACTGAACTTTTTACTTAACATATCTCAATGCACTGAGCATTCGTTTCTGCCCATGATGCATATGCTGAAATCCTAGCCCATAATGTATTAAGAAGTTGTGTCTTTAGAAACTATTTGGTTGAAACATATGCATTACCATATGTAAAAGAGAGAGAAAATTGGAATCTGCTGTATGACTCAGGGAACTCAATCCAGTGCTCTGTGACAACCTAGAGGGGTGGAATGGAGTGGGGCTGGGAGGGAGGTTCAAGAAGGAGGGGACATATGTATACCTATGGCTAATGTACGATAAAAAAAACAAAAACAAACCATACAACACTGTAAAGTAATTATCCTCCAATTAAAAATAAGATTATAAAAACCAATGGGGGAAAAGAGAAAACATGTGGGTCATGGGAGCAGATCCTCATAATGGGGTATACAAGGGACCTAAAGAACTTTCTTGTCCCCTTCCCATCATGTGAGGGTACAGCAAAGATGACTGTCTATGAACCAGGAATCAGGCTCTCACTAGACCTCAAATCTGCTGGCACCTTAATCTTGGGCTTCCCAGACTCAGAACAAATGAGGAAGAAGTGTTTGTTGTCTATGGCAGTCTTAGATTTGGTACAGACCTTCACCCACTTATGATGGCATTACATCCTTATATATCCATTGCTAGTTGAAACTATCACGAGTTAAATAGGCATTTAATACACCTAGTGTACAGAGCACCATACCTTAGCTGAACCCACCTAGAAGGTGCTCAGAACACTTACATTAGCCTACCATGGTGCAAAATCTTCTAATAAAAAGCCTATTTAACAAATGAGCCCGTATAGGTGACTTTCTCCAAAAGGAGTTCCTAAAACTACTTCAAAGGCCAAAATTATGAAGGTCCTCAAGTCATTCTTAAAGTCACTGGGTTAGTGATGTCATACAACTGGCCTTTGAAAGGAAACACATTAACTTGCCTCCTCCCTTCTTGCTGTATATCAAGAACAGGGCCATCTTCTGCCCTAGTTGGGGGCTGAACATCATAATTACATTCTAGGCACTCCAATAGTAAATAGAGGTTCTCAGGTGCGACTGAAGCATAGATTCAATATGTCACTTTTTAGTTTAAAGATAAAACATGTCTTAGGGGAGGGGTAGTGTTTAATGGACCAAAGGAAGCCTATTGCTTTTAACTGAACTTTTTACTTAACATATCTCAATGCACTGAGCATTCGTTTCTGCCCATGATGCATATGCTGAAATCCTAGCCCATAATGTATTAAGAAGTTGTGTCTTTAGAAACTATTTGGTTGAAACATATGCATTACCATATGTAAAAGAGAGAGAAAATTGGAATCTGCTGTATGACTCAGGGAACTCAATCCAGTGCTCTGTGACAACCTAGAGGGGTGGAATGGAGTGGGGCTGGGAGGGAGGTTCAAGAAGGAGGGGACATATGTATACCTATGGCTAATGTACGATAAAAAAAACAAAAACAAACCATACAACACTGTAAAGTAATTATCCTCCAATTAAAAATAAGATTATAAAAACCAATGGGGGAAAAGAGAAAACATGTGGGTCATGGGAGCAGATCCTCATAATGGGGTATACAAGGGACCTAAAGAACTTTCTTGTCCCCTTCCCATCATGTGAGGGTACAGCAAAGATGACTGTCTATGAACCAGGAATCAGGCTCTCACTAGACCTCAAATCTGCTGGCACCTTAATCTTGGGCTTCCCAGACTCAGAACAAATGAGGAAGAAGTGTTTGTTGTCTATGGCAGTCTTAGATTTGGTACAGACCTTCACCCACTTATGATGGCATTACATCCTTATATATCCATTGCTAGTTGAAACTATCACGAGTTAAATAGGCATTTAATACACCTAGTGTACAGAGCACCATACCTTAGCTGAACCCACCTAGAAGGTGCTCAGAACACTTACATTAGCCTACCATGGTGCAAAATCTTCTAATAAAAAGCCTATTTTATAACAAATTGTTGAACATCTCATGTAATTTATTGAATTGCTATACTGAAAATGAAAAATCAAACGGTTACAAATGTATTGGTTGTTTGCTCTCATAACCTTGTGACTGGCTGAGAGCTGTGGTTCGCTGCCACTGCCCAGCATCATGGGAATATCGTGTTACATAATGGTATCCCGGGAAAGGTCAAAATGCAACAGTTAGAGAATAGTTTCTAAAGAATTTATATTGCCTTCATATCATCATAAAGTCGAACAATTCTATTTTGAACTATCTTAAATCAGGGCCAGGCTGTATTTTTGTTATAGCAGCCCAAACTGAGATACCTATAGCCTATATTTTCAATAGGAAGAACAATGATCCATATCACTAGACCCTCAGAGTCAGCAGGTCATTTGGGGACCTTGGTGAAGAAACCCTTGAGTGGGTTTATAAGAGATGATTTTCTAACTGAAGACAAATCCTGCAACAGCCAAATCCTTTAGATTCCCTCTCACATTTACCTGACACTCCAGGATAAGGATGTGTCTGCCACCAGGGATCCAAAGATTTCAACTCATTTTTAATTTATTTGCAAGTCCTACTCTCCCTGAAGTAAAGGCTGAAAACAAAACTTCCTAAGTGAGTCCCTCTTATGTATAGGTACTGTGCTATGTGCTTTAAATACATGATGCCTATTCTAATAAACTACCAGATAGATCTTACGACGCTCCTTTTATAGATGGTACATCTGAGAAATCCAGAATTTGCCCCACAGGTAAGTTAAGAATAGAGATCCTTCCACTTGAGTCTCAACACCTGATTCAGGTGTTCTTTACAAATTCATCTTCTCCTTTAACATAGTTCTAGTCTACAGTCCTAATGCTCTAGCTGTATTACACCTAAACTGAAGGTTTGGAAATGATGCCCAGCCTTGGGAAAACTGCTCCTTATATATCCATGCTAGTTGAAACTATCACGAGTTAAATAGGCATTTAATACACCTAGTGTACAGAGCACCATACCTTAGCTGAACCCACCTAGAAGGTGCTCAGAACACTTACATTAGCCTACCATGGTGCAAAATCTTCTAATAAAAAGCCTATTTTATAACAAATTGTTGAACATCTCATGTAATTTATTGAATTGCTATACTGAAAATGAAAAATCAAACGGTTACAAATGTATTGGTTGTTTGCTCTCATAACCTTGTGACTGGCTGAGAGCTGTGGTTCGCTGCCACTGCCCAGCATCATGGGAATATCGTGTTACATAATGGTATCCCGGGAAAGGTCAAAATGCAACAGTTAGAGAATAGTTTCTAAAGAATTTATATTGCCTTCATATCATCATAAAGTCGAACAATTCTATTTTGAACTATCTTAAATCAGGGCCAGGCTGTATTTTTGTTATAGCAGCCCAAACTGAGATACCTATAGCCTATATTTTCAATAGGAAGAACAATGATCCATATCACTAGACCCTCAGAGTCAGCAGGTCATTTGGGGACCTTGGTGAAGAAACCCTTGAGTGGGTTTATAAGAGATGATTTTCTAACTGAAGACAAATCCTGCAACAGCCAAATCCTTTAGATTCCCTCTCACATTTACCTGACACTCCAGGATAAGGATGTGTCTGCCACCAGGGATCCAAAGATTTCAACTCATTTTTAATTTATTTGCAAGTCCTACTCTCCCTGAAGTAAAGGCTGAAAACAAAACTTCCTAAGTGAGTCCCTCTTATGTATAGGTACTGTGCTATGTGCTTTAAATACATGATGCCTATTCTAATAAACTACCAGATAGATCTTACGACGCTCCTTTTATAGATGGTACATCTGAGAAATCCAGAATTTGCCCCACAGGTAAGTTAAGAATAGAGATCCTTCCACTTGAGTCTCAACACCTGATTCAGGTGTTCTTTACAAATTCATCTTCTCCTTTAACATAGTTCTAGTCTACAGTCCTAATGCTCTAGCTGTATTACACCTAAACTGAAGGTTTGGAAATGATGCCCAGCCTTGGGAAAACTGCTCCTGCTCTAGCTGGCTTGCCTTCCACTTTTAGGGTTTCAGTAACAAAGAAGAACTGGGGAAGCCCAAAATGAGACTCTTGTTTCTAGTTGTGATTTGTATTTAACCTGTAGTCTACATTTTCAACAGGAAGAACAGTGGAATCCACATTACTAGACTCTCCAACTCAGCAGGGCATTTGGGGACCCTGGGAGGTAAGATTTGAGTGGGTTTAAGGAGCTGTTTGAGCAAAGGAAAATTTGGAGATTGAAGCTTGACACTTCTTAATCAGAATAATATTCAAATCCAAAAAGTGGAGCAAAAATAAGTACTAACTATGGGATAGAGTGGGAGAAGGAAACAATAAGATTAAACAGGTTTTAGAAATACTAAGTGTGATAGAAGGAACGTGGGAGGTGACGAGGGTGATAGGGTGGCTGGCAGGGGTGGAGTTTTGGCATGATTTCAGTGTACACCTAATAAGATTTAAACGTGAGCTGTCAGAGGAGTGGTTCTAGGGTAGAACAAGGTATAGACAAAGATATGTAGGATCAGAGGTTTAGTACTGTCTCTTAACTTCTGTAAAATATTACATAACGATGTTGAATCCTCCAGCAATAAAAATCGACCTACCCTTAGCATGGAGGTTAAATCTTGTCCAGGATTATTCAATAGTCTTGTAACATCTAGATATGGCTCATGAGAACTTATTAGGCTTTATGTTTTCAGCAAGACTAACAATTGAGTTGGTTTATCTATTAAATTTCTGTAAAACTAATTTTTCTGAATCCAGCATATTTGTCCTATCCTAGTGATGAGTAAGTATTTCATCATTACCCTCATAGGAGTGGCATACTTATTTTCAAAGGCAGTAGTGGATGATCATGAGTAAAGGGAGTACATGACTATAACCCGTAAGTAAAAAAATGTATTATCTCTGTTTCCTAGGACTCAGCTACTAAGCAACACATGAAAGAGGAAGTCTTATTACTATTCACCCTAATTTATTCAGGCCTTATTGCTATTGCAGTTATATTGCCAACAACTTATCTGAGCAATACATATTGCTATGGAGCCACAGATAGAGGTAGGTAGGTAGGGTAGACAGAGAGATAGACAGAGACAAAGAAATGTGTATGTCTGTGTCTCCATGCGATGTGTGTATACTTAACTATTTTGATCAAATTTGGTTAATTGAAATATTTCTAGACTTCAGAATTTTAAAATGTGATTATACTCATATATTTCTACTTGTGGCCTTTGGGTTTCTTGTTACTAGAATATGTTATAAATTACAGAATTAACCTATGCTGCCACAGAGAATAAATATAAAAAAGAAAAGAAAACAGATGCCCTTGCCACACAGCCCTCCATTCCCACAGACTATCCCTACCCCAGGGTAGCCTTCATTACTTCTTTTCATCTCTTTGTGAGGTAGTGAGTTCAGGTTTGGAGTAAGTCCATTTATCTCAATGTCCCTGAGAGCCTTTAAGCTAGTTTGTAGCCACTGGGTGACAGAAATGAATGCCACATGTCCCCGGGCTTATGTGTGTGCATGAAGTTCTGAAATTCAACATCAAAAAATTCCCTTTACACTTCAGGAAACCCTATGAAAGCTCAGATTTCTCTGTCATAAGATCAGTGGAGTATCTGAGGAAACAAGTTAATCAATTTTAAGTCTTCCTCCAAAGACACCCTAGAGGTTGAGGTGTCCAATCCTTCCCATGGCTAGAATCTGGGGATGTTCCTAAAAAGAAGCATTCTTAAATGTTTGATGTCATCCCTCTAAAGCTCTGTGAGTTATCAATGTCACTCAACCAGTCCAAAGGAAGACATATCTTTCTCACACTAAGTAAAGTTGTTTTCTACCCATTAGCCATTTATATATTTTTAATCTTTTAGATAAAAGATGGACCATAAAGTACTACTTCATGCTATATAGATCTTCCTTTTCTTATTAGTGATTATTTCATGGCTAGACAATATACTCTAAAATCATTAAAAGTACTATAGAACATCAGTGGGTATTTTATTCTTATCTCTTTGCATACTTTTCTGTATTTCCCATGATGCCATTTCTGGGCTTTTTGCCCACTCTGAAGATTCTCCTTTAATGAGCCCTGAAACATCTACTTATGCAGAAGCTGCAGTAAAAATGAAGCTAAATATCTTCCAAGAAACCTTATACTCTTACCTAAAGTACTCTTCAACAAAGTCTAGAGATGATTCCAAACAGTAACATATTTGTTCGGATATTTGGAGATGATCACACTCACACTAACAACAGTTACTGAGTTCAGTCAAGGATGTGGAATAAATGTCACGCAATTCCTGCCCTCCAGAGGTCACATCTATTATTCTTGATTTATGAAGAGTTCAACAACAAGGTGGCCCTTAGTATAAGTGGAGATTAAGGATGAGCTGTGGGAAAAGTCCATTTGTAAGAAAGCAATGTGGACAGAAATCTTTTCCATCCCAAGAGAGAACTTGGCTGGGTACCTTCATCTAAGTCAGCAGTTGGCAAACATTGCCTGTAAATGCCAAGATGGCAAATGTTTCAGACTTCATGGTCTGCACAGTCTTTTACAGCTACTTAACTCTGCCATGTTCCTGTTAAACTTTCAATTTAAAAAATCAGGCAGCAGCCAAACTTGGCCTGAGGGCCATAGTTTGCTGACCTCCGATATAAATAATCACAGTTTCAAACTGATATCATTAACAGAGAAGGAAATGGAAGGGAAGGTAGATTTCATGAGAAAAATAGGATATTGGTATTAATAAACATTTGATCAAATATTACAAATATTTCCTGGTCACCTACTATATTCTAGATGTGGTATTATGTATTGTAGTAGGAAATGACAACCCACTCTAGTATTAGTGCCTGGAAAATCCCATGGACAGAGGAGCCTGGCAGGCTACAGTCTAAGGGTTGCAGAGAGTCGGACACAACTGGGCATACATTAAGGTACTAGGTGTAAGAGATTAAAAAAAAAAAATAGACAAAACGTGAACTCTACTCTCAAGAAACTCACTATCAGTCATTCAGTGTGATAAGATCATATCATAGAGCCACAATTTTCTGTGTCCTGAAATAAGCAAGTCATGTACACAGGCTCAGTAAAGGCCCTCTACTCAAATTACTTTAGTCCACAAAACATGCTCATGACTCAGTGAGCTGAGCTGAAAAGGGCCAGTTGAAAAAGTTGTCAAAAGAATGCATATGCTAAATATCTTCCAAGAAACCTTATACTCTTACCTAAAGTACTCTTCAACAAAGTCTAGAGATGATTCCAAACAGTAACATATTTGTTCGGATATTTGGAGATGATCACACTCACACTAACAACAGTTACTGAGTTCAGTCAAGGATGTGGAATAAATGTCACGCAATTCCTGCCCTCCAGAGGTCACATCTATTATTCTTGATTTATGAAGAGTTCAACAACAAGGTGGCCCTTAGTATAAGTGGAGATTAAGGATGAGCTGTGGGAAAAGTCCATTTGTAAGAAAGCAATGTGGACAGAAATCTTTTCCATCCCAAGAGAGAACTTGGCTGGGTACCTTCATCTAAGTCAGCAGTTGGCAAACATTGCCTGTAAATGCCAAGATGGCAAATGTTTCAGACTTCATGGTCTGCACAGTCTTTTACAGCTACTTAACTCTGCCATGTTCCTGTTAAACTTTCAATTTAAAAAATCAGGCAGCAGCCAAACTTGGCCTGAGGGCCATAGTTTGCTGACCTCCGATATAAATAATCACAGTTTCAAACTGATATCATTAACAGAGAAGGAAATGGAAGGGAAGGTAGATTTCATGAGAAAAATAGGATATTGGTATTAATAAACATTTGATCAAATATTACAAATATTTCCTGGTCACCTACTATATTCTAGATGTGGTATTATGTATTGTAGTAGGAAATGACAACCCACTCTAGTATTAGTGCCTGGAAAATCCCATGGACAGAGGAGCCTGGCAGGCTACAGTCTAAGGGTTGCAGAGAGTCGGACACAACTGGGCATACATTAAGGTACTAGGTGTAAGAGATTAAAAAAAAAAAATAGACAAAACGTGAACTCTACTCTCAAGAAACTCACTATCAGTCATTCAGTGTGATAAGATCATATCATAGAGCCACAATTTTCTGTGTCCTGAAATAAGCAAGTCATGTACACAGGCTCAGTAAAGGCCCTCTACTCAAATTACTTTAGTCCACAAAACATGCTCATGACTCAGTGAGCTGAGCTGAAAAGGGCCAGTTGAAAAAGTTGTCAATGAGTTTGGCCAAGTGAAAATAAGACACTTGATGCCTTTTTTTTTTTTTAATGATGTCTATGCTTTTTTTTTTTTTTTTTTTTGCCACTTCTATTGGTCTTTCATTTATTTTCATCCATCTTTGTTCTTTGGCCTGTGTGGGCCTCCCATTGCAGTGGCCTCTCTCGTTGCAGAGCACCAGCTGTGGGCACATGCGCTCCAGAGTGTTGGCTCGGTATTTGGACACATTAGTCTAGCCACTCCGTGGCATGTGGGATCTTCCCAGGCCAGGGATCGAACCGGCATCCCTTGCACGGCAAGGCAGTGTCTTTACCCACTGAACCGCCAGGGAAGCCCCACTTGATGACTTTTGAATCATGTGGATGGAAATATGATTTAAAAATTTAGACAGACCAAGGCTAAATTGTTACTGGCAGCTGAAGTCATGCTTATTTCTTTAAGAGGAACAGTGGAAGTTGAAATGGAACATGCCACTTTAAATGTAAAAATATTAATATTTTTAATATTAATATAATAAAGATACTGACTTGTGATAGGTAAGCACATCAACTACGTTAAAATTGGTGTGACCTGTGTACCAGAAACCACCATTATAAAAACAGAAAAGGATACATCACTGCTGTTACCATACATTTTGAGTACTGATTCAGAAAAGTTTGCCCATAGCTCAAGTTTGTGGCTTTGATGGAGGAAAGGAATGAACCAATCCCACACCTGGAGAAATCAGAATAAAAAGTGAAATGCCATTATGATTACCTAGCACAATGATTTTTAGTATTTGACAAGTTTATAGACCCTTAGAAAATGTAATGAAAAATAGAGATACGATTCCCCATACACAATAATATGTATCTTTGTACATACAAACAAAATCTTGTATGTAAGTCCAGAGGATCAAACACTCACTGAATCCTCTCTGTGGACCCACTACATGTCTGTGTACCAGAAGTTGAAAAATGCTGCCTATAATAAGCCAAATACTTTTCATATTTATCTCTGATGTTCCTCAGACAAAGATAACAACAGTTGACAAAGGTTCTATTAATATCATCATCCTTTTACAGAGATGAAGGAGCTAAAGATTACAGAGACTGAGGAATTTCCTGAGATCGCAGGCTAGAAAGTAGTGGGGCTGAGTCAGTGAACACCCTGTTTACTAGTGAAATGGAACTCACATGTGCCTTCTTGTGGCAGCCTATCTGCAAACTAGGAGAAAGTAAATGAAATTGTTCTTTTACAAAACAACTTCTACTACACTCCAGTGGCAGCTTTCTCCAGAGTGAAATAAATTATTTGTTCTTAAATATTGAAAGTGTTTTAGGGGAAAAACCTGCTCCCCACCCCACCCTCAAAGATAATCACACCCAAACCCTCAGAACCTGTGAACATGGTATCTTTCATGGCAAAAGGAACTTCACAGATGTGATTACATAGATGATATGGTGATGGTGAGGCTATGATGGTTAATGCCTGTGGCCCAACAAAATCATAAGAGTTCTAATGAAGAACACAGATGATCAGACAACAGAGGAGACTGTGATAATAGAAGCAGAGGATGGAGTGATTCGACCACAAGCCAAGGAATGCCAGCAACCCCTAGAAGCTGAAAGAGACAAGAAACAGATTCTGCCCTAGAACATCTAGAGAGAACCAGCCCTGCCAACATCTTGCTTTTACTCCTGTGAGTCTTTCTGCAGACCTCTGACTTGCAGAACTGGAATAGGATACATTTCTATGGTTTTGAGTCACTGCACTTGTGGAACTTTCTTACCATGGAAATTGGGAACCAATACCAAAAGTAAAACCAAGTTATTCAAATTTATTCTTTTTTCCTGAACTTGTTGAAAGCAGGGAGTGTTATATCCTAGCACCTAAAATAGCGTCAGAAACAGAGTATATGCCCAATAAAAACAAAACAAAGCAGTGAATGTTTGTTGTGGTATTATGACATTTTACAAAGATAGGAGAATTAAAAGTGCACCTAGAGAAACATTCCTACAGGGAGAACAAAAATGTTTTATGTGCTATATATATTAATAGATATAAAGTGTAAAGACAACTATATCTATCCCAGGTGTTTATACCTCAAAGATGCAAATGCAAGAGAATTATTATGTAAGTGTTACAGTGAATTGATTGGTCATTCAGCCAAATTCTCTAATACACAAATCCTTTACTCATATAATCTTTTGTCATATATGAATGAGTTGGTCCAAATTCAGTTCTGTTTAGTAAATGAATATATTTTTCTTTTTCCTCACTCTGATCACTCCTGCTAGTCTTCTTGGAACTGGGCAGAGAAAACATTTAGGAATAATGAATCATTTAGAGGTTGCTGTGGGGATGAGGCTGAAGCTGATGACTCCTACAAACCCTGAAGTTCACATCCTTACCTCTCAGAATCACTAAGATAAAAGGTTAAAATCTCCCTTCTCTTGAAGCTGAGACAAAAGGCTTCATGTTGACTTTCTAAGCCACTTTGCTTTTTTAAAGTTTCCCCCACTAATGGAAGCTGATAGATGTGATACTTAGGGTTAAGGATGAAGAAAAGAAAATTAACTCAAATATCCAATTTAATAAATGTCTCTTTTCAAGCCCTGCCTACCTAAAGCTTTATTAGTTAAGAGTCCCTGGTTATTGGCGATGCCTGGAATTATAGCCATCAAAGGCTGTACCATTAGATAGATATTTTATGTGTGAAAGATGTCCAAGTACAAGAGAGAAGAGGATGGGAGAGAATAATTTCAAATCTTGTGGCTTATCATAGTTAAATGTATTTTGTTAAAGCAAATATCCCTAATCTTTCCACTTGCTTAGAGACCCATGATTGCTCAATGCCTTGGAGTCCTCCATGAGAAGGGAAATCAAAGAGAAGAGAGAACTGTGCAGAACATTTGCATAAGTTTGAAAGGAGTATACTACACTTTTACCACATTCCAGGGTCAAAACTCTTTCCAATGGCTATACATTCCCACTTGCAGGGAATTCTGGGAATTATACTATGGCTTCAAAATGAGGAAGTAGAGAACATAATTTTGGTGAAGACAATAATTCCACATAAACTGACCTCTGGCTACTTTTACCAACTCATTTCCTATTGTTCTTCCCCTCATTTACTGTGCCCATCCGTGCTCAATTGTGTCCAACTCTTTGCAACCCCATGGACTGTAGCTCTCCAGGCTGCTCTGTCTGTGGAATTCCCCAGTCAAGAATACTGGAGTGGGTTGCCATTTCCTGATCCAGGAGATCCTCCTGACCGGGGGATGGAACTCGTGTCTCTTATGTCTCCCAGTGGGCAGGCGGATTCTTTACCACTGCACCATCTGGGAAGCCCATCTGACATTATAACATGTATTTATTTGTTCATTCCATTTTTATGTTTTTCTCACTTGAAAGTAGGCTGCTAAAGGTCAGAGACTTTTATCTGTTTTCTTAATTGCTGTATTTGCAGCACCTAGAACTTTGCCCTATTTATGAAAAAACACTCAGGAAGCATTTTATTGGATGAAAGATTTCTCTTAATAGACTTCAAATATGCAAATACTGCAATGGTTCCATTTTCTAATGACCCTAGCAGAGTTCAGGTTACCCTCTCTCACAAATGTCTCTTATTCATTTCACTTCTTCATCCCACTAACTCCTGTCCATCTTGAATTTAACTTGTCTCAAGGATCCTCTCTTTTCCCAAAACTCTAGCTGCCCTGTGCTCCCTAGTGTTTCACACAACTCATTCATGTGTGGATGTCAACTGAGTTATGTGTCTCTCTCCCCCACAATACGATTAATTCCTTCTGGATAGGGCTGTGTATTCTTCAACTTTGTATCCTTATTGCTTAGTATAGTATCTGACATATAGTAGAATCTAAAGAAATATCTGTTCATCAGAATAGTTCAATAAGTTTGAAGACTTCTTACTGCAGGAAAACTTACCAAGAGGAAAAAATCAACCACTCAAAACTCCCCTAAGCAGTCTTAGTAAGAATCTGGCAAAACATTCCTCCAAGCTCCTTCCAAATTGTAAGAATACAAACAAAACTGTTTCTTGAATCATATATAATTAATGCAGTGGTTATTAGAGCTGGATTATTTGTTTTAAATAAGTCATTACAATTCCAGGGTCAAAACTCTTTCCAATGGCTATACATTCCCACTTGCAGGGAATTCTGGGAATTATACTATGGCTTCAAAATGAGGAAGTAGAGAACATAATTTTGGTGAAGACAATAATTCCACATAAACTGACCTCTGGCTACTTTTACCAACTCATTTCCTATTGTTCTTCCCCTCATTTACTGTGCCCATCCGTGCTCAATTGTGTCCAACTCTTTGCAACCCCATGGACTGTAGCTCTCCAGGCTGCTCTGTCTGTGGAATTCCCCAGTCAAGAATACTGGAGTGGGTTGCCATTTCCTGATCCAGGAGATCCTCCTGACCGGGGGATGGAACTCGTGTCTCTTATGTCTCCCAGTGGGCAGGCGGATTCTTTACCACTGCACCATCTGGGAAGCCCATCTGACATTATAACATGTATTTATTTGTTCATTCCATTTTTATGTTTTTCTCACTTGAAAGTAGGCTGCTAAAGGTCAGAGACTTTTATCTGTTTTCTTAATTGCTGTATTTGCAGCACCTAGAACTTTGCCCTATTTATGAAAAAACACTCAGGAAGCATTTTATTGGATGAAAGATTTCTCTTAATAGACTTCAAATATGCAAATACTGCAATGGTTCCATTTTCTAATGACCCTAGCAGAGTTCAGGTTACCCTCTCTCACAAATGTCTCTTATTCATTTCACTTCTTCATCCCACTAACTCCTGTCCATCTTGAATTTAACTTGTCTCAAGGATCCTCTCTTTTCCCAAAACTCTAGCTGCCCTGTGCTCCCTAGTGTTTCACACAACTCATTCATGTGTGGATGTCAACTGAGTTATGTGTCTCTCTCCCCCACAATACGATTAATTCCTTCTGGATAGGGCTGTGTATTCTTCAACTTTGTATCCTTATTGCTTAGTATAGTATCTGACATATAGTAGAATCTAAAGAAATATCTGTTCATCAGAATAGTTCAATAAGTTTGAAGACTTCTTACTGCAGGAAAACTTACCAAGAGGAAAAAATCAACCACTCAAAACTCCCCTAAGCAGTCTTAGTAAGAATCTGGCAAAACATTCCTCCAAGCTCCTTCCAAATTGTAAGAATACAAACAAAACTGTTTCTTGAATCATATATAATTAATGCAGTGGTTATTAGAGCTGGATTATTTGTTTTAAATAAGTCATTACAATACAGTACAGTAGTAATAGTTTAGTATTATAGGCAAAATTTGTACATTGATATCCATGAATAATTAATGTACACATCCTATTTATGCCATTTTATAAAACTTAGAACATAATCTTATTTAAATGACTGTAGAAATTTTAGTATTTGTTAGTTTTTAATTTTAGACCAGAGAAGCCAGGCCTAATGGCAACTTTATTGCTATAGGAAAAAAGATCCATTTCACACTGATAGACTTTATGGTATAACTTTTAGCAATATCTTACAAAGAAAGGTGAAGAATCCTAATGTTAAGTGGGTAATTGGAGAGACAGATAATCCTGGAACTAACAATTAGAGAGCTTCCTTCCCAGGTTGCTAAGTGGTAAAGAATCCACTTGCCAATGCAGGAGATGAATGAGACATGGGTTTGGTCCCTGGGTGTGGAACCTCCCCTGGAGAAGGAAATGGCAACACACTCCAGAATTCTTGCCTGGAAAAATCCTATGGACAGAGGAGCCTGGTGGGCCCCAGTCCATGGGATGGCAAAAAGTCAGACACGACTGAGCACACACACACAATAGAGATAACAACCATTAGGTGACTAGTGAAATCAAGTATTTTTCTTAACTAGAGAAGTCTTTATTGCATTCATTTTTCATGTGTATAAAAGTTTTCCAGAAAATACGGTAACATTTGAACAAATGTAACTCTTGTCAGAGACACCTTCAAACTATAAAAAGTAAAACATGTTATTTATATATCTATATTTTGTATATCCCCTATTTACATGTATGCATTCTGTGACTCACACACATATATTTATAAGTCTATATTTATACATTAAGCATTTTTGTCTCCATATATATATATACATATATTTGAGTACATGTCTGTATATACATATATATATATACACACACATATATATATATATATATACACACACATATATATGTCTTCCAGGGTAGGGAGTCATGACTTCTAGAAATCTGTTCCACTGTGTTACTTACATTTCATGAACTGATTAGGTCTTTGGTTCTGTCTTCACCATGCCAAAAGAGCAGACTTAAGACACAGTAGCCAAACCAGATGGAAGCCTACAAAATGTATTTGTGCAATTTCTATTTGAATCCTCACCTGAAAATCAATAATATCTCAGCCACCACCTTATGGGGAAGCCCACCACAGAAAACTGAGCCAACTGGATATCATAATATTAACACAGTTATCAATTCATATGAGTCTATAAGATCATTAAAGCCAAATATAGCCTAAATTTCTCTGGGATCTTGAGTAGGCATCAATTCTGTTGACTCATCAAAAATGAGTTCTGTAGTGACTTCAGGTTTCAGAAAGTAAAATCAGGTACATGGTATAATTCTACCTTTATGAAGGTAAAGGGTGAAGGAAGAGGAAAGATAGGATATAAAGAAATTGTTTGTTTGAGGTCCCAGATTTTCCTGTCATTCTAACAAATAAATCAGATTTTCTATTTTGTTCAAAGTTGGAAAATATCATTTACATAGAATACAAGTTGAGTTGTGCAATTTCATGATAATTAGATAAACTTAACACATCTGCGGCAAATGAGATTCATTTATCAATCTACAAACAATATGCTTAGGACATGAGTTTATTCATCCATTAATTCAGTTCTCATTGATGATTGATGTAGTGGTGATGTTGAATGCCAAATCACTGCTTATTCTTGCCATGGTTTCACATCTATTACAGAAGACAAGATCAGTCACTATACCTTATTTTCATTTATATTTGGTTTATTTTTCTTCTGTGATGTGATACTGCACATTTCCAACAGGAGTCTTTATAGTTCTGCATTGAAAAATAATATTTCATCTGATTTATTGTACCTTAGACCTGTCAAGAAGAAAGAGCAAGAGGCCAGCTGGCTGACTGGCTAACAAGTTTAGGCAGGGTCTCTTGGGAATTTGGTACCTGTGTGTGGCTAACACAAGCCGGGTGTTTAGCTTTGTGGTTTGCTAAAATCAATTCCATCAGTTCATCTCAAAAGTGATCAAACTCTGGGGAAATTATCTGGACTGGAAAAACTCACAAGAGATGGGCATGCAAATCAGAGTATCAATTTATTTGCATGGCTGATGTACTTGGCAGAGTAAGTATCATTGATCAGGATAATGCACTAAGGAAAACTGAATTAGAGATGAAATGGTTGCTTGCGTGCTCAGACTTAGAATAATGGGAGTTAAAGATTCTCAAAAAGTATTCCAGCAGGCTAAATTAATTGTTAAAGTGATATTTTTAAACAGCTTTGTCGGGATATAAATCACATACCATACAATTCACCCTTTTAAAGTGTACAATTGAATATTTTTACTCTATTCACCCTTATCTAATTTTAGAAACTTCCATCATCTCAGAAAAACATCCTGCACCCATTACCAATCATTACCCATTCCCTTTCCCCTCAGCCCTACACCCTGAGGTAACAACTAGTCTACTTTCTGTTTGTACTGATCTGCATATCCTGAACATTTTAAATCAGTGGCTTCCTACAATATGTGGTGTTTTGCGACTGGTTTCTTCACTTAGAATGTTTTCTCAGTCTACCCATGGAGTGTCACATATCAATATTTTGTTACTTTTTATTTCTGCATAAAATTGTATTATGGATATTTAAAATTGCATTTATCTGTTCATGGTGATGGATATTTGGGTTAATACTAATTTTGGGCCACTGTGAATAATGCTGCTATGAAGAATCACATATAAGTTTTTGTGTGAACATAGTTCTTCGTTTCTCTTGGGTATATGCTTAGGATGGAATTGCTCAGTCATAGAATAACTCTATGTTTAAATCTGGCAGGGAGGGAGGGGAGACTGGAAAATTCTTTTCCAAAGGAATTGCGCCATATTTAATTCCTGTCAGCAATTACAAGCATTCCAATTTCCCCGCATCCTCACCAGCACTTGTTATTTTCTATTGTTTGTTAGGAGATCTCCTCACGGTGTGAGGTGGTGTCTCATTGTGGCTCTGATTTGTATTTCTCCATTGACTAATGATAGTGAATATCTTTTCATGGTTATTGACCATTTGTAGATCTCTTTTGGAGAAATATCTGTCCAGATCTTTCATCAAATTTTTAATTGGAGCATGTATTAATGTTTCATTTGCTTTACTGACAAGCAATATTATATTGTCCAAATACAGTTCATCTCAAAAGGATCAAACTCTGGGGAAATTATCTGGACTGGAAAAACTCACAAGAGATGGGCATGCAAATCAGAGTATCAATTTATTTGCATGGCTGATGTACTTGGCAGAGTAAGTATCATTGATCAGGATAATGCACTAAGGAAAACTGAATTAGAGATGAAATGGTTGCTTGCGTGCTCAGACTTAGAATAATGGGAGTTAAAGATTCTCAAAAAGTATTCCAGCAGGCTAAATTAATTGTTAAAGTGATATTTTTAAACAGCTTTGTCGGGATATAAATCACATACCATACAATTCACCCTTTTAAAGTGTACAATTGAATATTTTTACTCTATTCACCCTTATCTAATTTTAGAAACTTCCATCATCTCAGAAAAACATCCTGCACCCATTACCAATCATTACCCATTCCCTTTCCCCTCAGCCCTACACCCTGAGGTAACAACTAGTCTACTTTCTGTTTGTACTGATCTGCATATCCTGAACATTTTAAATCAGTGGCTTCCTACAATATGTGGTGTTTTGCGACTGGTTTCTTCACTTAGAATGTTTTCTCAGTCTACCCATGGAGTGTCACATATCAATATTTTGTTACTTTTTATTTCTGCATAAAATTGTATTATGGATATTTAAAATTGCATTTATCTGTTCATGGTGATGGATATTTGGGTTAATACTAATTTTGGGCCACTGTGAATAATGCTGCTATGAAGAATCACATATAAGTTTTTGTGTGAACATAGTTCTTCGTTTCTCTTGGGTATATGCTTAGGATGGAATTGCTCAGTCATAGAATAACTCTATGTTTAAATCTGGCAGGGAGGGAGGGGAGACTGGAAAATTCTTTTCCAAAGGAATTGCGCCATATTTAATTCCTGTCAGCAATTACAAGCATTCCAATTTCCCCGCATCCTCACCAGCACTTGTTATTTTCTATTGTTTGTTAGGAGATCTCCTCACGGTGTGAGGTGGTGTCTCATTGTGGCTCTGATTTGTATTTCTCCATTGACTAATGATAGTGAATATCTTTTCATGGTTATTGACCATTTGTAGATCTCTTTTGGAGAAATATCTGTCCAGATCTTTCATCAAATTTTTAATTGGAGCATGTATTAATGTTTCATTTGCTTTACTGACAAGCAATATTATATTGTCCAAATACACCACATTTTATGTATCCATTTACCAATTACCAGACATTGTGGAATAATGTTTGTATTTTTATGGAGCATGCTGCTGATGTCAGCAGGATGGAGAACCAGGGAAATGTGAACTATGGAAATTAATTTTATTTTTGGGCCTAACTCAGAAAGAAGTAATACTGCCTGAAAGAACATGGAAAATTTTATAATACACAGCTAACATATTTAAAGTAGGGGGAAGGTGGAGCAGTCTCAGCAGTCTCTCCTCCCCTAAGAAGATGGAGATATCTTAGGCAGGCAGCCAGTCTCTAGACAATGATTATATTTGAAGCCACATACTACTGGCACTCTCTTTCCACGTGCGTGTGTGTTTAGTTACTTCAGTCACGTCTGATTCTTTGCAAACCAATGGCCTGTAGCCTGTCATGCTCCCCTGTCTATGAGATTTTTCCAGCAAAAATACTTGAGTGGGTTGCCATGCCCTACTCCAGGGTATCTTCCAGGAGATCCACCTAATTTAGAGCTGAGCTTTAGCAATTACTGGAGAAAGTAGCACCAAGGTACAATTAGACCATTGCCTTTGGAGAAAAAGAACAGACAGACATTGAGAAGGGTTAGGATCTTAAGCAAGCAACCTGAAATGCCAGCAGATGAAGCATTACTGAGAAATCAGACAGAAGTGGGACCACATGAACCAGGAAAACATGTAGAGAACAGAGATGAATGTGGTCCACCTCAGTAAGTTCATGTTCAATGTGGAAATTTAGTGAGATTATTTCCATATCTCGCCAGAGGATGAGAGACCACTACCTGGCTTGGTCAGACTTGGCTTTGGATCTGAAATCTTAACCATATATGGTACAAAGGCTGAGATCTATATTAATAACAACATGGAACAAGAGAAAAGCAGTGACTCCCAAGTCTCTGTAACCAAAAGATACATTCAACATTAGCTCATCTATCTGTCTGTCAGTCTACCAATCATCTATTAATTTTTCTCATTAGAAAAAAAAGTGGCAATTCCTCTTTAGAACAGTTTCTTCCAGAATTTAGGCAGATTTCCGACCCTTTGGTCTAATATCAAAGCAAGTGGTTGATTATGTTTAGGTGCCATATCACACGGGGGAGAAAGGGCCTTTAAACATTAAAATCGTCCCCAGTCTGTTCAAAAGACTCTGGTATGAGAGTCTTACTGAGGCAACAGCAAGTTTTTGACTCTTTCTGCATGCTAATTTGCTCAGATGCTAAACGGTAGAATGTCATGTCCAAATCCCATACAAATTTTTATTGCTCTATTTTTCTTACCATTCCTCCCCACTACTATGCATTTACATTTTCCTAAGTTAAATGGGCATATACACTTTCAACTCACTCTACAGTTCCCTTTTGTCGTTATTGTTCAGTCACTCAGTTATGTCCGAATCTTTGCGACCCAGTGTACTGCAGCATGCCAGGTTTCCCTGTCCTTCATTATCTCCCAGAGTTAGCTCAAAGTCATGCCCATTAAGCCGATTATGCCATTCAGTCTTCTTATCCTCTGTCATCCCCTTTTCCTCCTGCTCTCAATCTTGCCCAGCATCAGGGTTTTTTCTAATGAGTCAGCTCTTCGCATCAGGTGGCCAAAGTATTGGAGCTTCAGTTTTAGCATCAGTTCTTCCAATGAATATTCAGGGTTGATTTCCTTTAGGATTGACTGGTTTGATCTCCTTGCTGTCCAAGGGACTCCTGAAAGTCTCCTCCAACACCATAGTTCTAAAGCATCAATTTTTTGGTGCTCAGCCAGTCCTTTTCCTGATTTTATACCATGAACATGTTGGCTGAACTAACTCTGGAGTTCTCTTGATGTTTTCTTCAATGGTATTTCTGATAGAGACTTGGGATATAGCCCAACCTCACTATTAAATATTTTATTCAATAGTTAACCAAAATTGATTTTTAATTGACACTGTGCATAAGCCAAGGAAAAGTCCCATCCTCAAAGAAATTACAGTCTAGAGTGGTAGTGAAGAAAAAAAAAGGGAGACAGAGAGGTAGATCCAATTAGCTCATCTATCTGTCTGTCAGTCTACCAATCATCTATTAATTTTTCTCATTAGAAAAAAAAGTGGCAATTCCTCTTTAGAACAGTTTCTTCCAGAATTTAGGCAGATTTCCGACCCTTTGGTCTAATATCAAAGCAAGTGGTTGATTATGTTTAGGTGCCATATCACACGGGGGAGAAAGGGCCTTTAAACATTAAAATCGTCCCCAGTCTGTTCAAAAGACTCTGGTATGAGAGTCTTACTGAGGCAACAGCAAGTTTTTGACTCTTTCTGCATGCTAATTTGCTCAGATGCTAAACGGTAGAATGTCATGTCCAAATCCCATACAAATTTTTATTGCTCTATTTTTCTTACCATTCCTCCCCACTACTATGCATTTACATTTTCCTAAGTTAAATGGGCATATACACTTTCAACTCACTCTACAGTTCCCTTTTGTCGTTATTGTTCAGTCACTCAGTTATGTCCGAATCTTTGCGACCCAGTGTACTGCAGCATGCCAGGTTTCCCTGTCCTTCATTATCTCCCAGAGTTAGCTCAAAGTCATGCCCATTAAGCCGATTATGCCATTCAGTCTTCTTATCCTCTGTCATCCCCTTTTCCTCCTGCTCTCAATCTTGCCCAGCATCAGGGTTTTTTCTAATGAGTCAGCTCTTCGCATCAGGTGGCCAAAGTATTGGAGCTTCAGTTTTAGCATCAGTTCTTCCAATGAATATTCAGGGTTGATTTCCTTTAGGATTGACTGGTTTGATCTCCTTGCTGTCCAAGGGACTCCTGAAAGTCTCCTCCAACACCATAGTTCTAAAGCATCAATTTTTTGGTGCTCAGCCAGTCCTTTTCCTGATTTTATACCATGAACATGTTGGCTGAACTAACTCTGGAGTTCTCTTGATGTTTTCTTCAATGGTATTTCTGATAGAGACTTGGGATATAGCCCAACCTCACTATTAAATATTTTATTCAATAGTTAACCAAAATTGATTTTTTTAATTGACACTGTGCTAAGCATAAGCCAAGGAAAAAGTCCCATCCTCAAAGAAATTACAGTCTAGAGTGGTAGTGAAGAGGCAGACAAATAAATAGGCAATTAAATAGCAAGTGACAGAGAGGTAGATCCATTTTTATTGATTTATTTATTTTTGGCCACTTCTATTGGTCTTTCATTTGTTTCCATCTTTTGTTCTTTGGCCTGTGTGGGCCTCCCATCACAGTGGCCTCTGTTGTCGCAGAGCACCGGCTCTGGGTGCATGCGCTCCAGAGCTCCCACTCAGTATTTGGACACATCGGTCCAGCTACTCCGCAGCACGTGGGATCTTCCCAGGCCAGGGATTGAACCGGCACCCCTTGCACTGCAAGGCGGTGTCCTTACCCACTGGACCACCAGGGAAGCCCAGAGGTAGATTCTTTAGGAACACAAAGGAGAAGTACTTAAACCAGTCCCAGAGTCTCAGATAGCCTTTGTAGAGGGAATGGTTTTACCTGAGATTTGAAAGACTAATAGGCATTAGTCAAAAATGGACCAAGAAATCATGTCAGAGGGAACAACCTATAAGAAAGCACTCCATACATTTAAGGGAATGCATTAACTAGTCAATCAGATCCTCTTTCTTTGGAAGTTTGAATGCAGGTTGCGTAGAGAAAAAGAAAAATTCGGGAGAATGGATACATGAATATGTATGGTCAAGCCCTTTCACTATTTATCTGAAACTATCACAAAATTGTTAATTGGCTATACTCCAATAAAAATGTTTTGGGTATAAATAAAAAAAAAGAATTCAAGGAATAGCAAAGCAAGCAGAGAAATAGAAAGAAACACAGTTACAAGATCATCTGCAGGCTTCAGTAATAGAAGCAATAGCAGATGGCTGCTTCTAAAAGAACAGTGTGACCAAATCACCAGAGAGCTTCTTGTTGGACAATAAGCATCACTGCCCATCATTGGGTCTGTTGCTGTATTCTAAGGGACATATGAAGTCTTTCTGTGCAGCTGTTATAAGAACTTATAAGTACTTTTCCCTTTCAGGAAGCAAACTCACCTTGGAAATGACTGAGAAATGAAAAGTTCAACTAGAGATCTTGAATCTGAGAATGTCTGAATGCAGTAGTTTAAATGATATCACCAGAAACAGAACTCCATCTCTTTCTCTCAATCTCCCAACCCTGATTTCTTTCCTTTCCTTTCCTTTGTGTCCTGAATGCAAACTTCCTCCAAGTGGTCCCCATAAGCAGCCTCAGTTTTCCATCTTACTAGCCATGGGCCCCCATTTTCCCAAGAGTTCTAGCAGTACTTTGGGTCTTGCACCCACCCATGAACTGATCACTGTGGCCAGCGACAGGTGGTCCTCCTATTGCTCTGTCCTAGGTCTTAAGTTCACCCTGGATCAAGGTCAGACTGACCCAATCACATGGACTGAGGAGTGGTTCCTCAGGGGAAAATTGAGACACACTCATCAGTAAGGGCTAAACGGAAGCTTAGAAGACAGAACCAGAAGCTCCCTTCCATAAATGGGTCCTGTGTGCCCTTCTCCCATTTTAACAAGTTTATGCTTGTTTATGCTCAGATAGCCTTTGTAGAGGGAATGGTTTTACCTGAGATTTGAAAGACTAATAGGCATTAGTCAAAATGGACCAAGAAATCATGTCAGAGGAACAACCTATAAGAAAGCACTCCATACATTTAAGGGAATGCATTAACTAGTCAATCAGATCCTCTTTCTTTGGAAGTTTGAATGCAGGTTGCGTAGAGAAAAAGAAAAATTCGGGAGAATGGATACATGAATATGTATGGTCAAGCCCTTTCACTATTTATCTGAAACTATCACAAAATTGTTAATTGGCTATACTCCAATAAAAATGTTTTGGGTATAAATAAAAAAAAAGAATTCAAGGAATAGCAAAGCAAGCAGAGAAATAGAAAGAAACACAGTTACAAGATCATCTGCAGGCTTCAGTAATAGAAGCAATAGCAGATGGCTGCTTCTAAAAGAACAGTGTGACCAAATCACCAGAGAGCTTCTTGTTGGACAATAAGCATCACTGCCCATCATTGGGTCTGTTGCTGTATTCTAAGGGACATATGAAGTCTTTCTGTGCAGCTGTTATAAGAACTTATAAGTACTTTTCCCTTTCAGGAAGCAAACTCACCTTGGAAATGACTGAGAAATGAAAAGTTCAACTAGAGATCTTGAATCTGAGAATGTCTGAATGCAGTAGTTTAAATGATATCACCAGAAACAGAACTCCATCTCTTTCTCTCAATCTCCCAACCCTGATTTCTTTCCTTTCCTTTCCTTTGTGTCCTGAATGCAAACTTCCTCCAAGTGGTCCCCATAAGCAGCCTCAGTTTTCCATCTTACTAGCCATGGGCCCCCATTTTCCCAAGAGTTCTAGCAGTACTTTGGGTCTTGCACCCACCCATGAACTGATCACTGTGGCCAGCGACAGGTGGTCCTCCTATTGCTCTGTCCTAGGTCTTAAGTTCACCCTGGATCAAGGTCAGACTGACCCAATCACATGGACTGAGGAGTGGTTCCTCAGGGGAAAATTGAGACACACTCATCAGTAAGGGCTAAACGGAAGCTTAGAAGACAGAACCAGAAGCTCCCTTCCATAAATGGTGCCTGTGTGCCCTTCCCTCCCTCCATCTTTAAACAAGTTTATGCTTGTTTATGCTGATGTCAACTCAGCATGTCTCTGTGGGGTTATTTGTGTTTCTTTCTCTTTTTAAATTTTTTGCTCCTCATAGTCTAAAAGTTCCTGGGGAAAAACAATCATTTGAAAAATGGTCCTGTGTGAAATAGATTTTCAAAGGATAACATGCATTTTGTATATAGAAGGTGATGGTTATCCTTAAGAGTATACAGCTAAACTGGCCAAGTGTAAACCAAGCAGTGCAGCACTTCAAACCTATGAATACAGCATAGGCACAGCCAGTTTTCAGAGACTAAAGTAATTTAGAATTTCTCCCTCATCTTAAAGTTAGCTGGATGTCTTTTGTTATAAAAGGATCATTCCACCTTCTCCAACTTTAAGTGGAGTAATAAGCTTTAAATTGCCTAACGCAACAACTAAAGCAGAGTAAGTCACTTTAAAAACTGAGTTGGCCTGAAATTCAAAAATCATTAACAACCAATAGGCAATGTGTCAAGTATGATAACAGAAATAATATACAAAGATTTGATCCACTTGGAATTCAGAGTCTATTAGAGGAGAAAAATAAAAATACAAAATTACGGTACAATTTTTAACTACAACAAAGGTTGATACCAGGTGTAGACTCAGCACAGAGGAAAAAGTAATTGAAAATGGGAATGTGCGGTTTGGCAAGAACTCCAGGAGGAGGTGATCGCTAACCAAGATTTTGCCAGATGGATTCAGTAACTGATTCTGAGAAAAGGGCATTTGGTTGGTGGGTGAGGGGAGGGCACAGACCAAAACAAAGTCAAAGTCATGGTGCGACTGCTTTTGTGTTTTACAAACTACTAGTGCAGAAATGGAAAATGGGAGCTTAGGGAGCAGCAAAAGATGACACTGGTATGACAAGCAGTTACTTGAGCATGTCTCATCCAATCAACTGAACAAGTCTATGGTAACACTATTTCAGATGGTGAGAGTCTAAACCTTTGACAACAGGGCACTGATTAAATATACAGCAGAACACTAAATATTGACCCAAAATGATGCTGCAAAAGGCTCGTGTTAGAGGAGGAGAGAGAGAAGGAGGAAAAATGGAAAAGGAAGGAAGGAGGGCAGGAAGGAGGAAAGGAAAGAAAACAAGAGAAAAGAAGAACAAGCAAGGAGAGAAGAGGGCTTCCCTGGTGGCGGGGTAAAGAGCCCGCCTTGCAGTACAGGGGGCTCCGGTTCAATCCTGGCCTGGGAAGATCCCACCTGCCGCGAAGCAGCTGGGCTGGTGCATCCAACTATGAGCCAGCGCTCTGCAACGAGAGAGGCCGCTGCATTGGGAGACCCACACAGGCTGAAGAATAAAGATGGATGAAAAATAAATAAATAAAAATCAATAAAAAGAGACCAAAATTAAAAAAAAATACAGAAAGGGGAGAAGAAAGAAGGGGGAGAGAAGAAAGGAATGGAAATAGGTAGAAACCTGACTCACATGACTTGCCCGATTTGAAAGGCAGTCAGGTAATATCAAAAAGGACCTTACAGTCAGTCTTCAGTATTTATATACTGAATCTCTGTGAAAGAAACTGCTAATGACTGATCCTAAAGCCTACTTTTCTTCTCTAATAGCAGAACTTTGGTTTTGATTGGGGCACCAGGACATCTAGCCTAGAAACAAAAGCAACGTCTTTCAGTTTTACAGCCTCCTTGGGTGATATACTGAAAAACGATTGATACTTGAATTCAGAGTCTATTAGAGAGAAAATAAAAATACAAAATTACGGTACAATTTTAACTACAACAAAGGTTGATACCAGGTGTAGACTCAGCACAGAGGAAAAAGTAATTGAAAATGGGAATGTGCGGTTTGGCAAGAACTCCAGGAGGAGGTGATCGCTAACCAAGATTTTGCCAGATGGATTCAGTAACTGATTCTGAGAAAAGGGCATTTGGTTGGTGGGTGAGGGGAGGGCACAGACCAAAACAAAGTCAAAGTCATGGTGCGACTGCTTTTGTGTTTTACAAACTACTAGTGCAGAAATGGAAAATGGGAGCTTAGGGAGCAGCAAAAGATGACACTGGTATGACAAGCAGTTACTTGAGCATGTCTCATCCAATCAACTGAACAAGTCTATGGTAACACTATTTCAGATGGTGAGAGTCTAAACCTTTGACAACAGGGCACTGATTAAATATACAGCAGAACACTAAATATTGACCCAAAATGATGCTGCAAAAGGCTCGTGTTAGAGGAGGAGAGAGAGAAGGAGGAAAAATGGAAAAGGAAGGAAGGAGGGCAGGAAGGAGGAAAGGAAAGAAAACAAGAGAAAAGAAGAACAAGCAAGGAGAGAAGAGGGCTTCCCTGGTGGCGGGGTAAAGAGCCCGCCTTGCAGTACAGGGGGCTCCGGTTCAATCCTGGCCTGGGAAGATCCCACCTGCCGCGAAGCAGCTGGGCTGGTGCATCCAACTATGAGCCAGCGCTCTGCAACGAGAGAGGCCGCTGCATTGGGAGACCCACACAGGCTGAAGAATAAAGATGGATGAAAAATAAATAAATAAAAATCAATAAAAAGAGACCAAAATTAAAAAAAAATACAGAAAGGGGAGAAGAAAGAAGGGGGAGAGAAGAAAGGAATGGAAATAGGTAGAAACCTGACTCACATGACTTGCCCGATTTGAAAGGCAGTCAGGTAATATCAAAAAGGACCTTACAGTCAGTCTTCAGTATTTATATACTGAATCTCTGTGAAAGAAACTGCTAATGACTGATCCTAAAGCCTACTTTTCTTCTCTCTTAATAGCAGAACTTTGGTTTTGATTGGGGCACCAGGACATCTAGCCTAGAAAAACAAAAGCAAGTCTGTTCTTCCTGGCTAGATGCTCATTTTCACAGCCTCCTTGGGTGATCTAGTGACTGAATTCTGGTCAACGACTTGGAAATAGGAGAGTGGGTTCTTATCCAGGACTGTGGGGCAGTCCGGCCACATCCTATAGCCTTCTACACAAGAATGCTGCAATGCGCCACTTAAGATGGCGCCTAGTGGAGCCTCTCACGCACGAGCCCTGACCGCACTTTGCAGCCTCCAGTTTAGGAGCATCGTCATGTTTTCACAAAGATGGCGCCTGGTGGATGTAGGGGGGTGTGGTTTAAGGCGTGTGCATATTGCTCTGATAGGTTGTTCCTAGTTTCCGTGCTCGTGATCAGTGCATGCTTCCCTTGCATTCCTATGGTTTCGGAAGCGCGTGCGCATCTGACCTTTTACATGATTGGCTTATGAGTAGCTCCTTCCTGTTTCTGTGTAGTATAAATACCCCCTTGTTTCCCCAATAAAATGAGACTTGATCAGACTCCTGTCTTGTCTCTATTTCTCGTGTCTCTTGTCCTCTCAATTCCCACTACCCCACCTTTAGGGCCTGCGTTGACGAATCCTAGGTCTGCGCTGATGAAGCCCGCGGGTCGGGACAGGTTCTGGAAAAATTTTTTTCCTGCATTAAAAGAATATATTCTCTTTTCCACTGGAATTCTTTTCTTCCTATCATAGAGGAAGAAAAAGAAAAACTTTTTCCCTCTGTCCTCCTAGGGTCTCTAAGTGGGGCCTGACAATTAGACAGTGAAAATACATATTAATAAGAGAAAAGGAAACAGAGTTTATTATTATGGATGCACATCAGGCATAGATGCAGAAGAAGCTCAGTGATGAGTAACTCAAAGGGGTGGTGAGAACTTGGGCTTATAGAGCATTTTCACAAAAACAATAAATTTGTATAGAAATGACAATACAAAGGAAAAAGGGATTTAGGCTTGTAGGGGCAACAAACTGTGGGAAGGCCAATATTAGGAGGAAACCTAATTTTAATAGGATTTGTGTGTCTATTTATCTTTGTGCCAGCTTTCTGTCCTCTTCATGGCCTTAAACTACCCCAGGAGAAGGAATTTAGGGTAATCCTCACGACTCAGAAGTATCTGCTTTTAGTCAGATAAGGGAAACTCCAAGAAGGCTTCTTTCTGCGTCTGTTGATTCTCCTTTTCCTCCAGCTCAAAATAATCATTATGACAAAGTCGCATATTTGAATCCCCTATGCTGTCTTGAATGTGGTTTGTAAGGATAGGATTTTTAAAGCAATGGCAGTCATTTTATAACCATGCCATGATAAGAATCTATTTAGACTTCTGTACTGGGCAGAATGGGCTTCTCGGGTGGATCATGGTTAAGAATTTGCTTGTCAATGCAGGAGACGCTGGTTTGATCCCTGGGTCAGGAAGATCCCCTGAATAAGGAAATGGCAACCCACTCCAGTATTCTTGCCTGGGAAATCCCATGGACAGAGAAGTCTGGTGGGCCACAGTTCATGGCCTTTCAAAAGAGTTGGACACGATTTAGCAACTAAAGAACAACAATAGGGCTTCCCTGGTGGTCCAGTGGGTAAGGACACCGCCTTGCAGTGCAAGGGGCGCCGGTTCGAGCCCTGGCCTGGGAAGATCCCATGTGCCGCGGAGTGGCTGGACCAATGTGTCCAATTGCCAAGCCGAAGCTCTGGAGCGCATGCGCCCAGAGCCTGTGCTCTGCGACAACAGATGCCACCGCAATGGGAGGTCCACACGGGCCAAAGCACAAAGATGGATGAAACTAGACAAATGAAAGACCAGTGGAAGTGGCCCGCCCACCCCCCTCCCTTCCCACCCCCGCCAAAATAAATAAATAAATAAATGTTTTAAAAAAAAAAAAAAAAGAACAACAATAGCTGGGCAGAATGCATGGATATATAAAAAAGTTCTAGTCCCTGAGCCAGAAAAAGTGTAATACAAAGTATCAAGATGGACACATATGAACCAACTAGAGAACAATTACAAAAGAACTTAACAGTTTTACTCAGCACCAACTAACGCAGTATTGATGGTGGTGCTCCAGAGTCTACCATGGCTAACTTCATACAGCCAATATTGCTTGCCAATCCAGCTCAACTGATGGAGTTTTTAGGGAAAAATGTAACATTTAGAGAAGATTCTCATCTGTTTTTTTTTTTTTTTAAATAGAGTGCTGCCCCTGTTTAAACAGCCCTAAGAGCTTTCATTCAGATAAGGAAACTCAAGAAGGCTTCTTTCTCGTCTGTTGATTCTCCTTTTCCTCCAGCTCAAAATAATCATTATGACAAAGTCGCATATTTGAATCCCCTATGCTGTCTTGAATGTGGTTTGTAAGGATAGGATTTTTAAAGCAATGGCAGTCATTTTATAACCATGCCATGATAAGAATCTATTTAGACTTCTGTACTGGGCAGAATGGGCTTCTCGGGTGGATCATGGTTAAGAATTTGCTTGTCAATGCAGGAGACGCTGGTTTGATCCCTGGGTCAGGAAGATCCCCTGAATAAGGAAATGGCAACCCACTCCAGTATTCTTGCCTGGGAAATCCCATGGACAGAGAAGTCTGGTGGGCCACAGTTCATGGCCTTTCAAAAGAGTTGGACACGATTTAGCAACTAAAGAACAACAATAGGGCTTCCCTGGTGGTCCAGTGGGTAAGGACACCGCCTTGCAGTGCAAGGGGCGCCGGTTCGAGCCCTGGCCTGGGAAGATCCCATGTGCCGCGGAGTGGCTGGACCAATGTGTCCAATTGCCAAGCCGAAGCTCTGGAGCGCATGCGCCCAGAGCCTGTGCTCTGCGACAACAGATGCCACCGCAATGGGAGGTCCACACGGGCCAAAGCACAAAGATGGATGAAACTAGACAAATGAAAGACCAGTGGAAGTGGCCCGCCCACCCCTCCCTTCCCACCCCGCCAAAATAAATAAATAAATAAATGTTTTAAAAAAAAAAAAAAAAGAACAACAATAGCTGGGCAGAATGCATGGATATATAAAAAAGTTCTAGTCCCTGAGCCAGAAAAAGTGTAATACAAAGTATCAAGATGGACACATATGAACCAACTAGAGAACAATTACAAAAGAACTTAACAGTTTTACTCAGCACCAACTAACGCAGTATTGATGGTGGTGCTCCAGAGTCTACCATGGCTAACTTCATACAGCCAATATTGCTTGCCAATCCAGCTCAACTGATGGAGTTTTTAGGGAAAAATGTAACATTTAGAGAAGATTCTCATCTGTTTTTTTTTTTTTTTAAATAGAGTGCTGCCCCTGTTTAAACAGCCCTAAGAGCTTTCATTCAGAAAGGAAACAGACTATCAAAAAAGCACTGTGTTGGACACCTGGCTTTAGTCTTGGTAAAGGCACTGAACAACTGTGGGACATCACAAAGTTTATTGAAACATCTAGGATTTTGATTCCTGATTTATAAATTAGAGCTAATGATTCATTCAGTTTACTGAGCCCTTAATAAATGGGCATACTGTTTAAGGCAATAGAGATTTAACAGTGAAAAAATAGACAAAGTCCCTGCCCTCAAAAACAGTAAATGTACAATAAACAGATATATACCCTATCAGAATGCAGTAGGAAATTGATGGAAACACATAGAACACGCCTGGGAGGATAGGAAGAATGACAGGTAGGTGGGGAGGGAGCTGTTCTTTTATACAGAGTGGGTGAGAACATATATTTGACAGGAAGGTTGCGTGCCCTTCCCCTCATGGTGTGAAGGGTGTATGTGTTTATGTGTCTGTGAGTTCATTGGTATGCTTCTCTGGGGTCAGAGAGGAGAAAGTCAAATAACTGAAAATATAGAAAACCTACTTGGTGAATTTCTTGACACTATGTGAACATAAGGTATTATTATTGTCATTACTAGTTCAGGTTAAGTCTGAACTCCATAACTCGATACTTAAGATCCTTTACAATGCAATTTTCTAACCTATCTTTCCAGTTTTATCTCCACCCCACTGTATAAACCTAACTCCCAAGTAAAAATTTCAGTTTAATTCACTTGGCCATTAATCATGTACCAACTCACGTTGCTTCTCCTACTGTTTCTTCTGTTCACATTCTTTTCCCATAAATACTCATTTTCCATAAATTCCGTGTTCCTAACAATATGTTAAATTTGTGCATGTCAATATTTCTATAAGTTCCTTGAGGTGTTCAATAGTATGATTTGGCTTTACTTCATGTACTGGTATCCTATTTATCAAAACTAACGCAGTATTGATGGTGGTGCTCCAGAGTCTACCATGGCTAACTTCATACAGCCAATATTGCTTGCCAATCCAGCTCAACTGATGGAGTTTTTAGGGAAAAATGTAACATTTAGAGAAGATTCTCATCTGTTTTTTTTTTTTTTTAAATAGAGTGCTGCCCCTGTTTAAACAGCCCTAAGAGCTTTCATTCAGAAAGGAAACAGACTATCAAAAAAGCACTGTGTTGGACACCTGGCTTTAGTCTTGGTAAAGGCACTGAACAACTGTGGGACATCACAAAGTTTATTGAAACATCTAGGATTTTGATTCCTGATTTATAAATTAGAGCTAATGATTCATTCAGTTTACTGAGCCCTTAATAAATGGGCATACTGTTTAAGGCAATAGAGATTTAACAGTGAAAAAATAGACAAAGTCCCTGCCCTCAAAAACAGTAAATGTACAATAAACAGATATATACCCTATCAGAATGCAGTAGGAAATTGATGGAAACACATAGAACACGCCTGGGAGGATAGGAAGAATGACAGGTAGGTGGGGAGGGAGCTGTTCTTTTATACAGAGTGGGTGAGAACATATATTTGACAGGAAGGTTGCGTGCCCTTCCCCTCATGGTGTGAAGGGTGTATGTGTTTATGTGTCTGTGAGTTCATTGGTATGCTTCTCTGGGGTCAGAGAGGAGAAAGTCAAATAACTGAAAATATAGAAAACCTACTTGGTGAATTTCTTGACACTATGTGAACATAAGGTATTATTATTGTCATTACTAGTTCAGGTTAAGTCTGAACTCCATAACTCGATACTTAAGATCCTTTACAATGCAATTTTCTAACCTATCTTTCCAGTTTTATCTCCACCCCACTGTATAAACCTAACTCCCAAGTAAAAATTTCAGTTTAATTCACTTGGCCATTAATCATGTACCAACTCACGTTGCTTCTCCTACTGTTTCTTCTGTTCACATTCTTTTCCCATAAATACTCATTTTCCATAAATTCCGTGTTCCTAACAATATGTTAAATTTGTGCATGTCAATATTTCTATAAGTTCCTTGAGGTGTTCAATAGTATGATTTGGCTTTACTTCATGTACTGGTATCCTATTTATCATCACTCTGATAGTTATTATGCTTGGGAATTTGGTGTTATACTCAATTTTGTGTGAGTTTTGAATTGTCTTATTCATCATGGAACAACATACCTTTGAGAAGCAAATTTTTTTAAAGCCTCTGTATTGCTAAAGTGAGTCTATAACTGTCATTAGGACTTCCCCAAGGATTACCTCAGTGTCATCCAGACCAATAAGCATCTCCTAATCCCATCTATCCTCTTCATGACCACAATCCTAGGAATCCTCTTGGTTTTTTCACGGCCTTGGGGTATTTCTTGCCAGTGTACATTTGTTATTATGTCTTGAATGACTTTCAAGTTAATTTTTCCATTGAAAGAACTTCCAAGTAGTCTGAGAAATCAAGCAGAAGAGAAGGATGAGTAACAGTAAAACTATCAGGTAAGTACTAATGAAGTTTTGGTAGACATAACGACTCTACCAAAATAGCTAATCCTTGGGACCTCTGACTATGTTACCTTGTATCACAAAAGAGCCTTTGTGGATGTGAATAAATTAAGGATTTTGAGATGGGGATATTATTCTGGTTATCTAGACTGACCCAACATAATCACAAGAGTCTTTTTACAAGGGGTGCTGGAGAGGCAGTTTCAATCCTTGGGTTGGGAAGATCCTCTGGAGAAGGGAATGCATCCCACTCCCGCATTCCTGCCTGGAGAATTCCATGGACAGAGGAACTTGGTGAGCTACAGTACCTGGGGTCAGACACAACTGAGCCACACACACACACACACACACGCATACACACACACCCCCCCCTGGACTGCAACATTCTTTGCACAAGAGCCAAGACACATGCTTAGAATCCTTCTCAATCCACCTTTAAGAAGTTGTAGTCAATCACCTGCAGCTGATACGAAAGAAGAAACTTAAAATCCCTGAGCTAACAGTTCCTTGGCCAGCTGCACAGACACCCCATGAGTTTGTTAGTTACAGGAGATCCACAGGCCCACCCCAGGCCTACTGAGCCAGAATCTTCGTTTTAACCAGATTGCCAGGTGTTTCCCCTGTGTAAGAGTATATATTTTGCTGTGTTTTGGATTCCAGCTGTGTAGTTACTACTGTGTGACCTGAAGCAACGTGTCTAAATCATTGAAGCCTCAGTTTTCTCATCAGTAAAGTGGAAACTAACACTCACTTCACTGCGTCGTTAGGAGAATTACAGAGGCTACATATAAGGCATTTCTCACAGTGCCTGCCAACAAATACTCAGTGAACATCACCTTTTTTCACTTCCATTTGCTTCATCTACAGATGCTAACCGTACTACACATTCTTTCAGTGTTGCTGGAGCCGCTTTGAGTGGACGCTTTCCAAAGCCATCCACGCCCAGGGGAGGGGAGTTGGGGCGATGCGGACAGGGGGCAGAAGCACTGTCAGCAATGCCATCTGCAAATACAGCATATACGGTACTTTTTGCAACACAGAGAAAACGTCCGGTGGTCTCCTTGCTTTGAGATCTTCTCTGCACTTGCCTCTACTAGAAACCGTCTGCTGGAGTCTAGACACAGTCATGGAGTCCGGTGACCTGTGGGAGGGAGCAAGGGCCAGAATTCCTGTTGAGTCGCTCTGGGCCCCAGCCCTCTACCTTAATCCCCTTCCTAACTTTACCCCAGTCCAAGCCTGGCTGCCCCCTGGCCCGCGGCAGCCGCCGCCAGTAACCGCTTGCCCGGGGAAGGGAAGGCTGGGTCGGGGCGCGGTGGGGGCGGAGCTCAGCGTCCTGCTGCTGCCGCCGCCGGTGCTGCCGGTGCCGCCGGTGCCGCCGCCGCCGCCTGCACTCCTGCCGACCCTTTCTCGGACGCTCCGGCGGGGCAGCCCTGCCTCGCGAGGACAGATGCGCGCAAGCCGAGCCTGACCGAGGAGCAGTCGGGCACGTGAACTCCCACCTCCAGCTTGGCTCCGCGCCCGGCGGCGGCGGCAGCAGCGACTGCAGCCCCAGGGAGGGGGTGGCCCCCGCGGTCTCCGCCCGGCTCCTGCGCGCCGCCTCTGCTCTTTGCATAGTAATTTCAGTTCCTGCTAGCTCCCAGCTTGCTGCCGGAACAGGTCTGAAAAGGACCGTCTCTCCCGAGCCCGCCTGAGCCATCGGTGTGGCACCGGGAGCCGCTGCGTGGGATATGCGACGGGAAGCCCTCGGCAAAGCGCAGGCAGCGGCCCCGCCACGCCGGGAAGAGCCGGGCGACAGCAGGTAGGCAGTCGGGGCCGCGGAGGAGACGCCCCCCGCGCCACCTCTGGCCAGCTTCCCACCCTGGGAGACCACAGCTTTGCGGTGTGCTCGGTACTAATAGGGGATGAATTCGGTCCCACATTTTGCCAGGTGATTCTTTTTGCCTGTTGCTCTGGTTTCCATCCCGTCTTGAGCTCTGGGAGGGGCCGCCTTTCTTGCAGGTGATGAATTTCTCGGCAAGGTCATTGCTCCCTTAGGCTCTGCCTTTGAAGGTAAATGGAGCGAAGACGCCTGTTGTTCTACTTCTCGGAGGAGAGGGGTCTGCATATTGTGAATATCCAGATAGGGGTGCGGGTTTGTGTGTGTGTGTGTGTGTGTGTGTGCGCGCGCGTGTGTGTCTGTTTGGCAGTACTACAAATGCATTTTTTCTCATTTTCCTACACTTATTCCCTTTAAGGTCAGCATACTATCATTATATATAATACACATGCTCTTGTGAGCGTGTTTATACCCACATTACATACATAGTTTTTCTTGAGATAGGCAAGAGAGAGAAGGGCAGGCAGAGGTTGATAAAGGGAAGTAATTGTAGAGACCTGTTCAGTATCAAAGGTGAACTTTGGAACCACATTAAATCAGGTAGACTAGAAGCTAAAACGGTTCTTTGGAGATGGATTTTAGGAAAGAAACCTCTGAAAAAACACTGTCGGCTAATACACACAACAGATCCTTATGCCATTCAGGCAGATCTAAAAGATACAGGCAGAATTTCAGATGCAACAATGGACAGTGAAAAGAGTAGGTTTTAAAGGGGGAGGGGGAGGATTTAGACACTGGAAACTGAATTTCGTCTGGTAGGGGTGGTAGAAAGGCAGCAAAGTCCAGTCAGATTTAAAGGACTTTTTAGAGGGGCCTCCGGAGACATCTGGGCTTGGAGTGTAGATAGTTCAAAGTTAAGAAGATGTAA
Organism: Tragulus kanchil; assembly: GCA_022376925.1. Classification (NCBI taxonomy): domain Eukaryota; kingdom Metazoa; phylum Chordata; class Mammalia; order Artiodactyla; family Tragulidae; genus Tragulus; species Tragulus kanchil. Next base: position 93,372,277 of record JAIOJX010000025.1, read on the forward strand.
ATGACCAGAGACCAGCATAGGTGGTGGGAAAAGACAATGGTTTGGAGGGGGAGGGGAGAAAGACGGCTCTGAAAGTCACCAAGAAGCAACTGCCTTTTATTAAGGTATCCTCTTCTTCCTGTTAAGGCAATCCCTTGGATATGCTCCATCTATTAAGAAATATTTTTCACACTACATTTGTTAAAGATTCATTGGACCATGTTTGCATTTTGTTTTTGCAAAGAATCTGGGTCATGGTGGGACTGGAAGAAACTGAAGTGTTTACAGCACCAGCAAGATTTGGAGAGAGAGTTGATTAAGGCTTTAGTTTCATGAAATATTTACACATCTCTTGCGTGGGCTTTTGTTTTCTCTTGTTGGTGCTGCTGCATATTTTACTTTGATAATGCTTTGAGTGTACTTCTCCCGAATGTGCTTATTTTCTAGTTATAAACTCTTCTTTCTTTTCCATTGTGTTCAGCACTGGCCTGCCCTGAGTACCAGCTGTGGGAATTAAGATACATGAGTCACAGCATAAAGAAGAAATGTTTTCTGTTCCTTTTAGGGAATGGCAGGAGTTTGTATTAGGGAATACTCTTTTCAAATAAAATCATGAACAAAATTTTTCAATTTTTAGTGTGTTGGAGGGGGAGGGTAGGTTGTTGATTCACAAACAGAAAAAAGGTCCTAACAGCCATGGCAAGCCTAGATGTTATATCAGTGGAATTTATTTTGAAAATAGTGCAAAGGAGTGTCTGAAGATCATTGTAGAATGTTTTAGTGCATGAGGTTTCACCTAATCACTGACTAGATTTTTATGAAAATGATGACAAAGTCAAATGTGGAGGGCATTATGCTAAGTGAAATGTCACACTGAAAAAGACAAATGCTGTATTATAATCACTTATATATGAAAACTAATAAATACAACAAACTAGTGAATATATATTTAAAAAATGTGCAAAGCTTCATGTGGGGGCACAGAGACCTGAATCCTAATATGAATCAGAACCACCTCAACTGGAGGACAGGCTGGGTTAGCACCAGCAGTTTTAAAATCTGTTGTTTTTTAAATTGTCTCAATACACTTGCCCAATATACTTATTTGTCCCTTCAAAATATCCTTGTTTGTGCCCTAAATAAACTTGAAAGACTATTAGACATAGCCATCCTTCACTATATAAATTTCCAGTCACAAAATCTGCAGCATTCAGGGAAACACTAAAATCAATCACAAAGTCATGAAAGATTGGTCTTGAGGGGTCAGGACAATTCCGGTCCCAAATTACACTCAAGCTTTTTTAGTGGTTGTTCTTACGCAGTTGCTTGTTGATCCATTTATGCCTTCTCTGTACTGTCATCCTGAGTTCAGCCTGGTCCTAGATTGTGGAAGAGAAGAATCTCAGCCTGGAGAACTTGGGAGGGAGGGAGGAACAGCTAGTTAAGTGCTCTGATGGGGAGCACGGGGCACTATGAAAGTCACGTTGTCAGGGAGGGGAAGAATAAGGGCAGTTCCCAGGGATTTGAAGGATGAGGAACTAGCCTGGTAAAGAGGAGAAAGAAGGGCATTCCTTATATAAGGACCAAAATGTACAGAGGCCCACGAAGAACAAGCAGTTCTAGGCAGTTGAAAAACTGAGGAGGGAAAGATGGAAAGATAGGGATGGAGAAGGAACTGGATCCATCTTCAAACTGAATTCTAAAAGAGCTGTTAACTCAGCTGGTCAGGATACCATTTGATCCAGGCGAGTTAGGTAAATCCATTCATATTGCTCTGTGTTGTTCACATCATCCAAGTTTATCTCTTTCAAATATCCAAAAAACATATTTACCTTAATTTACAATAGCCTGACTAAAAGGGAGCTATGTCCTTTAGAAAGCCAGAATTCTCAGTGCCTCTCAGTTTCTTCATCCCTGAAATGTCTACCACCTACTGTGCTTATTATGAAAATAAAAGAGAATGAGGGAATGGAGATTTGAGTTTTATAGAAATTAAGGGAATCTTATCATTATGTCCAGCAGTACTTGGGGCAAAAGAATGAAAAATACTGTATATTCCAAGCATTTAATTGTCCCAGATGACTCCCAAAGGCAAAAAAGAAAGTTAATTTAGGAAATGTCAGAGGCCAGTGGCCACAGATAATTATAAATTTTTTTTTTTAAGTAAAGGAAATGTCTAGACCAATCTCAGAGCCATCAATAAGTGCCCTTTTAGAACTAGTCACAACCCATTGTGAGGTCAATTTATTGGGTCTGACAGCATTTTTATTTTCAAAGAAAAAATAGAGTGAGACAATAGAAGGATGAATTAAGACTTTTCTTTGAACTTTTAAATATATATATATACACACTGGACTATGATAAAACATAGTTTATTATGTGCCACATTTCAAAAAGCCTGAAAGCTCTTGCTTTAAGTGATACAAAGAAAAGATGCTTCCAGTTTGCAAGTCACCAAGAGATCTACTACACAAGCATTTATGCCATATTCTAAATAGCATACTTGTCTTGAGAAAGGCAAGGCATTATAATTTACCAGTAAATTCATGGTAGTAAAGTCAGAAGAGACTCTCGGGGACTGAATGAATTTAGAAAAGTTCAAAGTGGAGATGGAAATTTGAAGTAGTTTATGCAAAATGAAAGGATCTTGGTGCACCATGAAAAAGGGGTGGAGATACAGGGAGGAAGAAGGAAAGAAGGAGGTGGGGTAATACCAGGTTTAGAATCATTTCGAAAAGAAGAAAAAAATGAATATCAAGTTGAGGCAAGAGAATTACAGCAGAATTTCTGTTTAAACTAAACTAAGATTCAAAAATTGTTGTTTTCTATCTAAGGTTTCTTTTTCCAATCCTACTACTTTAAGAAATCTAGACAGAAAGGCCATAATGTCAGTCATTCATCTGTATTTCCTGCCATATTTTTATTTCTTTTGCAATAACTTACTGGCTAAATCTTGCTTCAAATGAAGTTAATAGTTGAAGCACTGAAATTATGATATACCACAATATAGCATGATTATGATTATTTTCTCAGAACACAAATAACAGTCATTGGCACAGAGGGGCAAAGGTGATCAAGTAATTGTCATACATGGAACAAACCCTTCTGTTTTCAACTCTTCTTTCCTGGGTGCCTTATAGCTGTAGTGCCCCCTGCTAATCACAGCTCTGTGTAGTGCCCCATGCGAATGGCAGCTCTGTGAGGACAAATCAGACCACATGATATTCAGAATCCCAAAAAGAAAGACAGAAACTGCCAGATTTTCTTTTACAAGTTCTATGACTTGCCCATCATTTTAGCTAAATCTGTAAATAGTCTTTATGCACTTTAAGAAATTACCATCAGAGTGTTTTGCTGTCACTAAACAATTATTTTGAGAAGATAAACTTAGAGAAGAAAGTGTTTGACCTGTGTTTCTGAAAACTTTTGATGGGTTTCTCTCAGTTCTTGCTATCTTTCCTAATCAATGAAATACTCCTATGATATTGATATCCTCTTGAATAAAGCTGTACCTTTAACCAGAAGAACAATTGCGGGTTAAAATTAGACTGTCATGTGTTTCAATTAGTTGATCTGGAAGGCAATCAAATATGGAAATTCACTTTTTATAAATACGTCCTGGCCTTGTCTTCCATCTTTCTCCACTTTAGAATGTTCACATGGTGATAATCTCACTTTATTGCGTGAGTCAAGGTTGGGATAATAAAATCATTTAGAGCCACATTTAAATTGAAAAAGTATTTGTTAAATTTCATGGGGGGACTTCCCTGATGGCCCAGTGGTTAAGACTGTGTTCCCAGTGCAGTGGGGCCAGGGTTCAATCCCTGATCAGGGAACTGGATCCCACATGCCTCAACTAAGACCCAGCACAACCAAATAAACAAATAAATAAATAAAAATTTCATGGGGAAGACATATATATATGTCTATATACAAGTACATATGGACATATATATATATATACACATATGTGTATATATATCTGTATATATGCACACATACGGTTACAATTCAAATTACTGTCTTGAATGCCATTGAGAAAAAATTTCACAACTCTTGATCGGGGCGTGTTACAGTTGGCAATACAGTAGCCACTTTCTAATTGTTCATGTCTGTAATTAGACTGTCAGCTTTATTTTGAAGCTAGCAGCATAACTGAGGGCCTGAATTATTATTTCCAGTCCGTATAAATGACCCACAGTTGGAGGGTTAGCTGCTGTGACCTATAGAATCTGAATCTGTCAGTAAGGCTTAGAAATCTGTATTCTGTAATAGTTCACAAAAGATTTCAATCTCCAGTCATGGAGACCCCTGTTTAGTCCTGCCTTTACTTACAAGGAAGTAGAGAGATTACAGATGAGTCCCAAACAAGTTAATAAATTGGTCTAAGTCACTGTTAGGACTGGAGCAAAGCAATCTAGACCTTCTCTTTCTAACTCTACGCTGATTGTCCACACAGGGAAGGAGGAGCAGGACCTGAAGTGAGGGTCTCAAGAGCTCCTGAGTAGTAAGAGGCGGGAAATCAAATTACTCCTGCAGTCCTTCCTCCCAGATTGTGAGTCAGTACAGTGATCTCTGTCTCAAGGGTCTGATAAGGCAGGAAAATTGTGGGGATCAGCTATGTGGTCTGAGACCAGACACTTTCTTGGCCTCACAAACCAGATTCAATTTTAAAATATTAATTCTTGGGTCCTAAACCCCGTGGATATCCAAGCCATCCCTAGGAAGATTGCTTTAGTTGGTAGTCATAGTCTGTGACACTGGCAGACTCAAGCACGACCTGAAAAAACTCAAGACTAGAGAGCAAAAATCTACAAAGTCACAAGGACCTCTAGGGACCTGTTGCTAATTCAGTAATGGACAGCTGGATAGAAAACTCCAGAGCTACTTTAAAAAATCAGGTTTTCATCTACTTACTTTCTGGAGGGAAAGAAGTTGCAGAGAATCCTTCTTTTTAAAAATTGTAAATGATCCAACAAAGTGAGAGATCTCGTTTGGGGGAATAATCAAGATGTTTTATGTGGATAGATTCGTGATTGTTTCTTTCAGGATATTGACTTCTAAATAGACTCAAATTAAACTAACCATATTGTGTCTATGAGAGACTCTTTCTTTATAACATAAAACTTTGAGTAAATGAAATGCTTGAGGGAGTTAAGTGTTTGTGTTCAGTATATTTTCTAAGCAATCGGAGCATCTTTTTGTTTCAATTCTTATTGAACATTTTTCTGAAATCTAATATCCTATGCCTGTGTGTCTGCCTTAATAAGGACAAAATGGCAAATATTATCAGGATTCAGACTTTGGCATCCCTCTTGGTTTTTATTCTGAATTATAGTTGTGTAGAACAGGGCTGTTGAATATAATATAGGATTTTTAAACAATTTTTCTTTTTTATTTCTGATATAGGATCCTCCAGCCCTGTTTAGTCCTGCCTTTACTTACAAGGAAGTAGAGAGATTACAGATGAGTCCCAAACAAGTTAATAAATTGGTCTAAGTCACTGTTAGGACTGGAGCAAAGCAATCTAGACCTTCTCTTTCTAACTCTACGCTGATTGTCCACACAGGGAAGGAGGAGCAGGACCTGAAGTGAGGGTCTCAAGAGCTCCTGAGTAGTAAGAGGCGGGAAATCAAATTACTCCTGCAGTCCTTCCTCCCAGATTGTGAGTCAGTACAGTGATCTCTGTCTCAAGGGTCTGATAAGGCAGGAAAATTGTGGGGATCAGCTATGTGGTCTGAGACCAGACACTTTCTTGGCCTCACAAACCAGATTCAATTTTAAAATATTAATTCTTGGGTCCTAAACCCCGTGGATATCCAAGCCATCCCTAGGAAGATTGCTTTAGTTGGTAGTCATAGTCTGTGACACTGGCAGACTCAAGCACGACCTGAAAAAACTCAAGACTAGAGAGCAAAAATCTACAAAGTCACAAGGACCTCTAGGGACCTGTTGCTAATTCAGTAATGGACAGCTGGATAGAAAACTCCAGAGCTACTTTAAAAAATCAGGTTTTCATCTACTTACTTTCTGGAGGGAAAGAAGTTGCAGAGAATCCTTCTTTTTAAAAATTGTAAATGATCCAACAAAGTGAGAGATCTCGTTTGGGGGAATAATCAAGATGTTTTATGTGGATAGATTCGTGATTGTTTCTTTCAGGATATTGACTTCTAAATAGACTCAAATTAAACTAACCATATTGTGTCTATGAGAGACTCTTTCTTTATAACATAAAACTTTGAGTAAATGAAATGCTTGAGGGAGTTAAGTGTTTGTGTTCAGTATATTTTCTAAGCAATCGGAGCATCTTTTTGTTTCAATTCTTATTGAACATTTTTCTGAAATCTAATATCCTATGCCTGTGTGTCTGCCTTAATAAGGACAAAATGGCAAATATTATCAGGATTCAGACTTTGGCATCCCTCTTGGTTTTTATTCTGAATTATAGTTGTGTAGAACAGGGCTGTTGAATATAATATAGGATTTTTAAACAATTTTTCTTTTTTATTTCTGATATAAGTGTGCTTTCTCATGATACACTTAAAAATTTTTGTTGTTGTTCAAAAATGCAAAAGATATTTGATTCATGTGGCTTTTACTTTGTTAGACTCTGGTCTTTTCCTTTGCCATTATATCATTTTGGAATTCTTATTTCCTCATCTGAAGTTCATCTCTCAATCCCCTGAAAACATGGTTTAAAGCTCAGTTAATTCAGCAAATTCTCCATGCTTCTTCAAACCTGTCTTCAACTATTTTATACATGAATTTTTTTAAAAAAATATTGCCCTCTTTTATTGTTTTTTATTTATTTATTTTCATCAATCTTTATTCTTTGGCCTGTGTGGGCCTCCCATAGCAGTGGCCTCTCTCGGTGCGTCGGATCTGGGCACATGAGCTCCAGAGTACTGGCTTGTAATAGGACACACCAGCCCTGCCATTCCATGGCACATGGGATCTTCCCGGGCCAGGGATCAAATCGGCGCCCCTTACACTGCAAGGTGGACTCTTTACTCACTGAACCACCAAGTAAGCCTATTTTATACATGAATTTTTAGTTTATTCTTACTTGTGTTGTTCTCTAAGCATGCCTTTCTTTGAATCCTACAAACTATTTCTCCTTGAAATATGCAGGCAGAAATGAAGTGACTAGAATTTTAATGCTGATGAGAATTTTAATGAGAGCCATGGTTAATAAATCGATGTACATTCCCCCCTGCATACTTGAATGAGTAAAAATTGTTTATGACCAATGGGTGGGGAGGATCGGTCTTGTTTTCATGTTGAACAAATTCTGAAAGCAGTCAGTGAGCAGAAATCTGTCACTGTCAGGGTCAGGGGCCAAGCTCTGACTGAGTGAAAATACCTCTGCCTTCTTCTTTCACATGGGGGGATGATTTCTTGTCGACTTATGTAGATTCTCAGAGCCAGAGAATCCTTTGTCATGAGCATTTAAGGGAGCTAGTATACTTCACTTAAACTGCTCAGACAGGAGGATTTAGATGTGCTATGTGTGCATCTACTACTAAATTCTTTCAGTTGTGTCTGACTCTTGGAGACTGTACGGACTGTAGCCTGTCAGGCTCCTCTGTCCATGGATTTTCCAGGCATGAATGCTAGAGTGGGCTGTCATACCCTCCTCCAGGGGATCTTCCTGACACCAGAGTCAAACCCGAGTCTACTGCACTCCTGCATTATAGGCAGATTCTTTACTACTGAGTCATGGGGGAAGCCCGAAAATGTAGGTAACGGATCAGAAATTTAAAACTGGCAGTCTGTGGGGCCAGCAGGAAGATCATGTCCTATTTGGCCTGCAGCTATTTCTTTTTAATTAAGCCAATATTTAAAAATCAGAAGATCTATTATAAAAATGAAACACTGACCCACACTCTCTAAACCAGAGCTGAGTAAACAGTATTTGCCAACTCTTGATTACACTTAAGACTGCAATGATTCCTATTGTCTCCCTGATACTGAAATTTCATACAAGTCCCTTGTACTCAACAACTTCCCTTAATTGTGTGACTTATAGATACTGAGTTCTCAAAGCCTGAACTAGATGTTTTCTGAGTACCACTGAGCTCTCCCGTGCCCTGAGTGTGCTCATGAAATGAGTGTGCTCATGATGGGATATACCGAGTAGAGAGGTCATTGTGCAGAGTGTAGTTAATTCCCATAAACTATAATAAGAATCTAAACAGTTTTCATCATCAAAGTATGTAGATTCTATCAAAGGGTAATGCATACAAACTGAGTTGACCTGGTCTTTTGAGAACCGACTAGTGGAAATTTTTGTTTGTTTGCTTGCTTGCTTTTTATGGTACCACACTGCAAAATAAAAGCAAACAAAAATGTGATCTGTTATCAATTTTATAGTGAATTGCTTTATATATTGAAGTACAGGTGATTTATAATATGGCATTAGTTCAGGTATACAGTAAACTGATTCAGTTTTACAGTCTTCTTTTATGGGGGGGCCACTTCTATTGGTTTTTCATTCACTTACCTGTTTTGTTCTTTGGCCTGTGTGGGCCTCCCATCTCAGTGGCCTCTGTCACTGCAGAGCACCGGCTCTGGGCGCATGCGCTCCAGAGCTCCAGCTTGGTAGTTGGACACATCGGTTCAGCCACTCCAGGGCACGTGGGATCTTCCCAGGTCAGGGATCAAACTGGCACCCCTTGCACTGCAAGGTGGTGTCCTTACCCACTGGACCACCAGGGAAGCCCTGATTCAGTTTATATATATATATATGTATATATATATGTGAGTTTGTTTATGTGTGTGTGTGTGTATATATATATATATATATATACACACACACATATATCTATTCCTTTTCAGATTCTTTTTCCTTATAGATTATTACAAAATATTCAGTATAGTTCCCTGTGCTATAGAGTAGGTCCTTGTTGGTTAGCTTTATATATTTGTAGTGCACCATCTTTGTTTTATGTACAACTCTTTCTGTAGACACTACATGTGCATTTTCTCCTGAAAGCCCAAAGTACACAGTATTTGCCAACTCTTGATTACACTTAAGACTGCAATGATTCCTATTGTCTCCTGATACTGAAATTTCATACAAGTCCCTTGTACTCAACAACTTCCCTTAATTGTGTGACTTATAGATACTGAGTTCTCAAAGCCTGAACTAGATGTTTTCTGAGTACCACTGAGCTCTCCCGTGCCCTGAGTGTGCTCATGAAATGAGTGTGCTCATGATGGGATATACCGAGTAGAGAGGTCATTGTGCAGAGTGTAGTTAATTCCCATAAACTATAATAAGAATCTAAACAGTTTTCATCATCAAAGTATGTAGATTCTATCAAAGGGTAATGCATACAAACTGAGTTGACCTGGTCTTTTGAGAACCGACTAGTGGAAATTTTTGTTTGTTTGCTTGCTTGCTTTTTATGGTACCACACTGCAAAATAAAAGCAAACAAAAATGTGATCTGTTATCAATTTTATAGTGAATTGCTTTATATATTGAAGTACAGGTGATTTATAATATGGCATTAGTTCAGGTATACAGTAAACTGATTCAGTTTTACAGTCTTCTTTTATGGGGGGGCCACTTCTATTGGTTTTTCATTCACTTACCTGTTTTGTTCTTTGGCCTGTGTGGGCCTCCCATCTCAGTGGCCTCTGTCACTGCAGAGCACCGGCTCTGGGCGCATGCGCTCCAGAGCTCCAGCTTGGTAGTTGGACACATCGGTTCAGCCACTCCAGGGCACGTGGGATCTTCCCAGGTCAGGGATCAAACTGGCACCCCTTGCACTGCAAGGTGGTGTCCTTACCCACTGGACCACCAGGGAAGCCCTGATTCAGTTTATATATATATATATGTATATATATATGTGAGTTTGTTTATGTGTGTGTGTGTGTATATATATATATATATATATACACACACACATATATATATATTCCTTTTCAGATTCTTTTTCCTTATAGATTATTACAAAATATTCAGTATAGTTCCCTGTGCTATAGAGTAGGTCCTTGTTGGTTAGCTTTATATATTTGTAGTGCACCATCTTTGTTTTATGTACAACTCTTTCTGTAGACACTACATGTGCATTTTCTCCTGAAAGCCCAAAGTACACCTCAAGCTTTTAATGGACAGCGTATTCTGTTTGGTAGATCAGGCAGTTGAGAATAAACTGTCAAGGGTGGTATCAAGTCATAGCTGAATTTATGACTATGTCTGTACAACTGAGGAAGGGATATCTAACGATGGTATAGGTGTTGACTCCAAACCGTGGCTACAGCTGCCCAGATCCCCATGCAGTCTGACCACTAGACTGTGTGGAACGGCTCTGTTAATATGGCTGAAAATGAGGTGACTCTGTCAGGGTTGGTTGATTTGTGTTGCAAATGAAGACAAATGCCCTTTGGAGACAATGAGGTGGAAAACACAAGCAGACCCCTGAAGTAAGAAAGCTCTTTCCAGCTCTCTGAAATCTTTCCTACTTTCTCAACTCCAGCTGCCACTCTCCTTCCTCGTGCACACTTCATGCCTGCCACCCCCACATCGTGCCTCCCACTTCACTTCTAAAAACATCCTCGCACCTAATTATTAGTCCCAAAGTGTCGGTGCTTCAGCAGCTTCACCCCAAGAAGGCAGTGCTGAGAATAGTATCGATGGAAGCCAACGGAGGACATGGTGCTACATCGACTGTGTGCTTCCTTAGGACAGAGTGCATTTCCTTCTAGAATGTTGTCCAAGTGGTAGGCATCATGTCGCCTGAAGTGTATTGATAATATATACAAAGCCAGAGGTGTTCACATCCTTTAGGGATAATTTTTTCCTTAGTGATTTTAAGTAGTTTAAATTGACTTACACTGAAACTTTTATGCTCTCTTATGAAACTATCTTCCTTTTCCCCTGATGGTTATTTTGAAGTTTAAAATTGCAATGATGGATTGTTAAAGATCATCCCCCTGGGGTTTGTGGCTTTTGAGTGCTGAGTCCAGGTCTCAGGAAGGAATGATAAAAGTTAATAATCTGAATTGGACTGGGTTGAGGGTACATCAGTACTTCCTTGTGTTTGGCAAATCAAACAAAAACATTCCTCAAACTGGAAATAAGAATTTATTTATAGAGTAGGTCCTTGTTGGTTAGCTTTATATATTTGTAGTGCACCATCTTTGTTTTATGTACAACTCTTTCTGTAGACACTACATGTGCATTTTCTCCTGAAAGCCCAAAGTACACCTCAAGCTTTTAATGGACAGCGTATTCTGTTTGGTAGATCAGGCAGTTGAGAATAAACTGTCAAGGGTGGTATCAAGTCATAGCTGAATTTATGACTATGTCTGTACAACTGAGGAAGGGATATCTAACGATGGTATAGGTGTTGACTCCAAACCGTGGCTACAGCTGCCCAGATCCCCATGCAGTCTGACCACTAGACTGTGTGGAACGGCTCTGTTAATATGGCTGAAAATGAGGTGACTCTGTCAGGGTTGGTTGATTTGTGTTGCAAATGAAGACAAATGCCCTTTGGAGACAATGAGGTGGAAAACACAAGCAGACCCCTGAAGTAAGAAAGCTCTTTCCAGCTCTCTGAAATCTTTCCTACTTTCTCAACTCCAGCTGCCACTCTCCTTCCTCGTGCACACTTCATGCCTGCCACCCCCACATCGTGCCTCCCACTTCACTTCTAAAAACATCCTCGCACCTAATTATTAGTCCCAAAGTGTCGGTGCTTCAGCAGCTTCACCCCAAGAAGGCAGTGCTGAGAATAGTATCGATGGAAGCCAACGGAGGACATGGTGCTACATCGACTGTGTGCTTCCTTAGGACAGAGTGCATTTCCTTCTAGAATGTTGTCCAAGTGGTAGGCATCATGTCGCCTGAAGTGTATTGATAATATATACAAAGCCAGAGGTGTTCACATCCTTTAGGGATAATTTTTTCCTTAGTGATTTTAAGTAGTTTAAATTGACTTACACTGAAACTTTTATGCTCTCTTATGAAACTATCTTCCTTTTCCCCTGATGGTTATTTTGAAGTTTAAAATTGCAATGATGGATTGTTAAAGATCATCCCCCTGGGGTTTGTGGCTTTTGAGTGCTGAGTCCAGGTCTCAGGAAGGAATGATAAAAGTTAATAATCTGAATTGGACTGGGTTGAGGGTACATCAGTACTTCCTTGTGTTTGGCAAATCAAACAAAAACATTCCTCAAACTGGAAATAAGAATTTATTTAGGAGATGAAGTACAGAATGTGAGAAGGGGTTGGCAGAAGGCCCTGATTTAAGGAAGAAAGATGTTTGAATCATTTAGTAAGTTGGTATTGAGTACTTTATAAGTTAGACCCAGTGCTATGTGGTAGGGATTCAGAGTTGAACAAAACACAGCCTGAAATCTCAGGTAATTCCCAGACTACTGGATTAGATAAACTAATTGATATATGTGGCTCAGCAAAGTGGCAGTGGGTTCTTTTCTTGATCAGGGTCTCTGGGAATTCCCCCAGTAGCCTAACAACCAGACCCAACCACATACTCCCGTGCCCCCCTCTTCCTTCTGTAGGCCCTAGTGATTCAGCTCATTTTCCGTCCGTCTTCACAGCTTCACCACCTGCTCACCACACCTGACTTCCTTTTTTTCCCAGCCAGGCCAACATAGAAACTGGAAGTCTTTCCCACACTACACTTCCTTCATGACTTTGAAAATAAAAATGTAGACACATGTATTTTCAACTTTATCCTGCTAAATACAACTAAGAAACAGAGAATCAAAAGAATGAGCAGAATAGGATAGTCATGATATCAAGAATTTCTGATTTTCTGCTGGTGGCTAGTCTGAATACTATAGGGAGTTTTCTCCCATGAGTACACCAGAAACTCTGTGTAATTTCATGCCCTCTCCTTTTTTTCTGTTCAGGAAAGCATCTATAAATTCAGGGTAACATGCTGAGCCCAACGTAGTGCGATGGAAGCCAACGGAGGACATGGTGCTACATCGACTGTGTGCTTCCTTAGGACAGAGTGCATTTCCTTCTAGAATGTTGTCCAAGTGGTAGGCATCATGTCGCCTGAAGTGTATTGATAATATATACAAAGCCAGAGGTGTTCACATCCTTTAGGGATAATTTTTTCCTTAGTGATTTTAAGTAGTTTAAATTGACTTACACTGAAACTTTTATGCTCTCTTATGAAACTATCTTCCTTTTCCCCTGATGGTTATTTTGAAGTTTAAAATTGCAATGATGGATTGTTAAAGATCATCCCCCTGGGGTTTGTGGCTTTTGAGTGCTGAGTCCAGGTCTCAGGAAGGAATGATAAAAGTTAATAATCTGAATTGGACTGGGTTGAGGGTACATCAGTACTTCCTTGTGTTTGGCAAATCAAACAAAAACATTCCTCAAACTGGAAATAAGAATTTATTTAGGAGATGAAGTACAGAATGTGAGAAGGGGTTGGCAGAAGGCCCTGATTTAAGGAAGAAAGATGTTTGAATCATTTAGTAAGTTGGTATTGAGTACTTTATAAGTTAGACCCAGTGCTATGTGGTAGGGATTCAGAGTTGAACAAAACACAGCCTGAAATCTCAGGTAATTCCCAGACTACTGGATTAGATAAACTAATTGATATATGTGGCTCAGCAAAGTGGCAGTGGGTTCTTTTCTTGATCAGGGTCTCTGGGAATTCCCCCAGTAGCCTAACAACCAGACCCAACCACATACTCCCGTGCCCCCCTCTTCCTTCTGTAGGCCCTAGTGATTCAGCTCATTTTCCGTCCGTCTTCACAGCTTCACCACCTGCTCACCACACCTGACTTCCTTTTTTTCCCAGCCAGGCCAACATAGAAACTGGAAGTCTTTCCCACACTACACTTCCTTCATGACTTTGAAAATAAAAATGTAGACACATGTATTTTCAACTTTATCCTGCTAAATACAACTAAGAAACAGAGAATCAAAAGAATGAGCAGAATAGGATAGTCATGATATCAAGAATTTCTGATTTTCTGCTGGTGGCTAGTCTGAATACTATAGGGAGTTTTCTCCCATGAGTACACCAGAAACTCTGTGTAATTTCATGCCCTCTCCTTTTTTTCTGTTCAGGAAAGCATCTATAAATGTACATGAGGTGAATGAAAGTAACATTATTATAGAAGTGACTTTGTTATCGAGATCAGCATAGCTGCCATTAGAGAGAACTGCTTTAATTATTATTTTAATAAAGCATTTACTCTCATAGGTACTTTATCATTACTCATAAACAGTTGTGATAACTAGTGAATTATTCTATGGTATAAAGGTCATGATTTTAGAGTATTGCTTAGACTCTCAGGGATCACATCTACCCTGGGGGCATGACCTTAGGTCAGACCATTATTGGGTAGTGTACTCACTTCAGGGTCCTGAAAATGACTGGCTGTTTTCCTAGTTGCTCAGTGAAATGCCCCACACCCTCATGCTCTCGTTTTCTCTGAGGTGGTACTCATCAATCACTTTCCTCTGCTTTTCATCCCCAGGGTTAGGACCCTGGAAGTTCACATGGTAATTCATATTTCTGCAAAGCCCTGGTAAATGATCCCATCTTTGCGTGTTTCCCCCTATTTACAGGAGAACTTCCTAGCCTTGTTGCCTAGAAAGTAGTACTGAGGGAGAAGGGAGATGGTACCTGGATTAAAGAACTAACGAATAGGAATAAAGAGAAGTAAAGACCAGCCAGACACAAGAGAGAAGACAAAGTAAAGTAGGGTAGATGGGAGTAAGAGATCGAAGGTACCACTCAGGGCACTTTACCATCTTGGTTCTGGGGCATGAGAGAATGGAATACATTCCTTTCTATCTGTTTGCTTTCCAATGTAAGGAAACCAGACATGTGTAGATTATATGTGGGTATAATAAATGACCTCCAACTCTTTAGAAATGTCATTCTTTAGGCTTCTCTGCCAGTAGCATCTGCTAAACTCACTTTTTTTATTATTTTGAATTTATTTATTTTTATCCATCTTTATCCCTTGGCCTGTGTGGGCCTCCCATTGCAATGGCCTCTCTCAGTGCAGAGCACCAGCTCCAGGCACATGCACTCCAGAGCACTGGCTTGAAATTGGACACATCATCTCAGCCACTCCTTGGCACAGGGGATCTTCCCAGACCAGGGATCGAACCAGTGCCTCCCGCATGGCAAGGCAGACTCTTTACCCACTGGACCACCAGGGAAGCCCTAAACTCACTTCTTACTTTAACAAATCTATGAAGTTTGTTGGATTTTTATGGTGGTTCAGTGGTAAAGAATTCATCTACCGGTGCAGAAGATGCAGGTTCAATCGTTGGGTTAGGAAGACTCCCAGGAGAAGGAAATGGCAACCCACTGCAGTATTCTTGCCTGGGAAATCCCATGACAAAGGAACCTGGTGAGCTGCAGTTGATGGGGTTGCAAAGAGTCAGAGACAACTGAGTGACTAAACAACAACATGAGGCTTGTATAATACTATAATTTACCCCATTTTAGAGAGGAGGAAATAGATTATATAACTTGCCCAAAGTCCCTCATAGAGTAAGTGATGGAGCTGAGTATTCAGAGTTGTCTAACTTCAAAGACTATACTTTTTACCACTGTACAGTATTCTCGCCTGGAGAATTCTATGGACAGAGGAACCTGGTGGGCTACAGTCCATGAGGTCACAAAGAGTCAGGCAGGACTGAAGTGACTTAGCATGCATACACTTTGCAATGTACTAATGAGGATGTTATTAATATTGATACTATACTAATAATAGTAATATCTGTCAAAATAAGAGGAATGGACAGGATTTTACAGACTGCATTCTCCTAGCTCAGATTTCATTTTGTGTTGTTTAAAAAGCAAATGTGAAAGTTTCTAGATCAGTGATAAGGCATTCTTTCAGCAAACAGGGTGAGCTCAAGGACAGACATTTTAGGTTAAAACTTTATAAATCATTATATAGGCGGAGAAATTGCAGAGCAAAACATTTTCTCAAAATATCCAGGAGACGCATATGTCCTACAAACATGTCTTTGTTTCTTAAAAGAAAATTCAAATACATTTCACAGTCACATACATACACACATGCACACAGACACACATATAACAAGAAAGAAAACCAGGGGAGTCTGTTTAACTTTACCTCTGGACTTTGTACCTAGAAACTATTTATAGAACTACTGTTTCCGTGATTGATATTTTAATCACAGACAGTCATTTACTTATGAAAGTGAGCAATCCCTATGATAGCTTGCTGCTAAGTGTTCTAGTTGCAAATTGAAGGCTGAACAAAAGGTAATCCATGTACAGGAGGCCCATTTGAGACAAGCTCCTTTTTCAAACTCTATTTCTAATAAATTAATCATACTTGACAGGAGGATGAGTATACATATATTTGTCCATGTTGAACATGAAAATTCACTCAGAGTTTTGAAGTCATGACTTCTGCTTTATTTTTTTTAAGTACTGATAATAAATGGATTGATTTTTTTCTACTTAAAAACAACAAAGCAGAAGTCCCCTACAGGCACTAGGTTTATTACTGGACTCTTACCATCAATCTGTAATGTCTTTACTACTTTGTGTTGTTTCAAAACCCAAACTCTTTGTTCCAGAGTCTGGCACAGTAGAATGAACTGCTTTTCAAAGCACAAGATCTTAGGTAGTATACAGATTTGCTTGATATTGAGTAGTTACGAATTTATATTAATAGAAAAATACTTAGAATAAATGTTAAAGAATATTTTTTAAATATGCTATGTGAAGATTATATCACTGGCACCATAAACCTGTGACTTTATAGGTACCATTTCTCAAAGCTAGGCTAATATTTTTAATTAGTGCACCAGTTCCAGTCAAATGAATGAAAATATGAAATAAAAAATCATTTAAAGAAGTACCTAAGACAGAAATCATGAGAGAGGTACACAGAGGTCACAATCTGTGCAGGCAGTACATAAAACCATAACATTGCCCAAGGCACCTCAGGTTCTCTCTAGAAATGAGACAATTGGTCCAGAAATCCCTAATTCAACTCTAGCTCTGAAGTTCAATTCCGTTTAACAAACTTGAATATTTTTCTTTATTCATGGACCCGTTTTCTGAATTTTAAATCTTTGAGGCTTTTCTGGATCTTAAAGATACCCTTCTTATCTGTCCCTCTCCATCAGGACCAAGCATTCATGCATTCATTCACTTATGCCAGGGACTCCTGAAACAAACCTTCTATGGAGAACTTACATACTAGGTAATGTGGGCAACCAAGAAAGCTCCAGGATTCTATACCTTGACTTCCGTCTTAAATGAGTATACATGTCTGTGGTTCCCACTGAAGTTAAAACCCTCAGAAACCCTGGACTTCCGTCATAATCTTTTCTTTCTACTTCCTGAATGACTAAGAGATCCTCAATGGAAAGTCCCTTCATTGATAAAAACACATTATCAAGACTTATATTACAACTTGAAACATGCGTTGTGCAAATTCTGATAGGATTATATGTAAGAATGAACAAAAAGGACTTTCTATATTTCATAACTAAAATGATCTAATGCTTGGGCCATTTTTAACACAAAGGGAAAAAAATAGTACTTTATTTTTGAGTAGAGGGTAATGCAGTTGGTCGGCTAGAAATTCTTACAGGACTTTTAACACATCAGGTATTTTTTTTGTTTTTGTTTTTGTTTTAATTCAGTGACATTGAGGAAGGAATTGACTTTCAGCAGTGTTTATTGTTTTTCTGTATAAGTTATCCCCAAACACATGGTGCTCAGTTGCTCAGTTGTGTCTGACTGTTCGCAGCCCCATGGGCTGTAGTCCACTGTATTCCTCTGTCCATGGCATTTTCCAGGCAAAAATACTGGAATGGGTTGCCACTTCCTACTCTAGGGGCTCTTTCCAACTCAGGGATCGAACCTGCATCTCCTGCATCTTCTGTATTGGCAGGTAGATTCTTTACCATTGAGCCATTAGGGAAGCCCAAACACACACAGCTATGGTATAATTATTATTGTGACTATTTTCCTTTGGGAATTTGTTTGAGAAATATTTGAGAAAATGTAAAATGCCTGAGTATGGTGGGCAGAAATTGTCACAAAACAACTGTGTCATGTCAGCAGAGTTCTTTTATGCTTGCCAGCAATTCATAAGATTTTCCTATACTGTGAAAAGGATATAGCTGTGGTTTCCTGCTGGAGTTTCTATATAATAATGAGAAAAGCATCAGAGGATGCAGTTGGTTGTGGTTGTTCGTTCATGCACTGCTGGTCTTTTCTTTTTTGTAAAAAAACAGGAAGCTAAAGTTTACTCAGTTCAATTATGTTTAATAAGGGTTTATCCATGTCCTCCTCTGTAGAAGGATATAAAGGTGAAAAATCCCTTTAAAGACCATAAATCTTAATATTAAGAAAAAATAAAGACATAGATGCACATACATTGTGACTAAAAATTAAGTGATATTATTTTCATAATTTTAATGATTATTTTATCTTAGCAAATGTAACATTCCAGTTGTTGCATTAAAATGTATTTTGAAGAAACAGCTAGTTAGCACAGGTGATTTTTAATGCTAGTAATTGCACCAATTGACGCTTTTGAACTGTGGTGTTGGAGAAGACTCTTGAGAGTCCCTTGGACAGCAAGAAGATCAGACCAGTCAATCCTAAAGGAAATCAACCCTGAACATTCATTGGAAGGACTGATGCTGAAGCTGAAGCTCCAGTCTTTTGTCACTTGATGTTAAGAGCCAACTCACTGGAAAAAGATCCTGATGCTGGGAAAGACTAAGGGCAATAGGAGAAGGTGGTGACAGAGAATGAGATGATTGCATGGCAACACTGACTCAGTGGTGTTTGAGCAAACTCAGGGAGATAGTGATGGACAGGGAAGCCTGGCGTGCTGTAGTTCGTGTGGTTGCAACACAACACATGTGAGTCGGACATGACTTAGCAACTGAACAACAACTGTACCAGATTTCAGGTTATAATAGTTTCTTAGTTGTTCTGTATTTTCTAGTGATGGGCCAAAACCCTGATTCCCAGCCCCGTAGTTTTGAGGGGAACTGGGCAAAAGAGCATAGTCCAAGTCCTTTTCTCAAAGACAAGGTAAAATTAAATGATATATTTAGGTTTAATAAATCTGTATGGTTGTATTTGACACTATCATAAATTTCAAAAAAAAATAATAAAAGAAAGAAATCCATGCACGAAAAGAATATTTGTAACCAAGTATGTATTCTGAATGTGGCTTCCCTAGAGACGAGATGGTAAAGAATCTACCTGCCAATGCAGGAGATGCAGAAGATACAGGTTCAATCCCTGGGTCAAGAAGATTCCCTGGAGAAGGAAATGGAAACCCACTCCAAAATTCTTACCTAAGGAATTCCATGGGCAGAGGAGCCTGACGGGCTACAGTTCATAGAGTCGCAAAGAGTCAGACATGACAGCATGTACACACATGTATTCTGAGAAGAAATAATTTAACAGAAGCTATACCATTTAGGAAAGCAAAAGCACTATGGTGATATGGAACAATGGATTTATTACAAGTTTTAGACCTTTCACAGTTGTGGGAGCTTATAGAAATATTTATGAGAAATGGTTGCTTTTGCATCTAGTATTGGGTCTGAAGTCATCATAGGTTAGCAGAACTGGCAGTGAGTAGGAAAGTTGGATGTGAAGTGGAGACAGACAAGGGAAGACTGGAACTATTGCCAGATTTCTGTCCCCTCCAGTCTCAGTGATCTGGGAGAGCTGTGGAAGGAGCTGGTACTCTGTGTTGCAAGGTTGTTCATGCACCTGGCCCAGACGGTGAAGATGGGGCTCTGGTGGGAGGCGAAGGACCACGACCTGGCTCCTGCCTGACTTCATCGGTGTGATCTGGAAGATCTGTGTCCAGCACCTATTGCACTACACTGCCCTTCTTAGAGTAACACTGCTGCTTCACTCCTGCCTTCCAAAGCTCACTTAGGTTTCTCTTGTAGCCAAGTGTAATGAAGAAACATTTAGATAAGGAAATAGTCGCAATGTCAACTGGCGTGCTGTAGTTCGTGGTTGCAACACAACACATGTGAGTCGGACATGACTTAGCAACTGAACAACAACTGTACCAGATTTCAGGTTATAATAGTTTCTTAGTTGTTCTGTATTTTCTAGTGATGGGCCAAAACCCTGATTCCCAGCCCCGTAGTTTTGAGGGGAACTGGGCAAAAGAGCATAGTCCAAGTCCTTTTCTCAAAGACAAGGTAAAATTAAATGATATATTTAGGTTTAATAAATCTGTATGGTTGTATTTGACACTATCATAAATTTCAAAAAAAAATAATAAAAGAAAGAAATCCATGCACGAAAAGAATATTTGTAACCAAGTATGTATTCTGAATGTGGCTTCCCTAGAGACGAGATGGTAAAGAATCTACCTGCCAATGCAGGAGATGCAGAAGATACAGGTTCAATCCCTGGGTCAAGAAGATTCCCTGGAGAAGGAAATGGAAACCCACTCCAAAATTCTTACCTAAGGAATTCCATGGGCAGAGGAGCCTGACGGGCTACAGTTCATAGAGTCGCAAAGAGTCAGACATGACAGCATGTACACACATGTATTCTGAGAAGAAATAATTTAACAGAAGCTATACCATTTAGGAAAGCAAAAGCACTATGGTGATATGGAACAATGGATTTATTACAAGTTTTAGACCTTTCACAGTTGTGGGAGCTTATAGAAATATTTATGAGAAATGGTTGCTTTTGCATCTAGTATTGGGTCTGAAGTCATCATAGGTTAGCAGAACTGGCAGTGAGTAGGAAAGTTGGATGTGAAGTGGAGACAGACAAGGGAAGACTGGAACTATTGCCAGATTTCTGTCCCCTCCAGTCTCAGTGATCTGGGAGAGCTGTGGAAGGAGCTGGTACTCTGTGTTGCAAGGTTGTTCATGCACCTGGCCCAGACGGTGAAGATGGGGCTCTGGTGGGAGGCGAAGGACCACGACCTGGCTCCTGCCTGACTTCATCGGTGTGATCTGGAAGATCTGTGTCCAGCACCTATTGCACTACACTGCCCTTCTTAGAGTAACACTGCTGCTTCACTCCTGCCTTCCAAAGCTCACTTAGGTTTCTCTTGTAGCCAAGTGTAATGAAGAAACATTTAGATAAGGAAATTCTGGAAATGGATTTCCATCTAAGCTAAATTGGCAGCAGGTACAAAACCATCACAGAAACTGGCCAATAGAAAGGAAAATGTCTAAGGTTAAACAATCCCTTATTTTTCAGTTGTACAAGAATCCTTTAAACTGAAGGACTCAGGTTCCAAGCTGCTCATGGATTATGTTTAAGACGTTTTCTTCTATTTATACAAATTTTCTTCTATACGCAGCTATGGGTTGTTGGTTTACTTCCACTCAAAAACTAAAGCTTCAAAAGTGGTATCTATAAAGAAAAGTTCCAAGATTCGCATCATTTAAGGCCCTGATCTCATGTCTTCAAAATATATATCATCTTGGGCTTCCCTGGTGGTCCAGTGGGTAGGCACACCGCCTCGCAGTGCAAGGGGCGCTGGTTCGATCCCTGGCCTGGGAAGATCCCACGTGCCGCGGAGCGGCTGGACCCATGTGTCCAATTACCGAGCCGGAGCTCTGGAGTGCATGCGCCCAGAGCCGGTGCTCTGCGACAATAGAGGCCATCGCGATGGGGGGCCCACACGGGCCAAAGAACAAAGATGGACGAAAATGGACAAATGAAAGACCAATAGAAGTGACCCGCCTGCTCCCCTCCCTCCCCATCCCACCCCTACCAAAATAAATAAATAAATAAAATCTTTAAAATATATATATATATATATCATCTTGCAATATATAAGTTAATGAGATTAACTCAGTACATGGCTGGGTAATGTAACGATGAACATATTTTCTGCCACAATGGACGCCAAAACTCCATTTTTAGATTTCCGTAGGTGCTACAGACGGTTCATATAATACAATGTTACAGAAAAGCAAAGGCTCATTTAAAGTGAAGCTTCCTTCTCAGAGTTTCTTTTATTTATTTTTTATATTGGTTTGAGACTCTTGTTTTTAAAGATGTATGCAGTGATGCTATATGAAGCAGTGAATTTATTAATAGTAGAAGTAATTCAACCAGCTGCTATAGCCAGAACTTCTACAATGCTTGGGAGGCGGGGCTACAGCGCTTTTGAGACTCATTCAATTTTTTGAGATTCTTTGAGTCTTTATCAGTTTCTCTCAATCTCTTTTTTTGCCTCCAACTCACTTGATAAACGATGTTCACAGGTGGGTGTCCCCTGTAATTACAATTTTTTCTCTTTCTCATAAAAAAAAAAAAACAAAGTGCAAGTAAGCAATCTGATTTTTGAAACAAATTATAAATAAATAATCCATTATTTATTTAAGTGTTAGGAAGAAAAATCTTATCTTTCTTATAGGTACAAAGAATCTCTGACTCAACTAACAGATCCCCAATCATATTTCAACCATATTTTGCCCTCCCAACAATATTTCCTAATGCTGCTGTTGTTTTAGTTGCAAGGTAATGTCCAAATCATTTACAACCCCATGGACTGTAACCTGCCAGGATCCTTTGCCTGTGGATTTTTCCCAGGCAAGAATGCTGGAGTGGGTTGCCATTTCCTTCTCCAGGATACCTTCCGAACCCAAGGATCCAACCCGCACCTCCTCCATTGGGAGAACTGCTTTGTAAAGCAAGGAAACAGATATATATAATTTACACAAATATCCACAAAAGCAAATAAAAATGGAAATATCCAATACAAGGGAGGAAGATGCATAATTTTGTCAAAATTCCTTTGGTATACAACAGCTATTGAAATTAGGCAATACTATATTGTGTTTTAGATGCATTAGTTATATCTTCATGTGTATTGACCTAAACTGATCCTACAGACACATTTATTTAAGTAGCATGTGTTATCTGCCTGTTGTTGCCAATCCATGCATTTGGGTTAGGGTGACAGTGCATCCTATATACAAAAGTGGTTAAGATTTACTCCTTACCAAAAAATGAATCTGTAATTGAGTGAGAGAGCTAATATAGAGATCCAAGCAAAAGGAGAGGAAGAAGTGTTTAGTGTGGGCTTAATGTGGAAGTGGAAATATTATGGTTCTAAAAAGAAGTTTTAAAATACTAATACTGTGCATCTAGAATGACAAAGACAAAACAAACACTTAACAATACCAAGTTTTGACAAAGATGTGGTGCCACTAGAGTTCTCATATGTCACTAGTGGGAATACAAAATGGTACAGCTACTATGGAAAATATTTTGGCAGCTGCTTAGAGACTTAAACATTCAATTACCATATAACCTGGCACCTCCACACCTATGAACTTAATAGGAATTAAAACCTACAGTAACACAAAGATCTATTTCTAGTGGCTTTGTTCATAATTGCCCCAAACAGGAAATACTGAAAATAGCCCTCAATCAGAGAATGAATAAACCAACAGTGGCATACCTGTGCTATGGAATACTATCCAGCAGTGAAAAGGAAGAAACTATTGATACACACAACACAGATAAATTTTCAAATATATTATGCCCACTAAAGAAGCCAGCCAGAAATAACTCTATACATTTATTTTGCCCTCCCAACAATATTTCCTATTGCTGCTGTTGTTTTAGTTGCAAGGTAATGTCCAAATCATTTACAACCCCATGGACTGTAACCTGCCAGGATCCTTTGCCTGTGGATTTTTCCCAGGCAAGAATGCTGGAGTGGGTTGCCATTTCCTTCTCCAGGATACCTTCCGAACCCAAGGATCCAACCCGCACCTCCTCCATTGGGAGAACTGCTTTGTAAAGCAAGGAAACAGATATATATAATTTACACAAATATCCACAAAAGCAAATAAAAATGGAAATATCCAATACAAGGGAGGAAGATGCATAATTTTGTCAAAATTCCTTTGGTATACAACAGCTATTGAAATTAGGCAATACTATATTGTGTTTTAGATGCATTAGTTATATCTTCATGTGTATTGACCTAAACTGATCCTACAGACACATTTATTTAAGTAGCATGTGTTATCTGCCTGTTGTTGCCAATCCATGCATTTGGGTTAGGGTGACAGTGCATCCTATATACAAAAGTGGTTAAGATTTACTCCTTACCAAAAAATGAATCTGTAATTGAGTGAGAGAGCTAATATAGAGATCCAAGCAAAAGGAGAGGAAGAAGTGTTTAGTGTGGGCTTAATGTGGAAGTGGAAATATTATGGTTCAAAAAAGAAGTTTTAAAATACTAATACTGTGCATCTAGAATGACAAAGACAAAACAAACACTTAACAATACCAAGTTTTGACAAAGATGTGGTGCCACTAGAGTTCTCATATGTCACTAGTGGGAATACAAAATGGTACAGCTACTATGGAAAATATTTTGGCAGCTGCTTAGAGACTTAAACATTCAATTACCATATAACCTGGCACCTCCACACCTATGAACTTAATAGGAATTAAAACCTACAGTAACACAAAGATCTATTTCTAGTGGCTTTGTTCATAATTGCCCCAAACAGGAAATACTGAAAATAGCCCTCAATCAGAGAATGAATAAACCAACAGTGGCATACCTGTGCTATGGAATACTATCCAGCAGTGAAAAGGAAGAAACTATTGATACACACAACACAGATAAATTTTCAAATATATTATGCCCACTAAAGAAGCCAGCCAGAAATAACTCTATACATTTATTGTTACATGACAACCTGGAAAAAGCAAAGTCAGAAGTGGAACACAAATGAACAGTTACGAGTTGGGGAGAATTTGACTACAAAGAAATGGTCAATAGTCCAGGAATTTCTTTGGGGAATAATAGGATAGTTTTGTATCTTCACTGAGGTGGTGGTTATACAACTACACGTTTATCAAAACTCATAAAGCTGTATGCATCAAAAGTAAATATTACTGTACTTATTTTTTTAATTCCTAAAAAATAAATTCAGCCTTGAATCATGGTCCAGAGTTTAGTATCCTCTTTGTTCTGAGATCAGAAAAGCAGGCCATACGGAGAAGGTGCTAATCCTATTCTCTGTTTATTGACGCAGAAAAATGTGCAGAATGAACAGATTTGTGCTCTGATGTCCAGAAATCTTGGTTTAGTTTAGATCTCAAAACTCTCTTTATATGGATGGAGGCAAAGATCTTGGGGCCCTGAATATCAGCTGAGAATTCTGTTGCCTAAAATGATGATACATTAACCATATGGCAGATGTAGGTGAGGGCGGTAGGCACTTGCTGTGTCATATGCTGTATGTGTATGAATGGGATACACCCCCTTCTCTCCCCACTCACATTCACGGACTCAAAGTAACTGTTTACTCCAATCTTATTTATTAAGGTCTTACAGTATGAGAAGTTCTGTACTATATTCTGTGAGTGCTAATACCAAGCTACTTAAGAGTTTGTATCAAAAATGGGGCTCAGGGCTTCCCTGGTGGGCCATTGGGTAAGGACACCACCTTGCAATGCAAGGGACACCAGTTCAATCCCTGGCCTGGGAAGATCCCACATGCCGTGCAGTGGCTGGACCAATGTGTCCAACTACCGAGCCGGAGCTGTGGAGCGACAGAGGCCACTGCAATGGGAAGCCCACACAGGTCAAAGAACAAAAATGGATGAAAACAGATAAATTGAAAGACCAATAAAAGTGGCCAAAAAAAAAAAAAAACAAAACTAGCAATTCCAAAATGGGGCTTATAATTTAGGATGAGAGATAAGACATGATAAATCCTACAGTGAAGGTCTTCTCACTGGACTATGGCTGTTCAGAAAAGGAAGTCATTACTTCCTGCCAGGATCTTCAGAAAGGTCTGCTCTGAGGCGAGGGTGGCATTTCTCCTGAACTTAGAGAGTCTTAGTTCCTAAGTTCTTTGAGAATTAGGACTTTTCTATCTTATTTACTCATTTCCCCCCATATCTCATCCAGTCCCTGATACACTATTGACACATCAGTGTTTTAGAATTAATAAATCAAAGAAAAGGCAGAGCCAGAGAACACACATCAGGGGGACGCGGCCTAAGCATAGAAATTCAGGAAAAATGCTCGAGAGATGCATGTTTGAGAAACAGAGTTGTTTGGTTTGGTTGGGATATAGGGGGCTTGTGGGAACCACTGTGTTGAAACCAAAATGGTGTTGAAATTAAGTTGGAGGTGTTCTTCAGTGCCATGTTAAGTAATGTAAATGTGTTTCAATATAGGAAGCCTCTGAAGGATTCTGAGCTGAGCGTGATCAGTCTGTTTAAAAACAATGCCATTTGGCATTGATTATAAGACAGTGACTATTAGTGATTATATGCACTGTACTTGAGCAAAGCAAAGCAGACTATACTTAAGGTACCTATACCAGCTTAAGCATGACTTAGAGAACGCAGGGGCTGGAAGATTGAAATTGGCAAACAGGAGTCAGAAGTCCTGGGGTCAAGTCCTAACTTTGCTTCTAAATTATGAGACAAATCACAAATTCCTGAAGCCTGTCTTTGTATCTTTGTGGAAATTATAAGAAAGAATATCTGTGGGAGCACTGTATATTCTAAAGGGCTATATCAACGTGAGAAGTATTGTTATTTGAAAGGGAGTGACAAATATGTCTGGCAGAGCTGTGACAGGAACAGGGGACTGCATGATTATAGGGGATGAGGGAGCAGAAGCTGTCAAAATCATTCCAGGATTTTAAGACTGGGTGACCACTGGTGCCATTAATAGGAACAGAGATGTCAAGAGGGAAAGTTCATTTTGGCAGAATGATGTCAAATCCTGGATTGGATGTTGAGTTTGGATACTGGCTTGACCTGCAGACCCACAGGTGTAAAATGGAGAAGGATGGGACGTGGGGGAAGGTGGTGGCTGCCCATGAAGAAGCCACAGCGATTAGATCAGCACCATTAGACACCCTAAGTGTGAAAGAAATTTCCAAGGACAGGAAAGAAGAAAACTAAAGAGGAGAATTCCTGGTAGAACCTAGGCTTAAGGGTCAGAAACGGAAACAGTTTCAGCTAAGGCTACAAAGGGACCATCCCAAAGTGGAAATGAAAGTTAACAAAGAAGTGTCAGGGAGAGGGGTTCAGTGGTGAAAACCATGCCTGGAGTTCTAGGCAAATAAGGAATAAAATTCAGTTTCCTCATTTTCAAATTGAGAAAATAATATTTTCCTTGCTAGCTTGTTGAGGAAAATACAGAAGACTTAGTATCTTACACCTAATAGACTTAAAATAGGAGCTATTATTATAGCATTGCTATTTCTATTAGAAATTAATTCTCATTTTCAGTATCCTTTAGGAATTAAGAAAATATAGCCCAAACCTTATGAGTTTTGTATAATGTTCCTTTCTAAAATGTAAATCATAGGCTAAATTTGCTGCATAATTAACATGTTTTTCCTAACCTTTAAATCTAAGTCATACTTAAGGTACCTATACCAGCTTAAGCATGACTTAGAGAACGCAGGGGCTGGAAGATTGAAATTGGCAAACAGGAGTCAGAAGTCCTGGGGTCAAGTCCTAACTTTGCTTCTAAATTATGAGACAAATCACAAATTCCTGAAGCCTGTCTTTGTATCTTTGTGGAAATTATAAGAAAGAATATCTGTGGGAGCACTGTATATTCTAAAGGGCTATATCAACGTGAGAAGTATTGTTATTTGAAAGGGAGTGACAAATATGTCTGGCAGAGCTGTGACAGGAACAGGGGACTGCATGATTATAGGGGATGAGGGAGCAGAAGCTGTCAAAATCATTCCAGGATTTTAAGACTGGGTGACCACTGGTGCCATTAATAGGAACAGAGATGTCAAGAGGGAAAGTTCATTTTGGCAGAATGATGTCAAATCCTGGATTGGATGTTGAGTTTGGATACTGGCTTGACCTGCAGACCCACAGGTGTAAAATGGAGAAGGATGGGACGTGGGGGAAGGTGGTGGCTGCCCATGAAGAAGCCACAGCGATTAGATCAGCACCATTAGACACCCTAAGTGTGAAAGAAATTTCCAAGGACAGGAAAGAAGAAAACTAAAGAGGAGAATTCCTGGTAGAACCTAGGCTTAAGGGTCAGAAACGGAAACAGTTTCAGCTAAGGCTACAAAGGGACCATCCCAAAGTGGAAATGAAAGTTAACAAAGAAGTGTCAGGGAGAGGGGTTCAGTGGTGAAAACCATGCCTGGAGTTCTAGGCAAATAAGGAATAAAATTCAGTTTCCTCATTT
This sequence comes from Tragulus kanchil, assembly GCA_022376925.1. Taxonomy (NCBI): domain Eukaryota; kingdom Metazoa; phylum Chordata; class Mammalia; order Artiodactyla; family Tragulidae; genus Tragulus; species Tragulus kanchil. Next base: position 93,400,452 of record JAIOJX010000025.1, read on the forward strand.
TCAAATTGAGAAAATAATATTTTCCTTGCTAGCTTGTTGAGGAAAATACAGAAGACTTAGTATCTTACACCTAATAGACTTAAAATAGGAGCTATTATTATAGCATTGCTATTTCTATTAGAAATTAATTCTCATTTTCAGTATCCTTTAGGAATTAAGAAAATATAGCCCAAACCTTATGAGTTTTGTATAATGTTCCTTTCTAAAATGTAAATCATAGGCTAAATTTGCTGCATAATTAACATGTACCAACCTTTAAACTATAAAGCCTAGCTGCACCATTATTAAGAATGGTGCTAAGTCATTTCAATCACATCTGACTCTTTCCAACCCTGTAGACCATAGCCTGCCAGTCTCCACTATCCATGGGATTCTCCAGGGAAGAATACTGGAGTGGGTTGCCATCTGGAAGACCTCCATACTATCCTGACAAGAGCATACTCTTTTTCATTAACTCATAAAGATGTCATGCATGAAAAAAAAAAATGTCTTCCATCCTGGCCAAAGTTAAATCATAGCAAAGAGACAAAAGTAAAAAGAACTTGCCCATCTGCTTCCTGCTGCCCTAACGTGGAAGGCATCATGTATATGGCATTAATGCTACATTTCAATCCTGAAGGTAGGAATGTAAACTTAGTTAACCAAGAAAATCACAAGTGAAAGGGAAAAACATCAAAAGAATATCTGTTTTATATATATACTTTTACATTGTCTTATGAATAAATGACCAGACAACATAGAACAATCATAAAATCTATTTGTACCATGCTATTTTTTGTGGGGTGGGGGGGGCCCTCTAAATCATCATTTTTATTTTTCATCCATCTTTATTCTTTGACATGTATGGGCCTCCCATCGCAGTGGCCTCTCTCGTTGCAGAGCACCAGCTCTGGGCGCATGCGCTCCAGAGTGCTGACTCGTAATTGGACACACCCACCCAGTCACTCTTTGGCATGTGGGATCTTCCCAGGCCAGGGATGGAACCAGTGCCCCTTGCATGGCAAGGTGAACTCTTTACCCACTGGACCACCAGGGAAGCCCCATGCTAATTATTTTTTAGATTTTTATCTAAGAGGCTAAACATCTCTGCTTTGATTCAGGTAAAACCAGTTTGCTTTTAAAACGGGGGAAAAAATCTCTCTTCCAGGATCACATCTTATGTTTCTTCTCAATCCAACCACCCTGAAAATGTACCCAATTAAGGAAACAGTGAGAAAGTAGAAAAGGCTCAGGGACATTGCTGGTTACTCTGGGGAACACTATCCAAGGCAAGGAGCAGCATGCTATGTCTTTCTAGATCCTTGTAACTCTGAAATTCAATGGCATGCTGAACATAAGTCCCTTGGTTTTCAAAGCCAGATATTCTAGGGCTTGTTTTCCTGGTGCAGGATCCCGGAACTCAGTCCATTGTAGGTTGGACCCTTCACTCCTTGGGGAGGACCTCTGTGATTGCGACATTCCTTCCACTCATGGCTCACCAGTCCAAGGATAGGAGTCCTGAATACACTGTGTGTCTGCCCCTCCTATCCATATTGCTATGGTTTCTTCTTTGTGTCATTAGTTGTGGGAAATCTTTTCTGTTAGTCTTCAGACTGACACCTGAATGGGTGGACAGTTGCTCTGTAAGTAGGTTAAGTTTGGTGTGCCTGTGGAAGGAGGTCTTCCCTGAGCTCTACCATCTTAGCCACTTTCCCTCTACAATTTTTGGTTTATCATTTGAACACATGCAATAATGTGCCATTGAATTTCAGAGCGACAAGGATCTTGAAAGATCACAGCATAACTCTTTATCAGTCCCTCTCTAAGTCTTGGCAAAAGGCTGCAGTTTGAAAGGAGCCAGGGTCAAACCTACTTGATGACCTTGGAGAACCTCCTGGAGAAACACGAGACCACGGGACTCCCCCTGGGAGCCAGCTTTGGGAACAAGTTCTATCGAGATAACATCAGTGCTGGCAAGCACTATTTTGGAATTCTCTCTATAACCTATTAGTGCTGGGGAAAACAGCTCCGCCCACCAGCAGGCCAGTGCCAGCCCCCAAAAGCTTGTGTAGCACTTTATTTAATTGAAAAAAAAAAAAAAAAAAACTACATATAAGTGAACCTGAGCAGTTCAAACCCACATTGTTCAAGAGTCAACTGAATATACAATGGAATATTAGTCAGTCATAAAAATGAAAGCTTGCCATTTTTTACAACATTGATAGATGTAGAGGTATTATGTTAATTTAAAAAAGCCAGAGAAACACGAATACTGTATGATTTCACTCATACATGGGAATCTATAAAACAAACAAAACGAAATGAAAATAGACTCATAGATACAGAAAATAAATGGGTGATTGCTAGAGGGGAGGGATACAGGAGGCAGAATAGATTAAGGAGATTAAGAGGTGAAATCCTCCAGTTATAAAATACACTATCCAAGGCAAGGAGCAGCATGCTATGTCTTTCTAGATCCTTGTAACTCTGAAATTCAATGGCATGCTGAACATAAGTCCCTTGGTTTTCAAAGCCAGATATTCTAGGGCTTGTTTTCCTGGTGCAGGATCCCGGAACTCAGTCCATTGTAGGTTGGACCCTTCACTCCTTGGGAGGACCTCTGTGATTGCGACATTCCTTCCACTCATGGCTCACCAGTCCAAGGATAGGAGTCCTGAATACACTGTGTGTCTGCCCCTCCTATCCATATTGCTATGGTTTCTTCTTTGTGTCATTAGTTGTGGGAAATCTTTTCTGTTAGTCTTCAGACTGACACCTGAATGGGTGGACAGTTGCTCTGTAAGTAGGTTAAGTTTGGTGTGCCTGTGGAAGGAGGTTTTCCCCTGAGCTCTACCATCTTAGCCACTTTCCCTCTACAATTTTTGGTTTATCATTTGAACACATGCAATAATGTGCCATTGAATTTCAGAGCGACAAGGATCTTGAAAGATCACAGCATAACTCTTTATCAGTCCCTCTCTAAGTCTTGGCAAAAGGCTGCAGTTTGAAAGGAGCCAGGGTCAAACCTACTTGATGACCTTGGAGAACCTCCTGGAGAAACACGAGACCACGGGACTCCCCCTGGGAGCCAGCTTTGGGAACAAGTTCTATCGAGATAACATCAGTGCTGGCAAGCACTATTTTGGAATTCTCTCTATAACCTATTAGTGCTGGGGAAAACAGCTCCGCCCACCAGCAGGCCAGTGCCAGCCCCCAAAAGCTTGTGTAGCACTTTATTTAATTGAAAAAAAAAAAAAAAAAACTACATATAAGTGAACCTGAGCAGTTCAAACCCACATTGTTCAAGAGTCAACTGAATATACAATGGAATATTAGTCAGTCATAAAAATGAAAGCTTGCCATTTTTTACAACATTGATAGATGTAGAGGTATTATGTTAATTTAAAAAAGCCAGAGAAACACGAATACTGTATGATTTCACTCATACATGGGAATCTATAAAACAAACAAAACGAAATGAAAATAGACTCATAGATACAGAAAATAAATGGGTGATTGCTAGAGGGGAGGGATACAGGAGGCAGAATAGATTAAGGAGATTAAGAGGTGAAATCCTCCAGTTATAAAATAAATAAGCCACTGGGATGTAATACACAGCATAAAAAGGATGGTAAATAATATTGTAATAATTTTGTATAGTGACAGATGGTTGCCAGACTTGTGGTGATCATTTAATAGTATATGCCAATGTCAACTCACTGTGTAGTATACTCTGAAATTAGCATAATATTGTAGGTCCACTATATGTCAATTAAAAGAAATACTGTGAAACTTCCCAAGGAGTTTGATAACACCTTTTTGTCATCACTTGATAGAAATTGCTGTTCCAGTACTGCAAACAAAGCAAACTTTCCTCTATCTTTAGAGCAATCAGTAAAAATCAGTATTATTATGCAAACCAGCTCATCAATTTTTCTTTTTTTCTCTTTCTTATTTTTTTTAGATTATGAAAGTATGATAACACATTTTCAGGAGACTTGTAAAATACAGAACAAAAGTTACATATAGTTCCACTATATATATATTATAATCTTTAAGTAGATAAGATCATCAATATTTCTTAACTTTAGAATTTATTATGATTTTCTGAATTTTCAAAAACATCTCTAAATATACACATTTCTTCTGTACTTTCAGCCCACATTTTATTTAATGGAGTGATTTATTTTTCACTTCCTTCAAAGTATAGAGCTTTGAAATAATTTCTAGAATAAAATTCAATTTCTTAACCTGGCATTGAAGTCTATTCATAATAGACTTGGGCTGAGAGCCATGTTTCCCAATGAATATGCAAATCCATATCCCATTTACACACCACTCCCAGCTCTCCTCGTTCATATATTCTTAAGTTCCAGGCATAATGGACCACAGTAAATTTATAATTTCCCATAATTCAAAGAATCTTTGAATTTTTGCTTAGGCTCTTTCTTCATCCCTAAAGTTCAGCTTTAAAACCCCAACTTAGATCTTTACCATGTGCCAGGAAATACCACACTGTCCAGTTAGTTTAAATGTGTAAGCCACAGTAGACTAACTTCTAATAATATATAACCCAGAATGTAAAGACCTAAGGAAATAACATTATATGTATAGGTTTTCAAAAATCTTCATCAGCACTTCCAAAAAGTATTTTGAAGTTCACACTAGTGTCAACTGACCACTTGCCCTCTTACACTCTCAAAGCACTTTGCTTTACATGCCTAGTACAGTAGTTGTTCTTAGATGTATATCTTCCTTAAAATGTTCAGTTTCGGAGCCTAACAGTCAGCTTTTCTAGATATATCTTCCTTAAAATGTTCAGTTTCGGAGCCTAACAGTCAGCTTTTCTAGCTCTTTGCATAGTCCACCCCCGAAACTTAACATAATGTCTTGTACATAGGAATCGTCAATAAATCATACTTAGTTCATTCAGTTTTCCATTGAATTCGGTGTTGAATTCTTCAGGAATTTGAGACTAGAGTTGCAGATTTAAAAAATAATAATGATTTGCTTTATAAGTATTTTTGTAGTGCTACCTTCTAAATCCTTGAAAAATGAACAGTTAGGTTTTGAAAGGAGGTTTTATTGTATCTAAGGTATTTATTGTATTTAAGGTATCCTTACTGCAATGAGATAAAGCACGTATTTCTCTGTCAATACTTTGTGACTTCTCTTTCTTGAGGTTTTTCTTTTCTACTCATTCTGAAAATCAAAAAGCTCCTGGAAATAATGACAAGGGGTAAAATAAAAATAGGAATGTATTTATAATGTATAAGAGAGGTACACAGAAAATGCAAATACATTGAAGCTGGAGTCATATTTATAAAACCTGAAAAAAAGACAAAGGAACTATAGTATTTTTTTAAAGTAAGCTTTCTGATTATGAGGTTGACTCTCAGATAAAAAGACTATCTGATGTGATAAATACAGAATACAGGAAAGCATCAATGAAAGGTGAATTTGGCTGGAAGAGAAATATCAAAGCTGTTCTGAAGCCAGTCCCAGCTACAGCATGAGGAATCAAAAAGCCAAGGGCAAGATTTCTGGGGTCACCATGATAGCATGGTTGTAATGAGCATCACCCACCTGATACACCATCTATATAACTTTTAACAAGATAATCAGCAAAAACTATAATTTTGTTGAGGCAGGTCTAGCTTTTGAAATGAACATTTTCATATTTTGCAAATCTGTGTCCTTCCTGACTTCTATTGATACTTCCTTTCACTGCTCTTGTTAAAACATTCAGAGAGCGTGGCAACTACTCAAGTATCATGTCCTCTTAAATTCTGTGTATAATTAAATGAGGAAAATATATTCGTTCTATTAAAAAAAAAAAAAAAAACTGAGTGTGATTGAGCAGCCTCTACCAAAAAGAAAATATCTTTAAGTTAAAGAAAAAGATACTCTGATATTTTGTAAAAGATAAAGGGAGAGAGCTGAAAAGATAAGCAACTGATGAAATCAAGCTAGGAAATGACAAAGTGGAAAACTAGTATATGACTTCCTTTCTCACCAAGGATAGATCAAGCAGCAGGAGCAGCAAGAGATTTAGGCAAAGAGTGGATATTCTAATGAGCTCCTGTTCATAGTGATACTCTCCAAAACTCCAGTTCCTCTGCCAGTTCTTGGATGCTGACTTACTTTATATGCCTTTTCCCCATCAGTGTCAACTTCGGTTTTTATAAAAGGTGAATCTTGAGCAATTTTTTTTAGGAATCATCATGGAGAAAGGACATGGTAAGATCTGAGAAAAGTAAAAAGATGTGTCTGGGAGGACAGAGTCAAGAATTGAGATCTTTGCAGAGCAGCCTGAGGTTGCCAAAACATTTTCAGAATTAAAATGTCAAGTTATGGGCCATGATCTTAGCTTTTTCTGTGAGTATGGAGTGAACAGAGTAAGGGAAGGGAGGTGGAGAAGGGGCAGTGGACTTGGAAAGTCCCCTGGAAGTAAGTTTATGTTAGAAACTACAAGCAATGCACTGTGACTATCACTAACACTATATATGCTGCCACTGCTGCTAGTCAACACTGTCTGCAAAGCTCTCTTCCAAGAGCTCCAACCCCTTGAGGTAGATGCTGGTTACAGCCCTGTTCTGAAGCCAGTCACAGCTACAGCATGAGGAATCAAAAAGCCAAGGGCAAGATTTCTGGGGTCACCATGATAGCATGGTTGTAATGAGCATCACCCACCTGATACACCATCTATATAACTTTTAACAAGATAATCAGCAAAAACTATAATTTTGTTGAGGCAGGTCTAGCTTTTGAAATGAACATTTTCATATTTTGCAAATCTGTGTCCTTCCTGACTTCTATTGATACTTCCTTTCACTGCTCTTGTTAAAACATTCAGAGAGCGTGGCAACTACTCAAGTATCATGTCCTCTTAAATTCTGTGTATAATTAAATGAGGAAAATATATTCGTTCTATTAAAAAAAAAAAAAAAAAACTGAGTGTGATTGAGCAGCCTCTACCAAAAAGAAAATATCTTTAAGTTAAAGAAAAAGATACTCTGATATTTTGTAAAAGATAAAGGGAGAGAGCTGAAAAGATAAGCAACTGATGAAATCAAGCTAGGAAATGACAAAGTGGAAAACTAGTATATGACTTCCTTTCTCACCAAGGATAGATCAAGCAGCAGGAGCAGCAAGAGATTTAGGCAAAGAGTGGATATTCTAATGAGCTCCTGTTCATAGTGATACTCTCCAAAACTCCAGTTCCTCTGCCAGTTCTTGGATGCTGACTTACTTTATATGCCTTTTCCCCATCAGTGTCAACTTCGGTTTTTATAAAAGGTGAATCTTGAGCAATTTTTTTTAGGAATCATCATGGAGAAAGGACATGGTAAGATCTGAGAAAAGTAAAAAGATGTGTCTGGGAGGACAGAGTCAAGAATTGAGATCTTTGCAGAGCAGCCTGAGGTTGCCAAAACATTTTCAGAATTAAAATGTCAAGTTATGGGCCATGATCTTAGCTTTTTCTGTGAGTATGGAGTGAACAGAGTAAGGGAAGGGAGGTGGAGAAGGGGCAGTGGACTTGGAAAGTCCCCTGGAAGTAAGTTTATGTTAGAAACTACAAGCAATGCACTGTGACTATCACTAACACTATATATGCTGCCACTGCTGCTAGTCAACACTGTCTGCAAAGCTCTCTTCCAAGAGCTCCAACCCCTTGAGGTAGATGCTGGTTACAGCCCTATATTATGAGTGTTACAAGCTCCAGGCACCCAGAGTTAAGTCATTTACCCAAAGCCACACAGTTCATAAATAGCAAGCTGGAGTCACATTTTTAAAACATGAACAAAAGACAAAGGAACTATAGTATGTTTTAAGCAAAAATATCTCACTCTAGCATATTCTTAATAGTCTTGCTAATGTAGCCTCTCACACAGAAAAACACTCCTCAAAGGTAAGGGACACAGTGACTCTGAACTGCCAGTAGTTCTTTAATGTGTTGTGCTCAGTCCCCTGCCTCTCCTCATGCTGTTTTCTTTGCCTTAAGTGACCTCTTCCCATCCACCCTTTCTTTCACATGGCTAACTCTTCACCATTCAGGTCTCAGCTCAGGGTCATCCTGCTCAGGAAAGCTTTCCAGAACCCTCCTCAAGGTGGGTGGGGTCCCTTCCCTCACAGGTTCATATGGTGTCCCTTGAGCACATTCATCACAGCATTTACCATAACATCCTGTTGCTGTGCTGCCTCTTCTTGACACTGTAAATAGCCCAGCTAACTCGTCCTTTATATCCAGTCAATCATGGTGCACAGGAGATTTCACAGCTTCAGTATGTCTAGAGCCATTCGTTCCTCTCTGTTCCTCTGACCACTGCCCTGGTTCCCTCGGCACCTCTTGCAGTCACCTTCTGAAAGGTCCTTTTGCCTCCAGTCTCCTCATACCAGTCCCATTGAGTCCTCAGTGACTGTTACCTGGGGAAAAGCCCAGTGCAGTCTGACGTTGTTGCTCCGCTTAGTCTCATCTCTTGACAGATGGCTGCTTTGCACGATCAGCCCTGGATCTGGAGCTCCAGCAATGCTCAACACATTGTTCCACCCCACCCTCCGAGAGTGGATTAAAATGTCAAGTTGTGGGCCATGATCTTAGCTTTTTCTGTGAGTATGGAGTGAACAGAGTAAGGGAAGGGAGGTGGAGAAGGGGCAGTGGACTTGGAAAGTCCCCTGGAAGTAAGTTTATGTTAGAAACTACAAGCAATGCACTGTGACTATCACTAACACTATATATGCTGCCACTGCTGCTAGTCAACACTGTCTGCAAAGCTCTCTTCCAAGAGCTCCAACCCCTTGAGGTAGATGCTGGTTACAGCCCTATATTATGAGTGTTACAAGCTCCAGGCACCCAGAGTTAAGTCATTTACCCAAAGCCACACAGTTCATAAATAGCAAGCTGGAGTCACATTTTTAAAACATGAACAAAAAAGACAAAGGAACTATAGTATGTTTTAAGCAAAAATATCTCACTCTAGCATATTCTTAATAGTCTTGCTAATGTAGCCTCTCACACAGAAAAACACTCCTCAAAGGTAAGGGACACAGTGACTCTGAACTGCCAGTAGTTCTTTAATGTGTTGTGCTCAGTCCCCTGCCTCTCCTCATGCTGTTTTCTTTGCCTTAAGTGACCTCTTCCCATCCACCCTTTCTTTCACATGGCTAACTCTTCACCATTCAGGTCTCAGCTCAGGGTCATCCTGCTCAGGAAAGCTTTCCAGAACCCTCCTCAAGGTGGGTGGGGTCCCTTCCCTCACAGGTTCATATGGTGTCCCTTGAGCACATTCATCACAGCATTTACCATAACATCCTGTTGCTGTGCTGCCTCTTCTTGACACTGTAAATAGCCCAGCTAACTCGTCCTTTATATCCAGTCAATCATGGTGCACAGGAGATTTCACAGCTTCAGTATGTCTAGAGCCATTCGTTCCTCTCTGTTCCTCTGACCACTGCCCTGGTTCCCTCGGCACCTCTTGCAGTCACCTTCTGAAAGGTCCTTTTGCCTCCAGTCTCCTCATACCAGTCCCATTGAGTCCTCAGTGACTGTTACCTGGGGAAAAGCCCAGTGCAGTCTGACGTTGTTGCTCCGCTTAGTCTCATCTCTTGACAGATGGCTGCTTTGCACGATCAGCCCTGGATCTGGAGCTCCAGCAATGCTCAACACATTGTTCCAACCCCACCCCACCCTCAACCACTCCTGCCAACAGGCTGTCTCTCTCTTCTCACATCTGTCCACGAGTTGTTCTTAATGTGCACAGAAAATGTCCTCCCCTTTCACTGACAACTCCTGCTTAACTTTTTTTTAAATTGAGATATTTTTATTTACAATATAAGATTGGTTTCAGATATACAGCATAGTGATTCAGTATTTTTATATATTAAACTCCCTTAGAGTTATTATAAGACAGTGGCTGTAATTCCCTGTGCTATATAATCTATTTTATACTTAGTAGTTTGTATCTGTTTATCCCATGCCCATAATTTGTACTCCCTCCCCTCTCCCCTTTAGTAACCACTAGTTTGCTCGTTTGCTTTTTCTGTTTTGCTACTTACATTTGTTTTATTTTTTTATATTCTACATCTAAGTAACATCATATGGTATTTGTCTTTCTCAGTCTGACTTATTTCACTAAGCATAATACTTACTAGATCCATCATGTTGCTGCAAATGACATTATTTCATTCGTTTTATGACAGAGTAATATTCCATTGTATATTTTTACCACATTTTCTTTATTCATCTCTTGATGGACATCTGAGTTACTTCCATATTTTTAGTTGAATATAGTTGCTCAATCGTGTCCAACTCTTTGCAACCCCATGGACTGTAGCACACTAGACTTTCGTGTCCTTCACTATCGCCCGGATCCTGCTCAAACTCATGTCCATTAATTTAGTGATGCCATCCAACCATTTTATCCTTTGTCCCCTTCTCCTTTTGCCTTCTATTTTTCCCAGCATCTGGGTCTTTTCCAATGATTCATCTCTTTGCATCAGGTGGCCAAAGTTTTGGAGCTTCAGCATCAGTCCTTCCAATGAATATTCTCCTAATTAGTGTTTTTGTTTTTTCTGGATATACCCAAACTGAAATAGCAGGATCATATGGTAGTTCTAATTTAGTTTTTTCAGAAAACTCCCTATCAGTCTCCATAATGGCTGCATCAATTTATATTCCCACCAACAATGTACGCAGGTTCCCTTTTCTCTACATGCTCACTGGTATTCACTACTTGTAGTCCTTTTGATGACAGCCATTCTGACTGATGCGATCATGTTGAGATATGCTCCCTCTATGTTCACTTTAATGAGAGCATCGTGAATTTTGTCAGATGTTTTTTCTGTGTCTATGGAAATCCTTGTGTGATTTTTATACTTCCCTTTGATAATATGGCCTTTATCACACTGATTGATTTGCAAATACTGAACCACCCTTGGGTCTTTGGTATAAGTGCTCCTTGATCATGACGTATGATTTTTTTTTATATATTGTTGGATTTGGTTTGCTATTATGTTATTAAGGATTCTTGCTTAATTTTCAAGGCAGCTTTGCTGTCACTTACACTCAGATTCCCCAGGCACGCTCTCACTCAGTTTCACCAACAGTGTGCTCTCCCAGTGGTCTGTACCTCATTCTTTCATGAGGCTCCAATTATCCCTTTATGTTTCTTCCCTCCCTACTAAAGAGGAACTTTCTAAAGGTGAGGACTGGTGTCCTTATATGGTCAGTGCCTGGGATGTAGCAAAAGTGCAATAAATGTTTGATGAATGAATTAATGAGTTAATATATATGTTTAAATGTCACATATATAAATACATATAAATAATATTTCTACCTTTCATTCTTAATGCCTTACTATTTCTCCTCCCGCTTACTCCTCATTAAACTTGGAGCTGTTCCCAAAGTCCCCTTTGTGTGTACCATGATCCATGTGTCTATTTCCACTGTTTCTGATGCCTTTTTCTTCCAAGTATTACAGTGTATTTCCACTGGTTCCCAGGGAGCCTTCCTTGATTACACAGATTGGAATGAATCCTTGTGTTCCTGTTGAAATCTCTTGCACTGAAATTGCCTCTCTCCCCAGCAGATGCCAACCTCTATAGGCAAGGATGAAGTTTTGCTCATTTTTGTGTCTCTCTAGTATCCACCACAGGCTCAGCATTAGCGCATGTTAAAAATTTTTGAATAGCTAAAAACAGTATGTTTCATGTTTAGTGCTTCAGGCTTTTTATTTAGCTCTGAAAGAGTTGAGTGGATACAAAAACTAATTATTGTGAAGACCCTTCTTTAATCTCATCCCATAGCCTATAGTTAAGCAAGAGGCTTTACAAGCTCCATACTAAGGCCCTTGACAAGCTTTGTTAATCTTAATACCATGTGGTCTTCTAGGGCCTGAACAGATGTGCATGATGTTCTTGTCACTTTCAGGAAAAAAAAATGGCCTCCATTACCATCTGAGAGTAATATAATCGCATATATGACAAATAATCAGATTAATGAATTCTTAAAAGCAAACACGTCCAGCTTATTATAACTTTATTGGGTGAATTTCCGTAGACTTGTGATATTTTTTTACATAAATTCATAATTTCCATGATAATCAATGATTTTTTATTTGTTGGATTTGGTTTGCTATTATGTTATTAAGGATTCTTGCTTAATTTTCAAGGCAGCTTTGCTGTCACTTACACTCAGATTCCCCAGGCACGCTCTCACTCAGTTTCACCAACAGTGTGCTCTCCCAGTGGTCTGTACCTCATTCTTTCATGAGGCTCCAATTATCCCTTTATGTTTCTTCCCTCCCTACTAAAGAGGAACTTTCTAAAGGTGAGGACTGGTGTCCTTATATGGTCAGTGCCTGGGATGTAGCAAAAGTGCAATAAATGTTTGATGAATGAATTAATGAGTTAATATATATGTTTAAATGTCACATATATAAATACATATAAATAATATTTCTACCTTTCATTCTTAATGCCTTACTATTTCTCCTCCCGCTTACTCCTCATTAAACTTGGAGCTGTTCCCAAAGTCCCCTTTGTGTGTACCATGATCCATGTGTCTATTTCCACTGTTTCTGATGCCTTTTTCTTCCAAGTATTACAGTGTATTTCCACTGGTTCCCAGGGAGCCTTCCTTGATTACACAGATTGGAATGAATCCTTGTGTTCCTGTTGAAATCTCTTGCACTGAAATTGCCTCTCTCCCCAGCAGATGCCAACCTCTATAGGCAAGGATGAAGTTTTGCTCATTTTTGTGTCTCTCTAGTATCCACCACAGGCTCAGCATTAGCGCATGTTAAAAATTTTTGAATAGCTAAAAACAGTATGTTTCATGTTTAGTGCTTCAGGCTTTTTATTTAGCTCTGAAAGAGTTGAGTGGATACAAAAACTAATTATTGTGAAGACCCTTCTTTAATCTCATCCCATAGCCTATAGTTAAGCAAGAGGCTTTACAAGCTCCATACTAAGGCCCTTGACAAGCTTTGTTAATCTTAATACCATGTGGTCTTCTAGGGCCTGAACAGATGTGCATGATGTTCTTGTCACTTTCAGGAAAAAAAAATGGCCTCCATTACCATCTGAGAGTAATATAATCGCATATATGACAAATAATCAGATTAATGAATTCTTAAAAGCAAACACGTCCAGCTTATTATAACTTTATTGGGTGAATTTCCGTAGACTTGTGATATTTTTTTACATAAATTCATAATTTCCATGATAATCAATCGAGAATAGTCTACTAAGCTACTTCAGGTCATGAAGAGGTCATTTTTTAAAAATTTTGCCCTCTTTTACTGTTTATTTATTTATTTATTTTCATCCATCTTTATTCTCTGGCCCATGTGGGCCTCCCATTGCAGTGGCTCTCTCCTTGCAGAGCACTGGCTCTGGGCACATTCACTCCACAGTGCAGGCTCCTAACTGAACACACCGGTCCAGCCACTCCATGGCACATGATATCTTCCCAGGCCAGGGATCAAACCATTGTCCCCTGCACTGCAAGGCAGACTCTTTGCCCACTAGACCACCAGGGAAGCCCAAGAGGTCATTTTTAATGAGAAGTGCCAATGCCTCTGAAAAGTAAGTTCTCAAGCTAGCTCCTACATTTAGGATTGATCCGATCCTGATGAACTATTGTAAATTTGTGGATTTATTCCAATAAAGTATGCATACTTCTGAAGCAAGAGAGAGAACACAGCTCCTCATGGTCAGGAAACATTCTTGCATTCCATTTATTTTATTGTTTGAAAAAGAGATTTCTATTACCCAGATAGTCATAGAATATTTATCTTTTTTATAAACTGATAGTTAAAGCAGTGAAAAAATGCAAAGCAAACAATTCATGATTTGAGATAGCATGGACATAATTCACATTATAGCTAGTGAAGAAAACTAACTTCAATAATAGAAACAGCTCTTCCTTTATGTTAAAGTAATTTTGTTGGCAATTCATGGCACACTATTGGTCTAATGTGAGATCTTATTTATTCCATTAATTTATGTCCACTTGATGATTTATAACTTTTTATTTAAGGGAAATAAAATCACACTTCTTTTAAGGCATGTTATACTTTTATCAGTGTTAACTGCACACACTTTTTTTCTTGCCAGTTCTGTGAAGGATACCAGGACTGCCATGTAGTCACTCTCTTTATCCTCTCAGAGCTTATTGCTTAACAAATAAAAACAAAGGAAAAAAGGCAATGATTGACAGCATAGCCATGCCTTATAATGGAGCTATGCACCTGATTAATGGAGTGAGAACAGAGGCAAGGCATTTAAATCAGGCATTGGGAAAGTCTTTGGGTAGAAGAGTTCTCAGAAGGCTTCCCAGAGGAGGAGATACAGAGCTGAGGTTCACTACAGAATCTAGAGTAAGGAAGAATACATTAGTGTCCTAGAGCTGTCATAACAAAATGTCACAAACTAGGTCGCTTGAAACAACAGGGACATGCTCCCTCACTTCTCTAGGCTAGAATCTGAGTTCAAAGTGTCAGTAGGGTTGGTTCCTTCTGGTGGCTCTGAGAATCTGTTCCATGTCCTTCTCCTAGCTTCTGGTGGTTGCCAACAGTGCTCGGATTATAATTACATCACTCCAGTCTCTTCACAGGAGCTTCTCCCTGGTATTTGTGTCTATGTCCATTTCCCTCTTCTTATGACACTAAGCATATTGGATTTAGGGTTTACCCTAACCCAGTATGAGTTTGTCCTAACTTAAAGTGTATCTACAAAGATCCTAGTTGTGGGTTAAGGTCACATTCATAGGTAGTGGGTGGATCTGAATTTTAGGGGACAGTATTAAACTAGTACAGAGGGCATTAAAGAAACAGAAAGCAGCATGAATGAAGCCATGTGGAGACCTTGATGTGTTTGAGCAAACATAGATGCTTGTCAATGGTTGGATTAAAAGTCTGGAGATTCGAACAAGTCATGAGGCTTAAAAGGCAACAGGATGGGCTTCTCTGGTGGCCCAGTGGGTAAGGACACTGCCTTGCAGTGCAAGGGGCACTGGTTCGATCCCTGACCTGGGAAGATCCCACGTGCCACGGAGCGGCTGAACTGATGTGTCCAATTACTGAGCCAGAGCTCTGGGGTACATGCGCCCAGAGCTGGCGCTCTGTGACGACAGAAGCCACCACGATGGGAGGCCCACAGGAGCCAAAGAACAAAGATGGATGAAAATAGAGAAATGAAAGACCAATAGAAGTGGCCCGCCCCCCCCCCCCCCCCCCAACCTGCCCCCCCCCCGCAAAAAAAAAAATAAAAAAAATTTTAAAAGGCAACAGGAACTTCATCACAAAGAATTTTGTGTGCCAATCTCTGGAATTTGAATTTCCTCATGGAATGTGTGGGTATAACAGAAGGATTTTAATTCTGAAAGTTACATGATTATATTTGCATTTTAGAAAAAGCTTTCTGGCAGCAGTTTGGAGAATAGAAGGAGGTACATATTGAGAGCAGAGAGATTATATAGGAAGTCCTTGAAATAATTCTGGTGAGAAATGATGAGTGCCTACATCACATCAGCAGTAGAGAGATGAGAGAGGAGGTAGTTGATACAGGATCTCTAAGACATGGTGGTTAGTTAGGTGTGAGGGAGGAGAACAGAGAGACAAGAGTGGCTTTGAAATTTCTAGCCCTGTGTGAGGAGATGGAGGTAGCATTGGCGGAGCTAACTGAGGAAGGAAGAACATGCTTAGAGATCAAGTGGGTAAGTTTTTTGAACGTATCTGAGATACCAGTAACACTTCTAAGTGGAGGGCTGCTGTTTTGTAGGTGGATTGAGAATTCTGGCTTGAGATTTGAGGTCCGTGAACATGTAAGTAATGGTGTCCCTCAAGTTGAGTGTAAAAAGTGAGAAGAGCAGAAGGTCTGGGAAATGCCAGCATTTAAGACATTAACTGAAGAAAAAAGAACCAAAGAATACACTAAGTAGGAGACTTCTGTAGGAAAAAAAGGAGAACCCAGGGAGAGCATATCACAGATAAGTGAGCTTCCAGAAGGGTACAGTGCTTCAACTGTCAAATGGTGCTGAGAACTCTGCAAGGATAAGGAGAGAAAAGTGTTTTGGCAAAATCCAGTCATTGGTGGCTCGAGCAAGGGCAGTTTCAGTGGAATGACAGAGGAAAAAATAAGGCCATAGTGTTTTGGGAGTGACTCTATAGGAAGGAAGGCATGTAGAGATCATGGACTATCATTTCAAGATGGTGGATCATGATGAATCAGAGCTCTAGTGGAATGAAAAGCCCCATGGGGTTAGGCAAGAGCTTTTCCCTGATGATGGAGATTTAAACATGCTGTGATTCAACTCAGGTGGGGAAATATGAGGTCTACAGAGTGGCCTTGGGGAAGAGGTAGAAGGTGGGAAAAGAATAGGGTCATATCGCCAAATAAAGAAGTCTGTGAGGACCTGTTAAGGCAGTTGAAGGATCTTTCACAGAGCTGTTATGTGGTCATCTTGTCATATGAATAAAAATCTTTCATTTCCCATGAAATAGGCATATTTTGCTAGCTACCTTTCCCAAATCCATTCCCTTTCCTTTTACAGCTACATTCCTATTTCCTCTTGGGGAACTGATGTTCTGCTAATGTGTGGAGGCTTAGAACTATCAAATAAGGTGTCCTCTTCTCCCCCAGGCAAGGGTCAACTGAGCCTTTCTCCTTGGGCTTTGAATCTGAAGCATTTAATTGAGGTGGGGATTTGGGAGATGAGGGTAGGGTGAGTAGAGTTAACTAGTCCTTGTGACAGTTCTTCACCAGACTCTGGTTTCTGCCCTTTTCCTCCCTGTTTCTGTAGTTTTCCCTTCCATTCTAAGACTATGTCATATCCTCTGATAGGCTGTAGTGACAAAGACTCTGGGAGCCACATGGCTTGGGTTCAAATCCGGATTAACCACACTCTAACTGCATGATCTAGAACAAGTTACTACTTAAGGTCTCTGTGCCTTGGTTTCCACATCTGTGGGATTAATGATGGTACCTATACACACAGTTCTCTAGAAACTAAAGAGTTTAATGCTTAGAATGGTGCCTGCTCAAAGTAGGTGTTCCAGGCATTTGTTATTATTATCCTAATAAAACCCCCTTCTCTGTAACTAGCCAGGATCATCTGTCTTTCTCAATGGAAATCTCCTCAAGGTACAGTGTTCAAATGGTGCTGAGAACTCTGCAAGGATGAGAAAAGTGTTTTGGAAAATTTGGTGGCTCGAGCAAGGGCAGTTTCAGTGGAATGACAGAGGAAAAAATAAGGCCATAGTGTTTTGGGAGTGACTCTATAGGAAGGAAGGCATGTAGAGATCATGGACTATCATTTCAAGATGGTGGATCATGATGAATCAGAGCTCTAGTGGAATGAAAAGCCCCATGGGGTTAGGCAAGAGCTTTTCCCTGATGATGGAGATTTAAACATGCTGTGATTCAACTCAGGTGGGGAAATATGAGGTCTACAGAGTGGCCTTGGGGAAGAGGTAGAAGGTGGGAAAAGAATAGGGTCATATCGCCAAATAAAGAAGTCTGTGAGGACCTGTTAAGGCAGTTGAAGGATCTTTCACAGAGCTGTTATGTGGTCATCTTGTCATATGAATAAAAATCTTTCATTTCCCATGAAATAGGCATATTTTGCTAGCTACCTTTCCCAAATCCATTCCCTTTCCTTTTACAGCTACATTCCTATTTCCTCTTGGGGAACTGATGTTCTGCTAATGTGTGGAGGCTTAGAACTATCAAATAAGGTGTCCTCTTCTCCCCCAGGCAAGGGTCAACTGAGCCTTTCTCCTTGGGCTTTGAATCTGAAGCATTTAATTGAGGTGGGGATTTGGGAGATGAGGGTAGGGTGAGTAGAGTTAACTAGTCCTTGTGACAGTTCTTCACCAGACTCTGGTTTCTGCCCTTTTCCTCCCTGTTTCTGTAGTTTTCCCTTCCATTCTAAGACTATGTCATATCCTCTGATAGGCTGTAGTGACAAAGACTCTGGGAGCCACATGGCTTGGGTTCAAATCCGGATTAACCACACTCTAACTGCATGATCTAGAACAAGTTACTACTTAAGGTCTCTGTGCCTTGGTTTCCACATCTGTGGGATTAATGATGGTACCTATACACACAGTTCTCTAGAAACTAAAGAGTTTAATGCTTAGAATGGTGCCTGCTCAAAGTAGGTGTTCCAGGCATTTGTTATTATTATCCTAATAAAACCCCCTTCTCTGTAACTAGCCAGGATCATCTGTCTTTCTCAATGGATATCTCCCTCATTTCAAATGAGTAGTATTATACTGAACTTGAAAATCTTAGGTAATTCATACTTTCATAGGGATTGACCATTACATGGTTTAGAGAGAGAGGGAATTTGAGTATGTTAGTATAGTTATGGCAAATGGATGAAAGCTCTCATTTAAGTATCAAATAAAGGAGGTTAGCAAGAGACATCAATGGCATGTTTGTACAGAATTTTGGAGAACAAATATGGGTGAATTTTTAAAAATTACTTTAAAATGTGTTAACTCCACTATTCTATTGATAGAAATGAGATGCATATGATATTTCCTTTCTAAATTCATTATAGAGTAGAAAATGCAGTGACCCAAGTATCAGATGTGGAGGCTTATGTCACATATGTCCCCTCTAAAAAGGTAGTATTTCTTCCCTAGTCTCAATTTCCTCAGGCAGAAAATGCTCACTACTGTCTGACATTGAATTCTACACAGCAATATTGCAGCAAAAAGTAACTAACTGATCAGGTGGCTGATAAAGGTATGGGATTAAGTAAGATCTCCTTTGAAGGAAAAAAGTGGATAGTGAAAAAGGCCAGTGAATAAATCTAACAAACTGGCAGTTACAGCTAAGGAGGAAAAGTGACACAAGGCAGACTGGACCAAAATACAGAAGAAAACAAATAAACTGTGGTTCAAGGAAGTCAAGAGAAACACACATTTCAAAGAAGAAACATTCATGTGTTGAATGTGGCTAAGAGGTCAACTAAGATGAAGGCAGAAAGTGTTTTGGACTCATCCATTGCAAGGTTGGGGTTTCCCAGGTAGTGCAGTGGTAAAGAATCTGCCTGCCAATGCAGGGCATTGTAACAGATTCTGGTTCCACCCCTGGGTCAGGAACGTCCCCTGGAGGATGGGATGACTACCCACTCCAGTATTCTTGCCTAGAAAATTCTGGCACAGTCTCTGTGCCTTGGTTTCCACATCTGTGGGATTAATGATGGTACCTATACACACAGTTCTCTAGAAACTAAAGAGTTTAATGCTTAGAATGGTGCCTGCTCAAAGTAGGTGTTCCAGGCATTTGTTATTATTATCCTAATAAAACCCCCTTCTCTGTAACTAGCCAGGATCATCTGTCTTTCTCAATGGATATCTCCCTCATTTCAAATGAGTAGTATTATACTGAACTTGAAAATCTTAGGTAATTCATACTTTCATAGGGATTGACCATTACATGGTTTAGAGAGAGAGGGAATTTGAGTATGTTAGTATAGTTATGGCAAATGGATGAAAGCTCTCATTTAAGTATCAAATAAAGGAGGTTAGCAAGAGACATCAATGGCATGTTTGTACAGAATTTTGGAGAACAAATATGGGTGAATTTTTAAAAATTACTTTAAAATGTGTTAACTCCACTATTCTATTGATAGAAATGAGATGCATATGATATTTCCTTTCTAAATTCATTATAGAGTAGAAAATGCAGTGACCCAAGTATCAGATGTGGAGGCTTATGTCACATATGTCCCCTCTAAAAAGGTAGTATTTCTTCCCTAGTCTCAATTTCCTCAGGCAGAAAATGCTCACTACTGTCTGACATTGAATTCTACACAGCAATATTGCAGCAAAAAGTAACTAACTGATCAGGTGGCTGATAAAGGTATGGGATTAAGTAAGATCTCCTTTGAAGGAAAAAAGTGGATAGTGAAAAAGGCCAGGGAATAAATCTAACAAACTGGCAGTTACAGCTAAGGAGGAAAAGTGACACAAGGCAGACTGGACCAAAATACAGAAGAAAACAAATAAACTGTGGTTCAAGGAAGTCAAGAGAAACACACATTTCAAAGAAGAAACATTCATGTGTTGAATGTGGCTAAGAGGTCAACTAAGATGAAGGCAGAAAGTGTTTTGGACTCATCCATTGCAAGGTTGGGGTTTCCCAGGTAGTGCAGTGGTAAAGAATCTGCCTGCCAATGCAGGGCATTGTAACAGATTCTGGTTCCACCCCTGGGTCAGGAACGTCCCCTGGAGGATGGGATGACTACCCACTCCAGTATTCTTGCCTAGAAAATTCCATGGACAGAGAAGCATGGCAGGCTACAGTCCATGGGGTCCCATAGAATTGGACATGACTGGGTGACTGAGCATACACATGTCAAGGTCACCAGTAATGACATTATGAGGCCAGGTGGAATGCAGGGATGGATGCTGGGCTTTATGAGTCAACTCATGAGCAGCTAGTGACAATGAAGATATTATATATTATATATCCAGGAGCCTCACAACCCAAGGACAGAGGAGAGAAAAAGAGAGCTTGGAATGACTAACGCCCAGTAGTTACACATGACAATTTCCTCTTTGCAGACAAGTAATCTGAAGGTCACCATTGTGGAATGACTCTCCAAGGTCCCATGACAAAAGGGGAAAAACCAATGAAGATGTGGTAGGTGGAGTGATAATGGGCAGGCAGCCACACAGAACATCAGAACAAGAAAGCACGGTGGTTTGGAAGCCGAAGAATTCAGCCCTGTTCCTTGGGGTTCCTTGGCCCTCTCCTGAAATGCACAGTGTATAGACTGTCCCCTTGGGGACAGATGTTCTGCTTTTGCAGGTTTCTCATGCCTTTCCCTGGGATCAACTTGCCTTGCACTTATACACAGGCTTCACAAGGGCAGAATTTGCCACTTCTCTGGAGAGGTTAGCCCACAAAAAGAGGGAACACTGGCCATTCTTTTCACCATTTGGGCTGGAATCTAAAATTCCTTAAACCATTTTGAGAATTTGACTGTGACTTCAAAAGCCACTGTGATGGAGAATGGACACTTCTGAGGTCATAACATTACCTAAACTTCAAAGATTCTGGGAGGAAAATTCTTTGTTTGGCCTGAAAACCCTTCCCAAAATGTGTGAGAAGCTTATGAATCAGAGTAAACTGTTGAAAAGAACATTAAAAAAGTGTTATATTTAGGTCTGCCCAAACAAGCATATTTGACATATATTCTTTTTTTTCTTTTTAAAAAATGGATTCATTTATACACATATACATACATATACATATATATACACACATACATATTCTTTTTTAGATCTCTTTCCATTATAGTTTAATACATGATATTGAATATAGTTCTCTATGCAATACAGTATCCTTATTGTTTACCTATCTTATATAGTAGTGTGTGTCTGTAAATCCTAAGCTCCTAATTTATCCTTTCCTTCCCCCTTTCTTCTTGGCTAATCATAAGCTTCTTTTCTTTGTCTGTGAATCTATTTCTATTCTATAAATAAGTTCATTTGTATCATCTTTTTAAATTTCATATATATATGATATTATATGATATTTTCTTTCTCTCTCAGATTTACTTCACTTAGTATGATAATCTCTAGATACATCCATATTATTGCAAATGTCATATATATTGGGTTGGCCAAAGGTACTTTTGGGTTTTTGTGGGAAAAAAATATATACATACATAAAATAGTCAATATGTAGTTACCATTTATATCACGTCTTCTTTATCCATTTATCTCTTGATGAACACAGGTTGTTTTCATGTCTTGACTATTGTAAATAGTGTTGCTATGAACAGTGGGGTACGTGTATATTTTTGAATCAGAGGTTTTGTTTTTTCCAGATATATGCCCAGGAGTGGAATTCCTGGATCACATGGTAACTCTATTTTTAGTTTCTTAAGAAAGCTCCATAGCAGCAGCACCAATTTACCTTCTCACCACAGTATAAGATGATTCCCTTTTCTCTACATCCTCTCCAGCATTTACTATTTGTAGATTTTTTGATGATGGCCATTCTGATTGGCATGAAGTGATAACTCATGAAGTCATACAATTTTTATTTATGTTGCTTTAATAATTAGCAGTGTTGAGCACCTTTTCATGTGATTGTTGGCATCCGTATGTCTTCTCTAGAGAAATGTGTATTGAGATCTGCCCACGTTTTGATTGGGTAGTTTGTTTTATGATAGTATTATGTGAGCTGCTTGTATATTTTGGAAATGAATCGCTTATCAGTCACACCAATTGCAAATATTTTTTCCCATTCTGTAGGTTATCTTTCTGTTTTGTTTAGGGTTTCCTTTGCTGGGCAAAAGCTTTTAACTTTGATTAGGTCCTATTTGTTTATTTTTGCTTTTATTTCCATTACTCTAAGAGATGTATCCAAAGAAATACTGCTGTAGTTTATGCCAAAGAATTTTCTGCCTATGTTTTTCTCTAGGAATTTTATAGTACCTGGTCTTACACTATAGTATCCAGTCTTACATTTGACATCCATTCTTATAAGCTATCACATTCTGAATATATCTTCCCTCTGCCCATTATAGGAATAGTACGTATATGTTCAGACTAAAGCTGCAAGGGCCCAACTCCTCCTGGCTGACTTCTTGACAGGCAGAGTATCACCCAGACAATATAACCACTCTACAAATGAGGGTAGGAGAAATGATCTGGTCAACTTTGAATTCCCATCACAGGGTAACAGAAAAGAGGTTGGGAAACAATGGTAATCTGCCTAACAGTAAGAATAATCTGCGACTTGCCTTTCCCCATTTCTTTGCAGATTGCGATACAATCACAGTATTTTCTGGCATATTTATGTTTCTTCCCTTTACTTTTAGAGGTGTTGGGGTGAGTGAAGGGTGGATATACTTCTCATGTGTAACATATTACTTGTTGTTTCTGTAGAGAAACATAAGAAAGATGTCTAGTTTTTCAAAAGAAATTAACCACCATGTATGTTAGAATCCCCCAAATGAAATAACTGAGTATAAATTTAACAAAATAAGTACAAACTCTATGAGGAAAGCTATAAGACTCTGGTGAGTGAAATCAAAGAACTAAATAAATGGAGAGATATATCCATGTTCATGGATAGGAAGATTCAGTAATGGCAAAATGTCAGTTCTTACCAACCTGATTTATAAATTTAATGCAATACAATTTAAATCTTAGCAATTTATTTTTGTGATCTTGACAAAATGATTCTAAAGTTTATGTGGAGAGGCAAAAGACCTAGAATAGCTAACACAATACTGAAGAACAAAGTTGAGGGGCTAATGCTACAAAACTTCACAGCTTCCTATGAAGCTACAATAATCAAGCGAGTCTGGTCTTGGGGAAAGAACAGATAAATAAATCAGTTAAACAATGAAATGTCATCAGATCCAGCTTTTTGGCCACATAAATACAGTCAACTAATCATCAAGGAAAAAGCAAAGTTAACACAATGAAGCATCCACATGCGAAAAATTAGTCTAGATACAGACCTTGCATCCTTCACAACATGAATTCAAAATAGTGAATCATAAACCTAAATGTAAAATGTGAAACTATTAAACTAGAAAATCACATAGAAAATTCAGATGACTTCGGGTATGGTGATGACCTTTTAGATACAACACTAAAGGCACAATCCATGAAAAGAAATGTGAAAATATCTGCCCATTATAGGAATAGTACGTATATGTTCAGACTAAAGCTGCAAGGGCCAATTTTGGACTTCTTGACAGGCAGAGTATCACCCAGACAATATAACCACTCTACAAATGAGGGTAGGAGAAATGATCTGGTCAACTTTGAATTCCCATCACAGGGTAACAGAAAAGAGGTTGGGAAACAATGGTAATCTGCCTAACAGTAAGAATAATCTGCGACTTGCCTTTCCCCATTTCTTTGCAGATTGCGATACAATCACAGTATTTTCTGGCATATTTATGTTTCTTCCCTTTACTTTTAGAGGTGTTGGGGTGAGTGAAGGGTGGATATACTTCTCATGTGTAACATATTACTTGTTGTTTCTGTAGAGAAACATAAGAAAGATGTCTAGTTTTTCAAAAGAAATTAACCACCATGTATGTTAGAATCCCCCAAATGAAATAACTGAGTATAAATTTAACAAAATAAGTACAAACTCTATGAGGAAAGCTATAAGACTCTGGTGAGTGAAATCAAAGAACTAAATAAATGGAGAGATATATCCATGTTCATGGATAGGAAGATTCAGTAATGGCAAAATGTCAGTTCTTACCAACCTGATTTATAAATTTAATGCAATACAATTTAAATCTTAGCAATTTATTTTTGTGATCTTGACAAAATGATTCTAAAGTTTATGTGGAGAGGCAAAAGACCTAGAATAGCTAACACAATACTGAAGAACAAAGTTGAGGGGCTAATGCTACCAAACTTCACAGCTTCCTATGAAGCTACAATAATCAAGCGAGTCTGGTCTTGGGGAAAGAACAGATAAATAAATCAGTTAAACAATGAAATGTCATCAGATCCAGCTTTTTGGCCACATAAATACAGTCAACTAATCATCAAGGAAAAAGCAAAGTTAACACAATGAAGCATCCACATGCGAAAAATTAGTCTAGATACAGACCTTGCATCCTTCACAACATGAATTCAAAATAGTGAATCATAAACCTAAATGTAAAATGTGAAACTATTAAACTAGAAAATCACATAGAAAATTCAGATGACTTCGGGTATGGTGATGACCTTTTAGATACAACACTAAAGGCACAATCCATGAAAGAAAGAATTAATAAACTGAACTTCATTCAAATTAAAAACTTATGCTTTTTGAAATATGATGCCAAGAGAATGCGAAGACAAACTATAGACTGGGAGAAAATATTTTCAAAAGACATACCTGAAAAATAACTGTTAACTCAAAATATACAAAGAACTCTTAACACTCAACAAGAAAACAGTCTGATTTTAAAACAGGCCCCAAATCTCTAACAGACACTTCACCAAAGAAGATATACAAATAGCATATAAACATATGAGAAGATGATCCACATCATATGTCATTAAAGAAATGCAAATTAAAACGAGATACCACTGAACACCAGTTAGAATGACTAATATCCAAAAAATAATAACACCAAATGCTGGTGAGGATGTGGGACAACAAGAACTCTCATTGCTGGAGGGAATGTAAAATGGTACAGCCACTTTGGAAGATAGTTTGGCAGTATCGTTTGGAAGATAGTTTGGCAGTTCCTGCCAAATTAAACATACTCTTAACATACAATGCAGCAGATGCACTCTTTGGTATTTACTCAAATAAGTTGAAAACTTATAGCCACACAAAAACCTCTACATGGATGCTTATAGCACTTTTATTCATAATTACCAAAAGCTGGAAGCAACCAACATATCTTTCAAGAGGTAAATGGAAAAGTAAGCAATGGTTTATCTGGACAATGGACTATTATTTAGTGCTAAGAAGAAATGAAAAGACATGGGAGAGCCTTAAATGTATTATTACTAAATAAAAGAAGCCAATCTGTAAAGTCTATATATTGTAAAATTCCAACTATATGACATTCTAGAAAGGGCAAAACTATGGAGACAATAAGAAGATGAGTGTTTTCCAGGAGCCAGAAGGGCAGGGAGGGTACTTGCTTCAGCAGCACATATACTGACAAAGAACAGAGAAGGGAGGAATGGATAGGTGAAACACAGAGTTAAACAGATGACTAAAACTATTCTGTATGGTTCCTATAATGATGGAAATACATCCGTATACATTTGTACAAACACACAGAATATATAACACCAAAAATGAAGCCTAATGTAAACTATATACATTGGATGCTGTGTCCATGTAGTTCATTGATTACAACAAATATACCAGCGCACTCTGGTGGTGGGTGTTAATGGTGGGGGACATTATGCATCTGTGGGAACAGAGGTATGTGAAAAATCTCTATATCTTCCTATCAATTTAGCTGTAAACCTTAAACTGCTCTAAAAAATAAAATCTGAATTATTAAAAAAATTCTTCTTTAAATATTATATACTCTAAAATTTAGTTATTGGTAATGCTTGAATTATTCTCATATCTCAACTCATTTTAGTTTATGAGCATTGGTCTGTAAAGGATTCTGTCTTGTTTAGTTAATCAAATAATCAATTTCTCTTTACCCTTCTACCCTACTTCTATCCTTTTTCCCTATTTTCCAACATGGTTCATCATTCCATTTTTATATGTTTTTACAATAAGGATATTTTATATATATATATATATATATATTTCTATTGCATAATTTTTTAAAAAGAAAAAACCTACTGAGAATATCTTTTTCAACTGGTCCTTCTTCATATATGAATAATAAGAAAAAGGAAAATTCTAAGCAATACCAAAGTGTACTGAAGAATTAATACCTTTCAACTGTGGTATTGGAGAAGACTCTTGAGAGTCCCTTGGACTGCAAAAAGAACAAACTAGTCAATCCTAAAGGAAACCAACCCTGAATATACATTGGAAGGACTGATGCTGAAGCTGAAGCTCTAATACTTTGGCCACCTAATGTAAAGAGCCAACTCATTGGAAAAGACCCTGATGTGGAGAAAAATAGAAGGCAGAGGAGAGGGGGATGACAGAGGATAAGTCAATGGACATGAGTTTGAGTGGGCTCCAGGAGATGGGGAAGGACAGCGAAGCCTAGGCTGCTGCAGTCTATGGAGTTGCAGTCAGACACAACTAAGCTACTGAACTGAACTAGAGCACTAGTAATTAAAGAATCTCTAAGACAGATTGCATTAAAATGTGAATTAGAATATAATTAGTAAAACTATAATAATTTAATTAGGTGAAACACAGAGTTAAACAGATGACTAAAACTATTCTGTATGGTTCCTATAATGATGGAAATACATCCGTATACATTTGTACAAACACACAGAATATATAACACCAAAAATGAAGCCTAATGTAAACTATATACATTGGATGCTGTGTCCATGTAGTTCATTGATTACAACAAATATACCAGCGCACTCTGGTGGTGGGTGTTAATGGTGGGGGACATTATGCATCTGTGGGAACAGAGGTATGTGAAAAATCTCTATATCTTCCTATCAATTTAGCTGTAAACCTTAAACTGCTCTAAAAAATAAAATCTGAATTATTAAAAAAATTCTTCTTTAAATATTATATACTCTAAAATTTAGTTATTGGTAATGCTTGAATTATTCTCATATCTCAACTCATTTTAGTTTATGAGCATTGGTCTGTAAAGGATTCTGTCTTGTTTAGTTAATCAAATAATCAATTTCTCTTTACCCTTCTACCCTACTTCTATCCTTTTTCCCTATTTTCCAACATGGTTCATCATTCCATTTTTATATGTTTTTACAATAAGGATATTTTATATATATATATATATATATATTTCTATTGCATAATTTTTTAAAAAGAAAAAACCTACTGAGAATATCTTTTTCAACTGGTCCTTCTTCATATATGAATAATAAGAAAAAGGAAAATTCTAAGCAATACCAAAGTGTACTGAAGAATTAATACCTTTCAACTGTGGTATTGGAGAAGACTCTTGAGAGTCCCTTGGACTGCAAAAAGAACAAACTAGTCAATCCTAAAGGAAACCAACCCTGAATATACATTGGAAGGACTGATGCTGAAGCTGAAGCTCTAATACTTTGGCCACCTAATGTAAAGAGCCAACTCATTGGAAAAGACCCTGATGTGGAGAAAAATAGAAGGCAGAGGAGAGGGGGATGACAGAGGATAAGTCAATGGACATGAGTTTGAGTGGGCTCCAGGAGATGGGGAAGGACAGCGAAGCCTAGGCTGCTGCAGTCTATGGAGTTGCAGTCAGACACAACTAAGCTACTGAACTGAACTAGAGCACTAGTAATTAAAGAATCTCTAAGACAGATTGCATTAAAATGTGAATTAGAATATAATTAGTAAAACTATAATAATTTAATTAAAATAAATATTCTGAAAGGAACCTAAAGGTCAGTGTATATTTTAACTTATACATGGAATCTAAAAGACAAAACAAATAAATGTAACAAAACAGAAACAAATAGAACAAACTGTTGGTTGTTCTCTGAGGCTAAGAGGTCAGAAGTAGGGAGAAATAGGTGAAGGCAATTAAGAGATACAAACTACCAGTTCGAAAATAAAAAAGTCATGGGAATATAGTTAATAATATCACAATACAGTTAATAATACAGTTAATCATATCACAGTAACTTTGCATGGTGTCTAAGCTATAAAACTAATTGAATCACTATGTCATGTACCTGAATCTAATATAATATTGTAAGCCAATTGTACTCAATAAAGTGTCTTCAATCAATTTTAAAAAGATCAGTGTATAGACAGTTGATATAATAAATAATCAGAGTAAAAATTGTATAAAATACAATTATACATGATTATACCTAGTGCATAGTAGTTGCAAGCAATACTAATAAATTGTTAGTATCAAAAATACTCTCTATTATTTGCTATATGGCAGATAGACCAAAGAGCTTTGAAACAAGTAATTCTGTTTTTAAGCAAGAATTTCCCAGAATTCAAGCCTCTTGAGACAGATGAGGCTCAAAGAACTTTCCCTTAAAATTAAGTCTGTCTGGCCTAGGTTAATTGTGGATATTATTATAGAACTGAGAGTTCCACATGAAACTGAACCACTGTTAAGATCAGTTAGGCAGACTGGGGTTTTGTTTTTCTTTTTTTTTGATGAAATGTGTTGGCAAATATTAACCAGTCTGATTAGGACCCAGATTGCATTACAGTGATGACATTACAGTTCGTCATTCCTGGTGACAGGGACAAGGATACAAAGGTCTATTTCATTAAGGAAGAAATAAATCACAGCTGAGGAAAGGGGTGCACAATCACTTTTCCACAAGCTCTTTGCAGGGCTGGCAGGAAGTGAGTGAGGAGGAAATTCTGCACCCCCTCCGAGGATGGACACAGCTCTCATCATATCAACAGGGGCACAGAACTCCCAGAGCAGATCTAGTCCAGCTGTCAGGGAATCTGAATCCTTTCTGAAGAGGGAAGAAAAAAGCTATCTTGTTGTCTTTTAGCTCGGTTTTGATTCCTTTTTTTTTTCCTACTGATTCCAAAATACTCAAATACAACCAAAGGTCAAAGAAAGTGCTGACTAAGTTTAGCATTGAGTGGCCGCTGGCTCTAGGCAGGATGCTATTATTTTATTGTTGATTAGGATATCTTGAATAATAAAAGGTAGACATCATTGGTAAAGCTTTAAAATTAGATATCCAGCTTCTGTTCTGTTTCTCAAATCACAGGGCCAAACCTGTGCACTATTTGAGTTCTCTTCTCAAAGGCACTGCTTGCTTTACTCTTAGATTGCTCCCACCCCACCCATGTGTGGGTGTACATGCAGCACATGTGCGCATGCACACACACACACGCACACACAGAGTTTGCCTGTCCCAGTCCTGAAAGATGTAGACGTCGCCAGGACACAGTGTTTGTCAAAGAGGTGGAAGCTCCTCTGACTACATCTATAGCTCCAATGCCTGTCCAGGAACTCCAGAAGATTTAACTCTGATTTGTTGTGGCTCCTGGATTAATGCTGCAGTTGAGATAGTCTCAGATGTGGGGACAAATTTACTAAGTCTGCAGACAACATAAACTGAGATAGTCATGCTATGAATTTACCAAGTCAGCCTTAAGAAAAATAAATGGTTTACCAAGAAGATAATTCTGTCCTTTTTCTTGTTTGCAACATTTCTAAAGCTCTCTGTTAGGTTCTGTGTGGGCACCAGAGGCCCAAGTCGAGCACACAGTTACGACTTATTTGAAGTTCATAGTTAAGCTCTCTGTTTTTCAATCTTTGGGTCACTATAGATATAAATTTGATGGGTTTTAGCCAGCACTTTAAAAAAATTATTTTACTGACACATAGTTTATTTATAACATTTTGTTAGTTTTTGGTGTACAGCAAAATTATTCAGAGATATATATATATATATATATATATATGTAATTTTTCATATTCTTTTCCATTATGGTTTATTACAGAATATTTAATATAGTTGCTGTGCTATACAGTACAACCTTCTTGTTCATCCAGTCTGTATGCAAGAATTTGCATCTAGTCAGCATTTTTAAATGGGATGGAATTGAAATATCAGAAGTATTGTTTTAGTATCATTTTATTTTAGTGGACTAAACAATTGGATGCAATCATGTATACTGGATTGTGAGATAAATTTTTAAAGATGGATTGTGTTGAAAAAAACTTGAAATTAGTATAGCTAATATATTGACAGAGAAAATTTGTGATAGCCTAAGTATTCCATTGAAACAAAAATCCCATTAACCACAGTTGTTTTCAAACAATTAAAAACATGCCATCAAAAAAGTGCCAGAGAAAATCAGGGGAAATGAAAGTTGAATGGCCAAAGACTGACTGAGAATGTAAAAAGAAAACGTTATTTTTATAAATCTTAAATAGTAAGTGCTAAGATAATTATGACTGCCATAGTGGTATGACTAACCGTAACACTCTGAAAGGAAATTCATTATGAGATTAACAGAGTTCTGTGTGGTGTGGTACAGTGTGACATGTCTTGATACCCAATACCAACCATTAACGTTTTCTGACTCTTATTAACTTCCCCTCTCTATCCACTTCCTACCACTGTATATTAAAAACCTAAGTTTTACAGCCTTCTCACCACATGTAGGCCCAGTCTCTAGATCCTTTTTTTGCCATCATTCTCTCTAACCAGTTAGAATTCAAGTCCTGTTAATTCTTCCTTGAAAAGATGTATTACATCCATGCCCTTCTCCTTCCACTCCCCCTTTTCACTGCTAGTGCAAAGTACTGTTTTAACCACCTGTCCATTGCCTTGCCTCCCAGGTGGCACAGTGGTAAAGAGTCCACCTGCCAGTGCAGGAGATCCAAGAGATGTGGGTTCAATCCCTGGGTAGGGAAGATCCCTAGGAGCAGGAAATGGCAACCCACTCCAGTATTGTTGCCTGGAAAAATCCATGGAGAGAAGAGCCTGGTGGGCTACAGTCCATGGGGTCACAAAGAATCGACACAACTGGGCACGCACACATGCCATAGCCTTTACTCCACTGGTTTCCCATGTACCCATGTGTTGCCCACTGCTCTTGCATGCTGCCATTCTTATCCCATGCACTTCATTCCTATTCCTAGCACTTCAATAAGCTGAAGGAATCGGAGCTCTGAAGTCAGAGGCATTGCCTATTGGCTAATAACGTTGAATAAGCTAATTAAATGTTCTAAGCTTCAGTTTCATCAAAAATATCAGAAGTATTGTTTTAGTATCATTTTATTTTAGTGGACTAAACAATTGGATGCAATCATGTATACTGGATTGTGAGATAAATTTTTAAAGATGGATTGTGTTGAAAAAAACTTGAAATTAGTATAGCTAATATATTGACAGAGAAAATTTGTGATAGCCTAAGTATTCCATTGAAACAAAAATCCCATTAACCACAGTTGTTTTCAAACAATTAAAAACATGCCATCAAAA
Organism: Tragulus kanchil; assembly: GCA_022376925.1. Lineage (NCBI taxonomy): Eukaryota > Metazoa > Chordata > Mammalia > Artiodactyla > Tragulidae > Tragulus > Tragulus kanchil. The sequence goes on from JAIOJX010000025.1 coordinate 93,431,981, forward strand.
AAGTGCCAGAGAAAATCAGGGGAAATGAAAGTTGAATGGCCAAAGACTGACTGAGAATGTAAAAAGAAAACGTTATTTTTATAAATCTTAAATAGTAAGTGCTAAGATAATTATGACTGCCATAGTGGTATGACTAACCGTAACACTCTGAAAGGAAATTCATTATGAGATTAACAGAGTTCTGTGTGGTGTGGTACAGTGTGACATGTCTTGATACCCAATACCAACCATTAACGTTTTCTGACTCTTATTAACTTCCCCTCTCTATCCACTTCCTACCACTGTATATTAAAAACCTAAGTTTTACAGCCTTCTCACCACATGTAGGCCCAGTCTCTAGATCCTTTTTTTTGCCATCATTCTCTCTAACCAGTTAGAATTCAAGTCCTGTTAATTCTTCCTTGAAAAGATGTATTACATCCATGCCCTTCTCCTTCCACTCCCCTTCTCACTGCTAGTGCAAAGTACTGTTTTAACCACCTGTCCATTGCCTTGCCTCCCAGGTGGCACAGTGGTAAAGAGTCCACCTGCCAGTGCAGGAGATCCAAGAGATGTGGGTTCAATCCCTGGGTAGGGAAGATCCCTAGGAGCAGGAAATGGCAACCCACTCCAGTATTGTTGCCTGGAAAAATCCATGGAGAGAAGAGCCTGGTGGGCTACAGTCCATGGGGTCACAAAGAATCGACACAACTGGGCACGCACACATGCCATAGCCTTTACTCCACTGGTTTCCCATGTACCCATGTGTTGCCCACTGCTCTTGCATGCTGCCATTCTTATCCCATGCACTTCATTCCTATTCCTAGCACTTCAATAAGCTGAAGGAATCGGAGCTCTGAAGTCAGAGGCATTGCCTATTGGCTAATAACGTTGAATAAGCTAATTAAATGTTCTAAGCTTCAGTTTCATCAACTATAAAACATGAGTTAAATGAGTACTCACAGGGTTATTGTAGGTTTTAAATGAGATAAAGCTTATGAAGTTTTAAGCCACAAGAATAGCCAGAGTATAGTACGTGCTCAATAAATACATTTTTACACATAACACACCTATATGATAGATGTACATGCTTTAAAACAATACTCACCTTTCCTTAGTCTGACATGTTAAATTCGTGTTGTCAAATCCTCCTGACTCACAGACTCACTACTGTAACTGTCCTTGAGCATTGTAGCCTATGAGATGTTTGCCCACTCCCTCAATTGCCACTTCCCCAGTGCACTCTAGTCCTTCTCTGCTATGGCACATTTCAACTTCTGCCTCACGCTCCACCTTGTTTCTGCCATTCACTTGGCTAGCAACATGTATGATGAGGTACTGTTTCTCCTATGTGTATCTCCATGCATGAGATTTATAGGAGAGATGCCCCAGCAAACAAAAAAGTAAAAATGCCAAATATGATGCAGTACATACAAGGAAAAAATATGTTGGAAAGACTAAGAAACAGATGAGCTATTTGTTTTTCCAAACTCAGTGAGGTCTAAATTTGTCTGGCAACTTTAATAAGTTAATTTGATCGATTCTAGTTAACTGCAATTTGTTTTCTCACCATCAAAGAAGATTGCAGAGAGACTTACTTAGTCACTAGATTTGATAGAGACCCCAGACATTAAACAGATCTCCACCTTTGAGAAGCTGTACTAAGACCAGCAAATGGGGAATTTGTTTTCTCACATCAAAAAATTGGATAATCAACCCACTCCAGTATTGTTGCCTGAAAATTAAAAGGCTTACAGTCCATGGGGTCACAAAGAATCGACACAACTGGGCACGCACACATGCCATAGCCTTTACTCCACTGGTTTCCCATGTACCCATGTGTTGCCCACTGCTCTTGCATGCTGCCATTCTTATCCCATGCACTTCATTCCTATTCCTAGCACTTCAATAAGCTGAAGGAATCGGAGCTCTGAAGTCAGAGGCATTGCCTATTGGCTAATAACGTTGAATAAGCTAATTAAATGTTCTAAGCTTCAGTTTCATCAACTATAAAACATGAGTTAAATGAGTACTCACAGGGTTATTGTAGGTTTTAAATGAGATAAAGCTTATGAAGTTTTAAGCCACAAGAATAGCCAGAGTATAGTACGTGCTCAATAAATACATTTTTACACATAACACACCTATATGATAGATGTACATGCTTTAAAACAATACTCACCTTTCCTTAGTCTGACATGTTAAATTCGTGTTGTCAAATCCCCCTGACTCACAGACTCACTACTGTAACTGTCCTTGAGCATTGTAGCCTATGAGATGTTTGCCCACTCCCTCAATTGCCACTTCCCCAGTGCACTCTAGTCCTTCTCTGCTATGGCACATTTCAACTTCTGCCTCACGCTCCACCTTGTTTCTGCCATTCACTTGGCTAGCAACATGTATGATGAGGTACTGTTTCTCCTATGTGTATCTCCATGCATGAGATTTATAGGAGAGATGCCCCAGCAAACAAAAAAGTAAAAATGCCAAATATGATGCAGTACATACAAGGAAAAAATATGTTGGAAAGACTAAGAAACAGATGAGCTATTTGTTTTTCCAAACTCAGTGAGGTCTAAATTTGTCTGGCAACTTTAATAAGTTAATTTGATCGATTCTAGTTAACTGCAATTTGTTTTCTCACCATCAAAGAAGATTGCAGAGAGACTTACTTAGTCACTAGATTTGATAGAGACCCCAGACATTATCAATGGCAAGCTACCTTCTCCACCTTTGAGAAGCTGTACTAAGACCAGCAAATAAAGGGAAGCCTTTTATCTCTCTTTCTTCCACTCCTCTGTCCTTTTAATGGTACACCAATTTACCACATCCCTTTCCTCACTTTCTTTATACTTTTTCATGTCACTGTGTATTTTGCTTTGGTAATTTTAAAATGGTAATTAATCAACAGGCCTCATGCAATACTTTCCTCCCCAAATAAGAATTAAAAATACTCAAACTAAGTATAAATAAATACTCAAATTTTACATGTTATTGATTGGTTAAATTAAGCTGACATTTGTAAAATAGTATTTTAAATGAAAGAAATATATATTGTCTTAGCTCCTCAAATATTTGATTTAAAGCTGAGTGCAATGAGAACTCTACTGCTATGAAAAAATATTCCCATCACTCCACAAATATTTTGGAGGACCAGTTGTGTATCAAACCACAGAGCAAGAGATTGGATTCTTTGATAATGTCCAATCATTGAAAACAACTGAATATCAACAATAATTGAAAACAAAGTGGGAATCTTCATTGCTCAATGTTAATTTTTTTTTCAATATCTGAAGAGGCTTGAAGAACTGCATTTTGTCCTGTATGGGAGAATATGGTTCTAAATAAGGGATGTGTGCTAAGTCGCTTCAGTTATGTCTGAGTCTTTGTGACCCCATGGACTGTAGCACGCCAGGCCCCTCTGTCCATGGGATTCACCAGGAAAGGATATCGCTTTTGCCATGCTCTTCTCCAAGGGGACCTTCCCAACCTAGGGACTGAACCCACATCTCCCTGTAGTCACTGCATTACAGGCAGATTCTTTACCACTGGGCCACTATAGTTTAACCTAATCCTACCAAAATGTCAGTTAGGCATAAGTACCTCTTATATCCTGCCAGCTCTGGTTAACAATTTCTGTAATAAATTTCACAGTTGAGGGATTAAGACTTAGAAATGATCCATTATGAAATGAGTGCATACAAACTACATTAGCTTCTTGGAGGAGGGAGGAAAAAGACCAGCCAGATGGAGCTGTAGAGGGATGGAATAGATGTTTCAACACAGACCTACTTCCAGAAAGGTACTGTAAAATAAAACGTTTAGTGCATATGCAAACTACATTAGACAGTAAAGAATCTACCTGCAATTTTAATGGACACCAATTTTTCACCTTTGAGAAGCTGTACTAAGACCAGCAAATAAAGGGAAGCCTTTTATCTCTCTTTCTTCCACTCCTCTGTCCTTTTAATGGTACACCAATTTACCACATCCCTTTCCTCACTTTCTTTATACTTTTTCATGTCACTGTGTATTTTGCTTTGGTAATTTTAAAATGGTAATTAATCAACAGGCCTCATGCAATACTTTCCTCCCCAAATAAGAATTAAAAATACTCAAACTAAGTATAAATAAATACTCAAATTTTACATGTTATTGATTGGTTAAATTAAGCTGACATTTGTAAAATAGTATTTTAAATGAAAGAAATATATATTGTCTTAGCTCCTCAAATATTTGATTTAAAGCTGAGTGCAATGAGAACTCTACTGCTATGAAAAAATATTCCCATCACTCCACAAATATTTTGGAGGACCAGTTGTGTATCAAACCACAGAGCAAGAGATTGGATTCTTTGATAATGTCCAATCATTGAAAACAACTGAATATCAACAATAATTGAAAACAAAGTGGGAATCTTCATTGCTCAATGTTAATTTTTTTTTCAATATCTGAAGAGGCTTGAAGAACTGCATTTTGTCCTGTATGGGAGAATATGGTTCTAAATAAGGGATGTGTGCTAAGTCGCTTCAGTTATGTCTGAGTCTTTGTGACCCCATGGACTGTAGCACGCCAGGCCCCTCTGTCCATGGGATTCACCAGGAAAGGATATCGCTTTGCCATGCTCTTCTCCAAGGGGACCTTCCCAACCTAGGGACTGAACCCACATCTCCCTGTAGTCACTGCATTACAGGCAGATTCTTTACCACTGGGCCACTATAGTTTAACCTAATCCTACCAAAATGTCAGTTAGGCATAAGTACCTCTTATATCCTGCCAGCTCTGGTTAACAATTTCTGTAATAAATTTCACAGTTGAGGGATTAAGACTTAGAAATGATCCATTATGAAATGAGTGCATACAAACTACATTAGCTTCTTGGAGGAGGGAGGAAAAAGACCAGCCAGATGGAGCTGTAGAGGGATGGAATAGATGTTTCAACACAGACCTACTTCCAGAAAGGTACTGTAAAATAAAACGTTTAGGATATGCCTTTGGGATGAATTGCTATCTTTTTATACCGGGGCTTTAATAACACATTGGGCTACCCTGGCTGCTCAGACAGTAAAGAATCTACCTGCAATGAAGGAGACTCAGGTTTGATACCTGGTTGGGAAGATCCCCTGGAGAAGGAATGGCAACCCACTCCAGTACTCTTTCCTGGAGAATTCTATGGACAGAGGAGCCTGGCGGGCTACAGCCCATGGGGTCCCAAAGAGCCAGACACAATACAACTAACACTCACACATTAAGCATTCTAGCCTGCTGGAAAAAAAAAAAAAAAAAAAAACTCTTTATTGCTGGGTTGAATAATTAGCCAGATTTGTCGAGGAAATCCAGCACAACCACTGCCACAGGAGGGATGAGAAGCAGGAAGCACCTACAGTGGTCATCTTTGAAAAATGTATTTATACCAGAGTATTAAGTATTGTCTTAAAATCAAACAGTTTTTCCCTCCAAGAACCAATAACTAATTTAATATTTAGAGATTCCTTCTCGGTGGGAATAAATTCTGGCACCCCACCTTCTTTGAACTTTGATAGCATGTATATCAAGCATACCTCAAAATTATATGTTTCCCCCTTTCTTCTTTCAATTGATATTCTTAAATGTTGTTTACAGTCCTTTCAAAGCTTATATAAAACTTTACTATTTTCTTGCTTTCATAGCCAATTTCGCAAAAGAGGTATAAATATTTAACAACTGGCTCTCCGGGAAAAAAAGAGCCCTTGATTTCTAGTTTGCCAGTTTCCCCTGGTATAAATACTCCTACAATAGCCAGTTTCAAGCTACATGAGGTTACTGATCAGAGTTACTGATTATGGACATCCAGCACACTACTTGTTGTAGATCTGCTACTTCCATCATTCACCATGTACCCCAGTTACTTAGTAGTGGCTCCAAATTCTATACATTTCTATGCAATTTCTATACATAGGACCAATATAATTGGAAAAGGAGGCCACATATTAAGTGTACTATTTTTATCGGGTGATATGTTTATTTGGAGTGAGTCATAGGGCACAGAGAGATCAGTGAAAGAGTAGCTAAGCGTAGTAACCCCATTCAAGCTACTCACAAACTTAGGGCACAGCTACCTATTAAAAGTCTTCCAATCCAGCCTTGGCCCCTGTTTCCTTTTTTTTTTTTTGCTAGAGTTTATTTTTTTAACTTTTTATTTTATACTAGAGTATAATTTTTTTAACAATGTCGTCATAGTGTCAGATGTACAGCAGCATGATTCAGCTATACATATACATATATGAATTCTTTTTCAAATTCTTTTCTCATTTAGGTTGTTTCATAACATTGAGCAGAGTTCTCAGTGAATAGGTCCCTATTGGTTATCCATTTTAAATACAGGTATGTGGACATGTGATCCCTGTTCTTTAATCATTTTGTGAGCCTTACCAACACCCTCCCAATCACTCTGATTTGAAATCTTAGAATCACCCTTGATTCCTTTCTAGCCTTGCTTCCCTCCTACACACCACCTTTGTCATAGTTTTTATCTCTCTTTTCTCTTTATATTCTTTATATTAAGTACATTGATGAACTCCTCCCTACGTTTTGGGTGGCAATAGCCTTGTAGCTGATCTCCTTAACTGGATTCTTTTCTATTAGTCAGTGTAATTTGACATATGCTTCATTTTTAAACTTTCTGATTGTCTCACTGGCCTGTTGGATAAGCTCTGGTAGCTTTCTACTGCCCACTGAGGAAATCCAAACTTGTTAATAAAGCCATTAAAGGCTTTCCAGTCTCATCTGATCTATCATATCAGCTTTCAGCTCCCAATATCCATTTTTATGTAACTACATACCAGAATTCATTGCTGTACACATAGCATTGCATCTGATAAGTCAGCCACATGTAGGCGTGCACTAGCTGGTAAACATTTTTAGTGATATTCCTGCATATGAGTACATTATATTTAAGTTTTCAGGACAATCCACCCTTCCTGAAATAACTGTAGCCCATTTTTTTTTGATTTTTAATTCTTCCCTCTGTACAGTTGAAATCCTATCATTCAAGGTCCGACTCAAATTCATGTAGAACTTAAAGGCATTAATGAACAGAAACAGGAAGCCCAAAATAGGCCTGTAACAATTATATTTTGGAAAAGGAAAAGGCCACATATTAAGTGTACTATTTTATCGGGTGATATGTTTATTTGGAGTGAGTCCCGGCATAAGAGTAGCTAAGCAAACCCTCACAAACTTAGGGCACAGCTACCTATTAAAAGTCTTCCAATCCAGCCTTGGCCCCTGTTTCCTTTTTTTTTTGCTAGAGTTTATTTTTTTAACTTTTTATTTTATACTAGAGTATAATTTTTTTAACAATGTCGTCATAGTGTCAGATGTACAGCAGCATGATTCAGCTATACATATACATATATGAATTCTTTTTCAAATTCTTTTCTCATTTAGGTTGTTTCATAACATTGAGCAGAGTTCTCAGTGAATAGGTCCCTATTGGTTATCCATTTTAAATACAGGTATGTGGACATGTGATCCCTGTTCTTTAATCATTTTGTGAGCCTTACCAACACCCTCCCAATCACTCTGATTTGAAATCTTAGAATCACCCTTGATTCCTTTCTAGCCTTGCTTCCCTCCTACACACCACCTTTGTCATAGTTTTTATCTCTCTTTTCTCTTTATATTCTTTATATTAAGTACATTGATGAACTCCTCCCTACGTTTTGGGTGGCAATAGCCTTGTAGCTGATCTCCTTAACTGGATTCTTTTCTATTAGTCAGTGTAATTTGACATATGCTTCATTTTTAAACTTTCTGATTGTCTCACTGGCCTGTTGGATAAGCTCTGGTAGCTTTCTACTGCCCACTGAGGAAATCCAAACTTGTTAATAAAGCCATTAAAGGCTTTCCAGTCTCATCTGATCTATCATATCAGCTTTCAGCTCCCAATATCCATTTTTATGTAACTACATACCAGAATTCATTGCTGTACACATAGCATTGCATCTGATAAGTCAGCCACATGTAGGCGTGCACTAGCTGGTAAACATTTTTAGTGATATTCCTGCATATGAGTACATTATATTTAAGTTTTCAGGACAATCCACCCTTCCTGAAATAACTAGTAGATTTTCCCCATATCTGTGTCTTTATTTTTGTGTATTCTTCTGAATTCTTCCCCTCTGTACAGTTGAAATCCTATCATTCAAGGTCCGACTCAAATTCATGTAGAACTTAAAGGCATTAATGAACAGAAACAGGAAGCAAACATCTTAAAACAAGAAGAGAGAAATCACAGCGGCATCCAAATAGCTTAAACCAGAGGCAGATACTGACTGGAACCCAGAAAGGAAATAATGTCAAGGGTTGATGAGTAGCAATGATAAGTAACTCCTAGAAAAGGCATGTTAATGCTGTTGACCAAGAGACATTAGGGTGATTGAAATTTTTCTAAAGCAGCAACACAGAAGACTACCTCAATGAGTCAGGTTTAACCCCATATTTCTTCCCAGGTATCCACCGGAGTCTAACTGTATACTTGGGACTAGTGTGCAGAACTGATTTAGTTAGACAAAGTAAAGAGCTGGTGTAATATCTGAAAATCCAGGGAGTGCATCAAAAGAAAACAAGATCTGAACACTCAACATTAGAGAAAAATGTTCCAGTAATATTAGTAATGGGAAACCCAAGGTTTTAACATGGGTTATAAAATAGGAAATCTCAGGGCTATGGAGTTTGATTTGGCAGTAATAATGTTTCTTCATTCCTACTCTTCTTTACATTTTTGCTAAGCTTTAACAGTGCAAATAAGACTATGTTTATAGGGCTCTAAAAAGTACAAAAGAATAAAAATTTTTAAATCACCCATAAAACTACCATATATTGACACATTTATATTTTATACATTTCCTTCCGATATTTTTCTGCATATGTATTTTCTCTACATATTTATTAGATATAAATTTCTAGAAGGCTATAACATCACAACTTAACTGATATAATTGATCAAAATTAGAGAAAATAAGGAATTATGAAGTTATATGTGTATTCCTAAGATTTTCCTTCCAACATAAAACATTTGAATTTGCATCATTCACTAACGTTTTGATACAGAGTGGATGGAACCAATATCTGGAGTTTTATATCCTCTTTCTTATATAACCTCATTATGGACTCTTAATATTTTTTTCCTTCAGTTTTGTTAGAGTGAAGCAAAGTATTTCTAATTAAGAATAAAAAAGTAAGTGTTGTTATTTCTCCCTTTTATAGCCATCTTACCAGTTCCTAATTTGATCATTCTATGTTTTTAGTGACCTTCCTTGGTCAAATCTTAACAAAGCATTTGCCTTGGTTTCTAAGAAACAAAAACACTTTTGCCATTAAGTTTTATTCTTTTTTATGCGATATAGTAGGTGAATGATGTGGTAAGAACCTGAGTAATTGCCATGAGCAATTTCAGGAAGAGCTGCTGACTCTTGGTCTTAATATAATAAAGTGACAGAAGCAGAACTGGGCAGGACCACCAGAGAGGGCGCTACCAGCTGTGAAGTTTCCATGAGACAGTAAACCATTCACTGAGAATGGAAAGCTCTTTAGCTAAAGTAGTTTATTTAGAGAGCGTCTGCTGAATAGCCCTCCAACGAACTTCATTGTTCACAAACACTTACCAGTCATTTTATTTACTTCTTTAGGCTCAGTAACCAGAAAAATTATGAGTAAGCTTAGTAGGACTTAAGAAGTGGCAGAGAGTGGAAGGCAGAGACTGGCTACTCTGGAGGAACCTCATGGAGGAGACAACACATGCAAAGACCTTTAGAAACCTTGTACAATCTCTCCACCTGATTTCACTCCCCTTCCCTCCTATTCCAGATGCCACACTGAGCCCTTCACTTTTATCTGCAAGCTCCTGCCTTTGTACTAGTTGTGCCTTCTGCCTGGAGAACAAAGTATGAGGCAAAACATACAAAGTGCCATTGGTACAACAATGAACAGTCTACTACAGGAGACAAGAGATGAGACAACTAGTTTGGGATGATATGATCAGAAAAGGTCTTAGGGAAAGAGACAGTATCATTCCAGGAAGCTATGCACATTTGTCCCTCTTGCTGTCTTTAATATGCATACATCATGGATTCATTTTGGCCTCCCATTTTGTGCTCTTGGAGACATTAGAGTGTGGGTTCAGACTCACCAGGATTTGACTTGCAACTATGTCGCTTACTTCACGTACAACTTTGGTGAGTTGGATTTCTCTGAGCCGCAGTTTTCTCATCTATAAAATAAAGATAATAACTCTCTTTGAACCTTGTTGAAAGGAGAGTAACATACAAGGTCTGACAGATGATGAGAGGATGTCACTGGTAAAAGACAACTGGATCACACAGTGAAGAACATTTTTTAAACTGGGCTAAGGAGCGTGTATCTTATTTTATAGGTAAGGGGGAACCATTAAAGTTGTTCTTCACAGAGAAATGACATAGTGTGTGTTTGTTTTAGAAAGATAACATGTGCAACAAGTGGAGGGCACATTTTCAGAATTGGCTAAATGAGACCAAGTAGTACTCCGCTGTTTATGGTACTGCACTGATGGGAGACGTGGTAAATTCAGTTAAGTCTGGTAGAGATACAAGAGGTGGATTTACTAACTGGCAATTATAATATGTTTTCTAAACTTGATATCTTAATATTCAGTCAATTCTCAGAATATAAATTAAATAATTTTTTCTTAATCACTCTCATGGATGTTTTGACCCAGTTTCCCAGAGTCTGGCTTTCGGTCATCCTTGGATTTATTGTTTGGAGTACATATGATTTGAGGACCAACTGCTCGAGCCACCAGAAGTAGGAAAGGGGGGAGGAGAAAAACGGAAATCAACTGATAAACAGGAGTCAGAGAGTCTGGGGTGGGGAAAGAAACTTAAGTCAACTTTATGTTGTGGCCTAGGAGACATCACTTGAAAAAGCATTTCTCAGCTGTTGACTTTGAAAAGTAATTACCTAGCTTGGAGCTTATAGATAACCAATACGGATAAGGAAAGTATGGTTTCTTTTTAACTGGTTGCATTCCAGGCTGACCTCCTTACAGAGCAAAGAGGAGATGGAAAGAATGTGGGAGGACAGACAAGCACAAATCCATCAACACTATAAAAGCTCCAGGGTGCAGACTTTCTCAGTTGTGCCTAGGAGGGAACACGAGCTTTTAAAGTTTTAATTATTTTTAATATGTTATACATTCATATAGTTTAAAATTGAAAAAGTACCAAAGGATATAGAACAAAGCCTTCCACCCACCGTTTTCCCCCAGGCACCCAGTCTCTCTCCTCTGAAAGCAATTTCTTACTTATCCTTGCAGAGATATTTTAGTGTCTACAAGCAAAAGGTACTCATTTTTCCCTTTCTAATATTAGCGTCGTAAACATACTGCTCTGTATCTTAGGGTTTTTCCACTATCATTATGCTATTATTTGTTGTTTTACCTAACAATATATTTTGGAGACTATTCCATATCAATAAATAAGAATTTCTAATAATTTTTTGGAAGGGGAACCATTAAAGTTGTTTTTCACAGAGAAATGACATAGTGTGTGTTTGTTTTAGAAAGATAACATGTGCAACAAGTGGAGGGCACATTTTCAGAATTGGCTAAATGAGACCAAGTAGTACTCCGCTGTTTATGGTACTGCACTGATGGGAGACGTGGTAAATTCAGTTAAGTCTGGTAGAGATACAAGAGGTGGATTTACTAACTGGCAATTATAATATGTTTTCTAAACTTGATATCTTAATATTCAGTCAATTCTCAGAATATAAATTAAATAATTTTTTCTTAATCACTCTCATGGATGTTTTGACCCAGTTTCCCAGAGTCTGGCTTTCGGTCATCCTTGGATTTATTGTTTGGAGTACATATGATTTGAGGACCAACTGCTCGAGCCACCAGAAGTAGGAAAGGGGGGAGGAGAAAAACGGAAATCAACTGATAAACAGGAGTCAGAGAGTCTGGGGTGGGGAAAGAAACTTAAGTCAACTTTATGTTGTGGCCTAGGAGACATCACTTGAAAAAGCATTTCTCAGCTGTTGACTTTGAAAAGTAATTACCTAGCTTGGAGCTTATAGATAACCAATACGGATAAGGAAAGTATGGTTTCTTTTTAACTGGTTGCATTCCAGGCTGACCTCCTTACAGAGCAAAGAGGAGATGGAAAGAATGTGGGAGGACAGACAAGCACAAATCCATCAACACTATAAAAGCTCCAGGGTGCAGACTTTCTCAGTTGTGCCTAGGAGGGGAACACGAGCTTTTAAAGTTTTAATTATTTTTAATATGTTATACATTCATATAGTTTAAAATTGAAAAAGTACCAAAGGATATAGAACAAAGCCTTCCACCCACCGTTTTCCCCCAGGCACCCAGTCTCTCTCCTCTGAAAGCAATTTCTTACTTATCCTTGCAGAGATATTTTAGTGTCTACAAGCAAAAGGTACTCATTTTTCCCTTTCTAATATTAGCGTCGTAAACATACTGCTCTGTATCTTAGGGTTTTTTTTCCACTATCATTATGCTATTATTTGTTGTTTTACCTAACAATATATTTTGGAGACTATTCCATATCAATAAATAAGAATTTCATCACTATTAAATCTGTTTGCTTCTATAGCATTACATGAAAGCACCATAAATTTTGTAATTAACTCGCTCCCTATTAATGGACATTTAGATTGCTTCTAATCTTTTGATACTTCATGTAGTGAATAACCTTGTACATATATCAATTAATACATTTACTTATTTTACTCATAAGATTAGTACCAAAGGCAAAATTGCTGAGTCAAAGTATATTTGACTTCGTATCTTTGATAAAACAGTGCCAAATTGTCCGCTATAAAATTTATATTAATTTGCATTCTCACAGGTACAATATAAAGAACACTATGCTTGCTTTGAGAGCAGAAAATTGTATCATTAATTCATATGTACCTGCAGTAAATTTAAAGGCCCTCACAGTCACTCATGGTATTCATTCTGAAGTTGCCGCTTTCTATCCAAGGTGATGCGTTTGTCTCCTGGATCAGTGATTCTCATCTGGGGACAATTTTGCCTCCCAGGAAACACCTGGCAATATCCAGAGACACTTTTGATGACCACTACCAGGAGGTAGAGGTGCCTAGGGTACAGGCCCAGGAGTCATTTATCTTTCCCTCCCCACAAAGGGTTATCCAGTCCAAAACATGGGTAGTGCAAAATAAGAACATCTGCCTTAGATCAATGTCTACATCCTCCTGATTGTATTAAAATACATCTTACAAAGCTGAGCATCCTTAATACTGTGACCCAAGTTCTGCCAAGTAAAATAATGAGACCCCTGCTTCCACAGTACATTTGGCTTTTGTGTCTTTTCCAGCATTTACACTGTGTTGAAATTAATGACTTACAGGAACTGTGAGCTCCTCAAAAACATGAATGTATCTTATCTATATCTGTATCCTGAATATCCAGCATCAAAATGGTACTCAGCTTATCAAATGAATGAATGGATGTAACAGTACTTTCTAGTTGCCTCAGTGTGACTTAAAGGATTAGTTCATTTTTAATCAAAGACCATTTTTAAAATTTACTCTTACTTGCTTACTTTCTCTTACTTTCAATTTTCTTCAGACTTACATGGGTAATTTTTTTTTCTAGAAAACAGAGGAATTGTACCAGGAAGTGTCAGCTGAATAAGAATTATGGGCCTCTCTCCTGACTTGAAATTTCTATAAACCTTGGTTTATTATCGCAGCATTAGTCACTTTAATGATAGACTAAGTTGCTCATTTGTAGCTTTGGATTGGATTAGTCTTGCTCCTCAAATGAACTGAAATCTCCTGAAGGGCAAAAATAAAAAATTGTAAGGGCCAGAATGAGGCCTAACTCAGGACTTTACAGACTATAAAGCAGGAGAAGTGACAGGCTGGTTGATTCTCTTTTTTGTTAATCACAACTTAGACCTCACCCAAAGATTCTAACCTCAGCAAGGAAACTATTCTTTCTCAAGCGCAGAACACCCATGGGAATTCCCTCCAGGTCCTGTGGTTCAGGCTCTGTGTCCACTGCAGGAGGCCTGGGTTGAACCCATGGTCAGGAAAGATCTCCCATGCAGGACAATCAAAAATTTAAAAATAGAGGCTTCCCTGGTGGTTCAGTGGGTAAGGACACCTCCTTGCAGTGCAAGGGGCGCTGGTTCGATCCCTGACCTGGGAAGATCCCACGTGCTGCAGGGATCATGCTGGAGCGGCTGGACCTGTGTGTCCAACTACGGAGTCGGAGCTCTGGAGTGCATGCGCCCAGAGCCAGTGCTCTGCAACGAGAGAGGCCGCTGCGATGGGAGGCCCACACAAGGCCAAAGAACAAAGATGGAAATGAAAGGCCAATAGAAGTGGCCAAAAAAACAAATTAATACAATTAAAAAATTAATAAATGACAACTAACTGTTTAAAGTGAAAGAACACCCAGCTGCTCTGGCAGGTCCTCCGTACCAACAGCAAGAGGTCTGTGCCCTGGGGGATCCCTCTGCTTCCTAACTTGGCCTTCTCCTGCCTGCCCACCTTGGTCTTTAAGAGAGGATAAAACTAGAGGAAAGGGGGCAGGGCCAAGGGACATAACCAAGACTGGTTAGAATCAACTAGGTGCCCCAAGGCAGAAGATTTGACTTGCAGCGAACCTTGAGTTTCATCACAGTCTCACTGCAATATATTAGCGTGTAAATGACACACCGACCAGTGCCAAGAGAGTTCTGAGGTCCTGAACAGCAAAGGCCAAGAAGTGGGCAGTGGTCCAGTTCCCAGGAATTCCTGCCCCTTCCCCAAAATAACTACAACAGTCTTCCCACGTCTTAGCCTATGAAGTTACCCAGCCTATGAGAACGAAACACACCATACTGTGAAGTGCTCTCTCTCTCCCGCTCCCCTTCTCTTTCTCTCTCCGCTTCTGAGGTGGCCCTCACTCTGCCTGTGGAGTGTTTCTCTAAATAAATCCCCTTCTTATCTCTAACTTCTTCTCAGAATTCTTTCCTAAAGAAGCAAAAACCTCCAATCCAAGGGCGTCAAGAAGTGCCCTGACGGCCCGTTGAGGGAAAGTGCTCTGTTTTCACGTCTGTGTCCTCGCCACAAATGTTGCCACCGGACATTTTCCACTGTACAGTTAAAGGCCCCAGAGTGACTGGAAATAAACGGCAGAAATCACTAGTAAGCTTTCCTACCGCTGCCAGTCGGGTCTCCGTTTGCCCGCCACACGTGGGGCGGCACGTGGCAAAAGGAAAGTGGGTGGAGCCAAAGGCCTAGTTTTAATGAGAAGCACCTGGTGTGGGTGCGGGAAGGGTGGCAGCGGGCCTGCAAGGTCGAACCAAGCCAAGGACAGAATCCCTGTTTGTGAGGCTCAGTGGTGCTAATAGATCTTGTAGAAATTTGGGCTTCTGGGCAGCTTTGATCCTAACTCAGGAGTTCAAAATGCAAATGCAAACAAATGCAAATGCAGAACTGCTGGGTTTATTTCAACAGTTTGTTAACTACCTTTTAGCCCTGAGATCCGGTTGCCTTCTCTTTCCAATTAAAGTAAGCTTGCAGTTGAAGACCTTCAAAGATGAGTTACAAGAGAATGATTTGACTATCAGGCAAGCTGAGTAAATGATAAGAGACAGCTTGATTAGGGAAGGTAAAGAAAAAAACAACAAAACAATTATTTTAATCATCTCTTCCCTAGAAGAATTCAAGTTTAAATATTTTAAGGTCTTTTTAAAACAGCAGCTTCAGTATTTAGGTATCTTAGATATTTAGGTATCTTCAATATTTATCTTGGCTAGATATTTATTGGTGTTATCTTAGGTAACTTAGATAGTTATCTCTACAGGTAGGAAAGTGGAGCTGTTCAGGGGTTAATTTTTGAAGGTTAAGAAAGCTTGAGTCTTGATTTGGCTGAGAAAAGGCCCAAAAGGTCACATTTTCAGACACGATCTAAAAAGAATAGAGCTTATTTTTATTGTGTTTATTTTCAAGTTAGCTAAAACTTTCCTCTTCAAAGGGTGGTGTTTGGACTGGCGTTTGGGGAAACCTATTGTAAACTTTTCAAGTATTGTGTTGTTTAAGTTGGCTCTCTAGAAATAGATTGCATAGTTTCTACGTTCATAAAGGAATGATGCCAGAATAATATTTTTAAGTAATAATAATTCCTGATAATGTATCTGTTATTTTCCAAGAACCTAGCAGAGTATTTATTTCATTTAAGCTCTATAACAACTCTGAGACAGGCAAATACCATTTTGTGACATTTTCCAAGGCCTTAGACAAAAAGATACTAACATGCAGTCTTAGAAAGGTTTCCAGACATGAATTTCCTAAAATTATCTACATCCATGTGTGTGTGTGTGTACATATGTGCTTCCAGAGAGAGCACATAGTTTTCATCAGCTTCTCAGAAAACTCTGTGGCCCTTAATAAATTCAAATTTGATTAATCATTATGAAGAGGAGGAACTTCTACGTTCCCTATTCTAACCTCTATTAGTTTGAACTAGTAAGTGGTTTTAAGGGTATGTTTTCTGATTTTTCTCTAGTTTCTCTCATTGTCTATGCTTTTTGCCCAGGTCATTGAGTTTGCCTCCAGAAGAAATGCCCATCTCTCTCCTGTGTGAAATTGGTTAACAACTTGGATTCTGGATCCATATGGTCTGGATTTAAATCTGATCTCTCTCACTTACTGCTTGCATGACCTTGCCTCCGTTTCCAGGTCTGCAACATGGAACTCACTGTAGGACCATCGCCTAGAGTTGTTCAAAGGGTCAAATATATTCACATAAAGAACAATGTTTGGAATATAGAAAGCAGTAAGGAAGTGCTTGCTGTACTGTGGGCTTCTAATCTACTGTGAATTCAGAAGTGATCTTTTCAAATCATATTTGACAAAAAGGGAGGATGTATTTGGAGTCTTTATGCTCTTTGAGCCCTCTTTTTACTTGTTTTTGTCTAGCCCTGCTTACCATGGAATTCAATGAGATTACAAGCCATGCATTTGTTTTTCTGAAACACTGTGAAACAAAAGAAGAGCTGAATAGGGAAAGAATGCAGCCTGTTTCTCACAGCCTTTATTAAAGTAACCACTGTAACTAAAAGTCCACAACACTGTTGTTGGCACAAGGCAAAGAGGCTGCCTGTCTCTTCAGTCTCCTGATTTGCATTAGATGCATTTCGAAGAGAAGAACCAATTTTTCAGCTGATATCTTTGAAGAGTGCATGTAAGGCAGCTATTAGTGTGAGGGTATGATTTTGTAAAGAAAGAAGAAGCAACTGCTTTTCTTAGCCTGTGGGTGTTTCCTGAGACTGAATCACCTCCCTTTAAAACTGTGCACTGGCAGGATCTGCTGGATTCAGAATGCAAATGATCTAGGCAAAGGTTCCGAGCAAAGGGAGCAAATAAAATTAGATTGAATAGGAAACCAGATGACATTTTCTTTATCCTTTTTTTGAGGATTAAGAGTCTCTTATCTCTCCCGCCACTGATCTCCGAGGTCTTTGTATCATCCCACTGAAGGCTGCTGTCAGATGGGGTAGACAGGGATACCAAGGTCCCTGTAACACTTTTCTAATGTCACTAAAGAGATCTGATGTAGTTCAGTCACCATAGTTTCTAAGGTTTATGTTTTCTGATTTTTCTCTAGTTTCTCTCATTGTCTATGCTTTTTGCCCAGGTCATTGAGTTTGCCTCCAGAAGAAATGCCCATCTCTCTCCTGTGTGAAATTGGTTAACAACTTGGATTCTGGATCCATATGGTCTGGATTTAAATCTGATCTCTCTCACTTACTGCTTGCATGACCTTGCCTCCGTTTCCAGGTCTGCAACATGGAACTCACTGTAGGACCATCGCCTAGAGTTGTTCAAAGGGTCAAATATATTCACATAAAGAACAATGTTTGGAATATAGAAAGCAGTAAGGAAGTGCTTGCTGTACTGTGGGCTTCTAATCTACTGTGAATTCAGAAGTGATCTTTTCAAATCATATTTGACAAAAAGGGAGGATGTATTTGGAGTCTTTATGCTCTTTGAGCCCTCTTTTTACTTGTTTTTGTCTAGCCCTGCTTACCATGGAATTCAATGAGATTACAAGCCATGCATTTGTTTTTCTGAAACACTGTGAAACAAAAGAAGAGCTGAATAGGGAAAGAATGCAGCCTGTTTCTCACAGCCTTTATTAAAGTAACCACTGTAACTAAAAGTCCACAACACTGTTGTTGGCACAAGGCAAAGAGGCTGCCTGTCTCTTCAGTCTCCTGATTTGCATTAGATGCATTTCGAAGAGAAGAACCAATTTTTCAGCTGATATCTTTGAAGAGTGCATGTAAGGCAGCTATTAGTGTGAGGGTATGATTTTGTAAAGAAAGAAGAAGCAACTGCTTTTCTTAGCCTGTGGGTGTTTCCTGAGACTGAATCACCTCCCTTTAAAACTGTGCACTGGCAGGATCTGCTGGATTCAGAATGCAAATGATCTAGGCAAAGGTTCCGAGCAAAGGGAGCAAATAAAATTAGATTGAATAGGAAACCAGATGACATTTTTCTTTATCCTTTTTTTGAGGATTAAGAGTCTCTTATCTCTCCCGCCACTGATCTCCGAGGTCTTTGTATCATCCCACTGAAGGCTGCTGTCAGATGGGGTAGACAGGGATACCAAGGTCCCTGTAACACTTTTCTAATGTCACTAAAGAGATCTGATGACATCCTGGAGTCCTTGTTCTAGCAGTACAGACTTTGTAAAGTGGACAAAGGTCATCGCTGCCCATGGGATTGTTACAGGATATCTGCATCTTGCTGGCCCAGGACTGCCAAGGCTCTCTCCATTCTTAGGATCTAATGCCCTTCCCACTAGAGCAGTTTTGGAGCAAGTCACAGAAGGCTCCAATTCATCATGTTTTCTGCCTATGTTTTCCTCAAAGAGTTTTATGGTTTCTGGTCTTACGATTAGGTCTTTAATCCATTTTGTGTTTATCTTTGTGTATGGTGTTAGTGTTCCAACTTTATTCTTTTACATGTAGCTGTCCAGTTTTCCTAGCACCACTTATTGAAGAGGCCGTCTTTGCCCCATCGTGTATTCTTGCCTCCTTTGTCAAAAATAAGGTACACATAAAATAAGATAAGCGCATTTATCTCTGGACTGTCTGTCTTGTTTCATTGGTCTGTATTTCTGTTTTTGTGGCAGTACCAAACTGTCTTGATAACTATCCCTTTGTAGTATAGTCTGAAGTCAGGAAGATTGATTCCTCCACTTCCATTCTTCTTTCTCAAGACTGCTTTGGCTATAGAGAGTCTTTTGTGCTTCCATATGAAAAGATGCTCAACATGGCTCATCATTAGAGAAATGCAAATCAAAACTGCAATGAGATATCACCTCACACCAGTCAGAATGACCATCATTAAAAAGTCTACAAACAGTAAATGCTGGAGAGGGTGTGGGGAAAAGGGCACCCTCTTGCACTTTCGGTGGGAATGTGAACTAATACAGCCACTATAGAAGACAATATGGAGATTCCTCAAAAAACTAGATGAACCAGCAATCCCATAACTAGGCATATACTCTGAGGACTGAAACTTGAAAGAGACACATTTACTCCATTGTTCAATGCAGCACTATTTAAATAGCTACAACGTGGAAGCAACCTTGATGTCCATCAACAGATGAATGGATAAAGAAGCTGTGGTACATATATACAATGGAATATTACTCAGCCATAAAAAGAAATGCATTTGAATCAGTTCTAATGAGGTGGATGAATTTAGAACCTATTATACAGAGTGAAGTATGTCAGAGAGAAATATACTGACACATATATATGGAATCTAGAAAGATGGTACTGATAAATGTATATGCAGAGCAGCAATGGAGAGGTGGATACAGAGAACAGTTATGGACATTGGGATGAGGACGGGGAATAGGCTGTGGGACCAGGGGACCTCAAGCAGGGGCTCTGTGGCAACCTGGCGGTGTGGGATGGGGAGGGAGATGTAGGGGAGGTTGGTGGGGGAAATGTATGTGTGTGTGTATATATATATGAAGGATTTGGGTCAATGTGTGGCAGTAAACAACAAAACTCTGTAAAAAGAAAATAAAATTAAAAAACAGAACAACAAAAAACGTCAGTATTGTTTATCCTGCAGGGCTTCCCCTGTGGCGCTAGTGGTAAAGAACCTGCTTGCTAATGCAGGAGATGTCAGAGAGAGATGCAGGCTCAATCCCTGGATTGGGAAGATCCCCTGGAGAAGGACATGGCAACCCACTCCAGTATTCTTTCCTGGAGAATCCCATGAACCAAGAAGCCTGCTAGGGTACAGTCCACAGCATCACAAGGAGTCAGACATGACTGAAGTGACTTAACATGTTTACCCTACAGGCTTGCTGCACTGATGAAGCAGGGCTTTAAATCTTTGCTCAGAATTTTAAAGGCAAAAGTGCCAAAGAAAACCGCTCTCAAGAGCCCCGTTTCCCATCAGACATAAAGATGAACTGACGAACTGATACCATTAGCTTCTGTGGAATTCATGCCCAATTCAGAAAGAAGTCACAATGCTCCAGAGAGTCTCATAAGAAATCCTTATTTGCTGGTGCTAATGAGATGAGATGATAAGGACTCCTTTGTTTACTAAATGTAAGTTGGGCTCCTCTGAGCCCACTTCTTAGTTATGTGTCAGTCTTGGATTTCCCTGCCTGACCTTGCAGAGTCCAGTTTTAGCGAGAATCCTGCTAAGCCAATTTAAAGAGAATACTCCCACCCAAGATGTCTGGTCATTCTCAGTTTGTTGTTATTCAGTCGTTAAGTTGTGTCCGGCTCTCTGCAACCCCACAGACTGCAGCACACCAAGCTTCCCTGTCTTTCACTATCTTCTGGAGTTGGCTTAAACTCACGTCCATTGAGTCCATGATGCCATCGAACCATCTAATTCTCTGTGGCCCCCTTCTCCTCCTGTCCTCAATCTTTCCCAGCATCATGGTCTTTTGCAATGAGTCTGCTTTTCCCATCAGGTGGCCAAAATATTGGAGCTTCAGCTTCACCATCAATCCTTCCAATGAATATTCAGAGTTGATTTCCTTTAGGATTGACTGGTTTGATCTCCTTGCTGTCCAGGGGACTCTCAAGAGTCTTGTCCAGCACTACAGTTCGAAAGCATCAGTTCTTTGGTGTTCAACTTTCTTCATGGTACAGCTTTCCCATCCATACATGACTACTGGAAAAAACACAGCTTTAACTATAGTGAACCTTTGCCAGCAAAGTGATGTCTGCTTTTTAATATGCTATCTAGGTCTGTCATAGTTTTTCTCTTCCAAGGAGCAAGCGTCTTTTAATTTCATGGCTGCAGTCACTGTCCACAGTGATTTTGGATCCCAAGAAAATAAAGTCTGCCATGTTTCCACTCTTTTTTTCTCCATCTGTTTGCCATGAAATGATGGGACTGTATGCCATGATCTTAGTTTTTTGAATGTTGAGTTTTAAGATTGTTGCCTACAGCAACGATTCCTCATCCTTGATATCTCTTCTTAATCATTTTCTACCCGCTGATAACCCCTAACCCCCACCCTCAGCCACACACAAACCTACTCCTTGGTCATAATTCTGCACTCATTTTTGTGTATTTGGAGTTGAACTCAATTTCTTTCCTCCTGCCAGAGGCTTGACCCCTAATCTTGAATGAAGTCTTCTTTATCATTTTAACAAGTATCAGAATAATTTTTTCTTTAACATAGATCAGAGTTTAAATACAATATTTTTTAAAGAGGCTAATATTTCTTTGGTGCTGAATGTGAGCCAAGACACTACTTGTTCTAAGAGCTAAGCCTATTCCTCACAACATCTCATTGAGGCTGTATTACTATTATCAGCTTCCATTTATGGATTAAACTGGAGTCCTGAGATGTTAAATTACTTGCCCAAGCACACAAAGCTAGAGGTATGTGGTGGAACTGATATTCTAGTCCAGGGACCCTGGCCCTAGGGCCCATGTTCTTAAACACAATGCCAAACTGTCCTCAGAAGACTGAAAATTAAGTCAGGAAGTCTAATGTGTCAGTGCTCATAAAACAAAGCTCTCAAGCCTATCTGCCCATAGGAGCCAGGTTAAATGCAAAGGAGTGAAACAGGCTAGATGAGGAAGGGTTGTGTGGAGTCTGAAGTGCCCCCGCCTTCCAGAAAGACCAACCTTACCAGCGCCACCTAGTGTTGCTCTCTGGAAATGCAGATCTTTTGAGGTTTGTTCCACCGCCCCACTTATCACGACCCCGCCGCCCCCAGAGAAACAAGGTAGAGAAATGTGGATTTTTATGAATGATCGCTTCAGTTTAATAGAGAAAGAAATTAAAGGGAAGAGGAAAATGGAAAAGAGAGAGAGGGAAAGAGTAAGGGAATGGGAGGTAAAATCATGCAAGACACACACAGACCTGCAGACGGAACGTATTCAATCTGTGGGCCACCTCATTTAATAATCTCATTTTTAGAGGTTATTAAATCTTATCAAAATGGATTCCTATTGATTTTAAAGACCTACTCCTCACTCTCAACCATCAGTTGCATTATTTAAAAGTAATCTATTTATCTAACCTATTAGAGACTGTAGATTTCTGCTATCTAGTTGGAGAGGAAGGAGCAAATAGAGCAGTTATTTCTTGAGGTTAAGCAGTCTGTCCAGGGCTAATGGAGATGCAGCGACAATTACAATAGCAGATATCTTTCACGCAGTGTCGATTTGCTATCTACTCATGCATCAAAAGATTTGGAATTACAGGTGCTATCCAAGCAATCTGGGCTTTTCTTCTTGAAGTGATGGATAATTTAACCTCTACTGACAAAGCAAAAAAGAAAACATCGTTTTAAAGGTAAACTAATATAATCAACTCTGTGGGAAATGGGAATCACCTCAGTGATTTCTCAGAGTTCAGTGAAGTTCCTCATCTTTTCTAAATCTTTCAACCTTAAACTGCTGGGCTTTGAGGAGTTCACATTTTACAGTCCTCTTTGGCAAGCCAGGCTTCTTGACTCCAACTGTTTAACAAGGAGATGTTCTGTCCCCCAATAGATGTCTGACCTCCCAATTTTTTATAGTAGGTGACCAATGTACTTGTTTTTAATTGTCTGAACCTGGATTAGAGAGATGCAATCCATTCTTTTAAACAAGATACAATCATTTTCTTATTTCTAAAAATGGAACTATTTTAATCATGTTTTCCTTAATATTTTGTGCCATGGCTTCACTTTTTTATTATTTTTAAATTTGGCAGGATGTAATAATGGCCATTTTAGGATGAAATGGGATCACACCTTTTTATGCACAAGGTCCTGCACTGTGCTCTGTGGAACAAACAGAAAAGAATCCATAAGCTCGTCCCCTTCCCTCCTGGGACTCTTGAAGGACTTTGGAGAAATAAGGCATTTACATAAGTAACAGCAGTACAAAAACAGTACATAAAAACTACAATACAAGGGCTTCCCTGGTGGTCCAGTGGGTAAAGAGTCCACCTTGCAGTGCAAGGGGAGCCGGTTCGGTCCCTGGTCAGGGAAAATCCCACTCGCCAAGGGACAGCTGGGCTGCTGTGTCCAGTTACAAGCCAGCGCTCTGGAGCGCATGCGCCCAGAGTGGTGCTCTGAAAGGAGAGAGGCCACGGCAATGGGAGGCCCACACAGGCCAAAGAATAAAGATGGATGAAAACAAACAAATAAAAAAGAAAACAATAAAAGAGGCCAAAATTAAAGAAATAAAATCTACAATACAAAGAACACAGATGGCCATAGTTGTATCATTTTGAAAAGAGAGAGAGATTTTATGACTTAAAAGGCCTTAGAAGACCTTCAGAAAGGATATGGGCTTTAAATGGGGCTTTGAAGAATGAGTATGCTTTTTGAGGAGGAGGAGGTCCGAGAGTAATACTAAAGGTATAATAAAGACAGATGCAAAAGAGAGAAGAGAAAAATGGGCTTGGGGCACAACAAGTGATTGCAACAGAAAACTTCAGAAAGAAAGAAATGTAATATATACCTGGGAAAGATGGTTTAAATGAGCAGAAAGCAGTCAAGACCAAGGATAGGAAAATATTAAACCCATCAATATGAACAATGAAGTTGGACAAGCTGTTTGGAGAAGATAAGTTGGATTTATTGTTAAATGATATAGTTGTTAAGTGTTATAGTCAAATAACACTGAACCAAAATAGGGAAGACTTGTTTAATTGTCTGAACCTGGATTAGAGAGATGCAATCCATTCTTTTAAACAAGATACAATCATTTTCTTATTTCTAAAAATGGAACTATTTTAATCATGTTTTCCTTAATATTTTGTGCCATGGCTTCACTTTTTTATTATTTTTAAATTTGGCAGGATGTAATAATGGCCATTTTAGGATGAAATGGGATCACACCTTTTTATGCACAAGGTCCTGCACTGTGCTCTGTGGAACAAACAGAAAAGAATCCATAAGCTCGTCCCCTTCCCTCCTGGGACTCTTGAAGGACTTTGGAGAAATAAGGCATTTACATAAGTAACAGCAGTACAAAAACAGTACATAAAAACTACAATACAAGGGCTTCCCTGGTGGTCCAGTGGGTAAAGAGTCCACCTTGCAGTGCAAGGGGAGCCGGTTCGGTCCCTGGTCAGGGAAAATCCCACACGCCAAGGGACAGCTGGGCTGCTGTGTCCAGTTACAAGCCAGCGCTCTGGAGCGCATGCGCCCAGAGTGGTGCTCTGAAAGGAGAGAGGCCACGGCAATGGGAGGCCCACACAGGCCAAAGAATAAAGATGGATGAAAACAAACAAATAAAAAAGAAAACAATAAAAGAGGCCAAAATTAAAGAAATAAAATCTACAATACAAAGAACACAGATGGCCATAGTTGTATCATTTTGAAAAGAGAGAGAGATTTTATGACTTAAAAGGCCTTAGAAGACCTTCAGAAAGGATATGGGCTTTAAATGGGGCTTTGAAGAATGAGTATGCTTTTTGAGGAGGAGGAGGTCCGAGAGTAATACTAAAGGTATAATAAAGACAGATGCAAAAGAGAGAAGAGAAAAATGGGCTTGGGGCACAACAAGTGATTGCAACAGAAAACTTCAGAAAGAAAGAAATGTAATATATACCTGGGAAAGATGGTTTAAATGAGCAGAAAGCAGTCAAGACCAAGGATAGGAAAATATTAAACCCATCAATATGAACAATGAAGTTGGACAAGCTGTTTGGAGAAGATAAGTTGGATTTATTGTTAAATGTTATATGATAGTTGTTAAGTGTTATAGTCAAATAACACTGAACCAAAATATGAAAGTACTTATTTTCAAAATCTGAGCCAAAACAGATTGGCCTTTGCCTTACTTTGACCGCAGAACTGGAGTTATGATTGTGCTTTCTGATTTATTATCCATCACATGCAAAAAAAAGTAGGATCTTTAAACTTTGGAGTTGGAAAAGTCCTTAGAAATCATGTAATTCATTTCATCATTGAGTTAATTTGGGATGCAGAAAGATTAAGTGATTCCCTTGAAGTCACAGAACCCATGAGTGATAGATGTAATATTAAAACAGTCATCTGCTAATTTGTGAACCATTGCCTTGTCTTCATAATGTAGTCTGGTTATTCTTTCTAAAAAATTGTTTATGCATAAACATACATGAATACATTTTCATGTATACTTAAAAAAATTAGATACACTTTTTAAAATCCAAAATCTGGATATACTTTTTAAAATCCAAAATTCTGAATGCTTGCATCTCTTTTTCCCAGTTTCTAAGTCATTATATTACTTTCATTTGCCACCTAATAAGTTTCATTCTGTATATTTTTAGAATTTATATAATCATACACAAATATACCTGTACACACACACATAATGCATACGTCTGTAGAGTTTTAGGTCACTGTTTTACAGAAATGAAAACATATATATTCTTTTCTGTACCTTGCTTTTCTCATTCAACCATACCTTGGAGAAATTTCTCCCAAGTGAAAAGTTATAGAAAATTATTTATTTATTTTAATGGCTGTCTAATGCACTACTATAGAATTTTATCACGATTTATTCTGTCTTTCCTGCTATTCAAGGAGATCAATTTTATTTTGAGTTTTTTGCTTCAGCAAATGTGTGTGTGTGTGTGTGTGTGTGTGTGTGTTCATCACTCAGTTATATCTGACTCTTTGTGAGCCCATGGACTGTAGTCTGACAGGCTCTCTGCCATATAATTCTCCAGACAAGAATACTAGAGTGAGTATCCATTCCCTTATCCAGGGGATCTCCCCCACCCAGGGGTTGAATCTGGGTCTCCTGCTTTGCAGGTGGATTCTTTATCATCTGAGCCACCAGGGAAGCCTTTTTAAATAAACATACTTGTAAGTATATCTGTATATGCTTGTATTTTATTTCTATTGACAGGATCATTGGGTCAAGAACATGTGTGTTTTTAGTTTTAAAAACTAAATTGCTTCCCTAAAAAATCTGCAACAATACACATTTGCATATACAATTAATAAAAATACTTCCTTTCACCCGGTCTCCCCAGACTGTGATGTTATGACGTTTTTTAAAGTCCTTGCAAGTGCAATTGGTATAGAATAAAATCTCACTGTTTCTTTATTTGTATTTTCAGATTACAAATACATTTGATCATCTTCTCATAAGATTGTTGGTTATTGGATTTCCTATCTTGCAAACTGTGCTTTCATTTTCTTTATCTTTTTTTTCAATGGATTATTTTGTCTCCTTAATTTTTATGAGTTTCTACTATACTACAAATATTTTTGCTTATCCTCTGGTGTTGAAAACATTTTTTTTAAACCTATTGTATCTGTACATGTCATCTTTTGACATGCAAAAGTTTTGTCATTTTTTTCAATCATCTGTGCTAGTGTTTTCTCTCATAATTCTGGGTGTATTTTCTGCCTTGCCAGAAAAAGCCTGCCTTCTTTGCTCCTAAATATATTTATGATCCTACATTTTCTAATAGGATTCTTTAAGTATTTATTTTATATTTTAACCTTTAATCTCTCTAAGTCTTTCTAAGATTTATTTTGGGAATTGGTAAAGATCAAGTTTTCTTTTCTTCTAGATGACTAGTTTGCCAGCCCCATCATTATATTAAATATATTATATTTAACATATTAATTATACTATACATTATATTAAATAATCCATCCTTTTATCACTAAATTGAAATGCCTATTTTGTCATATATTAAATCCTCATTTTTTTATATTTGGATCTATTTCTAGACAGTCTGTTCTACATATCTGTTTAGGCTGTGTATTCATTTAATTATAGTCACTTTATAGGATTTTTTAATATCTGGTAAATCAGATTGTATGAATGACTTAATGTAATTATCAAGCATATGTAAATATTAATGTATTAATATTAATGTATTAAAAACTTATTTTCTAGATAGGAATGGGATGAAGCAGAAACTAATATATCAAGATAATACTTGTATAATTAAAATAATTTTCCATGATCTTTCTTCCCAAGATCTATTTTTATATCAACAGTTATGGGAAGAAAAGATTTCATATACTTATGAGATCTTACGAGATCACTTATACAATTGATAAATTGGTATAGTTTCAGTCCTCAGATACTGTACTGTGTTAATGGTACTGTTTCCTTGATTCACAGATTGGTCCTTTGGAGGAATCACCACTGATTGCTTCTTCACGCTGAGCTTCAACGGCTTGGCAGTGGGAGCGCTGCCCCAGGGAGAGTGCTAAGGTTGTCCAGAAGAGAGATTCCATGGGGACTGTACCTGACCCTCTGAGATCAGCCAAAACTTCCCTGATTTCAGCTTCTGGAAAAGAAGAGGACCTGGGAGAGGTGCAGGCTACCTCATCTCAGCCTCGACTAGCCCTCCTGTGTGAGAGCACCAATGGCCTTTCCAGCACTCCTGCAGAACCAGACCTCAGCCCTAGGACTGCAGCCAGGGCCCTGACACATCCCAGTGAACATGACCCCATGCAGCTTGCCATGTCGGCTCCTGACATTGTCAGTGAGGTGGGGAAATCTCCCCCACTCAACTCTCCTGGCAATCCTCAGCTGTCACAGGGCAAGGAGCCCACAGCACCAGCCCCATGTTCTGCAGCAGGAAAGGATCTGACACATGCAACATCTACAATGCCAGCCAATCAGCACACCCCCCTGGCCATCCTAGGCAACCAGCCCCAAATCAGCCCTCCATCGGGACCTGAAGATACCCTCATGAAATCACAGAGAACTGAAGATGGAGAGCAACCTGAGAAGTCAAGTTGTCTGGCGGGGGGCACCTGTGGCAAAGATCAGGTGCCCTGTGATTTTCCTTCCCAAGAAACAAGGCAGGGAACGCTGCAAACTGCAGGTACAGCAGTCTGGGCGCTCAGTCTTGCCTCCACTACTGTCGGTGGGCCTGAAGGGGAAAGGCAGAAAGCTACTTGCGATTCCCAGACAAAGTCGTGTGGATCTCCAATGAGAGAAGATGGGTGTTTGGGGAACAAGCCGCCATCTGCCACCACCTCAGACATGCAAGCTGTGACTTCAGTGAGCCCTCAACCATCCCACCTCCCTAGCTGCAGGTCGATGTTTCCTGCAGACCCAGAGAAGGTACCACTGCCAACGCAGTCTCAGGGGTCAAGGTTCAAAGAAGCCAGTACAATGACCAACCAAGCTGCACATGAGATCAAGGAAGCTCCCTGCAGGGCTCAGCAAGATGCGGAGGTGCAGGCAGTGGCAAGTGTGGAGAGCAGGTCAGCATCCACCAGCCCCAGCATCCTCACGGCGTTCTTAAAGGAAACCCCCATTCCAGAGCGGCTCGAACAACAAGAGCAGCTGCGAGTTGTTTGCCACGGCAGCACTAGCCACACGTTGGAACTGTCTGATGACACCCTAGCTCCCCAGGAGGTGGGTCAGTGCCGTGGCCTCATGCCAGAGGTGCACATCCAGGCAGCTTCAGCTGTTTCTGCAGCTTTCCAAGGAGAAGGCAAATCTGACAGCCTACCAGGTGAGGTCCTTAAAACCTCATCCATCAACGTGGCATCCAGTGATGCTCAGGAGATGTGTAAAGGAGATGGGAAATCAGCAGGAATGACCGCAGCGGGGCAAGAGCCTGCCTCTAGACAGCTTTCAGGTACTAGTTCTACTTCCCCGAAAGGGAGCTCCAGTGACCAGATTTCTCTCAGAGCAGGACGTCAAGCTGAAACAAATCATGGATTAGGGAAATCTGAAACAAAGCCATCTGAATTTGCAGTGGAATCCACCAGTGGCCACAAACCAGACCCAGACTGCAAACTCTCTGACTCTTGTGGCCCTGCTGGCAGAGCCGACCAGTCCAAGAGCATGGATCTCACGAATCAAGAGGATGCAAGAGAGAAGCAGCTTTCCTCTTCTCAGATAATGAAAGAACAAGAATCTTCTGGCGTAGATGTCCTGGACGCGAGGGCCAGGGCAGAGGCCAAAACCGTGCTGCTCAATCCTCAATCTCAAGAAAGTGGAGGTGCGGCTACAGCTGCCAGTCCTACGCCCTCCCCAGTCAGAAGGAGCCAGGAGAGCACCATGGAAGAAAACAGACAGACCAAGACAGCCACCAGCCTAAGCCTACCGTCTGATGCCATGGGGGACTCCAGTCCCGGTTCTGGCAAAAGGACCCCTTCTCGCTCTGTCAAAGCCAGCCCTCGCCGGGCCAGCCGGGTGAGCGAGTTCCTCAAGGAGCAGAAGTTAAACGTGACGGCCGCTGCCGCCCAAGTGGGACTCACTCCAGGAGAGAAGAAAAAGCAGCTGGGAGCCGAGTCCAAGCTCCATTTGAAACAGTCCAAGCGTGTCCGGGACGTGGTGTGGGACGAGCAGGGCATGACCTGGGAGGTGTACGGCGCTTCCCTGGATCCGGAGTCTCTGGGCATCGCCATCCAGAACCATTTACAAAGACAAATAAGGGAACACGAGAAATTAATCAAAGCTCAAGGCGGCCAGAGCCGGAGATCCAGCTCCTCGGAGACCTCTTCAAATAAAAAGCTCAAAGGCAGGCAGCACAGCGTTTTCCAGTCCATGCTGCAGAACTTTCGACGCCCCAACTGCTGCGTTCGTCCTGCTCCTTCTTCCGTGTTAGATTGAAAAGGAACGTGTCCGGACCCCGTCGTAAATGGCTCCATTCTTCACAGGTGTCCATCTGTCTATATCGGAGCTGACTTAGTTTCTTCTGAGGGACCAGGAAGAGAAAGCAGTGACTGGAAGAAATTGCTATTAAGAATTGTGGGCTCCATAAATGAAAAAAAAAAATCATTTCAGTGTTAAAGAAAGAAAAGAAGTGAGCTCCACTGAAGATTTACAACCTTAATCAAGAGGAAATAATGCTCACTGGGTTTTTGGTTTTTTTTTTAATACGATGTTGCTTTTAGAATAACACGCTCATTACACATGTGTCATTTTGTATTACCACCTCAATTTATCACACTATGGTATTTCGTTAAAATTCCTGCTTTGTATTAAAAGTAACAAAGGCAGTCAGCAAAAACATGGTTGTACTTTCTAGTCCATTGCAATAAGAATGCCGATACCACACAAAATTTAAGTAGGTGATGAGAAATATCTTGTGAAAAATGAAAACAAATTTGACTCACTCCTGGGCCAGAGGATATAAATAAAAGTACTTAAATGCTTAAAATGCCAAATATGAAATATTATTTGTAAACATCTGCGTATAATCCTTTTTATAAACCTTGTTATACCTGTTAATAAATGTAAGAAAGTTACATTAGAAAAAAAAGTTAGCAAACCATTTGAATACTGCCCACATAAAACATGAATTTATATATACACATTTTCCTACACTAAGGGCAAGGGTCATCTCTGTGATTGTGCTGGGAATAAATTTGTGTTTCCTTGCCCAAGAGGAAATACATGAGACTGGATTCTTGAAGAGAATCATCATATTATTGATACCACTAAATTTTATGTTGTTTGGCTGTTCTCCGATAACATTCTGCTGAGAATTTTAAGGTTCTGTTGAGGAATTATAAATAGCCAGTTACCAAACACTCCTTTTTCTGTGTTGGAAAAAGGAAAGTCCCCTGAGTAGCAAAAACAACAGAATTCATTGCAGCTCCTGTAAACAGGATGCAGTTTGTGTTTTTGTTTTGATATAGTTCAGTAACTTCTAATAGAAAGTGTAGTCACATAGAAATGAGCTCCTTTGTTCCTTTTGTATGTAGACAAATATCATCTAATTGCTTAAGACTAATCTGAGGTAGAAAGGTCACCTCTGCAAGCCTATTGATTTTAAGAGAAATACCACCATATCTCATCCTTCCAACTCATTAAAAGATGCTGCCTTTACTAAAACAGTGTTTGAGCTTTGGGTCAGCTATGTCCTTAGAACGTAGGCTCCTATTTGATCTGAGCCCTCACCTGTCTTCTTAATGGGAGTTATGTCCTTGGGGCCCATGAGTGTGGTGCAGGGCACTGGCTCGGGTGACCCGCAGTGGCTTAAGACGGCTTACTGGGGAAGGGGGGAGTGAGTGGGGGCCCTGGAAAGGCTTCCCCTCCTGGAATCATAGGGAGGTTACTTGTTTCCACCTTGCCTTTAGAAAATTCCTCTTAGAGATTGGAGGGGCATTGGCTGCCATCTCTAAACTCACTGCCCTTGATGAGCCAGAAAAGAATTTTCTAGTCATGTATTATCTCACCAGAGATTCATAAATGCCATTTGTGCAGTAAATGCAAAGTTTCTATTCTGGCCTTTTTTTTTTTTTCATTTTCATTTTCTTTTGCAGATTCTGAACATATGGGGAAGGAATAGCATACCTAAACTTCAACACCACAAGCTACATCTGACATAAATTAGTAAATAGCCATCAATTTCTTTCAGAGCAATTGGACTGTCTATGAATCCTGCATAAACAGATCACAGTTAACGCATTCACAGAGCCAGAGAATGGCAATTATAATTGTTAGACTTGACGCTTATAATGAATTTTTTAATACAGCACATGTTTGTTTCTCACCAATTGACCTCCAGTAAGAAGGCTATCTAAGTAGAAATTACCATCAAATTATTATTAATGAATTGAGTATGAAACTCTCTCTTGGCCTTAAATACCCATTTGTCATAGTGTTCATCTCCCTTCTGTAGGAGATGCCTCCACCTCTGCCAGGATTTAGCCTCCCTCCTGTCTTGCTCTCCGACTCTCTCCCTCACACATGCTGTGTACACCAAGCGAACACCCTCTGTACCCAGTGGCAGCTGTCGGCAGTACCCACGCCAGATGGGTGGGCCCCGGTCACCCTCTGCTCTGAACTGGCTAGAACAGGCTGTCCCTGTATTAAAATGGGAGAGAAGGAAGAATTCAGCATCTGGTAATACTATTTGTTTTCATGAGTTTGGAGTAACCATGTGATTTATAAATAGTGAAAGGAAACAGACGCCAAAGAGAGTTGTAAGCATTGTTGTTGTCACACATTAAAAACAAATTAATAAAATTCAATAAATTAAAACTTAATGTGTAATAGAGTCACTTTAACTGTTTGTTTTTCTAGGGACCAAAAGTAGCCTTTACTTCTTAATCTTTAATTTTTTACTTTTGAATTTTACCACACTCTAAAGATTGTCACAAAATGTTACAAAAGCTTTCTTCTCTGTTATTGATTCTTATAGAAGGGAAGCTTTGAAAAACAGTCACAGAAATAGCTCATCAAATGGATAAATAGGACAGGATCCTATTCAAGACAGCAGTGTTTCTGCATTATGATCCCCTACAGGCGCTCAGGATTAAACCTTGATTTGAAAATGCTTCTTCACTTGGATCAATGACACAGCATACACATTCAGGACAACATTTGTGATTACTTAGGTTAAACAAATGAAGTTGCAAAACAATTTTCATGGCAGCCTTTTTGAACTTGCTCTGCTCTTCCTTACCTGAATTACACACACAGTGTTGAAAGCTGTTTTTGTCCTTAATTTCTTTTAGTTATGTTTTAGTCCTTTTAAATACATTCTAATTGTTGAAATAAACAGAGTAGATACTTTATTAAGTCAATAGTTATAAGATATTTTTTAAACCAGCAGCAAAAAAAAGAGATGACTTAGGCCATCTAAATGTTTAACATGTGAAGAGGCATACCCAGTGAAAATTTTTAATTTAAATACTGATTTTTCTATTTTGTGACTACAAGAAAAATATGATCACTTCAACTGTCATGTGTCTATTTATCTTCAGTGTTTTTCTACTTATGTCTTTCTGGATTATTATCCTTGATGCCACAGACCAACTACTTTACATATAGTGAAATCCTGATTAAGCTTTGTGTTTTGGATCAGTGGCATAAATTAAACATTTTGTTAGGACACAGTGAACCAGAAACCCATTTTGTTTGCATCTAAACTGAAATATTTATTAAAAAATTACTGTGTTTTCCTACCTGGACAAGTCAGCTATATTGATTATAATTTGATTTTTGATGATGATTTTTAATCTTTAGAACAGCCTAATATTTATTATTTTGGATATCACTCTTCTCCATGGTATAGGTTAAATATCGTAACTGAAGTAAATTGGACTGAATATGCATGTGCACCATAAACCCTAGAGGTTGAATTTTTGGAACTAACGTCTTAATAAGAACTGTCATCTTAAAGAAGAAAGCAGAAGGAGAAAACAGCTTTGGATTGCATTTCAGTGTATTAAATTTTCCATTGTTCTAGATTATTCTAATATTCTTCCTCTCATCTCTGGGAGTTCCTATCATTTGGGAAATACCTGTATATACCACATGAAGAGTAGAATATGATGTGACTTTTAGATTTGTTTACAGAGGACATATATGATTATGCTATTAATATGAATTGTTTGGCCTCCATTGTATCCTCTTTGTTACTGTTTTGCTTCCACAATGTGAGACATTGCCTTCTTTTCCTCCTACATGTTGTGCAAGTGTTAAAAAATTAGTCAATTTTTAGTACCACGTAATTTACCACACCTATTGTCTACTTTTTAAGAATCAGTATAAGGAAAAACAGTAACATTAGGATAAGGTTTTGCATATATATATATATATATATATATATATATATGTATGTATGTATGTGTGTGTGTGTGTTTAATGAAAATCAGGCACTTATAACCTTGTGTGGGCTTCTCCCTGTCTGATTTACTAATTGTCCGCAGTACTGCCATGGAGGTGACGCTATTTACTCTTTGCAGCTTTGTCCTAAACGGCATTTGAGAAATGGAGCCTGTGAACTTCCTTTTGAGGTAATAACGCCGTGAACTCAGCAGTGTCTTGGATAAACAAACTGACCATCTTGTCTCTACTTCTGTTCTGTCTACACAGAGTCCCAGAAGTCTTGCCTTCCTCTGCCTCAGAGCTTGCTGTTTTATATTCACATCTGAGCATTTTGTTCTCTGTTAGCAATGTTCCTGGTTCCATGTGTGGCCCTTTGGGTTAAATCTCTTCGAAGGTGTATCAGCTGCTGCCACCTGGCAAATAATATGTGCTGTGTCAAATCTCCTGTCCATCTTTGTAACTGTACCCTTCTTAATGAAATTCTGTAACCAGCTGAGTAATTATAAATGTCATCTGTGCAGACACGAGGGCTTAAGGATATCTACAAACGTTCAGACATTTTTTTGCAAAAAGGAAGAAAATAGTATTGTAAAGACTGAAACAAATCTCCATGAACTTTACCCTACTCTTGGAAAAAACAAATTCTCCTTGGCTACAGAAATAAAATAAACTTGATTTGCAGTGAGCAAGGACATAAATGAAGATGGATTGAGGTGGAAAAATTCTGTCTTGCAATCAGTGACATCTGCCAGAGTTCATTACAGCTACTTTTAACTGTGAACATTCACCAGCTAAACTACTCACTTGCCGCAACCAAAAAACCTCTCTCAAAGTAAATCCAGTACATTTGTATATATGTATAGATAGAAACAAACACAAACCCTGAAAAATTACTGTTGGCTGTTACGTAAATCAAGGTGATAATCACAAAGGACACTTAAATAATGGCAGGCCTTGGTGAAATGACTGTGGAGGCCAGAACGGTGCAACAAGATGTTATTCCCAAGTTTGGGGTGTGTGTGTGTGTGTGTGTGTGTGTGTGTGTGTGTGTTTTAAGACTCATATATCTTACTCATCATGAGAATAAAGACTGTAGATAATGAAATTAAAGCCAAGCAATAATGTGCCAAAAAGAGGCAGTTATACCAGCAAGTGCATCTATTATGGGCACACCATCATATAATTATGGTTTGCTCCATGAAGACTGACTGTAATCCATGGCATAAAATAAGAAAGGCATAATGTCTGCTTTCCTGCTGGAAAAAACGTATGTAGGAGCTCTGTAAAGCAGTACAGCACTAGTGACCATTAGATCTTGTGGTTAACAGCTCTGTTTTAACATTAGCGAAGACCTAAAGAATCATCAAGAGGAGTCTTGCTAGATTAAGACTCAAAACAGCTTCAACCAGAAACTTGGTTAAAATGGAAGGTATTTTATGGCAATTACTCTTACTGGACACCAGCCTGTAGGAAAGCAATTCAGTTAACTCTGCCTCAAGGATTACCAGACTTAGGTGTGCAAAAAAAGGGTTCTCGAATGAAGAACTAACGTAAATATTCATATCAAAAGAGGCCTGAAATAATTCTGTAACTCAGCTGAGTAATTATAAATGTCATCTGTGCAGACACGAGGGCTTAAGGATATCTACAAACGTTCAGACATTTTTTTGCAAAAAGGAAGAAAATAGTATTGTAAAGACTGAAACAAATCTCCATGAACTTTACCCTACTCTTGGAAAAAACAAATTCTCCTTGGCTACAGAAATAAAATAAACTTGATTTGCAGTGAGCAAGGACATAAATGAAGATGGATTGAGGTGGAAAAATTCTGTCTTGCAATCAGTGACATCTGCCAGAGTTCATTACAGCTACTTTTAACTGTGAACATTCACCAGCTAAACTACTCACTTGCCGCAACCAAAAAACCTCTCTCAAAGTAAATCCAGTACATTTGTATATATGTATAGATAGAAACAAACACAAACCCTGAAAAATTACTGTTGGCTGTTACGTAAATCAAGGTGATAATCACAAAGGACACTTAAATAATGGCAGGCCTTGGTGAAATGACTGTGGAGGCCAGAACGGTGCAACAAGATGTTATTCCCAAGTTTGGGGTGTGTGTGTGTGTGTGTGTGTGTGTGTGTGTGTGTGTTTTAAGACTCATATATCTTACTCATCATGAGAATAAAGACTGTAGATAATGAAATTAAAGCCAAGCAATAATGTGCCAAAAAGAGGCAGTTATACCAGCAAGTGCATCTATTATGGGCACACCATCATATAATTATGGTTTGCTCCATGAAGACTGACTGTAATCCATGGCATAAAATAAGAAAGGCATAATGTCTGCTTTCCTGCTGGAAAAAACGTATGTAGGAGCTCTGTAAAGCAGTACAGCACTAGTGACCATTAGATCTTGTGGTTAACAGCTCTGTTTTAACATTAGCGAAGACCTAAAGAATCATCAAGAGGAGTCTTGCTAGATTAAGACTCAAAACAGCTTCAACCAGAAACTTGGTTAAAATGGAAGGTATTTTATGGCAATTACTCTTACTGGACACCAGCCTGTAGGAAAGCAATTCAGTTAACTCTGCCTCAAGGATTACCAGACTTAGGTGTGCAAAAAAAGGGTTCTCGAATGAAGAACTAACGTAAATATTCATATCAAAAGAGGCCTGAAATAATGTCTTAACAGAAAATGATGTTGAAGATGGCATTTCTAAATACCAGTTCCTCACTAAGTATTCTTTTGGATTCAAGCTCAAAATCAACTGGCTGGAATAAAGATCACATATTTTGAACTTCAGAAAAAGGTACTGATAATCAATCGGCATAGTGATAATTATGACAAGAGATCCCAGAGTGATTTAAGTGTGTTAAGGAGAATTAAATGGAGGAGAAACACTAACTTCTTTCTGAGGCTTTTATTAAGATGTGGGAGGTCATTTGCTTACTTGGAGGTGAAAATGATAGCTTACTTTTTGACCTTGCTGCTAGCACTACTCTTTGTTCCTTTAAAAATTATTTTTAAGCAAAACTTTAAGAAGTTAAACATTTCTTTCTGGTTCATATTGCTTTCATGCTGTGTATAGAGAAAACTATGAAATGAGCCGAAGGGGCTTACCCATTTAGACTTCTTAGCATTTATTTAACAACATCTTTGAGTAAATTATTTTTCATATGCTTTCCACCATGTCTGATGTTGGTAACTCAGAAGACTACAGTATTATCTTCACACTTCTCAGTCCCTAGAAGGGAGGAGAGACTAAGTCTTGATTGTAAGGGCATCTGGAAATACCTTTTCCTGAGGTTAAGAATGGTCAGCAGGGCCTGAAAGTCCAAGAAGGAAATGTACTAACAATTACTACACTTCTAAATGTATTTATCTCTGCTGTACTAATGTGTGATCACTATGTTGCGCATTATCCTGTGGCGGGTTGTGGTACATCAATATATTCTGTATGTACAGTCTGTGAGTGGTTGACTTTCTGTTTTTATGTGTAGAAAAAAATAACACGCTGTATCCCATTTTACGGCCAAGTTCTCTCATCCAGTAGGCCCATGGCCAAAAGTATATAAAACCAACAAAGGTGTGCGTGTGTGTTAACTGACAGAATTTGTCTTTTCATTTTGGAAGGTCAGAAGGGCTGTTGTTTTCTTCTTCAGTCATCTCCAAGAGTAGATAACATAATTGTTCCAAAGGTTGAACGTAGTCATCAGTACACTGGCGTGTTACCAAATATGCCATGGCTAATTCCCCGCCCCATTAGTCACAGGTAAGGTCAGTTCTTTGACCACTGGGTTGATTCACATTCCTCACACATCTTCTCTATGTTAAGTGTGTGATTAGAATGTACATACTATGAGTGTGATTGTGTACATACCTTGTATGAATTATCTAAATCCTCAAAGAATGACAGGAAAGCAGGAAGAAGGAACAATGGTTAAAAAGCCTCAAAAGAGCTAATCAATGTGTATTTTTCCTTTTCTACACATAAAACTGTGTACGTAACATAACTGTAAATAGCTTAGTCACATATATATGCACACATAAATGCATTTTATTCGTACTGGTACTTTTAAATCAATCACAAATTAAAACAACTAATTGAAAACTGCGTTTTTCCATGACTGGTTTTACCTATTTTAATATCAGATCAGTTACCCCCCATTTAATGGTGTTACTCCTTGGTAGCAGATTTGGTGCTTAGGAAAGCCCAGTCCCAGGCACTTTAGCATTTATTTAACAACATCTTTGAGTAAATTATTTTTCATATGCTTTCCACCATGTCTGATGTTGGTAACTCAGAAGACTACAGTATTATCTTCACACTTCTCAGTCCCTAGAAGGGAGGAGAGACTAAGTCTTGATTGTAAGGGCATCTGGAAATACCTTTTCCTGAGGTTAAGAATGGTCAGCAGGGCCTGAAAGTCCAAGAAGGAAATGTACTAACAATTACTACACTTCTAAATGTATTTATCTCTGCTGTACTAATGTGTGATCACTATGTTGCGCATTATCCTGTGGCGGGTTGTGGTACATCAATATATTCTGTATGTACAGTCTGTGAGTGGTTGACTTTCTGTTTTTATGTGTAGAAAAAAATAACACGCTGTATCCCATTTTACGGCCAAGTTCTCTCATCCAGTAGGCCCATGGCCAAAAGTATATAAAACCAACAAAGGTGTGCGTGTGTGTTAACTGACAGAATTTGTCTTTTCATTTTGGAAGGTCAGAAGGGCTGTTGTTTTCTTCTTCAGTCATCTCCAAGAGTAGATAACATAATTGTTCCAAAGGTTGAACGTAGTCATCAGTACACTGGCGTGTTACCAAATATGCCATGGCTAATTCCCCGCCCCATTAGTCACAGGTAAGGTCAGTTCTTTGACCACTGGGTTGATTCACATTCCTCACACATCTTCTCTATGTTAAGTGTGTGATTAGAATGTACATACTATGAGTGTGATTGTGTACATACCTTGTATGAATTATCTAAATCCTCAAAGAATGACAGGAAAGCAGGAAGAAGGAACAATGGTTAAAAAGCCTCAAAAGAGCTAATCAATGTGTATTTTTCCTTTTCTACACATAAAACTGTGTACGTAACATAACTGTAAATAGCTTAGTCACATATATATGCACACATAAATGCATTTTATTCGTACTGGTACTTTTAAATCAATCACAAATTAAAACAACTAATTGAAAACTGCGTTTTTCCATGACTGGTTTTACCTATTTTAATATCAGATCAGTTACCCCCCATTTAATGGTGTTACTCCTTGGTAGCAGATTTGGTGCTTAGGAAAGCCCAGTCCCACTGAGTCACAAAAATCTAGTTGGTATTTTACTGAGGCACAGACAGGCAC
The DNA here is from genome assembly GCA_022376925.1 of Tragulus kanchil. Lineage (NCBI taxonomy): Eukaryota > Metazoa > Chordata > Mammalia > Artiodactyla > Tragulidae > Tragulus > Tragulus kanchil. The sequence continues at coordinate 93,471,380 of JAIOJX010000025.1, forward strand.
TTGAGCAACTTCAAAGATTTAGTGCTGCTCTCTAAGTACCTAATTTTATTTCTGGAAATGACAAACACTGGGGAAAACCAATTATGTTTTATAGACTCCATTTGTGCATTTAGTGGCATGTTTGTTTGCAGGGGCTCATAAAAGCTCTACATTTTAGAGATGTATCCCTAGATTTCAAAAGAGTGTATAGCCACTTGAGAGGAAACATGACTTCAGGTATTCTCTTGAGATCAACAAACCAATGTTTAGCAACACCAAAGAAAAGTCAAAGAGTAAAGATTTTATTTTTCGAAATTACAAATGACACTGGTAGAATAAGAGGATATCAGCTCTCAGGATTTCCTTAAAATGGACTCAAAAGAACAACTGTTACTAACAAGAGGTGACACTGCGTGGACCAGATAACAAGATCAGAGTCATTAAGGAGTGAATGTCGATACTGGACAACATTAGTCAATTTATCACAATTCCAGTCAGTGAATCCATGTTGTTTTAGTTTCTCTCATTTCTTTGAAAAGGATGTATTCTATTAGACATCAGAAAGTCTCACCTGGTTCCTAAAACCTAATATGATTTGACCCCGATTTCTTGACATTAAGAATTATGTTGGTTGGATATCAGGGTAAGGTTATGAATAGAAACACCAGAATTGCCCATCAATAGAAAACTCCGAGTGGCAAAGTACAAATATAAAAATAACCACTTCTCAGTAGAACCTCAATAATACTGTTTAATAGATATTCATATTTTAAAGACTGTGCCATCTTTAAAATGTGCCATCTTTATATTTTAGATTAGAAAAGGTTAACCAACCATAAAAACACTATGGTTACAATTATAGCTAGCTGTGTTTTTTAACTACTAAAAATGTACTGTATAAAAGCAGCATACACGAAATCTTGATGTCAATATTCACTGTTGCTTAAAAGGTAAATTTATGTAATTATTTTGGAAGATGTGTATTAATTTAAGTGCCAAGAAGAAAAACTATAGATGTCAATATAAGAATCATTTGTGTGTAAATACTCAGCAGAGAAAGACCAAAACTGTAGTGTGATGTTAAATCACTGAAAAAACACTAATACAGTGAAATTCCATTTATGAATTGAAAGTTATGTCTTTTCATGATGCCTATAAATATAAGGTCATTAAATTGTTTATTTAAGAAAGTCCCATCCTCTGGAAATCAACCTACCAATAAAATTTCATTTCTAGAAAAAAGATGGAATGTTATGATTTATATGAGGATAGATAAGATTTTGAAGTTAGGTACACATGCACTCTCATTTTGGACTTGATTTTTGAATGGATGGATGAATGAAGTTCAACTGATGACTTAGTATTAGCCTCGAAAAAATGTCAAATATGATTTTGTTGCCTTTTCACTTTCCATAATAAACATAATATAGATGAAAAGATACAGTCTTTGTTTTTTTGTTGTTATTGCTTCTGTCACTGCCTCAAAATTGTTCCTTAGTCCTAGATATTTAGAATCCGTTGATTTTCAGTGAATTTTGGTTGCCTATTTCACTTTCCATAATAACATGAATATAGCATAGGACAGTCTAGAGTGAATCACTGAAAATTAGTCAATTTATCACAATTCCAGTCAGTGAATCCATGTTGTTTTAGTTTCTCTCATTTCTTTGAAAAGGATGTATTCTATTAGACATCAGAAAGTCTCACCTGGTTCCTAAAACCTAATATGATTTGACCCCGATTTCTTGACATTAAGAATTATGTTGGTTGGATATCAGGGTAAGGTTATGAATAGAAACACCAGAATTGCCCATCAATAGAAAACTCCGAGTGGCAAAGTACAAATATAAAAATAACCACTTCTCAGTAGAACCTCAATAATACTGTTTAATAGATATTCATATTTTAAAGACTGTGCCATCTTTAAAATGTGCCATCTTTATATTTTAGATTAGAAAAGGTTAACCAACCATAAAAACACTATGGTTACAATTATAGCTAGCTGTGTTTTTTAACTACTAAAAATGTACTGTATAAAAGCAGCATACACGAAATCTTGATGTCAATATTCACTGTTGCTTAAAAGGTAAATTTATGTAATTATTTTGGAAGATGTGTATTAATTTAAGTGCCAAGAAGAAAAACTATAGATGTCAATATAAGAATCATTTGTGTGTAAATACTCAGCAGAGAAAGACCAAAACTGTAGTGTGATGTTAAATCACTGAAAAAACACTAATACAGTGAAATTCCATTTATGAATTGAAAGTTATGTCTTTTCATGATGCCTATAAATATAAGGTCATTAAATTGTTTATTTAAGAAAGTCCCATCCTCTGGAAATCAACCTACCAATAAAATTTCATTTCTAGAAAAAAGATGGAATGTTATGATTTATATGAGGATAGATAAGATTTTGAAGTTAGGTACACATGCACTCTCATTTTGGACTTGATTTTTGAATGGATGGATGAATGAAGTTCAACTGATGACTTAGTATTAGCCTCGAAAAAATGTCAAATATGATTTTGTTGCCTTTTTCACTTTCCATAATAAACATAATATAGATGAAAAGATACAGTCTTTGTTTTTTTGTTGTTATTGCTTCTGTCACTGCCTCAAAATTGTTCCTTAGTCCTAGATATTTAGAATCCGTTGATTTTCAGTGAGACACACTTCTGCTGGGTATCTGCAATGGAGCTGAAACTATTTACACTGAAAGAATGTATTCCCTTAATTAAAATAGAATTCTCACGGAATCAGCAAGGCCAATTAACTATGACCTCATCAGAGACAGTGGTTTTTCCTGCTTTCCAATGCAGGGTGGTGTGTGTGTTTGTGCCTACGTGGGTGTACATGTATGAATTTTTGCTCAGTGAGAGGTGATGAGAGGTTGACATTCCATAGAAATATAGGAGGAGGTGGGGTGCAGGGTACATCTACCCTAATGGGAGCATGGAAACCTATAGTCAAGATTATATTGTCTCATGCCTTTGTCCATGGCCACCCAGGTGTATTGCTATGTGGTTTAAGCTCTTCTCCCACTCCTGGATAGATTAATCTGCATCCTGCAGTTTAGGTTCCCAAAAGGAGACAGGAAACCCAGCCTCCAGTACAGTTTAACCATTAATAAAATGAACCCAATAGCTAGATCCCTTTTTGCATCTTTAAACTTGTGTTCAATTCTTGAAGAACTGGTTAATTGGATAGATATAACATTTATGAACCCCAAGTCTCAAAAATGATTTAGTGACTTTCCATGAACTTTAAACAGTGGCTGTTTCAAAACCTCCAAGGGCTATGTTCTTCCTCCAGTGACTCTGCATGTATAAATATTATATTCCTAAATGGTGTCCCTGGGCTGCTGTTATCTTACTCCTCAATACTTAGACATTCATTTTGGCAAATGAAACTTCATGCATTTCCAAGACACCAATGCTATTCGTGGAGTCCCCAACCCCAAATTTCATTTCTAGGAATGTTATGATTTATATGAGGATAGATAAGATTTTGAAGTTAGGTACACATGCACTCTCATTTTGGACTTGATTTTTGAATGGATGGATGAATGAAGTTCAACTGATGACTTAGTATTAGCCTCGAAAAAATGTCAAATATGATTTTGTTGCCTTTTTCACTTTCCATAATAAACATAATATAGATGAAAAGATACAGTCTTTGTTTTTTTGTTGTTATTGCTTCTGTCACTGCCTCAAAATTGTTCCTTAGTCCTAGATATTTAGAATCCGTTGATTTTCAGTGAGACACACTTCTGCTGGGTATCTGCAATGGAGCTGAAACTATTTACACTGAAAGAATGTATTCCCTTAATTAAAATAGAATTCTCACGGAATCAGCAAGGCCAATTAACTATGACCTCATCAGAGACAGTGGTTTTTCCTGCTTTCCAATGCAGGGTGGTGTGTGTGTTTGTGCCTACGTGGGTGTACATGTATGAATTTTTGCTCAGTGAGAGGTGATGAGAGGTTGACATTCCATAGAAATATAGGAGGAGGTGGGGTGCAGGGTACATCTACCCTAATGGGAGCATGGAAACCTATAGTCAAGATTATATTGTCTCATGCCTTTGTCCATGGCCACCCAGGTGTATTGCTATGTGGTTTAAGCTCTTCTCCCACTCCTGGATAGATTAATCTGCATCCTGCAGTTTAGGTTCCCAAAAGGAGACAGGAAACCCAGCCTCCAGTACAGTTTAACCATTAATAAAATGAACCCAATAGCTAGATCCCTTTTTGCATCTTTAAACTTGTGTTCAATTCTTGAAGAACTGGTTAATTGGATAGATATAACATTTATGAACCCCAAGTCTCAAAAATGATTTAGTGACTTTCCATGAACTTTAAACAGTGGCTGTTTCAAAACCTCCAAGGGCTATGTTCTTCCTCCAGTGACTCTGCATGTATAAATATTATATTCCTAAATGGTGTCCCTGGGCTGCTGTTATCTTACTCCTCAATACTTAGACATTCATTTTGGCAAATGAAACTTCATGCATTTCCAAGACACCAATGCTATTCGTGGAGAAGTTAGATGATACAAGGATTCTCAGAGGGGCTAAAATGGTTTGTCTTATGCCTGTAGCTGCCTATGTCCCCTCAACAGGCATTCCTATCATTAGGTGCCATTTCCAGCCAACTGCTCTCACTCACCCACGTCCTTAATGTTAAGCAGTAGACACAAAACAGCCTCAGCATAATCTAGTTCTACTGGACTGATTGTGAATTCAAAAGACTTCTTATTTCTTGTGAAAGGTACGCCTTCTCTAAACCATACAGGATCACTTTCAGTCTAGCATATATTCTTGATGAACTCCTGAATACCAGTATGTTTAATTCTCCTCAACACCGTTCTAGACTATCAGTGAGCTAAATTACAGAATTCTAAATTCTTCAGACTCCTTTTATCATCTTAATGTCCTACAGCCAGTTTTTCTAAAAATATCATACAGGACTAACATACTGAAATTCATATTATCAGGATGGAAGCTGCAAGCACTCAAAGAGATTTCTGGTGGGAACACTGGCTTCCCAGGGTGATATTTTCCTATACCTTTTTTTTTAAATTCCCACTTGACACCTCTCAATCAAACTACACAAGAACCTTGGTCTGTCATTCAAAAAAAAAAAAAAAACTAAGCAGAATGTCACTGTCAAAGATATTCTAGGTAGTTAGAAGCAAGATAAGACTTCTTAAAAGGTTGAAGATATTGCTTATTATTTGTGTTCTTTTTGCCTAAAGCCAGTATAAAGAACAATGGCCAAGGACTGAATATTCTGCTGGGCACTTACATCGATATCTCCACCTCAGGAAGTATTGTATAAAACTACATATTTTTTCAGGGGACACTTGAGATGGATGCTCAAAAAGACATTGTGGTAATTACACAAGCTTAGAACCAAAGAATCCTGGGTTCAAATTTCAGTGTTAAAGCTAAATTCCTTGACCCAGCCACTTAGTCATTTTGAGGTTCATTGAAGGCAGGAGAAGAGGACAACAGACGACCAGATGGTTAGAAGGCATCACTGAGTCAATGGACATGACTTTGAGCAAGCTCCAGGAGATGGTGAAGGACAGGGAAACCTGGTGTTCCACAGTCCATGGGGTTGCAAAGAGTTGAACATGACTGAGCAATAGAACTGAACTGAGTTCACATGTGAATTGAGGCTAACAACACGTACTTTGAAAAATATGAAGATTAAATGACACAGGTAAAACAAATATTAGTTCCTTCAGCTACTCTTTTGAGTTTTGTATTCTTTGCTTGATTTTTTTTCACTATTTGATTATAAAAAAGCCGGTGTTTTGCCATATTCTTTAACCGTTCAATTATAAAAAGAATGGCATTTAGTCACTTTCATATATTTAGTAAACTTTTTAATAAATCTAGAAAATCACTAAAACTGGTTTAAATATGACTATGACATACCTAAATTGCCACTTTAAACATACTTCCCTTTTTGTTTAAAACATAAGGGTAACACTATTCCAACATTTAGAGCTATCAGATCATTAAGAATTAGCAAAACATTTTGATTAGTTTAACTCTGGAAGTATTTGTCACATATTATCAGGATGGACTTTCTGGTGGGAACACTGGCTTCCCAGGGTGATATTTTCCTATACCTTTTTTTTTAAATTCCCACTTGACACCTCTCAATCAAACTACACAAGAACCTTGGTCTGTCATTCAAAAAAAAAAAAAAAACTAAGCAGAATGTCACTGTCAAAGATATTCTAGGTAGTTAGAAGCAAGATAAGACTTCTTAAAAGGTTGAAGATATTGCTTATTATTTGTGTTCTTTTTGCCTAAAGCCAGTATAAAGAACAATGGCCAAGGACTGAATATTCTGCTGGGCACTTACATCGATATCTCCACCTCAGGAAGTATTGTATAAAACTACATATTTTTTCAGGGGACACTTGAGATGGATGCTCAAAAAGACATTGTGGTAATTACACAAGCTTAGAACCAAAGAATCCTGGGTTCAAATTTCAGTGTTAAAGCTAAATTCCTTGACCCAGCCACTTAGTCATTTTGAGGTTCATTGAAGGCAGGAGAAGAGGACAACAGACGACCAGATGGTTAGAAGGCATCACTGAGTCAATGGACATGACTTTGAGCAAGCTCCAGGAGATGGTGAAGGACAGGGAAACCTGGTGTTCCACAGTCCATGGGGTTGCAAAGAGTTGAACATGACTGAGCAATAGAACTGAACTGAGTTCACATGTGAATTGAGGCTAACAACACGTACTTTGAAAAATATGAAGATTAAATGACACAGGTAAAACAAATATTAGTTCCTTCAGCTACTCTTTTGAGTTTTGTATTCTTTGCTTGATTTTTTTTCACTATTTGATTATAAAAAAGCCGGTGTTTTGCCATATTCTTTAACCGTTCAATTATAAAAAGAATGGCATTTAGTCACTTTCATATATTTAGTAAACTTTTTAATAAATCTAGAAAATCACTAAAACTGGTTTAAATATGACTATGACATACCTAAATTGCCACTTTAAACATACTTCCCTTTTTGTTTAAAACATAAGGGTAACACTATTCCAACATTTAGAGCTATCAGATCATTAAGAATTAGCAAAACATTTTGATTAGTTTAACTCTGGAAGTATTTGTCACATCAAATATGATTTTTAAAATATAAAGTTAAATGCTAATTAAAATATTACCAATTCAAAAAAGGAAGAAAGGAGAATTGGTAACTTTACACGAATATTTAAAACTTAGCTATGGTAAAAGATTTTATATGCAAATTAAGAGAGGTGATACAACTGACAAAATATTGGAATCTGGAAAAATAGGAAAAACACCTACAAATCAGTTACAACAAATGAACACAACAGAGAGCTTTGTCAAACTGCACAAGCAAGCATCATGAACGTATGAAAAACATGCCCACTCCAGAAACAAATCTCTACTCCTCACAGCTGAATACTGTTGTAGACCTTCCAGATTTTCACAGGGGCTGAGTTAGGAGTTTTACACTAAGAATAGGAAGAGAAGACTTCACTTGCATTAAACTTAAAAAAAAAAAACTTCAGGCCAGGTGATGTGTGCCCAGGAGGGAGGGAGGGAGGGAGGAGGGAGAGCGAAACACGGTGGGTGCGCATGCCAGAAGCAGCGTGCAGATAAGCGAGGCAGGGTCGCTGGGAGAAGTCTTTATAGAAGCCATGGAATGCCCACAAGAGTAGGTTCGATGTAAACCCTTGCCAGAGAGTGCTATATTCAGCAAAGTATGGACTTTCCAGATCCTATCAGTTCCTACTTCTCCTGATTTTCTGCAGATTATCTGGCAGAAATAGAATCTTTCAGGGGTGGAAAGAAGCAAAATTCAGATCACAACTCCCTTCTTCGTAGGTCTGTGAGGCTAAATATAAAAAGCACAGGAAAAATTAGTTCCTTCAGCTACTCTTTTGAGTTTTGTATTCTTTGCTTGATTTTTTTTCACTATTTGATTATAAAAAAGCCGGTGTTTTGCCATATTCTTTAACCGTTCAATTATAAAAAGAATGGCATTTAGTCACTTTCATATATTTAGTAAACTTTTTAATAAATCTAGAAAATCACTAAAACTGGTTTAAATATGACTATGACATACCTAAATTGCCACTTTAAACATACTTCCCTTTTTGTTTAAAACATAAGGGTAACACTATTCCAACATTTAGAGCTATCAGATCATTAAGAATTAGCAAAACATTTTGATTAGTTTAACTCTGGAAGTATTTGTCACATCAAATATGATTTTTAAAATATAAAGTTAAATGCTAATTAAAATATTACCAATTCAAAAAAGGAAGAAAGGAGAATTGGTAACTTTACACGAATATTTAAAACTTAGCTATGGTAAAAGATTTTATATGCAAATTAAGAGAGGTGATACAACTGACAAAATATTGGAATCTGGAAAAATAGGAAAAACACCTACAAATCAGTTACAACAAATGAACACAACAGAGAGCTTTGTCAAACTGCACAAGCAAGCATCATGAACGTATGAAAAACATGCCCACTCCAGAAACAAATCTCTACTCCTCACAGCTGAATACTGTTGTAGACCTTCCAGATTTTCACAGGGGCTGAGTTAGGAGTTTTACACTAAGAATAGGAAGAGAAGACTTCACTTGCATTAAACTTAAAAAAAAAAAACTTCAGGCCAGGTGATGTGTGCCCAGGAGGGAGGGAGGGAGGGAGGGAGGGAGAGCGAAACACGGTGTGTGCGCATGCCAGAAGCAGCGTGCAGATAAGCGAGGCAGGGTCGCTGGGAGAAGTCTTTATAGAAGCCATGGAATGCCCACAAGAGTAGGTTCGATGTAAACCCTTGCCAGAGAGTGCTATATTCAGCAAAGTATGGACTTTCCAGATCCTATCAGTTCCTACTTCTCCCTGATTTTCTGCAGATTATCTGGCAGAAATAGAATCTTTCAGGGGTGGAAAGAAGCAAAAATTCAGATCACAACTCCCTTCTTCGCGTAGGTCTGTGAGGCTGATAAGGAGGAAACTTTCCACTGTAAACATTAGAATAATGATTATTCCATGAGACTAGGCTTTTTAAATTTGCGTTAAGCCTGCATTTGCAACTTGAATAAACTGTGCCTACTGAATCGAGGAGGGTCCCCAGAGCTGAAACAGATGATGTCACATGATGACCTTGCCACCTGATATAAAGCTCTGTGTGGACAGAAAATACTGGAAGTTCATGTGACTGAACTCTGGTACCTGCTTGGCTCCTGAAAGTATCTGTATTTGCAACTGCCGCTCGTCCAGAGGCTCCAAAGCTGCCCCATATTTTAGAATCAACGACATCAGACCTTTCAGAGGTTGTGGCCGCAGGGCCCCAGGTGATTCCTCTTCTGTTTATTTAGACCCGGTGAGGCAGAAATCTAAAATGGCCCTGGAGCTTCCCGGCCCCTTAGCACATACCTCCCTCAGTTACTCGATCAAGCACAGCTGTGGGGGTGATTTTTGTAATTAAGATCCCAGATCAGAGGACCTTAAAATAGAAAGATCATCTGCGTGGGCCAGACCACATCACATGAGCCATTTAAAAGGTAGCGTTTTCTCCAGCCGGTACCGGAAGTCAGCGAGACACGTTCTGTTTGGCCTGAGAGAAAGCAAGCGTTCCATTTGGCTGGCTGGCAAGGAAGAGGCCACTTGGCAAGGAACTGGGACACCCTCGAGGGGCTGGGAGTCTCCTCAATTGATGAGGAGAAGGAAAAACAGCAACTCAGCCCTGTGATGGCAAGAAACACTGCCAACAGTGAGTGAGTTGGGAAGAGGACTCCCAAACTCAGGTGAGAACTGAAGCTTGGATCAACACCTTGATTTCAGTGAGGCAAGGCATGGAGAGTCCAGACACTGAACCTATAGGTCTGGCGGCAGCACATTGGTAAAGAGTCCACCTGCCAATGCAGGCATTCAAAGAGATTCTTGTACCAACTGTAGGTCAGGAAGACAGTCAGGAGGAGGAAATGACTAACTGCTCCAGGATTCTTGCCTGAAAAATTCCATGAACAGAGGAGCCCCGTGAGCCACAGTCCAAAGGGTCACAGAGTCGAAGGTGACTGAGTACACACAATAGCAGAAAGTAAGATGACAAATGTGTACTATTTTAAGTTGCTGAGTCTCTGGTAACCTGTTACATTGCAATGGAAAATTAATACAGCTTTCAATTAAGAATTCGAAATTACCAAAGACCAGTTGCAAAGTCAAGGAATTGTTTCTGTCTTTGTCATCCAAGTCAAGACACGGGAAGCCTTCCATTCTGGAGTATCCATTTTCCTGAAGCATCTGATGATAGCTTTCGTGGGTAAGTACCTGAGACACTTTAATATTGAACATCAGTGTTTTCAGTTGTGCTGGGTATCTCCTCTCTGCTCTTTACTCTGAATCATTCTGCTCTAAGCACTTGGTGGCCGACCTGGACAGGTGGGTACCACAGCCCCTGGAGCTGTGCTGCTGCCATACATTGCTGTCGGCCTGTCCATGGGCTGCCTGGAGACGGGTGGCAGGGAGAAAAGAAGGGAAGCCTGGGATATTTCCTGGACTGGTCGCATGCCTAGGCCTTGTGCTGGCTGTGTCATACTGAACCCAGCTAGAACCCCTGCCAGGTAGGCATCTCCCTTAGGAGGCTCCTGGTTACTCCTCCTGCCCTTGACAGCTCAGACTTAAGATTGATGTGCTGGGGACCCCACCGTCACCAGACCTCGGGTCCTGCTCTACTGCTTTGTTATTACCCTAAAGCCTACCTATACCTGTGTAAATCACTTTATAGATTTCTCCTCAATTACACCATTTATAAATGCCAACTGTTTCTTGCCAGAATTTGACTGTTAGAGGAGTCAAAAGTGTCCACTTTTAAGTGATAAAAAATGTGGGGCTTAAGATACATTTCTCTATCTCTTGGCTAGCTATGTCCAGCTGTTCCCTTTGACCTTTCCTTTTGTTATTCTTACCTCCGTTTAGAGAGAATATTGCATAAAATTGGAAAATCATTTGTTGGTGTAAATAATGTAGATGATAGCATATCAGATTTTCTTTATGATAAAGTGTCAGTTTCAGTAAAGGAGAAGCCTCCTCATGTGAAGTAGGCACCAAGTGTTTACAGATGTCTTCAGGTACCCATGCTTCTCAGGGCTCTTAGGACAAACGTTTAATGAAATGCTGTGCCTTATCTTCCCTATTTGCAAAATGGGACAATTAGTATTATTTTCTCTTGTTCAGAATTAGATTTCATATATAAATGGTTATACTTTAGTATTTTTTCATACTGTTGCTATTAAAAGTAATAGCTAAGGTATATTGCATTAACTGCATACTAGTCATAATTCTGAGTTTCTTAGATAAATTTTTATTATTTCTTATTACTCTTCACAACAGATCTATGTTGGAAATATTATAATCCTGCTCACTGTACATATGAAAGCTAAAATGCAATTTATAGATAAAATGAAATGCAAAGAGGTTAAATGCCTGCAGTTAGGGAGACCTGGTTTCAGTCCCTAGGTGGGGAACATCGCCTGGAGAAGGGAATGGTTACCCACTCCAATATTCTTGCCTGGAGAATTCCCTGGACAGAGGAGCCTGGCAGACTACAGTCCATGGGGTCACATAGTGTCGGACATGACTGAGCGACTTTGACTTTTAAGTACATATAGCTAGTTGGTAGTGTCAACAAGATTCAAACCTACTTAAACTCCGTGTGATCTACTTACCCTACAAGTTAAATAAGGCTTCCTTATTGTACACAAAATGCTAGTGACAAAAAAATAGGGGCCATTATCAGGATGTTGGATACAACTTCAACAAAAGCTAGGGATTTTCTCATTATGGCCTATCTATTGGCCCTTACTAAGTGTTATTCATTCAGGCTTCTAAAGTGTTACGTGATACCTGCCTCAAAAGAGCAAATCTTCTCTTGCCAGGGGTGGAGTATTAAGTTGAAGGGACAATTACTTATAGGAGAAAATAAGGTTCACTTTTAAGTGATAAAAAATGTGGGGCTTAAGATACATTTCTCTATCTCTTGGCTAGCTATGTCCAGCTGTTCCCTTTGACCTTTCCTTTTGTTATTCTTACCTCCGTTTAGAGAGAATATTGCATAAAATTGGAAAATCATTTGTTGGTGTAAATAATGTAGATGATAGCATATCAGATTTTCTTTATGATAAAGTGTCAGTTTCAGTAAAGGAGAAGCCTCCTCATGTGAAGTAGGCACCAAGTGTTTACAGATGTCTTCAGGTACCCATGCTTCTCAGGGCTCTTAGGACAAACGTTTAATGAAATGCTGTGCCTTATCTTCCCTATTTGCAAAATGGGACAATTAGTATTATTTTCTCTTGTTCAGAATTAGATTTCATATATAAATGGTTATACTTTAGTATTTTTTCATACTGTTGCTATTAAAAGTAATAGCTAAGGTATATTGCATTAACTGCATACTAGTCATAATTCTGAGTTTCTTAGATAAATTTTTATTATTTCTTATTACTCTTCACAACAGATCTATGTTGGAAATATTATAATCCTGCTCACTGTACATATGAAAGCTAAAATGCAATTTATAGATAAAATGAAATGCAAAGAGGTTAAATGCCTGCAGTTAGGGAGACCTGGTTTCAGTCCCTAGGTGGGGAACATCGCCTGGAGAAGGGAATGGTTACCCACTCCAATATTCTTGCCTGGAGAATTCCCTGGACAGAGGAGCCTGGCAGACTACAGTCCATGGGGTCACATAGTGTCGGACATGACTGAGCGACTTTGACTTTTAAGTACATATAGCTAGTTGGTAGTGTCAACAAGATTCAAACCTACTTAAACTCCGTGTGATCTACTTACCCTACAAGTTAAATAAGGCTTCCTTATTGTACACAAAATGCTAGTGACAAAAAAATAGGGGCCATTATCAGGATGTTGGATACAACTTCAACAAAAGCTAGGGATTTTCTCATTATGGCCTATCTATTGGCCCTTACTAAGTGTTATTCATTCAGGCTTCTAAAGTGTTACGTGATACCTGCCTCAAAAGAGCAAATCTTCTCTTGCCAGGGGTGGAGTATTAAGTTGAAGGGACAATTACTTATAGGAGAAAATAAGGTTCACTCAAATGTATTTCCTCTAAATAGTTTGGAAAATGGGAAGGAATTACAAAAAAACATGTTAAAGTATCAAAATATCCATTCATAGTCCATACAAATCTCATATTCACAATGACAAGTAACTTTATGCCAAGAGTACAGAAAATAGGAGAATACTTACTGAAACTCTATAAAATTACTTCCCATTTTCTGGGGAAAGATAAAAAGATCTGGGTGTATGAAGGCATTTTTTTTATGTGCAATCTGAAGTACAGTTAACACAAATCAATCAAAAGTTATTTCCTATCTCAGCAAATGAGCTTGCTTTCTACCTTCACAAAGTGTTTTAATAATTAATCATTAAGTTAAATTTTTATGAACTTTAGAAATTTAGCTCAAAATATATGAAAAAGCCTTGAACATATTATAAAGTAATTAATACAGTTATTGGAAGGTTTGAATTTTTCATTATAGCCTCCTTTGTGAAAGAACCAAGGCCTGGTACAACCTGTTTTCTCCCTTGAAGGTGAAACGTTCATTTAAAGATAGTGATTCTACTAACATTGGCCAACTGTATGGATTGAGACATTTAAAACAATTACAAATTTATAAGTGATGTAATCATTTCATTTTAAGAAGGTTTTTGACTTATCTTCCAAGGTGTTATATTGTAACAGAATAGAAACCATCAGCAATTTTAATATGGACAAAGAAGGAAAGGAAGACAGGCAGAGTGTGTTAATACTTCTCTGAGAAAAACATCTGAAATGCTAAAAAGATAAGCACGGATAACTTGGCAGATAAATTCTCAATTTTAAAAAAGCAAAAACAGATTATATCTCCTTCTGAGAACTTTCCAGGGCATAATAACCATCTTTGCCTGTAATTGGGGTAATTTTTCTACACTAGGTCAAATGTCAATCAGAATCTTAATCCAAAGACCATTATAGGCTGAAATTAAATTAAAAGGCCCATTCTTTCATTCAGTAGGCATAAATTAATCACCTGCACCAAGCATCTATATGAAATGTAGGTATGTTGAAAATGTGAATGACCCACAGCCTAATCTTTGATAGATTCCCAGATATATAAACCACAAAACACAGCAATATCAAAAAGGCCACAGTAAAGATATTATCGATTACTACAGTCGCCCACAAGATGAGGCTCTGACCCTCTTTCTAGAGTTCAAACTTGAAGTTAGAGGTTGGAAACGGGAAAATACAGTGCATAGAATGTCACAGTGTATATCTGCACTCCTGTGTAGTTCTAGTATCCTGTATTTTAATGTCACAAATTATTTGTAGACATTGTGACTCAGAAGGTAAAGAATCTGCCTGCAATGCAGGAGTCTGGGGTTCAATCCCTGGGTTGGGAAGATATCCTGGAAAAGGGAATAGAAATCCACTCCAGTATTTCTGCCTGGAAAATCCCATGGACTGAGGAACCTGGTGGGCTACAGTCCATGGGATCAGCAAGAGTCAGACATGACTGAACAACTAAAACTTTCACTTTCAGACATATTATATCATAATATTGGTAAGGTTGAATGTCCATTCTCAGGCGTCCATTGGTGAGATGTGATCATTTTAAATGGGTAGTACCATGAAAAAAAAATTGTGTGCATTAACACTAAAAAGAAATAGTACAATATTTATTATATAAAACATGAATCAGTAGAATATGAGGAGATGATATATGTTGAAATATGATATGTAAAAATGAACCTCTTTTATACAAAACCTCTAAATCATGTTTGGAACCAGTAGTTGAGGGCAGTACGTCATGACCTAAAATAATGTTTTAGAGTCTACATTTTTATAGAAAAAAAATGTGGAGCCATGTTTCCTTTCACTTTGACCTATGGAGTGTGTGATCTCTGAAATATTAAGCCATGCCAAAGAATCCTGTATGTCAGGGTAGGATTAAAAAAAAAAGTCGGGTTGTGAACACAAAACAGTTCTGAGTGGAGAAGGCATGTGGGTCCAAACAGGTGTGAAACTGAAATGTTAGTTGCTTGTTGTGCTGACCTTGGGGTTCTGACAAAATCTACCCTGAGGTGGGGCTCAGACTGCCCCATAGGAATTACAGTGTGGGGGTGGGGCATCCTTACACAACCATATATATGCGGGGGCGGGGGTTGGGTTGGGGAGGGAGGGGAGCGGGCGGGCCACTTCCATTGGTCTTTCATTCCTCTATTTTCATCCGTCTTTGTTCTTTGGCTCCTGTGGGCCTCCCACCGCGGTGGCGTCTGTCGTTGCAGAGCGCCGGCTCTGGGCGCATGCGCTCCAGAGCTCTGGCTCGGTAATTGGACACATCAGTCCAGCCGCTCTCCCAGCAATCTTAATTCCAGCTTGCAGTTCATCCAGCTCAGAATTTCACATGGTGTACTCTGCATATAAGTTAAGTAAACCAGGTGATAAACAGCCTTGTCATACTCCTTTCTCAATTTTAAAGTAGTCAGTTGTTTAGGTCCAGTCAGAACTGTTAAGGTTCTAACAGTTGCTTCTTGACCTGCATATAGGTTTCTCAGGATACAGGTAAGGGGGTCTGGTATCCCCATCCCTTTAAGAGTTTTCCACAGTTTGTTTTGATCCACATAGTCGAAGGCTTTAGTGTAGTCAATGAAACAGAGGTAGATGTTTTCTGTAATTCCCTTGCTTTCTCTGTGATCTAGTGAATGTTGACAATTTGATCTCTGATTCCTCTGCCTTTTCTAAACCCAAAATTGAACGTCTGAAAGTTCTCAGTTCATGTAACACTGAAGCCTAGCGGTCTGAAAGTGCAATAGATAGTAAATAAAAAAAAAAACCTCTTTTATACAAAACCTCTAAATCATGTTTGGAACCAGTAGTTGAGGGCAGTACGTCATGACCTAAAATAATGTTTTAGAGTCTACATTTTTATAGAAAAAAAATGTGGAGCCATGTTTCCTTTCACTTTGACCTATGGAGTGTGTGATCTCTGAAATATTAAGCCATGCCAAAGAATCCTGTATGTCAGGGTAGGATTAAAAAAAAAAGTCGGGTTGTGAACACAAAACAGTTCTGAGTGGAGAAGGCATGTGGGTCCAAACAGGTGTGAAACTGAAATGTTAGTTGCTTGTTGTGCTGACCTTGGGGTTCTGACAAAATCTACCCTGAGGTGGGGCTCAGACTGCCCCATAGGAATTACAGTGTGGGGGTGGGGCATCCTTACACAACCATATATATGCGGGGTCGGGTTGGGGAGGGAGTGGATTGGGCGGGCCACTTCTATTGGTCTTTCATTCCTCTATTTTCATCCGTCTTTGTTCTTTGGCTCCTGTGGGCCTCCCACCGCGGTGGCGTCTGTCGTTGCAGAGCGCCGGCTCTGGGCGCATGCGCTCCAGAGCTCTGGCTCGGTAATTGGACACATCAGTCCAGCCGCTCTCCCAGCAATCTTAATTCCAGCTTGCAGTTCATCCAGCTCAGAATTTCACATGGTGTACTCTGCATATAAGTTAAGTAAACCAGGTGATAAACAGCCTTGTCATACTCCTTTCTCAATTTTAAAGTAGTCAGTTGTTTAGGTCCAGTCAGAACTGTTAAGGTTCTAACAGTTGCTTCTTGACCTGCATATAGGTTTCTCAGGATACAGGTAAGGGGGTCTGGTATCCCCATCCCTTTAAGAGTTTTCCACAGTTTGTTTTGATCCACATAGTCGAAGGCTTTAGTGTAGTCAATGAAACAGAGGTAGATGTTTTTCTGTAATTCCCTTGCTTTCTCTGTGATCTAGTGAATGTTGACAATTTGATCTCTGATTCCTCTGCCTTTTCTAAACCCAAAATTGAACGTCTGAAAGTTCTCAGTTCATGTAACACTGAAGCCTAGCTTGAAGAATATTGAACATAACCTTACTAGCGTGGGAGATGAGTGCAACTGCCTGGTAGTTTGAACACTCTTTAGTCCTGCCCTTCTTGGGAATAGGGATGAAGATTGACCTTTTTCAGTCCTGTGACCACTGCTGAGTTTTCCAAATTTCTAATGTATTGAATATAGCACTTTAATAGCATCATTTTTTAGAATTTAAAATAGCTCTGCTATAATTCCATCACCTCCACTACCTTTATTGGCAATAGTGCTTCCTAAAACCTACTTGACTTCACATTCCAAACTGTCTGGCCCTGGGTGTGTGGCCACACCATCGTGGTTATCCAGGTCATTAAGATCTTTTTCATACAGTTCTTCTTTGTATTCTTGCCACCTCTTCTTGATCTCTTCTGCTTCTACTAGGTCTTTACTGTTTCTGTCCTTTATTGTTCTTTATTGTGCCCATGTTTGCATGTCCTGGTGACTCAGATAGCAAAAAGTCTGCCTGCAAAGTGGCAGGGTTTGATTTCTGGGTTGGGAAGATCCCCTGGAGAAGGGAATGGCAACCCACTCCAGTATTCTTGCCTGGAGAATCCCAGGGACAGAGGAACTTGGTGGGCTATAGTGCGTGGGATCACAAAGACTCAGATACAACTGAGTGATTAATTACTTTCACTTTGCATGAAATGTTCCTTTGATATTTCCAGTTTTTTGAAGAGATCTCTAGCCTTTCCCCTTCTGTTGTTTTCCTCTATTTCTTTCCATTGCTCATTGAAGAAGGGCCTCTTCTTGCTATTCTCTGAAACTCTACATTTAGATGGGTTTATCTCTCCCATTCTCCCTTGCTTTTCACTTCCCTTCTCTCTTTAGCTATTTGTAAAGTCTCCATAGACAACCACTGTGCCTTCTTGCATTTCTTTTTCTTTGAGATGTTTTCTGTTCACTGCCTCCTGTACAATATTATGAACCTCTGTCCATAGTTCTTCAGGCACTCTGTTTACTAGATCTAATCCTTTGAATCTATTTGTCACCTCCACTATATATGCATAAGGTATTTAAGTCATACCTGCCTGACCTAGTGGTTTTGCCCAGTTTCTTTAGTTTAAGCCTGAATTTTGCTATAACAAGCTGATGATCTGAGCCACAGTCAGCTCCAGGTCTTGTTTTTGCTGACTGTATACATCTTCTCCATCTTCAGTTACAAATAATGTAATCAATCTGATTTCAGTGTTGACCATTTGGTGATGTTCATGTGTAAAGTAGTCTCTTGTATTGTTGAAAAATGGTGTTTGTTATGACCAGTGTTTTAAATTTTTTCTCTTTTTTAACAGAATTCTGTTTGCATTCCAATTCCCTTTAATTTTTATGTATTTAAAACCTACTTGACTTCACATTCCAAACTGTCTGGCCCTGGGTGTGTGGCCACACCATCGTGGTTATCCAGGTCATTAAGATCTTTTTCATACAGTTCTTCTTTGTATTCTTGCCACCTCTTCTTGATCTCTTCTGCTTCTACTAGGTCTTTACTGTTTCTGTCCTTTATTGTTCTTTATTGTGCCCATGTTTGCATGTCCTGGTGACTCAGATAGCAAAAAGTCTGCCTGCAAAGTGGCAGGGTTTGATTTCTGGGTTGGGAGGAGTGGAGGAGGGAATGGCAACCCACTCCAGTATTCTTGCCTGGAGAATCCCAGGGACAGAGGAACTTGGTGGGCTATAGTGCGTGGGATCACAAAGACTCAGATACAACTGAGTGATTAATTACTTTCACTTTGCATGAAATGTTCCTTTGATATTTCCAGTTTTTTGAAGAGATCTCTAGCCTTTCCCCTTCTGTTGTTTTCCTCTATTTCTTTCCATTGCTCATTGAAGAAGGGCCTCTTCTTGCTATTCTCTGAAACTCTACATTTAGATGGGTTTATCTCTCCCATTCTCCCTTGCTTTTCACTTCCCTTCTCTCTTTAGCTATTTGTAAAGTCTCCATAGACAACCACTGTGCCTTCTTGCATTTCTTTTTCTTTGAGATGTTTTCTGTTCACTGCCTCCTGTACAATATTATGAACCTCTGTCCATAGTTCTTCAGGCACTCTGTTTACTAGATCTAATCCTTTGAATCTATTTGTCACCTCCACTATATATGCATAAGGTATTTAAGTCATACCTGCCTGACCTAGTGGTTTTGCCCAGTTTCTTTAGTTTAAGCCTGAATTTTGCTATAACAAGCTGATGATCTGAGCCACAGTCAGCTCCAGGTCTTGTTTTTGCTGACTGTATACATCTTCTCCATCTTCAGTTACAAATAATGTAATCAATCTGATTTCAGTGTTGACCATTTGGTGATGTTCATGTGTAAAGTAGTCTCTTGTATTGTTGAAAAAAGGTGTTTGTTATGACCAGTGTATTCTCTTGACAGAATTCTGTTTGCCTTTGCCCTGCTTCATTTTGTACTCTAAGGCCAGACTTGCCTGTCGCTCCAGGTATCTTTTGACTTCCTATTTTTGCATTCCAATTCCCTATGATGTATAGGGCACATTTTTTGTTAGTGTTAGTTCTAGGAGATCTTGTAGGTCTTCTTAGAACTGATCAGCTTCTTTGGCATCTGTGGTTGGGGCATAGACTTGAATTACAGTGATGCTGAATGATTTCTCTTGGAAACGAACCAAGATCCTTCTGCTTGTTTTTGAAATTGCACCCAAGTACTGCATTTTGGACTCTTTTTGATGATGAGGACTACTCCATTTCTTCTATGGCATTCTTGACATTCTATGGTATTTTATAGTAGATATAATAGTCATCTGAATTAAATTCGCCCATTTCCATCCATTCTAGTTCACTGATTCCGAAGATGTTGATGTTTATTCTTGCCTTCTCCTGCTTGTGTCCAATTTACCTTGATTCATGGACTGGACATTCCAGATTCCTATGGAATACCATTCTTTACAGCATTGGATTTTACTTTCATCACCAAACACATCCGCAACTGAGTATCATTTCTGCTTTGGCCTAGCTGCTTCATTCTTTCTGGTGCTATTAGTAGTTATACTCACTCTTCCCCAGAAACATAGTGGACACCTTCCATCCTGAGGAGCTCATCTTTCGGTGTCCTATCTTTTTTTTTTTTTTGGATGATATAACCTCCTTGCCTTTATTGTGCACTTTATTGCTATGATTATTGCATCAGCTCTACCTTTGATCATCAAGCATTAGATCCCAAAGGTTGGGGACCCCTGCTGTAATAGACTTTTTTCTTACTCTTTTTTTTTTATTTGACTTTTTACTTTCACAGAGCTTTGTTGTTTACAGATATGTATAATCCCAGATTAGTCATATGTATATCCCTGGCCCCATCCCTCTCGGTGTCCTATCTTTATGTCTTTTTCTAGAGTTCATAGAGTTTTCTCACGGCAAGTATGCTGGAATGGTTTGCCATTTCTTCCTCCAGTGGCTCACATTTTGTCAGAACTTCCCAATGACCTTTTCTTGTCCCCTTTCACTTTGGCCAATGTTTAAAATAACAGGAATGTTTGCCTTTGCCCTGCTTCATTTTGTACTCTAAGGCCAGACTTGCCTGTCGCTCCAGGTATCTTTTGACTTCCTATTTTTGCATTCCAATTCCCTATGATGTATAGGGCACATTTTTTGTTAGTGTTAGTTCTAGGAGATCTTGTAGGTCTTCTTAGAACTGATCAGCTTCTTTGGCATCTGTGGTTGGGGCATAGACTTGAATTACAGTGATGCTGAATGATTTCTCTTGGAAACGAACCAAGATCCTTCTGCTTGTTTTTGAAATTGCACCCAAGTACTGCATTTTGGACTCTTTTTGATGATGAGGACTACTCCATTTCTTCTATGGCATTCTTGACATTCTATGGTATTTTATAGTAGATATAATAGTCATCTGAATTAAATTCGCCCATTTCCATCCATTCTAGTTCACTGATTCCGAAGATGTTGATGTTTATTCTTGCCTTCTCCTGCTTGTGTCCAATTTACCTTGATTCATGGACTGGACATTCCAGATTCCTATGGAATACCATTCTTTACAGCATTGGATTTTACTTTCATCACCAAACACATCCGCAACTGAGTATCATTTCTGCTTTGGCCTAGCTGCTTCATTCTTTCTGGTGCTATTAGTAGTTATACTCCACTCTTCCCCAGAAACATAGTGGACACCTTCCATCCTGAGGAGCTCATCTTTCGGTGTCCTATCTTTTTTTTTTTTTTGGATGATATAACCTCCTTGCCTTTATTGTGCACTTTATTGCTATGATTATTGCATCAGCTCTACCTTTGATCATCAAGCATTAGATCCCAAAGGTTGGGGACCCCTGCTGTAATAGACTTTTTTCTTACTCTTTTTTTTTTATTTGACTTTTTACTTTCACAGAGCTTTGTTGTTTACAGATATGTATAATCCCAGATTAGTCATATGTATATCCCTGGCCCCATCCCTCTCGGTGTCCTATCTTTATGTCTTTTTCTAGAGTTCATAGAGTTTTCTCACGGCAAGTATGCTGGAATGGTTTGCCATTTCTTCCTCCAGTGGCTCACATTTTGTCAGAACTTCCCAATGACCTGTCTGTCTTGAGTGGCCCAACACGGCATGATTCACAGCTTAATTGAGTTACACAAGTCCCTTCACTGTGACACGGCAGTGATTCATGAAGGGGGCTCAAAAGCAGGGAAAATAATTTTATTCATTCTCTTACAAAAATGGACAAAATGTTTCCTCTTATAAGAAATAAAAATTGGGGCTTCCCCTGGTGGTCCAGTGGGTAAGGACACCGCCTTGCAGTGCAAGGGGCGCCGGTTCGAGCCCTGGCCTGGGAAGATCCCATGTGCCGCGGAGCGGCTGGACTGATGTGTCCAATTACCGAGCCGGAGCTCTGGGGCGCATGCGCCCAGAGCCGGCGCTCTGCGAAGACAGAGGTCACCGCGATGGGAGGCCCACAGGAGCCAAAGAACAAAGACGGATGAAAACAGAGAAATGAAAGACCAACAGAAGTGGCCTGCCCACTCCCCTCCCTCCCCAACCCAACCCCCGCCCAAAATAAATGAATAAATCTAAAAGAAAAAAAAAAAAGAAATAAAAATTGTATTGAACATACCCATACCCAGTTGTTGTTCAGTGGCCCAGTTGTGTCCAACTCTTTGTGACCTCATGAACTGTAGCAGGTCAGTCCTCCCTTCATACCCAGTTGGAGGTGTATAACCTTGTTTTTGACAAATAAATCCATCATTGGGAATATTTAAACCAAGATTCATGTCAGGAACTGTCAGGAGGAAGATTGTGGACTCTATTTTCTGGTTAGTTTATTGTCATCTGTAAGAAGTATATATTGGGTCTTTGTCCTATTTCTGGCAGAGCTAACACTGATGGAATTTCCTAAGTGATGAGATATTTAAAAATACCTTTGGTTATGTTACTTAGGTGAGTTTTGGACCAAAACCTAAGAATGGGGACTGGTTGCCAGGGGAACTAGTCATGTAATTAGAGCTTCCCTCAGAGAAAAAAAGGGCTTCCCATGAGAATCTCTTGGACTGCAAGGAGATCAAAGACAGTCAATTCTAAAGGAAATCAATCCTAAATATTCACTGGACTGATGCTGAAGCTCCAAAACTTTGGCCACTTGATGCAAAGAGCAGATTCATTGGAAAAGACTCTGTTGCTGCGAAAGATGGAGGGCAGGAGGAGAAGGGGGCGAAGGAGGATAAAATGGTTGGATGGCATCACTGACTCAATGAATCTGAGTTTGAACAAACTCCGGGAGATGGTGAAATACAGGGAAGCTTGTTGTGCTGCAGTCCACGGGGTCCCAAAGAGACAGACATGACTTAGCAACTGAACAACAGAGAAGAGAGAGGGGAAGGAAGAGTGGCTGGAAGTTGGATCAGTCCCTAGGGGCCGATGATTTTGTCAGACCTGTGGTAATGAAGCCTCCAGAAAAACACTGTAGGAATCAGAGAGCTTCCAGGTCAGTGAACATGTGAAGTTTCAAGGAGGATGGTGAATTTGGAAAGGGCATGGGAGTTTTGTGTCCCTTGCCAATACCTTGCCCTATGTATCTCTTCCATTTGACTATTTCTGAGTTATATCCTTTTAAGAGAAGCCAGTAATCTAGTAATTAAAATGTTTCTCTGAGTTCTGTGCACTGCTCTAGCAATCTAATTAAGCCAAAGGATGGGGATCTTTGGAGCCTCTAACCTATAGCTGGTTGGTCAAATACACGGGTGGCAGCCTGGACTTGGACTGTCTCTCAGTAGAGAGTGTCAGAATTGATTTGAATAGTAGGTCACCAGAACTGTTTGGTAATGTGGGGAAAACATCCCCTCCTAATACACACACACACATGCACACACACACATATACACAAACTGGATGATGAATCTTTGAGAACAGTTTAGAACCAAATAGTTATTTCATTCATTATAATATCAGTACCTAGTAACTTAATATCCATCATGAAAGTATGGTCAAGAAGTACACAATGAAAGTGGTGGGATGGAGAGGGAGAAGGGAGGGAAGTTTAAGAGGGAGAAGACATATGTATACCTATGACTGATTTATGTTGACGTTTGACAGAAAACAACAATATTCTGTAAAGCAATTATCCTTCAGTTAAAAGTAAATTAATTTTTAAAAATATAAATAAATTAAAATTTTGGTAGCTTAGGAAATTAAAAGGATAATTTTTTTAAAAGGTTGCACTCGAAAAAAAAAAAATTGCACTTGCTACCTGGCATCTGGATCTACTAGGTGGTCCTCTGCAACTTGCTTAACCTTATTTTTTCTGCATTAAATAAAATTAAGAATGCTTACTTTTCTAGAGTGTTGTAAGAAGGCTGTGATATGACTGTAAAGTTCTTCTCAAACAATGCTCCAAATAATTAAGAAAAATCTTAAAATGTCAAAAAAGTACACAATTAAAAGTGCAATAGGTAACAAAACATTGTAAATCAATTATACTTCAATTTACAAAAAGTATTCAGTAAGTGAAATTTTATTGGAAAAAATACTTCGTGGTTTATTGGGAGATAAGTCTCCTGAAATAGCTTCCCTGTAGGAACAGAAAAATTAATTTGGATAATTTGACTAAAATACCCTTTGCATCCCAAACTCAAATTTAAAAAGAGAAAGAAACAACAATTAATTTAAAATATTTATATCACATAATGATCTAAGACAGTTGCTAGTAAGAATTGCATAGCATTCCATTTCCAATTATTAATACAGAGTAAATTAGCAAAAGAGTTGTACACTATGAAGTTGAGTAAATTATTGTAAGGGAGGAAAAAGAATTTTCCCACTCTCTTTCTGAGTTCTTAACTGAGACTTCTTTTGTAAAAAGGCAAGAAGATTAGTAGCACATATACCTCATTATACATGGGAGAAACCCAGGAAAAAATGTGCAACTCTCTTAGGTAGCTTAGAATTCAGGCGTTAATATCATCATAGGGAAAAGGGAAAGGGAACATAGACCTAAAGGGCAGAGTAAATGAGTTTTAGGAAAAATGAATGATCTCTTAGAAGAATATATTGGAGGTATGATAATTTTGTGACAAAGTTTGCATGTCTCCTGTAATGAAACTCCTCAAGAGAGGATTTATAATCATTGGCACATTCTGAGGTAGTATATTCTGCTATCCTTCATTATCAAGAATCCTTATAAAATAAGTGTTTGATATGAGTACCTACCATCTATGTGTTTGACATCTCTTAAGAAGGTGGGTTTTTTTTCCCTTACACATTTCTGAAATCTGTTAAATATTTTAGGCTTTCTACCTTTTTTTTTTTTTTAGATAATTTTTAGTCGCTCAATGCTGTCTGACTCTTTGCAGTCCCACAGACTATAGCCCTCCTTTTCTGTCCATAGAGTTTTCCAGGTAGAAATACTGGAGTAGGTTGCCATTTCCTTCTCCAGGGGATCTTCCCTACCCAGGAATCAAACCCAGGTCTCTTGCATTGCAGGCAGATTCTTTACCATCTAAACTATCAGGGAAGTCCAAACATCTGTATTTCCTTCTTTGCAAGAAATTTTCAGTTAAGCAATGATAATTACAGTCAAGCCTTTGCCAAACTCATATTGCACCCTAAACAGATATAGTCTAAAGAGAAAACTGATGAAATTTGAGAGCAGGGAAGCAAAAAGAAAACCTACGTGGATGGAGCCTCAATTCTATGCCCTGAAGAAGAAAATGTAGCTAGGTTTCCAAGATCCTTTCTGGAACTTGAGACCTCGATCAAAGCTTTTTTCCCTCTCTATGGATCGAGGAAGACTTCCCCTACAGAGAGAGAGAGTTGCCCTACTTCATGCTTGGGCTCCCAGAATTAGCTCCACCCAGAAGGGAAACCTAGAGGGAAAGCTTGGAGTGCCTGAGAAAAACAAAGCTGTGACTGCCCTCTGCTGGAAAGGCCTAGATGACCAGCCTTTCTGATTCCCCTTCACTCTCCTTTCTGCCAACTAAATTCGGCAGTACTCAGCTAGGCTACTTGCTACAGCCTCTGTGCCACTAGGCTGATTCTTCTCCTGAGGTCTGTGCTGTGGTTTCCTCAGCAGTGCTAAGTAAGCCTTGTGTTTTTGCTTTCCCCAATTTTTAAGCAAGGTGGCATTCTGCCCTAAGCATGAGATATCTTTCCCTCCCCGACTCCATCCAGAACACCAAAGTACTTTATTTCTAGGGTGAAATGGACAACCAGCATATGTGACTACTTAACAATTCAAGAATCCTTATAAAATAAGTGTTTGATATGAGTACCTACCATCTATGTGTTTGACATCTCTTAAGAAGGTGGGTTTTCCCCTTACACATTTCTGAAATCTGTTAAATATTTTAGGCTTTCTACCTTTTTTTTTTTTTTAGATAATTTTTAGTCGCTCAATGCTGTCTGACTCTTTGCAGTCCCACAGACTATAGCCCTCCTTTTCTGTCCATAGAGTTTTCCAGGTAGAAATACTGGAGTAGGTTGCCATTTCCTTCTCCAGGGGATCTTCCCTACCCAGGAATCAAACCCAGGTCTCTTGCATTGCAGGCAGATTCTTTACCATCTAAACTATCAGGGAAGTCCAAACATCTGTATTTCCTTCTTTGCAAGAAATTTTCAGTTAAGCAATGATAATTACAGTCAAGCCTTTGCCAAACTCATATTGCACCCTAAACAGATATAGTCTAAAGAGAAAACTGATGAAATTTGAGAGCAGGGAAGCAAAAAGAAAACCTACGTGGATGGAGCCTCAATTCTATGCCCTGAAGAAGAAAATGTAGCTAGGTTTCCAAGATCCTTTCTGGAACTTGAGACCTCGATCAAAGCTTTTTTCCCTCTCTATGGATCGAGGAAGACTTCCCCTACAGAAGAGAGAGAGTTGCCCTACTTCATGCTTGGGATCCCAGAATTAGCTCCACCCAGAAGGGAAACCTAGAGGGAAAGCTTGGAGTGCCTGAGAAAAACAAAGCTGTGACTGCCCTCTGCTGGAAAGGCCTAGATGACCAGCCTTTCTGATTCCCCTTCACTCTCCTTTCTGCCAACTAAATTCGGCAGTACTCAGCTAGGCTACTTGCTACAGCCTCTGTGCCACTAGGCTGATTCTTCTCCTGAGGTCTGTGCTGTGGTTTCCTCAGCAGTGCTAAGTAAGCCTTGTGTTTTTGCTTTCCCCAATTTTTAAGCAAGGTGGCATTCTGCCCTAAGCATGAGATATCTTTCCCTCCCCGACTCCATCCAGAACACCAAAGTACTTTATTTCTAGGGTGAAATGGACAACCAGCATATGTGACTACTTAACAATTCACTAATTGTTCTGTAAGCTTGCTGAGTCCCCTTCTTCTATGAAACACATGGCTATGGGCAAATGATCTTCAAAATGAGAGCAACAAAGAATAAGAATGGAAAAACACTGAGTTAGAAAAAGAAAGCTGAGGGCTTCCCCTGGTGGTCCAGTGGGTAAGGACACCGCCTTGCAGTGCAAGGGACGCCAGTTCGATCCCTGGCCTGGGAAGATCCCACGTGCCGCGGAGCAGCTGGACTGATGTGTCCAATTAGCAAGCTGGAGCTCTGGAGCACATGTGCCCAGAGCCGGTGCTCTGCGACAACAGAGGCCACCACGATGGGAGGCCCACAGGAGCCAAAGAACAAAGACAGATGAAAATAGAGAAATGGAAGACCAATAGAAGTGGTCCACCCGCTCCCCTTCCTCCCCAACCCGACCCCGCCCAAAATAAATAAATAAATAAATCTTTAAAAAAAAAATTAAAATAAAGAAAGCTGAGTTCTAATACTAACTATCACTCCAGGTTTCATTTATCCCTATCTGGATGAAAAAAGGTGAACTATATCACTATTCCCAGTTTAAGGTTCTTTGACCCCTTAGAGATTCTAAAATGTAATCAGAAAGATCTATGAACTGTAAGGGGCCTATGCATATGTTGGCCAAAACATATTTCTGAAGACGTACTTATATAATTATTAGTAAAAATATATAATTATAATTTTTATTTTGGTCCTAGATTAATCCATTTGGTTATTTTTGCTTTAATTTGTAAATTATTGTCTCCATAATTCAAAAATCTTGTGACCACACCTTTATGTGGGTCTAAGTAACTTTATCATTTAAGCCAAAATGTATCTGACACATCACTCTCATCTGCTTAACTATCGGGTACCTCCTTAGTCATTTCTCCCATACTTATTTCTGAGAATGCCTGGAGAGTTAACACAAATACCCACAACCCAGTGAAATCCTATTTTTGTCCTCCAGTCAACTAGATGATAGGTGTCCCCTGCAAATCTGAAGTCGTAAGCACCACCACCTTGGTTGCAGACACTGTGTAGGGAAGTCCGCTGAGCCCATGAAATTGTCTGCCTTGACTTTCCATTATTGCAAGGCCTTTGAGTTGCTGACAGGCTCGTGTACCCTGTAGTTTTTATTCCACTCAGGCTAAGCCAGATTCAGCACAGACTGAAGGATAATAGTCTCTCACTCTAAAGCCCACTAGAGCCATAGACCCCCACCAAATTGAAAGCTAGGGAACAGAGGCTCTCAACCACTGTCTTGCAGTCCCTGAAGTCCCATTGGATCCCTTCTTCATTCTCCTGGAGAAGAAAAAGAGGAGAAAGCATTCTCCTCTCCAGACTGTATTCTCCTACACATTAACTATTTCACTGGGGCATCAGAGCTCTTGGTGAAGAACTTAGATCAACTCAAGGGAGTCTGTGGAGGAAAGAGTAATAAAAGAAAATCTCAGTGGTGATAAAATTTGAGAACTCCAAGCTGGGTGATGGGTAAGCCCTCTTTCAGGACTCTCTTGATGCTACAGACCTTCTGGCATCAATTTGTCTCACCAGGAATGTGGAAGGTTTCTTTATTGGCTTTCCTGGAATATTTCCTCCCTATTGTCATTCTTGTCCACCTCTTCGTGATCTAATGGGCCACAGCACACCAGGCTTCCCTGTCCTTCACCGTCTCCCAGAGCTTGCTCAAACTCATGTCCATTGACTCAGAGATACCATCTATTGCCATCTATTGCTCTTACTTCCACCAGTCCAATACATGTTCTCCATTCTCTTTTTTCTTAATATGCATTGCATAGCTCATATAAGAAGTGCAGTCTTTATGGTTTGCAATGATTTTACCTTTCCCTACTCAGTTATCACCAAAGAACATTTTCAGAGTTTTATATTGATGAGCTTTATATACTATAAAAAAGATAATATCCGCAAATTTGAGTTCTTAGAGATAGATGCTTTAGAGATATCATCTTATTTTGTAATTTCATATTATATATATGATAGATGCATTGTAACACCATTTAGAGAATAAAGAATATGAACTGTTCTCTTCATTTCTAATAAAATGGCAAAGGAAAGATTCAAAACTAGTCCTGTCTTCAAACCCATATTCTTAAATCTCCGCTTAGAAAAAGCTAAGAAAAAAGAAGGAAACAAACAAAAAGACCTCTGCAATCAAAATAAATTTCACATAATCCATGCAATAAAGCATATTAACTCAACTATAAAGAGATTTCTCAGGACTCCCTTGGTGGCTAGGTGGTAAAGAATCCACCTGCCAGTGGTTGACCCACAGGAGACACCAGTTCAGTCCCTGAGTTGGGAAGATTCCCTGGAGAAGGAAATGGCAACTCACTGCAGTATTCTTGCCTGGGCAATCCCATGCACAGAGGAACCTGGTGGGCTACAGTCCATGGGGTCACAAAAAAGTCAGATGCAACTCAGCACGCACAACTGATCTTAGTCAACTCCACAGGGGAACCTCTCAAGCTCTGTATCAGAGCCTAAATATCCACTCTAATCCCAATCACAATTCTAAATTATCTGTTTTCTAAATCTGTGTCAGATAGAAAACACTGAAACACTGAAAGCAGTGAGAGGAATAAAAGATGTAATTATCAGTTTCAAAGAAAAGAGACAGGAAAGTTGTAAAAATTAATCTCGCATACTGAAAAATTCCTGGGAGATTAGGAATGCTTAGAGTCACATACCTCTACAATCTAGAATCACATGAGTGCAATAGTTGGTATTCATAAATTCTGGTGGCATTGTCACCCTTATACCCTACTTATAACTCCATTATATTTTCCAAAAGACATGAATCAGCAGCTGCATGTTCTCATTTATACATTTTTAAAAAAAATTTGTTTTAAATAACTTTCTCTGTTTTCTAGCATCACTGTTGGAAAATAATTACTTTTACATGGAAATTGAATTTTTAGGAATATTCAAGATTCTATTGATGGAGACTGTGTACAATAGAAATCCATTCTTGTAAAGCTCAAGAAGTAGCAAATTAAAACACTGTTTTGTTTAGAAATACATGATAAAATAATTTTTCAGCCAGACATTATGAAAAAAAAAATTTATACGCAAAGGAATAATCCTATAATTTGAGACAGTTCTTTCCTCCAGGAGGAAAATAAGCAAGTAACTCAATTCAGAAATGGAAAAGGGATTTGAATACGTATTTAGCCAAGAAACTGTATCAGTAAGCCAGTAAGAACATGAAAAGACACTCAATAGCATTCATTACTCATTAGAGAAATGTATATGAAAACCACCCACTACCATGGGTATATAAAAAAGACAAACAGTAGCAAATGTTGCCAAAGATGTGCAGAACCTGACACTCACACATTGCTGGTGAGAATGTAAAATGACACAATTGTATTGGAAAACAGCTTAGCGTTTCCTAAAATGAGTTAAACACTTACCATGTAACCTCGCAATTCCACTCTTATCTACTCACCCAAAAACAAATGGGTAAATTATAGGATATAGAAATTATCTCAGTATTTTTATTGAGATGTTTTCAAATATCATAACTTTCTTAAAAAGCATAACAGATTTCAACTTTTTCCTCTAACATTTTAATAGACTACCCATATTATTCAAAGTCCCCATAAAAAGTGTTCTTAACTGAAGCAACACATGACTGTGCTGTTCTTTGCCTTCTAGTTTGCATAACTGACAGGTGGAAAGGAGAGGCTTAATTACCCGCAAATTACTCTCATTACCATTGCTTCCCATTTAAACAACCAAAGTATGGTTGTGAGTAATGTCACTAAAAATGTGCCTGTTTGCAGTCCTAACAGCAGGAAAAATACCGATGACTGGTGACCTTTGAGTCATTGACCGTGACAGTATGGGCACAGTCAGCTTGCAGCCTGCCTCTGCTTTGGATCAGCCAGAGCACATCACATATTTTACCTTAAAGTCAAAGAATATGAGTTGACAGTAACTCTTTTATTTTTAAAAAATGATCAGCTTTTTTTGATTCACCTTTAAAATGACATATGCAGGTGATTATCTATAGGACAAAACAGAAAAGTAGATGAACATGAACATGGTTGAAATGCATCAAATCCAATAAGGAAAAAAAAGAAAATTAAATTGGAGACATATCTGCTGTTCCTCTGAGAACGTATTCATTTGGTTCTTCACATAGCACTTGACAAGGTTCCACATTTCCTATCATATATAGTTCCCCAGAGACTCAGGTGAATGTTTTTGTGGTGGTGGTTCTGAATGGAGACATACTCTTTAAAATTTATGTCTAGTGTATTATTGCTGTAAAGGGTTTATGGTGGTTGTTTTTTTTGATACAACTGTTCTGAAAGCCTTTTAGAAGAAGACCTAGGTTGAACTTAATGGTTTTGTTTATGCTTTTGGGTTCTTTCTGCCCAGGAAAAATGAAAACGTTATTTGGGGAAACACAGCAGACTGGCCTGTTTTTCTCAGATCTGTGGTATGTTACCATGAAGCCAGAAATGTCAGACCAAGGCAACAAAGCCACTGAGAGCCCCATTAGCACTGAAATTGCACACAGCCCAATTTTCCTTTGCTGGTAGTGCAAAAGGAAAATACAGCAGAGCAACAAGAGAATAACACAAACAATTTCCTTTTTATTTATCACATTATATTCAACCAGACAGGAAGGTAAAGAGCAATGGAGAATTCTCCATTTGCAAACAAAGCAATTGAGAGTCATTAAACATCATTGATCATCTTAGAAGTGTCCTGGTCTTAGAATTAGTTTTCAGTGTTCAAGGACTATCCCTTTTTCTGGAATATCTTCTTCTTCAATCTCCTCCTGATAAAATTCATTCCTTGAGTTTGGGACAGAAAAATGGACATCAGTGGGGGAAAAAAAAATGGGGAAAATCGGAATAAAATCTGTCGTTTAGTAATAGTATTGTACACTGCAAATTTACTAGTTTTGCTTATTGTGCCAAGAGTGTGTCAGATGTTCACCTGAGGAGCAGAAGGGAAGATCTTTGCACCTGTTTTATAAACCCAAATATGTTTTATAATAAAACCACTAGAGAATATAACTAAAGGAGAGTGACCAAACTTAACACAACCACAAAATTCTACTCTTTGCATGAGAACTGGATCACATACCTTCCCTATGATGTCTCTTCTGTCCATTCCCAGTGAGAAGTAAATTCCATATTCTCGTCCCTCTTGTTTGCTTACAGCACCTATCACATTTTAGCTTTATATAACTGATGTGCAAGTTTAATCTCCCCTGTTAGATTGGAAAAAAAAAACATATCTGCTGTTCCTCTGAGAACGTATTCATTTGGTTCTTCACATAGCACTTGACAAGGTTCCACATTTCCTATCATATATAGTTCCCCAGAGACTCAGGTGAATGTTTTTGTGGTGGTGGTTCTGAATGGAGACATACTCTTTAAAATTTATGTCTAGTGTATTATTGCTGTAAAGGGTTTATGGTGGTTGTTTTTTTTGATACAACTGTTCTGAAAGCCTTTTAGAAGAAGACCTAGGTTGAACTTAATGGTTTTGTTTATGCTTTTGGGTTCTTTCTGCCCAGGAAAAATGAAAACGTTATTTGGGGAAACACAGCAGACTGGCCTGTTTTTCTCAGATCTGTGGTATGTTACCATGAAGCCAGAAATGTCAGACCAAGGCAACAAAGCCACTGAGAGCCCCATTAGCACTGAAATTGCACACAGCCCAATTTTCCTTTGCTGGTAGTGCAAAAGGAAAATACAGCAGAGCAACAAGAGAATAACACAAACAATTTCCTTTTTATTTATCACATTATATTCAACCAGACAGGAAGGTAAAGAGCAATGGAGAATTCTCCATTTGCAAACAAAGCAATTGAGAGTCATTAAACATCATTGATCATCTTAGAAGTGTCCTGGTCTTAGAATTAGTTTTCAGTGTTCAAGGACTATCCCTTTTTCTGGAATATCTTCTTCTTCAATCTCCTCCTGATAAAATTCATTCCTTGAGTTTGGGACAGAAAAATGGACATCAGTGGGGGAAAAAAAAATGGGGAAAATCGGAATAAAATCTGTCGTTTAGTAATAGTATTGTACACTGCAAATTTACTAGTTTTGCTTATTGTGCCAAGAGTGTGTCAGATGTTCACCTGAGGAGCAGAAGGGAAGATCTTTGCACCTGTTTTATAAACCCAAATATGTTTTATAATAAAACCACTAGAGAATATAACTAAAGGAGAGTGACCAAACTTAACACAACCACAAAATTCTACTCTTTGCATGAGAACTGGATCACATACCTTCCCTATGATGTCTCTTCTGTCCATTCCCAGTGAGAAGTAAATTCCATATTCTCGTCCCTCTTGTTTGCTTACAGCACCTATCACATTTTAGCTTTATATAACTGATGTGCAAGTTTAATCTCCCCTGTTAAGAATGCAGAAAGGTTAGGATCAAAAAATGTGAATTTAAACCCTAGTTTTATCCATCTTGGGCCAACAACTTAGTCTCCCTAAGTCTCAGTTTCTTCATCGAAAGAAGTAAGAATAACCAGATAACCGTAGATTAGATGACCTTATATGCACAAAGATCTTTGGAAAAAACCTGAAGCCTCATAGATGCTCAAAATACATATTAATCACATTACCCTTATTATTAGACTATGTTTTTTGGTATCAGAGATGTTTTCATTCCAATTCACAGAGACTTGAAATGTGGATGCTCAAAAATGGGTTAGTGAATTGAAGTGATACCAGATTTTTTTTTTTTTCAGGTGGTTGGGTATGTCAAACATTCTCATTGAACTCTATATTCCAGTAATTTATTTCTCTAAATTAGTATTTTCCTTTTTAGAGTATTCTCAAAACTCAAAAGTACACATTTATATTCTATCTAGCCCAAACCATTTAAATTTCTCTTGAAAATACAGTAGGAGAAATGGGGCTTTTCAGATAATGTTACTGGATAAACCTTAAATGTTTCCCTTTTCTATTTCTCTCTGTGAAGTAAGAATTTCCCTCTCACTACAACTCAGTAGCCCATGTCACATTCTTGAGCTTTCTAGTGCCTATTTCAGGGGACTCTGCTCAAAATCTGCAGTGCTTGCTCTGGTCTGTTAATATCTTCATTTCCAACCAAAAAGCAGACCTTCTAACCCTCCACATACCTGGGTGTTTTATTAGCATAAGTTTAATTGTTTTCTCATTTGGTCAGTCATTCTCTTTCATAAAAGGTGATTGATTGTTTACTACCTGCCAGCCATTTAGTAAAATATTGAAAATACAAATCTGAGAAAACAGTTCCTACCCTAAATAAGTTCATGTCCTCTGGAGAGGTAAGCTTGTAAACCACTCATTAAAATGTATTGTGAACTGGGCAATAAAAGTGCATTATTAAAAAAAAAAGATATTACGGAACATTATGGATCATAAAAGAGTACTTGAATCGGGGGAGAAAAGGAAAATCATAGAAATTATCTGAACAGCTTTAAAAAGTACTGATTCCTGGAAGCCACTTACATAAATTTGATTGTAATTGGCCTGGGGTATTTTTAGGGAATAGGGTCTTTTCCAGCTCTATTGTTCTAAAGAATGAGAAGAAACTAGCCAGGCTGAGGACTGGGAAAGTGGGAAAGGGCATAGGGAGGGAAGGTATGCCAAGCAGACAGCAGCATGAGCAAAGGCACCGAGGCAAGGAAGAGCTTGGTGTGTGACAAGCATTTCAGTTTTGTGAAAAGGCAGTGTTACAAGAAGGCTTTCGATGTTCTGAGAGGAGTAGTGGGGAATGAGACAAGAGAGGTGAGCAAGGAAGCCCCGGTGCTGCTTTCAGGGTAACAGCTTTGGGGCAAAGAAATGCCGAAATGCTGTGGTCAGATTTACATCGTAGATGACTTCCTCTGCCAGCTAAGTGGGGGGAGGGGGTTTAATTAGGTTGGCCAAAATGTTCCTTCGGGTGTTCTGTACGATGTTGTGGGAAAACTGGAATGAACTTTTTAGCCAGCCCAATAGATAACCACGATTGGAGGCAGGAAGGTGAATCAGGATGTCCAAATGAGGCACAATGAAGGTCAGAATCTTGAAACAGCATTAGGAAGAGATTCCTAAAAACTGTATGGAAAGTCATATAAGCTGGTCTCAGATATTGTTGGGGTGTGGTGAAAGAAGAAGAAGGAGAAATCTGGTGAATGGATGGATGGAGATTAATTCCTACTGAGACAAAGACGATGGTAATGGTGGTAGGTTTAGGAGGAAACGTCATCTGCTCAGCTTGGAACACGGTGCATTTGAGATTCTTATGGGGCTTTGAGATGGAGATATTGTACTAGGCCACCTTGTCTAGGTTTTGGAATGGATGAGAATATGGACTTGGGCTCATTCAAGGTTGCCTTTGCTTTGCGTGATTCCTGAAGCAGCAAATAAGCAATGCAAGATAGGGATTCAACGAGAATTCCTCATTGTCTCCCTTTTATCTTAAGGAGACACATTGCAAATCCAGTGTCTTGGCAATGTGTGTGAATTCAACTTGTTCACTGAGACAAAAGAATTACAGTTCTATGGGCTTTCCTGACTTTTATACCGTTAGCCATGTCAGCACTCAGTAACTTACGCTAACATTTAAAGCTACAATTCTACCTTTCCATAGACCACATTACACAAACCTAGCATCTGAATTTTGAAGCTTGAAATTCTTCCTTTGTTAGTACCAGGGAAGATGCCTTATCTCCCCAAGTCAGTTTGGTCATGTGTGTATCTGATAAGTTCTTTTTGTTATATCTCATGGAAGTGAAAGTATTAGTCACTCAGTCATACCTGACTCTTTGCAACCCTATGAACTGTAGCCTGCCAGGCTTCTATGTCCATGGGATTCTCCAGGCAAGAATACTGGAGTGGGTTGCCATGCCCTCCTCTAGGGGACCTTCCCAACCCAAGGGTCAAACCCAGATTTCCCACATTGCAGGCGGATTCTTTACCATTTGAGCTCCCCGGTAAGCCCTGTTATAGCTAACAATATTTGGAGGTGTGGATAAGGGTTAAGCCTCCCAATGACTTCAACACCAGGTTATAAATGAAAGCAACTTGCAGATCAAATTCTACCATAAACACAGGTATTTATTAGTGTTCTGCTATCCTCATAACCAGCCATCTTAAAACTTAGTAGACTGGGTCAATGAAAAATTAATATGTCCATCTAAAAAGAAATGGAAATTTTTCATTGAGCTGACTTTGAGGATTATAACCCAGA
The DNA here is from genome assembly GCA_022376925.1 of Tragulus kanchil. Lineage (NCBI taxonomy): Eukaryota > Metazoa > Chordata > Mammalia > Artiodactyla > Tragulidae > Tragulus > Tragulus kanchil. The sequence continues at coordinate 93,507,304 of JAIOJX010000025.1, forward strand.
ATGAGTGCCTCCAAAAACTCTGAGAACTGTTCTGCCCTTTAGAAGTCAAGGCACAGTTATATAAGTTTTTTGAGACAGAGCTGTACATTAGATGATGTATGATTGACAGTTTACATAATCCAGATATAAGCACCATGTGACCCCCTATGAGATGAAGAAGGAATGTCATCTTTAAGGTTGCCTTTGCTTTGCGTGATTCCTGAAGCAGCAAATAAGCAATGCAAGATAGGGATTCAACGAGAATTCCTCATTGTCTCCCTTTTATCTTAAGGAGACACATTGCAAATCCAGTGTCTTGGCAATGTGTGTGAATTCAACTTGTTCACTGAGACAAAAGAATTACAGTTCTATGGGCTTTCCTGACTTTTATACCGTTAGCCATGTCAGCACTCAGTAACTTACGCTAACATTTAAAGCTACAATTCTACCTTTCCATAGACCACATTACACAAACCTAGCATCTGAATTTTGAAGCTTGAAATTCTTCCTTTGTTAGTACCAGGGAAGATGCCTTATCTCCCCAAGTCAGTTTGGTCATGTGTGTATCTGATAAGTTCTTTTTGTTATATCTCATGGAAGTGAAAGTATTAGTCACTCAGTCATACCTGACTCTTTGCAACCCTATGAACTGTAGCCTGCCAGGCTTCTATGTCCATGGGATTCTCCAGGCAAGAATACTGGAGTGGGTTGCCATGCCCTCCTCTAGGGGACCTTCCCAACCCAAGGGTCAAACCCAGATTTCCCACATTGCAGGCGGATTCTTTACCATTTGAGCTCCCCGGTAAGCCCTGTTATAGCTAACAATATTTGGAGGTGTGGATAAGGGTTAAGCCTCCCAATGACTTCAACACCAGGTTATAAATGAAAGCAACTTGCAGATCAAATTCTACCATAAACACAGGTATTTATTAGTGTTCTGCTATCCTCATAACCAGCCATCTTAAAACTTAGTAGACTGGGTCAATGAAAAATTAATATGTCCATCTAAAAAGAAAGGGAAAATTTTTTCATTGAGCTGACTTTGAGGATTATAACCCAGAATGAGTGCCTCCAAAAACTCTGAGAACTGTTCTGCCCTTTAGAAGTCAAGGCACAGTTATATAAGTTTTTTGAGACAGAGCTGTACATTAGATGATGTATGATTGACAGTTTACATAATCCAGATATAAGCACCATGTGACCCCCTATGAGATGAAGAAGGAATGTCATCTTTAAGGAATTGCCTTGTTGATTCTAGGGGAATGTTGCTTTTTATGGGTGAGTAGGTATTTCTTCGGAAGAGGAAGGCAACACAACGTACAGTGCCAAGAGAGGGGAGGCCAAAGGGCAGAGAAAATTTTTGTTTAAATTTTTCTTGTCTTGTTATAAAATACAAATTTTATTTCAAAGCTGAAATAATCTTACTGTTAATCTCTCACAGTTCTGAGGTATAAACTGACTTTAGCTGGGATTTATTTTTTCCTTGGTATCTCTCAGTTGTCATGTCTGCTGGGTTTGTAGAGAATAGACGGATTGACCAGCCATGATGGCCACTCCTATGGATGGTTTGAATGCTTGCTTTGGTTGGGAGCTCAGCTGGGGCCACAACACCTGTGCATATCCTCTTTTTGTGGCCTGGGCTTCCCACCACACAGCAGCTGGAAGCAGGGTCGTACCCAAAACTGGCAGAATCATTTCTGCTCTACTCTCTCACCACTGTAGCCACAGGAATAATCTGTCTTCGATGGCATGAAGAAGCAAGCTCTTGAAACTTGATGGGAGAGTGACAAGGTCACATTGCAAATGAACAGTCTGTGAAAATATAGTCTGCCACAGTTAGCAAACTGGCATGACGCAGTCATGCAACCTGTTCTTTTTTTTTTTAAAGATTTATTTATTTATTTATTTTTGGGCGGGGGTCGGGTTGGGGAGGGAGGGGAGCGGGCAGGCCACTTCTATTGGTCTTTCATTTCTCTGTTTTCATCCGTCTTTGTTCTTTGGCTCCTGCGGGCCTCCCATCGCGGTGGCGTCTGTTGTCGCAGAGCGCCGGCTCTGGGCGCGTGCAGAGCTCCGGCTCGGTGATTGGACACATCAGTCCAGCCGCTCCGCGGCACGTGGGATCTTCCCAGGCCAGGGATCGAACCGGTGCCCCTTGCACTGCAAGGCGGTGTCCTTACCCACTGGACCACTAGGGGAAGCCCAACCTGTTCTTTAAGAATGATGAAGGGGCGTCCCTGGTGGTCCAGTGGATAAGGACACCGCCTTGCAGTGCAAGGGGCGCCGGTTCGATCCCTGGCCTGGGAAGATCCCACGTGCCGCGGAGCGGTTGGACCCATGTGTCCAATTACCGAGCCGGAGCTCTGGAGCGCACGTGCCCAGAGCCAGCGCTCTGCGACGACAGAGGCCACCGCAATGGGAGGCCCACAAGGACCAAAGAACAAAAAAAGATGGATGAAAATAGATAAATGAAGAACCAATAGAAGTGGCCTGCCTGCCCCCCTCCCTCCCCACCCCACCCCCCACCAATAATAAGTAAATAAATAAATCTTTAAAAAAAAAAAAAAAGAATGATGAAGCCTCAGCTTTTCATAATTTTTGTTGCTCCAAAAATTTTTTTCCTAAAAAGCTTCACCTGAGGCAACTGTAATACTTTTCCAGAAATAGGGTTTGGCTGAAACAGGCTTTTGGTTTTGTTTTTTAAGTACATGCATCTATGCATGCATGCTAAGTCACTTCAATCATGTCTGACTCTGCAACACTATGGACCGTAGTCTGCCAAGATCCTCTGGTCATGGGATTCTCCAGGCAAGAATACTGGAGTGAGTTGCCATGCCCTTTTCTAGGGGATCTTCCCAACCCAGGAATCAAACCCATGTCTCTTATGTTTCCTGCATTGGCAGGCAGATTCTTTACCACTAGAGCCACCTGGGAAGTTCTTTTTAATACACATGTGATGCCAAAGAATCTGGACTCCTTGATGCCCATGAGAGTATTTTAGGGATTAAGCTCAGAACACTATCCCAAAGTTTATGGGGCTTATTAAACTCATGTACTCTGTGTATTCAAGGTTGGTAAGTGTCTAAAATATTCAACAGATGTATTCCCAGGTGGCCCAATGGTAAAGAATCTGCGTGCTAATGCAGGGCATACCAGAGATGCGGGTTCAATTCCTGGGTCAGGAAGATTCCTTGGAATAGGAACTGGCAAGCAACTCCAGTATTCTTGCCTGGAAAATTCTATGGACAGAGGAGCCTGGTGGACTACAGTCCATGAGGTCGCAAAGAGTCAGACACAAATGACTGAGCATGCACGCATATACTTTCACACTGTCAATGAGACTGAGAGATCAGTGAGTATTTTTAGGTGATATGTGACTGTCATCTCCAGGCACTACGGATCTGCCACATTTGTCTGCATAGGGGTTTCTGGGAGTAAGTTTGTTCCTCACCCAGCACAGATGCTCAGGATACTAAGCCTTTGCAGAGACCTCAGAGTTGGAGATTTTAACTTAGAAAACATCAGATATAAATTTTAAGCTATTTTTTTAAACTATTAAAAAAAATTGAGGGTAGATGAAATCCCCCACAAAGGGCGAGTCCAATGAGAAAAGCAGTGATTCTTGGTCAGTTCCGGTGTCTTTATAAATTTCTTTCATCATCGTCCTATAGTTTTCAGTGTAGAAGACTTTCACCTCCTTGGTTAAATTTATTATTGTTTTATTTTTTGTTGTTGCAATTATAAAAATGATTTGTTAGTTTCTCTTTCTGATATCCTGTTATCACTGTGTCAAATCACGACAGGTTTTTTGTGTATTGATTCTGTAATTTTACTGACTTTGTCTACTAGTTCTAACATTTTGGATGGAGTATTTTTAGCTTTTCAATATATATTTTCATGTTCTCTCTACACAGCAACACTTTTACTTCTTCCTTTAAAATTTTGATGATTTTTTTCTTTTTCTTTTTTTCCTAATTGCTCTGACTAGGACTTCCAATACTGTGTTGAATAAAAGTGCCCAAGAGTGGGCATCCTTGTCTTGTTCTTAATCTTCAAGGGAATGCTTTCACCTTTTTGTCATTGAGTTTCAAGTTAGCTGTGGGCTTATTATACATGGTCTTTATTATGTTTAGATATATTACCTATTTACTACTTTGTTGAGAGTTTTATCATAATTGAATGCTGAATTTTGTCAAATGATTATTCTATTAAGATGATTATGTGATCTTTACCCTTCATTTTTTTTAATGTGGTGTGTCATAGTTATTGATTTGCATATGCATAAACCATCTCTGCCTCCCTGAAACAAATTCCATTTGAACATGATATATAATCTTTTTAATGTATTGTTGACTTTGGTTTACCACTAGTTTTCTGAGGATTTTTGCATTTATGTTCATGAGGAATATTGGCCTATAATTTTCTTGTCTTGTGGTGTCATTGTCTGGTTTGGGTATCAGGGTAATATTGGCCTCATGAATTAATTTAGAAGTGTTTCTCCTCTTTTTTTTTTTTTTTTTAATTTGGACAAATTTAAGAAGGATTGCTATTAAATATTTTTAAAATGTTTAGTAAAATTCACAAATGAAGTCATCTGGTCCTAGACTTTTGTTTGTTGGGAAGTTTTTGATTACTGGTTCCATGGTTTTTGATTACTGGCTCTATCTCCGTATTAGTAATCAATCTATTCCAATTTTCTGTTTGCTTATGATTCAGTCTTAGTCATTCGTATGTTGTTAGGAATTTTTCCATTTCTTATAGATTGCTTTGAGGACAGCCCCCAGGTTTTTATGTTTAAAAGCTGAAAGCCACTGAGAGAGTTGTTCTAGGTCATCCCTTTGGTGAGGGGGTAAGAACTGAATCACTTCAAGAGGAGAAGCCAAAATATTCATAGAAGAAAGGACATGGAATTTTCTTAAAGTAGGAAGGCATAAAGGTTTCAATATGTCCTGGGAGAAGCAGAGAATATATTGTCTTCTGTCTTTAAAAACATCATAAGACATGGTCAAACTCAGTGAGGACTTAGATGTGGGCCATAAAAGAATGCTGGACACGAGGCAGAGAGGCATCATCCCACCTCAGACAGAACTAGCAGAAAATAGGCACAAGATAGTAGAGCCACCCTTTGGGTGGGCCCACAGGTTTGGACCCTGATCTACATTATATAAGAGTAGATAGGTTCATAGTCAAGGCTTTGGGGGAATGGAACTGCAATTATTACACTGTTATCCATGTAGAAAACAGGCACCATGGAGCTAAACAGAATTAACCATGTTTTAGCCAGTTATCTTCTGAGATAAGGTCTATGCATGTTTTAAAAGTGCACACAGCACTCTTCTCTCATTGCCTTGGCTAGAGTTTGGTTCTTGACAGAGGATGCTACTCTCTACGCAGGAACTTGCTCTCCCAGCTCTCACGTACTGAAGAGTCACAAGTAGGGCTGGCATTCTGGTAGTCTGTTGCTTTCAGACCTTGGCAACCTTTGTGAAGTTTAAGTATCTAGCTAGAGCCTGCAAAATCCCTTTTCTGTCAATGACCTGATCTTCTGGCCTCCTCCCTTTGCTTATTCAATATCTTTGGCCCTCGATCACCCATCGACAGCCTCACACCACTGGAAACTTCAAGGAATGTGTAGATGGTTATATAACCAGCTTCATGGGCATGTGACCTACATCGTCACACAGCGCTCCACACTTAAAATGGCCCAACAGTTTGGTAACGTTCTGCTTCTGCCATCTTGAAGCTCTTAATTTTTTTTTTGTCCATGCCAAACCACTCTTGTCAGAAAGACCCATAGTTAGTTGTTCTTAAAAAAAAAAGGGACTTCTTAAATACAGGGTTGTACTTAAGATGGTAGATTTTTCACTGTAGGGAAGATGAGTGTTTAAGCATCTCCTGCCGATGTACTTATCCCTATTTCATCTGTTATTTTCTTTTCAGGAAATGTACAATATATTGAAAATATATTGAAATTGCAGCTTCCGAGGACTACTGTTTATGAAAATAGTATAACACTAGAGTGTTGTCTTTCATTTTAAATTATAAAATTGGTACTTCCTTGAATACCTTTGCTTGGCCTGGACAACCAGTACCTTTATGAGAGAGATTAGGTGAGCAGGAAGCATGATTTTCTATCATTTTGAAGATGAAACAAGGTGAACAGCAACTAAATGACTTCTCCAAGGACAATAATGACAAGAACTGCTGCAGTGCTCAGACTCTCAAATTTATAATTCTTTTAGCTGATGTTCACAATGTCTACTTGGCAAACTTTTCCATTTCTCCTCCACCAGAGGAGAGGCGAACCAATTGACCTTAATTATTGAAAGTCTGTTATCCATGTAGAAAACAGGCACCATGGAGCTAAACAGAATTAACCATGTTTTAGCCAGTTATCTTCTGAGATAAGGTCTATGCATGTTTTAAAAGTGCACACAGCACTCTTCTCTCATTGCCTTGGCTAGAGTTTGGTTCTTGACAGAGGATGCTACTCTCTACGCAGGAACTTGCTCTCCCAGCTCTCACGTACTGAAGAGTCACAAGTAGGGCTGGCATTCTGGTAGTCTGTTGCTTTCAGACCTTGGCAACCTTTGTGAAGTTTAAGTATCTAGCTAGAGCCTGCAAAATCCCTTTTCTGTCAATGACCTGATCTTCTGGCCTCCTCCCTTTGCTTATTCAATATCTTTGGCCCTCGATCACCCATCGACAGCCTCACACCACTGGAAACTTCAAGGAATGTGTAGATGGTTATATAACCAGCTTCATGGGCATGTGACCTACATCGTCACACAGCGCTCCACACTTAAAATGGCCCAACAGTTTGGTAACGTTCTGCTTCTGCCATCTTGAAGCTCTTAATTTTTTTTTTGTCCATGCCAAACCACTCTTGTCAGAAAGACCCATAGTTAGTTGTTTTTAAAAAAAAGGGACTTCTTAAATACAGGGTTGTACTTAAGATGGTAGATTTTTCACTGTAGGGAAGATGAGTGTTTAAGCATCTCCTGCCGATGTACTTATCCCTATTTCATCTGTTATTTTCTTTTCAGGAAATGTACAATATATTGAAAATATATTGAAATTGCAGCTTCCGAGGACTACTGTTTATGAAAATAGTATAACACTAGAGTGTTGTCTTTCATTTTAAATTATAAAATTGGTACTTCCTTGAATACCTTTGCTTGGCCTGGACAACCAGTACCTTTATGAGAGAGATTAGGTGAGCAGGAAGCATGATTTTCTATCATTTTGAAGATGAAACAAGGTGAACAGCAACTAAATGACTTCTCCAAGGACAATAATGACAAGAACTGCTGCAGTGCTCAGACTCTCAAATTTATAATTCTTTTAGCTGATGTTCACAATGTCTACTTGGCAAACTTTTCCATTTCTCCTCCACCAGAGGAGAGGCGAACCAATTGACCTTAATTATTCCAAAAGTAAAGGTCTGTTTGCTAAATATGCTACCTAAAATTCATGCAATCTTTTCATTTGATGATATGGACAATACTTGTAAAATTTGTATGCAGCAGTCTGAGTGCCCATAAACTGCACCCTTGCTAAGCCTGGGGTTAATTTAAATATTACATTTGGGGCAAGCTGATGTTATATGCCCCTCATAAGATGCTCTAAGGTTGGAATTCCAGTCAGGTGATATATCCGCAAAAATGACTGCAGTGGACTGAATGTGACTCCAAAAATTCATATGTTGAAATCCTAACCTCAGTGTGATGGTATTTGGAGGTAGGGCCTTTAGGTGGTGATTAGGTCATAAGCACGGGTCCAAACCGCAAGGATTTATATACCTGATAATCTAAAGTGGAGCTGATGTAGTAATAATAGAAGCAATAATAGAGGCAAAGTACACAATAAGTGTAATGCTCTTGAAGCATCCCGAAACTACCCACACCCCTCACCCCAGTCTGTGGAAAAATTGCCTTCCACAAAATTGGTCCCTGGTGCCAAAAAGGTTGGGGCCTACTGGTCATGAGGATTGAGTCCTCATGAGTGGAAACAGGCCCCAGAGAGCTCCCTCATCCCTGTCCCTTCTGCAGTGTCAGAACACAGCAAGAGAACAGCTACAAAGAAACTAGGAAGCAGCAAGTGTTAAGTTCTCGTCAGATTCAAATGTGCTGGCACTTTGTTCTTGGGCTTCTAGCCTCCAGAACTATGAGAAGTAAATTTCTGTCAATTAGAAGCCACCCAGTCTGTGGTATTTTGCAGTCTACACGATGACATATTGTGTAGTTTTAAAAACAAAAGAAATTCTATAACATGTAGGAACATGGATGTGCCTCAAAGACATTATGCTAAACATAATAATCCAATCACAGTGGACAAATACTATATAATTACACTCATATGAAGTATTTAAGTAGTCAAAATCATGGAAAGAAAATAGGTACTTAAGATAGACTTTCAGTTTTGTAAGAAGCAAAAGTTCTAGACAGTTTTTCTGCCTTTTTTCTGTGCCTGTTGTTGCAACAATGTGAATATGCTTTACACCACCAAATTGTATACTTAAAAATGGTTAAGATGGCAATGGTCAAAAATGAGAGATACAAACAAGAATATCAGAGGACAGAAAGTGCTATAGAGGAATATAATACAAGTAAGAAGAGTCAAGAAGCACCCATGGGGAAGTGAATAGAAGTCTGTGGTCCAGAGGATGGGGTGCTGAGGAAAAGATATACTAGGTTCAGGGTGTCAGAGAAGTTCTCGATGACATTTGAGGACATTTTACTCATGTGGATAAATGGCAGGAAAGTTGTTCAAACAGAGGGAACAGCAAACGGCAGGCCCTGAGGTAGGTGATGTTTGATATGTTCTAGAAGCATCAAGGTAGTCACTGTGGCTGGAACAAAACAAATGCAAAGGTGAGAGGTCAGTGATGAGGTAGAAGAAGACTGGAGAGAGAGAGAAAGGTGCAGATAATGTAAATCCTAGAAGCCATTTTGAGAAGTTGTCTTTATTGGAGTGACATGGGAAGCCATGATTAAAGGCAGAAATAGGCAGAACAGTCCAAAGCTATTAAAATAACCTAGGAGAGAAAATGGATTTAGGATATACTATGAAAAACAGACCACAGAATTATCCTGACAGATTAGAAATAAAGGGGGAAAGGGAGGAATGAAGAATGATGCTGAGGTGAATGGAGCGACCACTGACCAGAGTACAGGATGGGGAGCCAGATTCCATGCTTGAGCATGTCTCTTTTGAGATAACCATTAATTCTCCAAGAAGAGATGCTGAGGGGACAGCTGGACATGTAAGTCAAGGCTTCACCATGTAAAGGAGGCCACGATCTACCTTCAGATGGTTCCTCCTGTGGTCTCAAGTAGCCTGTGCTCCACTCATTACCTCAATTAGGGGGTGATTTGCTCAGATCTGTCCTCAAACATTTATCATATCTCAAGTCTTATTTATTACCCGCCTTGAAAAATGAAACCCCTCCAACATAAATCATAACTACAATGCCAACTCTTAGTCACAAGTATAATCCAAAAGCAAGTACCATTAAAAATCTAAGAAGTCGTATCAGTCAGCTCATCAGATAAATGTACTTGGGTGAGCTGCCACTGCTAGAAAGAGCTGGCCCAGACCCCTAAGACTGACTCACATAAAATACATGAGAGGGAATAGGAAGTTTATTCTGAGATCAAACCCTGAGATATATACAGTGGAGTTCAAAAATCTTCTTTCCTCTCCAACTTTTAATCATTTCTTCAGAAAGCATGTCATATTTCTGGCATTGTCTCTCCTTTTGATGACAGTCTTGGAGGAGAATAGATTGAACCGTTTCAAAGTCATTTATTGGAAATGTCTAACTAATAAATAATTCTGTTAGAGGATGGCTGTTCAGGCACATTTGAAAGAATGCCTGGTCATTTAAGAGAATATATCTTCATCTGAGCAATTACTGGATAAGTCACAATAGACTAAGTTCTGTGACTAAAGTAGCCCCAAAGTCTCGGTGGCTTAACACAAACAGATGTATTTCTCACATGCACACAGAGTCCTGCTGTAGACACTCCTAGTTACCTTGCTTTCCCAGGAGACTCTCCTCTACATGGTGACTCAGAGAGCCAGACGGAGACACACAGGAAGTATGGAAGTCCCTTCAAATCGATATTCTTTCCTTGTTCCTGTTCAGCCATCTCACAGGCCTTCATTTCCAAATAAATGGACAGGGAAAGGCAGAGTAGAAGATGGCACAAGCTGTTTGGTATCAGGTGTAGAAGTGGCAACTTTCACTTACTTTGTTGTAGCCAGAACTCAGTCATGAGCAGTAGCATGAAGGGTGTAAATGGAGCCTTCCTATCTCCACAAAATGCAGACAAAATGATAGTAAACATACAGTGTTGTCTCTGCAATAATTCCTACTTGTATCTTTAAGATATTTTTATTTAACTTTTCACCTAAACCTAAAGCACATGACTTGATAATTCTGGCCTTTTTTTTTTTTTTTTTTTTGGCCACTTTTATTGGTCTTTCATTTATTTTTTTCCATCCATCTTTGTTCTTTGGCTTGTGTGGGCCTCCCATCGCAGCGGCTTCTTTTGTTGTAGAGCACCAGCTCTGGGCGCATGTGCTCCGGAGCACTAGCTCAGTAATTGGACACACCAGTCCAGTCACTCCCCGGCACATGGGGTCTTCTCAGGTCAGGGATTGAACCGGTGCCCCCTGCACTGCAAGGCAGAGTCCTTACCCACTGGACCATCAGGGAAGCCCTGGCCTCATTTTTAAGGATCATGAAGAGAGGCAGCCCAACATAAAGTCTCTAACTTTCTGTTTTTGAAATGTGACAGAAAATCAGAAAGACATGTATCATGGGACTCCCCTCAAATCAGTATTCTTTTTTTTCAGATCCATTTATGTTGAAATGTGTCACAAACAAACCAAAAATCATAGAGAATAATGTAATGTCCTCTATGTATCCTCAGATGATTGGACTTTTAACTATGATATGATAACTGTGGAACAATGCCTCTGTGGTTTTAGTTGGCATTTCTCTGATGACTAGGGAAGGGGAGCATCTTTTCATGTGTATTTGTTGTTTGTGTGCCCTGGGATCTGCCAATTCAGTATCCTTTCTCCCTGACTTTATTGTATTGTATATGGTGGTGGTGGTTTCATTTCTAAGTCATGCCCAACTCTTTTTTCTTTTTTAAACATTTATTTATTTATTGGGGGGGGTGGTGAGGGAGAGGGGTGGGCGGGCTACTTCTATTGGTCTTTCATTTGTCTATTTTCATCCATCTTTGTTCTCCAGCCCGTGTGGGCCTCCCATCGCGGTGGCCTCTGTTGTCGCAGAGCACCAGCTCTGGGCGCATGCTCTCCAGAGCTCCGGCTTGGTATTTGGACACACTGGTCCAGCCGCTCGGCGGCACATGGGATCTTCCCAGGCCAGGGATCAAACCAGCATCCCTTGCACTGCAAGGCGGTGTCCTTACCCACTGGACCACCAGGGAAGCCCTACCCAACTCTTTTGACACCATCTATCCTTGAGATTTTCCAGGCAAGAATGCCGGAGTGGATTGCCGTTTCTCTCTCCAAGGGATCTTCCTGACTCAGGGACAGACACAAAATCTTCCACTCAGGACAAAATAAAATCCTGCATGCCACCAGCACCACCCTTCTGAAAGGCAGCCTGGCAGCTGCAACTATACATTGCCCCTGGAGATTGCAATATCAGAGCCCCAGAAAGAATGCAGATTAATATAATAAATGTCATTTTCTCAATTTCTTTATATATCTGAGGAAATTCTGTTACATCAGTGTATTTCATTGTCCATTATAAGCTGACATCTAATTGGAACCTTAATCTGAATTTGAGTTAAAGAGTCAAAATGTGTATGAGGAAGCACAAAATTGGAAGAAACAAGAAAATAAGTATACAAAGAAAGAATGCCATAGACTTCTATTTTCTGGTGATCTTGCTGAGCTATGTGGAAAGTTTGTTGTATATGGAGATTTAGTGTTTGCAGAGGTGTTAGCAAAACTTAAATGGAAATAATCTCCTTATTCCAAATATGCTTAAAGTACATATGCATAAGTACCTATATTTCATTATAAGCAAATATGCATCAGGAACTTATATTTTACTAACACTGTTGGAAGCCATAATAAGCTAGATTTCTACATCTGAAAATGCAAAACAGGTAGGAGGTGTCGAATGCTTGATAAAGCAGTTGCCTTGTCAAAGGCTGCCTTTATTCTCCTTTTGTATGCACAGACACTCATTTTATATTTGCTTTTCAGCATGAGCAGATAATACTGTAACATATTTGCCTTTAGGCCAAATAACTTGTTTAATGAGACCAGCATCTACTAGCAGAAAACTGAAGGTCACACCAGCTTAGTTATATTGCAAGAATCCTGTTTTTACAAAGACATGCTTCATTCTTAACAGAAAAAGATTTAAACACATGCTTAGAAGAGTCAGAAGAAAATACATTTTTTCTACAGATGCTACTCTGACTTAGTTATCTAAAAACTAAAACACACCCTCCTTTCCTTAGTCTGTTTGCCTTTGATGGTATCTTTGGAAAGAAGGAAGCAACTCTTACTGGTCATTTCTATGCAGCAGTGTTTCTTGATAAGGATAGGAATTCAGGATGCTGTTTCTCTTGGAAGAGTTTCAAGTCAAAAAGGCTCTACTTAGATGTGAAGGTTGCCAAGGTGTAGGGAAGCAAAAAGTTTTCCTTGACCTTCTTAGAGTCTCTGGTTGCATCTGCAAATTAAAGGGACAAAAACAGATTAACAGAAGAAAAATACACACATTTATTTATTATAAGTTTTATGTGATTTGGGAGCCTTCTTGAGGAAATAAAGACTCAAAGAAACAGTTCTGAGTATTTGATGCCAGCTTTGATGAAGGATTAATATAATAAATGTCATTTTCTCAATTTCTTTATATATCTGAGGAAATTCTGTTACATCAGTGTATTTCATTGTCCATTATAAGCTGACATCTAATTGGAACCTTAATCTGAATTTGAGTTAAAGAGTCAAAATGTGTATGAGGAAGCACAAAATTGGAAGAAACAAGAAAATAAGTATACAAAGAAAGAATGCCATAGACTTCTATTTTCTGGTGATCTTGCTGAGCTATGTGGAAAGTTTGTTGTATATGGAGATTTAGTGTTTGCAGAGGTGTTAGCAAAACTTAAATGGAAATAATCTCCTTATTCCAAATATGCTTAAAGTACATATGCATAAGTACCTATATTTCATTATAAGCAAATATGCATCAGGAACTTATATTTTACTAACACTGTTGGAAGCCATAATAAGCTAGATTTCTACATCTGAAAATGCAAAACAGGTAGGAGGTGTCGAATGCTTGATAAAGCAGTTGCCTTGTCAAAGGCTGCCTTTATTCTCCTTTTGTATGCACAGACACTCATTTTATATTTGCTTTTCAGCATGAGCAGATAATACTGTAACATATTTGCCTTTAGGCCAAATAACTTGTTTAATGAGACCAGCATCTACTAGCAGAAAACTGAAGGTCACACCAGCTTAGTTATATTGCAAGAATCCTGTTTTTACAAAGACATGCTTCATTCTTAACAGAAAAAGATTTAAACACATGCTTAGAAGAGTCAGAAGAAAATACATTTTTTCTACAGATGCTACTCTGACTTAGTTATCTAAAAACTAAAACACACCCTCCTTTCCTTAGTCTGTTTGCCTTTGATGGTATCTTTGGAAAGAAGGAAGCAACTCTTACTGGTCATTTCTATGCAGCAGTGTTTCTTGATAAGGATAGGAATTCAGGATGCTGTTTCTCTTGGAAGAGTTTCAAGTCAAAAAGGCTCTACTTAGATGTGAAGGTTGCCAAGGTGTAGGGAAGCAAAAAGTTTTCCTTGACCTTCTTAGAGTCTCTGGTTGCATCTGCAAATTAAAGGGACAAAAACAGATTAACAGAAGAAAAATACACACATTTATTTATTATAAGTTTTATGTGATTTGGGAGCCTTCTTGAGGAAATAAAGACTCAAAGAAACAGTTCTGAGTATTTGATGCCAGCTTTGATGAAGGATGAATGGTCATGCGGGAGTATGAGTGTTGTGAGGCACGCTCAGTGAAGCACCCAACTCTGCTTGTGGTGGATGAAAAAGAGAGGTCCAAGGTCTTCATTTTGCCAAGGACCCCGAGCAAAACTTCTGGCTCACATTTATACCTAAAGCCTACGTGCACAAACCCATTTCCCCAACTTCTAAGGTTGCCTAGGAGACGTTAAGAAAAAAAGTATGATTTGGTAACAATCACAATAGTACAATTGAAAATCATCTAAGCATATCGCTTAGCCTGTCTATAACATAAATTGATTAAAATCACAAATGGCAATTTATCTTGTGACGGATATTTCATTTTCATGGCCAAGGGGAGGCTTGGGTACGAGGTCTTCCTGGTCAGGTTCTCATCAACCCCAGAGGCCTAGTTGACAGTTAATTTTTCATCTCCATGACTACCCAGTCCAAACACTGTCCAGAGTTCACTGAAAGTGTAAGATGGAGTCCTCTTCCTCAAGATGGAGTCAGTTCAGTCAGGGCAGCCAGCTTCTTTCTTCCTTCACCAGTACAGGTTACATTCAGTAAAGACTAACAGGGAATAATCAATACTGACAGGTGTGGGGCCTCCGGCAGAGGAGAAACGGCAGTGGGATTGCCCATGGGCAAGCCATGGGAAGATCAGAGAGGGGTGAATCTGCTGCCAGCCACCCAGCCCCCCGGCAAGTGGGAGACAATCAGACATGACAGGGGTTCCATCAAAGCAGTTCCATTTTATTAGTGCAGACTCACAGCTTTTATAGGAAAGTGAAGGGGGGTTTGCACAGGACTTCCTATAGATTACACCAATCAAGCTAAAGGTCAAGCAATCATCCACGAGCGCGGAAACCAGGGGAACCAATTAGAAATTTTGACCATCACTTAACAATTTAGATCACACCCTTGTCTCTTCCTGTAGGCGCCATCTTAGCTCCAAACCGCAAACATGTGCTTAAGCTTCCTTAAACAATGTCCTTAAGCTTCCTTTCACGCCCACGTCCCTTCCTGTAGGCGCCATCTTAGCTCGAAACTGAAACAATGTGCTTAAGCTTCCTTATGCATGCAAGGGTCCTCTTTCAATTCAGAGCCCCACAGACAGGGAGTAATTCAGTTAAACAAGTATATCACTTTTAGATAATGATCTTACAATCACTTAAAGGTAAATCTAAGTAAATTATTTCATATTATATGTCCCCTTTTACAATGAGAGGTTAAAGATTATGTGTAAGTTTAGCAAACTGGGAACACTTACAAGCCCTTTTCTTTCAGATCCTTCTTAGTATCCCTTGTCTTCAAAGATGCTCCTTTCCTCCAGATAGATATAGGGAAGACGCCTCTCATGTGAGAGATTTATGATCTGTTTAAGGAAAGAGAGTGGGGACAAAATCAGAGTGAGCTTCTTGCTTCTGCTGTTTTCTCCAACTCCCTCAGCTTTAAATAGTTAATATGTCAAGGTAATATATGTTGGAGTAGCATGTCTTCAATCCCACCAAAGGGAACCCTGCAATGTAAACTTGACATGGGCAAGCCACCAAGCTGCTGATCTTCCTCTAGTCTCACATAGGTCTTCCTAAAATTGAGGTTCCTTCTACAAAGTACCACATCCTCAGCCTGCTTCTTCTGCTGAGAGAATTCTGAACTGGAGCCCTGGAAACTCTGACCTGGAACCACAGTCATGGCCTCATAGGGCTCATGATGACTTAATATGATGTAATTGGCCCTCGCCTCTCCATGACACCATTCAATGCTAGATCAACTCCAGATTTACACCAGCAGTCAACTAGAAAATGAAATTTCATTGAGAGGAAAAGGAATATGGAGTCAAGTGTGGTTTCATACCACTTCTTTTTTAGAGTGTTATGTTTTTTCACTTTTATCTCAGCTGAGTATACACTGTGCTTCTTTAGTTTGCATAAGTGATCATAAGAAAGTACTTCAAATTGTGTATTTTCTCATAGTCTGATAGTCTGGTAGTACAAGGTCAATGTGTTGACTATGTTGGTTTCTTTTGAGATCTCTCTGAATCTGGCTTGTAGTTGGCCATCTTCTGTCAGTATCCTCACATGGTCTTCCCTCTGTGCATGTCTGTGTCCATGTTTCCTTTTCTTATAAGGGACACTGGTTATATTGGATCAGGGCCTACTTGAATGACTTCATTTTATCTAAATTACCTCTTTAAAAACTCTATCCCCAGACACAGTCCATTCTGAGGTCCTGGGACTTCAGCATGAATTTATGTATAGTTTCAGCCCATAACAATTTCCAACACATGATTTCTAAAATATTTTCATGTTTTAAAGGAATGAGTTTAAAATTTTTCTTTGTTTTATACTCCACCTCTTACTTTTCTATTTGCCTTCCTCTTCAGTCTTTTTTTTACCATTCCATCAACTAAAGTTGTACTGATATTATCACACTAGAAAATCATACATAATACCACCCTCCCTTCATGCTAAAGGGCTTCTGAGGTGGTTCAGTGGTAAAGAATCTGACTGCCAATACAAGATATGCAGGGAGTAAGTTTTATCCCTGAGCTGGAATGATCCCCTGGAGAAATAAATAGGTTAGATTAGGTTTCTAACTGAAATAAAACTTCTTTAAGTGATGACTGCAAGTCTTCTAGCACCAATTTCTGTAAATGCATATCCGTCAATCACAACACTGTAAAAGCTCTGTTCTTTGGCATGAAGACACTGGCTTATCAAAATTTTCAGTAAACTAAGTTAACTGAAGTTGACTCTTCCAGATTATTTTTTTAATTTGTTTCTCTCCCAGGGTTTATGAGTAAATAAAAGGACAACTGTTAATTTTAAAAATCCAGAAACATCCATTTATCTGGAAATTTTCTATTTTTTGAAAAGTTGAGCTCTAAGTATTCCTCAACTTAATCTGTTTCTTCACCCTCTCACCCCTTCTTCCCCCAAGGCAATGCAAATAGCAGTCATCTGGCCATTTCCCGTAACTGAATGTAATGGTCTGAATGTTTATGTTCCCCCTGAACTTGCATGTTGAAGTTCAAACCACCAAAGTGATTGTATTAGAAGGTGAAGCTTTGGGACATAACTAGGAGATTGGAATTAATGTTCATAAGTGATCATAAGAAAGTACTTCAAATTGTGTATTTTCTCATAGTCTGATAGTCTGGTAGTACAAGGTCAATGTGTTGACTATGTTGGTTTCTTTTGAGATCTCTCTGAATCTGGCTTGTAGTTGGCCATCTTCTGTCAGTATCCTCACATGGTCTTCCCTCTGTGCATGTCTGTGTCCATGTTTCCTTTTCTTATAAGGGACACTGGTTATATTGGATCAGGGCCTACTTGAATGACTTCATTTTATCTAAATTACCTCTTTAAAAACTCTATCCCCAGACACAGTCCATTCTGAGGTCCTGGGACTTCAGCATGAATTTATGTATAGTTTCAGCCCATAACAATTTCCAACACATGATTTCTAAAATATTTTCATGTTTTAAAGGAATGAGTTTAAAATTTTTCTTTGTTTTATACTCCACCTCTTACTTTTCTATTTGCCTTCCTCTTCAGTCTTTTTTACCATTCCATCAACTAAAGTTGTACTGATATTATCACACTAGAAAATCATACATAATACCACCCTCCCTTCATGCTAAAGGGCTTCTGAGGTGGTTCAGTGGTAAAGAATCTGACTGCCAATACAAGATATGCAGGGAGTAAGTTTTATCCCTGAGCTGGAATGATCCCCTGGAGAAATAAATAGGTTAGATTAGGTTTCTAACTGAAATAAAACTTCTTTAAGTGATGACTGCAAGTCTTCTAGCACCAATTTCTGTAAATGCATATCCGTCAATCACAACACTGTAAAAGCTCTGTTCTTTGGCATGAAGACACTGGCTTATCAAAATTTTCAGTAAACTAAGTTAACTGAAGTTGACTCTTCCAGATTATTTTTTTAATTTGTTTCTCTCCCAGGGTTTATGAGTAAATAAAAGGACAACTGTTAATTTTAAAAATCCAGAAACATCCATTTATCTGGAAATTTTCTATTTTTTGAAAAGTTGAGCTCTAAGTATTCCTCAACTTAATCTGTTTCTTCACCCTCTCACCCCTTCTTCCCCCAAGGCAATGCAAATAGCAGTCATCTGGCCATTTCCCGTAACTGAATGTAATGGTCTGAATGTTTATGTTCCCCCTGAACTTGCATGTTGAAGTTCAAACCACCAAAGTGATTGTATTAGAAGGTGAAGCTTTGGGACATAACTAGGAGATTGGAATTAATGTTCTTATAAAAGAGCATGGGTCCCCTCAACTCCTCCCACCATGTTACATCACAAAGAAAGGACAGCCACCTGTGAGCCAGGAGGAGGGCTCTCACCAGACATTGAGAAACCTGATCCTTCAAGTACCCTGATCCTGAACTTTTACACTCCAGAGCTGCACGAAATAAATTTCTGTTGTTTATAAGCCACTTAGTCTGTAGTATTTTGCTATAGCATCCTGAATTGATTAAAACATTGAATAATCTGACAACTGTATTGCAACTAGTCTAACTAACTTAGATAATTAAACTTGGTTTAGAATTGGGATGGACAATCAGAAAAACACAACAGCAGGAGGTGTCTTGGAAAGTGCTGGCTAACTTGACCTTTATTATGCCAAGGTAATACATCATTTACCTGATAGAATGACCAATTTAAACTTAAAGCAACAATTAAGAAGGTTAGAAGATGTCTATGAAATTTTTATGACTCCAAGCCAATACTGTACTTTGTTTTTATTTTATTTATAAAACATGATTCTTATTAGAATATATCAGTTTTCACTGTGCTTGTTGTTCTGTAAGTTGATGACTTAGTATAAACTCCACCATTTAAAATTTCTGGCCATTTTGTTTTAAAGGCCCATCCAAGTGCTTACCTCAGTAAAGTGAAAGTGGCTCAGTCGTGTCTGACTCTTCTCAACCCATGGACAGACCATGGCATTCTCCAGGCAAGAATACTGGAGCAGGTAGCCTTTCCCTTCTCCAGGGGTTTTTCTCAATCCAGGGATCAAACCCAAGCCTCCTGCATTGCAGGCAGATTCTTTACTATGTGAGCCACCAGGGAAGACCAAGAATACTGGAGATCTCTTCTCCAAGGGATCTTCCTGACCCAGGAATCGAACCTGGTCTCCTGCATTACAGGCAGATACTTTACCAGCTGATCTACAAGGGAAACCTTTACCTCAGGAAATTGATCCCCAAATAGTTACATTCATAACAATTTAGTACACAAAAAGTTTATGTAGCTCCATTTTGTAAACTAGATTTCATTTTCATTTATAATTTTAGAATTCCTGTCTTTCCTTTTATTTCTAAAATTGACTCTAAATATATGGTCAGTGGGTTGGATGGTATATTAAAAGAACAGTATCAATATTGGGTTCATTCTGGTGAAATGGTGAAAATTCAAGACTATAAAATATATTCATATTACTTACTAAACCTTTCAAAATACATAAGGATTCAACAGATAGACAACTGAAATTATACCATGGTAAAAAGCTGAAAAGTGATTCTTAACCACAGCCCCCCAGCTGCCAGAGTCTCTAGGATGGGAGTGGGGTTGGAAGGTAAGGCGATATTGTTTGAAAAAATACATCCACAGTTTATTGTTTTCATAATTTTTTAAAGCACCAGCGATAAAGGAAGGTAGGAAGGAAAAAAAGAAAGGAAGTGTCGACTAAAAAGATGAACAACTTGAGAGTTGTGGGTTAAGTTTTATTTGGGGCATAATTAGGACTGCAGCCTGGGAGACAGCACCCCAGATAGCTTTGAGAGACTGCTCCAAAGAGGCAGCAGGAGGAGGGTCAGTATTTAAGGATTTTGGTGAGGGGAGGAGTTTAATATCATTAAACAGTCATTTTACAAAGTGTCCACAGTCACGAGGATCTGATGTCACCGTGAAGAGATTTAGTGCTTTTCTAAATATGAGGAGATGCAAGGATTGAGATGATAAAATCTGTTCCTAAAAGCATCCACCTATTTAAAGACCTGCCCCACCAGATTCCCTGGAGCACAGAGTGCCTCTACCCCACCCTGATCTCCATCAGGAGGTATTGAAGGTCAGCAGCTCTCATCAACATGGCGTCTCAACCTCACCCTGATCTCCTTCAGAGGGTATTGAAGGTCAGCAAGTCTCAACAACATAGGGTCTGGTCTCTGCAGAGGCAGACGGCAAACATCCTTGTTGTCCAGACATGGATGTAAATGCCAGCTTGTAGTTGACTGAAGGAACTTACAAAAGCAAATAATTATTTTTATAACCTAAGAATAGTTAAATATGCGTCAAAAGACTGATAGATATTTACTTTAAAAAAAATTTTAGTAACAAAAAATTTTAAATCTTCAAAATATATAAACACTGTAAAAGATAAAAATTAGAGGAAGTGTTTGCAACGAGTATATATCAAAGGTTTAACATTCAGAGAACTTTATGTATTTCTGAGGATATAACAGTGGGCAAAGGACACGAGTGAGCACCTTACAAAAGTGAAATACAAGTCACAATCAAACAAATGTATGACATGGTGGTGGAGTACAGAGACTTGGAGACAGAGCTTTGCGTCTACTTAACCAAATAACTTTAGGCAAGTTACTTACCTCTCTATGCATCTGTTTTCCTACCTGTTTGTTCAGTTGAGATTTTTTCATGCTGGGTTTTTTAAGTTAAGGAGCAGTTCTACAGAAGAAAGAAGAGATTTTACTTTAACCTGAAGCTTTTTCAGTGTTTATGTCAAAACACTTGCTAACTTTGAAACATGTGGCAAAATGACATTTCTTGGTATACTTTGTTGTTCATGGTCAGTCTGTCATGTCCAGCTCCTTGGGAACCCATGGACTGTACCCTGCTGAGCTCCTCTGTTCATGGGTATTCTCCAGGCAAGAATACTGGAGTGGGTTCCTACGCCCTCCTCTAGGGAATCTTCCCTTGGTATGCTTTATTCAGGTCCAATAAAGAGATTCAAAGGTATTCAAAAAGAGTAATGTGGATAGAGTTCTTAACGTTTTTCTTTTTGAGAATTCGCATGTTTGAACTGTTGATGATTGCACATTAACTGAGTCAGAGCCATTTACGTTCTCTTCTGTGTTTCTCTGTTTCTTAGATACCGGGGTGAGAGTGAGAGAGGAATTCTGACAGTACAACCCTCAGCAATTACCAGAAGCTAATGTTACCAAACTTAGGTCTGGCTGCTCAAAAGTCAGTACGAGAGGCAGGTGTTGGTAAGAAAGGACAAAGGACTTTCTGCTTTAATGAGAAAGCCAGCAACCCGGGGAAAAGGTGGACTTGCGTCTTAAACATGTAGGCTTGTTGACTCCTTGTCATCTTTCTTTGAATGCTATCTTATTCATGGTTTGTTCATGAGAGCACTGAAGAGGAAGCTGGGGGTAAGATCTGCTCATCTTTTAATCAGTTTTCATTTCTATTTCTTTGATCTAAGGAAAGAACCAACAGGTTAGGCAAAGTGTTGTGTGATCAAAAGATCTGAAAGGTGTGCTTTGGCGGTTGGTTAAAATAAAGCTTTGCCAAAGTGACATAACAAAAGGGGCCTCGTGCAGAGAGTTCTTTCCTGCAAAAAACTGCTTGCACTAATGCAAAAATCTACAAGTTAAGTGAGGTTGCCTGTAGCTAGGTTAAACTTGGACTTAATTAGAACCTCTGTGGATTTATTCCATTCCTTCCAGGTAACAACTTCTGTTCCAGCATTAGGCCTCCAAGCTCAATTGTATATTCAGGGAGACAGAAGAAACACATCTCATAACTGCTTTGCCCTGAAATTTTCAGACGAACTGTCTCACTGACATCAGCACATGAACAGGAATCTTAGCTGACAATGAGGTGATAGCTCAAGATATTTGACAATTCCTGTTCCATATCTTAATGTATATCCCAGCTGTGCTGCAGTCTGGATATTACACCCATTCCACATATGTTATGTGCTAAGTCACTTCAGCTGTGTCTGACTCTTTGCAACCCTATGAACTGTAGCCTACCAGGCTCCTCTACAATACATCAAAGCACAGGAACTGTTCAGATTATTGGAGGTTAATGTAGCACAAAAAATTTCAGCAATTTTTCCAAACAGCTAATACTTTAGAAGGACTAAAGAAAAGGAATATTTTCTATAGTAATTAAAGATGCCATAATATTAGGTATCACTGATTAAGTGCCTACTATTTGCCCTGCACTGTGCTGAATATGATAAAGTTGTATAACTTTACAGTTTTTAAATCAGATTAAATTATATACCAAACTCAAGTCTGCCTAACTCACTAGAAGCTAATGTTCCCTAGGTGGAAACAGTACGAGAGGCAGGTGTTGGTAAGAAAGGACAAAGGACTTTCTGCTTTAATGAGAAAGCCAGCAACCCGGGGAAAAGGTGGACTTGCGTCTTAAACATGTAGGCTTGTTGACTCCTTGTCATCTTTCTTTGAATGCTATCTTATTCATGGTTTGTTCATGAGAGCACTGAAGAGGAAGCTGGGGGTAAGATCTGCTCATCTTTTAATCAGTTTTCATTTCTATTTCTTTGATCTAAGGAAAGAACCAACAGGTTAGGCAAAGTGTTGTGTGATCAAAAGATCTGAAAGGTGTGCTTTGGCGGTTGGTTAAAATAAAGCTTTGCCAAAGTGACATAACAAAAGGGGCCTCGTGCAGAGAGTTCTTTCCTGCAAAAAACTGCTTGCACTAATGCAAAAATCTACAAGTTAAGTGAGGTTGCCTGTAGCTAGGTTAAACTTGGACTTAATTAGAACCTCTGTGGATTTATTCCATTCCTTCCAGGTAACAACTTCTGTTCCAGCATTAGGCCTCCAAGCTCAATTGTATATTCAGGGAGACAGAAGAAACACATCTCATAACTGCTTTGCCCTGAAATTTTCAGACGAACTGTCTCACTGACATCAGCACATGAACAGGAATCTTAGCTGACAATGAGGTGATAGCTCAAGATATTTGACAATTCCTGTTCCATATCTTAATGTATATCCCAGCTGTGCTGCAGTCTGGATATTACACCCATTCCACATATGTTATGTGCTAAGTCACTTCAGCTGTGTCTGACTCTTTGCAACCCTATGAACTGTAGCCTACCAGGCTCCTCTACAATACATCAAAGCACAGGAACTGTTCAGATTATTGGAGGTTAATGTAGCACAAAAAATTTCAGCAATTTTTCCAAACAGCTAATACTTTAGAAGGACTAAAGAAAAGGAATATTTTCTATAGTAATTAAAGATGCCATAATATTAGGTATCACTGATTAAGTGCCTACTATTTGCCCTGCACTGTGCTGAATATGATAAAGTTGTATAACTTTACAGTTTTTAAATCAGATTAAATTATATACCAAACTCAAGTCTGCCTAACTCACTAGAAAATCTCAGTTATTAGTCTTTGTTGGGTTCATCCCAAATCACACGAGTTCTGTGTGCTTTCCAGAAAATGGGGAATAGCTTCTCTGTTTTCAGTCCCCTTATATTGCAGCTATTATAGGCACAAAAATGGCCAAACAGGCAATCTTAGCATTTTGGTGCCAAGCCTGGCTGTGGGGATGTTTCAAGGCTGGGAGCCTGGGTGCTTGGATCCAGCCAACGAGGTACCTACCAATGCTACACCACCTCCAGCCAGGTACATGTGTCTGAGATCAGGTTCCCATTCCTTTTGAGATCCACAAATCTCTGAACTTGTCCCAGCCTGAGAAAAATCTCTCTCCTCCTTCTTGCTACCTCTGTTTTCCTTTCCTCTGATATATTTCCAGTAATGAGCTTGCTTACATGCATACAAAAGGCAAAAAGAGGTTTTTTCAACCTTCTTAGGGTCCCCAGCTAGGTGTAAAAACTAAACTGATAAAAAAAGATTAATAGGAGAAAAACTTGCAATTTTACTTAATATTAAAAGTTTTACTTAACAGAGGAGCTACTCTTGATTGCTGAACAAAGACTGAAATTGACAAAGGAGGTGATTTACAAGGCATGGCCTACAAATTTCTCAGACACTCTGTGTACATATTCCAAAAGTTGCTGTGTCAAACACATTCAAAAGATCAAATCTGGTCCTGCTGATACCCTGTGGCACTTAAACCAAAGTGTCTACTACCTTCTGTATCACTTGTTAAATTTTAATCTTGCTTTTAGCAAGAAAAAATGGAAATCAAGTTAGCTAAATTTATGGGAAAGCCTACCAGGCTCCTCTACAATACATCAAAGCACAGGAACTGTTCAGATTATTGGAGGTTAATGTAGCACAAAAAATTTCAGCAATTTTTCCAAACAGCTAATACTTTAGAAGGACTAAAGAAAAGGAATATTTTCTATAGTAATTAAAGATGCCATAATATTAGGTATCACTGATTAAGTGCCTACTATTTGCCCTGCACTGTGCTGAATATGATAAAGTTGTATAACTTTACAGTTTTTAAATCAGATTAAATTATATACCAAACTCAAGTCTGCCTAACTCACTAGAAAATCTCAGTTATTAGTCTTTGTTGGGTTCATCCCAAATCACACGAGTTCTGTGTGCTTTCCAGAAAATGGGGAATAGCTTCTCTGTTTTCAGTCCCCTTATATTGCAGCTATTATAGGCACAAAAATGGCCAAACAGGCAATCTTAGCATTTTGGTGCCAAGCCTGGCTGTGGGGATGTTTCAAGGCTGGGAGCCTGGGTGCTTGGATCCAGCCAACGAGGTACCTACCAATGCTACACCACCTCCAGCCAGGTACATGTGTCTGAGATCAGGTTCCCATTCCTTTTGAGATCCACAAATCTCTGAACTTGTCCCAGCCTGAGAAAATCTCTCTCCTCCTTCTTGCTACCTCTGTTTTCCTTTCCTCTGATATATTTCCAGTAATGAGCTTGCTTACATGCATACAAAAGGCAAAAAGAGGTTTTTTCAACCTTCTTAGGGTCCCCAGCTAGGTGTAAAAACTAAACTGATAAAAAAAGATTAATAGGAGAAAAACTTGCAATTTTACTTAATATTAAAAGTTTTACTTAACAGAGGAGCTACTCTTGATTGCTGAACAAAGACTGAAATTGACAAAGGAGGTGATTTACAAGGCATGGCCTACAAATTTCTCAGACACTCTGTGTACATATTCCAAAAGTTGCTGTGTCAAACACATTCAAAAGATCAAATCTGGTCCTGCTGATACCCTGTGGCACTTAAACCAAAGTGTCTACTACCTTCTGTATCACTTGTTAAATTTTAATCTTGCTTTTAGCAAGAGATGGAAATCAAGTACAAAATGTTAATAATAGCACATTAACTTTCAAGACTACTCTTCGGTTTAAGCCTAAATTTATGCAAGAAAGGAATTAGCAATCAACTGCCCTTTGTGAAAGGAATTTAGGGATTACTTTGTTTTGTCACATTGGCTATTTAGATTGAGAGAATTCACTCCAATTTTTAAAAAATCTTATCAAATATTTAACATAACAACAGTAACACAACCTATAGTGCTGCCAGGTTCAGTTAGCTCCAGCCAGAGCTAAAATTTATCTTTAATTAATCTGATGTTCTTTAACTCAAGTTACTAAAAACAAACAAACAAACAAAAATAGATGATGGTAACCATTAGTTAAGAAATGAATTTACCATGACCTTTATGCAGCTTTTTATATTAATTTTAGAATGCATATTAAAAGCACAAAGAATATAGTGTAGTCCTGGATATTAATTTCCAATCTTGTATCTTAAGGCCAGTGAAGAAATCCTTTGAGGCCGAGGTTAGGAGGTTTATGTCTATATCTGATTCATCTATGTATATAGACATAGCTCATCTATGTATGTAGACATAGCTGCAGATATAGTTCCAGCTATATATAGTTGTTGGGGATGATATTTTGTCTTACTGTCCCATTGTATTTTGCTAATCTTCTTCCCATGAGTCTTTTTTTTTTTTTTTTTTTTAAGATTTATTATTTATTTATTTATTGGGGGGGTGGGGAAGGAGGGGAGCAGGCGGGCCACTTCTATTGGTCTTTCATTTGTCCATTTTCATCCATCTTCGTTCTTTGGCCTGTGTGGGCCTCCCATCGCGGTGGCCTCTGTTGTCACAGAGCACCGGCTCTGGGTGCATGTGCTCCAGAGCTCCGGCTCGGGCTCGGTAATTGGACACATCGGTCCAGTCGCTCTGCGGCAAGCGGGATTCTCCCAGGCTAGGGATCAAACCGGCGCCCCTTGCACTGCAGGGCGGTGTCCTTACCCACTGGACCACCAGGGAAGCTCCTTCCCATGACTCTCGTTCATAGACCCTAATGACTCCTGTTGGGATGATTATTTGTTTTCATCTCTCCGATTGCAATTTCTCAAAGTTCACTTTTCAAACCTTACCTCCAAAAGTGTTTGATCTCCTTTTCAAAAATAGTCTGGTCATGACTACTACCCAGAAATTCTCACTCTATCTCTGCTGTGATGAAGCTATAAGTGCCCTATGTGGGAAATACAGTAATTGTCCAAACAACCAAGAATTATGCCTACTACTCAAAATCATTGAGTCTAACTTATACTTTTAAAAAGTTAGATTGGTTGAAGATTCTTGGAAAAGTCCAGCCAGGTTCAGTTAGCTCCAGCCAGAGCTAAAATTTATCTTTAATTAATCTGATGTTCTTTAACTCAAGTTACTAAAAACAAACAAACAAACAAAAATAGATGATGGTAACCATTAGTTAAGAAATGAATTTACCATGACCTTTATGCAGCTTTTTATATTAATTTTAGAATGCATATTAAAAGCACAAAGAATATAGTGTAGTCCTGGATATTAATTTCCAATCTTGTATCTTAAGGCCAGTGAAGAAATCCTTTGAGGCCGAGGTTAGGAGGTTTATGTCTATATCTGATTCATCTATGTATATAGACATAGCTCATCTATGTATGTAGACATAGCTGCAGATATAGTTCCAGCTATATATAGTTGTTGGGGATGATATTTTGTCTTACTGTCCCATTGTATTTTGCTAATCTTCTTCCCATGAGTCTTTTTTTTTTTTTTTTTAATATTTATTATTTATTTATTTATTGGGGGGGTGGGGAAGGAGGGGAGCAGGCGGGCCACTTCTATTGGTCTTTCATTTGTCCATTTTCATCCATCTTCGTTCTTTGGCCTGTGTGGGCCTCCCATCGCGGTGGCCTCTGTTGTCACAGAGCACCGGCTCTGGGTGCATGTGCTCCAGAGCTCCGGCTCGGGCTCGGTAATTGGACACATCGGTCCAGTCGCTCTGCGGCAAGCGGGATTCTCCCAGGCTAGGGATCAAACCGGCGCCCCTTGCACTGCAGGGCGGTGTCCTTACCCACTGGACCACCAGGGAAGCTCCTTCCCATGACTCTCGTTCATAGACCCTAATGACTCCTGTTGGGATGATTATTTGTTTTCATCTCTCCGATTGCAATTTCTCAAAGTTCACTTTTCAAACCTTACCTCCAAAAGTGTTTGATCTCCTTTTCAAAAATAGTCTGGTCATGACTACTACCCAGAAATTCTCACTCTATCTCTGCTGTGATGAAGCTATAAGTGCCCTATGTGGGGAAATACAGTAATTGTCCAAACAACCAAGAATTATGCCTACTACTCAAAATCATTGGAGTCTAACTTATACTTTTAAAAAGTTAGATTGGTTGAAGATTCTTGGTTTTTATTACTTACCTATTTCATGCTTACTTTTCTAGTCTGCATGTGTTAATACATATTTTAATTGCTGTTAAGATTTTTAAAAAATTAAGGATTACTCTATTTCTTCCCATGTATATTGGAATTCCACTATTGACAATTTTTCTCTCAGTTCTGAGAAAATTGTAAAATTGGGGGTTTGTGGACTATGGTTTATAGAATGTGCTAAAGAAAAAGCAGAAGAAACATGGCAGTGGTTTGTTTTCATTCCAATGATTAAAATCCCATTTTCAGAATTCCCACAATCTCTTTCTAAACATATCTTACTAAACAATTCAATTCCCATTCTCCAAATAGATGAGTAAGACTCAGTTCTTTTCTTCAAGGAGATGAGAATCTAACAAAAGAGGAAACACATAAATAGTAAAGGATAACTTATCTTAGAAAAATTAATGTATAAAGGAGTATTTAATGGAAATAAGGACTGTGTTTTATTATGTATGATCATATTTATAAAACAAAAATAACTTAATCAGTTTTGTCAAAGTTTTGTTCCCATGAGGTCTGCACTGACTCCTCTGTTTAAGAACTGTGTCTACCTCATCCTTTATGCTGCCCTACTTTTTCTTCTATCCAATAGTATGTGTTACTTTCTACCATATGATAGAATTGTGTCCTTTATTTTGCTTGTTTATTGTCTACTTCTGCTAAAGTACAAGTTCCACTAGGACAAGGTTGTGGGGGGGGAGGGGGTTGTTTAGAATTTAAATTTTACTCATTTATTTTTGGCTATCAAGTTGCACCCTGCAGGCGGTGTCCTTACCCACTGACCCCCTTCCCATGACTCTCGTTCATAGACCCTAATGACTCCTGTTGGGATGATTATTTGTTTTCATCTCTCCGATTGCAATTTCTCAAAGTTCACTTTTCAAACCTTACCTCCAAAAGTGTTTGATCTCCTTTTCAAAAATAGTCTGGTCATGACTACTACCCAGAAATTCTCACTCTATCTCTGCTGTGATGAAGCTATAAGTGCCCTATGTGGGGAAATACAGTAATTGTCCAAACAACCAAGAATTATGCCTACTACTCAAAATCATTGAGTCTAACTTATACTTTTAAAAAGTTAGATTGGTTGAAGATTTTTGGGTTTTTTATTACTTACCTATTTCATGCTTACTTTTCTAGTCTGCATGTGTTAATACATATTTTAATTGCTGTTAAGATTTTTAAAAAATTAAGGATTACTCTATTTCTTCCCATGTATATTGGAATTCCACTATTGACAATTTTCTCTCAGTTCTGAGAAAATTGTAAAATTGGGGGTTTGTGGACTATGGTTTATAGAATGTGCTAAAGAAAAAGCAGAAGAAACATGGCAGTGGTTTGTTTTCATTCCAATGATTAAAATCCCATTTTCAGAATTCCCACAATCTCTTTCTAAACATATCTTACTAAACAATTCAATTCCCATTCTCCAAATAGATGAGTAAGACTCAGTTCTTTTCTTCAAGGAGATGAGAATCTAACAAAAGAGGAAACACATAAATAGTAAAGGATAACTTATCTTAGAAAAATTAATGTATAAAGGAGTATTTAATGGAAATAAGGACTGTGTTTTATTATGTATGATCATATTTATAAAACAAAAATAACTTAATCAGTTTTGTCAAAGTTTTGTTCCCATGAGGTCTGCACTGACTCCTCTGTTTAAGAACTGTGTCTACCTCATCCTTTATGCTGCCCTACTTTTTCTTCTATCCAATAGTATGTGTTACTTTCTACCATATGATAGAATTGTGTCCTTTATTTTGCTTGTTTATTGTCTACTTCTGCTAAAGTACAAGTTCCACTAGGACAAGGTTGTGGGGGGGGAGGGGGTTGTTTAGAATTTTTAAATTTTTTTTACTCATTTATTTTTGGCTATTCTGGGTTTTCACTGCTGCCACAGGCTCCTCTCCAGTTGCAGGGAGTAGGGGCTACTCTCTAGTTGAGGTGAACAGACTTCTTGCTGCAGTGACTTCTCTTGTTGTAGAACTCGGGCCCTAGGGCACAGGGGCTTCAGTAGTTGTTGCACATGGGCTCAATAGTTGCAGCTTCAAGGCTCTACAGCACAAGCTCAATATTTGTGACTCATGGGCTTAGTTGCTCCACAGCATGTGAGATCTTCCTGGGTCAGGGATTGAACCCTTGTCTTCTACATTGGCAGGTGAACTCTTTACCACTGAGCTACCAGGGAAACCCAGGACAAAATTTTATGTCTTTTGTTTGATGCAATCAAAGAGCCTAGATACTGCTTGTATTTTGTACATATTCAGTGTTTGTTGAGTGACTGAGTAAGTAAATGCTTTGTGTTGTGGATTATACCATATGACTAGCATATATATGAGTATATATAATGGTTCATAGTTTGGATTTGAAAATTTATCATATATTAATTGCCTAAGATTCATCATAAGTTCTTATGTGATTCTGAATTATAAACCTGTGTTTGTTCCCTGGTTGAGATATTGTCAGGAATTAGAAGACTGAGGAAAGCTCTATCAGAAGGATAAAAATAAAATGTATGCATTTTCAGGCAATTAAAGACCCAATCATTCAGGCATCAAATGGAATATGGATATAAGGCTCAAGTTATTGCAAATATGACTTAGATATCAAAATGAATTTCCATGTGAATAGAGCTAGGCATACATTGCTGCTGATAGTAATAATAATCTTATGGAGTAATTAATCAGTTGATAGTTGTGATTCTTCAGGAAGAGTTTAAGGTTTCTACGAAAATATTGTACTTTGGAGTTTCTTTTTTATAAGAAATTTGGATTATTGAATTTTAAAGTTACTACATAGCCTAGGTTATTTGTAACTTGGCCACATTTTTTCAGGAGTCAGATGTCTAAATTTTATATCACATATTACTTTTTATATATATTAGCAACCTGAAGAAGCTTTATGTTTTTTTCTGAATCATCATGCTTTTGTTTTATTTTGTTTTTATTAGAAAAAGACAAAGAATTGTATTTTTAGGGACTTTAGGAACATATTAGTACATATAACCTATATAAACAAATGGTTTAACAAACTTAGCAATTGAAAGGAATATAAAAGGCGTATTGGGAAATGTGAGATATTGTATATGATGTAAGAAAAAAACTAAAATAACATGAAAACTTTCAGCCTTTAAAATTGAAGTAACATAAGCAAAGTAACATAAGCAAAGACTTATACTATTCATATAGAGAAAATTATTTTTGAGGTAATATAAGAGTATGAAGATTTGACATTGAACTGTTTCTTTTTTATATAGTATTTTGATATGCTTATATATTACTAAATGATGACCATGATAAATCTGGTTGCCATCTGTCACTGTACAGAGATTTTATGATATAACTGACTGTGCCTTTCATCCTCACAAGTCATTTATTTTGTAACTAGAGGTTTGCACTGCTCAATCTCCCTTACCCGTCTCACTCATCACCACATCCTACCCCCCCACTCCTCCTGCCAGTAATCACCTATTTGTTCTCTGTAGTCATGTTTGTCAGTTTCATTTTTTCAGATTCCACATATAAGTGAAGTCCTATGATATTTATCATTGGTTTTATCATCTTTGAATTAAGGCTCTGTATAGAAAATAGTAAGTTTTTTCATTTGGGTCAGAGTAGGGGAGTTGTGGGCTACTTTTTCCTTTGGTCAATTTATTTTGTTTTCCTTTTCTGAAAAAGAAAATTATTTTTAAAGTAACTCTTCATAATAGAGTTAGTATGACCAAATACAGAATTACTGTGTGGATTGTTAAATGTTAGTGTGTCTGAGAATCTACTATGGAGCTTGTTTCAAATGCAGATTCTTAGGCAGGCATTGCTCCTAAAGACTCTTACTAAGGGTGTCTATGAATGAAGCCTAACTTCCTAACAAGCTCTCCAGATGAGTCAGAGGGCATGCTGAGAAATATAGGTTCAGTAAAATAAATAAATAAATAAGCCTGAGACCATGAATTTGGTTGGACTGAGCAAATTATATTTTTAAGTGATATAGCCCAAATTCTCAATGTTTGCTATACATACTAAATATATACACTACATATAAATAAATAATCCCATGTTTATGTTAATTGGTATATTTCATTCATTTAATGGTTAATTATTTTTATGTCTGAAGTGGTGGAAAGGGCATGGACATCTGAGTGAGCTTGGTTCACATCTTAGTTTTGTTACTTAATTAGCTAAATAACTTTAGGAAAATTACTTAATCTGATTCTTTTCTGTTTCATATGAATAATGGTGCCTAGATCCTTGCTGAGATTAAAAGAATTAGTGAATGGGGAGTAATTAACTGAGTGTCGAATGCAGTAAAATTCTGGAAGGCACTTAATTGGGCTGTGATAATTCTTCTTTATTAAGCATTTCATTGAATACTCCCATTGTGGCTTAGCAAGTTTTTTTTTTTTCACTTTTGAGAACTATTTTGTATTTTTTCAGCTTTATTGAGATATAATCGACAAATACATTGTAAGATATTTAAAGTACACACCGTGAACAATTTGATACATATATGGGATTTGAAAGGATTCCTCTGTCTAGTTAATTCATATATCCTTCACCTCACATATTTATCTATTTTTGTGTGTGAGAGAACACTTAAGCTCTGCATTCTTAGCAAATTTCAATTTTACAAGATAATGTTATCAACTATTGTCACCAGGTTTTACCTTAGTTCCTCAGATCTTATTTATCTTACAACTGACAGTTTGTACTATTTACCAGCCTCTCCTATTTCTTCCACCCTACCCTGCAGTCCAGCAATCCCACTTACAGGTGTATATGTTCAGAGGAATGAAAGGAGGATATCAAAGAGTTATATGTACCCGCACGTTTTTAAAGTAACTCTTCATAATAGAGTTAGTATGACCAAATACAGAATTACTGTGTGGATTGTTAAATGTTAGTGTGTCTGAGAATCTACTATGGAGCTTGTTTCAAATGCAGATTCTTAGGCAGGCATTGCTCCTAAAGACTCTTACTAAGGGTGTCTATGAATGAAGCCTAACTTCCTAACAAGCTCTCCAGATGAGTCAGAGGGCATGCTGAGAAATATAGGTTCAGTAAAATAAATAAATAAATAAGCCTGAGACCATGAATTTGGTTGGACTGAGCAAATTATATTTTTAAGTGATATAGCCCAAATTCTCAATGTTTGCTATACATACTAAATATATACACTACATATAAATAAATAATCCCATGTTTATGTTAATTGGTATATTTCATTCATTTAATGGTTAATTATTTTTATGTCTGAAGTGGTGGAAAGGGCATGGACATCTGAGTGAGCTTGGTTCACATCTTAGTTTTGTTACTTAATTAGCTAAATAACTTTAGGAAAATTACTTAATCTGATTCTTTTCTGTTTCATATGAATAATGGTGCCTAGATCCTTGCTGAGATTAAAAGAATTAGTGAATGGGGAGTAATTAACTGAGTGTCGAATGCAGTAAAATTCTGGAAGGCACTTAATTGGGCTGTGATAATTCTTCTTTATTAAGCATTTCATTGAATACTCCCATTGTGGCTTAGCAAGTTTTTTTTTTTTCACTTTTGAGAACTATTTTGTATTTTTTCAGCTTTATTGAGATATAATCGACAAATACATTGTAAGATATTTAAAGTACACACCGTGAACAATTTGATACATATATGGGATTTGAAAGGATTCCTCTGTCTAGTTAATTCATATATCCTTCACCTCACATATTTATCTATTTTTGTGTGTGAGAGAACACTTAAGCTCTGCATTCTTAGCAAATTTCAATTTTACAAGATAATGTTATCAACTATTGTCACCAGGTTTTACCTTAGTTCCTCAGATCTTATTTATCTTACAACTGACAGTTTGTACTATTTACCAGCCTCTCCCTATTTCTTCCACCCTACCCTGCAGTCCAGCAATCCCACTTACAGGTGTATATGTTCAGAGGGAATGAAAGGAGGATATCAAAGAGTTATATGTACCCCCACGTTCATTGCAAAGTTATTCACAGTAGCCAAGATATAGAAACAACTACGCTTTCTGATAATGGATGAATGGATAAAGAAGATGTGGTATATTATTTAGCCATGAAAAGAAGGCAGTCTTGTCATTTGTAACAAAAGGATGGGTCTTGAAGGCACTATGTTAATTGAAGTAAGTCAGAGAAAGACAAATACTGCATGGTTTCTCGTGTATGTGGAATGTGGGAGAAATAAATACCTAGTCCATAGAAAGACTAATTTGTGTATTTCATCAGGGAAACTGCTTTGTTCTATGACTATGCCAGTCAATACCAGTCATACCTATTTGCTCTCAGATTTGTCTTCCCTCCCCAGCTCTTCCCTGCACAAAGGGAGCTAACCGAAGCAAACTGTTTACCAGAGCCACTGACCCTTGGCTTCTTCAGACTTGGAGAGGCAATAAAGGCAGATTGAAAAGTGAGAGAGGAGAGAAAGGGAGGTGACAATTCTTAAGGATTTTCTCTGTGCTCCAGTTGCTGAAACTGCTGGTCTAGGTTCTGGTAAAACATCTCTTCCCTGTTCCTCAACCCCCAGGTTAATAACAGCTTCCTACAGGTTGCCTCACCTTTCCCTGTGTGCTCTTTCCACTTTTAATAGACTGTAGTGCTTCCAGTATGTATTGTTCTGATTTAGGGACTCAGACATGTTTTGAAATTTCTGTGGAAACTTTTTAATAGTAATTAAGTTTTCTACATGTAATATTTTGTCCTATTAAAGAGGTCTCAAAAACAAATCACTCTTTAAGGCAGAGAAAGTCTATATAGAGACTAAGAATTCAGGAAATGTTAGTTTCTTCTTTTCCTCCAAAAGAAAAAATAATTGCCGCGGTCACTCCACTCCCTAAAATCAAACTTTGTTTTTCCATCACATGAGATAATATAGTTTTTGCTTTAATGTAGAAATTAAAAAAAACTAGATAAAGACTTTTCTAACTTCATACGCTATAATATTTTAAGCATATGTGGGTAGAGGCTTAAATATATATGACATTGAATAGACATATCTTGCATGCTCAGTCTCTCAGTTGTGTCCAACTCCTTGCATCCCTACATGAACTGTGGCCCACCAGGCTTCCCTGTCCATGCGATTTTTCGATATCCCAAGATACTGAAATATGCAAGAATACTAGAGTGCATTGCTATTTCCTACTTTAGGGGAACTTTTCAACTCAGGGATCAAGTTGACATCTCCTGTGTCTCCTACATTGTCAGGCAGATATTTTTGTTTTACTGCTGAGCAACTAGGAAGCCAAAATAGATTTAGCATCTTAATATAATTAGATTATGCTTATTTTTCAAAATTGTGCTCTCTGCACAATTTTGGAAATTTTTATATCACTTTCTGGCTGCCAGATGTAGCTTATAGATTGTGTATATAATTGCAGCCAAGACTGTTATCTGCTGGGTTGTTCTACATTGTGGCATCCAACCATTCACAATTTGATCCTAGCATTGTTGTTGTTTAATCCTTAAGTCATGTCTGACCCATTAGGATCCCATGGACTACACACCAGGCTTCGCTGTCCTTCACAATCTCCCTGATTATGTGTCTATTGAGTTGGTGATGTCTATTGAGTTGGTGATGCCATCCAACCATCTTATCCTCTGTTGCGCCCTTCTCCTCCTGCCTTCAATATTTCCCAGCATCAGGATCTTTTCCAATGAGTTGTCGCTTTACATCAGGTGGCCAAAGTATTGGAGCTTCATCTTTAGCATCAGTCCTTTCAATGAATATTTAGAGTTTATTTCCTTTAGAATTAACTGGTTTGATCATGTAGTCCAAGGGACTCTAAAGAGTCTTCTCCAGCACCACAGTTCAAAAGCATAAGTTCTTAAGCACTCATGGTCCAATTTGCATTAGACCAGTTTTAACTGAAATTGCTACTGTCTAGATTTGAGATGAAATTTCCAATATTTTATAACATTTTTTTGCCATTTTGTTTTACTTTTTTGCTTTTACAGAGTTTTGTTGTGTAATCCCAGACTAGTGGTATGCATAACCCATTCCCCCATTTTAGAACATTTTGAAAACTAGCCCAATACATTCAAAAGAAGGAAAATATACATTCTTCCCATGAAATTGTCCTGCAGAAAGCAATATAGGCTCCAAGCCAAGACTTACGATACATTTTTCGTACATTTCCAAATTTTCAACTAATATTAAGGAAAATATCAAAGATAAGCATTTATACTATCCTAAGAGTTTAAAAACCTATGAACTTACACAGCTTCATAAAATGTGTATTCTTAGTCTCATTTTAAATGAAGAACTAGCTTAGAGAATTTAATTAATTTGTCACACTATTTGTAAAAGGATTAAGGATATAAACTCATATCTCTGAAGTAGTTCTGAGTACAGGATGGTTTCTGAGTATAGTAAATGCCCTTAAGAAAATATTGTAACATTGCCCAAGTCAAGATCATCCATTGTCGGCCTGGTGTCAGGAGGGTTTTCACTGAAGGCTCTTTATTATGTTAGGTTTTCTCTGAGTTCATGCATTCTTATGCTTTTTCCCCTTCTATTTGCTATGAAGTGATAGGACCAGATGCCATGATCTTAATTTTTTTAATGTTGAGTTTCAAGACAGATTTTTCAGTCTCCTTTTTCACCCTCATCAAGAAGCTCTTCAGTTCCTCTTCACTTTTTACCATCTGCATATCTGAGAATGTTGATATTTCTCCCAGTAATTTTGATTCTTAACTTGTAATTCATCCAGCCTAACAATATACGTTATGTACTTTGCGTATAAATTAAATAAACAAGGTGATGATACACAGCCTTATCATCCTCTTTTCTCAGTTTTGAAACAGTCCAACTTCTATGTCCAGTTCTCACTGTTGTTTCTTGATCCACATACAGGTTTCTCAGGATACAGGTAAGAGGGTCTGGTACTTCCATCTCTTCAAGCATTTTTAAGTTTGTTGTGATCTACACAGTCAAAGGCTTTACTGTAGTCACTGAAGCAGAAGTAGATGTTTTTCTGAAACTCCTTTGCTCTCTCCATGATCCAGCAAATGCTGGCAGTTTGATCTCTGGTTCCTCTGCCTCTTTGAAACCCCGCTTGTACATCTGGAAGATCTTAGTTCATGTATTGCTAAAGCCTAACCTGAAGGACTTTGAACACTGCCTTGCTAGTATGTAAAATGAATACAATTGTACAGTAGTTTGAACATTATTTGACATTGCCCTCATTTGGGATTAGAGTGAAAACTGATCTTTTCCAGTCCTGTGGCCACTGCTAAATTTTCCAAGTTTGCTGACATACTGAGTGCAGCACTTGAACAGCATCATCTTTTAGGATTTGTAATAGCTCAGCTGGAATTCCATCATGCCACTAGCTTTTTTCATAGAAATGTTTTACGGCCCACTTGACTTCACACTCCAGGGTGTCTGGCTTTAGGTGAGTGACTATACCATCATAGTTAATGAAGTCATTAAGACCTTTTTTGTACAGTTCTGTGTATTCCTGCCACCTCTTCCTTATCTCTTGTGCTTCTGTTAGATCTTTGCTGTTGCTTATCATGCCTATCCCTGTCTGAATCCTGTTAATATTCCCTTGATCTCTCCAGTTTTTCTTGAAGAGGTCTCTAGTCTTTCCCATTCTATTGTTTTCCTCTATTTCTTTGCATTGTTCATTTAATAAAGCATTCTTACCTCTCCTTGCTCTTCTCTGGAACTCTGCATTCAGCTGGGTTTTTTGCCCTTTCTTCTTTACCTTTAACTTCTCTTCTTTCCCCACCTATTTTTAAAGCCTCCTCAAATGGCTACTTTTGCCTTCTTGCATTTCTTTTTCTTTGGGATGATTTTGATCACTGCCTCCTGTACAATGTTATGAGACTCTAATTCATAGTTCTTCAGGTACTCTGTCTGCCAAATCTAATCCCTTAAATCTATTTGTCACTTTAAGTGTATAATAATAAGGGGTTTGATTTAGGTCATACCTGAATGGCCTAGTGGTTTTCCCTACTATCTTCAATTTAAGCCTGAATTTTGCAGTAAGGAGTTCATGATCTGAGCCACAGTCAGCTCTTGGCCTTGTTTTCACTGACTAACTAGAACTTCTCCATCTTTGGCTGAAAATAAACACAATCAATTTGATTTTGATATTGACCATCTGGTGATGTCCATGTGTAGGGTTGTCTCCTGGGTTGTTGGAAAAGAGTATTTGCTGTGACCAGTGTGTTCTCTTTACGAAACTCTGTGCCTTTGCCCTGCTTCCTTTAGTACTCCAAGGCTAAACTTACCTGTCATTCCAGGTATCAGGTACCTCTTGATCTCCTACTTTTGCATTCCAGGCCCCAATGATGATAAGGACATCTTTTTTTGGTGTTAGTTCTGGAAGGTGTTATAGAACAACACCTATGAGAGCGACAGTAGTGCAAAGCAACAATATCAAATGCCAGCAAGAATGTAGAGCAACAGGAACTCTCCATTCATTGACAATGGAAATGTAAACTGGCACAGCCACTTTGGAAGAGAGTAGGTAGGAAATTGTATCTTATAATCCAGGAATCACAAACTCATGCTTTTTTGTACAGTTCTGTGTATTCCTGCCACCTCTTCCTTATCTCTTGTGCTTCTGTTAGATCTTTGCTGTTGCTTATCATGCCTATCCCTGTCTGAATCCTGTTAATATTCCCTTGATCTCTCCAGTTTTTCTTGAAGAGGTCTCTAGTCTTTCCCATTCTATTGTTTTCCTCTATTTCTTTGCATTGTTCATTTAATAAAGCATTCTTACCTCTCCTTGCTCTTCTCTGGAACTCTGCATTCAGCTGGGTTTTTTGCCCTTTCTTCTTTACCTTTAACTTCTCTTCTTTCCCCACCTATTTTTAAAGCCTCCTCAAATGGCTACTTTTGCCTTCTTGCATTTCTTTTTCTTTGGGATGATTTTGATCACTGCCTCCTGTACAATGTTATGAGACTCTAATTCATAGTTCTTCAGGTACTCTGTCTGCCAAATCTAATCCCTTAAATCTATTTGTCACTTTAAGTGTATAATAATAAGGGGTTTGATTTAGGTCATACCTGAATGGCCTAGTGGTTTTCCCTACTATCTTCAATTTAAGCCTGAATTTTGCAGTAAGGAGTTCATGATCTGAGCCACAGTCAGCTCTTGGCCTTGTTTTCACTGACTAACTAGAACTTCTCCATCTTTGGCTGAAAATAAACACAATCAATTTGATTTTGATATTGACCATCTGGTGATGTCCATGTGTAGGGTTGTCTCCTGGGTTGTTGGAAAAGAGTATTTGCTGTGACCAGTGTGTTCTCTTTACGAAACTCTGTGCCTTTGCCCTGCTTCCTTTAGTACTCCAAGGCTAAACTTACCTGTCATTCCAGGTATCAGGTACCTCTTGATCTCCTACTTTTGCATTCCAGGCCCCAATGATGATAAGGACATCTTTTTTTGGTGTTAGTTCTGGAAGGTGTTATAGAACAACACCTATGAGAGCGACAGTAGTGCAAAGCAACAATATCAAATGCCAGCAAGAATGTAGAGCAACAGGAACTCTCCATTCATTGACAATGGAAATGTAAACTGGCACAGCCACTTTGGAAGAGAGTAGGTAGGATTCTTACAAAACTAAGCATATTTGTATCTTATAATCCAGGAATCACACTCCTTGATATTTACCTAAATGAGTTGAAAATTTTTATTCCCACAAAAACTTGTACATGGGTGTTTATAGCAGCTGTGTTCATAATTTCCGAAACATGGAAGCAACCAAGACACCCTTAGATGCATGTCAGTAAGTGAAAGAAGCAAATCTTAAAAGGCTACATACTATATGCTTGCAGCTATATGACATTCTGATGGCAAAACGATGGAGACAGTAAAAGGTTACTGTTGCTGAGGAAAGGGGGAAAGGATAAATAGGTGAAGCACAGAGGATTTTTAAGGCAGCAGAAACTATATGAAACTATAACAATGACTACATGTGAAAACTCAGAGAATGGACAACACCAAGGGTAAACCTTGGTGTAAAATATAGATTCTGGGTGATAATGACATGTCAATTTAGGTTTTTTGGTTGCAACAAGTGTACCACTCTGGTGGGAGATATTGATGGTGGAGGCTGTGCATGTATGGTGATGGGGGGACATGGGGACTCTACTTTCTGCTCAGTTTTGCTGAGAACCTAAAACTGCACTAAAAACTAAATTAAAACCTGATTGTAAAAACCTGCTTACATAGTAACTCTCTGTACTATTTCTACAACCTTTTTGTAAGTCTAAAATTAGTCTAGAATAAAAAATTTTCAAAAATCTACTGTACACTAGGTAATGCATGTAATAAGTCTGTGGTATAAATGTTATTCCCATTTGCAAAGACAGACATGGAGGCCCTGCTGGTTGCTTAGCACACCTGAGGCCTGCTGGAAAATGGTTGGGCCAGACCTGCAGCTATGATGTCTGCTGCTAAAGCTCCTGTTTGCTTCCCCAGATCGCACTGTGTGGGACACTGCTCTGGTGTGGGAGCCAGGGAAAGCAGTAATGGATTTTTTATTTTCACATTTATATATATATTTTTTTCATTCCAGGTATATGATTGATATATAAAAGAAAGGTTCTCGAAGTATTCCTAGAATTTCATGCTCTGTTGAACAGACATCGTGAAATATGGGCCCTGAACCTTGAATCCTAGAAAGCCCTATATCATGGGCATTTTATATGAGTGAGAATTAAGATATTCTCTGAAGATAAAACAGATTGATGTCTCTTTTCCGAAGCATTGAGCCCAAAGATATGTATGTGAAACATATGAATATTAAAATATTCCATTTATTTTATCTATAAAGCAAAAGTGTTTTCTTTCATCTTTAATACTTGTTAACCTACTTACGCAGAATTAGGGTATACATTAATTACATCCTTTTTATTAAAATGTTTCTAATTTGAAGAGTGTCTTTCTTGACAGTCATTAACTGTGAATACTTCTTTCTTAACTCAAATGTTACCTTTGACCTAATTTTGTAACTTTTTATGCTATTACCCCTAAACTCAATCTGTCAAACTTTAACAAATTCATTCAAATACTCTTTGGTGAACCCTACTGTGAGTCAAGCTTGGTATGTTTCATGATCTTTAAAATAACCACCAAGTTACATCCTGTATCTAACAGTTTGAATGATGTCAAGCCCTCTCTGAATTTTCTGATGGTTGATAATAAAGTAGATACAAAAAATGATTAAACAGAAGAGGCTCTTCCAAGATTTGCTGAGAACCTAAAACTGCACTAAAAACTAAATTAAAACCTGATTGTAAAAACCTGCTTACATAGTAACTCTCTGTACTATTTCTACAACCTTTTGGTAAGTCTAAAACTAGTCTAGAATAAAAACTTTTCAAAAATCTACTGTACACTAGGTAATGCATGTAATAAGTCTGTGGTATAAATGTTATTCCCATTTGCAAAGACAGACATGGAGGCCCTGCTGGTTGCTTAGCACACCTGAGGCCTGCTGGAAAATGGTTGGGCCAGACCTGCAGCTATGATGTCTGCTGCTAAAGCTCCTGTTTGCTTCCCCAGATCGCACTGTGTGGGACACTGCTCTGGTGTGGGAGCCAGGGAAAGCAGTAATGGATTTTTTATTTTCACATTTATATATACATTTTTTTCATTCGAGGTATATGATTGATATATAAAAGAAAGGTTCTCAAGTATTCCTAGAATTTCATGCTCTGTTGAACAGACATCGTGAAATATGGGCCCTGAACCTTGAATCCTAGAAAGCCCTATATCATGGGCATTTTATATGAGTGAGAATTAAGATATTCTCTGAAGATAAAACAGATTGATGTCTCTTTTCCGAAGCATTGAGCCCAAAGATATGTATGTGAAACATATGAATATTAAAATATTCCATTTATTTTATCTATAAAGCAAAAGTGTTTTCTTTCATCTTTAATACTTGTTAACCTACTTACGCAGAATTAGGGTATACATTAATTACATCCTTTTTATTAAAATGTTTCTAATTTGAAGAGTGTCTTTCTTGACAGTCATTAACTGTGAATACTTCTTTCTTAACTCAAATGTTACCTTTGACCTAATTTTGTAACTTTTTATGCTATTACCCCTAAACTCAATCTGTCAAACTTTAACAAATTCATTCAAAT
Source organism: Tragulus kanchil (assembly GCA_022376925.1). Taxonomy (NCBI): domain Eukaryota; kingdom Metazoa; phylum Chordata; class Mammalia; order Artiodactyla; family Tragulidae; genus Tragulus; species Tragulus kanchil. The sequence goes on from JAIOJX010000025.1 coordinate 93,549,134, forward strand.
ACTCTTTGGTGAACCCTACTGTGAGTCAAGCTTGGTATGTTTCATGATCTTTAAAATAACCACCAAGTTACATCCTGTATCTAACAGTTTGAATGATGTCAAGCCCTCTCTGAATTTTCTGATGGTTGATAATAAAGTAGATACAAAAAAATGATTAAACAGAAGAGGCTCTTCCAAGATTTGTGAATGATAAAAGGAGTGGCAGTTGAGGATTTCAAGAAATCTTCATTTCAGTAGCAAATGCATAATAGAAGAATTATGTGTCTTTGAAGGCACAATGAGTTAACTTGAAGAATACTCCAGTGATTGAAGAGTATGCATGCTTGTGTGGAGGAAGGTCCCTGGGGAAATTCTGGAGCCTGTTTCTACAATTGGTATAAAAGCCGGCATCAGGTATAGTGCCTCCCATGATGTGGGTGTTCAATAATCAGAGTCAGAATCTTACAGATAAAAAGGACCTTTGAGATCAAAGTAACTAATTATGACTGACGTTATTCCCTCCTGAAAACACACTGAGAGCATATATTAGCAAAGTCAATTTTCACACATTTTTGCTATCAGAGTAAAATCTACTTTGGGACATAAGGCTGTGGTTTTCAGAATGCTCCTGTAATTCAAAAATAAATAAATAAATAAACCCTCATCTTTTCATGGTTCAGTAACTGAAATCTATTTTGCACAGAAGTCCAACATCACTTTCCATAACTTTAAGTGAATGCATACAAATAAGGTATATCACGGAAGATACTTGACTTTTTAATCTGTACTTTGAATTTCCACCTCCATAAAATCACTGTTAAAATCTCTTTTATTTCACTAATCAGTGATACTTGGATTTAATGTTCTACATTGAAAGACTTATATTGTACTGAAATAGACCTAACATATTGTTCTAACTCAACCATAAAACAAGATCAGATAATGAGGTATAGATCTCTACTGGCTTGTGTGAGTCACATATCTTCCAGTAAATGGAAAATCAAGAGCATTTCTGAAGTGATGCAAACAGGAAAGGGCAGAACTTCATTATAAAAGCCCTGAGCTCAAAGTCTGTATGTGAAATGTCACAAAATTCATTTGCTAGAATATTTCAGTTATTATTTTAGTAGCACAAAGGCAGCTAATTTCATCTCATAGCTTGTAATGTCATGCTGGAAAGAATGCATACTAATCAGAGATAAAACTCACCAGCCGATCTGGGAACATACATGTACAAAAATAAATAAATAAATAAATAAATTAAAAAAAAAAAAAAACTCACCAGCCAGGAGTCGAGAGCCAGTTACCACTGACTTCATTAGAGGATGGAGTGTCTAGGGGTATGCCATTGCCCTCCACGACAATCCTGATGCCACTCAAGAGCCTGTAAAAGACAAATGCTTGTGTGAAAGAGTTGATATAGTTTATAAAGTTTGTAATAATTTATATGGCTTATAGTATATCACTTCTGAACTCACTGGGTATCAGGTGCTGGGCTGAGCTCTGCATGTGATTAATGACTTTTTTTCCTCTAACAGTCCTAAGGGATTAGACTATGTTTAACTGATGAGGAAGTGAGCTCAGAGAGGCATGGTCCTTTATTTAATCATCACACTCCCAGGGAAAGAAAGACCAATCCCAGGTCTGGCTGTGGCCAAAGTCCACAGTATAACTAATGAGTTCTATTGGTCATCTTTAAGAAAGGGGCCAAGGAATCCTTTGATGAAGTATGGACATTAAAAATGCTCACAGTTTAGGCTAATTGTGCCTTTGTGATGTTTTCTCTATAACTCTTAACAATGAAATAATTCTAGAGCAGAAAGGACCTTCACACTATCTAAGCCCCAGCACCCTCCTTTTATTGCTGAGAGCCTGAGGCCCAGAGTGGCTCAAGAACTCTTGCAAAGTCACAGCAATACAAAGCCAGAACCACTGGCAGCTTAAGTTTTGTTCCAGAAATTCATGGCACTTTTGGGGAGAAGTGCATCTCAGTCATACAGCAATTTGGATTATAAGACTTATATTGTACTGAAATAGACCTAACATATTGTTCTAACTCAACCATAAAACAAGATCAGATAATGAGGTATAGATCTCTACTGGCTTGTGTGAGTCACATATCTTCCAGTAAATGGAAAATCAAGAGCATTTCTGAAGTGATGCAAACAGGAAAGGGCAGAACTTCATTATAAAAGCCCTGAGCTCAAAGTCTGTATGTGAAATGTCACAAAATTCATTTGCTAGAATATTTCAGTTATTATTTTAGTAGCACAAAGGCAGCTAATTTCATCTCATAGCTTGTAATGTCATGCTGGAAAGAATGCATACTAATCAGAGATAAAACTCACCAGCCGATCTGGGAACATACATGTACAAAAATAAATAAATAAATAAATAAATTAAAAAAAAAAAAAAACTCACCAGCCAGGAGTCGAGAGCCAGTTACCACTGACTTCATTAGAGGATGGAGTGTCTAGGGGTATGCCATTGCCCTCCACGACAATCCTGATGCCACTCAAGAGCCTGTAAAAGACAAATGCTTGTGTGAAAGAGTTGATATAGTTTATAAAGTTTGTAATAATTTATATGGCTTATAGTATATCACTTCTGAACTCACTGGGTATCAGGTGCTGGGCTGAGCTCTGCATGTGATTAATGACTTTTTTTCCTCTAACAGTCCTAAGGGATTAGACTATGTTTAACTGATGAGGAAGTGAGCTCAGAGAGGCATGGTCCTTTATTTAATCATCACACTCCCAGGGAAAGAAAGACCAATCCCAGGTCTGGCTGTGGCCAAAGTCCACAGTATAACTAATGAGTTCTATTGGTCATCTTTAAGAAAGGGGCCAAGGAATCCTTTGATGAAGTATGGACATTAAAAATGCTCACAGTTTAGGCTAATTGTGCCTTTGTGATGTTTTCTCTATAACTCTTAACAATGAAATAATTCTAGAGCAGAAAGGACCTTCACACTATCTAAGCCCCAGCACCCTCCTTTTATTGCTGAGAGCCTGAGGCCCAGAGTGGCTCAAGAACTCTTGCAAAGTCACAGCAATACAAAGCCAGAACCACTGGCAGCTTAAGTTTTGTTCCAGAAATTCATGGCACTTTTGGGGAGAAGTGCATCTCAGTCATACAGCAATTTGGATTATAAGTGGATACAGCTATATCTGTTTCCAAACTACTGCTTTTGTTATCTGTGTGGAGCTCAACAAGCCATCCTTTGCCTCAGTGATTCTTTTTGGCTGTATTACGATAGCTTAAAGGTCACTTATTCATGCTTGCTGAAATATTTTCAGTGACTAGACAAAAATATCTGTGTTTGCACTGTTTCCTGCTTTTTAATGTATCCTTCTGGGTTTTAAAAAAATTCGCTTGTCCTGTTCATCTTTAAAGATACTGTTTTATTGAAGGGGATAAAAAGATGTTCTTCTTAAACAAAAGTCTATAACTCCTCCATGCTTTTAGTTTTGATTATTACTTTAACAAAAGAAAGAAAAGAGCTTTTAACCTGAGACAATTACCTATTTTTCCCTATTCATTGTGCAACCCAAGTTCATTTCAGCGCCAGTTCCCTGCCTACCTCTCAAGTCTCCACTTCCTGCTTCTGTCCTTTGTGAGCCTGAGGTTGTCGTCTCCCTGTTCCCAGTCATTTCTGGGCCATCTGCCATGTTCTTTCTTACCTTGACCCAGTGTTCTTGCCGAGGTGGGGACAGTGGCTGTGGGCAGCAGCCTGCTCCTTCTCTCAGCATGGAGATTTCTCGAATTCTTCAGCAGTAAACAAAGACGGAGACTCCAACAATGGCAACACTATGGCAGCTGTAAAAAGAAGAGACAGAATTCTCCCAGATCAACTGCCTGACCACTTTGCTGATTTCCTTAAGATTTAAGAATATAGACCATGGCAGTTTGGTTTATTATGAAGGAAACAATGGAATTTATGTTTCTATATTGAAGAAGTCACAGTTTGAGCCCAGGTGGTATATCAGCATTTGAACTCCCAGATGTCAAAATGACACTTAACTGGAGGAGTGGGAGGGTGAGATTGGGAAATGTGGATAGACAGGAGCAATTTTCTCAGGGCAAAGGACTCAGCTGTTAAGACCTCCAGAAGTCTGTGAACAGATGGTACGTAGATAGAAAAGAGAGAAAATGAAGGAGAGATGTCTCAAGAAGGAGGAGGTGGGGTGGCGATAGAAGGCACCACATCACTTGTGCTCAGTCACTCAGTCATGTCCAGCTCTTTGTGACCACGTGGACTGTAACCCATCAGGCTCCTCTGTCCATAGGATTTACCAGGCAAGAATACTGGAGTGGGTTGCCATCTTCTCCTCCAGGTAATCTTCCTGTCCCAGGGATTGAACCTGTCTGTGACTCACGCATCTCCTGCACTGGCAGGCAGGGTCTTTACCACTGCATCACCTAGGAAGTCAACACATCACTCCTCAAGAGTAATGTGGTCCCGTCTGCTTCTGCATCTGGGATGTGCCTGGGGAGCTCACTGGTCCCCTCAGTGTCTCCCATCACTGGCCCAGTCTCAGTGAGAGGATGTTTCTTCTCTTACAGCACCACAGGGAGAGGAGTTGGAGGGCATGGGAGGTTCTGTTCTCTTTGGTATTTTATAAGTGAACTTGGATTTGGATGACTCTGTCTTCAGTACGTCTCTGACTGCCTAAAGTGGAATAGGCGGGGTCATCAATCAGATGGCATTTGTCATTGTCACCAATTAACAGCTCAGTGCCTCACAAGAGGAGCCTTGTGTTCCCTCTGCAGAGGTGTCCCCATTTAGGAAATGTGAACTCAAGTAACCTCTCATGATAAAGTTCCCACATAAAACAGATATTTGATCCTTTTTCCCTCTTGAAAACTTAGGGAATTTTTTTTCTCCTTCCTCACATGTTCTTGTCTATTACTAAGTAAGTGAGATTTTTGAAATGTCATTGTCAGCATTTTCAGGCTATGATTTTCCTGTCTGATTAACAAAGGGCTCTTGTACTTGCTCTCCCTGCTTTCAGAAAGGTGAGTGCACTTGATTTATTCTTGATGTTCACATGGAGCTTCCCATCTCAGACTCCCACAGCTGACTTTCTGAACCTGACCTTGGGATGGTCCAGAAATTACCTTTGCCTATTTAGATAAATACCTTTTTGTTGTGTTGATCTTATTGAGAACATTCATATACAAGCTGCGTAATTTCTCCTACATCCTTAAATTTTTTATTTTAAAAGCAATTCTCCTTCACCCTTCAGAATTGACATATATTGACATTAACCAAATGGTCTTCTTGATTTAGTTTCGAGTCAAAACACTGACAAAGAATAGCCAGCAACTGAACATTTTGATTAAAGTTAATGTATGGATTACTTTAGGATAATAACAGCTCACTTCCTTGAGTACTTACTATTCCAAGTCAGTGGGATGAAGTTTTACATATATTATCTCATTTAATCCTAACTATACCATGAGGTCGGTAGCCCATTTTACAGATGAAAAACTGTGGCTCATAGACTATTTTTGGTTCGTCATAGTCTCACAAGTAATATCTGAAGGAAAAAGATTCAAATTTAAAACTGATTCCAAAGCTTTTTACTGCAAAACACTTGATTCTTCCTCAAGTAGAATGTAGTTAAAGAATATTTTAGGATTATAAAAAGGGAATTCAGTAGTTAAATGTATCCTTTCCTCACACAGCTATGCTTCCTTTCAGAGGAGAGAAATTAAAATGCAAATTGGAAAGATTTCTCAATTTATTGAATAAGACTCTCCAATTAAAGAACTGTATAAAATCGTGTTGAAAGTTCAGTCTCTTCTTGGTATTATATAGATATTTCAGAGCAGCATCAAGAGCCATGGAAACTAAAGGCTTCTCCATCAACAAAATGCTTCTTTGTGTCTGACTTGATTTTTAGCCTGTGTAGAAAATGCAGAAGCTGAAGGAAAGATCCTTGCCTCAGTTAGACCCTCTTTTTCTTTGCCTTTTTCCCCCTGCACTTCTGTGTGTGTCTCAAGAGTGTGAATGTGGGTTTATCACTGGAATGGGAATGAGAAAGGGCAGGCAGGGTTCATCAAAATCTATCCTGTCCGGGAGCCCTGTGATTTTCACATGTGCAGGCTAAGTTGCTTCAGTTCTGTTAGCTAGCCTCTGCAACCTAATGGACTCCTGTGTCCTAATGGAGCTACAAGGCTCCTCTCTCACTAGGATTTTCCAGGCAAGAATACTGCAGTGGGTTGCCGTTTCCTCCTCCAGAGGATCTTCACCATCCAGATATCAAACCTCCATCTCTTATGTTTCCTGCCTTGGCAGGCATATTCTTTACCTCTAGTGGGAAGTCCTACATTCTCTCAATTAAACTTTGCATCAACCCCATGAGCTAAGTGATGTTGTCCTTGTGTTCCAGCTGAAGAAACCCAGGCTTGGAGGAGTGGGTTCTAAGTGTCAGCACTGGAAACCAAACCTAAGGTTAATTTCTTGTTGATCAAATAAATAAGTAAACACAAAATGTGGTTTATAACATATAATTTTAGATCAGTAATTATACAAGGTTTTAAGAATGCAGGATCTACAGTATCAGGCAACATGTCATTGACTTTTTTTTTTTTTTTAAGATTTATTTATTTATTTATTTTGGGCGGGGGGTCGGGTTGGGAAGGGAAGGGAGCGGGTGGGTCACTTCTATTGGTCTTTTATTTCTCTGTTTTAATCCGTCTTTGTTCTTCGGCTCCTGCGGGCCTCCCATTGCGGTGGCGTCTGTCGTTGCAGAGCGCTAGCTCTGGGCGCATGCACTCCAGAGCTCCGGCTCGGTGATTGGACACATCGGTCCAGCCGCTCCGCGGCACATGGGATCTTCCCAGGCCAGATTTCGAACCGGCATGCCTTGCATTGCAAGGCGGTGTCCTTATCCACTGGACCACCAGGGGAAGCCCGTCATTGAGTTTTATTATTTGACACAAGGAGGCCATGATTAATTTTTTTACAATTCATTAGCTGGTTTTCTAATATAATGCTTCACTATTAAGGCTCTGGAGACCCTTGTTTAAACTTTAATTAAGCAGTTTATTTGAAATATGAGCATAAGACTTTAAGCTTGACACAGAATATTACAAATTACATTACCACTCAATATGTTGTTATAAACCAGGCTGTTTGTTTTAGGAGTGATGTTAATATTTACAAACCACTTTCTGATAAAAAGAAACACCATTTTATATGATAACATTGAAATATGTACAATCGAGATTTCCACTCTTAACTATTTCCAGTAAATGGGCCATTTAAGTGGAAAAATCATTCTAATCCAAGGCTTGGAATGTACAAGGACAAAATAATTGCCAGTTTCAAGAACAAAAGAGCAGTCTCAACTCAATCCAGATATCAAACTCCATCTCCTATGTTTCCTGCCTTGGCAGGCATATTCTTTACCTCTAGTGGGAAGTCCTACATTCTCTCAATTAAACTTTGCATCAACCCCATGAGCTAAGTGATGTTGTCCTTGTGTTCCAGCTGAAGAAACCCAGGCTTGGAGGAGTGGGTTCTAAGTGTCAGCACTGGAAACCAAACCTAAGGTTAATTTCTTGTTGATCAAATAAATAAGTAAACACAAAATGTGGTTTATAACATATAATTTTAGATCAGTAATTATACAAGGTTTTAAGAATGCAGGATCTACAGTATCAGGCAACATGTCATTGACTTTTTTTTTTTTTTTTAAGATTTATTTATTTATTTATTTTGGGCGGGGGGTCGGGTTGGGAAGGGAAGGGAGCGGGTGGGTCACTTCTATTGGTCTTTTATTTCTCTGTTTTAATCCGTCTTTGTTCTTCGGCTCCTGCGGGCCTCCCATTGCGGTGGCGTCTGTCGTTGCAGAGCGCTAGCTCTGGGCGCATGCACTCCAGAGCTCCGGCTCGGTGATTGGACACATCGGTCCAGCCGCTCCGCGGCACATGGGATCTTCCCAGGCCAGATTTCGAACCGGCATGCCTTGCATTGCAAGGCGGTGTCCTTATCCACTGGACCACCAGGGGAAGCCCGTCATTGAGTTTTATTATTTGACACAAGGAGGCCATGATTAATTTTTTTACAATTCATTAGCTGGTTTTCTAATATAATGCTTCACTATTAAGGCTCTGGAGACCCTTGTTTAAACTTTAATTAAGCAGTTTATTTGAAATATGAGCATAAGACTTTAAGCTTGACACAGAATATTACAAATTACATTACCACTCAATATGTTGTTATAAACCAGGCTGTTTGTTTTAGGAGTGATGTTAATATTTACAAACCACTTTCTGATAAAAAGAAACACCATTTTATATGATAACATTGAAATATGTACAATCGAGATTTCCACTCTTAACTATTTCCAGTAAATGAAGGGCTCTGTTCATTCATGCAGTGCTTGATAGCTGTGAAAAAATCATTCTAATCCAAGGCTTGGAATGTACAAGGACAAAATAATTGCCAGTTTCAAGAACAAAAGAGCAGTTTGAAACCATCTGTTTGAGAGTACATTTTTTATATCTAACAATTCCTACTGGACAAATTTCTAGACAAGACACAGTCTCCAGAAGGAGATAGAAAGTATGTATTTTATGTTACTACATCATTCCAAAATTTATTGTTAGGCTTTTGAAAGTAACAGAGGCTGATTTTCTATCCCTGCTTTTCATTATATCTGTATGTTATAATAGGAAGCAATTTTGCTATTTCTGGAGCTATTCCTTATCGTATGTAAACTTGACAGTAAATGTGGCAAGAGAAAAGGGCTCAGGCCTAAAGGCACAAGGAAAGTTATAATCCTAATTCTTTGTGAAATTTCAAATGTAAGATATGAGGGTGACGTTCAAATGTCACAAATATGATCATCATAACACCCCACCATACACATCTGCCAGCTTCTTTTTCTGACTGTAATGTGCCTTAAGGATTCAGTTCAGTTTTTTTGAGTCCGTGGATTTTTTTAATCAGAGGTTCTGCCTGTTAAACTCAGGAAATGAATCCAAGGAATGAAGTTGATAAGTAAGGATATTTCTCATGGGGACTTCTGTCATTATCTTAGAATTTGCTCGTTAGATATCTGTACTCTTACTCCTGTTGCATGTGATTCAACAGAGTCTAGAAGATGCAACTAAAGATTACATTTGACAGGGAACCAAATTTGAAAAACAGGAAAATTTTAGATTAACACTCAGATTATATTACATTATACGTAATAAGCAGTGAAAAATGTCACTCCTATCCTCGTCCCATATACCCAGTTACCTCTGTAACTTTATTCTTTGTGCTTTCAGAACTTCCTTATGCATCAGCAAGAAAAATAAACATATATTCATATTTCTAATTTTTATATAAAAGGTAATATAACAATGCAGCATGCTGCACCTATCCTTAGATGCTTTTCTTTTCAAGATTCTAGGGGATTAATTATTCTCTTTTTAAGCTTCATGATAAGGCTACCATTATTTAATTATTTATATTTATTGAAATATAGTTGATTTACAAGGTGCTAATTTCTCCTGTATAGCAAAGTGACTCCATTATACAGATATATAATTCCTTTTTTGATATTCTTTTCCATTATGGTTTGTCCCACAAGATTGGATATAGTTCCCTGGGCTGTATAGTAGGACCCTGTTTATCCGTTCTTTATGTAATACTGTGCATCTACTAACCCCGAGTTCTCAGTCCATTCCTCCTCCACTCTCCCCTCGTTGGCAACCAGCAGTCTGTTCTCAATATTTGTGAGTCTGTTTTGTAGATAGGTTCATTTGTGCCGTATTTTAGATCCTACATGTACGTAATATCATGTGGTACTTGTTTTCTCTTTCCGACTTACTTCACTTGGTATGATCATCTCTAATTGCATCCATGTTGCTGAAAATGGCATTACTTCATTCTTTTTATGCCTGAGTAGTCTTCCATTGTATGTATGTTCCATATCTTCTTTATCCATTCATCTGTCAGTGGACACTTAGGTTGTTTTCATGTCTTCACTATTGTGAACAGTGCTGCCATGAACATAGATGTGCTCTTTGAATTATAGTTTTGTCCAGGTATATTCCCTAGAGTGGGATTTCTGGATCACATGATTTTTTGTTCTATTTTCAGCTATTTGAATAGGATTGTATACAGGGGCTCTGTCATTATCTTAGAATTTGCTCGTTAGATATCTGTACTCTTACTCCTGTTGCATGTGATTCAACAGAGTCTAGAAGATGCAACTAAAGATTACATTTGACAGGGAACCAAATTTGAAAAACAGGAAAATTTTAGATTAACACTCAGATTATATTACATTATACGTAATAAGCAGTGAAAAATGTCACTCCTATCCTCGTCCCATATACCCAGTTACCTCTGTAACTTTATTCTTTGTGCTTTCAGAACTTCCTTATGCATCAGCAAGAAAAATAAACATATATTCATATTTCTAATTTTTATATAAAAGGTAATATAACAATGCAGCATGCTGCACCTATCCTTAGATGCTTTTCTTTTCAAGATTCTAGGGGATTAATTATTCTCTTTTTAAGCTTCATGATAAGGCTACCATTATTTAATTATTTATATTTATTGAAATATAGTTGATTTACAAGGTGCTAATTTCTCCTGTATAGCAAAGTGACTCCATTATACAGATATATAATTCCTTTTTTGATATTCTTTTCCATTATGGTTTGTCCCACAAGATTGGATATAGTTCCCTGGGCTGTATAGTAGGACCCTGTTTATCCGTTCTTTATGTAATACTGTGCATCTACTAACCCCGAGTTCTCAGTCCATTCCTCCTCCACTCTCCCCTCGTTGGCAACCAGCAGTCTGTTCTCAATATTTGTGAGTCTGTTTTGTAGATAGGTTCATTTGTGCCGTATTTTAGATCCTACATGTACGTAATATCATGTGGTACTTGTTTTCTCTTTCCGACTTACTTCACTTGGTATGATCATCTCTAATTGCATCCATGTTGCTGAAAATGGCATTACTTCATTCTTTTTATGCCTGAGTAGTCTTCCATTGTATGTATGTTCCATATCTTCTTTATCCATTCATCTGTCAGTGGACACTTAGGTTGTTTTCATGTCTTCACTATTGTGAACAGTGCTGCCATGAACATAGATGTGCTCTTTGAATTATAGTTTTGTCCAGGTATATTCCCTAGAGTGGGATTTCTGGATCACATGATAGTTCTATTTTCAGCTTTTGAATAGCCTCTGTATTGTTTTCATAATAATTGCACCTACTTACATTCCTACCAGTAAAGTAGGAGGATTCCTTTTTCTCCACACCATCTCCAACATTTGTAGATTGTAAGCTTTTTAATGATGGTTATTTTGACTAGTGTGAGGTGATACTTCACTATAGTTTCAATCTGCATTTCTCTGATAATTAGTAATGTTGGACATCTTTTGGTGTAACTACTGGCCATCTGAGTGTCTTCTTTAGAGAAGTGTTTATTTAGGTCTATTGCTCATTTTTTGATTGGGTTGTCCAGTGTGTTGTTGACTTGTATGAACTGTTTGTATATTTTGGGAAGTAAGTCCTCATCGGTTCATCATTTGCAAATATTTTCTTCCATGCCATAAGTTCTCTTTTCATTTTGTTTATGGTTTTCTTTACTGTCATAATGTATTTAGTTAGTGCCCTACTGATTAACATTTAGGTTATCTCCAATCTTTGGTTTTCACAAACATTTTACATAATCCTGCATTTTTTGAATATGTGCAAGTATATGTTAAAAATACATGGCTATATACAGAAACCCTGGCACAGAGTATTGCAATAATAATTTATATAATCTCCAAATTGGCCTCAATGTAGCCTGTAACATTGTACACATTTTGTTATCAAATGTTCATATTTGCAATAATCTAATAAATGGAAAAAAGTATTCATTTTTAAAATTTGCATTTCTTTTACTATGAGTAAATGAAATGGAGCATATTTTCATACACTTAAAAGTGTCTTGTATTTATTTTCCTGTAAATCCTGTCTTTATATCTTTTGTCTGTTTTTATTGGATTTTTGTCCTTTTTCTAGAATTTTTGTATATATTAGAGAAATTAACCCTCTGCATTATGAATTGCATACATTTTACTTCTGTCAACTTTTGCCTTTTGAGTCTGCACATGATGTTTTCTTATACATATTTATTTTTATGTAGTTAATTTTCTAAACCTTTTACCTCATGGGTCTAAACGGTGAATCATATTAATAGAAAGATCCTCCTTTCTCCAGGGTAACAAAGTATGTTTTCTATACATAATCACATTTGTTATATATTTTCAGCACAGCTACATGTCAAATAGCACAAAAGGTCAAATTAGAAGTATGTGCTCAGTTGCTTTAGTTGTGTCTGACTCTTTGTGACCCTATGGACTAAGGCCTACCAGACTCCTCTGCTCATGGGATTCTCTAGGCAAGAAAAGTGGGTTGAATTGCCATTTCCTCCTCTAAGAGATCTTCTCAACCCAGGGATTGAACCAGAATCTCTTGTGTCTTCTGTATTGCAAACTGATGCCTTACCACTGAGCCACAGGGGTACAATATGAAAAAGAGCCTTCACAATAGGTGGTGCTAATGGTAAAGAACCTGCTTGCCAATGCAGGAGACATAAGAGATGCAGGTTTGATCCCTGGGTTGGGAAGATGCTCTGGAGAAGGAAATAGCTACCCATTCCAGCATTCTTGCTTTGGAGAATCCCATGGAAAGAGGAGCCTAGAGGGCTGTAGTCCAACGGGTCACAAAGAGTCAGACAAAACTGAAGTGACTAAGCCTGCAGAATGTGTGCTCTATAAAGAACTGTGCCTGGTCTCCTTTCTTTTCAAAATCCAGTTTTATTCATAAGTCAGTGTTATCTAACAGTATATATAGACACAAAAGAGTAGAATATAAACCCTTGCACATACTAATAGCATTCAAGGAAATTTTGATAATTTCATGATTTATGGAATAAAAGTGCTGGTACCAAAATTAATATCCTGAAGTTCAGGTAACAATTTTCATAGTAAAATACAAAAGAGAAAAATCAATAATGAAATTATTTAGCTCATTATCCTACCTTCATCCTACCTTGAAGATTTATCAGCTTCCTATTAATTTTAGAGTTTCCAGTTACTGGGTGTTTTCACAGAAGAGTACTATTTCCTTTAAGTTTTTCTGTTTGTTTTTAGTGTAGGCTAGAAATATTCAAGACATTAGGGCTCATACCTCTCTAAGCAGCTATTTACTGGAGCTAGACTCTACCAATATTGGTTACTTTTGTGAATCTTCATGGGTCTAAACGGTGAATCATATTAATAGAAAGATCCTCCTTTCTCCAGGGTAACAAAGTATGTTTTCTATACATAATCACATTTGTTATATATTTTCAGCACAGCTACATGTCAAATAGCACAAAAGGTCAAATTAGAAGTATGTGCTCAGTTGCTTTAGTTGTGTCTGACTCTTTGTGACCCTATGGACTAAGGCCTACCAGACTCCTCTGCTCATGGGATTCTCTAGGCAAGAAAAGTGGGTTGAATTGCCATTTCCTCCTCTAAGAGATCTTCTCAACCCAGGGATTGAACCAGAATCTCTTGTGTCTTCTGTATTGCAAACTGATGCCTTACCACTGAGCCACAGGGTACAATATGAAAAAGAGCCTTCACAATAGGTGGTGCTAATGGTAAAGAACCTGCTTGCCAATGCAGGAGACATAAGAGATGCAGGTTTGATCCCTGGGTTGGGAAGATGCTCTGGAGAAGGAAATAGCTACCCATTCCAGCATTCTTGCTTTGGAGAATCCCATGGAAAGAGGAGCCTAGAGGGCTGTAGTCCAACGGGTCACAAAGAGTCAGACAAAACTGAAGTGACTAAGCCTGCAGAATGTGTGCTCTATAAAGAACTGTGCCTGGTCTCCTTTCTTTTCAAAATCCAGTTTTATTCATAAGTCAGTGTTATCTAACAGTATATATAGACACAAAAGAGTAGAATATAAACCCTTGCACATACTAATAGCATTCAAGGAAATTTTGATAATTTCATGATTTATGGAATAAAAGTGCTGGTACCAAAATTAATATCCTGAAGTTCAGGTAACAATTTTCATAGTAAAATACAAAAGAGAAAAATCAATAATGAAATTATTTAGCTCATTATCCTACCTTCATCCTACCTTGAAGATTTATCAGCTTCCTATTAATTTTAGAGTTTCCAGTTACTGGGTGTTTTCACAGAAGAGTACTATTTCCTTTAAGTTTTTCTGTTTGTTTTTAGTGTAGGCTAGAAATATTCAAGACATTAGGGCTCATACCTCTCTAAGCAGCTATTTACTGGAGCTAGACTCTACCAATATTGGTTACTTTTGTGAATCTTACACAATTTGCAATCATTGTCATTTTTAAACAGCCGTACATAGAGACTGGCACATTATTAGAGCTTCATAAATATCTGTGGAATGACTAAGTGAGCGAGTGAGTGAAAAATTAATAAACATTTAATTTTTCCCTTCTTTTTCCTTAGATATCAATTCAAACTTGCTGCTTTCACAGTTTCAAGTGAAGAAGAAACCTTCAAAACATGTCTTCATAGGTAGGAAGAAAAGTCAGGTATTATTTAATCTTACTTTCCAAACATATTAAATGATTTGTCTAACGCCCCAGAGTTATCAAAGACTTAAAGAAAAAATTCAGCTGTTACCAGTATGCTTAAATGTTTCCCCAATTAATTATCCTGAGAAGTTTAAATTGTGTCTCTTTTTAGTCATGGGCTAGATTTGTTGTCAGTCATAGAAATTTAGAGGTAGAATAATTTTTATTATAAACTTGAGCTGGAAGGAAACCAGTGAAGCTGGGCTAGATCTTAGATACTCATTTCTGTGTCAGGAACAGAACTGAAAAAATATCAACACTGAACATTTCTTCTCTAATACTTGGGCCCACATATTTTTTTTCAACCTAATTTGAGTTTCTCCCCTTCTATAACTAAAAAGTTTTCCTGGTTAGTTTGACTGCTCCATGCAATACAAAATGATGAGTTTTGGGAATTACACAAGACTAGGTCTGAAATCCAGATCCCATCACTGTTCTTAAGTGTGATAGGAACAACTACCCTAATCTGTTTGAGAGATATTAATACCTGCTTCACAGTTGTTGAGAAGGTTAAGTGATATAATACATGTCAAAAATCTAGCATAGGGCTTCCCTGGTGGTTCAGTGGGTAAAGAGTCCACCTTGCAGTGCAAGGGGCACTGGTTCGATCCCTGGCCCAGGAAGATCCCACACGCCAAGGAACAGCTGGGCCGGTGTGTCCAATTATGAGTCAGTGCTCTGGAGCACATGTGCCCAGAGCCAGTACTCTGGGAAGAGAGAGGCCACTGTGATGGGAGGCCCATACATGCCAAAGAATAAAGATGGATGAAAAAAAAACAAAAACAAAAAAATGATGACTTAGAAGCAAAAAGAAAAAAAGAAATCTAGCATAGTGCTGGCACATTCTAGGCACATCTGCTATTAAATCCCTTCCTTATTCTTTTGTTGAGTATGAAACAAATGTAGTATTTAATCCATTTGCATTTGTTTGCCTCTCACTTGTTATTGGAGCTTCTCTTACTTGTGAGCATTATTTCTCAGCTTACTGGAAGCTCCCACTTTTCAAGGGCAGAAACCACAGCACTCACATTGAACCATAAGATTTCTGAAGATAAGGTTTGTAATTTTTCTCAAAGAAAGGATGCGGCTTGTAGTACTATCAGTTGGTGAGTCTTGTCCTGTGCAAAACTCTTCTTTGACAGTAGCTCCTATGAGGGCTGTGTTAAGAAGGATTCTGAAGTTAATTGGAAAGATTCTCTGGTACACTATTGCCATTGGCACAAAGGATAAAGGTGAAGATGTTGCTCTGATCGTGAATAAGTCATCCTTGCCATGGATGCATGGGGGAAGGCCGTTATGCTAAGTTTATCTTTGAAGTCCTGTCCTTGCACCAGTAGTTAATGGAGTTCTTCATATGCAGTAGAGCTTCAGTCTGTATTTCTCGAGTGAATGGGTAAATAATGTATAAAACAAAAAGTATGTGCCTGAAAGTGATGAATCAATAAGAAAACACTAGAAAAAAGTGAATATAGATGCTTTAAAGCCATTGTCTACTAAATGGATTAGAAAAATTCAAGGGTTTTAAAGAGAAAGGAATACATGTGAAGTTTCCTTGCTGGCCTGGGAACTCCCTCATCTCGAACACAACATTAAATAATGCATTGCATAAAATGCCCTATGTGTGTGGCATTAATTCCTCCCACTATGATGCTGCATCTGTTATGTCCATTGAAAATACCTCTAGGCACATTTTCTCTATAGTAATCCTTCCAGGATACTTGCAGTGCAAGGCACTGGTTCGATCCCTGGCCCAGGAAGATCCCACACGCCAAGGAACAGCTGGGCCGGTGTGTCCAATTATGAGTCAGTGCTCTGGAGCACATGTGCCCAGAGCCAGTACTCTGGGAAGAGAGAGGCCACTGTGATGGGAGGCCCATACATGCCAAAGAATAAAGATGGATGAAAAAAAAACAAAAACAAAAAAATGATGACTTAGAAGCAAAAAGAAAAAAAGAAATCTAGCATAGTGCTGGCACATTCTAGGCACATCTGCTATTAAATCCCTTCCTTATTCTTTTGTTGAGTATGAAACAAATGTAGTATTTAATCCATTTGCATTTGTTTGCCTCTCTCTTTGTTATTGGAGCTTCTCTTACTTGTGAGCATTATTTCTCAGCTTACTGGAAGCTCCCACTTTTCAAGGGCAGAAACCACAGCACTCACATTGAACCATAAGATTTCTGAAGATAAGGTTTGTAATTTTTCTCAAAGAAAGGATGCGGCTTGTAGTACTATCAGTTGGTGAGTCTTGTCCTGTGCAAAACTCTTCTTTGACAGTAGCTCCTATGAGGGCTGTGTTAAGAAGGATTCTGAAGTTAATTGGAAAGATTCTCTGGTACACTATTGCCATTGGCACAAAGGATAAAGGTGAAGATGTTGCTCTGATCGTGAATAAGTCATCCTTGCCATGGATGCATGGGGGAAGGCCGTTATGCTAAGTTTATCTTTGAAGTCCTGTCCTTGCACCAGTAGTTAATGGAGTTCTTCATATGCAGTAGAGCTTCAGTCTGTATTTCTCGAGTGAATGGGTAAATAATGTATAAAACAAAAAGTATGTGCCTGAAAGTGATGAATCAATAAGAAAACACTAGAAAAAAGTGAATATAGATGCTTTAAAGCCATTGTCTACTAAATGGATTAGAAAAATTCAAGGGTTTTAAAGAGAAAGGAATACATGTGAAGTTTCCTTGCTGGCCTGGGAACTCCCTCTTCTCGGAACACAACATTAAATAATGCATTGCATAAAATGCCCTATGTGTGTGGCATTAATTCCTCCCACTATGATGCTGATCACTTCTGTTTGTTATGTCCAAGTTGAAATAGTACCTCTAGGCACATTTTCTCTATAGTAATCCTTCCAGGATACTCTCAACTACATCTCCTGGTACTACTTTAGTGATGGGATAATGTGTGGGGATGTAATTGGGCCATGTAAAATTTAATGACTCTCTAGAAGTGTTCTCCTAAATGAGCTATTCAGATCAGCCAATTAAGGAAGACTGGGTGGATGTTTGTTATTGAGAAGACTCTTTGTGTAAATAGGGAGAAAGGAAATGGGGGGCAGTATCAGAAAGGATTCCATAAATAGAGAGAAAGGAAACGGGGGGGAGGGGGGGGCAGTATCAGAGAAGATTCCTTTGTTCTCTTCTTGAATAGAACTTTGCTGTGTCACAATATGGATTTTTCTAGATATTTGGCACACTGAGGTTATCCAATGTAAAGAGTCTTTTTTTAAGTTGTCCTAGTGGGTGGCTTATATGAGTAGATTAGAATAAATGTGGAAAATCTTTACATGATGTTCTCTCTCTCTTTCTCCTTTCACTGTGGTACAGCCAAGAATGATGGTATACTGTTTGTGTGCCTGGGGACTTAACTTTCTGATACAACTGTTTCAGGCTAGAGTTTTGAAATTAAACTTCTATACATGTGTTGATTATCACAAAAGTACCATCTATAGGTTGAAAACAAATAACATGTATACTTGTGATTCTTTATTCTTTCAGGATTATACTTTTAAGGAGTCTATAGTCCAATTAACATGATCAGGGAAAACTTGGTTTTTGAAGTCACTTATATCCCTTTCAGGATTAAAACTTTAAACCTCAAAACATGGATGCATGGGGAAGGCCGTTATGCTAAGTTTATCTTTGAAGTCCTGTCCTTGCACCAGTAGTTAATGGAGTTCTTCATATGCAGTAGAGCTTCAGTCTGTATTTCTCGAGTGAATGGGTAAATAATGTATAAAACAAAAAGTATGTGCCTGAAAGTGATGAATCAATAAGAAAACACTAGAAAAAAGTGAATATAGATGCTTTAAAGCCATTGTCTACTAAATGGATTAGAAAAATTCAAGGGTTTTAAAGAGAAAGGAATACATGTGAAGTTTCCTTGCTGGCCTGGGAACTCCCTCTTCTCGGAACACAACATTAAATAATGCATTGCATAAAATGCCCTATGTGTGTGGCATTAATTCCTCCCACTATGATGCTGATCACTTCTGTTTGTTATGTCCAAGTTGAAATAGTACCTCTAGGCACATTTTCTCTATAGTAATCCTTCCAGGATACTCTCAACTACATCTCCTGGTACTACTTTAGTGATGGGATAATGTGTGGGGATGTAATTGGGCCATGTAAAATTTAATGACTCTCTAGAAGTGTTCTCCTAAATGAGCTATTCAGATCAGCCAATTAAGGAAGACTGGGTGGATGTTTGTTATTGAGAAGACTCTTTGTGTAAATAGGGAGAAAGGAAATGGGGGGCAGTATCAGAAAGGATTCCATAAATAGAGAGAAAGGAAACGGGGGGGAGGGGGGGGCAGTATCAGAGAAGATTCCTTTGTTCTCTTCTTGAATAGAACTTTGCTGTGTCACAATATGGATTTTTCTAGATATTTGGCACACTGAGGTTATCCAATGTAAAGAGTCTTTTTTTAAGTTGTCCTAGTGGGTGGCTTATATGAGTAGATTAGAATAAATGTGGAAAATCTTTACATGATGTTCTCTCTCTCTTTCTCCTTTCACTGTGGTACAGCCAAGAATGATGGTATACTGTTTGTGTGCCTGGGGACTTAACTTTCTGATACAACTGTTTCAGGCTAGAGTTTTGAAATTAAACTTCTATACATGTGTTGATTATCACAAAAGTACCATCTATAGGTTGAAAACAAATAACATGTATACTTGTGATTCTTTATTCTTTCAGGATTATACTTTTAAGGAGTCTATAGTCCAATTAACATGATCAGGGAAAACTTGGTTTTTGAAGTCACTTATATCGAAACACAGCTTGTTACTGGCAAAGCAGGATTGGAAATCCACATATCCTAACACCTGACAAAACTCAGTTTAGACTGTCTCTCTACCTATTACTCTGTGTGGACTTCCTCAATGCTTTTCTGAACCTGTTTCTTTATGTGTCATTACAAATGATAAAAACATTGACCATATTTCAAGATGCTACATAACTTAACAGTGTTATGTTAAATGCTTATTTTTGTGCCTAACACAAATCAATCACTCAACAAATAATGGTAGCTATTGTGATTTTATCATTGTTATTCTCTGTCTAGTAAGAGTAAAATGTTAGCAGTTGTATAGGATTTTTCTTTCAGGATTATATTTTGAAGCAATAATTAACATTTTCAAAGTTAGGTAAGAGTCATAAAAATGTTATGGTAGCCAGCCTCCAGGATGCTCCCGAATGAACCCAGCCTATTTTTTTTTTTTTTTAAAGATTTACTTATTTATTTTGGGGGTGGGTGGGGTGGGGAGGGAGGGGAGCTTGGTCTTTTGTTTCTCTCTGTTCATCCGTCTTTGCTCTTTGGCTCCTGTGGGCCTCCCACCGCGGTGGCGTCCGCTGTCGCAGAGCACCGGCTCTGGGCGCATGTGCTCCAGAGCTCCGGCTCGACAACTGGACACACCAGTCCAGCCGCTCCGCAGCACGCGGGATCCTCCCAGGCCAGGGCTTGAACCAGCGCCCCCTGCACTGCAAAGCGGCATCCCCACCCACTGGACCACCAGGGGAAGCCCGAACCCAGCCTATTGATAGTCACAGCCATAAGTAATCTCCTCCCTCACGTTACTCTGTGTGACCCCCACAATACAGCAAAAGTGATGGTTTGTGTGGTATGTGGGCTAATGACTCCTGAAATACATCTACATCCTAATCTCCATATCACAAACCTGTAAACTGTTCTGAATAAAGCACCTTATATGAAAAAAGGGACTTTGCAGAGATGATTAATTCAAAGAAACTTGGTATGGGAAGATGATCTGGATGGGTCCATGTAATCAGAAAGATTCTCAGAAGATAGAAGAGAAAGTCAGAGAGATTTGAAGACGACTTTGAAGACAGAGAAAGGGCAGTGGGCTGAGGAACGCAGGTGACCTCTAGAAGCTGGAATAAGACAAGGAAGTAGATCCTCCTCTGAAAGGAATACAGACCTATCAACACTTTGAGTTTAGCTCAAAGAACCTCATTTTGAACTTCTGATCTCCAGAACTGTAACATCATAAATTTTTGTGTTGTTTAGGTCACTAACTACAACCACAATAGGAAACTAATGCAGTTATGTCCCTTCCAAGATTAGGTCATAAAGGACTGTGGCTTCTTCTGCCTTGGGTTCCTTCTGTCTGTCTTTTGCATGACTCAATCTGGGGGAGGTTAGTACAGGGACATAGGGCACCCCGGCAGCCTCAGGAGAGGCCCACATGGCAAGAAACTGAAACCTACCCACAAACAGGAGGACTCAGGAGCAGAGTCTCGAGTCAAACCTCAGATGACGGCAGCCCCAGCGGACAGCTGCACGAGAGACTCTGGGTCAGAACCACCCAGTTCAACCACTCCTATCTTTCTAGTCTGCAGAAACTGTGAATAATAAATGTTTGTTACTTGAAGCTGCCAAGTTTCAGGGTAATTTTTAGTGCAATGGATAACTAATACAATATCCTATGTCGTTTCCTCCTGGACACAATCAAATTGCCTTGTGTGACCAGTAGACTACTGCACATGTGGTGGCATGAGACTTCTGAAGACAGGTTCTAAAAACCAGTGCACCTTCTTTAAAGCTTGGGGAGTCGACTCTGGGGAAAGACGGGTTGGGTCATGAGGATCCTCGCGCAGCCCCTGGAGAAACCAACTCTCCCATACCACCTTGCCACCGTGTGAGAGTCCCCTTGGAAGCATATCCTCCAGCTCAAGTCTGGCTTTCAGTGATTCCAACCCTTGTGCCAAAGTCTGTGATCTGAGGCCTCAGACATTACAGAGCAAAAACCAAACATGCCACCTGTGCCCTCACTGAATTCTGGACCCAAAGATGCTGTAAGATAGGGAATGTTGTTTTAACCCACTTTTGTTACGTAGCAATCAATACGTAGTACACATATATTAAATATTTAATATCTTCCCACTGTACTTTGGGCTTCCCTGGTGGCTCAGATGGTAAAGCATCTCCCTGCCATACAGGAGACCTGGGTTTGATCCCTGAGTCAGAAAGATCCCCTGGAAAAAGAAATGGCTACCCACTCTGGTATTGTTGTCTGGAAAATTCCATGGAGGAGTCTGGCAGGCTGCAGGCCATGGGGTCGCAAAGAGTTGGACATCACCGAGCAATTAACACTGTCACTTTTTCACTGCACTTTAGAAAAATACATTTTCACCTTTTTAATGTAAGCATACATGTTTTTTCAAAATGTCAATTCAGGTGTGCAAGCAACTATTTTCACACTCCTTTTCCTATGACCATGATCTTTGTTGATATTGTGTAAGGTAGATATCAGTATTGCCAATGTGTAGCTGACTTATCCTATGAACCATTTTCGTCTTTCCTTCCCTGCCTTCATTTGTCACTGTTCGTGCCTTCTTAGTGGTATAAAGTGTGATAACAATTAAGAGCACTGGTTCTGGAGATGGACATCTTAACTTCAATTCCAGCTTGATCACTTATTAACTGTAAGTACTGGGCACATTACTTAGCCTTTCTTTGTCTTACTTTTCTGATCTGTGAATAAAATAAGAATGCTAGTATTAACCCCAGTGGGATGTTGTGGTAGTAACTTAAGTGCAGCTTTTTGTGGACACAATCAAATTGCCTTGTGTGACCAGTAGACTACTGCACATGTGGTGGCATGAGACTTCTGAAGACAGGTTCTAAAAACCAGTGCACCTTCTTTAAAGCTTGGGAGTCGACTCTGGGGAAAGACGGTTGGGTCATGAGGATCCTCGCAGCCCCTGGAGAAACCAACTCTCCCATACCACCTTGCCACCGTGTGAGAGTCCCCTTGGAAGCATATCCTCCAGCTCAAGTCTGGCTTTCAGTGATTCCAACCCTTGTGCCAAAGTCTGTGATCTGAGGCCTCAGACATTACAGAGCAAAAACCAAACATGCCACCTGTGCCCTCACTGAATTCTGGACCCAAAGATGCTGTAAGATAGGGAATGTTGTTTTAACCCACTTTTGTTACGTAGCAATCAATACGTAGTACACATATATTAAATATTTAATATCTTCCCACTGTACTTTGGGCTTCCCTGGTGGCTCAGATGGTAAAGCATCTCCCTGCCATACAGGAGACCTGGGTTTGATCCCTGAGTCAGAAAGATCCCCTGGAAAAAGAAATGGCTACCCACTCTGGTATTGTTGTCTGGAAAATTCCATGGAGGAGTCTGGCAGGCTGCAGGCCATGGGGTCGCAAAGAGTTGGACATCACCGAGCAATTAACACTGTCACTTTTTCACTGCACTTTAGAAAAATACATTTTCACCTTTTTAATGTAAGCATACATGTTTTTTCAAAATGTCAATTCAGGTGTGCAAGCAACTATTTTCACACTCCTTTTCCTATGACCATGATCTTTGTTGATATTGTGTAAGGTAGATATCAGTATTGCCAATGTGTAGCTGACTTATCCTATGAACCATTTTCGTCTTTCCTTCCCTGCCTTCATTTGTCACTGTTCGTGCCTTCTTAGTGGTATAAAGTGTGATAACAATTAAGAGCACTGGTTCTGGAGATGGACATCTTAACTTCAATTCCAGCTTGATCACTTATTAACTGTAAGTACTGGGCACATTACTTAGCCTTTCTTTGTCTTACTTTTCTGATCTGTGAATAAAATAAGAATGCTAGTATTAACCCCAGTGGGATGTTGTGGTAGACTAAATAAAATTATATTCATTAAATGCTTAGAATGCTGGGAAACAACAATTATTACTTATCATTATTTTCCCTGTGTTTCGCCTTCCCACACTATTAGTCAGCTCAGCTACCGTAACAAAATATCACAGACTGGATGGCTTAAACAAGAGACATTTATTTCTCACAGTTCTGGAGGCTGGAAGTCTAAGATCATGGTGCCAGTGGGGTAGGTTTCATTCCGGGGTGTCTTACCTTGGAAGCAGCTGGTCTTGTGTGGACTCACATGACCTCTTCTTGGTGCACAGGGTGGGGAGAGAAAGTGATCGATGCCTGATATTTCTCCTTATGATGACAGTCCTATGAAAGCACCACCCTTATGACCTTATTTAACCTTAATTAGTTTCTTAGAGGTCTTATCCCCAAATACAGATGCACTGGGGTTAGAGTCTCAACATATGGATTTTAGGGGGGCACACAAACATTCAAATATCACAATTCCTCCCCAGTCTCAAACTCAGTTTCTTCTTTTACCCTCATCGCCTATACCTAAAGTCAAAATTAATCTACGAAATGGCTAGAAACTCTCAGTAAACGCCATGCAGGCCAAAATGTCTGATGTAATAGAATCCTAGGTGTTTCACAGTTTCTACCTTTTGTTGAAAGATGTCCTCTGGGTTGGTCATGAGCTTGTGTCCAGTTAGTAATGAAGAAGAGTTTGTAACTGTTAGGTTTATGGGCTATTAAAGGGTTAATATGGCAGTTGTAAACTCTCCGGCCCTAAAGGGTCAGCATCATAGGGCTGGTTGCTGATCTGCTGGCGCCTGGGAGTCTCTCAAGGCCGGCGATAAAGAGTTCACCCTGGCCATAAAGATTCTCCACTACATCTGGAAAGTGACAAGAACTGCACACCCCACAGACAACTCAAGGACAGCAGACTCATCACTAATTTCCTGCTTAGTTTAGACAAAGACTTTGTTTCTGCGCCTGCTCTGAGAAACTCCCTCCCCTTTCTTTCTTTCCCCTTCTCCTCCCAAATAAAACCTCCTCGTCCCATCTCTGGAGCGCGACTTCACTGACCCACCTCTTGGACCTGTGGATCTCGCCGGGGAACTCTTCCCAAATAGGCTCTTTCCCTAACAACTTGCTGTCCATAGTGTCTTTGCGATTCTTACAGTAACACTTACCTATTCTGTAAACAGTGCTGCCTAAAACACTACCCCAAAACACAGTGACTACAAATAATAAGTGTGTATTGTTCATACAGCTGGAATCAGGTGCTACTCAGAGATTTAGGTTGTGTGATTCTCCTGGCCTCAACTGGCCTCTCATTTCCGTCTGGGAGTAGACTGGCTACTGACTGGGGTGTCATTTTTCTGGGTTTTATCTGGCTGAGGCAACTTGTGTCTCTGGGTCTCATTTTCTGTGTCTCTCACGTCCTCCTAGTAGGCTTCCCCAGACATGTTGTTCTGTGAGGTGCAGAGATGAGCCCGTCCCCAGTCCTGGAAACAGACAACAAAAGGAAACACTGGGGGTATATTGTGAGGAATGAGGCATTAAAGTCTTTTTACAGCCTACTCCACCAAAGAGCATTTTACCACCTCTACCTCTCTGCTCCTTTTTTTTTTTTTTTAAAAAAAAAAAAAAACCACCCATAAGTTTAAATTACAGAGGCTATGTGATTATAAATGGTGTATGTTGTTAGAAAAAGTTTTATGTAATTCACCAATTGCCTTTTGAGCACATGGACCATATTTCTGTAAATAAGACCATGGTGGCTATAAAAGAAAAGTGTTTCTTCATAAGGGTAATGTGAATTTTGGTTCTTTTTAGTTTTAGTGGGTTTGTTTTGTTAGGAAACATATTTAGACAAAGTTCTGTAAATAACTGAACTTCATTTCTTGCTGTGTTCCTCAAACTGAAAAACTTTTTTTCTGTGTGCTATATATCACACAGAAAAGAGCATACGAATATACATTAAAAGGCTGAAAAGTGTCAATTTTAATGTATTATTAATACATTATAATTATCTTACAGTTTAACTGAGTACCCAGTTATGGCCAATAATGAAGAAATTTGATTTAGGAAATTAAACTGTGATGTGCTGCCACCTAGTGTACTGTGACTGTAAGCATTCTTATCTCATCTCTAGAATTCTAACCAAAAAAAAAAATACTGCAGTGAGGAGATACTTTGTCTTTTCAAAGGCAGAGTTTCTTAATGCTTTTATGGGCTTTTATGCCTTTGGACCTCCTTTTCAGAATAATGTTTTTAAATTATGAAATAAAATACTAGGATTAGAAACTATAGTGAAATATAGTTACCAAAAGACTTAATGACCTAGTGTGTATTGTTCATACAGCTGGAATCAGGTGCTACTCAGAGATTTAGGTTGTGTGATTCTCCTGGCCTCAACTGGCCTCTCATTTCCGTCTGGGAGTAGACTGGCTACTGACTGGGGTGTCATTTTTCTGGGTTTTATCTGGCTGGGGCAACTTGTGTCTCTGGGTCTCATTTTCTGTGTCTCTCACGTCCTCCTAGTAGGCTTCCCCAGACATGTTGTTCTGTGAGGTGCAGAGATGAGCCCGTCCCCAGTCCTGGAAACAGACAACAAAAGGAAACACTGGGGGTATATTGTGAGGAATGAGGCATTAAAGTCTTTTTACAGCCTACTCCACCAAAGAGCATTTTACCACCTCTACCTCTCTGCTCCTTTTTTTTTTTTTTTAAAAAAAAAAAAAACCACCCATAAGTTTAAATTACAGAGGCTATGTGATTATAAATGGTGTATGTTGTTAGAAAAAGTTTTAT
Organism: Tragulus kanchil; assembly: GCA_022376925.1. Classification (NCBI taxonomy): domain Eukaryota; kingdom Metazoa; phylum Chordata; class Mammalia; order Artiodactyla; family Tragulidae; genus Tragulus; species Tragulus kanchil. The sequence goes on from JAIOJX010000025.1 coordinate 93,575,184, forward strand.
GTAATTCACCAATTGCCTTTTGAGCACATGGACCATATTTCTGTAAATAAGACCATGGTGGCTATAAAAGAAAAGTGTTTCTTCATAAGGGTAATGTGAATTTTGGTTCTTTTTAGTTTTAGTGGGTTTGTTTTGTTAGGAAACATATTTAGACAAAGTTCTGTAAATAACTGAACTTCATTTCTTGCTGTGTTCCTCAAACTGAAAAACTTTTTTTCTGTGTGCTATATATCACACAGAAAAGAGCATACGAATATACATTAAAAGGCTGAAAAGTGTCAATTTTAATGTATTATTAATACATTATAATTATCTTACAGTTTAACTGAGTACCCAGTTATGGCCAATAATGAAGGAATTTGATTTAGGGAAATTAAACTGTGATGTGCTGCCACCTCGTGTACTGTGACTGTAAGCATTCTTATCTCATCTCTAGAATTCTAACCAAAAAAAAAAATACTGCAGTGAGGAGATACTTTGTCTTTTCAAAGGCAGAGTTTCTTAATGCTTTTTATGGGCTTTTTATGCCTTTGGACCTCCTTTTCAGAATAATGTTTTTAAATTATGAAATAAAATACTAGGATTAGAAACTATAGTGAAATATAGTTACCAAAAGACTTAAAATGACAAATGTGTACTAGTGTGTATGATTCTCCATTAATATGTTAAGTAACCAATATAGTGGCCAGTCTAATAACTAACTGTGATCTCAAATTAGTAAATAGTGTAAACATATTTGAGATATTGACAACATGTGATACGATTTGAAAACTGGTATCACAAGCTGTTGCTATTATGGCTCGTTGCCTTATTCAGACTTGAAGGAAATGCTAAACTACAGCTAAAATTTATTAGAAAAAAATTGTTATTTTTTCCTAAGTTGACAGACCACTTGAGTCTAAGCCAGGGGCCACTTGGAATCCAGAGACCTTAAATTAATGATTATATTTGATCATTAAACAAGGAAGTATTAGACATGAAAATTTCTAAAAAAATTTTCATTAAGATTCCATAAGTCTAAAGAAGTCTTTGGATAAGGTATTTTTAAAGAACAAAATACTTTTTGTCCAATAAATGTTATCTTTCTATGTCATGTTATAATGAACATTTATATGATAAATTCTAATACTTTTGTGCATGCACATGTGCATGCTCAGTTGTGTCTGACTTTTTTGTGACCCTTTGGACTAAAGCCCACCAGATTCTTCTGTTCATGGTATTTTTCAGGCATTTGGGTTGCCATTTCTTTCTTCAGGGGATCCTCCTGACTCAGGAATCAAAGCCACATCTCCTGCATTATAGGCAGATTCTTTACCTATAGGTCTTTAAAATATATGCTTAAGTTGTCTTGTTTTTTTTTTTTTTTCCAGTGACAATTCTGTTTTCCCTTCATTCTTTTTTTTTTTAAATTGGGGTCTATTTGTTTCACAATGTTGCATTAGCTTCAGGTGTACAGCAAAGTTATTGTTACACGTTTTTACAGAGTTTTCTTGTTTACAGGTAGACATAATCCCCAAACAGTCATAGGTATATCCCTGACACCTCCCACCTGAGCCCCTGCTCCCTTTTCTCTCTTTTCACTCCCCCAGGTTGATGCTTAGTCCCCATGTAGCTTCCTTTAGTCTTGCAGCTTAATCACAGTGGTTATCTCTATTACATATGATAGTATCGATTTCCTTGTTGCTCTTTCCATACCTCTTGCCCGATCTTCCCTCCCATCAATGTCCACAGGTCTATTCTCTATGTCTATTTCTCCATCGCTGCTCTGAGTGTGTATTTATCAGTACCATCTTACTAGATTCCATATACATGAGTTAGTATACTGTATTTGTCCTTTTCTTTTTGACTTATTTCACTTTGTATAATAGGTTCTAGATTCATCCATCTCATTAGGACTGATTCTTCTGCATTTCTTTTTATAGCCGAGAAATATTCCATTGTTAAATATATGCTTAAGTTTTATTTGACTAGATTACCTGGATTCCAAGACTTTTCTTTAATTGATTCAATGATCTTATACATTTCTCTCCTTTGCCTCCCTCTCTTTCCTTCCTCTATTCCTTCCTTTCTTATTTTTCTTTTAATTTTGGCCTCTTTTAGTGTTTTTATTTATTTATTTATTTTCATCCATCTTTATTCTTTGGCCTGTGTGGGCCTCCCACCAGAGTGGCCTCCCTCAGTGCAGAGCACCGGCTCTGGGTGCACGTGCTCCAGAGTGCTGGCTCGCAATTGGGCACTTGGGTCCGGCCACTCTGCGGCATGTGGAATCCTCCCCGGCAAGGCAGACTCTACCCACTGGACCACCAAGGAAGCCCGCCTTCTTTTTTTTTGCTACCTTCCTTCCTTTTTTCTTCTCTTAATTTTCCCCTGCTCCCTTGTTCCTCTCCCCCTCTTCCTCTCTCTCTTTCTCTCTCCTCTTTATTTTATTTTTCCTTCAACAAATATTTAATAAGAGACGAACATGTGCTAAGAACTGTGTGTGCTAAGCAGTGTGGGTGGTGATGATCTCAGGGACTTCACAGTTAATCATAATAAAGCATGACCCAGAGGCAGATTGACCGCACATCTAAAGAAGCTTAGGTTTATGTGCACTGCCACGCTCCTCTATATCCACAGGGTCTGCGTCGGTAGATTGAACTCAGAGCAGATTGAAAATATTCAGGAGAAAAATTTTTTTCAGAAAAAACACAACTTGAATTTTCCATACTCTGTCAACTAATTACATAGTATTGGCATTCTGTTTATGAGTATTTACATTTATATTTCATTAGGTGTTATAAGTAATCTGGAGATAGTTTATTAAAATATACAGGAGGATGTATGCAGGTTATATGCAAATACTATACCATGTTATATCAAGAACTTGAGCGACTGTGGATTGTGGCATCTGCCAGAGGTTCTATAAGTTACCCCCTCAGATACAGAAGGATGGTTGTACTTCTCTTTCATGATTCCAAAGAGACATGGAAGTAATTCTACATGTTGCTATAGTTTTATAAAGTTTACAACATGAAAAATTTAAACCGTAATCAGTTAAGACCACTGTCTCTTTGAATTCTTGCTTCTCCTCATGTTCTTTGATTGAGGGTGCTAGGCATTTTGAGATCCTGCTAAACAGAAGCTGAGTAAGGGATACATTGAGATTGGGTTTAGTGAGACATATTTATGTGGTTCATACTCAAGTACAAGGAAGTTTCCCAACTTCAAAGATAGTTGGAAAAAACACCTAAGAATTTTATCTTGTCAAAAATACCTAAGAATTGTATCTAGTCATTTTCTTCTATTAAGTTAGCTTTTGCCTACTTATGAAGAAGCCTACATATAATTTGTAACTTAAACCCACAAGAAGGAGGTAGCCAAGTCTGTTTGGATATGAAGGTAAACATTACATAGGCCTTTGCTCACCAAGATAAAGTCACCTGAGAAGTGATACTTACCTGGTTTTGCCCAATAGAAGCACCAGACTCAAGTAGAATAGTCAGAATCTACTATTTAGTGTCTCTCTTGGTAAATACCTAAAACAGTTTTTGGTTGTTTAACACATGGTTCTATGAAGTTACCCAAAGATTGTTTCCTATGACCAAAATACCACTTCCTAAGGAGACCGCTGCCTTTGCACTGTGTCAGCTTGGCTGGGCTGAACTCTTATTTCCTAGATCTCTTTCCTCTGTGTCTCTAGTTAGGTCCACAAGAGATTTGTACATGGGATTTGAAGGATGGAGGTGAAGCTGCAGCCAATTTTGTAACTCACACATGTCATTTATCTGCTTACTTAACGGAGAGCAGCCACACCAGCTTTCACAGGACCATCGTCACTACTTCTGGCTCCTGGGCCTGGACTGTTTTTATAATAGCTACATGATGAAGACCCCCAGCTTCTGTAAGAAGCCCATCCTCTCAACGTCAGACATAAAACTAACACAGGTTTTAGTCTTTCCTTCTGAGCTCCAGCTCATGCTCATGGGCCCAGCTTGTTCTCTCGCTCTCCGACTTACCATCCATCTCCTCCTGGACACCTGCCCCGAGGACTGAAACTCCAGCATCAGATACAAGAATGATAGCTTTATAGAAACTGTCTGCCCCACTCCCACAGTGACATGCGAATCCAATCCCTATCACAAATATCCAGTTGTCATAGATGTATTTCCTAATGGTTCTGACTGAACCCTGACTGATACAAGGGCATATACATATTTACAGAAATATACTATGAAACTAGTTAACTCCCAATCTTTCTAACTGTATGAGGAAAAATAACTCTTGGTTACTTTTAGATGTTACCAAATACCTGGATATATCAATATTTGATAGGCTATCTAAAAATTAAAATGTTACTACTATTTCTTGCCCTCTGCAACAGTGTTATCCAGTAGAACTTTCTGCAATAGTGGCAGAAATTTCTTGAAGTTATGAACTTGAAATATGGCCAGTGCAGCTATGGATATGTGACAATATGTAGGCATTTCCATAGGTATAATCTATATTATAAATTTGTGTCTTTTAAAAATGCTACAGACAAAGCTCTATCAGTTTCCTTCCTCTGAAAGTTGGCTTTTGAAACTTGAACTCACTATAGGTATAAAGGGAACATATATCATCTGAGAACAAATATTGATAAGATAATATTTTCTTGCCCAAATGGTTTTGGAGTTGGGTAACATCTTTGATTTGGGGGTGTTATTAATAACCTTCAAGATGTTTTCCATTCATTCATTATATGTCCTGTTCTATTTTTTATACTTTTTTAAATTTAAAGAATCTAATAAAATGGGATAAAAGATAAGCCTGTCAGACCAATGTCTCCTACATCATAAGTTCATAGTAGTTTTTCAAGAAAGTTTATGGCTATGAGTAGAGAGCCATATGGGGATACCCTGATGCCGTAGCAGTAAAGAATCTGCCTGCCAATGCAGGAGACATTGGTTTGGGTCAGAAAGATCCCATGGAAAAGGACATGGCAACTCATTCCAGTATTCTTGCCTAGAAAAATCCAATGGACAGACAAGCCTGGCAGGCAATAGTCTGTGGGGCTGCAAAAGAGCCAGACATGACTTAGTGACTAAACAACAACTGAGTGCCATTTTATGCAGTATGAACATACTATTGTAAAATGAACATACTATTGTTAACCAATAATCTTCATTTAGTATCTCCCTGAAAAAAAATTTCCCTGAGATTATAGAATCATTCTGTCAAAAGAACACTTTTGTATATAGCTGTTTACTAAACACATATTGAGCTCTGAAGTGTTGTTTTCATGTGGGGAAGGGGGTTTTTGCTCTTCAAAACAGACAACAGAAAAATAAATCTATAAAAGGACTAAATTCTTTCTAACTGTATGTGGAAAAATAACTCTTGGTTACTTTTAGATGTTACCAAATACCTGGATATATCAATATTTGATAGGCTATCTAAAAATTAAAATGTTACTACTATTTCTTGCCCTCTGCAACAGTGTTATCCAGTAGAACTTTCTGCAATAGTGGCAGAAATTTCTTGAAGTTATGAACTTGAAATATGGCCAGTGCAGCTATGGATATGTGACAATATGTAGGCATTTCCATAGGTATAATCTATATTATAAATTTGTGTCTTTTAAAAATGCTACAGACAAAGCTCTATCAGTTTCCTTCCTCTGAAAGTTGGCTTTTGAAACTTGAACTCACTATAGGTATAAAGGGAACATATATCATCTGAGAACAAATATTGATAAGATAATATTTTCTTGCCCAAATGGTTTTGGAGTTGGGTAACATCTTTGATTTGGGGGTGTTATTAATAACCTTCAAGATGTTTTCCATTCATTCATTATATGTCCTGTTCTATTTTTTATACTTTTTTAAATTTAAAGAATCTAATAAAATGGGATAAAAGATAAGCCTGTCAGACCAATGTCTCCTACATCATAAGTTCATAGTAGTTTTTCAAGAAAGTTTATGGCTATGAGTAGAGAGCCATATGGGGATACCCTGATGCCGTAGCAGTAAAGAATCTGCCTGCCAATGCAGGAGACATTGGTTTGGGTCAGAAAGATCCCATGGAAAAGGACATGGCAACTCATTCCAGTATTCTTGCCTAGAAAAATCCAATGGACAGACAAGCCTGGCAGGCAATAGTCTGTGGGGCTGCAAAAGAGCCAGACATGACTTAGTGACTAAACAACAACTGAGTGCCATTTTATGCAGTATGAACATACTATTGTAAAATGAACATACTATTGTTAACCAATAATCTTCATTTAGTATCTCCCTGAAAAAAAATTTCCCTGAGATTATAGAATCATTCTGTCAAAAGAACACTTTTGTATATAGCTGTTTACTAAACACATATTGAGCTCTGAAGTGTTGTTTTCATGTGGGGGAAGGGGGTTTTTGCTCTTCAAAAACAGACAACAGAAAAAATAAATCTATAAAAAGGACTAATTCATTCCGTATTCCTGGGTTGAATACATACAGAAAACACTCAAAGATAGTAAGAAGGTTTCTTTTTTTTTTTTTTTTTAAAGATTTATTTATTTATTTATTTGAGGAGGGTTAGGTGGGGAGGGAGGGGAGCAGGCGGGCCACTTCTATTGGTCTTTCATTTCTCTATTTTCATCCATCTTTGTTCTTTGGCCCATGTGGGCCTCCCATCGCGGTGGCCTCTGTTGTCACAGAGCACCGGCTCTGGGCGCATGCGCTCCAGAGCTCCGGTTCGGTAATTTTACACATGGGTCCAGCCGCTCCGCGGCAAGTGGGATCTTCCCAGGCCAGGGATCAAACTGGCGCCCCTTGCACTGCAAGGCGGTGTCCTTACCCACTGGACCACCAGGGAAGCCCAGTAAGAAGGTTTCAATTGGTAAAGTTTATAAGAGAGGACTGTAAAGTTGATTATATATCTCAAGTTTTATCATGTATGTGTTACGTACTTGCATTTATTAAGGCATCCAAAAGACAAACGGCAAGTGTACATTTTTTAAAAAGAGTTTACATTCAGAAATAGGATTAATTTAAACCAAGGATCTCAAAAGAATTAGCTAACTAACTAGACTCACAATGACTAAATTTAAAGTCACATTTACAAAGCATTTCATCTGTTATTTAACCTCAGAGTTTTTTTTTAAATGAAATGAGATCCACTTTTCAAAAGCACTGAGTAATACTGAGTAATACTACAAGTGTGAAAGCAATTTGAAATTCAAAGTAATTGCATGATAAAAAAAATACAGAAAATGAAATTTGTTCTTTACAAAATATTCAAGATCTATGTTCATATTCTATGTTTTTGAGAATCTGCTATGCATTTGTTTATACTGCCTGGCTTTAGATATAGGCTCATCACTTATTAGTATTCTTGGGAAGATTCTGTGCTTCAGTTTTTCTATCAGTAAAACTGTAGATAATCACTATCATGACTTTTGTATATAGCTGTTTACTAAACACATATTGAGCTCTGAAGTGTTGTTTTCATGTGGGGAAGGGGTTTTGCTCTTCAAAACAGACAACAGAAAAAATAAATCTATAAAAAGGACTAATTCATTCCGTATTCCTGGGTTGAATACATACAGAAAACACTCAAAGATAGTAAGAAGGTTTCTTTTTTTTTTTTTTTTTAAAGATTTATTTATTTATTTATTTGAGGAGGGTTAGGTGGGGAGGGAGGGGAGCAGGCGGGCCACTTCTATTGGTCTTTCATTTCTCTATTTTCATCCATCTTTGTTCTTTGGCCCATGTGGGCCTCCCATCGCGGTGGCCTCTGTTGTCACAGAGCACCGGCTCTGGGCGCATGCGCTCCAGAGCTCCGGTTCGGTAATTTTACACATGGGTCCAGCCGCTCCGCGGCAAGTGGGATCTTCCCAGGCCAGGGATCAAACTGGCGCCCCTTGCACTGCAAGGCGGTGTCCTTACCCACTGGACCACCAGGGAAGCCCAGTAAGAAGGTTTCAATTGGTAAAGTTTATAAGAGAGGACTGTAAAGTTGATTATATATCTCAAGTTTTATCATGTATGTGTTACGTACTTGCATTTATTAAGGCATCCAAAAGACAAACGGCAAGTGTACATTTTTTTTAAAAAAAAGAGTTTACATTCAGAGATAGGATTAATTTAAACCAAGGATCTCAAAAGAATTAGCTAACTAACTAGACTCACAATGACTAAATTTAAAGTCACATTTACAAAGCATTTCATCTGTTATTTAACCTCAGAGTTTTTTTTTAAATGAAATGAGATCCACTTTTCAAAAGCACTGAGTAATACTGAGTAATACTACAAGTGTGAAAGCAATTTGAAATTCAAAGTAATTGCATGATAAAAAAAATACAGAAAATGAAATTTGTTCTTTACAAAATATTCAAGATCTATGTTCATATTCTATGTTTTTGAGAATCTGCTATGCATTTGTTTATACTGCCTGGCTTTAGATATAGGCTCATCACTTATTAGTATTCTTGGGAAGATTCTGTGCTTCAGTTTCTCTATCAGTAAAACTGTAGATAATCACTATCATGACTTTTTATATAAAAAGCCTTTTTATATAAAAAGAACATTAAGAACTCAATAAATATTAGTCTCAATAAAGGAAAAGTTATCTAAAAGGAGTGCTTTTTACTGAAATTCCACATATTCAGGTCTCTCATCTTTAGTTTATTTCTTAAAATGTAAATCTTGATAATATAACCATCAAATACGCTTTTTATTATCTTTCAAGTATAAGCTATAGAAAGATGAATCAGGACAGTTGTAAGCCTGCAGAAAGAGCAATGGTTAAGAAATTGCAATTGAGTCAAACTAAAGTTCTACATATTACCTTATAAATATCTAAGAATATATGCAAAAATATATGAATAGTGAACTTAACAGCAGATTACTTAAAAGTAATCTTTTGCTAGGGAAACATAGAAGCAGTTGTTAATATTATGATATTACAACTTAAAGCTGCTAGTGAGATTCTCATGAAACATTTGAACCTTTTTAAAAATATCAGAAATAACAGAAGGAGGAAAGAAGGCAATCTGTATTCTATTCCAAAATTCTAGTAGGAGATGAGTCACAGGAGGGAGAATTAATAGTGACAGCTGGAACAAAAAAGAAAAGTAAGCAGATCAAATCCCTAAGGCCTGAAAGAAGAAAGGATTATACTGAAACTGACCTCAGTGAAGAGGATGACCCAAGTGCTTAACCAACAGGAAGGCCCATATGCTACCTAAGAGCAGGGAGACGGGAGAGATGCCCAGTCAGGGATTCTATCAACCCTCTGATTAGAGAATGAATGGAAATGTTCCTGGAGTTATATCCAAGTGTAAATCTTGGCCAGTCATTTGCTAGCAATGCAACATTAAGCAAGTTGTTGAAACTCTTTTTCATTTTTAATGAAGAAATATTTCCAGCTTTTACAGTTTTACTGCATTAAAAAATACAGAAAATGAAATTTGTTCTTTACAAAATATTCAAGATCTATGTTCATATTCTATGTTTTTGAGAATCTGCTATGCATTTGTTTATACTGCCTGGCTTTAGATATAGGCTCATCACTTATTAGTATTCTTGGGAAGATTCTGTGCTTCAGTTTCTCTATCAGTAAAACTGTAGATAATCACTATCATGACTTTTTATATAAAAAGCCTTTTTATATAAAAAGAACATTAAGAACTCAATAAATATTAGTCTCAATAAAGGAAAAGTTATCTAAAAGGAGTGCTTTTTACTGAAATTCCACATATTCAGGTCTCTCATCTTTAGTTTATTTCTTAAAATGTAAATCTTGATAATATAACCATCAAACGCTTTTATTATCTTTCAAGTATAAGCTATAGAAAGATGAATCAGGACAGTTGTAAGCCTGCAGAAAGAGCAATGGTTAAGAAATTGCAATTGAGTCAAACTAAAGTTCTACATATTACCTTATAAATATCTAAGAATATATGCAAAAATATATGAATAGTGAACTTAACAGCAGATTACTTAAAAGTAATCCTCTGCTAGGGAAACATAGAAGCAGTTGTTAATATTATGATATTACAACTTAAAGCTGCTAGTGAGATTCTCATGAAACATTTGAACCTTTTTAAAAATATCAGAAATAACAGAAGGAGGAAAGAAGGCAATCTGTATTCTATTCCAAAATTCTAGTAGGAGATGAGTCACAGGAGGGAGAATTAATAGTGACAGCTGGAACAAAAAAGAAAAGTAAGCAGATCAAATCCCTAAGGCCTGAAAGAAGAAAGGATTATACTGAAACTGACCTCAGTGAAGAGGATGACCCAAGTGCTTAACCAACAGGAAGGCCCATATGCTACCTAAGAGCAGGGAGACGGGAGAGATGCCCAGTCAGGGATTCTATCAACCCTCTGATTAGAGAATGAATGGAAATGTTCCTGGAGTTATATCCAAGTGTAAATCTTGGCCAGTCATTTGCTAGCAATGCAACATTAAGCAAGTTGTTGAAACTCTTTTTCATTTTCATTTCTGTAAGATGAAGAAGATAATATTTCCAGCTTTTTACAGTTTTACTGCATTAAAAAAGACAGTATCTGTAAAGTGATTCGCATGATTTCTGGCTGAAAGTAACTGATAATATTATTTGAAGGTGAAGAGAGATCCCTAAGTAACTGTAGCTTCCTAGACATTAAACTAGATTGAGTCTTTTAAGCTATGTGAATTGACTAATAGTTCTACACAAAATTATTTATGAAAGATATTATGGCTTTTTTCTTTTTTTGATCTTGGGAGTTTTTCTTAGATTCCGTTATATTTTGGTTTGATGGTCTTTCTCATGACCTCTTCACCCATTGCTTCAAAAGTCAGCTATAATGGGATATGAGGTCAGACTAAAAACGTCTCTGTGCTTCAGAAAGTCTGGACTAGTCTTGATACCTCTTTTAGAAATGTTTAGAAAGCCACCCTAAGGAAAGCCTTTGCCTTTAGCAAACAATGTAAACTTTACATACACTGACTTCAAGGTGTTAACACGTATCATAAAGAAAGGGAAGGCAAATATAACCATGTTCTATGTAACTAATAATATGTTGAGCTGGTTATTTTAAAATATGATAAGAATTATCATTGAGGTAAAACAGTTCTATTAACTGGAAGATCACATGCTATATCCTTCATATTTTTAAGTCAGACAGTTTTTATTCCTGTGGGCTGAATAGGTAGAAATTATATTGTATGGTAAATACATTTAGGTTCTAAAGAAAAGACTTGGCAGAGAAATCTATGCAATATATAATTTTTCCAGATTAGTTTTCATTTGAGGAAAGAAGTTCTAAAATATCCCCAAAGCAGTTTCCTCATCAGTTGAAAGTCCTCCAAAAATAGAACTATTGGTAAACAATATTATGTGGGGTGGAAAAGAAGTTTTTTTTGAGGGAATACCTTTAAAAGTATTTAAATAGCTAAATTTACTTGGTGCAGTTAAGATTTAAACTTATTGATTTTAATATTGTTATTACATCTAAAATAAACTTATGTCCCAGTTTAAAAAATACATAGCAAGTTTGTTTACAGATTGGAGATAACTTGTAATTAAGCATTCACCCTAATAAACAGCACTTGTACAGATGTGATAGCTAGACCATAAAGAAGGCTGAGTGCCAAACAACTGATGCTTTCTAACTGTGGTGTTAGACAAGACTCTTGAGAGTCCCTTGGACAGCAAGGAGAACAAACCACTCAATCCTAAAGGAAATTAACTGTGAATAATCATTGGAAGGACTGATGCTGAATCTCAAGCTCCAATACTTTGACCACCTGATGCAAAGAGCTGACTCATTGGAAAGAGACTCTAATACTAGGAAAGACTGAAGGCAAAAGAAAAGAGGGCAGTAGAGGATGAGATGGTTGAATGGCATCACTGACTCAATGGACATGAATTCGAGCAAATTCCAGAAGATAGTGAAGGGCAGGAAAGCTTGGCATGCTGCAGTCCATGGGGCTGCAAAGAGTTAGACACTGTTTAGTGACTGAACAACAACAGCTTCCTCCTTAGTAGGCCATTGACGCTACACGCTATGAAGAGGATGTAAAAAAAGATACAGAAAAATCTGACCTTTTAAATGTACTTATATGTTGTTAAGTACTTAGTGATGTGAAGTAGAACCTCACTTTCCTTCTCTGAGAGATAAAGGAATTCAGCTACCTGGTCTAATTCCCTGCCAAATCAACTACTGTGTGATTCTTGCTGTGATGGGCACTTAAGGAGCTAAAGACAGTTTATTCAGCAGGTACCTTTGCCTCCCAGAATATAAAAGTAGATCAACTTAGAAGATAGCAGTGGTAATTAAAAAAAAAAAAAAAAAACTTATTGGGCTTCCCTGGTGGTCCAGTGGGTGAAGAGTCCGCCTGGCAGTGCAAGGGGCACCAGTTCAGTCTCTGGTCCTGGAAGATCCCAAGTGCCGTGGAAGGGCTGGACCGGTGTGTCCAATTGTGAAGCAGCGCTCGGGTTTGCATGCACCCAGAGCCAGTGCTCTGCAACGAGAGAGACCACTGCAATGGGAAGTCCACACAGGCCAAAGAGTAAAGATGAATGAAAATAAATAAATAAAACAACAATAAAGGAGACCAAAATTAAAAAAAAAAAAAAAACTTATTAGCAAAGATATCCCTTGGAAAGTACATCAGTAAAAAATGAAGGCCCAAGTACCTTGCTTTGAATCTGCTAAGTCACTCACCAGCTTAATTTTCAATACAAATCAAAATTACAAGGAGTTATCACTTCACAAGGGTTAGAATGACTTTAATCAAAAAGACAAGGAACAACAAATGTGGGAGAGGATGTGAAGGGGAACCCTCCTAAACTGTTGGTGGGAATGTAATTTGCTGTGGCCACTATGAAGAACAGTACGGAGGTGCCTCAAAAAGTTAAGGACAGAACTACCATGTGACTCAGCTATTCCACTTCCACATAGTTCTTTTAAAACATTAATTAAAAAAAAAATGCACCCCTCTGTTTGTCTCAGTATTATTTACAATAGCCAGAATACAGAAACAACCCAAGTGTCCATCTACCAGTGGATGAATAAAGACAACGTGGTATATTTAAACAATAGAACACTACTCAGACATGAAAAAAAGAGATCTTACCATTCGTGACAACATGAACAGAGCTTGAGGGTATTATGATTAGTGAAGTAAGCCAGACAGAGAAAGACAAATCCCATCTGATTGCACTCATATGGAAAATAAATAAGAAGTGAAGAAACCAAACCAAACAAACACATAGATGCAGAAAACAGAGTAGTGGTTATCAGAGGGGAAGGGAGGGAATGGGAAGACCAAATAAGTAACAGTATGGTCACAGATGAAAACTAAACTTTTGGTGGTGAATGTGCTGTGGTGTATTCCAAACTTAAAATACAGTGTTGTACACATGAAATATATATATCATGTAATAAACCAATGTCCCCTCAGTAAAACATTTTTAATTATTTAAAAATATTCATATACTTTTAGCATATATATACAATTACATGTAAACATTACTACCTGTAGATTTAAATATTCCTTTTAAGTGTCCTTTAAAAATGGGTGTATCATTATAATGTCAATGTTTTAAACAATAATCAAATCTTAAAACTGCAATCACAACTCTGTTGAAGCTTGCTTGTTTACAATTGGGCCCTTATTTTAAAACTGAACAAAAGTATGTTGAGATATTAAAATCCTTACCACTTATGACATTGGGGTCCATTTTCAACCCATATGTTTAAAGTTTGTATCTGTGACTGGAACTGAGAGTCCCAAAGGAAATGCACTGCCAGACTGCTTTGTGGACTGCTATATTTTAAGACTACTAGGTTTTGTACAATACAAATCATACAGGGTTATCACTTCACAAGGGTTAGAATGACTTTAATCAAAAAGACAAGGAACAACAAATGTGGGAGAGGATGTGAAGGGGAACCCTCCTAAACTGTTGGTGGGAATGTAATTTGCTGTGGCCACTATGAAGAACAGTACGGAGGTGCCTCAAAAAGTTAAGGACAGAACTACCATGTGACTCAGCTATTCCACTTCCACATAGTTCTTTTAAAACATTAATTAAAAAAAAAATGCACCCCTCTGTTTGTCTCAGTATTATTTACAATAGCCAGAATACAGAAACAACCCAAGTGTCCATCTACCAGTGGATGAATAAAGACAACGTGGTATATTTAAACAATAGAACACTACTCAGACATGAAAAAAAGAGATCTTACCATTCGTGACAACATGAACAGAGCTTGAGGGTATTATGATTAGTGAAGTAAGCCAGACAGAGAAAGACAAATCCCATCTGATTGCACTCATATGGAAAATAAATAAGAAGTGAAGAAACCAAACCAAACAAACACATAGATGCAGAAAACAGAGTAGTGGTTATCAGAGGGGAAGGGAGGGAATGGGAAGACCAAATAAGTAACAGTATGGTCACAGATGAAAACTAAACTTTTGGTGGTGAATGTGCTGTGGTGTATTCCAAACTTAAAATACAGTGTTGTACACATGAAATATATATATCATGTAATAAACCAATGTCCCCTCAGTAAAACATTTTTAATTATTTAAAAATATTCATATACTTTTAGCATATATATACAATTACATGTAAACATTACTACCTGTAGATTTAAATATTCCTTTTAAGTGTCCTTTAAAAATGGGTGTATCATTATAATGTCAATGTTTTAAACAATAATCAAATCTTAAAACTGCAATCACAACTCTGTTGAAGCTTGCTTGTTTACAATTGGGCCCTTATTTTAAAACTGAACAAAAGTATGTTGAGATATTAAAATCCTTACCACTTATGACATTGGGGTCCATTTTCAACCCATATGTTTAAAGTTTGTATCTGTGACTGGAACTGAGAGTCCCAAAGGAAATGCACTGCCAGACTGCTTTGTGGACTGCTATATTTTAAGACCTACTAGGTTTAATTTAATTGTACGAATCTTTTAACTTCATTGTTTATTCTGTGGTAAGTGATATATAACCTTTCACTTTTTCCTTAAAAGTTTTATAAGCAATGATAGTCCATGTTTAAGAAGTAATACCCATAGGGGGATGATGGGTAAATTTTACATGGAACAGCAATGCTGTAGGTCAGAGGGAATCTTTCGATGGCCCTCGTCCTTGAAGGCACCAGGACATTACTGGCAGATACCACTTTTAGGAACTGTAAAGTGTCAAAACCACCGAACTATTCATAGTATTTTTTCTAACCGAATGTGCATGATAAGAAATATTTTTAAAAAGGCCATATTTTCAGTCTATAAGTACTTTCTGAATTATACTCTAAAGAAAGTACTTGATAGGTCCCTCTGCAGATTTTTTTCAGTAGCTTGCTATCATTATTTCATCATTATATTTCTGACTTTTTAAAACATGTAGATGTGTCAAGAAAGTATTATATAATGAAACTAATCATTGTCATATTAATACATACCCTGTTAAGCCAGTTAGTGGCTCCCTGAGTAAAATACTTTTGATACTTGAGTCCCAAACAAATACTATTTTATTTTATTTCAGGAAAAATCTTCCTGTTTCATCAATGTTAAAGGTATGAGGTAGGGCTTCCCCTGGTGGTCCAGTGGGTAAAGAGACCACCTTGCAGTGCAAGGGGCGCCGGTTCCATCCCTGGCCTGGGAAGATCCCACGTGCCGCGGAGCGGCTGGACCGATGTGTCCAATTACCGAGCCGGAGCTCTGGAGCGCATGCGCCCAGAGCCGGTGCTCTGCAACGACAGAGGCCACCGCGATGGGAGGCCCACAGGAGCCAAAGAACAAAGACGGATGAAAATAGAGAAATGAAAGACCAATAGAAGTGGCCCGCCCATCCCCCTCCCTCCCCACCCCACCCTCCAAAAAAAGATAAGTAAATACATTTTTTTAAAAAAAGGTATGAGGTAATCACATTATTGGCTTATTCTGCAAGCCTTCATGTAGATTTTTTAAAAATCTTAATTATTGGTGCTTTTGTTCATAAACCAGTTTTATGAACATACAACTGGACACTTAAATAAATAGTTCTAAGGGGCTTTGTTGGTGGTCCAGTGGGTAAAGAGTCCGTATTGCAGTCCTAGGGGCGCCGGTTCGATCCCTGGCCTGGGAAGATCCCACGTGCCGCGGAGCGGCTGGACTGATGTGTCCAATTACCGAGCCGGAGCTCTGGAGCGCATGCGCCCAGAGCCGGTGCTCTGCAACGACAGAGGCCACCGCGATGGGAGGCCCACAGGAGCCAAAGAACAAAGACGGATGAAAATAGAGAAATGAAAGACCAATAGAAGTGGCCCGCCCGCTCCCCTCCCTCCCCACCCCACCCTCCAAAAAAAGATAAGTAAATACATTTTTTTAAAAAAAGGTATGAGGTAATCACATTATTGGCTTATTCTGCAAGCCTTCATGTAGATTTTTTAAAAATCTTAATTATTGGTGCTTTTGTTCATAAACCAGTTTTATGAACATACAACTGGACACTTAAATAAATAGTTCTAAGGGGCTTTGTTGGTGGTCCAGTGGGTAAAGAGTCCGTATTGCAGTCCTAGGGGCACCGGTTTGATCCCTGGCACTGGAAGACTCCACATGCCAAGGAGCGGCTGGACCAGTGTGTCCAATTACGAGCTGTCACTCTGGAGTGCATGCGTCCAGAGCCAGTGCTCTGCGACGAGAGAGGCCACTGTGATAGGAGGTCCATACAGGCCAAAGAATAAAGATAAAAAATAAACGATGACTTAGAGGCAAAAAAAAAAAAAAAACAAAAGTTCTAAAACTCCTTCTTTAAGTTTCAGTTTAGAATATAGCATGATTAAATTAGTGTGATTCTGAATCTAGATATATTTTGAGAAAAATTCTTATCTTGATGTCCAGAAAACTTTGTGACTTCACTGTCATCATAATCTTCTATTTTTAATGAGCCAGTAGCAAGTCTAAGATATCTTCTCTCCAATTCTTCCCCTTGTTGCCCCTAAAATTTTAATATAAGAGCTATAAACTTACTTTTAGAGGTAGTAGGGATTATTTAAGTCTTGGCCTTCATGATCATAGTCTGTTAAATGTTTGATTTTTATAAACAGAGATTCCCCTGTACAGTGTTCAGAGTACAGTGATGATGAAAATCACAAAACCCCACCCTGCCACTGTAGGTCCTGAAGAAAGTATTCAACCCCTTTAAGCCCTAGTTTACCTATCAGTAAAGTTAGGGTATTAACAATATTTATTTTACTGACTTATTGTGAGGACTAAATGAGTTAAAAAGAAAAAACGGAATCACTCAAAGCATAAAGTGCTTATTCAGTGCAAATCTCATTTTAAATGTCCGATTTCAAATTATATAAATAAAAGTGCAGAATTCAATTCATTTGCATTATTAGGCATGAACTGGAAGACCAAAACAACCCTGATGCAAAGTCCTTCCACAATGTTCAGTTGATTCTAAACTCTGAAGTTGGGGCCACAGAGTAGAAAGAGCAGAGTGCAAAAAGTCCACAGTTCCAATTCAGCTACTGTCACTTTTAGCTGTTGTCCTTAGCTGGCACCTACCAAGTCAAGACCCTTTAACCTTGCCTGTGTGTTCAGCTCAGATTGTGTGACACCATACTGTCCCTTTGAAGAAAGGTTTGAGACTCTACAGCACAGTTAATTTTACCATCATTCTTGTACATGTTTTATTTATACAAAAGCTTAGAAGATGGGTTTTTTTAAGTATAGACATAGAAAATAATAAGCAGTATGCGCAATTCCATTTGCCCTGTAGTAGGCATGCGCCCAAAATACAGGCCAAAGAATAAAAAAAATAAAAAAATAAACGATGACTTAGAGGCAAAAAAGAAACAAAAGTTCTAAAACTCCTTCTTTAAGTTTCAGTTTAGAATATAGCATGATTAAATTAGTGTGATTCTGAATCTAGATATATTTTGAGAAAAATTCTTATCTTGATGTCCAGAAAACTTTGTGACTTCACTGTCATCATAATCTTCTATTTTTAATGAGCCAGTAGCAAGTCTAAGATATCTTCTCTCCAATTCTTCCCCTTGTTGCCCCTAAAATTTTAATATAAGAGCTATAAACTTACTTTTAGAGGTAGTAGGGATTATTTAAGTCTTGGCCTTCATGATCATAGTCTGTTAAATGTTTGATTTTTATAAACAGAGATTCCCCTGTACAGTGTTCAGAGTACAGTGATGATGAAAATCACAAAACCCCACCCTGCCACTGTAGGTCCTGAAGAAAGTATTCAACCCCTTTAAGCCCTAGTTTACCTATCAGTAAAGTTAGGGTATTAACAATATTTATTTTACTGACTTATTGTGAGGACTAAATGAGTTAAAAAGAAAAAACGGAATCACTCAAAGCATAAAGTGCTTATTCAGTGCAAATCTCATTTTAAATGTCCGATTTCAAATTATATAAATAAAAGTGCAGAATTCAATTCATTTGCATTATTAGGCATGAACTGGAAGACCAAAACAACCCTGATGCAAAGTCCTTCCACAATGTTCAGTTGATTCTAAACTCTGAAGTTGGGGCCACAGAGTAGAAAGAGCAGAGTGCAAAAAGTCCACAGTTCCAATTCAGCTACTGTCACTTTTAGCTGTTGTCCTTAGCTGGCACCTACCAAGTCAAGACCCTTTAACCTTGCCTGTGTGTTCAGCTCAGATTGTGTGACACCATACTGTCCCTTTGAAGAAAGGTTTGAGACTCTACAGCACAGTTAATTTTACCATCATTCTTGTACATGTTTTATTTATACAAAAGCTTAGAAGATGGGTTTTTTTAAGTATAGACATAGAAAATAATAAGCAGTATGAGCAATTCCATTTGCCCTGCCAGTCTACACAATTATGTTTCAATAGTAATTTAAATGGGATATAGAAGTCTACTACTCCTGTGCCCAAGGTTCCATGTGCCTCTCACAGTAAAAGCATCTCATCAGGCTGACTGGATTCTAATGTTTATTTTATTTTTATTTATTTATTTATTTATTTTGGCAGGAGTGGGGAGGGAGGGGGTGGGTGGGACACTTCTACTGGTTTTTTCTTTTCTTTTTTTTTTTAAGATTTATTTATTTATTTATTTTGGGGGGTGGAGTGGGATGGGGAGGGAAGGGAGAAAGCAGGCTACTTCTCTTTTTTTTTTGGTTGTTATATATATATATATATTTTAAACCTTTATTTTGCTTTTAACTATTACAGAGTTTTGTTGTTTACAGATATGTATGTTCCCAGATTAGTCATATGTATATCCCCCCCCTTCCCACCCCTCCCAACCAGGCAGGCTACTTCTATTGGTCTTTCATTTGTCTATTTTCATCCATCTTTGTTCTTTGGCCCGTGTGGGCCTCCCATCATGGTGGCCGCTGTTGTCGCAGAGCACCAGCTCTGGGTGCACGCGCGCCAGAGCTCCGGCTCGGTAATTGGACACATTGGTCCAGCCGCTCCACGGCACATGGGATCTTCCCAGGCCAGGGATCTAACCGGCGCCCCTTGCACTGCAACGTGGTGTCCTTATCCACTGGACCACAAGGGAAGCCCCAATTCTAATGTTTAGAGATACTCTTCTTTCCACACTACATGAGTTTAAGATTAATTTTATCCAAATGCAACTTTCATCTTACGGGCTAATAGTAGAATCTGGCATCTACTTAAAGTTTAAAAATTGTGATTGCTCATGTGTGTTTATCTTCTCTCCCAATCCTTGAAATCTTCCTGAAATGATGGGTAAGGAATTTTTTAAAGTATTAATTCTCAGGACAAAAGTAATGGTAGAGAAACTATAGAGAAAAGACATGTTTGAGCAAGTTCTCAGATGGTAGAAAGTAGATGGAAGAGAAGTAACAAATTTACCTGTATAGAAGAGTGACCACCTGAAAATTTACAGAAAGGGATACCTAGGCTAAGAAATAAGTGTGTCTTCCTTGTGTACGTGGAGGCACCGTTGACTTCAAAAGGGCGTGAGGTCTGGATCTGAAAATGGAGGACTGAATGCAGGCAACTGAAATGCTTGGATAGCCCAAACCCCTCTCCTCCCCAAGCAAGGCAGCAGCTCCCCTAGTTCCTCCCAGCAACCCCTGTCCCTTCCTCTCCCAACAGCAACTGTTCACTGGAGAAGATGGATAGAGAAGCTCCAGGCTTAAGTACACCATGGAGAACTGGAGTGAAGTGGCAGACTTCAAGGACATGTGTTAAATGAAAATGTATGTACTGAATTGTGAAAACCTCAGCACCCTTGAGGGGGTTTTTCATACTTTTCTATACTTCTTTGATAATAGTAGAATTTAATTTATGAAATCACAGTGAAATCTTGATCACAATGCACGATGCAAAGTGCCTATTTAGTATAGCACTCAGGTGAAAAATTATAAAAGTCATCCTTCTAATGATGAAAACCACCCTTGATCAAGTGGTCACATTGTGCCAGGCACAGTGATAAACACTTTACCTATATTGTTGCATTTAATTCTTGTAAACATGTTATCATTTCTATTTACATGGATAAAGAAACTACAGAAATAATATGACTTGCCAAACGTTATACAATTAGTTAGTGATAGAGACAAATCAGATTGATCCCAACACAGGATTTTCTTAAACACTACACTATGCCTCTCTTGTGGACCTACTCTTGGGTGTCAGTTACAGCAGTTTGAATGTTTGCCATGTTTAATACCTAGATTTTGATTTTATTTTCCCTCCCCTAAATCTGTAAAGTGTAGTACTATAATGTCCCCAAACATAAATTTTGTCTTAATAACTTTGCAAAGTTTGTAATCCCTTTAGGACTCAACTCTAGCCTTTTAACTCTTTCAGTACAGTTTGACTCCAACAGACCTCATAAATCACATAAAGGGGGAGAATATAGGAAATGGCTCTTAGAATGGCTTCTGTTTTGGCAAAAATTGGACTCAGCTATTTTGAGCTGCAAAGTAGGAGCAAAATATTTCAGTTTCAACACAAAATACAACATGCAGAGGATCAAGGAATGAAGTGAAACTGAGTTGAAGCCTGTCAGAGATAGGCTGGGGTACTCATTTTTAATCTTTTTACCCCAGAGGAATTCTTGAAATAATTTTCAAGTCTCGAGGAATTCCAACGTAAATACTTTTATATATACAAATCACAGAATGTTAATGTGATCACTAAATTATAGATTTTGTTGTTCACTCACTAAAGTCATGTCTGACCATTTTGTGACCCCAATGGACTGTAGCCCTCCAGACTTCTCTGTTCATGGGATTTCCCAGGCAAGAATACTGTAGTGGGGTGCCATTTCCTTCTCCAGGAGATCTTCCTGACCCAGAGATTGGACCCATGTTTCCTATATTAGCAGGTGGATTCTTTACCCCTGAACCACTAGGGAAGTCCTAAGTTATAGATAAAGCAATCCAAAAACAATTGCCAATCATTGTCACAGAAAAAGAGAATGATCTTTCTCAGTGAATTCTGGGGATATTTGTTAGCCTACATGTGTTTCTTTCTCCTCACAACAGACACCAAATCTAATGTAAGTCAGTAGTGTAGACAGAGAAAATGTAGCCTTCTTTTTATTTTATTTCATACTTGATTTTTAACCATATCCAGTCTGTTGGTGCAAGTCCTCTAAGACATGAAGACCGGATTAAACATGCCAAGGATTTTATGAGAGAAATACCTTTGAGAGAAAGAGACTGGGAAGACTAGGAGAGCCCTCGGATCATGAAGCACACATGACCCTGAGTGAAGAGAGGGGAAAGGTTAGGTGGAAATGATCCTCATGGTTGTGAAGTATAAGGAAGGGTTTGCAATGCTCTCAGGGCATCTTTGAAACAGAGTCAGCCATCAGTAGAGTCTGATGACATTAAGGTAAAGGCCTGGCTCCATGCTCCTGGCTGGGAACAGTTAGAAGCAAGTGTGGCCTTGGCACCAACACAGTCATGGAGTTCAGAGCACAGCAGCTGGGGTCTTGGTCAATTAGGTTCCCTAAAGCTGGAGGTCTACAAAGCGCATTCTCATGGCCATCACACCTAAGAAGGCCAAAACCATTATCATAAGTGTACCAAAATGAGACAATGTGATTTTCCCCTGTCTATTTAAAACTAAAATGACTTCTTACCTAAACTTTCTTGAAAAATAAATTACACTTAGCTTACCTTTCTTGAAACTAACACCTTTCTTTACTTTTCATGATTTTTTATTATAGGCCTTTGTCAGTTACCTATTTTAAATTTGGCAGTGTATACATATCAAAAAGCCATATAAAACAAACATAAGGAATTTCTGTTAAATAATTGGCTTATGCCAAAAAATGTGATTTATTTTTCTTAAGGTAGGCTTAATTTAATTCAAATTTATAAATTGATTTAGCTAATGTTATTTACAACATGAAAATTACTGACAGTACAGTAAGTATAGCTACTAAAGCATAAGACAGTAGAATCTGAATAAAAGTATATGTTAAGATAGTTTTTTATACAAAGTTTTGAAAAAATTATTTTCTCCCTGAGTAACATTAGCAGACATGTAGGCCTGGCAGTTATGAAATTATTATACATAAATGTTAGCTTTTAAAATCTTTTATATACCTATTTATGCATAAAATTGTTATTTTTGAAGCTAGGAATAAACAATAAAATAAATCGAAATGTGTACTTGTTTTTCTAATGAACAGTTATTCAGTTCTGGAGCCAACTTGAGATAAACGCATGTGGATTTCATTTTCAACTAAAATGAGATGATTTTCATCCCAGCTCATGATGATTGTTAAACAAGTCAAAGCCCGCTCGCATATGTAGTGAGTAGAAAACTACAGTGAATGACAGAATACTCTTCCTCACAGAAATCCAGAGCTTGTCTAGGGGGACATCAGTAAGCCTTATCTTGACTGCACGATCAGATTGCAGCTCACCAAGTTGTTACTCTTCTCTCAAAGTCAAGTTCTGAAGCTGAGCAGGAGATTCAAAGCAAGGGTCTATCCTCCTTGTGTTGAAAGAAAGAGACAGTATGGTTCTATTTTGTTCTGTGATTCTTCTGGGTGGTTTCAGTAAAGCCTAAGTCATGCTAACCACCTCTACTTTCAAGCCCAAACTTCAGCGAGAAAATTTCCAAGGATTTCAATTCTTATAAATCAAAGAATCTTGTCACTTGAAATCAAACTTTCTTCAGGGTCTTGTGGATACTTCCTCTGTTTAGTCACAGATTTTTATATGTAATAGGGGATTTATGTGATCCTTTTCCAAATGATAACAATTTTAAGATATTCTGGACTGAGTTGATCTTTGTTTAATAAAGTTAATCATTTTGTACCATTATTTATTAATAGGAACTTTTTCATTTCATCTATAAGAGTTTTTTACATTAGTACCTCTCTCTGAAGAAAGCAATATGTTATAATAACTTCAGATCCAAGAAGCTCAGGAAACCTAAGCACAAGAAATACAAAGAAAATTATGTCAAGACACATTATCATCAGAGTTCTCCAAACCAGTAATAAAGAGAAGATCCTTGTAACTAGAGAAAAGGCTTGTTACATACAGAGAAACAAAAGCAAAGTGGCATTACATTTCTCATCAGAAACTATGCAGAAGTGAGTAAAGTAAAATTTTTAAAGTAGTAGAAAAAAGGGCTTTCTGGTGGTCCAGTAGGTAAAGAGTCCACCTTGCACAGCAAGGGGCGCTGATTTGATCCCTAGCACGGGAAGATACCACATGTGGAGGAGTGGCTGGACCGATGTGTCCAATTATGAGCTAGTGCTCTGGAGCGCATGTGCCCAGAGCTGGTGCTCTGCTTCAGGAGAGGCCACTGCAATGAGAGGCCCACACAGGCCAAAGAACAAAGAAAATAAATAAATGAAAGACCTATAAAAGTGGCCAAAAAAAAAAGTAGTTGAAAAAAAAACCGTCAGAATACTGACAGTAAAGATATAGAAAATGTGAACAGTACTATCAAACAACTTAATTGACATTTATAAGACATTTCACCCAATAGCAAAATATATATTATTTTCAAGTGCACACAGAGTATTTACCAAGACAGACCATATTCTAGGCCAGAAAAACAAGTCTCAGTAAGGTTTGTTATTTAGTCACTGTTGTATCTGACTCTTTTGTGACCCCATAGACTGTAGCTTGCCAGGCTCCTCTGTCCATAGGATTTCCAAGATAAGAATACTAGAGTGGGTTGCCATTTCCTTGTCCAGGGGATCTTCCTGACCCTGGCATGGGATTGAACCCATGCCTCCTGTATTGCCAGGCAGGTTCTTTCATGTGAGTCTTTTGGGTTGGATACTTCCTCTGTTTAGTCACAGATTTTTATATGTAATAGGATTTATGTGATCCTTTTCCAAATGATAACAATTTTAAGATATTCTGGACTGAGTTGATCTTTGTTTAATAAAGTTAATCATTTTGTACCATTATTTATTAATAGGAACTTTTTCATTTCATCTATAAGAGTTTTTTACATTAGTACCTCTCTCTGAAGAAAGCAATATGTTATAATAACTTCAGATCCAAGAAGCTCAGGAAACCTAAGCACAAGAAATACAAAGAAAATTATGTCAAGACACATTATCATCAGAGTTCTCCAAACCAGTAATAAAGAGAAGATCCTTGTAACTAGAGAAAAGGCTTGTTACATACAGAGAAACAAAAGCAAAGTGGCATTACATTTCTCATCAGAAACTATGCAGAAGTGAGTAAAGTAAAATTTTTAAAGTAGTAGAAACAAGGGCTTTCTGGTGGTCCAGTAGGTAAAGAGTCCACCTTGCACAGCAAGGGGCGCTGATTTGATCCCTAGCACGGGAAGATACCACATGTGGAGGAGTGGCTGGACCGATGTGTCCAATTATGAGCTAGTGCTCTGGAGCGCATGTGCCCAGAGCTGGTGCTCTGCTTCAGGAGAGGCCACTGCAATGAGAGGCCCACACAGGCCAAAGAACAAAGAAAATAAATAAATGAAAGACCTATAAAAGTGGCCAAAAAAAAAAGTAGTTGAAAAAAAAACCGTCAGAATACTGACAGTAAAGATATAGAAAATGTGAACAGTACTATCAAACAACTTAATTGACATTTATAAGACATTTCACCCAATAGCAAAATATATATTATTTTCAAGTGCACACAGAGTATTTACCAAGACAGACCATATTCTAGGCCAGAAAAACAAGTCTCAGTAAGGTTTGTTATTTAGTCACTGTTGTATCTGACTCTTTTGTGACCCCATAGACTGTAGCTTGCCAGGCTCCTCTGTCCATAGGATTTCCAAGATAAGAATACTAGAGTGGGTTGCCATTTCCTTGTCCAGGGGATCTTCCTGACCCTGGCATGGGATTGAACCCATGCCTCCTGTATTGCCAGGCAGGTTCTTTACCAATGAACCATAAGATGAATCAATTCAGACAGAGGAAGTTTTTTGAAAAAATGGAATTAAATTGGAAATCAATACCAGCAAAATTTAGGCAAAATCATCAAGTATTTGGAAATTAAGTAATACACTTCAAGATAATTGATGTATCAGGGATAAAAAATCAAAATAAAATTAGATAGTTGTTTGAATGGAATGAAAATTGAAATTATCATAATTTCTGGGATGCCATTAATTTCTGGGTCCTACACAAAGCATTTACAGTGCTAAGTGCTTATATTAGAAAAGGAGCTCTCAGATCAATATCCTTAGCTTCCACATTAGGAAAATAGAAAAAGAGGAGAAAATTAAGCCCCAAGTAAGTGGAAGAAAGGAAATATTAAAGGTCAAGGTGAAAATCAAGTAGAAAATATAAAAATAATAGAAAAAAGTCAATGAGACTAAAAGTCCGTTCTTTGAGAAGATCCATAAAATTGATAAACCTCTAATCAGAGTGATAAGAACAAAAAGAATAATAGAACAAACTGGTAATTACAGGAATGGGAGGAGTGAGCTTATTAGAGATCTTACACGTATTTCAAGGAAAATCATTGACAACTTTATGCCAATAAATTTAACACATTAGAAAAAACATTGTAAGACATAAATTAAAAGGCTCAGTCAAAAAGGAATAGATAAGGTGAATGGCCATATATCTACTTTTTGAATTCAATTTCTAGGTAAAAACCTTCCCACAAAGAAAATTCCAGGCCCAGATAGGTTCTTCAGTGAATTCCACCAAATGTTCAAGGAAGAAATAATATTGTCTACATATATTCTTCCATAAATTGAAAAATAGGGACTATTTCCCAACAAATTCTATGAGACCAGCCTTGACCTGATATAAAAAACTAGACAAAGGCATTAGAAGAAGACAAAATTATGGCCTACTGTTCCTCTTGAACACAGGTGTAGAGATTTTAAATGAAGTCTTAGCAAACCAAATACAATATATAAAAAGAATAATACATGATGACCAAATGGAGTTCACCTCATTCTCTAAAGAATAATACATGATGACCAAATGGAGTTTACCTCATTCTCTAGGATGCTTCTTTTTCTACCTGAGATTGTCATGTCCTCAGCATTACATGCAGGCAGTCCCCATGACAGACCACCTGAGCACCTAGTCAAAGGGCAACATCGACTGTCAGCCAAGGGAGTGAGCTATTTTAGAATCCAGTCCAAATGAGCCACATTATAACCACAACTCCTCCTGATATCTAACTGCAAATGCATGAGTACCACATTTGAGAACTGCCCAGTTGAACTTATTCTGAATTCTTGGCCCATAAAAGTACTAAGCAAAATAAAGTAATCATTTTAACCCAGAAAACTTTAGGATGATTCATTTAGACAATGCTTCCTCACAGATTTTTAGGATTTCACTCTTAAATATAAATGGCTAGCCAAAGATAGTAAAATGAGTAAAACATACCAGAAAAGAGAATCTTTCCCCTCAAAATCAGAGGCAAGGTACAGAATAAGAGGTAAATTAATTTATAAAAAAAATCTTCAGAGAGATGAGATACTTGGCTCTGGGGGGGTGGGGTGGGGGTGGCAGGGGCGGGGATATACATATGAATAATCTGGGAACATGCATATCCGTAAACAACAAAATTCTGTAAAAGTTAAAAATAAAATGAAAGTTTAAAAAAATATATATATATATATATATATCACATGCTTAGTGCTTTAAAACAACACAAACGTATTAGCTCATAGTTCTGGAGGTCGAAGTCCAAAATCAGCCTGAATAGGCTGAAGTCAGGTGTCAGCAGGACTGAATCTTCCTGGAGACTCAGTGGGAAGAATCCATTTCCTTGCCTTTTTCACCAAGCAAAGTCCACTGAATGCTTTGGCTCATGACCCCTTCCCTGCATCACTCCAACCTCTTGCTTCTATCTTTGCATTTCCTTCTACTGACTCTGATTCTCCCACCTATCTTTTATAAGGCCCCTAGTGATTCTGTCATTGGGCCCATTTAGATAACTCAGGACAATTTTCCCATCTGAAGAGCCTAACCTTAGAATCTGCAAGTCCCTTTTACCGCTTAAGGTAACATGTTCACAAGTTCCAGGAATTAGGATGTGGATATCTTTCAGTATTGAGACAATGTTGGAAACCCCATAAAAAGTGCCGAAAATAATTGTTGGATCTGGGGATAGAGACCTAGGGATAGGAAAAGAATTTGCTGTTGCTAATCTTGTAGTACTCTTTGACTTTAAACTATGCCCGTTTTTACTTTATATCAATGTATACGAATTTAATTCATTTTTCTGAATAAAAATGTTTCAGTATTGAATGTATATATACCAAAATGTTAACTATCATTTTCTTTACCTATTTTTCTTAATTTTACCTTCATTATTATACAAGGTTTTATAATAGATGATAATTCTATAATGGGAAAATCAATCATTTTAAAAAATTATATAATTTTTAACTTTTAAAAGAAAATTCAGTTCATGATATAGAGGAATAGCCACATGTTCATATCTGTCATGTACTTTAACAGCTAAGGTAGCTACGGCTACTGGAATATGTTTCTCTTTTTTAATATTTTTTTATTTTTTGCCCTTGCCATGAGTCATGTGGGATCTTAGTTCCCCTGCAGCAAAAGCATGGTATGTTTTTTATGTTTTTTAAGATTTCTTTTCTTTTAAAGTTTAGTCTTTCCAGTAAAGAATATGACTAATCATATCAGTTGCTAGCAATAGCTATTGATACAAAACATAAACAATCATTAGAAGTTAGTTTTATAAGATTTGTGAAGAGGCACTTAATTCCAATAAAACATAGTTTATTTTTCAACAAAGTAAGCAAAACAAATGAAAAACCCTTCCATGAATCCTTTTCTCTTATGAAAAGTGTATTCTTAACATTAGCATGGATTTAAAAGGACACTGGATGATGAAGAAATGATTTTACTTATTTTGATTACTTTACCACAAACACTTTTCTTTTTCTCCATTGTTGTAGTAGTTCCAAACAGGAGCTCAAAAATTTAGGAAATTTTTAAAGAAATGTATTTTGGGTAAGAGTTGGTCAATTGTTGTTCAGTAATGGCTTTTATACAGTTTATTCTAGGTCACAAAATGAAACTGTAAAGCTAGGACAGATGAGTGAATCTGTCAGAATGGACTGAATGTCTGTGTGCAGAGCACTTAGGACACCTCTCGACTAGAAACGGATAAAATATTTTCTCAAAGAGCCTGGTCTCAGAAGCTTTTACCAACCCCATTTGCACACAGAAGCTGGCATAATATTGTCCATTTCTTTTAAGAGGAAAAATATTATATGGAAAGCTTTTCATCCTTGGGTTGTAGTAAGGCAAAAGCAGAGTATACTGTATTCAATTTCTTTCTTATTAACTTAGGGTGAGTTATAGTCATTATTATGTCAAAGATATAATACTATAATGGGAAAATCAATCATTTTAAAAAATTATATAATTTTTAACTTTTAAAAGAAAATTCAGTTCATGATATAGAGGAATAGCCACATGTTCATATCTGTCATGTACTTTAACAGCTAAGGTAGCTACGGCTACTGGAATATGTTTCTCTTTTTTAATATTTTTTTATTTTTTGCCCTTGCCATGAGTCATGTGGGATCTTAGTTCCCCTGCAGCAAAAGCATGGTATGTTTTTTATGTTTTTTAAGATTTCTTTTCTTTTAAAGTTTAGTCTTTCCAGTAAAGAATATGACTAATCATATCAGTTGCTAGCAATAGCTATTGATACAAAACATAAACAATCATTAGAAGTTAGTTTTATAAGATTTGTGAAGAGGCACTTAATTCCAATAAAACATAGTTTATTTTTCAACAAAGTAAGCAAAACAAATGAAAAACCCTTCCATGAATCCTTTTCTCTCTTATGAAAAGTGTATTCTTAACATTAGCATGGATTTAAAAGGACACTGGATGATGAAGAAATGATTTTACTTATTTTGATTACTTTACCACAAACACTTTTCTTTTTCTCCATTGTTGTAGTAGTTCCAAACAGGAGCTCAAAAATTTAGGAAATTTTTAAAGAAATGTATTTTGGGTAAGAGTTGGTCAATTGTTGTTCAGTAATGGCTTTTATACAGTTTATTCTAGGTCACAAAATGAAACTGTAAAGCTAGGACAGATGAGTGAATCTGTCAGAATGGACTGAATGTCTGTGTGCAGAGCACTTAGGACACCTCTCGACTAGAAACGGATAAAATATTTTCTCAAAGAGCCTGGTCTCAGAAGCTTTTACCAACCCCATTTGCACACAGAAGCTGGCATAATATTGTCCATTTCTTTTAAGAGGAAAAATATTATATGGAAAGCTTTTCATCCTTGGGTTGTAGTAAGGCAAAAGCAGAGTATACTGTATTCAATTTCTTTCTTATTAACTTAGGGTGAGTTATAGTCATTATTATGTCAAAGATATAATACTAAAGTTGATCAACTCTAAATACATTCAGTATTTGGTAGTAAATTATCTTTATAAAGGATATCATTAGCTTTGTTAAATAGTCCTTTTCTTATCATGTTTGTTATTTCATATTTATTTATGAAAAGAAGAAATATAATATTAAAACTTTGGAAGCAACTTTCTGTTTCACTCTTGCATAGGAATGAATTGAAATATAATACAAGATCTGTCAAAGTAGAGAATGGTAATATTTTCACATTAAGTATTGAATTCAAGTTTGTTAAACATTTTACTCGAATGAAAACTAAACATTTTTGTTTAACACGTATAAACTTGCTGGAATATTTCAAGGGCACTATTTACATACAATTGTGGCTTCAAATGGATTGACATCATGTCACTCTGTCATTTGGAGTGGTTATTATTAAAATATAAAGCTATTGCTAAACAAGAAGACAAAGTAATCATCTCTAGACTTTAAAGAAATCATGGTGACTTCTATTATTATAAGATGAAATTCAGAGTGATTCCAGGACTTCCACAGTGCCGTGTACCCAGTTGTGGGTTAGACCAAGTCCAACAACATATGTCTCCTGTTTCCAGGACAGAGTTGTTTCTCTTACAGCATTCTTTGTGACCATTAATGTAGGAAGATCAAGTGCTACTGGCATTTCGAGCACTTTAATTTGCAATCTGCAGGACTCTCTCTCTCTTTGCAAGGTCTCTAGCTTTCCAGTGCCAAGCCTATTAAGAGTTGGTCAATTGTTGTTCAGTAATGGCTTTTATACAGTTTATTCTAGGTCACAAAATGAAACTGTAAAGCTAGGACAGATGAGTGAATCTGTCAGAATGGACTGAATGTCTGTGTGCAGAGCACTTAGGACACCTCTCGACTAGAAACGGATAAAATATTTTCTCAAAGAGCCTGGTCTCAGAAGCTTTTACCAACCCCATTTGCACACAGAAGCTGGCATAATATTGTCCATTTCTTTTAAGAGGAAAAATATTATATGGAAAGCTTTTCATCCTTGGGTTGTAGTAAGGCAAAAGCAGAGTATACTGTATTCAATTTCTTTCTTATTAACTTAGGGTGAGTTATAGTCATTATTATGTCAAAGATATAATACTAAAGTTGATCAACTCTAAATACATTCAGTATTTGGTAGTAAATTATCTTTATAAAGGATATCATTAGCTTTGTTAAATAGTCCTTTTCTTATCATGTTTGTTATTTCATATTTATTTATGAAAAGAAGAAATATAATATTAAAACTTTGGAAGCAACTTTCTGTTTCACTCTTGCATAGGAATGAATTGAAATATAATACAAGATCTGTCAAAGTAGAGAATGGTAATATTTTCACATTAAGTATTGAATTCAAGTTTGTTAAACATTTTTACTCGAATGAAAACTAAACATTTTTGTTTAACACGTATAAACTTGCTGGAATATTTCAAGGGCAATATTTACATACAATTGTGGCTTCAAATGGATTGACATCATGTCACTCTGTCATTTGGAGTGGTTATTATTAAAATATAAAGCTATTGCTAAACAAGAAGACAAAGTAATCATCTCTAGACTTTAAAGAAATCATGGTGACTTCTATTATTATAAGATGAAATTCAGAGTGATTCCAGGACTTCCACAGTGCCGTGTACCCAGTTGTGGGTTAGACCAAGTCCAACAACATATGTCTCCTGTTTCCAGGACAGAGTTGTTTCTCTTACAGCATTCTTTGTGACCATTAATGTAGGAAGATCAAGTGCTACTGGCATTTCGAGCACTTTAATTTGCAATCTGCAGGACTCTCTCTCTCTTTGCAAGGCCTCTAGCATTCCAGTGCCAAGCCTATTAAATGCTTTTAGCACCTGCACATTTCCCCCAGCTTTATAGAGATATAATTGACAGATAACACTGTGTCAAGTTTATAGTATCTGTGCTGTGTTAAGTTGCTTCAGTTGTCTCTCTTTGTAACCCTGTAGACCATAGGCCACCAGGCTCCTCTGTCCATTGGATTCTTCAGGCAAGAATACTGGAGAGGGTTGCCATTTCCTACTCCACTACAGTCTCTGCACATTCTTTTTTTTTCCTTCACTATTTTTTAAAAAAATTTTATTTTACTTTTACAGAGTTTTGCTGTTTAAAGATATGTATGATCCCAGATTAGTCATATGTATATCCTCGCCCATCCCACCCCTCCAGGCCATCACACTGAGACCCTACAGGATCAACTTTTTCTCACAGTGCAATGACAATAGCTATTTTTTTCACATATGACAGTATAGGTTTTCACGCTACTTCCTTTACACCTCCCACCCACTGTTTATTTCCCACAATATCCATATGTCTATTCTCCATGTCTGTTTTTCCATCACTTCACTATGTGTGCTATCATTACCATCCTACTAGCTCCATATATATGCGTTAGTATATTGTACTTGTCTTTCTCTTTTTGACTTACTTCAGTTTTTATGATAGGTTCTAGATCCAACCACCTCATTAGGACTGATTCTTCTGCATTTCTTTTTACAGCTGTGTACTATTACATTATATATATATATACCAGAGCTTTTTTATCCATTCATTCATCAATGGACATCTAGGTTGCTTCCATGTTCTAGCTATTGTATAGAGAGCTGCAATGAACATTGGGGTACAGGTGCCTCTTTCACTTTTTGATTTCATCAGGGTATAAGCCTAATAGTGGGAGTGCTGGGTCGTATGGTGCTTGTATTTTTAGTTTTTTAAGGAATCTCCATAGCGGCTGTATCAATTGACATTCCCACCAGCAATACAAGAGTGTTCCCTTTTTGGGCTTCCCCTGGTGGTCCAGTGGGTAAGGACACTGCCTTGCAGTGTAAGGGGCGCCGGTTCGAGCCCTGGCCTGGGAAGATCCCACGTGCCGCGGAGCGGCTGGACCCATGTGTCCAATTACCGAGCCAGAGCTCTGGAGCGCATGCGCCCAGAGCCGGCACTCTGCAACGACAGACGCCACCGCGATGGGAGACCCACAGGAGCCAAAGAACAAAGACGGATGAACATAGAGAAACGAAAGACCAATAGAAGTGGTGCACCCGCTGCCCTCCCTCCCCAACCCGACCCCCACCCAAAATAAATAAATAAATAAATCTTTAAAAAAAAAAAAAAAAGTGTTCCCTTTTCTCCACACCCTCTCCAGCATTTATTGTCTGTAGATTTGTTGATGATGGCCATTCTGACAGGTGTGAGGTGATATCTCATTATAGTTTTGATTTGCATTTCTCTAATAATAAGCGAGGCTGAGTATCGTTTCATGTGCGTTTTGGCCATCTGTATGTCCTCTTTGGAGAGACGTCTCTTTAGGTCTTTTACCCATTTTTTTGATTGGGTTGTTCATTTTTCCAGCGCTGAGTTGTCAGAGTTGCTTGTAGATTTTGGAGATTAATTCTTTGTCTGTTGTTTCATTTGCTATGATTTTCTCTCATTCTGTGGGTTGTCTGTTCAGTTTTTTTGTAGTTTTTTCTGCTGTACAAAAGTTTTTAAGTTTCATTAGATCTCACATGTTAATTTTGGTTTTTAGTTCTGCTATTCTAGTAGGTGGGTCATAGAAGATCTTGCTTTGATTTATGTCATTGAATGTTTTGCCTGTATTCTCCTCTTAGAGTTTTACGGTTTCTGGTCTAACATTTAGGTCTTTAATCCATGTTGAGTTTATCTTTGTGTACAGTGTCAGGGAATGTTCCAACTTCATTTTTTTGCATGTAGCTGTCTAGTTTTCCCAGCATGATTTGTTGAAGAGGCTTTCTTTGTCCCATTTTTTACGTTCGCCTCCTTTGTCAAAAATAAGGTACCCATAGGTGCGTGGGTTTATCTCTGGGTTCTCAATCTTGTTCCATTGGTCTATATTTGTTTTTGTGCCAGTACTATACCGTCTTGATGACTGTTGCTTTGTAGTATAGGCTGAAGTTAGAGAGGCTGATCCCTCCAGCTCCATTCTTCTTCCTCAGGATAGCTTTGGCTATTTGGGGTCTTTTGTGTTTCCATATGAACTGTGTTATTCTTTGGTCTAGTTCCATGAAGAATGCCATTGGTAGTTTGATAGGGATCGCATTGAATCTGTAGATGATATTTGGTAGTATGGTCATTATCACCGTATTGATTCTTCCGACCCAGGAACATGGAATATCTCTCCATCTGTTTAAGTCTTCTTTAATTTCTATCATGAGTATCTTGTAATTTTCAGTGTACAGTTCTTTTGTTTCTTTGGGTAGGTTTATTCCTAGATATTTTATTCTTTTGGTTGTGATGGTGAAGGGGATTGCCTCTTGGATTTCATTTTCTGATTTTTCATTGTTTGTGTATAGGAATGCCAGTGATTTCTGTATATTGATCTTGTATCCAGTGAATTTGCTGAATTTGTTAATTAGCTCTAGCAGTTTTCTAATAGTGTCTTTGGGGTTTTCTATGTATAATATCATGTCATCTCTGCACATTCTTAAATTCTTCTCCTAAAACAGTACTGCCCTGGTTAAGAAACACTTCATATATCAAAAACTCACATATTAGGAAGAAATGATGAATAACAAGAGTCCCAGATGTCTCATGAAATTCTTTTACTTTCACTTCTTAATTCCCTGAGTATGCAGTGGCTCCTCTTGAAGCCTATTGGAAGGGCTTCTGGCCTTTATACTTCCATTGCCAATGTGTGTCCAGAAATGAACAATGACCACCACTAGGAACCTGTAACTAGAAGTGAAACCTTTTAACTCCTGTTTGTTTTTTGTTACTTGTGGATTTTTACACCCATTGTAGATTTGAAGAGGAACACACACAAATATGACATTAAATATCATCTAATAAATATAATATGGGCATGAATTTCACCAAACTCCGGGCGATAGTGGAGGACAGGAGCCTGGTATGCTGCAGTCCATAAGTTTGCAAAAAGTGGGACATGACTTAGCGGCTGAACAACAACAACAATTAAATATAAGTACACTTAATGGTTCTGTTAGAGATCTTAAGTGGAAGAGTTAGAAAGTTTGTATGTTTTATCTCTAGTCTTATCCTTTGTTTTAACAGTCCTCTCCTTGGTGAATAAGCTAAGTCAAGTAAGAAAACATCACTTTATAGTTATATAAGGGTATTGTAAAGTCATAATTCCAGTTTGATTATACAAAATGGGAGAAATTGCTGTATATGCGTGTGTGTTTGTTTAACCAAATACATACCACTTATCACCGTATTGATTCTTCCGACCCAGGAACATGGAATATCTCTCCAGTTATTTTTTTCATGAGTATCTTGTAATTTTCAGTGTACAGTTCTTTTGTTTCTTTGGGTAGGTTTATTCCTAGATATTTTATTCTTTTGGTTGTGATGGTGAAGGGGATTGCCTCTTGGATTTCATTTTCTGATTTTTCATTGTTTGTGTATAGGAATGCCAGTGATTTCTGTATATTGATCTTGTATCCAGTGAATTTGCTGAATTTGTTAATTAGCTCTAGCAGTTTTCTAATAGTGTCTTTGGGGTTTTCTATGTATAATATCATGTCATCTCTGCACATTCTTAAATTCTTCTCCTAAAACAGTACTGCCCTGGTTAAGAAACACTTCATATATCAAAAACTCACATATTAGGAAGAAATGATGAATAACAAGAGTCCCAGATGTCTCATGAAATTCTTTTACTTTCACTTCTTAATTCCCTGAGTATGCAGTGGCTCCTCTTGAAGCCTATTGGAAGGGCTTCTGGCCTTTATACTTCCATTGCCAATGTGTGTCCAGAAATGAACAATGACCACCACTAGGAACCTGTAACTAGAAGTGAAACCTTTTAACTCCTGTTTGTTTTTTGTTACTTGTGGATTTTTACACCCATTGTAGATTTGAAGAGGAACACACACAAATATGACATTAAATATCATCTAATAAATATAATATGGGCATGAATTTCACCAAACTCCGGGCGATAGTGGAGGACAGGAGCCTGGTATGCTGCAGTCCATAAGTTTGCAAAAAGTGGGACATGACTTAGCGGCTGAACAACAACAACAATTAAATATAAGTACACTTAATGGTTCTGTTAGAGATCTTAAGTGGAAGAGTTAGAAAGTTTGTATGTTTTATCTCTAGTCTTATCCTTTGTTTTAACAGTCCTCTCCTTGGTGAATAAGCTAAGTCAAGTAAGAAAACATCACTTTATAGTTATATAAGGGTATTGTAAAGTCATAATTCCAGTTTGATTATACAAAATGGGAGAAATTGCTGTATATGCGTGTGTGTTTGTTTAACCAAATACATACCACTTACTATATGCCAGGCATTGTTCTAAGCACTTCAGTTCAGTTCAGTTGCTCAGTTGTGACTAACTCTTTGCAACCTCATGGACTGAGGCACACCAGATTTTCCTGTTCTTCACCATTTCCCAGAGCTTGTTCCAACTCAGGTCCATTGATTCAGTGATGCCATCCCCATCTCAGCTTCTGTCATCCCCTTGTCTTTCTGCCTTTCATTTTTCCCAGCATCAAGGTCTTTTCCAATGAGTTGTTTCTTCACATACATGATTACTGGGAAAACTATAGTTTTGACTATATGAATTCTTGCTGGCAAAGTGATGTGTCTGCTTTTTAATATGTTGTCTAGGTTTGTCATAGTTTTTCTTCCAAGGAGCAAGCATCTTTTAATTTCATGGCTGCATTCACCATCTTTACACATATTTAGTCAGCTAATCCTCATAGCATCCTAAGGTAGATATGTTCACCTAAATAAGATCTGTTTCTTCATCCATAAAATGAGGAAACAGAAGTAGAGAGTAAAATCACACACCCAGCATACAGCAGAGTGGGAATTCCCACCCAGGCAGCCAGGACACACAGTCATTTTCTTCATCACCTTGCTATTTTGTTTCTCTACAACATAAGGTTTACGTAGGAACAGAACAGTGTCCAAGTTTAGAGTTCTGGTCAACCAGAAGAAAAGTAGCAAAGTAGTCACTTGTCAATCAGATGTCATTTTGCTACATCTGAAGCAACAGGCTACCAGACATATTTTTAAGGAATTTAGTGAAAATCTTATTTTTCCAGGTGCTAGCTTTATAACCCCAAATAGCCAAGAGAAAAAAATACTTTAGTCAAAAGAGCTATATATTTGCCTTCTCATTTATATGAATATAAGATGATCTCACATATATAAATTTTAATTTTTTAACAGTTAAGCTTGAACAATAAGTAATAGCAAAGTTAGAACTTTTTCTTTTTCTTGAGCAAACCTGTTCCACATTTCAGGAAAACTCTATTTAGATGCTCCATATCCTCTTCCTATCAACTAGGAGTTTGAAGCAGCTCCATGAACAATAGAGAATGATGATGGAGAAAACCTTGAGCACCATTCTAGTCCCAAACTAGACACTTTCCTTCCAGACTGAGATTTTATGTGGACTTTACTTATTAATTTAAGTAAAATTAATTCTTCCTGCAACCTCATGGACTGAGGCACACCAGATTTTCCTGTTCTTCACCATTTCCCAGAGCTTGTTCCAACTCAGGTCCATTGATTCAGTGATGCCATCCCCATCTCAGCTTCTGTCATCCCCTTGTCTTTCTGCCTTTCATTTTTCCCAGCATCAAGGTCTTTTCCAATGAGTTGTTTCTTCACATACATGATTACTGGGAAAACTATAGTTTTGACTATATGAATTCTTGCTGGCAAAGTGATGTGTCTGCTTTTTAATATGTTGTCTAGGTTTGTCATAGTTTTTCTTCCAAGGAGCAAGCATCTTTTAATTTCATGGCTGCATTCACCATCTTTACACATATTTAGTCAGCTAATCCTCATAGCATCCTAAGGTAGATATGTTCACCTAAATAAGATCTGTTTCTTCATCCATAAAATGAGGAAACAGAAGTAGAGAGTAAAATCACACACCCAGCATACAGCAGAGTGGGAATTCCCACCCAGGCAGCCAGGACACACAGTCATTTTCTTCATCACCTTGCTATTTTGTTTCTCTACAACATAAGGTTTACGTAGGAACAGAACAGTGTCCAAGTTTAGAGTTCTGGTCAACCAGAAGAAAAGTAGCAAAGTAGTCACTTGTCAATCAGATGTCATTTTGCTACATCTGAAGCAACAGGCTACCAGACATATTTTTAAGGAATTTAGTGAAAATCTTATTTTTCCAGGTGCTAGCTTTATAACCCCAAATAGCCAAGAGAAAAAAATACTTTAGTCAAAAGAGCTATATATTTGCCTTCTCATTTATATGAATATAAGATGATCTCACATATATAAATTTTAATTTTTTAACAGTTAAGCTTGAACAATAAGTAATAGCAAAGTTAGAACTTTTTCTTTTTCTTGAGCAAACCTGTTCCACATTTCAGGAAAACTCTATTTAGATGCTCCATATCCTCTTCCTATCAACTAGGAGTTTGAAGCAGCTCCATGAACAATAGAGAATGATGATGGAGAAAACCTTGAGCACCATTCTAGTCCCAAACTAGACACTTTCCTTCCAGACTGAGATTTTATGTGGACTTTACTTATTAATTTAAGTAAAATTAATTCTTCCTTTTAGAAGCCAGAATATTATCCTTTCTATATTGGAAATCACAGTTTTATGTTCATATTCATATATATGGTTCGTCTTACATTATAATCCATCAGAATAAAGTTACTTTTATTGTGGGTATATGATTGGAATCCCATTGTGAGGGATATACTAAAGCATTTAGTCTTATATTCCCAATTTAAAACAGTACCCAGTAATTGCTGAATAAATAAATTATAGGAAAATGGCAAAAGGTAGGGAGAAATATGCCTTGATAAAAATACCCAAGTAAGGGGCTTCCCCTGGTGGTCCAGTGGGTAAGGACACCGCCTTGCAGTGCAAGGGGCGCCGGTTCGATCCCTGGTCTGGGAAGATCCCACGTGCCACGGAGCGGCTGGACTGATGTGTCCAATCACCGAGCCGGAGCTCTGAGCGCATGCGCCCAAAGCGGGTGCTCTGCGACAACAGGTGCCATCGCGATGGGAGGCCCACAGGAGCCAAAGAACAAAGACGGATGAAAATAGAGAAATTAAAGACCAAAAGAAGTGGCCCGCCCGCTCCCCTCCCTCCCCAACCCGACCCCTGCCCAAAATAAATAAATAAATGAATCTTTAAAAAAAAAATACACAAGTAAAATATGCTTAGATACTTATATTTATCATTTAAACTGGTTTATATAAAACAAAATCTTGTTGGTGACATTAGATTTCAATGTCTATTTTCTATTTTATAGAATAGAAATGAGCATGAAACGATCATAGACATCTATGATAAATGATGAATAATGAAAGCTCTTCTGTTCTCTAACACTTCATATTAAGTAACATTTTACTTCAGTCAGTATTATTCTATATAGACTTTACATTAAAGAAATGCTTTTTCCTCCTAAATTTCAGGGTCATTACAAACTGACATGCCAAAGTGAAAACCCAGTGGTTGGTGCTTATTGATATTCTATTGACTGACAATATATTAGCAACTGTAGATTGAAACCAAATATACACTAATAAAGAGCCTTGCTTTATAAAGCAAGGGTCTTGCTATGTAAGAGTAAAATAATAACTGAAGATGGCAGGGAAAGGGTTTGAATGTGAAATATCTCAAAATGAGAGAAAATATCAAATTTTATTCTTTCAATATTTTTTTCCAGAGCCAATGTTAGCATCCATTCTTCCTCCTAAAATATCAGGTAGTTGTCACACCAGTTTTATTTGGAAACCACCCTTCTCCCACACTTAGCAGTGCTGTTTAGAAGGGACACTCCCTGTCCTAAGCCTGAGAATTATGGGCACTGATTGGTTTAAGTCAGGCCATGGGACCCATCTGCTGGCCACAGTTCAGGTCTAGGCACACACAGAAGCTATCAGAGACAATTAGGTATGAGGAGATATTTGTTGGAGGTGGATCTGATGCTGTGAGAGCATGGGTCTTGGAGCTCAGCATAGCTTTCTGTGATTAGAGAAGCCATCACAGAAATGGCGGTGAAGCTGACTTACAGGATGCTGATCACCATGAGCATGGGTAGAGTCCTTAATCAAGCTACGTCTAAAGCCAGGCTCCCCTCTGGACTTTTAAATCTAGGACCTAATTACCTGCCACATTCCTCTTTCTAAACCAGTATGGCTTGAATTATGACACTTGCATTATGAAGAGTCATAATGAATATAACATCCCTAGTCAGGCTACTTTTCAGACAGAAGCACAATATGGAGAAAAACGTGATGGTCATTCAAAAGTACTTTGTAAAATAAAGTGGGAGAATGATCACCCAAATTGAGAAATACTACTTCTAATTACATAGTCATGCTGTTATTTTTTATCTGAGAAATGCTTTGACTTGCTGTTTTGTAAAGAATTGAAATGGGCATATCTGCTTGATTTGTCTAAAAATTATTGTTGTGCTTTTTTGATATTGTTGTTTGCTGTTTAGTCACTGAGTCATCTCTAGCTCTTTGTGACCCTGTGGACTATAACCTGCCAGGCTCCTCTGTCCATAGGATTTCCCAAGCAAGAATACTGGAGTGGGTTACCATGTCCTTCTAAAGGGAATCTTCTCAACCCAGGGATCAAATTTGTGTCTCCTGCTTGGCAGGCAGATTCTTTGCCACTGAGCCACCAGTGAAGCCCTTTTTCAGTATTACCTAACTTTAAACTACATTCAAAGTAGTTGGAGAGAATAAATGTTTAATCCTTTGCCCTACAAAACCAAGAAGATGAATTTTGTTTCTATATATCTACGTATGCACTCCAACAGTGGGCTTCCTCGCTTTCCCCTCACCTTAGGCCTGATTCTGTGAGAGGTATAAACTGTTTTTTTTTGTATTGTTTGTTTAAAAGGAAAAGTAATTCATGGCAACAACTGAATGTCCTACTTATGCTTTTTATTCTTAAGAGGTAGGGATGTTTCAAGATTTGCAGAGTGGAGCTTGTCAATTTTGGTTAGGTTCAAATCCAGCTCGATAGGTTGAAAAGGAAATTAGGATTAGGTTAGCATTAACAGTTTTCAGTGACATTTATGATTTACAGTAGAAAAAAAGTCTTAATATGATGTTGATTTTCAAGGCAGTTGATTTAGAGTGTACTTCACATGTTGCTCATTTCTCTTCCACAACTTTATTTTTCCCCATTGTCATGAAGTCGAGCAGAGACAAGGGGCTCACTCAATGTGGCCAGATGGGTTTCCTTCCTGCATATACCCCTCAATGCCCCTTTGTCTTTATTCCTGTTCTTTCCACCCTTTCCCTCATCTTCCCATTCTTCCTCCCTTTAAACCATCTCCCATTCTCCTTTAGTTAAAAGAAGGATGTAGACCTGGTATCTGCAGTAATGAGATATGCTGATGGAGGAAGAGATCCCATCCTCGTCACATAACTGCTTTGTCACCACAAAAAGCTACTAGAATCGGCTTGTATTTACCATTCTAATTTTTTCATCTCTCATTCTCTTCTATTTAAATTTTTAAATTGTAAAATATCACACACACACACACACAGAAAATCACATTAAATGTATGTGTGTGTGCTGTGTTTGCTTAGTTGTTTTCAATTGTTGTTTGTGACCCCATGGACTGTAGCCCGCCAGGCTCCTCTGTCCATGGAATTCTCCAGGCAAGAATACTGGAGTGGGTTGGCATTTCCTTCTCTAGTGGATCTTTCTGACCCAGGGAGCAAACTTGCATCTCCTGTATTGGCAGGCAGATTCTTTACCACTGAGAACCTGGGAAGCCCCACATAATATCTTTTCTGTCATTATCTCTTGGATTGACTGGATTCTGCCTCTATCCCTGAATGACCCTGCTTTGCTAAGGGTCATGGTGACTTACCTGTAAATATTATATTGACTAACTATATTTGAGTTTTCAAAGTTCTAATTTGTTCCTTTTCAAATCTGCTTGATCTTTAAGTCTCCTACTTCTTGCTCATATTTTAAAGCTTCTCTTTTTAGAAGCTAAACTTGGCTATGTTTGCATTCTGTAGTAAGTGTCTTAAGTAGAGTCTCTGTGAGTCTGATGCTGCTCTTGGTTGTTTCTCCTGGCTCTTTCCTTGTGAGATCTTGTTCTTCGGCACTTATCCGTGGAGATTTTTTGAGGACGGTGTTAAAGTTGTATCCCTTTAGAGATTTATGTTTATTCTTACCACCCTCATGCAGCCACCACCACCTAAATTAAATCAGCTCGGTATTCTGGGGATAGAGTAAATTCATATTGCAAGCCTATATGAAGTCAGACTCGTGTTTATAACTTCTCAGGAAAGATATTTCTATTCCTCCCACCCAATGCCAGGGTCAATACAGCAGAGTTTTCTTGTTGCCCCTCCTGTGCCACAAGCTTATTTCTAATTTCTTTTCACTGAAGATGTAAGTCTTTTGTGGTCCCAACTTATGGGAGTTTTTCTACTATTTCTCTGGCCTTTTATTAAATATTTCTTTAATTATTTGAGTGAATGATGCTTCCCTATGCCTTTATTGTGAAATGCTTGAGAATAGAACTTTTATCTTAGTCATGAATTTAGTGTTGGTTCTGATTCATTCTTTCAATCAGTCTTTATTAACCTTTTCATGCCAGGACTGTTTTATGGATATACAAAAACTCTCAAGACACTTAAAGTCCTTGCTGCCCTGGAGTTTAAATTTGTTAGGCTACATTGTAGGTGTTCACAAAAGTACTAGTGAAACCAGTAAACGATCCAGTGATAGGTAGTAAGAGGAAAGAAAAGAGAACTGTCAGTCATAAAAGAGGGTAAAGTTACATTTACAGAAACAGTGGCAGAAAGGACCAAGAGAGTTACAATTAGTTGCCTAAAGAGGCGTTTGAGAACTGAATGCAGTTTCAGAGTGCTGGTTAAAAAAGACGACTCCAGTGAAGTGAAGAAAGGTGTTCCTGGGAAGCCCCACATAATATCTTTTCTGTCATTATCTCTTGGATTGACTGGATTCTGCCTCTATCCCTGAATGACCCTGCTTTGCTAAGGGTCATGGTGACTTACCTGTAAATATTATATTGACTAACTATATTTGAGTTTTCAAAGTTCTAATTTGTTCCTTTTCAAATCTGCTTGATCTTTAAGTCTCCTACTTCTTGCTCATATTTTAAAGCTTCTCTTTTTAGAAGCTAAACTTGGCTATGTTTGCATTCTGTAGTAAGTGTCTTAAGTAGAGTCTCTGTGAGTCTGATGCTGCTCTTGGTTGTTTCTCCTGGCTCTTTCCTTGTGAGATCTTGTTCTTCGGCACTTATCCGTGGAGATTTTTTGAGGACGGTGTTAAAGTTGTATCCCTTTAGAGATTTATGTTTATTCTTACCACCCTCATGCAGCCACCACCACCTAAATTAAATCAGCTCGGTATTCTGGGGATAGAGTAAATTCATATTGCAAGCCTATATGAAGTCAGACTCGTGTTTATAACTTCTCAGGAAAGATATTTCTATTCCTCCCACCCAATGCCAGGGTCAATACAGCAGAGTTTTCTTGTTGCCCCTCCTGTGCCACAAGCTTATTTCTAATTTCTTTTCACTGAAGATGTAAGTCTTTTGTGGTCCCAACTTATGGGAGTTTTTCTACTATTTCTCTGGCCTTTTATTAAATATTTCTTTAATTATTTGAGTGAATGATGCTTCCCTATGCCTTTATTGTGAAATGCTTGAGAATAGAACTTTTATCTTAGTCATGAATTTAGTGTTGGTTCTGATTCATTCTTTCAATCAGTCTTTATTAACCTTTTCATGCCAGGACTGTTTTATGGATATACAAAAACTCTCAAGACACTTAAAGTCCTTGCTGCCCTGGAGTTTAAATTTGTTAGGCTACATTGTAGGTGTTCACAAAAGTACTAGTGAAACCAGTAAACGATCCAGTGATAGGTAGTAAGAGGAAAGAAAAGAGAACTGTCAGTCATAAAAGAGGGTAAAGTTACATTTACAGAAACAGTGGCAGAAAGGACCAAGAGAGTTACAATTAGTTGCCTAAAGAGGCGTTTGAGAACTGAATGCAGTTTCAGAGTGCTGGTTAGGGCCCAGAAGGAGAATAGACTGACTTACACAGAGTAGAAAAGTCTGGAAGTAGAAAGTTAATCAGTATATTAACACTTG
This sequence comes from Tragulus kanchil, assembly GCA_022376925.1. NCBI lineage: Eukaryota > Metazoa > Chordata > Mammalia > Artiodactyla > Tragulidae > Tragulus > Tragulus kanchil. The sequence continues at coordinate 93,619,052 of JAIOJX010000025.1, forward strand.
TTGTGTTCTTGAATATCTTGCTTTTTACCACAGTTTGGCCATGTGTACATGCATCATTTAAGAGACATGGCAAATATGATGACAGTGTACCTCCTCCTTCTCCAAGCTTCTCCCTCAAAAGATGGGGATGTGCTCATCTCTCTCTGCATTTCAATCTCCTTTTAGCCTGACTCCTTTAAACACTTATACTTTTGCTTGTCTACTTTTGTGTGTCTTCTCATTCTCTATTTTTCCTCTCTCTTTTTTAAATATCCTGTGTGCTAAGGGTGATATTTATTCTAAAGAGATGACTCTTTGGGAGGCCCTAGATAGCTTCAAGGGTGAGGGCTGCTTTCATTAGAAGCTTGGAGCTTTCAGACCCATCTCCCAACTTTGAGGTAAAGGAAGGGGCTAGAGACTGAGTAAATCCTCACTGGCCATTGATTTAATCAACCATGCCTGCTCATGGGATTAAACCTCCATTAAAAGCCTCTAAACAAAAGGGTTCAGGAAACTTACAAGTTGGCAAACACATCCACGTACCCCCAGGAGGATGGCCCACCCAGCTCCATAGGAAAAGAGGCTCCAGCGCTCAGGACCCCTCTGGACCTCTCCCTACCTGTCATTGCATCCGACCATTTGTATTCTTTTGTAATAAACTGTAACAGTATTTGGGGGATTGTAGTCAGGTCTGACAGGAGTGAGGGTAACCTGGGTTCCCGATACTTTTATCTTAGTCATGAATTTAGTGTTGGTTCTGATTCATTCTTTCAATCAGTCTTTATTAACCTTTTCATGCCAGGACTGTTTTATGGATATACAAAAACTCTCAAGACACTTAAAGTCCTTGCTGCCCTGGAGTTTAAATTTGTTAGGCTACATTGTAGGTGTTCACAAAAGTACTAGTGAAACCAGTAAACGATCCAGTGATAGGTAGTAAGAGGAAAGAAAAGAGAACTGTCAGTCATAAAAGAGGGTAAAGTTACATTTACAGAAACAGTGGCAGAAAGGACCAAGAGAGTTACAATTAGTTGCCTAAAGAGGCGTTTGAGAACTGAATGCAGTTTCAGAGTGCTGGTTAGGGCCCAGAAGGAGAATAGACTGACTTACACAGAGTAGAAAAGTCTGGAAGTAGAAAGTTAATCAGTATATTAACACTTGTTGTGTTCTTGAATATCTTGCTTTTTACCACAGTTTGGCCATGTGTACATGCATCATTTAAGAGACATGGCAAATATGATGACAGTGTACCTCCTCCTTCTCCAAGCTTCTCCTCAAAAGATGGGGATGTGCTCATCTCTCTCTGCATTTCAATCCCCTTTTTAGCCTGACTCCTTTAAACACTTATACTTTTGCTTGTCTACTTTTGTGTGTCTTCTCATTCTCTATTTTTCCTCTCTCTTTTTTAAATATCCTGTGTGCTAAGGGTGATATTTATTCTAAAGAGATGACTCTTTGGGAGGCCCTAGATAGCTTCAAGGGTGAGGGCTGCTTTCATTAGAAGCTTGGAGCTTTCAGACCCATCTCCCAACTTTGAGGTAAAGGAAGGGGCTAGAGACTGAGTAAATCCTCACTGGCCATTGATTTAATCAACCATGCCTGCTCATGGGATTAAACCTCCATTAAAAGCCTCTAAACAAAAGGGTTCAGGAAACTTACAAGTTGGCAAACACATCCACGTACCCCCAGGAGGATGGCCCACCCAGCTCCATAGGAAAAGAGGCTCCAGCGCTCAGGACCCCTCTGGACCTCTCCCTACCTGTCATTGCATCCGACCATTTGTATTCTTTTGTAATAAACTGTAACAGTATTTGGGGGATTGTAGTCAGGTCTGACAGGAGTGAGGGTAACCTGGGTTCCCGATACTTGCCACTAACATCATAGGTGAGGGCAGTCTTGAGGAGTGGAGCCCTTAAACCTCTGGGGACTGGCTCCAGTCTTTACTGTCAGGACTGCAGGACATCTAGTTGGTGTCAGAGTTGGAGAAGTTGTGTTGGAGAAAACATTGTGTAATTTGGTGTCAGGAGGGGAAAATACCCTCCAGGCCCCTACCAGACTTGATACCAACACTTTTAATTACACCCTTAGTCAACTTCATGCTGGAATCATGTTCGTTTGTTTCTACAAGATGACCTGTATTCTTCATTTCATTCCCCCATCCCACTGCAGACTCAACTAACTGCATCAAGGGCAAGAAGCTCCCCAGTCCTCATAAAAATTTATCTTTCTTTCATACTTGTATTTCTTTATCATGAACCTTTAATCATGGCATTTTCACAACCTGCTTTGTGTTAGAGTAGGCAAGGAATGCACAAAGAACAACAAATTATGGTATAAATACAGGGTATAGGGACAGTGTACGAAATACATGACTGCTGCTCCTCAAATCCGTCAATATCATCAAAACAAGTACATTCTGAGAGGAGCCTAAAGAGATATGAAAACTAAATGTAATGCAATGAATCCAGGAATAGAAAAATTATTAGGTTAAAACTAAGGAAATATGAATAAGATATAGAAAAACAAACAAAAACCTATTATGGTAAATTACATGGATAGGACACACAAACAAAGAAAATGTGTTATTCTTAAATACTGTAGAAACTTAACAAGATTTAAAATACTGTAGAAAATTAACAAGATTTAAAATATTCTTAAATACTGTAGAAACTTAACAATATTAATTCACATGTAAATCTTTAGAAGTATGACCAGTAAAAACCACTATGCAGCTACACTTTGATAGCTCTAAATTTACTATGCATATTTATTCTGTTATATGACTTTCAAAAATACTTGTTTCAGTGGATGAAAAAAACTGTTTTCCTTAGGTTTTTTAGGTTCAAAGGTAATTGTGTTTTCTTGGTAAATAAGTTCTAGATGATCAACATATTCTGAAATGTAGAAAAGAAATGGGTATCACTTTTGTTGGTCTTAGAAAAAATTAGATGTGATTTGGTTATAAGTTCAGCTGCTGAGGTTTCTCTTGGGAGGAAAAGCACTCTTGGCAGTTACTTCACAGGTTAATGAGAATGAGTCTTACAGTCAATTTTTCTCTTCTAATTTAGGAAAAAAGGTTAAATGTTCCAAAATGTCACTGATTTCTTTAATATCTGTATAGTAACTCTAATCTATCATATCCTCCAGTGATTTAATTAGCTGCAGCAGTATTAGCTATTCAGTACAGAGTCACTACAAAAACCCAAAGTTCTATGTTTGAAATTCTAGGGATATTTATAAATTACACCTAAAGTTCTATAAAGGAACTGCACTGAATATTTTCATATCCATCTTTAGGTTAGCCAAAAAACATATATGAATTTGTACTACTGTTATGCATTTGTAGCATCTTTTTGTTTCTGGCTTGCTAAATATACTAAACAAGTACACTCTTGATACGGGTACACAAACCAGACAAACTTGGGGCTTAGGGCAGCCTGGCCCAGGAGGAGCAGTGAAGAGCCAGGCACAAGGATGGGCTCCAGCACACCCTACCCCCAGTGGGCTCCCTGTGGGAAGGATGCGGGCCACCGTAGTAACCAGAAGAGACATGCCTGGATCTACTTCTCACTCCAGATCCGATCTTTGGATCTGGAGAAAATCTAAAAGATGCCCTCCTGATGACTTTACCTGTCAGCTGTGTGAAGCCACACTGAAGGAGTTTCTGAGTCTGATGGCTTTAGAGTGGGGAATAATGCTGGTGGAAGCATTCCCTGGAATTAAATGCTCTCAGCTAAAAGTGGTTTTAGAGAAGACCTTGGCCGAGAGCCTCATGCATTCCTGCAGTAGGGACGCCCATGGTGGAATGGAGGAATTCTGCTTCCTGCAAGTGCTGTGATCTCTGTGCTTGTCTCAGACAGGAGGGCTTGGTCGGGTCTCTGCCAGCTCCCTTTGGGAACTCTCTCTGAAAGGGGTATTATATGTCACAGGATTGGAATTGAGGATCACACATGTCGGGTATATAGCAGACATTCAGCACATGAACTGGGAACACTCCTCGTCCTCCAGGAGACAGAATCTCAGGAAGGGGCCTCCCACCTGCGTCAAGCAGGCAAGTGCTGTGCTGGCTACAGCAAAAGTGAGACTGGGGTTCCAGTCCAGCCCTCAGTTACCACGGAGACACCAGGGAAGCCTTTTACAGAGTGTGCCAATGATATATACAAGATAATTTTGGGTTACAGATGGTCAAGATTTTTTTTTTATTTACACTTAATTGAAGGGCCTCTTCCTACTTCTTTTTCAAGAGTGATTTAATTAGCTGCAGCAGTATTAGCTATTCAGTACAGAGTCACTACAAAACCCAAAGTTCTATGTTTGAAATTCTAGGGATATTTATAAATTACACCTAAAGTTCTATAAAGGAACTGCACTGAATATTTTCATATCCATCTTTAGGTTAGCCAAAAAACATATATGAATTTGTACTACTGTTATGCATTTGTAGCATCTTTTTGTTTCTGGCTTGCTAAATATACTAAACAAGTACACTCTTGATACGGGTACACAAACCAGACAAACTTGGGGCTTAGGGCAGCCTGGCCCAGGAGGAGCAGTGAAGAGCCAGGCACAAGGATGGGCTCCAGCACACCCTACCCCCAGTGGGCTCCCTGTGGGAAGGATGCGGGCCACCGTAGTAACCAGAAGAGACATGCCTGGATCTACTTCTCACTCCAGATCCGATCTTTGGATCTGGAGAAAATCTAAAAGATGCCCTCCTGATGACTTTACCTGTCAGCTGTGTGAAGCCACACTGAAGGAGTTTCTGAGTCTGATGGCTTTAGAGTGGGGAATAATGCTGGTGGAAGCATTCCCTGGAATTAAATGCTCTCAGCTAAAAGTGGTTTTAGAGAAGACCTTGGCCGAGAGCCTCATGCATTCCTGCAGTAGGGACGCCCATGGTGGAATGGAGGAATTCTGCTTCCTGCAAGTGCTGTGATCTCTGTGCTTGTCTCAGACAGGAGGGCTTGGTCGGGTCTCTGCCAGCTCCCTTTGGGAACTCTCTCTGAAAGGGGTATTATATGTCACAGGATTGGAATTGAGGATCACACATGTCGGGTATATAGCAGACATTCAGCACATGAACTGGGAACACTCCTCGTCCTCCAGGAGACAGAATCTCAGGAAGGGGCCTCCCACCTGCGTCAAGCAGGCAAGTGCTGTGCTGGCTACAGCAAAAGTGAGACTGGGGTTCCAGTCCAGCCCTCAGTTACCACGGAGACACCAGGGAAGCCTTTTACAGAGTGTGCCAATGATATATACAAGATAATTTTGGGTTACAGATGGTCAAGTTATTTTTTTTTTTAATTTACACTTAATTGAACTAGAAAGAAACCGCAACTGGCACTTAAGACCTGTGACTTTGCTTAGGATGGAGATAAAGTGTATGTTTAAATAAAACAAGGTCAGCTCTGTGAAAGGATTAATAAGTCGACATAGTCCTCAGGAAGGAAGGCTAAATTTGCAGTCAGGTCCTAGCGCTGATGTGTAATACACTGTGTGGCTCTGGTCACATCTCTGGAGGCAGAGGGTCTCTAAGGTGACCTAAGTAGCTGTGCCCTGCTTCATGTCGGCTGTGCCACTTCGTCCATGATCCTAAGTCAGGAAAACGCATGCTGAAGTGGCCACGAAGCTCAGATTGAAACTAGATTGAAAACAGTAAGAATCCCAGAACAAGAGTGTCATTATAATCCTGTAATTCTGCTTGAATTGACTGTGGCACTGATAGGGGCCCCACCAACTCTATTATATTTACTGAGCACTCAAAGGTTTCCAGTCCAACTCCTATGTTATTCTCTGAAATTGAATTATGAAATAGTAAATATTCCCATGATACAATTTTTAAATAATACTCTCTGTTGCCAACCACTTCCCATTTGGTCGGAGTTCTATTAGTCTTTCTAATCCTCTAAAAGATAGGCACTGTTAGAAATGGAAAACTTACAAACTTCCATTTATAAATTTATTTAAAAATAAATTTGAGGGATACTTTCTTTAAGGTGCACAAAGTCAAATGACAGCACATTATTTCTGTGCTTCTCAAACTAGGATACATATTAGGAGCATGGGGTTAACCAAGATAACTCAATGAGTCGTCTCAGATAATATAATTAATATAATAATCCTGCTAAAGGAAAAAGATTTTTTATTACAATTATTTATGGAATTAGAATGCAGAGCTTATATCAGTCTTTATGAATAAACAAACCATTTCAGTGTCATGACTGAAAGAAGTTTGAGAAGTTTTTGTTAGAATAAAAGCTCTGCATGTGAAAATGCAAAGCAGCATTCAAATGTCATTTCAGGTTTCAGAATGCAAGCAGCCTCAGGCCTTTCTAGTAGGTGAAATGTGTGCTAATAATAAAAATGAATTTCCAATTTTGGGGGTTTTACAGATGGTTTCAAGTTTTTAATTTTTTTTTAATTTACACTTAATTGAACTAGAAAGAAACCGCAACTGGCACTTAAGACCTGTGACTTTGCTTAGGATGGAGATAAAGTGTATGTTTAAATAAAACAAGGTCAGCTCTGTGAAAGGATTAATAAGTCGACATAGTCCTCAGGAAGGAAGGCTAAATTTGCAGTCAGGTCCTAGCGCTGATGTGTAATACACTGTGTGGCTCTGGTCACATCTCTGGAGGCAGAGGGTCTCTAAGGTGACCTAAGTAGCTGTGCCCTGCTTCATGTCGGCTGTGCCACTTCGTCCATGATCCTAAGTCAGGAAAACGCATGCTGAAGTGGCCACGAAGCTCAGATTGAAACTAGATTGAAAACAGTAAGAATCCCAGAACAAGAGTGTCATTATAATCCTGTAATTCTGCTTGAATTGACTGTGGCACTGATAGGGGCCCCACCAACTCTATTATATTTACTGAGCACTCAAAGGTTTCCAGTCCAACTCCTATGTTATTCTCTGAAATTGAATTATGAAATAGTAAATATTCCCATGATACAATTTTTAAATAATACTCTCTGTTGCCAACCACTTCCCATTTGGTCGGAGTTCTATTAGTCTTTCTAATCCTCTAAAAGATAGGCACTGTTAGAAATGGAAAACTTACAAACTTCCATTTATAAATTTATTTAAAAATAAATTTGAGGGATACTTTCTTTAAGGTGCACAAAGTCAAATGACAGCACATTATTTCTGTGCTTCTCAAACTAGGATACATATTAGGAGCATGGGGTTAACCAAGATAACTCAATGAGTCGTCTCAGATAATATAATTAATATAATAATCCTGCTAAAGGAAAAAGATTTTTTATTACAATTATTTATGGAATTAGAATGCAGAGCTTATATCAGTCTTTATGAAAAAACAAACCATTTCAGTGTCATGACTGAAAGAAGTTTGAGAAGTTTTTGTTAGAATAAAAGCTCTGCATGTGAAAAATGCAAAGCAGCATTCAAATGTCATTTTCAGGTTTCAGAATCCCTTTGTCTTCATGAAGCCGAACAGCTCCAGGACTTATCTGCACAAAGTTTCATTTCCTCAGGCCTTTCTAGTAGGTGAAATGTGTGCTAATAATAAAAAATGAATTCTTCCAAAGAGAATAGGTTCTTAGAAGTTTCCTGTGAATGCCTCTCTCAAACCCAAAGCCTCTGCTTTGAAAAAAGGTTGAATTCTGACCTCTAACAGTCCTCATGAAGGACTGTCAGAGCTTCTAAAATCTCAAATCAATCACAACAAAGCTCCCTATATATGGCTGGACCTAATTACTGTAACCACTCTCCTGTGACATTTCTTTTGCTCTAATTTTCTACTGATCTGTGTTACTTTAGTTTGATATTTCAAATCTCCTGTTGACTGCTATTTTATCTGCTTTAAAGGTATTTTATTACTTTAGTGAATGAGACCAACATTAGTAACTGATTCTATGAACAATGCCAATACCTATGTATCTTATTAGCAAGCCTGGAGCAAAGAAACTACAATTCCACTCCCATTTCCTTTTGTAATTCAAACTAAGATATCTTAAATGTGCCTGCACACCTCAAGGTGCCTAGCAGTAGATAGTCACGAAATGACTTCTAAATTGAATTAACCTTCCAATTTTCACTGAAATAAACTATTGTAGTTCAGCTGAGTTTAGTCACTTGCATCTCTTTTATCTCACCTCATGGGTTTTCCCAACGCAGTCACATGAGGTGTCTGCCAAGTACACTTCTGAAACTGATCAATTCTGCAACTTAGTAACAGCAGCTAATACTCAGAGAACTTATTCTGAGCTTCTCAAACTAGGATACATATTAGGAGCATGGGGTTAACCAAGATAACTCAATGAGTCGTCTCAGATAATATAATTAATATAATAATCCTGCTAAAGGAAAAAGATTTTTTATTACAATTATTTATGGAATTAGAATGCAGAGCTTATATCAGTCTTTATGAAAAAACAAACCATTTCAGTGTCATGACTGAAAGAAGTTTGAGAAGTTTTTGTTAGAATAAAAGCTCTGCATGTGAAAAATGCAAAGCAGCATTCAAATGTCATTTTCAGGTTTCAGAATCCCTTTGTCTTCATGAAGCCGAACAGCTCCAGGACTTATCTGCACAAAGTTTCATTTCCTCAGGCCTTTCTAGTAGGTGAAATGTGTGCTAATAATAAAAAATGAATTCTTCCAAAGAGAATAGGTTCTTAGAAGTTTCCTGTGAATGCCTCTCTCAAACCCAAAGCCTCTGCTTTGAAAAAAGGTTGAATTCTGACCTCTAACAGTCCTCATGAAGGACTGTCAGAGCTTCTAAAATCTCAAATCAATCACAACAAAGCTCCCTATATATGGCTGGACCTAATTACTGTAACCACTCTCCTGTGACATTTCTTTTGCTCTAATTTTCTACTGATCTGTGTTACTTTAGTTTGATATTTCAAATCTCCTGTTGACTGCTATTTTATCTGCTTTAAAGGTATTTTATTACTTTAGTGAATGAGACCAACATTAGTAACTGATTCTATGAACAATGCCAATACCTATGTATCTTATTAGCAAGCCTGGAGCAAAGAAACTACAATTCCACTCCCATTTCCTTTTGTAATTCAAACTAAGATATCTTAAATGTGCCTGCACACCTCAAGGTGCCTAGCAGTAGATAGTCACGAAATGACTTCTAAATTGAATTAACCTTCCAATTTTCACTGAAATAAACTATTGTAGTTCAGCTGAGTTTAGTCACTTGCATCTCTTTTATCTCACCTCATGGGTTTTCCCAACGCAGTCACATGAGGTGTCTGCCAAGTACACTTCTGAAACTGATCAATTCTGCAACTTAGTAACAGCAGCTAATACTCAGAGAACTTATTCTGAGTTAACTCCTTCTCTAAGTCTGTATGCCTTAAAAAGCCATATATTAACTTATGTACTCCTCACAAAAACTCTCAGAGGCAGGTATTATTCCTGTTTTACAGTTGGGTTAAATAACTTGCCCATGAACCCCCAGCAGCTAGGCTGTTTCTCAGGTCTGATTAAATCAATCAGGTGTTCATGTAATGGTCCCAGAAATGCGATGTTTGCTTATATTCCCAGTATCAGTTCTCATAGAAAAATACGCAATACGAAAGCAAATGATGTACTTTGAAGCTATAAAGTGTTACATCAAATAGCTTACTAAAGAGAAAAACTACTGACATCTCTACTAATAAAGGATCAAAATGACAGATAACACAATTTAACCCTTACTCTCTTCTAATAGCAGTGCTCTGGAAAATGAAATCTGTTTTTCTGGAACAGTGATGGCATTCTTTCCGCAGCTCTGAAGGAACTCTCCCTACTGTCAGATGAAATAAAAGTGAAGTGCAAGCTCTTTCCCTAGGGATATTTTAACCTGATTTTTAATTCCTTCATTATACTCAGAGACAGCCAATCTGACTGCTGGTTGTCCAAATACTGTTGGTATAAAATGCCATATTTCAGGCTTTAAATTGTTTTCCTTAAGTTCTCTGCTTTCATGGTGAAATACATGTACTTCAAGTATAATCTTTGCTGAGTTCTAAAATTTTCAGCAGGCGGAAAAATCATAAAATGGCGTTTAACTGAATGAGACCAACATTAGTAACTGATTCTATGAACAATGCCAATACCTATGTATCTTATTAGCAAGCCTGGAGCAAAGAAACTACAATTCCACTCCCATTTCCTTTTGTAATTCAAACTAAGATATCTTAAATGTGCCTGCACACCTCAAGGTGCCTAGCAGTAGATAGTCACGAAATGACTTCTAAATTGAATTAACCTTCCAATTTTCACTGAAATAAACTATTGTAGTTCAGCTGAGTTTAGTCACTTGCATCTCTTTTATCTCACCTCATGGGTTTTCCCAACGCAGTCACATGAGGTGTCTGCCAAGTACACTTCTGAAACTGATCAATTCTGCAACTTAGTAACAGCAGCTAATACTCAGAGAACTTATTCTGAGTTAACTCCTTCTCTAAGTCTGTATGCCTTAAAAAGCCATATATTAACTTATGTACTCCTCACAAAAACTCTCAGAGGCAGGTATTATTCCTGTTTTACAGTTGGGTTAAATAACTTGCCCATAAACCCCCCAGCAGCTAGGCTGTTTCTCAGGTCTGATTAAATCAATCAGGTGTTCATGTAATGGTCCCAGAAATGCGATGTTTGCTTATATTCCCAGTATCAGTTCTCATAGAAAAATACGCAACGAAAGCAAATGATGTACTTTGAAGCTATAAAGTGTTACATCAAATAGCTTACTAAAGAGAAAAACTACTGACATCTCTACTAATAAAGGATCAAAATGACAGATAACACAATTTAACCCTTACTCTCTTCTAATAGCAGTGCTCTGGAAAATGAAATCTGTTTTTCTGGAACAGTGATGGCATTCTTTCCGCAGCTCTGAAGGAACTCTCCCTACTGTCAGATGAAATAAAAGTGAAGTGCAAGCTCTTTCCCTAGGGATATTTTAACCTGATTTTTAATTCCTTCATTATACTCAGAGACAGCCAATCTGACTGCTGGTTGTCCAAATACTGTTGGTATAAAATGCCATATTTCAGGCTTTAAATTGTTTTCCTTAAGTTCTCTGCTTTCATGGTGAAATACATGTACTTCAAGTATAATCTTTGCTGAGTTCTAAAATTTTCAGCAGGCGGAAAAATCATAAAAATGGTAACTTACCCCCAACATGTTTCAGTTTGGAAACTGAAGTTCAGAAAAAGTCATAAAAATTCAATTTAAGAAAGATTTATTGATTGCCTATAATGTGCATGGCCCTCTATTAAGACAATGAAATTTAGGCACAAAAGAGACACAGGAATCCTGGCCTCAGGTACCTTATAATCTAAATTAGTATAATACAGATTAGAAACAGTGGACAGACAAGGTACATGTCAACTTCCTAGAATCAGCATTCAAGTCCAGTAATTTAAGTAATCCAAAACTTTAGATTTCTACTCCTAAAATCATTTATAAAATGTATTTGGCTTTGAAATCCACAGCTTCAAATAAGAAATTAAGTTCCACTGCAGATAAAGTCACAAAGATGCAAATACTTTGACACCCTTAACAGTATTATTAATGACTTTTGTTATTCTGCATCTTCTGTTTTCTTCTTATTATCGTTCGAAGCCTCCGCAATACCAGTTTATCAGACAGAAGCATGTCATCTTGTTGTTCTAGATAATCTAGTAAGTTTTCAGTCCATTCAAGTGCAGCTTTATGGCTAATATGCTTCTCTGGATTCAGTTCTGTTTTTCTAGTCTTACCGGAAGGCTTGCGCTCAGCAGGCCTGGCCTGATCCTCAACACCTTCATTGTCAGTTAGGACCTGACAGCTTGAGTCATTACTCCGAGAAAGCCTCAAGGCCATGATTTTTTCTTCAATATTTCAGTGCTCTGGAAAATGAAATCTGTTTTTCTGGAACAGTGATGGCATTCTTTCCGCAGCTCTGAAGGAACTCTCCCTACTGTCAGATGAAATAAAAGTGAAGTGCAAGCTCTTTCCCTAGGGATATTTTAACCTGATTTTTAATTCCTTCATTATACTCAGAGACAGCCAATCTGACTGCTGGTTGTCCAAATACTGTTGGTATAAAATGCCATATTTCAGGCTTTAAATTGTTTTCCTTAAGTTCTCTGCTTTCATGGTGAAATACATGTACTTCAAGTATAATCTTTGCTGAGTTCTAAAATTTTCAGCAGGCGGAAAAATCATAAAAATGGTAACTTACCCCCAACATGTTTCAGTTTGGAAACTGAAGTTCAGAAAAAGTCATAAAAATTCAATTTAAGAAAGATTTATTGATTGCCTATAATGTGCATGGCCCTCTATTAAGACAATGAAATTTAGGCACAAAAGAGACACAGGAATCCTGGCCTCAGGTACCTTATAATCTAAATTAGTATAATACAGATTAGAAACAGTGGACAGACAAGGTACATGTCAACTTCCTAGAATCAGCATTCAAGTCCAGTAATTTAAGTAATCCAAAACTTTAGATTTCTACTCCTAAAATCATTTATAAAATGTATTTGGCTTTGAAATCCACAGCTTCAAATAAGAAATTAAGTTCCACTGCAGATAAAGTCACAAAGATGCAAATACTTTGACACCCTTAACAGTATTATTAATGACTTTTGTTATTCTGCATCTTCTGTTTTCTTCTTATTATCGTTCGAAGCCTCCGCAATACCAGTTTATCAGACAGAAGCATGTCATCTTGTTGTTCTAGATAATCTAGTAAGTTTTCAGTCCATTCAAGTGCAGCTTTATGGCTAATATGCTTCTCTGGATTCAGTTCTGTTTTTCTAGTCTTACCGGAAGGCTTGCGCTCAGCAGGCCTGGCCTGATCCTCAACACCTTCATTGTCAGTTAGGACCTGACAGCTTGAGTCATTACTCCGAGAGTCAAACCACTGATCAATATTCTCAAGGTCAACATGTTCACAGTCTTCTGTGTTCTGTAAAACTGTTGCTAAGTTAGCTGCTAAAATGGCCCCTTCATCAATGTTCATGCCTGAATTCTCTTCGGTGCCAGGGAAAAGTTTTTTCCATGCTTTGGTTATGGTACTTGATTTTACCATGTTCCAAGCTCTTGATACTTCATAAATTGCATCTAACACTGTCAAGTTCTTCCAGAATATTCTGGGGTCAATTCCTTCATCCATGTATTTCTGGAGAAGTCCTGCTCGATAGTATCTTTTTACTGTGGCTAGAATTCCTTGGCTCATAGGTTGAATGAGACTTGTAACATTTGGTGGTAAATATTTCACAATTATTCTGCCATCATCTGAACTCAACAATTCTTCATTTGGATGTGCTGGGGGGAAATCCAAAAGAAGCACTGCTTTTTCTAGAAGCCCCTTGGATTTCAAATGCTTCTGTACCTGTGGCACGAAGTATTTTTCAAACCACTGTCTGAAAACAGAATGTTCTATCCATGCACTTTTTTGACTGAAGTAAGTGACCGGAAGGTTTGAAAGGTCAGCTCCTTTGAATGCACGAGGTTTTTTTGCTTTTCCCACAACACAAAGATTAAGTTTGTGTAAACCAGTGGCATTTGCACAACACATAATAATGATTCTCTCTCTGCTTGACCTATAACCACAAGTACTGTGCTCAGTTTCAAGAGCTAATGTCCTTGACGGTAGGCCTTTCCAGAATAATCCAGTTTGATCTGCACCATAAATCTGTTCTGGTTGCAGATTCTCTCTCTCAACGAATTCCTGAAAGTTACCACAAAACTCACTGGCAGCAATTTCGTCTCCTTTTAATTTTGTTCCTTTACCAGCAGCCTTTGGAATACCATGGCGCTGCTTGAATCGAGTAAGCCAGCCAGATGATGCATTAAAATCACCTTCCATCCCCAGAGCATCAAAAAAGAACTTGGCTTGTTTTGCACAAATCGTTCCTGACACTGGAATCCCATCTGTTTTCTGCTGGTTAAACCACTCTATCATAACTCTGTCAAGTTCTTCGTATGTGGACGACTTCATAGATTTACGTTTGGATATCCCACTTGTAGGATCTGAACTGTTGGCATAGTTTATTATCCTTTCTTTGTTCTTTTTAATATCACGAACTGTGGATTCACCAATTCCATACACCATGGAAAGCTTTTTGAAAGAGATGCCCTCCTCCAGTTTCTTAATAATGTCAAGCTTGTCCTTAATTGTCAATACCACACGCTTTCGCTTCCCCAACATTGTATCCAATATTTTAGATGATTACTGGAACAAGATCTTTAACAACTTAGATTTGGACACAATGAGACAAGAAAATGGGGTTTTAAGATCCCTTTCCTGCCCGACTAGGGCCTACATGGACAGTGGGCTGGCCAATTTCCAGGCCAAGTCTATGTGACTTCACTTTGCTCTTTTAAAATGTACAAACTTAAAACAACAAAGACATTAGCTCCAATTAATGCTATCTTCTATCTTGCTTCTCCCTGACTCCGTTTAAGATCTTTTCATGAACTGTGATCTCAGTGGTGATGACAACTGATACTGTACTAGCAAGCTCTCTAAAAAGAGTCCTATGGTGTACTTGTGGGCAAGGCTCTACCTTAAAGGAACTAAGACACTGGTGGGCTGTATTTGGGGAAATGTGCAAGGGAACAGAGAGTTTAAGACAGGACTTGCAAACTTGATAGGAAATTATAATGGGAAAACTCACCCCCTGACTGCTGTCCTTGTCAGGCAGTGCACTGTAAGGAATGCTGCCTCTCTGGGCAAGGACTGCTAAGGGTTATGCAAGAGAGTGGTTATGGAAATCATAGGCAAGCAGGAGAAGGCAAGCTGAACAGAAGTGAGCAGTGCAAAACAAGGCTGAGTGGACAAGCAAGAAACTGTGTACTTTAACACGACACAAACTTCTACCTAATATGTCTGGCAACTGAAAAGGAAAAAGGTGACCAGAAGTGGTGTCACATGATTAAACAAAGCATTAAAAAAAAAAACTTCATTGGCAGAAATCAGGACTCATGGTAGAGGGTATGGGGCAGAACAAGATGTTACGATTATCCTGGTGAAACCACTCTATCATAACTCTGTCAAGTTCTTCGTATGTGGACGACTTCATAGATTTACGTTTGGATATCCCACTTGTAGGATCTGAACTGTTGGCATAGTTTATTATCCTTTCTTTGTTCTTTTTAATATCACGAACTGTGGATTCACCAATTCCATACACCATGGAAAGCTTTTTGAAAGAGATGCCCTCCTCCAGTTTCTTAATAATGTCAAGCTTGTCCTTAATTGTCAATACCACACGCTTTCGCTTCCCCAACATTGTATCCAATATTTTAGATGATTACTGGAACAAGATCTTTAACAACTTAGATTTGGACACAATGAGACAAGAAAATGGGGTTTTAAGATCCCTTTCCTGCCCGACTAGGGCCTACATGGACAGTGGGCTGGCCAATTTCCAGGCCAAGTCTATGTGACTTCACTTTGCTCTTTTAAAATGTACAAACTTAAAACAACAAAGACATTAGCTCCAATTAATGCTATCTTCTATCTTGCTTCTCCCTGACTCCGTTTAAGATCTTTTCATGAACTGTGATCTCAGTGGTGATGACAACTGATACTGTACTAGCAAGCTCTCTAAAAAGAGTCCTATGGTGTACTTGTGGGCAAGGCTCTACCTTAAAGGAACTAAGACACTGGTGGGCTGTATTTGGGGAAATGTGCAAGGGAACAGAGAGTTTAAGACAGGACTTGCAAACTTGATAGGAAATTATAATGGGAAAACTCACCCCCTGACTGCTGTCCTTGTCAGGCAGTGCACTGTAAGGAATGCTGCCTCTCTGGGCAAGGACTGCTAAGGGTTATGCAAGAGAGTGGTTATGGAAATCATAGGCAAGCAGGAGAAGGCAAGCTGAACAGAAGTGAGCAGTGCAAAACAAGGCTGAGTGGACAAGCAAGAAACTGTGTACTTTAACACGACACAAACTTCTACCTAATATGTCTGGCAACTGAAAAGGAAAAAGGTGACCAGAAGTGGTGTCACATGATTAAACAAAGCATTAAAAAAAAAAACTTCATTGGCAGAAATCAGGACTCATGGTAGAGGGTATGGGGCAGAAGGCTCAGTGAAGATGTTACGATTATCCTGGTGAAAGATGATCCTCCAAGGGCCAACAGAAATAGTTCCTGTTGGGGCTGTTTCGGCACTCCAAGCTTCCGAAACCTAAAGGAAAATACCAAAGACATGTTTCGTTCAATATCATTACCCACATCTATCCTGCAACTGTGTTGAGAAAATTAACGCCCTGTATGAATGTGACGGCTAAATACAACAAACACTGCGTTGGGGCATTACACACGCGGTGTCAGGGAGCGGGACCTGAATTGCCTACCTCCTGAAATTAAGAGGTCAGAGAGCAGCCGTGTTAGCGAGGGCCTTTCCCCGCAGGGTGAGCTCCAGAACGCGGGACGCCTTTGCTCAGACGGAGGCTGGATTCCTCCGTGGACGCCAGCGACCAGGATGTCACCGCCGAAGCCAGCCAGCGAGGGAGCGGGCGCTTGGCCCGAAGGACGCCAGTCCGCGGGCTGGGGGCATCGCTCTCCGCCTGACTTCGCGGCGGCCAGACCAACCTGAGAGCAAATGGAGTCTCCCGAGGGAGGCTGACACCGGCGGCGCGGCGGTGGCGAGGAGGGAGCGTCGCCGCCGGAGCCGGAAGGCGGGGGATTAGGGGGCACGCGCGCGCCCCCGCAGAAACGTTGTGTCGGCGAGGGGGCGGGGCCTGCGCAGGCGAGCGCGCGCGGCCCGGGGGCGGGGTCTCGAGCGAGCGGGCGGGAGGAGGCGGGCGCAGCCGCCTGGGAGTCTCTGGGAGCCGCGCGGGTTCGGTTAAGGGCTGGGCTGCTCCAACCTGCAGACTGCTTCGCCGGCCAGCAGGGAGCGGTGCAAGCTCACCTCGTCTTAGCCCTTTTCCCAGTGTCCCGGCTCTGTGGGCGAGGCTTCCCCCACTCACACGGGGAATAAAAATCGCACCCTCGGAGGGCTCGCGAGAAAGCTGCGCATCCTCAGGTGCCTTGAGCGGGATGCGAATGGGGCAGAGCGAGCGCACGTGGAGCGTGTTTACAAATAGCGGCCCCGGCTTCCTCGCCTGCCTGGGAGTCCCCAGCCCACCCGCCAGGACTGGACGCGCCGGAGGAAGACTCCTGAGCCAAAGTAAGAGCGGGCGGACGCGGCTGCTGGTCGAGAGCAAAAGGCTGGCTCCCCTTGGGGACGGGGTCAGGAGAGGACGTGGGGTTTGCACTCTGCAGCGTCCATCCGACCGAGCCCTGGACAGGTGGGACGCCGCCGAGGGTGGTCAAACCGCGTACCGGGTCTCCTGCCTGGTGGGTTGCTCGAGGGTGAAGTCTCAGTCTCCGTAGAAGCGACTCTATGCAAAGCTGACCGAACCCGGGAGACGCGACACCCTGTGTGAAGCTCCCTTGTGAATTTCGTGTCGCTCTTTTACTCCCTCTGTTTCTACGTAGTAGTAAGGGAATTACAATTTAAACCAAAGACTTTTTTCTTAGGGAAGACCAAGAGGTCAGAGAGCAGCCGTGTTAGCGAGGGCCTTTCCCGCAGGGTGAGCTCCAGAACGCGGGACGCCTTCTCACCGAGTGGACGCCAGCGACCAGGATGTCACCGCCGAAGCCAGCCAGCGAGGAGCGGGCGCTTGCCCCGAAGGACGCCAGTCCGCACGCTGGGGGCCTCGCTCCCCGCCTGACTCCGCGGCGGCCAGACCAACCTGAGAGCAAATGGAGTCTCCCGAGGGAGGCTGACACCGGCGGCGCGGCGGTGGCGAGGAGGAGCGTCGCCGCCGGAGCCGGAAGGCGGGGGATTAGGGGGCACGCGCGCGCCCCCGCAGAAACGTTGTGTCGGCGAGGGGGCGGGGCCTGCGCAGGCGAGCGCGCGCGGCCCGGGGGCGGGGTCTCGAGCGAGCGGGCGGGAGGAGGCGGGCGCAGCCGCCTGGGAGTCTCTGGGAGCCGCGCGGGTTCGGTTAAGGGCTGGGCTGCTCCAACCTGCAGACTGCTTCGCCGGCCAGCAGGGAGCGGTGCAAGCTCACCTCGTCTTAGCCCTTTTCCCAGTGTCCCGGCTCTGTGGGCGAGGCTTCCCCCACTCACACGGGGAATAAAAATCGCACCCTCGGAGGGCTCGCGAGAAAGCTGCGCATCCTCAGGTGCCTTGAGCGGGATGCGAATGGGGCAGAGCGAGCGCACGTGGAGCGTGTTTACAAATAGCGGCCCCGGCTTCCTCGCCTGCCTGGGAGTCCCCAGCCCACCCGCCAGGACTGGACGCGCCGGAGGAAGACTCCTGAGCCAAAGTAAGAGCGGGCGGACGCGGCTGCTGGTCGAGAGCAGAGAGGCTGGCTCCCCTTGGGGACGGGGTCAGGAGAGGACGTGGGGTTTGCACTCTGCAGCGTCCATCCGACCGAGCCCTGGACAGGTGGGACGCCGCCGAGGGTGGTCAAACCGCGTACCGGGTCTCCTGCCTGGTGGGTTGCTCGAGGGTGAAGTCTCAGTCTCCGTAGAAGCGACTCTATGCAAAGCTGACCGAACCCGGGAGACGCGACACCCTGTGTGAAGCTCCCTTGTGAATTTCGTGTCGCTCTTTTACTCCCTCTGTTTCTACGTAGTAGTAAGGGAATTACAATTTAACAAAGACTTCCTAGATTGGTTTGAAACCGAGATACAGTGTATTTCTATTTGGGCGTATTAAATGGAGCATTTGCGGGCACCTGTGCGCTAATACGCTGCGAGAGACCGTGCCTTCCCCGTGTTGCCAGACTATCTTCCCCGAAGGGCCCGGAACCGTCCCTGGAGACACTTGACCTTCCTCCTGCAGCACCTGTTTACCGAGGGAATGCTTGTAGTCTTTATTACTCCTTTTTGTACAGTTTGAAAAAAAAATGGAAGAGTCTTTAAGTTTCTCTGATTTCTGAACGTAAATGTCTAACCTTTTTCGTTAACTTAAAGCAGCATAGTAATTCGTTATTTATTTGCAAAGGCCACTTTGTTGCTAGACTGATTGAAAAGGGAACTGACAGGAGCAGTCTTACTGTGGAGGTGATTTTAAGGCTTCTAACTCTCTGACTTCCTCGCCCAAACTGCTCATTTTCCTTCCTCATAATCACAGCTTTCTCCTATCAGACGTGTTGGAGAATCTTTGATCTCCTACTTATGCTAAAGTTGTAAGTGGTTTTTGACAATGGGTGCTTTTCCTGAAGATAGATTTCCTCCTCCCCCTCCCCGTTATCAACCAGTCAGTCTTGGTTGACTATTTTGGATAAAGTGTAACTAAATGCTAGTTTTGTATCATTTCTAAAAGCTTGCCTCTTTTCTGTGATAGTTGTAAGAAGCCTGAAAACAGGTGTATCTGGTGTATGAAACATTGTTCATTCTTCAGAAGGAAAGGGGGCTGGCATCTGCTGACTGCCAATCAAAAGACTGCCCATGGCCAGCAGTTAGCAGCATGGATTTCCCCCTTCACCTGCCAGCCTACTATGGTCACTGATACTTAAATGAAATGAACGGGGTTTGCACTCTGCAGCGTCCTCCGACCAGTGCGTCCCAGGGTTCAAACCGCGTACCGGGTCTCCTGCCTGGTGGGTTGCTCGAGGGTGAAGTCTCAGTCTCCGTAGAAGCGACTCTATGCAAAGCTGACCGAACCCGGGAGACGCGACACCCTGTGTGAAGCTCCCTTGTGAATTTCGTGTCGCTCTTTTACTCCCTCTGTTTCTACGTAGTAGTAAGGGAATTACAATTTAACAAAGACTTCCTAGATTGGTTTGAAACCGAGATACAGTGTATTTCTATTTGGGCGTATTAAATGGAGCATTTGCGGGCACCTGTGCGCTAATACGCTGCGAGAGACCGTGCCTTCCCCGTGTTGCCAGACTATCTTCCCCGAAGGGCCCGGAACCGTCCCTGGAGACACTTGACCTTCCTCCTGCAGCACCTGTTTACCGAGGGAATGCTTGTAGTCTTTATTACTCCTTTTTGTACAGTTTGAAAAAAAAATGGAAGAGTCTTTAAGTTTCTCTGATTTCTGAACGTAAATGTCTAACCTTTTTCGTTAACTTAAAGCAGCATAGTAATTCGTTATTTATTTGCAAAGGCCACTTTGTTGCTAGACTGATTGAAAAGGGAACTGACAGGAGCAGTCTTACTGTGGAGGTGATTTTAAGGCTTCTAACTCTCTGACTTCCTCGCCCAAACTGCTCATTTTCCTTCCTCATAATCACAGCTTTCTCCTATCAGACGTGTTGGAGAATCTTTGATCTCCTACTTATGCTAAAGTTGTAAGTGGTTTTTGACAATGGGTGCTTTTCCTGAAGATAGATTTCCTCCTCCCCCTCCCCGTTATCAACCAGTCAGTCTTGGTTGACTATTTTGGATAAAGTGTAACTAAATGCTAGTTTTGTATCATTTCTAAAAGCTTGCCTCTTTTCTGTGATAGTTGTAAGAAGCCTGAAAACAGGTGTATCTGGTGTATGAAACATTGTTCATTCTTCAGAAGGAAAGGGGGCTGGCATCTGCTGACTGCCAATCAAAAGACTGCCCATGGCCAGCAGTTAGCAGCATGGATTTCCCCCTTCACCTGCCAGCCTACTATGGTCACTGATACTTAAATGAAATGAACTCTGTGTCTATCCCTCACTATCTCTGGGGTTTCACTTCCTTCCGTAAACCACTTGGATCATTTCTCTGTTTCTACTAATTCTCCAGCTTGCTGGTGTCTTATCTCCTGTAACTGGTACCTTTTCATTGCCCTGTGGAAGTTCAAATCTGGAACAAAGCCCATATTCCTTGTCTTCTCCAAGCACCACCTCCTAGGAGACAATTGTCTGCTAATATAGCTTTGGGCAAGATTGTTTCACTTAACAGACACGTTCCTTTTTGTTGAGGGTAAAGATCACTAATATCAGAAGATGTATCAATACATTAGAGTACTAGAGTGAGGAGACCTTAAACCAGAACATATGTTAGCCTCCTTTTATGAAGAGCTTGACTGACCACAGGGAACTTCTTACTGCCAGTTCTTTCCTCTGGGTCACAGTCTTGCTCCATCTGGCTGTACAGCACTCTCCCTTTTCTCTCCAGCGTTTGTCTGTCTCAGAGTCCCTTCTGTCTGTCTGTCTGTCTGTCTCTCTCTCTCTCTCCGCCCCCACCCCCACCCCTCTCTCCCTCTCAGCCACTTGTGAAATCTGAGGGTTCTTTTTCTTTTATTTTACAGAGGAATTTTGTATTGTTTCTCAGTTGTCCCTTACCATTCACTGTGGTTTATTTCCTAATTAAAACACTTCACTCCTTGTGGAATTTTGCCCACCAGTATTTCTTTCCTTCCATGTATATAAAATCTCTTTTAAGTCTTTCTGATAGTACTATGAAGTTGATGTTACCTCTGTTTTATGTTTTTTAGCAAAGGCTAAATGCGTATGAATGTATCCTTTTTATTTTAAAGTGTAACTAAATGCTAGTTTTGTATCATTTCTAAAAGCTTGCCTCTTTTCTGTGATAGTTGTAAGAAGCCTGAAAACAGGTGTATCTGGTGTATGAAACATTGTTCATTCTTCAGAAGGAAAGGGGGCTGGCATCTGCTGACTGCCAATCAAAAGACTGCCCATGGCCAGCAGTTAGCAGCATGGATTTCCCCCTTCACCTGCCAGCCTACTATGGTCACTGATACTTAAATGAAATGAACTCTGTGTCTATCCCTCACTATCTCTGGGGTTTCACTTCCTTCCGTAAACCACTTGGATCATTTCTCTGTTTCTACTAATTCTCCAGCTTGCTGGTGTCTTATCTCCTGTAACTGGTACCTTTTCATTGCCCTGTGGAAGTTCAAATCTGGAACAAAGCCCATATTCCTTGTCTTCTCCAAGCACCACCTCCTAGGAGACAATTGTCTGCTAATATAGCTTTGGGCAAGATTGTTTCACTTAACAGACACGTTCCTTTTTGTTGAGGGTAAAGATCACTAATATCAGAAGATGTATCAATACATTAGAGTACTAGAGTGAGGAGACCTTAAACCAGAACATATGTTAGCCTCCTTTTATGAAGAGCTTGACTGACCACAGGGAACTTCTTACTGCCAGTTCTTTCCTCTGGGTCACAGTCTTGCTCCATCTGGCTGTACAGCACTCTCCCTTTTCTCTCCAGCGTTTGTCTGTCTCAGAGTCCCTTCTGTCTGTCTGTCTGTCTGTCTCTCTCTCTCTCTCTCCGCCCCCACCCCCACCCCTCTCTCCCTCTCAGCCACTTGTGAAATCTGAGGGTTCTTTTTCTTTTATTTTACAGAGGAATTTTGTATTGTTTCTCAGTTGTCCCTTACCATTCACTGTGGTTTATTTCCTAATTAAAACACTTCACTCCTTGTGGAATTTTGCCCACCAGTATTTCTTTCCTTCCATGTATATAAAATCTCTTTTAAGTCTTTCTGATAGTACTATGAAGTTGATGTTACCTCTGTTTTATGTTTTTTAGCAAAGGCTAAAAATGCGTATGAATGTATCAAATATTACTTGTTGAATAGATATTTATCTGGCTTTAAAAGGTGTTCTGTCCACACTATCTCTGAAAGACACGAAAAGACCAAAGTGTATTTGTGGGTTTTTTTTTTTTTTCTTTGCAAAATTCAAGTTGCAGTTTATTAAAATGGAACTTTCGACAATAGCCTACTAAAAAGGCATTCTAACTTGAGAGTACTTTTAAGTCTGCAACTTTGTTCATCAGACATAGCATTTGGTTCATTGGAATGTGAGTTTTCTTAAAATTACTCCAAATCATTAGAAAGGGGTCTATGTTTCTGACCATTACAAGCCCTAAATTTCTTTTTCTGCTGAAACAGCATCAGAGAAAATACATTATGTGGCCTCATTTACAGTGCATAATAATTTATGCATAATAATATTGCTGTAGAATAGGAAACCTGTGGAGAAGGGCATGGCAATCCACTCCAGTATTCCTGCCTGGAGAATCCCATGGACAGAGGAGCCTGATGGGCTGTCGTCCATGTGGTCGTCAAGAGTCAGACACGACTGAAGCAACTGAGCACAGAAAACCTTAGGTAAATTCTTGATTACATAGGAACTGCATTTTAGGTTTCCATTTACTTCATCACTAACCTTATATACTTGGTAGTTTTTGTTTGATACCTGAAATAATGACTCCAGTAAGCTTAGGGTAAGGACATGGTAGCATTATTCCATATGTATTAAATTGATTTCATATCAAATAGTATTTTCTCTGTTACTTGAAATTTTTACTGTCAATGGGAAATCATGGTTTTCAAAAAGAATTTACTGCCACCTATTTTAAGGGACATAAAATATTGAGGGGAATTTTTAAAAATATAATTTGAGGGTGTGTTTTAGGGCAAACTGTGAAACAATTGTCATCAGTAAAATGAAAGTTGGTACTTAGAAGTTTCTTTTAGCTGTAAAGTTATTTTATATGTTGTAGACAAAAATTCAAATGACTCATTTTTAGTATAAAAGTTTGCTTTTAAATAGTTAAAGGTAGGAACACTTTTCCACTTAAATGTATTGACACAAGTGAGATCAGATTGCTCATTGGAAGGCCCCATTCCTTAAGAAAAAAGAAAAAAGTTTAACATGGTATAAATAATAACTTTCTCTGTTGTGTAGATGCTCAGTAGGGGACTTTTAAACTTAATTTTGTTTTCCATGTTTATTCGTTGGCTGGTGGTAGGTTTTCAGCTGACGGGCAGCATAGGCACACCTGGGACAATGAGTTCCTAGGAAGGTAGAAAAGCTTTAATAGGGTCAGAAGGAGGAAAACTGCTGGTGGAAATGTTAAAGATAAGTTAGAAAAGTGTGTGGCTATAGACTGAAGAACCAGTGAATTGCTAATGGATGTCAGCAGTGTGGGTGGGGGGTTTGAGTGAAGTTAACATACTGCCCAACTTATGCCTCCAAACCTGCCCAATTTCCAACTGTTGTGTAAAGGAGCCCACAGTTGGCAGGTGGGTTAAATCTGATGGGTCAGATCAGGTGAGTCAAATCAAGTTTATTGAGACCCTGCGGTGCCTCATTCTTCCTGTCCTCAGCAAATGAAGCTTCATGTTTTCAGGCTCCTTGATCCGCTCCTTTTCGTTTGTTTGTTTTTAAATTTTGGCTTTTATTGATTTTTTATCCATTTGTTTTCACCCATCTTTATTCTTTGTCCTGCGTGGGCCTCCCACTGCAGTGGCCTCTCTCATTGTAGAGCACTGGCTCTGGGCACGTGTGCTCAAGAGCGCTGGCCCATAGTTGGACACACCGGTCCAGCCTCTCTGCAGCACATAGGCTCTTCCCGGGCCAGGGATTGTACTGGTGCCCCCTGCACTGCGAGGTGGACTCTTTACCCACTGGACCACCAGGAAAGCCTCGTTCCTCTCCTTAAACCTAAAAAAAATCCTGTGTTAATCTGTATATCCTTCAAGGTATAGTTTGTTCCCAAAGCTGAGTTTTCCAAGGTTTCTCAGAGCTTATGGATGATAATCACCCCAGGGTCTGACATGTGGTTTCTAGCACCCACTCGAAGGATGAAGTCCAGGAATCTTTATTGTCAGTGAGCATCCCAAGTGATTCTAATGTATGAAGATTGAAAGTCTTATACATTGACTACTACTGTGGATGAGATTCCTCTCTTAAAACATATTCTTGTTTTTTTTTTAAGATTTATTTATTTATTTATTTATTTATTTATTTTGGGCGGGGGTCGGGTTGGGGAGGGAGGGCAGCGGGCAGGCCACTTCTATTGGTCTCTCATTTCTCTATTTTCATCCGTCTTTGTTCTTTGGCTCCTGTGGGCCTCCCACCGCGGTGGCGTCTGTCGTTGCTGAGTGCCGGCTCTGGGCGCATGCGCTCCAGAGCTCCGGCTCGGTGATTGGACACATCGGTCCAGCCGCTCCGCGGCATGTGGGATCTTCCCAGGCCAGGGATCGAACCGGCTCCCCTTGCACTGCAAGGTGGTGTCCTTATCCACTGGACCACCAGGGGAAGCCCTTAAAACATATTCTTTAGGGATGGTTTTTCTTTTTCCTCTCTTCCTACTTTTTAAAATTATACAGTATTTGAAGGAAAATATAAAATACAGGAAAATAGTCATAACAATATTCAGAGATGACACTTAATATTTTGGTGTGTGTCCATTCTCTTTCTTGTATTCTTATAATTATTATATATGTAATGTGTGTGATGTGCATGTGCATATTTCAATATGAATATGAAGGTATATGTAAAATTGTATACGTACTTTTGTGAATAACATATTGTAAATATTTTAGATATTATTGATTCTAATCAACCTAATAGTATCAAGAACACACCCTTGCCAAATTGGGCTTACTACTGCAGCAGAGAGTCTCAAAAAAGAGGGAGTCAGAACTTATTAAAGAATTTGAGAGACGTGATTTTTAGAGAGGTTTAAAGAAAATGAAGGTTTGTGTGCTGTTAGAAAGCAGGGGCAATTTGACTATTAGACATCATAATTTTTACCCCAGAAGCTGGAGGAACAGGCTAGAGTCCTCATTGGAGAAGCAGTAATCACTCTTGCTAACCTGGGGAGGAGGGTGTTTGATTATTTTTGTGGTAGCATAGCTTTCCCCTTCTTTTCTGGTTAGGTTTTCTGTTCAGGCAGGATTAAAGAGTGATCTTGTTTTTTTGTGTTATTTGCAGTCATGGAGGATCCTTCTCTGATGTCTATGAAGTTAATTACATTCCTCAGGTTAGCACTTTGCTTTACCTTGTTCAAAGCTTTCAACACATACTCAAAGGATCTAACAGTCAAAAAAGTTTAAATAATTATTATTAGCTCATTCAAACCGTGAAGCTCTCCTAATGCAACTGGGTAGTCATTGCAGTTCTAACCCTTGCTTCAATGCTTCTAGATTAAAAAGGCCTCGTGATAATGTTTATGAAACTCAGTTTTCATCAATGCTAGAACGTTTTATTACCCCAAAAGTATACCATAGCCTTAGTAGTAACTCCCCTTTCCCTCCAACCCACTGTCTTCTTCCTCAGCCTTTGGCAACCACTTGTCTTTGTAGATTTGCCTATTCTAGATAAATCATATGAATGGAATCATACAATATGTCCTTCGTGACTGGCTTCTTTCATGTAACAAAGTGTTGGCAAATTTAATCCCGTTGTAGCATGCATCAGTGGAGAAGGAAATGGAATGCTACTCCAGTATTCTTGCTTAGAAAATCTCATGAATGGAAAAGCCTGGTAGACTACAGTCTATGGGATCACAGATGTATATAGGGACTTCCCTGGTGGCTCAGTGGTAAAGGATCTGCCTGCAATGAGGGAGACCTAAGTTCGATTCCTTGGTTGGGAAGATCCCATGGAGGTGGGCATGGCAACCCACTCAAGTACTCTAACCTGGAGAATTCCATGAATAGAAAAGCCTGGTGGGCTACAATTCCATAAGGTCACACTAGAATGCCAAATTAGGCTTACTACTGCAGCAGAGAGTCTCAAAAAAGAGGGAGTCAGAACTTATTAAAGAATTTGAGAGACGTGATTTTTAGAGAGGTTTAAAGAAAATGAAGGTTTGTGTGCTGTTAGAAAGCAGGGGCAATTTGACTATTAGACATCATAATTTTTACCCCAGAAGCTGGAGGAACAGGCTAGAGTCCTCATTGGAGAAGCAGTAATCACTCTTGCTAACCTGGGGAGGAGGGTGTTTGATTATTTTTGTGGTAGCATAGCTTTCCCCTTCTTTTCTGGTTAGGTTTTCTGTTCAGGCAGGATTAAAGAGTGATCTTGTTTTTTTGTGTTATTTGCAGTCATGGAGGATCCTTCTCTGATGTCTATGAAGTTAATTACATTCCTCAGGTTAGCACTTTGCTTTACCTTGTTCAAAGCTTTCAACACATACTCAAAGGATCTAACAGTCAAAAAAGTTTAAATAATTATTATTAGCTCATTCAAACCGTGAAGCTCTCCCTAATGCAACTGGGTAGTCATTGCAGTTCTAACCCTTGCTTCAATGCTTCTAGATTAAAAAGGCCTCGTGATAATGTTTATGAAACTCAGTTTTCATCAATGCTAGAACGTTTTATTACCCCAAAAGTATACCATAGCCTTAGTAGTAACTCCCCTTTCCCTCCAACCCACTGTCTTCTTCCTCAGCCTTTGGCAACCACTTGTCTTTGTAGATTTGCCTATTCTAGATAAATCATATGAATGGAATCATACAATATGTCCTTCGTGACTGGCTTCTTTCATGTAACAAAGTGTTGGCAAATTTAATCCCGTTGTAGCATGCATCAGTGGAGAAGGAAATGGAATGCTACTCCAGTATTCTTGCTTAGAAAATCTCATGAATGGAAAAGCCTGGTAGACTACAGTCTATGGGATCACAGATGTATATAGGGACTTCCCTGGTGGCTCAGTGGTAAAGGATCTGCCTGCAATGAGGGAGACCTAAGTTCGATTCCTTGGTTGGGAAGATCCCATGGAGGTGGGCATGGCAACCCACTCAAGTACTCTAACCTGGAGAATTCCATGAATAGAAAAGCCTGGTGGGCTACATTCCATAAGGTCACACAGAGATGGACATAACTGATGACCAAGCAGCAGCAGCAACATGCAACAGAACATTGATTTATTACTAAATACTTGCTATATGGATATACTATATTTCATCTATGTATCAGTTGATGGACATTTAGGTTGTTCCCACTGTTTGGTTATTATGAATAATGCTGCTGTGAACATCCATGTACAAGTTTTTGTGTGGACGTATGTATTCATTTCTCTGAGGTGTACTACAGGTTGAAATTGCTAGTGCATGTGGTAACTTTATGTATATCTTATTGAGGAGCAGTTTTCTTAAGCAATTTACAGTCTTATAGTATGTGCTAACCCCATCTAATTCAGACTACTATAACAAAATACCGTAGATTATGTGGCTTATAAACAACAGAAATTTATTTGTCACAGTTCTGGAGGCTGAAAAGTATTGAACCATATGGTGCCAACAGATTCAGCATGATGGCTGGTTAGGATCCACTTCCTGGTTGATAGATGCCATCTTGCTATGTCACCATGTGATGGAAATGGGTTGAGAGGTCTCTGTGTGTCTCTCCTATTAGAATCTATTGATGAGCACTCCACCTTCATGACCTAAGCTTGTTTCAAAAGTTTCACCACCTCATGCCATCACATTGGGTGTTAGGATTTCAATATACTAATTTTGAAGGGACACAAACAGACCACAGAGGGGTCCAGTGTCTCCACATCTTCACCAATGCTTTTTACTGTCTTTTTTTTGTTTATGGCATCCCAGTGGGTGTGAAGTGGTATCCTATTGTGGTTTTGCCTTGCATTTCCCTAATGGCTCATTAGCACATCACTTGATGTGTTTATTTGCCATCTCCATATCTTTCTTTTGAGTACCATCTATTCGGATCCTTCTAGCTCAGTTTTTAATTAAATCCTGATAGAGTTACAATGTTAATTGTAAAGTGTTCCAATTTACTGTTCCCCTACTGGCTTTCCAAGGGGGGACATGTAAGAAAAAACCTGCTGAGGAACATCTCTGTATTTAGCCCAACAGATATGGAAAATGCTTCTCAAGTGTAGTCACTTTCTTAAGGATTCTTGTGATAAATTCTGGCTGTCCTTAATGTCAGAAGAAAAACCTATGACTTCTGTATGAAATTTGACTTCCTTTTATCTGACTCAAGAACTAGATATGTCCATTTTAGCACTGACTTACACAAATCTATGAGCTTTGGTTTGTGCTAAATTACTATAGCTAACTCCTTTTGAATTACCACTATTTTTCTTTTTCTTACCCATTCACTGTGTACTTTTTTATTTTTAACATTTCAGTGCTAACTCTCTATATTTGGGTTATCTCAACCATTGTTTTAGAAGCATGTAAATCAAAAAATTAAGAGCTCAGACAGGCAGTACATCTTAGTGAGAAACCTTATGAATACTGGAAACAGTCTCTGGTTTGCCACCTGCCAGTCCTGGAATCTCCACCTGGTTATATAGGATCTTTCACAGATGGAAAATAAGAATAAAAGTCATAGTGACTTTGGTTTTGGATGACTGAAATAGAAATTGAAAAATACAATACTCTGTACTAAGCACTAAGTGTAAATACTAGCTGTGAATAAAGATCATAGTGACTTTGGTTTTGGATGACTGAAATAGAAATTGCAAAGTGCAATACTCTGCACTAAACACTAAGTATAAATACTAGCTGTGATGTGATTATTTCCTACATCTTTTGTCTAGAAGGAAATACTTGGTCTCTCTCAATTTCTCAAAGGACTCTGAAAGGAGCTAAAAGACAACAATAGTGCAAAAGGCTAAATTAACCCATACTCACATAATGATATTGTAGAGTGTTGGTAAGAGTGGATTGTGTATCTATGATTGTCATTATAAAGAGATTCATGAAACTACCTCAGGAATATCTATTAAATATTCATTTCATGAATCCAAAACAGTTGCACATTTTCTTTCTTTGCTTTAATCATATAGAATAAATCACAGCATATACTATCTTTGGGGCAGACTTTTAGCCTGATTTTAGGTGTCTGAAGGGGATGGTAAACACATACTACTAAAACATGGGTATGGTGCAGTTGACAGTCTAAACTATGCTTAGTTCATTGGCTTTCCAAGGGGGACATGTAAGAAAAAACCTGCTGAGGAACATCTCTGTATTTAGCCCAACAGATATGGAAAATGCTTCTCAAGTGTAGTCACTTTCTTAAGGATTCTTGTGATAAATTCTGGCTGTCCTTAATGTCAGAAGAAAAACCTATGACTTCTGTATGAAATTTGACTTCCTTTTATCTGACTCAAGAACTAGATATGTCCATTTTAGCACTGACTTACACAAATCTATGAGCTTTGGTTTGTGCTAAATTACTATAGCTAACTCCTTTTGAATTACCACTATTTTTCTTTTTCTTACCCATTCACTGTGTACTTTTTTATTTTTAACATTTCAGTGCTAACTCTCTATATTTGGGTTATCTCAACCATTGTTTTAGAAGCATGTAAATCAAAAAATTAAGAGCTCAGACAGGCAGTACATCTTAGTGAGAAACCTTATGAATACTGGAAACAGTCTCTGGTTTGCCACCTGCCAGTCCTGGAATCTCCACCTGGTTATATAGGATCTTTCACAGATGGAAAATAAGAATAAAAGTCATAGTGACTTTGGTTTTGGATGACTGAAATAGAAATTGAAAAATACAATACTCTGTACTAAGCACTAAGTGTAAATACTAGCTGTGAATAAAGATCATAGTGACTTTGGTTTTGGATGACTGAAATAGAAATTGCAAAGTGCAATACTCTGCACTAAACACTAAGTATAAATACTAGCTGTGATGTGATTATTTCCTACATCTTTTGTCTAGAAGGAAATACTTGGTCTCTCTCAATTTCTCAAAGGACTCTGAAAGGAGCTAAAAGACAACAATAGTGCAAAAGGCTAAATTAACCCATACTCACATAATGATATTGTAGAGTGTTGGTAAGAGTGGATTGTGTATCTATGATTGTCATTATAAAGAGATTCATGAAACTACCTCAGGAATATCTATTAAATATTCATTTCATGAATCCAAAACAGTTGCACATTTTCTTTCTTTGCTTTAATCATATAGAATAAATCACAGCATATACTATCTTTGGGGCAGACTTTTAGCCTGATTTTAGGTGTCTGAAGGGGATGGTAAACACATACTACTAAAACATGGGTATGGTGCAGTTGACAGTCTTCAAGGAGAATCCTTTTGGAAATATGTTTGAAATATGCTTAGTTCATTGTTATCCTTTTTTCCTTCTAAGGTTTAAAAATGAAAATTGGAGAGAAATATTTAAAAATGGTGGAGAACTCTTAACTCTGCCCTTCCTATTTGCTTTTATCTTTCAGTGTTTATCTGACACTGAAATCCTGCAAGGTGCTGGTAGGTAGTAATTACCTCTTTTCATTGGGTTTTCATATTTTGTTTGTTTCATATGTCTGTGTATACACATATATCAATTTATACATATATGTATGTGTGTATATCTATGTATATATTTTATTGTACCCTTTTGTCTTTATGATGAAACTGTGGATCTCACAAATTTCTGTCTTCCCTCTCTTTTTTTATCTTTTATGTTGTGGTTTTTTTTCCTTTGGGAATGTAATAGTGGAATTAGCTAGCAATTTGGAAAGCCCCTATCAACACTGTGCTGAACTGAAATGCAATTACATGATTGCTTATTTAGGAGAAATATATGGATTTAGTAAAAATCCATCATTTTAATGCTGACTAGACTTAGAAAATTTCTCACTTCAATTGGTAGTTTGTTTCCAGTCAAGTTAAAAAGAAGCAAATGGGCTGATTAACTAAATAACAATCTCTGTTACTGTAACACAGGAATTATTTTGTCACAGTTGAAAATCAAATGTGTTCCAAAAAGAGATATTTACTGAGTGTAATTTGTTGGATCTATGAGAACACTGGGTTCAGAGAAGCCTGGGTTTGAACTTTTTCCATTGTTGGCTGTGTTAAGCCTGAACCTTCATTGAGCCTCAGTCTCTCATTTGATAAACATGAATAATACCTATACTGTGAAATTGTTGCAGTAACTAAATGAGAGCATATGTGAAAGGTGTTGGCAATAAACAAATGTTAGTGGGGGATGGGATATGCATATGACTAATCTGGGATTATGCATATCTGTAAAAAACAAAACTCTGTAAAAGCAAAAAAGCAAAAAAAAAAAAAAAAAAAAGGCAAAAAAACCCAAACAAATGTTAGCGATTATTTCTTTCCCCTGCACAAGTTAAAACTACTTTTAATTCTAGTTCTGGGAATTATTATTGAGTTAATAAGAATATTTTCTTATTTGCTCATGATTTGTTACTTTTTCAGAATTTTTTAAAAGCATATAAACCACGATATTTACTACAGTCTCACAATGTCAGGCACTGTGCTGGCCATAGTTCATATATTTTTAAAAAATCTAATAAAGAAGTTTAGCTAGTTATCTTTTTTGCTTTTTAATTATTTATTTTGTTGCCTTGGGGCTCAGTTGCAGCAGTTGGGATTCTTTTTTTTTTTTTTTTTTGTAATGGCCTCTTTTATCGTTTTTTAAATTTATTTATTTTTCATCCATCTTTATTCTTTGGTCTGTGTGGGCCTCCATTGCAGTGGCCTCTCTAGTTGCAGAGCACCAGCTCTGGGTGCATGCACTCCAGAGCACTGGCTCCCAATTGAACACACTGGTCCAGCCGTTCCGCGTCATGTGAGATCTTCCCAGGCCAGGGATGGGACCAGTGCCCACTGCAAGGTGGACTCTACCCACTGGATCACCAGAGAAGCCTGATTCTTATCTTTTTTTTTTTTTTTTTGATTCTTCTTTAAAAAAAAATCAAAAGTAATTGCTTCAAAGATTTTACTTAACCTTTATTCAGGGTTAAGATTTTAAGAAATTCAGTGAAATCTTCCTGATTGAGGTTGAAAATGAGGAATTTGGATAGTAAAGACCACAAACGTATGTTCGCATGAGCATTGTACTCCTTATTTCTTTTGTGTTAGATATTTTATATGCTTGCAGAACATCATTATAGAATGTAATTTTGTGTTCTAATTTCTTATGCAGTTTTTTAAAAAATATTGGTTATTTAATTGATTTATTTTTGGCTATCTTGGTTTTAACTTCTGCCACAGGCTCTCCTTTAGTTGCAGGGAGTGGCGGCTGCTCTCTAGTTGCGGTGAGCAGGCTTCTTGTTGCGGTGACTTTTCCTGTTGTGGAACTCGGGCTCCAGGGCTCAAGGGCTTCAGTAGTTGTGACTCCGAGGCTCTAGAGCACAGGCTCGATAGTTGTGGCTCATAGGCTTAGTTGCTCCGCAACATGTGGGATTTTCCTGAATTAGGGATCGAACTTGTGTTCCGTGCGTTGCCAGGTGAACTCTTTACCAGTGAGCTACCAGGGAAGTCCTAATTTCTTATAAAAATATAACTACTATTTTTCTGGTGGTCTTGAGATGACATAAACTTTGTGTAAGTTGAAAGTACACAGCTTGATGACTTGATATAGTGGTATATTGTGGAATGAAAACCACAGTAAGTTTAGTTACATCATCTCACATAGCTACTTCTTTTTTTCTGTGGTGAGAACTTTTAAGATCTATTCTCTAGCAGTTTTCAAATATACAGCAATATTGTTAACTAAAGTCACCATTCTGTGCAATGCATCCCCAGGACCTATTTCTCTTACAACTGGAGAGAAATAAAGTACAACTGTTTGTACCTTTTAACTATCTCTTTTCTTCATCATATATTTATTATTCTTGATGCTTTTTCCTCTTTCAGATCTGTGAACTTTTTTCTCTGAAATCCCTTAGAAACTGTTTTCATGTCCACACTATTAAAGTCTTTAATAGGGGCTTCCCTGGTGGTCCAGTGGGTAAGGACACCCCCTTGCAGTGCAGGGGGCACCAGTTCGATCCCTGGCCTGGGAAGATCCCACGTGCTGTAGAGCGGCTGGACTGATGTGTCCAATTACCGAGCCGGAGCTCTGGGCGCATGCACCCAGAGCCGGTGCTCTGCGATGACAGAGGCCACCACGATGGGAGGCCCAAAAAAACGGCCAAGATGCTGTACTTATTTCTTTTGTGTTAGATATTTTATATGCTTGCAGAACATCATTATAGAATGTAATTTTGTGTTCTAATTTCTTATGCAGTTTTTAAAAAATATTGGTTATTTAATTGATTTATTTTTGGCTATCTTGGTTTTAACTTCTGCCACAGGCTCTCCTTTAGTTGCAGGGAGT
Source organism: Tragulus kanchil (assembly GCA_022376925.1). Classification (NCBI taxonomy): domain Eukaryota; kingdom Metazoa; phylum Chordata; class Mammalia; order Artiodactyla; family Tragulidae; genus Tragulus; species Tragulus kanchil. The sequence goes on from JAIOJX010000025.1 coordinate 93,652,803, forward strand.
GGCGGCTGCTCTCTAGTTGCGGTGAGCAGGCTTCTTGTTGCGGTGACTTTTCCTGTTGTGGAACTCGGGCTCCAGGGCTCAAGGGCTTCAGTAGTTGTGACTCCGAGGCTCTAGAGCACAGGCTCGATAGTTGTGGCTCATAGGCTTAGTTGCTCCGCAACATGTGGGATTTTCCTGAATTAGGGATCGAACTTGTGTTCCGTGCGTTGCCAGGTGAACTCTTTACCAGTGAGCTACCAGGGAAGTCCTAATTTCTTATAAAAATATAACTACTATTTTTCTGGTGGTCTTGAGATGACATAAACTTTGTGTAAGTTGAAAGTACACAGCTTGATGACTTGATATAGTGGTATATTGTGGAATGAAAACCACAGTAAGTTTAGTTACATCATCTCACATAGCTACTTCTTTTTTTCTGTGGTGAGAACTTTTAAGATCTATTCTCTAGCAGTTTTCAAATATACAGCAATATTGTTAACTAAAGTCACCATTCTGTGCAATGCATCCCCAGGACCTATTTCTCTTACAACGGGAGAGAAATAAAGTACAACTGTTTGTACCTTTTAACTATCTCTTTTCTTCATCATATATTTATTATTCTTGATGCTTTTTCCTCTTTCAGATCTGTGAACTTTTTTCTCTGAAATCCCTTAGAAACTGTTTTCATGTCCACACTATTAAAGTCTTTAATAGGGGCTTCCCTGGTGGTCCAGTGGGTAAGGACACCCCCTTGCAGTGCAGGGGGCACCAGTTCGATCCCTGGCCTGGGAAGATCCCACGTGCTGTAGAGCGGCTGGACTGATGTGTCCAATTACCGAGCCGGAGCTCTGGAGCGCATGCACCCAGAGCCGGTGCTCTGCGATGACAGAGGCCACCACGATGGGAGGCCCACACGGGCCAAAGAACAAAGATGGATGAAACTGAGTAAATGAAAGACCAATAGAAGTGGCCCTCCCGCCCCCTCCCTCCCCCACCTCAAAAAAAAAAAAAAAAAAAAAAAAAGGCTTTAATAACTCTCATGTAATCTCTATGTCCTAACTTTTAAATGATGTGAAATGGCTCCCAGGGGCAACCCAAGATTTCATTAACTATTTAACACATTAATTGTGCAAATACTTATGTTACGAAGCTTACAAGGAAATTGAATAAGATAATGCCCTATCCTCCAAGGAGTCCTCAATCTAGAAAGCTAGGTTTTCAAACAAGAGGAATTCTGCGTAGTCACATCAGTCGTGTCCAACTCTGTGTGACCCCATAGACTGCAGCTCATTAGGCTCCTCTGTCCGTGGAATTTTCCAGACAGGAATACTGGAGTGCATTGCCATGCCCTCCTTCAGGGGGATCTTCCCAACCCTTTGAGACCCCATGGACTGTAACTCACCAGGCTTCTCTGTCCATGGAATTTTCCAGGCAAAAATACTTGAGTGTGTTGCCATTTCCTTCTCCAAATAAGAGCAGTGCCATGTGTAAATATTATGCTAGTGGTCTAGTGGTTTAAGCCAGGCATGGAGTCACTGAAGTGATAGCTTTCATCAGGAATGCTAGTGACACTGGTGCCGAGCAGTGAAGTGAGTGTGTTCATTCCTCAAGTGAAAGGAGGAGACAGGGACATTCTGACGAACACAAGTTTATGAACAAAGTTTCTGAAGTAGGAAAATGTAAGCCTTACTTAATTCCTGGAGCAACAGTGTATTAATTTCCTATTGGTGCTGTGATCAGTTACCACCAATTTAGTGACTTAACATAATTTGATTTATTGTTCGGGAGGTCAAAGGTCTTCAGTCAATTTCGCTGGATTAAAATCAAGGTAATTCTTGTCCCTGTAGAGGCCACGTTTTTTCCTTGGCTGTGACCTCTTCCTTGCTCTGCGATCCAATAGCCTGTACCTTGAAATCTGAGTACAGTTCCTCATCATTACAGTTCTTCCAACTCTGACCCTCCTGTCTTCTTAGAAGGACTCATGTAGTTACATAGGGCCCGCCTTGTGATTAGAGGATGCAGTATAATTGTCTCTAACTCAACATCCTTAATTTAGTTACATCTGCAAAATCCTTTTTTCCATGTAAGGTTACACATTGACAATAGGTATTAGGATGTGGACCTGTTTGGGTGGTTATTATCCAGCCCACTATGAGCAGTAGACTAGAGTTTAATGTATATAATAGCAATTATAGTATAGAATTTAATTTTGAAAAACCTTGAAGCTATATTAAGAAGTTTGGAATTTCATCTATAGACCTGCATTTTTTATTCTTATAAAAGTTAAAAATATTATGATGAATCCTCACTTCACTCTGCACATACTCAGAATCCAAACAGCATTAGATGGATGATCACAAATCCCTTGAACCCCATCTATAGAGCCCTTAGACCTAAAGACAATAAGCAGAAAGGAACAAAGTCAAACCTTTTACAGAAATACATGGATGTAGTTGTACCAGAGAGATGCTAATGAGATCCACATTTAAAATTTTTTAAATGGTCATGGGAACAGAGATAAAGTTGGTTTGGAAAACTTTTAAGAGATAGAATAAATAGGCGGTGGTGATTTTCTAGGGAGGGGATTAAAAGAAGCCAGAGGAGGCTGAAGAAATCTTTGAAATGTTTATGAAAATGATCCTACTGTACATTTCCTACCGAAATTTTCTCCCATTTCATGACTGACTTCTAGAGTCTGCTGCTGCTGCTTAGTCACTTCAGTTGTGTTTGACCCTGTGTGACCCCATGGCCTGCGTCCCACCAACTCCTCCGTCTGTGGAATTCTCCAGGCAAGAATACTCAAGTGGATTGCCATGCCCTCCTTCAGGGGGATCTTCTCAATCAAGGATGGAACCCAGGTCTACTGCACTGCAGGCAGATTCCTCACCAGTGAGCCATCAGGGAAGCTCCATATATATAAATTTGAGACCCCATAGACTGTAGCTCGCCAGGCTTCTCCAGCCATGGAATTTTTCAGGCAAGAATACTGGAGTGCATTGCCATTTCTTTCTCCAGGCTGCTAGAGTCTAGCTAAAACCAAATGCAACTTTCTGTTCAAACACCTTGTTTACCAATTAATTAATGTCTTCTATTAGTATTGTATAATCCATAGTCCCAACTAGGACAATGATTTTTAGATTCATCTTAAAAATATTTAAATCAAACTTACTTATGAAACACTAAGTTAACTGTATTTCCATAAAACTTCTGTTGCCAAAGGTATAATTGATTAAGTAACACAGTTACTTAAACCAAAGAATTCAAAATTATTTTTGGAGATAAAAAGCCTCAAGTATCTTGTGTTTCTGGATTTATGTAGCAAATTTGAAGATTGAATCAACATTGGCAGTGGCACACTGATACTTTCATGGCATGGGTGTGCTGGAAGAGAATTTAGCACATGGGAGGATGATAAGAAAACCCCACTGCTACTTAAGGTTGTGGTGGTCCCGAAAATCTATTGGTAGATTGTGTTGAGGTGGTCAGCATAGCCCTCCCAGGTCCTCATTTCATGAACTGGCCCATGGGACCTTGCACTGGAGTTAGTGCATAGGGAGTGAAAAGATCTTTGCAGTGCAAGACAGACTTTTTGGTGAGGCTGGATTCTTTGAGGCCTGGTGGAGAAAGGGTTCTAAGGCTGGTACCTCCCTTGGCCTCAGCTTTCCTGGAGTACTTGTAAGAGTGTGTGATTCGTAAAAAAGATAAGAATAAAGTTGGTTTGGAAAACTTTTAAGAGATAGAATAAATAGGCGGTGGTGATTTTCTAGGGAGGGGATTAAAAGAAGCCAGAGGAGGCTGAAGAAATCTTTGAAATGTTTATGAAAATGATCCTACTGTACATTTCCTACGAAATTTTCTCCCATTTCATGACTGACTTCTAGAGTCTGCTGCTGCTGCTTAGTCACTTCAGTTGTGTTTGACCCTGTGTGACCCCATGGCCTGCGTCCCACCAACTCCTCCGTCTGTGGAATTCTCCAGGCAAGAATACTCAAGTGGATTGCCATGCCCTCCTTCAGGGGGATCTTCTCAATCAAGGATGGAACCCAGGTCTACTGCACTGCAGGCAGATTCCTCACCAGTGAGCCATCAGGGAAGCTCCATATATATAAATTTGAGACCCCATAGACTGTAGCTCGCCAGGCTTCTCCAGCCATGGAATTTTTCAGGCAAGAATACTGGAGTGCATTGCCATTTCTTTCTCCAGGCTGCTAGAGTCTAGCTAAAACCAAATGCAACTTTCTGTTCAAACACCTTGTTTACCAATTAATTAATGTCTTCTATTAGTATTGTATAATCCATAGTCCCAACTAGGACAATGATTTTTAGATTCATCTTAAAAATATTTAAATCAAACTTACTTATGAAACACTAAGTTAACTGTATTTCCATAAAACTTCTGTTGCCAAAGGTATAATTGATTAACACAGTTACTTAAACCAAAGAATTCAAAATTATTTTTGGAGATAAAAAGCCTCAAGTATCTTGTGTTTCTGGATTTATGTAGCAAATTTGAAGATTGAATCAACATTGGCAGTGGCACACTGATACTTTCATGGCATGGGTGTGCTGGAAGAGAATTTAGCACATGGGAGGATGATAAGAAAACCCCACTGCTACTTAAGGTTGTGGTGGTCCCGAAAATCTATTGGTAGAATGTGTTGAGGTGGTCAGCATAGCCCTCCCCAGGTCCTCATTTCATGAACTGGCCCATGGGACCTTGCACTGGAGTTAGTGCATAGGGAGTGAAAAGATCTTTGCAGTGCAAGACAGACTTTTTGGTGAGGCTGGATTCTTTGAGGCCTGGTGGAGAAAGGGTTCTAAGGCTGGTACCTCCCTTGGCCTCAGCTTTCCTGGAGTACTTGTAAGAGTGTGTGATTCTTTGTGACCCCATGCACTGTAGCCCACCACGCTCCTCTGTCCATGGAATTCTCCAGGCCGAGAATACTGGAGTGGGTTGCCATTCCCTTCTCCAGGGGATCTTCCTGACTCAGGGATCAAACCCGGTTCTCCTGCGCTTCAGGCAGATTCTTTACCATCTGAGCCACCAGGGAAGCCCTAAAGAATGAAAAGAAGACCCTGTTAATAATTACATTAAGTCAACAAGCATAAATCAAAACTCTCCTAGACTAACTGGAACACCCTTGTTACTAGACACTGTGCCAATATCCTGGACAATAAAACTTTAGAATCATCTTTCATGCTTCTCTTACCTTGACTAGGATGACATCTTTTTTGCCTCTTATTTAAAGTCAGTTATCCATCTTACAAGCTTTTTCTACCAAATTCATGTGGCTCATCCTTCCCAGGTGTCACTAGTGGTAAAGAACCCACCTGTCAATGCAGTAGACATAAGAGACGCGGGTTTGATCCCTTATTTGGGAAGATCCCATGAAGAAGGAAATAGAAACCCACTCCAGTGTTCTTGCCTGGAGAATCCCCATGAAAAGAGAAGCCTGGCGGAGTGCAGTTCACGGGGTTGCGAAAGAGTGGGACACAACCGAAGCAACTTAGCACAGCATAGCACAGCACACATACATTTAAGACCTGTTTATCTCATCTGGAGTTTTATGAACAGAGTCCATTTATCAATGAGGAGTCTCCTTCCTGTCCTGTTGTGGGCACCGTGTTCGGAGCTTACTCTGATTACTATTCTCACTAGTTCTCGCTAAGAGAAACTACATTAAATAGCTCAGAGACTTCTCCACGAACACGGCGTGGTCCCCTCAGGGTGTGAGCCTTGGACCTCAACAATAAAGTATCCTGGTCTCAAGTATTGTCAAACTGAGAGTGGGTTTATTAATCATCAAATAAAGGCAAGCACAAGTAATCAGAAATAATCAGAAATAATCAGAACTCAATCAAATGTAAACAGATGTTCTTGCCCCAGAGCTGGAGAGTCTCAACCCCATCGGGCTCAGCCGATCTCCGTGGGCGAGGCTAAGGCACAATCTTCCCCCACCCCTTTTTATATTTTTTCCCCAACTAGAAATCTCAAGCTAATTAATAATCATGAAGAAGCTTTTATCTCTCTAGCGATGCAAAAAAGGTCATCACCGGAGCCCTTTGCTCCTCTATCAATACCTTTGCTCTTGAGGGGAAACATTTGTTTATAGAAAAAACAGTCTTACAATTCTTAGTTACCAAGGGAACCCGAGTTGCAAAAAGCATATTTCATTAGCATTGAAAAGGGGTAAGAGGAAGAGGTTTTGCGCTCTTCATTAGCATTTCTATTGATGTTTGCTAAAGGTAATAGTTTGAAATTGTTAATCTTATGAGTGGGGCTATTTCGGCCCAGGCTTTTGTCAGTAACTAGCTACCTATTCTTCCTCGGAGGAGGTTTCAGAGAAGCGAGGCTTGTAGGCAGCACTTATCGTTAGGGTAAGGAGACAACTGTCTGTTCAGCCTGGATATCTTCTCTTAATTTTTGTGAGAAATGAACATGCCTCCAGTTGTCCACAACAATCCTAGCACCTTCTAGCTAGACATGTAGATGAATCTGGCACTAGTTTGCTCGAGCTTCATTGCATTTAAGAACTTACAGTAGTTTCTGATTGTTGATGAAGTTAAGCCTAGGTTTCTTTGGTGTTCAGTTCAGTCACTCAGTCATGTCCGACTTTGTGACCACATGGACTGCAACACACCAGGCTTCCCTGTCCTTTACCATCTCTCCCGAGCTTGCTCAGACTAATGTCCATTGACTCAGTGATGCCATCCAGCCTGTTGGCCCCTTCTCTTTCTGCCTTCTATTTTTTCCAGTATCATGGTCTTTTGTAATGAGTTGTCTCTTCTCATCAGGTGGCCAAAGTATTGGAGCTTCAGCTTCAGCATCAGTCCTTCCAATGAATATTCAGGCTTGATTTCCTTTAGGATTGCAATTTAAAGCTCCTTGCTTTTCTTGTTAGTGTCTGTCTCCCTGCTCAGCACAGAGACCCACATTAGATGTCCTCTGCTTCCTGTGCTATTCCAGTCACCTCTGTAGAAATCAGCTCAGCACTTGCCTTCTTGATGCTCTAGCTCCAGTCACTTCCAGCTATCACATCTTTTCCTGGCTTCTATTTTAGAATTTTCTCAAAAACTAAGGACACACATTTCAGATTTGATGATACAATTTAGTGTATTGTATTTGGTAATTGAAGGATTAAGACTCAAGTGTATTCAGGGTCCATGAGATAGTCATAAACTGAAGCTGGCAGAATGACAAACAGTAAGTATTAAATAAAGTGCTGGATAATCCTGTGGACAGAGGAGCCTGGTGGACTACAGTCCATGGGGTCAGAAAGAGTTGGACACAATTGAGCAACTGAATACGCACACATGTGTTGATTGCTAGCAATAATAATTACCATTCAGATACATGGTCTTTCAAGTCTCTATGCCAGTAAGACAAAATGGTCAAACAGGATACCTTCACAAATTGTGCAGTTGATGCCCTAAACATTTTTACATATTCTTCACAGTTTAAGTAGTACACCATTTCCTGAACATCTCTTTGGTCAAAATTCCTGAAATATTAATTAGTGCACATTGTGTTTTGTATGAGTGCTTATGAAATGGAAAAATTAAAATATGGTTTTACAAGCTTATTGGGAAAATAAAACTTTTCCAAAAAATCAAGAATAACATAAATAAGCTATGAGGATATATTGTACAACACAGGTAATAAAGCCAGTATTTCATAGTAACTATAAATGGAGTATTGCCTTTAGAGTTGTGAATCACTTTGTTGTACACCTGAAACTTATATAATGTTATAAATCAACTATACTTCAATTAAAAAAGAAAAGAAAATGTGGCTATTCTCTTGTTTGCCGGGCCTGAGCTTGGAGGATTACCATGGATATCTAGTGCTTCCTCTTCCCAAGTCAGCTCTCTTGTTGACTTCCTAGTGGTCTGGGTCCTGATTTTCTTCTGCTATAGAGAGCGATGTAGTGGAACTGCTTTGGCTTCCAAGGCAGAAGGAAATGATGCTGAGCGGTTTCCTTTAGGATTGCAATTTAAAGCTCCTTGCTTTTCTTGTTAGTGTCTGTCTCCTGCTCAGCACAGAGACCCACATTAGATGTCCTCTGCTTCCTGTGCTATTCCAGTCACCTCTGTAGAAATCAGCTCAGCACTTGCCTTCTTGATGCTCTAGCTCCAGTCACTTCCAGCTATCACATCTTTTCCTGGCTTCTATTTTAGAATTTTCTCAAAAACTAAGGACACACATTTCAGATTTGATGATACAATTTAGTGTATTGTATTTGGTAATTGAAGGATTAAGACTCAAGTGTATTCAGGGTCCATGAGATAGTCATAAACTGAAGCTGGCAGAATGACAAACAGTAAGTATTAAATAAAGTGCTGGATAATCCTGTGGACAGAGGAGCCTGGTGGACTACAGTCCATGGGGTCAGAAAGAGTTGGACACAATTGAGCAACTGAATACGCACACATGTGTTGATTGCTAGCAATAATAATTACCATTCAGATACATGGTCTTTCAAGTCTCTATGCCAGTAAGACAAAATGGTCAAACAGGATACCTTCACAAATTGTGCAGTTGATGCCCTAAACATTTTTACATATTCTTCACAGTTTAAGTAGTACACCATTTCCTGAACATCTCTTTGGTCAAAATTCCTGAAATATTAATTAGTGCACATTGTGTTTTGTATGAGTGCTTATGAAATGGAAAAATTAAAATATGGTTTTTACAAGCTTATTGGGAAAATAAAACTTTTCCAAAAAATCAAGAATAACATAAATAAGCTATGAGGATATATTGTACAACACAGGTAATAAAGCCAGTATTTCATAGTAACTATAAATGGAGTATTGCCTTTAGAGTTGTGAATCACTTTGTTGTACACCTGAAACTTATATAATGTTATAAATCAACTATACTTCAATTAAAAAAGAAAAGAAAATGTGGCTATTCTCTTGTTTGCCGGGCCTGAGCTTGGAGGATTACCATGGATATCTAGTGCTTCCTCTTCCCAAGTCAGCTCTCTTGTTGACTTCCTAGTGGTCTGGGTCCTGATTTTCTTCTGCTATAGAGAGCGATGTAGTGGAACTGCTTTGGCTTCCAAGGCAGAAGGAAATGATGCTGAGCGGTTTAGCTTCAGCCAAGGGGCATGCTGAGAGTTGAAGCAGAGCTATAAATAGGACTAGAAGAAGGGGAAGTAGGAAGCTAGTGAGGAAGTAATAGAAACGCAGGTCAGAAATTCAGCTTAAAAAATGACCCACAAATTCAGGGTTTCTAAACTTTGGGTTGTGTCCAAGAGTAACGAGACCCACAGTCAATACCTGAAAGAAAAAGCTGAATTTTTGACTATTGTGTTAAGGGAAAGCTATGCTGGTCAGGCAGGTTTCTGAGTAGAGCAGACTGCTATCTTTTATAGGAAATAGGGATTAGGATTGGTGCATTTTAGGGGGATGTTGACATCATGTGAAGGAGAGTGATTATTCAAATAGGGCGTTTATTTTTTGGTTGACACTCAGAAGCATGTTTATTTGAGCTTTCTTCCTTGGCCAGAAATGATGGGCTGTCAGTGAGGAGTTGGCTTGCAAAATCAGTTGCTTTATTGCACCAAGTTACCAGTTGAAAAGGTTTTAAATTAGTTGTTTTGGCTGTTGGTTTCCATGGCTATAAAGTAGTCAGTTTTTTCCTAGGATTCTCCTGAAGTGGAATGCATGGATCTAGAATTCAGAGCAGAAATGAGATCATTAAGTTTAAACTGAATCTCTTTCAGGGAAACCTTTCAGAAAATACTTAAGGAGAAAGTAAGAGTAGGTCTCATCCCACATAATGAAGATGTTACAACAAAGCAGATTAACAAACCCAATTGAGATTTTATTCCTACTATTTTCTAAGGAACCAAAGCTCATAGACTAGTCTGTTACAGTGCCCAATAATATCTAGAGCAAGGGTCAGTGAACTTGATAAAGGGTCAGATGGTAAATATTTTAGGCTTCGGGGGTCATGGGTTCTGTGTGGCAGCTACTCAGCTCTGCCTGGAGCTGCCAGAGTAGTCGTGTGCATATGGAAACAGGTGGATGTGACCAGATTTGGTCTATAAAAGCTGCATTTGGCAGAGCTTCCCTGGTGACTCAGTGTCTGCCTACCAGTGCAGGAGACCCAGAAGACGCAGATATGATCCCCTAAAGAAGGAAATGGCAACCCACTCCAGTATTCTTGCCTGGTAAATCCCATGAACATAAACAGAAGCTGGGTGGGCTTCAGACCGTAGGATAGAGTTGGACATAACTTAGCAACTAAACAACAACAGCAAAGCTGCATTTGGCACGCAGGCTAGTTTGTTGACCCTGGGAAAGAGCAAGTTATCTTTCAGGTACATCCATTGTGAGGGATCCAAACAACAAAAATATCTGAACCCTTCTGTCAGAGAGAGAGTATATAAATGCAAAATAGTCGCTGATACCCTGTCTAGCTGGATGTCATTGATTCTGGGCCAGGGTGGGAGTCTCATTGAGAAATAGCTGAGATTGGGCAGGACCTGGAGTAACGAGCAACTTTGGACCCCCCCAAAAGCCTCCACTGTCCATTTCCAATGGGCCTAGGGTACTTCATGTTATAGTTGACACCCACCACCACCAGTCACCCTGAAATTTGCTGGTCCCTGCTACGTGGCTAACAGTACTGTGTCTGCAGGCTACTCTCTTCCTCTGGCATCCATTGTATCTACTCCAGGTTAAGAGATTTTGTCCTTTGGAAATTGGTAGTTCTGCTAGCTGCCATCAGAGGGATTGACTTTGAAGCATTTTTAGTTGTTTTGGGGGCTGGAGGATGACCTGGTCCTTTTAGCTTCCTCCATCAATCTTCCCAGTCAAATGGTGATTTAACTGACAGGTTCCTAGGGGCCTGAGCATCCATTTTGAAGTAACCTTGATATCTTCCTCCAGGGTACCCAGGGATCTTCTTGAAAATAGGACACCGTTTGTCCTGCCATGGCATTTCAGCATCTCTGCCCAAAAAGGACTAAGGAACCAAAGCTCATAGACTAGTCTGAGTGCCCAATAATATCTAGAGCAAGGGTCAGTGAACTTGATAAAGGGTCAGATGGTAAATATTTTAGGCTTCGGGGGTCATGGGTTCTGTGTGGCAGCTACTCAGCTCTGCCTGGAGCTGCCAGAGTAGTCGTGTGCATATGGAAACAGGTGGATGTGACCAGATTTGGTCTATAAAAGCTGCATTTGGCAGAGCTTCCCTGGTGACTCAGTGTCTGCCTACCAGTGCAGGAGACCCAGAAGACGCAGATATGATCCCCTAAAGAAGGAAATGGCAACCCACTCCAGTATTCTTGCCTGGTAAATCCCATGAACATAAACAGAAGCTGGGTGGGCTTCAGACCGTAGGATAGAGTTGGACATAACTTAGCAACTAAACAACAACAGCAAAGCTGCATTTGGCACGCAGGCTAGTTTGTTGACCCTGGGAAAGAGCAAGTTATCTTTCAGGTACATCCATTGTGAGGGATCCAAACAACAAAAATATCTGAACCCTTCTGTCAGAGAGAGAGTATATAAATGCAAAATAGTCGCTGATACCCTGTCTAGCTGGATGTCATTGATTCTGGGCCAGGGTGGGAGTCTCATTGAGAAATAGCTGAGATTGGGCAGGACCTGGAGTAACGAGCAACTTTGGACCCCCCCAAAAGCCTCCACTGTCCATTTCCAATGGGCCTAGGGTACTTCATGTTATAGTTGACACCCACCACCACCAGTCACCCTGAAATTTGCTGGTCCCTGCTACGTGGCTAACAGTACTGTGTCTGCAGGCTACTCTCTTCCTCTGGCATCCATTGTATCTACTCCAGGTTAAGAGATTTTGTCCTTTGGAAATTGGTAGTTCTGCTAGCTGCCATCAGAGGGATTGACTTTGAAGCATTTTTAGTTGTTTTGGGGGCTGGAGGATGACCTGGTCCTTTTAGCTTCCTCCATCAATCTTCCCAGTCAAATGGTGATTTAACTGACAGGTTCCTAGGGGCCTGAGCATCCATTTTGAAGTAACCTTGATATCTTCCTCCAGGGTACCCAGGGATCTTCTTGAAAATAGGACACCGTTTGTCCTGCCATGGCATTTCAGCATCTCTGAAAGTAGTCATGGAATTAGCCTATCGTAATGGACTATTCAGAAAAGCACTTTAAGAAACTCCTTTATCCTTTCTAGGACAAAATCAGTAGCTCATATAAGCAAATCTCTTGACTGTGGCTTGTATATCTTAGGGTTCTTTGTAAATCAGTAGTCAGGAATATATGTGTGACAGCTCAGAACTTTCTGAAATGAATTGGACACTGATATTGTTTTCATTCATTTTCGGGCCCTGAAAATATAATATTTCAGGCTCTAATCACAGCTATATTCCATGGAGACACAAACTTTGTAGTGAAGGGTTTTCTGGTGCTTTTTGTTAAATGGCCTATTCAAGATTTATTTTTGCAAGTGATATCTAGTCACCACAGAAAAATAAGCAATGACAAAAATTTGTTATCACAGTACTAATTTTACTTTATAATGGTGTATAAGAAGTTATGGAAATTAGGACTAGATTTTTTTCCTCGTTACATCATCCTTATATAGTATTATCCAAAACTAGAAAAAAAAAAAATATACCTTTTAGAGACAATAGCAGAAAGTATAATTTTGGATTCTCAAATTTGATATTATAGAATATTTTTTAAATTCATCATTAAAATTTGATTGGAAGGTCGAGCAACACAATTATGAAAGAGGTGCAGAATGAAAAAAAGGCTATTTTTTATAGCTATTTAAATCAATTATGGAATTATATTTATTCAAGTATTTTAAAATTAATATAGAACTAGGATAAAAAATTAGAATATACTAGCCTGAAAAATACCCTAGTTTGTGCATGTATGTATATGTATATACCTATACATGAATTTAATATTAATATGAATTTAATATTAATATATAGTATTAACTTAATATTAATGTAAAGCATGGTTAGTATCACAAGTGAGAAATGAAAAATTTGCCCAATAAATGGGGCTGAGTCCTTTTGTTGAGTATGTGAGTGAAGCTAAAGACAAACTTGTTGTATATATATATATGTATATTCGCATATTGGACATTCAAATATAATATCTTACTGGGAGTCTTATTTCATCCCCACATAAAAGTTTACTTGGTCTAGTCTTGTGAGGATGCTGTATTCCTCAAGGTCATTCAGAGGTCTAGGTTCCTTCCACAGGGTTACTCTGTCATGCTCTGGGACATTGTCTTCCCCATGATTGGAGCTAGGTTTCTGGTGCCGCCTCATTCCAGGCTGTGATGAAGGGGAAGGAGAGTAAGTGTGGAGCAAGGGATCTCCTGTTAAACACAGGACACAGAACGTGAACATACCCTATTTGTATATGTTCTGTCAGCGTGCATCTAGTTACTTGGCCCTGTCTACCTGTGTGAATGGTGGTCAAATGCAGTCTCTAGCTGGAGACCTGTGGGCTTAGCCACAACTCAGGAGAGAAAGAGTTCCAGTATTATCAGAAAGAGAGATCATATGCTGGAGACAGTTAACAATCTGGGCCACAGTATTATATGAAAGTAAAACATCAGTTTAGGTCCTCATCTTTTATCATACTTAGAAATAATTCCACATTGATATATATAGTCAAACTGGGAAAAAAAAATATACCTTTTAGAGACAATAGCAGAAAGTATAATTTTGGATTCTCAAATTTGATATTATAGAATATTTTTTAAATTCATCATTAAAATTTGATTGGAAGGTCGAGCAACACAATTATGAAAGAGGTGCAGAATGAAAAAAAGGCTATTTTTTATAGCTATTTAAATCAATTATGGAATTATATTTATTCAAGTATTTTAAAATTAATATAGAACTAGGATAAAAAATTAGAATATACTAGCCTGAAAAATACCCTAGTTTGTGCATGTATGTATATGTATATACCTATACATGAATTTAATATTAATATGAATTTAATATTAATATATAGTATTAACTTAATATTAATGTAAAGCATGGTTAGTATCACAAGTGAGAAATGAAAAATTTGCCCAATAAATGGGGCTGAGTCCTTTTGTTGAGTATGTGAGTGAAGCTAAAGACAAACTTGTTGTATATATATATATGTATATTCGCATATTGGACATTCAAATATAATATCTTACTGGGAGTCTTATTTCATCCCCACATAAAAGTTTACTTGGTCTAGTCTTGTGAGGATGCTGTATTCCTCAAGGTCATTCAGAGGTCTAGGTTCCTTCCACAGGGTTACTCTGTCATGCTCTGGGACATTGTTTTCCCCCATGATTGGAGCTAGGTTTCTGGTGCCGCCTCATTCCAGGCTGTGATGAAGGGGAAGGAGAGTAAGTGTGGAGCAAGGGATCTCCTGTTAAACACAGGACACAGAACGTGAACATACCCTATTTGTATATGTTCTGTCAGCGTGCATCTAGTTACTTGGCCCTGTCTACCTGTGTGAATGGTGGTCAAATGCAGTCTCTAGCTGGAGACCTGTGGGCTTAGCCACAACTCAGGAGAGAAAGAGTTCCAGTATTATCAGAAAGAGAGATCATATGCTGGAGACAGTTAACAATCTGGGCCACAGTATTATATGAAAGTAAAACATCAGTTTAGGTCCTCATCTTTTATCATACTTAGAAATAATTCCACATTGATATATATAGTCAAACTGTATGGTAAACATCCCAAATTATTAGTAGAGCACCTGGAAAATGGTAATAAAAGCAAGTGCTTTTTATGGATTGTATCATTTGATTTTACAATGACCCTATAAAAAAGACTCCAATGGATAGGGCTCCATTTGGTAAACAAAGGATATAGATCAAAGACAGTTCACAGAACAGAAAATACAAATGACTAATAAGGATTTTTCATATCTTTAATGTTATTATAAAAAAGAAATTAAGTTTGACAGTGAGAAATCGTTTTCACTAAATTAGGAAATACCTTACAAAATATTCAGACCTGGGTAGGGTGAGTTGAAGAATAGAAAGTGCTGGAACCAGTGTGGGTTAGGAGCCTTGATACATATTCATATCCTCTGTGATCCAGAAACTTCACATTTAGGAGTCTTTACTAGAAGGAAAAAATCAGATTGAGAACAAAGCATTATTTGAAATCATACATACATAAAATTGGAAACCATGTAAATGTCTAAAAATAGGAGAATAAGTGGTTAAATATACAGAATGTAGTATTGCGCATGATTAAAATAGTTTGTGGTGCTAACAATAAAGGATCAAACCTCTGATGAAATGTTAAGTGAAAAAAATTTGAATGTAACATGATCAGAAATTAGACTTAAACTACTTAAAAAAAAGCATAGAAAATATTCTGGAAGTAAATATATTAAATGCTGCTGGGTGTCCTCTGTTATTTTTCTCACTTCATCTTGACTTCATTATTAGCACCTGTACATGTACTAATCTAAAGGTTTATTTACCTACTTCTTCCACACAGCCTCCCATTGGATGATCCAGGAGAGAAGGTACATGCATTATCAGTAAGGTGCATAGCATGGCACCTGGCCCAGTGTAGTAATACATATTGATTGGGTGACGTTGGATGAATGATAGGCCTTGAGGTGACCTAATCTTTTTATTTTTCACCACAGACCAGCAATATTTATGTAATCAGAAAAAGAAGACAAATTTTCTAAGTACTAGAAAAAGTTTATTTTATGATTTTATTAATGAGCCTGGTTTTCTAATGGTTGAATGGGAAGCAAAGTGATAAAAATCTATATTAAGGTAGAAGTAGAAAAAAATTCTCTAATAGAGAGGATTCTGTCCTTTCTCCCACCACCATTCAGTTTGTGGCCTTGGGACTGTGTTACTCTGCCTTGGGAAAGTAAAATCTGTGTAGTATTATGTGGGCACATATGGAAACCAAACCTCCTCTGTCATGTTCTGTGGCTTATTTAGCACGATTTGTTATCTTGGCTCCTTTGCAGGTAGTGTTGGTAGTGTAGTTAAACAAAGAGTATTAGATTTGAAGAAAAGTATTGTAATAGCAGCTGATTGCCTTTTCATTTTTCCTCTCCCTTCTTCCACTTAAAATAAAATATTATTTATATGTTGTGTAGTGGGGGGCAATTTAAGTCTTTTAAAGTTGGGTCAAGTGAAACTTCCAGTGTAATATTCATCAGCATTCTCTTAAATGTGCCATTAAAAAAAATTAGAAAAGAGATAATAAAAAAAAAAGTATAGTTTCCTTCTGACTTGTATGAAATGGATATTTAAGCTATCCATACAAATATTTGGAAATTGTCAAATCAGATTTTTTAAGGACAGAGCACGTGGGATAGAAAATTCTTGAAAGGTCAGCTAGAGGCTACTTTTCCACACTGTAAAGCACATACATAGAATTGTGGATGTCTAGAAATACGTGGTTTTATGTTTAGAAGTAGTACAGTTTAAAAAAGTTTTCATTTAGAAGAACATATTAATGCTGCTGGGTGTCCTCTGTTATTTTTCACTTGACTTCATTATTAGCACCTGTACATGTACTAATCTAAAGGTTTATTTACCTACTTCTTCCACACAGCCTCCCATTGGATGATCCAGGAGAGAAGGTACATGCATTATCAGTAAGGTGCATAGCATGGCACCTGGCCCAGTGTAGTAATACATATTGATTGGGTGACGTTGGATGAATGATAGGCCTTGAGGTGACCTAATCTTTTTATTTTTCACCACAGACCAGCAATATTTATGTAATCAGAAAAAGAAGACAAATTTTCTAAGTACTAGAAAAAGTTTATTTTATGATTTTATTAATGAGCCTGGTTTTCTAATGGTTGAATGGGAAGCAAAGTGATAAAAATCTATATTAAGGTAGAAGTAGAAAAAAATTCTCTAATAGAGAGGATTCTGTCCTTTCTCCCACCACCATTCAGTTTGTGGCCTTGGGACTGTGTTACTCTGCCTTGGGAAAGTAAAATCTGTGTAGTATTATGTGGGCACATATGGAAACCAAACCTCCTCTGTCATGTTCTGTGGCTTATTTAGCACGATTTGTTATCTTGGCTCCTTTGCAGGTAGTGTTGGTAGTGTAGTTAAACAAAGAGTATTAGATTTGAAGAAAAGTATTGTAATAGCAGCTGATTGCCTTTTTCACTTTTCCTCTCACTTCTTCCACTTAAAATAAAATATTATTTATATGTTGTGTAGTTGGGGGCAATTTAAGTCTTTTAAAGTTGGGTCAAGTGAAACTTCCAGTGTAATATTCATCAGCATTCTCTTAAATGTGCCAGTTAAAAAGATTAGAAAAGAGATAATAAAAAAAAAAGTATAGTTTCCTTCTGACTTGTATGAAATGGATATTTAAGCTATCCATACAAATATTTGGAAATTGTCAAATCAGATTTTTTAAGGACAGAGCACGTGGGATAGAAAATTCTTGAAAGGTCAGCTAGAGGCTACTTTTCCACACTGTAAAGCACATACATAGAATTGTGGATGTCTAGAAATACGTGGTTTTATGTTTAGAAGTAGTAAGTAACAGTTACATAAAACAGTTTTCATTTAGAAGAATGCTAATAGAATAAAGGTGGAAGGAAGAAAATTTTAATAGAATTTAACTGATTTTTAGGGGGGTGATAAGTGAATACTGCTTTGGAAAAGTGAGGAATATATTAAACCTGAGTATAAATAGGTGAATTTTTCTTAGAGACAAGTAGTGACTGAAAGCAAGTGTGTTTTTACTTTCTGCCCTTAGTTAAGCTCTGTTAAAGAGCACCACCGGGTAACTGGCATTTTTTAAACTGTAGAAGCCTGTGTGTGGCATCTAACAAGTCAGGTTTAAGAAAAAGATGTCAGCGACTTAAGACTCAGGTCACATGACTCTGTCTGCTCACCAGTCCTGGAAGCTGCGGATCAGATTTCAACTTCAGGCAGCCCTCCCAGCCATGTGGGTTTAGCCAAATCAAAAGCAAGCTCACACTTCCGAAAATGTTAGGCGCTGCTTTCAGCTCACTGCGGGGCCTCTAGATCTAGAGCTGCGTTTTACGTTAGAGCATATCGACCGAAGGGAGTTTTAGCGAGTGACTGTTGTTTTGATGTTTTCATCTGGCCTTCGTCAGACCTACCGGGCGAGATGGGGGCTGGAGCTCTTGCCATCTGTGTAAGTACAGGCCGCCGGCTCCGTGGACGCTGCCGGGGCTCAGGAGAGGCCTCTGCCCTCCTGGTCTGGGGAGATGTCTGTGTGACTTTGTTCTTCCTTCCTAGGAGGTGTGGGGGATATGTGTTAAATTCCTTACAGTTCACAAGGATGTTAAACCATGTTTGGTGTGGTAGTCCGTATTTTTATCCACTCTTTCTCTGCGTGAAGGAGGATGTGTGTTGAGTTTATTCAGTTAAGTAAACTTATATACTATTGGTCACCCGCTTTTCTTTTTTAGTTTATTTTCAGGATTAAAAAGAGTATAGTTTTCCTTCTGACTTGTATGAAATGGATATTTAAGCTATCCATACAAATATTTGGAAATTGTCAAATCAGATTTTTTAAGGACAGAGCACGTGGGATAGAAAATTCTTGAAAGGTCAGCTAGAGGCTACTTTTCCACACTGTAAAGCACATACATAGAATTGTGGATGTCTAGAAATACGTGGTTTTATGTTTAGAAGTAGTAAGTAACAGTTACATAAAACAGTTTTCATTTAGAAGAATGCTAATAGAATAAAGGTGGAAGGAAGAAAATTTTAATAGAATTTAACTGATTTTTAGGGGGGTGATAAGTGAATACTGCTTTGGAAAAGTGAGGAATATATTAAACCTGAGTATAAATAGGTGAATTTTTCTTAGAGACAAGTAGTGACTGAAAGCAAGTGTGTTTTTACTTTCTGCCCTTAGTTAAGCTCTGTTAAAGAGCACCACCGGGTAACTGGCATTTTTTAAACTGTAGAAGCCTGTGTGTGGCATCTAACAAGTCAGGTTTAAGAAAAAGATGTCAGCGACTTAAGACTCAGGTCACATGACTCTGTCTGCTCACCAGTCCTGGAAGCTGCGGATCAGATTTCAACTTCAGGCAGCCCTCCCAGCCATGTGGGTTTAGCCAAATCAAAAGCAAGCTCACACTTCCGAAAATGTTAGGCGCTGCTTTCAGCTCACTGCGGGGCCTCTAGATCTAGAGCTGCGTTTTACGTTAGAGCATATCGACCGAAGGGAGTTTTAGCGAGTGACTGTTGTTTTGATGTTTTCATCTGGCCTTCGTCAGACCTACCGGGCGAGATGGGGGCTGGAGCTCTTGCCATCTGTGTAAGTACAGGCCGCCGGCTCCGTGGACGCTGCCGGGGCTCAGGAGAGGCCTCTGCCCTCCTGGTCTGGGGAGATGTCTGTGTGACTTTGTTCTTCCTTCCTAGGAGGTGTGGGGGATATGTGTTAAATTCCTTACAGTTCACAAGGATGTTAAACCATGTTTGGTGTGGTAGTCCGTATTTTTATCCACTCTTTCTCTGCGTGAAGGAGGATGTGTGTTGAGTTTATTCAGTTAAGTAAACTTATATACTATTGGTCACTCTCTAGCATTTTAGACTTTCTTAAATTGAAGTTACTGGAAATATCTTGTTCTTTGAGAACAGATTAAAAGAATTAAAATAATCATCAGTTTATTTGCTTCCAAGAATGGATGTAACGTTTTCTGTCTCAGATTTTTGTTTTCATTTAGTGATTCTAGAATCTGTTTTAGCATGGTTGCTAAATGTGATGGTGAAAGAGCTAAGTTGGCAAATGTGTGTGAATCCTTAACTGAATAAACTTCTGGTTATAATACAGTAGCAGCAGTAAGCAACATTGATACAAAATCCACGGGAATATCTAGGACTGAAATTCGTGACTTTCAAAAGCAGTTCTGTTGGTGCCTACATGTAACTGTTTCGCAATAATCAAATATATCTTTAATTATATAACTTACAGAATGCTGTTATTAAATTTTTGATCAATATACAGAATATAACAAATCTCAAGTAGGTACTGTATTCCAAGGTGCATTTTATTTGTTCCTAGAAGTCTACTAAGTGAGAAATATCTTATTTTGTATCATCTTTGACCACTCTCTAATGTTTCATCACTTTTCAATCAGATCCAACTAATTGTCAGAAAGAACTGTATTTTATTGTGGTTTTGTTGGCATCCTAAAATATCTAGAAACATCTGGGAAAATTTTGACACATAGGCCTCAAATGACCACCAGATGGTGCACCAGCCCCACGGATCCCGGTAGGATGACCCAGCTTTTAGCGAGTGACTGTTGTTTTGATGTTTTCATCTGGCCTTCGTCAGACCTACCGGGCGAGATGGGGGCTGGAGCTCTTGCCATCTGTGTAAGTACAGGCCGCCGGCTCCGTGGACGCTGCCGGGGCTCAGGAGAGGCCTCTGCCCTCCTGGTCTGGGGAGATGTCTGTGTGACTTTGTTCTTCCTTCCTAGGAGGTGTGGGGGATATGTGTTAAATTCCTTACAGTTCACAAGGATGTTAAACCATGTTTGGTGTGGTAGTCCGTATTTTTATCCACTCTTTCTCTGCGTGAAGGAGGATGTGTGTTGAGTTTATTCAGTTAAGTAAACTTATATACTATTGGTCACTCTCTAGCATTTTAGACTTTCTTAAATTGAAGTTACTGGAAATATCTTGTTCTTTGAGAACAGATTAAAAGAATTAAAATAATCATCAGTTTATTTGCTTCCAAGAATGGATGTAACGTTTTCTGTCTCAGATTTTTGTTTTCATTTAGTGATTCTAGAATCTGTTTTAGCATGGTTGCTAAATGTGATGGTGAAAGAGCTAAGTTGGCAAATGTGTGTGAATCCTTAACTGAATAAACTTCTGGTTATAATACAGTAGCAGCAGTAAGCAACATTGATACAAAATCCACGGGAATATCTAGGACTGAAATTCGTGACTTTCAAAAGCAGTTCTGTTGGTGCCTACATGTAACTGTTTCGCAATAATCAAATATATCTTTAATTATATAACTTACAGAATGCTGTTATTAAATTTTTGATCAATATACAGAATATAACAAATCTCAAGTAGGTACTGTATTCCAAGGTGCATTTTATTTGTTCCTAGAAGTCTACTAAGTGAGAAATATCTTATTTTGTATCATCTTTGACCACTCTCTAATGTTTCATCACTTTTCAATCAGATCCAACTAATTGTCAGAAAGAACTGTATTTTATTGTGGTTTTGTTGGCATCCTAAAATATCTAGAAACATCTGGGAAAATTTTGACACATAGGCCTCAAATGACCACCAGATGGTGCACCAGCCCCACGGATCTAATGTTCTAGGTAAACCTGGTAGGATGACCCCCAGCTTTTCAGCTTCAGAACATCTCAGCATCCTGTGTTCCTGTCTTTCTGACACTTTTCCTTTCAGGCCCGATGCTTGGATACCTTGTATCTTTTTATCACTCCAAAGCGTTTCCTTCAAAATCTTATTTTTCTGTGTGGAAAGCACTGAGCTTTTATTTGACTACAGGCATAGATCTGCATTTTTCCAGCTTTATGAGATTTTAGGGCTGGAAATGCGAAGATTCAAGTGGCAGATTGAGATTTAGTCCTGAGATTTGCAGACATGTGATTGTTTGATTGGATCATTACTAATTGTTCTTTGTCTGCATATATTGATCTTTGCTTTAACTAAAATGCAGACTGACCCATGTATGAAATTCCATATTTCTCCTTAATTTATATCTAAAATATGTACGAAATTCCATTTAATGCTGACATAAAAATCATACAATTTAAGAGATTATTCGCTCCCTGGAGGAATAATTCTCAGTAATTCCTTAATCTTTGACTTTAGCTTGGTCTTTTTTTAATTTTTAATTTTTTTTAACACCAAAAGCATTTTATATTTGGGTATAGCCAATAAATAATTCTGTGGTAATTTCAAGTAAACAGTGAAGGGGCTTGACCATACATACCTTGGTCTTTGTGCTTTGTCCCAATTTTTCTGTAGGAGGAAATACATTTTTAGGAATTGAAGCATAGTATTTCTGGGAAAAGGACGATTAAAGAACAAAACACTTTAAGTTTATGACAGAAAAGTGAGAATTAAGTCACATAAATGAGTACATGTGGGCTCATAAACTATTTTTTAGTTTAGAGCTTTTATACTTAGACATATATGTAGGAACTTCTTAGTATTCTGTTACTGAAGATAGTCATTCAAAACATAATTGAGTACCAGATGTCTGTAAAGTGTGTGCATGGGAGTGTGTGTTCACAGATTCTTGAAGTGGGACCGACAGGTTTATAGATTTTCAGTTCCTGTTTGACTCACCAGCTTTCTCGACCTCGTTCCTTTCGTTTTTTCCCTTTCCCAAATTGCTAGTGCTGTTAGTAAAATTGTAATGGACTCAGAAGCTTCGGTAAATTACAGAGAAGAGGTTGGTTGTTTACTGTAAAATACTTTTCCTCAATAATCACCCCCAGGCAGAACAGGAAACTTACACTTGCCAGTTGGTGTTATCTTAGTCTCTTTTAGTTTTAATTACACTTTTGAATGACTCAAGCCTTCCCAGGTGAATTCTGAGTTTTTCACACTCCCCATCCCTCCAGTTAGTTTTCCTGTCCAAGGTGCCATATGATCCTTTTGAGGAGAGGTTGGCTCAGACTGGGGAGTTTGCCTGTTCTAGTGGATGAAGAAAGGGGGGCCTCAAGTGCTTATGTGTAGGCCCTTATGCTTTGAATGTTCTGCTGTGTGAGTGACTTTGGAGATTAAGTCTGTGACTGATGAATTTGGGGATCAGGTCTCTTGGTATTGTCAGGCTCCAGCTATCTATCTGTCATGACTTAGCCCCAGTTCTTGGTAGTGCTGGCTACAATTCGAGGGGCTATCCCAGGCTTCATAGTCTTTGTTCCTAATGCAGGTAGCTCCACTCCTGTGGGCTCACCATGACCTGGTGCTATCAGCCACCTTCCACATACCCTCTAGTGCAGACAGGCTCACAGACCCAATCAAGATACTCTTGATAGACTGACTGAACCAACCTAAAACATAATATGAACCAAGGCGGGAAAGATGGGGTAGGTTTACCTACTTAGAAAGGGTTTAAGTGGGACCAAAAGACCATATTCCCCAAATCCTGTGTTAACATAATGTCCATCTTTCCTGTCTTTCTTGCCCTTTTGGTCATATCAGTCACCTTCAGTCATGGTGCATTTTTGCAGACCGTTATTGAGTGTGAGCAGGCTCAGCAGATGGAGTGTCTGGTCAGTGCATAGCTTTCCCTTAGGAGGGCATGTAACTTGTCTCAATCGAGGTAATTTGCCCTGCATGTCCCAGTAGATAAACTCTGAAATCCCAGTAGCTCAGAGACACAAAAATTAATTGGTATATACTCAGAGTGTCATACAAATTGTCAGGATCTCCCTTCAGTCTGGTGGTTCTGGGATGCAGGCTTCCTCGATTCTGTGATTTTATTTTAACATATTACCGTGTATCTCCAAAGTTGTATATCAGGGAAAGAAATGGAGGAGGAACCCTTGCTTTTCATTTGCCTCATTCTGGAAGTGACTCATGACTTTTCTCACGGTCCACTGCTTTGAGCTAGTCTTATGTTCCCACCTAAATGCGAAGGTAATTGAGACATGTGTAAATACTCTCTGATCATAACCTGAATTACTCAAACCAAACAAAAAGAAGGGCATGTGTTCCATGATTAGGGTAGCAGTCTGTTTGCCACTCCCCTACTGATGTAAACAATGAATTAAACACCCCAGGTTCTGCTGGCAGACGTTGAATCTGTGGGTCAAGAGAGAAGGCATCCTAATATCTGTTGTTAGTTAATCGATCAATAAATGGAAAAGTAGTGGTGACATTCATGAGCCATTGCATCTGCTAACTTAGTCTTCCATTCCCCCAAACTCCTTTATAGTATTATAATGTGTTAATACATGTTGTTTTATTTTAACTAGTTCAAGCTGGAATTTCAGTTGCTTGCGTCAGAAACAACTAATACACCTCAGCATTTGGTGGTTTACTGTTCTGTGGTTTGGGGAAACTTGTCAGGCATTGGAATGAGGCAGGATTTAAAAGCACAAAACATGACTTTGAGTCTTGGTTCAGTCACATCCTGGCTGTATGACCCAGGGCGAGATGTTTAACCTCTCGCTTTCCGTTTATCACAAGGGGGTAAGCAGCTAAATGGATTGTTACGAGAAACCAAACAAACGCTAATGTGAAAATACATCATAAATAATACAGAATCATAAAACAAGGCTGCCTGCTTGCCTTAAGGTGATTTCCTTAATACTATCATCATCTGTTTTAAACAAAAGAAACTCTATATCTGAAGGGACTATTTATATTGTTGGATTTAGGCCACATTTTAAATGGGATTAAACATTTAATTTGGCTTTTTAAAACAGTAAATCAATTCTGAAGTATTAGAAGAAACCTAGATTAATAGTCACACAAAGACATGTTTATCTTCACATTTGAATTGTGTTGCAAGAAGAATTTTCATTTTTGACATTCAGAATCAGAAATCAAACAAAGAATGGTTGATAACAGTGATGGATAAGTGTTTATAAACTGAATATGGGTAAAATCAATAGGATCTAGTTATTTCGGGTTTTTTTTTTTTTTAAGCACAGTTGGTTGTGTGGACAGGTTTAATGTCAATGCTTGTGCAGAATCAGTGACAGTGGTGGAGTGCAACCTAGGAGGAGAGAATTGGGCCCCTGCGTAGGGAAGACTGGCTAAAATGGTAACTTTGATTAATTCCGTTCCATATCCTAAAGCTGAGTTAGGGAAATTTCAGAGAAGCTGGTGTCCAGTAGTTTCTGAAACAGAGATCATAAGAAACCATATTTGACTTGGTCTCTGATGAACATGTTAAACACCCCAGGTTCTGCTGGCAGACGTTGAATCTGTGGGTCAAGAGAGAAGGCATCCTAATATCTGTTGTTAGTTAATCGATCAATAAATGGAAAAGTAGTGGTGACATTCATGAGCCATTGCATCTGCTAACTTAGTCTTCCATTCCCCCAAACTCCTTTATAGTATTATAATGTGTTAATACATGTTGTTTTATTTTAACTAGTTCAAGCTGGAATTTCAGTTGCTTGCGTCAGAAACAACTAATACACCTCAGCATTTGGTGGTTTACTGTTCTGTGGTTTGGGGAAACTTGTCAGGCATTGGAATGAGGCAGGATTTAAAAGCACAAAACATGACTTTGAGTCTTGGTTCAGTCACATCCTGGCTGTATGACCCAGGGCGAGATGTTTAACCTCTCGCTTTCCGTTTATCACAAGGGGGTAAGCAGCTAAATGGATTGTTACGAGAAACCAAACAAACGCTAATGTGAAAATACATCATAAATAATACAGAATCATAAAACAAGGCTGCCTGCTTGCCTTAAGGTGATTTCCTTAATACTATCATCATCTGTTTTAAACAAAAGAAACTCTATATCTGAAGGGACTATTTATATTGTTGGATTTAGGCCACATTTTAAATGGGATTAAACATTTAATTTGGCTTTTTAAAACAGTAAATCAATTCTGAAGTATTAGAAGAAACCTAGATTAATAGTCACACAAAGACATGTTTATCTTCACATTTGAATTGTGTTGCAAGAAGAATTTTCATTTTTGACATTCAGAATCAGAAATCAAACAAAGAATGGTTGATAACAGTGATGGATAAGTGTTTATAAACTGAATATGGGTAAAATCAATAGGATCTAGTTATTTCGGGCTTTTTTTTTTTTTAAGCACAGTTGGTTGTGTGGACAGGTTTAATGTCAATGCTTGTGCAGAATCAGTGACAGTGGTGGAGTGCAACCTAGGAGGAGAGAATTGGGCCCCTGCGTAGGGAAGACTGGCTAAAATGGTAACTTTGATTAATTCCGTTCCATATCCTAAAGCTGAGTTAGGGAAATTTCAGAGAAGCTGGTGTCCAGTAGTTTCTGAAACAGAGATCATAAGAAACCATATTTGACTTGGTCTCTGTAACCATGAATTGACAATGGCTGATGAAGAGGTACTGCAGCAAGTCACAGCACAGTTAGGTTTAAGATTTATGTAATTAAATATAAGTTCCTATAAGTAGCAACCAGTTTTAGAGATTTTTACTTAAGTTTATCATTCAAAATGAGTGTTTCATGGAAAGATATTCTATGACAACTATGAATTATTACAGTTACTCCTTTAAGACTAACCTTAGAGAGTTTAGTGTATCAGGTACTAATGGCAGGAATTAAAACAGTTTAATAATGACTAGCTACTTGAAGGAAGATAATGGCTATATTTCTTCCTAACTCTTTAGAGATGTATCCAAGTATAAATATCAAAATAAAATCATAAAAACACCAGAAGAACACATGTGTGACTATGAAGATTAATTTTGGATCAAGGAATGTGTTTCACAGGAAACCCAGGCTACAAGCCCTGAGAAAAAGATCGGTAAAGTTTTCTGCTAAATAACCAAGATGTCTGCACAACTCCAAATATAGTAATTAAATGCCAAAAAAACTTAGAACAGTTATTTACAACACACATGACAAATAGAAATTAATTTTTTAAATATACAAAACAATTCCTGCTATGAAACAGTAAGAAAAAGAAAACTTACCCAATTAAAACTAGGCAGAGCTTATGACTAGGAGGCTCACAAACAAGAAACTTAAGTGCAAATTCACGAAGCGAATTGCTCAATCTTATTCATAGTTAAGTATTCATGATTTTTTTTTAATACTCAGGGATGATAGAATGGGAAACAGGCACTCTCATATGCTATGAATTAAGCAGTAAACTATGGAAACATTTTTGTAGGACAATGTGGTAATACATATTAAAATTTATGATTTATGCAGTAGTTTAAGTTAAAGGAAAATTTATTTTTCTTTCATATAATGTGATTCCAAGAAGCTCCTCACTTAACTCTTGGAGATAGTGTAAAAAACTTACAGCTTATAAGCCTGTTCCTCTAGCGATTTTGCTTCAAAGAAGTTATTGTATGGGTGTTCATACAATTATGTGGAAATGTTTGCATGAATGCTTATTGCTGAAATGCTTGTTATATCAGAAATTGTAAATAACCTAAACATTAGTAAATAAGATTAAGTCAGTTATAATCATCCTTTATAATGTAGTATTAACAAGTATATGTGCTAATATGGAGAGACCTCCAAAGTAGATGAAGTAGTAAAAACAAGGTAAGTATACAAGTAGTACTAGTTATGTTTGCCTTTATATGCTTGTGTGTGTAAACATTCACACACATCCAAGATTTCATTTATTCATTTTTGATAGGCTTTTTTTTTTTTTTTTAGCTTCTCTACTTTTTAACTTTTGTGAATGATGCTGCTATGAACATTACTCTGTAGGTACCTGTTTTAGTTCCTGATTTTAGGTTATATACTCAGAAGTGTAACTGATGGATCATATGGTAATTCTATATTTAACTTTTTGAGGAATCACCTATTTGGCGTAGTGCTATATCGTTTTACATCATCACCAGCGATGTATAAGGATTCCAGTTTTTCTACATCCTACCCAGCTCTTTTTTTTCTGATTGATTTTTGAAAATAACTATCTTAATGGGTGTGAAGTGTATCTAATTGTGGTTCTGATTTGCATACAGTTAATGTGTAGTGAAATTGAGCATTTTGTGTGTGCTTATTAGCCATTTGCGTACCACTTTTGGAGAAGTGTCTATTCATTTTTGAAATGATTTTTGTTGTAGTGTTGAGCTGTAGGTGTTCTTAAACATGTTTTGGATATTAAACCTATATCAGATACGTGATTTGCAAATCTTTCTATTCTGTGGATTGTCTTTTCACCCTATTGATAGTAACACATGAAAGTTTTTCATTTGGATGAAATAATTTTTGTCATTGTTGCATGTGCCTTTTGGTATCCTTATTAACTTTTTTATCTTGTTAGGTTACAGTTTTCATTTGTTTCTTGACAACATTTTTCTAATGAGTTATTTCAAGAAAGTCGTGATACTCTTTGATACTTTTAAAAAATACCATCTGTTAGTTGCTGACTATGTTCCTTTTTTCTACTTTTCAATGAGATGGACTTTTGTAAGTCAGTATCAAGAGGGTCCTGTAGGGTGCAGTGCTGAGAAACCAAGATAGCTTTTTAAGCTTTACAGCCCTGAGACTCTCTCCTCTATTGCTGCCAAGGGACTATCTTCTTAAATGTGGCCCTTGTTTGCCCATCTCTCCTCCTCTCAGAAGCTCACCTGGTCAGGAGAGCTCTACTGCCTTTTCTTCATGAACTGGCCCCCCAAGTTCATGTACTTACTATCAGACAGTGGGTTTTCCTGGAGCTTCCTGATTTCTGCCTTGTGGGGTCCCTTTAGGTACCTTTTATGTCTTCTTCTTCTAAGCATTTGAGCCCTGTTCAGCTTCCAAAGTGTGCTCTATTCTTAAAGTAATAAATATTTGTAGGAGATTTTAAAGAACACCCACTGATGAGCTCCTACTGATCCTCCCCAGACTCTTCATAGTGCTGGTGTGATTGATATCTGCCTTAACTTTCCTGCCCCATCTTTGCCTTTAGCAACAATAATGCACAGATTGCAGTTTATGGCTTTCTGTCTTCAGTTGATTTAGTTTTCTGCTTAGTCTGCTTTGTATGTCTCTGAAAATATAGCTGTTCTCATTGTGATTGGTTTTAAACAGTATCTACCTTTTAAAAGTATTAACCTAATTAGATTACCAATTAGAAGTGATAATCAAGTATTCCTTTATTGCTATGATTACATATAAACTTGCTGTGTAATGTGGCTCTATATTGAGTAAACATGTAGTGTAATTTGCAATCAGTTCAAAATGGGAGAGGTTAATTACATGTCTCATCCTTGAAAATATTGAGCTGTAATGCCACAATTGCTTATTTACACTGTCTGCTAATATTAGACAGAACATGCCAACTGTACTTGAGTAAAGGACAGAATAAAGAACAGGGCTATTATCAGGAACAATGTTAGTTTAGGTTTCAAACATATAGACAGGATTCCTTAAAAAAGCTTGAATTTCTCATTAAAAACTTAAGAAATTCTTATACTAATGTGCAAAATGATTTTATCTTATGCTTTCCAAAGCCATACCTGTATATTTTAAGAAATTGAGATACACGGGAAATAGTTAGGTTATTATTATGTACCAACCACAAGCTTCAGCCTTGGTGGCTTCTTCAACAGCAGTTTTTAGTTCACATAAACGATTGAGTACAAAAGTAGCTAAGAATCTCTCCGTTGTTTTGAGAAGAAATCAGAGTAATTTGCTGGAAGAAGGATGATGATGATGATGATGCTGACAGTCGGTACTTACTAAGTGTGCCAGACACTTTTCTCATTCTTCCTTATATATGAGCTCCTTCCAACCTCATATATTCCTGTGAGCCAGAAACTCCTGGTATCCCCATTTCGTAGATGGGAGAACCAAGTACAAGTGACTTGTGCAAGTTTGCATGGCTAATGAGATTGAACCAGGTTTTGAAACAGTCTGGTTCAGCGGTCCATGCTCTGAACCACTATGCTATGTTGTGTCTGTAAAGACATAAAATGATAGAAATTGTGTGACTTGATTTCATCGTTAGCTGTTTCTGATGCTACATTTAAGAGTGCTTTCAAAGTTTCATTATTAACAGGTTACTTGTTGGCTGATTACTCACCAATTAGATCTGGCTGACTGAAATTTTCCATGTGTTCTCTTGAAAGATATTTTTAGGTTTTCAAACTCACCAAAATAGCAACAATTACAGATTTTACTTAGTAACTTCCTTAGTAACAGAGGTGGCAGTTCTTGGCCATACTACTTTGTACGAGGTAACACTATGCCTTATTTAGAATATTAATAGTTAATAAAATTATACTATAACTTTATTGTTGTTGTTCAGTAGCTCAGTCATGTCTGACTTCTGCAGCACCCCAGGTTACCCTGTCCTTCACTGTCTCCTGGAGTTTGCTTAAATTCATGTGTAGCTTTATATATATATATAAATTTGCTTAATTTTTACTAGGGAAATCTGACTTTCATGTATGACCTATTAAAAGTTGTAAAGATGTCCATGAAAGTTGGTCTAATTCTATACATAGTAAGATTCTAAATCAAACCGAAACTACAGAAATCCTACTAAAAATCACAATTGTAGAATTATCTTTGTATAACTGTCATGTGTCAAATGTACTGGTTATCATAGTTCGTTACTATAGCTATAATGTTAATTTAAATTTAAAAATTAGTCACGGAAATAGTTAGGTTATTATTATGTACCAACCACAAGCTTCAGCCTTGGTGGCTTCTTCAACAGCAGTTTTTAGTTCACATAAACGATTGAGTACAAAAGTAGCTAAGAATCTCTCCGTTGTTTTGAGAAGAAATCAGAGTAATTTGCTGGAAGAAGGATGATGATGATGATGATGCTGACAGTCGGTACTTACTAAGTGTGCCAGACACTTTTCTCATTCTTCCTTATATATGAGCTCCTTCCAACCTCATATATTCCTGTGAGCCAGAAACTCCTGGTATCCCCATTTCGTAGATGGGAGAACCAAGTACAAGTGACTTGTGCAAGTTTGCATGGCTAATGAGATTGAACCAGGTTTTGAAACAGTCTGGTTCAGCGGTCCATGCTCTGAACCACTATGCTATGTTGTGTCTGTAAAGACATAAAATGATAGAAATTGTGTGACTTGATTTCATCGTTAGCTGTTTCTGATGCTACATTTAAGAGTGCTTTCAAAGTTTCATTATTAACAGGTTACTTGTTGGCTGATTACTCACCAATTAGATCTGGCTGACTGAAATTTTCCATGTGTTCTCTTGAAAGATATTTTTAGGTTTTCAAACTCACCAAAATAGCAACAATTACAGATTTTACTTAGTAACTTCCTTAGTAACAGAGGTGGCAGTTCTTGGCCATACTACTTTGTACGAGGTAACACTATGCCTTATTTAGAATATTAATAGTTAATAAAATTATACTATAACTTTATTGTTGTTGTTCAGTAGCTCAGTCATGTCTGACTTCTGCAGCACCCCAGGTTACCCTGTCCTTCACTGTCTCCTGGAGTTTGCTTAAATTCATGTGTAGCTTTATATATATATATAAATTTGCTTAATTTTTACTAGGGAAATCTGACTTTCATGTATGACCTATTAAAAGTTGTAAAGATGTCCATGAAAGTTGGTCTAATTCTATACATAGTAAGATTCTAAATCAAACCGAAACTACAGAAATCCTACTAAAAATCACAATTGTAGAATTATCTTTGTATAACTGTCATGTGTCAAATGTACTGGTTATCATAGTTCGTTACTATAGCTATAATGTTAATTTAAATTTAAATTAAGGAGAGGATCATGGACTTAGAAGATGATGAAACTCTTACCAGATCTATGACTTTACCAGGTTACTTCTTAACATTCTGATCTTTGTTTCCTGGAGGTAGTGTTTCCCTTTTTAGATTGTAAGAGCTACATGAACCTGTGCTTATAATATTGACATTTTAGTTAGTTGCATTCATTCTCAAAAGGCTGTATTTCCCATAATCTGCTCTCCCTGACCTCAAATAACTTTTTGTCCTTTTTCCCGTGTTTTCAGTGTTCAGAGTTACAGATCTATACATTTATATAGGACACATGCATTATATATATAAAAAAATCCTTTCACTTAGTTATGTTAAACCATATTAAAATTTATCTTTTACTTCCTTGGGGAAAATTTTTCTGTTAAAAGGAAGAAACAAATTTTACTGTGGTGACAACTTTAATTAACTGTAAGTTGCATTTCTTCTTTATAATATGTTACAGTCTTGACATTCTTTAAGTTGGGATTACCTGAAACATTGATATTTCAGCGATTGTAGTGTTTCGAACATCAAAGAGAATTGAATTGATTTTATGTGGCAAAATATCACTGAGAAAGTCAGATTTAATCAAATCAGAGAAATAAATGATCATTCTACATGTTTATATATTCTAATTCTTCCAGTTAAAGCTACCTTAAGATGACATCTAGGTAAATTTTCATCTTCAGTAATATCTTACTATTTCAGAATCTGCATGGAATTTCAGTGTTCTGACAAATGTTTTATTTTCCTGTTAGCCAGGTACTTGTGAGTCACACCCCTGGTTACTGTAGTAATGGATCTTAGATACGGCAGTGTATTGCTCCCTCTCTTAGCTACGGTTAAATTGTGGCTTTAGGTTTCTCATTATCTTTCACTCCTTTTAATCATTATATCAGTGTGCGCCATTCCTAACACTGAGCAGCATGTGAGAGACGTTAGGGATTTAGGTTTGAGTTGACATAAAAATAAGTGAAGCCCACTTCCCTACAGCCTCCAACGCTTACCCTTTTGCTCAGGTGATTGTCTAGTAACCATGCAGCCTCCTGTGGTAAATGTAACTGACTGCTCTTTTTTCTCACGCTATTTTAAGCAAAGTAAAACAGCGGTTCGGCTGAAAGAAGACATGAAAAAGATAGTGGCAGTGCCACTACAGGATCAGAGGAATCCCACCTACACGAAGTTGTTTGGCGTGAGTCTCCAGGACCTTCACCAGCAGGGGCTGACTGAGAACGGCGTTCCAGCTATTGTGGGGAGCCTAGTGGAGTACCTGACCATGCACGGTGAGTCGGGTCCTGTGGCAGCTCTGCTGTTTTTACTGAAGAATGTTTCGGTGTGAATGACTTCATCGTGCATTATTAAAATAGTTCCTAAAACACCTCAATCAGAATATCGAATTACCACATAATGCCCTCAACCCTTATAAAAAGATGTTAAGAGCATGAGGACTGTTTAACATTATTTTGAAAATACTTAATTCAACCTACCATGGAGCAATCACTTTAATTGTCAAAGTTTCTACTTTGGAATGATTCCTAGTGTTAAGTGCTAAAATACACTGTTTTAATATTAATGCTGCATTCTCTTGATTCATTAAACTCCCACTGATAACTGAATGACATTGATTTTATTGGGTTGGCAGCGATTGTAGTGTTTGAACATCAAAGAGAATTGAATTGATTTTATGTGGCAAAATATCACTGAGAAAGTCAGATTTAATCAAATCAGAGAAATAAATGATCATTCTACATGTTTATATATTCTAATTCTTCCAGTTAAAGCTACCTTAAGATGACATCTAGGTAAATTTTCATCTTCAGTAATATCTTACTATTTCAGAATCTGCATGGAATTTCAGTGTTCTGACAAATGTTTTATTTTCCTGTTAGCCAGGTACTTGTGAGTCACACCCCTGGTTACTGTAGTAATGGATCTTAGATACGGCAGTGTATTGCTCCCTCTCTTAGCTACGGTTAAATTGTGGCTTTAGGTTTCTCATTATCTTTCACTCCTTTTAATCATTATATCAGTGTGCGCCATTCCTAACACTGAGCAGCATGTGAGAGACGTTAGGGATTTAGGTTTGAGTTGACATAAAAATAAGTGAAGCCCACTTCCCTACAGCCTCCAACGCTTACCCTTTTGCTCAGGTGATTGTCTAGTAACCATGCAGCCTCCTGTGGTAAATGTAACTGACTGCTCTTTTTTCTCACGCTATTTTAAGCAAAGTAAAACAGCGGTTCGGCTGAAAGAAGACATGAAAAAGATAGTGGCAGTGCCACTACAGGATCAGAGGAATCCCACCTACACGAAGTTGTTTGGCGTGAGTCTCCAGGACCTTCACCAGCAGGGGCTGACTGAGAACGGCGTTCCAGCTATTGTGGGGAGCCTAGTGGAGTACCTGACCATGCACGGTGAGTCGGGTCCTGTGGCAGCTCTGCTGTTTTTACTGAAGAATGTTTCGGTGTGAATGACTTCATCGTGCATTATTAAAATAGTTCCTAAAACACCTCAATCAGAATATCGAATTACCACATAATGCCCTCAACCCTTATAAAAAGATGTTAAGAGCATGAGGACTGTTTAACATTATTTTGAAAATACTTAATTCAACCTACCATGGAGCAATCACTTTAATTGTCAAAGTTTCTACTTTGGAATGATTCCTAGTGTTAAGTGCTAAAATACACTGTTTTAATATTAATGCTGCATTCTCTTGATTCATTAAACTCCCACTGAGAGTCAGTACCTCTTAATGCAACAGAATACTTTGAGTATCTCTTTCATGAACTTATTGAATACCTTGATTGCCTTCAAAGCTCAGTGGAAATACCAAAAGAAAGTATGATATATAACCTACTATGGTGTCAGGAGGTGGCATTAAGTTTTGGAATGGTGAAATTGTGTGAAATAACTGCAGAGTGCCTCAGAACTTGCATAATAAAAAGAAAATCATCTCTCTCTTTGTTAGTGAGAGTTAGTAATGTTTTACAGCTTTTTAAATTATTTTATTTAAAATAAAACTTCAACATCTAGTTGGTTTGAGAGAATGTGCTGCTTATCAAACGAGGACCTCATGGTGGGAGAAGTCCAAACTATATAATAGATATCAGTAAACTTTTAAGAGATTGGCAAAGAAGCTGTTCTGAGGGAAAAGCTTGGAATTTTCATTTTCTATGCTAAAACAACATTTCAGTACCAAAACAAGAGTCCTTGCAGAGTAAAACATAAAACTTGGGGGCAGGGCTTCTCTGGTGGTCCAGTGGGTAGACAGTCCACGTTGCAGTGCAAGGGACACCGGTTCAATCCCTGACCCGGGAAGATCCCATGTGCTGCAGAGCACCTGGACCGGTGTGTTCAATTGCGAGCCAGCACTCTGGAGCACATGCGCCCAGAGCCAGAGCTCTGCAACAAGAGAGGCCACTGCAATGGGAGGCCCACAAAAAAGTGAGAACGGCGTTCCAGCTATTGTGGGGAGCCTAGTGGAGTACCTGACCATGCACGGTGAGTCGGGTCCTGTGGCAGCTCTGCTGTTTTTACTGAAGAATGTTTCGGTGTGAATGACTTCATCGTGCATTATTAAAATAGTTCCTAAAACACCTCAATCAGAATATCGAATTACCACATAATGCCCTCAACCCTTATAAAAAGATGTTAAGAGCATGAGGACTGTTTAACATTATTTTGAAAATACTTAATTCAACCTACCATGGAGCAATCACTTTAATTGTCAAAGTTTCTACTTTGGAATGATTCCTAGTGTTAAGTGCTAAAATACACTGTTTTAATATTAATGCTGCATTCTCTTGATTCATTAAACTCCCACTGAGAGTCAGTACCTCTTAATGCAACAGAATACTTTGAGTATCTCTTTCATGAACTTATTGAATACCTTGATTGCCTTCAAAGCTCAGTGGAAATACCAAAAGAAAGTATGATATATAACCTACTATGGTGTCAGGAGGTGGCATTAAGTTTTGGAATGGTGAAATTGTGTGAAATAACTGCAGAGTGCCTCAGAACTTGCATAATAAAAAGAAAATCATCTCTCTCTTTGTTAGTGAGAGTTAGTAATGTTTTACAGCTTTTTAAATTATTTTATTTAAAATAAAACTTCAACATCTAGTTGGTTTGAGAGAATGTGCTGCTTATCAAACGAGGACCTCATGGTGGGAGAAGTCCAAACTATATAATAGATATCAGTAAACTTTTAAGAGATTGGCAAAGAAGCTGTTCTGAGGGAAAAGCTTGGAATTTTCATTTTCTATGCTAAAACAACATTTCAGTACCAAAACAAGAGTCCTTGCAGAGTAAAACATAAAACTTGGGGGCAGGGCTTCTCTGGTGGTCCAGTGGGTAGACAGTCCACGTTGCAGTGCAAGGGACACCGGTTCAATCCCTGACCCGGGAAGATCCCATGTGCTGCAGAGCACCTGGACCGGTGTGTTCAATTGCGAGCCAGCACTCTGGAGCACATGCGCCCAGAGCCAGAGCTCTGCAACAAGAGAGGCCACTGCAATGGGAGGCCCACACAGTCCAAAGACTAAAGATGGGTGAAAATAAACAAATACAAAACTAATAAAAGAGGCCAAATTTAAAAAAAAAAAAGAAAAAATTTGGGGGCATTTTTAAAGAAATTCTGTCCTTTGCACAGTTTGAGTATGAATTCAGTCACCTGAATCCTGGTGTGATTCTGAGTCAACTCCCCCTGCTGGAGAGGAGGCTGCAGGGGAAGGCCTGAGAAGGCTGGTTCCACCTTTCCTCTGTAGGAAACTGAATATGCTGTGACAGGGACTGGATGGCAGACAATTCGGGCTTCAGAAGGTTGTCAGGTGCTCTATGTTCATTGAAAAAGACAGCCATTTGCTCAGGTTCCGTGGTATGCAGATGACACAGTGTTTTTGTTTTGAAAACTGGAGAGCCAGGTTTGCATTCTCACCTCACAGGTGTTACTGTTTGAGGAGGAAGATCACAGGAGGGTGAGTTATTAGGAGGACAGCTCTGGGTTTGTTCAAACACTTGAAGCAGGTTAACACAAAGGTGTTACATTCTGCCTGGCAGGAAGCCGGGCCCTTGGCCTTCAAGGTCCTGAAGCCAGGTGTTACAGAGTTAGAGCTTTGATAGGACTCAGTCACACACTCACTATTGAGTAAAACTGTATCCTCTGACTTGGATACAAGCCAATCACCTGATCATTCATTTAATATCTTAAATAGGATTGTTTGGGATTACTCATTTGGATGCCAAAGTGTGATCACATAAATAATATTTTTATTTTGGTGTCATTGGTATTCTGACTTTTTACCCAACGATGATTAAATAATAGCCTTTTGAGATTGCTCTTATGTAAAATCAGGCTTCCCAGGTGACTCAGCCCATAAAAGAATCTGCCTGTAGTGTGAGAGAACTGGATTTGATCCCTGGGTCAGGAAGATCCCCTGAAGAAGGGAATGGCTGCCCACTCCAGTATTCTTGCCTGGTGAAGCCCATGGACAGAGGAAGTTGGAGGGCTACAGCCCATGTGGCAAAAGCGTTGGACATGACTTCCCAGAGCCAGAGCTCTGCAACAAGAGAGGCCACTGCAATGGGAGGCCCACACAGTCCAAAGACTAAAGATGGGTGAAAATAAACAAATACAAAACTAATAAAAGAGGCCAAATTTAAAAAAAAAAAAGAAAGAAAAAATTTGGGGGCATTTTTAAAGAAATTCTGTCCTTTGCACAGTTTGAGTATGAATTCAGTCACCTGAATCCTGGTGTGATTCTGAGTCAACTCCCCCTGCTGGAGAGGAGGCTGCAGGGGAAGGCCTGAGAAGGCTGGTTCCACCTTTCCTCTGTAGGAAACTGAATATGCTGTGACAGGGACTGGATGGCAGACAATTCGGGCTTCAGAAGGTTGTCAGGTGCTCTATGTTCATTGAAAAAGACAGCCATTTGCTCAGGTTCCGTGGTATGCAGATGACACAGTGTTTTTGTTTTGAAAACTGGAGAGCCAGGTTTGCATTCTCACCTCACAGGTGTTACTGTTTGAGGAGGAAGATCACAGGAGGGTGA
The DNA here is from genome assembly GCA_022376925.1 of Tragulus kanchil. Taxonomy (NCBI): domain Eukaryota; kingdom Metazoa; phylum Chordata; class Mammalia; order Artiodactyla; family Tragulidae; genus Tragulus; species Tragulus kanchil. The sequence goes on from JAIOJX010000025.1 coordinate 93,690,168, forward strand.
GTTATTAGGAGGACAGCTCTGGGTTTGTTCAAACACTTGAAGCAGGTTAACACAAAGGTGTTACATTCTGCCTGGCAGGAAGCCGGGCCCTTGGCCTTCAAGGTCCTGAAGCCAGGTGTTACAGAGTTAGAGCTTTGATAGGACTCAGTCACACACTCACTATTGAGTAAAACTGTATCCTCTGACTTGGATACAAGCCAATCACCTGATCATTCATTTAATATCTTAAATAGGATTGTTTGGGATTACTCATTTGGATGCCAAAGTGTGATCACATAAATAATATTTTTATTTTGGTGTCATTGGTATTCTGACTTTTTACCCAACGATGATTAAATAATAGCCTTTTGAGATTGCTCTTATGTAAAATCAGGCTTCCCAGGTGACTCAGCCCATAAAAGAATCTGCCTGTAGTGTGAGAGAACTGGATTTGATCCCTGGGTCAGGAAGATCCCCTGAAGAAGGGAATGGCTGCCCACTCCAGTATTCTTGCCTGGTGAAGCCCATGGACAGAGGAAGTTGGAGGGCTACAGCCCATGTGGCCGCAAAAGCGTTGGACATGACTTAGTGACCAAACAACAAAAACAGCAGTGGAATTTGAGGGAAAGATACTTGAGTTAGTTTCGTTCAACCGTTTCGTAGTGTAAGTCACCAAGTGTTTATTGTGCGGCTGTGAGACAGTAGGCACTCTGTCAGATACAGGATTAGGGATGATTGGTTGTATAATTAACCATATTTAGATGTTGTGGTCATACTTTGTTGTGTAATGTAAATGTAGATATCTAACAGCCTGCCATGAAGGAAACCTTTCATAAAGGAATTTTAGAACAGAAAGCATTTATCAAGCACACTATTAATACTTTTTAAATAGACTTTGCTTTGGCCACGTGATGCGAAGAGCCAACTGATTGGAAGTGATCCTGATGCTGGGAAAGATTGAGGGCTAGAAGAGAAGAGGGCAACAGAGGATGAGATGGTTGAATGGCATCAGCGACTCAATGGACATGAGTTTGAGCAATCTCTGGGAGCTGGTGAAGGATAGGGAAGCCTGGCATGCTGTAGTCCATGGGGTCGCAACGAATCAGACACATCTGAGCAGCTGAATGAAAAACATAGACTTTGTGTTTTTTCCTTTAAAAAACACCCCAAAATAAAATATGCATGTATTTTTCCATTCAAAGGAAAATCTTAAAAGTTATAAGGCATATCATCTTTATCCTTTTTTAAAGTAACCTTCTTGACCGGTGTTACTTGGAAAAGTGTCAGAATATGCTTCTACTGTCATGACTGTCTGGGCCAGTGTGCCATCTTAATTTAGGATTGTTTGGGATTACTCATTTGGATGCCAAAGTGTGATCACATAAATAATATTTTTATTTTGGTGTCATTGGTATTCTGACTTTTTACCCAACGATGATTAAATAATAGCCTTTTGAGATTGCTCTTATGTAAAATCAGGCTTCCCAGGTGACTCAGCCCATAAAAGAATCTGCCTGTAGTGTGAGAGAACTGGATTTGATCCCTGGGTCAGGAAGATCCCCTGAAGAAGGGAATGGCTGCCCACTCCAGTATTCTTGCCTGGTGAAGCCCATGGACAGAGGAAGTTGGAGGGCTACAGCCCATGTGGCCGCAAAAGCGTTGGACATGACTTAGTGACCAAACAACAAAAACAGCAGTGGAATTTGAGGGAAAGATACTTGAGTTAGTTTCGTTCAACCGTTTCGTAGTGTAAGTCACCAAGTGTTTATTGTGCGGCTGTGAGACAGTAGGCACTCTGTCAGATACAGGATTAGGGATGATTGGTTGTATAATTAACCATATTTAGATGTTGTGGTCATACTTTGTTGTGTAATGTAAATGTAGATATCTAACAGCCTGCCATGAAGGAAACCTTTCATAAAGGAATTTTAGAACAGAAAGCATTTATCAAGCACACTATTAATACTTTTTAAATAGACTTTGCTTTGGCCACGTGATGCGAAGAGCCAACTGATTGGAAGTGATCCTGATGCTGGGAAAGATTGAGGGCTAGAAGAGAAGAGGGCAACAGAGGATGAGATGGTTGAATGGCATCAGCGACTCAATGGACATGAGTTTGAGCAATCTCTGGGAGCTGGTGAAGGATAGGGAAGCCTGGCATGCTGTAGTCCATGGGGTCGCAACGAATCAGACACATCTGAGCAGCTGAATGAAAAACATAGACTTTGTGTTTTTTCCTTTAAAAAACACCCCAAAATAAAATATGCATGTATTTTTCCATTCAAAGGAAAATCTTAAAAGTTATAAGGCATATCATCTTTATCCTTTTTTAAAGTAACCTTCTTGACCGTGTTACTGGATCGCTTCTACTTTAACATGAAGATGCTGTGGGATATTCAAATAGTGTAGGATTCTCCCCTTACCACCAGGTGTCAGAATATGCTTACTTACTGTCATGACTGTCTGGGCCAGTGTGCCAATAAGAAAAATTCTGACTCCAGGCATTTTTAGTTTCTGTTGATGCATTCCTATACCTATATTCGTCCGCGTTTGAAATGACTATTTCAGTTGTAGCGGTCAGTGTTGTATTTTTTGGCATTACTAAACCATTGAGTTGATGTTTCATGAGGACTAACCTACATCTCATGAAATCAAATATGACAGAAACTCAAATGTGTAAGAGTGACTCCATAAAGCTTTTGAAACATCTCCTCCCTCTGGTCATTTCTGTTGTGATCATTTCCTACGAATTTAGACTAGAAAAGATCAGAGATTATATAGTATGGTAAGCCTCATATGGGTATTGTATATATTATAAGGGACTTGGAAAAAACTATGGATTCTTTTTGCCTGAGTATCCATGTCCTGAGTGAAAAATCACTAAGTATCCTAGTTGCTGTTGGGGTGAGAGAAGTTCCTTAGGGAAGAGAGTTGTACAAATAAGTGAAATCAGAGCAGAAAAAAATGGTTGAGAAGCATGACTTTGACTTCTATTTGTAGCTTCTGTTTCATCTGGTAAGGTCCAGTGGGATCAGGAATGTTTAAGACTAAAGCCAGTTCTTGGAGCTGGCTAGTTATTTTTTGAATAACTGAGTATATTTATTTGAGGGAAGGGTCAAAAAACCTTGTTGGAAGAGGGAATCTCAGGTCAAAACTATAAAAACACTGTGAATGCAGATCCATGGGGCATTTGCTGGGCCAAGAGCAGGCTCTGGGGAGCTGGGAAGATAGAATACTGTGCTATAAAGTTCTGTATCTTCAGAGTTTGGGCCTTGACCAGGAATGGGATTCTCTTTTATTGGGTGCTATCTGCTTGATGCAAGAATGTTTCCAAAGTTACTGAGGAAGTTTTGTAGAGGAAACAGACCTTGAAAGCTTTAAAAATGGCTTAGCTGAAGTCTCCCAATCGTAAGTGATATTCTACAGTATTAAAGCTAATGGCCTGTCACATTAGTTATCTGTTGGTGCAAAACAGATGACCTCAAAACATAGTAGATTAAGACTGTTTCTTATCTCACAGTTCCTGTGGGTCGGGAATTCAGGCACAGCCTAGTTATGTCTTCTGTTTTAGGGTCTCTTTTAAGGTTGCAGTCACAGTGTTGGCTGAGGCTATCAGTCATATCAGGACTTGACTGGGGAAAGGTTCACTTCCAAGCTCATTCACGTGGTTGTTGGCAGGATCCAGTTCCTTGTGGGCTGTTGACCTGAGGGTCTGGGTTACTCACTGGCTGTTGTCCATAAACTACCCTCAGTTCCTTGCCACGTGGGCCTTGTAAGGGAGCCCACAAAATAGCAGTTGATTCATCGTAGTGAGCAAGCAAGAACAGTCAGAGAACACAAGCAAGCAGACATCACAGTCTTGTATAACCTAATCTCAGAAGTGAGACTGGAATCCCATCACATTCTCTTGCTTAGAAACAAGTCACTAGGTCTAGACCACACTCAGCATGGGAGGGGATTCCACACGGTGTGGATACCGAGAGGTAAGGATCACTAGAGCCAGCTGAGAGGCTGCCTAGCTTACTAACTAGTGTCTCCTCTGGTGGCCTTGCCATACCGATTGTAAAATATATATATATATATTGTTTAATTAATTAATTTATTTTGGCGGGAGTGGGGAGGGAGGGGGGTAGGCGGGCCACTTCCACTGGTCTTTCATTTGTCTAGTTTCGTCCATCTTTGTTCTTTGGCCCGTGTGGGCCTCCCATCGCGGTGGCCTCTGTTGTCGCAGAGCACCGGCTCTGGGCACATGCGCTCCAGAGCTCCGGCTCGGTAATTGGACACATCGGTCCAGCCGCTCCGCGGCACGTGGGATCTTCCCAGGCCAGGGATCGAACCGGCGCCCCTTGCACTGCAAGGCGGTGTCCTTACCCACTGGACCACCAGGGAAGCCCGTAAAATATTTTTAATATAATCCCTGGTTTCACAAACTTTTGTCAAGATTGAGCTAAAATTCATGTCAATTTTTGATATTTATATTCTTCATAGCCCATTGATATGTGTGTATGTAGAAGTACCAAAACATCTTCCCAGACAACAAATTCCCTAAGGATCCTGGTGATGTTGGAAGTTTTTTTTCTCATGGTTGCTTTTTTGTGTTAGTACCTAACAGAGTGCAGGGTACTTTGCTGAGTTAAAGGATTCATAAATGTTTTATCAAATTACAAAGCAAAATGAGATTAGCTTCCTTTTTTCTTTAGATAGAGAAATACAGTTAGAGGAAAGAGAGAGAAAGCAAGTCTGATAGAAGCAAACACCTGCCTTCAAAATAATTCAGATAGGCTTCAATGCTTCGGTCATTGGCTGAAATTCACCATTAGACTTGCAAAGAGTGATGAGTTGAGTCTATGGGCTACTCTTTTTTTAGATTGTTTCTCACACCACATTCTTTCACCCTCTGACTTCCTTGCTTTCTTGGTACTCTGTCTCCTTGAACCCAGCACACTGAGCTGGGAATCATTTTCCTCTACCTCAGACCAGCTGCCACCCTCCCACTGCCTCCACTCACCGCACCCCCACCCCTGCCAACCTCATTCTTTACAGTGCTTTTTCCTGGGTTTCTTGTTTGTAAGTATTAAAGTTACTCTTCAGTCTCCCCCAGTTCTCTCGTTTCTTTGTATACTGAGTTCCCAAGTCATCGTTTTTCTCTCCTTTTCACCTCCTTCCCACCATAATCTCTGTTTTACTGCCTTACATAGACTGTAATGCCCCTAAGGCAATGTCTCTGCCCTCTGCATTCTCTACTATTTAGCTAGCTGGGTCTTCCTTAAACCTCAATCATATTGTCTTCCACGGTCACACATGTTTAATACTCCACTGATAGATAATGATAAGGTCTTTGTCCTTTATCTTGACATTCATGGCCCTATACTTAACATTTCTTCCATTTTATTACCCCATGACTCTTTGATCTAAATACTCCATATTTTCATCTGCCTACCTTCCTTTCTGTTCTTCTGTCTCAACTTCTCAATTCATATATTTGTTTCTCTTAGGGATAAGTCAAGTTTTGTGGGTCGTGATGCTTAATCCTTTAGGGGCCCTCTTTAAGAAAAAGAACACAAAATTAAGAGTACAGAAACAGGGACAGAGCACTGGAGAGGGCCCCGTGAAGCCTTCCCTGCTGACTCCAGCCAATACTACTAATCAGAGATCAATTGACTGAAGGCAAGAATCTTGTCTTACACTACAGTCTCTGTCTTACTGTTTGTATTTATTGATTACTAAAGAATAGTTCTTTATCAAATAATTGCAAAGGTAATCACATAAAGTTAAGAATTTTCTTACCTACATGTTATTCTTTTTAAAATAATTGTTCTCAAAATGATAAGCTGCTTTTGGAGCCCAGGGTACATTTCTGTTGTATACTATAGAAGATTGTATGAATGAAATTTCTTTGTAGAGTAGTGTGTGTTCTGTGTTTGTTGCATCCTAACCTTACAGAGGTCAGCTTTTACAACAGTCCTATTGCTTTTTGGGGTTGATATATAATAAATGGACAAACTTATTATTCTAAGAAAACATTTTCATCAGATGTGAAAGTCTTCCAGTGCTTGATAGTTACTCAGGAAGTTCTATACTGAGTTTTATCTGTTACATGCTCTTTAGAGTTTGTGGGAGACCTCTGTCTGTGGGAGACCTCTGTTTATTTCCTGTGTGTCATCTCTGCTGTTTTAGGACTCACCCAGGAAGGCCTCTTTCGGGTGAATGGCAACGTCAAGGTGGTGGAACAGCTTCGATGGAAGTTTGAAAGCGGGGTGCCCGTGGAGCTGGGGCGCGATGGGGATGTGTGCGCGGCGGCCAGCCTGTTAAAGCTCTTCCTGCGGGAGCTGCCCGAGAGCGTGATCACCTCTGCGCTGCAGCCTCGCTTCCTTCAGCTCGTCCAGGGTCAGTCCACCCCATCCTGCTAGGAATTAAAGCAATTTTAGTTTTCACCTAATGCTAAGATTTTAAACATTTCCTATTTCTCTGTTACCACCGCATTGCTGCCTTATTCTAGATCCTCACCTTCTACCCTAAGATAATACTAAACTGATTATAAAATGACTAAATTGATTAAGACCTAAACGTAGGACTATCGGCATATGAATACATACATAAATAACATAGTATTTAAAAGCCCTGAAGGGCCAAAGAAATTCTTTTCTGACTAGGTAGTGACAGCTATCAAAGTACTGAGACTGAGGCATTAACTTCTGTGTAGGGAATATTAAGTAAATTGTATTTGGTAGTGACCTTTGAGACTGAAAAGTCACTAGTGTGCTTTCCTTTATAAATAATAAATATTAAAATAAATAAATAAATAAATAAAACGGTATTCATTTTATATAGTTGAGGTTAAAACAATTGTTGAGAAGTTCTTAAGCATCTATTTTTAATTAAAGTAGACTTCGTTTGCAATATTACTTTCAGGTGTACAACGAGCGATTCAAAATGTTTATATGTTATAGTTCATTTAAAGTTACTATAAAATATTGGCTATCGTGTGCTATCCAGTATATCCCTATAGCCTATTTTATATGTAATAGTCTGTGCCTCTTAATCCCTTACGCGCCTGTCTTGCGCCTTCTCTCTTCTTTCTCCCTGTTGGTAGCCACTAGGATGTCCTCTCCTTCTCTGAGTCAGTTTCTGTTCTCTTGTGTGTATTCATTTGTTTCATGGTTTTAGATTTCACATGTAAGTGATAAGACATTATTTGTGTTTCTCTATCTGACTGATTTAACTAAGCATGATATTTTCCAGGTTCATCTGTGTTGTTGCAAATGGCAAAATTAAATCCGTATTTTATGACTGAGGTATACACACCACACATTCTTTATAGATTTTCCTATTGAAGGACACTGAGTTGGCTTATATATTTTGGCTATAGTAAATAATGCCACTGTGAACACTGAGGTATGTGTATCTTTTCAGTTTAGTGTTTACATTTCTTTTTTGGATATATATCTAGGAGTGGAATTGCTGAATCATAACAGTAGTTCTGTTTTTTTGAGAAGCCTTTATACTCATTTTCTTATAGTGGGTGCACCAGTTCCCACCATCATTGTACAAGGGTTCCGTTTTCCACATCCTCAGCAACATTTGTTATTTGTACCACCGCATTGCTGCCTTATTCTAGATCCTCACCTTCTACCCTAAGATAATACTAAACTGATTATAAAATGACTAAATTGATTAAGACCTAAACGTAGGACTATCGGCATATGAATACATACATAAATAACATAGTATTTAAAAGCCCTGAAGGGCCAAAGAAATTCTTTTCTGACTAGGTAGTGACAGCTATCAAAGTACTGAGACTGAGGCATTAACTTCTGTGTAGGGAATATTAAGTAAATTGTATTTGGTAGTGACCTTTGAGACTGAAAAGTCACTAGTGTGCTTTCCTTTATAAATAATAAATATTAAAATAAATAAATAAATAAATAAAACGGTATTCATTTTATATAGTTGAGGTTAAAACAATTGTTGAGAAGTTCTTAAGCATCTATTTTTAATTAAAGTAGACTTCGTTTGCAATATTACTTTCAGGTGTACAACGTAGCGATTCAAAATGTTTATATGTTATAGTTCATTTAAAGTTACTATAAAATATTGGCTATCGTGTGCTATCCAGTATATCCCTATAGCCTATTTTATATGTAATAGTCTGTGCCTCTTAATCCCTTACGCCGCCTGTCTTGCGCCTTCTCTCTTCTTTCTCCCTGTTGGTAGCCACTAGGATGTCCTCTCCTTCTCTGAGTCAGTTTCTGTTCTCTTGTGTGTATTCATTTGTTTCATGGTTTTAGATTTCACATGTAAGTGATAAGACATTATTTGTGTTTCTCTATCTGACTGATTTAACTAAGCATGATATTTTCCAGGTTCATCTGTGTTGTTGCAAATGGCAAAATTAAATCCGTATTTTATGACTGAGGTATACACACCACACATTCTTTATAGATTTTCCTATTGAAGGACACTGAGTTGGCTTATATATTTTGGCTATAGTAAATAATGCCACTGTGAACACTGAGGTATGTGTATCTTTTCAGTTTAGTGTTTACATTTCTTTTTTGGATATATATCTAGGAGTGGAATTGCTGAATCATAACAGTAGTTCTGTTTTTTTGAGAAGCCTTTATACTCATTTTCTTATAGTGGGTGCACCAGTTCCCACCATCATTGTACAAGGGTTCCGTTTTCCACATCCTCAGCAACATTTGTTATTTGTGTTCTTCCTCATGATAGCCATTCTAACAGATATGAGGTGATAGCTCATTGCGATTTTGTTTTGCACTTCTCTGGTGATGTTTAGCATCTTTTCATATGTTAGCCTGTTGGCCATGTGTATGTCTTTGGGAAAATATCTGTCTATTCAGGTCTTTTGCCCATTTTTTAATTAGTTTGGGTTTTATTGATACTGAATTATATGAGCTATTTATATATTTTGGATATTAATCCCTTGTTGGTCATATCTTTTACAGGTATTTATCTCATTGAATAAGTTGTCGTTTTGTCAATGGTTTCCTTTGCTGTGCTGCAGCTTTTAAGTTTAATTAGATCCCGTTTGTCTATTTTCGCTTTTGTTTGCTTTGCTTTAGGAAATTGATCCAAAACAATACTGCTGCAGTTTATGTGTTTTCACCATGTTTTTTCCTAGGAGTTCTTTGGTTTTGGTCTTAGCGTTAGGTCTTTAATCAATATGAGTTTATTTTTTATATGGTGTGAGAAAATGATCTAGTTTTACTCTTTTAGATGTAACTATCTAGTTTTAATAGCACCAGTTATTGAAGAAATTGTCATTTCTCATTACATAGTCTTGCCTCTTTTATCATAGATTGATAAGTGTGTGAGTTTATTTCTGGGCTGTTTTTTTCTGTTAAATTAATTTATGTGTCTGTTTTTGTACTGGTACCATAGTGTTTTGATAACTGTAGCTTTGTTTTAAAGTCTGAAGTCAGGGTGATTCCTCCAGCTCCGTTTTTCTTTTTCAAAATTGCTTTGGCTATTTGGGGCCTTTTGTTCCTCCATACAGATTTTAAGATTGTTTTGTTCTAGTTCTGTGAAAAATGCCCTGGTAATTTGATAAGATTGCATTGAATCTGTAGATTGTCTTAGAGTCTCACCTTTATGACCTCATGTAAGTTTAATTACAGGCCTGTAAAAGCCCTGATTCCAAATATAGTCACACTGGGGCTTGGGGGTTTAACCTCTGAACTTTGTAGGGACAGAATTCAGTCAATAGCACTGTTTTTTTTAATTACCAAAGTTTGATGTATGTATTATTACATATTAATTAGTAAAATGCCCACAATGGATGCTAATTAGATAGTGTCTGGAATAGAAATCGTTACTACAAACTTGATGGTTTTTCTTAGAAATCTTTAAGGACTAGCAGAGATAGGAGTAAGGAATGCATTTAAAATAAATGATAAGCTGTGGAAAAAATATTACTGGGGTGTATTTTTATGGGATTTTTTGTATGATTTTCTGTATTGTTTGAATTTTAATATTGATTCTCTGTAAGAATTCATTCCTACTAGTGATAATATGTGCCAGTTAGTGACTACTCACTGCATAATACCTAGAAGAATTTCTTTTTATATAACCTCTTTTGATCCCAGCATCAACTCTAATAAGATACAGAGAGAATAATATTCATTTTGAAGGAAGAAGTTATAGCCTGTGGTTTAGAGCGTGGGCTCTGAGTCCATTCTGACTAGTTTGCCTGCTGCCAGCTACATTAGTATAGACAGGTTGCTTAACCTTTCTGTGTCTTAGTTTATTAGGTATCTATTGCTACAGAACAGTTGTCTTAAAAGCTACATTAAACATGTATTTTCTGAAAGCTCTCAAGGGTTGTGAGAGGGCTGCATTTATGTGAAGGCTTGACCGAGGCTGGGAGACCTGCTTCCAGGGTGGTTCATTCACATGGCTGGCAATGTTGTGCTGGCTGTTGGTGAGAGTTCCTTTCTCTGTGAGCCTCTCCTGATGGCTGCTAGAGTGTTGCCGTAACATGTAGCTGGCTTCTCAGCAGAAATAAGCACATCAAGAGAGATGGAAGCTATCCTTTCAATGGCCTAACCTCAGAAATCAAATAGCATCATATCTACCACATCATATTCATTAAGAGCAAGCCCTAATTGGCATATTCTCCATACAGATTTTAAGATTGTTTTGTTCTAGTTCTGTGAAAAATGCCCTGGTAATTTGATAAGATTGCATTGAATCTGAGTTGTCTTAGAGTCTCACCTTTATGACCTCATGTAAGTTTAATTACAGGCCTGTAAAAGCCCTGATTCCAAATATAGTCACACTGGGGCTTGGGGGTTTAACCTCTGAACTTTGTAGGGACAGAATTCAGTCAATAGCACTGTTTTTTTTAATTACCAAAGTTTGATGTATGTATTATTACATATTAATTAGTAAAATGCCCACAATGGATGCTAATTAGATAGTGTCTGGAATAGAAATCGTTACTACAAACTTGATGGTTTTTCTTAGAAATCTTTAAGGACTAGCAGAGATAGGAGTAAGGAATGCATTTAAAATAAATGATAAGCTGTGGAAAAAATATTACTGGGGTGTATTTTTATGGGATTTTTTGTATGATTTTCTGTATTGTTTGAATTTTAATATTGATTCTCTGTAAGAATTCATTCCTACTAGTGATAATATGTGCCAGTTAGTGACTACTCACTGCATAATACCTAGAAGAATTTCTTTTTATATAACCTCTTTTGATCCCAGCATCAACTCTAATAAGATACAGAGAGAATAATATTCATTTTGAAGGAAGAAGTTATAGCCTGTGGTTTAGAGCGTGGGCTCTGAGTCCATTCTGACTAGTTTGCCTGCTGCCAGCTACATTAGTATAGACAGGTTGCTTAACCTTTCTGTGTCTTAGTTTATTAGGTATCTATTGCTACAGAACAGTTGTCTTAAAAGCTACATTAAACATGTATTTTCTGAAAGCTCTCAAGGGTTGTGAGAGGGCTGCATTTATGTGAAGGCTTGACCGAGGCTGGGAGACCTGCTTCCAGGGTGGTTCATTCACATGGCTGGCAATGTTGTGCTGGCTGTTGGTGAGAGTTCCTTTCTCTGTGAGCCTCTCCTGATGGCTGCTAGAGTGTTGCCGTAACATGTAGCTGGCTTCTCAGCAGAAATAAGCACATCAAGAGAGATGGAAGCTATCCTTTCAATGGCCTAACCTCAGAAATCAAATAGCATCATATCTACCACATCATATTCATTAAGAGCAAGCCCTAAATTTGGGCCATATTCAAGAGGAGAGGAATTAAGCACCATCTTTTGAAGGAAAGCATGTCAGACTTTGTGGACATTGTAAAACCAGCTCACATAGTACTACTGTGGAGTGCATAGTAGTGCGCACTTCCTGAGCTTGTGTGGATACTGAGTTTATCCACTCAAGCACTTAGAACAATGTCAGCCATGTGATATGTATTTAATAAATGTTTCACGGTGCTCCTTATTTGTGGCAGCCTGGAGGAATTATCTAGGAGACCTTGAAAAATCCCAGGTATCACTATATCCTATACCAGTTAAATCTTCGTCTCGAGATGAGACGCAGACATCCGCAGTTTCACTGCAGCCTTCCATCCCCATGCTTATGTCCCAGTTCACACTCGGGCCTTGCCCCCACCCCTCGGTTTCTTGGTTATATGAAGGCGAACCATTTAGTGGAATTCCCCTTAAGTTTTCCACTTTTAACCTTGAAGTTAATCCCTTTAACCTCTCTGTATCCTAATTCCCTGTCTCTTAAAAAAAATTACAGAAGTTACAGAATAGTGAGTGTACCTACCTGCCTAATGATGAAGGCAGAGGAAGGAAAAGGGAAAGGTGAGTTCTAGTTTATAGTTAAATGAAGATTTCAAAATTCTTGCCAAATTAATTGAAACTACTTGAACTTTGATTATTGTTTTGGCTGGTAAATCACACAAAATGGACTAGATCTTCCATAAATTCATTTGGAATATTTTCGGAATGGCTGCCATTGTCAGTTTTTATATTTTAAAAATATTTTATATAATTTTATGGCTTCCCTGGTGGTCCAGTGGGTAGGGAGTCTGCCTTGCAGTGCAGGGACCACTGGATGGATCCCTGGCCCCAGAGGATCCCACGTGCCACGGAGTGGCTGGATTGGTGTGTCCAATTAAGAGCCGGTGCTCTGGAGCGCATGTGCTCAGAGCCAGTGCTCTGTGACGAGAGAAGCCACTGCAATGGGAGGCCCACTCAAGCCAAAGAATAAAGATGGATGAAAATAAGTAAATAAAAAATCAATAAAAGAGGCCAAAATTAAAAAATATATTTTTAATATAATTTTAAGGTGTAAGCCTGCAAATATTATATATATAGTATATGTTATATATAGTATAAGACTCTTATATGAAATCAGTGATTAAAATTCTTTTACATATTAAATTGAAGTAAAGGCATTGTTGCTTCCCAGGTGGCTCAGTGGTAAAGAATCCACCTGCTAATGCAGGAGACGTGTGTTTGATCTGGCAGGCTACAACCCGTGGAGTCACAAAGAGTCTGGCATTACTGAGTGACTGAGCACACATACCGGCAAAGACATTGTATGGTATTTTATTGCTCGCATAGGATACTGTCCTGCCAACAGTGCTGTGCTTAGTCATTCAGTCGTGTCTGATACTTTGTGACCCCATGAACTGTAGTCCCCTAGGCTCCTCTATCCATGGAGATTCTCCAGGCAGGAATACTGGAGTGAGTTGCCATTTCCTTCTCCTGGGGATTTTCCGGATCCAGGAATCGAATCTGTCTCTTGCATTGCAGGCAAATTCTTTATCCACTGAGCTATTGGGGAAGTCTGCTGTAACAGATATAATAATATTTAATTTATATTAAGCCTCAGCATAATGCCTTTTGAGTCTCTGGTGACCAAATTATTTATACTTTGTTGAATCAGTGAAGAGAAAGGGCGAGAGGTCCATGTTCATAAAAACAGTGAGCTTATAGTTTTATTAGGGAAATAGAAGAGATACATAGAGAACCAGGATACACAGAACAAAGTGAATTTGAGGAGGAATGATTACTAAATCAGATGATAGGGAAGGTTTATGAAAGAAGGAAGTAATACTTGAACTGGGTGTTTTGGAGGACTGGTAGAATTAGCATAGATGGTGTGTGGTTTAGGAAGAAAGGATTATATAAACAAAGGTGTTTGGAAAACGGGTACATGATTGCAACAGTGAGCACAGTGTGTTTGGGAAGGTGAGGGGAGATGTGTGGTTAATTTAATATTATGGGTTTGGTGGTTTGTCAGTAACATTAATCAAATACTGAAGTGACACATTCTTCAGTAATTTTATTACTTAGTAAAATTCATCATTTTATTGGTTCTAAAATTTTTCCTCTATTTAAAGAAATATTTTGTCAAACTAATACATGCATACAGTTTTATGAAAAACTCAAATAAAGTGAAAAGATTTATGTAGTAGAACCCTAACTGTAGGCAATTAACACTTTGGGAGCCCTTAATTTTCTTTCCCAGAGGAAATAATTTTTCACTTGTCTAGCTATTCTTTGGGTGTTTGCTTCCAGTTGATAATATGATGTCTTGATTTCTCACTTTCAGACATTATCTCACTGCATCTACTTATGAAATATGCAATTAGCTCTATTATGTTGTTACTTACTACAGTATCATTCTGCCACAAGTTTAGCTGTTGATTTTGTATGTATTTAATTAATTTATGCCTTGTTAACAGTATATAAGGATGTGTACATGCGTGAAGTGTATTGCCTGATGTTAATATGTCTTAGATTTATAGAATATTATGTGAATGAAAATAGTCCGCAGTTTTTTTAGATTGGTCCAATCCACCATTTTGCCTATTTTTCAAAATATCAACTCATTTATCAGGTCTTTATTTCTGGAGAAATTCCTCTTGACCCTTTTTCTTCTTCTCCCACCTGAACCCAGTAGTAGGTGTCACCCTGAGGCTCTTTCCACAGTCTTCCTGTAGCTGCCCTTCCTGGCAGTTTGTTTTTGTCTCTTGTGTTGGACACTCAGCAGATCCCTGCAACCTGGAAAATACTGTCTCTTGGTCTTGGAAATGTGCTTGTATTTTATTATTCCTTTAGAGAATTGATCTTTGTTTTAAAATTCTGTTACCCATGAAATTTAATCAACTTTATTTTCCATCCTTGTTTGTTTTAAAATTTTGGCTTTTTGAAGTATCAGTGTATTCATGCTCTGTTTCTTTTCCAAGTACTCTATTTTGTTTTATTGTATTTTTACTCTTTCTGTGATACAAGTAAAGCATTGGAGAATGTTTGTGCACTGGTTTGGTTTTCTATCCCCCTGTGTTTCTGTCCATGGGATTTCTTTTTGCCTCTCTTTACTCAAACATAGGAGGACCTTTGGCTGCTGTGAGTTAGGAATCGTATTTTGTACATAGACCAGTGGGCTTGTCTACTGGCATGCTTCACTTCAGGAGAATTAGATGGTGGGGATAGAGGGAAACCTAACTGTCTCATTGGGCGCCCACAAATGTCATTATGTGGGCATGTTTTTCTCTTCAGCCATTGAGTTCCTTGAGCAAGAGTGGAAGAGACGTGGGAAGTGTGTTAATGGGGCTGTTATTTCTTAGCACATTTTCACTCATCTGCACATTTTCAGCTGTGTTCCTTGCTCTCGACTTTAGCTATTTCAGATGGCCAAGAATCCACTGACATTGTGCGAAGCCTGAGCCTCAGCATCCTGCCTGCCAGCACACGCGCCTGGGAGCTGGGGTGGCCGAGGCTGCTTGAGTTTGACAGGCTTTCAGGCAGTCTGTCTGTTTTCAGTCATTGGCATTCACTTCCAAATGGCTTTGAAATCTCCCCTCCTTCTGTTCTTTTCTGCTGTTCTTTTTTTGCCCGCGGGTGCTTGTACTTTTTAAACACCATTTTAATGTCATTTTAGTGGGATCTTAAGAAGAATATGGGATCAGTTTGTCTGTTTAAATGGACATTCTTTGTCTTCCACTCATCCCTGTTTGATTTTAAATGGGAAGAATTTTATAATAGCAGGTGTGTAAACAGTGTGAGAGTCAAGTGCCTATGATTTTTAGCTTATGAGCATGAGCATTGATAATTTAGATAGCATCTGTTTTTCTTAAGAAAGCTGCCCTCGTAATGCTATTTTAATCAGCACAATGCCTTCATATCTTAATGTACTAGTTATTAAGTTATCACTCCATGTGTAATAAGAGCTCCATAAGAAGTGTGTGCAGTATTTCCTTCGCTTGGTTCATTCCTTACTGAGAAGTTCCTTTCCTTTGAAAATTATTAAACTCTCACAAATTTGTTCCTATGAAAAACAGAATCATTATATTAGACTCCACTTTCAGGCCCTTTCCATTTCCAGTATGTGTCTTTTAGGTGTTTTATAAGCAGTGCCAAATATATAAATTATGCATTTTGTCCTGGGTAAAGACCTAAACACAGAGCAGAATTAAAGCGTTGCCATCTGCGTTTCTGTTCAAGCTGCCAGTCAATCAGAAGTGTGAAACCTCCACTGCAATAAATTGAAAATGTGGTGCCAGGAAATACAGGTTTCCACACATGACTTTATACATTTTGATGATATTCGAGTTATTTTGGCTTCCACCCAGATCCATGTGACAGGAAAACCTCATTCTTATTTGTTATCCCGTGATCTCTTAAGGTTGTAGATCCTAATAACTAGATGATCTTCAATTTACTGAGTACATATATGAATATCCTCATGATGGTCTTTGACACTTTGAGATAGTGTGAGGTAATGGGTGGGAGGATGCAAATTTGGGAAGATCATGACTGAGCCAAGTTACTCTGCATTAGAACTGGTCCTGAGGCATGCGTGTGTTGTGAATGTGCGTGTGTGTAAATTTGTTGAAATCCTTCATCTACTCTTGGCGTTTCAGCTGTATTCTCTTTATCGTTGATGGCTCATACCTTAAGGAATTCTTGTCATCTTTGTGAGGTATTAAGAGGAAAAGTAGATTAACTCATCTTTAACTGAAAGTTCTCTTATGACTTTTTCCTACACTGGATTT
Organism: Tragulus kanchil; assembly: GCA_022376925.1. Lineage (NCBI taxonomy): Eukaryota > Metazoa > Chordata > Mammalia > Artiodactyla > Tragulidae > Tragulus > Tragulus kanchil. The sequence continues at coordinate 93,706,694 of JAIOJX010000025.1, forward strand.
TAAATACAACAGAATTGACTTATTTTTTACCGAAATACAATGTACATATGATAAAACTGACCCTTTTAAAGTGTACACTTCGGTGGAATTTACTGTGTTCACTGAGGGCAATCATCACTATCTGGATTTAGAATATTTTTATCACTTCCAAAAGAAATTCCAAGCCCATTAGTATACACTCCACATCCCTTCCCCAGGTCCCCCTTCTACTCCTGCTAGCCCTAGGCAAGCACTTCTTTCTGTCTATGTAGATTTGCCTATTATGGCCATTTCTTATAAATGGAATCACATAATATGTTGTTTTTTGTGACTTCTTTGGCTTAGCACAAGTTTCAAAGTTCATTATGTTGGAATGTGTATCAGTACTTCGTTCTTTTATGGCCGGGTAATATTCTGTTGCATGACTATACTACATTGTACTTACACATTCGTCCATTGATGGGCATTTGGGTTGTTTTCACTTGTTGACTCATACAGTTATTGCTGCTGTGAACATTTTATACAAGTTCTTCTATGAACATATGTGTTAATTTCTCTTGAGTATCTGCTTATTGGAAATGTGGTGCCAGGAAATACAGGTTTCCACACATGACTTTATACATTTTGATGATATTCGAGTTATTTTGGCTTCCACCCAGATCCATGTGACAGGAAAACCTCATTCTTATTTGTTATCCCGTGATCTCTTAAGGTTGTAGATCCTAATAACTAGATGATCTTCAATTTACTGAGTACATATATGAATATCCTCATGATGGTCTTTGACACTTTGAGATAGTGTGAGGTAATGGGTGGGAGGATGCAAATTTGGGAAGATCATGACTGAGCCAAGTTACTCTGCATTAGAACTGGTCCTGAGGCATGCGTGTGTTGTGAATGTGCGTGTGTGTAAATTTGTTGAAATCCTTCATCTACTCTTGGCGTTTCAGCTGTATTCTCTTTATCGTTGATGGCTCATACCTTAAGGAATTCTTGTCATCTTTGTGAGGTATTAAGAGGAAAAGTAGATTAACTCATCTTTAACTGAAAGTTCTCTTATGACTTTTTCCTACACTGGATTTTAAATACAACAGAATTGACTTATTTTTTACCGAAATACAATGTACATATGATAAAACTGACCCTTTTAAAGTGTACACTTCGGTGGAATTTACTGTGTTCACTGAGGGCAATCATCACTATCTGGATTTAGAATATTTTTATCACTTCCAAAAGAAATTCCAAGCCCATTAGTATACACTCCACATCCCTTCCCCAGGTCCCCCTTCTACTCCTGCTAGCCCTAGGCAAGCACTTCTTTCTGTCTATGTAGATTTGCCTATTATGGCCATTTCTTATAAATGGAATCACATAATATGTTGTTTTTTGTGACTTCTTTGGCTTAGCACAAGTTTCAAAGTTCATTATGTTGGAATGTGTATCAGTACTTCGTTCTTTTATGGCCGGGTAATATTCTGTTGCATGACTATACTACATTGTACTTACACATTCGTCCATTGATGGGCATTTGGGTTGTTTTCACTTGTTGACTCATACAGTTATTGCTGCTGTGAACATTTTTATACAAGTTCTTCTATGAACATATGTGTTAATTTCTCTTGAGTATCTGCTTAGGAGTGAGACTACTGAGTAAGGTGGTGACTTAAACATTTTACGATACAATTTTCTAACGTAGTTGTACTATTTTACATTCTCCTCAGCAATGAATAGAAGTCATAATTTCTTTACATCATCAACAATACCTATTATTGTCTGTGGTTTTTATTTTTGTTATCTTCATAGTACAGGCATATAATTTCTTTACGTCATCAACAATACCTATTATTGTCTGTGATTTTTATTTTCGTTATCCTCCTGGTACAGGCAGTAGACTTTTGTAATAGCGTGAAGATTATAGGCTTGAAGGGGGAAAAAGAGAGATCCAGTAGCTCCAGGGTCATGAAAATAATGTCTGTTGGGGATTTTTAGAATGAATTATCACAAACTGAGTGAGATACTCAGTAAATTCTGTACCTTTCATGAATGCTTTCATGAGGAGGTCTTCTTTAGACCGAGCTGGAGGCAGGAAAGAGAGAATAGCCAACAAAGAAGTTACTAAAAAAAAAGTAAAACCACCTGTATCAATAGGATCAACTCATAAAATACTGAAAATTTGCTAAAATAGTGTCAGTTTGAAGGGATGCCAACTGACATGCTTGAAGGCACCTGCAGCTCTCCCTGAACTGTGTTAATCTATGCCCCAAAACCCTCCTTTGCTGAGCTGATGGACTTAGTCAGCGCTTACACTGATTTCATAAACCATTTGAAGACGTCAGGGGAAGGAGGAGACATCCAAACAGTCTTAAATAACTTGGGCTGTGGCTTAGGTAACAGGACACCAAGTCAGTCCCGTCCTCTTACAGCTGAGCAATCGTGTCCCCTGGATCAGTACTGAGGGGTGGGTAGAAGAGGAGTAATATGATTTGCACTGAATCTACGTACTTCCTGTACTTTGCTCACTTACAATATCACTAGATTTATGGAGAAAGCAAAGTTTTATTGGCTGGGATATTGCCGGTATTGTTGAAGATTAACATCCTTGTGGGAGGCTCCCCCTCCTATATGGTCTGACAGTTCTTCCCACTCGCTTGTGTACAGACTTTCCCACACTATAAACAAGATCTTTGGGTGTTACATGTTTGTGTCTCACATTTAGCCAAGATGTGAGCTCCCAGTTTTGCTATTTAGATAGAGTATTTTACATGCTTGCTATATTTTTAATTGAGGTCTTTGTCCCCACTGAGTGGCATTCAGCACTCAGTAAATGCCCACAGAATAGATTTGCTGATGTACTGCTTGACGTCAAGAGTTCGTTTTTAGTTTTAGGACTGAAATGTAAAGCATCACCCAGTTCTTTGTTCTTCCCGTGCCCCTTGCCTTGCCTTTCACATGTTGGTCCATTCGGGGAGTGGGAGTGTCAATCTAGATACCAGCTAACTTGGCAGTAAACACACCTCTGCATCTTGCAGAAGCTAATCAGAAATGATAAGATTTGTAGTTTCATTAATGACATCTAGGAGTAGGCTGTCATTTATTAATTTTTATTAGTTACTTTATCATCCTGTCCTTTGAGAAATTTGTGTGAGAACTTTGTCATGGGAAAGGGTTGCAAAAAAGCTGTAAGAATATAACCTCTCCTTTCACATGGAAAAATACCAGTTCCATTAATCATAAGATGGAATTATGTACATAAACTTCTCATCACTCTAAAGACGTGATCCCACTCATGAGGAATGAAACACAGAGGGAAAACCCAGTCTAATGTAGGAGAGCTGACATTTTATAATTGTTTTCCCATTCTTCTGTGCTTGCATGTTTAGAAAGCAACCGAATTCATGTGTTGTTTATTGTTAGAGGTTTCATGAAGCATTTTGAGTCCACACATTCTTAGACGCTTTTGTACAATGTTAAGCTATTTTCCCCACATAGGCCCCAGGACCTAAGAAGTTATATTTGATTGTAAATGAATGAAGACTTCTCCTTCCTACTGCTCACCAGTTTTGCTTGTTTGTTTGTGGACTCAAAAAACACTTCTTAAGTACCGACATGTCTGAGACAGCGTGCTGGGTGCTGTATGATTATGACACAATAGTAATCTTTATCGGTGTGCATTGGTCAGATCATGTGCTCTGAGGTCAGAATGCCGGATTTGAGAGGCAGGCTACTTGGTAGTGGTGTGAACATGGAAAAGCCTCTTATTTGCTATTTAGAATAAAAGATCTTTGGGTGTTACATGTTTGTGTCTCACATTTAGCCAAGATGTGAGCTCCCAGTTTTGCTATTTAGATAGAGTATTTTACATGCTTGCTATATTTTTAATTGAGGTCTTTGTCCCCACTGAGTGGCATTCAGCACTCAGTAAATGCCCACAGAATAGATTTGCTGATGTACTGCTTGACGTCAAGAGTTCGTTTTTAGTTTTAGGACTGAAATGTAAAGCATCACCCAGTTCTTTGTTCTTCCCGTGCCCCTTGCCTTGCCTTTCACATGTTGGTCCATTCGGGGAGTGGGAGTGTCAATCTAGATACCAGCTAACTTGGCAGTAAACACACCTCTGCATCTTGCAGAAGCTAATCAGAAATGATAAGATTTGTAGTTTCATTAATGACATCTAGGAGTAGGCTGTCATTTATTAATTTTTATTAGTTACTTTATCATCCTGTCCTTTGAGAAATTTGTGTGAGAACTTTGTCATGGGAAAGGGTTGCAAAAAAGCTGTAAGAATATAACCTCTCCTTTCACATGGAAAAATACCAGTTCCATTAATCATAAGATGGAATTATGTACATAAACTTCTCATCACTCTAAAGACGTGATCCCACTCATGAGGAATGAAACACAGAGGGAAAACCCAGTCTAATGTAGGAGAGCTGACATTTTATAATTGTTTTCCCATTCTTCTGTGCTTGCATGTTTAGAAAGCAACCGAATTCATGTGTTGTTTATTGTTAGAGGTTTCATGAAGCATTTTGAGTCCACACATTCTTAGACGCTTTTGTACAATGTTAAGCTATTTTCCCCACATAGGCCCCAGGACCTAAGAAGTTATATTTGATTGTAAATGAATGAAGACTTCTCCTTCCTACTGCTCACCAGTTTTGCTTGTTTGTTTGTGGACTCAAAAAACACTTCTTAAGTACCGACATGTCTGAGACAGCGTGCTGGGTGCTGTATGATTATGACACAATAGTAATCTTTATCGGTGTGCATTGGTCAGATCATGTGCTCTGAGGTCAGAATGCCGGATTTGAGAGGCAGGCTACTTGGTAGTGGTGTGAACATGGAAAAGTTATTTAATGTCTCTGTTTCAGCCTAGTCATCTCTAGGTAGGGATGTGTGAGATTGCTACTTCTGCTGTGACAATTTACCAGAAATACAGTAACTTCAAACATCACATACTCAGTATCTTAATGTTCTATGAGAACTGTGTGAGTTCAGCAGGTTTCTCTCCTTCAGGTTCCACAAGGTCAAAATCAAGGTGTCAGCCTGAGCTCTTGCTTCCGGCTTCATTCAGGTTTGGGGGAGCTTTCAAGTTATCTGTGGTTGTGAGGCTGCGGTCCCTGTTTCCTTGCTGGCTTCTTATTCTGGAGACGGTCCACGTTCTTGAGCTGGCGACCTTCCTCCAGTTCAGAGTCAGCAGCAGCTCACTGTTCTATCTGATAGATGAGCGAATTTTCATAAATCCTTGTGTGAGACTTAATGAGGAAATAAAAAGCTGCTTCAGTAAATTTGGCGCCATGAAGCTAAATATTTTGGTTCTTTCAATGGCTGACCTTCTCATGGCCCTGAGATACATTGTAGTAGAGATTAGCATTTTCCCAGTTGTTTTGTTTTTTTCTGCTTGAAGCTAAGATTGTACGTACAGTATAACTTCCTGGCCGTCAAAAAGTCAAAGCACGTGACAAGCACTAGGATGTCCAGATTAGAGTTAGGTGCCATCCCGTGATGTAGGTCCAGTGTTGCTGATTATGATCTTAATCTCTTTTTAATGAGAGCAAATACGTGTCACGGGGTTCAGCGTTTGCTTCCTAATCTGAAACAGAAGTTCTTATGGTCCAATCTTCTTCAACTGCTGAGTAGTTTACCTGTATACCACACATACTGTGTGCTAGTTTGTTGTTAATGGCTTAGCTTAAAAAAAAGTCGGTCAAATTCAGCCAACAATGATAATCTTTTCAGAAACATGGATAATTGGAAGTGACACTTTTCAAAACCCCTTATGCTCACCAGGCTTTTGGGCTTTTAAGTACCGACATGTCTGAGACAGCGTGCTGGGTGCTGTATGATTATGACACAATAGTAATCTTTATCGGTGTGCATTGGTCAGATCATGTGCTCTGAGGTCAGAATGCCGGATTTGAGAGGCAGGCTACTTGGTAGTGGTGTGAACATGGAAAAGTTATTTAATGTCTCTGTTTCAGCCTAGTCATCTCTAGGTAGGGATGTGTGAGATTGCTACTTCTGCTGTGACAATTTACCAGAAATACAGTAACTTCAAACATCACATACTCAGTATCTTAATGTTCTATGAGAACTGTGTGAGTTCAGCAGGTTTCTCTCCTTCAGGTTCCACAAGGTCAAAATCAAGGTGTCAGCCTGAGCTCTTGCTTCCGGCTTCATTCAGGTTTGGGGGAGCTTTCAAGTTATCTGTGGTTGTGAGGCTGCGGTCCCTGTTTCCTTGCTGGCTTCTTATTCTGGAGACGGTCCACGTTCTTGAGCTGGCGACCTTCCTCCAGTTCAGAGTCAGCAGCAGCTCACTGTTCTATCTGATAGATGAGCGAATTTTCATAAATCCTTGTGTGAGACTTAATGAGGAAATAAAAAGCTGCTTCAGTAAATTTGGCGCCATGAAGCTAAATATTTTGGTTCTTTCAATGGCTGACCTTCTCATGGCCCTGAGATACATTGTAGTAGAGATTAGCATTTTCCCAGTTGTTTTGTTTTTTTCTGCTTGAAGCTAAGATTGTACGTACAGTATAACTTCCTGGCCGTCAAAAAGTCAAAGCACGTGACAAGCACTAGGATGTCCAGATTAGAGTTAGGTGCCATCCCGTGATGTAGGTCCAGTGTTGCTGATTATGATCTTAATCTCTTTTTAATGAGAGCAAATACGTGTCACGGGGTTCAGCGTTTGCTTCCTAATCTGAAACAGAAGTTCTTATGGTCCAATCTTCTTCAACTGCTGAGTAGTTTACCTGTATACCACACATACTGTGTGCTAGTTTGTTGTTAATGGCTTAGCTTAAAAAAAAGTCGGTCAAATTCAGCCAACAATGATAATCTTTTCAGAAACATGGATAATTGGAAGTGACACTTTTCACTAATGGAAAAAGTTAGTTCTCCTCCTAGGAAAAGGTTGATGTTAAGGAAGATGATGACTGTTTCAATTATTAACCATTATTCCATGTGCAAAGTTCTCTTAAGCTCTTTGGTTCATAAATTATACACTTTTTATTTTTTATTCAAATTTAACTCTAGAAGTAATTACACTTCTAAATCAGTTAAAATATTTTAATACATCTGCAAGGTGCGTTTCACTTCTGTTTCTGAGGCCTTTCTGTGGAAATGAATTGCCAAGTATCCTTCCCCTATGATCCAAGGCCCCTTTTTCTTATCATTTAAATACTCCCTGGAGTATAATTCCTATGTAACACTCTGACCCAGCTGATGCTGTAAATGAACTACATAATTCCTCATTTCTTCTAGGTGTGTTCGAGTTATAGATGTCTTTTAATTCCTATAGTATTATGTCTTACTGGGTGTATCAATCTATTAAAACTATCTTGATCATTCTTTATATGAAAGACATTGAGGAGATTTAAAAGATGTTTAAAACTCTGAAAGAGCTTACATTTGCCAGTTCGTGGATTTTTTAAAATTGTCTCCAAACATCAAATGCATTGCCATCTAGGTCCTCCTGACAATCTTAGTTACAATTACTGTCACCGCTCGTCATCCTGGCCTGTACTCCCAGTCTCCTCTAGCCCTATTACCATATTTATTGTTCAGTGTCTCACCCAGGAGAATAAAAATTCCATCAAGGCAAGGATTTATCCTTGTTTCCTGATGTATGCCAAATGCTTAGAACTCTGCCTACGAATTACTCAAGCTACTTGTAGTCTTGTATGATGGAAGTATTCCATATACAAATTTTTCACATGTAAAACAAGACACATTCCGACTTTGTCCAGAATCTGCCCACGCCTCACTGTCTCACCATCAATGTTCTTATGGTCCAATCTTCTTCAACTTTGCTTTGAGTAGTTTACCTGTATACCACACATACTGTGTGCTAGTTTGTTGTTAATGGCTTAGCTTAAAAAAAAGTCGGTCAAATTCAGCCAACAATGATAATCTTTTCAGAAACATGGATAATTGGAAGTGACACTTTTCACTAATGGAAAAAGTTAGTTCTCCTCCTAGGAAAAGGTTGATGTTAAGGAAGATGATGACTGTTTCAATTATTAACCATTATTCCATGTGCAAAGTTCTCTTAAGCTCTTTGGTTCATAAATTATACACTTTTTATTTTTTATTCAAATTTAACTCTAGAAGTAATTACACTTCTAAATCAGTTAAAATATTTTAATACATCTGCAAGGTGCGTTTCACTTCTGTTTCTGAGGCCTTTCTGTGGAAATGAATTGCCAAGTATCCTTCCCCTATGATCCAAGGCCCCTTTTTCTTATCATTTAAATACTCCCTGGAGTATAATTCCTATGTAACACTCTGACCCAGCTGATGCTGTAAATGAACTACATAATTCCTCATTTCTTCTAGGTGTGTTCGAGTTATAGATGTCTTTTAATTCCTATAGTATTATGTCTTACTGGGTGTATCAATCTATTAAAACTATCTTGATCATTCTTTATATGAAAGACATTGAGGAGATTTAAAAGATGTTTAAAACTCTGAAAGAGCTTACATTTGCCAGTTCGTGGATTTTTTAAAATTGTCTCCAAACATCAAATGCATTGCCATCTAGGTCCTCCTGACAATCTTAGTTACAATTACTGTCACCGCTCGTCATCCTGGCCTGTACTCCCAGTCTCCTCTAGCCCTATTACCATATTTATTGTTCAGTGTCTCACCCAGGAGAATAAAAATTCCATCAAGGCAAGGATTTATCCTTGTTTCCTGATGTATGCCAAATGCTTAGAACTCTGCCTGACGTAATTACTCTATAGCTACTTGTAGCTACTTGTGAGTGATGGAAGTATTCCATATACAAATTTTTCACATGTAAAACAAGACACATTCCGACTTTGTCCAGAATCTGCCCACGTCTCACTGTCTCACCCATGTCAACGTGGTCCTGGCCAGCAGGCCTTTCTCTTCTGGGGTTGTCACAGGGGTCCTCTAACTGTAGCCTGCCTGAGTTGCACTGCGCCTCCCACAGTCAGGATTCAGCGCAGCAGCCAGAGTGGTCCTTTCAAGTCTCCCCGCAGCTGAAAATCCTCACTCTGGAGGTGGGGGGGAACAAACATGGCTTCTACGGCTATAATGATCTGCTCTGTTCCTACTTGACCCTGACTGTCTCCTGATTTCATTTCCTGCAATTCTTCCCCCTACCACCCCTGATACACTTTGGGCCTTAATGCTTATGTCCACTGCTTAGAATGACTTCCCTCTTTTCTTCATTTCTGCTCAGTTGTCTGCACAGCAGAGAGGCCTTCTTGACCTTGATAAGGTGAAGAGGATCACTGCCTTATTAAGAGGGCTTCCCTGCCATCCCCCACTCCTGCGTCACTCTGCTTTATTCTCCCTTGTCCTATTTTATTTCTGTTCATAGCACTTTGTGTTAGTTTGTCACGCATATGCTAATTTGATTGTCGTCTCTCTTCCCTCAGACAAATTGTGCTTAATAAAAGCATGACGTTTATTTTGTTCGGTGCTGTATCCCTGGTGTTAGAGACAGTCAGACACACAGAAAGCATGCAGTCAGCATCACACATAGTGTGGAAAAGTGTAATTAGAAATAAATGTGCCCAAAATAGAAGCATTGCTGACTCTTATTTATGATGTGAGACCTTCAGACATAGTCATAACCAATATAAATGCAAGATCATGAATGAATATGGTACTGTTTATTATATTTAGGTATCAGTCAATCCAAAGCAATGCAAGAAATAATAAAGTAGTTGTGAGCTTTGTTTCTAGAAAACATCAAAAGGCATCTCCTTAGGCGCATTTGCACCCATACTGGCTGGACATTCTTTTTACAGGTTCCCTCTATATGTGTAGAGCAGTTACCAATCTTGTGTGGAGGAAATTTTGTCCGTAGAGTGGCTGTAGGTGGGCAGTAAAGGTGATATTTACCCCGTGTTTCTGAAAAAGCAGTGTAAATTGCAGAGTTTCAGTATTACAGCGGGTGCTAAGTCACTGCGTTGTGTCCGACTCTTTGCTGCCCTGGGGACTGCAGCCCACCAGGCACCTCTGTCCATGGGAATCTCCAGGCAAGAATTCTGGAGGGGGTTGTCACGCCCTCTTCCAGGGGATCTTCCTGAGCCAGGGATCAAACCCATGTCTCATGTAATTAATCGGTATGAAGAGACTAGAAGAAATGCTAAAAAAGTAAATTCTTTACTTCGCTCTCAGTATGTTTGAACAAAGATTTGGGAGGTAAATGGTGAATATTAAGGTCCAGGTGTGGTGTGTTGCTGTGAGATCCACGTAGAAGTCTTTTATGTCCTCACCCAACAAGTGAACCAGTGAATCTGTCTTCCATTAGAGGAGGCAAGAATGCTTGTGGGTAGAAGGAGGTAGGGCTTCCCCTGGTGGTCCAGTGGGTAAGGACACCGCCTTGTAGTGCAAGGGGCGCCGGTTCGAGCCCTGGCCTGGGAAGATCCCACGTGCCGCGGAGCGGCTGGACTGATGTGTCCAATCACCGAACCGGAGCTCTGGAGCGCATGTGCCCAGAGCCGGTGCTCTGCAACGACAGAGGCCACCGCGATGGGAGGCCCACAGGAGCCAAAGAACGAAGATGAATGAAGATAGAGAAGTGAAAGACCAATAGACGTGGCCCGCCCACTCCCCTCCCTCCCCGACCCGACCCCCGCCCAAAGTAAATAAATAAATAAATCTTTAAAAAAAAAAAAAAGAAGGAGGTAGACATATTTTCCCCCTCATATTTATTTTTGTTTTAGGAGAGCATGTTTACTGATTCTTTCGTTCATGCCATAAAGGATTTCATGGTATTTTGTTAAGTTGGAGATTCTCTGCATAGATGTCTCCCTTTCCATTTTTTGTCAGTTTTATTTCCTGGGTAATTATTCATTGTGTTTCAAAATAGTGGAAGTAAATGCTCAAAAGTATTGCTACATTTTCAAAGATGTCGTAAATTCCCAACTATTTTGATTTTTTTTTTTTTTTGAATCTGATATCTTCACACATTGCCTGCTATAGAGTTTGAAGTTTCAATTTAGAGTCAGAAAGAAGGCCGGATGTCGATTGTCAGGACTGTTGGAAAGCTGTTGCTTATACCCTGAAATGCTTTAAATTAATGTGCAATTTTAGAAAAAAAGCACATACCCATGAAAACAGCCAGACTCACTATGCGTTAGTCATCATAAAAATAAAAAAACAGGAGTACATTTTCTCCTATTTTTTTTTTTTAATTTTATTTATTTTGGACTGTGCTGAGTCTTCCCTGCTTCACGGGCTTTTCTCTAAGTTGCAGTGCGTGACTTCTTATTGCAGTGGCTTCTGTTATGGACATAGGCTATAGGGTGTGTGGGTTTCAGTAGTTGCCGCACACGGGCTCAGCAGTTGTGGCTCCCAGGCTCTAGAGCACAGACTCAGTAGTGTGGCCCCCGGGCGTAGTTGCTCCATGGCATGTGGGATCTTTCTGGGTCAGGGATCAAACCCATGTCTCCTGCATTGGCAGGTGAACGCTTTACCACTAACCCACCAGGGAAGCCCCTCTCAGTTCATATTTATCTTTATAATATATAGGTATGAGAAATGAGTAGTCTTCAATTTTTTTTTTATCACTCCAAACTTATTTCCATTTTCCTAAGTATTTCTTCTAGGCAAGATCATAGTACAGTAGAAAATAATGCAGTCAGATGCAACATACCACATCTTTATGGAGTATCAAAATATTTGATTATGATTTTTTATGTAATTTAAATTAGGGCTTTCTTGCTGGCTCAGTGGTAAAGAATCTGCCTGCCATTGCAGGATATATGGGTTCGATCCCTGGTCTGTGAAGATCCCACATGCCACAGGAGGAGCTGAGCCCTGTGAGCCACAACTATTGAGCCTGTGCCTCAATCCCGGGAGCCACAACTACTGAACCCACGTACTGCAGCTGTTGAAACCCTTGTGCCCTACAGCTCAGATTCTGCAACAAGAAAAACCACTGCATTGAGAAGCCTACACACCCCAACTAGAGAGTAGCCCCTGCTTGCTACAACTAGAGAAAAAAAGTTAATACAAACAATTTCTAGTATCAAGAGATCTATTTTGCTCTCTATATTATAGTTTATTGGATCATGTTGTTTGTGATCAATAAGAAATAGTTATTCAAATCATAAATAGAGGGCTCTCCAGTATGATTCTACCAAAGATGGAAATCTATACATTTTAGGCATTGTTATTTTTGACAGCATCTCTTACTCTAATGTTTATAAAAGTAGAATAGATTCATATTAAAAGACATTTCACTAAAACCTCAGTGTGCTCATATAACTGAGTTAATGAAGGTAAAGCAAAAATTTACTGTTATTTAACAAATACTTAACAAAGCTCTTAGTATGTGTCAGCTATTCTGTTTTAAAGACTCTGCAGCTGTCCACTCATTTAATCCTCATCACAGACCTGTTAGACAGTTAATATTACCACTTAAAAACAAGGAAACAGTTCAGTGAAGAGTGAGGTCACAAAGGTAGTAGGTGGCCAGACCTGCTTGCTGACCCACAAAGTGGCTCCCAAGCCTGCATTCCTATCCTGTGCTCCATAGCTGCTCTCAGTGGCAATCTATGATTTTGTGTTTTCACTTCCTGCCATTGCACATTACCTGTGTATCTTGTAACATTGACACTCCTCTTCCTTTGCATGTTATTTGACTCACTTTTCCGTTTCTTACACTCTTGACAGGCTGAAGCATCTGGCCTATCTAAATTAAAGAATCCAGTGTGTGTTACATATAATTGGATCAAGTTTTTATTCTCTTAGATGTCTGTCTAACTGGTGGATTGTCATTTCCCGAAAGTATTTGCTATGAAAGATTTGTGCTTCCTTCTGATAGAAAATAGTATACAAAATTACTTAAGATAGCAACTTTACTGTATCTAGATATTGACGAAACAAATGGCTGAGAATTGAGGGAAAGTTTTCTCATTTCTGCCCATGAATTTTGGCATATTGTTGGATGTTTTTGGCTTTGTGCAGAGTTACTGGGGCTTTTCTGGTGGCTCAGTGGATAAAGAATCTGTCTACAGTGCAGGAGACACACAAGACTTGGGTTCAATCACTGGATTGTGAATATCCCCTGGAGGAGAAAATGGCAACCCACTCCAGTATTCTTGCCTGGGAAATCCTATGTGCATAGGATTCTGACAGGCTATAGTACAAAGAGTCGCAAAGAGTCAGATACGCCCAGTCAGGCTGAGTGATCAAGCACACACAAGGTTATTAGGCTTTTGTATGAGGCATATAAAAGCTAAACGAGGGCTCTCCAGTATGATTCTACCAAAGATGGAAATCTATACATTTTAGGCATTGTTATTTTTGACAGCATCTCTTACTCTAATGTTTATAAAAGTAGAATAGATTCATATTAAAAGACATTTCACTAAAACCTCAGTGTTCTCATATAACTAAGTTAATGAAGGTAAAGCAAAATTTACTGTTATTTAACAAATACTTAACAAAGCTCTTAGTATGTGTCAGCTATTCTGTTTTAAAGACTCTGCAGCTGTCCACTCATTTAATCCTCATCACAGACCTGTTAGACAGTTAATATTACCACTTAAAAACAAGGAAACAGTTCAGTGAAGAGTGAGGTCACAAAGGTAGTAGGTGGCCAGACCTGCTTGCTGACCCACAAAGTGGCTCCCAAGCCTGCATTCCTATCCTGTGCTCCATAGCTGCTCTCAGTGGCAATCTATGATTTTGTGTTTTCACTTCCTGCCATTGCACATTACCTGTGTATCTTGTAACATTGACACTCCTCTTCCTTTGCATGTTATTTGACTCACTTTTCCGTTTCTTACACTCTTGACAGGCTGAAGCATCTGGCCTATCTAAATTAAAGAATCCAGTGTGTGTTACATATAATTGGATCAAGTTTTTATTCTCTTAGATGTCTGTCTAACTGGTGGATTGTCATTTCCCGAAAGTATTTGCTATGAAAGATTTGTGCTTCCTTCTGATAGAAAATAGTATACAAAATTACTTAAGATAGCAACTTTACTGTATCTAGATATTGACGAAACAAATGGCTGAGAATTGAGGGAAAGTTTTCTCATTTCTGCCCATGAATTTTGGCATATTGTTGGATGTTTTTGGCTTTGTGCAGAGTTACTGGGGCTTTTCTGGTGGCTCAGTGGATAAAGAATCTGTCTACAGTGCAGGAGACACACAAGACTTGGGTTCAATCACTGGATTGTGAATATCCCCTGGAGGAGAAAATGGCAACCCACTCCAGTATTCTTGCCTGGGAAATCCTATGTGCATAGGATTCTGACAGGCTATAGTACAAAGAGTCGCAAAGAGTCAGATACGCCCAGTCAGGCTGAGTGATCAAGCACACACAAGGTTATTAGGCTTTTGTATGAGGCATATATCAAATGCTAAACTCTGACATGTTGTGTTTAAAAAGCTACATAAGAATTTAAAGTTGCCTCCCATTTTCTCTGTGCATAGACTCCTGATTCCTGAGTTCGGTGTCACTCATGGAGATCTGGGAAGGTCCCTTATATCAAATTTTATTCAACCAAGAGATTCTTGCTTTCAGCAGACTTAAAGGCAAAAATAAAATGGAAGATTCCGCTACGGATAAAAGCCCAATCATCTTAATTGGTGGCAAGAAAACACAGAATTGAAATACCAACCTGTTTTATTCAATGAGTAAAAAGCTTGTGGGTTTCAGGATGTCTTCATTAAGTCAGTTATTCTTTAAAATTAAAATCAAAATTTTTGAGGATCAAAGAAAAAGCAAAAGTGCCTCTTTATAATGGTACATCTCAGTCCCTGGGAGTAATTTTCTGAATTAAATGATGGAATGTATTGCACTGTGTATCTTTGTTATTACAGTAAAATATGCCTAAGAACAAGTTTTTTTTTTTTTTCTTTCCAGATGACAGAAATGATGCTCAGGAGAGTAGCTTAAGAGCCTTAATAAAAGAGCTGCCAGACACCCACTACTGCCTCCTCAAGTACCTTTGCCAATTCTTGACAAAAGTAGCCAAGCACCATGTACAGAACCGCATGAATGTTCACAATCTCGCCACTGTGTTTGGGCCAAATTGCTTTCAGTAAGTTGATGAACTTTTGCTGTTAATTTCATCACATAGCTCCTTTTCCTTTACAACTGCCTAAAATCACTGTAATGTAGAAGCAAATTTCAAACTAAGGAGTCAGCCAGTTTATATTGGAGAAGTTCCATCTCAATATTCAGTATTTTAGCCTTTTCTTATCCCAGTTTTGGAGAAGGAAGCTATACTTCTTTAATGAAACCATAATTTGTAATGTTTCAAGCATCTTTATTTAAATCCTGAGAATTCGTTTTATTTTCACTAAAAAGGACATTTAAAAATTGATTAGAAAAAAAGGGAAGGGGTTTGCTATCATGTGCAACTCCTTATGAATCATCACTAATGGATAGAAAAGTAACAAGTGGAATATGTCAGAAAAATTAAAACTTCAGCTACATTTTTTTTCTAGGAATAGACTAGAAATAACCAATCTTGGTTGCTGTAGCACTAACCACAATAACTTTGGTAAAACTTTATATTTTCCCTGTTATTCCTTAAAGGTGTTTAATTGTTAATACATGAAATATGATCTTGCAAACCAGAGACTTTGCTTTTAGCTCGCCTATTAACACTTCTGATAACAAACATGTTTCTTCTACTTGAAAGGGAAAGAACACGTACACTTTAAAGCACTCAGAAATTCTCATCAAGTTTCTTTTTTAAAAATAGTGTATTTGCTTATCCACTCTGTTAATCTATGAATGCATTCATCTGCTGAAAATTAGTAATATTACAGTCTTCAAAATGACTCAGAATATAAACTCTGCCTTAGATCACAGCGACTATGGTAATTTGCAGTCTTCTGTGGAGAAAAGTTCTACCTAAAATAACTGCCCCCTGTAACCTCAGAGATTAACATTTGAATAATGGCATTTCATAGAATGTGTTAAGATCTTGAGAATGAATATCTCACACACAGGCTCCACTAATTTCATATCTTATTCAGGAGCTCTGTGGTAGTAAAAAGACTCTCCTTGTTCTTTTTACATGTATCTGCAGACTAAACCTCAGGTGATGTACATGTAAGGAAATAAAGATAAGTCAAAACCATTCAGTAATTTTGAAATCCTAGGTTCTAGAAAAAGAGAAAATGGACTTGTAAATAGAGTGCTTATTTAATGACATGCAGATCACACCTCATTGCTGACTTGTTGGATTGGTTTTCATCTGGAATTTCTGGTATATCAAATAAGAAATGAGTTTTTATTATATGCTCTCTTGATCAGTATAGCTTTTCAAAATTTTTATTGTGATAAAATAAGTGTAAGTTTTGTCATTTTTACCATTTTGAGTATGCAGTTCAATGGCATTAAGTACATTCACCTTGGTGTGATCTACTTGATGTATATTTCTAGATTTATGGTTATGGAAGTCAGTACTATGTACTTTTCTAACTGAAATATGTTATAATACTATAGCACATAGTGTTTGTTGAGCACTTACTAAGTGCTGTACTCATCTAATTTAGTCCAAAGAGGCAGAAGTGGTTTATTTTGAAGTTCCCTTATTTAGGATAAAAAAAAAAAAAGTACTTCAGCTCCTGTCACCGCATTTAGGCCAATGACTTCAGTCCATAAATGTTAATAAAGATCATCAATAGAAGCCTGCTATTTAAGGACATCATGAACCACTGAAAGACTGATGAAACACTTTTCTTAATAATTTAGGTGAAAAGATCATTCCCCGAAAACATTCTTCTACTTGAAAAAAAATTAAGCACTCAGAAATTCTCATCAAGTTTCTTTTTTAAAAATAGTGTATTTGCTTATCCACTCTGTTAATCTATGAATGCATTCATCTGCTGAAAATTAGTAATATTACAGTCTTCAAAATGACTCAGAATATAAACTCTGCCTTAGATCACAGCGACTATGGTAATTTGCAGTCTTCTGTGGAGAAAAGTTCTACCTAAAATAACTGCCCCCTGTAACCTCAGAGATTAACATTTGAATAATGGCATTTCATAGAATGTGTTAAGATC
Organism: Tragulus kanchil; assembly: GCA_022376925.1. Lineage (NCBI taxonomy): Eukaryota > Metazoa > Chordata > Mammalia > Artiodactyla > Tragulidae > Tragulus > Tragulus kanchil. The sequence continues at coordinate 93,723,695 of JAIOJX010000025.1, forward strand.
TTGAGAATGAATATCTCACACACAGGCTCCACTAATTTCATATCTTATTCAGGAGCTCTGTGGTAGTAAAAAGACTCTCCTTGTTCTTTTTACATGTATCTGCAGACTAAACCTCAGGTGATGTACATGTAAGGAAATAAAGATAAGTCAAAAACCATTCAGTAATTTTGAAATCCTAGGTTCTAGAAAAAGAGAAAATGGACTTGTAAATAGAGTGCTTATTTAATGACATGCAGATCACACCTCATTGCTGACTTGTTGGATTGGTTTTCATCTGGAATTTCTGGTATATCAAATAAGAAATGAGTTTTTATTATATGCTCTCTTGATCAGTATAGCTTTTCAAAATTTTTATTGTGATAAAATAAGTGTAAGTTTTGTCATTTTTACCATTTTGAGTATGCAGTTCAATGGCATTAAGTACATTCACCTTGGTGTGATCTACTTGATGTATATTTCTAGATTTATGGTTATGGAAGTCAGTACTATGTACTTTTCTAACTGAAATATGTTATAATACTATAGCACATAGTGTTTGTTGAGCACTTACTAAGTGCTGTACTCATCTAATTTAGTCCAAAGAGGCAGAAGTGGTTTATTTTGAAGTTCCCTTATTTAGGATAAAAAAAAGTACTTCAGCTCCTGTCACCGCATTTAGGCCAATGACTTCAGTCCATAAATGTTAATAAAGATCATCAATAGAAGCCTGCTATTTAAGGACATCATGAACCACTGAAAGACTGATGAAACACTTTTCTTAATAATTTAGGTGAATACAGTGTGTACATTGTACGGTCAGTAGATGGGAGAATTTTTTTCCAAAAAGGGGAAATCTCATTACAGGCTGTAAATTTTAGATACAAGGTGATATTTTCAAGAAATCTACAATCATAAAACTGGAAGGAAATACACCAATAATATATGATTGATGTTCTGGATAGTAGGCTTCTAGGCAACTCTTAGTTACTACATTTTTCATTGTATTCTTCCAGTTATAGATGATTAAACTGAGTTGATTGAGTAATATTGTCATTGTAATATATTCAAACAATGTAGAGACATAAAGAATAAAAGCATCCTCCATTAGTTACTCCCATTCTAACCTCTTTTTTCTATAGAGATAAAATCAGTAGTCAGTAGGTATGGATCCTTTTTTTTTGAGCACAGCCATAAATCTATTTTTACATATAAATGAGATCAGGATACATATATTGTGAAGCTTGATCAGTTTTATGGTAGCTCTAGAAATTTTAATGTCAAAATATCTATATACTTCATTCTTTTAACTATTAGATAATGTGACTTTATTCTAACTTAGCTATATCTCAGTTGATGAGAGCTGAGGTGGTCGATTTTTTTGATGTTAAAACAGAGTTGTAATGTACAATTCTTTGTCTGTCTGTCTGGTTTTGTGGAGTTCTTTAGGTCTTCTAGAAAGTAATCTTTTGTCTATTATAAGGATTACAAACATTTTCTCCTATTCCTTTGTTTGCCTTTTAGATTTATGGTTATGGAAGTCAGTACTATGTACTTTTCTAACTGAAATATGTTATAATACTATAGCACATAGTGTTTGTTGAGCACTTACTAAGTGCTGTACTCATCTAATTTAGTCCAAAGAGGCAGAAGTGGTTTATTTTGAAGTTCCCTTATTTAGGATAAAAAAAAAAAAAGTACTTCAGCTCCTGTCACCGCATTTAGGCCAATGACTTCAGTCCATAAATGTTAATAAAGATCATCAATAGAAGCCTGCTATTTAAGGACATCATGAACCACTGAAAGACTGATGAAACACTTTTCTTAATAATTTAGGTGAATACAGTGTGTACATTGTACGGTCAGTAGATGGGAGAATTTTTTTCCAAAAAGGGGAAATCTCATTACAGGCTGTAAATTTTAGATACAAGGTGATATTTTCAAGAAATCTACAATCATAAAACTGGAAGGAAATACACCAATAATATATGATTGATGTTCTGGATAGTAGGCTTCTAGGCAACTCTTAGTTACTACATTTTTCATTGTATTCTTCCAGTTATAGATGATTAAACTGAGTTGATTGAGTAATATTGTCATTGTAATATATTCAAACAATGTAGAGACATAAAGAATAAAAGCATCCTCCATTAGTTACTCCCATTCTAACCTCTTTTTTCTATAGAGATAAAATCAGTAGTCAGTAGGTATGGATCCTTTTTTTTTGAGCACAGCCATAAATCTATTTTTACATATAAATGAGATCAGGATACATATATTGTGAAGCTTGATCAGTTTTATGGTAGCTCTAGAAATTTTAATGTCAAAATATCTATATACTTCATTCTTTTAACTATTAGATAATGTGACTTTATTCTAACTTAGCTATATCTCAGTTGATGAGAGCTGAGGTGGTCGATTTTTTTGATGTTAAAACAGAGTTGTAATGTACAATTCTTTGTCTGTCTGTCTGGTTTTGTGGAGTTCTTTAGGTCTTCTAGAAAGTAATCTTTTGTCTATTATAAGGATTACAAACATTTTCTCCTATTCCTTTGTTTGCCTTTTAGATTTATTTATGGTGCTTCATAAACATTTTAAATTTTAATTTAATGTATCAACTCTTCTTTTTGCTTATCAGAATTTAGGTCATAATAATATTCATAAATAATAATAATAATGTCTTGCTTAATGGTGATAAAAGTATTACAACACATGTATTACTTTTGTCATATTATAGGCTTTTTATGATTAGGTTTTCACTTTCTCTAGAATTTGTTTTTGTATGTTTCACATATGGAACCAGTTCAGGTTTTCTTGAAATAGATAACAATTGTTACCAGATCATTCATTTAGTAATACATCTCCTTGCTGATTTACAATACCAACTCAATCACATATTAATTTCCCATAGATGTGAGTTTGTTTCTGATAGTTGCATGTCTTCTTCCTTTTTCCATATTTCTACTACATTTTCCCTTTCAGAGGAATTTTGGAGCCTCCATGGTAAGTGATATCTCATGGTGGTTTTGATTTGCATTTCTCTGATGACTAATGACATTAAATATCTTTTCATGTGCTAATTGACTATTTGTATATCTTTGGGAAAATTTCTAAGATCCTCTGCCCATTTTTAGTTGGATTTTTGTCTTTATTGTTGCATTATAAGAGTCCTTTATATAGTTTAGATATTAGTTGGCTTATCAAATAGAGGATATACATATATTTTCTCCTATTTTATGAGTTGTCTTTTCATTTTCTGAATTGTCCCTTCAAACACAAAATGTTTAATTTTGAGGAAGTCCAATATAACTCATTTTTCTTTTGTTGTTTTTGGTTTTGGTGTTGTATCTAAGGTTTTGCTTAATGCATTAAGATTTTTTTAAAGAGCTTTATTGTTTTACCCTTACGTCTATGGAGTTAATTTGAAGTTGATTTTTGTGTGGTATGAGAAAGGAGTACAACTCATTTCTGTTGCATATGGGTGCAGTTGTCCTAGTACTGTTGTTTGAAAATTGAATTGTCTTGGCACTCTTGTCAGAAATTGGCTAAATGTATTGTTAGGGCATATTTATGCACTTTCTTTCAGTTTTATTCCATTGATGTATGTCTATCCTAATGTGGCTACCACACTGTCTTGATTCCTGTGACTTTTTAGTAAGTCTTGAAATAGTGTCTATCTTTCAAACTTTGTTCTTTTTCAAGGTTGCCTCTTTCATTTTCATGTGAATTTCAGGATCATATTGTAAACTTCTCCCCCCAAAAATAGCCAGCTGGTATTTTGTTAGGAATTCTATTGAAACTGTAAGTTAATTTGGGGAGTATTGCTGGCTTAAGAATATTAAATCTTCCAGTCCATGAACTGGGGTGTCTTTTATGTACTATGTCATCTTTAATTTCTTTCAATGTTTTTTTATTGTTTTCTGAGCCATAAATTGCACACTTTTTCTTTTTTTTTACGAATTCTATACTTTTGTTAAATCTGTTCGTGAACATGTATTCTTTTGGTTGCTATTCTAAATATGCTTTCTTAATTTTATTTTCAGATTGTTTACGGCTAATGCTAACATAGTTTTAATTTGCATTTATTTTATTATAAATGCAGTGTCTTACATTTAAGGGCCATTTGTGTATCTTTCTCTTGATTGTTTGTGATTTTGCCCGTTTTTGTACCAAGTTCTCAGGGTTTCTTTTTTTCTTCTTGTTAGACATATATTTATTTTTGATCTCTTTTTGCCCCTAGTAAACACAGTTAAAGCTCTAATTTCCTCTCAATTTCATTTTGTCACATCACTTTCAATATTATTGCATCTCTTCTTGTTATAGTTTGAATTGTCCAAGTTCTAAGCTCTGAGACTGAGGTTTCCAGCAAGGGTGTTATTGGGTAGTGCTCTTTTTGGAACCACACCTGCAAGGATCAGAGCGAAGTAGTATTAGGCAGTTGAACTGCTCTACAGTTGTAACAAAGGCCTCATTTAGTTTTAGGACAACTTAAAAGCTGGGAGGACTTTGGAGAGATAAACCCTAAACTGAATCATTGAGGTTGTTCTTTTTACCCTATCTCTGTCAGTCATTGGAAGAGAGCTGTGCGCAGTGAGGTTTTGTAATCTTAGAGGAGGGACTTGGCTGAGTACCGTAAATCGGTGACACTCTCAGCACCTGAGGTGATGAATATTTCTAGTGTGAAGGGACGGGTTAGACCCCCAAAGTCCACTGCATCTGTATAATGTTATAATAATGGTTTTGTTATATACTGTGGTATAATGCTAAATATTTTATGAAAAATTCAGCACACTTTGGACTATAAGTTATACATAATTTTTCTAAGGAAATCCCCAGTATTCTGGTTTCTAAGACAGGTACAAGTCCTCTTAAAGAATGTTATCCTTAGGGATTAGAAGCAATTTTTTCTTCAAGTTTTGATAGTTACTTAAATGGGTACTGGATTTTCAGTGGTTTGGATAATGTGGCGTAATAAAAGAAAGTTATTCTAGTCCTTGTTCTATCACTTCTGCTTTATTTTTCTGTTAAGTTTTCTGTAAAATGGGACCTACAGAATTGACTTTGAAACTTGAGTGAGGCCATAAGAGAAAGTCCTGATGCATAGCAGACAATTGGTAAAGTGGTGCTGAATACGTAGACATTTAATTGAGCACACTTAAAACTGCATGAAGGGAAAGATCAGGTTTTATACATTTTGTTCATCATACCAGGCTTACTGAAGTGAACTCCTTAGAAATATTACATGAGAGACATGATGTTCTTTTTACCTTTTTGCCTTAGTTTTCACTTTCTTCTAAAATGTATTATGATTTCTTACAGTATTGAGTATGTTTTTTAATATTTAAGGAAAATATTTTTCTTGTCCAATAAAACTTCTAAATAGAAACCAAATTCTTCAAATTAGCAGACATATCTCTTGTGACCTCCCCTAGATTGCCTTGGCATTATCTACCTCCCAGACCAGTCTGTTGCAAGGTATTGACTCATTTTTAAAATAAGTTTCGGGTTGTTTAAATTTATTTAGTTATTTATTTTTGGATGCACTGGGTCTTCATTGATCCATATAAGGGCTACTCTCCAGTTCGCGCATTTTTTCTAAACATAAGTTGTGGCTTGGGCTGGTTGAATTTCCTTGTCAGTCATTGGAAGAGAGCTGTGCGCAGTGAGGTTTTGTAATCTTAGAGGAGGGACTTGGCTGAGTACCGTAAATCGGTGACACTCTCAGCACCTGAGGTGATGAATATTTCTAGTGTGAAGGGACGGGTTAGACCCCCAAAGTCCACTGCATCTGTATAATGTTATAATAATGGTTTTGTTATATACTGTGGTATAATGCTAAATATTTTATGAAAAATTCAGCACACTTTGGACTATAAGTTATACATAATTTTTCTAAGGAAATCCCCAGTATTCTGGTTTCTAAGACAGGTACAAGTCCTCTTAAAGAATGTTATCCTTAGGGATTAGAAGCAATTTTTTCTTCAAGTTTTGATAGTTACTTAAATGGGTACTGGATTTTCAGTGGTTTGGATAATGTGGCGTAATAAAAGAAAGTTATTCTAGTCCTTGTTCTATCACTTCTGCTTTATTTTTCTGTTAAGTTTTCTGTAAAATGGGACCTACAGAATTGACTTTGAAACTTGAGTGAGGCCATAAGAGAAAGTCCTGATGCATAGCAGACAATTGGTAAAGTGGTGCTGAATACGTAGACATTTAATTGAGCACACTTAAAACTGCATGAAGGGAAAGATCAGGTTTTATACATTTTGTTCATCATACCAGGCTTACTGAAGTGAACTCCTTAGAAATATTACATGAGAGACATGATGTTCTTTTTACCTTTTTGCCTTAGTTTTCACTTTCTTCTAAAATGTATTATGATTTCTTACAGTATTGAGTATGTTTTTTAATATTTAAGGAAAATATTTTTCTTGTCCAATAAAACTTCTAAATAGAAACCAAATTCTTCAAATTAGCAGACATATCTCTTGTGACCTCCCCTAGATTGCCTTGGCATTATCTACCTCCCAGACCAGTCTGTTGCAAGGTATTGACTCATTTTTAAAATAAGTTTCGGGTTGTTTAAATTTATTTAGTTATTTATTTTTGGATGCACTGGGTCTTCATTGATCCATATAAGGGCTACTCTCCAGTTCGGGTACGCTGACTTCTCTTGTTGTGGAGCAGGGGCTCTAGGCAGACAGGCTCAGTAGTTGTGGCTTGTGGGCTTGGTTGTCCTGTGGCATGTGGAATATTCCCAGAGTAGGGATCAAATCCATGTCCCCTGCATTGGCAGGTGACTTCTTAACCCCACTACCACCAGGGAAGTCCCAGGATTGATTTTTCACCTGCCTTGGGGATGCTGGGTCCATTTCCTTGACTTCTGCCTTGCAGTTGGGCCAACCAGCCACTTGCCCAGAAATTCCCCTATCCCTTTTGTGCCCTGAACTAGGATCTGCATTCCTGATGGGCTGACAGAGGGGCTGGATAAAGTAACTTGGAAATCTAGAACAGTTAAATCTTTCTGGGTGAACCATAGCAATGGGGAATAGGAGTGAGGAGGAAACCAGGTAGATGCCTTCTTTAACCCTCCCGTGGAGTCCTCTGTCACATAGCCCCTCTCTCCTTGTAGACGATCTAGTGAATTCCAGGTTGTCAAACAGCATCTTTCAAACAAACTGTTGTGTCGTCCTGTTCTTTGTGAAATAGGTATGCGCACTGTTCATTGTTTCACATCCCCACTTGCCTCTTTTCCTCACCTATGCTGACCTTTTCCCTACTTCTGAAGTAGTGTACTGACATCCACATCCTAGCCTCAGTCTCAGGATTTTTTGTTTTCGTAGGGTTTTTGTTGGTTTGTTTTGTTGAGAATCTGCTCTAAGGCACTGTGTACCTAAGGACCCAGCAGGCTGTTCCAATATAGGAAGAAATCTGCTTTCTTAAGATATGGTGAGGCTATTATACTTGAAGAATTTTAAAGAATAATATTGGCTATGCATGATTTTTTTTCACATGCCGACTTTGGAACCTAATTTGTTCATAAATAGTAAGTCCATTATAAACCTTTTACTTTTCACTTTTTATTATATTGGGAGGGGCCTTTGGGCTCGGGCTTTGGGTCAGGATCTTTTTAAATACAAACCCCTGTTCCTTGGCAAGACCAGTCTGTTGCAAGGTATTGACTCATTTTTAAAATAAGTTTCGGGTTGTTTAAATTTATTTAGTTATTTATTTTTGGATGCACTGGGTCTTCATTGATCCATATAAGGGCTACTCTCCAGTTCGGGTACGCTGACTTCTCTTGTTGTGGAGCAGGGGCTCTAGGCAGACAGGCTCAGTAGTTGTGGCTTGTGGGCTTGGTTGTCCTGTGGCATGTGGAATATTCCCAGAGTAGGGATCAAATCCATGTCCCCTGCATTGGCAGGTGACTTCTTAACCCCACTACCACCAGGGAAGTCCCAGGATTGATTTTTCACCTGCCTTGGGGATGCTGGGTCCATTTCCTTGACTTCTGCCTTGCAGTTGGGCCAACCAGCCACTTGCCCAGAAATTCCCCTATCCCTTTTGTGCCCTGAACTAGGATCTGCATTCCTGATGGGCTGACAGAGGGGCTGGATAAAGTAACTTGGAAATCTAGAACAGTTAAATCTTTCTGGGTGAACCATAGCAATGGGGAATAGGAGTGAGGAGGAAACCAGGTAGATGCCTTCTTTAACCCTCCCGTGGAGTCCTCTGTCACATAGCCCCTCTCTCCTTGTAGACGATCTAGTGAATTCCAGGTTGTCAAACAGCATCTTTCAAACAAACTGTTGTGTCGTCCTGTTCTTTGTGAAATAGGTATGCGCACTGTTCATTGTTTCACATCCCCACTTGCCTCTTTTCCTCACCTATGCTGACCTTTTCCCTACTTCTGAAGTAGTGTACTGACATCCACATCCTAGCCTCAGTCTCAGGATTTTTTGTTTTCGTAGGGTTTTTGTTGGTTTGTTTTTGTTGAGAATCTGCTCTAAGGCACTGTGTACCTAAGGACCCAGCAGGCTGTTCCAATATAGGAAGAAATCTGCTTTCTTAAGATATGGTGAGGCTATTATACTTGAAGAATTTTAAAGAATAATATTGGCTATGCATGATTTTTTTTCACATGCCGACTTTGGAACCTAATTTGTTCATAAATAGTAAGTCCATTATAAACCTTTTACTTTTTCACTATTATTATATGAGTCCTTTGAGTTTGAGGGGCTTCACTGGTGGCTCAGATGGTAAAGAATCTGCCTGCAGTGCAGAAGACTCGGGCTTGATCCCTGGGTCAGGAAGATCCTCTGGAGAATGGAATGGCAACCCACTCCAGTGTTCTTGCCTGGAGAATCCCACAGACAGAGGGGCTTGGTGGGCTACAGTTCACGGGGTCACAAAGAGTTGGACACGACTGAGCACACTTACTGCTTTCACTTTTGAGTTTGAGGTTTCCTTTCAGCAAAAGTATTCAAAACTGAAAATGATATTAGAAAAATCTAAATATTTATATTATTAGAGTTAATTCTAAGATCTATTTGTTAAATAGACTTTGATGAAGAGAGCAAATACCCTCTAATGATTCTTTCACTGAGATTTCAGGGGGTGGTTAATACTCTTCACATTCTTCATTAAACTCATTATGGAGACACTTGGCATTAAATTAGTTGTGTACATTCACTTTCCTTTAATATCAATAATGTCAAAATTAAATATCTAATAATTAAACAAACCTGCTAATTTTTACCGATGAGTAAGCCATTTTGATCAAATTCTACTTCATCTCTTTGCTTCCTTTGCCTTCTCTTTATAGATCTGTAAATTAATCTTGTCCTTTGAAACAAATGTTTCAATGTTTGTTTGTTTTTTTTTTTTAAATTTTATTTATTTATCTTTTGTGGGGGTGAGGTGGGGAGGGAGGGGGATGGGCGGGCCACTTCCATTGGTCTTCCATTTCTCCATTTTCGTCTGTCTCTGTTCTTTGGCTCCTGTGGGCCTCCCATCACGGTGGCCTGTGTTGTCGCAGAGTGTCAGCTCTGGGCGCACGCGTGCCAGAGCTCTGGCTCGGTAATTGGGCACATCGGTCCAGCCGCTCCGCGGCACGTGGGATCTTCCCAGGCCAGGGATCGAACCGGCGCCCCTTGCACTGCAAGGCGGTGTCCTTACCCACTGGACCACCAGGGGAAGCCCCAAATGTTTCAATGTTAACAAGGTAATCAATGATATAGGTATTTCTGAAGCTTAAAGAGATAAATCAGTCTTAGATTTTGAATGATAAGGTCTTCCAAATGTGCTTCTGAGATGTGTTTTTACTTAGAGATAGCATTAATATGGTCTTCAGGTGATTGACCTCTTTCAAATCTTTCAGAAAAATAACATAGTAAGTTAATAGTATGAAGCCACTAACTCTTAACCTATGGCTGCATGATGTGTGTGTGTGTGTGTGTGATTAGGTATTTGGACTATATCAGTTAGTATTAGGGGAGATCAGCTAAATTTGTAGGCATAAACAGGACATATTACCAGATAAGCCTAGAATATTGCTGTTATCCTATCTGCTACTGCCACTAACCAGCTTTGTTTGGTTTGTAGCCCAAATGTTACTTTTGGGAAATTGGTAATTTGGATTGAAAAATGTAGTTATCTTTAAGAAAATTAAGCCTAAGCCCTAGTCTCATAGATTCATATACTTATAGCCTGTTAGTCTGTTTATAAAATGCAGGCCATTCATATAATAATTAGAATGATTGTATATATTATCATCATCATCTATAAACATGTTTTTTACAAGTAAAGAATAAATTATTAGAAAATTTGGTCTTCCTCTGATGAAAGTTGAACCTGCCTCTTTGTTGGTTATTTCATAGCCTGTACTTCAGTATTATCAATCCCCTGTCTTTTCTAGTGGTGAAATTGACTTTCCAGTTGACTGTTTTTCCAAAATAGGGATGCTTATTTTTTATTACAAAGATAATGTATATAATTAAAAACTTCTTTCATACCAAAAAGATGCAAATATAAGGATGAAAATGAAAATCATCCATAATTCTGCACCCAAATTTAGGCATTATTCATACTTTGATTTATATGCTTCCATATTCTTTTCTCTGAATGCTCACATATGTATTTGTATTTGATTAAAGATGGGGTAGTAAAATATTACTACTTTGTAACCTTTATTTAAAGACTTAATGTCATCTGTGATAGCATTTTTCCATGCTTATAATTTTGCCTCATCACTTCTAAGGACCACATAGTGTTCTGATATTTTTGATCAATATGGTTTGCTTAAACTATCCCCATAAATGGCATTTCAGAATTCTTTTCTCAGCAATAATTGCAATAGGTAACATTTATTTAGTGCTTACTAAGTTCCTGGCAGTGTTCTAGGTGCTTTTTTGAGTTTGCCTGTTTTATTATTAAAACCCTGTGAGGCGAATACTATTATTGTCTCTGCTCAGGAAGAAACCAAAGCACAGAAAGTTTAACTTGTCAAGGTCACATGGGTAGGAAGAGGTTTGCATCAGAAGTCTAAATCCAGACAGTCTGGCTCCTCGGCTCCAAGCTCTTAATCACCATTCAGTAACTCTTTCCCCTATAAACAGCATTGCAGAGACTATTCTTGAACATACATGTTTCACACTTTACAAATTATTTTCTTTGGATGTACTTTCAGAAACAGACTTGACTAGTCAAAGAATATTTGTATCATCAAATTTCTTCTCCATTGAGAGGTTGTACCAGTTCATGCTGGAGCAGCCACCTCTGAATGTGTTCCTTTCCCCACACCTTCTCCATTACTAATGTTATTATTCTTTTTCATATTTGCCATATAACAAGTGAATATTATTTCCTGTAAAGAATTTTACTTATTTGATTATTGTGAGGTTTAACCTATTTAAGCTTGTTACCCCATACAGTTTTTCTTCAAAAAAATTGCCTTTTCTCAGTTTTTTTAAGTTAGTGGAGTTTTTCTTTTAGGTAATTGATTTATAAGAGTTCCTTTTGTAGTGCAACTATTAATGTATTGTTTTATATTGGAAATACAGCTTATAATTCACATTTGAACCTCACAGTTCTCCTGTCATAAAGAAGTTCATAATTTTTATTAATCCTATATCTCAGTTTGTGTTTGGGTTTGGTGTTATCCATAAAAGACCTTCCACATCAAACTTATAAGAATATTTACTTATATTGTCTCAATACTTTTGCAGGATCATATTTTCATAATCAAATCTTATATGTATATAGACATTAGAAATGGTATGGCATAGGAATCTAAAAGTTATTAAATATTTCTCTTTATTTTATAAATTTTGAGATAGATACTGAATTCTCATGACATTGACTTTTAATAATTAAAAGAATGAGTTATATAAACATTATGATTTTAAAAGTGGTGTTCTGGGTTTCCCTGGTGGTCCAGTGGATAAGGATAGCACCTTGCAATGCAAGGGGCGCCGGTTTGATCCCTGGCCTGAGAAGATCCCATGTGCCATGGAACGGCTAGACCAACATGTCCAGCTACCAAGCTGGAGCTCTGGGGTGCATGTACTCAGATTGAGTTTGCCTGTTTTATTATTAAAACCCTGTGAGGCGAATACTATTATTGTCTCTGCTCAGGAAGAAACCAAAGCACAGAAAGTTTAACTTGTCAAGGTCACATGGGTAGGAAGAGGTTTGCATCAGAAGTCTAAATCCAGACAGTCTGGCTCCTCGGCTCCAAGCTCTTAATCACCATTCAGTAACTCTTTCCCCTATAAACAGCATTGCAGAGACTATTCTTGAACATACATGTTTCACACTTTACAAATTATTTTCTTTGGATGTACTTTCAGAAACAGACTTGACTAGTCAAAGAATATTTGTATCATCAAATTTCTTCTCCATTGAGAGGTTGTACCAGTTCATGCTGGAGCAGCCACCTCTGAATGTGTTCCTTTCCCCACACCTTCTCCATTACTAATGTTATTATTCTTTTTCATATTTGCCATATAACAAGTGAATATTATTTCCTGTAAAGAATTTTACTTATTTGATTATTGTGAGGTTTAACCTATTTAAGCTTGTTACCCCATACAGTTTTTCTTCAAAAAAATTGCCTTTTTCTCAGTTTTTTTAAGTTAGTGGAGTTTTTCTTTTAGGTAATTGATTTATAAGAGTTCCTTTTGTAGTGCAACTATTAATGTATTGTTTTATATTGGAAATACAGCTTATAATTCACATTTGAACCTCACAGTTCTCCTGTCATAAAGAAGTTCATAATTTTTATTAATCCTATATCTCAGTTTGTGTTTGGGTTTGGTGTTATCCATAAAAGACCTTCCACATCAAACTTATAAGAATATTTACTTATATTGTCTCAATACTTTTGCAGGATCATATTTTCATAATCAAATCTTATATGTATATAGACATTAGAAATGGTATGGCATAGGAATCTAAAAGTTATTAAATATTTCTCTTTATTTTATAAATTTTGAGATAGATACTGAATTCTCATGACATTGACTTTTAATAATTAAAAGAATGAGTTATATAAACATTATGATTTTAAAAGTGGTGTTCTGGGTTTCCCTGGTGGTCCAGTGGATAAGGATAGCACCTTGCAATGCAAGGGGCGCCGGTTTGATCCCTGGCCTGAGAAGATCCCATGTGCCATGGAACGGCTAGACCAACATGTCCAGCTACCAAGCTGGAGCTCTGGGGTGCATGTACTCAGAGTTCTCAGTGCTCTGCAATGAGAGAGGCCACTGCTGTGGGAGGCCCACACAGGCCAAGAGCGAAGGTGGATTAAAATAGATAAATGAAAGGCCACTAGAAGTGGTCAAAAAAAAAAAAAAAGTGGTATTCTTCCACTTAAATTTTTGTTTTCAGGATTTTCCTGGATAATTATGTGCATGTATTCTCCCCAAACATCAAAAAGTCTTTCTTGATTGAAAAATTCCCATTGAGTTTCAAGTCTAATCAGGTATAGTTGAGATATTTAATGCTAAGCCATTCATTTAGTAAAGGAACGTATCTCCCCATTTAGTCCAATTTTTGACTACATATTTTCCCACTCAAATTGTAGACATTTGGAAAAAAATATGCAAAGTTGTCAAGTGTACAGTGAAAAATCATCCAGTAATACCAGGTAATACCAGAAATGCTAACTTTAAATGTTTTACCTATTTTTCATACCTCTAAAAGGAAATTCAGTTTATTAATGCAATGGCTGCTGTCTGTAAGATTTCAAAAATTTGTACCATATGTGTTGTTTGAACACAATCTTAAAAATAGCTGTGACCTTTTAAACTTTTGTCATCATCATTCAGTAAGACAAGTGACAGATTTAGGCACACATGCAAAAATATCTAAATATATACATTGAGGCATGTTTCCTAGCTATTGACAAAGTCCAGTGACAAATTTATATTTTCAGTAGTACATGTGGGCGTATATGTACACTTATGTAATAATCTACAGAATTATCTTACACCCCCATATCTGCCTTCTTCATATGCAGTTTCTTTTTTTCCCTCTAGTCATGGAACAGAATTCTGTGCCCCGATCTGTTGTTAACTAGCTTTGTAACTTGAAACAAGTCATTTAATTTTTTTAACTTTCTATTTGCTATTACATGACACATGAACTACTTTTCAGCGTTATGATTTTGTTTTGACTTTAGTTTTCTAGAATTTTTATATATTTGGCAAATTTATTAATTTACCAAATACTTTGTAGTACATACTATGCACCAGCAGACAGTGTGCCAGCTTTTGGCCAAACAACATGGTTCAGACCCTCAGGGAGCTTATAGTCTCTGGCGAAACAGGGAGATTCCTTAAATAATTACTGAATTACAGTTGTGATAAGTATTCCAGTAGGGTTGGTAATAGAGATGCCAACCATGTGAATATATAAGTGTATGTGCCAGGGCAGTGGCTTGTGACTCATTCAGATTTAGCTGACTTACAGTTCTGTCTCCTTTTTAGTGTACTCAACATCTCCCACATTCTCTTCATTTCCTCTTTGACTGATTTTGATAACTCCTTAACTGGTTTTCCTTTTCTCTTTCAGACACTGCAGTCCAAATCCAAACTGTTGCTAAATTACCTGCTTAAGATATAAATCAGATCATCTCTTTTATTTCCAAGATTTTCATTCAGGATATTTTTTTTCTTCACCATGACATTCAATGCCTTTAAATGATTTGGTCCGTCATGTCTTGTGCAGCCTCACTTTTGCTACTTCCCAGAAATTATCCATCCATTAGGGATCAAAAGCCAAGCAACTGTAATTAGATCAGAGGAAAATTTGACTGAGCTGGAGTTTGGAAGTTATTCATTGTCTTATTGAAAACAAAATTGATGGATTCTTAAAGAACAGTGGCATCCTGGAAAATGGCTATACTAAGTGATGAGAAAGAAATATTTGGGAGGTCAGAGGAATATGATAGTATAGTGTCACCAGAGCCAAAGAAAATGGAATTTGGAGGAAGAATGAATTATTGAGAGGGATCAAGGAGAAAGAGAACTGAGAAAAGTATCCTAGATTTGCAGATACAGAGATCATTTGAATCATTCATTTCAGACACATAATGACACTTTTTACTGTTTCCAGAAGAATAATCTTCTGAATAACGCTACTAAGAAAATATTATGAGAAGTATAATGTTACATAGGGAAAAAATATGTCTACCCCTGGAATGAGGGGATAATCCTGTTTATAGAATAAGTAGTCATTTTAAAATATATTAATATAAATTATAACTGAATTTTTAACTTGGAAGTTCTCAACTTTTTACCATCACACACAGTCTTTATTAGATTTGTCATGTTTCCTCTGAAGTTTCTCTTAGATAACAAAAGGGGGTACATGCGGTGGTTTGTTCTCAGAGTAGAATATAAATGATGGAGGACTTTAAAGAGCCTGTGATTGGGTAACATGTTTGCTATATCAACAGTTGACTGCAGTATTTTTGTATCAGATTGAGGTCAGATAGAATGTCACATTACTTTGTTTTTTAAGCATCTAACTGTTAACAGTTGAAAAAAACAGACCTAATCCCATCTGTTATTAAAGACGGACTGGCCACATGGTATCTCGTCCTCCTTGATGTAATTAATGAGCAAAAATATGTCCACCAATGAGCCTGGAGAATTACCTTAATGTGGTAAATCAAGATGTAGTAAAACATGGTTCAAGTTTTAAGTAATTTGGTATAGAAAGACAGTATAAGGTGGGAGGGAGGTTAAAGAGAGAGGTGACATATGTATACCTATGGTCAATTTACATTGATGTCTGGCAGAAACCATCACAATATTGTAAAGTAGTTATCCTCTAATTAAAACAAAAATTGTACAAAAAGAAAGACAACATAGCCAGATGTCTTGGCTTAAAGTTAGCTTCATTACCTTCTAAAAATATCCTCTTGGACAAATTATTTAACCTCTCATTTCTTCTGTTACAAACTAGAAATAAGAGTACTAGCTGTCTGATTTTGTGGTTAACATATATGAATACATACACATATAAATGTATATATAGCTGTGTTTCATATATATATACACACACATACAGATATGTGTGTGTATAAAATGCATATAAAATTTAAAACAGCTCCTGGAACCTATTGATATTATGTATGATTACAGTTTAGTGATTTTCTAGAAAAGCAGATACTCTTTAGTTTGTAAATTTCCTCATGATGGGACTTCAAGTCTGCAGAGCATTGCAGCAGCAAATTTGTCCTTAAAGTTGGGAAGCAGGGGGAGTGTTTATTTTGGAAGAAAGAGAGAGGTCCAGGGATATGTAAAAGGTCAGGCACTATTGTTTCCTAAGTATTGTAAGATACTCATTTCTTTTATAAGCCAGTGTAATTTCCTTGTGCATGGATTAATCTAGGAGATTACTCTTGCTTGTAGATGTACTTTTAAATATAAATGGCAAATATTGCTTACATTTATTTCAATATATTGCTTTTCTAGACATTTTTTGTTTTCAGAGAATTTCCAAGGTCTTTGTAACTATTTTTTAACAGTACCACCTCAAACATGTTAAAATGCACCCACAGCACATACCGTTATACTTTATTTTTAAACTTTATTTCTATTGAACTATAATTGAATGATTAATACAATACTGTTTTGTTGTGTTTTCTTTTGGATTTGGAATCCTAAGATCTCAAACATTTTCATTGTTTCATGAAAATTCATCATCCAGCTGTAGGCTGTCTGTCTTTATCCATTTACTGGAAAGAATGGCCCTATTTCAAATTTTGTAAAACTCAAGGTGGCTCAGTTAAATAGTAGTTCATCTTCAGCTCTGCCCTGACTTCACCCTTCTTTATACTGTCTGATAAGGTGGATACCTGTTCTAGTTCTGTCCATATAAAAACAGGTTTGACCGAAGAAATTAAAAGTAGCAATAGCGCTTTTCTTACTAGGAGAGCTCATGTGTGCCCTGAGACAGGAGCGGAATTAGTTACAGGAATATACTGGCACTCTTGAATATGCAAAGCCTGGTCTACCAGATTGAGCTTGAGTTTTACTTAGAGTACCCTACCATCTGGATGTCTGGACAACAGGGACATTGGGTGCACTGGGAGTTTAACGATGCACATTTTTTTTTGACGTCAAAACTTCTTGTTAAGTAAAGAGCTGAACTTCTCACCTAGAAGTATAGTGGCCATTTATATGGCCAGAATTTTAAAAAATAGTAAGATTATGAGTTAGAGTATATAATTTTGATTATTTTAAAGAAATTTTTAAACAAATATTCACCATTAATTCTCTTTTAAAATTTCTTTACTGGAGTTAGGATTTTCTAGAAAAGCAGATACTCTTTAGTTTGTAAATTTCCTCATGATGGGACTTCAAGTCTGCAGAGCATTGCAGCAGCAAATTTGTCCTTAAAGTTGGGAAGCAGGGGGAGTGTTTATTTTGGAAGAAAGAGAGAGGTCCAGGGATATGTAAAAGGTCAGGCACTATTGTTTCCTAAGTATTGTAAGATACTCATTTCTTTTATAAGCCAGTGTAATTTCCTTGTGCATGGATTAATCTAGGAGATTACTCTTGCTTGTAGATGTACTTTTAAATATAAATGGCAAATATTGCTTACATTTATTTCAATATATTGCTTTTCTAGACATTTTTTGTTTTCAGAGAATTTCCAAGGTCTTTGTAACTATTTTTTAACAGTACCACCTCAAACATGTTAAAATGCACCCACAGCACATACCGTTATACTTTATTTTTAAACTTTATTTCTATTGAACTATAATTGAATGATTAATACAATACTGTTTTGTTGTGTTTTCTTTTTGGATTTGGAATCCTAAGATCTCAAACATTTTCATTGTTTCATGAAAATTCATCATCCAGCTGTAGGCTGTCTGTCTTTATCCATTTACTGGAAAGAATGGCCCTATTTCAAATTTTGTAAAACTCAAGGTGGCTCAGTTAAATAGTAGTTCATCTTCAGCTCTGCCCTGACTTCACCCTTCTTTATACTGTCTGATAAGGTGGATACCTGTTCTAGTTCTGTCCATATAAAAACAGGTTTGACCGAAGAAATTAAAAGTAGCAATAGCGCTTTTCTTACTAGGAGAGCTCATGTGTGCCCTGAGACAGGAGCGGAATTAGTTACAGGAATATACTGGCACTCTTGAATATGCAAAGCCTGGTCTACCAGATTGAGCTTGAGTTTTACTTAGAGTACCCTACCATCTGGATGTCTGGACAACAGGGACATTGGGTGCACTGGGAGTTTAACGATGCACATTTTTTTTTGACGTCAAAACTTCTTGTTAAGTAAAGAGCTGAACTTCTCACCTAGAAGTATAGTGGCCATTTATATGGCCAGAATTTTAAAAAATAGTAAGATTATGAGTTAGAGTATATAATTTTGATTATTTTAAAGAAATTTTTAAACAAATATTCACCATTAATTCTCTTTTTAAAATTTCTACTGGAGTATAATAGACAGTGATGTATTAGTTTCTGCTGTATAGGAAAGTGAATGTGTTATGCATATACATATATCCACTGTTTTATTTCTATTCCCATATGGGTCATTACAGAGTATTGAATACAGTTTCCTGTCCTAGATAATAGACTCATATTAGTTACCTTTTTATATATAGTAATGTGTGTGTATGTGTATATATATGTCTATCCCAGACTCCCAATTTGTCCCTCCCAAACCTTTTCCTCTTTTGATAACTGTAAGTTTGTTTCTGCATCTGTGACTCTATTTCTGTTTTGTAAATAGGTTTATTTGTACTTTTTAAAAAACAGATTCCACATATAGGCAGTATCACATGATATTTATCTTTCTGTGTCCAACTTGCTTCAGTCAGTATAACATACATGCATGTTGCCACAAATGGCACTATTTCATTCCTTTTTTATGGATGAGTAATATTTCACTGTATATGTGTACCAAATTTTTTTCTATCCATTCCTCCGTTGATGAAAATTTAGACTGTTCCCATGTCCTGGCTACTATAAATAGTGCTGAGATGAACATTGGTGCATGTGTATCTTTTCAACTTATGATTTTCTCTGGATATATACCCTTGAGTAGGATTGTTAGATTATATGGTGATTCTATTTGTAGTTTTTTAAGGAATCTCCATACTGTCTTCCATAGTGGCTGTACCAACTTATATTCCCGCCAACAGTGTAGGAAAGTTCCCATTACTCCATACCCTCTCCAGCATTTATTGTATTAGATTTTTTGATGTTGGCCATATTGACTCATGTGAGGTGATAACTCACTGAAATTTTGATTTGAATTTCTCTAATACTGGTGAAATAGAGCATCTTTTCATGTGCTTTTTGGCCATCTGTGTAAGACTGGCATCGTGTCTTTATCAGCTCTTCCCAAATATAAAAGAGGATGTTGAAATATATTGTTTCAAAGGGACTTCATATCTCTAAAATTCTAGTAACTGTAACAGACTTTTCTTAATCTTCATTCATTCAGCAAATATTTATTGATTTATATTTTCATTCAGCAAATATTTATTGATTGCTATATTGACTTGATTCAGGTTCAAACTCTGCCATTACAATCCAAACTATAGGTCCTAGGACAATTTCCTTAACTTTTCTCTGTTTCCCTGTCTGTAAATAGGCTTTTTTTAGTGATTTATACACACACACACACACACGTGTATATATGTGCGTGTGTGTGTATGTATATACATATAGTATATTTATACATGCAATCTCAAAGAAAGGTAATGCAAAAGAATGTTCTAATTACTGTAGTTTTACTCATTTCACATGCAAGAAAGAGTATGCTCAAAATCCTTCAAGATAGGCTTCAGCAGTATGTGAACTGAGTACTTCCAGATATGGAAGCTGGATTTAGAAAAGCAGAGAAACCGGAGATCAAATTGGCAACATATGCTGGATCAGAGAAAAAGCAAGGGAATTCCAAAAAAGCATGTACTTCTACTTTGCTCGCAATACTAAAGCCTTTGACTGTGTGGATCACAACAATCTGTGGAATACTGTTAATGAGATAGGAATACCAAACCACATTACCTTCCTCCTGAACAACCTGTATTTGGGACAAGAAGCAACAGTTAGAACTAAACATGGAACAACGGACTGTTTCAAAATTGTGCATCAAGACTGTAAATTGTCACCCTACTTATTTATCTTCTGTGCAGAATACATCATAGAAAATGCTTGGCTGAATTAATCACAAGCTGGAGTCAAGATTGCCAGAAGAAATATCAACAAACTGACATATGTAGATGATACCACTTTAATGGCAGAAGGTGAAGGGGAGCTAACGAGCCTTTTGATGAAGGTGAAAGCAGAGAGGGAAAAAACTGGCTTAAAACTCAGCATTCAAAAAACAAAGATCATGGCATCTGATCCCATCACCTCATGGCAAATAGATGAGGAAAAAGTGGAAACAGTGTCAAATTTCGTTTTCTTGGGCTCCAAAATCAATGTGGTTGGTGACTGCAGCCACAAAATTAAGACACTCTTTGGAAGAAAAGCTATGATAAAAATAGACAGTGTATTAAAAAGCAGAGACATCACTTTTCTAATAAATATCTCTATAGTCAAAGCTGTGATTTTTCTAGTAGTCATGTATGAATATGAGAGTTGGACCATAATGAAGGCTGAGCACCAATGAATTGATGCTTTCTAATTATGGTGCTGGAGAAGGCTCTTGAGAGTCCCTTGGACTGCAAGAAAATCAAACCAGTCAATCCTAAAGGAAATCAACCCTGAATATTCATTGGAAGGACTGGCGCTGAAGCTGTAGCTCCAGTAATTTGGCCACCTGATGCAAAGAGCTGACTCACTGGAAAACGCCCTAATGCTAGGAGAGACAGAGGGCCAACAGAAGGGGGTGACAGAAGATGAGATGGTGGAATGGCATCATAGCATCAACAGTCATGAGTTTGAGCAAGCTCAGGGACACAGTGAAGGACAGGGAAGCTGGGCATGCTGCAGTTCACGGGGTTGCAGAATTGGACATGGCTTAGCGACTGAACAACAATAATATATATACATATACTTACGTGCACACACATATATACATGTGCACATATAGTTTGTACTTTTATTGAAGTATAGTGGATTACAATGTTCTGTTCATTTTTGCTGTATAGCAAAGTGATTCAGTTACAGATATCCATATATTCTTACCATTCTTTTCCATTATGGTTTATCATAGGATACTGAATATAATTCCCTGTCTTATATAGTAGGAGCTTCTGCTTTATCCATCCTATATATAATAGTTTGCATCTGCTAATCTCAAACTTCCAGTCCTCGCCTCCCCCACCCCTTCTCCCTTGGCATCCAGAAGTCTGTTCTCTCTGTCTGTAAGTCTTTCTTTTTTATAGGTACATTCATTTGTTTCATATTTTAGTTTCTACATATAATGGTAGCATATATTTTTATCCTTCTCTCTGACCTACTTCACTGAATACAGTAATCTCTAGGTCTGTCCATGTTACTGCAAATGGCATGATTTTGTTCTTTTTTTATGACTGAGTTATAGTCTATTATGTATGTGCACCACATATTCATTATCTATTTATCTGTCAGTGGACATTTATGTTGACTCCATGTCTTGACCATTGTGACTAGTGCTGCTGTGAATATTACAGTGCATGTATCTTTTCAAAGTATAGTTTTGTCTGCACAAGTGTTGTTGCTGGATCACGTAGCAACTCTATAAACATAGATTTAATGTTAATATTTACCTTACATGTAGATAGGTTTAAGTGAGTTAAGATATATACAGCACATGTACATAGCAAGGACTCAGGAAGATTTACCTTTTTTCTCTAGGTGAAGGAAACCCTAGTGCATAGTTTCAAAGATGATGATAAAGTTGGCATACACCAGAAATAGAGACTAGGTCTGTGTTTCTGGGAAACAGTAGGAGACGATGTGAAAGGAAGGTGGACCTAAGTGTGTGGAGCTTCCTCTACTAGAGTGAAGAGCTTAAACTGAGTTCTCAGCATGATGGAAAGTAGTTGGGAGGTTTTAAGCGAGGCAGTGACCTTGGTTGCAGTGGGGAGATGTGGGGTGGTCCCAGGGAGGGGAGATGGGGGTGTGGCCTAGGGGGACAGCAGTGGAGCCAGAGTGCCTGGCAGATTCGGATTTACTTTGAGCATTTGAAGCCATGTGGAGGAGACGCCTGAGGGAGAAGAGGGAGCCTGGATTGAGAAAATAAGGTCCAGGCCTAAATAGCGATCACTGGTCTGCCCCCTACCTTTCCTGTTCCATTGCTCTTTGTGCCTGGTGGTCATTTTTACTTATGCAGAAATCTAACCTGCCCCTTCACTTTGCCTCCCAGCTTTATATCAGCTCCTCTTTCTGCCATTCTCTATTTAGGCCCTATATCCCTCCTTCCTTAGCAATCCTCATGATAAAAATCAGTTATAATATTGTTCAGTCCTGAATCATAAGTTTTCCCTACCATCACCCTACTTCAGACTCATCGTCTTCTCTGAATGGTACAAAAACTTAGCAGTTTGTAGTTTCTGCCTTACGGCTCTTCCCTCTCTGACGCTTATCAATGTGAAGTAATGCATTGTGCTTATGTAGCAATCCTGATTTTGAGAGTGCTTCCCTGCTGTTATTTAGTTTGACTCTCATGAAAAACTTTACATCCTCTCTTCTGATGAGGAAACTGTGGCCATGAGGTGCTGTGGCTTGTCCAAATCATACAACTTGGAAGTGGCTGAATACTGATCTGGCCCAGGCCTTTATTCCCTATGCTGCTGCTTCTGTATTGCAATCATCTCTATCTTCTCCAACACCAGTATTAATACACTTAGAATGCAATCTTTATCTTTACACTTCTTCGCTCAAAACTTTATGTCGCCTAGAAAAATATTCAATTCTTATGGGCAAGACTTGCTCCAGTTAAGCTTGGCTTCTACTTGTATGGGTCCCTCTGTTCCTGCCTTGAACTCTCAGCTCAGTGTGAACTGTCCCGTTGTGTTCCCATTTACATATATTGTTTACACTTTTCTTCCAGTCAGGGGTACTCCTCTTTTCACATCCCTGCCTTCCACCTGAACCATCCTATGAGTTTACTGGGGAGCCAGGTTGTACCTCAGCAGCTCCAGAAGCCTCTCCTGGCCACTCCTACCCGCAACCTCTCCATCCTGTGCTAGCAATCAGGAGCTTAGAGTTAAGCCTGGGGTAAAAACCCTTCTTTGCTACTTCAAAACTGTGGCATCTGGATGAGTCATGTAACTTCTCTAATCTACCATTTCCTATATTCAACATAGAAGTTAGGGAAAATTATTGCAGAGACTTGTCATAAAGGTAAAATGTCATGAACTCATGTGGAAACGATGCGTCTATAAATGTTACTACTGTCACTAATAACGTAGCATTCAACTATATGACCTCCTGGGAACATCTTTTATATTGATAACATAATTTGATTTCCTCACAAGTATTTCTTGTCTGTGTAGTTAAAATGTATGCTTCTCTGATGGAGGAGGTTGGTTGTACTTCTTTGTGTGTGTCGTTCAGTTGTTTCCAACTCTTTGCAACCCCATGGACTGCAGCCTGCCAGGCTTCTTTATCCATGGAATTCTCGAGGCAGGATTACTGGGGAGGGAGTAGCCATTCCCTTCTGTAGGGGATCTTCCTCTCCCAGAAATCAAACCTGGATCTCCTGCATTGCAGTCAGATTCCTTACCATGTGAGCCATATGTAACCCTAGAGCCTTTAACAGACTTTTGTTGAATAAATATAGTCATGTGAAGATGCAGAGGTGAAATAAATGCTACTTGATTCTTTGAAAAAATTAAGACAAATATTTCACTCTGACATTCTGGAATTTAAATACTCTTTGTGTTGGATAAGGTGAAAAGGGCAAGAACATGAAAAGAAAATGGGAAAAGGTGAGGACCGAATGAAAACCTCTAAATACCTTTGGAAATTAGGTTAGTGACTCAACTCCTATTAAGAAAGAGCAGTGTATATCTTCTCATGCATTTCGGTCAGAAAAAAGAAAGGGAACAAATATCAAGTATTCTATACTCAAAATGTTTCATTGTGGAATAAGTAATTATTGTATCCTCACTTGATCACTTCATCACAGCTTGATTCCAGGTCAGGGCCAAGAGAAAATTTGAAAGTTGGTTTTTTTTGTTTTTTTTTTTAATTAAATTTGCAGCTTCCTTGTAGCCCAGTGGGTAAAGAGTCTGCCTTGAAGTGCAGGGTATGCCGGTTCGATCCCTGGCCTGGGAGAATTCCATGTGCCGTGGAGTGGCTGGACCAGTGTGTCCAATTATGAGCCAGCATTCTGGAGTACATGCACCCAGAGCTGGTGCTCTGCTATGAGGGAGGCCGCTACAATGGGAGGCCCACACAGGTCAGATAACAAAGAAGGATGAAAACAAATAAATGAAAGACCAATAAAAGTGGCTAAAATTAAAAAAAAAAAAAAATACTAAAAAAATCAAATTTGCCTTGGTTCTGATCCTAGTGTTTGTTTACTTGATGTGTTCAGAAAGGTGTTTGCCCCTCATTTCCCAATTGCTTAGAACAGAAGTGGTGTGAAGTGGAAACTTTAGAAAGGTGTGCCCTGCATGTGTGTTGTATCAGGTAATGCAGATAATTCTTATTATCCACCCTACCTACTTGGCCATTGGACCCAGACAGCCTCCCACCTTGAGTCAACAAACCTTTAGTCAGTAAGCATAGGCATAATGGCAGGTCTTCTGTGGAAAGGAATAAACAGGAAAAATAAGTATGCAGTGGACTTAATTGTGGAGAACGAACGTCTCCTCCAGTCACTCAGCCAGTCCCCTTCATGGAGCGACCTAAAAGTCCTCATAACAACTGCGAATCAATTGATTTTTACTGTCGCCAAAAGAATTTTCCTGCCCTCTGCCCCCATTACCCACCTCTTGCCCATAGTGGAACTGACAGCTGATTGGAGTTTGGTTTGCTTCTTCTAAAATTATGTTGGATAAGGTGAAAAGGGCAAGAACATGAAAAGAAAATGGGAAAAGGTGAGGACCGAATGAAAACCTCTAAATACCTTTGGAAATTAGGTTAGTGACTCAACTCCTATTAAGAAAGAGCAGTGTATATCTTCTCATGCATTTCGGTCAGAAAAAAGAAAGGGAACAAATATCAAGTATTCTATACTCAAAATGTTTCATTGTGGAATAAGTAATTATTGTATCCTCACTTGATCACTTCATCACAGCTTGATTCCAGGTCAGGGCCAAGAGAAAATTTGAAAGTTGGTTTTTTTTGTTTTTTTTTTTTTAATTAAATTTGCAGCTTCCCTTGTAGCCCAGTGGGTAAAGAGTCTGCCTTGAAGTGCAGGGTATGCCGGTTCGATCCCTGGCCTGGGAGAATTCCATGTGCCGTGGAGTGGCTGGACCAGTGTGTCCAATTATGAGCCAGCATTCTGGAGTACATGCACCCAGAGCTGGTGCTCTGCTATGAGGGAGGCCGCTACAATGGGAGGCCCACACAGGTCAGATAACAAAGAAGGATGAAAACAAATAAATGAAAGACCAATAAAAGTGGCTAAAATTAAAAAAAAAAAAAAATACTAAAAAAATCAAATTTGCCTTGGTTCTGATCCTAGTGTTTGTTTACTTGATGTGTTCAGAAAGGTGTTTGCCCCTCATTTCCCAATTGCTTAGAACAGAAGTGGTGTGAAGTGGAAACTTTAGAAAGGTGTGCCCTGCATGTGTGTTGTATCAGGTAATGCAGATAATTCTTATTATCCACCCTACCTACTTGGCCATTGGACCCAGACAGCCTCCCACCTTGAGTCAACAAACCTTTAGTCAGTAAGCATAGGCATAATGGCAGGTCTTCTGTGGAAAGGAATAAACAGGAAAAATAAGTATGCAGTGGACTTAATTGTGGAGAACGAACGTCTCCTCCAGTCACTCAGCCAGTCCCCTTCATGGAGCGACCTAAAAGTCCTCATAACAACTGCGAATCAATTGATTTTTACTGTCGCCAAAAGAATTTTCCTGCCCTCTGCCCCCATTACCCACCTCTTGCCCATAGTGGAACTGACAGCTGATTGGAGTTTGGTTTGCTTCTTCTAAAATTATGTTGGCACATTGCTTGTCTCACAGATTTTTCTTCCATTGTTCTCGCCCATGTTACAAGTCAGATGGAAATGTCTTTCATTTCTATAATGAGCAAAGAAAAGGCACACTGCTTAGGCATTGTCTCACAGTTGGAGGGCTTATGCTGTAAGTTAAGATACATATAAAGACTTGACAGTTTTTGTAGCTGACCTTCTGGAATAGTTAAAACAGTCACATAGATCTTACTAATAAAAGCTCTAATAAAGGAATTTGGTACATTCTGTCTAAACCAGAGATGGTTACGTTATGAAATACTGTTGGAAAAAACACCATAAAAATCACTTAAGTAGATTTCAGAACAGAATGAGGTTACTCATTCACTCATGTTTATTGAGTGCATCCTCTGTCATGGGTACCATACCGTGTGTGAGATACACAGTGGGTCAATGAGCTTATGTTCTTGCGGAACGAGACAGAAATAGTTTATGAATAAATAATAATTACAATACAAATTAATAATAATTGCAGTAATAGTCAAAGATAACAGTTTTTATTAGGAGTCAGGCACTGTTCTAACCAAATTAAATGTATTTATTCATTTAATTTTAACCACAACCCCATAAATTAGGTAATGCTATCCAAAATTTACAAATGATGAAAGAGACATATCTAGGGTAAGTAACTTTTATACAATGGTATATAGCTAGTAATATAAAGAGCCAAAATTTAAACTCAGGTGCAATGCTCAAAGTCTGGATTCTCAACTTCTTTACTGTAATTACAAAATCAAAAGACCCTAGAGTGAAAAACAAAGTGCAGTGTACAGAATTCCATTTATTTTGTACATTGAAAGAAGTACTAATGTGATTCATTTAACATAAAATATCAGGAGTCGGGATGAACTAAAAATACTGAATATGGTAAGTGAATGTTAGGGAGTCAATGTTAGTTGAACCTACCTTCTGTAGTTAATAATAAAGTAGATAATAAATTTGATGGAAAAATAAAAGTGTTTTATTGGGCATGTAGCCCAGTTTCCAGGCAGATGGATTATTCATGGTCCCCCTAATGCTGTAATTCTTTGAGTGTGGCAGGAAAGAGATCAGATGTCAGAGTGGACAGGTGAAAACTCCACCTTTGTCTTGTTTGCCCAACACACAATGCCCAACATTTAGTAGGCCTCCAACATATGTGTTTGTTGAGTGAATGAATATGAAAGATAAATTTTGTTTCTAATGCCACAGGTAAAGGAAAGGAGGGATGGAGCACACCTGAGTTTAATGTTTAATGATTTGGGGAAAAGCAATTAGAGTTCATCTGAATTATATCAGCTTAATTCAACTTAATTATTAGTTTAATTCAAGTTTAATAAATAGGAATCCAGTTTGGAAACCATTTTAATTGTCCAAAAGTATACACAGTTTGAAAACTGTTCTTCAGTAAATTAAAAATAGAGCTATCAGTTGTTGTTGTTCAGTTGCCCAGTCATGTCCAACTCTTTGCAACCCTAGGGGACTGCAGCATACCAGGCCCCTCTGTGTCTCACCATCTCCTGAAGTTTGCCCAAGTTCATGTCCATGGCACTGGTGATGCCATCCATTCAGAGCTATCATGATCCACTAACCCCACTTTATCTAAAAATTCAAAGCAAAGTCTCAAAGAGATATTTCCAAACCCACAAAATAGAAAACCACCCACATATCTATCCATGGTATGTGGTATATACACAAAGGGAATATTATACAGCCTTAAAAATGAAGGACAGGTTGTTACCAGCTTCAGTGTGAGTGAATCTGGAGGACACCATACTAAATGAAATAAGCACAGAAGGACAAATACTGTATGCTTCTGCTTATATGGGGTGTCTATTCAAATTCATAGTGACAAATTCATAGAAGCAAAAGGTATAATGGTGGTTGCTAGGGGCTGGGTGATGAGGAAGAAGGAGTGTTATTATTGTTTAATGGCTATAGAATTTGTTTTGAAAAAATGAAAATGTTTTGGAGATCTGCTTTACAGCAGTGTGAATATACTAAACACTACACTTCAAAAAGACAGTCAATTTTATGTGGCTTTTTTTTTAACCACAATTTCTTTTGAAGGTCTTTACAAAAGATAGCTTTGTAGAAACTAACACAAAATTGTAAAGCAATTATACTCCAATTAGAAAAAAATACATAAAATGGAATGTTTAAAGATACTTTGCCTATATTCATCTTCCTTTTCAGTGTTTTAGGTAGCTACAGCATTTGCACATTTTTTCCTTCATTCTTAGGGTTATATGTGAATTGCCATTTACTTACCATTCTGTCCCAATGTCTGACCTTTATAATATAGAGGACATTTTGTTGTGAGAAAACTCTACTGTCTTTTTTGGTAGAGGAATGTTCTGGAGTTAGAAGCACTGTGCGTGTGCACAGGGAGTCCACTTTGGCTCACCTTGTAGATCATTAGTAATCCAAGATGTCTTTCCTGTTTTTCCCTCAGTGAAGCACCTTTTCTCACTGAAGGTGAGGAATGACCTAGTGCTGTCCAGAAAAGAACAGAAATGTTGTAACTGCTCCATCGGTAAAGAGTCAGACACGACTTATTGACTGAGCACACACACTCAAAGCACTTTTAGTGATGCCAGTTCAATTGTAAAAGCAAGGCAGATATAGAAGATGTCAAGTTGTACTGTTTTCTTATTGTCACGTTATGTCAGAGCAGGCAGTAAGAAAACTGATACCACTACGTGAATACATCTTTGTGGGCATCCTATAAAATATTTTGTTGAAAACAGAGTGCATGTTAATTTTGTGGTTCACTATGCTTACTAGTTGGTGCTCTCTGTCAAAGAGATTCTGGAAGAATGTAGTTGTGTTAACTGTGTGACCCAGACTTTTAAGTCCTGTATTAAATGTCACCTCTCCTAGAAGACCTTTCCTAATATTCCTTACACCCTACACAAACCAATCCCTCAAATAAATAATTCTTAAATCCTATTTGTACCTTGCACCAGCTTGTACTAGTTTATACATTTCTTATGGAAATATTCTGTTAATTATGCCAGTTTGTACCTTTCCTATGGAAATACTCTCTAAATGATGATACATAATTTCCTTCTCCTTCATCCCACTATGCAAGCTCCTTTAGGGCGGGGGCTATCTTGCCTTTTATCTTCGTCTTGTCTGAAGCACTTCCCACGAATAAAGAAATGATAAGTGCTTGGTAAATATTTGTTGGATCGAACTGAGCCGACTATTTACATATTCATTCAATTAACTGTTCTGGTTGTTCTCATTTGGCTGAAAGGTATGCAAGTCCAGTCTGTCACTGCATCCTGTTGCCTAACCTAGGCAGACTGCAGCTACTTTCAGTTCTTATTGACTATTCAGAAAATTTTTGTTTGTGTTGAATGGAAGTCAAACCTGTTGAGTTTTCTGATGAATGCAAAGTTGTTTATACCTTCTCTTTCTTCCTTGGTGCTATTGTTCAATGGGACCATCCCGAGGAGTGTACTGTACACCAAACAATTTATACAGAACATTCATTTACTAATTGGGTAAAGAAATGACTCAACTTCTGCTTGTCCATATTAAGTAAATATGGAAGTCTACATGTTTGAAATATCCTTCACGTAGGTGTGGTCTATTTCAAATGATAAGTATCCTACCAACTAACATTTTAACACCAACTAACAAGATTGCCTGGTCCTTCAAATGTATTACAAGGAACTACAAAGAATAATTATGTTTTAAAAAAACTTTGGGGGTTCCCTAGTGGTCCAGTGGGTAAAGAGTTCGCCTTGCAGTACAAGGGACACCAGTTCCATCCCTGGTCCAGGAAGATCCCACGTGCTGTGGAGCAGTTGGACCAGTGTGTCCAACTACCGAACTGGAGCTCGGATCCAGTATTTTGTTGAAAACAGAGTGCATGTTAATTTTGTGGTTCACTATGCTTACTAGTTGGTGCTCTCTGTCAAAGAGATTCTGGAAGAATGTAGTTGTGTTAACTGTGTGACCCAGACTTTTAAGTCCTGTATTAAATGTCACCTCTCCTAGAAGACCTTTCCTAATATTCCTTACACCCTACACAAACCAATCCCTCAAATAAATAATTCTTAAATCCTATTTGTACCTTGCACCAGCTTGTACTAGTTTATACATTTCTTATGGAAATATTCTGTTAATTATGCCAGTTTGTACCTTTCCTATGGAAATACTCTCTAAATGATGATACATAATTTCCTTCTCCTTCATCCCACTATGCAAGCTCCTTTGGGGCGGGGCTATCTTGCCTTTTATCTTCGTCTTGTCTGAAGCACTTCCCACGAATAAAGAAATGATAAGTGCTTGGTAAATATTTGTTGGATCGAACTGAGCCGACTATTTACATATTCATTCAATTAACTGTTCTGGTTGTTCTCATTTGGCTGAAAGGTATGCAAGTCCAGTCTGTCACTGCATCCTGTTGCCTAACCTAGGCAGACTGCAGCTACTTTCAGTTCTTATTGACTATTCAGAAAATTTTTGTTTGTGTTGAATGGAAGTCAAACCTGTTGAGTTTTCTGATGAATGCAAAGTTGTTTATACCTTCTCTTTCTTCCTTGGTGCTATTGTTCAATGGGACCATCCCGAGGAGTGTACTGTACACCAAACAATTTATACAGAACATTCATTTACTAATTGGGTAAAGAAATGACTCAACTTCTGCTTGTCCATATTAAGTAAATATGGAAGTCTACATGTTTGAAATATCCTTCACGTAGGTGTGGTCTATTTCAAATGATAAGTATCCTACCAACTAACATTTTAACACCAACTAACAAGATTGCCTGGTCCTTCAAATGTATTACAAGGAACTACAAAGAATAATTATGTTTTAAAAAAACTTTGGGGGTTCCCTAGTGGTCCAGTGGGTAAAGAGTTCGCCTTGCAGTACAAGGGACACCAGTTCCATCCCTGGTCCAGGAAGATCCCACGTGCTGTGGAGCAGTTGGACCAGTGTGTCCAACTACCGAACTGGAGCTCTGGAGCACATGCGCCCAGAGCTGGTGTTGTGCAATGAGAGAGGCCACTGCAATGGGAGGCCCACACATGCCAAAAGAATAAAAGATGGATGAAAATAAATAAATAAATAAACCAATAAAAGAGACCAAAATTAAAAAAAAAAAAATCTAACAAAGCAAAGACCAGCTAAATAAATTTAAAAAAAAAAAAAACTTTGAAAAAAACCCCTAGTCATTGTCTTATTATTCTAGAAATCTAGAAATTTGCTATTGCCTTATGGAGGCAGAAAGAATATAGTCACCCATCAACATTGCTTATTCAGTAGAGTCAGACTTTTTTAGATGAAACATACTGTGTTATGAAATTCTGGAATAAAATTAATTTTCAGTACCATCAGGGAACTGGTTTTTAGTTGACCTAAGAATATGCTGCTTTAATACATTCCAAAAGAGTCTCTTAGGAATGCCATTTGTTTCTCATAGGTAGAAGAGGCTTTCTTGTCTTTCATTAGTATATTTTTGTTTACTTTTTCTTAAAATTATTTATGTAAAGTATATAGCTTGGTGTTTAGTAATGCCTTCTGACTAATGAAAATTGTTTTTCTACATGTAACACTGAGGTGCAATTATCTCATCTTTAAGAAACAGGTTTTGAGTGAAACTGTGTGGTATTAGTAATCTCTTTCTGGGTGGCCAACCTATTGCTTATTAGGGAAAATAAGGGAAAATCTTAAATGTTGTTTGTTTGGTCTGGGGTGAGGTGATGGTACTGTTATCAGACTGCTAAACTTCAAAGAAGTATATATTCTCACTTTTTAACTAGCATTATTCCATTAAAATGATACTTGTTCCTTGTTAAGTAACTAAAATAATACCCAAAAGGGCAAAAAGAAAAAGTAAAAATCACCAAGTGACCCACTGCTCTTCACATTTTTCCGAACAAAAAAAACTTTTAAAATAAAAGAATAATTATGTTTTAAAAACTTTGGGGGTTCCCTAGTGGTCCAGTGGGTAAAGAGTTCGCCTTGCAGTACAAGGGACACCAGTTCCATCCCTGGTCCAGGAAGATCCCACGTTGTGGAGCAGTTGGACCAGTGTGTCCAACTACCGAACTGGAGCTCTGGAGCACATGCGCCCAGAGCTGGTGTTGTGCAATGAGAGAGGCCACTGCAATGGGAGGCCCACACATGCCAAAAGAATAAAAGATGGATGAAAATAAATAAATAAATAAACCAATAAAAGAGACCAAAATTAAAAAAAAAAAAATCTAACAAAGCAAAGACCAGCTAAATAAATTTAAAAAAAAAAAAAACTTTGAAAAACCCTAGTCATTGTCTTATTATTCTAGAAATCTAGAAATTTGCTATTGCCTTATGGAGGCAGAAAGAATATAGTCACCCATCAACATTGCTTATTCAGTAGAGTCAGACTTTTTTAGATGAAACATACTGTGTTATGAAATTCTGGAATAAAATTAATTTTCAGTACCATCAGGGAACTGGTTTTTAGTTGACCTAAGAATATGCTGCTTTAATACATTCCAAAAGAGTCTCTTAGGAATGCCATTTGTTTCTCATAGGTAGAAGAGGCTTTCTTGTCTTTCATTAGTATATTTTTGTTTACTTTTTCTTAAAATTATTTATGTAAAGTATATAGCTTGGTGTTTAGTAATGCCTTCTGACTAATGAAAATTGTTTTTCTACATGTAACACTGAGGTGCAATTATCTCATCTTTAAGAAACAGGTTTTGAGTGAAACTGTGTGGTATTAGTAATCTCTTTCTGGGTGGCCAACCTATTGCTTATTAGGGAAAATAAGGGAAAATCTTAAATGTTGTTTGTTTGGTCTGGGGTGAGGTGATGGTACTGTTATCAGACTGCTAAA
Organism: Tragulus kanchil; assembly: GCA_022376925.1. NCBI lineage: Eukaryota > Metazoa > Chordata > Mammalia > Artiodactyla > Tragulidae > Tragulus > Tragulus kanchil. The sequence continues at coordinate 93,756,616 of JAIOJX010000025.1, forward strand.
CTTCAAAGAAGTATATATTCTCACTTTTTAACTAGCATTATTCCATTAAAATGATACTTGTTCCTTGTTAAGTAACTAAAATAATACCCAAAAGGGCAAAAAGAAAAAGTAAAAATCACCAAGTGACCCACTGCTCTTCACATTTTTTCTGAACATCTTTTTAGATAAAAAGAGATAAAGATATCTCTTTAAAGAAGTTTAAAGAGTTTTTACATAAAAGAATGATTCAGGCCTGCTGTTTGGTTACTGACTTTGAACTTTATCATTTAGATAACCTTCCATAAATATCTTTGTATCTCAGCAAATATTAAGTTATACACAAGCTGTAACAGTATTCCCTTATACTTTATGATTTGCTGTGTTCTCTCTTGATGAATATTTAGGTAGTTTTCAATTTTATAATAATATCCACCACTCTTCAGTAGCCAGAAAGTTCCAGAAAGATTGTTACTCTGAGTGAGTGCTGAACATCTCATAAATATTTTACTCACTTTTAGTTGTATAATAAAGTTAAAATGTACAGTTTTTAGATGACTTTCATGACTGACACATATACGTACAGACATGTACATCTATGTGCACACACACACACACACACACACAAACACACTCAACTCCTTGGTGATAACCATCCCATAATCCCTTATTCCTTCCAGTCTGGAGGCTTCCCCAGCAGCCCACTCCTTATACATATTGCATCTAAACTCCCAGTCTTAGAAATGCTGATTCCCAGTATTTCCCCCTCTTCCTTTCTTTCCCTTCTGGAAAACTGTGCACATGCCAAATTATTCCTCTTATTCTTCCATTTTCACAGACAAAGCATTGGTTTGCTGTCTTTTAGAAAATCCTTTCAGAATCTTAATCTCTCTCATCCTTTCCTCCTCTCTTTTGACTTACCCAGTCACCTCCTTTCTCTGCTTGTCCTCTTCCATTTCTCTCTCCATCTCCATTCCTCCCTTTCCCTAACATGTTCTCCACCACCCCACTTTCTGGGATGTGATAAAACATCTTCTATATCTAAAAGAAAAAGAGCCCGTAAATTCTGAAGTGGAATCATTAAAATAAAGTGCTATATTTACAGCCCTTCAGATGGACCAAATCAAGAAATTTCCATTTGATTTAGTCCTTCAAGTACCCACATTTGAGAGATACTCCATAGTTCATGCTTCGTAGAGTCATCTATTCCTGTGATCCCCACCGCCTCCTCCCCATACCACTAAAGTTCCACTAAGGCAGTAGTTTGTTTTGATGTTTCCCTTTTCTTGGCAGATGTAGGTATGCTTTAAAAAAAATTTCCATTTGATTTTAGTTCCTTCAACAATTGTTACTTATTTTTTAGATAAAAGTCCTTTTCCATTAAATATCTTTTGTATCTCAGCAAATATTAAGTTATACACAAGCTGTAACAGTATTCCCTTATACTTTATGATTTGCTGTGTTCTCTCTTGATGAATATTTAGGTAGTTTTCAATTTTATAATAATATCCACCACTCTTCAGTAGCCAGAAAGTTCCAGAAAGATTGTTACTCTGAGTGAGTGCTGAACATCTCATAAATATTTTACTCACTTTTAGTTGTATAATAAAGTTAAAATGTACAGTTTTTAGATGACTTTCATGACTGACACATATACGTACAGACATGTACATCTATGTGCACACACACACACACACACACAAACTCACTCAACTCCTTGGTGATAACCATCCCATAATCCCTTATTCCTTCAAGTCTGGAGGTTTCCCCCAGCAGCCCACTCCTTATACATATTGCATCTAAACTCCCAGTCTTAGAAATGCTGATTCCCAGTATTTCCTCTTCCTTTTTTTCCCCTTCTGGAAAACTGTGCACATGCCAAATTATTCCTCTTATTCTTCCATTTTCACAGACAAAGCATTGGTTTGCTGTCTTTTAGAAAATCCTTTCAGAATCTTAATCTCTCTCATCCTTTCCTCCTCTCTTTTGACTTACCCAGTCACCTCCTTTCTCTGCTTGTCCTCTTCCATTTCTCTCTCCATCTCCATTCCTCCCTTTCCCTAACATGTTCTCCACCACCCCACTTTCTGGGATGTGATAAAACATCTTCTATATCTAAAAGAAAAAGAGCCCGTAAATTCTGAAGTGGAATCATTAAAATAAAGTGCTATATTTACAGCCCTTCAGATGGACCAAATCAAGAAATTTCCATTTGATTTAGTCCTTCAAGTACCCACATTTGAGAGATACTCCATAGTTCATGCTTCGTAGAGTCATCTATTCCTGTGATCCCCACCGCCTCCTCCCCATACCACTAAAGTTCCACTAAGGCAGTAGTTTGTTTTGATGTTTCCCTTTTCTTGGCAGATGTAGGTATAGCTTGTTAAATAAAGGAATGAATTTTAGGTAAAACATAACATGTTCTTTGATTTTTAAAATGGATGTTCTGTTTTAAAACTTTCATTCCAACTATATTGTTTGCTGTTATTTTGTTTTTCTATTTCAAGTGTAAAATATTATATTTCAGAGCTTTTTTTGGAGTATGTTGGTTGCTCCATATGCTGGTCCTGGGACCAGTGACTGCATTACTTTATATGGACTTTGCAGAGGTGGTGAAGGAAATGGTCTTAGAATGGGAAGATTTGTCTGGATTGTCCTGGTAGGCCCAGGACAGTAACCGAGGACCTTAGAAGAGGGAGGCAGTGGGGTCAGAGGAGGAGCTATCATGACAGAAGTAGAGGTCAGAGTAAGCTGAGGGATGAAAGTGACCTCTGGAAGCTTGAAGGGTAAGGAAGCTGGTTATGCCCCAGAAGGAATACAGCTGTGCTGACAGCTTGATTTTAGTTCAGAGAGACCCATTGTGGACCTTCTGGCCTCTAAAACTGTAAGATAATAAGCCTTTTTTTGTTTTTAATTTAGCCACTTTTATTGAGTTTTTTTTATTTCTCTATTTCATCCATCTTTATTCTTTGGCCTGTGTGGGCCTCCCGTTGCAGTGGCTTCTCTCTTTACAGGACACTGGCTCTGGGCACATGCTCTCCAGAGCGCTGGCTCTGTAATTGGACACACCAGTCTAGCCACTCCGCAGCATGTGAAATCTTCCTGGGCCAGGAATCGAACCGGTGCCCCTTGCACTGCAAGGCGGACTCTTTACCCACTGTACCACCAGGGAAACCCAAATCTATGCTGTTTTAGACCACTAAGTTTGGGGTAACTTGTTACAATAATAGGAAACTAGGGTAACAGCCTTGGGAAAATTCCTTGAATTTGGAGTCTGTTTCTCCATCGTTTTTTTTTTTTTTTCCCATAAAAAAGCTTCTTTGAGGTGTATTTTTACATATCATGAAGTCCCCCATTTCAAGTATACAATTTAATGATTATTGACCACTTTTCCGAACGGTATAACCATCACCGAATCAGTTGGAGATGTTTTTACTGCCCCCATGTGACCCTTCATGCACAGTTTACAGTTAAGTCAACCTCCAGGCAACAATTAATCAACTGTCTTTATAAATCTTCTGTTTCTTGACATTCTGTATAAATAGAATCATTCTGTATGTGGTATCCTGTGTTTCTTTTCTTTTTTTTTTCCACTGTGGAATAATACTCCTTTAACAGAGATAAGAGCAGTACCTTCTTCCTAGAATTGTCGTGAAGCTTAAATCAGATCGTGAATTCAGAGTGTTTGGCATAGTGTCCAACACATAGTAAATCTTCTTTTTCTAATACTTACTATTCCTTTTGTTACATTTTTCCAGATTCTTGAAAAAATTCACAAAAGCATAGTTTGGCACACAGTGCTGCTGTTCTTCTAGTCTTATTTATGTTGTGTGTAATGTAAATTTAATTTATATTAAATTGATTTTGGGGAGTGGCCTAGGAACTTAAATGCCACGCTTACTTTTTCCCTCCTTTTGAGTATGTTTTGTATACTAGGTGACTGATTTATAGTGTGAATTTTTAGAGCACAGTTACTTTCTACCTGAATCCTGCCTGTATTCAAATAGATTATATGCATGTTCTGAACTTACCTTGAAATTGAGAGGTCTTTAGATGATGCCTGCTGCCACCAAAACTGAAAGGGAAGAGGAAGAGTAAGCAGCATCCAGTCTTAAGAAAATCTTCGTGAAAGTTACAAATCTTTTAGGGGTATTAAAGAAACCCTTTGGAGTTTCTTTCATTTTGACTGTCAGACTGATATCCTGCTGGGATTTGAATCAAGAAAATAAGAGCCAGTAAAGAAGAAAACAGTGGTTGTGGGTAGAGCAAATAACAGCCTCTATTCTTGGAGTTGTTGTAGCATTTTGAAATTACTTCTGTTTTGGATCTCTATTGTATAGTTGTGTAAGCCTGTTGACAAATCTGCTTCTTCGTGATTCCTCCCCCTCAGCCCACTTGTAAATGTCTTTAGGTCAGGAATCTGATTTTTACATATCATGAAGTCCCCATTTCAAGTATACAATTTAATGATTATTGACCACTTTTCCGAACGGTATAACCATCACCGAATCAGTTGGAGATGTTTTTACTGCCCCCATGTGACCCTTCATGCACAGTTTACAGTTAAGTCAACCTCCAGGCAACAATTAATCAACTGTCTTTATAAATCTTCTGTTTCTTGACATTCTGTATAAATAGAATCATTCTGTATGTGGTATCCTGTGTTTCTTTTCTTTTTTTTTTCCACTGTGGAATAATACTCCTTTAACAGAGATAAGAGCAGTACCTTCTTCCTAGAATTGTCGTGAAGCTTAAATCAGATCGTGAATTCAGAGTGTTTGGCATAGTGTCCAACACATAGTAAATCTTCTTTTTCTAATACTTACTATTCCTTTTGTTACATTTTTCCAGATTCTTGAAAAAATTCACAAAAGCATAGTTTGGCACACAGTGCTGCTGTTCTTCTAGTCTTATTTATGTTGTGTGTAATGTAAATTTAATTTATATTAAATTGATTTTGGGGAGTGGCCTAGGAACTTAAATGCCACGCTTACTTTTTCCCTCCTTTTGAGTATGTTTTGTATACTAGGTGACTGATTTATAGTGTGAATTTTTAGAGCACAGTTACTTTCTACCTGAATCCTGCCTGTATTCAAATAGATTATATGCATGTTCTGAACTTACCTTGAAATTGAGAGGTCTTTAGATGATGCTCTGCTGCCACCAAAACTGAAAGGGAAGAGGAAGAGTAAGCAGCATCCAGTCTTAAGAAAATCTTCGTGAAAGTTACAAATCTTTTAGGGGTATTAAAGAAACCCTTTGGAGTTTCTTTCATTTTGACTGTCAGACTGATATCCTGCTGGGATTTGAATCAAGAAAATAAGAGCCAGTAAAGAAGAAAACAGTGGTTGTGGGTAGAGCAAATAACAGCCTCTATTCTTGGAGTTGTTGTAGCATTTTGAAATTACTTCTGTTTTGGATCTCTATTGTATAGTTGTGTAAGCCTGTTGACAAATCTGCTTCTTCGTGATTCCTCCCCCTCAGCCCACTTGTAAATGTCTTTAGGTCAGGAATCTGATTTATCCATCTTAGAAGTGGTAGTGACTTCCTTAGCTTCTGATACTGTAATTGGTAGATGGATGAATGGTTGAATTTATGCATGGATGGATAGCTGGTAGTGTAGTGCTTAGAAAAAGTACCGCACAGCTCTTCTTGGACAACAACATTCTCCTGTGTTCCTCCGGACTGCCTCTCCCCCACCAAAAAACAGATGAAGGGAACAAGTTCATAGTAGTGGATTGGTTTTCATTTTTGTGACTGATAAAGTATCTACCTTTTCTGAAAACTGGCAAAATGCTTTAGCTGAAGAATATAGAAATGCATAGTACCTCAAAAGGTTTTCTGTATTAGACAAACTAAGTTGTCTTATTGTGAATTCTTTTAAGACTCATTTTGGCTTAGTTGTAGGTAGGTTAGCTAAATTCAAGAAATCTAGTATTTCATTTTTTAAAAAAATTTTCCAAAGAAGTAAATACCCATGTCATTTGCAAACATTTTGGCTCATTTTAGCTGAGTAAAGGCTGACTTCAGAATCTGTGCCTCATTTTTATTTTGTTCTTTCTTGCCCTGCTATTTAAAACCTTGGTTGCTGTCTAATGCTTATATATAGAAAGAGGTGAGGCACAATAGCCAAGAAATGAAAGTCACCCAAGTGTCCACTGATAGATGAATGGATAAGCAAAAATGTGGTGTATACATGCAAGGGATTATTCAGCCTTGAAAAGGAAGGATGTTCTGTCATTTGGGACAACGTGAGCAAACATAAAGGACATTATAGCCACATGAAATAGCCCCACAAAACACAAATGCACATGTGGTTACTTAAAATGGTCAGGGAAAAAAATCGCTGCTAAGAAAATCTTCGTGAAAGTTACAAATCTTTTAGGGGTATTAAAGAAACCCTTTGGAGTTTCTTTCATTTTGACTGTCAGACTGATATCCTGCTGGGATTTGAATCAAGAAAATAAGAGCCAGTAAAGAAGAAAACAGTGGTTGTGGGTAGAGCAAATAACAGCCTCTATTCTTGGAGTTGTTGTAGCATTTTGAAATTACTTCTGTTTTGGATCTCTATTGTATAGTTGTGTAAGCCTGTTGACAAATCTGCTTCTTCGTGATTCCTCCCCCTCAGCCCACTTGTAAATGTCTTTAGGTCAGGAATCTGATTTATCCATCTTAGAAGTGGTAGTGACTTCCTTAGCTTCTGATACTGTAATTGGTAGATGGATGAATGGTTGAATTTATGCATGGATGGATAGCTGGTAGTGTAGTGCTTAGAAAAAGTACCGCACAGCTCTTCTTGGACAACAACATTCTCCTGTGTTCCTCCGGACTGCCTCTCCCCCACCAAAAAACAGATGAAGGGAACAAGTTCATAGTAGTGGATTGGTTTTCATTTTTGTGACTGATAAAGTATCTACCTTTTCTGAAAACTGGCAAAATGCTTTAGCTGAAGAATATAGAAATGCATAGTACCTCAAAAGGTTTTCTGTATTAGACAAACTAAGTTGTCTTATTGTGAATTCTTTTAAGACTCATTTTGGCTTAGTTGTAGGTAGGTTAGCTAAATTCAAGAAATCTAGTATTTCATTTTTTAAAAAAATTTTCCAAAGAAGTAAATACCCATGTCATTTGCAAACATTTTGGCTCATTTTAGCTGAGTAAAGGCTGACTTCAGAATCTGTGCCTCATTTTTATTTTGTTCTTTCTTGCCCTGCTATTTAAAACCTTGGTTGCTGTCTAATGCTTATATATAGAAAGAGGTGAGGCACAATAGCCAAGAAATGAAAGTCACCCAAGTGTCCACTGATAGATGAATGGATAAGCAAAAATGTGGTGTATACATGCAAGGGATTATTCAGCCTTGAAAAGGAAGGATGTTCTGTCATTTGGGACAACGTGAGCAAACATAAAGGACATTATAGCCACATGAAATAGCCCCACAAAAACACAAATGCACATGTGGTTACAGTTAAATGAGATATTTAAAATAGTTAAATTCATAGAAACAAAAAGTGGAAAGTTGGTTGCTAGGGGCTGAGGAACAGGAAGAGGGGAGTTGTTTAATGGCTATAGAGTTCAGTTTTGCAAGATTAAAGAGTTTTGGAGGTCTGTTTCGCAATAATGTGAATATACTTATACTGAACCTCTACACTTAAAAATGGTTATCATGGTAAATTTTACGATGTTTGTTTTTACCACAATTTTTAAAAAGAGAGGCAGCAAGGAGCCGAAATTTCAGTCAGGTTTGCTTCTTGAAGAAACTTTTCTAGAGTATTCAGTAGGCTAAGGTTTAGAAGGAAGCACATGTATGTACACGTAGTGCAAAATAAAGCAACAATAGGCTGGTCATCATTTCCTTACTGTTTACCATGTTTTAACTAAGATTCATGAGACTTTTGCCAGTGTATAGCTAGACAGATACCATGAGGCTCAGCCTAAGATTGAAACAATTTCTTTCCAACTATTTTGAAGGTGATTTTAACACTCTTAAGAGGTTTTCTTACTCTTTTGATAACCAATGTTGTGCATCCCTACTGAGTTCAGAAAATGCACTGATACTATAGGAATGAAGGATTCAAGCTTCACTTTTCAGTAACATTACAGAATGAGCTCTTGGTAAAGACCATGTGTTTCTTGGTATTTATTTCTCTGAAGGTCTTGCCAGTGTTTCTTTAGCCTATGTGGAAGCATTCCAATTGTTCCAATCCAGGTGTTTTCTAAGTCAAAGATGGCTGCTTTTACCTGTAAGTTGCAGATTTGAGAAGTGTCTCTTCCCATTGGAGATGGAATATATTGTAAATGCTATTTATTCTGATGCTAACAAGTATAAGAACATAAGATGTATTCTCTATACTGTATACTGTATACTATACACTACAACCATATGGTACATTTATATACAAAGAAGAACTTTTTGTGATGCCATTAGCACTTTATTTTTCTCAGTTATATCGAGATATACTTAGCATATAACATTCATAAATTTAAGATGTACAGTGTGTTGATTTGATATGTTTAAATATTGCAAAATCATTACCACCGTAGCATTCATTAACACCTCCATCAGGTCACATAATTACCTTTTTTTTTTATTTTTGTGGTGAAAACATTTAAGATCTACTCTATCAGCAATATACTGTATATAGTACAATATTTCAAACTATAAGCACCAGGCTATGCATTTGGTTTCTGGAACTTATTCATCTTACAGCTGAAAGTTTAAAGTAACTTTTAATTAAATTGAAAGTGAACTATAAAAATCACTTCTGCCTTTTGGAGTATGCAAGAAGCCATGTGTAGTAGTAGCAAATTTCAGTCATCTTTGCTTCTTGAAGAAACTTTTCTATATTATTCAGTAGGCTAAGGTTTAGAAGGAAGCACATGTATGTACACGTAGTGCAAAATAAAGCAACAATAGGCTGGTCATCATTTCCTTACTGTTTACCATGTTTTAACTAAGATTCATGAGACTTTTGCCAGTGTATAGCTAGACAGATACCATGAGGCTCAGCCTAAGATTGAAACAATTTCTTTCCAACTATTTTGAAGGTGATTTTAACACTCTTAAGAGGTTTTCTTACTCTTTTGATAACCAATGTTGTGCATCCCTACTGAGTTCAGAAAATGCACTGATACTATAGGAATGAAGGATTCAAGCTTCACTTTTCAGTAACATTACAGAATGAGCTCTTGGTAAAGACCATGTGTTTCTTGGTATTTATTTCTCTGAAGGTCTTGCCAGTGTTTCTTTAGCCTATGTGGAAGCATTCCAATTGTTCCAATCCAGGTGTTTTCTAAGTCAAAGATGGCTGCTTTTACCTGTAAGTTGCAGATTTGAGAAGTGTCTCTTCCCATTGGAGATGGAATATATTGTAAATGCTATTTATTCTGATGCTAACAAGTATAAGAACATAAGATGTATTCTCTATACTGTATACTGTATACTATACACTACAACCATATGGTACATTTATATACAAAGAAGAACTTTTTGTGATGCCATTAGCACTTTATTTTTCTCAGTTATATCGAGATATACTTAGCATATAACATTCATAAATTTAAGATGTACAGTGTGTTGATTTGATATGTTTAAATATTGCAAAATCATTACCACCGTAGCATTCATTAACACCTCCATCAGGTCACATAATTACCTTTTTTTTTTATTTTTGTGGTGAAAACATTTAAGATCTACTCTATCAGCAATATACTGTATATAGTACAATATTTCAAACTATAAGCACCAGGCTATGCATTTGGTTTCTGGAACTTATTCATCTTACAGCTGAAAGTTTAAAGTAACTTTTAATTAAATTGAAAGTGAACTATAAAAATCACTTCTGCCTTTTGGAGTATGCAAGAAGCCATGTGTAGTAGTAGCATGTTGGAAATTTAAGATGATTTAGACAGGCTGCCTGCCCTTAAGATATTAATACTTACAAGTCAAATGTAGAGAAATACCTTCATAGCAAATTGTGACACAAAACAGACACTTACAGAATACTAGAAGATTACTTACACTTACATTGTAATAGAATAATAGAAAATTAAATGAATTCCTTGAAAATAAGGAAGAAGCAGCTAATTTTGGTAAAGATAGAGAGTGCAGCTTAGTTGAAGCTTGGAAGATAAATAGACTTTACTAGGTGAAGTTGGAGAGGAAAGACTCTCCAGGAATAAACATGTAGAAGTGGAAGCTCTAAGACTGAACATATGTTATCACATTATAGGATCCTAAGGAGCAGGGGAAAAAATGATGACAAATGACTAAAAGTGACATGAGGCATTCAGACTAACATTCTGATCTTAATCACTTTTGGTGGCATAAAGTTTGTAACCAAGCCGAGAATCAAGAGTGATATTCGCTGCTAACAGTGAGAAGTTTCTGTAGATAAGGCCCTGAAATTATTCCTATAAATGAAAAATGAGATTTCTCCTCTTCCGCTTTAAAATGAGAATTTGTTGTAAAGTTGTGTTTCTATAAAATCCCTATGTTCTGTTAATGTTGGTGGAACTCATACATACCTGCTCTTCTGTTCCTCCTCTGGTGTCTTAAGGCTGTCAGCAGTTTACCCTCACCTCATGTCACCAGTGTGCTTCATCAGAAAAGTAGAATTACAGAATGGAAGCAATCCAAATACCATTGAGGGCAAAATTCAGAGTTTGAAAATGACGAGGTGTCCAGAGAGGTTCAGTGCCTAAGTGGCAAGTGTAATAAATGGCAGTAGCAGCCCAGGAGCTGTGGCCCTGAGCCCAGGGCTCCTCCTAGCTCCAGCACAGCATTGGGTCTAGGAGAGGGCTTCCACCGCTGTGCGTGGGCCCAGCCTCCCTCTGTATGTCTTGTCATGTTTTGGCTCTTCTGTCTAAAGTTGGTCATCTGAAATGCAGTAGATACTCTGACTGCTTCTGGGTCAGACTGTTTGATAAGAGCTGAATGGAGTTATAAGTCCATCATTCTTAATCTGCTACTTTAAGATGAGCCACATTTTTGTATAAAAATGAGAATCATGGAGAATTTCCCTCAGATTTTAAATTGGGGCCCTCCTTTTCACCCAGAATTTATTAGATCCTTTCTGATTGTGAGACTTTCAGACAGTGTCTTTGAGACACCAACACTTAATCTCCCTTAATTCTGGTAGTGGTCTGGAAAAACCCTTTCTACCCATTTGTCTTTACCTTAGTTTTTTCCTTGTGTCTCCACTATTAACAGATTTTCTATAAAATATTTAAGGAGACATTTTGTGTTACTATAACATGGCAGATTTTGGGGGATGGTGCTGGATTGGGGTTGGAGGGGGGTGGGCAGGCCGCTTCTATTGATCTTTCATTTATCTATTTTCATTCATCTTTGTTCTTTGGCCCGTGTGGGCCTCCCATCACAATGGCCTCTGTTGTCGCAGAGCACTGGCTCTGGGCGCATGCGCTCCAGAGCTCCGGCTGGGTAGTTGGACACATCGGTCCAGCTGCTCCGCGGCACGTGGGATCTTCCCAGGCCAGGGATTGAACCGGCGCCCCTTGCACTGCAAGGCGGTGTCCTTACCCGCTGGACTACCAGGGAAGCCCCATCAGTCACTTTTTTATGAAATCTCTAATATGAGAGGAAAAACATGGAAGCTGAAATACATAGTATAAAAGGAATACCTAGAAACACCAACATCTTGGTTCTTAAGAAGGGAAGTATTGCCAGGGGATAGGGGGAAGATGCAGGTACAAGAAGAGTTCTGGAAATTTTTGGTTCCACTGCCTCACCTCAATTTCAAGAAACGTGAAGAGCTTCATTATTGAATGTTATCTTTTAAAACAATCTTCTTTATTTGTACTAACATTTTATTTGTAACATTTAAACACAGTACAGTCACAGTCATTAGTAGGATAGTACACATGGTTATTAAACCTGACTGATCTTCAGTAGTAGATTGTTTTGTTTTTGTTTTTGTTTTTTTCAGAGAAAATAAATAAGGGAGAAAGTCCCAGCATATCCATGTGTTTTACTACAAAACAGTTAGTAGAGAATGTAATATTTATATGTAATGTATGTGGACAAGATTGGGTGATATGATCAAATGATAATACAGTTAGGTTCATTCAGCCCTCAGTGAAAAATCATATTCTAAGGGTACTGATGAATCAAACGATGACAGTCCAAAGAGAGTTTGCAAGTGAAGCATCTCATCACTCGCTGCCTCCCTAAGCCTTTTGTTATGACTTGGATCAAGACATAGAAGACTTTATGCATATGAAAGTAGTCACTGAAACAAAGCTGAGGAGGAGAACAAATATGTCCACTAGCAAGGTTAGAAATAAAAGACTGAAGTCGACTACAGAAATGTTAGATGTTTCTTTGTGTCTTATCATAAGTGGAAAAAATGGATGAAGGCTTAGCATTTTGATATTTAAATATCTAGTGTTGGGCTTCCCCTGGTGGTCCAGTGGGTAAGGACACCGCCTTGCAGTGCAAGGGGCGCCGGTTCGATCCCTGGCCTGGGAAGATCCCACGTGCCGCGGAGCGGCTGGACTGATGTGTCCAATCACAGAGCCAGAGCTCTGGAGCACATGCGCCCAGAGCTGGCGCTCTGCGACAACAGAGGCCACCGCGATGGGAGGCCCGCAGGAGCCAAAGAACAAAGACGGATGAAAACAGAGAAATGAAAGACCAATAGAAGTGGCCCACCCGCTGCCCTCCCTCCCCAACCAGACCCCCGCCCAAAATAAATAAATAAATAAATCTTTAAAAAAAAAAAATATCTAGTGTTGAACTTGGATTCTCAAGAGAGATCAGAACTAGACCTAGTGTAATAGCAGTTCCTACGAAAAAGACTAAAGAATTTGGGGCAATTGCAAGTTCAGTGTAGACCAACAGTGTTACTTTAAAAGCTAGAGTCTTACTTTGCATAATAAAAAGCACTGGCATGGTTATTTATAGTTTGAAAGGCACTTTTTTTTTTTTAAGTTGGGATTATTGAAATACAATTTATATAGTGTAAAATATCCATTTTAGTATAGTGTTCTGAGTTTCAACAAAGTCATACAGTCATATCACCATCCCTGCAATTAAGATGTAGACTATTTGAGAAATCTTAGAGGAAAAGCTTTCAGGTTTTCGCCACTGAGTATGATGTTTGCTGTGGGTTTTTCCTATGAGGTTTTTATTGTGTTGAGGTAGCTACTTTCAATTCCTAGTTTTTGAATGTGTCATGAAAGAGTACTCAATTTTGTCAAATTGTTTTTCTTCATCAATTAAGATAATCATTTTTTTTCCCCTCACTCTGTTCATGTGGCATATTACATTTTGAAGCATCCATACAAGAATGAATCCTACTTAGTCATGTATATAACCCTTTTATAGACTGATGATTTCTTCACACTAGTATTCTGATGAGAATTTTTGCATCATGGTTCATAAGGGATTTAGGTCTGTAGTTTGGGGGGATTTTTTTTGCTTTGGGGTCTGAAGTTTTATTGGAGTCTCTTCATCCGGCATTGGTATCCTAATGTTCCTCTCATAGAATAAGTTACAAACTGCTCTCTCTTCAATTTTTAAAAAGTTTAATAAACATTATTACTAATTTTTCCTTAAATGTGTGGTAGAGTTCATCAATAAAAGCATCAGGTTCAAGGATTTTCTTTGTTGATAGATTTTTGAGTATTGACTTGTTCTCTTTTGTGTTAAGTTGCTTTTTTTTTTTTTCTTTCTACTGAATTATCTCAGTTCCTTTCTTGTTTCCTTTTTTTGTACATTCTGTGTGTGTGTTTGCCGTTCAGTCATGTCCGACTCTGTGACCTCATCGACTATAGCTTGTCAGGCATCTCTGTGCATGGAATTCTCTGGGCAAGAAAGCTAGAGTGGGTTGCCATTCCCTCCTCCAGGGGAGCTTCCCAACCCAGGGACCAAATCCAGGTCTCCTGCACTGCAGACAGTTAGTTTCTTTACCATCTGAGCCACCAGGGAAGCCCAAACATTCTGTGGCTAATTTCTTTGTGGTTACCATATGAATTACAGTTACTGTCCTCAAGTTTAAATGCTCTAATTTGAAGAAATAACCAGCTTTATTTCAGTAACATGCAAAATGTTTGCTCCTTGACAGCACCAGTTTTGGTGGAGTCTTCAGGGTTTTTTCTATATGGCATCATGTCATCTGCGAAGAGTGACAGTTTTACTTATTCTCTTCAGTTTCAATGTCTTTTTTTTTTCTTTTTCTTGCCTAATTTCTCTGATTGAGACTTCCAATACTTTGTTGAATGAAAGTGGCAAGAGTGGCCGTTATTATCTTATTCCTGATAAGAGTACTCAATTTTGTCAAATTGTTTTTCTTCATCAATTAAGATAATCATTTTTTTTCCCCTCACTCTGTTCATGTGGCATATTACATTTTGAAGCATCCATACAAGAATGAATCCTACTTAGTCATGTATATAACCCTTTTATAGACTGATGATTTCTTCACACTAGTATTCTGATGAGAATTTTTGCATCATGGTTCATAAGGGATTTAGGTCTGTAGTTTGGGGGGATTTTTTTTGCTTTGGGGTCTGAAGTTTTATTGGAGTCTCTTCATCCGGCATTGGTATCCTAATGTTCCTCTCATAGAATAAGTTACAAACTGCTCTCTTCAATTTTTAAAAAGTTTAATAAACATTATTACTAATTTTTCCTTAAATGTGTGGTAGAGTTCATCAATAAAAGCATCAGGTTCAAGGATTTTCTTTGTTGATAGATTTTTGAGTATTGACTTGTTCTCTTTTGTGTTAAGTTGCTTTTTTTTTTTTTCTTTCTACTGAATTATCTCAGTTCCTTTCTTGTTTCCTTTTTTTGTACATTCTGTGTGTGTGTTTGCCGTTCAGTCATGTCCGACTCTGTGACCTCATCGACTATAGCTTGTCAGGCATCTCTGTGCATGGAATTCTCTGGGCAAGAAAGCTAGAGTGGGTTGCCATTCCCTCCTCCAGGGGAGCTTCCCAACCCAGGGACCAAATCCAGGTCTCCTGCACTGCAGACAGTTAGTTTCTTTACCATCTGAGCCACCAGGGAAGCCCAAACATTCTGTGGCTAATTTCTTTGTGGTTACCATATGAATTACAGTTACTGTCCTCAAGTTTAAATGCTCTAATTTGAAGAAATAACCAGCTTTATTTCAGTAACATGCAAAATGTTTGCTCCTTGACAGCACCAGTTTTGGTGGAGTCTTCAGGGTTTTTTCTATATGGCATCATGTCATCTGCGAAGAGTGACAGTTTTACTTATTCTCTTCAGTTTCAATGTCTTTTTTTTTTCTTTTTCTTGCCTAATTTCTCTGATTGAGACTTCCAATACTTTGTTGAATGAAAGTGGCAAGAGTGGCCGTTATTATCTTATTCCTGATCTTAGAAGAAAAATCTTTCCGCTTTAGCCCATTGAATACGACAGTAACTGCGTGATTTTCATATATGGCCTTCATTATTTTGTGGTACATTCCCTCTGTACCTACTTTATTGTCAGTTTTTATCATAAATGAATGTTGAATTTTCTCAAATGTGTTTTCTGTATCTGTTGAAATGATTATGATTTTTGTCTTTCATTCTGTTAATGTGGTGTGTCTCACTGATTTGCAGGTGTCACACCATCTTTGCATCTCTGGAATAATCCTTTCTCTGGATGATCCTTTTAATGTATTGCTGAATTTGGCTTTCAGATATTTTGCTAAATATTTTTACATTTATGTTAATCAAGGATATTGGCCATTAGTTTTCTTTTCTTGTGGCCTTGTCTGGTTTTGATGTTGGGGTTACTGATAATTCTTCTGAATCACTAGTCTCTTAGGTTTGGAGTTACAAGTTGAAGTTACATTTCTAGTTAAACTAATATTTTTTTTTGGTACTTTAGGTATAGTAATCTCTTAAATTAGAAAACAAAGTGTAGTTACAGATCATTGTTGCAGTAACACAAGCTTCTATAATTGCCCATCTATGTAGATTTATTGAAATATTTATTTCTCCATATAACTCTGTTTACTGCCTAGTGTACTTCCATTTCACTGTGCAGGATTACCTTGAACATTTCTTGCAGGGCAGGTTTGTTGGTCACTAGATCTCTCAGTGCTTGCTTATTTGTGAATATCTTAATTTCTCTGTCACTTTTGTAGGACATTTTTGCCACAAACAAGATTACTGGCTGATAGTTTGTTTCTTGCAGCATTTGAAATATGTATCAGTCTTTGGCCTCCAGATTTCTGATGAGAAATTAATGATAATCTAATTAAGGATCCCTTGTACGTGATGATTCACTTCTCTCTCACTGCTTTCAAGATTATATCTTTGCCTTTGGCTTTTCAAAGTTTGATTACAGTGTGTCTCAGTGGGTCTTTGAGTCCTTTGAACTTCTTAGATATTTATATCTTTCATCTTGGAGTTTTTAGTCATTATTTCTTCAGATACTTTCTTTCTCCTTTTCTCTTTCCCTTCTCCTATGTTGTGTATGTTGGTTCACTTACTAGTATCCCACAGGCTCATTAGGTTCTGTTTGCTTTTCTTAGGTCTTTTTCTTCTTGTTCCTCACAGTCAGTAATTTTCATTGTCCTCTCCTCATGTTCACTGATTCTTCTGTCTAATGAAGTCTGTCTTAGAATCCTTTTAGTGAATTTCTCATTGCAGTTATTGTACTTTTCTTCTCTAGAATTTCTTTTGACCTCCTTTTTGGATTTTCTTTTTATTAATATTTCCACTTTGTTCACACATTATTTTCTTGACTTTTTCAATATCTTTCTTTGGGTTTTTGAGCCTCTTTAAAGACAGTTGTTTTAAAATCTTTATCTAGTATATCTTCCATTCATTCTTTTGCTATGACATTTTCGGTTGATTTGTTTATTCCTTGAATGAAAATAGTTTCCTGTCTCTGCATGCCTTGTGATTTTTCCCTTGAATGAAAATTTTTTTTGGTACTTTAGGTATAGTAATCTCTTAAATTAGAAAACAAAGTGTAGTTACAGATCATTGTTGCAGTAACACAAGCTTCTATAATTGCCCATCTATGTAGATTTATTGAAATATTTATTTCTCCATATAACTCTGTTTACTGCCTAGTGTACTTCCATTTCACTGTGCAGGATTACCTTGAACATTTCTTGCAGGGCAGGTTTGTTGGTCACTAGATCTCTCAGTGCTTGCTTATTTGTGAATATCTTAATTTCTCTGTCACTTTTGTAGGACATTTTTGCCACAAACAAGATTACTGGCTGATAGTTTGTTTCTTGCAGCATTTGAAATATGTATCAGTCTTTGGCCTCCAGATTTCTGATGAGAAATTAATGATAATCTAATTAAGGATCCCTTGTACGTGATGATTCACTTCTCTCTCACTGCTTTCAAGATTCTATCTTTGCCTTTGGCTTTTCAAAGTTTGATTACAGTGTGTCTCAGTGGGTCTTTGAGTCCTTTGAACTTCTTAGATATTTATATCTTTCATCTTGGAGTTTTTAGTCATTATTTCTTCAGATACTTTCTTTCTCCTTTTCTCTTTCCCTTCTCCTATGTTGTGTATGTTGGTTCACTTACTAGTATCCCACAGGCTCATTAGGTTCTGTTTGCTTTTCTTAGGTCTTTTTTTCTTCTTGTTCCTCACAGTCAGTAATTTTCATTGTCCTCTCCTCATGTTCACTGATTCTTCTGTCTAATGAAGTCTGTCTTAGAATCCTTTTAGTGAATTTCTCATTGCAGTTATTGTACTTTTCTTCTCTAGAAT
The DNA here is from genome assembly GCA_022376925.1 of Tragulus kanchil. Taxonomy (NCBI): domain Eukaryota; kingdom Metazoa; phylum Chordata; class Mammalia; order Artiodactyla; family Tragulidae; genus Tragulus; species Tragulus kanchil. The sequence continues at coordinate 93,774,308 of JAIOJX010000025.1, forward strand.
TTCTTTTGACCTCCTTTTTGGATTTTCTTTTTATTAATATTTCCACTTTGTTCACACATTATTTTCTTGACTTTTTCAATATCTTTCTTTGGGTTTTTGAGCCTCTTTAAAGACAGTTGTTTTAAAATCTTTATCTAGTATATCTTCCATTCATTCTTTTGCTATGACATTTTCGGTTGATTTGTTTATTCCTTGAATGAAAATAGTTTCCTGTCTCTGCATGCCTTGTGATTTTTTGTTGAACAGAGGACCGTTAAATCAAATAATATAGTAACTCTGGAAGTCAGATTCTCCTCTTTCCCCAGGGTATGCTGTTTTTAATGTTTTTGTTGACTGGTTTTTATTTTTTATTATTATAGACTATCTTTGTACCAAGATCATGAACTTAATTTCAGGTCTTTTTTGAACCTTTCTCTGGGCATGCACAGTCACTTTCTAATTTTCTCCAGATATGCAGATATTTCTTAATGTCCTAGTTTTTAATGTCTGACTTTCAAAAGCAGAAAAGGGAAGAAAATATCAAAGTAGCAGAAAAAAGAAAAGGGCACCAGCCCTTTAAATCCCTTAGAAGTCACTTCAGCCAAGAGGGAGGAGTTTTCAACAAGGGAGAAAGAGGCAGCAGCAATGGCTGCTCACATTTTTGCACCTCAGAAGCAGCAGTCAGCTTTCAGAGCACAGATCCCCAGTATTTGAAAGAAAAGGTCCTCTTTACTTACCCTGGCTCACGCAGCTGCATGTGGCTGAATGCAGGCGGTTCAAAGAATACGAGTATCTTCCTGCCACATGGCTGGGGTGGGGGATAGTTGCTACTCCACTAAGGGCTAAAATTAACCCAAATTAACTGCAGTTTGCTGCCTGTACCTTCCCTGGATGTTGTTACCCTTCAGCAGACTCTTGAGTTTCATAATATTTCATCAGACAAGTTCTGCCAGTTGGTTAGGTAGGGGGATAGATTTCTGGTGGCTTTCTACTCTACTTCCTTCCCAGAATCTTCTCCTTAAAATTGTTTTCTCATTCCTGCCCCCCACCCCCACCCCGGGATATTTTAAGAGTAGTAAATATAAAATTGATAAGCTCTCATCAATATAAATAACCATATGTCAGAAAGTTATAATTGCCACAGCTATTTCCAACAGATGCATCATTGAGGCAAAAGGTCTTAAGGAATGCGTGTATCCTATTACTTAACTGAAGCTTTACCCTTGTATCTAACTGAGGAAACCTATTGCTATACGATGATTGACAGTTAAGTGCATCATGCTTTGAAACTAATTTTGCTTCAGAATAAACCAAAATGTGTAAAAGTTTCTACTTGGTTTCAGTAGATGACTGGCCACAAGCACCTCTAAAAACTGGCTGTGACTTTCTGACTGAGAAAAAAGCATCCTGAGAGATGAAACTGAAGAGATATAATTTGTCCCAACACACCTAACATATAATAAGGAAACAGATTAATAACAGCAGATGTTGTGGTTCAAACAGGATAAAATTTGAGATTAAAAAATTTTTTAAAATCACTGGCTAATGACCTTTCTGATATCCAGCCCAGCAAATATTGGGACTCTTATTGACTAAGTTTCAAAGCCTGGGAATATTTCGCCATGGTTTTCAACTTCACCCTTTTGGCTCTTGGCTCTGTCTTCTGAGTCATCCTTCATTTTTGATGAAGGACAGCACATGTTTGCAGCTGAGTAACTTTATCAGCCCGCTTCCTGCCAATAGATTTTTGGAAGTCTAATGGCCTCCTTTCATTCTGTAGCCTTTTCATTCCAAGTTGGCAGTGTTTTTGCTGAAATAAATTTCTTTTTTAAAAACTTACCCCAAAAATCTTCTGTAGGGTCATTCTAAAATGGCTGACAGGCAGTTCAAAGAATACGAGTATCTTCCTGCCACATGGCTGGGGTGGGGATAGTTGCTACTCCACTAAGGGCTAAAATTAACCCAAATTAACTGCAGTTTGCTGCCTGTACCTTCCTGGATGTTGTTACCCTTCAGCAGACTCTTGAGTTTCATAATATTTCATCAGACAAGTTCTGCCAGTTGGTTAGGTAGGGGGATAGATTTCTGGTGGCTTTCTACTCTACTTCCTTCCCAGAATCTTCTCCTTAAAATTGTTTTCTCATTCCTGCCCCCCACCCCCACCCCGGGATATTTTAAGAGTAGTAAATATAAAATTGATAAGCTCTCATCAATATAAATAACCATATGTCAGAAAGTTATAATTGCCACAGCTATTTCCAACAGATGCATCATTGAGGCAAAAGGTCTTAAGGAATGCGTGTATCCTATTACTTAACTGAAGCTTTACCCTTGTATCTAACTGAGGAAACCTATTGCTATACGATGATTGACAGTTAAGTGCATCATGCTTTGAAACTAATTTTGCTTCAGAATAAACCAAAATGTGTAAAAGTTTCTACTTGGTTTCAGTAGATGACTGGCCACAAGCACCTCTAAAAACTGGCTGTGACTTTCTGACTGAGAAAAAAGCATCCTGAGAGATGAAACTGAAGAGATATAATTTGTCCCAACACACCTAACATATAATAAGGAAACAGATTAATAACAGCAGATGTTGTGGTTCAAACAGGATAAAATTTGAGATTAAAAATTTTTAAAGTCACTGGCTAATGACCTTTCTGATATCCAGCCCAGCAAATATTGGGACTCTTATTGACTAAGTTTCAAAGCCTGGGAATATTTCGCCATGGTTTTCAACTTCACCCTTTTGGCTCTTGGCTCTGTCTTCTGAGTCATCCTTCATTTTTGATGAAGGACAGCACATGTTTGCAGCTGAGTAACTTTATCAGCCCGCTTCCTGCCAATAGATTTTTGGAAGTCTAATGGCCTCCTTTCATTCTGTAGCCTTTTCATTCCAAGTTGGCAGTGTTTTTGCTGAAATAAATTTCTCAAAAACTTACAAGTCTTCTGCAAATTTCATTAGAAAAACAGACACATCCTCAGATCTTTCCAAGATAACTCTTTTTCTGTTTAAGGCTCATTCTAAAATGGCTGACAGGCAGTGCCTTTAAATTCATAGAGGCTCTCTTGTTTAACTGAAAGGATCCATGAGACACACCCTTAATCACCTGAAAGGGACTTTTGTCTAACTGAATAATCTAAACTTTTCATCTTTTCTGAGGTTTTCGCAAAGGCTCTCATCATTACACTCTCAGCCTTTTCTATCAAGCTTACCTTACCTTCCTGACAATGAATCTTTTAATTTCAGTGTCTTTTGCCATCTGCAGAGTTGATTTTTAAATCATGTCTTACTTACTTTTTTCTTAGCAGTTTTAACCTCAGTTTCTCTTCCTTCACCCTCTCTTCCCCCCTTTCTCTCTCTTACATTTTACCATAAGTGGCAAAGAGAAATCAGGTGGTACTTCTACAACATTGTTTGGAAATTTCCATCTTTTTAAAAAAATACGTATTTATTTATTCATTTGGCTGCATGAGGTCTTAGTTATAGCATGTAGGATCTTGTTCCCTGAGCAGGATTCGAACCTGGGCCCCCTGTACTGGAAGCACAGAGTCCTTAGCCTCTGGACCATCAAGGAAGTCCCGCTTGGAAATTTCTTGCACTGTATGTACAAACCTGTTGCTTACAACTGGTGTTTCCCACATAGCTGTAGAGTACAATTAATTGTAGTTTGCTTTCTGCCAACAAAGTGAGGATCTCCCCTTTAGTTTCTGTCTTATTTTCTTCAGTTACTGGACACAGGGGGTCATTCTGTCATCACTTGGAGTATTTCACCAATGAATACACCAAGTACTTTGGATTTGAAGAGAAGCATTTATTATTTGTGACAAGTTAAGGGACAGGAAGCTAGCTCTCAAAACACTGTCTCCCAAAATAGCAAGAGTGGCATTTTCAGATATGAGTGCATGCATGTATGCATATTCATGAAAGGGTGAGTGTAACCTTCCATGTAGAGGTGGAGTTCTCCATGGGCTTGCACAGTGCTCAAACATAGTTGCATGTTCAAAAATGGTAGCGATCCCAGCCCTTGGGGTAGAGATTTTAACATCAAAATGAGGTAGAAATCACTAGGTTAACAAAATTCGGGTACGTAATCGAGGTCTAAGAGTCAGCAGAAGTCAGCAGCGTCATTCCTTAGGCTCCGTCAATCTGGTTGTTGAGTGCTCGAGAGGGTTGAAGGCTCATTCTAAAATGGCTGACAGGCAGTGCCTTTAAATTCATCTTCTTTACTAAAGGATCATCACCCTTAATCACCTGAAAGGGACTTTTGTCTAACTGAATAATCTAAACTTTTCATCTTTTCTGAGGTTTTCGCAAAGGCTCTCATCATTACACTCTCAGCCTTTTCTATCAAGCTTACCTTACCTTCCTGACAATGAATCTTTTAATTTCAGTGTCTTTTGCCATCTGCAGAGTTGATTTTTAAATCATGTCTTACTTACTTTTTTCTTAGCAGTTTTAACCTCAGTTTCTCTTCCTTCACCCTCTCTTCCCCCCTTTCTCTCTCTTACATTTTACCATAAGTGGCAAAGAGAAATCAGGTGGTACTTCTACAACATTGTTTGGAAATTTCCATCTTTTTAAAAAAATACGTATTTATTTATTCATTTGGCTGCATGAGGTCTTAGTTATAGCATGTAGGATCTTGTTCCCTGAGCAGGATTCGAACCTGGGCCCCCTGTACTGGAAGCACAGAGTCCTTAGCCTCTGGACCATCAAGGAAGTCCCGCTTGGAAATTTCTTGCACTGTATGTACAAACCTGTTGCTTACAACTGGTGTTTCCCACATAGCTGTAGAGTACAATTAATTGTAGTTTGCTTTCTGCCAACAAAGTGAGGATCTCCCTTCAGTTTCTGTCTTATTTTCTTCAGTTACTGGACACAGGGGGTCATTCTGTCATCACTTGGAGTATTTCACCAATGAATACACCAAGTACTTTGGATTTGAAGAGAAGCATTTATTATTTGTGACAAGTTAAGGGACAGGAAGCTAGCTCTCAAAACACTGTCTCCCAAAATAGCAAGAGTGGCATTTTCAGATATGAGTGCATGCATGTATGCATATTCATGAAAGGGTGAGTGTAACCTTCCATGTAGAGGTGGAGTTCTCCATGGGCTTGCACAGTGCTCAAACATAGTTGCATGTTCAAAAATGGTAGCGATCCCAGCCCTTGGGGTAGAGATTTTAACATCAAAATGAGGTAGAAATCACTAGGTTGACAAAATTCAGGTACGTAATTGAGGTCTAAGAGTCAGCAGAAGTCAGCATCGTCATTCCTTAGGCTCCGGTCAATCTGGTTGTTGAGTGCTCGAGAGGGGTTGAATCCTACCAAACAACTCAAGAATGTGTTTCAGGCTTATCTGTACCTTTGGAACAGAAATGGTAATCTTAATAACTAATTTATCATCTTTCCTGTGGTTACTTCTCCTGCCTGGTAACAGTCATTTGTTCCTCCCTTCTTTGTTCTATTTAAAAAATCATTATTTACTGAGACCTATCCTTTGTTTCCACATGAAGCCCCAGGAGGCCATAGTTCATCTTCTTCCCAGTTATCAGTAAACAGAGCACACATAGGTTCTAAAGCTCACCCTCTGGTTCTCAACCTAAGTTTGTCGAGGGTGTGTTGCAGCTCTCATTACCTGTTATTTGACCTCACCCCTTCCTTATTACTGTCTGGCTAGCACTTCTGAGCTTTCACCAGCAGTGTCCTTAGTGTCCAGATTTCAGTGAACGCTGTATTGAAGGAGTTAGAGCTTTCTCTGGCAGGCTACCCAAATTCTTCCAGTCTCCTGTCACTACCCAGTTCCAAAGACATTCCCACATTTTGGGTTATTAGTATTTGTTACAGCAGCAACCCACTTCCAGGTATCAAACTCTGTATTGGTTTTCAATTGTTGTGCAACAAATCAACATAAATCCGGTGCCTTAAAATAACAAAATTGGTGTCCCACACTTCCCATGGCTCAGGTATCTAGGCACAACCTAGCTAGGTCCTCTACTTTTGGTCTCACAAGGCTGAAATGAAGGTAACATCTGGGCTATCTTTTCATAAAGAGACTTGTGTTTAGAAAATTATCTGCTTTCAAGCTTGTGAGAGTTGTTGGTAGACTCATTTCCTTGCAGCTGCCTCAGGACCCCGGCTTCTTACTGTCTATGTGCAAGCAAAATTAAGGGACAGGAAGCTGCCAACTTGGGATGTCAGCAGTGTTCATAAAACCTTCCATGTAGAGGTGGAGTTCTCCATGGGCTTGCACAGTGCTCAAACATAGTTGCATGTTCAAAAATGGTAGCGATCCCAGCCCTTGGGGTAGAGATTTTAACATCAAAATGAGGTAGAAATCACTAGGTTGACAAAATTCAGGTACGTAATTGAGGTCTAAGAGTCAGCAGAAGTCAGCATCGTCATTCCTTAGGCTCCGGTCAATCTGGTTGTTGAGTGCTCGAGAGGGGTTGAATCCTACCAAACAACTCAAGAATGTGTTTCAGGCTTATCTGTACCTTTGGAACAGAAATGGTAATCTTAATAACTAATTTATCATCTTTCCTGTGGTTACTTCTCCTGCCTGGTAACAGTCATTTGTTCCTCCCTTCTTTGTTCTATTTAAAAAATCATTATTTACTGAGACCTATCCTTTGTTTCCACATGAAGCCCCAGGAGGCCATAGTTCATCTTCTTCCCAGTTATCAGTAAACAGAGCACACATAGGTTCTAAAGCTCACCCTCTGGTTCTCAACCTAAGTTTGTCGAGGGTGTGTTGCAGCTCTCATTACCTGTTATTTGACCTCACCCCTTCCTTATTACTGTCTGGCTAGCACTTCTGAGCTTTCACCAGCAGTGTCCTTAGTGTCCAGATTTCAGTGAACGCTGTATTGAAGGAGTTAGAGCTTTCTCTGGCAGGCTACCCAAATTCTTCCAGTCTCCTGTCACTACCCAGTTCCAAAGACATTCCCACATTTTGGGTTATTAGTATTTGTTACAGCAGCAACCCACTTCCAGGTATCAAACTCTGTATTGGTTTTCAATTGTTGTGCAACAAATCAACATAAATCCGGTGCCTTAAAATAACAAAATTGGTGTCCCACACTTCCCATGGCTCAGGTATCTAGGCACAACCTAGCTAGGTCCTCTACTTTTGGTCTCACAAGGCTGAAATGAAGGTAACATCTGGGCTATCTTTTCATAAAGAGACTTGTGTTTAGAAAATTATCTGCTTTCAAGCTTGTGAGAGTTGTTGGTAGACTCATTTCCTTGCAGCTGCCTCAGGACCCCGGCTTCTTACTGTCTATGTGCTGGAGACCTCAAGGCAACATTAGTCCCCTGGTGTGTGTTACTCTCACAGGCCTGCTCTGAACATGACAACTTATTTCTTGAAGACCAGCAGCAGAATCCTTACTCCAGTCTGCTAAGATTGAGTCTTACATAATATAACATAATCATGAGAGTGACATCATATGACATTTGTCATATTGTCTTGATCAGAGGCAAATCACAGGTTCTGCCTGCACCCAAGAGGAGAATAAGAGTGTGACTGATTGGGAATAACCCAAAGATTGTATAGGAGGCTGCCTGTGTCCCCCAGAGATATCAAGCTTATGTGTGTTACCCTCTTGGGGGTGGAGAAGAGAGAGTTATTGCAGTTGTAATTAAGACAGAAATCTTCATGTGTGTGTGATTAGTCACTCACTTGAGACCCCGTGAACTGTAGCCCACCTTACTCCTATGTCCATGGAATTTTCTAGACAAGTATACTGGAGTGAGTTGACATTTCCTACTCCTGGGGTCTTCCCAACCCAGGTATCACGCTCAAGTCTCCTGCACTGGCAGGCTGATTCTTTACCACTGTGCCACCTCAAAGATCTTCTAATAGAGGTTATTCTAGATTATGTGAGTGGGCATTAAATGCAATCTCATGTATTATAAGAAAGGGGCACAAGGAGACTGGACATGTACACAAAAGAGAAAGCCATGTGAAGATGGAGTAAAGAGAAATTTGAAGTTGTTGACCTTGGTTGAAGATTGATGCAGTCACACCCAAGTAACACATTGCCAGTCATATTCTCCCCTTGAGTATTTGTTACAGCAGCAACCCACTTCCAGGTATCAAACTCTGTATTGGTTTTCAATTGTTGTGCAACAAATCAACATAAATCCGGTGCCTTAAAATAACAAAATTGGTGTCCCACACTTCCCATGGCTCAGGTATCTAGGCACAACCTAGCTAGGTCCTCTACTTTTGGTCTCACAAGGCTGAAATGAAGGTAACATCTGGGCTATCTTTTCATAAAGAGACTTGTGTTTAGAAAATTATCTGCTTTCAAGCTTGTGAGAGTTGTTGGTAGACTCATTTCCTTGCAGCTGCCTCAGGACCCCGGCTTCTTACTGTCTATGTGCTGGAGACCTCAAGGCAACATTAGTCCCCTGGTGTGTGTTACTCTCACAGGCCTGCTCTGAACATGACAACTTATTTCTTGAAGACCAGCAGCAGAATCCTTACTCCAGTCTGCTAAGATTGAGTCTTACATAATATAACATAATCATGAGAGTGACATCATATGACATTTGTCATATTGTCTTGATCAGAGGCAAATCACAGGTTCTGCCTGCACCCAAGAGGAGAATAAGAGTGTGACTGATTGGGAATAACCCAAAGATTGTATAGGAGGCTGCCTGTGTCCCCAGAGATATCAAGCTTATGTGTGTTACCCTCTTGGGGGTGGAGAAGAGAGAGTTATTGCAGTTGTAATTAAGACAGAAATCTTCATGTGTGTGTGATTAGTCACTCACTTGAGACCCCGTGAACTGTAGCCCACCTTACTCCTATGTCCATGGAATTTTCTAGACAAGTATACTGGAGTGAGTTGACATTTCCTACTCCTGGGGTCTTCCCAACCCAGGTATCACGCTCAAGTCTCCTGCACTGGCAGGCTGATTCTTTACCACTGTGCCACCTCAAAGATCTTCTAATAGAGGTTATTCTAGATTATGTGAGTGGGCATTAAATGCAATCTCATGTATTATAAGAAAGGGGCACAAGGAGACTGGACATGTACACAAAAGAGAAAGCCATGTGAAGATGGAGTAAAGAGAAATTTGAAGTTGTTGACCTTGGTTGAAGATTGAGGTGATGCAGTCACACCCAAGTAACACATTGCCAGTCATATTCTCCCCCTTGAGCCTCTGAGAAGTGTATGATTTCTATCTAGTAATATTGATCTTACTCTTCTGGCCTCCAGAGATGTGACAGAATACTTTACCATTCCAAGTCATCCAATTTGTCATGGCTTTGTTGGGGCAGCCATGGGAAACTAATACAGATGGATGTTAATTGTTGCATTTTGATGCATTTCACAGATTACTCAGTCAGGTTAAGTATCCTTTCATAAGGTCCTTGACTGTCCATGTGTTTTCTTCTTTTTGAGTTTTTCAGTTTGTCTTTTGTCTCTCTTTTTTCTAAAAATAATTATTCATTTCCTTATTGATTAGTAAGAATTCTTTAGATGGTGTAATTACTAAATCCTTTGCCAGTTGTCCATGTTACTAAAAAATGACTTTTTTTTCTACTCTGTAGCTTATCTTTCTACCTTATATGTAGTGTCCTCTGCATTCAGCTTTTTATATCCTTTTTTAAAAATTATGGAAAAATTTAAATATACTCCAAAGAAGAGAGAATAGTATATTATAGCTTTCATGTACATTTGTTGTTGCTCAGTCACTAAGTCCTGTCCAACCCTTGGTGACCTCATAGATTGCAGCCTGTCCTGTCCTTCACCGTCTCCCAGAGTTTACTCAATCTCATGTCCATTGAGTCGATGATACCATCCAACTGTCTCATCCTCTGTCACTCCCTTCTCCTCTTACCCTCAATCTTTCCCAGCATCAAGGTCTTTTCCAGTGAGTTGGTTCTTCGCATCAGATGGCCAAAGTACATAATCTTCAACAATTATCAGTATTTTTCCTGGAAATAGTTATCTTTTCCTTTGAGTTTTGTTCCTTTTGTGAATTATCTAAGAAATCCTTAAATAAAGATTGTTTTGCTATTATTCGTGTAACTGAGTATTTCTAAGATGAGAAAGCACTCATTCTTTTTGTCATAGCACCTGTTCTTTTTAGATTTTAGTTTTTTATAAATGTTGCTTTGTGTAGCAATTTCTAATATATGCAAAGCATTATTGATTACACGCATGTTAACCTATACCTTCTTCCTGAACAGTGTGTACTTTTATTATTCAGCACAAGCTATTAATTCAGGTTGTGGAAACTTGCCAGTTGTCCCAACAATATCCTTTGTGTCACCACAGAGCTTATTGAAAATCCTATGTGTCCTTATAAGAAGGCTGATCAATCATTCAGGAAATGTCAAAGTATAAGCCTGAGTCAGCTGTGCTGGCAATTATGTTTCTACAAAGTAATTCCTCTCAATTTTCTTTCCTTATTTCTAGTGTGCCACCTGGGCTCGAAGGCATAAAAGAACAAGACCTCTGCAACAAGATAATGGCTAAAATATTAGAAAATTACAATACGCTGTTTGAAGTAGAGTGTATGGAAAATGATAACCAGAGGTGTGAAAGCCTGGCAAGGCTTATCATACTAAAAGTAAGTAGCTCTGATATTTAATTCTATATATATATATATATTTTTTTTTTTTGGCCACTTCTATTGGTCTTTCATTTATTGATTTTCATCTATCATTGTTCTTTTGGCCTGTGTGGGCCTCCCATCACAGTGGCTTCTCTCACTGCAGAGCACTGGCTCTGGGTGCATGCGCTCCAGAGCTCCGGCTCAGTAATTGGACACATCGGTCTAGCCACTCCACGGCACATGGGATCTTCCCAGGCCAGGGATCAAACTGGCGCCCCTTGCACTGCAAGGCGGTGTCCTTACCCACTGGACCACCAGGGAAGCCCCAGTATTGATATATTTTAATGCCAGATATTTCATTTAATCATTTGGTCATGCACATTCCTTATGGATTTAGCTTCAGGTTATTATTCCTATGTTAAATTCTTTTTATGAAATCTGTTCTTTGTATCAAGTGTTTGTTAAACTGATACATGTTCTTCTAAGATTGGAAAATAATTGTGGATTGATGTTTGCTTACTACTGTAAAATCATCTCAGAAGCCCTTACGTGAGCTCAATGCTGCGGTCAGTTGGGTACACCACCTTTATGGAAGCCTGGTGTTACAGCAGGGATATGTGCTATGGAAGCTCTGATTTTTTATAAATGTTGCTTTGTGTAGCAATTTCTAATATATGCAAAGCATTATTGATTACACGCATGTTAACCTATACCTTCTTCCTGAACAGTGTGTACTTTTATTATTCAGCACAAGCTATTAATTCAGGTTGTGGAAACTTGCCAGTTGTCCCAACAATATCCTTTGTGTCACCACAGAGCTTATTGAAAATCCTATGTGTCCTTATAAGAAGGCTGATCAATCATTCAGGAAATGTCAAAGTATAAGCCTGAGTCAGCTGTGCTGGCAATTATGTTTCTACAAAGTAATTCCTCTCAATTTTCTTTCCTTATTTCTAGTGTGCCACCTGGGCTCGAAGGCATAAAAGAACAAGACCTCTGCAACAAGATAATGGCTAAAATATTAGAAAATTACAATACGCTGTTTGAAGTAGAGTGTATGGAAAATGATAACCAGAGGTGTGAAAGCCTGGCAAGGCTTATCATACTAAAAGTAAGTAGCTCTGATATTTAATTCTATATATATATATATATATTTTTTTTTTGGCCACTTCTATTGGTCTTTCATTTATTGATTTTCATCTATCATTGTTCTTTTGGCCTGTGTGGGCCTCCCATCACAGTGGCTTCTCTCACTGCAGAGCACTGGCTCTGGGTGCATGCGCTCCAGAGCTCCGGCTCAGTAATTGGACACATCGGTCTAGCCACTCCACGGCACATGGGATCTTCCCAGGCCAGGGATCAAACTGGCGCCCCTTGCACTGCAAGGCGGTGTCCTTACCCACTGGACCACCAGGGAAGCCCCAGTATTGATATATTTTTAATGCCAGATATTTCATTTAATCATTTGGTCATGCACATTCCTTATGGATTTAGCTTCAGGTTATTATTCCTATGTTAAATTCTTTTTATGAAATCTGTTCTTTGTATCAAGTGTTTGTTAAACTGATACATGTTCTTCTAAGATTGGAAAATAATTGTGGATTGATGTTTGCTTACTACTGTAAAATCATCTCAGAAGCCCTTACGTGAGCTCAATGCTGCGGTCAGTTGGGTACACCACCTTTTTATGGAAGCCTGGTGTTACAGCAGGGATATGTGCTATGTCTGTGTCCAGAAGTGTTAGCTTACTGAGTAAACTGCAGATTCCTGAAGATAGTATTACTCTGTGTTTTTGTCTCTTTTGTGCCTGGCACACTTCCAGGTTCAACTTCAGATTGTAAGCCCTATATGCTACATGGTCCTTGAACTATCCCCAGTAACAAGAATAGTTTTCAAACCTGTAAAGGAATCTTGACAATACTATCTAAATCTTTTTATCTATTGGCTGATAATTTATAACCTGTCTTTCACACATTAAGCAAATGCATGCAGGTCTCTACAGATTTACACTTGAGAGTCAGAGGATAAACACTGAAACCAAGTACTTCAGGTGAGGACTGGAGGGAAGGCATCCTCTTTCTTTCTCATTCATATTGAGGTCCATCTTGATGGAACTGATAGGGGAGGTTCCCGAAGGAGGTGTTCTGAGGCTTACCACATTACGGACCACACTGTGCTCTTGTTCATTCATATGGCCTTGAGTGGTAAGACCGTAGACACTTGGTTTGGGCACCGAAGGGGTATTTTTGTTTCTTGCTCCAGTTGAGGTATGACTTGAAAGAAGAAATGAAAAGGTGAGGGGGTATCATGTGTCATTCAACCAAAGCAGCAAAAGAAGATGGAAGTTAGAGTTTTCTTAATGAGGGATTATGTGTGAATACAGCAGCCTCTCTATAAGAAATGGTGTACACGTGAGAGGAGTATGTTTGATGGGAATCAGCGTCATAAAGAGAACTTTAACTGAAATTTGAGGGAAGGGAAGAACAGGACGTACAGATAACAGTGAGCTACTTTAGAGAATATCAAGTGTAGTCTAAGGGGGAAATAACATGGTAGCTGAGAAAATATCAGTGATTCACAAAATAATATATTTTTTTAAACCATCAATTTTGGTATGAAAAATTAAAAATAATTTTGAATAGAAAAAAAACTACCTTAAAAAGTTACTCTGATTCCAATAATGCTTTCTAAAGGTCTCATTTAAAAATATTAAAATATGATTGACTTTCTTTTAGCTCTATCTCTGATAAATACTTTTTTAAAAATTTTTTGGCCACTTCAGTTGGTCTTTCATTCATTTATTTTGTTTGTTCTTTGGCCTGTGTGGGCCTCCTGTTGCAGTGGCCTCTCATTGCAGAGCACCAGCTCTGGGCACGTGCACTCCAGAGCTCCAGCTTGATAGTTGGACACATTGGTCCAGCCGCTCTGCGGCACTTGAGATCTTCCCAGGCCAGGGATCAAACTGGTGCCCCTTGCACTGCAAGACGGTGTCTTATCCACTGGACCACCAGGGAAGCCCTGATAAATACTTTTTAACATGCGTATATTTTAACTAAGACTGGTAAGATAATGTAGTAAACCTAACATATAAATAAAATAGATTAATATGATTTCGTAGGCAAGACAAACTTGCTGAGATGCCAATAATCACTAGACTACACCAACAGGAATTTATATGCCGTGTAAATAAAATGAAACCTGTTGAGATCTTTGGAAGAGTGACTGACGGTAAACGGATAATACTCAGGACTGGAAGGAAGGGGCATCCTCTTTCTTTCTCATTCATATTGAGGTCCATCTTGATGGAACTGATAGGGAGGTTCCGAAGGAGGTGTTCTGAGGCTTACCACATTACGGACCACACTGTGCTCTTGTTCATTCATATGGCCTTGAGTGGTAAGACCGTAGACACTTGGTTTGGGCACCGAAGGGGTATTTTTGTTTCTTGCTCCAGTTGAGGTATGACTTGAAAGAAGAAATGAAAAGGTGAGGGGGTATCATGTGTCATTCAACCAAAGCAGCAAAAGAAGATGGAAGTTAGAGTTTTCTTAATGAGGGATTATGTGTGAATACAGCAGCCTCTCTATAAGAAATGGTGTACACGTGAGAGGAGTATGTTTGATGGGAATCAGCGTCATAAAGAGAACTTTAACTGAAATTTGAGGGAAGGGAAGAACAGGACGTACAGATAACAGTGAGCTACTTTAGAGAATATCAAGTGTAGTCTAAGGGGGAAATAACATGGTAGCTGAGAAAATATCAGTGATTCACAAAATAATATATTTATAAACCATCAATATTGGTATGAAAAATTAAAAATAATTTTGAATAGAAAAAAAACTACCTTAAAAAGTTACTCTGATTCCAATAATGCTTTCTAAAGGTCTCATTTAAAAATATTAAAATATGATTGACTTTCTTTTAGCTCTATCTCTGATAAATACTTTTTTAAAAATTTTTTGGCCACTTCAGTTGGTCTTTCATTCATTTATTTTGTTTGTTCTTTGGCCTGTGTGGGCCTCCTGTTGCAGTGGCCTCTCATTGCAGAGCACCAGCTCTGGGCACGTGCACTCCAGAGCTCCAGCTTGATAGTTGGACACATTGGTCCAGCCGCTCTGCGGCACTTGAGATCTTCCCAGGCCAGGGATCAAACTGGTGCCCCTTGCACTGCAAGACGGTGTCTTATCCACTGGACCACCAGGGAAGCCCTGATAAATACTTTTTAACATGCGTATATTTTAACTAAGACTGGTAAGATAATGTAGTAAACCTAACATATAAATAAAATAGATTAATATGATTTCGTAGGCAAGACAAACTTGCTGAGATGCCAATAATCACTAGACTACACCAACAGGAATTTATATGCCGTGTAAATAAAATGAAACCTGTTGAGATCTTTGGAAGAGTGACTGACGTGTAAACGGATAATACTCAGTGAGGCAAATAGGGATATCTTAGGTGGATGAATATGACTGCTACTCTGTTAATGCAAGTTTCACATCAGCCTAGGATCAGATAAGTGTTATCACTGGGACCTCCATGCTAAAGCATCATTCTGTTAAAGCAGAATATTTAATGCTTTTTTGCTGATCTTACTGATAGTCTTACCTCTCACATGATGAATAATGCAACAAGGGAGCAGGTTTTCTGAACTTAAGTATAGCCAGTAGAGATAGAGTGGAAGTTATGGGAACTAGTTTAATGGACTGTATCAGGGCCATTTTGAGATCCGTAACAGTGAAGAATGCACTAGCCATAGGTAGCTATGTATACCTGGACTTTGTTTAGAAAGCAGATTTTTCTAAAATTCCTTCGGCCATAAAAACATTAGATATAAGCCAAAAAGGAAGCTGGATTGAAAAGGGATTGGGAGGTTCACGATGGTATCATTAACATACTGGAAAATGGAAGAGCAAGGAAGAAAAACATCATATCATTCTCATGAGCTCAGCTTTTGAAAGGATGTATCTAAAAAGAGGAAACAGGCACAGAACAAATGATAAATACACCAGAGTGATGAGACATGAAGTATCTGAGCTGAGAATAAGCCAAGTGAAAAGGGCCTTCAAGGAGGAAAGTACCAAACAGACCCACTGATATGTCTGTGTGCCCCACGATAGGAAACAGAGTGTTGTACAATGGTCTCATGATTCCCTGTGGGCTACATGAAAATTGGGAGCCCAAACATGTATAAGTTTGGATACATTTGGACCTGAATGAAGAACTTTGAGTGTTGGAATGTAGACTGCTGTTCTGCTGAGGGGGTCTCATTTATTTGTGTCATTCTCAGTATTTTAATCATTGGCTTGAAATGAGCACATACTTAGCACTTTTCTGAATGAAATAAAGCTGAAGAATAGGGAAGATGCTAGATGGCTGGATACATATGCCAGGAAAGTTTGTGTGTGTGAAGGTGTGTGTGTGGGTGTGTACCACTCTTCCCCTGTTCTTCCATGCTTACTGAAAAAAAGTCACCTGTTTCATTTGGGTCTGCAGCAGTGTGCTAACGTCAGCCAGGCCACTCCCTCAGCCCCAGCGGGTGGATGAATCCTAAGTGGTCCCTATCAGTGGTGATGTGAAGGTTGACTATGGCACAGTTCAGGCCAAGGAGATGGAAGGCAAAGTGTGCTGAGGGCAGATAACTCCTGGGAAGTATTTTCATCCCTCATTACAAAAAAGAGAATGATTTAAGAGATCAGCACTGTGGTTGCCTCTGGGTGGAGTGGAGAGTGGCGGCAGTGGTGACAGCCAACTAGGAGAAAGGACCCTAGGGAGACCTCGGGGTGATGGCAGTGATCTCCATAGCAAGTGGGTTATACAGGCATATACATTTGTTAAAGCTCTTTCAGCTGCACACCTAGGATTTGTACATTTTACTGTATGTAAGTTATTTTTTTTAGTTTTAATACAAAAAAGAAAGAACAGCCCTCTGGATCAAGATGTCCCCACTCCCATCCTGCTTTCAGATGTTCTTATGGGAAAGCCAAGTGCAGAGCGCTGCCGCCACCACCCTTTGCCCTTGATGAATGTACCGCTGACACACTGAGGCTGGCGACTGAAAGAGGAAACAGCCTCAGTCCCTCCTCATTGCTCATCTGCTGAGTCAACCCTCAGCACATATACCTCTAAACTGTCAGTTGCGCAAGGGAAGTGAATGCCCTTGTAAGATGAACTGCTTGCAACAAAAGCATCATATCTCATGGAATCAGTACAATTGGAAAATTCTAACCTTAGGAAGTTCATAGCCAAAAGGAAACCAACATTTATTAATGATAGCTCAATGAAAATATCACGCATGAATTTTACTTAACATCTAACACAGTGAGAGATGTTAGTGTGATGTGATCACCAAAAAAATTGTTGACTGATTTACTGTGTGTACCATTAGTACTTAGAATAAAGAATGTAGGTCTCCCTGAACTTGTTATAGGTCAGACAGTATTTACAGTATTAGTTTTTCTTTTGAACACTGTTCACACTCTCCTGACAGTCACTACTGGCCATCATTTATTCTCACTAAATATATATTTGCCAAGGTGACTGTCATGTACTTTAGTTATCATTGTACTGTTGTTGACTTGTAAATCATAACTAGCTCCAAGCTATCAGAATAACAATAGAGCCATATTTCTCACGATGCATAAAACACCATATGGTACCTGAAATTTCTTATACCCACAACATGATCTCTAAAACAGTGTTGGTGTTCTGCCCTCTCCAGCCTTCGTTTGCTGACCACCAGCCTGCTGAGCTGGAGACCGGCCTTAGTTTGCCCTTAATTCCCCCTCATTTACTCATACCCATGGGTGCTCTCGTTCTTCCTTTGACATTTCCCTTGAAGTAGGTGACTCATGTCCAGCCCCCACCACTGCTCAGAAAAGCCACTTGTTACTGCCACAGAGTTTCAAACTGTTCTCCCCCCTCTAGGCTCACCCTCACCCTAAATCCTTTCTACCAGCGGTAGATTGATGTTTCAAAAAAATCTAATTATAACATAGTCTTGACTTAAGTAAATAAACCCTTTTCTGTTATTTAACCCTACCCCACTTTCGCTGACAGCAGACAATCAAGACTTCAGTACTTAGAATTTTGAACCTTTATGCTTTGTCCGCAAGCTAAACTTTCCCCATTAAATGCTTGAGTGAACTTTGAATTTTGCTTGTATTCTTCCTATTTCTCTATTCTCTCTTCCATCTCCTTTGAGAACTCTTCCTTCTCTCAGTTAGAATTAAACATTATTTCCTAAGTTCATTCTTAGATCTTCAATCTAGAGCTCTCCCTGACAAACCATACATCTATATCTCACTACCTAGTGCTCACCTGTACCTGCAGGTCCCAGGGATTGTCTCCTCATGTTCGTTGCCTTTGAGGATCTGAATGCCCTGTTTGATGACCATAATGATTGGCCCATCCATCCACAGAATCACTCCAGGGTAATGTCCATCAGTCACTAAAACCTGTTTATTCTTCTGCTGAAGTATCTCATAAATCTCTCCCACTCTCTCTGGTGCTTCCTCATCGCCTCTCATCCAGGCAGGAAAATTCTGTTCCTGGTCCCCCATTATCACATTCACCTGGTGACCCTGATTGAGTCAGAAAACTCATGGCAGGTCCCTAAATCTGTATTTTAAAAGCCTTCCTTGGTAATTTTAATAATCAGCCAAATTGGGGAACTGATTGGCTCTCAGAAGTCTACAGCAGTAGCCTTCTTACTGGTTTCCCTGACTCTGTTCTGCCCTTTGATTCTGTTTTCCCTCTTCTCCTGTCTGAGGTACTTCCTTCCATACAAATATGAACATACTTCATCCCATATCAAAGTTCTTCAGTGGATCCTCTTCACCTGTCCCTACACTATACTTCCCAATCTTAGTGTAACAAACAAAATTTTCCATAATTTGAACCCACCCCACCTAGCCCCACTTTTCCCCCACCGCTCCTGCCCATACGTTTGATGGGTCATCAGTAGGTGAAAGTGTGGAAACCGTGTCATTTTATGCCTCATACTTGTCAGAATGGTGAGCACAGGGCCTGACATTGAAAATTCCTTGAGCAATGACTAGACTCTTTATAATATTGAAAATAATGTCTATGATCATAGCTTCTACTTTGTAGGGAGGTAATAACAGTGAAACTCTTCAAATCAATTGAATGAAACAGGGAAACCTGAAAGTTCATGGAATGCTTCATAACTTTCATATTTAAGCAAAGATCTCAGATACATCTAAAGTCTTTAGCTGTTCTGGAAGGAGCACTGATAATTAGGTTAAGAAAGCTTATATCTGTATCCTGGCTACTTAGCAATGTCTCTGGGTGGTTTATAATCTCTCTGTTTCTCTTTACTTCTGTATCAGAAGCTCCCTGACAAACCATACATCTATATCTCACTACCTAGTGCTCACCTGTACCTGCAGGTCCCAGGGATTGTCTCCTCATGTTCGTTGCCTTTGAGGATCTGAATGCCCTGTTTGATGACCATAATGATTGGCCCATCCATCCACAGAATCACTCCAGGGTAATGTCCATCAGTCACTAAAACCTGTTTATTCTTCTGCTGAAGTATCTCATAAATCTCTCCCACTCTCTCTGGTGCTTCCTCATCGCCTCTCATCCAGGCAGGAAAATTCTGTTCCTGGTCCCCCATTATCACATTCACCTGGTGACCCTGATTGAGTCAGAAAACTCATGGCAGGTCCCTAAATCTGTATTTTAAAAGCCTTCCTTGGTAATTTTAATAATCAGCCAAATTGGGGAACTGATTGGCTCTCAGAAGTCTACAGCAGTAGCCTTCTTACTGGTTTCCCTGACTCTGTTCTGCCCTTTGATTCTGTTTTCCCTCTTCTCCTGTCTGAGGTACTTCCTTCCATACAAATATGAACATACTTCATCCCATATCAAAGTTCTTCAGTGGATCCTCTTCACCTGTCCCTACACTATACTTCCCAATCTTAGTGTAACAAACAAAATTTTCCATAATTTGAACCCACCCTACCTAGCCCCACTTTTTCCCCACCACTCCTGCCCATACGTTTGATGGGTCATCAGTAGGTGAAAGTGTGGAAACCGTGTCATTTTATGCCTCATACTTGTCAGAATGGTGAGCACAGGGCCTGACATTGAAAATTCCTTGAGCAATGACTAGACTCTTTATAATATTGAAAATAATGTCTATGATCATAGCTTCTACTTTGTAGGGAGGTAATAACAGTGAAACTCTTCAAATCAATTGAATGAAACAGGGAAACCTGAAAGTTCATGGAATGCTTCATAACTTTCATATTTAAGCAAAGATCTCAGATACATCTAAAGTCTTTAGCTGTTCTGGAAGGAGCACTGATAATTAGGTTAAGAAAGCTTATATCTGTATCCTGGCTACTTAGCAATGTCTCTGGGTGGTTTATAATCTCTCTGTTTCTCTTTACTTCTGTATACAATGATGAAAGTCTTACATATTTGCTGTAGGATTTAAATCATTAATGCTTGTGAAAGTATTTTCAAAGCCACTTAGGTACAATAGAAATGAAAAGTTGATCAGAGGGACTGGGGCTTGGGTGATGAGACAGGGTGAAGAATAATGGATGAAGCCATTGACTTATTTTGAAATGATTTGGTCAAAGACACTTCAATAAATATATTGATAAGCTTAGGATACAGAGTTAATAATTGTATTTCTGGAATCACATTGACTTCAAACTTAAAATTGGTGCGACTCTGGGAAAATTATTGAATATCTTCTTCAACGCAGGTTTCCTTATCTGTAAGCTAAAATATCTGTAATTAATTTGGCTGTTGTTTGTTATGATTAAATTAGATAATGATGGCAAGGTTTTAATAAATTTTAGTTTTAAAGAAATTATTAGAGTCACATCATCTTACTTCCCTTGATATTAAAGGAATCAGGCTTAATCACGGAAGGAAAGTAGCTCCCAAAAGCATAAAAATAAAGTTGTCAATCAGCTGTGTTACTCATGACAGGGCGTTTGCTACTTCTAGACATTTTTTACTATTTTGTATTTTAGTTTTCTCTCTATAGTTAAATTAAGCATCCTTTGTCTTTGGAAGGCAAGAATCTGTTTGCATCCTCAATGGACAGAAGAGTATGATTTTAGTATTCAAGGTGTATTTCTCAATATGCTTTTTAAAAATGCATTGTTTCATAAACTATAAAATTTTTAAGTGGAAATTTTTGCATGAATGAGGTACTATGTGGCTCTGTGAAAAATGACAAGGATTTCATCAAGATAGTGGGGAGAAGAAGTAAGGTGGGCAACAGAAGCCCCTCTAGATAGAAGAATGTGCCTTAGGACTTGGAGTGTTCATGTAATGGTGATTGGACATTTCTTGCTAGACCGTAGGAAGTATCAGGAGAAAGCCAGAGACTAGAGTTAAGTTATGATGGAGGTTAATTAGGTGTTTAAGATGCATAGGAATGGGAAAATAATGAACTATTTTAAGAACAGAATGGATTTGGTCTAAGCTCTACTTTGGATCTTTATCTCTTTGACATGAGTAGGAAGTGGATGTGGCTTGGTAAATCATTTTTGTAATAAGCTAATGAGTGCAGTCACCTAATATCTGTTTTTGCTCAGCTGACTCTGATCAGAGCTGTAAAGCTGATCATGACTTCTTTTTTTGTTGTTGTTGTTTAATATTTATTTATTTATTTATTTTTGGGGGGTGGGGTGGGGAGGGAGGGGAGCAGGCGAGCCACTTCTATTGGTCTTTCATTTGTCCATTTTCATTCATCTTTGTTTTTTGGCCAGTGTGGGCCTCCCATCGCGGTGGCCTCTGTTGTCGCAGAGCACCCGCTCTAGGCATATGCACTCCAGAGCCCGGGCTTGGTAATTGGACACATCGGTCCAGCCGCTCCGCGGCACATGGGATCTTCCCAGGCCAGGGATGGAACCGGCGCCCCTTGCACTGCAAGGCTGTGTCCTTACCCACTGGACCACCAGGGAAGCCCTGATCATGACTTCTGCAAACTTTCCTCAGCCTCACTTCCAGACTGTCTTTCTCTACCAAGTGATCAAAGCAAAGATAAAATTTACCTGCATGTTTCCTCCTTCAACTCCTTTTTTCCTGCCTTTCTCTGGGAGTAAACCTCAGGCCCAGCAAGGTTTTTCTGATTTTTTTTTTTATAAAGGTTTGGCCATGTCCAGCAGATCTAGTTACTTCAGTCAAAGGAATTTTGGATAGACTTCTTAGGACTATGACATTTGGAGAAATCTGTAGTCCACTGGAGGTCTGAGAATGTGTATGTTGGCTGGTGACCTTTTGGCCCACGTTTTGTTGAACTTGACAAGTGATATTCATATTTGGCTGTCTAGTTATGTCCCTTTCTTACTCAAGGTGAAGCTTTCTTTTCTTTTTCATTATTTTTATGATAGATTTCAAAAAAGAGCCTAAATGAAAGTGACCCCCACTTTTTTGGTCAAACTGGAAGGTCAAAGCTGTATTTCTGAATAATTGGGTTAAAACAATCACATCTTTGAAGTAGACATCTAGTAATAAGGGCATAGGAATGGGAAAATAATGAACTATTTTAAGAACAGAATGGATTTGGTCTAAGCTCTACTTTGGATCTTTATCTCTTTGACATGAGTAGGAAGTGGATGTGGCTTGGTAAATCATTTTTGTAATAAGCTAATGAGTGCAGTCACCTAATATCTGTTTTTGCTCAGCTGACTCTGATCAGAGCTGTAAAGCTGATCATGACTTCTTTTTTTGTTGTTGTTGTTTAATATTTATTTATTTATTTATTTTTGGGGGGTGGGGTGGGGAGGGAGGGGAGCAGGCGAGCCACTTCTATTGGTCTTTCATTTGTCCATTTTCATTCATCTTTGTTTTTTGGCCAGTGTGGGCCTCCCATCGCGGTGGCCTCTGTTGTCGCAGAGCACCCGCTCTAGGCATATGCACTCCAGAGCCCGGGCTTGGTAATTGGACACATCGGTCCAGCCGCTCCGCGGCACATGGGATCTTCCCAGGCCAGGGATGGAACCGGCGCCCCTTGCACTGCAAGGCTGTGTCCTTACCCACTGGACCACCAGGGAAGCCCTGATCATGACTTCTGCAAACTTTCCTCAGCCTCACTTCCAGACTGTCTTTCTCTACCAAGTGATCAAAGCAAAGATAAAATTTACCTGCATGTTTCCTCCTTCAACTCCTTTTTTCCTGCCTTTCTCTGGGAGTAAACCTCAGGCCCAGCAAGGTTTTTCTGATTTTTTTTTTTATAAAGGTTTGGCCATGTCCAGCAGATCTAGTTACTTCAGTCAAAGGAATTTTGGATAGACTTCTTAGGACTATGACATTTGGAGAAATCTGTAGTCCACTGGAGGTCTGAGAATGTGTATGTTGGCTGGTGACCTTTTGGCCCACGTTTTGTTGAACTTGACAAGTGATATTCATATTTGGCTGTCTAGTTATGTCCCTTTCTTACTCAAGGTGAAGCTTTCTTTTCTTTTTCATTATTTTTATGATAGATTTCAAAAAAGAGCCTAAATGAAAGTGACCCCCACTTTTTTGGTCAAACTGGAAGGTCAAAGCTGTATTTCTGAATAATTGGGTTAAAACAATCACATCTTTGAAGTAGACATCTAGTAGCCATAGTTTATAAGGGCTTCCCTGGTGGTTCAGTGTAGAGAACCTGCCTTCTTTACACTGAAGAAAGAGACACAGATTTGATTCCTGGTTTAATTTCTGTAGCTTCAGAATAATTTTAGAGTTGTCTTATAAGATGATTTAAACCCAGACTGGAATGAAGCTTTTCCATTATGTACCCTCAAAAAATAACTTAATCACCTAGACATTTATATAGACAAAATTTGGTGGCAAAAAATATGGTCAAAATCATGGACTGTGAAATCTAAGCTGCTTTCATTAAATAATCAGCAGGTGCCTACCATGTGCAAAGCATTGTTCTGGAAACAGGTACTGTATCAGTGAGTGAGAGACAAAAGTCTCTGCCCTTCAAAAGCTTATATTCTAATGAGGATACAGTAAACAACAGGCAAAAAAAATTAAGGAAATGTGTAGTTTGTCAGATAATGATATATCTGTGGGGGAAAAAGCAGGGAAGAAGAGAGGTAGTGCTGGTGAGGTAGGGGACTGTTCGCTCACTGAAATAGGATGGTCAACATGTTTCCTTGACAAGGGAACATTTGGGCAGAGACTTGGAGGAGAAGGAGCAAACCATGAAAACCCTTGAGAGCAGAGTACTGCCTGCAGAAATAAGAGCTGTACAGTGTGCATGCACTATGTGCTGAACAGAGTTGAGAAGACTGATGTGGTTGGATTACAGTGAGCAAGGGACAAAGTGAAAAGAAATGAGATCACATAGGCAACAAGGGACCAGATAGTGTATGTTTTTACAGTTCATTATTAGGACATTGGCCTTTATTCTAACAGTGTTTTAATAGTACTGAACAGACAGTAGGACTTCTCTGTTCCAAGGATCACTCTTAACTGCTCGGCCAAGAATATACTGTTGAGAGGGGCAGGCAGAAGCAGGGAGACCCACTGGGAGTTAATTACAATAGTCACATTAACTAGCGGTGGTAGCTTAGACCCAGGTAGTAGCAGTGTGGGTGGGGAGAGGAGCTGAAAGGTAAGTTAGGATGTAAAGAACACTATAGGAGGTGGTGGAGACTCCAGTTAGGCTGGAGAATGTTTGAGATGAGAGTAAGCAAGCAACCTAGAAGAGTAGGAGACTGGACAGAGTGAGTGTTTGCGTTAGTTGTTTTGGAGATGGAGTGATCTGGAGGTATGATAAGGTTTAAGTTGTGCGGGTTAGGAAAGGACATGGAGAAGGAGGATGTTTAATTTCTGTAGCTTCAGAATAATTTTAGAGTTGTCTTATAAGATGATTTAAACCCAGACTGGAATGAAGCTTTTCCATTATGTACCCTCAAAAAATAACTTAATCACCTAGACATTTATATAGACAAAATTTGGTGGCAAAAAATATGGTCAAAATCATGGACTGTGAAATCTAAGCTGCTTTCATTAAATAATCAGCAGGTGCCTACCATGTGCAAAGCATTGTTCTGGAAACAGGTACTGTATCAGTGAGTGAGAGACAAAAGTCTCTGCCCTTCAAAAGCTTATATTCTAATGAGGATACAGTAAACAACAGGCAAAAAAAATTAAGGAAATGTGTAGTTTGTCAGATAATGATATATCTGTGGGGGAAAAAGCAGGGAAGAAGAGAGGTAGTGCTGGTGAGGTAGGGGACTGTTCGCTCACTGAAATAGGATGGTCAACATGTTTCCTTGACAAGGGAACATTTGGGCAGAGACTTGGAGGAGAAGGAGCAAACCATGAAAACCCTTGAGAGCAGAGTACTGCCTGCAGAAATAAGAGCTGTACAGTGTGCATGCACTATGTGCTGAACAGAGTTGAGAAGACTGATGTGGTTGGATTACAGTGAGCAAGGGACAAAGTGAAAAGAAATGAGATCACATAGGCAACAAGGGACCAGATAGTGTATGTTTTTACAGTTCATTATTAGGACATTGGCCTTTATTCTAACAGTGTTTTAATAGTACTGAACAGACAGTAGGACTTCTCTGTTCCAAGGATCACTCTTAACTGCTCGGCCAAGAATATACTGTTGAGAGGGGCAGGCAGAAGCAGGGAGACCCACTGGGAGTTAATTACAATAGTCACATTAACTAGCGGTGGTAGCTTAGACCCAGGTAGTAGCAGTGTGGGTGGGGAGAGGAGCTGAAAGGTAAGTTAGGATGTAAAGAACACTATAGGAGGTGGTGGAGACTCCAGTTAGGCTGGAGAATGTTTGAGATGAGAGTAAGCAAGCAACCTAGAAGAGTAGGAGACTGGACAGAGTGAGTGTTTGCGTTAGTTGTTTTGGAGATGGAGTGATCTGGAGGTATGATAAGGTTTAAGTTGTGCTTATAAGAATGAGTAACTGGCAGGGAGGAAAAGAGATCATTGGGAAGGAGATGGTAGGGATGATGAAGCTGATAGTTTTTCCATATTGATGTTGTGTTTTCCCAGGAGGATGGCAGATACTGAGGTGGACAGGAAAGCTGTGACTTTGGTCTGCCTAGTACTGCCATATTATTTGTATCTTTTGTGCATATATAATAAGTATATATATATTTGATAGGGTTAATGTTGAGCCTCATATATGTGCATTCACAAAGTAATGTCATTAATATGTTACTACATATCTCTCGATGTAGTTAAATGAGTCTCACTCTATTCCAAATAAGCATCTTGTGAGGCTGTCTTTATTAGATGGTGTTGCTATTGCTTACTATGTCTTTGGGAATTTATTTTAATATAGTCTTCAAATATATGTCATTCATGTGTCATGTTTTTGTTTGTATTAGCGGACTGAGAAATCCTTGTACTTTAATATTTATCTGATTATGGATAATAGACGGGAGTCATTTTGAGCGACAGCAGATCACTAAGTTGGGGATTAGTGACTAAATAAAAATTTTTGGTTTCAGAACTGAAATCTGGCTATAAATTTTATGTTCATTTTCCTTTGTGACTCAGACTCTTAAAACAGTTATTTAAAATATTGTGAGCAAAAGGAAAATCTTAGAACAGTCTTCCAATGTGATTAGTTCAAGAGTCATGCTCACTTATCAATATATGTTTTGGCTATTTGATTACAAAGTTTATTCCTGTAGAGTCATTTCTCATGTAAACTGATATATCTCATAAATGTCTTAGAATATTTCCTGTGTGTTTTCATTCTCAAAAACATTGCATTTCTCCAATTTTAATTTAGAGATATAATCTAAAATTAGCTTCAACACATGATATAAATGCTAGAGTGGTTGGGAGAGGAGCTGAAAGGTAAGTTAGGATGTAAAGAACACTATAGGAGGTGGTGGAGACTCCAGTTAGGCTGGAGAATGTTTGAGATGAGAGTAAGCAAGCAACCTAGAAGAGTAGGAGACTGGACAGAGTGAGTGTTTGCGTTAGTTGTTTTGGAGATGGAGTGATCTGGAGGTATGATAAGGTTTAAGTTGTGCTTATAAGAATGAGTAACTGGCAGGGAGGAAAAGAGATCATTGGGAAGGAGATGGTAGGGATGATGAAGCTGATAGTTTTTCCATATTGATGTTGTGTTTTCCCAGGAGGATGGCAGATACTGAGGTGGACAGGAAAGCTGTGACTTTGGTCTGCCTAGTACTGCCATATTATTTGTATCTTTTGTGCATATATAATAAGTATATATATATTTGATAGGGTTAATGTTGAGCCTCATATATGTGCATTCACAAAGTAATGTCATTAATATGTTACTACATATCTCTCGATGTAGTTAAATGAGTCTCACTCTATTCCAAATAAGCATCTTGTGAGGC
The DNA here is from genome assembly GCA_022376925.1 of Tragulus kanchil. Taxonomy (NCBI): domain Eukaryota; kingdom Metazoa; phylum Chordata; class Mammalia; order Artiodactyla; family Tragulidae; genus Tragulus; species Tragulus kanchil. The sequence continues at coordinate 93,801,211 of JAIOJX010000025.1, forward strand.
TGTCTTTATTAGATGGTGTTGCTATTGCTTACTATGTCTTTGGGAATTTATTTTAATATAGTCTTCAAATATATGTCATTCATGTGTCATGTTTTTGTTTGTATTAGCGGACTGAGAAATCCTTGTACTTTAATATTTATCTGATTATGGATAATAGACGGGAGTCATTTTGAGCGACAGCAGATCACTAAGTTGGGGATTAGTGACTAAATAAAAATTTTTGGTTTCAGAACTGAAATCTGGCTATAAATTTTATGTTCATTTTCCTTTGTGACTCAGACTCTTAAAACAGTTATTTAAAATATTGTGAGCAAAAGGAAAATCTTAGAACAGTCTTCCAATGTGATTAGTTCAAGAGTCATGCTCACTTATCAATATATGTTTTGGCTATTTGATTACAAAGTTTATTCCTGTAGAGTCATTTCTCATGTAAACTGATATATCTCATAAATGTCTTAGAATATTTCCTGTGTGTTTTTCATTCTCAAAAACATTGCATTTCTCCAATTTTAATTTAGAGATATAATCTAAAATTAGCTTCAACACATGTTTGCTCACTTTTTCTTTTTTTTAATTTAATGCCTACTCTGTGTAAAGATAAGTGCTATGCCTCTTCAGAAAACAAATAAAACATGTTTCTGTCCTGAAAGGAATTTGCAGTCTACAACACACAGATGAATTCAGTGTAGGTACAGAGGAGTGAAAAGAAGGGGACTTTGTGCCAGACAGTACTGGTTTCTTCTGTACATATGATTTCATTTACTTCTTAAAGTAATCCTGCAAAGCAAGGGATCTTAATTCTGTTTTGCAGAGAGGAAATCTAAAGAGTAGATTATTCAAAGTCAACAGCAATCAATGACAGCTGGGTTTTGAACTCAATGTACTGATTATAGGCAAAGTACAGAAATAATCAAAATTATAGTTTTTAATTGGAATATCAGTATGATGAACATTTATACATTATTCATTCTATACCTACTGTAGCAATTTAATGTTAGGGAAGGACTTGAATTCTGTTTGTCTGACTCTAGTTCTACATATATTTACTACTCCTAGCTTTCTCTATAGCCCTTCAAGAATACTCCAAATGAGTAGCTGTGGAGTCATAATAGGTAAAAAAAAAAAAAAAAAAGGTATTTTGGTTTTTATGTTGTTATTTGATATTTTGTGATTTAACTGTGTTTATATCTTTGTGTAAGTGAACTCCCATTGTGTGGATGACCTACCATAATCTGTAGGTTATCATTCTGAGCAGCTAGGAACTCAGAGGTTGCACTAAATTCATTTGCTCTTCAGATCAAATCTTTCTTTCGATCGTGAGCTATGCCTTTTCAATTGGTTGCAAGTTTGAAGGTTAAAAAATATTCACTGATGGCTTAATAAAAGCAGAGGTAAAATAGCATGACAGAATGTTGCTTGTTTGCACGACTCAAATAGGCATTTTCCAGGAGTGGAAGCTGATTAGATTATCAATAAGCATTAAGTAATAAAAACAGTTTTAAAAGTTATTATTTAGCTTGGCATACATTTATGGCCTCAGTTTTTAGGTCACAGTCACGTATTTACAATTCTGACTATTAATTTCTTCTCCCCAGACATTTTGATTTGTGGAGTGCTTACAGATTAACATTAGAAGGTCATGTCTGCTCAGAAATCACTGGAAATGATTAGATGTACATGTGCCAGGTGTTGAATTCCCTCTTTCCTATTGGGAGGAATGTTTAACAGAAGATAGACTATTGCTTTTGCTTATGAAAACACTGTTACACTGTGTAATCTTTAAGCTAGTTACAGCGAGATGGCAGCACTTGGCACGGACACCTCAGAAGTTCCCTACTTTAAATCATTATATTGTGTACATTTGGCTAATAAGGGCACTCAAAAATAGCATGATAATATTTGAAGATTTTCAAAGATTACTTATATTTGCTTTAGAACTCAATTTCTGCTGTTTTCTTCAGTTGACCTCCTGGGGATAGAAATTACCCTTCTGTGGGCCAGAAGTGCCTCAAAAGTAATATACCTCCAGGAGCAACCCTTAGCCAATGACTGAGGAATATGGGGAATAAATTCCCAACCCTTACTCTGGTGGGAATAATTCTGGGGTGTGTATTTTATAGAGTTTTCTAGAGCTTATCCCCAGGTGGAAGCTGCAAAACCATTGAAAAAGCTCTAACAGGTTAATGACACCCCTTATGATCTTCTCCCTCCATTATTGTGCCGTTTCCCTGCTGAACTGCCCAAATCAACTACTTGCCCTTAATATTTTTTGCAGGATCTACTTCTGGTTGGGTGAGTGGAGATCCAACTAAGACATCTCAAATTCTCCTTCCTCTAGGAAGTCCTCTCTCATTCTCCAGTACAGTTAATCCCCATCTCCTCTGCTGTCTTAGGGTGCTCTCGCCTGTGAGAATGCATGTCACATTCTGACAGTGAAAGTTAGTTTTTTCTCTTTTATTGCATTATAGCTTAAGCTCATATGTATTTGTACACTGTGTTTTCTCTAAAAGTTGTGGAGTAAATCATACATTCCAGTGTCATCCAGAGCACTTATTCTAGTCCCTTATATTTACTTGAAACTAGCCATTGAATTGTACCATGTGTGTGTAAATACATGTTGACTCAAATGTATTTCAGGAAAGTTTACTTGGCATACATTTATGGCCTCAGTTTTTAGGTCACAGTCACGTATTTACAATTCTGACTATTAATTTCTTCTCCCCAGACATTTTGATTTGTGGAGTGCTTACAGATTAACATTAGAAGGTCATGTCTGCTCAGAAATCACTGGAAATGATTAGATGTACATGTGCCAGGTGTTGAATTCCCTCTTTCCTATTGGGAGGAATGTTTAACAGAAGATAGACTATTGCTTTTGCTTATGAAAACACTGTTACACTGTGTAATCTTTAAGCTAGTTACAGCGAGATGGCAGCACTTGGCACGGACACCTCAGAAGTTCCCTACTTTAAATCATTATATTGTGTACATTTGGCTAATAAGGGCACTCAAAAATAGCATGATAATATTTGAAGATTTTCAAAGATTACTTATATTTGCTTTAGAACTCAATTTCTGCTGTTTTCTTCAGTTGACCTCCTGGGGATAGAAATTACCCTTCTGTGGGCCAGAAGTGCCTCAAAAGTAATATACCTCCAGGAGCAACCCTTAGCCAATGACTGAGGAATATGGGGGAATAAATTCCCAACCCCTTACTCTGGTGGGAATAATTCTGGGGTGTGTATTTTATAGAGTTTTCTAGAGCTTATCCCCAGGTGGAAGCTGCAAAACCATTGAAAAAGCTCTAACAGGTTAATGACACCCCTTATGATCTTCTCCCTCCATTATTGTGCCGTTTCCCTGCTGAACTGCCCAAATCAACTACTTGCCCTTAATATTTTTTGCAGGATCTACTTCTGGTTGGGTGAGTGGAGATCCAACTAAGACATCTCAAATTCTCCTTCCTCTAGGAAGTCCTCTCTCATTCTCCAGTACAGTTAATCCCCATCTCCTCTGCTGTCTTAGGGTGCTCTCGCCTGTGAGAATGCATGTCACATTCTGACAGTGAAAGTTAGTTTTTTCTCTTTTATTGCATTATAGCTTAAGCTCATATGTATTTGTACACTGTGTTTTCTCTAAAAGTTGTGGAGTAAATCATACATTCCAGTGTCATCCAGAGCACTTATTCTAGTCCCTTATATTTACTTGAAACTAGCCATTGAATTGTACCATGTGTGTGTAAATACATGTTGACTCAAATGTATTTCAGGAAAGTCACAAGTAGACAACTCAGCATAATGTTGAAAACAATACATGATCAAAATGAGAAATGACCTCAGTTGAATGAAACTAGAAATCAGTAACAGTAACAAAATGAGAAAACTCACAAATACATGTCAACTATTCTTGAAGAACCATTGAGTCAAAAATAAAAAGGGAGTTTAGAAGGCATCTCAAAAGAAAGAGACAAAAATACAGCGTACTAATACATAGGGAATACTACAAAACCAGTATTGAGACAAAAGTTCATAGTTATAAATGCCTCTATTATAAAAAAAAATAAGATTTTTCAAATGACCTAACTTTACAGCTCAAGAAACAAGAAAAAGAAGAACACACTAAACCCAAAGTTAACAGAAGGAAAGAAAATAATAAAGGTTAGAACAGAAATAAATTTAACACAAAACAGAAGAATAGTTTTTAAAAAAATCACTGAAAGTTTTTTGAGAAGATTTTTAAAATCAAGAAAATGTTAGCTATATTTACTAAGGAAAGAGAAAACTCACTATCAGAAGTAGAGATGAGGCATTACAATGGACACATCAGTAATCAAGGGATCATAAGGGGCTATTAGGACCAACAGTATGCCAAAAAATTGGATGACTTAGAAGAACTGAATTCCTAGAAGCATATAGCCTACCAAAACTGAATCAAGAAGTCATGGAAAGCCAACACAGATACATAAATAAGTAGATTGAATCAGTAATCAAATACCTTCCAACAGCAAACATGTACATGAGAAGGTGCTCAGCATCACTAATCCTCAGGGAAATGCAAATCAAAACTGAGATAAGTGTGACATAGACAAATATTGCATAATATCACTTATGTATGAAATCTAAAAAAGGTGATGAGAGAGTAGAGAATAGATCAGTGGATGTAGACAGTAGATCAGTGGTTGACAGACCAGCGGAAGAGGCAATGGAGACGTGTTGTTCAGGGGTACAAAGTTTCAGTTTTGCCAAATAAGTTCTGGAAATCTAATGTGTAGCAATGTGATTATAGTTTAAAATATGTATTGTATACTTGAAATTCACTAAAAATATATATATTAAGTGTTCTTATCACAAAAAAGGGAAAAGGTAATTATGTGAGGAATGGATGTGTTAATTAGCTTGACTTAGTGCTCATTTCACAATGAATATGTATCTTAGGACATTAAATTGCACACCTTTAAATATATACAATTTTTAGTTGTCAGTTGTACCTCACTAAAGCTGGAAAGTAAAGTAAACAGAGATGACAGCTAGACTTCCCATAGGACATTACTCTGGGCACCCTGCAGTGTAAAAGCAGAACAGTCTGTTCAAGGAGCTGCCCTTAGGATAAATTAGCTTCAGCTGTTCTCACATCTTTAGTGTTTCCATTCCTGGTATGACAAGAAATGAATATCTAATTGATACTTGAAAGTATCTTGGAAGACATGCCTGTTTGTTGATCAGAGAGACACTTTGATTGCAATACTGTGGCCAATAGAAGAAGGATAGTTTCCTGGAACTCTTTCCCTAAAGGAAGGAGAACAGGTACTGGGCATCCAAAACATCAGTTTGTTTACGTTGGTGCTATTGAGACAGAAGAGATTGAAACACCCATTATATGTTTAGAGTAAGGGATGAGAAATGAGACAAACATGTTAGTAACTAGCACAACCAACAAGTGATCCAGGCTGTATTGCAGATGGGGAGTAGTAAAACAGGAGATGGGCTGAAGGGCTTTGGATGATAGGGTAAGGCTATTTGATCTGGTCAATTAAGACTTTTCAAGAAAGGAGTGACCAAGTCATAAGTTAGAAAAATTAATTTAACATTAGTGTGAAGGTGAAATGAAGGAGAAAAGATTCAGAAAGTTTATAGAATCAGTCTGTTTGATCTTTGAATTATTAATATATTTTTAAATTTTATTGATTTACAATGCTATTTTAATTTCTGCTATACGGCCAAATGATTTACACTCTTTTCCATTATGCCTTATCACAGATTATTGAATATTTTTTTCTGTGCTATACAGTAGTATCTTGTTTTTCCATTCTATATGTATAATGCCCCCACAATCTTTCTGCCTTGGCAACCACAGTCTGTTCTCTTTATCTGTGAGTCTGTTTCTATTTCATAGAAAAGTTTACTTGTGCCTTATTTTAGATTTCACATGAGAGTGATATCTGGTATTTGTCTTTCTCTTTCGCTTAATATAGCAATCTCTAGGTTCATCCACGTTCCTGCAAATGGCATTTCTTTTTATTGCTGAGTAATATTCCATTAGGCTCCCCTGGTGGCTCAGTTCGAATTGCAGTTTTATTTGGATATATGCCCAGGAGTGGGATTTCTGGAATATATGGCAACTCTATTTTAGTTTCTTGAGCAACCTCTATACTGTTTTCCATAATAGCTGCACCAACCCACATTCCCCCAACAGTATAGGAGTGTTCCCTTCTTTCCAGACCCATCTGCCATTTATTATTTGTAGGCTTTTTAATGAAAGACATTCTGATCAGTATGAGACCTTACCTCATTGTAGTTTTGATTTGCATTTCTCTAATAATTAACAATATTGGGCATCTTTTCATGTACCTGTTGGCCACCTGTATGTCTTCTTTGGAGACATGTCTGTTTAGATCTTCTGCCAGTTTTTTTACTGGATTGTTTAGGTTTTTTGTTCCATTGGGCTTCCTCAATGACTCAGGTAAAGAATCTACCTGCAGTGCAGCAGACATGGGTTCAATTCCTGGGTTGGGAAGATCCCTTAGAGGAGGGCATGGCAACCTCCTCCAATATTCTTGCCAGGAAAATCCCTTAGACAGAGGACCTTGGCAGGCTACAGTCCATGGCTGCAAAGAGTCATATATGACTGAAACAACTGAGCAGGAGTATGACAGAGAGCTGTATGAGTTGTTTCTATATTTTGAAAATTAACCACTGTCAGTCACATTATTTGCAAATATCTACTCCCAGTCCGTAGGTTGTCTTTTTTGTTGTTTATGGTTTCCTTTGCTGTACAAAAGCTTATAAATTTGATTAGGTCCCACTGGTTTTTTTTTTTTTTTTAAAGATTTATTGATTTATTTATTTTGGGTGGGGGTCGGGTTGGGGAGAGAAGGGAGCGGGTGGGCCACTTCTATTGGTCTTTCATTTCCCTATTTTCAGCCATCTTTGTTCTTTGGCTCCTGTGGACCTCCCATCGCGGTGGCATCTGTTGCTGCAGAGCGCCGGCTCTGGGCACATGCACCCCAGAGCTCCGGCTCGGTAATTGGACACATCGATCCAGCTGCTCCGCAGCACGTGGGATCTTCCCAGGCCAGGGATCGAACCGGCACCCCTTGCACTGCAAGGTGGTGTCCTTACCCACTGGACCACCAGGGGAAGCCCGCCACTGGTTTTTATTTCCTTTTATTTCAATTGCCTTGGAATGCTGATCTTAGAAAATATCAATACAATTTGTACCCAATGATGTTTTTCCGGTGTTCTCTTTTGGGAGTTTTATGGTGTCATGCCTTAAATTTAAATCTTTAAGCCATTTTGAATTTATTTTTATGTATACTATGAGAGGGTGTTCTAACTTCATTAATTTGCATGAAGCTCTCTAACTTTCCCAACACGGCTGTTGAAGAGACTGTCTTTTCCCCATTATATTATTGTCTGCTTTGTCGAAGATCAGTGGACCACTGACATGTGGGTTTACTTCTGGTGTCACTGTTCTGTTCTCTTGTCTTTTTTTGTGCCAATACCATGCTGTTTTGATTACTGTAGTTCTGTAGTATTATCTGAAGTCTGGGCGGCTTATTCCTCCTGCCTTGTTGTTTTTCCTCAGGATTACCTTGGCAATGCTTAGTCTTTCATGGTTCCATATAAATTTTAGGATTATTTGTTCTAGTTCTGTGAAAAAAAAGTCATGGTTAATTTGATAGAGATGACATTGAATCTGTAGATTGCTCTGGGTAGCGTGGCCATTTTAACAGTATTAATTCTTTCAGTCCAAGAACTTGCAATATCTTTCCATTTCTTTAAATCATCTTCAATCTCCTTTATTTCTATTTTGTAGTTTGCAGTGTTAAGTCTTTCACCTTTTTGGTGTGGTTTATTTCTAAGATTTCTTTTTTGGATATGATTTTAAAAGGGATTGTTTATTTACATTCCCTTTCTGATATTTCATCATTAGTGTAAACAAATGCAGTTGATTTCTGTGTATTGCACTTGTACCTGCTACCTTACTAAATTCTTTTTTAGTTCTAATAGCTTTTGTATGGGGTCTTCAGGTTATATATATATGTATAGATATATAGATATACGCATATATATACATATAGTATCATGTGAATGTCTGCATATCACAACATATCATCTACATATCACAACAGTTTTATCTCTTCCCTACCAATCTGAATACCTTTTATTTCTTCTTCTTGTCTGATTGCTGTGGCGAGGACTTTCAGTACCATGTTGAATAGAACTGGGAAAGTTAGCATCCTTGTCTTGTTCCAGATTTTAGTAGGAAGGCTTTCAGTTTTACACCACTGAGTATTATGCTGGCTATGGATTTGTCATAAATAGCTTTTACTGTGTTGAGATATGTTCCATCTATACCCAAGTTTTTGTTGTTTATTTGTAGGGAGGTTTTTAATTATAGATTATATTTCACTACCAATGATTGGCCTGCCCAGATTACCTTTCTTCTTGATTCAGTGTTGGCATATTTCTAGACACTTGTTTAATGTGTTGGCTTGTAATTGTTGATAGTATTCTGTTTAGGGAGGTTATTGTTTGTATTTCTGTGATATAAGTTGGGATTTCTCCTCTTTTATTTCTTATTTTGTTCATTTGGGTCTCGCTTTTTTCCTTGGTGAGCCTAGCCAGAGGTTTGTCAATTTTGTCTGTTCTTTCAAAGAACCAGCTCTTCATTTTACTGATTTCTCTATGAGTGACATTAGAATCTGTAGTTTTTGGATTATTTGTTCTAGTTCTGTGAAAACAAAGTCATGGTTAATTTGATAGAGATGACATTGAATCTGTAGATTGCTCTGGGTAGCGTGGCCATTTTAACAGTATTAATTCTTTCAGTCCAAGAACTTGCAATATCTTTCCATTTCTTTAAATCATCTTCAATCTCCTTTATTTCTATTTTGTAGTTTGCAGTGTTAAGTCTTTCACCTTTTTGGTGTGGTTTATTTCTAAGATTTCTTTTTTGGATATGATTTTAAAAGGGATTGTTTATTTACATTCCCTTTCTGATATTTCATCATTAGTGTAAACAAATGCAGTTGATTTCTGTGTATTGCACTTGTACCTGCTACCTTACTAAATTCTTTTTTAGTTCTAATAGCTTTTGTATGGGGTCTTCAGGTTATATATATATGTATAGATATATAGATATACGCACATATATATACATATAGTATCATGTGAATGTCTGCATATCACAACATATCATCTACATATCACAACAGTTTTATCTCTTCCCTACCAATCTGAATACCTTTTATTTCTTCTTCTTGTCTGATTGCTGTGGCGAGGACTTTCAGTACCATGTTGAATAGAACTGGGAAAGTTAGCATCCTTGTCTTGTTCCAGATTTTAGTAGGAAGGCTTTCAGTTTTACACCACTGAGTATTATGCTGGCTATGGATTTGTCATAAATAGCTTTTACTGTGTTGAGATATGTTCCATCTATACCCAAGTTTTTGTTGTTTATTTGTAGGGAGGTTTTTAATTATAGATTATATTTCACTACCAATGATTGGCCTGCCCAGATTACCTTTCTTCTTGATTCAGTGTTGGCATATTTCTAGACACTTGTTTAATGTGTTGGCTTGTAATTGTTGATAGTATTCTGTTTAGGGAGGTTATTGTTTGTATTTCTGTGATATAAGTTGGGATTTCTCCTCTTTTATTTCTTATTTTGTTCATTTGGGTCTTCGCTTTTTTTTCCTTGGTGAGCCTAGCCAGAGGTTTGTCAATTTTGTCTGTTCTTTCAAAGAACCAGCTCTTCATTTTACTGATTTCTCTATAGTTTTCTAAATCTCTGTTAACATTTATTTCCTCTCTGAAATTTATTATTTCCTTCCTTCTGCTGACTTTCAGTTTTCTTCTTCTTTTTTCATTCGTTTTTGGTGGTGGATTAGATTGTATATTTGAAATTTTTCATTCTTGAAGAAGGTCTGTATTGCTATGAACTTGCCTCTAAGAATTTCTTTTGCTGCTTCCCATAGATTTTTTTATGGTTATCTTTTCACTGTCATTTGCCTCAAGGTATTTTTTAATTTCTTCTTTGATTTCATCATTGACCCACTGAGGTTTTTTGTTTGTTTTAGTACCTTATCTAGTCACTATGTAATCATTTTTCCTTATTTTTCTGTGGTCTATTTCTAGTTTCATGCTATTGTTACCAGAAAACATACTTGAAATGATTTCTATACTCTTAAGCTTGTGGAAATTTGTTTGTGTCCTAATGTGTGATCAGTCTTAGAGAATGTTCCATGTGCAGGTGAAAAAAATGTCTCTTCTGCTGTTTTTGGATGTAATGTCCTGAAACTATCAGCTAGTCTAATTTTAACTACCATTTATTAAACACTTATTATGTTCTAGGCAATATTATGTGAACTAGAGCTGTAAGTTTCAGTTTTTAAAAATTTCTGCCCTCACAGAGTTTGCTTCTTAAGTAGGGTGACACAGACAGTACACAGTTAGGGAAACTAATATGATATTCGATGATATAGTCTGTGAAGAAAATTAAACCGTGATAAGGACTTGAGATTTATGGTATATGAGAGGAAAAAGAGCTAGTGTTGCATTATTTTTTTAGGAGGTTTTTAATTATAGATTATATTTCACTACCAATGATTGGCCTGCCCAGATTACCTTTCTTCTTGATTCAGTGTTGGCATATTTCTAGACACTTGTTTAATGTGTTGGCTTGTAATTGTTGATAGTATTCTGTTTAGGGAGGTTATTGTTTGTATTTCTGTGATATAAGTTGGGATTTCTCCTCTTTTATTTCTTATTTTGTTCATTTGGGTCTTCGCTTTTTTTTCCTTGGTGAGCCTAGCCAGAGGTTTGTCAATTTTGTCTGTTCTTTCAAAGAACCAGCTCTTCATTTTACTGATTTCTCTATAGTTTTCTAAATCTCTGTTAACATTTATTTCCTCTCTGAAATTTATTATTTCCTTCCTTCTGCTGACTTTCAGTTTTCTTCTTCTTTTTTCATTCGTTTTTGGTGGTGGATTAGATTGTATATTTGAAATTTTTCATTCTTGAAGAAGGTCTGTATTGCTATGAACTTGCCTCTAAGAATTTCTTTTGCTGCTTCCCATAGATTTTTTTATGGTTATCTTTTCACTGTCATTTGCCTCAAGGTATTTTTTAATTTCTTCTTTGATTTCATCATTGACCCACTGAGGTTTTTTGTTTGTTTTAGTACCTTATCTAGTCACTATGTAATCATTTTTCCTTATTTTTCTGTGGTCTATTTCTAGTTTCATGCTATTGTTACCAGAAAACATACTTGAAATGATTTCTATACTCTTAAGCTTGTGGAAATTTGTTTGTGTCCTAATGTGTGATCAGTCTTAGAGAATGTTCCATGTGCAGGTGAAAAAAATGTCTCTTCTGCTGTTTTTGGATGTAATGTCCTGAAACTATCAGCTAGTCTAATTTTAACTACCATTTATTAAACACTTATTATGTTCTAGGCAATATTATGTGAACTAGAGCTGTAAGTTTCAGTTTTTAAAAATTTCTGCCCTCACAGAGTTTGCTTCTTAAGTAGGGTGACACAGACAGTACACAGTTAGGGAAACTAATATGATATTCGATGATATAGTCTGTGAAGAAAATTAAACCGTGATAAGGACTTGAGATTTATGGTATATGAGAGGAAAAAAGAAGCTAGGATCACTATTTTCTATAGAGAATTGAGAGAGGCCCCTCTGAGGTGAGTGGAGATCACAATGATGTGGAGGAGTAAGCCATATAGACGTGAGGAAGAAAAGCATCCCAGGCCGAGGGACCCACAGATAAAAAGGGTTGAGTCTGGCATCTGCTCAGTCACATATAACAACAGATTCAAACCCCTGTGCAGATCAGCGAAGGGTTAGAGCTTCTTCAAGTGAAACCTGTGAAACAAGAAAGCATAGTGATCTAACTTAACAAAGCAATGCACAGATACTGAGAATAGATCTGAAATCACCAGCACAATATATGGACATCCATACCAATCTTAAACTAGTAGGCACTATGACAGAAATCAAGCAAGTTGTGAGTAACCGGGGAGAGCTGTTTTTGATGACATTGTTTACAAAAAGCTTCTCTAAAGAGGTGACAGAGCTAAAGGAAAACTATGATGGATTGTGATAATAAAATCAGAAGTCTAGATTCTAATGTTTAATGATGCTTAAATCTTTCACTTAACCTTCCCTTGTTAAATTCATTCTCATTCCTTTTTCTCATACTGGAAATGAATAACTGCCTTTCTCTGTAAAGCAATTTTCAACAGACTTAAAAGACAATTAAGGTTGTACCTATGAATATTACAGTTGCAGTTTATAAAGTGAAAGTAATGAGTTCAAAATATATCCAAAACTATTACTTCTCACCTCCTCCATTTACATTTCCCTAGTTCAAGCCCAAGAATGCCAGATTTCTTCCCAAACATTTTTGTAATAAAAATCTGTTAAACACTTATTATGTTCTAGGCAATATTATGTGAACTAGAGCTGTAAGTTTCAGTTTTAAAAATTTCTGCCCTCACAGAGTTTGCTTCTTAAGTAGGGTGACACAGACAGTACACAGTTAGGAAACTAATATGATATTCGATGATATAGTCTGTGAAGAAAATTAAACCGTGATAAGGACTTGAGATTTATGGTATATGAGAGGAAAAAAGAAGCTAGGATCACTATTTTCTATAGAGAATTGAGAGAGGCCCCTCTGAGGTGAGTGGAGATCACAATGATGTGGAGGAGTAAGCCATATAGACGTGAGGAAGAAAAGCATCCCAGGCCGAGGGACCCACAGATAAAAAGGGTTGAGTCTGGCATCTGCTCAGTCACATATAACAACAGATTCAAACCCCTGTGCAGATCAGCGAAGGGTTAGAGCTTCTTCAAGTGAAACCTGTGAAACAAGAAAGCATAGTGATCTAACTTAACAAAGCAATGCACAGATACTGAGAATAGATCTGAAATCACCAGCACAATATATGGACATCCATACCAATCTTAAACTAGTAGGCACTATGACAGAAATCAAGCAAGTTGTGAGTAACCGGAGAGAGCTGTTTTTGATGACATTGTTTACAAAAAGCTTCTCTAAAGAGGTGACAGAGCTAAAGGAAAACTATGATGGATTGTGATAATAAAATCAGAAGTCTAGATTCTAATGTTTAATGATGCTTAAATCTTTCACTTAACCTTCCCTTGTTAAATTCATTCTCATTCCTTTTTCTCATACTGGAAATGAATAACTGCCTTTCTCTGTAAAGCAATTTTCAACAGACTTAAAAGACAATTAAGGTTGTACCTATGAATATTACAGTTGCAGTTTATAAAGTGAAAGTAATGAGTTCAAAATATATCCAAAACTATTACTTCTCACCTCCTCCATTTACATTTCCCTAGTTCAAGCCCAAGAATGCCAGATTTCTTCCCAAACATTTTTGTAATAAAAATCTGTTAAATGCTATCTTAATTGTTTGTTCCATTTATTTATGTAAAGATGATATCACATAGCATTTGAGTTTTAATAAAACATCTTGTTCATTTGTTATAGTCAGTCAAATTAACATTCATGTTACAGATACAGATGAATTAAAGAGACATTTGTTGTATTGTAAGCAGTGGTCTGCAATTTGCCAGTGACACTTATTCCATCCTGACTGTGTGCCAAGTAGCAGTGTTCTGTGCAGCTCTTTTCTGTAGGAGGCCTTAGGCTTTGGCTGTTGTACCGACATGTAATCAGATCAGCATTACTCTCTATCCTCTGCTCTTCCAGTCACTAAATTCAACCAAATCACTTGTTGTGGTTTGATACCATTTGCAGCTCTCTGACAACTTCCGCCTGTCCTCATAGTTTCTTTACCACCTGCCCTCACTCGTCATCATATTACCCAAGTACTAAGAAAATGTATCATTATCTAATTCTCAATATCGTGGAGATTCATCACATTTCTTTAGTGGCTGGAAATTAATACTAAAGGGGAGGGAAATGTAGGAATTGGCATTGTTCTCTTTTTTCATTCAAAAATGATTTATTAAATACTACTTGTTGCTGGGGACACACTAATCAAATCTTTACCCACACAGACCTTAAAGTCTACTGCAGTTGATATGCAATAAATAAATCAAAATGTAAAGTAAAATTGTGAATTACAAATTAGAGTAAGAATTGTGACTGAATTAAAACAGATTAATAAGAGTATAACCAGGGAAACCACTTTAGATGAGGTTGTTACAGAAGGCATCTCTGAGGGGAGTGACATAGGAGCTGAAGGATGAGACTACACCAGCCGTGCTAATGAAATGGTGGAGAAGCATTCCAGGGAGCGGGAATAAGAGGGGCAAATGTTTGAAGGCATGAAGGGTTTTGGAGTATTTGAAGGTAAAAATGAAGGCCACCGTGGCTGAGGCATAGTAAGTGAGGGGGCAAGTGGTGTGAATGGAGGTTGGAGAAGTAGACAAGGACTAGACCATGCAGGGCTATGTAGGTTGTGGTAAAAAGCTTGGGTTTTATTCCAGGCATAAGACATTGCTTGAGGAGTGACATCATCTGATTTATGTACATGCAGCTTGTAGAAGGCAGGATAATGGAAGTAATTTAGGTGAACAGTGATGGCTATGACTGAGGTGGCTGTGGGCATAGGAGTGAATTAATCCCAGTTTGCTTTGCGGAATGCTGACTGGACTCGATGGCAGGTTTAATGGTGGGAGGTGTGGGAAAGGAAGGCGTCAATGTCTATGCCTAAGACCTTGGCTTGAGTCGCAGGGTACCATTTGCTAACCTGGCGAAGACACTCAAGGACAGCCATAATATGTTTCTGCTGATAAATCAAAAGCTCAGGTTTGGACACACTAAATTTAGGTACTTATTAGACAGCAAGGTGGAGTTGCCAAGTAGTCGGTTAGAAATCAGTAGCTTAGTACATATGACTAATCTGGGATTATACATATCTGTAAACAACAAAACACTGTAAAAGTAAAAATTGAAATAAAAATATAAAAGACAAAAAAAGACATGAGTAGGAACATCTCAATATCGTGGAGATTCATCACATTTCTTTAGTGGCTGGAAATTAATACTAAAGGGGAGGGAAATGTAGGAATTGGCATTGTTCTCTTTTTTCATTCAAAAATGATTTATTAAATACTACTTGTTGCTGGGGACACACTAATCAAATCTTTACCCACACAGACCTTAAAGTCTACTGCAGTTGATATGCAATAAATAAATCAAAATGTAAAGTAAAATTGTGAATTACAAATTAGAGTAAGAATTGTGACTGAATTAAAACAGATTAATAAGAGTATAACCAGGGAAACCACTTTAGATGAGGTTGTTACAGAAGGCATCTCTGAGGGGAGTGACATAGGAGCTGAAGGATGAGACTACACCAGCCGTGCTAATGAAATGGTGGAGAAGCATTCCAGGGAGCGGGAATAAGAGGGGCAAATGTTTGAAGGCATGAAGGGTTTTGGAGTATTTGAAGGTAAAAATGAAGGCCACCGTGGCTGAGGCATAGTAAGTGAGGGGGCAAGTGGTGTGAATGGAGGTTGGAGAAGTAGACAAGGACTAGACCATGCAGGGCTATGTAGGTTGTGGTAAAAAGCTTGGGTTTTATTCCAGGCATAAGACATTGCTTGAGGAGTGACATCATCTGATTTATGTACATGCAGCTTGTAGAAGGCAGGATAATGGAAGTAATTTAGGTGAACAGTGATGGCTATGACTGAGGTGGCTGTGGGCATAGGAGTGAATTAATCCCAGTTTGCTTTGCGGAATGCTGACTGGACTCGATGGCAGGTTTAATGGTGGGAGGTGTGGGAAAGGAAGGCGTCAATGTCTATGCCTAAGACCTTGGCTTGAGTCGCAGGGTACCATTTGCTAACCTGGCGAAGACACTCAAGGACAGCCATAATATGTTTCTGCTGATAAATCAAAAGCTCAGGTTTGGACACACTAAATTTAGGTACTTATTAGACAGCAAGGTGGAGTTGCCAAGTAGTCGGTTAGAAATCAGTAGCTTAGTACATATGACTAATCTGGGATTATACATATCTGTAAACAACAAAACACTGTAAAAGTAAAAATTGAAATAAAAATATAAAAGACAAAAAAAGACATGAGTAGGAACATCAAAGATAGTGATATCGATTTAGGAGTGACGAGGACATTGGTTGTGTTTAAAAGTGGTTAAAATGCTCTGAGATCATTGTATCATTTGGGAAAAGAAGACTTGTTTAAATCAACCCTTGAGTCACTCCAATATCATTCAGTTATATATTAACCGTGTATTTTTTGAGCTCCTACTCAATGAAGCACTTTTCAGTGGCATTGTACTTTTAGTAATAAGTAAGAGAGACCAGTTATTTGCCTTCATAGGACTTCTGTTTACAGAGGATACACAAAACACACCAATAACTAATAGATGTGTAACTTTATAGAGAAGAAGCAGAACCCCAAGAGATTGCATGGAGTTAGTAAGGTAGGCAACTGTTTTCCCTACCATTGAGCATGTGGCAGCTATTAGAAGGAGTCACCTGGGTCACATATTCCTAAGAACCTGAGGAAGATGGAGAACAAGCTCTGACTTTTATCAGTACTTTCTTTGAAGTTGTGACCACATACAAAGAACAACAACAAAACAGATTTGGGAACATTGAAGATGAAGAAGTAGAGATCATAAAGACAGCTATTTTGGAGGAATGGGCTATAAAGGAAAGCAAAAAAACTTGGCACCAAAGCAAAAGGAAGAAGTAAGATTACAGAAGTGTGTTTTCCTTTTTGTCTGTTTTTAAGATAATTACAGAGCATACCTGTGATCTAGTGGAAAGGGAGTGGGAGGGTAGAATTGAATAACGCCCTTGAGAAGGTGAGATGAGATAGGACTGAGGGTGGCATGAAGGGAATCTTTGCTTAGAAACAGAATCTTCCATTGTAACTGGAGGGACTGAGGTGGTTTGTAGATTTGATGGTGGGATACTGAGAAGCTTCTCTTTTAACAGTGAAGCAAAAATGGAAGGAAGGGATTTGAGAAGAGAGGAGGAGACATGAAATACCATCTTACAGAGTGGAAACATCACCTTATTAAAGAAGTATAGCAGGATTAGAGAGTTTATTGAAGATTTATGGTAATAAATTTAACATAACACAGTCAACCAGTTCTATGATTTTTTTTTTTTTCCAAACCACTTTCAGTCACTTCAGTCTCAACCCAGAGAAGACATATCATATGGCTGAATTCATCCTTTTGTAGGATAAATGCAGTGAGTAAAGACCAGACGAAGGAAATGAAGGGCATTAGCAAAGGAATGAAAAGGTCACAAAGTGTAAGTTGATTAAGGAGGGAATTAAAAACAGGAGGAATGCATAAAGGATTGCAAAAGATTAGAAAGATACTGTTCATTGATTTGGTATACTCATTCACTGCGACAATTGGGCTTCTTCTGTGTCCGAAACTCTGTGATGAGCCCTCTGAATATATTCATGAATGATAGGATAGTGGTCTTCTCATACTGTGAGTGATATAGGTCTTCTCATGGAGCAGGGTGCGATGGATAGTGAAGAATTGAAACCACTAAGTATTAAAATCAGATACTGCTGAGCACTACGAAGAAATAGAGAGCATCAGTAGGTGGGGATAACATTGGTCACACAGATAAGGTGTTCCAGGGAGGGCATCCTCTCTAGTGAAAACTGAACAGAGACTTGGTTGACGTGTGGACACGCACTGCAAATAGCTGGGATCAGTGGACTGAGGCCGAGGGAACAGCAAGTACGTTTATATTTTTTAATGGGAAGATCAACTAAGCCAAGACAAACAAGTTATTGTTTATTTCCTTATTGTGTTTTAAAGTGGTGTTTTCATGTTGCCAAAGTGACACAGCAGGTTTAAACAATTGATTGTTGCTCAGAAGTCATTAGAGCAGGCAGTTAGCTCAGTCAGGAATCTCATTCATGCAGATGACATATTTAAAATAAATATACATATGCTCTTGTGTAATATATTGTCTGATTTGTCATTCCACTCTCCAGTGAACAGCATTGAAATGCCACACATTCAGTTAATATTTGAGAGAATTTCCATGCCAGCGTATAGTTTAATACTTAAAACCACAAAACATACTCCCTTCAAACCTTCGCAAAGAAGTTCTTTTAGGGGGAGAGTTCAAACACAAACCTGTGGCCCCTTCCCTTTGCCCTGAGAATTGGGGATTTGCTTGAAAAGACTTTTTTTTTTTAATGTAGCTATAGTTTATGTACCGTACGATTCACCTCCTTACAGTTTATTGGATTTGAGCATGTTCACAAAGTTGTACAACCAGTATCATTACCTAATTCCAGAACATTCTGGTCACTGCACACCCTACCCCCTCCCCTCCCCAGACCCTAACAGCTGCTAATCTACTTCCTGTCACTATTTGCCCATTCTGGACATCTTTCTTTTTTTTTTTAATTTTAGCCCTTTTATTGGTTATTTATTTATTTATATCCGTCTTTATTCTTTGGCCTGTGTGAACCTCCCAGTGCAGTGGCCTCTCTTGCTGCAGAGCACTGGCTCTGGGCGCATGCACTCCAGAGTGCTGGCTTGTAATTGGACACACCAGTCCAGCCACTCTGAAGCACATGGGATTCCAGGCCAGGGATCAAACTGGTGCCCCTTGCACTGCAAGGCAGACTCTTTACCCACTGGACCACCAGGGAAGCCCCTAGACATTTCTTATACATGAAATCACACATCCCTGTCCTTTTGTGTTTGGCTTCTTTCACGTAGCATAATGTTCTCATTATGTGATTAACAGATGTTAGTATTTTATTCCTTTTTATAGATGGACAATATTCTATTGTGTGTTTACATCGTTTTTTTAAATCTGATTGTCAACTGATAAGACATTTGGGTTGTTTACACTTACAGGCTATTCTGGATAATGCTACTGTGAGGACTTATGTAAAAGTTTTTCTATGGTCCTATGGTTTTAATTTCTCAGGTACATGCCTACAAGTGTAAATGAATTTTTACAAGCACATTTTTGAAAAGGCTTAATCTTTAAACTATTTATTATGGAGTTTCTGTAATATGTCTCCTTTAAAACAATACATTAAGTTAGTACCAGTTACTGATTTAAGCTCCTAGTTGAATTAATTTTACTCCAGAGATCTGAGTAACCCTGCCCTGAGGAAAATGTCGCTGGTGTTCTGTAGCTCACCACCACTGCATGGGTGCCAGCCCCTCAGTGGCATTCTGATGGGGCTCTGGGAGTACAGCTCTAGACAGGGCATAGCTTACCTTTCTCTCAGTCAGTGCTGTTTCCTGGAAGAATCATGAAATCCTGAATTTGAAAAACTAGATAGAATCCTTGGAGAGCGTCTACTCCAGTCCATTTGTTTTATAGATCTTTGACCTGAGGTAGAGATCTAGGAGGTTAAAATGCTTGTCTAGGGGCTTGCCTGGTGGTCCAGTGGGCAAAGAGTCTGCCTTGCAGTGCAAAGGGCACCAGTTTGATCCCTGGCTGGGGAAGATCCCACATGTGGAGGAACAGCAGGGCCTCTGTGTCCAATTACCAACCAGCGCTCTGGAGTGCATGCGCCCAGAGCGAGTGCTCTGCAATGGGAGAAGTCACTGCAATGGGAGGCCCATATATGCCAAAAGAATAAAGATGCATGAAAAATAAACAGTGACTTAGAGGCCAAAAATAAAAAGCTTGCCTGACTTCCTAGAGTTAGTTCAGTCAAGAACTAGGATGAGAAGGCAGATCTCTTGACTCTGTGTTTTGTGCTGTGACTGCTAAACTTCACATTACTCTTGTCTGAATTTTAAGTCATAAAGCAAAAAATAACACAATTTATGTGACATTTTCAGTTAAAAGTTACAGAAAGTGCTTTCCAGAGTCTTTTAGGAAAAAGCTGACTATCAGCTTTATACTTATTCAGAGGGACAGGAGTGATACCAGCACTTTTGAAAGGAATATCAGCACTTCTAGCTTATGCATGAGGGTGAAAGAATTACAGGTATTTATAAACTCAGACAGACATAAACAAAGGTCAGCTATTCCTGTAAACTTCCCTTACCAGTCAGCCTTTTCTCTTCTCATCACATTCTAACATTTGCATACCAGTAGTTTCAAAAGAAGTATAACGATTATACTGAATTATATTATCCAAGTGTAGCCAAATTACATGACAGATTATGCAGTTAATCACTTGAACTTTTTAAATGTCATGCTGGATATAGTTTATTCCTCTCACAGTGAGTCACAAGCGGGAATTGGTTCATTCACGACTTCCAGTAAACAGCTTCCATCAGCAGGTGTTGTGACTGGTAGGAATGGGTAGGACTGGAAGGCACACTTATTTGGAGATCTCAGAAATGTACCCTTGGTGCGTATTTAGGGCTGTGCATGAGGCCACGGGCAGCTGAGTGTGCTGGCAGCCCTGCAGCCAGCCCGCCCCCGCCCCTCCAGCTGACAAGAGGCTCTTGATATCCCTGAGTCTGGGAATATTGCTCCGTAGCACAAAGCAGAAATCAGGTGCCATGTCCAGACCTGTAGGCCAGGTTGCACCCTCTGTGTGATTTTGGTCATATCACCTCAGGATCCACATCTCTCTCTTGTCAAATTGAGGGGCAGGGTAGCTGAGCAATGGTTCTTTAAAATGCTGTGGTTCTACAACCTGCTCGTTTAAGATGTTGAGTATATTGGATGAGCAGTAGTATCTATCGATGATAAGACCTCAGGCTTTAAAGTGATTCAGAACTATCTTTGAGTTCTATGTGACATTAAGCAATTTACTGAACTTCTGTACACTTTTCTTGTGTCATATTAATACTTCAAAGGGGAATGTTAATAATAAGATATAATAGTACTTAACTCATAAGGTTGTTGAGGTGGAAATGGCAATATAAATGCAAAGTTTTTAGCACAGAAGCTGATATATCCTATGATTCCATAATTATTTATTAGCAGTGAGTAGTATTGTTATTTCCTTTAAGGATATTTTATAGTAATAACATACTATTTCCTTCAGAAATAAAATAATTCCAGCAATTTAGTAACATTATAGAATATGTAGACTGAAATTTTGTGTAAAAGATGATGATCTTAAGATGATTAATTCACCATAAGTGAACTGGAAAAAATTCATTATTCAAGTGATTGAATGGTAGGCTAATGGGAAAAGACATGGGTGGGATACAGAGGTAAAGATTATGGGGCAAGTAAAAGAAATTTGACTAATTCTTAGCTTTATTGTCAACTATAATCTTCCTCTTACATATTTTTGTTCTATCTTAATCTGGAGATCAAATCATCTATGAAAATTTACTAAAGTTAATGGCTATTCAGAAGTGAATCTCTATATTGCTTTTTTTTTTAAAGATTTATTTATTTATTTATTTATTTATTTATTTTTGGGGGGGGTGGGGTAGAGAGGGAGGGGAGCAGGCGGGCCACTTCCATTGGTCCTTGATTTCTCTATTTTCATCCGTCTTTGTTCTTTGGCTCTTGTGGGCCTCCCATCGCAGTGGCCTCTGTTGTTGCAGAGCACCGGCTCTGGGCGCATGCGCTCCCGAGCTCCACCTCAGTCATTCGACACATCGGTCCAGCCGCTCCGCGCACGTGGTATCTTCCCAGGCCAGGAATCGAACCAGCGCCCTTGCACTGCAAGGCGGTGTCCTACCCACTGGATCACCAGGAAGCCCTCTATATTACTTTTTAAAGCAAGTTTATTATTTTCAGCTGATGCCAGGACTTGCACCCTCTGTGTGATTTTGTTTACCCTAGGATCCACATCTCTCTTTTGGGGCATTGAAGCTTTAAAATGCTGTGGTTCTACAACCTGCTCGTTTAAGATGTTGAGTATATTGGATGAGCAGTAGTATCTATCGATGATAAGACCTCAGGCTTTAAAGTGATTCAGAACTATCTTTGAGTTCTATGTGACATTAAGCAATTTACTGAACTTCTGTACACTTTTCTTGTGTCATATTAATACTTCAAAGGGGAATGTTAATAATAAGATATAATAGTACTTAACTCATAAGGTTGTTGAGGTGGAAATGGCAATATAAATGCAAAGTTTTTAGCACAGAAGCTGATATATCCTATGATTCCATAATTATTTATTAGCAGTGAGTAGTATTGTTATTTCCTTTAAGGATATTTTATAGTAATAACATACTATTTCCTTCAGAAATAAAAAAATTTCCCAAAGCAATTTAGTAACATTATAGAATATGTAGACTGAAATTTTGTGTAAAAGATGATGATCTTAAGATGATTAATTCACCATAAGTGAACTGGAAAAAATTCATTATTCAAGTGATTGAATGGTAGGCTAATGGGAAAAGACATGGGTGGGATACAGAGGTAAAGATTATGGGGCAAGTAAAAGAAATTTGACTAATTCTTAGCTTTATTGTCAACTATAATCTTCCTCTTACATATTTTTGTTCTATCTTAATCTGGAGATCAAATCATCTATGAAAATTTACTAAAGTTAATGGCTATTCAGAAGTGAATCTCTATATTGCTTTTTTTTTTAAAGATTTATTTATTTATTTATTTATTTATTTATTTTTGGTGGGGGTGGGGTAGAGAGGGAGGGGAGCAGGCGGGCCACTTCCATTGGTCCTTGATTTCTCTATTTTCATCCGTCTTTGTTCTTTGGCTCTTGTGGGCCTCCCATCGCAGTGGCCTCTGTTGTTGCAGAGCACCGGCTCTGGGCGCATGCGCTCCAGAGCTCCAGCTCAGTAATTGGACACATCAGTCCAGCCGCTCCGCGGCACGTGGTATCTTCCCAGGCCAGGAATCGAACCAGCGCCCCTTGCACTGCAAGGCGGTGTCCTTACCCACTGGATCACCAGGGAAGCCCTCTATATTACTTTTTAAAGCAAGTTTATTATTTTCATGTGTCATGTAGAAATAAATAGTAAGTCTATCCAACCCCAAGTAAGCTGCCACTTTTATTTATTTATTTATTTATTTATTTTTTAAACATTTATTTATTTATTTATTTTGGCGGGGGTGGGGTGGGAGGGGTGGGCGGGCCACTTCCACTGGTCTTTCGTTTGTCTAGTTTCATCCATCTTTGTTCTTTGGCCCGTGTGGGCCTCCCATCGCGGTGGCCTCTGTTGTCGCAGAGCGCCGGCTCTGGGTGCGTGCGCCCCAGAGCTCCGGCTCTGTAATTGGATACATAGGTCCAGCCGCTCCGCGGCACATGGGATCTTCCCAGGCCAGGGCTCGAACCGGTGCCCCTTGCACTGCAAGGCAGTGTCCTTACCCACTGGACCACCAGGGAAGCCCCCACTTTTATTTTTGCAGGTGCTATTTTGGTGTAATCCAGAGACTTAGAAACTTAATAATAATTTTGTAAACAGATACTCAGATATTTTTCTAAGGATAT
This sequence comes from Tragulus kanchil, assembly GCA_022376925.1. Taxonomy (NCBI): domain Eukaryota; kingdom Metazoa; phylum Chordata; class Mammalia; order Artiodactyla; family Tragulidae; genus Tragulus; species Tragulus kanchil. The sequence continues at coordinate 93,824,589 of JAIOJX010000025.1, forward strand.
CGATATTATCACTATTTAATAGCAGTTTGCCAAATAGTATGAAGGACTTTATGGTAAAATATTTAGAGAATCAGAATCCACTTGTAAAATATTTGAAGAAAGTTGGAAACTCAAAGTGTGGTTTTGATGTCTTGGAGAATTACTCTTCAGTTCTCCAAAGGAGAGGTGACCTGACTGTGAATATATAAATTACATGATATTATCATCTCAGAATATGTATGCCCTGTACATGCCACACCAACTTCGTCACCATCTTATGTTACTTCACTGTTATATGTGACAAAAAAGAAAGGAAATATTTTTGGCTTCTCACTACAGTCTCAGTAGTTGCTGGTATGAACAACTCAATCCAGACATGCTTTTCACTATATTGTAATTTCTGATTAAGGTTGTGTTCCTCAGATGCTAATGTTTCTCTCATACTTCTTTTATAGGAGGACAATTGTAAGAATATTCTTCTAACAAAAGACTTCAAAAGAGACACACGGAAACCATCTCCAAAAAACAAGGTAGGCTATATCTGCTCTTTAGGCTACTGTTTGAATCACTTAGCAAGACTCTATCTTCTTGTGTTTCCATGTTATGTTGCTTGCATTTGCCTCAGCACCACCACCCACTTCTTTGGACCAAGTGGTCTTAAATATAATATATAATTTATATGTTATATTTCCTGTATTTAATCCACAATGATACTCATCCAAAAATGCCCAACACACTTATTATCAAACCGCATTTTTTGACCATTATTTTTTTATATTTTACATTGAAGTATAGATGATTGACAGTGTTGTCAGTTTTAAGTATGCAGCAAAGTGATTCAGTATACATATATATAGATCTATTATTTTTCAGCTTCTTTCCATATAGGTTATTCCACAGTACTGAGTAGAGTTCCCTATGCTGTACACTAGGTTCTTATTGATTATTTTATATATAGTATTATACATATGTCAATCCCAACCTCCTTATTTACCCCTCACACCTGCCTTTCCCCTTTGGTAGCTATGTTTGTTTTCTAAGTCTGTGAGTCTCTTCATGTTTTGTAAATAAATTTTTTGTATCATTTTTAGATTCCACACAAGTGATACGTTGTTTATCTGTCTCTTGTATGAGTTACTTAACTTGGTATGATAATCTCCAAATCCACCTGTGTTCTGCAAATGTCAATATTTCATTCTTTTTTTTTGCTTTATATTCGTTGTATGTGTAGATATAGATAAAGATATACCACATCTTCTCTGTTCATTCCTCTGTCAATGGACATTTAGGTTGCTTCCATGTCTTGACTATTGTAAATCGGGGTGCATGTATCTTTTCAAATTATAATTTTCTCCGGACATATGCCCAGGAGTAGGACTGATGAATTGTATGGTAACTATATTTTTAGTTTTTTGAAGAACCTTCATACTGTTCTCTGTAGTGCCTGTGTAAATTTACATTCCTACTAACCATGTAGGAGAGTTCCCTTTTCTTCAGACCCTCTTCAGTATTTATTGTTTATAATCTTTTGATATGAACTATCACACACATGACAGAATAAACGGTGTAGTGTGTAAAATTTTCTTCTCCTTATTAAGACAATTTCAAAATGCACACAATCGTTTTGCTATTGATTATAAATACTCATTTAACCAAAAATATGCTGTGAGAATTTATTTGATACACCCAGAAGAGTGATTGCATTAATTATAGAGCCTCTTTCCAAATTTTAAATCTTTTGAGTAGAACTTCTCCTGTGTACTAGGTGTATATAATATTTCTAACTGGCCACTATGATATATTTTTAATTTTATTTATTTATTTATTTTTGACTATATTGGGTTTTTATTGCTGTGCATAGGCTTTCTCTAGTTGTAACAAGCAGGGGCTACTCTCTAGTTGTGGTGCACCAGCTTCTATTGCAGTGGCTTCTCTTGTTGTGGAGCCCAAGCTTTAGAACACATGGGCTTCAGTAATTGTGGTCGTGTGCAGGCTCAGTAGTTGTGGTGCATGGGCTTAGCTGTCCTGCAGCAGGTAGAATTTTCTAGGACCAGGGATTGAACCTGTGTCCCTTGCATTGGCAGGAGAATTCTTAACAACTGGATCACCAAGGAAATCCTGCAATATTTAGAGAGTTACTTATTTTTTCTCCAATAAGACAAAATGTTCTCCAAACTTGTTGAGTCCATTGTAGGCAAAATGTTAAAGGATTCTTGTGTCTAGTTTTAATTGCACATTATTATAAAAATAATTTTGACTTTATTTTTAAAGTCAAATCAAGTAAAGTGCTGAATCATTACTTAGTATCTTATAGTAAGAGACTGCAGTTATTTTTAAAGGAAATTTTTAAAATCTTTTTTTTAATGAAACTTATTCTACCTTGATTTTTTTCTGGAAAATTATTTTAACTACTATACTTTTCTTTTCAGATCAAACTATTTTTTGCATCTGTTTTACTGAAATATTTTGTGTACAAATTTAGAGAAATTCAATTCTCTAGTAAAAAGCTTTTTTACTATTAAAGATTAAGTGTCAAAAATATGCTCAACAAAGCAAATGCATTGAAAAAATATAGGATTGGAGAAACATTTTTAGATAACATTTGCTCATTAACTTCATTTATATTGGTATACCTACCTACTTTTAGGTGAATACACCTTAGATGAAGCACTTTCTAAACGAAAAATAATCTTGAAATCTGTCATAAAATTTACCTACCTAGCTTTTAAGGTGAATACACTGTTATCTGATACACCCAGAAGAGTGATTGAATTAATTATAGAGCCTCTTTCCAAATTTTAAATCTTTTGAGTAGAACTTCTCCTGTGTACTAGGTGTATATAATATTTCTAACTGGCCACTATGATATATTTTTAATTTTATTTATTTATTTATTTTTGACTATATTGGGTTTTTATTGCTGTGCATAGGCTTTCTCTAGTTGTAACAAGCAGGGGCTACTCTCTAGTTGTGGTGCACCAGCTTCTATTGCAGTGGCTTCTCTTGTTGTGGAGCCCAAGCTTTAGAACACATGGGCTTCAGTAATTGTGGTCGTGTGCAGGCTCAGTAGTTGTGGTGCATGGGCTTAGCTGTCCTGCAGCAGGTAGAATTTTCTAGGACCAGGGATTGAACCTGTGTCCCTTGCATTGGCAGGAGAATTCTTAACAACTGGATCACCAAGGAAATCCTGCAATATTTAGAGAGTTACTTATTTTTTCTCCAATAAGACAAAATGTTCTCCAAACTTGTTGAGTCCATTGTAGGCAAAATGTTAAAGGATTCTTGTGTCTAGTTTTAATTGCACATTATTATAAAAATAATTTTGACTTTATTTTTAAAGTCAAATCAAGTAAAGTGCTGAATCATTACTTAGTATCTTATAGTAAGAGACTGCAGTTTTTTTTAAAAGGGAAAATTTTTTAAAATCTTTTTTTTAATGAAACTTATTCTACCTTGATTTTTTTCTGGAAAATTATTTTAACTACTATACTTTTCTTTTCAGATCAAACTATTTTTTGCATCTGTTTTACTGAAATATTTTGTGTACAAATTTAGAGAAATTCAATTCTCTAGTAAAAAGCTTTTTTACTATTAAAGATTAAGTGTCAAAAATATGCTCAACAAAGCAAATGCATTGAAAAAATATAGGATTGGAGAAACATTTTTAGATAACATTTGCTCATTAACTTCATTTATATTGGTATACCTACCTACTTTTAGGTGAATACACCTTAGATGAAGCACTTTCTAAACGAAAAATAATCTTGAAATCTGTCATAAAAATTGTTTGAAGGGATCCTTTTATTCTTATGCAATTAATTCAATTTGGGATATTTCAAGCATATAGAGAGTCAGTAGTTAATGTGCATTGATTATCCTCTGTCAGTCTTACTGTATTGATCATGACTAAGCTAATTAAATAGAGAAATAAATTCAGTGGTTAATTTGCGGTTTGTAACTTTAGCTGTTTTGTGGTCTTACATGAGCAAGTTTAAATTTACATGAGCAAAATTATCTTTGCTTAGCTCTGCTTACTTTGGGAGTGATTAAATCCTTGTAATTTCAAATCCCTAGAAATGAGGCAGAGCATGTGAGCTACACGTAATTACAAGGCACTGACTCTTTCACCCACAGATTGTATTTAAAGATCTTTCTTCCACCAGTTGATCTTTGAAAGCTGAAGTTGAAAATGCCTTCAAAATACAGTTGGTATTAAAAAGACAAACAAACAAAATGTGGCTGGTGTGTCCTTTCTAGAATGACTTTGTGAACTGTGAGAATGTTGTGTATCCCTGGTACTAATGTTACTTCATTTGGCCTCAGTAGCAGTCTTTCTCAGACCTCTCTAGTTACAGCAGTATGTGCCTTGGACAGCTAAGTATTTCTGATTCCTATTTGGCTAGGCATATAAAATGGTAATCCAGAAATGACATGTGTCCATTGGTTCTGGAGATGTCTCTCTAGTCTAAACCATCTTGTCCGCATCTGTGTTCCTTCTGCTAGCTGTTGTCTCTGCTCTTAGGCAATGGGTAGGATTGTATTTATCTCCCTTACATAGGAAAACCTCTTCTTGACCTGAGTCCAAGCTGGGAAAAAAAAAATACCTCCATTATACAGTGCCCTTTTACTTCCTGGATGACCAATGATCACCAGCCCCGCTAGTTCAAGGACATGTTCATATAACTATTTCATGCCCGACACTGGATAGACTACATGTGCGAGCAAATAATTGGAATAGACAATACCGAAAGAAACGTCAAACAGATTTTTAAAGAGGTGACATAGACGTGGCTCCTTGTAACCTAGTGTGATCATGATTAGAAGACAAAATCTTCTTTGACCTAACACAAATGCCAGTGACTCTGAATGAACCTCATAGACATAACCATTGGTCATGGTATAAACCCCAAAGGGAATCCAGGAACTGAAGGAAAAAAAAACTATTTTCTGTTCCCCTTGGGGTATGACCTCGGCTTCCCACTGAACATGCTATGCTTTTGTTGACCTTAGATAGGAAAAAAAAAAGTTCAGGTCATTGTATAAGAATGATTATCAGATTCATTCAGTGCTGGGGTAAGATAATCTGTTTTCTTTCTGACTTTTATCAGTGGATAAACTATACTGATAAAAATGAAAATTTCAGCCATATGGCAATTTTAGTTAGTCATTGGATTCTTCTGGTGCTTTTGTAGATGTTTCCTTTAGTAAATCAAGTCATGTTAACTATTAAATCTGTAATACAGATAATGCAGTTATCAAGTAAACAGTTATATAGTAGAAGCAACTGTTATTTTTCTTTTCAGAGAAAAGAAAATGATTTCAGGGATTATGCATCATTTATGAAAGAGATTTTATTCAATAATGAAATTAGTTGTCACATTTGTAGTTTCTTAAATGGTTTTTAAAATATGTTTGTTAGCAAAGTAAACTAGAAGCTTTAATGTAGAATTCTGACAAAATTTAGTGACAATATAATTTATTTTAAATATGCAAATTAAGTCAATAAGCATTACATTTTACGAAGATTTTAGTTATTTTAAAGTCATCGTTAATGGATGTGAATATATTTTTGACTGCTTTAATGTATACAAACATTCTAATTAGTATTCTGCGTTTCCAGTTAGCATTGTTTCGCTCTGTGCTTCCATACAGCATCCTAGTTTGTGTGCTTATTTCTTTAATAAAAGTAATAGTAGTAATAGCAGTAATAGTGATGATGACAGTGATCAGAATATTGATTGTCAGACACTCTACTAAATATGTAATATCTGTTAGCTGATAATCATAATATTTCATTTGTTGTCATACCATATTCAGCTATTTTAGAATTTTGGAACTGCTTCTAATTATCATTAATACAAAAAACTTTGCCTTAATATTCTTAGGTTTTATGACCTATAGTAGGATTAAAAGATATGAATTGTTTTATGATTATATACCCTAAAAATACCATCTCCTCCCTGTTTTGAAATTATGATTTCAGTACGTGTTGTTATAGAATAACTGCATGCCTATATGTATACACAATATATATTATAATTTTCTAGGCTTTAGAATTTTATATTTAAAAAGTAGACAGTGTATTACCTTTTGCAAGTTTCTTTTAACTTTTCAGTAAAATATGTTCTGTCAATATTCACTTTCAATAAAAATATAATACAATTTATTTAGGTTTTTTAGATTTTCTTTAGGTGTTCCCCATATTTAGATGATTTCCAGTATTTTGCTATTACAAATCAACTTTAATTGAGTAATATCACACAGCACCTTTTATGCACCTGTAGAAGTAACATCATATGTAGGCACATCCTTGTCCGTGTATTACAAATACTCTTAAAATGGGCCAGTTTACATGTTCAGCAGCCACGTGTGACTTTCTGTTTTTCACATTCTCTCAAGTCCTTGGTAACATCAGAGTTCTTGTAGTTCTTACCCCCAATCAAATGAGTATAAGAAACATCTTGCTGTTGCCTTAGTTTGGATTTCTCTAATTTCTTGCCATCACAGAGACATTTATTTTTCACTGAATATCCTTGTGTTGCTCCATTTCCCAGGCCCATGGCAGGTAGTGAGGCCAGCCAGCTTCTTTTGGTCAGTAGGCTGTGAGCAGAGCGACAACTGTCACTTCAGAGGTAGAGACTCAAAACTTTCCAGCCTTTTCTCTTTTTTTGTTTTTTTAGATTTATTTATTTATTTATTTATTGGGCGGGGGTCGGGTTGGAGAGGGAGGGGAGCGGGCAGGCCACTTCTATTGGTCTTTCATTTCTCTATTTTCATCCGTCTTTGTTCTTTGGCTCCTGTGGGCCTCCCATCTCGGTGGCCTCTGTTGTTGGAGAGCGAGCTCTGGGCACATGCCCTCCAGAGCTCCGGCTCGGTAATTGGACACATCGGTCCAGCCGCTCCGCGGCATGTGGGATCTTCCCAGGCCAGGGATGGAACCGGCACCCCTTGCACTGCAAGGCAGTGTCCTTACCCACTGGACCACCAGGGGAAGCCCTTTCCAGCCTTTTCTTATAGAACATTAACTAGACAGTGGAACATGTCCACAGAGCTGCCTGTCTACTCGCACTGGATCTTTGTTGTGATTGAAAAACAAAGCTCTGGTTTGTGACACCACTGAGATTTCTGAGTTAATTTGTACCTTTACTATCATGAAGTCTACCGCATGGGCAGTGTGCTTTTCATGTGTTTATGTTTTCATATATTTGCTGGTCATATCTGTGATTATGAATCTGTGTACTGTTTCTCCTACCATTGCAAATTTTGCTATTTGATGGTTTTCTTTTTGCTTAATGATTTATAAGTGTCCGCTAACTGTTCTCAGCTGTATGTGTTCCAAATACTTTCACCCAGTTTTCTGTTTGGGTTTTTTTCATGTTGAATACATTGTCTTTCAGTGTTTGAAAGCTTTTTATTTCAGTGAAGTCAGATTCATCAGTCTTTTCCTTTTCTGCTTTTTTACATCTTATTTAAGAAGTCCTCACCTACTTTGAGGTCATTTAGAAAATCTTTTTTGATTATTTTCCAATAGTTTTAAAAGTTTCCTTTGTATATATTTAGGCCTTAGTCCTTCATTTGAAATTGAAGTTTGTGTAAAGCATAAAATAAGAATCTCATAAATGAAAGTCAGTCAACTTATATTTCTTCAATAGTTTGTCTTTCCCCTACTTTTTGAAATAGTATTTCTGTTATATAACAAATGTTTTTATGTCTGTTTCTGGACTGTATTATTTGTTGCTTTTCTGTGTCTATTACCACAGTAATGACTTAATTAGTGATATCTGGGTGTATGTGCTCAGTTGCTCCTGTCATGTCCAACTTTTTGCCACTCTGAATCATAACCTGCCAGGCTCCTTTCCCAATGGGATTCTCCAGGCAAGATACTGGGGGAGTGGGTTGCCATGATCTTCTTAAGGGGATCTGCCTGACTTAGGGATCAAACCTGTGTCTCTTATGTCTCCTGCATTAGCAGGTGGGCTCTTTACCAGATGGGAATCCCCATCTGATAGTATATATTTCTTCAGTTTTTCATTTTTGCAAATTATCTTTGCCATGCTTTGTCTTTTGCTTTTGAAGTTGAATATTGTCAAGTTTCATGAGAAATTTTACTTAGATTTAAAGAGAATTAATTTTATGAACCTGGGATTCCAGCCTTTTCTTATAGAACATTAACTAGACAGTGGAACATGTCCACAGAGCTGCCTGTCTACTCGCACTGGATCTTTGTTGTGATTGAAAAACAAAGCTCTGGTTTGTGACACCACTGAGATTTCTGAGTTAATTTGTACCTTTACTATCATGAAGTCTACCGCATGGGCAGTGTGCTTTTCATGTGTTTATGTTTTCATATATTTGCTGGTCATATCTGTGATTATGAATCTGTGTACTGTTTCTCCTACCATTGCAAATTTTGCTATTTGATGGTTTTCTTTTTGCTTAATGATTTATAAGTGTCCGCTAACTGTTCTCAGCTGTATGTGTTCCAAATACTTTCACCCAGTTTTCTGTTTGGGTTTTTTTCATGTTGAATACATTGTCTTTCAGTGTTTGAAAGCTTTTTATTTCAGTGAAGTCAGATTCATCAGTCTTTTCCTTTTCTGCTTTTTTACATCTTATTTAAGAAGTCCTCACCTACTTTGAGGTCATTTAGAAAATCTTTTTTGATTATTTTCCAATAGTTTTAAAAGTTTCCTTTGTATATATTTAGGCCTTAGTCCTTCATTTGAAATTGAAGTTTGTGTAAAGCATAAAATAAGAATCTCATAAATGAAAGTCAGTCAACTTATATTTCTTCAATAGTTTGTCTTTCCCCTACTTTTTGAAATAGTATTTCTGTTATATAACAAATGTTTTTATGTCTGTTTCTGGACTGTATTATTTGTTGCTTTTCTGTGTCTATTACCACAGTAATGACTTAATTAGTGATATCTGGGTGTATGTGCTCAGTTGCTCCTGTCATGTCCAACTTTTTGCCACTCTGAATCATAACCTGCCAGGCTCCTTTCCCAATGGGATTCTCCAGGCAAGATACTGGGGGAGTGGGTTGCCATGATCTTCTTAAGGGGATCTGCCTGACTTAGGGATCAAACCTGTGTCTCTTATGTCTCCTGCATTAGCAGGTGGGCTCTTTACCAGATGGGAATCCCCATCTGATAGTATATATTTCTTCAGTTTTTCATTTTTGCAAATTATCTTTGCCATGCTTTGTCTTTTGCTTTTGAAGTTGAATATTGTCAAGTTTCATGAGAAATTTTACTTAGATTTAAAGAGAATTAATTTTATGAACCTGGCGTTCTATCCATGACCATCATGCAACTTTCCCCTTGCACAGGTCTTCTTTAATTTCTTTTGATTTTTTTTTAAATTATAATTTTCTTCTAACTGTACTTAAAATTATAATTTTCTTCTAGATCTCCTTTTTTACATAATATAAATGGAATACTTATTATATCTTCAAGCTTTGTTGCTAATGTTTAGTGTTGAAACTGATTTTTATTCTTGACTTTATATCTGAAAAATTTGACACATTTTTATTAGTTCTAATATTTTTCAATTCTCTTTGACTTCCTTTGTAGACAGTCATATCATCTGGAAATAATGAGAATTGTTTCTTCCTTTTCAAACCTCTGATCATTTTATTTTCTCTTGTGCTATTTTCCAGGACTTCCAGTATAAGGTTAAATAGAAATGATGGTAGAATGCCTTCTTGAGTTGCTTGCTGATTTTAAGGAAACTTTCTACATTTGATTTTTACATATTATCATTGTATTTTTATTTTCTTTATTGGGGGGGATGAGCGAGGGAGGTCTTCTTTCATAATGCCAGGCATATAGCAGACCTCTGATAAAATCTTGAAAATGAACATAAAAATTGCTTCTTGCTTTTTGTTTCAAATGAAAGTAGTTGGTATGCTTTCATATATATTTTCTTCATGCATATACTCATTAGGTTTATGGTGTTTGTTAAGGTGTTTGGTAAGTATGTTTTATAAACTTACATTTTGCTATGAATTTTATTTTGAGTGAATGTTAAATTTTAGTAAATGTTCCTTCACATCTGTTAAGATAATTGCATGGCTTTTCTCCCATGGAGGAGTTATACTCATAGAATTTTTTTTTTTTGGCCTCTTTTATTGTTTATCTATTTATTTATTTTCATCCATCTTTATTCTCTGGCCGTGTGGGCCTCCCATTGCAGTGGCCTCTCTCATTTTAGAGCACTGACTCTGGTCTCATGCGCTCCAGAGCACTAGCTAGTAATTGAACACACTGGGCCAGCCACTCTGCAGCATGTGGGATCTTCCCAGGCCAGGGATGGAACTAGCGCCCTTTTTTTAAAGATTTATTTATTTATTTATTTTGGGCGGGGGTCGGGGTTGGTGAGGGAGGGGAGCGGGCAGGCCACTTCTATTGGTCTTTCATTTCTCTATTTTCATCCATCTTTGTTCTTTGGCTCCTGTGGGCCTCCCATCGCGGTGGCGTCTGTTATTGCAGTGCGCCGGCTCTGGGCGCATGCGCTCCAGACCTCCGGCTCGGTGATTGGACACATCCATCCAGCCGTTCTGTGGCACGTGGGATCTTCCCAGGCCAGGGCTCGAACCGGCGCCCCTTGCACTGCAAGGCGGTGTCCTTACCCACTGGACCACCAGGGGAAGCCCCCTTATGGAGTTTTTAGCCTTAAACCAACAGTGCATCACTGCGATAAACCAGTTCTGAACCTGAGTTTGATACATATTTTTAAATACTTTTAAAGTATTCATAGCTGATAATTGTATTTAGTATTTTTGCATCTAGGTTAATAGTTTTGCTGTGTCTACTTTTGACATAATGTTGTGCTAGCCTTTATGATATTTATACCAAAAATAAATACAACAGAAAACCTCAACAGGAGACGTCTCCCCAGTTCAATTCCTAGGTCAGAAAGATTCCCTCAGCTCACTCCAGTACTCGTACCTGGAGAATCCCATGGACAGAGGAGCCTGGTGGGCTGCAGTCTCCAAGATCAGAGTCAGATAAGACCAAGCAATTAAACTGAACTAATAGTAGTTCTATTTTTAGTTTTTTAATGTTATGTTTTCTAGCAAATTGCCTATTTTAATTTATAATTTAATGTTTCCTCCCATGGAGGAGTTATACTCATAGAATTTTTTTTTTTTGGCCTCTTTTATTGTTTATCTATTTATTTATTTTCATCCATCTTTATTCTCTGGCCGTGTGGGCCTCCCATTGCAGTGGCCTCTCTCATTTTAGAGCACTGACTCTGGTCTCATGCGCTCCAGAGCACTAGCTAGTAATTGAACACACTGGGCCAGCCACTCTGCAGCATGTGGGATCTTCCCAGGCCAGGGATGGAACTAGCGCCCTTTTTTTAAAGATTTATTTATTTATTTATTTTGGGCGGGGGTCGGGGTTGGTGAGGGAGGGGAGCGGGCAGGCCACTTCTATTGGTCTTTCATTTCTCTATTTTCATCCATCTTTGTTCTTTGGCTCCTGTGGGCCTCCCATCGCGGTGGCGTCTGTTATTGCAGTGCGCCGGCTCTGGGCGCATGCGCTCCAGACCTCCGGCTCGGTGATTGGACACATCCATCCAGCCGTTCTGTGGCACGTGGGATCTTCCCAGGCCAGGGCTCGAACCGGCGCCCCTTGCACTGCAAGGCGGTGTCCTTACCCACTGGACCACCAGGGGAAGCCCCCTTATGGAGTTTTTAGCCTTAAACCAACAGTGCATCACTGCGATAAACCAGTTCTGAACCTGAGTTTGATACATATTTTTAAATACTTTTAAAGTATTCATAGCTGATAATTGTATTTAGTATTTTTGCATCTAGGTTAATAGTTTTGCTGTGTCTACTTTTGACATAATGTTGTGCTAGCCTTTATGATATTTATACCAAAAATAAATACAACAGAAAACCTCAACAGGAGACGTCTCCCCAGTTCAATTCCTAGGTCAGAAAGATTCCCTCAGCTCACTCCAGTACTCGTACCTGGAGAATCCCATGGACAGAGGAGCCTGGTGGGCTGCAGTCTCCAAGATCAGAGTCAGATAAGACCAAGCAATTAAACTGAACTAATAGTAGTTCTATTTTTAGTTTTTTAATGTTATGTTTTCTAGCAAATTGCCTATTTTAATTTATAATTTAATGTTTCCTCCTGTTTTTGATTTTGTCAGTAGTTTTAGTCTTTTTTTTTTTTTTTCCTATTATCTTTTGGGAGATCTTTTTTGCTTTTGATTAGGCTTGCTAGATATTTGTGTGTTATCTTAGCCTCTGAAGCTTTTAGTTTTGCTGATTCTCTGTTGTATTTGTTTCCCTGTTTTATCAGCCTCTGTTATTATTTCCTATTTTCTCTATATCTGTTATTTATAAGACAGATTCTTCCCTAATGTTTATCACCTTTTTCTACACAGAAGTATATTTTAAATATATTTTCCATGTGATGTGACGCTGAAGCTAATGACCAGTTCTTTTAAGTATATTTGCTCTATTTACTAACAGTCTCTTCTGACATGTTGAGTGTCTTCATTACATTAGCGAGTTCTTTTAAAATCATGTCATTTCCTTCCTTTTATTTTGGTAATACTTTTGCAATGCCAGGCACATAGTGAAACCTCAATAAATATTTAAGAATGAATAGATCAGTCAGCTTTTTATTTCATATGAAAGCAATGTCAGTGTGTATGTGTGTGGTTGTAGAGAATTTGCTCTTGTAAAAATCTAGTAAAATTTATTACATTTTTCCTTTGGAAGGAGTTCAATAACCATTAAACACATAATTCTGGAATTTAAGATTTGGGGTTTTATGTGCTTCTCTTCCTGATTTGTCCCTTTGAGCTTCTCTTGTAATTATTTGCCATCTGCTTTATCTGCCGCTATATGATATATGTTTATTTCACCAGAGAGAAAATGTTCTATATTTTTCCATCTTCCCTATAGGTGCTGGGTGATAAAATTCTCTTTCTCTTTTGTCTCTTTCATTATCTTAGTAAATCACTTTGCAAAACTCTCTCTTCAGTTCTAAGTAGTGCAAAATTTTTAAGAGTGAATAACTTTGTTCATTTATCACTACAGTTGTATCTGTAGGACTAAATCTTTTGGTTTTTTTGCAAGCATATTCATTGTTTAATTTCCTGAATCATCACTAATCTATTTGAAGAATTCCGGGAACCTCTTTAGAATTAATGACATATAGATTCAGTTATTTGGATAGTATTCACCTATGTTTTGTGATGTTTTATAACATACATATATATTATTGTGTGAAAACATAATAGTTAAACATTTATATGCATATATTGGCCACTTCTATTGGTCTTTCACACATTTCCGTCTTTGTTCTTTTGACTTGTGTGGGCCTCCCATAGCAGTGGCCTCTTGCTGCAGAGTGCCAGCTCTGGGCGGATGCACTCCAGAGCTCCGTCTCGGTAGTTGGACATCTTGGCCCAAGTGCTCCGCGGGACATGGGATCTTCCCAGGCCAGGGATCGAATTGATGCCTCTTGCACTGCAAGGCAGTGTCCTTACCCACTGGGCCACCAGGGAAGCCCCTAAACAGTTATTTGAAAAAATACAAATATGGTGGTATATCTGAATCTGCCAAATATCATAATCTAATAACGTGGCTCATTTAATCTCTATGTTTAGCCTCTTTTTCATATGCTATCACCTGTTATGACCCCAGGCCAAGGAAGGAAGGGACCTCGCTGAAATAGCTCCTGACTAGCACTGCTATGGCACCCAGATTGTGGCTAGCTTGGTCTCACTGGTCCTGAGAACCCAGCTTCGTAAGTCTGGGTGTAGATTCCTGATCCCTAATTTTCCCCACCCAAAATCATCTCCTCTTGCATATCTGCCCTGCTTTGATAAACACCCTGAGGCTTATGCTCAGGTTGGGCATTTCATCCCATCTGTTCAGCAGCTGGTGCTACAGATGCAGAGTTGTAAAGCCTCCTTTTCTTACCTGAAGGAACCAGAGCCCAGACATAGATACAAACAACTCAATTAAGAAATCACATGTGCTAGACAGATTTTCTGATTTCAGATCTACCTTTTGTGTTCACTGTCCTGTTTTGCTAACAATCAAATCTTAGCCTTAGCTGCCATGATTTCTCACTAACCCTAAAGATCTCACTGGCCCTTTTGTTGTGGTTTCCCCTACTTTGTTCTTTCAATAAGTATGATCACAATTATTAATGTCAACTCTTGTAACAAATCCCCCTATAATATTAATGACTTCATCTGTCAAGTTTATTTCTCACTCCTGTTGGAGTCCAGTGCAGGCTGGGGAAGATTCATAGGTAGCAAACCTCCAAGCAGGGGTTCAGATCTCAGACTGCTTCCATCTTTCAGCTGTGTCATCTCAAAAGGTGGCTTCTAGTATCAAGAGTGAAAAAATAAGTGTCTCCAGAGTTCTCAGGTAGTTAACTGCCTTAGCACAGAAGCTCCTCTTGTCCCTTATGCTCACTTTCCCAAACTCCGTAACATTTTGGGGGATCTGGAAATGTGGTTTTCCAATGTGTGAAGGAAAAGGAAGATGAACTCGGAATTGATGAGTATAAAACATTGTTGTTACAACATACCCTTCTGTTTGCCAAATATATTTTTTCCATTTCTCTTACCCTGCAGAAGACACACCCAGTCCTTCTGTAAGGATAAAAATCCAGAGACCCAGCCAGTCATTACAGCCAAGTCAGCCTCCAAAATGTCTGGGAGATAAATCAGTGTTCCATCAGGTCTAGACATGGTTCTTCTTGCTTTGAGAATCTATGAAATTAAAAGGCAGGTTGTCCATCCCTCCACACACATTCATCCCATGTACAAGCGTTACACTAAACGGTCCTACTCTAACTCCATTACACACACACGCATACACACACACATGTACAGAAGTCACAGAGGCACCTTCTGCAACAACTATATTCTTCTCTATGACAGCTCCCTTCACCTTTTAGAATTTCCTCCTGGTCATTATTCCCCTCTAAGTGGGTATATCCAGTGCGTCTTCCTTAAACTGCACCTTGCCTCCTGTTCATGGAAGTTTACTGTCTCAGGAATCGGTTTTACCTCTTGAACAGCAAGGACTTCCGCTTTAGTTTGGACTGACATTTTTCCTGGTAATGGTAGTGGTTTGTTGATTCTTTTGCTGTGGTGAGGTAAGGTTTACAGTAAATTTCCTCAAAACATAATTAGCATCCATTCTGTTTGCTTTTAGTCATTTCCATGAAGCAGTTAAAATCCTCAAAGTATATTGTTTTCTCCTCTGCTTTAAGTTCTCATGGGAATTCCTCATTAGAAAATATTAACCAGAATCCTACTGGCAAAGGATTCTGGGAAATTGCAGCGTCCTTGCTTTACACCCCTGTCGTACACAGCTTTCTTATAAAATCACATGAAATTTTGTTTCAGATAAGTAGAACTGACTGTGCTACTGATTCAAGTTAGTTTTATGGAAGAAATAGAGGTTGAGTCAAATGTCTGAAAACAAAACTTAGAAAACCATACAGAGCAGGAATTTCAGTTAGAATGGCATAAGCAAAGACTGGAAGAAGAAAGTGGGCATTTTGTATTTAGATCAGCTTAGTTACTTTCCCAAACTCCGTAACATTTTGGGGGATCTGGAAATGTGGTTTTCCAATGTGTGAAGGAAAAGGAAGATGAACTCGGAATTGATGAGTATAAAACATTGTTGTTACAACATACCCTTCTGTTTGCCAAATATATTTTTTCCATTTCTCTTACCCTGCAGAAGACACACCCAGTCCTTCTGTAAGGATAAAAATCCAGAGACCCAGCCAGTCATTACAGCCAAGTCAGCCTCCAAAATGTCTGGGAGATAAATCAGTGTTCCATCAGGTCTAGACATGGTTCTTCTTGCTTTGAGAATCTATGAAATTAAAAGGCAGGTTGTCCATCCCTCCACACACATTCATCCCATGTACAAGCGTTACACTAAACGGTCCTACTCTAACTCCATTACACACACACGCATACACACACACATGTACAGAAGTCACAGAGGCACCTTCTGCAACAACTATATTCTTCTCTATGACAGCTCCCTTCACCTTTTAGAATTTCCTCCTGGTCATTATTCCCCTCTAAGTGGGTATATCCAGTGCGTCTTCCTTAAACTGCACCTTGCCTCCTGTTCATGGAAGTTTACTGTCTCAGGAATCGGTTTTACCTCTTGAACAGCAAGGACTTCCGCTTTAGTTTGGACTGACATTTTTCCTGGTAATGGTAGTGGTTTGTTGATTCTTTTGCTGTGGTGAGGTAAGGTTTACAGTAAATTTCCTCAAAACATAATTAGCATCCATTCTGTTTGCTTTTAGTCATTTCCATGAAGCAGTTAAAATCCTCAAAGTATATTGTTTTCTCCTCTGCTTTAAGTTCTCATGGGAATTCCTCATTAGAAAATATTAACCAGAATCCTACTGGCAAAGGATTCTGGGAAATTGCAGCGTCCTTGCTTTACACCCCTGTCGTACACAGCTTTCTTATAAAATCACATGAAATTTTGTTTCAGATAAGTAGAACTGACTGTGCTACTGATTCAAGTTAGTTTTATGGAAGAAATAGAGGTTGAGTCAAATGTCTGAAAACAAAACTTAGAAAACCATACAGAGCAGGAATTTCAGTTAGAATGGCATAAGCAAAGACTGGAAGAAGAAAGTGGGCATTTTGTATTTAGATCAGATTAGCATGGGTGAAGGTTTATGAAGGGAAGTGGTAGAAGATATTTGAAAGATTAAAAAATTCTGAAAGATATGCTGCAGCCCAATTGTAGAGGAGTCTGATTGATTAATTTTGCATAAAGATTGACGTGCTATGTGACAAAATTTATTAAAATAAGCATCAAACACAGGAAAATATTTAAAGAATAATAGGAAATTTTGTGTAGGGAGAGTTTTAGAATAGCAACAAAAAAAGGTACATGTATGGAGGAAAAAGTAAGAATTAGTAGGTGGCTGGGAATTTTTTTTGGTTTGATGACCAGAGAAGAGTGACTTTAAAAATAATGAGATCTTTGACACTCCATGTTACAGAAGCAACTCTGTCACTAAACAGTAGTATGTCCTGAGGCACATTACCAAATATTTTTCAATCTCAATAAATTCTAATTTAGAAAAGATAATAACATATAATGGTCATATAGATGTCACTTTTTGAATATTTATTTCTTGTTAGACACTGTGAAAAATACTAATACTACTTTATTAAATCTTCACAGCATCGTAGGATAGAAGTGACCTTTATCAGTCTGTGTTGCCTGGGTTACATTTCAGTGTAATCCCAGAATCTTAGTGGCTTAAATCTACATTTACTTCTTGATCAACCTACTATCCAATTTAGATTGACAAGGGGCCTCTGTTTATTCTGGTTACTTGAGGACTTTTTCTCACGGAGTCATGTATCTTAAATGTGGCCAGTTATGGTGCCAGAGGGAAAAGAGTTCTGTAGGATCTTGCACTGACAGTTAAATGTCCTACGTGCTTGCGTGGTAAGTCACTTCAGTCATGTCCAACTCTTTGTGACCCACCCAGCTCATCTTTCCCTGACTCAGAAATAATTTCTTCACTTCCAGTCATAACTCTGTTAGCCAGAGCTAATCATAGTGCCTCACCAGAACTAATCATATGGGATTCCTGAAAACAGGAAATACAACCCTATTATGTGCCTGGAAGAAACTATACCAATATTTACCAATATGTTCATTTTCCTTCTCTCTTTATAGATGACAAAATGGAAGCTTAAAAGAAGCTAGTTAATTTTCCCAAAGTCATACGAATAATAAGGGCCAGATATATTTGATCCTAAAACTGGAACCATTTACCCTTGTAGTGCCTCTCCTATGTCTGAGGTGCTACATGTGTATTGTGTTATAATGGCTCCACTTCTCCACTTCTCCAGAGAAGTTGTAAGAATTACAGTGAAGGGCTTCCCTAGTGGTCCAATGGGTAAGGACACCGCCTTGCAGTTCAAGGGGCGCCAGTTCCATCCCTGGCCTGGGAAGATCCCATGTACCGCGGAGCGGCTGGACTGATGTGTCCAATTAGCGAGCCGGAGCTCTGGAGCACATGCGCCCAGAGCTGGCGCTCTGTGACAGATGACAGAGGCCACCGCGATGGGAGGCCCACAGGAGCCAAAGAACAAAGACGGATGAAAATAGATAAATGAAAGACCAATAGAAGTGGCCCGCCCATCCCCCTCCCTCCCCACCCCACCCCCCAGAAGATAAATAAATAAAATAAATGTTTAAAAAAAAAAAAAAAGAATTACAGTGAAATGATTCATGTCCTGCCTAGGACATGGAGTGAGTATACAGGGCCTCATAGTTACCTTTTTTCTTAACCCATAACTCAGAGTCTTCATTCAGTGGAAAAGCTCTGAACTGTTTTTATAGTGACTTTGTTTTCTCCATGAAGACAGCAGCTCTTTTTAGTTATCAACGTTAGACATGTCTTGTGTGTAATGGTGTCCACTTGCTCATGACTTTGTATTATCAGCCTTTCTCTAAACCATTTTCTACATCAGCTAAGCTTTAAGGATACAGGACTTTCTCAGGCTGTCCTACTAAACTCTCAATGGAATAAGAAAAGTAGACTTTAGAGGGGTATCCTAGGAGAACAACAACCTTACCAATACCATAGATATTGCTATGGAAAATTATTAGTAAAGTTTCATATTAGGTCACAAAATTCTGACTTTTTCCTCATGTGATAAATGTTTATTTATTTTTTCATACTATCAAACGCAGGTGTAAAATGTACTTGTTTGTTCACGCCTCTCATACCCAGAATTTATAGGTATTGAATAACTATAAATGCTAGAAAACCTTCTTAAAACCATCAGTAAATATTGCCTTAATTCTTATAATTCTATATCATTAGCTTTACCTAGTAAGTATATTGAAAACCAATGTTGAGAGAGTTTGCTTTGCCTCTCAAATGTTATTGGAATGAATATTAAATAGAATAACAAAATTCTAGATGTGGAATATAATTAGACTCCTTTAAACTGATTTATTAAAGCAACTGTACTTTCTATTTTGATATATATATATGGTATATAGGAAGTAAAATGAATTACTCTGTCTACAAAAGAAAAAAATTACTGGTATAGTGTTCCCATTGACTCTATTTAATTTCTATTTCCAAATTAAATAGGTTACTGGTTTTATAAATGACCTTTTCATGAGAATAGAATTTTTCTTCAAAGTACCAAATTTGCTTCAACTAAAATATATCTCCACCCAACAGGGAGTGGGTCAGGAAGTGTTCAAAGAGAAAAAAGATTTGTCTACTCAACTAAGTAAATTTAAAATGAGTATTGCTATTGTACCCACTGGGAGGGGACTTGTCGAGGGATGGATACAATGCAGGAAGTAAGACTCAAGTGAAAGCAGAGGTTAACTGAGGAGGACCTTGAATAGGAGAGTTATACTCATAAATTTAAACCTGATTAAACCAACAGTGAGGAGCCATTGAAGTTTTTTTTTTTTGTTAACTTCATTATACAAGTCAAATGACATTGTAAAGACAGTGAAGGAAAATAGTAAAAATTAACTCCTCCATTTCTATGTGTATAATCATTAGTAGAATTTTAATGTATAATTTTTGCCCCTTTTCCTACATAAATAGTTGGGTTTGAAAAAAATATAAGCAATTTTACTTTCTCCTATTTTTCCTTAATGTATTTCATAAACATTTTCTTTGTTAGTATGCACTTTATAATAACAACAATAATCATTAACATGCTGTATTTCAGGTTTTCAGTGATATAATATTCAATACTATGAATACTGTGTGGTTAAACATTTTTCAGCATAAAGTTTATTTCATAGCCAGAATTATGTCCTTGGGACAGATTACTAAAAGTGGATTTATCAGTTCAAAAGGTATGCATATTTTTGTGGCCCTTAAAATGTATTTCTAAGTTAAATTTTTACTGAAGAGTTATAAAGATTTACACAGTCACTGGAAAATATGAGAATGCCAATTGCATACATCAGCATTAGGTATTATAATTTAATCCTTGTCTATGAACCAAAAGGACTAAATTGTTCTAAACTGCATTCTTTATATATTGCTAACAAAATTTCATGTATTTCTGTATGCATGCTTGTGTGCATGCAAAGTCACCTCAGTCATGTCTGACTCTTTGCAACTCTGTGGACTGTAGCTGCCAGGTTCCTCTCTCAGTGAAATTCTCCAGGTAAGAATACTGGAGTGGATTGCCACTCCCTTCTGCATGGGATCTTCCTGACCCAGGGATTGAACCCATGTCTCTTATATCTCCTGCACTGGCAGGCAGGTTCTTTACCACGGGTGCCACTTCCAAAGCCCATATATTTTTATACCGGCTACTATTATTTATATTTCCTCTTTCTGTATCTTTCAATTTGACATACTTAATCAATTAGCTCTCAATTGCAATCTTAGTGTCTTTCTTAAGAAGCTGTAAGAATTAATTATATATTAAAAATACTGGCAGTTAAGGTTTGTGAATAAAAACACAAGGGGACCAGACATAAGTGTGTATTAAGCTTAATCTGAAAAAGTCCATGATTATGTTATTTTTTTAAGATAATGTCGGTCTGATACTAGGCAGAGTTGTTTTTATTCTCTCAATTTCATTCATATTACAGAATGATAATAATGTACTTTTCAAACTATTTTCCCCTTAAGCTTAAATTTTCGTCATTACAGTACATCTTCATAACAGAACTGTTACCTGTTCTTAGGAAGAAGGAGACACAGAGAAATAAGTTTGAAAAAATATAAGCAATTTTACTTTCTCCTATTTTTCCTTAATGTATTTCATAAACATTTTCTTTGTTAGTATGCACTTTATAATAACAACAATAATCATTAACATGCTGTATTTCAGGTTTTCAGTGATATAATATTCAATACTATGAATACTGTGTGGTTAAACATTTTTCAGCATAAAGTTTATTTCATAGCCAGAATTATGTCCTTGGGACAGATTACTAAAAGTGGATTTATCAGTTCAAAAGGTATGCATATTTTTGTGGCCCTTAAAATGTATTTCTAAGTTAAATTTTTACTGAAGAGTTATAAAGATTTACACAGTCACTGGAAAATATGAGAATGCCAATTGCATACATCAGCATTAGGTATTATAATTTAATCCTTGTCTATGAACCAAAAGGACTAAATTGTTCTAAACTGCATTCTTTATATATTGCTAACAAAATTTCATGTATTTCTGTATGCATGCTTGTGTGCATGCAAAGTCACCTCAGTCATGTCTGACTCTTTGCAACTCTGTGGACTGTAGCTGCCAGGTTCCTCTCTCAGTGAAATTCTCCAGGTAAGAATACTGGAGTGGATTGCCACTCCCTTCTGCATGGGATCTTCCTGACCCAGGGATTGAACCCATGTCTCTTATATCTCCTGCACTGGCAGGCAGGTTCTTTACCACGGGTGCCACTTCCAAAGCCCATATATTTTTATACCGGCTACTATTATTTATATTTCCTCTTTCTGTATCTTTCAATTTGACATACTTAATCAATTAGCTCTCAATTGCAATCTTAGTGTCTTTCTTAAGAAGCTGTAAGAATTAATTATATATTAAAAATACTGGCAGTTAAGGTTTGTGAATAAAAACACAAGGGGACCAGACATAAGTGTGTATTAAGCTTAATCTGAAAAAGTCCATGATTATGTTATTTTTTTAAGATAATGTCGGTCTGATACTAGGCAGAGTTGTTTTTATTCTCTCAATTTCATTCATATTACAGAATGATAATAATGTACTTTTCAAACTATTTTCCCCTTAAGCTTAAATTTTCGTCATTACAGTACATCTTCATAACAGAACTGTTACCTGTTCTTAGGAAGAAGGAAACACAGAGAAATAAGTTTCTTTAGATCATGAGCTCAGGATAGAAACAAAGTTTATATTGCCAAAAAGTCTCAGTTTAGAGTAATCTTGAGTTTTGAAAGTTGATATAATTAGAATGTAAATGCATGAATTACTCATATTGTTGCAAGTGGTTCTAATTTGCCTGAGCCCATAGTGACTTTACTTACATATTCTGAATTTTGTGCATCTTCTGACATTACTTCTTTTGGTCATTTCACGCTGAGTCATGTCTGTTTTGATTATGCTTCCCTTTGTCTTACCAGACATTTAGCTGCTGTTGTTTTAGTTTGCATTATTTCCTTATTTCTTTGAAATACTAATTGTCTACATTATGACAGGCACTGAACTATAAGCTAAACACTTAGATATTAAGCTTGGTATGTGGAGCTTTCAATCCAGTGAGAAACAGACTAATGCTCAAATATTTAGTTGAAAATTCAATGGATTGCTAGGAAGAAAAATAACAGGCACTGACCACATGAATCAGGGGTGCCTGATTCAAACTGATGTGTCCAAGGGAGAGCTCTTAAAGCAGGTTACATTTCTTTTGAGGCCAAATACGAGTGAAAGTGAGGAGGACATGTCTGTTCACTCCAGCTACTTGGAGAATCCCCATGGACAGAGGAGCCTGACAGGCTGCAGTCAATAGAGTTGCACAGAATCAGACATGACTGAAGCGACTTAGCATGCACACATTCATGAGTGAAAGTAGGTGAGTAAGGAGTAGGTATGGGGATAGAGAATTTCTTTTTTTTTTCATCTCAAATTTTTATTGTCTTCATAACAAATCAGAAATATGGAGCTCAAAACTGGATCACCTGGAGCCCAAAAAAGGGGACCAGACATAAGTGTGTATTAAGCTTAATCTGAAAAAGTCCATGATTATGTTATTTTTTTAAGATAATGTCGGTCTGATACTAGGCAGAGTTGTTTTTATTCTCTCAATTTCATTCATATTACAGAATGATAATAATGTACTTTTCAAACTATTTTCCCCTTAAGCTTAAATTTTCGTCATTACAGTACATCTTCATAACAGAACTGTTACCTGTTCTTAGGAAGAAGGAAACACAGAGAAATAAGTTTCTTTAGATCATGAGCTCAGGATAGAAACAAAGTTTATATTGCCAAAAAGTCTCAGTTTAGAGTAATCTTGAGTTTTGAAAGTTGATATAATTAGAATGTAAATGCATGAATTACTCATATTGTTGCAAGTGGTTCTAATTTGCCTGAGCCCATAGTGACTTTACTTACATATTCTGAATTTTGTGCATCTTCTGACATTACTTCTTTTGGTCATTTCACGCTGAGTCATGTCTGTTTTGATTATGCTTCCCTTTGTCTTACCAGACATTTAGCTGCTGTTGTTTTAGTTTGCATTATTTCCTTATTTCTTTGAAATACTAATTGTCTACATTATGACAGGCACTGAACTATAAGCTAAACACTTAGATATTAAGCTTGGTATGTGGAGCTTTCAATCCAGTGAGAAACAGACTAATGCTCAAATATTTAGTTGAAAATTCAATGGATTGCTAGGAAGAAAAATAACAGGCACTGACCACATGAATCAGGGGTGCCTGATTCAAACTGATGTGTCCAAGGGAGAGCTCTTAAAGCAGGTTACATTTCTTTTGAGGCCAAATACGAGTGAAAGTGAGGAGGACATGTCTGTTCACTCCAGCTACTTGGAGAATCCCCATGGACAGAGGAGCCTGACAGGCTGCAGTCAATAGAGTTGCACAGAATCAGACATGACTGAAGCGACTTAGCATGCACACATTCATGAGTGAAAGTAGGTGAGTAAGGAGTAGGTATGGGGATAGAGAATTTCTTTTTTTTTTCATCTCAAATTTTTATTGTCTTCATAACAAATCAGAAATATGGAGCTCAAAACTGGATCACCTGGCCCTTTCTCTTCTTATCACCTCCCAGCTCAAAATGCTTGCATCTCTTAATAGCCAGCATTCTCTTAGATCTACAGTTGGGCTCAACACATTCAAGCCTCAGCACAATCTTCTTTGTAGTTTTAGCCTTTTTCCAGAAAATCGACTTTGTCTGCCCACCATAGCCACTCTGCTTCCTGTCATAACGCCGCTTTCCCTGCGCATACAGAGAATCCTTGCCCTTCTTGTACTGTGTCACTTTGTGGGGTTGGTGCTTGCCACACTTCTTACAGAAAGTCCAGCGGGTTTTAGGAACGTTCACCTCTTTGATCTCATCAGTTTAATTCCTGGCCCCAAATCCCAGTCCCTTTGGGATCGATCCCAGCAACATTGGGCTTCTTCGGTACAACGAGTCCACGCAGGAGACTGGACGCATCCTGGGATGACACCATCAACCGGGTTGGAAAGATTAAACTGGATGTTACCCGGCCCCCATCCAAAGGTCCTACCATGCTTGCAAGAGCGCTACCGGCAGAGAGAATTTCAAAACACTGTAACAACATGTGACAAGGGCCTGAGGAGAGCCAGCTGAACCAAGGCTACTTGGGAGGAGGCTGAAGCCCACTGAGAACATCAGAGAGCACCTCCACCTGAGGCTGGAGAAGGGTTTTGTAAGCTGTTCAGAATTGGGGCATTTTGCCAAAACAAGCACCATTAGTAAAATTACAAGGAAAATTGCAACAAAATTTATGTTTAGAAAATATAAATCTGGTTCATATGTGGTGAATAAAGTCAGGAGAGAGCAAAAACGAAAGTAGGAAAACCAGTCAGGAAGTAGTTGTAGTTGTTGGAGCAATAATATATGGAACCCTGAAATGAATACAGTAGAGGAGAAGTGGACTTGGGATCTTTATTAATGACCAAACTTGAACTGAGTGATGGATTTGGCGTGAGAAATAAAGGCAAGGGAAGTGGCAAAGAGGACTCTCAGGTCCCTGGCCTGGGGAACCAGCTGATTGGAGACTGTGTGCCTGATGGTTTGAATCCCAGCCCTGCTGTATGCAAGCTTTCTGCTTTAGCTTCACAAGCTTCCAAATGGAGATGTTAATTAAAAATCATGGTTACTTTAGGTTTGGAGCTCAGGGAGAGGCTTGGACAGAGGTACAAATTTAAGATTCATTAGCATATTTTTGGAATATGGCACATACACTAGGTGTCATAATCCTCCTTCTATAAAAAATATAAAAACTAAGGAAAGGTAGGTGGTTACTGCTAGGCCTGAGTTGAAGTCATCGAGAAATTATGTATGTACCAAGTAGCCAATATAGAACTTGTAAGACGTGTATAGCAGAGTGAACAGTGTGTACAAAGGGAATGAGACAGCATGCACGTTTATAGAGTAGCAAAGATACCTTTCTTGGTTTTAGAGGGTATAGTGTATCTAGCAAAGTGATAGGAGACCGACATGCAGAAATATTCTGGTACAATTTATATGATGCCAAAGATTTGGATTATAGACTGTAGGAAGTGGAAAACCACTGAGCAGTTTTTGTTGGGATAAAATCTGTTGATTCTCTGTCAACAGAGTAGATTTTAAAGGAGGAGACTCCTGAGGAAACAATCCAGATGAGAATTGGGAAGGGCCTGAACTAAAGTGATAGGTAGAGAAGTACAACGCAAGGAAACAGAGGGATGCCTTCTAGATCAAATCAGGTGGACATTTCCCACCTTTGTCATTTCCCTTTACTTGAGGGCTGGGAAGTGGATGAGTTTAGTTTGGGCCTGTGGAATTGGGGCTATTTGGGGAAAACGTAGAGGGGTTCTCTCATAAAATGCTAGGACTAACAAAAGTATATTTTGACTGAATATTCATACTAGGCTTTGACAGGGCAGGTATAACCATAGCATCATGTTTATTGATTATGCCTTAGCAAAAATTAAAGATTGCCTGTGGATAATTATTTATTCACGATCAGGAAATGGAGACAACCAGTTTGGTGCTGACATTTTAACAACCTTGGCAAAATCCATCTTACCTTCTATATTTGGAAACTGTTAAAGTGATTCTTGGTACAAGAGACTCTCAGGTCCCTGGCCTGGGGAACCAGCTGATTGGAGACTGTGTGCCTGATGGTTTGAATCCCAGCCCTGCTGTATGCAAGCTTTCTGCTTTAGCTTCACAAGCTTCCAAATGGAGATGTTAATTAAAAATCATGGTTACTTTAGGTTTGGAGCTCAGGGAGAGGCTTGGACAGAGGTACAAATTTAAGATTCATTAGCATATTTTTGGAATATGGCACATACACTAGGTGTCATAATCCTCCTTCTATAAAAAATATAAAAACTAAGGAAAGGTAGGTGGTTACTGCTAGGCCTGAGTTGAAGTCATCGAGAAATTATGTATGTACCAAGTAGCCAATATAGAACTTGTAAGACGTGTATAGCAGAGTGAACAGTGTGTACAAAGGGAATGAGACAGCATGCACGTTTATAGAGTAGCAAAGATACCTTTCTTGGTTTTAGAGGGTATAGTGTATCTAGCAAAGTGATAGGAGACCGACATGCAGAAATATTCTGGTACAATTTATATGATGCCAAAGATTTGGATTATAGACTGTAGGAAGTGGAAAACCACTGAGCAGTTTTTGTTGGGATAAAATCTGTTGATTCTCTGTCAACAGAGTAGATTTTAAAGGAGGAGACTCCTGAGGAAACAATCCAGATGAGAATTGGGAAGGGCCTGAACTAAAGTGATAGGTAGAGAAGTACAACGCAAGGAAACAGAGGGATGCCTTCTAGATCAAATCAGGTGGACATTTCCCACCTTTGTCATTTCCCTTTACTTGAGGGCTGGGAAGTGGATGAGTTTAGTTTGGGCCTGTGGAATTGGGGCTATTTGGGGAAAACGTAGAGGGGTTCTCTCATAAAATGCTAGGACTAACAAAAGTATATTTTGACTGAATATTCATACTAGGCTTTGACAGGGCAGGTATAACCATAGCATCATGTTTATTGATTATGCCTTAGCAAAAATTAAAGATTGCCTGTGGATAATTATTTATTCACGATCAGGAAATGGAGACAACCAGTTTGGTGCTGACATTTTAACAACCTTGGCAAAATCCATCTTACCTTCTATATTTGGAAACTGTTAAAGTGATTCTTGGTACAATAAAATGTAGTTATATTCCTTAAAGTTTCAAAAAGCTAGTTTTCAAGAAAATCTCCAGTATGTGTTGCCCTTTGAGACATCAGTTTTCTTTTTGGTGAATTTTTGCGGTTTGATTTTTCACCTATAGACCCCTTTTACTGATGGATGCACATTAATAGATAACTGATTTTGTTTTTAACATTTTGCTGCACCTGCTTTCTCCTTTTTGAAAATAATTTTTAGACATCATGTTTTCTGCATATATCTCATAAAAACAAACAATTGTCTTAATTCCATTATTGCAATAAAGAAACACTGATCAATAAATATAGTATAATTTTTAGTCCTTATTCAAATTTTTTCATTGGTACCCAAATATCTTTCAAGTCCAGCAGCTGATCAAGGATCCAGCATTGAGTTTATTGTCATATGTAGCATTAGATCCCTTTAATCTAGAGTAGTAATCTTGCCTTATTTTCTTTCTTTCTTTTTTTTTTATTTCATGATATTGACATTTTGGGAAAACTCTTCAGCAGTTGTCACGGGACAGAACAAAGCTGGGTAGACCAGTTCTTTGGTAAAGACTGGCCCCTTCCTTTTGTAAATAAAGGTGGATTGGAACACAGCCACACCAGTTCTCACAACAGAAAGTTGCATGGGTGCAGCAGAGACTTTATAGCCTACAGAGCCTAACATGTTTACCATCTGGGCCTGTACAGAAAAAGTTTGCCAACATTTGTGGAATGTCCAACAGTCTAGATTTTTCTAATTATTTCTTCTTATAAATTGAGAGTCACCTTTTTGTTGTGTGCTCCCTACATTGTAGGTGCTGAGTTGGATCACTTGGTTGAGGGAGTGTCTTGTTTTAGATCTTTTCCAATTGTAAGACTATCCATGTAACAAAAGAATATTATGACTGAATATTCATACTAGGCTTTGACAGGGCAGGTATAACCATAGCATCATGTTTATTGATTATGCCTTAGCAAAAATTAAAGATTGCCTGTGGATAATTATTTATTCACGATCAGGAAATGGAGACAACCAGTTTGGTGCTGACATTTTAACAACCTTGGCAAAATCCATCTTACCTTCTATATTTGGAAACTGTTAAAGTGATTCTTGGTACAATAAAATGTAGTTATATTCCTTAAAGTTTCAAAAAGCTAGTTTTCAAGAAAATCTCCAGTATGTGTTGCCCTTTGAGACATCAGTTTTCTTTTTGGTGAATTTTTGCGGTTTGATTTTTCACCTATAGACCCCTTTTACTGATGGATGCACATTAATAGATAACTGATTTTGTTTTTAACATTTTGCTGCACCTGCTTTCTCCTTTTTGAAAATAATTTTTAGACATCATGTTTTCTGCATATATCTCATAAAAACAAACAATTGTCTTAATTCCATTATTGCAATAAAGAAACACTGATCAATAAATATAGTATAATTTTTAGTCCTTATTCAAATTTTTTCATTGGTACCCAAATATCTTTCAAGTCCAGCAGCTGATCAAGGATCCAGCATTGAGTTTATTGTCATATGTAGCATTAGATCCCTTTAATCTAGAGTAGTAATCTTGCCTTATTTTCTTTCTTTCTTTTTTTTTTATTTCATGATATTGACATTTTGGGAAAACTCTTCAGCAGTTGTCACGGGACAGAACAAAGCTGGGTAGACCAGTTCTTTGGTAAAGACTGGCCCCTTCCTTTTGTAAATAAAGGTGGATTGGAACACAGCCACACCAGTTCTCACAACAGAAAGTTGCATGGGTGCAGCAGAGACTTTATAGCCTACAGAGCCTAACATGTTTACCATCTGGGCCTGTACAGAAAAAGTTTGCCAACATTTGTGGAATGTCCAACAGTCTAGATTTTTCTAATTATTTCTTCTTATAAATTGAGAGTCACCTTTTTGTTGTGTGCTCCCTACATTGTAGGTGCTGAGTTGGATCACTTGGTTGAGGGAGTGTCTTGTGAGATCTCTCCATTGTAAGACTACCTTTCTCCATGTGTAACTGATAAGTAATGTTTGACACCGAATGAATATCCTGTCCCCCAACACCTCTCACATAGTAATGTTGTGGGCATACATTGATAATCTTTGGAAGAATCAGTCAGTTTGCTCAAGGTGCAAAACAGTAATTTTCTAATTCTAGCATTCCTCAGAAATGTATTAACTTAGGTTCTTCTGTAAAGAAGAATAGTCTATTCAACCACCCCAGTCTCATTTTACTGTCATAAAATGAAGCATTTTATGTGAATTCCTTTTAATTAAATGAATTATAAACCTTTTAAATTTTTATTTTTTGCTTAAAATGTCCTACATTGGCCAATGGAGACTTTTCAAACTGCATCCTATTGTACTTTTAATATGTGCTCATTAATCTTGAGCTTCCCTTTTACTTTTCCTGTCATGGACCTGGAAAGGACCCTTTCTCAAGGAGCCCTAGGTCCTTTTAGCAGGGAATATATTTTAATAAATCAAGATCAGGTGTATTAGATGAATTTTCAGTGTGTTTAAAACTACGTTGTTTTCTGGCATATATTTCTCCCAACATTTAATAAGAAAATTATAAGACAGAAATAACTTTACAATGAACAAACATATACTTACCAGCCAGATTAGTAATCAACATGTTACTTCATGTACTTTATTATTACATATTAATCTATTTGTCCATACTTTATTTCATCTTATTTTTATGAATTTTAATGTGAATTGCATATGTCTGTACACTTTGCCTCTAAATACTTGAGCATTCAGTCCACTAGAGTTCAATTATTTGTTTGCCTTTTTTTTTTGAACCTTTATTTTACTTTTAACTTTTACAGAGTTTTGTTGTTTACAGATATGCATGTTCCCAGATTAGTCATATGTATATCCCCTCCTTCGCACCCCTCCCAACCATCACACAGCACCCCTGAAATATCCCCTTTTCTCACAGAGCAATGACTATAGCTATTTTTTCACTTATGATAGTCACCTTTTGTTGTGTGCTCCCTACATTGTAGGTGCTGAGTTGGATCACTTGGTTGAGGGAGTGTCTTGTGAGATCTCTCCATTGTAAGACTACCTTTCTCCATGTGTAACTGATAAGTAATGTTTGACACCGAATGAATATCCTGTCCCCCAACACCTCTCACATAGTAATGTTGTGGGCATACATTGATAATCTTTGGAAGAATCAGTCAGTTTGCTCAAGGTGCAAAACAGTAATTTTCTAATTCTAGCATTCCTCAGAAATGTATTAACTTAGGTTCTTCTGTAAAGAAGAATAGTCTATTCAACCACCCCAGTCTCATTTTACTGTCATAAAATGAAGCATTTTATGTGAATTCCTTTTAATTAAATGAATTATAAACCTTTTAAATTTTTATTTTTTGCTTAAAATGTCCTACATTGGCCAATGGAGACTTTTCAAACTGCATCCTATTGTACTTTTAATATGTGCTCATTAATCTTGAGCTTCCCTTTTACTTTTCCTGTCATGGACCTGGAAAGGACCCTTTCTCAAGGAGCCCTAGGTCCTTTTAGCAGGGAATATATTTTAATAAATCAAGATCAGGTGTATTAGATGAATTTTCAGTGTGTTTAAAACTACGTTGTTTTCTGGCATATATTTCTCCCAACATTTAATAAGAAAATTATAAGACAGAAATAACTTTACAATGAACAAACATATACTTACCAGCCAGATTAGTAATCAACATGTTACTTCATGTACTTTATTATTACATATTAATCTATTTGTCCATACTTTATTTCATCTTATTTTTATGAATTTTAATGTGAATTGCATATGTCTGTACACTTTGCCTCTAAATACTTGAGCATTCAGTCCACTAGAGTTCAATTATTTGTTTGCCTTTTTTTTTTGAACCTTTATTTTACTTTTAACTTTTACAGAGTTTTGTTGTTTACAGATATGCATGTTCCCAGATTAGTCATATGTATATCCCCTCCTTCGCACCCCTCCCAACCATCACACAGCACCCCTGAAATATCCCCTTTTCTCACAGAGCAATGACTATAGCTATTTTCTTCACTTATGATAGTACAGGCCTTCATGCTACTTCCTTTATTGATGTAAAATTTCATACAGTGAAATACACAATCTTAAATATGCCAGCTACAAATATTAAAAATGCATGCAGTAGTGTAACCTACACTCTAGATCTTATCAAGACATAGAACATCTGAAACACCTCAGAAAGTTCCCTAATATCCCTCCCAAGTTGAACAACATTCCTACCTTTCAGAAGGAATAGCTGGGTTTTTTTTGTTTTTTTTTTTTTTTACTTTAATTAGATGTTTTTATTTGAAGGACCACTTCTATCTTTTCAGTCATAGCCATTCTGGAGAATGTATAGTGTTATCTCACCTGATTTTAACCTACAGTTTTTAATGACTGATAACTTGGGACACTATGTGATTATTGGCCATTCATGCACATATATATATATATATATGTGTGTGTGTGTGTGTGTGTGTGTGTGTATGCATATTGAAGTGTCCATATTTTTACCCAGTTTGTCTACTTGGTTTTTTTTGTTGTTATTGTTTTGTAGGAGTGCATTAATTTCTGATACAAATAATTTGTCAGTTGTATGTTTTGTGACTATTTTCTCCTCCTTGAAGCTTAACTATGCATTTTGTTAATGGTATTATCTTTTGATTGAAAGAGTTTAATTTGAGTGGTCTAATTTATTGATTATTTTCTTTTATGGTTAGTGATGTACCTGACCTGTTTAAGAAACTTTTGCCTACCTCCCAGTTACAAAGATATTCCCCTGTTTTCTTCTAGAAGCTTTATACCTTCAAATTTTATCTGTAGGTGTACTTAGCTCTTATTTTTGTAGTTTCTTAAGATGAAACAGTGAGACACACATTTTTTTCTTCTTCTTCACTGATATAAGCATTTCCTTGGCTCTATCACAAACTTTTTTAACACAGTTTCATTCTTATTCCGTTTTGAATAACTTCTGAATTATTAGAAGTACAATATTTAATTTTTAAACATTTTGAAAGTTTCTAGATATCTTACTGGTATTTTTAACTTAGTTCCATTGTGATCAGAGAAATACTCTGTATGATTTAATTTTTTTTAATTTATGGTGACTTTTTTTTTGACTCAGACATGATCCATCTTGGTAAATGTAGCATATGCACTTAAAAAAAAAAAAGTACATGTATTTTACAATTTTTTATTAGGGCTTCCTAGGTGGCGCAGTGATAAACAATCCGCCTGCAAATGCAGGCAATACTAGAGACATAGGTTGGATATCTGGGTTGGGAGGATTCCCTGGAGAAGGAAATGGCAACCCATTCCAGTATTCTTGCCTGGAAAGTCCCATGGACAGAGGAGCCTGGTGGGCTACAGTTCATAGGTTTGCAAAGAGTTGAGCATGACTGAGCAACTGAGCATGCACACATGCATGACCCAAAGAACTCAATTACATGTCTTGACAGATATTTTCTATTTTTTCTCTGAGTGGCTATGTATGAAATTTTTTCTGATGTTTATCACAAGTAGCTACTTTGAAATATCCCATGATGTTCTGTAACATCTTTTCATGGAAAAGCTAGAGATGTTTAGAAAAGTATATTATTTATTTCCTCATAGGTTTTATGTTTGGGGTTCTAGTGGTTACCACCTTTCAGTTTGATTATTAATTATAGCTATGAAGAGAGAGCAATGTTTCATTATTTTCTGTTTCTTAGAGAAACACTTAAAAACACAGCACTGCTCTTCCTAAAGTCAGTAAGAGCACATAACCATAGATAACTCCGTGTTAAAATGTCACAAATGCAAGGAAATTCTAGCAGTTATCTTGATTTGGGAACTCCTAAGGAAAGCTATGATTCAGAAGATAGACGAAGGAAACGTGTTTTAACCTCTTCTAGCATCCACTTCTGCCCATCAGAAAAACACCAGCTCATCTTGTAAATAGTTTTCTTTGCAGGCTTTTCTGGTACTATTCGCTCTGATGGAAATGATCACACCTATTGGGCCCCGTGTCAGTATGGCATTTTGGGGGCTTTTACTTTGTCTGCCTTTCAGCGTAATATAAGCTCTTTTCAGAATAAGGTTCTGTGGTATTCATCCTTCTGTACGTAGTGTCTGACATGTTTCCTGGCATAGACATTCAGGATACGCTTGTTTGAATGAATTATTTATTCTCCCTGTCTAATTTATCACAACTTGCTCCAATTTCTGCTTACTTCTTGGTCTTAAAGACAACAGTATTTGATTATCTTTTTCAGATTTACACTTTGGGATCTGAGAACATAATGAAAATCTGTACTTAACCTCGTTCTGTGTTTCATGTTAAAACTCTTTGAGTGACTTTAACCAGGCCTTTATTTACTCATCCTGTTAACAGAGGCCTCATATCCCTTTATCCTATTCTTTTCTCCTTTTATATATGAGGAAAGAGAAAAAGAAAAAAAATAATTATTAACGTCAATCACATCCCCAGTCAAAAGTCTATCTTTGTGACCATATTATATTACACAGAATGTAAAAACTGGTAACTAGCTAGCAATTCGTACATATACTTGAACTTCTTAAATAGAATTCTGTATACTGCTGGATCTGCTAAAAAAAAAATACTGAAGGGCTTCCCCTGGTGGTCCAGTGGGTAAGGACACCGCCTTGCAGTGCAAGGGGCGCCGGTTTGATCCTTGGCCTGGGAAGATCCCACGTGCCGCGGAGTGGCTGGACCAATGTGTCCAATTACCGAGTCAGAGCTCTGGAGCACATGTGCCCAGAGCCGGTGCTCTGCAGCGACAGAGGCCACCGAGATGGGAGGCCCACAGGAGCCAAAGAACAAAGACGGATGAAAATAGAGAAATGAAAAGACCAATGGAAGTGGCCCGCCCGCTCCCCTCCTTCCCCAACCCGACCCCCGCCCATAACAAATAAATAAATAAATCTTTAAAAAAAAAATACTGAAAAAAATAGTATATATATTTTAAAAATACTACTTTTAACTAGTAGTATTTTCGTGTCTTAAAAAGCTTTTCTGAGTCATTTGTACTGTAGGGTTTTTATGGAAAATGATCTTGTCAATACCAGTTTTGCCAAGCACTCTGATTAATCAGTGCTTTGTTAGCCAATGCTTTAAATTGATACTATCACTTTCAGTCGCAAAGTAAGATGTGATGATTTCAGAGTTTGTCTTGCATTTAAATCAGACATGTTTTCAAATCAAGAACAAAATTCCAATGAAACCAGTAGTAATACTTTCAGTTTCAAATAGCAAACACAGATCCAGTGCACTTAAGCAACAAAGAAAAGTCTTCGAAATGCTGTGAGTTCTACCAAAGTTTTACCAAATAGTTTATAATGTCTACCAAGGACCTGATTTCTTTTCATCTTTTTGAATTCCACAGTGTCAGCTTCACATTAGGATGAAGCCCTCTTTCCAACCATGGTGGCTTCCAGGGCCATATGTTGCCAACTGAGAACTGTGAGGGTGAGAACTGAGATTTTCCTCTCTCTGCAAGCTGACAAATTAATCTGCTAGTTTCACAGTCACTACTAGGAGATATGAAACTCCTAGGTCTGAGATGGACACTTTCTTATTCCCTGCAGTAGCAATGTTCAGCCGCTAAGTCTTGTCCAACTCTTTGCAGCCCCGTAGACTGCAGCACACTAGGCTTCCCTGTCCCTCACTATCTCCCCTGAGTTTGCCCAACCTCATGTCCATTTTGTCGATGATGCCATCCAACCATCTCATCCTTTGTCACCCCTTTCTCCTCCTACCCTCAATCTTTCCCAGCATCGGGATCTTTTCCAGTGACAGTAGCCAGCATTTTTTATGCTGGTTACCCAAACTCCAATTCCCACGGAACAATATGAAGAGTTCAGATGGTTGATACCTTAGCAGTCGGTTTTGTTACCAAAAAAAGTGTTCTGAATTTAGGGAGCCTGACTGTCATAACAGTCAGTAAGCATAACTCCCCTTTACTCTAGTGGGAAACACTATCTCTGTCTTCCAAGGCTTTTAAGAAACCAGCTTTTGCGCCAGATGTAAAATCTGTCTAATTTTCTAAGGCTGTTCCTTATTAAACACCTTGAAAAGATGATCTAAAACAAAGGCAGTCCATCCTTCTGTTTAAGACATGCAGGAACATAAGAAACCTATGGAAAATTATCTCCTGTACTACCATGTTCACTGAAATGAGAGAACCTTTTGTTCCAGCATTCCCGAGAAAATTCCTGAGGTTCCCCTTCACAAATTACTGTGGCTGAAAGATAGGAATGTACTAATTGACTTAGTCTAAGTCACGTGATTCACATGTAGCCAGAAGGGAGTCACATTCTGGGAACCCTGTGGCACACCAGTAGAAATTGGGGACATTGGCAGAAAAGAATGGGGATATGAGTACTTGGAAGGCAACCCAAAATTACCATTCCACATGGTCTACTGAATATCAAGTGTGAAAAAGGTATGAATGTAATCTGGGCCATTCTATTATTAGCAAAGGTTAGTGTCTGAGGGATTTTTGGTCCCAAACTATTATCAGCCAAGTCTTTCCTCCACCATTGTAGCTGGCATAAGTACTGTAAAATGCTTTGTTCACCACTGTATACTGAATAAAAGTCAGACTCTTCAGTGCAGTACACCTGCCTTTAGCAGTGTGACTTCAACCCAGTCCTTCAGCCTCAGCTCTTCCCCTACCTCTCTGTATCTGCTCTATGCCCAGTCATTTCAGATTCCTTATTTTTTGACTTTGTTCCTGTTACCCTGTAAAAGGCCTTCTCTCCTCACCACTATCTGCCTCAGGCAGGATTAACTGTGTGCCTCATATATATTCTGAAATAATACTGTATACATTATACGTTCTTTACTTAACACCATTTTTTTCTAACATTCATCATAGTTCATGTGTATGTATTCATACAGTTACGTGATTAGCATTTGCTTTCCCTACTGTATCATAAGCCCCAGGGTATAGAAATTAGGTCTGATTTATTCTCCCTCATGCCTTATAGGTGGTGAGTGCTCCTTAAGCATCTGTTGCTATTGAATATTTTTTAAAATATGAGAGGCAGGATTTCTTAATAGTTAAGGTTGCTGGCTCCTTTGTGAGATTGCCAGAAAATCAAATCCTGGATTCATTGCTTTATTAGCAAGGTAACCTTGGACAAGTTTAAGTTCTCTGCATCTCACTACTTGCCTTGATAACATGAGAATAACAGTACCTAATTCATAGGGTTGTTTTTTAATTTAAAAAGGAGAAACACACATGCAGTGCTTGAATATCACACCACCTCTTCAGGAAACACAGCAGTTAGCTGTTACTGCAGTTATGCTCATGACTGGAGGCAGGAGACTGTGTCTGTCTCCCTGCTAGATGTTCCACTTCTTTAAGATGGCAGCCAGCATTGCTAATGTGCCAGGACTTAGCCGAGGCCCAGCATGTCATAATTGTTCAATAAACACTCACTGAATTGCATTGTTGTCAAACTGAAGAATGCTAAAATTACATCGCTAGGTTAATTTGGTAATAGTGACATGTAATCCCAAATTCTGTAGCCCTTTATTATATTTGTTAATTGTTCAAATTAATAGCTCTCATCTCTGTCATTTATTATGTGCTTTTTCTATTCCCAGCACTAATGGAGTGAATTATCTCATTTAATTTCCATCACGTCTTATTTTAATCATGCAGATGAGCCTGTGCAACTTTGGTGAGATAGGAGACTTGCCCCAAATCGTACAGCCAGCCACAGGAAGAAATACTTAGTGTTCAAACCCAGTTTCTTCCCAAGAAATGAATATGATGTAAAATAAAATCTTGGTTTTACTGAAACCAACCAACCTAATGACATCTCATAGTTTGTTGCATTGAGCTGTGCCCTAACAGAGACTTCCTCCAAAAGTTATTTTTTGACTTTGTTCCTGTTACCCTGTAAAAGGCCTTCTCTCCTCACCACTATCTGCCTCAGGCAGGATTAACTGTGTGCCTCATATATATTCTGAAATAATACTGTATACATTATACGTTCTTTACTTAACACCATTTTTTTCTAACATTCATCATAGTTCATGTGTATGTATTCATACAGTTACGTGATTAGCATTTGCTTTCCCTACTGTATCATAAGCCCCAGGGTATAGAAATTAGGTCTGATTTATTCTCCCTCATGCCTTATAGGTGGTGAGTGCTCCTTAAGCATCTGTTGCTATTGAATATTTTTTAAAATATGAGAGGCAGGATTTCTTAATAGTTAAGGTTGCTGGCTCCTTTGTGAGATTGCCAGAAAATCAAATCCTGGATTCATTGCTTTATTAGCAAGGTAACCTTGGACAAGTTTAAGTTCTCTGCATCTCACTACTTGCCTTGATAACATGAGAATAACAGTACCTAATTCATAGGGTTGTTTTTTAATTTAAAAAGGAGAAACACACATGCAGTGCTTGAATATCACACCACCTCTTCAGGAAACACAGCAGTTAGCTGTTACTGCAGTTATGCTCATGACTGGAGGCAGGAGACTGTGTCTGTCTCCCTGCTAGATGTTCCACTTCTTTAAGATGGCAGCCAGCATTGCTAATGTGCCAGGACTTAGCCCGAGGCCCAGCATGTCATAATTGTTCAATAAACACTCACTGAATTGCATTGTTGTCAAACTGAAGAATGCTAAAATTACATCGCTAGGTTAATTTGGTAATAGTGACATGTAATCCCAAATTCTGTAGCCCTTTATTATATTTGTTAATTGTTCAAATTAATAGCTCTCATCTCTGTCATTTATTATGTGCTTTTTCTATTCCCAGCACTAATGGAGTGAATTATCTCATTTAATTTCCATCACGTCTTATTTTAATCATGCAGATGAGCCTGTGCAACTTTGGTGAGATAGGAGACTTGCCCCAAATCGTACAGCCAGCCACAGGAAGAAATACTTAGTGTTCAAACCCAGTTTCTTCCCAAGAAATGAATATGATGTAAAATAAAATCTTGGTTTTACTGAAACCAACCAACCTAATGACATCTCATAGTTTGTTGCATTGAGCTGTGCCCTAACAGAGACTTCCTCCAAAAGGAAAGGAACTCCACTGACTAGATCTGGTTATTCCCAGGTGGCTTTGTGGATTAGGATTCATTAGTTTCAGAGTTTGGCAAAAAGAGTACAAAACATTCCATCAGCTTGCCTTGTTTATAGTAAGAACTCTGTTTAAAGACAACTTGGACCACAAAGAGCATTTTTTAATCCCTTTAATCATTTTTTGGCAGTCATGCTCAAAACACACTTTGACAAATACATGCATATAAAATTTGCTTCCCTGCTCACTGAAACAGCACCTTCAGAAAGAGCCTTAAATGCAGTAGTCCTTCACTGTTTTTGATTTGGGAGGCACTTTTCCCTCCCCTGAAAAATGTGCCTTTAATTACAAATTTATCATAAAACACAAACACATTGCTCAATAATAGTGGTGATTACGGTTCACAGAGATGAAGGAAAGAATGATACTAGAAGTTTCCAGAGGAATAAACTCAGCTATTGCTGGGCAGTATGAGAATCCTACAAATACATACCTTTCCCTGGGGAGTTGACTCTCATTTTTTTGGAGAAACCTAGGCTGTGTTGCACTGCCTTCCCCCATATTTCTGCTTAGAAGAATAAGATCATACTGTTAACAACTCACCCATGACATTATCAAAAGATATTTTATGTTTGAATAGTACTTTGATGAACTGACTTGATTAATTTTCAAGAAAGGGACTATACTTTCTGAAAAAAAATATATATATATTGCATTTAAATATAAAGAACTTGTAGGGAAAAACTGACTGTAGTCTTACATGTA
The DNA here is from genome assembly GCA_022376925.1 of Tragulus kanchil. Classification (NCBI taxonomy): domain Eukaryota; kingdom Metazoa; phylum Chordata; class Mammalia; order Artiodactyla; family Tragulidae; genus Tragulus; species Tragulus kanchil. Next base: position 93,863,321 of record JAIOJX010000025.1, read on the forward strand.
TAATTGATAAGTAACTGTCTAACTAATTCATTGGCTATATTTTGGGGAGGGAGGATAATCAACCAAGTCATTTATAAATGCATTTTTAGAAAGAAAATACTATATTAAACATTTATTAATCACCTATTATATATCAAAGAGTTATAGGCAGGGGAGATGACAATGTGAAAGACATACAGTCAGGTGTCTCTCAAACTAATGAGGTGGGCAGTAGGTAAACAAGCACTTGCAACATGAGAATCTAGAAGCTAATTAAGTTACAACTTTTGTTTATTGTGATGAAAACATTGAAAATCTACTTTAGCAACATTCATGTGTATAACAGTATTATTAACTAACGTCACTATGCTGTATATAAAATCCTCTGGTTTTACTAATCAAAAACCTAGAAGTTTGTGTCTTTGAGCACATGAGTCAATTTTGTCTCCTTCCCCATTCCTCTGGCTTTCCTCTATTCTTTTTATCTTTGTTTTTTTTTTTTTAATTCCACATGTAAATGAGATCATACAGTATTTGTCTGACTTATTTCACTTAACGTAATGCTCTCAAGGGTCTGTCCAAGTTGGTGCCAATGGCAAGATTTCCCTTTTTTGAGCTGAATAACATTTCACTGTGTGTATGTGTGTATCACATTTTATTATGTATTTGTCATGGACACATCGTTTCCATGTCTTAATTATTAATATTATAGGTAATGCTACAATGAACATAGGTTTGCAAGTATATTTTTTGAGATAGTGATTTCATTCTCATTGGATACATACTTAGCAGTGGAATTGCTGCATCATGTAATTTTATTTTTTAATTTTTTGAGGAACTTTCGTACTGTTCTCCATGGTGTTTGCACCAGTTTACATTCCCACCAGTGGTGCATGCCTGGTTGCACTAGTAATAAACAATGCGCCTTCCAGTACAAAAGATGTAGGAGACTCAGGTTCAATCCCTGGCTCAGGAAGACCCCCTGAAGGAGGGCATGCCAACCTACTCCAGTATGCTTGCCTAGAGAATCCCATAGACAGAGGAGCCTGGCTACAGTCCATGGGGTCACAGCAAGCACACCTGAAGTGACTTAGCATGCACCAACAGTGCACAGTTTCCCTTTTCTCGACATCCTTGACACTTACTGTTACTTGATAATAGCCGTTCTAACAGATGGGAGTTAATATACTACTTTTGATTTTGATTTGTATTTCCCTTATGTTTATTAATGTTGAGTACTTTTTCATGTTCCTGTTGACCATCTGTTTTCCTTGTAAAAATGCAGGTCCTCATTTTCTAATTGGATTGTTTTTCTATTGAGTTGAATAAGTTCTTTATATATTTTGGATATTAACCTCTTATCAGATACATGACTTGCAAATATTTTTTCCTGTTCAGTGGGTTACTTTTTATTTTGTTGGTTTCCTGTGCTGTGCAGAGCCTTTTTAGATTGATAGAATCTTAGTTGTCTGTTTTTGCTTTTGTTGCCTTTGCTTTTTTAATTTTTACTTTTTTTTTTTTTTTTAAGGGGCGGGTTTGGGAGGGAGGGGGGCAGGCGGGCCACTTCTGTTTGTCTTTCATTTATCTATTTTCATCCATCTTTGTTCTTTGGCCCGTGTGGACCTCCCATCATAGTGGCCTCTGTTGTCGCAGAGCACCAGCTCTGGGCGCATGCGCTCCAGAGCTCCGGCTCGGTAATTGGACGCATTGGTCTAGCCGCTCCGCGGCACGTGGGATCTTCCCAGGCCAGGGATCGAACCAGCGCTCCTTGCACTGCAAGGCGGTGTCCTTACCCACTGGACCACCAGGGAAGCCCTGCCTTTGCTTTTTTGGCGGGAGGCGGAGGGGCGGGTTGGGGAGGGAAGAGGGAGGGCGCGCCACTTCTATTAGTCTTTCATTTCTCTATTTTCATCCACCTCTTTTGTTCTTTGGCCGGTGTGGGCCTCCCATCGCAGAGCACCGGCTCTGGGTGCATGTGCTCCAGAGCTCCGGCTCAGCAATTGGACACATCGGTCCAGCCGCTCCGCGGCACGTGGGATCTTCCCAGGCCAGGGATCGAACCGGCGCCCCTTGCACTGCAAGGCGGTGTCCTTATCCACTGGACCACCAGGGGAAGCCCCAGGACTTCTATTAGTCTTTCATTTCTCTATTTTCATCCACCTCTTTTGTTCTTTGGCCGGTGTGGGCCTCCCATCGCAGAGCACCGGCTCTGGGTGCATGTGCTCCAGAGCTCCGGCTCAGCAATTGGACACATCGGTCCAGCCGCTCCGCGGCACGTGGGATCTTCCCAGGCCAGGGATCGAACCGGCGCCCCTTGCACTGCAAGGCAGTGTCCCCACCCACTGGACCACCAGGGAAGCCCCTGCCTTTGCTTTTGATGTCAAGTCCAAAAAACATTTTCAAGACTGTGTTAAGGTACTTAACTCCTGTGTTATATTCTGAATGTTTTATGGTTTCATATTTTACATTCAAGTCTTTGATCTGTCTTGAATTTATTTTTGTGTATGTTATAAGATATTGGTCCAGTTTCTTTCTTTTTCACTTGACTGTTCAGTTTTCCTAACACCAGTTACTGAAGATGCTATGCTTTCCCATTGTGTATTCTCCTCTTTGTCATAAGTTAATTGACTGCATATGTATGAGTTTATTTCTGAGTTTTCTATTCTGTCCCATTGATCTGAGTCTCTTTTATGTCTTCATATAGTAAAGAGAAAGCATGTTGTTTTGTTTTATTTACTATAGCTTTGCAGTGTAGTTTGAGAACAGAAAGTATAATGCCTACAGCTTTATTCTTCTTTCTCAAGATTGCTTTGGATATTTTGCAATCTTTTGTTTTCATATATCTTAGTACTATTTATTCTATTTCTGTGAAAAATGTTAGTGGAATTTTGATAGGAATGGCATTGAATCCGTGGATTGCTTTGGGTATTGTATAGGACATTTTAATAATATTAATTCTTCCAAACTATGAGCATGGAATCTCTTACCATTTATTTGTTCTTTCATCAAGTCATTTTCACTTCCTTGGTTAAATTTATTCCTAGATATTTTATTCTTTTGATGCAGTTATACATGGAATATTTTTTAAAACTTTAGCCTCATTTTATTTTATTTTATTTTTTTAAAATTTTCATCCATCTTTATTCTTTGAACTGTATGGCCCTCCCATTGCAGTGGCCTCTCTCACTGCAGAGCACTGGCTCTGGGTTCATGCACTCCAGAGTGCTGGCTTATAAATGGACACACCAGTCCAGCCGCTCCATGGCGTGTGGGATCTTCCCGGGCCAGAGATCACACTGGTGCCCCTTGCATTGCAAGGTGAACTGTTTACCCACTGGACCACCAGGGAAGCCCCTGAAATTATTTTCTTAATTTTTTTTCTAATGGTTTATTATTAGTTACAGAAACACAACTGATTTTATTTTAAGGATTTTTAAAAATTCTATTTATTTATTTATTTTGGGCTATTCTGGGTTTTCACTGCTGCCACAGGTTCTTCTATAGTTGCAAGTAGTGGGGAATACTCTCTAGTCAGCCTTTTTGTTGTGGTGATCTTTCTTATTGTGAAACTTGGGCTCTAGGGCACGTGGGTTTTAGTAGTTGTGGCACATGGGCTCAGCAGTTGCAGCTATGCGGCTCTAGAGTGTAGACTCAATAGTTGAGAAACACCAGATTTTTGAATATTGATTTTTACTGAATCCATTTGTTCTAATGGTTTTTATGGTGGCATCTTTAGAGTTTACTATACACAAGATCGTATCATTTGCAAGCAGATTCTTCCTTTCTGATTTGGATGCTTTTTTTTTTTTTTTTAATGACTATAGCTATTTTCTTCACTTATGATAGTACAGGCCTTCATGCTACTTCCTTTATGCCTCCCACCCTCTGTTCCTTCCCCACAATGTCCATATGTCCACTGTCCATGTCTGTCTTTCCGTCACTTCACTGTGTGTGCCATCATCACCATCCTACTAGATTCCATATATATCTGTTAATATACTGTATTTGTCCTTCTCTTTCTGCAATTGTTCTGACTAGAACTTCCAACACTATATTGAATAGAAGTCGTAAAAGTGACCATAATTGTCTTGTTCCTGATTTCAGAGCTTTAAGCTTTTCACTGTTGAGTATGATGTTAGCTTGTGGGCTTATCTAAACATATGGCTTTTATTATGTTGAAGTGCATTCTCTAATATACCCATTTTGTTGAGAGTTTTTGTAGTGAATGTTGGTTGAATTTTGCCAAATGAACATTGTTTTTTATTCTCTAAGTCATGTTTGACTCTTTTGCAACCCTGTGGACTACAGCTGACCAGGCTGCTCTGTCCGTTGGATTTCCCAGGCAAGAATCCTGGAGTGGGAAGAAGTATTTTTTCTTTATTGAGAATATTATGATTTCTTATCATTCATTTTGTTAATACAGTGTATCACAGTTGTTGATTTGCTGATCTTGAACCATCACTGCATCCCTGTTATAAATCCCATTGGATTATGGTGTGTGGTCCTTTAATATATTGTTGAATTTAATATATTGTTGCTAATATTTTGTTGAGAATTTTTACATGTGTGTTCATTAAGCTTACCAGGTGGCTCAGTGGTAAAGAATTTGTCTGCAATATAGGAGATGTGAGTTTGATCCCTGGGTCAGGGAGATCCCCTGGAAAAGGAAATGGCAACCAACTCTAATATCCTTGCCTGGGAAATCCCATGGACAGAGGAGCCAGTGGGCTACAGTCCATGGGATCACAAAAGAGTCAAACATGACTTAGTGACAAAATAACTCCTATATTGGCCTATAATATTTTTTTTCTTGTAGTGTCCTTATCTCATTTCATTATCAGGGTCTACTGGCCTTATAAAATGAATCTGGAAGTGTTGACTCCTGTTTTGTTTTTTTGTAGTAGTTTGAGAAGGCTTCGTATTAATTCTTTAAAGGTTTAGTGGTGAAATCATTAATTCTTTAAATGTTTCATCAGTGAAATCATGTGGTCCTGGAATTTTGTTTATTCATAGGATTTTGATTACTGACTCAGTCCCTTGACTACTGTGGGTCTGTTCAGAATTTGTTTCTTCATGATTCAGTCTTGGGAGATTATGTTTCTAGGAATTTATTGGCTTCCTCTAGGTTATCCAGTTTGTTGGCATATAACTGTTCGTAGTAGTCTGTTATGATCGTTTGTAACACCTCCTCCTTCACTTCTGTTTATTTGAATCCTCTCTCTTTTGTTCTTTGCAAGTCTAGCTAAACATTTATCTGTTTTGTTTATTTTTTCCAGAATTTAGCTCCTAGTTTCATTTTTAGTTGTCTTTTTGACCTCTGGTTTATTTAATTCTACCCTGATCTTTGTTATTTCCTTCCATCTACTAACTTTGGGCTCAATGTCTCACTTTAAATGCATGACTACCATCCTGAAATGGGCCCTCACTTTGCTGGCAGCCCAGAAACAGTCCTTTCACTGTTTTATTCCTTCACCTTGGTCCTTAAGCTGCAGCATCCCCCTTTTCAGTGTTCACTCTCAGATGATAACCTTACTAACATTGAGAACATTGGAAGAGAACATCCACCTGTTCTCACCTTTGTCTGCTCTCTGCACTTGTGTTTTCACCTTCCTTCCAGTCATAGCAGGTATGCTGTCTGTGTTTCTCTCCGAGAGCAGCCCTCCACTGTGGATAAGATCCCATACCTTCTACCCACTCCTCTCCTGGTTCATCAGTTTTTTCTGTCTGTCTATCGAATCAATCCCATTAGTACAGAAATATGCTATATTTCCCATTTTATTTTTAAAAATAAAGTAAAACCTCTCCCTTTGAGGACTTCTCTGGTGGATCAGATGGTAAAGAATTTGTCTAGCAACACAGGAGACCTGGGTTATATCCCTGGGTTGGGAAGATTTCCTGGAGAAGGGAATGGAAACCCACTCCAATATTCTTACCTGGAGAATTGCATGAACAGAGGAGTCTGGTGGGCTACAGTCCATGAAGTTACAAAGAGTTGGACATGATTTTTCAGCTAAGACTTTTTGCCCCGTGACTCCAACATGCCCCTCATCATGTAACCTTCACCCATTTGTTCTGCTGTTTCTTTCAACAGAACTCTTCAGTGAATTATAAAAGCTTCCTGTTTCACTTCTCTATTCTCTACACTAGTCAGTCCTACTATAGAAATGAAGCATTTTTGTCAAATGTTGCCTTTTGTTTATTCATAGGATTTTGATTACTGACTCAGTCCCTTGACTACTGTGGGTCTGTTCAGAATTTGTTTCTTCATGATTCAGTCTTGGGAGATTATGTTTCTAGGAATTTATTGGCTTCCTCTAGGTTATCCAGTTTGTTGGCATATAACTGTTCGTAGTAGTCTGTTATGATCGTTTGTAACACCTCCTCCTTCACTTCTGTTTATTTGAATCCTCTCTCTTTTGTTCTTTGCAAGTCTAGCTAAACATTTATCTGTTTTGTTTATTTTTCCAGAATTTAGCTCCTAGTTTCATTTTTAGTTGTCTTTTGACCTCTGGTTTATTTAATTCTACCCTGATCTTTGTTATTTCCTTCCATCTACTAACTTTGGGCTCAATGTCTCACTTTAAATGCATGACTACCATCCTGAAATGGGCCCTCACTTTGCTGGCAGCCCAGAAACAGTCCTTTCACTGTTTTATTCCTTCACCTTGGTCCTTAAGCTGCAGCATCCCCCTTTTCAGTGTTCACTCTCAGATGATAACCTTACTAACATTGAGAACATTGGAAGAGAACATCCACCTGTTCTCACCTTTGTCTGCTCTCTGCACTTGTGTTTTCACCTTCCTTCCAGTCATAGCAGGTATGCTGTCTGTGTTTCTCTCCGAGAGCAGCCCTCCACTGTGGATAAGATCCCATACCTTCTACCCACTCCTCTCCTGGTTCATCAGTTTTTTCTGTCTGTCTATCGAATCAATCCCATTAGTACAGAAATATGCTATATTTCCCATTTTATTTTTTTAAAAAATAAAGTAAAAACCTCTCCCTTTGAGGACTTCTCTGGTGGATCAGATGGTAAAGAATTTGTCTAGCAACACAGGAGACCTGGGTTATATCCCTGGGTTGGGAAGATTTCCTGGAGAAGGGAATGGAAACCCACTCCAATATTCTTACCTGGAGAATTGCATGAACAGAGGAGTCTGGTGGGCTACAGTCCATGAAGTTACAAAGAGTTGGACATGATTTTTCAGCTAAGACTTTTTGCCCCGTGACTCCAACATGCCCCTCATCATGTAACCTTCACCCATTTGTTCTGCTGTTTCTTTCAACAGAACTCTTCAGTGAATTATAAAAGCTTCCTGTTTCACTTCTCTATTCTCTACACTAGTCAGTCCTACTATAGAAATGAAGCATTTTTGTCAAATGTTGCCTTGGCCAAAATCAGTGGCAAGGTCTTAATTTTCCTCTTATTCACTCTGTCAGCAACATTTGACACACTTGGTCAAATGTTATATCTTTTTTGAGATATAATTTTTTGATATGTAATAGAATACAACTTTATTAAGATATAATTTGTGTACCATAATATTCATGCCTTTAAAGTTACAATTCAATGGTTTTTATTATATTCACATTGTTGTACAGTTCCCAGACATCCCGTCCCTCTAGAAGGTCAGCCCATAGTCATTTGCAGTCACTTCCCTTCACTCAGTCCCTGGTAGCCAGTGGTTTACTTTTCATCTCTGTAGATGTGTGTGTTCTGGACATTTTATATAAATGGAATAATATACTTGATTTCTTTTGCATCTGCCTTCTTTCACTGAGTGTAGTGTTTTCAAGATTCCTCTGTTATAGAATATATCAATACTTTATCCCTTTTTAATGCTGAACAATATTCCATTGTATGGATATGCACATTTACTTGTCCATCTGTCTGTTGATGGACATTTGGGCTGATTCCACTCTTTGACTCTAGTGAATAATGGCCTGTAGACATTCACATACAAGTCTTTATGTGAACTTGTGTTTTCAAATTGCTGGGCCATATGGTAACTGTATTATTTCCTTCCTTGTTGAAACCCCTTTCCCTTGCCTTTCGGGACACCCTGTTGGTTTCTTTCTACCTTACTGTCCAGTCCTCTCAGTCTGTCTAACCTTGGAGTCCTCTGGAGGTCAGTTCTTAGTCCTCTTCCCTTCTCTATCTAGATTTATTCCCTAGATGACCGCTTCCAATTACTTGGTTTTTAAATACCATCTACATATAGATGATTTCCAAACTTGTGTTTATAATTCAAGCCTCTCAACTCTTTAATTCCTGTATCTAACTGCCTACATGACATCTCCACTTGTCTGTTGTATGTGCATTTCAGTTTTAGCATGCCTGGAACTGTAAACTCCTGATTTATCCACCCAAATCTGAACTTCCTGCTGTCTTTCCCAGCCTCATGATGACAGCTCATTTTTTTCAAGGCTCTGGCCAAAACCTTTGTAGTCATCCTTGACTCCTTCCTCCTATCCAGAGCACCAGCAAATCCTGTTGACCCCACCTTCAAAATATGTCCAGAATCTGGTCTCTTCTCAACATCTCCCTGATCCAAAGCACAAGCATCTCAGTTACTTCCTAACTAGTCTCTCTTCATCACTCTGACCAGTCTTTTCTTGATGTAGCATAAGAATCACTTCAAAATGAAAAATATGTTTGTTCTCTGTTTGAGGCTTTCTAAAAGACTTTCCCCCCTCAAGGTAAAAGCCAAAGTCTCAAAAACGCCCACAGGCCTCCATGATCTGGGTCTCCTGGTACATCAGTGACTGCACCCACTACCTCTGTTCTTCTCACTCATTTGTCTTCAGCCACAGTGGCCTCCTTGCTGTTCCTCCGGCTTACACATTGTGCTTCCTCCTCAGGAACTTTGCACTGCTCTCCATCCGGAATGCTCCTCCCCAAACATCCTTCTGACATGTCCTGTATTTCTTTAGGTCTGTGGTCAAGACTGCCAGTGGCCTCCCAAGATCTAATCTCCTTCTCTTTCTTGGTTGGGTATATGAATGCACAGCTATCAGACCACTTTTCCTAACCTCACTGACAGCTCTGTGTCACCATGAGACTAAATTTTGGCCAATAAAAGTAAGAAGTTGAATTTCTCTTGAAGAGGAGGCTTACCCTTCCTTCACTCTCTCTCCATGCCACAGCGTTTACAACACAAATCAAAGTTTTTGCCCTCATGTCTGATTGGGGGAAAAGACAAAAGCAAATGTAAGCAGATACACAATGTGTTTGATACTGGATGCAATGGAATTAAATAGTAGAGTCAAGTTAATGGCAAGTAGGGCATAAGGAACACTTTGCTATTTATAGTGTCAGAGATGCCCCCACTGACTGGACAGCATTTGAGCAAGTCTTGCATCAGTGTGGATTGTTTCTTTTGTTGTTGGTGGTGTTACATATAAATGAACCCCAAACAACATTGACTTAAACAAGATAGAAATGTATTTTGGCAGTCCAGTGGTTAAGACTGTGCACTCACAGTACAGAGGACAAAGGATCCATCACAGTCAGGGAACTAAGATCCTGCATGCCACACAGCACAGGCAAAAAAAAATTAAGTTAGCTGTAAAGATGTATTTCCTTCAAATGAACAAGATCTGTGAGTCAGACTAGAACTAGTAATGAGGCTCTTGTAGGTCACTGTGGAGCCAGGACCCTTGGGCTTACAGCTGCAGTGTGGCCTCCCTACCTAGGTATTGCCATCTGCTTTCCCACCAGGTTACAGAAGGTGGGTGGCCTCCCCACACTTCCATTAATCCTTTAGTTTGCCCTGAATTTGACAGTTCATTGCTTCACTTCTCACTTTCACTCTGGTCAGGAGAAGGGGGTTTTCAAAGCCAAGTTTCCCACTCTCTGTGCAACCCTGAACAAATCATTTCAGTTCTCTGGGCCCTCAAATTTCATTTCTAGGATGCAGGGGTTGGAATAGACCTCTCATCAGCTTTGGTTCTAAAATAGTTATTTTATTTTATTTTTTATTTTAGATTTCTAAAATAAATTATTTCTAAAATAATTATTTTTTTTATTTTATTATATTTTTTATTTTATTTTTTATTTTAGATTTCTAAAATAAATTATTTCTAAAATAATTATTTTTTTAATTATTATATTTTAGAACCACTTAGTTTTAAAGCCAAGGAGAGGTCTCTTGTGACATTCCATTCGGTGTCAGTAGCACCCCTCTGGATCCCTGAGGATCCAGGGAACATTTTGTTTTAAGGCCCCCCTACTCTTTGTAATCCTATCCTCTAAGTTAGCAAGAAGCTGAGGCCAGAGGATTGCCTTTGGGATTGCATGGCAAACGTTCCCATTGATTGGTCATTGATTTTGATCATTAGAGACAAATGATCAAAATCTTTAAAGCAATTTTCTATATTACTAATAGAATGAGAATTTGTAGAAATCTTATATTTAAACTTCTAAACTACTCAGTTTACAGTTACTTTCATCAGGCCTAAAGTTTTTTCTGTTGGAAGACCTAGAATCAGAAACTTGAATGATTGCATTTATAGTGTCAGAGATGCCCCCACTGACTGGACAGCATTTGAGCAAGTCTTGCATCAGTGTGGATTGTTTCTTTTGTTGTTGGTGGTGTTACATATAAATGAACCCCAAACAACATTGACTTAAACAAGATAGAAATGTATTTTGGCAGTCCAGTGGTTAAGACTGTGCACTCACAGTACAGAGGACAAAGGATCCATCACAGTCAGGGAACTAAGATCCTGCATGCCACACAGCACAGGCAAAAAAATTAAGTTAGCTGTAAAGATGTATTTCCTTCAAATGAACAAGATCTGTGAGTCAGACTAGAACTAGTAATGAGGCTCTTGTAGGTCACTGTGGAGCCAGGACCCTTGGGCTTACAGCTGCAGTGTGGCCTCCCTACCTAGGTATTGCCATCTGCTTTCCCACCAGGTTACAGAAGGTGGGTGGCCTCCCTACACTTCCATTAATCCTTTAGTTTGCCCTGAATTTGACAGTTCATTGCTTCACTTCTCACTTTCACTCTGGTCAGGAGAAGGGGGTTTTCAAAGCCAAGTTTCCCACTCTCTGTGCAACCCTGAACAAATCATTTCAGTTCTCTGGGCCCTCAAATTTCATTTCTAGGATGCAGGGGTTGGAATAGACCTCTCATCAGCTTTGGTTCTAAAATAGTTATTTTATTTTATTTTTTATTTTAGATTTCTAAAATAAATTATTTCTAAAATAATTATTTTTTTTATTTTATTATATTTTTTATTTTATTTTTTATTTTAGATTTCTAAAATAAATTATTTCTAAAATAATTATTTTTTTTTAATTATTATATTTTAGAACCACTTAGTTTTAAAGCCAAGGAGAGGTCTCTTGTGACATTCCATTCGGTGTCAGTAGCACCCCTCTGGATCCCTGAGGATCCAGGGAACATTTTGTTTTAAGGCCCCCCTACTCTTTGTAATCCTATCCTCTAAGTTAGCAAGAAGCTGAGGCCAGAGGATTGCCTTTGGGATTGCATGGCAAACGTTCCCATTGATTGGTCATTGATTTTGATCATTAGAGACAAATGATCAAAATCTTTAAAGCAATTTTCTATATTACTAATAGAATGAGAATTTGTAGAAATCTTATATTTAAACTTCTAAACTACTCAGTTTACAGTTACTTTCATCAGGCCTAAAGTTTTTTCTGTTGGAAGACCTAGAATCAGAAACTTGAATGAGTGACTTTGTAATAGCAGATGGAACTGTATTGATGTTAGTGAGAGGCTTCACCTGACTCCTGTGTACAGAGTTCTCTATAAGCAGGTCCTCAGAGATGAGGCTTACTTGAGACTTAGTCCCAGGACAGATGGCTCTACCAAGGGGATGCCTTGTCCAAGTAAATACATTTTCCAGCCCCTGGTGTTGCACGAATAATCCTCATGCTCTATAAATTCAGATTCTTCCCATTTCTTTACCATAGCTATTGTTTCAACTGACTTAAAAGTTTTAAAACTGAATATATGGCACTTTAAAAATAAGAATAGTGCTTACACAGTGGAATTAATATAATATGCTATTTGATATCGATATTTATGAAAGAAAGGAAGATACTGTTTGTTCTGTTATTCATTTGTTCATTTATTCATTATAGGAATATTTAATGATCTTTTACTATTTGCCAAGTGCAACTCCAGGATGCAGGGAAACAGAAATTAACAAAACAGACTCAAAATTCTGCTGTGATGGCCTTTGGCTTTTACAGCGGATAGAGCAGGTTAGAAGGCATGCATCGAGAAAAACCGAATGCTAAGAGGTTTATTACATGCTTGAGTCAGACTGTGAACCCGTAATTAATCTAATCTATTACATTTCAAGATGAACTTTATTTAATTGTGAAATTTTTGGCTTTTCACGTGAGAGTAATTTTTCTAACCAACTTGTGCATATGTTAGTCACTCATTCATGTCCAGTCTTTGTGACCCCATGGACTGTAGCCTGCCAGGTAGATGATTTTATAGCAAGTATAGATTTACTCTAAAATTTAGATTAAGACGAGATTTTAATTCATCATAATTTTACCATTGACCTATTTTTATAAGAATAAGAGAGGAAAAAAGGTCTAACCATCTTTTTAGAAGAAGTTAACCCTGCAAATTTTCCTAAAGCATGTTAATAACTTTATATTTAAAAAAAACATGAAACATTAATTAGCTTGCACTGTGGCTGGTACATAATTGATTGATCAAATTATTTCTCAGCAGAATTGATTGCTTTTATTTAGCAAATAAGCCTCACTTTTGAAAACCAAAACTGAAAACATTTTTGAACAAAAACAAATTTTGAATGTTGCCAGATGGAACTGTATTGATGTTAGTGAGAGGCTTCACCTGACTCCTGTGTACAGAGTTCTCTATAAGCAGGTCCTCAGAGATGAGGCTTACTTGAGACTTAGTCCCAGGACAGATGGCTCTACCAAGGGGATGCCTTGTCCAAGTAAATACATTTTCCAGCCCCTGGTGTTGCACGAATAATCCTCATGCTCTATAAATTCAGATTCTTCCCATTTCTTTACCATAGCTATTGTTTCAACTGACTTAAAAGTTTTAAAACTGAATATATGGCACTTTAAAAATAAGAATAGTGCTTACACAGTGGAATTAATATAATATGCTATTTGATATCGATATTTATGAAAGAAAGGAAGATACTGTTTGTTCTGTTATTCATTTGTTCATTTATTCATTATAGGAATATTTAATGATCTTTTACTATTTGCCAAGTGCAACTCCAGGATGCAGGGAAACAGAAATTAACAAAAGAGACACAAAATTCTGCTGTGATGGCCTTTGGCTTTTACAGCGGATAGAGCAGGTTAGAAGGCATGCATCGAGAAAAACCGAATGCTAAGAGGTTTATTACATGCTTGAGTCAGACTGTGAACCCGTAATTAATCTAATCTATTACATTTCAAGATGAACTTTATTTAATTGTGAAATTTTTGGCTTTTCACGTGAGAGTAATTTTTCTAACCAACTTGTGCATATGTTAGTCACTCATTCATGTCCAGTCTTTGTGACCCCATGGACTGTAGCCTGCCAGGTAGATGATTTTATAGCAAGTATAGATTTACTCTAAAATTTAGATTAAGACGAGATTTTAATTCATCATAATTTTACCATTGACCTATTTTTATAAGAATAAGAGAGGAAAAAAGGTCTAACCATCTTTTTAGAAGAAGTTAACCCTGCAAATTTTCCTAAAGCATGTTAATAACTTTATATTTAAAAAAAACATGAAACATTAATTAGCTTGCACTGTGGCTGGTACATAATTGATTGATCAAATTATTTCTCAGCAGAATTGATTGCTTTTATTTAGCAAATAAGCCTCACTTTTGAAAACCAAAACTGAAAACATTTTTGAACAAAAACAAATTTAAAAAATTTAATGTTTTTATTTCAATTTTTTCTAATTTGGAATGGGGTTTTTTTGGCATTTTTTAAGCTAGAAATGCCTGTCTTTTATTAAAAAATCAGAGCTAAACGTCTGTTTCTTGGTATTTAGTTACTCCACCATTTCTTCTTAAGAAGGTACTGAGTTTAACGAGCATGAAAAAAAGCAAGAGCCTTTCTCCTCTTTCGTATGAATGGCAAGTGCAGGACTGAAAAGGTCAAGGACATTGAGGAGATCCAGGGAACTTTATTTAGAAAGTCTAAATGTTAAAAATTAACTTTTCTGCTTTCATCCTGCTATCACAGTTTTCCATCATCATTGAGCCTTGAGTATAATTTCTGCCCCATTCTAATCTCTTCTTGAAGGACCTGATGATGAAAAAGAACAGACTTTTATCATTTCAGACTGCAAGCACAGCACTTGACCAGTGCTTAGGGTGACTCCTAAGACCAAAACATTAAAATATGTTGGACTTAAACTGTGAAAAATTGTGTATTAATAATACTGTTTCATAATAGCGTGCCAAAATGTTATAAAGTTTCTTGTAGTTGATTGACATGTCCATCACTTTTCTAGGTAGAAACATAATAATTAGCAAACATTCATGTATACTAGAAAAGGAGCTACAAATGCCAGAGAGATTGATCTCCATCTGGTAAAGTGCTGCTAAGCTCACAGCCTTCTCTGTTTCTGTCCTGTGGGGCTGATGACCCCCGCCTGCACAGCAGGTAGATGATTTTATAGCAAGTATAGATTTACTCTAAAATTTAGATTAAGACGAGATTTTAATTCATCATAATTTTACCATTGACCTATTTTTATAAGAATAAGAGAGGAAAAAAGGTCTAACCATCTTTTTAGAAGAAGTTAACCCTGCAAATTTTCCTAAAGCATGTTAATAACTTTATATTTAAAAAAAACATGAAACATTAATTAGCTTGCACTGTGGCTGGTACATAATTGATTGATCAAATTATTTCTCAGCAGAATTGATTGCTTTTATTTAGCAAATAAGCCTCACTTTTGAAAACCAAAACTGAAAACATTTTTGAACAAAAACAAATTTAAAAAAAAATTTAATGTTTTTATTTCAATTTTTTTCTAATTTGGAATGGGGTTTTTTTGGCATTTTTTAAGCTAGAAATGCCTGTCTTTTATTAAAAAATCAGAGCTAAACGTCTGTTTCTTGGTATTTAGTTACTCCACCATTTCTTCTTAAGAAGGTACTGAGTTTAACGAGCATGAAAAAAAGCAAGAGCCTTTCTCCTCTTTCGTATGAATGGCAAGTGCAGGACTGAAAAGGTCAAGGACATTGAGGAGATCCAGGGAACTTTATTTAGAAAGTCTAAATGTTAAAAATTAACTTTTCTGCTTTCATCCTGCTATCACAGTTTTCCATCATCATTGAGCCTTGAGTATAATTTCTGCCCCATTCTAATCTCTTCTTGAAGGACCTGATGATGAAAAGAACAGACTTTTATCATTTCAGACTGCAAGCACAGCACTTGACCAGTGCTTAGGGTGACTCCTAAGACCAAAACATTAAAATATGTTGGACTTAAACTGTGAAAAATTGTGTATTAATAATACTGTTTCATAATAGCGTGCCAAAATGTTATAAAGTTTCTTGTAGTTGATTGACATGTCCATCACTTTTCTAGGTAGAAACATAATAATTAGCAAACATTCATGTATACTAGAAAAGGAGCTACAAATGCCAGAGAGATTGATCTCCATCTGGTAAAGTGCTGCTAAGCTCACAGCCTTCTCTGTTTCTGTCCTGTGGGGCTGATGACTCCTGCCCTGCTCTTGCCCATGGCACAGAGGACACTGTTGTGGCCTCGCGATGACAGATTTATATGGATAAATATTAAGACAAACATTATTTTTTCATGTCTTTTATTTTTAGTCACATCACTGTTTCAAGGTAAATCAGAATCTGGCATCACAGATGTGTTTTTCAAATGCTGGATTCTTTGTTCCGTTTTTAAAGATTAGACCATGTTGAAACCTTTGTAATGTTGATTATGACAAAAGTTGGGTTTTGGCCTTTGTAATTTTTTCATGTATGTTTTATTTTTATTTGTTTTTAATTTTGTTTTTGAAGTACAGTTCATTTACAGTGTTGTGTTAGTTTCAAGTATATAGGAAAATGATTCAGCTATAAAGATATAGATAAATAAGTACTCATTTTCAGATTCTTTTGCCTTTTGTTAGTTAGTTTTAGTCACTTACCGTGCCTGATTCTTTGTGATCCCATAGACTATGGCCCTCCAGGCTCCGCTGTCCATAGTATTCTCCAGGCAGGAATACTGGAGTGGATTGCCATGTCCTTCTCCAGGAGATCTTCCCAACCCAGAAATCAAACCTGTGTCTCTTCTGTCTCCAGCATCGGCAGGCCGGTTCTTTACCACTAGCACCACCTGGAAAGCCCCAATTTAACAGTTAACATATAACCAAATTCTACAGGGTAGTGATAAGCACAGGCCCCGACGCCTGCCTGTCTGGGTTATCACTGTGTCTTTGCTACTTCCTTACTGGACAGACAACTTAACATATGCTTCAGTTTCCTCAGCTGTGAAATGGTAGTATTAAATAATAGTGCCTTCCTCTTTGGGTTGTGGGGTTAATTTATGTGACTCTTGGAACTATGCTAGCACAAAGTAAAGGCTCACTCTAAATATTTATAACAGTAACAGCAGCAGCATCTAAGAATATCTCCTAATTTTACATTTTCAAAGGTTCTTCTTTTGTTTCTATTTCATTGGCATTTCAAATACTAAATCATCTCAAATTACCTGTTAGACTCTTCCATACCTGTAAGTACACGCACAGAATGCACTTTCCTAAAGATTCCGAGAATTGTTAGTGTTTGAGTTGTACACATAAATCACATGGCATATGCCTAGATGCTTATCTCAAACAGAAATGGCAGAATTCTTAGCAGAACGTTTTTCATAGATGGTGGAGGGGCTTCAGTAGTTTTCACCTTTAAGCACAGAAGTTATCACAAAGATCATTAAAATAAAGGAGTAAAATGTGGGTGTGAATTCCTGTGTATCTCCAATAGAAAAAGAAAGCTGTCAACCCCACGCAGTACCCCAGGCCCTTGGCCATTTTTCTGTTGCAGCCACATGCTCTGAAACTGCAGGTGGGTCTCTTCAAAGGCATTCACTCTATTCATTACAGTAAGGCTTTTCTTTTTATTACAGTGCATCTCTGTCCCACGGGGCTTGCCTGAACCTCAGGGACTCACTAGCAACTCATATAGACAAGGCAGGCCTGAATGGCCTGCTTGGCCAGTTCCTGCTAAGCTCAGAGCTGGCCCATTATATGTTAATATGCCAATGACAAAAAGGGAGGATGAAACCCTAAGAAATGCATTTACTGCATCAGATTTCTTCCTCCCAGTGCCTCTAAAGCAGGGTTTCTCAAAGTCAGCTCTACTGGCAGTTTGGAGCAGATAATCTTGCTCATGGCGGGCTGTTCTGTGCACTGTAAAATGTTTAGTCATATCTCTGACCTCTATTCACTAGATTTCAATGTCACACTCCCTCACTCCTATCATGTAGTTGCTGGTATCTGAATCCTACTAGGGCATTATGGAGTCTATTTTCATTTGAACTAGCAAGATGCAGTAAACTGCATAGTACCTTTTTGTACCTTGGAATATTACTTCTTCAGTGTTTTTTAACGGATATTTCATGTTTATTCTTATGAAAAGTGGTTGAACCCTTTTTTCATTATCTTCCCTTTTGGGGGTAAAGTACTCTTGGAACAGCAGCAAGGCATCTATTTTAAAAAAATAAATCTCCTAATTTTACATTTTCAAAGGTTCTTCTTTTGTTTCTATTTCATTGGCATTTCAAATACTAAATCATCTCAAATTACCTGTTAGACTCTTCCATACCTGTAAGTACACGCACAGAATGCACTTTCCTAAAGATTCCGAGAATTGTTAGTGTTTGAGTTGTACACATAAATCACATGGCATATGCCTAGATGCTTATCTCAAACAGAAATGGCAGAATTCTTAGCAGAACGTTTTTCATAGATGGTGGAGGGGCTTCAGTAGTTTTCACCTTTAAGCACAGAAGTTATCACAAAGATCATTAAAATAAAGGAGTAAAATGTGGGTGTGAATTCCTGTGTATCTCCAATAGAAAAAGAAAGCTGTAAACCCCCACGCAGTACCCCAGGCCCTTGGCCATTTTTCTGTTGCAGCCACATGCTCTGAAACTGCAGGTGGGTCTCTTCAAAGGCATTCACTCTATTCATTACAGTAAGGCTTTTCTTTTTATTACAGTGCATCTCTGTCCCACGGGGCTTGCCTGAACCTCAGGGACTCACTAGCAACTCATATAGACAAGGCAGGCCTGAATGGCCTGCTTGGCCAGTTCCTGCTAAGCTCAGAGCTGGCCCATTATATGTTAATATGCCAATGACAAAAAGGGAGGATGAAACCCTAAGAAATGCATTTACTGCATCAGATTTCTTCCTCCCAGTGCCTCTAAAGCAGGGTTTCTCAAAGTCAGCTCTACTGGCAGTTTGGAGCAGATAATCTTGCTCATGGCGGGCTGTTCTGTGCACTGTAAAATGTTTAGTCATATCTCTGACCTCTATTCACTAGATTTCAATGTCACACTCCCTCACTCCTATCATGTAGTTGCTGGTATCTGAATCCTACTAGGGCATTATGGAGTCTATTTTCATTTGAACTAGCAAGATGCAGTAAACTGCATAGTACCTTTTTGTACCTTGGAATATTACTTCTTCAGTGTTTTTTAACGGATATTTCATGTTTATTCTTATGAAAAGTGGTATGCAAAAGAAGCCCCTGTATGAAAAGTAGAATAGCATATATTTATATTTTTCATGTTCTTTTGCTGTTTACCTGAGTATTTCTTTTGGAAGTGTTCTTGGCAGATACAGCTATGAGCTATAGTCAGTTCATAATTTTTAAAAATTTTTTCGTTTGATTTTCATGAGCTTATGAATATTCTACAGAGAAATGCAACTGAAGAATTAATTGGTAATCCTCAGATTTGGAATACTAGTTAAGCCTAGCTTATATTTAGTGTTGATGTAATGTTAAATGTAACTCTTTTCTAAATTATTTTTGTGTAATCCTCATAGTGGTATGAATGTATTAAATATTTATGTTCATAATTGTCCCCATGTTACTATTTTAATATTAAGCCTAGTTTTTATTTTTTATTTGAATGCAGTTTTTTTCTACAGTGTTGTGCTTGTTTCTGCTGTACGGCAACATGAATTGGCTATATGTGTACATGTATTTCCTCCTCCTTGAGCCTGCCTCCCTCCCTCCTCTATCCTACCCTTCTAGGTCATCACAGAACTTTGAGCTGAGCTCCCTGTGCTATGATAGATAGATAGATAGATAGATAGATAGATAGATAGATAGAGCGAGCAGGTTCCCACCAGCCAGCTGTTTTACACATGGCAGTATATATAATGTCAGTGCTACTCTCTTGTTACTCTTTTTAGTTGACTGTTATCCTAGCCTCTTGTTCAGTCAGTGTCTTGGAAATATCTGGTAGTTGCGTGTTCGTCTGACAAGAAGTATTTATTCAAAACTTTGCTAGACTTTTTAAAGGTAAAAATGTTATTTTTGTTATTGTTTAGTCACTAAGTCATGTCCAACTCTTCTGTGACCCCATGGACTGTCCACAAGGCTCCTTTTTCCATGGGATTTCCCAGGCATGAATACTGCAGTGGGTTGCCATTTCCTTCTCCAAGGAATCTTCCCAATCCGTGGATTTAACCTGTGTCTCCTGCATTGGCAGGCAGATTCCTTGCCCCTGAGCCATCAAGGAAGCTGAATAAAAATGTTACAAATATAAAGAAGAAGAGACAGGCAGGGTAGAAGGGGAAATCTGGTTGAGGCCACATGACCTAGAAATGCTATCAGATGACAAGTAATCAAGTGTAGATTGTGTGGTGGTGAGTTATAGGAATTCAGAGTTGGGAAAGGTTATTTAGCCATGAGGGTCGTTAATGAAGCTTTGTGGTCAGTGGATTCTTATCTCAACCCCATAGGAAGTTAGGATTTGATTTGTTTGGTGATTGGTCAGTGATCAGCAGTTGACATTCTCCATGAAAGAACAAGCATGAGACAAGTCCTAGAAATGAGAAAAAGTTTCCAGTGTAACAAGTACAACTGACCCAGGTGTTGGAAAATTTCCTGCAATTCTGACATGATTTTTGCACATTTTAAAGAAAAGAATATTGATTGTATTCTTTTTTTCTGACTTAAAATAAGAGAATGTGAGAGTATTTCTGGGGTCAGTGAGACCTCAGAAATAAGAAGTCAATACTTTCAATATTCATTTGGCATTTGTGTTGTCCATGATAAGAGAGAGAGAAGAAAAGTAAAAAGGTGGTGTTTTTCCTAGTTATTTCCTTAATTCATAATTAATTATACCATGCTTTGCCTTACAAAAAAGAATTACAATAGGAGCTTGCAAACTGGTGTGTATTTTGCTTGTTGGTAGTAAATATTTCTGGATAACTGTATCATACTGGAATTCTGTATCTCACTGGTTCTCAGCCTTTTTTTTTTCCTTCTGCTTTTTTCTAACTATTCTCTTCTAGGTTGCAGACTGATATACTCTCATATAATCTCTCATTACCTAAAATAATTATTCTAAGGAGGGGTTAGGCCTGGAGAAGATTGGTTTGAGAATCCACCAGAGGGATGTGGACCATATGTGCTTGGAAAGTTCCTGTCAGAAATATTGGTATCTCTCCTTCACCGTGCCCTTTGTTATAAAAGACATTTTATACATATTTTTATTTCTGTACCTAGAGTTGATATTTTTCTGGAATATGATTAACACATTCAATTATTAGTAAATTCAAGTAAATTATCTTCACTATCTTAATTGGATTTTTTTTTTTTAATTCCTTTCCCTTTTTTTTAAATTTTGTATTTTAGATCCGCAAATCCAGTAGTGAAGGATCTATTCGCCCACAGGGTACCACAGCCAGAGCTGTCTGAAGGCATTCCTCGGATCAGCCTGCAGCGAAGTCGCAGAAAATCCTGCATGGGATCACAGGGCACCAGGCCCAGAGCTGTCTGAAGGCATTCTCGGATCACCTGCAGCGAAGGGTCGTTAATGAAGCTTTGTGGTCAGTGGATTCTTATCTCAACCCCATAGGAAGTTAGGATTTGATTTGTTTGGTGATTGGTCAGTGATCAGCAGTTGACATTCTCCATGAAAGAACAAGCATGAGACAAGTCCTAGAAATGAGAAAAAGTTTCCAGTGTAACAAGTACAACTGACCCAGGTGTTGGAAAATTTCCTGCAATTCTGACATGATTTTTGCACATTTTAAAGAAAAGAATATTGATTGTATTCTTTTTTTCTGACTTAAAATAAGAGAATGTGAGAGTATTTCTGGGGTCAGTGAGACCTCAGAAATAAGAAGTCAATACTTTCAATATTCATTTGGCATTTGTGTTGTCCATGATAAGAGAGAGAGAAGAAAAGTAAAAAGGTGGTGTTTTTCCTAGTTATTTCCTTAATTCATAATTAATTATACCATGCTTTGCCTTACAAAAGAGAATTACAATAGGAGCTTGCAAACTGGTGTGTATTTTGCTTGTTGGTAGTAAATATTTCTGGATAACTGTATCATACTGGAATTCTGTATCTCACTGGTTCTCAGCCTTTTTTTTTTCCTTCTGCTTTTTTCTAACTATTCTCTTCTAGGTTGCAGACTGATATACTCTCATATAATCTCTCATTACCTAAAATAATTATTCTAAGGAGGGGTTAGGCCTGGAGAAGATTGGTTTGAGAATCCACCAGAGGGATGTGGACCATATGTGCTTGGAAAGTTCCTGTCAGAAATATTGGTATCTCTCCTTCACCGTGCCCTTTGTTATAAAAGACATTTTATACATATTTTTATTTCTGTACCTAGAGTTGATATTTTTCTGGAATATGATTAACACATTCAATTATTAGTAAATTCAAGTAAATTATCTTCACTATCTTAATTGGATTTTTTTTTTTTAATTCCTTTCCCTCTTTTTTTTAAATTTTGTATTTTAGATCCGCAAATCCAGTAGTGAAGGATCTATTCGGGCCCACAGGGTACCACAGCCAGAGCTGTCTGAAGGCATTCCTCGGATCAGCCTGCAGCGAAGTCGCAGAAAATCCTGCTGGGATGACAGGAATTCAGCAGAGGATGCTAATGCTGCCAAGTTGCTATCCAGGTTAGCATATTTCCTTTGTTTATAAGTCATGTTCTGCATCATCTGTGCTAATGTACAGACCTTCACATGTAGGTATGTTGACACAGAGCTATTACCAGGGTCATCAGGATACAAATCAGTAAAACTGTAAAATTTGCCATAATTTTTAAAAATGTTCTGACTAGTAGTTCTTATCACAGAAGCATTCCTGGTTTGTTCTATTTTATTTTCTGAATTAAAAGAAATTATTTAGTCAATCTATGCTAGACTCACATAAATGTTGGAAGAGTTATTTTTTGGGTGCTTTATCATAGTATGTTCAGTGACCAGTATTATCTTTACTTAGAGTGGACATCACAGTTGTAACTAGAACCAGCTCTCACTATCACACTTTGAGCATTGCCTTTTAACCATTAGGTTCCATGTTAAACCTATAAGCAAATGTATTTGGTATACTTGAGGAAAAAGGCATACGGTTTTCTTAAAATAGGTAAAATGGGGTCTGACTCTCATTTACCCTAACATACAGAATGTTTCCTTTTAAAAGTTTTTCATTTTTATCAATAATAACTTAAAGCCTATTTCTATACTTTAAAAAAGTCATCACAATAAATTTCACTAAAAATAAAATATAAATCCTTTATATGTCTTTGAAGTAACAAAATAGATATTTTGCCAACTTTTATTTCAAAAATGAATTTATGAAGCTTTTGTCATTTGTAGTTACTTTCTAGAACAGGTTATTGGTTAGTTCACAAATTTGAACTAGAAAAAATTGTGTACATGTATGTTTTTTGTACACACACAAGTTTCTCTACAGAAGTTTCCATTTTTCTCCTTAAGAGTTTATTGGTTGCCACAGTCTTAACCGCAAAGTGTGTCAGTGTGTATTAAGTATATTGTTAGGCCCTTTTTCTCTAAATACAGCATTCATTTTGGTTTACCCACTTTTTTCCAATGAATTGTCAAAAAGCATTTCATCTGGACTTTTCATAATATTGATTTATTTTTTAGTTGCTCCTACAAAAGAAAAAAAAAAGGCAATTCAGAAAAATCTATTTTTGTTTGCCCTATCTGGTAAGTTTTATTGATTTTACAAAACAATAAAGTCATTCTGTTCGTACTTATTTAGTTCATTGCAACACATTTATACATAATAGTTTGGTTTGCAGCTGAGTTGCCATATCAGTTAACAACAAAGATAAAACGAAGAAAGAAGCTTTGGTGCTGAAATGTCCATAATGATAAAATGTACTGTGATTTTTGAACAAAAGGTCTGATTTCTAGAGCTTTGAGAATTGGTTTTTTGGCTCATAGTGTTTTCTTCATAACTTGGAATTTTTAGAGTTTAGACCTTGTTCAATATTTTTTCCCAGGATGGCTGACTTTGATAATTTTTCTACTTAGTTTCAAATCTTAAACATAGTCCCATTGCTTCTTGAGATATAACAGAAATATGAATTTTTATCAGCACATGTTCATTATTTTTCTGCTCTTCAGATACAGCAGTAAAAATAAAAGCATAAGAGAGTAACACTTTAAAGTGTGATGTTTTGAGAGTTTTAAGAGGAGTTCAGTATGATTTACTACTTGTTGACTGACTTCTATCTTGGAACGTTATTTATTTATATGAATACTAGTTTTCTGTATTACTGTAATTGTCTAAAATTGGCTTTGAGAATGCGATCCTGTAAGCAACAGTCATTTTTCTAGTCTTCATAGAATCTTTCTCTCATAATTAGGGTGGCTTCATGAGAAAAATGTAGGAATAACTATTTCTTGATTTTGTTAGAGCTCAGTGATGCAGTTTTATACTGAATTCCCAGGCAAGGACAGAAGTGCTTAGTAATAGGTTGAGTCCATTCAATAAAGACATTTAGCTCATCCATTTATATCATCTAAGACTGACAGCAGCAATTTCTAAAATATTGTCAAGAATTCTTTTTTTTATTACCCAGATGCTTGCATTACCAAAATTCACAGTAGTAGGAATGGCATAACCTCTAATCTGACACGCCACCGTTGAAAGAATCAGTGTATGCCCTCCACCTTGTGAGCACAGCAAACACATTTGGTAGGCCAGAGGCACACACGGGAACAAGAATGTTGTTGACAGGTGCAGGCCTAAAATGAGGCTGAAACATTCCAGTTCTTTTCCCTACATGTGGTCATCTTACCTTGTTCCCTTTAAAAATATTGAGGAAAATGCTTATTTTGTCATTTACACAAAAATTAAACTGTAAGTATTAAAAAATTTGTATGTTAGTAAGCAGACTAAAACTTTTCCCAGAGAAGAATGTCATACTCTTTTCCAAAAAGAGAGAAAGGAAAAGCACATAGTACATGTAAACTTCAAGACATTAAAATGAGTTGAAGTTTCAGGGATAGCTATATTATTTTTTCATGTTTCTAATACTATACTATATCATTATTATCACTTTCAAAGTTTAACTTTGACTTAAGGAAGAGGATTAATATTTTTAGTCATTAAGATGTTAAACAATATTTATTGTAGTTTTATTTGAAAGGTTATGCACTTCCTTGAATGAATGATTTTCTTAAAGGCCAAAGAAGAATTTCTAGTGTTCTTCTATAAAGTCAAAGTGAAGACTTGAGAAATTGTATATATATTGTATGATTTCATTTAAATGAGATGGCCATAAAAGGCAAATTTATGGAAACAGAAAGTAGAGTTGTGATTGTCTAGGGGTCAGGAGACAAGAGGGGACCATGTATGTAGAGGAAATTAACTGCACATGCCTTGAGGGACCTTAGCTAAGGGAATGAAAACGTTCTGAAACTATTTTATGATGCATCACTTGGTAAAATTACTAAAAGTCATTGAACTCTGTACTTGAAAAGGTGGATTTTATGATATGTAAAATACGCTTCAGTAACATTGTTTTAAAAAAAAAACACACAAAAAAGGCTGGAGAGAGGAGAATTGGATGTGCTTTAACAAGAAGTCACTTGATGGCAAATGGCTGAGATACAACTTTTGTTATAAGTAGATGCTCTCTGCAGAGAGTTGTGTTTGTGACATGTCAAGGGCATTTGTTCCTCTGTATTTTTCATTGACTCTGACAGTATGGTGGCAGGAATAATGGTCAGGCCCTCTAGAAAGGTGATTGATTAGGAGGGAAAAGAAGAGAGGGGGAAAGCGCCTGTTTTTTTTTTTCTTGAAATGACTCCAGGTTGCAGTGTACTGTGCTATAATCAGAAGTCATTGATTGAAGTTGTTGGTATTTCAGGAAACATTATGTAAGATAAAAATTTGGTAGGCCAAACTTTTCCCAAAGAGTAAAGAATGTCTTTACTTGTCTTTTTCCATTTACACAAAATTAAACTGTAAGTATTAAAAATTTGTATGTTAGTAAGCAGACTAAAACTTTTCCCAGAGAAGAATGTCATACTCTTTTCCAAAGAGAAAGGAAAAGCACATAGTACATGTAAACTTCAAGACATTAAAATGAGTTGAAGTTTCAGGGATAGCTATATTATTTTTTCATGTTTCTAATACTATACTATATCATTATTATCACTTTCAAAGTTTAACTTTGACTTAAGGAAGAGGATTAATATTTTTAGTCATTAAGATGTTAAACAATATTTATTGTAGTTTTATTTGAAAGGTTATGCACTTCCTTGAATGAATGATTTTCTTAAAGGCCAAAGAAGAATTTCTAGTGTTCTTCTATAAAGTCAAAGTGAAGACTTGAGAAATTGTATATATATTGTATGATTTCATTTAAATGAGATGGCCATAAAAGGCAAATTTATGGAAACAGAAAGTAGAGTTGTGATTGTCTAGGGGTCAGGAGACAAGAGGGGACCATGTATGTAGAGGAAATTAACTGCACATGCCTTGAGGGACCTTAGCTAAGGGAATGAAAACGTTCTGAAACTATTTTATGATGCATCACTTGGTAAAATTACTAAAAGTCATTGAACTCTGTACTTGAAAAGGTGGATTTTATGATATGTAAAATACGCTTCAGTAACATTGTTTTAAAAAAAAAACACACAAAAAAGGCTGGAGAGAGGAGAATTGGATGTGCTTTAACAAGAAGTCACTTGATGGCAAATGGCTGAGATACAACTTTTGTTATAAGTAGATGCTCTCTGCAGAGAGTTGTGTTTGTGACATGTCAAGGGCATTTGTTCCTCTGTATTTTTCATTGACTCTGACAGTATGGTGGCAGGAATAATGGTCAGGCCCTCTAGAAAGGTGATTGATTAGGAGGGAAAAGAAGAGAGGGGGAAAGCGCCTGTTTTTTTTTTTCTTGAAATGACTCCAGGTTGCAGTGTACTGTGCTATAATCAGAAGTCATTGATTGAAGTTGTTGGTATTTCAGGGAAACATATAAACAGAAAGGAAAAGCTCCAATATCTTGAGAGTTCCACAAAGACAATTCATAGGTCCATTGTTCATAAGCAGAGAAGTTACCCAATATGCCTCTGTATCAACAGAAGTTTATGGTCTCCTTTCCTTTAGGTGGGTGTCCTACAAACACAGTGACAGTTAATAAAAGTTATATATTTGGCTCTTACATAACTAGATAAAGAAAATAAGAGTGATTAAAATGCTTTCATTTTCTGTAATAGGATTAAATAGCGACCACCAAGCTAATTATTTACCTAAGATAATATGAAGAATATAGAATTAAATATATATATTTACTTATGTTGGGCTTCTCTAATTGTTTAAATGGTAAAGAATCTGCCTGCAATGCTGGAGACCCAGTTTCCATCCCTGGGTTGGGAAGATCCCGTGAAGAAGGAAATGGCTACCCACTCCATTATTCTTGCCTGGAGAATTTCATGGACAGAAGAGCCTCATAGGCTACAGTCCATGGTGCCACGAAGAGTCGAACATGACTAAGTGACTAACACTTTCACTTTCACTTCACTTTGCTTATATTACAGAGGTGTTTTTAATTTTAGAAGTAAATGAGGAAAGCTATGATAAATCACTTTTCAATATGTATTCACAGTAGATCTTTCCCTGGAATAGCATATTCTCCCTGAACGAATTGTTGTAGTCTTTCCTGAAAAGTGAAAGTGTTAGTCACTCAGTTAAGTTCAAGTGTTTGGACCCTGCAGACTGTTGCCTGTCAGGCTTTTCTCTCCGTGGTAATTCCCAGGCAAGAATATTGAAGAGGGCTGTTGTGCCCTTCTCCAGGGTATCTTTCCAACCAAGGGATCGAACCCGCATCTTCTGCATTGCAAGCAGATTCGTTACCGTCTCAGCCACCAGGAAAAGTATTGTCTGTTTGTTCCATTTTTCAATGATTTTGAATTACATAAATGATATATTCTTCTTGGAAATTTTTAAAATACTACTGATAAAACTAAAGTTCACCTTGACTCTTTTGTTCTACAATTCTAATTCCCTCCCCATTCCTCTGGGAGTTAATGTTATTATGGGTTTGATTATATATTCTTCCAGACTCCTTTCAGGGTATTT
Source organism: Tragulus kanchil (assembly GCA_022376925.1). Classification (NCBI taxonomy): domain Eukaryota; kingdom Metazoa; phylum Chordata; class Mammalia; order Artiodactyla; family Tragulidae; genus Tragulus; species Tragulus kanchil. Next base: position 93,890,908 of record JAIOJX010000025.1, read on the forward strand.
ACATGGAGTATATTTTGCATGCTTTTCTACTTTTTAGAAAGCAATTTTCATCATAATGAATGTATTGTAGCCCTTCATGTATTATTGAAATTTTCCTGTTTCCTGTATTGTTTCCTCTTACTGTGATGTCCGCTCCCTTTCCTTCCCACCTTGATATCCAGTGACCCCCTTTTTTCACTCTTACAGTTAATAAAAGTTATATATTTGGCTCTTACATAACTAGATAAAGAAAATAAGAGTGATTAAAATGCTTTCATTTTCTGTAATAGGATTAAATAGCGACCACCAAGCTAATTATTTACCTAAGATAATATGAAGAATATAGAATTAAATATATATATTTACTTATGTTGGGCTTCTCTAATTGTTTAAATGGTAAAGAATCTGCCTGCAATGCTGGAGACCCAGTTTCCATCCCTGGGTTGGGAAGATCCCGTGAAGAAGGAAATGGCTACCCACTCCATTATTCTTGCCTGGAGAATTCCATGGACAGAAGAGCCTCATAGGCTACAGTCCATGGTGCCACGAAGAGTCGAACATGACTAAGTGACTAACACTTTCACTTTCACTTCACTTTGCTTATATTACAGAGGTGTTTTTAATTTTAGAAGTAAATGAGGAAAGCTATGATAAATCACTTTTCAATATGTATTCACAGTAGATCTTTCCCTGGAATAGCATATTCTCCCTGAACGAATTGTTGTAGTCTTTCCTGAAAAGTGAAAGTGTTAGTCACTCAGTTAAGTTCAAGTGTTTGGACCCTGCAGACTGTTGCCTGTCAGGCTTTTCTCTCCGTGGTAATTCCCAGGCAAGAATATTGAAGTGGGCTGTTGTGCCCTTCTCCAGGGTATCTTTCCAACCAAGGGATCAAACCCCGCATCTTCTGCATTGCAAGCAGATTCGTTACCGTCTCAGCCACCAGGAAAAGTATTGTCTGTTTGTTCCATTTTTCAATGATTTTGAATTACATAAATGATATATTCTTCTTGGAAATTTTTAAAATACTACTGATAAAACTAAAGTTCACCTTGACTCTTTTGTTCTACAATTCTAATTCCCTCCCCATTCCTCTGGGAGTTAATGTTATTATGGGTTTGATTATATATTCTTCCAGACTCCTTTCAGGGTATTTACATGGAGTATATTTTGCATGCTTTTCTACTTTTTAGAAAGCAATTTTCATCATAATGAATGTATTGTAGCCCTTCATGTATTATTGAAATTTTCCTGTTTCCTGTATTGTTTCCTCTTACTGTGATGTCCGCTCCCTTTCCTTCCCACCTTGATATCCAGTGACCTCCAGGTCTTCTTCCTTGGCTGCTTACTCCCTGCTCTGTCTGCTGTCTCTTCCACAGCCAGTCTAGCCACAGAATGATACTGCTCCAGTCAGTATCTTGAACCTGGACTCACTTCTAAGTTTGCAGTACCTGCTAGCCATCTCCCCCTCAGCCGTCACCATAAACTCATTGTACCCAAATGGAACTCGTGTTCCTTTCTTTTCCTCTCAACTTTCCTGTGTAGTACATTTTCTCAACTACTGGACCTTTTATATATTCAGTGACTAAATCTTAATCAGTATTTCCTTTTCAGTATCTCCAACATCTCCTTCCATTCTTGCCCCCATTTTCTCTACTCTAATTGAAGCCTCCATCAGCTTGCAGTTATATAATTTCTACATCTTCTGAACTCCTCTAACCTGTTGGATTTATTCTTCATACATGTTGGTCCTATGCCTCTGTTTTCAACCCCTAGCTCTATATAATGACTTCTGGATCTGTATCTCCCATTCAGAATCCTGCAGTATGCATCACTCTTAATTAGCAGATAGCACAGACCCCACCCTTGACTCCTACCCCTATCGTCAGTTTGTAGCCAGCCAATCCAAGAATGCTCTTCGACAATCTCACTGTCTATATTTTGCCTCATTACTGTCCTACTCCTTAGCACCTCTGCTAAAGAAGATGTTTAACCAGATCATATTTCTTCTCAGAATTTTTTAGTGTCTTACCTGTGCCTAGCCTACAAGAAAATCGTTTCTCTGTATTCTGTCTTGCCAGCCCTTTTCCCTCCTCTGTAGCTGCCTTTTTCTCATATTTACAGTCATCATGTAACCCATAGTTTCCATGACTATCTTGGTTTCAGATACATCCTCTTTAAGATTAGATATTGTATCTGACTTTGTCTTATTATTTCTTTTAAAAATTATATAGCAAGAAGACACAATTGGAGGTCCCACACACACATAGATGAAAGTGCCTATGTAGGAGCACTGGGATCCAAGTAAGAGGCTGCAAAACTCCATCATTGCCCAGTACTACAGAAGGTTATTTTGAGAAAGCATGCCCGTACCTAAGTGACAGGTTCACAAACCGTGGTTCTGTGATTGTGGCTACAGACCTGGGGAAAGGCCCGTGCCCCTGTGGACACAACTGTAGCTCCATTTGGCCTTGATTCCACCACCTACACAAGTCCTTGAGTCCTACACAAGGGGTCAGAAAGGAAACATGCCCGCCTATGCCCTATGGGTAACAGGTACATAACCTCAGTCCCGGTGTAGAGCCTGAAGCCACCTATGACCTGGCAGCAGTCACTCTCAACCTTAGTGTGGAAATAATCCCTCCCAATCTATAGATCCAATGGAATCCCTGTCAAATTGCCAATGGTATTTTTTACAGAACTGGAATAAATGATTTCACAACTTGTATGGAAACACAAAAGATCCTAAATAGCCAAAGCAATCTTGAGAAAGAAGAATGGAAATGGAGGAATCAAGCTTCCTGACTTAAGACTATACCACAAAGCTACAGTCATTGAGACAGTATGGTACTGGCACAAAAGCAGAAATACAGACCAGTGGAACAAGATAAGAGAGCTCAGAGATAAATCCACACACCTGTGGGCACCTTTTATCTATGACAAAAGAGGCAAAAATATACAGTGGAAAGAAGACAGTCTCTTCAGCAAGTGGTGCTGGGAAAAACTGGTCAACTACATGTAAAAGAATGAAATAAAAAGAGTTCTAAATAACATACACAAAAATAACCTCAAAATGGACTAAAGACCTAAATGTAAGACCAGAAAGTATAAAGATCTTAGAGGAAAATATAGGCAGAAAACAACTCTGCAGCATTTGTAGTGGCTTCCCCGTGCCTAGCCTACAAGAAAATCGTTTCTCTGTATTCTGTCTTGCCAGCCCTTTTCCCTCCTCTGTAGCTGCCTTTTTCTCATATTTACAGTCATCATGTAACCCATAGTTTCCATGACTATCTTGGTTTCAGATACATCCTCTTTAAGATTAGATATTGTATCTGACTTTGTCTTATTATTTCTTTTAAAAATTATATAGCAAGAAGACACAATTGGAGGTCCCACACACACATAGATGAAAGTGCCTATGTAGGAGCACTGGGATCCAAGTAAGAGGCTGCAAAACTCCATCATTGCCCAGTACTACAGAAGGTTATTTTGAGAAAGCATGCCCGTACCTAAGTGACAGGTTCACAAACCGTGGTTCTGTGATTGTGGCTACAGACCTGGGGAAAGGCCCGTGCCCCTGTGGACACAACTGTAGCTCCATTTGGCCTTGATTCCACCACCTACACAAGTCCTTGAGTCCTACACAAGGGGTCAGAAAGGAAACATGCCCGCCTATGCCCTATGGGTAACAGGTACATAACCTCAGTCCCGGTGTAGAGCCTGAAGCCACCTATGACCTGGCAGCAGTCACTCTCAACCTTAGTGTGGAAATAATCCCTCCCAATCTATAGATCCAATGGAATCCCTGTCAAATTGCCAATGGTATTTTTCACAGAACTGGAATAAATGATTTCACAACTTGTATGGAAACACAAAAGATCCTAAATAGCCAAAGCAATCTTGAGAAAGAAGAATGGAAATGGAGGAATCAAGCTTCCTGACTTAAGACTATACCACAAAGCTACAGTCATTGAGACAGTATGGTACTGGCACAAAAGCAGAAATACAGACCAGTGGAACAAGATAAGAGAGCTCAGAGATAAATCCACACACCTGTGGGCACCTTTTATCTATGACAAAAGAGGCAAAAATATACAGTGGAAAGAAGACAGTCTCTTCAGCAAGTGGTGCTGGGAAAAACTGGTCAACTACATGTAAAAGAATGAAATAAAAAGAGTTCTAAATAACATACACAAAAATAACCTCAAAATGGACTAAAGACCTAAATGTAAGACCAGAAAGTATAAAGATCTTAGAGGAAAATATAGGCAGAACACTCTGACATAAATCACAGCAAGATCCTCTATGACCCATCTCCTAGAGTAATGAAAATGAAAGCAAAAGTAAACAGATGGGACATAATTACACTTAAAAACTTTTGCACAATGAAAAAAACTGTCAGTAAGGTGAAAAGACAACCCTCAGAATGGGAGAAAGTAATAGCAAATGAAACAACTGGCAGAGAAACTCCAAAATATACAGGCAGTTTGTGCAGTTCAATACCAGACAAACAACCCAGTCAAGATGTGGGCAGAAGACCTCATCAGACATTTCTCCAAAGAGGATCAATAGATTACGAATAAACACATGAAAATATGCTCAACAAAGCTCATTATTAGAGAAATGCAAATCAGAATTATAGTGAGATATCAAAATGGTCAGGATGGCCATCATCAAAAGTCTGCTGGACAAAAGAGAACCTTCCTACATTGTTGGTGAGAGTGCAAATTGATACAGCCACCATGAAGAACAGTATGGATATTCCTTGAAAAGCTAGGAATTAAACTACCATATGACCCAGCAATCCTACTACTGAGCATATACCCTGAGGAAACCATAAATGACCTGGCTTTAATTCTACCTAACTGAAATCCCAGAGGCAATTCTATCAGCCCAGGAATCTGACAGAAGAACGTGTTTACCTGCCAAAAGGACAGGTTGTGTTTACCAACCTATAAGGACCAGAAGATGTGTTTGCTTCTTTATTTTTTTTTTTAAGATTTATTTATTTATTTATTTTGGGCGGGGGTCGTGTTGGGGAGGGAGGGGAGCGGGCGGGCCACTTCTATTGGTCTTTCATTTCTCTATTTTCATCCATCTTTGTTCTTCAGCTCCTGTGGGCCTCTCATCGCGGTGGCGTCTGTCGTTGCAGAGCGCCGGCTCTGGGCACATGCGCTCCAGAGCTCTGGCTCGGTGATTGGACACATCAGTCCAGCCGCTCCGTGGCACGTGGGATCTTCCCAGGCCAGGGATCGAACTGGCGCCCCTTGCACTGCAAGGCGGTGTCCTTACCCACTGTGCCACCAGGGGAAGCCCTGTTTGCTTCTTTATATGCACAGATACCAATACACATGTACACAGATAACAATGAATCAGGCAAATATGTATCACAAAAGTAAACTAGTAAAAAGCTCCAATAACCAAATCCAGTAAATGGAAATAGAGAATTTTCTGAAAAGTATTTTTTAAAGAATGTTTTAAAAGCCCATCAAGATGCAAGAGAATATTGATAGACAACTATATAAAAATAGAAAAATAGTACACAATAGATCAAGGAGTATAACAGAGAAATAGAAACCATAAAAGGAGTCAGAAATCCTGGAGCTGAAGACTACAATGACAGAACCGAAAATTCAATAGAGAGTTTCAACAACACAGACTCAATCATGAAGGAAAATAAGCCGAATTGAAAAGAGATCAGTTGGCAGAACAAAAAAAGAATGAAAAAGAGTGACAAAATCATGCATGACCTAGAGAGCACCATTAAGCAAATGAAGGTACATGATTTAGAAGTCCAAACAAGAGAAAGAAAAAGAAGAAAACTTATTTTAAAAAATAATGACTGAAAATTTCTTGAGTCTTAAAATGGGTATGGTTATCCAGATGAAGCTCAAAGGACCCCAAACAAGACTACTCTGAGACACGTTATACAGACTGTCAAAAATCAGAGACAAAGACTCTTGAACATCATAGAAGAAAAAAGTACTCACCATATAACAAAACAACCCCCACAAGGTTCTAAGTGGATCTTTTGGCATGACCCCTGTACGCCAAGAGGGACTAGGATGATATGTTTTTCGTGTGAAAGAAAAATCTGCCAACCAGGAATACTGTCTGACAGAACTGTCCTTCAGAAAAAGGGCTAAAATATTCAGTTATAAGATGAGTAAGTTTGGGGCATCTAATGTTCTGCATGATGACAATAGTTAACAGTAGTGTTGGATACTTAAAATTTGCTAAGAGACTCAGTCTTAATTGGTCTCACCCAAAAAAACAAAATTGTAGCTGTGAGATGATGGGTGTGTTACTTGGCTTGGTTATGGTAATCATTTTACAATGTATACATATATCATCACATTTTATACCTTAAATATATACAATTTGTGTTTGTCAGTTATACCTCAGTAATAACCCTAATGTAATATTTTGCTCTATGTTACAGTTTTGCCAGGTGACCCTGTAAAAAGATTTCAGATCTGAAGAGTAATCTTTGATAAAATGTGATTCTGAAAAATATTATTCATTTCACAGTTATTTATTGGGTTAGGTGAGTTTTATCAAAGATATAGAGTTAGTTGACAGGCTGAGATCAATATATGTCTTCTGATTGTTTCATAGTTATTTCCTATCTGTCATCTACCTGGATTTACTCCACCTTTCATGTCTTTATACTTTTCTCTTCAACCTGATTGTGACTTCCTGACTTAGAGGGACTGTCTCATTAATTTTTTTGCATTCATGATAGTACCTACTAGTCATACACTTAGCTGATCCTTCCATAGTCATTATTGTGGTAATATTATTACAGATGCTCAATTTAAATTTAAATTCTATATTTACTTAGCTGACTTAAACTTCTCTGAGGTTGAGGTCTGATTCTAAAACGGTTGAATTGTGTGTTTCAGTTCTCCTTATGATGCTTGGAAAGTGTTCCTTGGGAAAGTTTCCAGAGGGGAGCCCATACTGCCCACTCTTGAAGATGCCACAGAGTTCCAGACAGTTGTGCCCTCTCATCATCCTCACTTGCTCTCTGTCATCTCTCCATGGCATCTCTGGCCTTAATATTGCATTAGTATCAGTAATGTGGTGCTTCTTTATGTAGGAGAACTTCACTGTTTTATGAGGCTCATAACCTCTCTGTAGGTCTCCGCCCTTGTGGTGGAAATTGTGTCTTGTGATGTTTGCCGAGTAACTCTTCATATTTTAGTCACATTACAATAGTAAACCTCGTAAGATTCAGACGTCCAATGATATTAATGATGAGTCAGTATTCAACAATATTAGCTGTACCCATTGTCCTTCATGATATCTTATCTATTAGCTCTAGCAGTTAACTATGATTTCCTTCATTTCTGAAGTCCACCCAGTCCCAGAAAGCAGCCGTCTTAATTGGTCTCACCCAAAAAAACAAAATTGTAGCTGTGAGATGATGGGTGTGTTACTTGGCTTGGTTATGGTAATCATTTTACAATGTATACATATATCATCACATTTTATACCTTAAATATATACAATTTGTGTTTGTCAGTTATACCTCAGTAATAACCCTAATGTAATATTTTGCTCTATGTTACAGTTTTGCCAGGTGACCCTGTAAAAAGATTTCAGATCTGAAGAGTAATCTTTGATAAAATGTGATTCTGAAAAATATTATTCATTTCACAGTTATTTATTGGGTTAGGTGAGTTTTATCAAAGATATAGAGTTAGTTGACAGGCTGAGATCAATATATGTCTTCTGATTGTTTCATAGTTATTTCCTATCTGTCATCTACCTGGATTTACTCCACCTTTCATGTCTTTATACTTTTCTCTTCAACCTGATTGTGACTTCCTGACTTAGAGGGACTGTCTCATTAATTTTTTTGCATTCATGATAGTACCTACTAGTCATACACTTAGCTGATCCTTCCATAGTCATTATTGTGGTAATATTATTACAGATGCTCAATTTAAATTTAAATTCTATATTTACTTAGCTGACTTAAACTTCTCTGAGGTTGAGGTCTGATTCTAAAACGGTTGAATTGTGTGTTTCAGTTCTCCTTATGATGCTTGGAAAGTGTTCCTTGGGAAAGTTTCCAGAGGGGAGCCCATACTGCCCACTCTTGAAGATGCCACAGAGTTCCAGACAGTTGTGCCCTCTCATCATCCTCACTTGCTCTCTGTCATCTCTCCATGGCATCTCTGGCCTTAATATTGCATTAGTATCAGTAATGTGGTGCTTCTTTATGTAGGAGAACTTCACTGTTTTATGAGGCTCATAACCTCTCTGTAGGTCTCCGCCCTTGTGGTGGAAATTGTGTCTTGTGATGTTTGCCGAGTAACTCTTCATATTTTAGTCACATTACAATAGTAAACCTCGTAAGATTCAGACGTCCAATGATATTAATGATGAGTCAGTATTCAACAATATTAGCTGTACCCATTGTCCTTCATGATATCTTATCTATTAGCTCTAGCAGTTAACTATGATTTCCTTCATTTCTGAAGTCCACCCAGTCCCAGAAAGCAGCCATAATTATCCTGTGTTTGTACATCATAAGGGGCACTCTTACTTCCTGAATGCCTGCTTGTTCCCTAGAGTGTTTCACTCTCCACTATTTGGAAAAGAGTTTCAGAATTTTTAACTGATTAGTAAGACTGAAATGAAATTAGAATTCTTAGTGACAAGATTAATAACCATATCATATACAGTATAATTTGAAAAATTACCAAATACAAATGGATAAATGTGTTGCTAACTCTGCAAGGTTTCCTGCAATGAGTCCCACATGAGTAAATGAAAGTGTAAAACTACTTTGTGAAAAGCTTAGTGGTAAGCCTTATCACAGAGTTTCAGAGCTACTAATTTCTGAAGTATTCAGACACCTGGCCTTAATAACCAAGATTTGTAGAAAAATAGGTTTGAAAAGTGCCCGTGGTCCCAGGCTGAATTAGAAAAAACTTCCATCTCTATTTCTACAGATAGTTTTCTAATCTGTTCTTCACCACCGTGAGCTCCCATGGTAAATATTCCAGGGTCATCTTAGAGAAACTATCTCAGATAGATAGAAGAATAGATTGAATAACTATTCAATAAATTGAATAACTATTAAACATATTTCCATTGTTTTTTAATCTCCTTTTTTCCCTGTAATTTAAAATGAAAGCCTCTGATATTTCTCTAATTATTTTGATTGTTAAAAAAAAAGACCACTTTACCCATTCATCACTCAACACAGTTGCTGTATTCAAGTTTTGGCATTTCACTGGAATGCAAATTTAAATTTGAATTTTTTCCCCTAAACTCTATTTATAGTATGAGCAGTTGGTGAAAGGGAAGGTAAAGAATGGTAAAGAAATGGTTTACCATGTTTGCAGATCATTCCCAGTAGCATGTAAATCACCAGAGTGTATCTGGATTGCTATGGTCTTAGTTAAATGTATTTTAGTAATTCAAAGTCAACAGACCCTTATTGGGCACATTCTTTGCACTGCACATTTTGCGCTGGGCCCTGAGAAGTCAAAGAGGACTAAAGAACAGTCTCGAATCTTTAGGGATTTCCTAGTCTATTAAGTGAGGCAAACTTGTACGTGATTAACAATGGTATGAAATGCAGAAGGTTCCCTTTTATGACTTGAATAATATCCCATTGTATTACTATGTATATACCACATTTTTAATTCATCAGTTGGTGGACATTTTGGTTGCTTTTACTTTGGAGTTATTATAAATAATACTAGTATGAATATTTGTGTGCAAGTCTTTCTCTGGACATTGTTTCAGTTCTCTTGAGTATATGGCTAGGGATGGAATTTCTGGATCATATGGTAGCTCTGACTTTTTGAAGAACTGATAAGCTGTTTCTTAAAGTGGGTGCTTCATTTTGCAATAATTGCAATATCAGCAATGAATGATTCACATTAATTGCTTCTCCACATTCTTACCATCATCTGTAGTTGTCTTTTTTATTATAATCATTCTGATGGGTATGGTATGGCATCTCATTGTGGTTTTGATTTGCATTTCCCTAATGTCTAACTCATCATTTCCTGTGGCTCAGTGGGTAAAGAGTCTGCCTGCGAGGCAGGAGACCCAGGTTCCATCCCTGGGTCAGGAAGATTCCCTGGAGAAGGAAATGCCAACCCACCCAGTATTCTGGAGAATTCCACGGGTTCACAGAGTCAGACACCACTGAGTGACTAACACTGCAGTGAGTGACATTGAGCATCCTTTCTTGTGTTTGTTAGCCATTTGTATATCTTCTTTGCAGAAATATCCATTCATATTCCTGTCCATTTTCACGAATTGGGTTATTTGTTATTTTATTGCATTGGAAGAGTTCTTTATATTGCTGTATTCAAGTTTTGGCATTTCACTGGAATGCAAATTCAAATTTGAATTTTTTCCCCTAAACTCTATTTATAGTATGAGCAGTTGGTGAAAGGGAAGGTAAAGAATGGTAAAGAAATGGTTTACCATGTTTGCAGATCATTCCCAGTAGCATGTAAATCACCAGAGTGTATCTGGATTGCTATGGTCTTAGTTAAATGTATTTTAGTAATTCAAAGTCAACAGACCCTTATTGGGCACATTCTTTGCACTGCACATTTTGCGCTGGGCCCTGAGAAGTCAAAGAGGACTAAAGAACAGTCTCGAATCTTTAGGGATTTCCTAGTCTATTAAGTGAGGCAAACTTGTACGTGATTAACAATGGTATGAAATGCAGAAGGTTCCCTTTTATGACTTGAATAATATCCCATTGTATTACTATGTATATACCACATTTTTAATTCATCAGTTGGTGGACATTTTGGTTGCTTTTACTTTGGAGTTATTATAAATAATACTAGTATGAATATTTGTGTGCAAGTCTTTCTCTGGACATTGTTTCAGTTCTCTTGAGTATATGGCTAGGGATGGAATTTCTGGATCATATGGTAGCTCTGACTTTTTGAAGAACTGATAAGCTGTTTCTTAAAGTGGGTGCTTCATTTTGCAATAATTGCAATATCAGCAATGAATGATTCACATTAATTGCTTCTCCACATTCTTACCATCATCTGTAGTTGTCTTTTTTATTATAATCATTCTGATGGGTATGGTATGGCATCTCATTGTGGTTTTGATTTGCTTTTCCCCTAATGTCTAACTCATCATTTCCTGTGGCTCAGTGGGTAAAGAGTCTGCCTGCGAGGCAGGAGACCCAGGTTCCATCCCTGGGTCAGGAAGATTCCCTGGAGAAGGAAATGCCAACCCACCCAGTATTCTGGAGAATTCCACGGGTTCACAGAGTCAGACACCACTGAGTGACTAACACTGCAGTGAGTGACATTGAGCATCCTTTCTTGTGTTTGTTAGCCATTTGTATATCTTCTTTGCAGAAATATCCATTCATATTCCTGTCCATTTTCACGAATTGGGTTATTTGTTATTTTATTGCATTGGAAGAGTTCTTTATATGTTCAGGATACTAACCTTTATCAGATATATGATTTTCAAATATTTTCTCATTCTGTAGGCTGTCTTTTCACTTTTTTGATAGTATCATTTGAAATACAAAAGTTTTTATATTTTATTTGTATTATCCAGTTAATCCATTCTTTCTTTGATTGCTTTATGATTTTGATGTCCTAAGAAACCACTGCTTAATCCAAAATCATGAAGATTTATGTACATGGTTTCTTATAAAAGTTTTATAGTTTTGCTCTTGTATGTAGGTATTTCATTCTTTTTTGAGTTAATTTTTACATACAGTATGAAGCAGAGGCCCAGCTTCATTATTTTGCACAAGGCTATCATCCTCCTGCCTCCCAAATCTACCAGTGTACCCATAGCTGTACCCTTACACTCTGCCTTCTCTTCTTCTTAGTGGATAAACTGATCTTGGACCTCTCTGCGGTCAGCTCTTCTGCTAGTACTCTGAACCCCATTCTGTCTCCCTTGAGGACTAAGTTAGAATAATCCCTTCCTTCCTCTATGATACAAATTTCACCTTTCTAGAGTTTGCCATCAACACAGAAGCATTTTACAGTCACTGTCAGTATTTTTTAAAATCCTCCCTAGAAACCATATCCCTCTTCTCTTTTAGAGTTCTGGTAAAAGATTATATGTACTTGCTGCCTTCATAGCCATTCCTCCCATTCTTTCTTCAGCCCACACACCACTGAAATCATGCTTGTCAGAGACACCAACAATCTCCAAAGATTAGTCCACTGTGCTCATCTTACTCTTATCTTTCCGCAAGATTTGACCGAACTAATGACTCTGTCTTAAAGCACTTTCTTCACTTTCCTCTTGCAATATTACACTGTCCTGGTTTTCCACTGATCTTATTGGATGCCCTTTATTGTCCTATTTGCAAAATCTGTTTTCTTTTCCAGACCTCTCAAGGTTGGAACATGGAAAGGCTCAGTCCTGTAACCTCTTCTCAAGCTGTGCGCATTGTGGAGGTTTTCATCCCGGGTCTGGAGTCTTGAATACAGTCGTTAGACCTATGACCTCCAAAAGTATATTTACAGCTCCAACTGCTCCATTGTATTGCAGATGATTATATACAATTGGTAGGACAAGCTGCTTAACTTTAGGGTGCCCCCCAATGCAACATGAATATGTAGAATCCTCTATTAAAACTTGAGAATTTTAAGATGGCACCAGCAGAGCCTAAGACCAAAGGCAGGGCTTTGTGTGTGGGGGCCCTGAGAAACTGCATATTCCACAAGCCCATGAAGCCAGCCCTGCCTGTTGGCTACCTGATATGTATGCTTAGATATTGAATGAGCATATCACACTCAATCTACCTAAAACAAAACCACTCATTTATACTTCTGTCAAAATAAGGACAATCTCATTTCTACCCAGGTTTTCCCCCATCTCAGTAATTTGTACCATTCACCCAGTTACTGAGGCCAGAATTGTGTTATTCTTCCGCTTTTCTCAACCAATTCATCAGCAAGTTCTGTTGGCTCTACCTTTGATGTATATACTCAAACATCTGGAACCTAAATTTCCACAGTCTCAAATCATCATCTCACAGAGAATTTTTCATTACACAGAGAAGACTTTCTCACAGCAATCACTGTTTGAATCAAGTAATTAAACTTATCATTGTAGACAGAAATATAAGGCAAGTATAAAATAGATTTTTGATCTGATTATTAAATTAAAATTAATGTTATAAAACAGTACATGCTATATAATCCTATATCTTTTGTTGTAAAATATAATATAAAATTTACCAGGCTTCCCTGGTGGTCCAGTGGGTAAAGAGTCCACCTTGCAGTGCAAGGGGCACCAGTTCGATCCCTGGCCCAGGAAAATCCCACGTGCCATGAAGTGCCTGGATCAGTGTGTCCAATTATGAGCCAGCACTCTGGAACGCATGCATCCAGAGCCAGTGCTCTGCAGTGAGAGAGGCCAGAGCAATGAGAGGCCCACACATGCCAAAGATAAAAAGATGGATGAAAATAAATATAAATAAAAGAGGCATGATGGGGGGAAAATTACCATTTCATCCATTTTTAAGTATATGGTTTGGTGGCCTTAAATACCTTCACATTGCCCTATCTTTACGTAATTTTATATATGTGTTATATCTAAACAGAAAAATGGAAGAACATGGAATCATATTAAATACTGGCTATGTAAGTGATGGGATTGTATTTGACTTTTGCATTCTTTTTTCTCTATTTTCTAAATTTTCTGTGTGAGCATAGATTGTATAATTTGCAATAAGAAATGATATCTTTGTTGTCTTTTAAATAAGATATAAATGTTTCAAGAATGATATAATAATGGTTAGATTTTAGAGAAATCATATAGAGTAACAACTGAACTGGCTTTGGACTCGACAATTATAGCTTCACTCATTTGAGAGGATAAAATCCTTAGAGTAGGGGAATTGGAAAGGTCAGCAACAGAAGGCCAGAAATGCTGAGTTTTGCTTGGATTAGTGGATGTGGTTCAGGAGGGGAATTCCAGTCTGAGAGAAATGCCTGAACAGGAAAAATGGACAGCCGAAAACAGCAGTGGGCATGGGCAGCTCACGGACCCACTGTTCACATGAAGGAGAAATAGTGCGTGTGGACATGGGGGGAGCAGAAGGGCCTTGTGGTGTATGTGTCTGTAGAATGTGAATTTTCCTTTGTTAAGTTATGAAGAGCGATCAAAGCTTTTCTATATTACTAAAGTAGTGTTTTGCAAAGGTCTGTTCTGTCTAATCTGTATTTATAGTGGGAAAGATCTAAATCTATAACCTGTTGTGAAAGCTATCATCCAGAAGCTCTGTGTGTGTGTGTGTGTGTGTGTGTGTGAGTGAGTGTTCAGGCACTCAGTTGTATCTGACTCTTTGCAGCCCCATGGACAATAGGCCACCAGGCTCCTTTGTCCATAGAATTTTCCAGGCAAGAATACTGGAACAGGTTGCCATTTTCTACTCCAGTGATTTTTCCCAACACAGGGACTCAACCTGTGTCTCTTGCGTCTCCTGCACTGACAGCAGATACTTTACTACTAGCACCACCTGAGAAGCCCCCATCCAGAGGTTAAGTAATAAAAATATTATATGTGAGGAAAAATGGAAAATGGAAAAGAAAAGACGATCATAGTGAACTCACCAAGAATGAGAGAGGCAATATTATCTCATTTAAGCTTCTCTTAGTACAGAGTATCCATTCAGTTATCTTGGTTTGGACAAACTCTACCATTTATCTGTTTCATATAGAGTGATTTGAAGTCTAGGCTAATATTTCTAGATGTACTTGTATTTGTCCAAACATATTTCACTAGGTTGTTTCCAGACTTTTCAAGTTCGATTAGTTTACAAATTAGATTTGTCTTTCTGAAACAATATTTTGGAAACTTATTATGGAATTATAACTCACTTTTCGATGCATTGTTCTCCCTTTTAAATAGCAAATTAACTGCATTGCCTATTTGGAGAGGACCATTACTTTTATTAACTTTAAGTCTTTATAAGTCTAGTTTATTTCCTAATGTATTTGAAATTTCTTTGTCCAACTTGTATATCTCCTTACTAAAGTTCAATGAGGAAAAAGGTTTTGGATTCATTTATGAAGTCTAATGATGCTCTACACATGAGTAGTACTAGAAAAAGAAGGTATAACATACACATTTATTTAATGCAGTGGGTCAGTTCCTGAAGCACTGAATTTAAATTGGCATATTAAAATCCGATCCTTTGGGCTTTCCTGGTGGGCCAGTGGGTGAAGAGTCTTCCTTGCAGTGCAGGGGGCACCAGTTCCATCCCTAGCCCAGGAAGATACCATGTGCCGCGGAGCGACTGAACTGGTGTGTCCAATTAAGAGCCAGCACTCTGGAGCGCATGTACCCAGATCCAGTGCTCTGCAACAAGAGAGGCCACTGCAATGAGAGGTCTACACAGGCCAAAGAATAAAGATGGATGAAAAATAAATGATGACGTAGAGAGGCAAAAAAATAAATCAGATCCTTTAAAATGCTCTAGGGCTGTTGACACTTGAGAGCACCACTACTGTGATTTAAAAAATTTTTTTTATCAAGGTATGGTTGATTTATAGTGTTGTACAGTTGAAATGCACAATACAGCAGTTCACACCTTTATAGATTGTTCTCCATATAAAGTTACTGTAAAAATGTGGCTTTGTTCCCTGTGCTGTATAAGGTTTCTTTATAGCTTATTTTATATTTCTTTATAGCCATTTGTACCTCTTAATCCCCTCCTCCTGTTTTGCCCTTTTCTACCTTTCCTCTCCCCACAGGTAACCACTAATTTTTTCTCTCTGTCTGTGAGTCTGTTTCTGTTTTGTTCTATTAATTTGCTTTGTGTGATTTTGTTTAATGTGACCTGTTCTTGGTAATACAAACAAGTGCTAGTTCCTCTCATTTTCTTTCTTAATATATTTGCACTTACTTATTGAGTTGCTTGAAAGCAAAGCGTGCCACTTTATAATAAAATAGATTAATTTTACTAGCTAGGGTATTGCCATTGAGAGATTTTGTATGCGTGCTCAGTGTTTTGTATCTCAGCAGGATGAAAAGTTTATTTTATGTCTGAGGTTTACAGAATCAGCAGCAGTTACTGACTGGTTACCTTATCACGCTAAGTAGTTTTGACACTTCGCTAAGGGAGCCCCGCTGAAACCTGCTTCTCCTCTGCCAGGAAATATAATTTAACAGGGTGAAAGGTCACCGGGATAGTCTCAGGCAGCTGATCTCAGGTGCGGTAGCAGCTGTTGTGTGGGACATGACTTATTTTGTGAGAACAGAAACACTATTATCTGGGCTCCCAAGGGAGATTTGGAGAAAGTCATGCTCAGGGAGTCCCATTCCAGGAAAATGTGCTCAAGCACTTATTTATTGGCAGTGGTCACTAACTGAGATTCCATCTGGCAAAAATGTGGATTTTTCTTTGTCCCAGAAAGTTGAAGAACAATTATGTAAGTTATTTCAAAGAATTTATTTTTAACCACTTTTTATGAAGAGATTGAAATTCCTCCATTGTTAAAAGGGGAAAAAAAAGAACTTCTGTATGAATTTCTATATATGTATTTGGGTACTGTAAATTACAATTAACTTTTTGATTTTTATTTTCATTTTTATATAATTTTAATGGTTATACTCCATTTATAGTTTTTGTGCAATATTGACTATATTCCCCATGAGTATGTATTGTAATAATTGATGCCTGTACTGGGGATGCTAGAATCAGTTAGTGAAGTCATGATCTCAGTGGAATGGAAAGGGGAGCCCTCAGTGCTGACTCTTCAGCTATGGAAACCTTCCAGCCTTGCCTCACTGTTTGCTGCCTTCTCCTCTGTTCCCCCATGCTCTGAAACTCAAATAAGTGAATTCTGTGTGCCATTGTAGGCTCCACCAAGGCCAGTCAGGTATGTTTTAATGAAATAATGCCATATACCATTTTAAAAGTAAAACCTCTCATTAGAATTAAAGAGGCGTGTCTTTGGAAAAACAGTTACATAATTTCTATCCCCATGGGATTTTTTTCCCAGCCATCTTTGAATATACACTAAACAAGTCTAATAAGTAGTGAAACATTTTAATTATGTTGATCTTATTATTTTTACTTGGACCTTAAGTAAAGCAAACATCTTTGTTTCTGCTGTTACTGAAGAAAAATAAAAAAATAGTTGACCTAACTAGAAATTCCTAAGTACTATTAGCATGAACCTGTTTTAAATGTCACTGTTTCGCTTCCTAAAATAAATCTCCTATGAGTCTTTATAATCATTCTTTGAGTTAAGAAATACTGTAGATTTGGGTTTTTTAACATAAAAACAGCTGGCAGCCTACTTGTCATTTCCACATATTAGTTTCTTAGAGGAATACAATTAAGAATACAAGTTAAAGCTTGCTTTTCCATCTTTTCTGTTTCTTCCTCTTTCTGTCAAGACTGCATGCCAACACTTCCTCAACCACCTCACCTCCAGCTGTCTTCTACCATCACACCCTCCTACACACACACACACACACACACACACACCCATACTCTGCTGACTCAGAGTACCAAAAGAGGTTTGTTCTGGTCTATTGTCTGTCTTTGGTTCATACAACCATTATTAGACTGTACGTTGTTGTTTAGTCACTGAGTCATTTCCAACTCTTTTGCAACCCCAAGACTTGTCCATGAAAAAATTTTTCTATATATGTATTTGGGTATCTTTAAATTACAATTAACTTTTTGATTTTTATTTTCATTTTTATATAATTTTAATGGTTATACTCCATTTATAGTTTTTGTGCAATATTGACTATATTCCCCATGAGTATGTATTGTAATAATTGATGCCTGTACTGGGGATGCTAGAATCAGTTAGTGAAGTCATGATCTCAGTGGAATGGAAAGGGGAGCCCTCAGTGCTGACTCTTCAGCTATGGAAACCTTCCAGCCTTGCCTCACTGTTTGCTGCCTTCTCCTCTGTTCCCCCATGCTCTGAAACTCAAATAAGTGAATTCTGTGTGCCATTGTAGGCTCCACCAAGGCCAGTCAGGTATGTTTTAATGAAATAATGCCATATACCATTTTAAAAGTAAAACCTCTCATTAGAATTAAAGAGGCGTGTCTTTGGAAAAACAGTTACATAATTTCTATCCCCATGGGATTTTTTCCCAGCCATCTTTGAATATACACTAAACAAGTCTAATAAGTAGTGAAACATTTTAATTATGTTGATCTTATTATTTTTACTTGGACCTTAAGTAAAGCAAACATCTTTGTTTCTGCTGTTACTGAAGAAAAATAAAAAAATAGTTGACCTAACTAGAAATTCCTAAGTACTATTAGCATGAACCTGTTTTAAATGTCACTGTTTCGCTTCCTAAAATAAATCTCCTATGAGTCTTTATAATCATTCTTTGAGTTAAGAAATACTGTAGATTTGGGTTTTTTAACATAAAAACAGCTGGCAGCCTACTTGTCATTTCCACATATTAGTTTCTTAGAGGAATACAATTAAGAATACAAGTTAAAGCTTGCTTTTCCATCTTTTCTGTTTCTTCCTCTTTCTGTCAAGACTGCATGCCAACACTTCCTCAACCACCTCACCTCCAGCTGTCTTCTACCATCACACCCTCCTACACACACACACACACACACACACACACCCATACTCTGCTGACTCAGAGTACCAAAAGAGGTTTGTTCTGGTCTATTGTCTGTCTTTGGTTCATACAACCATTATTAGACTGTACGTTGTTGTTTAGTCACTGAGTCATTTCCAACTCTTTTGCAACCCCAAGACCTGTAGCTCTCCAGGCTCCACTGTCCATGGCATTTCTCAGGCAAAAAATACTAAAGTGGGTTGTCATTTCCTTCTCTAGGATGTCTTCCTGACCCAAGAATTGAACCTGCATCTCCTGCACTGCAGAAGGATTCTTTACCTCTGAGCCGCCTTTGAAGCCCTTATTTAATTTATTTGCACTCATCAAAATAGAAAACTCTACCAACAAAAGAAAGGATTCTTTATTTCCTATAGCCAGTTGATGTGTATTATCAATGAGTAAATAGAATATTTATTGTCTTTAAATACTGACTTCATGTCAGTCACTTACTGCATGCTGAAGTTAACTTCATTTCCCCATCTTTTAAAGTGAACACAGCATAACTTCTCAGTTCATGCTGATTGCCTTACACGTATCACCCCTTCAGTTCCTTCTCCTACGTCTCCTTTATTTTGACATTGGCTGTGGTCAGTGATGATCCTCTCTGCTGATGAGCCCTGGAATTCACTAGTGTTCTAACCCTGACTGCTGGAGAGCAAGTTTAGTCAGAATCCTGTGTAGCAATACCAGGAATATCTAAATTATATGTACTGTGAACATCCTGGCTTCCTAATTATGAAAACCTCTATCAGATTTAGTCATTACCATTTATGAATACTATGCAAGCATCTTGTGGAAGGTTTTGCTCCTAAGTGCATTTTATGAAGGTTGATAAAAAAATATGAGGAAGAAAAAATATATGAGGAAGAAACCTTGCCTGGAAGCACCTTCTTACCAAACTTGTAAGCAATTATTTCAACATATTTTTAGTAGGAAACAAATCGATCTGATGTTATAACAATATAGGAAAACAAAATAATGTGGCCAAGAAATTGCTTCAAGTTGCTCCAAATTGATGTTGAAATTAAAACAAATGAAGCCACGTCAATTTTGGAGCAATTGTTGCTCTTGATAGCACAAGTGCAAACAAACCTATTGCCAAACACTTGGAATCTGCTGAAGAAGTTATGTAAGAATACTAGAAGTCTGCAAACCAGCTGAAGTGTAGAAAAGGAAACAGCCTGGGAGAAAGTGGGTAATGTAAAATGGTTAAAAGATTTTGCAAGTTTGGGATAGAATCTTATTTTTTGCATCTGTGTGATTACGCATCAATGTATAACCCCAGTGTATATTTCTCTGGTGGCTCAGATGGTAAAGAATATGCCTGAAATGCAGGAGACATGGGTTTGAGTTTATTTCTTTAGTCAGTTATTGGTTGTCATGATCTTTCATTTGAACCTAGAAGAGGTGTCTATTGCAGAAACACTGTTTGAAAGTGAAATCTCATCAAAGGAGCTGTGAAGAGTGATCTCTCCAGTAAAGAGAAATTGATGTATCAGTTCATTCATTCAACACTGTTGAAAGTCTATTCTGTGTAATGGCTGCAAGTTCTTGTCCTGGAGAGCTTACTTTCCAATAGAGAGGAAATAGATTTAAATAATAGTAAAACGGTAGTAGTGGCAAAAAGGTAAATATCCTAAGAGATACAAAGGGCTATCTGAGTTAAAACAGGCAAGAGATTTGTCCCATCTGTCCCCTAAGCCTGAGCATGCACAGAATTTTGTCAGGAGAAAACAACCTAGGAAAACATTCTAGTCAAAGGGTAAATGTTTGGCATAGATGAGTTCAGAGCAGATTTGAAAATTATGTCCTGTGAACATCCTGGCTTCCTAATTATGAAAACCTCTATCAGATTTAGTCATTACCATTTATGAATACTATGCAAGCATCTTGTGGAAGGTTTTGCTCCTAAGTGCATTTTATGAAGGTTGATAAAAAAATATGAGGAAGAAAAAATATATGAGGAAGAAACCTTGCCTGGAAGCACCTTCTTACCAAACTTGTAAGCAATTATTTCAACATATTTTTAGTAGGAAACAAATCGATCTGATGTTATAACAATATAGGAAAACAAAATAATGTGGCCAAGAAATTGCTTCAAGTTGCTCCAAATTGATGTTGAAATTAAAACAAATGAAGCCACGTCAATTTTGGAGCAATTGTTGCTCTTGATAGCACAAGTGCAAACAAACCTATTGCCAAACACTTGGAATCTGCTGAAGAAGTTATGTAAGAATACTAGAAGTCTGCAAACCAGCTGAAGTGTAGAAAAGGAAACAGCCTGGGAGAAAGTGGGTAATGTAAAATGGTTAAAAGATTTTGCAAGTTTGGGATAGAATCTTATTTTTTGCATCTGTGTGATTACGCATCAATGTATAACCCCAGTGTATATTTCTCTGGTGGCTCAGATGGTAAAGAATATGCCTGAAATGCAGGAGACATGGGTTTGAGTTTATTTCTTTAGTCAGTTATTGGTTGTCATGATCTTTCATTTGAACCTAGAAGAGGTGTCTATTGCAGAAACACTGTTTGAAAGTGAAATCTCATCAAAGGAGCTGTGAAGAGTGATCTCTCCAGTAAAGAGAAATTGATGTATCAGTTCATTCATTCAACACTGTTGAAAGTCTATTCTGTGTAATGGCTGCAAGTTCTTGTCCTGGAGAGCTTACTTTCCAATAGAGAGGAAATAGATTTAAATAATAGTAAAACGGTAGTAGTGGGCAAAAAGGTAAATATCCTAAGAGATACAAAGGGCTATCTGAGTTAAAACAGGCAAGAGATTTGTCCCATCTGTCCCCTAAGCCTGAGCATGCACAGAATTTTGTCAGGAGAAAAACAACCTAGGAAAACATTCTAGTCAAAGGGTAAATGTTTGGCATAGATGAGTTCAGAGCAGATTTGAAAATTATGTCCAAGTACATCTGGATTAGTTTTCTTAGGAGATATAAACAGTTGAACTGGAGGGGGAGGTGGGTATTAAGGTTAATCAGCAGAGTTTTAATCATCATAATAAAAGAATTGGGGTTCATTTACCAGGTAGCTGGGAGCTATTAATGCTTTTGAAAATTGCAGTGAGTGACCAGATCACAACCATGGTAGGAAGTTCACTCTAACAGTGAAATATATTCCCTGGAGACAGACTGAATGGACACAGAAAGATCATTTTGGAGGTTATCATGATACTGCAGATGACCAAGGCCCACTGAGTAGAGACATGACAGGACAATCAACAGATCTGGTTAAGGAGAAGAAAGGGAGGAGTGAAGATTACTCATGCTTTGAATCTGATTCATAAAGAGAATAATAACATCATTAGCAAAAGGGGTCAGGAGGAGGAGAATTTGGGGAATCAGATAATATGAGGCTTTGAATGTGTTGATTAGGGTGATAATACTAATAATTATTGAGCACTTACTTGCCAGGAACTATTTTACGTGTTTTACAGGCGTGATCTCATTTATTCCTCAGAGCAACTTAAGAGCTTTCAAATGGCTGGCCCAAGTTTACGCTGCCTGTCTGTGGTAGAGCTGGAATCCAATCCCTAGGAGCGTAATTCCAGGGTGCAGTTTATTAAACTCTAATAGAATGCCTGTATTGAAAGATGTAGGGCTGGAAGGTGAAGCAAAGGTGGGGGCAAAAAATTTAGTTGTAAACTCTAAAAGGTTCTCTCCAGTAAAGAGAAATTGATGTATCAGTTCATTCATTCAACACTGTTGAAAGTCTATTCTGTGTAATGGCTGCAAGTTCTTGTCCTGGAGAGCTTACTTTCCAATAGAGAGGAAATAGATTTAAATAATAGTAAAACGGTAGTAGTGGGCAAAAAGGTAAATATCCTAAGAGATACAAAGGGCTATCTGAGTTAAAACAGGCAAGAGATTTGTCCCATCTGTCCCCTAAGCCTGAGCATGCACAGAATTTTGTCAGGAGAAAAACAACCTAGGAAAACATTCTAGTCAAAGGGTAAATGTTTGGCATAGATGAGTTCAGAGCAGATTTGAAAATTATGTCCAAGTACATCTGGATTAGTTTTCTTAGGAGATATAAACAGTTGAACTGGAGGGGGAGGTGGGTATTAAGGTTAATCAGCAGAGTTTTAATCATCATAATAAAAGAATTGGGGTTCATTTACCAGGTAGCTGGGAGCTATTAATGCTTTTGAAAATTGCAGTGAGTGACCAGATCACAACCATGGTAGGAAGTTCACTCTAACAGTGAAATATATTCCCTGGAGACAGACTGAATGGACACAGAAAGATCATTTTGGAGGTTATCATGATACTGCAGATGACCAAGGCCCACTGAGTAGAGACATGACAGGACAATCAACAGATCTGGTTAAGGAGAAGAAAGGGAGGAGTGAAGATTACTCATGCTTTGAATCTGATTCATAAAGAGAATAATAACATCATTAGCAAAAGGGGTCAGGAGGAGGAGAATTTGGGGAATCAGATAATATGAGGCTTTGAATGTGTTGATTAGGGTGATAATACTAATAATTATTGAGCACTTACTTGCCAGGAACTATTTTACGTGTTTTACAGGCGTGATCTCATTTATTCCTCAGAGCAACTTAAGAGCTTTCAAATGGCTGGCCCAAGTTTACGCTGCCTGTCTGTGGTAGAGCTGGAATCCAATCCCTAGGAGCGTAATTCCAGGGTGCAGTTTATTAAACTCTAATAGAATGCCTGTATTGAAAGATGTAGGGCTGGAAGGTGAAGCAGGAAGGGTATAAGAGAGGAGGAAAGACAGATGAAATAAAAGGAAGATGGAATGATCAGAGTGTTTTGTGAATTACCAGGAAAGATCACAGAGGGCCAAAGACTTTCAGAAAACTGAAGGTGGGTGTTTCTGAAAAGTTAAGAGAAGAAAGAGATCTAAGACGTCTAAGGTCTAGGTCTAAGATCTAGGTCTTAGATCTTAGACGTTAGATCTAAGGCATTTAGATTTATTGATCAAAAGGCCATTAGTGCCCTTAAAAGCAGTTTCAAAAATGGGTGGCATCTGAAGTACATTGGCATAAGGCAGAGGAGTAATTTCTGGGGAAGTGGACTTTGGGAAGCCTGTCAATGGGAAGGGGAGGGAAATGGTGGTGCTGCATCACCAGAGCACAGGACTGTTGAGGAAAAGTTTTCAAGGCTGGAGGGCACTTACCAGAGTACCTGTCAGATGGGGGATAGACTTAGGATGGAGGAGATATCAGGCTTCTGTCTGAGGAAAGAGAAAATGATGAGATCCAATACATGCATAAAATGTTTGAACCCTATGAGTGGGGATGTGTTCCCCTGGACTAGGAAGAAGTCAAAAAGAACCAAGCAAGGTAGGGGTGGGTGTGTGTGTGTGTGTGTGTGTGTGTGTGTGTGTGTGAGGTGAGGGAGGAGGACAGTCGGTGGTAGTACGTCAACACTTAATGCAAAGGAGATCAAAGGAATTCATTCATAATTGATGCTCTTGACTTTCTTAGTAAATTAGGGAGCAAAGTGATCAGTGACATAAGAGAGGAACAAAGTGATCAGTGACATAAGAGAGGTTCAGATTTGTAGCACTGGAAATTAGCAACAGTTCCTGGGGAGATGCAGTCAGAAATCAGACAGCTACAAACTTGACACACAGTATGGAGGTTCAGGCCAAGATGAAATAGGACTTTTTAATCTACCCAGTTGCCAGGGTTCTGTGACTTTCTTTTGCAATGTTTAGCAGCCTGGCAGTAGGTCACGCAGCTGGCAGGATGCATGCAGGGTGACAAAGCAGAGGATGCGAGTGAACCTGTTTCGGAAATAACTAAATGCTAAGGAAAGCCAGCAATGCACCTTTTCTTAAAACTGCATGCTAGTCTGGGTGCAGGTTTGGCCTCTGCAGACATGGGCAAACAGTTGGAGCTGAATAGAGAGCTGAGGAGGAGGAAGGGGAATGTACAGGTATGGCGGTTATGAGAGGTGCACCTTCTAGGGCTTGTATAGAGGAAATGTGGTCAGAGAGTCAGTGTTTGAGAAGTTGGCACCGGCAGGGTTCAGGGCGAGGCACTCCTGCTACCTACAGTGAAGAACTGATGTAAAGATGTGGGACAGAGTGGAATAAAGCTATTCCAGTGATAGAGGACTCTGGGCATGGTCTGAGGGTAGGAGATGCAGTCCAGATGCGAATTCAGAAATGATCATCTGGTCGTGTCCTGAAAATCGACCAAAAATGAAAATGAAAAGAGGAATTGTTATAAATGAAAAATAGAGACTTGAGAAGTCAGGTCATTACCGAGTTACAGTGCTGGATAGTTCTCAAAAAGGACTACCGATATCTCACTAGTAATATAGCACGTTAGAGGGTTGTTAACAGGATGATTTAATTTATCAGAAATATATGTGAAATGGATGTTAACATTTGAATGCTCCTGTTCAGTATATTGAGGCTTCCCAGGTGATGGTAGTGTAAAGAACTTGCTTGCCAAAGCAGGAAATATAAGAGACGTGGGTTGAATTCCTGGGTGGGCAAGATCCCCTGAAGGAGGGCATGGTAACTGACTCCAGTCTTCTCGTCTGGAGAATCTCCATGGACAGAGGAACCTGGCAGGCTGCAGTCTATAGGGTCACAAAGAGTCAGACATGACTGAAGCAACTTAGCACACACACACACATCACATACCTCTAGTATGTATAGATTATTGTATGAATTTAGTAATGCTAGGTCCTTTATTATTGTTCTCACGTCTCTTTTAGCCATACAGTATTGATGTGTTCATAAAATTAAAGCAGACAAGATATTGTTTCTGTCACTCGAATTTTAACTGTTTCTAAAAATATGAAATATTTAAAAAACTCATAGGAAACAGTAAGCACTGTGCTGTACAGCAGGGTCCTGAAGCAGACCTGAGAGGTTCTGAATACAATTTCTGTTCTGCCACTAACTTTCCATGTGAATTTTCCAAATTGCTCAATTTTTTAGTATCAAGTTTACTCATCAATAAAATATATTTCATGAAATGTAATAGTGATTTCCTACCTCCAGAAGGTAATTGAAGTATATTAAGCAAGATGTAGAGATGTGTTTTTGAAAGATAAAAAAATAAGCAAATATATAGAACAAAGTTACTGTTACTGGAGAATGGTTAGAATTTCTAAATCTAAAATCAAGACATTTTCAATAAAAGTAAGCTCTGAACTTACTTTAAAACACTTAAAACTTTCCTTTCTTTAAATGACTGATTTTAGTTATGAATATTCTATCATAATGCCTGAATATAAGTTTCAGGATGAATAATCCTCTTTCATAAATATGATAGAGGATTTCATCAGACAATGAAGTATTTTTATTAGTAGGTATAGCAAAGGAGAGTATTTTCTTACAATGGGAGAGTCTAAATTTAAAATAGAGACTTGAGAAGTCAGGTCATTACCGAGTTACAGTGCTGGATAGTTCTCAAAAAGGACTACCGATATCTCACTAGTAATATAGCACGTTAGAGGGTTGTTAACAGGATGATTTAATTTATCAGAAATATATGTGAAATGGATGTTAACATTTGAATGCTCCTGTTCAGTATATTGAGGCTTCCCAGGTGATGGTAGTGTAAAGAACTTGCTTGCCAAAGCAGGAAATATAAGAGACGTGGGTTGAATTCCTGGGTGGGCAAGATCCCCTGAAGGAGGGCATGGTAACTGACTCCAGTCTTCTCGTCTGGAGAATCTCCATGGACAGAGGAACCTGGCAGGCTGCAGTCTATAGGGTCACAAAGAGTCAGACATGACTGAAGCAACTTAGCACACACACACACATCACATACCTCTAGTATGTATAGATTATTGTATGAATTTAGTAATGCTAGGTCCTTTATTATTGTTCTCACGTCTCTTTTAGCCATACAGTATTGATGTGTTCATAAAATTAAAGCAGACAAGATATTGTTTCTGTCACTCGAATTTTAACTGTTTCTAAAAATATGAAATATTTAAAAAACTCATAGGAAACAGTAAGCACTGTGCTGTACAGCAGGGTCCTGAAGCAGACCTGAGAGGTTCTGAATACAATTTCTGTTCTGCCACTAACTTTCCATGTGAATTTTCCAAATTGCTAAATTTTTTTAGTATCAAGTTTACTCATCAATAAAATATATTTCATGAAATGTAATAGTGATTTCCTACCTCCAGAAGGTAATTGAAGTATATTAAGCAAGATGTAGAGATGTGTTTTTGAAAGATAAAAAAATAAGCAAATATATAGAACAAAGTTACTGTTACTGGAGAATGGTTAGAATTTCTAAATCTAAAATCAAGACATTTTCAATAAAAGTAAGCTCTGAACTTACTTTAAAACACTTAAAACTTTCCTTTCTTTAAATGACTGATTTTAGTTATGAATATTCTATCATAATGCCTGAATATAAGTTTCAGGATGAATAATCCTCTTTCATAAATATGATAGAGGATTTCATCAGACAATGAAGTATTTTTATTAGTAGGTATAGCAAAGGAGAGTATATTCTTACAATGGGAGATTTGTGTTCTAAATTCAGAATTATGAGTAATCTGTAAGAAATCTGGGGAAAGCTACAGGGGAGCGGGATACCTTCTTGGTCATAGAAGCCCCCTCTGTTTCTGAACATCATGGGCTCTGGCCCTCTGCCCTTTCTTCTACTAAAAGGAGTGCTCTGGGCTTTGTTGTAACTCTCAGCAAACCCTCTGCTGTGAAAGAAATCTTAATAAAATATATTTCTAGATTCATTCTTGCAATCTTTGAAACCTATGGATTAGCCATTATGTTCCTAAAATAACACTTTAGTATTCTCCACTGAAGAGGAAAATGAGGAAAAGCTGGATAACTAATAGGCACTTAGCAGCCCTTATGAGACATTGATTTGGTGTTACCTGTAAAAAATTTTAAAAAGTCAATAAATGAGTAGCAAACCTACAAAAAAAATGCTGGTATTCTTGGAGGAAAATAGCTATTTAAATAAACGTATTCAACTTTATAAGGATAAACTGCAAAAGAATAAGTTGAAATACTTCCATGGGAGTAGTCACGTTGATCCCTTGAGACCCTGGGCAGTCAGTCATAGGACATGTGTTCTCCCCAGAAATGAGAGCTACGTGCCTCGGGAGATGTCACCAGTGACTAGTAACCACCGCAATATAAACATCAGCAGGAAATAAATATGGGTAGGGCAGGGGTCTAGAAGAGTGCCTGCCTGCCTTCTAGAGAAGTATCACACCTTTCAGTGCGAGTGGTTTGATTTTTTTTTTTCTTTCTTTGTTTTTTTTGTTTTGTTTTGTTTTTTTAAGAAGAAAAGGGACAGGACATAGCTCATGCCTTCTTGTCACTGAAACCTTTATTTTCAGAGGCAGTGCCTTTTCTTGACAAATGGATTTCCTTGTTGGCAGTCTCTGTTCTGAGAAGTTGAGGGACTCTGCTCTTGCCTTAGTTATTGGTTGTTTCCCCAGACTGACAAACCCGTCTGTGGAAAGGCTCCCAGGAAAGTTTCGAGTTACCAGAATTAGGCAAGCCCGCTGAGGAGCCGGAGGAGGAGCAGCAGCCACTGCAAAAGAAGCAGCGTCTTTAAGCCCTGCAGCAGCTGCTCCTCTGATTGGCTGGGTGGTTGAGCTGCTTCCCCGGAACAAAGGTCAAAGTGGACTGCAGTGGAAATGTAAGAGAGACAGCGATCAAATAGCACTGCTTGGAGAAGTTTGGAGACTGAGAGTAGCCATACGCTGGCTGACTGCAGAGCAAGTTGCTCCTCCAGCCTCACGCCGCCAGCGCTGTGAGCCGGCACAGACGCCCTCACTAGGCGCCGAACAGACAGTTGTGAGGGTCTCTTGCAAATTTCCAGACAAGGATGGCTTGTGAAATCATGCCTCTGCAAAGGTAGTATTCTTTCCTATTTGGATTTTTTTTCTTCTATTCTGTATTTTCTGAGTGGTATAAAGCCATGTAACTCTGCCAATATTTTGGCATCTTTCAGTAACCTGCTGCAAGCTTAGAAAAATGTAAATATTATATTGCTTCTTTTGCTGACACTTATGCCCCACTTCTTATCTTCTTCACCGTTCAGTGAAGAATGACAATAAATACAAGACAATAGCTTTGACATCTGAGGGAAGACAGAAACTGAAGAATAGATTGGTCATGTTTAAAATAGAACTGAATCAGCTTCTTAGTGATGTTGTGAAGCTTCGGTGAACTCTTAAGTTCATTTTGAAGGAGGGTGACAGGGGAAAGATCTTTTAAAAATGCATCTTAGGAGCCCTCTGTGTTGAAATTCAGATCTAGGCAAGGATTTTCTATCAATGTGTATTTTATTATGATACATAGACATAAACATAAAGAATATTATTTCCCCATGAATAATTCTGGATAGGTTTATTACACAGATGATATCTTTAAACAAACAAACAAAAAAACAAACTGCTCTGTAAGAATGATTGAGCACCAGACTCAGTTTTGTTTGTTAATGATTGTAATACAGACGGTGGAGGGTGGGGTGGAGGAGTTATACCGAAGCTGAAAAAAGTACATTTAAACAAACGACATGTCCAAAAAGAAAAAAATCACTGCTGGTAAAGGGAATAAGGTGTCCCAGAATGTTGAAGCTGAAAGTTGCCCTGAGGTGGCGTAGTCTGGCCCTCCCGTTTCACAACAGGAAAACTGAGGCTTGGAGGAAGTCTGAGTTGCCCAAGGTCCTGTTTTAGGATTTTTAGAATTTCTTTTGCCAATCCTGTTATCCCAATTCAGCTGCAACTGCCGTCGTGCAGTGGTATTTGATTCCATGTAAATGCATCCTCTAAAAAAACTGTACAGAGCTGTATTAATGGATGTGATTTTAAAAGTCACATAGTAAATATAGCATATCCATAAGACTGTGAAAACCTAGAAAAAATGAATTTCATTTTTAAAAACTATTTTACTGGGTGGTCATGTTGTAACATGAAAATAAGGTAAACAAAAGTTGAGTGCTGAATTGCAAAATGCTTCCTGCAGATGTGCCCTGTGAGATAGAACGGTATAGTTGTTTTTCTTGCTCTATGACAAGTGCACTGTAATGGGATTTGAAGGGGATGTCCCTGGAATTCCTTTTCTAAAGTTGATAACCCAAGGGAGCAGAAAGTGATTGATGGGTAGATCTGAAATTTGTCTATATTAATTCAGTGGGAAGGGCTACACATTTGAAACTTGGAAGAAGACTAAAAGCTAATGTACACTTTTTGGAGTTTTGGTGAGGTTTCCAGCTTTAAAGCTGGGAACTTATTTTTCCTTATAATGGCATCAGGTCTTAAGCATCTTAAGCATGTCCTTTCTGATAAGCATACTGGTTATTAACTGAACTCTATAATAAGCTGCGCAATGATATAATAACTGTTAAGAAGAAAATAGATCTTTATTCAGCTAAAATGCATCTTAGGAGCCCTCTGTGTTGAAATTCAGATCTAGGCAAGGATTTTCTATCAATGTGTATTTTATTATGATACATAGACATAAACATAAAGAATATTATTTCCCCATGAATAATTCTGGATAGGTTTATTACACAGATGATATCTTTAAACAAACAAACAAAAAAACAAACTGCTCTGTAAGAATGATTGAGCACCAGACTCAGTTTTGTTTGTTAATGATTGTAATACAGACGGTGGAGGGTGGGGTGGAGGAGTTATACCGAAGCTGAAAAAAGTACATTTAAACAAACGACATGTCCAAAAAGAAAAAAATCACTGCTGGTAAAGGGAATAAGGTGTCCCAGAATGTTGAAGCTGAAAGTTGCCCTGAGGTGACGTAGTCTGGCCCTCCCGTTTCACAACAGGAAAACTGAGGCTTGGAGGAAGTCTGAGTTGCCCAAGGTCCTGTTTTAGGATTTTTAGAATTTCTTTTGCCAATCCTGTTATCCCAATTCAGCTGCAACTGCCGTACGTGCAGTGGTATTTGATTCCATGTAAATGCATCCTCTAAAAAAACTGTACAGAGCTGTATTAATGGATGTGATTTTAAAAGTCACATAGTAAATATAGCATATCCATAAGACTGTGAAAACCTAGAAAAAATGAATTTCATTTTTAAAAACTATTTTACTGGGTGGTCATGTTGTAACATGAAAATAAGGTAAACAAAAGTTGAGTGCTGAATTGCAAAATGCTTCCTGCAGATGTGCCCTGTGAGATAGAACGGTATAGTTGTTTTTCTTGCTCTATGACAAGTGCACTGTAATGGGATTTGAAGGGGATGTCCCTGGAATTCCTTTTCTAAAGTTGATAACCCAAGGGAGCAGAAAGTGATTGATGGGTAGATCTGAAATTTGTCTATATTAATTCAGTGGGAAGGGCTACACATTTGAAACTTGGAAGAAGACTAAAAGCTAATGTACACTTTTTGGAGTTTTGGTGAGGTTTCCAGCTTTAAAGCTGGGAACTTATTTTTCCTTATAATGGCATCAGGTCTTAAGCATCTTAAGCATGTCCTTTCTGATAAGCATACTGGTTATTAACTGAACTCTATAATAAGCTGCGCAATGATATAATAACTGTTAAGAAGAAAATAGATCTTTATTCAGCTAAAATACTGGTTAACTGATGAAAGCTCAAATAGAATCCGTGTAATTTGCTCCAAAATTATTTTTGCACCTACATAAGAGGAATAATGTGAATTTGCATTCAAGATTGTTGATCTGTGTATTCACTGTCTCCCTATGTCTGCGAATTTAATTTGACTGCTTACCTTGCAATTCTCACTTCAGCCTGTGCCTGCCTGTGATCAAACACCTCTTGAAGGCAAGGAACAGGTAGGCTTTGTGGTTCTCTTTGTTAAGTGACGTTAAGCGCTTACACAGAAAACTTTCCAGTTCCTAGGCTTCTTTCAAGCCCAGTTCAGTCTCTTTGGCTAAGGATTTCTGTGACTCTCTAGTAAAGATGACTGTTGCCAGCCAGCCCCACGTTATCCTACTTGGAGCAGGAAAGTTGCACCCCCTTGCAGTGTGGAATGAATGTGCTGATCCATTCTATTTAAGAACACTGAAGGAGTATAAACTGAGTTAACAGTGGATGAGGGAATGAATAGCTTTAAGTACCAGTTAGAGAAACTCATGCTCAATCATGTTTGTATTGAGCAGAGAGTCCAGTGTTTCTCACACTTGAGATGCCTGAGAATCACCTGAGGAACTTATTTTAATATCAGCTGCTTCCCTGCTCCTCTCCTTCCATAGGCATGCTGAATCTGAAGCTGGCTGTGCCAGGAAAGTATCAACATTTTAACAAGCTCTCTGAAAGTAAATATGGTACAAATGCTCCATACACTCTGAGAAACACTGATCTAAACTCTAGTTAATGATTATAACTTGTACAAAGCCATTGACAGCAGGTATATGTAGAGAATCAACCCAGAACTTATTCAAACCTTATGTGAGGTGTTTGTAATGGGATTTGAAGGGGATGTCCCTGGAATTCCTTTTCTAAAGTTGATAACCCAAGGGAGCAGAAAGTGATTGATGGGTAGATCTGAAATTTGTCTATATTAATTCAGTGGGAAGGGCTACACATTTGAAACTTGGAAGAAGACTAAAAGCTAATGTACACTTTTTGGAGTTTTGGTGAGGTTTCCAGCTTTAAAGCTGGGAACTTATTTTTCCTTATAATGGCATCAGGTCTTAAGCATCTTAAGCATGTCCTTTCTGATAAGCATACTGGTTATTAACTGAACTCTATAATAAGCTGCGCAATGATATAATAACTGTTAAGAAGAAAATAGATCTTTATTCAGCTAAAATACTGGTTAACTGATGAAAGCTCAAATAGAATCCGTGTAATTTGCTCCAAAATTATTTTTGCACCTACATAAGAGGAATAATGTGAATTTGCATTCAAGATTGTTGATCTGTGTATTCACTGTCTCCCTATGTCTGCGAATTTAATTTGACTGCTTACCTTGCAATTCTCACTTCAGCCTGTGCCTGCCTGTGATCAAACACCTCTTGAAGGCAAGGAACAGGTAGGCTTGTGTGGTTCTCTTTGTTAAGTGACGTTAAGCGCTTACACAGAAAACTTTCCAGTTCCTAGGCTTCTTTCAAGCCCAGTTCAGTCTCTTTGGCTAAGGATTTCTGTGACTCTCTAGTAAAGATGACTGTTGCCAGCCAGCCCCACGTTATCCTACTTGGAGCAGGAAAGTTGCACCCCCTTGCAGTGTGGAATGAATGTGCTGATCCATTCTATTTAAGAACACTGAAGGAGTATAAACTGAGTTAACAGTGGATGAGGGAATGAATAGCTTTAAGTACCAGTTAGAGAAACTCATGCTCAATCATGTTTGTATTGAGCAGAGAGTCCAGTGTTTCTCACACTTGAGATGCCTGAGAATCACCTGAGGAACTTATTTTAATATCAGCTGCTTCCCTGCTCCTCTCCTTCCATAGGCATGCTGAATCTGAAGCTGGCTGTGCCAGGAAAGTATCAACATTTTAACAAGCTCTCTGAAAGTAAATATGGTACAAATGCTCCATACACTCTGAGAAACACTGATCTAAACTCTAGTTAATGATTATAACTTGTACAAAGCCATTGACAGCAGGTATATGTAAGATTCTAGCACTATACTACTCAACATCCCCAGATTACGTATTGAAGATTCAAACCTTATGTGAGGTGTTTTTGTCTTAATTGATGCTTTCATTTATTAGATGGTCGGTGTTTCCTATTGAAATAAACATGCTTGCAGTGTTTTTTATATTTTCTTTATGAGTGAACACTACTCTCTACTGCCAGTGATACTGAGGGAATTAAGACACAGCTGTACTTCAGAAGAGGTCACACGCTAGTGAGGATGCAGACATATTACCAGACAGTTACAATACATGTGGTGAATTCGGTGATGGACAGTATGATTAACATAATAAAAGAGATGTGCCCGCACGGATAATATTGCCCTGTGTTTCATTTAAACTCATGTAAGTGCATGATCTTTTAGAGGGCGCCTTTGTACTCCAGTGTCTACTTAGCTTATAATTCCCATGGGTGACCTTTTAGCTTTTCTGAGCATGTTGTGAAAATATATAGAAAATTAATTTGTTACTGCTCATCTGTAACTAAGATGAGAATAACAGACTGAAGGCTAAGAGTAAAGTAAAATACTCTGGTTCCCTTTAATGTATTTTGGTATGTGTTTATATCTTAATGTAATTTGCAGACTTTCTCCAGGATGGAAGTGATTATGTAGAAACTCATGATTCTTAGAAAAACTGCAGAGGCTGAATGTTTCATATGTGACCTTCTGTAGAGTGAAGAACTCAGTTCTTATAGTTTGCCTCAAATGGCTTAAACTAATGATGGGGCTTATATACCGATTGAGGTGGTTAAGTTATTCCAGCTTTTTTAAAAAAATACTAAATGTTTGCACTGTTCAGCATTCTATGGGTATTCTTGCCAACTGGAGAAGTTCTTCCAAAGAAATAAAATAATATCAGAATTAGGTAGAGAAACTATATTAAGAATTGAAATAAATTTTTTTTTCTCGAGTACAAAATTTACCTTCTAGGCTTCTCTGGTGGCTCAGTGGTAAAGAATCCACTTGCCAAAGCAGGAGACACAGATTTATTCCCTATGTCGGGAAGATCACCCCGGAGAAGGAAATGGCCACCCTCTCCAGTATTCTTGCCTGGAGAATCCCGTGGACAGAGGAGCCTGGAGGGCTACACTCCATGGGGTCACAAAAGAGTCAGACAAGACTTAGTGACTAAACAAATTCACCTTCTGTCACTAATGAGATAGTACGTTTTATCAGATTCTAGCCTTTACTCGTATCTCAGGCTCCTTGTATGATTCATATACTATTGCATTTTTTTCTTAGATACTATAGTTCTGAGGGTGTCTCCATTATATGTGTAGAAAGACTTTTCAACAGGCTAAGTAATAGTCTTGACTCACTTGTATGTCTATGACAAAGCTCTCGACTTCACAGCAGTATTTTGGTACGCTAGATTAACTTTCAGGTTGTCACTAACTCTTGACCACAAGGACTAATGATGGAGGATAAAGTGCACTAATGACGAATCTAGA
The DNA here is from genome assembly GCA_022376925.1 of Tragulus kanchil. Lineage (NCBI taxonomy): Eukaryota > Metazoa > Chordata > Mammalia > Artiodactyla > Tragulidae > Tragulus > Tragulus kanchil. Next base: position 93,925,497 of record JAIOJX010000025.1, read on the forward strand.
TTCCTTTGACTTTATTGCCTTGTTGTCTGCTTTCACATCCTTTTCCCTTTGATTTATTTATAAAAGTGGAAAACTGAGATTAATAATGTCAGCATAACTCTTTTTCATCAAGCAAATTATGGTATTCATTATACATTATTGATATTTATTTTGTGATGATGGAGTACACCATAATTCCAAGCTGTAATGACTCTTTAAGAAGATTTATAGCAATAGGATTAATTAACATGTATTAGTGATCCAGCATGGGAAAATTTCACTGAATCTTCTTATCAACAGAATCCTTCTGGCCTTTCTAAGTATTGGTCTTTGGGATATTATTTCACAAACAAGTAAGCATTGGTAACAGGGGTGATGGGGGTGCTGAATCAAGGCACCACCCAGGCAATCGTGATCTGGCTTGTGAGTCTCCTGTATGATGTTAGAGAGCCCTCTACTGCTTGAGGTGGCGACGCCTTCAGTTAACTTATCTATAAAGCCGTGTTCTTCCAAACTTGTTGGCACTTGGATAGCACTCTTTGCACTCCCTGACCTCCCCTTCCATGACTGACTGCAGTCTAAGAAAGAGTTAAACGCTGCCTTACCTCAAGTCTCAGTTAACCCTTCTGGGGTTGAGTACCCGAACTTTGATTTCATCACCCGTGTGGTCTGTGTCTGGTAGTAACCACAGTGATTGATAACAAGTCAGACCTCTGTGGGCTCTACTGTCATGTGATAGTTGCTGTACCTCTGAAGTTTAAATATTTGCTCATTGCTCCGAGTAAAGGAGATGGTATGAATTAAAGTGACAGTATTCTTAAATCTTGCAGAGACTACCCTATCTAAACCACTGAAGAAAAGGAGAGGTGTCAGTGAGTCAGCAGAAAACAGTCAGGAAATCAAAGAAAAGGTAGTAAACTTGCCATCAAGAAACTCATGCAGACCCTGACAGTCAGTAATTAGCCAGGTGAATTCCAGCAGGTCATGTTCCTTACCTGTAAAGTATGAGTGAGAATGCCTACCATACTTAGAGGGGAAATTCTGTAGTTAAAGAATATTATAGTTCTTTGTAAATGATAAAACTATTCAAACTCCTGTACTGGAGCTTTAACCTCCAGGTTTGGACGATCCCATGGAGATGGAGCTCCCCTGACAGGATTGGTGCCCTTAAGAGGAGATAAGGAACCAGAGCACAATCTTCCCACCACCCAACCCCATCCAGGTGGAGGTACAGCAAGAAGGTGGCAGTCTGCAAGCCTGAGAGAGCCCTCAGCAGAGCCTGACCCTGAAGGTGGCAGTACACCATAATTCAAGCTGTAATGACTCTTTAAGAAGATTTATAGCAATAGGATTAATTAACATGTATTAGTGATCCAGCATGGGAAAATTTCACTGAATCTTCTTATCAACAGAATCCTTCTGGCCTTTCTAAGTATTGGTCTTTGGGATATTATTTCACAAACAAGTAAGCATTGGTAACAGGGGTGATGGGGGTGCTGAATCAAGGCACCACCCAGGCAATCGTGATCTGGCTTGTGAGTCTCCTGTATGATGTTAGAGAGCCCTCTACTGCTTGAGGTGGCGACGCCTTCAGTTAACTTATCTATAAAGCCGTGTTCTTCCAAACTTGTTGGCACTTGGATAGCACTCTTTGCACTCCCTGACCTCCCCTTCCATGACTGACTGCAGTCTAAGAAAGAGTTAAACGCTGCCTTACCTCAAGTCTCAGTTAACCCTTCTGGGGTTGAGTACCCGAACTTTGATTTCATCACCCGTGTGGTCTGTGTCTGGTAGTAACCACAGTGATTGATAACAAGTCAGACCTCTGTGGGCTCTACTGTCATGTGATAGTTGCTGTACCTCTGAAGTTTAAATATTTGCTCATTGCTCCGAGTAAAGGAGATGGTATGAATTAAAGTGACAGTATTCTTAAATCTTGCAGAGACTACCCTATCTAAACCACTGAAGAAAAGGAGAGGTGTCAGTGAGTCAGCAGAAAACAGTCAGGAAATCAAAGAAAAGGTAGTAAACTTGCCATCAAGAAACTCATGCAGACCCTGACAGTCAGTAATTAGCCAGGTGAATTCCAGCAGGTCATGTTCCTTACCTGTAAAGTATGAGTGAGAATGCCTACCATACTTAGAGGGGAAATTCTGTAGTTAAAGAATATTATAGTTCTTTGTAAATGATAAAACTATTCAAACTCCTGTACTGGAGCTTTAACCTCCAGGTTTGGACGATCCCATGGAGATGGAGCTCCCCTGACAGGATTGGTGCCCTTAAGAGGAGATAAGGAACCAGAGCACAATCTTCCCACCACCCAACCCCATCCAGGTGGAGGTACAGCAAGAAGGTGGCAGTCTGCAAGCCTGAGAGAGCCCTCAGCAGAGCCTGACCCTGATCTCAGCTTTCCAACAGTGAGAAGCCAATGTTTATGTTGTTGAAGCTACCCAATCTATGTGATCTTGTTATAGCAAACCATTAAGAATGTTATAATAAAGGTAATAATTGAAAGAAGTTACTAAAAAAAAATATAAAGGAGGTATACCTACATTCTTTTGCTTTTGTTTCAGTATCTAAAAATTAGGAAACATTTCAACTTATTTGCTAATATTTCCCAAATATTCTCTTATCCACTAGTATCAACTCCCTCGAAAAAGAAAGTTACTACATACTACATTAGAAACTTCTGCCTCCCTAAGGCAATCTTGCTGTGTCTGTAATAATGATAAATATCACTTAGCTGAACAATAATCTTGAATACAAATGAAAGCATCTAGCTGCCTTGAAAATAACTTTGTGACTAAACCAAAGATTTCTTTTAAGCTCCGCACAAAGCTTTGGGTTTGCAGTGAAGTGAAAAAAATTTCCTTTCCTACTCTCAAGCCAAAGCAAACAGATACAGTGTGTGGTAAGCCCATATTCAAACATTGTCCTTGCCCAGACGTATCCTTTTCTGGGTTCACTGTACCCTACAGAAAGTACAGTGTTTATGTGACTGGTACAATGGCAATGCTCCCGCCTTTAACTGTGCAGGGAGAAAGTGAAATTTCTAATAAGGGTGGGAGAAAAACTCATGGCACATTTGCAATTTCATTAAGCTTGGAATAACAGGGAACAAGATAACTTAAAATAATCAAATTGCAATTATCTGAGAATGTTTCCAGTTGGCAAACCTCATTTTGCAAATGATAAACAGCATGTATTTTCAAAATATGTGATCACATGGTAGTCAGCACTCAGCATGGTCTGGATGATGCTGATTTTATTCCACAGCCACTGATGGAGCACCCAGAATGTTCTAGGTACCTTGCCAGGTGCTCAGGGGACCACGAGACAAATCCAGGAGGTGAGGCCAGCTTCCAAACTCAGGAATTCCTGTGTCGTATGCTGACACTGGTTGATGACTGTGGGCAGAGTGGGAGCCTGAACAGAGAAGTTACTCCCCTCTCCAGGGTGATAGAAATGGCGGCCCAGATTAGATGACATTTGAGCTGAGAGATGAAGTATTTACCAGGCAGTGAGAAGTGCCGGAAGCATTCAAGACAGTGGGAACAGCACGTACAGACAGAGTTACGAAAGTGCAGTGAGAGGTTGGAGCTACTGCCCTGGTGGACATAGCAAACCATTAAGAATGTTATAATAAAGGTAATAATTGAAAGAAGTTACTAAAAAAAAATATAAAGGAGGTATACCTACATTCTTTTGCTTTTGTTTCAGTATCTAAAAATTAGGAAACATTTCAACTTATTTGCTAATATTTCCCAAATATTCTCTTATCCACTAGTATCAACTCCCTCGAAAAAGAAAGTTACTACATACTACATTAGAAACTTCTGCCTCCCTAAGGCAATCTTGCTGTGTCTGTAATAATGATAAATATCACTTAGCTGAACAATAATCTTGAATACAAATGAAAGCATCTAGCTGCCTTGAAAATAACTTTGTGACTAAACCAAAGATTTCTTTTAAGCTCCGCACAAAGCTTTGGGTTTGCAGTGAAGTGAAAAAAATTTCCTTTCCTACTCTCAAGCCAAAGCAAACAGATACAGTGTGTGGTAAGCCCATATTCAAACATTGTCCTTGCCCAGACGTATCCTTTTCTGGGTTCACTGTACCCTACAGAAAGTACAGTGTTTATGTGACTGGTACAATGGCAATGCTCCCGCCTTTAACTGTGCAGGGAGAAAGTGAAATTTCTAATAAGGGTGGGAGAAAAACTCATGGCACATTTGCAATTTCATTAAGCTTGGAATAACAGGGAACAAGATAACTTAAAATAATCAAATTGCAATTATCTGAGAATGTTTCCAGTTGGCAAACCTCATTTTGCAAATGATAAACAGCATGTATTTTCAAAATATGTGATCACATGGTAGTCAGCACTCAGCATGGTCTGGATGATGCTGATTTTATTCCACAGCCACTGATGGAGCACCCAGAATGTTCTAGGTACCTTGCCAGGTGCTCAGGGGACCACGAGACAAATCCAGGAGGTGAGGCCAGCTTCCAAACTCAGGAATTCCTGTGTCGTATGCTGACACTGGTTGATGACTGTGGGCAGAGTGGGAGCCTGAACAGAGAAGTTACTCCCCTCTCCAGGGTGATAGAAATGGCGGCCCAGATTAGATGACATTTGAGCTGAGAGATGAAGTATTTACCAGGCAGTGAGAAGTGCCGGAAGCATTCAAGACAGTGGGAACAGCACGTACAGACAGAGTTACGAAAGTGCAGTGAGAGGTTGAGCGAAGCTACTGCCCTGGTGCGCCAGGTTCACACATTTGGATTTGACACAAAAGAGGAAGCAGGAGGGGCTTTCAGGGCAGGAAGATAAATCTGATGGGAATATCTGGGTAAACTGGTCTGCATGGCAAAGGGAAAAGTGTATTGCCCTTGTGAAAGACTGGGGCAGTGGAAATAGCAAGGAAAGGTCAGATTCAAGAGACTTGTCTCTTTTTAGATAGAATCAATACAGTTTGGTGATCGACCATGTGTGGGGGTGAGAGATAAGCTTTTTTTTTTTTCTTTTTTCTTTTTGAGGAGAGCAGTTGGCTTGTTAATGCAACCAAAACACTGTAACAGGAATGAGGATTCTGACCTATGACTTCCAAGCAGATCTCCAGACAGGATTCCCTGTAAAGTGCAATGTGGGACTCTGAGCTGTGTCAGCTAGTCCATAGGTAGCAATAGTTTCCTTTTGACCTCACTGTAGCGAAAGATGCACAAGAGACAGAAGGTAAAGCATCCCCACCTTTCTTTGCTTGAAAACTTTGCACCCCATCGCTGACAGGCACACAGTGTCCAGTTCCCTAGAGACTGAACAATGTTCATTAGAAGGATATCGAGGATGGAACCAGCTGGGTAAAGGGACTGAAATAGGATAAGATTCTCCCTAGTTCCTTCCAAGTATAGTAGTTCTTTGAATCAAAGAGAGAGAATGTAGGTGTAAAGAATGCCACGGAATTAAGTAAGCTCTAGAAGTACTCAGCTGTGTCTGACTCTTTGCAACCTCGTGGACTGCAGCAAATCAGGCTTCTCTCCCCATGAAATTTTCTAGGCAGGAGTACTGGAGTGGGTTGCCATTTCCTTCCCCAGGGGGATCTTCCTGACCCAGGGATCAAACCTGTGTCTCTTGTATCTCCTGCATTGGCAGAAGGATTCTTTATCACTAGCACCACCTGAGAAGCCCAGGTCAGTAAGTCAGGAGAAATCAAAGAACAACCATGAGTCCCTGAGTCTCCTTCCTGATACCATTCTGTGGTATAAGCAGGAAAAAAATATTTAAGAAACCTGGAGGGCTTCCCTGGTGGTTCAGTGGGTAAAGAGTCTGCCGTGCAGTGCAAGGGGCACCGGTTCGATCCCTGGCCTGGGAAGATCCCACATACCGTGGAACAGCTGGACTCGATGTGTCCAATTATAAGCCAGCGCTCTGGAGCCAAGGGGGGCCAGGAACAGTTTCCCCAAAAAAGGGCAGGAAGATAAATCTGATGGGAATATCTGGGTAAACTGGTCTGCATGGCAAAGGGAAAAGTGTATTGCCCTTGTGAAAGACTGGGGCAGTGGAAATAGCAAGGAAAGGTCAGATTCAAGAGACTTGTCTCTTTTTAGATAGAATCAATACAGTTTGGTGATCGACCATGTGTGGGGGTGAGAGATAAGCTTTTTTTTTTTTCTTTTTTCTTTTTGAGGAGAGCAGTTGGCTTGTTAATGCAACCAAAACACTGTAACAGGAATGAGGATTCTGACCTATGACTTCCAAGCAGATCTCCAGACAGGATTCCCTGTAAAGTGCAATGTGGGACTCTGAGCTGTGTCAGCTAGTCCATAGGTAGCAATAGTTTCCTTTTGACCTCACTGTAGCGAAAGATGCACAAGAGACAGAAGGTAAAGCATCCCCACCTTTCTTTGCTTGAAAACTTTGCACCCCATCGCTGACAGGCACACAGTGTCCAGTTCCCTAGAGACTGAACAATGTTCATTAGAAGGATATCGAGGGATGGAACCAGCTGGGTAAAGGGACTGAAATAGGATAAGATTCTCCCTAGTTCCTTCCAAGTATAGTAGTTCTTTGAATCAAAGAGAGAGAATGTAGGTGTAAAGAATGCCACGGAATTAAGTAAGCTCTAGAAGTACTCAGCTGTGTCTGACTCTTTGCAACCTCGTGGACTGCAGCAAATCAGGCTTCTCTCCCCATGAAATTTTCTAGGCAGGAGTACTGGAGTGGGTTGCCATTTCCTTCCCCAGGGGGATCTTCCTGACCCAGGGATCAAACCTGTGTCTCTTGTATCTCCTGCATTGGCAGAAGGATTCTTTATCACTAGCACCACCTGAGAAGCCCAGGTCAGTAAGTCAGGAGAAATCAAAGAACAACCATGAGTCCCTGAGTCTCCTTCCTGATACCATTCTGTGGTATAAGCAGGAAAAAAATATTTAAGAAACCTGGAGGGCTTCCCTGGTGGTTCAGTGGGTAAAGAGTCTGCCGTGCAGTGCAAGGGGCACCGGTTCGATCCCTGGCCTGGGAAGATCCCACATACCGTGGAACAGCTGGACTCGATGTGTCCAATTATAAGCCAGCGCTCTGGAGCACATGCACCCACAATGAGAGAGGCCACTACAATGGGAGGCCCACATATGCCAAAGAATAAAGATGGATGAAAAATAAATGATGACTTAGAGGCAAAAAAAAAAAAAAAAAGAAACCTGGAAATTCTCTATCAGCTCCAGGCTCAACAGAATCTATACTACTTTGGCCCAGAGCTGATTCTGACAGTGGGGCAGAGAAGAGAGCATTTGCTCTTTGTCCTATGAGAACATGGATCTTAATTCAGCAGCATTCATTGTGTATTAATTACACCTCAAGCCAGGGAGATGTGTTTTTAAAATAGCATTTTCAACTATGAGTCATGACTGTTTGATGGTCGTAAAACCAGTTTATCAGATCATGACCAATGTTTTATATAAGTTTATGTATGTGAAATATAACAAAGTAGAAAATATTGAAAGTAAGAATAATACTGTGAAATGTGTCCCTTTTGTGTGTCTGTATACAGTCACGATGCAAACTGTGTTTCTAACTGGATTGTGGCCAAAGTTTTTCAAAGCGCTGATTCTGGACAGCTTATTGAGGATAATTGAAGTGAGTGAGAGGTTAGTACAGGTCTGGAAATTAAATCACCGTATCAGTACAGGAGACCCATTCTAGTCTTAGCATTTCTACAAATGAAATTCCAGAGTACAACCTTCATGTAAGATGGAAACACTTTTGTGAGGCAGGTTCTTAATTTTAGCTTTGAGGGAAAAAAAAAAAAAAAAAAACATTTTTAGTAGATGTGTTAGTTTCTTAACACAGCTGTGACAAAGTACAACAAATAGGGTAGCTGAGAATAACAGAAGTATATTGTCTCACTGTTCTGGAGGCCTGAAGTCCCAAATGAACGCATTGGCAGGGCTGTGCCCCCTCTAAAGACACTGGAAAATAAGGTGTCCCCACATCTCTCCTTACTTCCAGAAATTCTTGGCTGTGGCAACATGATTCCAGTTGTCACATGGTCTTCTCCCTGTGTGTATCTACCTCTGGAAATATCTTGTGTATAAGGACACTGGTCTTACTAAGTTAGAGGGTTAGAGCCCATTGCAATAACTGTATCACCTCTGTAATAACTGCCTTTTCAAACTTTATCACATTCTGAGTTTCTTGGAGTTCGGGCTTCAATAAATCTTTTTGAGGGGATACAATTCAGCCTCAACCAATGTATTTCAAATTTGTACTAAGCAATCAAGGAAACATTAGAGGGCTTCCCTGGTGGTGCGGTGGGTATGGAGACCGCCTTGCAGTGAAAGGGGCGCTGGTTCGATCCCTGGCCTGAGAAGATCCCAAGTGCCGCGGAGTGGCTGTACCTATGTGTCCGACTACCGAGCCAGAGCTCTGGAGTGCATGCACCCAGAGCCGGTGTCCTGCAACAAGAGAGGCCACTGTGATGGGAAGCCCAGGTAGGCTGAAGAACAAAGGTGGATGAAAATAGATAAATGAAGGACCAATAGAAGTGGCCAAAACAAATAAATAATTGATTTTTTAAAAAATTGTAGAATTATTTCCCTGTCTTATTAGGGGGGAAAGTTGTCACTTTTTCGAAGTCTTTTGTTTGTTTTGATTCCACAGCATAATACCTCTTGTGTTAGCTAAAATTTCTAGTCCTGTGAACATTAACAGTTTCAGCTCTTTGCATTTACCCTTTGGTCAGGAAAACCTATTTGCTCTTGAACTTTAGAGGTTTGTTTTTATGTCTCCTAGTGGTTAGGTGTTACATTCTCAGTTACAGCATACAAATAATAAAACTGGAAGCAAAGTTTCTTAGGTCTATAATAAAGAAGTATACATACATCTACAGAAATGTCTCCCTGAAATTACAGGGGCAAATAGTTGACCCAGATGGATCTGAAGACTCTCATATTTGTTTTTCAAAAGTAACAGGGAGGTTGTTTCCTACCGTGTTCCTGAATGGAGCTGAACCAGAACACCAACTGCTACATCACACCTCAAAGAAAAGATTATAAATACTATAAATGAGGGGCTATAAATGTTAATGCCTGAGACTGTGGATAAATCAAAAAGGTTCAGTATGACATTGTATGTTTGGCAGAGAAGGGAAGAAAAGAAAATGTTCTAGTTTTCATTCACCTTATTATCTTTGAAGAAATTTCATCTAAGAAACTTCTTCCAAACTTTTAAAATTAAATCTACCTCTGGAAATATCTTGTGTATAAGGACACTGGTCTTACTAAGTTAGAGGGTTAGAGCCCATTGCAATAACTGTATCACCTCTGTAATAACTGCCTTTTCAAACTTTATCACATTCTGAGTTTCTTGGAGTTCGGCTTCAATAAATCTTTTTGAGGGGATACAATTCAGCCTCAACCAATGTATTTCAAATTTGTACTAAGCAATCAAGGAAACATTAGAGGCTTCCCTGGTGGTGCGGTGGGTATGGAGACCGCCTTGCAGTGAAAGGGGCGCTGGTTCGATCCCTGGCCTGAGAAGATCCCAAGTGCCGCGGAGTGGCTGTACCTATGTGTCCGACTACCGAGCCAGAGCTCTGGAGTGCATGCACCCAGAGCCGGTGTCCTGCAACAAGAGAGGCCACTGTGATGGGAAGCCCAGGTAGGCTGAAGAACAAAGGTGGATGAAAATAGATAAATGAAGGACCAATAGAAGTGGCCAAAACAAATAAATAATTGATTTTTTAAAAAATTGTAGAATTATTTCCCTGTCTTATTAGGGGGGAAAGTTGTCACTTTTTCGAAGTCTTTTGTTTGTTTTGATTCCACAGCATAATACCTCTTGTGTTAGCTAAAATTTCTAGTCCTGTGAACATTAACAGTTTCAGCTCTTTGCATTTACCCTTTGGTCAGGAAAACCTATTTGCTCTTGAACTTTAGAGGTTTGTTTTTATGTCTCCTAGTGGTTAGGTGTTACATTCTCAGTTACAGCATACAAATAATAAAACTGGAAGCAAAGTTTCTTAGGTCTATAATAAAGAAGTATACATACATCTACAGAAATGTCTCCCTGAAATTACAGGGGCAAATAGTTGACCCAGATGGATCTGAAGACTCTCATATTTGTTTTTCAAAAGTAACAGGGAGGTTGTTTCCTACCGTGTTCCTGAATGGAGCTGAACCAGAACACCAACTGCTACATCACACCTCAAAGAAAAGATTATAAATACTATAAATGAGGGGCTATAAATGTTAATGCCTGAGACTGTGGATAAATCAAAAAGGTTCAGTATGACATTGTATGTTTGGCAGAGAAGGGAAGAAAAGAAAATGTTCTAGTTTTCATTCACCTTATTATCTTTGAAGAAATTTCATCTAAGAAACTTCTTCCAATTAGCACATTTGTTGCAACATGAGGGAAGAATCTGAATTCTAGAGAAAATGTTTACTTAATACTTTAAAGTTTTTACTTTCAGTTGTCCCTCCCTTTTTCTCCTTCCTTGGCTCTTCGGATTCTTTTTAAGCTCTAATAATTTTTTCTGGTTTTTCCAATGAGTGGAACCTAATCCTTAGCATTTACCTATTTTTGCTGTATTTTTCAATGCCCAAGGAACACTAACAAACTGTTTATTCTAGCTCAAATCACTTGAAAATGTAGTTAAAGTGCATAGCTAAATATGCAGATTAGGTTAATTTGGGGGTAGCCAGCCTCATTAACCAATTAGAAAGTTGGACTAATTGCAACATTTATCATGACAGTTCAAAAGGGAATTGAATGGAGTGGTGATTTGATCCAGTACTTGAGGGTCCGAATACCTCAGTCTGGGAATTCTCCCAACAATATTTGGTTTTTCTTAGACCATAGGAAACACCATGCTCTTCCCAGTTTCAGTTAACTTGCTGTGTAGTTCAGTCGACATAGGCATTGCATCTGTGACTTCAGCTTAGAAATGAATGCAGCTCAGGAAGAGGTTGCAAGTTTTGGTGTCATCCATTTATGTCCATTTACCAATGTTGAGTCCAAGAAAAAGATAAGTTAGCATGGCCCAGAAAACTCTACTCAATATTTTGTAGCAACCTTTATGGGAAAAGAATCTGAAAAAGGGCATATGCATATGTGTAACTGAATCACTTTACAGTTGAAACTTATACAGCATTGTAAATCAGTTATACTCCAATATAAAATAAATATTAAATGTAAAAAAGATAAGTTGGGCCCCCACTGAAATCCTCCTATCTTTGTTACTACCCTTCTCAGTTGTGGCTTCATAGATTTGGACTGTTGCTTGGGTCTACTTGATAAATGTTCTTCCTATAGACAGCTGTTGTGAGATTACAACACCACATGGTGGAAGACAAGAAGACATCATGGCCTGATGTGCATGAGGTGATCGCCCAAATCTCTCAATGTATTTGAATTTTTTAAAAAAGAACATACTAATTGGATGCTTAAGCTTGGCTATTAGTCAGAGTCAGCAAAGAAGAAATAATTAAAATACGAGGCTTATACTAGTAACCAAGGAAGAAATTGAATGAAGTTACAAGTTGTTGCAGTTTGTCATTGACTTCGTTTCATGACACACACTCCACTTTCATTCACAGCACATGTGCTTAGTTTTAAAAATCGAAAGCCTTAATTAATTCTCAATTTCAGATTTAAGCAAGATGTAAAGCTAGGAACATGCATAAATGACTCTATAAATACTCATTTGAGGGCATGTAGTAATAGTCCAGGATTCATTTGGCACAGAGGTAGAAATGGTCATCTTTTCAAAGAAATGGTGATCTTTCCAATGTGTGCATTTTATACAAAAGTTTATTTTGTTCTGTTCGGAAGAATTGTCCTTGGTAATTTTTCCTCAAATTACTTTTAAAATCAGTGTATAATAATTGATTTTTTAGAAATAATTAACTTAATTTGAAATCAATGCTTTAATTGTTTCAGAATTTATGTTCTTGTCCAGATTACATTACTAAACCCCAGGCAAGGGTACTTATATGAAAGGGAAAAAAGAAATAGGCTAATTAACTACCAAAATTAAATTATTTTCCTCATTTTCTTTTCAAATTACATTGTTCTTCTTAGGTGCTGCAGATGGATTGCTGTCCTGTTGACTGCTACTGGCGAAGCAAATCTAATACCGAGTCTGACTCATTTCATTTAAATACAGTGCTTACATTTTCTTTTTTCTAACACCTAAAACTGATTGAAATTCTGGGACATATCTAAATTTAGAATTTCTGATGTTGTATTGAATTGACAAATTTACTTTGTGCAAATGCAGCCTGAACATATAAGTTGAGACCCAGATATAGGGAACAAACATAAGGTTGGAGGGGAGAGGGAGGGGGTTAGAAATTAGGAGGTTGGTATTAGCATAGATATACTACTATATATAATTGATAACTAATAAGAACCCACTGTATAGCACAGGGAACCATACTCAATGCTCTGTGGTGACCTAACTGAGAAAGAAATTCAAACAGAGGATATATGTGTACATACAGCTGATTCACTTTGCTGTACAGAAGAAACTAACACAACCCTGTAAAGCAATTATACTCCAAAAAATTAATTAAAAATATTTGCTCATAATGTAAAACTGATGTTTCTATCAAGAGATATTCTTGATATAGTGCCAATACATTTTAATAAATTAATCAAGTTGTTGCAGTTTGTCATTGACTTGTTTCATGACACACACTCCACTTTCATTCACAGCACATGTGCTTAGTTTTAAAAATCGAAAGCCTTAATTAATTCTCAATTTCAGATTTAAGCAAGATGTAAAGCTAGGAACATGCATAAATGACTCTATAAATACTCATTTGAGGGCATGTAGTAATAGTCCAGGATTCATTTGGCACAGAGGTAGAAATGGTCATCTTTTCAAAGAAATGGTGATCTTTCCAATGTGTGCATTTTATACAAAAGTTTATTTTGTTCTGTTCGGAAGAATTGTCCTTGGTAATTTTTCCTCAAATTACTTTTAAAATCAGTGTATAATAATTGATTTTTTAGAAATAATTAACTTAATTTGAAATCAATGCTTTAATTGTTTCAGAATTTATGTTCTTGTCCAGATTACATTACTAAACCCCAGGCAAGGGTACTTATATGAAAGGGAAAAAAGAAATAGGCTAATTAACTACCAAAATTAAATTATTTTCCTCATTTTCTTTTCAAATTACATTGTTCTTCTTAGGTGCTGCAGATGGATTGCTGTCCTGTTGACTGCTACTGGCGAAGCAAATCTAATACCGAGTCTGACTCATTTCATTTAAATACAGTGCTTACATTTTCTTTTTTCTAACACCTAAAACTGATTGAAATTCTGGGACATATCTAAATTTAGAATTTCTGATGTTGTATTGAATTGACAAATTTACTTTGTGCAAATGCAGCCTGAACATATAAGTTGAGACCCAGATATAGGGAACAAACATAAGGTTGGAGGGGAGAGGGAGGGGGTTAGAAATTAGGAGGTTGGTATTAGCATAGATATACTACTATATATAATTGATAACTAATAAGAACCCACTGTATAGCACAGGGAACCATACTCAATGCTCTGTGGTGACCTAACTGAGAAAGAAATTCAAACAGAGGATATATGTGTACATACAGCTGATTCACTTTGCTGTACAGAAGAAACTAACACAACCCTGTAAAGCAATTATACTCCAAAAAATTAATTAAAAATATTTGCTCATAATGTAAAAACTGATGTTTCTATCAAGAGATATTCTTGATATAGTGCCAATACATTTTAATAAATTAATCACCTTGTACATGCTGTCAGTCATAATGCATTGTGGGTGAACTTTGACTAAGGTGTTGGTGTAGAGTTGCTATAATCAGAAGCATGGCATGCAGCTTATAAATTATAAAGTCTACAAGATCTTATGCCAGAATGAGGACATATCCCATGATATTTTGATACATTAAAATTGAAGTCAAGGCAATGAACAATGAAAAATATGTTTGTTGTTTGCACATCGCTAGCTGTGAGACCTGCTGTATGTTATGTGCCTGCTCTGAGACTCCTGTTCTCAAGGGAGGGATAAGAACCAAGGAGGTTTTTGTGAGCATTTACATGAGATAATTAATGTCAAGCATGTGATAGTACCTCACTGATGAATAGATGTGTGAGGAAGAGGTGTAAAGGAAGACATTTGATTTTGATTGCCTCTGTTGGCTACAAGGAAATTTTCATGTGCACACAAAAAGTATTATCTGAAACATATGAAAAGCTCTATTCAGAACTCTGCACCATTAGATCATCTCTGAAAGCACTTCTGAATTCCAAGAAAACCAACCATATTGTTAACTGAATGTTTACTAAAGTATCTTTGTTAATTTTCGTTTAAATTTGTTACAGGTTTGAGTTAAGGAAGTGTTCTGGGCAAAAAAGTGTTTAGTACAGCACTCATTTTATAACATGGAGCCAATGTTCCTATTATAATAAATTCATTATAGGTTTTTGTAGCCTTTTTGCATAGTGTCGGTCAGACTTAGTATTTTTGACACCAAGCCCTTGGTTAGGAAACAAAATTCTAGCATGTTTATAATTTGTTAGGTTTTGTAGCTTGTATCCGTTGGGCTTAAAGTAGTCACTCCTGTAAAGCGCTGCTCTGGGTGTTTCAACTAATAAGAACCCACTGTATAGCACAGGGAACCATACTCAATGCTCTGTGGTGACCTAACTGAGAAAGAAATTCAAACAGAGGATATATGTGTACATACAGCTGATTCACTTTGCTGTACAGAAGAAACTAACACAACCCTGTAAAGCAATTATACTCCAAAAAATTAATTAAAAATATTTGCTCATAATGTAAAAACTGATGTTTCTATCAAGAGATATTCTTGATATAGTGCCAATACATTTTAATAAATTAATCACCTTGTACATGCTGTCAGTCATAATGCATTGTGGGTGAACTTTGACTAAGGTGTTGGTGTAGAGTTGCTATAATCAGAAGCATGGCATGCAGCTTATAAATTATAAAGTCTACAAGATCTTATGCCAGAATGAGGACATATCCCATGATATTTTGATACATTAAAATTGAAGTCAAGGCAATGAACAATGAAAAATATGTTTGTTGTTTGCACATCGCTAGCTGTGAGACCTGCTGTATGTTATGTGCCTGCTCTGAGACTCCTGTTCTCAAGGGAGGGATAAGAACCAAGGAGGTTTTTGTGAGCATTTACATGAGATAATTAATGTCAAGCATGTGATAGTACCTCACTGATGAATAGATGTGTGAGGAAGAGGTGTAAAGGAAGACATTTGATTTTGATTGCCTCTGTTGGCTACAAGGAAATTTTCATGTGCACACAAAAAGTATTATCTGAAACATATGAAAAGCTCTATTCAGAACTCTGCACCATTAGATCATCTCTGAAAGCACTTCTGAATTCCAAGAAAACCAACCATATTGTTAACTGAATGTTTACTAAAGTATCTTTGTTAATTTTCGTTTAAATTTGTTACAGGTTTGAGTTAAGGAAGTGTTCTGGGCAAAAAAGTGTTTAGTACAGCACTCATTTTATAACATGGAGCCAATGTTCCTATTATAATAAATTCATTATAGGTTTTTGTAGCCTTTTTGCATAGTGTCGGTCAGACTTAGTATTTTTGACACCAAGCCCTTGGTTAGGAAACAAACTCAATTCTAGCATGTTTATAATTTGTTAAGTGTTTTCAAGAATTATTTTGAAGTCAAACATCGAAGCAGCTTGTATCCGTTGGGCTTAAAGTAGTCACTCCTGTAAAGCGCTGCTCTGGGTGTTTCTTCCCAGGACAACTGGAGATTTCCCAGATGTTAGTGTCTGTAACCTGTCAAGCTTTGGCCTCAGCCCATCAGTTTTACAGTCTAGAACAAAACTCTGTAAAAGTTAAATAAATATATAAGTAAAGGAATAAAACAGATCTATAAGTTACCTTTCACTTGAGAAGAACTGGCACTATCAATTACAAAGAATAAAATCTTTGACACTTAAACACTAAAATTGCTAAGCAATGTTTACTTTAGAAATGAAAATCATGAGATTGAAAAACAATGTCATATTTTCTATGCCATCTTGCAACTAAAATATTAAGACCTTTTCTACTTTCAGGACAGGCATGTGTGTGTGTGTGTGTGTGCATTACACTATAACTTGTAATAAGATTTTTGGTGATTGCCAGGGTAATACTACCAATTGAAGAAAACTTTTTTTTTCCATCAGTGATGTTTGTGGTGTATCACAAGGGTACAAGAAGAAAATATTAGAGCTTCTTAATTTTATCTAATACATTTCTACTTTTATCTGTTTAATGGTGAGCATAATTAACATGAAGAGATATCTAGTCATATATTAAGGGGAGAGGCTACTTAAAAGCAAATTTTGCTTAAGTACATAATCAAAAAAGTTCAAAGACCACTCCAGTAGACCCGAAGGGGAGAGACTCATTCTTTATGTTCTGAGGTCATTTATCAAAAAAAAAAAAAAAAAGGCAGATAAAAGAAAGGAAAATTATTTTACTGTAGTATATATTTTATGTATTTTTTTCCTTAAATTTTGGCCTCTTTTATTGGTCTTTCATTGAATTATTTTCATCCATCTTTTTCTTTTGACCTGTGTGGGCCTCCCATAGCAGTAGCCTCCCTTGTTGCAGAGCACTGGCTCTGAGCACGTGACCAGAGCGCTGGCTCATCATTGGACATGCCTGTCCAGCCGCTCCGCGGCATGTGGAATCTTCCCAGGCCAGGGAGCGAACCGGCGCCCCTTGCACTGCAAGGTGGACTCTTTACCCACTGACTGGACCACCAGGGAAACCCCTATGTTTTATGTTTTTAATTAAATACTTTTATATTAAGATTCATATTGTTTCTGTGTTAAGGAACTTAAACTATTTTTACAGTAGTTTAATTTGTGTCCTTTCATGTTATTTACCTTCATTAATACTTTGTGTAGCTACAGAAGACAAAAAGCAGAAGTGTTGTTTACTGGTGCCTGGGCATTGCTAAGGCATCATACTTAACAGGAATATTTTGTTGGTTGTTTCTTACTTTCATGATCATGTTAATGAGCTGTAATTAACTTTATTGAGATAATTGAGTATGTAATCATTTTAAGGGTTTATGTGTAACAGATGAATACTTGCATTGGACTTACAGAATAAGGTAGTTAAAAGCTTCCTCTTGAAAGTAGGACATGAATTACTTTCACCTTAGGCTAATCCTGAAAGAAACCTCTCTTGATAGTCTCCGTTGAAAATAATTGGCCTTGACTGGGTCCAAGGTAGAGTGTACTTTATTAACCTTACTCCATTGTGAGACTAGCACTAACGTGTCCAAACAAAACTATGATAGGTAGAACAGAGTTTTAATAAAATTGAGATGTTATGATATGTTATGATATTAATACAAGTTATATTAATTCAAGTTTGATTTTTCTTTTAGTTCGCAGGATGATGAAAGACCTATGTCACCTTTCTATTTAAGGTATTTATTTGATTTTTATTGATCTGTTACGGGGAATGGAAGAGGGTTAAGAATATTTTGGTTTTATTTGCCTACATTAATTCTTTTCACTAGAATATTCTGTGCTGTAGCCAGACTAAGCTTATTACAATCTCTTACTGTAATGGTTCATGCTGTATTTTTCTCTCTTTGTTAAGAAATCTTAAAACAAGTTTTAAGATAGTTGAAAAGACTTATTTTCATCCATCTTTTCTTTTGATTGGCCCATAGCAGTAGCCTCCCTTGTTGCAGAGCACTGGCTCTGAGCACGTGACCAGAGCGCTGGCTCATCATTGGACATGCCTGTCCAGCCGCTCCGCGGCATGTGGAATCTTCCCAGGCCAGGGAGCGAACCGGCGCCCCTTGCACTGCAAGGTGGACTCTTTACCCACTGACTGGACCACCAGGGAAACCCCTATGTTTTATGTTTTTAATTAAATACTTTTATATTAAGATTCATATTGTTTCTGTGTTAAGGAACTTAAACTATTTTTACAGTAGTTTAATTTGTGTCCTTTCATGTTATTTACCTTCATTAATACTTTGTGTAGCTACAGAAGACAAAAAGCAGAAGTGTTGTTTACTGGTGCCTGGGCATTGCTAAGGCATCATACTTAACAGGAATATTTTGTTGGTTGTTTCTTACTTTCATGATCATGTTAATGAGCTGTAATTAACTTTATTGAGATAATTGAGTATGTAATCATTTTAAGGGTTTATGTGTAACAGATGAATACTTGCATTGGACTTACAGAATAAGGTAGTTAAAAGCTTCCTCTTGAAAGTAGGACATGAATTACTTTCACCTTAGGCTAATCCTGAAAGAAACCTCTCTTGATAGTCTCCGTTGAAAATAATTGGCCTTGACTGGGTCCAAGGTAGAGTGTACTTTATTAACCTTACTCCATTGTGAGACTAGCACTAACGTGTCCAAACAAAACTATGATAGGTAGAACAGAGTTTTAATAAAATTGAGATGTTATGATATGTTATGATATTAATACAAGTTATATTAATTCAAGTTTGATTTTTCTTTTAGTTCGCAGGATGATGAAAGACCTATGTCACCTTTCTATTTAAGGTATTTATTTGATTTTTATTGATCTGTTACGGGGAATGGAAGAGGGTTAAGAATATTTTGGTTTTATTTGCCTACATTAATTCTTTTCACTAGAATATTCTGTGCTGTAGCCAGACTAAGCTTATTACAATCTCTTACTGTAATGGTTCATGCTGTATTTTTCTCTCTTTTGCTTAAGAAATCTTAAAACAAGTTTTAAGATAGTTGAAAAGACTGAAATATTTGGTTTTAAAATCAGAAATGTCAGAGTAGCCATTTTAATTTCAAAATCTGCCTGAGGATCAGGCTGTATCCTAAATTTTAAGATCTCCATTATACTCATGTCTGCAAGTAAGGAGGGCTCTGAGCCTAGGGCTCACTTGCTGAAGAAGTCTTGCATGATGTCAGATTAATTTCTATATGGTAGTAAAGTGTGAAACTAATACTCAGAAAGTTCATGGAATTTAGGATTGTTCTCTAAAGTTTATGAAACCAGAGTGACAACCCTTAAAACAGGTACAGTCTACATCAAAGTAGATGTTAAATGAGATCCCTTCCCTCCAGACTACAAAGCTGTTGTATTGATATGATCATCAGTGAACCATCTCACTTAGGTAATGACCTAAGAGTCAAGTTTTTCTTTCTTTGCATTTCTTTTCTCACTACCTATGCACTTCAAAGGCTTACAAAATATATTTGGAAATAATATGAGTGTATAAATTCGAGTTTAACTTGCTGAAGTTTTCTTTAGCCTTTCCTCAGATATGAATTCTGCATTTTAAAAAGCAGTGAGGATATGACATACATATTTTGTTTGTTTTTGAATCTGATTTGTTGCAATAGTTTCAGAGTTCAATTTAGACTTTAATTCAACCATCATAGTTTCAAAATAGGACATCAGGCATGGCCACGTAACTGGTTTGCAGTAGTGTTCTGCCTTTTAGTGACTTGAAACTTGCATAATCACTTTGTGGCAAAAGAGTTTTAAGTTTGAAACAACATGGTGATCCATTTGATTTATCCTGGTTTCCTGTAAACCATATCCGCATATTCTGGTTCACAAGCTATCTTGACTGCGCAATTACTGTAAACCCATGAGGATGTTGCTAGGAACACAGTGATGCTAGTATTCATTATGCAAATACACACAGTCATATCAAACAAATGATTATCATATATTAATGGAAATTAAGTTCTACAGTACAGAAGACTGTAGCACCAGGTCATGACAGTTATGAAAACTATTCTCTCATTTGTCTTATCTTTTTTACTCTGGGTAACATCAGTCTTATGTTTTACATAGTATTGAAATTTATTTTTCTTTACCACTGTTTTAAAAGCAAATGGGGAAAATGGGCTTAAAAATCTTAAGTCCTCAAATACATATAATTATGCTTCATAGTGTAAGTTTGTAATTACCTACAATAATACTGTAGTCTTGAAAAAGAAATTCTATACTGTCAAAGCAAAAACAAAAGAATGTAAAGAAAATTAACATCCTTCTTGAACTCATGATAGAAGCTATTTGACTTTTCAATATTAAGAGTAATGAAAGGGCTTCCCTGGTGGTCCAGTGGGTAAGGACACCGCCTTACAGTGCAAGGGGCGCCGGTTCCATCCCTGGCCTGGGAAGATCCCACGTGCCGCGGAGCGGCCGGACCGATGTGTCCAATTACCAAGCCGGAGCTCTGGAGCACATGCGCCCAGAGCCGGCTCTCTGTGACGACAGAGGCCACCACGATGGGAGGCCCACACTGGCCAAAGAACAAAGATGGATGAAAATGGACAAATGAAAGACCAACAGAAGTGGCCTGCCTGCTCCCCTCCCTCACCAGCCCACCCCCACCAAAATAAATAAATAAATCTTAAAAAAAAAAAGAGTAATAAAAGCTAGAATATGATGGAAGAGGGCAAGGGAAATGTGTGTACTAGCCCACTTTTACAGCAGAGGTAAAGTTGCAGAAAAAGGCATTCTTTTCACATGAGGGGAATTTAAACTAAGTGGAGCTACTTGACAAATGCATAACTAGTGATTATTTGGCCTGAATTAAAATTTTCAAATTGGTTTCTTTTGCTAACAAATATTACATGATAATCTTAGAAACAGTGTAAAACTTAGGTTAGTCCAAGCTAATTTAGGATTTTTTTTTTCTACTTCTTCTTCTTCTTCTTTTGCCTACTTGACATGAAGCAAAGAGAATCTGTTGATAAAACTTGAATCTTTTTTTCCAAATTATTTGCATGGCTGGTTTGAGATTGACTTTTTGGTTATTCTAGCGGAATTCAAGTAAAAAATGATTAATTAAGTTCTACAGTACAGAAGACTGTAGCACCAGGTCATGACAGTTATGAAAACTATTCTCTTTTTCTTTTTACTCTGGGTAACATCAGTCTTATGTTTTACATAGTATTGAAATTTATTTTCTTTACCACTGTTTTAAAAGCAAATGGGGAAAATGGGCTTAAAAATCTTAAGTCCTCAAATACATATAATTATGCTTCATAGTGTAAGTTTGTAATTACCTACAATAATACTGTAGTCTTGAAAAAGAAATTCTATACTGTCAAAGCAAAAACAAAAGAATGTAAAGAAAATTAACATCCTTCTTGAACTCATGATAGAAGCTATTTGACTTTTCAATATTAAGAGTAATGAAAGGGCTTCCCTGGTGGTCCAGTGGGTAAGGACACCGCCTTACAGTGCAAGGGGCGCCGGTTCCATCCCTGGCCTGGGAAGATCCCACGTGCCGCGGAGCGGCCGGACCGATGTGTCCAATTACCAAGCCGGAGCTCTGGAGCACATGCGCCCAGAGCCGGCTCTCTGTGACGACAGAGGCCACCACGATGGGAGGCCCACACTGGCCAAAGAACAAAGATGGATGAAAATGGACAAATGAAAGACCAACAGAAGTGGCCTGCCTGCTCCCCTCCCTCCCCACCCCACCCCCACCAAAATAAATAAATAAATCTTAAAAAAAAAAAGAGTAATAAAAGCTAGAATATGATGGAAGAGGGCAAGGGAAATGTGTGTACTAGCCCACTTTTACAGCAGAGGTAAAGTTGCAGAAAAAGGCATTCTTTTCACATGAGGGGAATTTAAACTAAGTGGAGCTACTTGACAAATGCATAACTAGTGATTATTTGGCCTGAATTAAAATTTTCAAATTGGTTTCTTTTGCTAACAAATATTACATGATAATCTTAGAAACAGTGTAAAACTTAGGTTAGTCCAAGCTAATTTAGGATTTTTTTTTTCTACTTCTTCTTCTTCTTCTTTTGCCTACTTGACATGAAGCAAAGAGAATCTGTTGATAAAACTTGAATCTTTTTTTCCAAATTATTTGCATGGCTGGTTTGAGATTGACTTTTTTTGGTTATTCTAGCATGCGGAATTCAAGTAGGAAAAAGAACATGTGGTTATTAATTATGATTGCATTCTTCTAGATTTTTGAACTAGAAACATCAACATGTCCACTGAGTTTAATTAATGCACTTTTTTGCACTATCTCTGATAAGAGCAAATGAGTGCTTAAATATTTTAAATATATTTAAACAAATTTTTGTAGCATCCTGTCTTCCATTCCTTTCCCTCCCACTTTATTATAATTTTTCACTGCAGTGTTAGAAAGGGGGCATTATTTTATGACTAATGAATTTCATAATGATTTGGTGACATGATGAAAAACTGAATTGTCTCTTTTAAACCCAAAATGATTTTTTCTGTGCCTTAAGAAGTAAAAAATGATTGGTAGTTGCAAAGTGGTATCTTCCCTAGCTAGGAGTATTGAATGCTGTAAATACTGTACATCAACAGTATTGATTGGTCAGGTTTTTCAGGGGAGGGAAGGCCCAATCAAGATATGATACGCATCTAAGATGGATTGAACCCACTTTCACTAAAAGTAGGTTCAACCACAAGCAGCCAGGCAGAGAGGATAGGGTTTTCAATAGTGGGATATTCTATTTGGTGGTTTGTTCTGAAAGGTCCGACATAAAGTAGAACGGAAAATCTTTGGGAGTTTGGGAGAAAGCAGTCTTAAGGTAGATCAGAGCAGAACGAGAGAAGATGAGGGAAAAACAGGCTGCTTGTTTCCGGTGAAGGAGAATTGATGATCCATAAACTCAGATACAGGAGGTCAGACTGGCATCCAGCTATGGCAGTAGAGACTGAGTGCATTATTTATAACAAAAGAGGGTCTGTGTCTAGGATAGGAATGAAGATCAGACTGAGAGGTTGCAGTGCATTAGTGGAGGTTCCAAGACTTTCCTGTGGCTGGGGAAAGGGAGTGGGATATGGGGACAGAGAACGAGAGGGGCTGTTCATTCCCTATCTTGCTGCAACTTTTACCTTATAGAATTGCAATTTCTGTGATTGCTGTTCTGACAGTCACAGCTAAACCACGTGTTAGCTTATCAGACATCTCCACTGCCTTCAAGTCTTTCTGTAGTAAGGTAGGGCTCTTATAAATAGGCGTGCTCTCAAATAGTCTTATTCTACATTAATAAACTTCTGTGTTAAGAACTGTCTTCTGTAATTCTAGTACTTCTCCAGCCTAACCTAATTCACCATAGAGCCTTTTATCCTTTTTTTGCAAAGGAAGGAAGTAATAACTACAGATATACACCTGCCACCATCCCATGTGGCAAGTTTATTGCAGTTTGTTGTTGTTCAGTCTCTAAGTTGTGTCTGATTCTTTGCAACCCCCTGGACTGTAGCACTCCAGGCTTCTTTGCCCTCCACTCGCTGTTTTAATGATTTGGTGACATGATGAAAAACTGAATTGTCTCTTTTAAACCCAAAATGATTTTTTCTGTGCCTTAAGAAGTAAAAAATGATTGGTAGTTGCAAAGTGGTATCTTCCCTAGCTAGGAGTATTGAATGCTGTAAATACTGTACATCAACAGTATTGATTGGTCAGGTTTTTCAGGGGAGGGAAGGCCCAATCAAGATATGATACGCATCTAAGATGGATTGAACCCACTTTCACTAAAAGTAGGTTCAACCACAAGCAGCCAGGCAGAGAGGATAGGGTTTTCAATAGTGGGATATTCTATTTGGTGGTTTGTTCTGAAAGGTCCGACATAAAGTAGAACGGAAAATCTTTGGGAGTTTGGGAGAAAGCAGTCTTAAGGTAGATCAGAGCAGAACGAGAGAAGATGAGGGAAAAACAGGCTGCTTGTTTCCGGTGAAGGAGAATTGATGATCCATAAACTCAGATACAGGAGGTCAGACTGGCATCCAGCTATGGCAGTAGAGACTGAGTGCATTATTTATAACAAAAGAGGGTCTGTGTCTAGGATAGGAATGAAGATCAGACTGAGAGGTTGCAGTGCATTAGTGGAGGTTCCAAGACTTTCCTGTGGCTGGGGAAAGGGAGTGGGATATGGGGACAGAGAACGAGAGGGGCTGTTCATTCCCTATCTTGCTGCAACTTTTACCTTATAGAATTGCAATTTCTGTGATTGCTGTTCTGACAGTCACAGCTAAACCACGTGTTAGCTTATCAGACATCTCCACTGCCTTCAAGTCTTTCTGTAGTAAGGTAGGGCTCTTATAAATAGGCGTGCTCTCAAATAGTCTTATTCTACATTAATAAACTTCTGTGTTAAGAACTGTCTTCTGTAATTCTAGTACTTCTCCAGCCTAACCTAATTCACCATAGAGCCTTTTATCCTTTTTTTGCAAAGGAAGGAAGTAATAACTACAGATATACACCTGCCACCATCCCATGTGGCAAGTTTATTGCAGTTTGTTGTTGTTCAGTCTCTAAGTTGTGTCTGATTCTTTGCAACCCCCTGGACTGTAGCACTCCAGGCTTCTTTGCCCTCCACTCTCTCCCGGAGTTTGCTCAAATTCATGTCTGCTCAGTTGATGATGCTGTCTTACTATCTCATCTATCTCCTCCTCTGCTGCTCCCTTTTCCTTTTGCCTTCCATCTTTCCCAGCATCAGGGTCTTATCCAATGTGTTGGTGCTTCACATCACATGGCTAAAATATTGGAGCTTCAGCTTCAGTATCCATCCTTTCAGTGAATATTCAGGGTTGATTTCCTTTAGGATTGACTGGTTTGATCTCCTTGCTGTCTAAGGAACTCTCAAGAGTCTTCTCCAGCACCACAGTTCGAAAGCAACAGTTCTTTGGCGCTCAGCCTTCTTTATGGTCCAACTCTCACATTCATACTTGACTGCTGGAAAAACCATAGCTTTGACTATACGGACCTTTGTTGGCAAAATGATGTCTCTGCTTTTCAACACACTAAGTTTGTCGTGCCTTTTCTTCCAAGGAGCAAGCATCTTTTAATTTCATGGCTACAGTTAACCATCTGCAGTGATTTTTTTTTTTTTTTGCAGCTACAGTGGCTCAAACAGTAAGTGTCATTGTTCCCCAGGTACTCATTAGAGATTACCCGCCCTGTTGAAGTGAGTAAGAGAATGAAAGGAAGGGACAGTCTATGCCAAACCCTTTATGAGATTGCCACAAAATAAACCTGCCCCCTAAAGGTACAGAACATGCTTGGCAAAGATGCCTGTACCCTGGTTTCTCTCCTAGTAGGCTGGAGTCCCAGAAAAGGAGCCCCAACCTCACAGTTCAGATCAGTGTGAAAACATCTTGGAGTAGGTGTTCTTCTGTGCCATGCAGCCTGTTGCCTGAATTCTTTTGGTAGCATCCACTCAGATCTGATGAGCTCTGTTGTTAGTTCTGTTCATCTAAATCTTCAGCATCTACAAGCCCAGGTTTTGACTCCTGTGGTTATTTCCACTGGGAGTAAGGGTCTTGATTTCCACTTTCCATTCCTCCTCATCTCTACCTGTTCCCATCTCCCCTGTACAACCTTCACCTTCCTTAGGGGCCAGGGTCAGGTCCCATCATCATCTCGTCCCATCCAACTTTGACCTGTAAATTCCTTCTTCTCTAAAATTTCCTGGATTATACACATACCTAGAACCCATCGTTGCCTGAGCTTTAGCAAAATCTGGACTATATGCTTCAGGAACTACATAGCTGTAACTGGTCTTATGCACTGGGCTCTAAACAATTCACCTGGACTCTAGAATGTTGGCTCCTTGCTTACCTAACAGTTATTTCCTAGTGTCTGCACTGATCCTCTCTGTTCTCCCCTTCTCATGTTGTGCTTCACTGAAACCCTGAAATTAACAGTCATTATCAATATCAGCCCTAGTTTTAATACTCACAGTGCAAGATTGAAGCTTAATTACTATTTTAGCAGATTTGGAATTGCTTACAGTGTCAATATGTCAAATGTTTTCTAGTTTTCCTGAGTCAGGAACATCAGTTTAATTTCTAAACTAGTTGTTTGGCGGATAAACTCAGTCTAGGGTCTTGTTACATTTTTATTCCTATACTGCAGAAAACATCAGTTTTATGAAATTTTTTAACTGCAGAATTTATGTTGAAAAAAAAATTTAGCTTTGGATAAATACAAATTTAAACAGACACTAGACGGGAGTTGGAAATTATACCACTCTAATCTTGATATGCAGAAAAATTCTTTCTAACTTATCTTTAGATAACTTTGGGAAGATTATTTTTCCAAACACCTTGTGCTGGAATTTATTTGGTAATTTTGGAAGTGGGTATTATTTCTTAAATTTACAATAGTTTATGTTTCCTTAAGCATGACATGTTTTCAAATTATCATTTTAAAGAAGAAAGCTCTTATCATATGGAATAGTTTGGGGAAGTGAATCACCAAACATTTATTTGTTTAAGTTCCCGGGTTTCCCCAGTCTCAAAAAATCACAGTTCAGATCAGTGTGAAAACATCTTGGAGTAGGTGTTCTTCTGTGCCATGCAGCCTGTTGCCTGAATTCTTTTGGTAGCATCCACTCAGATCTGATGAGCTCTGTTGTTAGTTCTGTTCATCTAAATCTTCAGCATCTACAAGCCCAGGTTTTGACTCCTGTGGTTATTTCCACTGGGAGTAAGGGTCTTGATTTCCACTTTCCATTCCTCCTCATCTCTACCTGTTCCCATCTCCCCTGTACAACCTTCACCTTCCTTAGGGGCCAGGGTCAGGTCCCATCATCATCTCGTCCCATCCAACTTTGACCTGTAAATTCCTTCTTCTCTAAAATTTCCTGGATTATACACATACCTAGAACCCATCGTTGCCTGAGCTTTAGCAAAATCTGGACTATATGCTTCAGGAACTACATAGCTGTAACTGGTCTTATGCACTGGGCTCTAAACAATTCACCTGGACTCTAGAATGTTGGCTCCTTGCTTACCTAACAGTTATTTCCTAGTGTCTGCACTGATCCTCTCTGTTCTCCCCTTCTCATGTTGTGCTTCACTGAAACCCTGAAATTAACAGTCATTATCAATATCAGCCCTAGTTTTAATACTCACAGTGCAAGATTGAAGCTTAATTACTATTTTAGCAGATTTGGAATTGCTTACAGTGTCAATATGTCAAATGTTTTCTAGTTTTCCTGAGTCAGGAACATCAGTTTAATTTCTAAACTAGTTGTTTGGCGGATAAACTCAGTCTAGGGTCTTGTTACATTTTTATTCCTATACTGCAGAAAACATCAGTTTTATGAAATTTTTTAACTGCAGAATTTATGTTGAAAAAAAAATTTAGCTTTGGATAAATACAAATTTAAACAGACACTAGACGGGAGTTGGAAATTATACCACTCTAATCTTGATATGCAGAAAAATTCTTTCTAACTTATCTTTAGATAACTTTGGGAAGATTATTTTTCCAAACACCTTGTGCTGGAATTTATTTGGTAATTTTGGAAGTGGGGTATTATTTCTTAAATTTACAATAGTTTATGTTTTTCCTTAAGCATGACATGTTTTCTAAATTATCATTTTAAAGAAGAAAGCTCTTATCATATGGAATAGTTTGGAGAAGTGAATCACCAAACATTGTATTTGTTTATAAGTCTGTTTCAGGTTACTAACTAAAAAGTAGAGTAAGCAGACTATTTATTTAATTACCTACTTGATGGTTTGCCCAAGATAATAAAGTCACCTAGGTATTTTGGGTATCTTTAGACACAATAATTGTATATATTTAAATTTTCTTTTCTGTTCTTTTTGACTACAACAGTAAGTCTAAACTGAGGTGGTACATCACTTCTGCTTATGGAGCTCTTTTTCCTTTTTTTCTTGGTGATAAAATATAAATAAAATTTGCCATTTTAAAGTTTGAAGTGTTTTAATTGTGATAAAATACTCATAATATAAATCTTACCACCTTAAGCATTTTTATGTACGTTTGCAATAGTAATGCACAGGAGTACTGTTTTTTCGCATTCTCGTCAACATTGTTATTTTTCTCTCTCTCTCTTCTTTTTGTGATAGTACTATCTTAATTCTACAAAATATGTGGAACTCATTAATGATACCTGAGTCTCCCTGACCAAGATCCTGAGTCTCAATTGGACTCAGTTTTCACATTGTCAAAAAGTTTCACAGAATGTCTTTTCAACAAATAGTACTGGGAAAACTGAATATCCACATGCAAAGGCATGGAGTTGAACCTTACTTAACACTGTATACAAAAATTAACTCAAAATAGATCAAAGATATACATGTAAGAGCTAAAACTATACAATTCTGAGAATAAAACATGGGCCAAAAGCTAAATGATTTTGAATTTGGCGGTGATTCTTAGGTGTAATACCAAAGGCATAGGAAAAGGAAAAAAATTTATAAATTAGACTTCTTTGAAATTTTTTATTTTGTGATAAAAATGACACTATCAATAGAATAAAAAGGCAACTCAAAAAAGGAGAGGAAATATTTGTAAATCATATGTCTGATAAGGGATTAATATCTAGAACAGATAGAAAACTCTAAAAACTCCATGACAAAAACAAAAACAACCAAAGTTAAAAATGTGCAAAGGACTTGAATAGACATTTCTCCAAAGAACATATACAAATAGTAAATAAGCACATGAAAAGATGCTCCACAACACTAATCATCAGCAAAATACAGATCAAAATTTCAGTGAAATACCACCTCATTCATACTCATTAGGATGACTACTATAGAAGAATAATATTAGCTGGTATTAATAAAGGTGACAGGACTTTCCTGGTGGTCCAGTGGGTAAAGGGTCCTCCTTGCAGTGCAAAGGGGCACCAGTTCGATCCCTGGCCCGGGAAGATCCCACATGCCAAGGAACTGCTAGACCAGTGTGTCCAATTATAAGCTAGCATTCTGGAGTGCTTCCACCCAGAGCCAGTGCTCTGCAACGAGAGAGGCCACTGTGATGGGAGACCCACACATGCCAAAGAATAAAGATGGGTGAAAAATAAATGATGACTTAGAGGCAAAATAAATAAATAAAAGAGTCATTCTAAAAAATAAATAAATAAATAAAGATGACAGGAAACTGAAACAGTTGTCCGTTCCTGGTTAAACTGTAAAGTGATACAGTACTAATCAAATTAATTATGGCAGTTCCTCAGAAATTTAAATTTAGGATTACCATATAATCCAGGAGTTCCATTTTTGGATATGTACTCAAAAGAATTGAGAGTATGGTCTCAAAGAGACGTTTGTGTACTCATAGTCATAGTAGTAGTATTCACAGTAATGAAAAAGTAGAACCAAACCAAATGTGCATCGATGGATTAATGGATAAATAAAATTCAGAGCATACATATAGTGGAGTATTATTCAGCCTTTAAAAAGGAAGGAACTTTTGACACATACACAATATAGGTTAACCCTGAAGACATTATAGTAGGATGGTGCAAAGGTAATTGCAGTTTTGGATCATGAATTTTAAATCATTACAATTAGACTAAAGCATATCTTTATTACTCAAAATATGAATTATTATAGTCATCATATTGTTGCCACTGAGAAATAGGTTGTTTCTTCCTGTAGCATAATTAGGAAAAACTGGATGCATTTATCAGGTGAGATTAGCAAATCTGTCATGGAGAAAATCTTGGAAGTGATGTCTAGAACGAAAAATCTAAAAACTATACAAAAAAAGTGCAAAGGACTTGAATAGACATTTCTCCAAAGAACATATACAAATAGTAAATAAGCACATGAAAAGATGCTCCACAACACTAATCATCAGCAAAATACAGATCAAAATTTCAGTGAAATACCACCTCATTCATACTCATTAGGATGACTACTATAGAAGAATAATATTAGCTGGTATTAATAAAGGTGACAGGACTTTCCTGGTGGTCCAGTGGGTAAAGGGTCCTCCTTGCAGTGCAAAGGGGCACCAGTTCGATCCCTGGCCCGGGAAGATCCCACATGCCAAGGAACTGCTAGACCAGTGTGTCCAATTATAAGCTAGCATTCTGGAGTGCTTCCACCCAGAGCCAGTGCTCTGCAACGAGAGAGGCCACTGTGATGGGAGACCCACACATGCCAAAGAATAAAGATGGGTGAAAAATAAATGATGACTTAGAGGCAAAATAAATAAATAAAAGAGTCATTCTAAAAAATAAATAAATAAATAAAGATGACAGGAAACTGAAACAGTTGTCCGTTCCTGGTTAAACTGTAAAGTGATACAGTACTAATCAAATTAATTATGGCAGTTCCTCAGAAATTTAAATTTAGGATTACCATATAATCCAGGAGTTCCATTTTTGGATATGTACTCAAAAGAATTGAGAGTATGGTCTCAAAGAGACGTTTGTGTACTCATAGTCATAGTAGTAGTATTCACAGTAATGAAAAAGTAGAACCAAACCAAATGTGCATCGATGGATTAATGGATAAATAAAATTCAGAGCATACATATAGTGGAGTATTATTCAGCCTTTAAAAAGGAAGGAACTTTTGACACATACACAATATAGGTTAACCCTGAAGACATTATAGTAGGATGGTGCAAAGGTAATTGCAGTTTTGGATCATGAATTTTAAATCATTACAATTAGACTAAAGCATATCTTTATTACTCAAAATATGAATTATTATAGTCATCATATTGTTGCCACTGAGAAATAGGTTGTTTCTTCCTGTAGCATAATTATCTGTGCTTCAGAATTCTACAAAATCTTGGAATGCATTTTCTGCACCCTCCAGTTGTGGAAGCATTTTCCCAGCAAAAATCTGTCATGGAGAAAAAGATACTTGAAGAAGTGATGATTGGCAAGAGGTCAAGTGAATATGGTAGATAAGGTAGAAATTTGTAGCACAGTTTGTTCGACTTTTGAAGTGTTGGTTGTGCAACTTGCAGCTGGGAGTTGTGCAGAAGAATTTGACCGTTTCTGTTGAAAGTGCCAACTGCAAGCTTTGCAGTTTTCAATGCATCTCATCAATTTGCTGAGCGTAATTCTCAGATGTAATGGTTTTACTGGGATTCAGAAAGCTGTAGTGGATCAAGATCAACAGCAGATCACCAAACAGTGGCCATGACCTAATTTGGTTCATTTGGCTTTGGAAAGTGTTTTGGAGCTTTTTCTTGGTCCAGTCACTGAGCTGGTCATTGCCAGTTGTCATGTAAAATCCACTTTTCATCTCACATCACAACATGATCAAGAAACAGTTCATTGTTGTTGCATAGAATGAGAGAAGACTACATTTCAGAAATGACAATTTTGTTTTTTTTCATTTTTGATTAGCTCATAAGGCACCCACTTATAGAAGTTTTTCACCCTTCCAATTTGCTTCAAATGCTGAATGACTCTAGAAGGGTCGACACTGTCGAATGGTCGGCGCTGAGTTCTGTGGCAACTTCTCATGTAGTTATAAGAGAATCAACTTTAATAATGCTCTCAGTTGTTATTGTTCAGTCACTCAGCCGTGTCTGACTCTTTACAACCACATGGACTGCCGCACACCAGGCTTCCCTATCTTTCAACTTCTCCTGGAGTTTGCTGAAAGTCATGTCCATTGAGTCGATGATTCCATCCAACCATTTCATCCTCAGTCACCTCCTTCTCCTTCTGCCCTGAGTCTTTCCCGGCATCAGGGTCTTTTCCAGTGAGTCGGCTCTTAGTATCAGGTGACCAAAGGATTGAAGCTTCAACGTCAGCATCAGTCTTTCCAATCAATATTCAGGGTTGATTTCCTTTAGGATTGACTGGTTTGATCTCCTTGCTATCCAAGGGACTCTCAAGAGTCTTTTCCAGCATCACAGTTTGAAAGCATAAATTCTTCAGTGCTCAGCCTTTTTTACTGTCCAAGTCACGCATCCATACATAACTATTGGACAAACCATACCTGTGACTGTACCTTTTCTGGCAAAGAAATGTCTCTGCTTCTTAATATACTGTCTAGGTTTGTCATAGTTTTTCTTCCAAGGAGCATGTGTCTTTTAATTTTGTGGTTGCAGTCACCATCTATAGTGATTTTGGAGCCCAAGAAAATAAAGTCTGTCATTCTTTCCCTTTTTTCCCGTCTATTTCCCATAAAGTGATGGGATCAGATGCTTTTTTTTTTTTTTGCAATTTTTTTTTTTTTGCAATTTTTTTTTTTTTTTTAGCCACTTCTGTTGATTTTTCATTTATTTATTTTCATCCATCTTTGTTCCTTGGCTTGCATGGGCCTCCCATTGCAGTGGCCTCTCTTGTCACAGAGCACAGGCTTTCAGCACATGTGCCCCAGAGCTCTTGCTCAGTAGTTGGACACATAGGTCCAGCTGCTCCACGGCACGTGGGATCTTCCCAGGCCAGGGATCAAACCAGCACCTGTTGCACTGCAAGGTGGTGTCCTTACCCACTGGACCACCAGGAAGCCCTGATCTTCGTTTTTTGAATGTTGAGTTTTAAGCCAGCTTTTTCACTCTGCTTTTCCACTTTCATCAAGAGGCTCTTTAGTTCCTCTTGACTTTCTGACATTAGAGTGGTATCATCTGTATATATGAGGTTGTTGGTATTTCTCCCAGAAATCTTGATTCCAGCTTGTGATACATCCAGTCCAGCATTTTGTATGATGTGATCTGCATAGAAGTTAAATGAGCAGGGTGAGAATACACAGCCTTAATGTACTCCTTTCCCAATTTTGAACCAGTCATTTCATGTTTGATTCTAACTGTTGCTTCTTGACCTGCATACAGATTTCTCAGGAGACAGGTAAGGCAGTCTGATATTCTTTAAGAATTTATCACAGTTTGTTGTGATTGACACACTCAAAGGTTTTAGTGCAGTGGATGAAGCAGAGGTAGGTGTTTATGGAATCCTTGCTTTTCCTTCAAACTTTTAGATCAGGTAGGGGATGCTTTTGATTTTGAAAGCATAAATTCTTCAGTGCTCAGCCTTTTTTACTGTCCAAGTCACGCATCCATACATAACTATTGGACAAACCATACCTGTGACTGTACCTTTTCTGGCAAAGAAATGTCTCTGCTTCTTAATATACTGTCTAGGTTTGTCATAGTTTTTCTTCCAAGGAGCATGTGTCTTTTAATTTTGTGGTTGCAGTCACCATCTATAGTGATTTTGGAGCCCAAGAAAATAAAGTCTGTCATTCTTTCCCTTTTTTCCCGTCTATTTCCCATAAAGTGATGGGATCAGATGCTTTTTTTTTTTTTTGCAATTTTTTTTTTTTTGCAATTTTTTTTTTTTTTTTAGCCACTTCTGTTGATTTTTCATTTATTTATTTTCATCCATCTTTGTTCCTTGGCTTGCATGGGCCTCCCATTGCAGTGGCCTCTCTTGTCACAGAGCACAGGCTTTCAGCACATGTGCCCCAGAGCTCTTGCTCAGTAGTTGGACACATAGGTCCAGCTGCTCCACGGCACGTGGGATCTTCCCAGGCCAGGGATCAAACCAGCACCTGTTGCACTGCAAGGTGGTGTCCTTACCCACTGGACCACCAGGGAAGCCCTGATCTTCGTTTTTTGAATGTTGAGTTTTAAGCCAGCTTTTTCACTCTGCTTTTCCACTTTCATCAAGAGGCTCTTTAGTTCCTCTTGACTTTCTGACATTAGAGTGGTATCATCTGTATATATGAGGTTGTTGGTATTTCTCCCAGAAATCTTGATTCCAGCTTGTGATACATCCAGTCCAGCATTTTGTATGATGTGATCTGCATAGAAGTTAAATGAGCAGGGTGAGAATACACAGCCTTAATGTACTCCTTTCCCAATTTTGAACCAGTCATTTCATGTTTGATTCTAACTGTTGCTTCTTGACCTGCATACAGATTTCTCAGGAGACAGGTAAGGCAGTCTGATATTCTTTAAGAATTTATCACAGTTTGTTGTGATTGACACACTCAAAGGTTTTAGTGCAGTGGATGAAGCAGAGGTAGGTGTTTTTATGGAATCCCCTTGCTTTTCCTGTAATCCAGTGGATGTTAGCATTTTGATCTCTGCTTCCTCTGCTTTTTCTAAATCCAGCTTGTACACATGCAGGCTCTTGATTCACGTTCTGTTGAAGCATTGCTTGGAGGATTTTGAACATTACTTTGCCACTATGTGAAATAAGTGTACTTGTGTGGTAGTTTAAACATTCTTTGGGATTGCTGTTCTTTGGAATTGGAATGAAAACTGACCTTTTTCAGTCCTTTGACCACTGCAGAGTATTCCAAATTTGCTGACATATTGAGTGCAGCACTTTAACAGCATCATCTTTTAGCATTTGAAATAGCTCAGCCGGAATTCCATTACCTCCACTAGCCGTGGTCATAGTAATACTTCCTAAGGCCCACTCAACTTCACATTCTAGGATGTCTGACACTAGGTTAGTGATCACACCGTTGTGGTTGTCTGAGTCATTCATACCTTTTTTGTACATTTCTTCTGTGTATGCTCTCAGTTGGTCATTGTCAGTTTCTGATGGACAGCCACTGCACTGCTCTTTTTCATGGCTGTCTTCTCCTTTGCAGAACTTCTTGAACCACCACTGCACTGTAAATTCATTAGCAGTTCCTGAGCCAAATGTGTTGTTGATGTTGGAGTTCTCTCTGCTGCTTTATTACCCATTTTGAACTCACATGAAAAAATTGTTCAAATTTGTTTTTTGTCTAACATCATTTAGACTAAGGTCTAAAATAAATATAAAAGAAATAGCAAGTAATAAGTTATTGGCAAAAAACATAAAGCAAGAAATGCACATTAAAATGATGTATAACATAACCACATTCATTTAAGAATGTATCCCAGTATCAAACAGCAAAGTTTAACAATGCACAACCACTATTTCCTTTGGACCAACCTAAATGTAGACAAAACCTAGAGACATTTTTTTTTCTGCCCTACCCCCTGGAGACAGTTTTATAAGGATGTAAAGAAGAAAACACTTGTCAAAAACCACATCAGTAGGTATGGACTGAGACAGATACTTTGGCCTTACTGGTTTCATGTTGCACGATATATAAACAACATGGTGACCACAAAGAGAGAAGGAAAGCAAGGAAAAAAAAAACGATTTTGATTCCTTCCAGTGTTAACTGCACTGACCAGAAAAGCAAGTGGCATTTCCCCCAGCTGAGCACAAACTTATTTCGTGAACCATCCAGATCTGAGCTGTGTATTCTTTTTCATCTCCCGTTTAGAGACTAGAACATTAAGTACACAAAACAACAGAGAGGAGGGCATACCCCAGCTTGTACACATGCAGGCTCTTGATTCACGTTCTGTTGAAGCATTGCTTGGAGGATTTTGAACATTACTTTGCCACTATGTGAAATAAGTGTACTTGTGTGGTAGTTTAAACATTCTTTGGGATTGCTGTTCTTTGGAATTGGAATGAAAACTGACCTTTTTCAGTCCTTTGACCACTGCAGAGTATTCCAAATTTGCTGACATATTGAGTGCAGCACTTTAACAGCATCATCTTTTAGCATTTGAAATAGCTCAGCCGGAATTCCATTACCTCCACTAGCCGTGGTCATAGTAATACTTCCTAAGGCCCACTCAACTTCACATTCTAGGATGTCTGACACTAGGTTAGTGATCACACCGTTGTGGTTGTCTGAGTCATTCATACCTTTTTTGTACATTTCTTCTGTGTATGCTCTCAGTTGGTCATTGTCAGTTTCTGATGGACAGCCACTGCACTGCTCTTTTTCATGGCTGTCTTCTCCTTTGCAGAACTTCTTGAACCACCACTGCACTGTAAATTCATTAGCAGTTCCTGAGCCAAATGTGTTGTTGATGTTGGAGTTCTCTCTGCTGCTTTATTACCCATTTTGAACTCACATGAAAAAATTGTTCAAATTTGTTTTTTGTCTAACATCATTTAGACTAAGGTCTAAAATAAATATAAAAGAAATAGCAAGTAATAAGTTATTGGCAAAAAACATAAAGCAAGAAATGCACATTAAAATGATGTATAACATAACCACATTCATTTAAGAATGTATCCCAGTATCAAACAGCAAAGTTTAACAATGCACAACCACTATTTCCTTTGGACCAACCTAAATGTAGACAAAACCTAGAGACATTTTTTTTTCTGCCCTGCCCCCTGGAGACAGTTTTATAAGGATGTAAAGAAGAAAAACACTTGTCAAAAACCACATCAGTAGGTATGGACTGAGACAGATACTTTGGCCTTACTGGTTTCATGTTGCACGATATATAAACAACATGGTGACCACAAAGAGAGAAGGAAAGCAAGGAAAAAAAAAACGATTTTGATTCCTTCCAGTGTTAACTGCACTGACCAGAAAAGCAAGTGGCATTTCCCCCAGCTGAGCACAAACTTATTTCGTGAACCATCCAGATCTGAGCTGTGTATTCTTTTTCATCTCCCGTTTAGAGACTAGAACATTAAGTACACAAAACAACAGAGAGGAGGGGGGCATACCCCAGGATATTCGGCTACCCAACAGAGTCACTTGAGAAAGGGATATAGTCAAGAAGATTATTGGATTTAATGCCTGCTTTCAAGTGTACACTGCTCAGAGACAAACTACAAATTTGTTTCTGATTCTCCAGCTTAATCATAAATTGGACCACAAATCCAAACAGCAAGTCCACTCAAATATGCATTGTAGATTGTCCAAGGGCAGACTCATATCCTGAGTTTTAAAGTTGACATCCAAGATGAGGCATTTGCCCATGGCTAAGGGACAGTGAGGTAAACTCAGAACAATATGCCCAGCCAGGTTTTGATAAAACCTCTGCCTGAATTGATTGTTCCCCCTTACAAACCGCTAAACACAAATAACTTTGGGACCTATGAAGAGAAATTACAAACTAAGGGAAAGGATGATTTGTTCTGAAGGACTCAGAGTAGAAACAGATTTCAGAGAACTGCTTTATGATTCAGAGGAAAAGTTGAGAAGTAGTATTAGCTAATCTTCTCCAAAAATGCTCAAGGACATAACCAACTTCTTTGAAATATGAGTATAAAACTGTAAAAGGAGAGTAAGTTTAGACTTAAAAGGCCAGAGACACAGAAGAACAGCTGAAATGAGGGAAAGAGGAAATGTATTTGCAGAGATTTTTAAAACTTTGAAAAGCATTAAAGAACAGAGAGCATTTGAAATAAATCAATTTCACTATGAGAGAGAAGCTTGAAAAGCTCTTCCAAAATAAAGAAAAGGATAAAGGAGAAAAAAACCTATGAGAAAAATAATGTTAGGTATGAAAATCAGAGATTGGAAAGCCAACCTGAAAATTATAATTCTAAGGTGGAAACTATACCAATAGAAATGAAGAAGAACACTTGTCAAAAACCACATCAGTAGGTATGGACTGAGACAGATACTTTGGCCTTACTGGTTTCATGTTGCACGATATATAAACAACATGGTGACCACAAAGAGAGAAGGAAAGCAAGGAAAAAAAAAACGATTTTGATTCCTTCCAGTGTTAACTGCACTGACCAGAAAAGCAAGTGGCATTTCCCCCAGCTGAGCACAAACTTATTTCGTGAACCATCCAGATCTGAGCTGTGTATTCTTTTTCATCTCCCGTTTAGAGACTAGAACATTAAGTACACAAAACAACAGAGAGGAGGGGGGCATACCCCAGGATATTCGGCTACCCAACAGAGTCACTTGAGAAAGGGATATAGTCAAGAAGATTATTGGATTTAATGCCTGCTTTCAAGTGTACACTGCTCAGAGACAAACTACAAATTTGTTTCTGATTCTCCAGCTTAATCATAAATTGGACCACAAATCCAAACAGCAAGTCCACTCAAATATGCATTGTAGATTGTCCAAGGGCAGACTCATATCCTGAGTTTTAAAGTTGACATCCAAGATGAGGCATTTGCCCATGGCTAAGGGACAGTGAGGTAAACTCAGAACAATATGCCCAGCCAGGTTTTGATAAAACCTCTGCCTGAATTGATTGTTCCCCCTTACAAACCGCTAAACACAAATAACTTTGGGACCTATGAAGAGAAATTACAAACTAAGGGAAAGGATGATTTGTTCTGAAGGACTCAGAGTAGAAACAGATTTCAGAGAACTGCTTTATGATTCAGAGGAAAAGTTGAGAAGTAGTATTAGCTAATCTTCTCCAAAAATGCTCAAGGACATAACCAACTTCTTTGAAATATGAGTATAAAACTGTAAAAGGAGAGTAAGTTTAGACTTAAAAGGCCAGAGACACAGAAGAACAGCTGAAATGAGGGAAAGAGGAAATGTATTTGCAGAGATTTTTAAAACTTTGAAAAGCATTAAAGAACAGAGAGCATTTGAAATAAATCAATTTCACTATGAGAGAGAAGCTTGAAAAGCTCTTCCAAAATAAAGAAAAGGATAAAGGAGAAAAAAACCTATGAGAAAAATAATGTTAGGTATGAAAATCAGAGATTGGAAAGCCAACCTGAAAATTATAATTCTAAGGTGGAAACTATACCAATAGAAATAGAAGTGGAAATCAGTATTAATATATACCCAGCTGACTGAGAGGTGAATCTAAAAGAAATATTTTTTAATGAAGAAGTAGAAACCTGATTATAATCATTAGTAGAAGGCCAAAGACAGTGATGAAATTATAAATTTTTTATTGTACATAGAAAGTAACAGAGTAAAAGCAGGAGTCAAGAGTTGTAGGGGGATTTTTTGGATGGTTGGTTCTAGGAGTTTTGTTAGTTACAGATGTATGGGTATGAGAGACGACAGCTAGTAAAAAAAAGCTTTGCATATGATTCCCATATCCCCATTCACCTCAGAAGAGCAGAGACAGAAACAAAAGGAAAATTATAAAATTTTCCAGAATTATAAAACATAAAGCACAAATGCAAAGTTGGAACAAATATTTCATCTATGGCAATGTGTAAGTGGGTTAAATGCTTTGATGAAAGCTAAAAATACTTTTTAAAAATAACTACTTGAACTATGTTTTGCTCAAAAGAGCTATATCTGAAACAAAATAGCACAAAAAGGTTAATAATGTAAGATTTATTTGATAAATATGAACAGAAAGTAAAGAGAGCAATATCAGTATCGAAACAACTAGAGTTTAAAGCCAGAGCCATTGAATAGAATAAACCTAGACTTACTTTACTGGGTAAAATTCATACTAAAAGGTAAAATTCATATAAAGGTTATAAATAGTAAGTATATGTAAAATAACTTTGCATTGGAACAGTAAACTTAAACTCAAGTTAACAGGGATAGATATGCAAATGCATTTGAAGTATAGAACAATATAGAACTTATACATACCTCTGTATGTCTGTAACAAACAAAATTTTTAAAACAGCTGAAATGAGGGAAAGAGGAAATGTATTTGCAGAGATTTTTAAAACTTTGAAAAGCATTAAAGAACAGAGAGCATTTGAAATAAATCAATTTCACTATGAGAGAGAAGCTTGAAAAGCTCTTCCAAAATAAAGAAAAGGATAAAGGAGAAAAAAACCTATGAGAAAAATAATGTTAGGTATGAAAATCAGAGATTGGAAAGCCAACCTGAAAATTATAATTCTAAGGTGGAAACTATACCAATAGAAATAGAAGTGGAAATCAGTATTAATATATACCCAGCTGACTGAGAGGTGAATCTAAAAGAAATATTTTTTAATGAAGAAGTAGAAACCTGATTATAATCATTAGTAGAAGGCCAAAGACAGTGATGAAATTATAAATTTTTTATTGTACATAGAAAGTAACAGAGTAAAAGCAGGAGTCAAGAGTTGTAGGGGGATTTTTTGGATGGTTGGTTCTAGGAGTTTTGTTAGTTACAGATGTATGGGTATGAGAGACGACAGCTAGTAAAAAAAAGCTTTGCATATGATTCCCATATCCCCATTCACCTCAGAAGAGCAGAGACAGAAACAAAAGGAAAATTATAAAATTTTCCAGAATTATAAAACATAAAGCACAAATGCAAAGTTGGAACAAATATTTCATCTATGGCAATGTGTAAGTGGGTTAAATGCTTTGATGAAAGCTAAAAATACTTTTTAAAAATAACTACTTGAACTATGTTTTGCTCAAAAGAGCTATATCTGAAACAAAATAGCACAAAAAGGTTAATAATGTAAGATTTATTTGATAAATATGAACAGAAAGTAAAGAGAGCAATATCAGTATCGAAACAACTAGAGTTTAAAGCCAGAGCCATTGAATAGAATAAACCTAGACTTACTTTACTGGGTAAAATTCATACTAAAAGGTAAAATTCATATAAAGGTTATAAATAGTAAGTATATGTAAAATAACTTTGCATTGGAACAGTAAACTTAAACTCAAGTTAACAGGGATAGATATGCAAATGCATTTGAAGTATAGAACAATATAGAACTTATACATACCTCTGTATGTCTGTAACAAACAAAATTTTTAAAACAGCACTGAGAACTTGATAAAATTAATAAGATTTAAAATAAGGGAGTGTCACATACACTAAACTTTGCAACCTACAAATAGGACTTAGTCATCCCTGCTGCTTCCTAAAAAAGTACTCAGCTATCTCTAAAGATTCTCTTTTTTTTAATGTTATTTATTTATTTTTGGCTATTTTGAGTTTTTACTGCTGCCACAGGCTCTTATCTAGTTGTAGGAAGCGGCTACTTTCTAGTTGGCGTGAGCAGGCTTCTTGTTGTGGTGACTTCTCTTGTTGTGGAACTCGGGCTCTGGGGCACATGGGCTCAATAGTTGCGGTGCCAAGGCTTTAGAACACAGGCTCAGTAGTTGCGGTTCACGGGCTTAGTTGCTCTGCAGCATATGGGATCTTCCCAGAACAGGGATCGAACCAATGTCTCCTGCATTGAAGGTGAACTCTTCACCACTGAGCTATCAGAGAAGCCCTCTCTAAAGATTCTTGAAAAGTAGAAATATTAAGGCATATCGTCCAATCATAGTGTAATTAATAACAAAAAGTTTCCCATCAACCCGTGAAAACTCCTAAAGGGAGGAAGAATTTCCAATAGGAAGTAAAGCCTTCAAGTACAGACTACTGGAAGAAAAAGGAGAAAAGTATGTATTAAAATTTATGGAGTAAGATCTAAGCTGATTTTAAGAGGTAACTTCTTCAAAGTAACAGATACTAGAAAGGAGAAACATTTTAAAATAACTACTTGAACTATGTTTTGCTCAAAAGAGCTATATCTGAAACAAAATAGCACAAAAAGGTTAATAATGTAAGATTTATTTGATAAATATGAACAGAAAGTAAAGAGAGCAATATCAGTATCGAAACAACTAGAGTTTAAAGCCAGAGCCATTGAATAGAATAAACCTAGACTTACTTTACTGGGTAAAATTCATACTAAAAGGTAAAATTCATATAAAGGTTATAAATAGTAAGTATATGTAAAATAACTTTGCATTGGAACAGTAAACTTAAACTCAAGTTAACAGGGATAGATATGCAAATGCATTTGAAGTATAGAACAATATAGAACTTATACATACCTCTGTATGTCTGTAACAAACAAAATTTTTAAAACAGCACTGAGAACTTGATAAAATTAATAAGATTTAAAATAAGGGAGTGTCACATACACTAAACTTTGCAACCTACAAATAGGACTTAGTCATCCCTGCTGCTTCCTAAAAAAGTACTCAGCTATCTCTAAAGATTCTCTTTTTTTTAATGTTATTTATTTATTTTTGGCTATTTTGAGTTTTTACTGCTGCCACAGGCTCTTATCTAGTTGTAGGAAGCGGCTACTTTCTAGTTGGCGTGAGCAGGCTTCTTGTTGTGGTGACTTCTCTTGTTGTGGAACTCGGGCTCTGGGGCACATGGGCTCAATAGTTGCGGTGCCAAGGCTTTAGAACACAGGCTCAGTAGTTGCGGTTCACGGGCTTAGTTGCTCTGCAGCATATGGGATCTTCCCAGAACAGGGATCGAACCAATGTCTCCTGCATTGAAGGTGAACTCTTCACCACTGAGCTATCAGAGAAGCCCTCTCTAAAGATTCTTGAAAAGTAGAAATATTAAGGCATATCGTCCAATCATAGTGTAATTAATAACAAAAAGTTTCCCATCAACCCGTGAAAACTCCTAAAGGGAGGAAGAATTTCCAATAGGAAGTAAAGCCTT
Source organism: Tragulus kanchil (assembly GCA_022376925.1). NCBI lineage: Eukaryota > Metazoa > Chordata > Mammalia > Artiodactyla > Tragulidae > Tragulus > Tragulus kanchil. Next base: position 93,967,410 of record JAIOJX010000025.1, read on the forward strand.
CAAGTACAGACTACTGGAAGAAAAAGGAGAAAAGTATGTATTAAAATTTATGGAGTAAGATCTAAGCTGATTTTAAGAGGTAACTTCTTAAAAATACTGAAATGAGCCACACATTCAGAATCAGAAGTTATAAAAAGGAAGAAAAGCAACCCCTTTGAAACCTAAAAGGATTTAATAACAGCAAAAGAAAACAAAAAGAGCGGAACTGAAACTTGAATCCAGGAACTTGTTCTTTGAAAGTAAAAACGAAAAGAATAGAACGGAAAACCTCTGGCAAAGAAAAAAAGAAACAATATTAGTGAAAGAAAGGAACAATATTAGTAATCAGAAATGAAGTATGCTGTGAGGGATGTAATAGTTTTTAAAAGATTATAGAATACTTCATGTAATTTTATGCTAATAGACATGAAAACAGATGAAATCAAAAGTTTTCTGGATAAATTTTGAGAAGAAAATTGTCACACAAATCCAAAGCGTACTTCTAGTAGTCTGTTCTAACTCTAAGAAAATAAATAGATGTGTAGCCAAAGGTTTATGTAATAGCAGCATTATTTGAGACTAAGGATTATATTTTTATTAAGGATATGTCTGAAGCCAGATCACACAAGATGGAAGACTTGAGTGAGATACTAAACCTCTCAGAATGTCGATTTCTTCATCTATAAATGGGTATAACATATCTAGTGAGTTCTGTTTTCATTTTTTTAATTTTGATTTACAAATGCCGTGGTCTAAAAATTTTAAAAACTCTTAATTTCTTTTTATGCAAAGCATGCTAAATATGTAAAATGAAAACCCCCAATAATTAGGGCCTGAAAGAAGCTATAGGGAAGGTATTTTTACGTGTTTTCTTTTTTAATATATATTTTTACAGAGTTTTGTGGTATTTTGACATTTTGATGAGCTCTGTTTAATATTAGAAAATAAATATTTCATAGAGTGTTAAAATTTGGAACTGAAGAATCACTTTTTCCTTCAAATTAGCCCTAAAATTTAAAGGAATAAGATGTGTGAGTTTTAATAAAAATATTAAGGCATATCGTCCAATCATAGTGTAATTAATAACAAAAAGTTTCCCATCAACCCGTGAAAACTCCTAAAGGGAGGAAGAATTTCCAATAGGAAGTAAAGCTTTCAAGTACAGACTACTGGAAGAAAAAGGAGAAAAGTATGTATTAAAATTTATGGAGTAAGATCTAAGCTGATTTTAAGAGGTAACTTCTTAAAAATACTGAAATGAGCCACACATTCAGAATCAGAAGTTATAAAAAGGAAGAAAAGCAACCCCTTTGAAACCTAAAAGGATTTAATAACAGCAAAAGAAAACAAAAAGAGCGGAACTGAAACTTGAATCCAGGAACTTGTTCTTTGAAAGTAAAAACGAAAAGAATAGAACGGAAAACCTCTGGCAAAGAAAAAAAGAAACAATATTAGTGAAAGAAAGGAACAATATTAGTAATCAGAAATGAAGTATGCTGTGAGGGATGTAATAGTTTTTAAAAGATTATAGAATACTTCATGTAATTTTATGCTAATAGACATGAAAACAGATGAAATCAAAAGTTTTCTGGATAAATTTTGAGAAGAAAATTGTCACACAAATCCAAAGCGTACTTCTAGTAGTCTGTTCTAACTCTAAGAAAATAAATAGATGTGTAGCCAAAGGTTTATGTAATAGCAGCATTATTTGAGACTAAGGATTATATTTTTATTAAGGATATGTCTGAAGCCAGATCACACAAGATGGAAGACTTGAGTGAGATACTAAACCTCTCAGAATGTCGATTTCTTCATCTATAAATGGGTATAACATATCTAGTGAGTTCTGTTTTCATTTTTTTAATTTTGATTTACAAATGCCGTGGTCTAAAAATTTTAAAAACTCTTAATTTCTTTTTATGCAAAGCATGCTAAATATGTAAAATGAAAACCCCCAATAATTAGGGCCTGAAAGAAGCTATAGGGAAGGTATTTTTACGTGTTTTCTTTTTTAATATATATTTTTACAGAGTTTTGTGGTATTTTGACATTTTGATGAGCTCTGTTTAATATTAGAAAATAAATATTTCATAGAGTGTTAAAATTTGGAACTGAAGAATCACTTTTTCCTTCAAATTAGCCCTAAAATTTAAAGGAATAAGATGTGTGAGTTTTAATAAAAATATGTGAGGATAAATATTTTCCTTTTTCTGAGATATATCCATATAGTGTGTTTCCAAATTATGTTCTGTATTATATGCATAGTATATTACTTGAAGCAAAAATGAGGCTTTTTAAAAACTCTATTATACCACCACAAGATAATGATGCAATTTTGGTCAAATCTAAATATCTATAAATGCTCCCTTAAGCTTCTGCATATGATAATCATAACTAAAAGTTAAAGCAAAGTGAGTAGATATTGAGGATTGAGTGTATTTGTTTTAATATATGATACTGTAGAGAACTGAATTAAAAGCATGGAAATAGTTTAGAAATTCATTGTACAGTTACAAGAAAGTAATGCTATAATTATTCTATAATGTTGACACTACATATCAGTTTTTAGTGTTTTTTTTTTTTAATAGTTCTTTTTTTGTGTGCGGGTTGGGGAGGGAGTGGGATGGGCGGGCCACTTCTATTGGTCTTTCATTTATCTATTTTCATCCATCTTTGTACGTTGGCCAATGTGGGCCTCCCATCACGGTGGCCTCTGTTGTCGCAGAGCACCGGTCCTGGGCACACGCGCTCCAGAGCTCCGGCTTGGTAATTGGACACATCCGTCCAGCCGCTCCACGGCACGTGGGATCTTCCCAGGCCAGGGATTGAACCGGTGCCCCTTGCAGTGCAAGGTGGTGTCCTTACCCACTGGACCACCAGGGAAGCCCAGTTTTTAGTGTTTTAAGATGATACTAAAAATACTGTATTCTGCTAGATAAACAAATTAAAAGTTTCACTTTATTTTAATGAATAGTTACAGGATCTTCATCCTTAAGCCTAAACAAACATCATATAATTGCCTTTTAAGTTTTTACTCATTAAACTAAAAAGAATAAATTGTTAGTCATTAAAAAAATTGAGAAAATGTAAAAGTTACTTTCTAGAGGGAAAGAATAGTTCTATTAGACCTAGCGGTTCTTATTAAAACAATATTATACAGGGAGGATTTTATACACCGTAGAAAAGAGAGTATACTGTTAGAAAATAGGCAGAAAAGAGAAACATGTGCTTCTTTGAGATGTCTGGTTTCAGGAGGTTTGAAAGATTTCTTTGTTTCAAATCAAGACATCTAATTAAAATATCAGTTGTCAACAGGCATTCTGTGCATCTTATCACATGCAAATTTTATAGACTTCTATTGCTGGGTATAATCACTTTTCAAAAATGTTTTGCTAATAGAAATAAAGACTAAATGTATTTAAGTATGTCATAGAATGTATTTCCGAATAGGCTTAGACTCTGTTATAAATGCCCCTACCAGGAGAACATTCACTTGCTTTATCACTTAAGTAGACTCAGATAATGATACTGACCATAATGCTGAAATTTGCACATGTGCTTATTTATTTAGTTTTGAATATTTGCTTTATCAGCATTAGGGAATTAACTTCTCCATGTTCAAGTGTTCGTATTGCATAAGTTTTTCTTAGGAAATCAGTCAAGCACTCTGGAAAAAAAAAAATCATTATTCTTAGCTCTCTGCAGGGGATACAAAACACATTGCATGTAGACAAGAAACGTTTTTCACTTGCTTATTAATGAGCTTACTAATAAGTTTTTATTTGCTTATTGCCTATTTGTCAGAGTCTTAAAATTACCTCCATGAGCCAGTTATAATAATGGAAGCAGTTCCTATTTCTGACATAAATATTCTTAGAAATCTTCTTTTCCACAGAAACTATAGATGTGATTGGATCCCAAAGCCAGTTTGGAATCTGAAAAGCCTTAACTGTGACTGATACTGTCATAAAACTAGATCTGCAGTTATAACCTTTTGTAATGTCTTAAACTTTGGGGCAATAAACCTGAAACTGAGATAATCTTATATAAACTTTTATAGCTAAAAGAAAATCACAGAGGTCACTAGCCAAGACTTTCATTTTCTGCATGAAGAAACCATCCCAAAGCAGCCAAGCTAACCAATAATCTGCAGTCTATGATTGCAGCTAATTAACTGTAGAGCCAAACCCGGAGCTTCTCTTTTCTGATTCCCAATGGAAAACAGTATCTTTTCAGAATACTTTTAGAAAAATTCTATTTTAAAAATCATGGAAGTATGGGTATGTTAAGTAATATGAAAAATTCCAAAGCCTGTTACAAAAATATGAATTTATCATATGTTTCACCTAAGAGAAATGTATTAACAAAAATCAAAATGATTTAAGTGTTAGTCTTATTATTGATTTATTCATTTATTTTGCATTCTGAGAGAGGCTCTTTAAGACTGATTTAGATGGCTTAGGTCATTTTTCTTTAAACTCTGAGGAAGATTTTGATGTATGGTCTTTTATTTACAGTTAGCATAAGTTTTCCAGATCTTACCTTATCACTTAGAATGTTAAAAATAATAGTTATGATATCTAAGTCATTGAAGTTTTAAAGAATTTTAGTTGCAAGGATTTAGAACCTTACTAATCAGTGTCTTCCACAAATCAACAGCATCATGATCACTAGGGAATTTGTTCAGAATGCAAAATCTCAGCTTTACCTTCCTTCCACCTAGATCTACTAAATCAGAATCTGTGTGTGAACAAAATTCCAGGTGATTCCAATGCATGTTAGAAGCACCTGCTCAGAAAATTAGGACTGTCAGAACTTGGTCCTGTTTGTCTCTTTCTTCCTTGTCATTTTACATCTTCCTCTCCCTGCTCACCGAAAAAGGAACATAAAAGTATCATTGTGTGCTTTAATAAGGAAAAGAAGTTTAGGTAAAAGTGTGTAGAAGGGAGGAGAGGAATACATCACCATTTTGAGATGGCATGGTTGACTGATTGGCTGATTGTACTTAATATGTCTTGTCTAGTAAATCCCAAAGCCAGTTTGGAATCTGAAAAGCCTTAACTGTGACTGATACTGTCATAAAACTAGATCTGCAGTTATAACCTTTGTAATGTCTTAAACTTTGGGGCAATAAACCTGAAACTGAGATAATCTTATATAAACTTTTATAGCTAAAAGAAAATCACAGAGGTCACTAGCCAAGACTTTCATTTTCTGCATGAAGAAACCATCCCAAAGCAGCCAAGCTAACCAATAATCTGCAGTCTATGATTGCAGCTAATTAACTGTAGAGCCAAACCCGGAGCTTCTCTTTTCTGATTCCCAATGGAAAACAGTATCTTTTCAGAATACTTTTAGAAAAATTCTATTTTAAAAATCATGGAAGTATGGGTATGTTAAGTAATATGAAAAATTCCAAAGCCTGTTACAAAAATATGAATTTATCATATGTTTCACCTAAGAGAAATGTATTAACAAAAATCAAAATGATTTAAGTGTTAGTCTTATTATTGATTTATTCATTTATTTTGCATTCTGAGAGAGGCTCTTTAAGACTGATTTAGATGGCTTAGGTCATTTTTCTTTAAACTCTGAGGAAGATTTTGATGTATGGTCTTTTATTTACAGTTAGCATAAGTTTTCCAGATCTTACCTTATCACTTAGAATGTTAAAAATAATAGTTATGATATCTAAGTCATTGAAGTTTTAAAGAATTTTAGTTGCAAGGATTTAGAACCTTACTAATCAGTGTCTTCCACAAATCAACAGCATCATGATCACTAGGGAATTTGTTCAGAATGCAAAATCTCAGCTTTACCTTCCTTCCACCTAGATCTACTAAATCAGAATCTGTGTGTGAACAAAATTCCAGGTGATTCCAATGCATGTTAGAAGCACCTGCTCAGAAAATTAGGACTGTCAGAACTTGGTCCTGTTTGTCTCTTTCTTCCTTGTCATTTTACATCTTCCTCTCCCTGCTCACCGAAAAAGGAACATAAAAGTATCATTGTGTGCTTTAATAAGGAAAAAGAAGTTTAGGTAAAAAGTGTGTAGAAGGGAGGAGAGGGAATACATCACCATTTTGAGATGGCATGGTTGACTGATTGGCTGATTGTACTTAATATGTCTTTGTCATGTTTTTAGTATCTAGCAGATCTATATTCTTCCCTCCTCTGAGTTCTCCCAGAGTTGTTATTCATATTGGCCACTGCTCCCAAAAGCAAGGTTGTGTAACTACATGAGAAGTGGAATACAGGAGTTAATTATACAGTGTTGAATTTACAGAGGATGAGCCACAGAACATCAAAACTCAGGACTGCCCGTTCCAGCTGAGGACAGAGAGCAGCAAAGGACTTATTATTGGTTATGTAACCTGGGAACCTCTATGAATAGCAGGCATTGTGAGGCAGAAATGGTTGTAATTAAAAGCAGAGTTAAATACCTAAGTCTAGGCCTCCATATACAAAGATAATTCTAGTGAGTGTTTCTTCTAGTGAGTGATGGATTGAAAGTCTAATGTAATGATTAGGAGCTTAGACTCTAAGCTAAAACTCTCTTGGTTCAAATTCCAGCTCGTCTACTTCTTGGCTCTATGACTGTGAGTTACTTAACCTCTCTAACATCTTCATTTGAAAATAGGGAAAAGAAAATAACTGTACCTACTTCATGGGGCTATTGTAAACAGTAAATGAGAAAAGCTGTGTAAACAATACATAGTACAATGTCTGAAACAGTGAGCACTCAGTAAGCAGTATGGCATATTTGTTCATTCATTCATTTATTAATGAAGATTCTTCTCATAAGTTTCCTTGTGAACAGTAGCATTTTTATGTGGTTTTTCTGGGATTCTCTGGTTTGTGGCCATGACAAAGAGCTACAGCTTCAGCTAAAGGGGTTCTCTGAGGCTGAAGAGTGCGTGTCTGTTGATCACCTCTGGGATAATGACCACGGCACTGGGTATGGTGCTGGTGGTAGGCAGTGTCATGAAGGAAAATGAGAATATCATGCAGTCGCTTAAGGCACTTAGATTCTAAATGGAAAGACATGAGATACATATGTACATGGAAGAAAACTTGAGAGATGATTCCAAAGTAACACATTTATATGTTGAAAATTCTGTAGTATAAATGACAATGCTTGGAGTGATTAAAAAGCAGCCATCAATATTGATCTTGTTATTAACAGCTTTTGTTTTCTTCAGGTGTCTTTTACAAAGAGGGAAGTAAACATAGGAGAACTATTAGATCTGTTAGGCAAAACGATAGTTTGACCTGCACTAAAGATTTTTTAAAATCTCATTTTAAACATAGGTACTTTTGAGTATTGATTTAGAAGCCAACTAAGCACTCTGGGGTGGAATGTGAGGAAGTACTGCTCCTGGTGCAGTGAGAACAGCCGGCAGCCTGCACCCACAGTGTGCTTAGAAGAACGTAGAGTGGGGGCAAGGAGCAAAGTTCTGAAGCGTGCAAATCAGATAGCTTTCTCCCATTTCTCCACTCCATTTTAGTTTGACTGCTTTATTTATTTATTTTTTTTTTTACTGACTTTTTAATCCTTTCAAAGAATTCAGAATTTGGAGAAAATGAGATAACAGTGGAGGTTAATAAATGCTGAATAGAAGGGCTATAAATTAGGTGTTAAGATGGCACATTGTGGAACTTGAGGTATCTTCCATCTTGAGGAACTTTGGCAGAAAAGGTGGCTCAGGTAGAGTCCTGTAGAAAATATTGTTTGTTACTGGTTCTCTGTCTCCCACTGTCCCTGCTCCATGTTCAGAAGAGTTTTAAGAAAATGCTTCTGTCCGTAGGTCTGAATGGATTGGGACATGAGGAATGGTCTTGGGCTGGGGGCCCTGGAAATAGGAACGCAATCAGCAACAATTGTATTAACATTTTAGGAAAATGAGAAGACCGTAGACTAGGATCATGGCAGCAGTGTGAAAGGTAGAGATGGTTTTACAGAAGTCATTTTTCAGATTATCTTCACAGACATCTTAACATGGAGAAAAAGTGCTGTTTGGGAATACCTCCCAGGGCCATCTCTAATCTAGAGACAAGAGAAGTCAGCATCTGTCAGTGGGTGATTAAAGGTCACATGAGGGTCACTCAGGGCCTGCTTGATACTTTCAGTCAGGGACCCCCTCACATGTTTGGTTCACAGGTTCTGGTCTTCAATCTAATTTGACTTCCTTTCTTTTGCTTCTTTTTCTGCAGTGCCCACGTATCTCAAGTCAGTGGTGTTTCGACAACTGGAGAGTAAGTGGTCAGGATTGGGCTTTTTTCCCCTCTCCTTTCACTAAACACCAAAAAGCTATTCTCATGCTGTACAGCATTGAAAGATTAACACAATTAAGCAACCAATGATGATTGTTTTTGACTACCCAGAGGAGACTAAATAAGAAATGTTCCTATTTGAGTTTCTTTGTGGGTGTGGTACTGGAGAGAACTCAGCCAGGTGAACATGAGATTTTCTGTTTATTTCAGTCAAAATAATATTAGTAAATTAATATGTGCAAAGCAGTGTTTGTGGTTTGGGAGGTGTCTTGCTCTTAAAAGTGAAAATATGAACCAAATACTTTATGGCTTCCTTCATTTGTTTTAATCAGTCTCCATTTATTGAGCACTCACAGTACACCAAACATAGTGCTAGGTGTCTACGGTTAAATAAGCCTTGGGCTCTGCCTTTGGGGACATTACAGCCTGATAGGACACAGAAAAGGAAGCAAATTAGTGATGGCAGCAAGTTGTTTTTCTGCTAGGCAGTGGCAGTGGTCTGCTATTAATAATTATGTCCATTGTATGTCTTTTTCCTCTTAATTCTACTAATCACACTCAGCTCCAAATACCTACCCCTGCCTACTGCTCTGACCACAGTCTTTATTGTGTTTCAACCATATGACACAGTTGGGACCTGGTTGGGCCTTTTGGGAGCATCTTCCATCAGCAAAGATCAGGTGGAGGAGGAGAGGAAGATGTGATGTGTTAAGAAGGAAGAGAAATGAATTAGAAGAAGCACTAATTGGTGTGAATTTGGACCTAATAGGGATTCCCTGGTGGCTCAGATGATTAAAAAAAAAAAAAATTCCTGTAGTGCAGAAGACCCAAGTTCAATCCCTTAGTCGAGAAGATCCCCTGGAGGAGAGCATGCCAACCCACTCCAGTTCTTGCTGAATGAGTTGGGATTTTTTTCCCTCCTCTTTGTTAGGTGAGGAAGCAATCAGAAGGCAGATTTGATCTCTGTGAATTTTCAAGAGATTCTAGAATTATCCCAAAGCAGATGTATTATTATCTGTTTGTTTCCTAATAACTTTTACTTCTTATATGTCTTATATAATATTTGACAAAGGTGTGAATTTGATATGTATGTATATATTCACTTATTCAGATTTCTGTGTACCACTATTAATCTCAAGTCATTGGAATGTAGAGTTCTGGATGTTAAAGTTTTAATGCCCAAGTCAGACTACACTTGCTCATTGTCTTGAAATAGTTTTAATGAAATTACTGACGAAGTCTGTTATAAAACTACATTTGAAAAATCTAAAAGTTTTTTAATCTTCAAAGCTCATTTTATTTAACTAAATATGTTTCTCAATCTGATCATTTAAAAAGTATGTTTCTTATCTTAACATCTTTATTAAGGTGTGTATAAAAAACTATACATATATTTAACATATACAATTTGATGAGTTTGGATGCAGTTCTTTTTTCAAGTGAAGGAAAACCTGCTTTGAGGACTGTCAATTTAGAATTTTTCATGCCTGTTTATTCAGAATTAAATAATGAAATGAAAGAGAGTTTGGACACATTGCTTTTAAAAATGATACCTTATCTGTCTTATTATCAGTTTTTGAACAAAAACAATCTGTCCTTCCCTCTTGATTAGTATATGTTGGGATGTTTTCATGAATGCAGTCTCAGTCATTTATTTACACAATTTAATTGAAGAGGTTCAGAAAGTTTTGCCCTTCTGTTATGAAGAGTAATTGCTCTGGTGACGTGTTCTTTTTTAGTAGCATTATTCCTATGTAATTTTATCTTCAAGAGATTCCTAATAAATAATAGGCATCATAAAATTATTTGTGCCAATTTGCTTGGTAAATCATACTGTCTTCCTCTGCAGAACTGGTATGAAATCTGGAAGAAACTTGGCTTTGTAAGAACAGGTCCATTATTATTCCTTGAAAAAAATCTTGGCTCATTCTACCTTATATTAAATGACCTTTGTTTCCTGAATGCCTCCTGTAATTGTTGCTGAACTTGTTATGAGCATTTCAGTAATCCTGTACTCACAGAGATGGAAAACATTATTATCTGATTGGTGGAATATGTTCCATTTAGTTTTGCTTCCCATAATTGTGCAAATATTGGGGAATTAATTCCTCATACTGTCTGCTCATGACGGCGTAGTAGGTATTCCATTGGAAATGCTGATAGTGACAATATTATGGGGACTTTTTATTGAAGTAGAGTTGACTTACCATGTTGTGTTAATTTATGCTATATAACAAAGTGATTTGGTTATCCATATATAGATTACTTTTTAAACATTCTTTTCCATTATGATTTGTCATAGGATATTGAATATAGTCCTCTGTGCCTTGCTAGCATAAGTAGGACCTTGTTGTTTAGCCATTTAGTACATTTAAGCTTGTATCTGCTAACCCCTGCCTTCCACTCCATGCCTCCCCCAGCCTTTTCCCCCTTGGCAACTACCAGTCTGTTCTCTACGTTATAGGGACATATTTTTAAACCCGATTATTGACTGCCTGATTGACTCTGCATTCTTTTTTACCAGTCTCTTAGAAAGAACCATCCGGTCAGCTGTAGAACAGCATCTTTTTGATGTTAATAGCTCTGGAGGCCAAAGTTCAGAGGACTCAGAATCTGGGGCATCATCAGCTTCTTCCTCCACATCCACCAAACAGCGACGCCGCCAGTCCAAGGAGCAGGATGACGTTCGACACAGCAGAGATGTGTCAGTTGGCATTGATACCTCCTGTTTGTGTGTGCTCTCTTTAAAAAATACACATGTCCAAATTAGTGACTGTGTTATGCAACACTCTCGTTTCAGTATTCAGGTTAAAACTTTAAAAGCTTTCATTTTGACCCTTCTAAGCTTAGCTAATATTTGAAAATTCCGTAGCTATTTGAATAAATATTTCTAGATGGTTCGTATGCTGTGGAAAGCCACTCTGATACAAGACGTTTTGTGGCTTTCTTGTGAATATCTTATTTAGAGGGATTCTGAACCATTGGAGGAGAAAATTGCCACATGCTTGTTTTTTTTCAAAAAGCTCATTCTACCTTATATTAAATGACCCTTTTTTAATGCCTCCTGTAATTGTTGCTGAACTTGTTATGAGCATTTCAGTAATCCTGTACTCACAGAGATGGAAAACATTATTATCTGATTGGTGGAATATGTTCCATTTAGTTTTGCTTCCCATAATTGTGCAAATATTGGGGAATTAATTCCTCATACTGTCTGCTCATGACGGCGTAGTAGGTATTCCATTGGAAATGCTGATAGTGACAATATTATGGGGACTTTTTATTGAAGTAGAGTTGACTTACCATGTTGTGTTAATTTATGCTATATAACAAAGTGATTTGGTTATCCATATATAGATTACTTTTTAAACATTCTTTTCCATTATGATTTGTCATAGGATATTGAATATAGTCCTCTGTGCCTTGCTAGCATAAGTAGGACCTTGTTGTTTAGCCATTTAGTACATTTAAGCTTGTATCTGCTAACCCCTGCCTTCCACTCCATGCCTCCCCCAGCCTTTTCCCCCTTGGCAACTACCAGTCTGTTCTCTACGTTATAGGGACATATTTTTAAACCCGATTATTGACTGCCTGATTGACTCTGCATTCTTTTTTACCAGTCTCTTAGAAAGAACCATCCGGTCAGCTGTAGAACAGCATCTTTTTGATGTTAATAGCTCTGGAGGCCAAAGTTCAGAGGACTCAGAATCTGGGGCATCATCAGCTTCTTCCTCCACATCCACCAAACAGCGACGCCGCCAGTCCAAGGAGCAGGATGACGTTCGACACAGCAGAGATGTGTCAGTTGGCATTGATACCTCCTGTTTGTGTGTGCTCTCTTTAAAAAATACACATGTCCAAATTAGTGACTGTGTTATGCAACACTCTCGTTTCAGTATTCAGGTTAAAACTTTAAAAGCTTTCATTTTGACCCTTCTAAGCTTAGCTAATATTTGAAAATTCCGTAGCTATTTGAATAAATATTTCTAGATGGTTCGTATGCTGTGGAAAGCCACTCTGATACAAGACGTTTTGTGGCTTTCTTGTGAATATCTTATTTAGAGGGATTCTGAACCATTGGAGGAGAAAATTGCCACATGCTTGTCCAGAGGTGGTTTTTCCTTGTTAGACATTATTCAGCTTGTTGTTAGATTTTCTTATGAGCCAGCAGATTTCCCTACCATGTTGACCTGATTAAATACCAGAATGTCACTGTCATGCTGACAGTTGGTTACATTTTAGTATAAGAAAGGCTGAGCTTAAGTCTAATAGAAGCGGAAATGCTTGAGTTCTTTATTATTATAGTGACTAATTTTAAGGCATTCTCTTAGCATGAATTTTAAGAAGAGTATTACAACAAACTATTCTCCATTAAAAGATTTGATAAATAGAAATGAATAATTGCCATTCATTTTATTGAATAATCATGATTTAAATTGTCAAGTAAAATGGATTTATATATAATAGACTATATTCCTATATTTTTCCTGAAAGTTTTATCTACTGTAGAATTTAGTTTCTATAGTTATTATTTTGTAATTCTTATCAAATGTCAAAGACTAAACCAAATACTAGTTCCCCTCATTCTTTTTCACCTGAACTCATAGCCTACATAAAACTGTTGATGTGGAAAAGAAATGTATCTTTGTTTAAAGAAAGATACAAGATAAATAGTATAAATAAATTCCATCTTTGAGATGTTTAAGAACTATTTTAACAAATGCAATTGTAAAAATTAAAAAGTATCAGTAATATAACCCACTGACTTTTCAAGTGATATAAGCAACACTTTTTTAAAAACATTTGTCTTAGAACTGGTGGGTAGGAGTGGATGCTTTAAAAATAGAAGATATAATATAGGACTCGGAGGCCAAATTCAGAATCTGGGGCATCATCAGCTTCTTCCTCCACATCCACCAAACAGCGACGCCGCCAGTCCAAGGAGCAGGATGACGTTCGACACAGCAGAGATGTGTCAGTTGGCATTGATACCTCCTGTTTGTGTGTGCTCTCTTTAAAAAATACACATGTCCAAATTAGTGACTGTGTTATGCAACACTCTCGTTTCAGTATTCAGGTTAAAACTTTAAAAGCTTTCATTTTGACCCTTCTAAGCTTAGCTAATATTTGAAAATTCCGTAGCTATTTGAATAAATATTTCTAGATGGTTCGTATGCTGTGGAAAGCCACTCTGATACAAGACGTTTTGTGGCTTTCTTGTGAATATCTTATTTAGAGGGATTCTGAACCATTGGAGGAGAAAATTGCCACATGCTTGTCCAGAGGTGGTTTTTCCTTGTTAGACATTATTCAGCTTGTTGTTAGATTTTCTTATGAGCCAGCAGATTTCCCTACCATGTTGACCTGATTAAATACCAGAATGTCACTGTCATGCTGACAGTTGGTTACATTTTAGTATAAGAAAGGCTGAGCTTAAGTCTAATAGAAGCGGAAATGCTTGAGTTCTTTATTATTATAGTGACTAATTTTAAGGCATTCTCTTAGCATGAATTTTAAGAAGAGTATTACAACAAACTATTCTCCATTAAAAGATTTGATAAATAGAAATGAATAATTGCCATTCATTTTATTGAATAATCATGATTTAAATTGTCAAGTAAAATGGATTTATATATAATAGACTATATTCCTATATTTTTCCTGAAAGTTTTATCTACTGTAGAATTTAGTTTCTATAGTTATTATTTTGTAATTCTTATCAAATGTCAAAGACTAAACCAAATACTAGTTCCCCTCATTCTTTTTCACCTGAACTCATAGCCTACATAAAACTGTTGATGTGGAAAAAAGAAATGTATCTTTGTTTAAAGAAAGATACAAGATAAATAGTATAAATAAATTCCATCTTTGAGATGTTTAAGAACTATTTTAACAAATGCAATTGTAAAAATTAAAAAGTATCAGTAATATAACCCACTGACTTTTCAAGTGATATAAGCAACACTTTTTTAAAAACATTTGTCTTAGAACTGGTGGGTAGGAGTGGATGCTATAATATTTCCTTTAGAAAATAGGAAGATTATAATATAGGATTTTAAAAATCAGCTACTGACTAAACTTCGTGGCTCAGATGGTAAAAAACCTGCCTACAATGCAGGAGACCTGGGTTTGATACCTGGATTGGGAAGATCCCCTGGAGAAGGGAATGGCAACCCAGTCCAGTATTCTTACCTGGTGAATCCCATGGACAAAGGAATCTGGCAGTCTACAGTCCACAGAGTTGCAAAGAGTCAGACGTGACTGAGTGACTAACACACACTAGCTTTACAGAAAGTGTTTAGAAGTGTAATTAGTTTGTGTTCTCCCTACCTTGTGTTATACAGCAATCACCAGTTATTCATTTAACACTGCTCATAGTCTCTGCTTCATTTTTTGCCATACAGTATGTAGCATCGCTGCATTTTTACATCCTTAGTATGTCACAACATCATGCTTTCCACCCCTGTTTTTTGAACAGAGGTAGACAGTGGTGAGCATGGTAGAACAAAGCTGCACAGTGGTCCTGGTGGTGAAGGGTGCACTGGGTGGACCAGAGAGGAGCACAGCAGGGTCAAGGTCAAAAGTGAATAGGGGCTAGACAGGGAGAGAAATATAACCACAGCATAACCACTCCTGCAGAATTTAAATTTCCCACCTCCAAGGATGTTTCTGGTATAAGTCACATTGATTGTTCTTCACTATCAACATCAGGGGAACAAAAGGAGATGGAGAATGGCAGAGACAAACTAACCGTCTAAAGAGATGTCCATGAAGCTGTAGCTTTTCCCTTCGTTTTCTTTCTCTGGCGCTCCTTCACAGCTCACTCTGCTCACCTATTGTGATCAACTGTGCATTGAGTGAGAGAATCTTGGGGTACAAACTGTTTATGGCAGAAGAAACTTACAGAAACTTAGAGCCTCACCTGAATACTTTGGTTTGTGTGTGTTCAGAATTCTCCTTCACACGCTCCTTATTAGTCTCCGCTTCCTGGTCATAAGGCCCCTCCTCACCTGTCACCCTGGCCACTAGCATGTCTTGATAGACCTTCACCTTCAACTCTCACCTGATACTGAATGGCTTCTCTGAGATTTCCATGGCTTTGGAAGAACAAGGCCCTATCTCTCAGAGCTCTGAATCTGCTACTTTTGCCCCCATGAAGGTCCACTTCAGCATGTCCCTAGAGACACACTAACATGGTGTCAGCTTTGAAAATGTTAAGAATCTTTATTATAACCTGTAATAAGTATATTTTTCCTCAGTGTTTTCTTATACATAATTGGTTTGTTATCGAAGATGTCTCTCAAGTTTTACATAAAAAATTAGGAAGGATGAAGGGTAAACTTTACCATATTCTTTTTAAAACTATTAGCCCTATAGAGTGATTTACAAATGATTTGAAGAATAGAAATCCATGATCTATTTATTTTGCCTGCAGCCACTTAGAAAAATATACTTAAAGCCAATGGTAACCATATTGCAAGGTGACATTAAAAAGTCAAATAAAGTCTGTATTAATATCATTATGGCATTTTTAAAAGTAAGCAATGCAGAAGACAAAGACTGTAATAAGTATTTTAATGCACATGATTTCTTATTTAAGTTCATAAGGAAATGTTATCAGGCTTATATTATTATTTGTTGCAATAAAAATATAAAAGTTTAAGGAATATATTCATTATGTGAGAGAGTTCAATTTAATTCTTAAAATTGACCATCTGTGAAGAGCATGGAACTACTGTTGAAGCTTGGTGATGGATGTAAGGAAGTTAATGATGATAGTCCCTGTATTCTTCTATGTTTGAAAATTTCATAATAAATTTTCAGAAAATCAATGTATGGCAAGTGAAAATGATTTCAGTTTTCAAAACACAATGAAGTGACAATTTATACCTATTTTATTAGATAAATATTATATTAAATTCCTATTGCAAAGTAAAAGAAAAATATCCTATCTTAGAATAATAACAAGTTCAGTGTTTCTAGAACATTATGTATGAATGTGAGGAGGAAACTCTGAAGAAAGGAAAACTGAGATGTGGATAGTGAAGGTGAGAGGCCACCGGGGTCTAAGCTGTGGTTAAATCTCGGTGATGTCAGGAGAGATTGAGTCAGAATGGCACAGGAAGGCGTCGTGCCCTGGCTCTTCACCATCTCCCAGGGACTGGGGCTGAGAGCTGCTGCCTCACACAAGAGCAAAGAGCTTCTTCTGAAGAGAACAGGATATCCACCTGAGAACAATGGCACAATTTGATTTTGGAATATTTATTTGAACAGGATTTATTCCAGTCATTCATTCACTATTCAAAAAGATTAGAAAATAAACTTGGTCTTATAGTTTCTAAATATAATTTTTTGCTTTTGTATGAATCTGCTCAAACTACCATAACAAAGCACCAGAGACTTAAACAACAGAAATGTACTTTCTCACTGTTCATACATAATTGGTTTGTTATCGAAGATGTCTCTCAAGTTTTACATAAAAAATTAGGAAGGATGAAGGGTAAACTTTACCATATTCTTTTTAAAACTATTAGCCCTATAGAGTGATTTACAAATGATTTGAAGAATAGAAATCCATGATCTATTTATTTTGCCTGCAGCCACTTAGAAAAATATACTTAAAGCCAATGGTAACCATATTGCAAGGTGACATTAAAAAGTCAAATAAAGTCTGTATTAATATCATTATGGCATTTTTAAAAGTAAGCAATGCAGAAGACAAAGACTGTAATAAGTATTTTAATGCACATGATTTCTTATTTAAGTTCATAAGGAAATGTTATCAGGCTTATATTATTATTTGTTGCAATAAAAATATAAAAGTTTAAGGAATATATTCATTATGTGAGAGAGTTCAATTTAATTCTTAAAATTGACCATCTGTGAAGAGCATGGAACTACTGTTGAAGCTTGGTGATGGATGTAAGGAAGTTAATGATGATAGTCCCTGTATTCTTCTATGTTTGAAAATTTCATAATAAATTTTCAGAAAATCAATGTATGGCAAGTGAAAATGATTTCAGTTTTCAAAACACAATGAAGTGACAATTTATACCTATTTTATTAGATAAATATTATATTAAATTCCTATTGCAAAGTAAAAGAAAAATATCCTATCTTAGAATAATAACAAGTTCAGTGTTTCTAGAACATTATGTATGAATGTGAGGAGGAAACTCTGAAGAAAGGAAAACTGAGATGTGGATAGTGAAGGTGAGAGGCCACCGGGGTCTAAGCTGTGGTTAAATCTCGGTGATGTCAGGAGAGATTGAGTCAGAATGGCACAGGAAGGCGTCGTGCCCTGGCTCTTCACCATCTCCCAGGGACTGGGGCTGAGAGCTGCTGCCTCACACAAGAGCAAAGAGCTTCTTCTGAAGAGAACAGGATATCCACCTGAGAACAATGGCACAATTTGATTTTGGAATATTTATTTGAACAGGATTTATTCCAGTCATTCATTCACTATTCAAAAAGATTAGAAAATAAACTTGGTCTTATAGTTTCTAAATATAATTTTTTGCTTTTGTATGAATCTGCTCAAACTACCATAACAAAGCACCAGAGACTTAAACAACAGAAATGTACTTTCTCACTGTTCAGAGAGATCGGCAGTCCCAAGATGAAAGTGCTGGGGGAGGTGGGGAGTGGTATTTTTTGAGACCACTCTGCCTTGCCCAGGGTGCTCAGTGAGTGTGTCCTCACACGGCCTTTCCTCTGTGCTCTCTGGTGTCTCTACCTCTTACAAGGACACCAGTCCTCTTGGAGTAAGTCCCCACCTTTATGACCTCATGCAACCTTAATTAACTCCTCAGAGACCCTGTCTCTGAGTAGTCACATGATAGACTTCATTATATGAATTTAGGGGGGAACACAGTTTAGTCCATAATAGCTTTCAAACGTAAAAACTCCTCCATTAAAAAGTTATAATTGGGGACTTCCCTGATGGCCCAGTGGATAAAGAGTCCACCACCTTGCAGTGCAGGGTTCGATCCCTGACTCGGGAAGATCCCACATGCCTCAGAGTGGCTGGACCAGTGTGTCCATTTACGAGCCAGCACTCTGGAGCACATGCGCCCAGAGCCAGTGCTCTGCAATGAGAGGGGCCACTGCGATGGGAGGCCCACATGGGGCAAAGAACAAAGACAGATGAAAATAAATAAGTGAAGGACCAATAAAAGAGGCCAAATTTTAAAAAAAGTTATAAGTGGATTTTTACCCCAGGAGTAGGGAAAATACAAAGAGGAAGAAGACAAGTTTGAATATTATAGTAAAACAACCAGTTTTTGTGAGTTTGAGACCAGACTCTTCTAGCTATCCACAGAAGACAGTGCTCTCAGTGCGGGGCAAGGAGAGACTTAAGTGTTTATGTGACTGCATGTTAGACTCTAGCAACTTTTCTTCATGAGTCAGTTATTTTATACTTGGGGTATTTCTTGTAACATACATCTTTTATATAATTTTGCTGGAGGGAGCTGCTGCCTCACACAAGAGCAAAGAGCTTCTTCTGAAGAGAACAGGATATCCACCTGAGAACAATGGCACAATTTGATTTTGGAATATTTATTTGAACAGGATTTATTCCAGTCATTCATTCACTATTCAAAAAGATTAGAAAATAAACTTGGTCTTATAGTTTCTAAATATAATTTTTTGCTTTTGTATGAATCTGCTCAAACTACCATAACAAAGCACCAGAGACTTAAACAACAGAAATGTACTTTCTCACTGTTCAGAGAGATCGGCAGTCCCAAGATGAAAGTGCTGGGGGAGGTGGGGAGTGGTATTTTTTGAGACCACTCTGCCTTGCCCAGGGTGCTCAGTGAGTGTGTCCTCACACGGCCTTTCCTCTGTGCTCTCTGGTGTCTCTACCTCTTACAAGGACACCAGTCCTCTTGGAGTAAGTCCCCACCTTTATGACCTCATGCAACCTTAATTAACTCCTCAGAGACCCTGTCTCTGAGTAGTCACATGATAGACTTCATTATATGAATTTAGGGGGGAACACAGTTTAGTCCATAATAGCTTTCAAACGTAAAAACTCCTCCATTAAAAAGTTATAATTGGGGACTTCCCTGATGGCCCAGTGGATAAAGAGTCCACCACCTTGCAGTGCAGGGTTCGATCCCTGACTCGGGAAGATCCCACATGCCTCAGAGTGGCTGGACCAGTGTGTCCATTTACGAGCCAGCACTCTGGAGCACATGCGCCCAGAGCCAGTGCTCTGCAATGAGAGGGGCCACTGCGATGGGAGGCCCACATGGGGCAAAGAACAAAGACAGATGAAAATAAATAAGTGAAGGACCAATAAAAGAGGCCAAATTTTAAAAAAAGTTATAAGTGGATTTTTACCCCAGGAGTAGGGAAAATACAAAGAGGAAGAAGACAAGTTTGAATATTATAGTAAAACAACCAGTTTTTGTGAGTTTGAGACCAGACTCTTCTAGCTATCCACAGAAGACAGTGCTCTCAGTGCGGGGCAAGGAGAGACTTAAGTGTTTATGTGACTGCATGTTAGACTCTAGCAACTTTTCTTCATGAGTCAGTTATTTTATACTTGGGGTATTTCTTGTAACATACATCTTTTATATAATTTTACTAAATGTGCATATTTGTACATTAAGAAGTATACAATGAGATTAAATATGGAATATTAAAAATTGCCAAGATAGACATTGAAAATATTATGATAATATTTAATTCGTACTTTTGCCTCCATGATGGCCTAAGACAGGATATGAATTTAAATGACAGAATAAATATTGAATGTATCCTCCTTCATTTGGGGATTTGATGAATAGTAAAATATGGTCATCTGGTTTTATTCTTTGGAGCTCATTTATTTTAAGATATAGTTTTGGGTGTTTAGGGAGGTCCCTTTATATATATATATTTTTTAATTTAAGTATAGTTGATTTACAATGTTACATTCATTTCTGCTGTACAGCAAAGTGATTCATTTACACACATACGTATGTTCTTTTTTATATTCTTTTCCATTGTGCTTTACCAGGATACTGAATGTAGTTGCTGGTGCTGTCCAGTAGGACCCTGCTGTTTATCCATTCTATATGCAACAGATTGTGTCTGCCAACCCCTAATTCCCTCTCCATCCCTCCCTCCCACCTCCTTGGCAACCACCAATCTGTTCTCTCTTGATTCTCTTGATTCTCTTTCTGTTTTATAGATAGGTTCGTTTGTGCCATAAAATAGATTCCACATATAAGTGATACCACCTGGTGTTTGTCTTTCTCTTTCTGACTAGCTTCACTTGGTATGGTAATCTCTGGTTTCAGGGAAGTATCTTTAAGGTCTCACCATGAGAGAGAGTAAAGCCTCATTCATTTTCACCTGACCAAACCATGGTGCTGTAATGATGGTTTAATTTGTTCTGTGATATGGTAAAAAACAAACATTTTGCTAAGTACTTTAATTTTGTGAAAACCTCTTAAAAGGGAATGTTAAAATACTTAAGGGAAGCATTTCAAGAACATTAAATGAATTAAATTCTGTAATTAAAACTTATAAAACTAAGTCATGAAGGAACTCTAGTTATAAACTTACATTCAGGAGCTTGTACTGGGAAATAACAAATTCACATATCAGCTAAAATGCTTTGTATTCCATATTTTTTGTTATATAATTTTTACCAAGATCATCTAATGCAGTCAGGTTTAGCTATTAATGCGTATATACTATGCTTAAATATCTGTCTCAACTGGGAAAATTAGTGTCCCATTCTGAAGAAAAAGACTTAATTCTTTTTCAGATTTTTCTTCATACATTATATTAATTTATAAGATTCATGGAAGTATATGTATATAAGACCTATGAATAGTGGGAAGTATCTTTGTAAATTTTCACTGTTCCCCTGATTTCAATACAGATTACTTTTGGTACAAATACAAAAGCTTTTCATTGGTAGAAACACAGCCTTCGACAGTTTGCCTCTAGGAATAATTTCTCTTTCAGTGTGATATATTTGGCACCAAGTGGTCTCAGGAGTAGCACTCTGCTCAGATTCTGATAAAAGATGCAGCGTGGAATTTCTAGGCACTCTTTTTTTTGCATAATGCATTGTCATTAAAATGTCCCTTTTACCTTTTAAACTAAAATTAAGAATTTTTTTTTTTCAATTCAAGGGGACTTATCAACAAAGAAAATATTCCTTCTGGCTTCAGCAACCTTGATGAATGTATTTTGAATGAAGTGGAAAAATTATATGAAAATACTTCTGGTTATATTGGAGAAAGGGGCAAGCCTAAACGTCAAAAGTCCAGTTCCAAACTTTCTGAGCTCCATGAAAATCAAGATGGTCTTGTGGTAAGTGGATAATTCTGTAAAATTTTTACTTGTAGCCAGTTAAGAAATACCACATCTCTTTTCATTGCTTTGTAAAAAATAAAAAATAATGTCAAGCTGAGTTTCACAGAATTATAGAACATGAGTTCTGAAAGAGACCTTAGAGCTACGAAGTTTGCACACTTATTTTTTTTAATAACTATAAAAATCAAGTTGACCAAAGACTGTATTTTGCCAAAGGAACCAGGAATAGCCCACACATCAATTTCTATGTTACTGAAATTGGTATTATTTTTATTTCATTATTTTGACCATTTTTAAACTATATTTTAGAATAAAATTATCAACGCATTTTCCTATTTTCCTCCATTTTATCTCTTCTTATCTATATGAATATTAAAAAATTAACGAACTTAAAGTGAGGTGAAAGAAAAATATATATGGACAGAGGATCTACTGTCTTTGTGTTCAGAAATCCTTTTGTGTTCAGAAATTTAATTTTCAAAGCAATACTCTATGCTTATCTTTTTCCTATATTAATTAGAAACAAAAAATCAACATCCTATACAGTTATCTCTGACCTGAATGCTGGATCATTCATTTAATACATAAGTTATATGTCATTTTAGTCAATAACTAAATATTCAGTTTAACTATAAATACCCATCATCCTTCATTGTGTATGTTCAGTTTCTTTGAAAAGTAAGAAACAAAATCTGTCTTCTAATTCCCTTTAGTTTTCAGGAATTTAACCAAAAAAAAAAAAGAAGGTGAATTTTATAACATGAACTAGAGTCCTTGATAAAAATAGCTAATTAGGTAATACCCACTCTCACAGTGTTTAAAGCTTCTCTTCTGGTTTATCTCTGAGCTGTTTTTGCCTCCGTGTTGGATTTTCTATAAATTTAGCAAAACTTACGGGCCGCCTATTTTCTCATTGTCAGTTTCTGCCTATACTCAGAAAAGACTCCCAATTTTATTCCTTAAATAAAATGTGCATAAATGCAGATCTAGGAAAAGCATGTTTATTCCACTTTTCCTCAAATGTCTTCGTACCCTGTTTCTGGGAACGGACTTTTTGATCGGTTAGAATGAACAGAGAGAGGCAGTCATCCACCTCCGACCTGTGTTTGACCCAGTTCTACAAATACAGCATGTAAGCGTTGGAACCATTACACATTACATGATTTTTAACACTAACTTAAATCTTATTTGAGGGAAAGTAGATTGTTTAGTACATCTCTTTTCATTGCTTTGTAAAAAATAAAAAATAATGTCAAGCTGAGTTTCACAGAATTATAGAACATGAGTTCTGAAAGAGACCTTAGAGCTACGAAGTTTGCACACTTATTTTTTTTAATAACTATAAAAATCAAGTTGACCAAAGACTGTATTTTGCCAAAGGAACCAGGAATAGCCCACACATCAATTTCTATGTTACTGAAATTGGTATTATTTTTATTTCATTATTTTGACCATTTTTAAACTATATTTTAGAATAAAATTATCAACGCATTTTCCTATTTTCCTCCATTTTATCTCTTCTTATCTATATGAATATTAAAAAATTAACGAACTTAAAGTGAGGTGAAAGAAAAATATATATGGACAGAGGATCTACTGTCTTTGTGTTCAGAAATCCTTTTGTGTTCAGAAATTTAATTTTCAAAGCAATACTCTATGCTTATCTTTTTCCTATATTAATTAGAAACAAAAAATCAACATCCTATACAGTTATCTCTGACCTGAATGCTGGATCATTCATTTAATACATAAGTTATATGTCATTTTAGTCAATAACTAAATATTCAGTTTAACTATAAATACCCATCATCCTTCATTGTGTATGTTCAGTTTCTTTGAAAAGTAAGAAACAAAATCTGTCTTCTAATTCCCTTTAGTTTTCAGGAATTTAACCAAAAAAAAAAAAGAAGGTGAATTTTATAACATGAACTAGAGTCCTTGATAAAAATAGCTAATTAGGTAATACCCACTCTCACAGTGTTTAAAGCTTCTCTTCTGGTTTATCTCTGAGCTGTTTTTGCCTCCGTGTTGGATTTTCTATAAATTTAGCAAAACTTACGGGCCGCCTATTTTCTCATTGTCAGTTTCTGCCTATACTCAGAAAAGACTCCCAATTTTATTCCTTAAATAAAATGTGCATAAATGCAGATCTAGGAAAAGCATGTTTATTCCACTTTTCCTCAAATGTCTTCGTACCCTGTTTCTGGGAACGGACTTTTTGATCGGTTAGAATGAACAGAGAGAGGCAGTCATCCACCTCCGACCTGTGTTTGACCCAGTTCTACAAATACAGCATGTAAGCGTTGGAACCATTACACATTACATGATTTTTAACACTAACTTAAATCTTATTTGAGGGAAAGTAGATTGTTTAGTAAAAACATGATACTAATTCCATTAGCTTTTTATTTGGCCCATGATTTATCTGCTAAAGAGAATTACAGTGACTGACACGTGGCTTCTCGGAGAATGTGCTTCTCTGACTGACTCCTTTTAAAATGAACTTAATTCTTTAATATATTTTCCACCAGGAATACTATCTTAAATGAGCTAAATAGTAGTAGCTAATGGAAGTTAAAAGTATGTTTATTTCTTAGAATGTACGTATGATATAACTATAGGGACACAGTCAATGTTCAAAAACATTTGGATGAGAGAACTTGGTCTTTTTTCTGTGATGGGATTTGTTCCCACCTTAGCTGCCAGTTTCCACATTCCTGGATTGTACAGGTCACATGTTAACATAAGTGAGCTAAGTGGACCGTGTCTTTGTTGCAATGAATAATTTAATCCCTGCCAACATAATTTAGACAGAAGCAAAGCTTCCTCATCTGTGAAGTGAGGGTATTCTCAAAAATCCTTCCTGACTCTCATACTCGATTAATTTGAAATCTCATCTTCACAGATAACCAAAGAGCCAGGGAACATGACAATGACAACTGTTTAACCTACATCCTGAGAGTGAATATGCATCTTAACTTCCCACTTAATTTTTAACTTCTATTTTTATTCCCCCACTCTCCTCCAAAACCTTCTCTCACTCCATTTCAAGTTCTTTACACAGTAAACTTGTTTCTGGAGAACATACGTAAACTATATGCCTTCTGTGTGCAGAAAACATTTCAGAATCTGGAGAGACATCTGTGAGACAAACAGGCAAAAATTGCTACCCTCAGGGAGCCTATATTCTAGTAGGAAAAACAAAATCAGATTTTTTTAAAAAACCATAAAATATATTAGATAGTGATAACTATTAGTAAGAAAAATAAAGCAAGAAATGAGGATAGAAATTATAAGTGCACAAGGGGATGCAATTTTAAAAAGAATGGTCAGAGAGGACCTCCCAAGAATTTGATATTTGAGTGTAAAGACCTAGAGGAAGTAAGGAAACAAGCCATACTTATGACTGAAGGTTCAGAGATCCCAAGAAAGTAATTTATATGAAATGTTCAAGAAACCACAAAGGTAGTATCATGGTTAGAAGAGAACGAGGAAGGTGAGAGAGATAATGGAGGGCGGGGGAGAGGACAGATTCAGCAGGGCCTCAGAGATCATTGTGATAAACTCTGCCTTTAATCCGGGTGAGATGAGAATCCCTGTGAGGGTTCTAGGTAGAGCAGTGATGTGACCTACTCAAATTTGGTTTGACTACTGCATTGAGAGTAGACAATAAGCAGGAAAGGGCAGAAGCAAATAAACCAGTGACGAAACTCTTGCAGTCATGTCAGTTTGTGTTGATGGTGGTGTGAACTAAGGTGATAGCCAAGCCAGCACACATTGCCTTGCGGGCTGCACAGTGTGCAACTCTAGGGGATGTGATTCACATTGACTAAAACGTGAATGGGTCCTCCTGGAGTCAAGTGAATTGTAGTAGTCATGAGGTAATCAATGGATTCTGAATATATTTTGAACATAGAATAGATAAGATTTCCTGACATTACCTATGCAGTGTGAAAGATAATGCTAAGGGTTTTGGCCTGCACAGCTAGAAGGTTTGTGTTACCCATTTACTAAGTTGGAGAAGACAAAAGTTTGGGTGATCAAGGTATCACCCAAGTATCAAGGTTCAGTGTTGAACATGTTTTGGCAGGGGGGAGTTGTTTGGTCTTTGGCTGCTCAACGTTTTAGTTGCTGCATGTGAGATCTTTGATCTTCATTGTAGCATTCAAACTGAGTTGTCATACATGGGATCTAGTTCTCTGACCAAGGATCGAACCCAGGATTTTTAAAGCTAGTATAGTGGATGAGATAGCCAAGGGTGTGAGTATGGACAGAAAAGAGAAGTGACTTCAGGAACCATGATCCCTGAGGCCCATGAACATGTAGAGGACAGGGAGATGACAGGGTACCAATAGAGGAAACTTAGGAAGGAGGCAGCAGCAAAGCAGGAGGAAATGAGGGGCATTTGGTGTCTTGGAAGCCAAGTGAACCAGGTATCTCAAGCTGGAGAGAAGGTCAGAGGATTAGCCAAGTAGATCACTGAGAGTTTAGCCACTGAATTTAGCAAGCTGGAGGTCACTCAGTAAGAGCAGTTCTGTTGGAGAGATGAGAGCAAACCATTTTCCAGAGAAGATGAGAGGAGAGGAGCTGAGGAGGAGTGGTGATTTCACAGTGATCTCACCAGCCCACCAAACAGCCAAAGAGCCATAAAAAGAGCATCTAGCTGATTTAGAATTTCTAAAGTGGGAACTGTCTGCATTCTTTGCCTTGTTCTTTTCCCTCTCAAGGCTGTCATGAGCCGCACAGACAGAGAGACGGTAATTCCGAGATCAGAAGTTTGTGGTAGTGTGTGGCACTGAGCGCTCCGCCTTACTCTAATGACTGTCTCGTGGTCTGAACCTTTCCTCTTTTCCTGCACTGCCAGCTCACACCTGGGCGCTTCAGCCCCTCTCAGAGGGAAGCCTGTCCCCTGACCTATTTTTGAAGAGCTAAGACAGCCAGCTTGTGTTTTAGCAACTTCCCTCATTCCTTTGCTTCAGAATTTCTCTACATCTCTACCCATTTTATTTTGTCACCTGCTCAAATGATAAAATGGTTTTTCTAAAATCGAGGCTTATATATCCTTGGAAATTCTGTTTTCTACATCCATCTCTGCACCTCATGTACGTGTACAAACAAATACACACTCTCTCGTTCGCTCACTGATACACTTTTCATTGCTTCCTCTCTACTGGCTCATTACTATTGGCCTAGAAAATGCCTCTATCTCAAAAACATTCTTTCCAGGGCACAATTTAATGGTTTCAATCAAAAGCCATAAGTTAGTCATGCTATTTATTTAATAATCCAGCCTCTGCCCTTTTGCTCTGAAGACAGTATCATATAAAAGACCAGAAGGTGCTGATTCACTCAACATGTGGTTGTCTACAATCATGGAGAATTAGAGGTAGTTTCCATGTTCAAAAGTAGGAGACCAGATAAGTAACATTTGTATGTCAATTCAGTAAGTTATTATGCATCAAATAAAAAATTATGGTCCTGGAGACTGGGTAATAAAGTGAAAAATGTTTGGCAAAGTATATTTTAAGTGCTTTGCATATATTATCAATTTTAACCCTCCAAATAATCCATAAGGTAGTAATTATTATTATTAACATTCTCATTCTAAACATAAGAACAGTGAGGCACAGAAGATTAAACAACCATCCGAGGTCACACATAAGCAGTGAAGTTTGAGTTCCATGATACTCTCCCTCAGTACTAAAAGTATGTCATGAAAAAATATATAGCGCCTGCATTTATGTGTGAATATGTGTATGTAAATATACATTGAGATGTTTGTTACTAGGGAAAAAGGCAAAGGAAATATACCTAAAATGATTGAATGATAGTATTATGGTGGTGGTGGTGGTATTAGAGGTAACTTATTGCTTCCAAAGAGTATTTTCCAAATGTCATAAATATTATTAATTATTAATTATGACTATTCCAGGTATTATTAATTCATAATAAATTTGTATTTTATATGTTAAAAACATAGTTTAGTAACCCTATTATGCATAAACAGCATCTATTTAATCTCACATTCACACTCTGAAATCATAGGCAGGTTCAAGAAAGGAGCATAGGTCTTACTCTCAGGCCAGAATTTCAATTCCAGCTTTATCACTTAATAGCTATGGCAAGTGAGCATGTTATTTAACCTTAGTTACCATGTAACATGGTAGTATTTATATCTCTTTGTGGTTTTCTTGTGAGATTTAAATGCAATGAAATGTGCTGAAGAGTAGGAAAAACTGAAAACAGTACATATGTAAATTCTTTCTGCTCCCTCTGCTCTGTTGGTCAATCTCTCCCCTTCATTTTGCCAGCAAAAATTGTAAGCAATCTGAATTTCCAGTTCTTTCCATACTTTCTCATCAACTCCTGTAATTCAGATTCTAACCCCACTTCTCTGAAGAAACTTTCCTTTATGTCACTGGGTGAGCACGTGCTTGGTTCTGGTATGTTAAGGCCACCGTGCTCTTGTCTGCTTAGTCCATGGCATCCTGAAGTCCTTATTCTTGATCTTCTGCCTCTTTTTCTCAGAACTCTTTCTCCCTTGGCCTCCAGGAATTGACCTCTCTTTGTCCTCTCACCATGACGACAGTATTCTTTATTGTGCCCTTCACTGACTAATCTTCCACAGCACTGCACCTGAGAGCTTCTCTGCTTCCGTGTTGTCAGATGTTGCCATATTATCAATTTTAACCCTCCAAATAATCCATAAGGTAGTAATTATTATTATTAACATTCTCATTCTAAACATAAGAACAGTGAGGCACAGAAGATTAAACAACCATCCGAGGTCACACATAAGCAGTGAAGTTTGAGTTCCATGATACTCTCCCTCAGTACTAAAAGTATGTCATGAAAAAATATATAGCGCCTGCATTTATGTGTGAATATGTGTATGTAAATATACATTGAGATGTTTGTTACTAGGGAAAAAGGCAAAGGAAATATACCTAAAATGATTGAATGATAGTATTATGGTGGTGGTGGTGGTATTAGAGGTAACTTATTGCTTCCAAAGAGTATTTTCCAAATGTCATAAATATTATTAATTATTAATTATGACTATTCCAGGTATTATTAATTCATAATAAATTTGTATTTTATATGTTAAAAACATAGTTTAGTAACCCTATTATGCATAAACAGCATCTATTTAATCTCACATTCACACTCTGAAATCATAGGCAGGTTCAAGAAAGGAGCATAGGTCTTACTCTCAGGCCAGAATTTCAATTCCAGCTTTATCACTTAATAGCTATGGCAAGTGAGCATGTTATTTAACCTTAGTTACCATGTAACATGGTAGTATTTATATCTCTTTGTGGTTTTCTTGTGAGATTTAAATGCAATGAAATGTGCTGAAGAGTAGGAAAAACTGAAAACAGTACATATGTAAATTCTTTCTGCTCCCTCTGCTCTGTTGGTCAATCTCTCCCCTTCATTTTGCCAGCAAAAATTGTAAGCAATCTGAATTTCCAGTTCTTTCCATACTTTCTCATCAACTCCTGTAATTCAGATTCTAACCCCACTTCTCTGAAGAAACTTTCCTTTATGTCACTGGGTGAGCACGTGCTTGGTTCTGGTATGTTAAGGCCACCGTGCTCTTGTCTGCTTAGTCCATGGCATCCTGAAGTCCTTATTCTTGATCTTCTGCCTCTTTTTCTCAGAACTCTTTCTCCCTTGGCCTCCAGGAATTGACCTCTCTTTGTCCTCTCACCATGACGACAGTATTCTTTATTGTGCCCTTCACTGACTAATCTTCCACAGCACTGCACCTGAGAGCTTCTCTGCTTCCGTGTTGTCAGATGTTGCCTCTCTGGGAATGACTTCCAACACTGAAGGGATGCTCTATGCAGTTCACCTTAGATAGTACTTTGAAGTCAATATGAGAAAATAAAACTGGTCATCCTTTCCCTCCTTGGTCTCTCTGATTTCACAGGTCATCTGATTTCACAGGTCTTCATTGTCTTAGTCATTGTCTAAGTCCTTCCCTTTTCCTGACTCCCAATCCTTCTCCTAATTTTTCACTCATGTATCAAATCTAGTTGACTATAAGAATATGTCCCCCTTTCCCCTGTGTATTGCCATAGCTGAGGCCTTTTTTATAACTTGTCTGGAAGATCAGGACAGCCACTCAGCACATCTTCATGCCTCCACTTTCTCCCCAACCTGTTCCCAGTCATTTTATCTGTGGCTAAAAACAATCGTTTACCTAATTGTGAAAAATCTTGGCTCTTGTTTTTAATGCAGCATAACCTAGCAAGAGCTCATGTCAGAAACCACCTGACAGTAATTCTCTGGTGTCAATATAAAGAAAACCCCACCATTTGAACTGCTGATTGAAAAGTATCCATTCCTTCCATCATACAGCAATTAACTGTATGACAAGCATTGTTTTAAACACTAAGGACAAAATGGTGACCAAAACAGACAAACGATGTGCCATCCTAAAGTTTACATTCTCAGAGGATGAGACAGATGGGAAACAAGTCAACAGGTAGTCAGAGGGCAGCACATGCTGTGGAGAGAAGTGAAGCGAGGTGGATCAGATGGGGTGTGGGTGGGAGGCTAAGGATGGACATGGAGCAGTATGAGTCTTCAGGTGAGGCGTCACTGAGGATGGTGCTTGTGCAGGGACTGGACGAGGTGAGGGTGCGAGCCATCAGGATATCTGAGGAGAGACTATCCAAGCAGAGGGAGAACAGCCTCAGCTTTTTGAAGATGGGCAAGAGGCTCGCCTGGTCAGAGCAGAGTTGAGGGGGGGCGTTGTAGGAGATGAGATCAGAGGCATAGCAGGGGACCAGATCCCTTAAAGCTCTGTAGCCATTTTTAGATCTCCAGCATTTACCTTGAGTGAGATGAAAGGCCATTAGAGGATTAGAGAAAAGAAAGTAATTTTCTGAAGTACCTTTTAAAAGACTCACTCTGGCGACGGTATATCCCTGTAATGCTGAGGGCTATTCAGATAGAACCTGTGTTAAAAACGAAGATAGTGGGTTTCCCTGGTGGTCAAGGGTTAAAGAGGCCGCCTAGCAGTGCAAGGGGCACTGGTTCGACCCCTGGCTGGGGAAGATCCCACATGCCGAGGAACTGCTGGACTGGTGTGTCCAATTACAAGCCAGCGCTCTGGAGTGCACGTACCCAGAGCCAATGCTCTGCAAAGAGAGAGGCCACTGTGATGGAGGCCCACACAGGCCAGTAACTAAAATACAGAAATGATGGTGGCAAGGACCAGTGCCTGTCAGCTCACCATCCACCATCGTGTCCCCAGTGCCTACCGTAGTTCATCACTTGTAAAAAAAAAAAAAAAAAAAATGTTGAAAAAAGTGAGCAACCAAATGGTTGCCATATTTCTTTGTCCATGGGATTCTCTAAGCAAGAATCCTGGAGTGGGTTGCCATTTCCTTCTCCAGGGGATCTTCCCAACCCAGGGATCAAACATGGGTTTCCTGCATTGGCAGGTGGGTTCTTTACCACTAAGAGACCTGGGAATCCTCAACTTGAGTAACAAACTGACCCAAAATGCAGTGCCTTGAATACTATCAAAGTTGTTTCTGTTGTAACAATATAAAGCAGTTTAGGGCTCAGGAAAGGAGTTAGAAGACTTGCTCCACACAGTTTTTCAGGGACCTAAGTCAACTTCCTCTCTGCTGTCTTCAGCAAGTAGCTTCCAGGGCACTCCTGGTTTTCATCCCCATTCCGGCTCACAAGTCAAGAGAATGAGTGAGTGTCAAGGCATGAACCTGGTAAGGCAGGTTGTTAGGCCGGCCTGGAAAGTGCACATCCCGCTTCTCACACCCTGTTGAGGAGAAGTTAGTCACATGGCCCCATCTACCTGCCTGAGAAGCTTCAGATGTGCTGTCATTGGGCATGTGGCTCCTTCATTACTATTACTAGAAAGATGAAATGGATTTAGATGGACAGGTAGCCAGCTCTTTCATAAGCATCTTATTATAGTAACAGGAATTCTTTTTGACTATGGCTTAATTTATACAATTTTTTTAAGAGTTTTGTTGTTTATTGCCACACATCAACCTGAATCAGCCATAGGTATACATAAGGAGTGAAACATGTAATATATAAAAGATACAAAAAGAAATTCAAATTTGTCATTAACCCTTTGTTAATGAGAAGATATCAAATACCTCCTCTTAGACTCGAAGCTAGAAAAATGAACGTGTTATGACAGTGTTCCATCCAGCCTTCAAACTGAGTTGTTTGTATACTGAGAGAAGGCATTTTATTGTGTCCTCTATAAAGGCTTTGTCGAGATTCCCTGGTGGCTCAGCAGTAAAGAATCTTCCGGCAAAGCAGGAAGACACAGGAGACACAGGTTTCGATCCCTGGGTCAGGAAGATCTCCAGGGTGGGGGCGTGGCAACTCACTCCAGTATTCTTTCCAGGAAAATCCTATGGGCAGAGGAGCCTGACGGGCTAGGGTCCATGGGATTGCAAAGAGTCAGACATGACTGAAACAACTGAGCACAACACACACACACAGCATGAAGTGTTGGTCAGCATTTTATAGATTTAGAAGACAAACTTGCTTGTGCTCCAAGTGTTTTCAAGTTCCTCAGTGATCAAACAGGTTTTGAGCCTAGCTGTCAAAGCGAAGAAAGAGAAGGGGTTGGGGGAAGAGCTGAAAATAAGTTCCACAGGCTAAAGCTAGTATTTTCAAAGCTTTTGATCTTTATAGATTTGAGGTCATTTTAATAATAAAGAAGAGTGATTCTTAAAATTCATTTCTCCTGAAGCCTCAAAATTGTTCAAGTAAATTATAGAAAAACTGTATGTTTTGAAAGTCATTGGTAGGCCTTTCTGAGGCAGAACTAGGCTTTATGTGTCTTTCTGAATGCAGTTCTAAAAACAGTTTTATCAAATTATTCTCAAAGACAGGGCTTTCCAGGTGGCACTAGTGGTAAACAACCCTCCTGCCAATGTAGGAGACACAAAAGACCCAGGTTTGATCCCTGGGTCAGGAAGATCCCCTGGAGAAGGAGGGCATGGCAACCCAGTCCAGTCTTCTTGCCTGGAGAATCCCATGTACAGAGGAGCCTGGTGAGCTATGGTCCATAGGGTCACAAAGAATCAAACATGACTGAAATAACTTACCACACACACGTACTTAAAGACGTAATTTGTCCTTTGCTATTTCTTAAAATTACCTATTATCTTTAAAAGATACTAACTTTAGAAGACTAAACTTAAATTAATGCAATAAGACATTATTTTTATAAGGATTCTTTTACTTCAGAGTTTAATAAATTAAAACATTAATGAACTACTCTTTTACCACACCTAGAGAAGTGCTTGGCACGTAAAATGGTGGAAAACCTTCAAAAGGCACTGAGTCAGTATTTTCTTGTAAGGCCAGCACTATTAACAACTACAGAGCATTTGAAGTCCAGTGGCATACTTCTATTACAATGGTAGTTCTACATGTAAGCCAGTACTTTGACCTGTGTATTCCATTTTCTTCTTCTCCCCCATCTCAGTAAAGTGGAAGAATGCCTGATCTATTTCTTAATCTTCTCTCCTTAAACCCTTAAGCAAAGGATGGAAGTTAGAATCTATAGTGTTTTGTACCCTTGGAAAATAGATACTTTTATTATGTACTTCTAGATCTTTACTATCCTTGTTAGTCTCATTCTAAAAAAATTGGTGTAGGTTGCCAGTTGTAACACATTCTTTGCATATCCCTGTTTCCAAAAGGTATAGGCAGTCTTAACAAAGGAACACTGTGTACTCACAGGCTGCTTTGGTGAAAGCGGACTATGAATATTCAGTAGTCTCAGATGTGTGGAAGACAACATGAAAACTGGAATTATTGCAAAGTTTTAGAGAGGACTACTGAACAATATTGAAAGTCACCCTTTGTCAATTACATCTGTAGAAACTCAGGTCCTTGGAGAGTTGTTCAATGGTTTTCAGGTAGGCTTTTAGTGGTTAAACAAAACGTTTTATCAAATTATTCTCAAAGACAGGGCTTTCCAGGTGGCACTAGTGGTAAACAACCCTCCTGCCAATGTAGGAGACACAAAAGACCCAGGTTTGATCCCTGGGTCAGGAAGATCCCCTGGAGAAGGAGGGCATGGCAACCCAGTCCAGTCTTCTTGCCTGGAGAATCCCATGTACAGAGGAGCCTGGTGAGCTATGGTCCATAGGGTCACAAAGAATCAAACATGACTGAAATAACTTACCACACACACGTACTTAAAGACGTAATTTGTCCTTTGCTATTTCTTAAAATTACCTATTATCTTTAAAAGATACTAACTTTAGAAGACTAAACTTAAATTAATGCAATAAGACATTATTTTTATAAGGATTCTTTTACTTCAGAGTTTAATAAATTAAAACATTAATGAACTACTCTTTTACCACACCTAGAGAAGTGCTTGGCACGTAAAATGGTGGAAAACCTTCAAAAGGCACTGAGTCAGTATTTTCTTGTAAGGCCAGCACTATTAACAACTACAGAGCATTTGAAGTCCAGTGGCATACTTCTATTACAATGGTAGTTCTACATGTAAGCCAGTACTTTGACCTGTGTATTCCATTTTCTTCTTCTCCCCCATCTCAGTAAAGTGGAAGAATGCCTGATCTATTTCTTAATCTTCTCTCCTTAAACCCTTAAGCAAAGGATGGAAGTTAGAATCTATAGTGTTTTGTACCCTTGGAAAATAGATACTTTTATTATGTACTTCTAGATCTTTACTATCCTTGTTAGTCTCATTCTAAAAAAATTGGTGTAGGTTGCCAGTTGTAACACATTCTTTGCATATCCCTGTTTCCAAAAGGTATAGGCAGTCTTAACAAAGGAACACTGTGTACTCACAGGCTGCTTTGGTGAAAGCGGACTATGAATATTCAGTAGTCTCAGATGTGTGGAAGACAACATGAAAACTGGAATTATTGCAAAGTTTTAGAGAGGACTACTGAACAATATTGAAAGTCACCCTTTGTCAATTACATCTGTAGAAACTCAGGTCCTTGGAGAGTTGTTAAACACGTATTTTTTAAAAAGTGGAGTGGGTGAGAGAGCTGAAGTTACTAATTGTTTTAACCCTGAAAATCAGGTAAACTTTCTCACATTTCATACCTGCTTTCTTACAAAGTTTTCTATTGTAAAACATAGCTATATTTTTTCCTGTAATTCTCAAAGCTTATATTGACTATATCTTGGTTGTTTCTATGTTGGAAAAACTCTAACATTCTCCTAACTGAAGTATCTTTCAATTTATATTAGGGTTTATTTTCTATTCTTTCTGAATATGTCTTGGCCTCCCCCTGAAGATTTTCTTTTCTTCTGAGATAGTTATTTGCATATATTTATAAATGCATTTCATTGACAGTGTTTTAAAGTGATCTGAAGACAAAGGGTTGTGCTTTCCCTAGGAATTCATCTTTCAGACCTTCAGGAAAACTTAATACTATTGTGCTCGGTCTTACACTGTAGATTTTGATATTCTGTTGAAGATTATGAATGTGAACAAAGATTCTTTGTTATAGATGGATCGCTCTTTTTCAGAAAGATCACATTCCAGTAATAAAAGCGATTGTTCTCTGGCTTATGAAGACATTTTAGAGAGACCTCTTTTACCTTAAGCTTTCTATTCAATTCATTTGCTCAGTTGTGTCCAACTCTGTGTAACCCCAGGCACGCCAGGCTGCCTTGTCCTTCACCATCTCCCGGAGCTTGCTCAAACTCATGTCCATTGAGCCAGTGATGCCATCTAAACATCTTATCCTCTGTCACAGTTAGAATCTATAGTGTTTTGTACCCTTGGAAAATAGATACTTTTATTATGTACTTCTAGATCTTTACTATCCTTGTTAGTCTCATTCTAAAAAAATTGGTGTAGGTTGCCAGTTGTAACACATTCTTTGCATATCCCTGTTTCCAAAAGGTATAGGCAGTCTTAACAAAGGAACACTGTGTACTCACAGGCTGCTTTGGTGAAAGCGGACTATGAATATTCAGTAGTCTCAGATGTGTGGAAGACAACATGAAAACTGGAATTATTGCAAAGTTTTAGAGAGGACTACTGAACAATATTGAAAGTCACCCTTTGTCAATTACATCTGTAGAAACTCAGGTCCTTGGAGAGTTGTTAAACACGTATTTTTTAAAAAGTGGAGTGGGTGAGAGAGCTGAAGTTACTAATTGTTTTAACCCTGAAAATCAGGTAAACTTTCTCACATTTCATACCTGCTTTCTTACAAAGTTTTCTATTGTAAAACATAGCTATATTTTTTCCTGTAATTCTCAAAGCTTATATTGACTATATCTTGGTTGTTTCTATGTTGGAAAAACTCTAACATTCTCCTAACTGAAGTATCTTTCAATTTATATTAGGGTTTATTTTCTATTCTTTCTGAATATGTCTTGGCCTCCCCCTGAAGATTTTCTTTTCTTCTGAGATAGTTATTTGCATATATTTATAAATGCATTTCATTGACAGTGTTTTAAAGTGATCTGAAGACAAAGGGTTGTGCTTTCCCTAGGAATTCATCTTTCAGACCTTCAGGAAAACTTAATACTATTGTGCTCGGTCTTACACTGTAGATTTTGATATTCTGTTGAAGATTATGAATGTGAACAAAGATTCTTTGTTATAGATGGATCGCTCTTTTTCAGAAAGATCACATTCCAGTAATAAAAGCGATTGTTCTCTGGCTTATGAAGACATTTTAGAGAGACCTCTTTTACCTTAAGCTTTCTATTCAATTCATTTGCTCAGTTGTGTCCAACTCTGTGTAACCCCAGGCACGCCAGGCTGCCTTGTCCTTCACCATCTCCCGGAGCTTGCTCAAACTCATGTCCATTGAGCCAGTGATGCCATCTAAACATCTTATCCTCTGTCATCCCCTTCTCTTTCTGCCTTCTATTTTCCCCAGCATCATGGTCTTTTCAGTGAGTCATATTTTCACATCAGGTGGCCAAAGTATTGGAGCTTCAACATCCGTCCTTCCAATAAATATTCAAGGTTGATTTCCTTTAAGATAGACTGGTTTGATATCCTTGCGGTCCAGGGGACTCTCAAGAGTCTTCCACAACACCACAGTTCGAAGGCATCAGTTCTTCAGTGCTCAGTCTTCTTTATGGTCCAACTCTCACATCCATACGTGACTACTGGGAAGACCATGGCTTTGACTATACAGACCTTTGTCAGCAAAGTGATATCTCTACTTTATATGCTGTCTAGGTTTGCCATAGCTTTTCTTCCAAGGAGCAATCGTCTTTTAATTTCATGGTTGCAGTCATCATCTGCAGTGATTTTGGAGCCCAAGAAGATAAATCTGTCATTGTTTCCATTATTTCCCCATCTGTTTGCCATGAAATGATGGGACTGGATGCCATTGTCTTAGTTTTTTGAATGTTGAGTTTTGAACCAGCTTTTTCACTCCCCTCTCACCTTCTTCAAACTTTAGAGGTATAAAAATGTACATATTAGTGAATGTTGTTTTATATATATGTAGGTTTAAATTTCTCAGTCCATTCTAAAATTGTCTAACTGTGTAAATTATCTAAACATGTAAATTGGTATTCAGTAATGGGAGACACACACACTGTCTTACCAGTTTCTGGGACATCATCTTAACAGTTGGGCTATTCAAAATTAATCACCAGCAAAATGTAGAAAACTTAAACTGATTGTTCTCGGCTTACACTGTAGATTTTGATATTCTGTTGAAGATTATGAATGTGAACAAAGATTCTTTGTTATAGATGGATCGCTCTTTTTCAGAAAGATCACATTCCAGTAATAAAAGCGATTGTTCTCTGGCTTATGAAGACATTTTAGAGAGACCTCTTTTACCTTAAGCTTTCTATTCAATTCATTTGCTCAGTTGTGTCCAACTCTGTGTAACCCCAGGCACGCCAGGCTGCCTTGTCCTTCACCATCTCCCGGAGCTTGCTCAAACTCATGTCCATTGAGCCAGTGATGCCATCTAAACATCTTATCCTCTGTCATCCCCTTCTCTTTCTGCCTTCTATTTTCCCCAGCATCATGGTCTTTTCAGTGAGTCATATTTTCACATCAGGTGGCCAAAGTATTGGAGCTTCAACATCCGTCCTTCCAATAAATATTCAAGGTTGATTTCCTTTAAGATAGACTGGTTTGATATCCTTGCGGTCCAGGGGACTCTCAAGAGTCTTCCACAACACCACAGTTCGAAGGCATCAGTTCTTCAGTGCTCAGTCTTCTTTATGGTCCAACTCTCACATCCATACGTGACTACTGGGAAGACCATGGCTTTGACTATACAGACCTTTGTCAGCAAAGTGATATCTCTACTTTATATGCTGTCTAGGTTTGCCATAGCTTTTCTTCCAAGGAGCAATCGTCTTTTAATTTCATGGTTGCAGTCATCATCTGCAGTGATTTTGGAGCCCAAGAAGATAAATCTGTCATTGTTTCCATTATTTCCCCATCTGTTTGCCATGAAATGATGGGACTGGATGCCATTGTCTTAGTTTTTTGAATGTTGAGTTTTGAACCAGCTTTTTCACTCCCCTCTCACCTTCTTCAAACTTTAGAGGTATAAAAATGTACATATTAGTGAATGTTGTTTTATATATATGTAGGTTTAAATTTCTCAGTCCATTCTAAAATTGTCTAACTGTGTAAATTATCTAAACATGTAAATTGGTATTCAGTAATGGGAGACACACACACTGTCTTACCAGTTTCTGGGACATCATCTTAACAGTGGGCAACTGGCAGTAATATATTTCCTTGGAGATTTCACAGTTTTAGAAGTAATAATAACATCACCAGCAATTAGTATTCATTAACTGTACAAGACACTAGTTTAATACTTTACATGTATTATCTCATATAATCCTTATGACCACCCTATCTTAAGTATTGATGCCATCCCCACTTTCCAGCTGAGGAAACTGAGAGTCAGTAGGATCTTAAAGGTGATAAATGATGGAACTAAGATTCAAACCCAAACTCTCTGACTCCAGAGCCACTATTAACATTTATTATGGCATGCTGTTTCCCTTGGTTTTGTACTTGATGGAACCTAGGGTTTTGAACTTAGGAATTCCAGATAAATTGGCCATACTACCATAAATGGAAAAAAATGTATCCATGTACCAAGCCCAAGATTAATTATCTGCTCTGTATTCTTGTTTTATGGAGATTATGGATATATCTCAATTTCATAGGATCATTGTGAACCTTAATCAGTTATGCTTTGCAATGGGCTTTTCGTAGTGGGAGATTATAAATATGTAGATGAACACAATGCTTCAATGTGTGTTCTTTATTTCGACAACACAGAATACATGGATTATGCTTATAGGCTTTTAATGCAGATATGAATCTTTGATTTCAACAAAATTCAGGTCCAGATCTCCAAGGCAGCTCTGTGTTTGAGTCTACCAAATGCAAATGTGCTCTTGTTAACATATTTGTAATCTTTCTGCATGGGGATGGCTGACTTTGTGCTCAGTCACCTGAGTTGTATTTAGAAACTGTTGACTGTTTTCACAGAGGCAGTCAAAAAACCTTATTAACATGCCTCCTGATAAATATTAAGCCCTCTTGGTCAGCCTGAAATACATGTTGCTTGAAGTAAGTTTCCTGTTTATTTTTTAAATGTTAAGATTAACATTAAATATCACAGAAAAAAGTCTAAGTTAACTCCATGTCTGTTTTTATGGCTATTTTACAGCTTAGTTATAAGCTGCATGTTACCTCAGATCATTTTGACAAGATACACTGAAAAGATGTTCAATCAGCAATGAATGTTACACTGGCTTCTGGTTACCTTAGAAGTCAGATTCCTCAGGTCTCGTTCTGATGCCACCCTTATATTCTGAGAGTCTGGGAAACTCTCTGTTTAGCTGTAAAATGTGGGTAATACCTAGCAAGAACACTGCAGGCCATAATGACCATTTCTATGGTGCTGTCAGATGTCTTTGTTGATGGAATGATGAAGTTCAACATATAATTTTATGCCAGCAGTGTAGAATAAAGTGTCATACTTTTACCAATTTTAACAAAGTGGGTACTCTGAGGACTAGAATTAATTATTATCTGCTTAATATGTGACATTTCTATTTTAAACAAATAAGAATCTGTTGTTACGTATTTCTTACCATTCCTACTGGGCAACGAGTGGTTTGTTTTGTTACAGAACATGGAAAGCCTCATTCCCACACCAGCTCATGAGAGGACTGGATCGGATGCTGTTGAACCGATGTCCAATGAAAGGTAACTTTAGAGTTTTTTCCTCACATTGTTTATAAGAATGTGAATAGACTTTTATTTTCACTTAGTAAAATTTCACTTAGTGCATTAAAAGAACTGAAAAACATAAAATTAATGGACTCTGTTTACCAACAGCATTTTATAGCAAGGAAAATGCTTTAGCCTGGAAAAATCTACCATGGTGCTATTAAAGCAGATAACCATATTCATGTTTTGTAGTTTTTCTAGTTTTAATTTTTCATTTTGCTTTTGAATTTCATAAGAATTTTGTTTAGAGCTCCTGAACTTCTAAAATAAGGGATATCACAATTTCAGTGGATGAGAAGCATTGTTATAAAACAGAATGATCATTTATATTTTGTTTGTAGCAAAGAAGCTGGAAAGGACAGCAGACACACCCGGCTTTTTGAGGTGAGTAGCTAACAAGTGAGATTTTGATTATGATAGGACTGTTCCTACATTCTTGAGTGTCCATGTGAAGAATTATTAGTTTATCAGTAAGGGTGATGAGAGTAAGTGATGGGATTGTGATTGATGAGAAAGGCAAATACTTAGACATGAAAATTCCTTGAGAAATCATAAGAACGTCATTCTTTTGGGCTTTTTTTTTTCAATTCTTTTATTTCACTTGTGAAGATAAACTTTAATAGCATGGAGATTTCTCCTTAGATTTTCTAGAAAATAAGACAAAGCCAAAGTGAAAGCTATGGTTTGATTGTCCATGAATTCAAGCATTTTTAAAGTGATTGAGACAAATAAGTGAATCTTTGTGGATTTGTCATGGAGATGACTTCATTGATTTTCACTTTAATGTAAAATGAGTTCAAGTTATTAAATTCAATTCATTTCCTGAGTTTTGTGTCTTCAGTAAACAACAGAGAAAATAGTATCTGACTCCCTTCTGTTGTCTGTATCTGAAAGTTTCAGCAACTTCCCTGGCATCCCTGTTGTCCTTAGTGGCATTGCCTTGCTGACCCAAGTATTTGGTTTCCTTTGCTCCCAATGCTGGCTTCCATTCAGTGTGCTGAGCTTCATTTTTCATTCATGCATGTGTATAGAATCTACTACTTCCAAATGCTACCAACTGCATCTTCAGTCTTATGATCAGCTTTCTTTTGGCAAGAATTAAAGCTTTTCCCAACCTATTCTTGGATTCTGACTCTTGATACATTAATTATACATAGAACTCCTCCTTAACGCAGGGATTCCTAATCTTTTCAGGGGCACTAATCTAACTCACTGATGAGTTTGTTCAGTGTGTGTGTATATATGTATATTTTGTATGTATATATACATATATATACATATACATACAAAATATACATATATATTGAGTCCTATTATGTGCAGGTAATGTGCCAGGAGCTGGGATTTAATAGCAGCTGCAGTTCTTGCCGCCATAAAGTTTTCCAGTCTAGCAAATTAAGAATTTGAAAGATGTGGACCCCCTTCTTATAAAAATGCACACTCGTGTTGAATTTGGTATAAAATTGCTGGAAATGAATGGCCACCTGACGCCACCTGCCCCCAATGCCCTAGACTCCCCATATTTCCTCTGTGTCATCTGCCATGGGCACTCCTTCATTAACCCAGCCAGACAACAGGAGGGGAGGCTTCTTCCTCCTGACTTCCTAGCTTCTGAACCACTGCTTTCATCTTTTATTTCCCCTCCTTTATGCTTCCTTCCTTGGGCCTAGGCAAAAAACAGACCTTCTTTCTAGTCACTGCTTTTCACAGGACAGTGTCCCCATGATAGTGTTTTAGTTTCCTTCTATTTCATCTTTTTTCTGCCCCTTTCATCTGCTCACAGCAAGCACCTACTCATCATGCTGTTGAACAATATTTTAAAGAAACTGGATTTGGCAGCCTCCTGGAGAGGTCTTCTCAGTTCTTCCCTTTTTTGCCTCTAATCTTTAGGAGATAAAAGGGTAGAGAGCAGCCTTTGTGGATGAACTCTGATGTTAACTCATAAATTCTAAGTGGCACCCAAACAGATGCGTGCTGACCTCCATCTGTCTTGGTGCTTTTGTAGACAGCTCTCATGGCAGGTGCATCACGGGGAAAGAATCTCAAATCTTTCTTCCATAGGCCAGGAACAATTCTTACATGTGTTGCCCGTGTGCATTTACCAATCAGCACCATGTGTATAGAATCTACTACTTCCAAATGCTACCAACTGCATCTTCAGTCTTATGATCAGCTTTCTTTTGGCAAGAATTAAAGCTTTTCCCAACCTATTCTTGGATTCTGACTCTTGATACATTAATTATACATAGAACTCCTCCTTAACGCAGGGATTCCTAATCTTTTCAGGGGCACTAATCTAACTCACTGATGAGTTTGTTCAGTGTGTGTGTATATATGTATATTTTGTATGTATATATACATATATATACATATACATACAAAATATACATATATATTGAGTCCTATTATGTGCAGGTAATGTGCCAGGAGCTGGGATTTAATAGCAGCTGCAGTTCTTGCCGCCATAAAGTTTTCCAGTCTAGCAAATTAAGAATTTGAAAGATGTGGACCCCCTTCTTATAAAAATGCACACTCGTGTTGAATTTGGTATAAAATTGCTGGAAATGAATGGCCACCTGACGCCACCTGCCCCCAATGCCCTAGACTCCCCATATTTCCTCTGTGTCATCTGCCATGGGCACTCCTTCATTAACCCAGCCAGACAACAGGAGGGGAGGCTTCTTCCTCCTGACTTCCTAGCTTCTGAACCACTGCTTTCATCTTTTATTTCCCCCTCCTTTATGCTTCCTTCCTTGGGCCTAGGCAAAAAGCAGACCTTCTTTCTAGTCACTGCTTTTCACAGGACAGTGTCCCCATGATAGTGTTTTAGTTTCCTTCTATTTCATCTTTTTTCTGCCCCTTTCATCTGCTCACAGCAAGCACCTACTCATCATGCTGT
Source organism: Tragulus kanchil (assembly GCA_022376925.1). Lineage (NCBI taxonomy): Eukaryota > Metazoa > Chordata > Mammalia > Artiodactyla > Tragulidae > Tragulus > Tragulus kanchil. The sequence goes on from JAIOJX010000025.1 coordinate 94,010,141, forward strand.
TGAACAATATTTTAAAGAAACTGGATTTGGCAGCCTCCTGGAGAGGTCTTCTCAGTTCTTCCCTTTTTTGCCTCTAATCTTTAGGAGATAAAAGGGTAGAGAGCAGCCTTTGTGGATGAACTCTGATGTTAACTCATAAATTCTAAGTGGCACCCAAACAGATGCGTGCTGACCTCCATCTGTCTTGGTGCTTTTGTAGACAGCTCTCATGGCAGGTGCATCACGGGGAAAGAATCTCAAATCTTTCTTCCATAGGCCAGGAACAATTCTTACATGTGTTGCCCGTGTGCATTTACCAATCAGCACCTAGCCCACGGTTGGCATTCCTGAAGCACTCACTATTAATAATCATTGTCATCATGGTCATCTCAGCTAGTAGATAAAATTAGGCAGTGAGTTAAAATCCAGACTACACTCTCCATGTCCTCTTTCTTTCACAACCACACCAAAGGAGGGAAAAAAGTCATCCATCCACAAGATCAGGATTCTGTTTCTACTTGTGACAGCATGTGTTTGCCCTCACAGAAAGAAAAGATATTTTATTATTGATGAAGGATCATGAAAAGATCTGACTTCCATTTTTAAAATTCTTTCCCTAGCTTATAGTCTATTATAATTTCCTACACTATAAATACATAGAACTTTCTAGAACTTATACGACTCAAATAGTTCATCTGATTTTCTGATAATACTACACTAATTTCTAAATTTCAAAGATGAAAAGTAAGTCTAAAGACTGGTTACCCCTCCTAGAATTCTGTTTAGCTGGGTTTTTTTTTTCCAAGTCTCCTATTTTATCAGATTTACATGCCCACTATGAATGGATATGATAATGTGCCCAGTTTCATTTTCCATTAAGTCAGATTTTGTCGTTATTCAGTTTGTTCAATTCAGTCGCTCAGTCATGTCCAACTCTTTGTGACCCCATGGACTACATACAGCACACCAGACTTCCCTGTCCTTCACTGTCTCCGGAACTTGCTCAAACTCGTGTCCATTGACTCAGTGATGCCATTCAACCATCTTATCCTCTGTCATCCCCTTCTGCCTTCTATTTTCCCCAGCATCATGGTCTTTTCCGATGAGTCATCTAATCGCATCAAGTGGCCAAAGTTTTGGAGCTTCAGCTTCAATCCTTCCACTAAATATTCAGGATTGATTTCCTTTAAGATAGACTGATTTCATCTGCTCACAGCAAGCACCTACTCATCATGCTGTTGAACAATATTTTAAAGAAACTGGATTTGGCAGCCTCCTGGAGAGGTCTTCTCAGTTCTTCCCTTTTTTGCCTCTAATCTTTAGGAGATAAAAGGGTAGAGAGCAGCCTTTGTGGATGAACTCTGATGTTAACTCATAAATTCTAAGTGGCACCCAAACAGATGCGTGCTGACCTCCATCTGTCTTGGTGCTTTTGTAGACAGCTCTCATGGCAGGTGCATCACGGGGAAAGAATCTCAAATCTTTCTTCCATAGGCCAGGAACAATTCTTACATGTGTTGCCCGTGTGCATTTACCAATCAGCACCTAGCCCACGGTTGGCATTCCTGAAGCACTCACTATTAATAATCATTGTCATCATGGTCATCTCAGCTAGTAGATAAAATTAGGCAGTGAGTTAAAATCCAGACTACACTCTCCATGTCCTCTTTCTTTCACAACCACACCAAAGGAGGGAAAAAAGTCATCCATCCACAAGATCAGGATTCTGTTTCTACTTGTGACAGCATGTGTTTGCCCTCACAGAAAGAAAAGATATTTTATTATTGATGAAGGATCATGAAAAGATCTGACTTCCATTTTTAAAATTCTTTCCCTAGCTTATAGTCTATTATAATTTCCTACACTATAAATACATAGAACTTTCTAGAACTTATACGACTCAAATAGTTCATCTGATTTTCTGATAATACTACACTAATTTCTAAATTTCAAAGATGAAAAGTAAGTCTAAAGACTGGTTACCCCTCCTAGAATTCTGTTTAGCTGGGTTTTTTTTTTCCAAGTCTCCTATTTTATCAGATTTACATGCCCACTATGAATGGATATGATAATGTGCCCAGTTTCATTTTCCATTAAGTCAGATTTTGTCGTTATTCAGTTTGTTCAATTCAGTCGCTCAGTCATGTCCAACTCTTTGTGACCCCATGGACTACATACAGCACACCAGACTTCCCTGTCCTTCACTGTCTCCCGGAACTTGCTCAAACTCGTGTCCATTGACTCAGTGATGCCATTCAACCATCTTATCCTCTGTCATCCCCTTCTGCCTTCTATTTTCCCCAGCATCATGGTCTTTTCCGATGAGTCATCTAATCGCATCAAGTGGCCAAAGTTTTGGAGCTTCAGCTTCAACATCAATCCTTCCACTAAATATTCAGGATTGATTTCCTTTAAGATAGACTGATTTGATCTTGCAGTCCAAGAGATTCTCAAGAGTCTTTTGCAACATCACAGTTTGAAGGCATCAATTATTCGATTAGCCTTAGCCTTCTTTATGTTCTAACTCTCACATCCATACATGACTCCTGGAAAAACCATAGCTTTGACTATATGGACCTGTGTCATCATCAGTATTTCCCTTTTAATTTTTCCTTGGAAATCCTCCGATTCATGTAAGATGACACAACAAATGACAGCTGTTGGAGAAAGGCAATTTGTTTTTCTAGTTTGCCGAGCTTTTCATTAGAATGAGGAATGTTAACCTTCAGCCTCAGAAATGCTCCTCAGAGGGATACAGAGGCAAGAAGGGCTGGCTGTCTTAGAGTCAACTGCTCAAAGGCAAATGGCAGGCACAACTGTGACTTTATTTCTTAAGTAATAATTTTGAAGCCTCGAGGGTGTTTTAGTTTAAAGACAGATGTTGAAAAATAAACATAGGTAAATAAACTTCATTGCATCTCTCTTTAATTTCATGTAACTTAAGATGCACATAATCTTATCCAAAAGGAGACTCTGCTGGGGTCTTGGATGGTCAGTGATGAGAGTTATCCATTTCTGTTTCATCTGCATGTCTTAGAGTGGTTTGTATTAAAAAAAGTTTAGGGGGCTTCCCTGGTGGTCCAGTGGGTAAGGACACCGCCTTGCAGTGCAGGGGGCGCCGGTTCAATCCCTGGCCTGGGAGGATCCCACGTGCCACAAAGCGGCTGGACCGATGTGTCCAACTGCCGAGCCAGAGCTCTGGAGCGCATGCGCGCAGAGCTGGTGCTCTGCAACAACAGAGACCACCGTGATGGGAGGCCCACACAGGCCAAAGAACAAGGATGGATGAAATAGACAAATGAAAGACCAACAGAAGTGGCCCGCCTGCTCCCCTCCCTCCCTACCCCACCCACGCCAAAATAAATAAATAAATAAATCTTAAAAAAAAAAAAAATTTAGGGACACATGGGCAACAGGGAAAAAAAAGTTAGAGTGCTTCAAAATGCCAAAAATTAAAGTATGATTTCTTCAGCTGAGTTTTGGAAAGGCTGATGTTTTTATGAAATACCCTGTTTGGACTGGACAAAATAGGCTGACACGTGCAAGAGCTTAAGTCCCCTGTTCCCTGAGCATATGGAGATCAAAGACTTGGTTCTCTTGTTTGTTTTTAAACTCGTTTGTCAACTGGATGTATCCAGGAGAGAGGTCATCCTTAAAAATAACAATTTCTAGATTCTGAAAGATAACCCTGAAAGTACAGGCTTTCAGAGTTCTGTTTGTAGTGGATTGTATACTTTGTTTCAACTTGATTCCTTCTGATAAGCTGTTTTGTATTGTTGAAAATACTGTTGAAGTATTTCATGTCTCCATATTAAATCCAGAATAGTAAAATGATAACTTCCTATTTCATCCTTTTGTCAGAAAAGCAAAACATGTAAAAGTTATTAATTATATGGAAGGGTATGACATTATCTGGGAGAGGTCATTACAGTCAGAAGTTGAAGGTTCATGAAGTGTTAAATTCTTTCAAGATATTTTTACATTCTTTATGCTTTCTAAGCCTATTGCTTAGAAGAGCTTAGAAGCATACCTTTGATAACAAACAGGACATTCATAATAAACAAAAGACTATTTCCCTTTTTCTTACCCTGCTTCAAAAAAAAAGGAAGAGAGAAGAGAAGATAAGACGTTCTAATCAAGCATGAGAATTAATATTAATTATCACAGAAGCTTAAGTGAAGACTTATATCCGCATTGAGAAGGTTTGAGATAAATTCTGAAATCCCCATCAACAAGTGTTTCTGTGGATGACTCTCTTATTTCAGCTTCACTGTATTTCATGGGAGCTCTTAGCATTGGGGAGAAGAGAATGACAACCCGCTCCAGTATCCTTGTCTGGAAAATTTCACAGGCAGAGGAGCCTAGTGGGCCACAGTCCATGGGGTTGCAAAGAGTCAGACGTGACTTAGCAAGTGAGCACAAGTACTGGTTTTGAAATTATAACCAGAAAGATTTGAAAAGCTGTTTGTTTAGATTCACTTCCAGTTCCATCCAGTCTTGAAAGACTACTGAAGCTTCATAATTCACATGAATTTGGGGAATTTGTTATGCTCATTTTCCTTTCTTGTCAGGCCAAACAGTAAATGTTTATGCTTCCATGCAGCTCTTCTGTTAACTCTGTGTTTTCCTTCCTGTGCACACGGCCTTGTGCAGGGCACTGATACTGTCCTGCCTGGCTCTGGTGAGCTCTCCTGCCACTTCTTATCCAAATCCTGTGCAGGTAGGGAGAACGAGTGAAACAAATGTTCACCAGTGATTTGAGGCCAGGCCAGAAGATGAGATAGTTAGAAGTGGACATGAATTTGAACAAACTCCAAGAGATAGTGAAGGACGGGGAAGCCCAGTGTGCTGCATTCCATGGGGTTGCAAAGAGTTAGACACAACCGAGTGACTGAACAACAACAAGAAGGGGCAGAATCTATCAAGTCCAGCCAAGCCCAGCCAGACAGGACAAATCTCAACAGGAATCAGGTGGATAGACTAGTAGTTAATGGTCCCTTGACCTGACCATGGAATGTAGACTGTGGCCCCAGGCTAGGTGAGTTCTTTCTTGTTTGCTCCCTAGCATACTGTGTTTTTCTTTTATAATAAGCATGTGATTTGGCACTTATGTGATCAGTGAATCCCTCCCACACTAAAACCCCCACCTTGTTAATTCCTGTCATTCCAGTGTCTAGCACATAGTATATGTTCAGTGAACACTTCTAAATGAATGAATGAAAAAGGGAGGTAGTGTATGAGTGGAATTAGTGTTTTTTTTCTGTGGTTATGACAAGCTAGCTGTTTTTATGCTGCATTTTTTCCCCTTAATCCTCACAACATTTTGAAGTTATGGTTCCATATTAGAGAAAAAGAGTCTCAAGTATAAAAAAATTTACTCATTGAAATCTTGCAACTGGTTACCTACATTTGAACTCAGATCTCCAACTCTAAAACCCATATTTGCCATGCCATATTGTCTCTCCTAAGAGCCAGTCACTCATTTTATTTCATTACATGAATATTTAGCATGTTTTCATGTGGTGTCACATTTTTGACAAGAGTTTGGTATGTGACATCACAGCACAAGGACCTCTGAGTTGAAAATTGTGAAATGCATATATTTACCCTGATGTAACTGAAGATACAGTTTGTGTAAACAACAAAAGTTGAAACCCAAAAATGTTTTTGGTATTTAAGACTCCTTGATATTTACACATTAATGATTCACTATCAGAGAAACAGACAAGCACGTAGACAGGCACGATGCTTGATGATAAGCACTGCTCAAGGGGGGAAACAACCTGGCAAGGTGCCTCACCAGACTAGGCTGACAGGTTTTCGAAGCAAGAGGAGGTTGGGGTTCGTGTGTTGCTACAAAGCAGTATCCTTACTCTATATGCATATATACCCCAGGGTCCACACCAACAGTTCCCTCTGCAACCACTGACACGGTGACTGTGTCAGGTTCAGAGATCAACAGGGTGAGAAACTGGGGATCAAGTCTCCAGATGCAGCAGCAGGCAAGTGAAAGAGCAGCCTGGGGAACTGGGCAGAGCATAGCAGCACAGGGCCGTGCGTGTGGATGTGTGGTGACTGAGCCCTACCAAGTGTGTCCATGGCGGTGTGAGCTCATGTGGGTTTATGAAGGACACCTCTTTCCCTTGCTGTGCAGAAAATCAGCCAGGGCGTCCAGAAGCTCATGTCTATTAAGCTCACATATGTATAGATCCACAGTGTGAATGATGCCCTGTTATTTATGGCACAGTGCACATTCTTGACTCCAGACACAGTGACTACTTTGTTGTACCTCAACATATACAAGAGGACCATGCCTCAGGGCCTTTGCATTTGCTTTTCTTCTTCCTGGAATGTTCTTCCCTCAGAAGAGCTTCTCCTTTGTGTGTCTGTTCACATGTCATCTTATTGGAAAGGCCTTCCTTAGCTACCCCATATGAAATATCAGGCCATGGCCTCTACTTCCAGCATCCTCCTTACCCTGTTTTATTTTTCTCCATAGTCTACATCACTGCCTGCCTTCTAGCCTCTACAAACCCAAGTATTTTGTCGCAATGCCATTGACTCAGATCTCCAACTCTAAAACCCATATTTGCCATGCCATATTGTCTCTCTAAGAGCCAGTCACTCATTTTATTTCATTACATGAATATTTAGCATGTTTTCATGTGGTGTCACATTTTTGACAAGAGTTTGGTATGTGACATCACAGCACAAGGACCTCTGAGTTGAAAATTGTGAAATGCATATATTTACCCTGATGTAACTGAAGATACAGTTTGTGTAAACAACAAAAGTTGAAACCCAAAAATGTTTTTGGTATTTAAGACTCCTTGATATTTACACATTAATGATTCACTATCAGAGAAACAGACAAGCACGTAGACAGGCACGATGCTTGATGATAAGCACTGCTCAAGGGGGGAAACAACCTGGCAAGGTGCCTCACCAGACTAGGCTGACAGGTTTTCGAAGCAAGAGGAGGTTGGGGTTCGTGTGTTGCTACAAAGCAGTATCCTTACTCTATATGCATATATACCCCAGGGTCCACACCAACAGTTCCCTCTGCAACCACTGACACGGTGACTGTGTCAGGTTCAGAGATCAACAGGGTGAGAAACTGGGGATCAAGTCTCCAGATGCAGCAGCAGGCAAGTGAAAGAGCAGCCTGGGGAACTGGGCAGAGCATAGCAGCACAGGGCCGTGCGTGTGGATGTGTGGTGACTGAGCCCTACCAAGTGTGTCCATGGCGGTGTGAGCTCATGTGGGTTTATGAAGGACACCTCTTTCCCTTGCTGTGCAGAAAATCAGCCAGGGCGTCCAGAAGCTCATGTCTATTAAGCTCACATATGTATAGATCCACAGTGTGAATGATGCCCTGTTATTTATGGCACAGTGCACATTCTTGACTCCAGACACAGTGACTACTTTGTTGTACCTCAACATATACAAGAGGACCATGCCTCAGGGCCTTTGCATTTGCTTTTCTTCTTCCTGGAATGTTCTTCCCTCAGAAGAGCTTCTCCTTTGTGTGTCTGTTCACATGTCATCTTATTGGAAAGGCCTTCCTTAGCTACCCCATATGAAATATCAGGCCATGGCCTCTACTTCCAGCATCCTCCTTACCCTGTTTTATTTTTCTCCATAGTCTACATCACTGCCTGACTTTCTTTCCTTACTAATTATTCCCTTCTGTAAGATTCATTAAAGCAGAGATTTATTGGGGCCACTAAGTTTCTCCCGTGTCTAAAAAAACTGGCTAGCACGTGGTAAACCCTCACAAATTATTTTTTAGATGAGTGAGTAAATAATTTTTTCTTTGTATTTCTAGCACCTGATGTATAATAGGCAGCCCTATTACATGTATATAATATGCAACATATACTATTAGAATTAGATGGTGGTGGTGGTAGTGGTTTATTTGAAATTGATGTTAATTCATATGTGGCAGTCATAAAAAGTACGTGTTTTGAATAAGCTTGTGTGTATGTGGAATTTGGGGATTTTCTATGTGCCCGACTCTTAAGCACCCTGAGGGGGCACCGGGAGCTCGGGGGGCAAAGCCAGTAACTGCTGTGATCAGGGGACACAGGCTGCTGTGAGCCTGGCTCTAGACCTGCCTACTGGTGTTCTCAGAAGCCTGCATTCCCATGCCTGAGAAATCAGCTTGGAAGACACACATTTCTCCGTTACCAGACTGACTTTTGTTTTGTTTTAGTATTTGTTTGTTTGGCTGTGGCTTGTGGGATCTAGTTCCCTGACCAGAAATCAAAGCCAAGCCCCCTGCAGTGGAAGTACCCGTGTCCTAGCCACTGGGCCACCAAGGAAGTCCCTAGTCTGTTTTTAAATCTGTCATGTGGGTTTATGAAGGACACCTCTTTCCCTTGCTGTGCAGAAAATCAGCCAGGGCGTCCAGAAGCTCATGTCTATTAAGCTCACATATGTATAGATCCACAGTGTGAATGATGCCCTGTTATTTATGGCACAGTGCACATTCTTGACTCCAGACACAGTGACTACTTTGTTGTACCTCAACATATACAAGAGGACCATGCCTCAGGGCCTTTGCATTTGCTTTTCTTCTTCCTGGAATGTTCTTCCCTCAGAAGAGCTTCTCCTTTGTGTGTCTGTTCACATGTCATCTTATTGGAAAGGCCTTCCTTAGCTACCCCATATGAAATATCAGGCCATGGCCTCTACTTCCAGCATCCTCCTTACCCTGTTTTATTTTTCTCCATAGTCTACATCACTGCCTGACTTTCTTTCCTTACTAATTATTCCCTTCTGTAAGATTCATTAAAGCAGAGATTTATTGGGGCCACTAAGTTTCTCCCGTGTCTAAAAAAACTGGCTAGCACGTGGTAAACCCTCACAAATTATTTTTTAGATGAGTGAGTAAATAATTTTTTCTTTGTATTTCTAGCACCTGATGTATAATAGGCAGCCCTATTACATGTATATAATATGCAACATATACTATTAGAATTAGATGGTGGTGGTGGTAGTGGTTTATTTGAAATTGATGTTAATTCATATGTGGCAGTCATAAAAAGTACGTGTTTTGAATAAGCTTGTGTGTATGTGGAATTTGGGGATTTTCTATGTGCCCGACTCTTAAGCACCCTGAGGGGGCACCGGGAGCTCGGGGGGCAAAGCCAGTAACTGCTGTGATCAGGGGACACAGGCTGCTGTGAGCCTGGCTCTAGACCTGCCTACTGGTGTTCTCAGAAGCCTGCATTCCCATGCCTGAGAAATCAGCTTGGAAGACACACATTTCTCCGTTACCAGACTGACTTTTGTTTTGTTTTAGTATTTGTTTGTTTGGCTGTGGCTTGTGGGATCTAGTTCCCTGACCAGAAATCAAAGCCAAGCCCCCTGCAGTGGAAGTACCCGTGTCCTAGCCACTGGGCCACCAAGGAAGTCCCCTAGTCTGTTTTTTAAATCTGTCTATGGCTTTCTATTATCTACCACAGGGTAAAATCCAACCTTCACCCAGCGTGCAAGGCCTCTTTAAGCCCAGCCCCTGCTTATCCAGAACATGAGGCATCCATGCTGAAGGCTGGCCCCTGAGCCTCTTCTCTCCTGTGCTCAGCAGCCCCCGTCCGGCACACCTCTGCACCCACCCCCTCCTCCTCCTCTCTGTATGAGGTGCCCTCCTCCGGATCCCTCTGACCCACATGGCCTAAAACCACATTTGCTGTTGTTGATCAATGACAGAAGCACGAGTGGCCCTTTTCTCTAATATTTTTTTTGTAATACATCTGAGACCCTGCCCCGCCCTCTGCAGGTTTCACCTTGCACTGCAGTTGTATAAGCCTCCTCTGACTCCTCTCTCCAGCTTTTTGAGACCTAGCAACATTGTGCTCATCTTCCTTTAAGGCCTAATAAGAGGGGTTGCTTCTGTCTGTGTGTCTCTGCTCCAGGCACCGTGCTAAAGGCCTTTTAAACCTTCTCTCAGATCTTCAAAGGAACCGTGCAAGATGGGTGTTATTAATGCTGTTTTATAGATTAGGAAATGGAGGCTCAAAGAAGTCAAACGGCTCAGGCAGGGCACAGAGCTACTAAATGTCAGTCACTTCAATCCCAGACTTGCCTGGAAGGAAAATTTCGTCCGCTTCACTGCTACGGAGGACCAGTAGCTTCACACATATTCCTCATGAAGAAAGTGCCGTGCTTAAACAACGCGGAATGATATTTTTTATATTCTTAACTTTTTTAATGTCTCTAAGTGTAGCAAGTATTAGTGATCTTTATTGAGAAAATATTTACTTGCTGCGTGAGGTTCTAACACAAAGGCTGGTGACTGACGCTGTAACTTTTAAAAAAGCTGAGCACCGGGTTGGGTCCTTCAACCCTCGTCTAATTAGGATTCGGCTCAGGGAACAAATGGTTGTTGTGGCATAAATACTTAATCTGTGTTTTTCCCCTGTAACTGACAAGCAGAATTTTTTAAATATCTCAAAACCACACATCTATTTGACATTTCCATCTGGCTTTCATGAACTGATTGGTGATATTTCATTTTATCCCAAATGTGAAGAAAATGCTTCATTTTCATGGAAATACAGTAGTAAAAGACTGGTCTATTCCCTGGGTGATATCAAAATAGGTTGAACAGCTATTAAAAGGAGCTGGAAATCTTATAGTGCTTTATTTTAAGCAGAAGAACATTTCTCATACACTAACAGAATCGCTTATGATTTCCAGATGTTTGGGGTTTTTTTCAATTTAATGATGGTATATTTGCTAAAATAAATTCCCAGTTATTCTCAAAGAAAATCTTTTGTACAGATCTGCACTACTGGAGAAATGTTTTTGTGAGGCAGCACTCTTGCTTATAATTTTATGAGAGGGGGAGGATGACAGTGCTTGGGTGTACCTGATGCCAGCAGACCAAGCTAAAAATGATGAAATTCCAATCAGTGCATTTTTTTAGCATAAAATCACTTAGTTAAAATAGCAACCTGGGAGGGGGGGTGTGGGCTTCCCATCCCTCTGATCCCCTCTCCGAGTGTGGGTGCCACCAGTAAATAAAACCAAGGGTAGCTTAGTATTTAACAGGGAGGTGAATGGTCCTTCTCTCAGATCTTCAAAGAACCGTGCAAGATGGGTGTTATTAATGCTGTTTTATAGATTAGGAAATGGAGGCTCAAAGAAGTCAAACGGCTCAGGCAGGGCACAGAGCTACTAAATGTCAGTCACTTCAATCCCAGACTTGCCTGGAAGGAAAATTTCGTCCGCTTCACTGCTACGGAGGACCAGTAGCTTCACACATATTCCTCATGAAGAAAGTGCCGTGCTTAAACAACGCGGAATGATATTTTTTATATTCTTAACTTTTTTAATGTCTCTAAGTGTAGCAAGTATTAGTGATCTTTATTGAGAAAATATTTACTTGCTGCGTGAGGTTCTAACACAAAGGCTGGTGACTGACGCTGTAACTTTTAAAAAAGCTGAGCACCGGGTTGGGTCCTTCAACCCTCGTCTAATTAGGATTCGGCTCAGGGAACAAATGGTTGTTGTGGCATAAATACTTAATCTGTGTTTTTCCCCTGTAACTGACAAGCAGAATTTTTTAAATATCTCAAAACCACACATCTATTTGACATTTCCATCTGGCTTTCATGAACTGATTGGTGATATTTCATTTTATCCCAAATGTGAAGAAAATGCTTCATTTTCATGGAAATACAGTAGTAAAAGACTGGTCTATTCCCTGGGTGATATCAAAATAGGTTGAACAGCTATTAAAAGGAGCTGGAAATCTTATAGTGCTTTATTTTAAGCAGAAGAACATTTCTCATACACTAACAGAATCGCTTATGATTTCCAGATGTTTGGGGTTTTTTTCAATTTAATGATGGTATATTTGCTAAAATAAATTCCCAGTTATTCTCAAAGAAAATCTTTTGTACAGATCTGCACTACTGGAGAAATGTTTTTGTGAGGCAGCACTCTTGCTTATAATTTTATGAGAGGGGGAGGATGACAGTGCTTGGGTGTACCTGATGCCAGCAGACCAAGCTAAAAATGATGAAATTCCAATCAGTGCATTTTTTTAGCATAAAATCACTTAGTTAAAATAGCAACCTGGGAGGGGGGGTGTGGGCTTCCCATCCCTCTGATCCCCTCTCCGAGTGTGGGTGCCACCAGTAAATAAAACCAAGGGTAGCTTAGTATTTAATATTCAGGGTAGGTGAATGGTAGGGAAACAAGTGACGGTTGCGTATTTGTAAGATCTAAATTATGCATCACTGACTTGCCAGCTCTTGGCTTTAAACTTAAAAAAAAAAAAAAGTCATGCTCCCTGTGATTTTGACTCATTTCCAGAGTCCATATTCCTTACTGCTAGCTGCTAGCTAGCAAAGCCCAGTGCTGTTTGAATTTGCGCAACAATGCTTGAATACCTAGAGCTCCTCCATAAATAGTCTGTTCTCCCCACACTGTGGCAAAAACAGCCACAGGAAATCTGGGAATGTGCAGCTAGCCCTATTTAATTGAGCTAAGCCTGCAGGGCCAGTAGGAGAGCATGCGTGTGCACAGCCTCTGCTCCTGGCTCTGCCGGACTGTTTCCCTAAGGGGCAGAGAAGACTGTGTGTGGGGAGGCACCATGTTGCTGCTACAGCCTTAGCAACAGCAGTAGCTGAGTTTGGGGTGGTTGTTTACGGTCTGGAGAGCCATACTCCTTTAAGGAAACACAAACTCCCGCTCTCTCCTTCCTGGCCCCAGTCAATCACCCTCCAGTCTGTGAGCAGCCAGCAGTTGTCAGGAAGAACAGCTCTCGGAAATGATCTTGTCCTTCTCCCAGAAGAAAAGTTAAAGGCGCACAGATGGACAGTTGCTTTTTGCATGCAGGTGGCCAGCTAGTATCCAGGTGGCATCAGGCTCTGATTTTGGTTTCCCTGCTGGGGACACCAGCAGCTGCGGCTTGGGAGGTTTCATTCAGCAGGAGTGGAATTGCCGCAGATGTTTTTGGGTCTTGGTGAGCAGCAGTGATTTGGCGACGTTGTGCTGTTGTTGCAGAGCCCCACAATGAAGATCCAGGAGCATCCCAGCCTACCTGACAGCAAGCTGCAGAGGACTCCAGATGCCGATGACCAGCAAGAGAGCTTTGTCTCCAGAGTACCTGAGCTGGACCTGACTGCACTGTGTGATGAGAAGAGCTGGGAAGGTAAGGTCGTCTGGTATTTGGATATGATTTAAAACTGGAAAATCATACGTTAATTAGCAGAAAGGAAAAGCGTGTTGAATGTGTGGGTGAGAGCGAGAGCTGTGTGTACAGAAGTAACCACATTTCTAAATGACCGAAAATCCTTCCCCTGACAAAGGAATGTGTCACGTTCAATGTTGCCAAGAGTGATTGCAATCTAAGAAGGAAAACGTGCTTGCCCTTTATTCTAGTGTCACCTTGCAGTCCTTTTTTTCCTTTCTGACTCACCGGGGGTGCTGAGCTGTGAGTGCATTTTCCCTCTAGGAGTACCAGACTGAGTAATAGGGAACTGGTGTGCATTTACGATCTGCTCTCAGTCTTCCCGGCCTTGCCTCTGCTATATGCCAACCCCCTACCGTCTTCATTTAATCTCCTCCCTCTTCTTCAAGAAGAATATTTTGATGTGCTTTCCTTCTATGTTTGTTTTTATGGGTAGATTTTTTAAAATCCAGGTTAGGAAGCATAAGGAATTTGCTTATCAAAGAGAACACTGGATTAAAATGCTTTTTATTGAAAGCCTGTAATATCGTGCTTTAGATTGGTTTGCGTAGAGATTTTTGACAAAAACGGGAGACAGTAACTTCTATGGAAGAAGAGGGTGTCGTCCCTGCAGCAGTTCTCTCAAGCTGCTGTCCTTCCCATGTGTCTGTATCCAAACACATCAGAGTGTCTACAAAATAAGTGCCCATCTGCCTCTGCCTCTAGACGGTGTGTGTGTTTGAAGGTTACAGAGAGAGAAATTGTGCTCCTGAGTTCAGAACAGGAGCATGATTTAACACAAGGACTTAGCAGAGAATCACAACTATTAAAACAAAAGTCAGTCTTTTTTAAAAGCACCGAGTCTCCTTGTCTTCTCCCCACCCCGTCTCTTTTTTAGCCACAAAGTATTTGTTATGTGAATGATTTTAGATGAAGGATCAAAAGATGATCACCTAAAAAGACCACAGGGTGAAAAATAGTAGCACCTTGATGCTCCTCACAGTCAGGACTTTAGTGAAAGGAAAAAGACGGAAAGCTTTGTCTCCAGAGTACCTGAGCTGGACCTGACTGCACTGTGTGATGAGAAGAGCTGGGAAGGTAAGGTCGTCTGGTATTTGGATATGATTTAAAACTGGAAAATCATACGTTAATTAGCAGAAAGGAAAAGCGTGTTGAATGTGTGGGTGAGAGCGAGAGCTGTGTGTACAGAAGTAACCACATTTCTAAATGACCGAAAATCCTTCCCCTGACAAAGGAATGTGTCACGTTCAATGTTGCCAAGAGTGATTGCAATCTAAGAAGGAAAACGTGCTTGCCCTTTATTCTAGTGTCACCTTGCAGTCCTTTTGCCTTTCTGACTCACCGGGGGTGCTGAGCTGTGAGTGCATTTTCCCTCTAGGAGTACCAGACTGAGTAATAGGGAACTGGTGTGCATTTACGATCTGCTCTCAGTCTTCCCGGCCTTGCCTCTGCTATATGCCAACCCCCTACCGTCTTCATTTAATCTCCTCCCTCTTCTTCAAGAAGAATATTTTGATGTGCTTTCCTTCTATGTTTGTTTTTATGGGTAGATTTTTTAAAATCCAGGTTAGGAAGCATAAGGAATTTGCTTATCAAAGAGAACACTGGATTAAAATGCTTTTTATTGAAAGCCTGTAATATCGTGCTTTAGATTGGTTTGCGTAGAGATTTTTGACAAAAACGGGAGACAGTAACTTCTATGGAAGAAGAGGGTGTCGTCCCTGCAGCAGTTCTCTCAAGCTGCTGTCCTTCCCATGTGTCTGTATCCAAACACATCAGAGTGTCTACAAAATAAGTGCCCATCTGCCTCTGCCTCTAGACGGTGTGTGTGTTTGAAGGTTACAGAGAGAGAAATTGTGCTCCTGAGTTCAGAACAGGAGCATGATTTAACACAAGGACTTAGCAGAGAATCACAACTATTAAAACAAAAGTCAGTCTTTTTTAAAAGCACCGAGTCTCCTTGTCTTCTCCCCACCCCGTCTCTTTTTTAGCCACAAAGTATTTGTTATGTGAATGATTTTAGATGAAGGATCAAAAGATGATCACCTAAAAAGACCACAGGGTGAAAAATAGTAGCACCTTGATGCTCCTCACAGTCAGGACTTTAGTGAAAGGAAACCAAACTGCTTTTTATTCTAATTTTCCCTCTTTGCAATCTAAGGAATGTATTCTAATTTGGTTTTGGCTTTTATCATGTAATTAGACAGTGGATTGGAGATTTTCGTCACATCTTCCCAGCTGTCCACTGGTGGGAAAATTCGGGGTTTTTGTTTTGTTTTTAAGTGATACTTTCTGGGGTAATGTTTGTTATTGTTCTTTTCTGTACTTTGAAATAATCAAGTGTGCTTTTAATTCATACATTAGAAACAGCCTACCCACCTCCCCCCGCACCCCTACAGAGTCCCATGGTAGCCACTGTTGCCCAAATAAAAGAAAAAACAGCAGTAGCCAAAACAAATGGTGTTTGGGTTTCACGAATATGGTCTCCTCAAATCATTAACATGCAACTCTAAATAAAAAGCCCTAGGATTTTTGTCAGAATTCAAATTGGCCACATTGTCTTGATTTCTTCAGGAAAGGATCAGGTAGAGTCTTCCTCCTCCTCCTAAAGTAGACTCAGGTGCTGGATTATTTTTCCTTGGTTAATCATAGATTTGTAGTCCCTTCCAGCACACTTAAGAGGCTACATATAAAGCTGAAAAATCTCTCCAGAGTGGTTGGAGTTTCCGTAGAACTATTTCATTACTTAATATAAAGAACTCTCTGCCAGATAATAATAATAATAATAATAATAACAATAATAATAATAATAATAATAATAATATGAGGGAAATAACATTTTGTATTGGGAAACTTGGTAAAATTTTTTAAATTTATGCCAAAAAAATTTTTTAATAAAACTAAAATGACTTGTTCTAACTTTTTTTTTTTTGCCAGTGACTGAATTGGTCATTGAAATTGCATATATCAAAAATCTACATGATTTCATTTCAGGGTTGTTCTGATCATTTGGTTACTTCTTTCAGTATATTTATATGCATTCACATATACATACATATTTGAAACATCCAAGTTAGATTTTAGCAGTAACACAGCTATAAATCATAGTACAAATAAAGGAATGTTTGTGTTAAGAATATTAAAATCAGAGCAATCATTTCAGTCATTAAAATACCACATTTTTTTTATAGGTTCAGTAAGAAACAAAATGGTCACTTTCCAGTAAGGAATAAGCTTTTCACTAATTTAAACGATGAATATGAAAGCAGTACAATGAAGTATAGAAGCCAAAGTAATAGTTACTAAAACTGTATGAGCCAGTATTCATCTATAAGTCTCCATCACTAGTCTCCAGACCACTGTGTAATCACCTCTTTCTCATTTGCTTGTTTGTGCTCCTTCCCCACGCCATGGTTCATACTCTTTTATACATATAGAATTATAGAATATAATATAGATGAGAGAGTAGTTAATGAGCAGCCTGCTGGTACTGACCTCTGTCATATATACTTTCAGATGAAAATGATGTTCTCAGCTTCTGAGACATAAAGTATTGGGGAAATAAAAAGAAAAATGAAGCTGTTAATTCCACAGGCTGCACAGAGTGGAATCCGCTCAAAGACGGGGAGGATCAGAGTCTAATCATGCTTGCTGACAGATAAATAATACATACTTGGTCTTTTTTCTCTAGGTGTAGCTATGTATTAGGGCACATTATTTGATCTGTCCATATTATGACAACATCATAATCATCACTGTTACTAGGGTTTCTACTCTCCAAAACTGAATGAATGTCCAAATCAAACAAACTGTCTTAGTTATTTAAAGCCCTTGCAAGTTGCATAATTAGAATGCTCCTAATCAGCCAGTTCATGTTGATTTGGGGATACCCTTGTGGAAGTACTAAAATATAAACACTCAGCTATTCTATTCTGTTAAGATTTGTCCTGGTGAAATCAAGTTTTACAGAATATTTTTTTTTTAATTTGGCCTCTTTTTATTGATTTTTTATTTATTTATTTTTCATCTATCTTTTATTCTTCGACCTGTGTGGGCCTCCCATTGCAGTGGCCTCCCTTGTTGCAGAGCATCGGCTCTGGGCACATGCGCTCCAGAGCACTGACTTGCAATTGGGCACACTGGTCCAGCCTCTCCGCGGCATGTGGGATCTTCCCGAGCCAGGGATTGAACCGGTGCGCCTTGCACTGCAAGGCAGATTCTCCACCCACTGGACCACCAGGGAAGCCCTACAGAACATTTTTTAAAGGATATGAGATATTTCACGTATCTTGTTCGTCACTTGTGGTTGTTGTTGTCCATTGTCCAGTCATGTCCGACTCTTTGAGACCCCGTGGACTACAGCACACCAGGCCTCCCTGTTCCTCACCACCTCCCGAAGTTTGCCCAGGTCCATGTCTATTGCCTTGATGATGCCATCCAGCCATCTCATCTCCTCATGCCCTCTTCTCCTTCCATTCTCAATCTTTCCCAGCATCGGACTTTTCCAGTGAATTGGCTTTCACATCAAGTGACCAAAATACTGTGCTTTAGGGTTGATTTCCGTTAAGATTGACTGGTTTGATCTCCTTTCTGTCCAAGGGGCTCTTAAGAGTCTTCTCCAGCACCAGTTTGAAGGCATCAATTCCTTAGGGCTCTGCCTTCTTTATGCCCTAGTTCTTACAAGTGTCTGTGACCACTGGGAAGACCATAACCTTAACTATACAGGCCTTTGTCAGCAGAGTACTGTCTCTTCTTTTCAACACACTAAGTTTGCCATAACTTTTCTGCCAAGAAGCAATTGTCTTCTGATTTCATGACTGCAGTCACCATCCACAGTGATTTTAGAGCCCAAGAAGAGGAAATCTGTCACCACTCCCATCTTTTCCCCTTTTATTTGCCATGAAGTAATGGAGCTGGATGCCATAATGTTACTTTTTTTAATATTTAGTTTTAGCCAGCTCTTTTACTCTCCTCCTTCACCCTCATCAAGAAACTGTTTAACTTCCTTTTCACTTTCTGTCATTTGAGTAATATCATCTGCATATCTAAGGTTGCTGATGTTTCTTCTCCCACCTCTGTTGATTCTACCTTGTAATTCATCCAGTCTGGCATTTCCTGTGATGTGCTCAACATATTGGTTAAATAGGCAGTGTGACATCAGACAGCCCTGCCGTGCTCCTTTCTCAGTCCTGAGCTAAACAGGTGTTCTGTGCAGGGTTCTCATTGTTGCTTCTCAACCAACATACAGGTTTCTCAAGAGACAGGTAAGATGATCTGGTATTGCCATCTGTCAAGAGCTTTCCACAGTTTGTTATGATCCACACAGTTACAGGCTTTATCATAGTCAATGATACTTGTCAAAATTAACTGTGGCAGGAAATTCTCTTTAAAAAATGACAGAGAGGTAAGGAATCTTAAAGATCTTACAATTGAACCCTCCCATTACACAGCTAAGAAAGCTGAGTCCGAAAGAGAAAAAATGATGATTCAGGATCACAGAATCTCCTAACTTCCACCTGAATGCCGCCTTCTAAGCAATGCTAGGTCAGTATTGCAGCTGGCAGTGGATGATGGCAGTGGACGATGGCAATTAAGAGCCAGATACATGGGGAGTTCAAAAGGTAGCTCTGTGAAGAATCTGCCTGCCAGTGCAGGAGATGCAGGAGACGTGGGTTTGATCTCTGTGTCAGGAAGATCCCTTGGAGGGGCATGGCACCCCATTCCAGTATTCTTGCCAGGATAATCCCATGGACAGGCGATGATCCATGGAGTCACGAAGAGTCAGACACGACTGAAGTGACTGAGCACAGCACAGCTGAGTAGTATCTACTTAGTGCATTTGTTGCAGGGATTAAGTGAGCTAACACATGCAGAATGCTCAGCACACTGTGTGAGTGTTATTTTGGATTGATACAGTGGCTAATAAGGTTCTAATAGTTTACAGTGAAACTGTTGGAACAATTTAACAGGACACTCATTGTTCTCAAGTTACATTTTGGAATTCTAAGGAAATGTTTATGAAGGAATTCTCCCAGTAAACCACCCCCCGCACCAGCGTGGCTTCTGTATTTCTATATCTGGGGTGTGCAGGTACGTCCAGCGCTACTGAGTAGCCTCCCTGGAAGACAGTACGACATCACACCAAGTAGGGATGACTCTGAGTAACACATACATAGTTGGAATTGAGATGTGGAAAACATCAGCTTCCTTAATTCTATGCAGATTTGTTAGAGACAAATCATCTTAGTAGCCAGTTTTCTTTCAAAAACAGTAAACTTAGGATACATTAGCATCAGCCAGATAGGCAGTGTGACTCAAGCCCTGCCGTGCTCCTTTCTCAGTCCTGAGCAAAAGGTGTTCTGTGCAGGGTTCTCATTGTTGCTTCTCAACCAACATACAGGTTTCTCAAGAGACAGGTAAGATGATCTGGTATTGCCATCTGTCAAGAGCTTTCCACAGTTTGTTATGATCCACACAGTTACAGGCTTTATCATAGTCAATGATACTTGTCAAAATTAACTGTGGCAGGAAATTCTCTTTAAAAAATGACAGAGAGGTAAGGAATCTTAAAGATCTTACAATTGAACCCTCCCATTACACAGCTAAGAAAGCTGAGTCCGAAAGAGAAAAAATGATGATTCAGGATCACAGAATCTCCTAACTTCCACCTGAATGCCGCCTTCTAAGCAATGCTAGGTCAGTATTGCAGCTGGCAGTGGATGATGGCAGTGGACGATGGCAATTAAGAGCCAGATACATGGGGAGTTCAAAAGGTAGCTCTGTGAAGAATCTGCCTGCCAGTGCAGGAGATGCAGGAGACGTGGGTTTGATCTCTGTGTCAGGAAGATCCCTTGGAGGGGCATGGCACCCCATTCCAGTATTCTTGCCAGGATAATCCCATGGACAGGCGATGATCCATGGAGTCACGAAGAGTCAGACACGACTGAAGTGACTGAGCACAGCACAGCTGAGTAGTATCTACTTAGTGCATTTGTTGCAGGGATTAAGTGAGCTAACACATGCAGAATGCTCAGCACACTGTGTGAGTGTTATTTTGGATTGATACAGTGGCTAATAAGGTTCTAATAGTTTACAGTGAAACTGTTGGAACAATTTAACAGGACACTCATTGTTCTCAAGTTACATTTTGGAATTCTAAGGAAATGTTTATGAAGGAATTCTCCCAGTAAACCACCCCCCGCACCAGCGTGGCTTCTGTATTTCTATATCTGGGGTGTGCAGGTACGTCCAGCGCTACTGAGTAGCCTCCCTGGAAGACAGTACGACATCACACCAAGTAGGGATGACTCTGAGTAACACATACATAGTTGGAATTGAGATGTGGAAAACATCAGCTTCCTTAATTCTATGCAGATTTGTTAGAGACAAATCATCTTAGTAGCCAGTTTTCTTTTCTGTAGTAAAGGGATCCAGCCAGTAGAGAGGAGCTTCTTCCCAGTGATCACATTAGCATCAGCCAGAGTTGCCTTCCCTCCTCCTGTGGTGAATCTCCTTTATTTCCATGTGTGCTGTAGTGCCTGAACTGGAGCTCCCCGGGACCTATTCTTTTTCGTTACTTGGGGAGCAAGCACACAGCTTTTGTCTCTGTTATTTCTGACCTGCTGTGATGTCAGCCAACCTGGGTGGATTAATTTTTAATAGACAAGCCATACTTATGTTCACAGTTCTTTGTGACCAGACACACAGCTAAAAGCAAAACCACTATACCCAGCAGATTCTGGTCCAGATAAGAAAACCCTTTTGTTTTATGTAGTTCTTTAAGATGATAATCCAATTTGAAGCCTCAGATCTTTTCTCTTGTCCCTTAAAATAATTGTCTTGCATTATCCCTGTCTGTGTCATCATTCTAGAATTACTGGTTAAAATGTAAAGTATTTCTCAAGCCCACAGTTGGGAATGGTCAGTGAACACATCCTGAAACCGGCTGTCTATGCAGGTGGGTAATGCGTAGGACATACTATCATGGACCACATTGTTGTTCTTAGTTCATTCTTGTTACTCTATTTGAGCACCAACTCTCAAAAGCAATAGCCTTGTATTCTTAGAACATTTCAAACTGAAACAGAGAAACAGTTGGTATTACTGATTCTTTAGTTATATTGCATTGTGTATTATATGTAATTATATAACTGTTTTGAATAGGAGCCCTAAACTATAAGACTGTATAGAATTAAAGGAAAGAGAAAAAAGAAAGAAATCATATAAGCATTTCATGTTGCATAAATGAGAAATTTCACTTCTGTTCTACCTATAGCTAATGATGAAATGCGTATTTTTACTTTGTTAATAGACATGAGTTTGAGCAAACTCAGGGAGATAATGAAGGACAGGGAAGCCTGGCGTGCTGCAGTTCATGGGGTCACAGAGAGTTGGACACAACTGAATGACTGAACAACCACTTTGTTAAGATTGAAATTCTTAATGGTCTTATATTTCTCTTTTTTAAATAAATTAATCTAAATAAATTAATCTTCTAGAGATTGTCATACTAAGAGAAATAAGAAAGACAGATGTCATAATGTACCACTTACATGTGGAATCTTAAAAATGATGCAAATGAACTTACTTACAAAACAGAAATAGACTCACAGACATAAAGAACAAACTGATGGCTACCAAAAGGGAAAGGAGGTAGGAAGGAATAAATTAGGAATTTGGCATTAACAAATACTACTGTATATAAAATAGACAAACAACTAGGACCTATTCTATAACATGGGAAACTGTATTTAGTATCTTATAATAATCTATAATGGAAAATAATCTGAAAAAATACATATAATATTTATAAATAAATTACCATAGGTATACCTGAAACTAACATTGTGAGTCAACTATATTTCAATTAAAAATAGAATCATATCATAAAGAGTAAAACTGAAAATGTGAATTCAAGAGATAGTGTCATCCATAAGCTAGCCTTTCTTCAGCTACATTCTTTATGTAAACCACTGGTGACACAAGGAACATGACACATCGGGTCTTCTTGTCAGTGAAGTGTTGGGTCAGGAATGGAGGCCGACAGCCATAGCTGCATCAACAAAAAGGCAGTCGAGGGATGGCCCCAGGTTAGCCACAAGCATCAAACAAGCAGTTCCATGGTAAATGTTTTGTAGTCGGCTTAAGATCACAATATATTTCTCACTGGAGACATGTTTGGTTAATGGTCACAAACGCTTAACTGTTTTTTGCAAAACTTTTGGTACACAGAGACTACATAGTTCAAACTCAAGGAATAGTCGTAGTATTTTTTAAGAGCTATTCTGTTAGATTGAGATGGATTAACGGACTTCAGGACTGAAAGTGATACCTTTCAGGCTAAGGTTTGATGTGTAGAAATTTCAAGCAAGCCAGCACAGCAGCCTTCCAGCCTCAGCATCAGACTTTGTTTTGCCAGTGCCCTTTGTCCCTACCAACCACCGAGCCCCTCCCCTGTGAGCTTGGCTCCCGCCACTGCTTGCTGCTTTCTTGTTCAAGCTGTCTTAACCCTTTGGCTGACCTGGCTCCGTTGATTTTAGTCCTTATAGAAAATCACTGCTTCCTAAGAAGTACCATGAAATAGATGTCATCTGGTCAGTTGACTAGTTCCATTTTATGCAGCTATGTACTACATTTTTATTATTTTTCTAGGGATTACTTTCTACTCAGCTTCTCCTTTCCTCATCTTCCTCACCTCTCAGTTACGTTCACTGTTTGCTGTGGGCAGTGCTGAGCTGCTCGGATCTGAGCCCCCTCAGGAGGAGCCAGCCGACGGCATCAGCACAGACGAAGCATCATCTGTTCATCTCCTGCTGTGGCCACGTTTGAGACCCTCTAGTGAGTAAAAAAAACTAAAAATACTATTATAAAAATAGGACCTATTCTATAACATGGGAAACTGTATTTAGTATCTTATAATAATCTATAATGGAAAATAATCTGAAAAAATACATATAATATTTATAAATAAATTACCATAGGTATACCTGAAACTAACATTGTGAGTCAACTATATTTCAATTAAAAATAGAATCATATCATAAAGAGTAAAACTGAAAATGTGAATTCAAGAGATAGTGTCATCCATAAGCTAGCCTTTCTTCAGCTACATTCTTTATGTAAACCACTGGTGACACAAGGAACATGACACATCGGGTCTTCTTGTCAGTGAAGTGTTGGGTCAGGAATGGAGGCCGACAGCCATAGCTGCATCAACAAAAAGGCAGTCGAGGGATGGCCCCAGGTTAGCCACAAGCATCAAACAAGCAGTTCCATGGTAAATGTTTTGTAGTCGGCTTAAGATCACAATATATTTCTCACTGGAGACATGTTTGGTTAATGGTCACAAACGCTTAACTGTTTTTTGCAAAACTTTTGGTACACAGAGACTACATAGTTCAAACTCAAGGAATAGTCGTAGTATTTTTTAAGAGCTATTCTGTTAGATTGAGATGGATTAACGGACTTCAGGACTGAAAGTGATACCTTTCAGGCTAAGGTTTGATGTGTAGAAATTTCAAGCAAGCCAGCACAGCAGCCTTCCAGCCTCAGCATCAGACTTTGTTTTGCCAGTGCCCTTTGTCCCTACCAACCACCGAGCCCCTCCCCTGTGAGCTTGGCTCCCCGCCACTGCTTGCTGCTTTCTTGTTCAAGCTGTCTTAACCCTTTGGCTGACCTGGCTCCGTTGATTTTAGTCCTTATAGAAAATCACTGCTTCCTAAGAAGTACCATGAAATAGATGTCATCTGGTCAGTTGACTAGTTCCATTTTATGCAGCTATGTACTACATTTTTATTATTTTTCTAGGGATTACTTTCTACTCAGCTTCTCCTTTCCTCATCTTCCTCACCTCTCAGTTACGTTCACTGTTTGCTGTGGGCAGTGCTGAGCTGCTCGGATCTGAGCCCCCTCAGGAGGAGCCAGCCGACGGCATCAGCACAGACGAAGCATCATCTGTTCATCTCCTGCTGTGGCCACGTCTGTCTGCCAGCATATTCTCTGCCACTCTGAGACTCCCTAGGCAAGACTATGTCTTCAGCATTTTTCAGTGTATTTATATTATCATCTCTGTTACCAGATAACTTAGTTGTCTTTAAATTTTGAGAACCTGTGGAACTCATTCCTCATGAGGTTAAAATTTTTTTAATTACTGTGTTTGACTCTCCTACTATACTGTGGGGGAGTCTTAAAACATTTTTTTAAGACAGTCATCCTTGTTCTTTAAGTGCCTGGCACATTCTAAATTGAAGCACTATCCAGGAGGGCAGGAGACTGGCTTTCTAGATCGAACTCTTATCATTGATTAGGTATGTGATATTGAATTCTTTGGGTTTCATTTTCCTTATCTGATAAGGATAAGTATTCTGTTGAATCAAATCAGTACTTCTCAAACCTGACTGAATTTAGGATCACTTGGGAACCTTTTTAAAGACTGTGTGTTTGTATATGTTTGTGTGTGTGTGTGTGTGTGTGTGTGTGTGTGTGTGTGTCTCACATATCTGTTCTCTCAACCAAAAATTGTGTCTAACTGTGTGGTGTGAGGAACTATATGTTTTGTTTTGTTTTTAAGATTTATTTATTTATTTATTTTGGGCGGGGGTCGGGTTGGGGAGGGAGGGGAGCGGGCGGGCCACTTCTATTGGTCTTCCATTTTTCTATTTTTCATCCGTCTTTGTTCTTTGGCTCCTGTGGGCCTCCCATCGCGGTAGCCTCTGTTGTCGCAGAGCGCTGGCTCTGGGCGCATGCGCTCCAGAGCTCCAGCTCGGTGATTGGACACATCAGTCCAGCCGCTCCGCGGCACGTGGGATCTTCCCAGGCCAGGGATCGAACCGGCGCCCCTTGCACTGCAAGGCGGTGTCCTTATCCACTGGACCACCAGGGGAAGCCCGGAACTGTATGTTAAGAGTTATTTAGATTTTCCTGTGTGATCCTGATGTGCACCCAGAGTTGAAAAGTCACTGGACTATTTGGCATATGAAGTTTCAACTAGCCTTAATGTTTATGGTTATAATATGATTTTTAAGTAAAATACTGAGTAACCCCTTGTTTAAGATCATTTTGTGGTTTCTAGAAATACTGTGATAGCTGAAGGAGCAATCATTCCGTGATTCAGAGTGTGGGAATCCCAGAATTTAAGATCATGGCCAAATTCCAGCCTTGTGTAAATTGCAATATCCATAAATGTATTTAAAGCATAACCTTTGTTTTTAAATTAAGTTTTGCAAATGAAATACCCTGTATCATCTGAGATCTGTCCTTAAAATGTATTAGATAGGATTTTTTTTTTTAAATGAGGAAAGGACTACCTTGAGGTAGAGTAAATATCACCCTACTCCCTTTCAAAGTGACAGAGCTGTTTTTTTCTTCAGGGTTGTCTTAAAATCACTCATAGTGATTTGTCCTTCATAAGGCATTGTTTTTAATTTTTGACTTATTTTATGCATGTATCTTAATTTAACTGTAGTCTTAAGTAGCCTCCAGAAGTTTCAGATACAGAGCATGCATTTTAGACGTGCTAAAGCCCAACACAATAAAGCGGAAGCACACAAAACAGCTTACTGAATGACCTCAGCAGAGGGCGAAAGCTCCTAAATCTACGGACTCCCGCAAGATTAACAAAATTCCTTAACCCAAGTCCTTAGTTGTATCAGCGAAGGAAGTCCAGCCTTAATGACAGACCCCTCCTTCCCAGACACGCAGGCGGATCTGTTCCCCGACACCCTCACGTGGAGAAGTGCTCCTCAGGGATCTGAGGAGGAAGCTGGAAGCACACTTACTGGTGCCCGAGCACACTGACTCTTGGGAGCAAGTGAGGGTGGAGTTACAGGGTAGATATGGCTGTCAGATGGATTTGCTGATTCTGGCCCTGAGTCAGAGCCTTCGACCTAAAGCGTAAAACTGGGAATTCCCTGGCGGTCCAGTAGTTAGGACTCCTCACTTTCACTGCAGAGAGCACAGGTTCCAACCCATCTCGGAACTGAGAACCCAGAAGCCACGTGGTGTGGCCAAAGGAGTGAGCCGATCAGTATATAAAATGTGAGACTATCCAGTGTCTCCTCAACTCAGTGCCTCCTAATGCATTCAGAAAACTTGGGAAACAAGTATGCTTTAAAGAACAATTTTTCCCTCTTGCCCTTGTCTTCCAGAGCCCATCCCTGCCTTCTCCTCGTGGCAGCAGGAGAGCGTGGACGCTGACGAGGCACGGCTCTCCCCGCAGGCCGGGCGCCTGATTCGGCAGCTGCTGGAGGAGGACAGTGACCCCATGCTATCTCCCCGCTTCTACGCGTACGGGCAGAGCCGGCAGTATCTGGACGACACGGAAGTGCCTCCTTCTCCCCCCAACTCCCATCCTTTCATGAGGTGTGTTTCTTTCTGTTGCTGAGGCACAGAGGTACCATCCGTATAACTTTAAGAAGGATAGGAATGTTGCCGATGGCTAGTAACTTTTTTAACTCAATGTGCGTATGTGGAGGAACATGAAAGTCTCCCTCCTAGTGCACAGGCTCTGTTATAATTTTACACTTGACCTGTGACCCGGTTGCAGCATCACGTATTGAATCTCCAGTAGCGCCTCCTTTCCAAAGCTCTCTCAAATTGAACCATGAGGCCCACTGTACACATTTCAGTGCTAGTTTTGTGAGACTGAGGTATAAAGGTGAGCTAGAGAAGATCGGATGTGTTTCAAAGGCAGGACATACACAGCTCAAAGTCACAAAATGAAATTGCAGTCAGCTTTCTTTTCTTCAAGAGGATAAACACCCCCATGCGGCACCCCTCCTGCACCCAGCCCAGTTCCCCGACACCCTCACGTGGAGAAGTGCTTCTCAGGGATCTGAGGAGGAAGCTGGAAGCACACTTACTGGTGCCCGAGCACACTGACTCTTGGGAGCAAGTGAGGGTGGAGTTACAGGGTAGATATGGCTGTCAGATGGATTTGCTGATTCTGGCCCTGAGTCAGAGCCTTCGACCTAAAGCGTAAAACTGGGAATTCCCTGGCGGTCCAGTAGTTAGGACTCCTCACTTTCACTGCAGAGAGCACAGGTTCCAACCCATCTCGGAACTGAGAACCCAGAAGCCACGTGGTGTGGCCAAAGGAGTGAGCCGATCAGTATATAAAATGTGAGACTATCCAGTGTCTCCTCAACTCAGTGCCTCCTAATGCATTCAGAAAACTTGGGAAACAAGTATGCTTTAAAGAACAATTTTTCCCTCTTGCCCTTGTCTTCCAGAGCCCATCCCTGCCTTCTCCTCGTGGCAGCAGGAGAGCGTGGACGCTGACGAGGCACGGCTCTCCCCGCAGGCCGGGCGCCTGATTCGGCAGCTGCTGGAGGAGGACAGTGACCCCATGCTATCTCCCCGCTTCTACGCGTACGGGCAGAGCCGGCAGTATCTGGACGACACGGAAGTGCCTCCTTCTCCCCCCAACTCCCATCCTTTCATGAGGTGTGTTTCTTTCTGTTGCTGAGGCACAGAGGTACCATCCGTATAACTTTAAGAAGGATAGGAATGTTGCCGATGGCTAGTAACTTTTTTAACTCAATGTGCGTATGTGGAGGAACATGAAAGTCTCCCTCCTAGTGCACAGGCTCTGTTATAATTTTACACTTGACCTGTGACCCGGTTGCAGCATCACGTATTGAATCTCCAGTAGCGCCTCCTTTCCAAAGCTCTCTCAAATTGAACCATGAGGCCCACTGTACACATTTCAGTGCTAGTTTTGTGAGACTGAGGTATAAAGGTGAGCTAGAGAAGATCGGATGTGTTTCAAAGGCAGGACATACACAGCTCAAAGTCACAAAATGAAATTGCAGTCAGCTTTCTTTTCTTCAAGAGGATAAACACCCCCATGCGGCACCCCTCCTGCACCCAGCCCAGTGAGCTGTCCTGGGAAGCTGACCTCGCTCTGCCCCGCACAGGCGCCGCAGCTCCTCCCTGGGCTCCTACGAGGATGAGCAAGAGGACCTGACACCTGCCCAGCTCACTCGAAGGATCCAAAGCCTTAAGAAGAAGATCCGCAAGTTTGAAGACAGATTCGAAGAAGAGCGGAAATACAGAGTGAGTGCCTCCTCACCGGCTTCTCTGTGCACCCCTCCCCCGCACACATGATGTGTCAGTGCATCAGCACCTCAGAGAAGCGGTGACAGTCAGGGAACCTTGTAGGGAATCAAGACAGCAACCAACACCAGATAACAAAGCCTGAGGAACTCCAAACATCATGTGTCATCGTTTTCCTCGCACAGGTGTTTCCTCAAAGATGAATTGAAAGCTTTCCAATGTGTCTTGTGAATTGATCAGTGAGCAGGGATGGGGACACTCATTAAATGAAGTACTGAAGTACGTTGGGCTAAAAACTGAATTCAAGATTGTCTTCTAAAATCTTTTGAGTCCTGTCCTCATTCTCCTTTCAACTCAATCCTTAGTATTTCCCACAAGAGTAGCAAAAGGGCATTTTTCATTGTAGTGTAAAAATGTCACATACTCCTCTGCTTTCTATCCTGTTAGCCTGACACGTTGGACCCTACAGATAATGGAAATGAGGTCACAGACCTCATCGAAGTCTGTGATTGTGAAAGTCCAGCATTTTGTCTCTGAAGGAAAGGAATGTTGCCGATGGCTAGTAACTTTTTTAACTCAATGTGCGTATGTGGAGGAACATGAAAGTCTCCCTCCTAGTGCACAGGCTCTGTTATAATTTTACACTTGACCTGTGACCCGGTTGCAGCATCACGTATTGAATCTCCAGTAGCGCCTCCTTTCCAAAGCTCTCTCAAATTGAACCATGAGGCCCACTGTACACATTTCAGTGCTAGTTTTGTGAGACTGAGGTATAAAGGTGAGCTAGAGAAGATCGGATGTGTTTCAAAGGCAGGACATACACAGCTCAAAGTCACAAAATGAAATTGCAGTCAGCTTTCTTTTCTTCAAGAGGATAAACACCCCCATGCGGCACCCCTCCTGCACCCAGCCCAGTGAGCTGTCCTGGGAAGCTGACCCTCGCTCTGCCCCGCACAGGCGCCGCAGCTCCTCCCTGGGCTCCTACGAGGATGAGCAAGAGGACCTGACACCTGCCCAGCTCACTCGAAGGATCCAAAGCCTTAAGAAGAAGATCCGCAAGTTTGAAGACAGATTCGAAGAAGAGCGGAAATACAGAGTGAGTGCCTCCTCACCGGCTTCTCTGTGCACCCCTCCCCCGCACACATGATGTGTCAGTGCATCAGCACCTCAGAGAAGCGGTGACAGTCAGGGAACCTTGTAGGGAATCAAGACAGCAACCAACACCAGATAACAAAGCCTGAGGAACTCCAAACATCATGTGTCATCGTTTTCCTCGCACAGGTGTTTCCTCAAAGATGAATTGAAAGCTTTCCAATGTGTCTTGTGAATTGATCAGTGAGCAGGGATGGGGACACTCATTAAATGAAGTACTGAAGTACGTTGGGCTAAAAACTGAATTCAAGATTGTCTTCTAAAATCTTTTGAGTCCTGTCCTCATTCTCCTTTCAACTCAATCCTTAGTATTTCCCACAAGAGTAGCAAAAGGGCATTTTTCATTGTAGTGTAAAAATGTCACATACTCCTCTGCTTTCTATCCTGTTAGCCTGACACGTTGGACCCTACAGATAATGGAAATGAGGTCACAGACCTCATCGAAGTCTGTGATTGTGAAAGTCCAGCATTTTGTCTCTGAAGAATTCTTTGAGAGCAAAAAATAACTAGATATAAAGAGGGATAATGGAATTCTACCTGTAAAGTTGCTCTGATTGATTTCAGTTCATTTATTTTTCCAATGAAACTCAGCTTTTCCCTCCTGCTTAAAACAAACTGATCATCAAGCTCTTCTTTTTTCTGTCCAATTCTAAACATTTACTCCAGATCTCCTCTTCTCAGCCTTCCCACAGCGACAAAGCGGCCAATCCAGAGGTTCTAAAATGGACGAATGACCTTGCCAAATTCCGGAAACAACTTAAAGGTAGGGAAAGTTCTAGACCCTTGGTCTTCAGAGAATAAGCTAGATGCAGAAGCTGTGATCCTACCACATGCCGAGTGCCACTCACTAGTAAAATATTCCAGGAAAGGCAGGTTCCTTGAAGCTGCCTCGTCGGTTCCTTGGTATTTAGGGCACACTGTCCCATGGCCTCCATCACAGGGAAACCCAGACCAGCTAAAATGCTGAAAATTCTGCAGGATTTTTAAAATTTCTCTAAAGCTCTAATAAAGGAATGATGGTTTCAATGTGTTAAGTACCTGTTTGATCCAAGGCTTTATTTTATTTGCTGTCGAGTTAGGAGAAAACACAGGGACACAGATGGATATGAAAAGAGATTGGTCCCTTTGCCTCACAGAGCTTAGTGTCAGCTTAGTGTCTTTTAGGACATAAGTTGTATAAGTAATAGAGTAGAATACAAAGTGAATATAATTCCAAAATGAGGTATATACGTCATATGGTAAAGGTTGGCCGACATTTGGGCGCTAGATGTGCAAATATCTGTAATTGCTATGGGATTCAGTGTGGGAAGACATCCACCTAGTTCTGAGAACAGCAGACAGGCTGGTGTGGCCAAAGCGTGGATGTTAAATAACCAAAACTTTCTCAGAAATTGAGGTTAAGAAACCATGCCAGATAAAACAGGAAGACATTATCATTTTCTTAGGTTTAACATAATAACCCAGGGATTTCAACTAATAATATAATTAGATGATTTCTGGAGGGAAAATACTGGGCTAAGCAGTTGTTAAGAGCGTAGAAAAACAATCTGGGTTCAGCAGACGTCAATTCCCATACATCTCCACTCTCAAATCTTTTCTCTTAGAGTCTAAACTGAAGATATCGGAAGAGGACCTAACTCCCAGGATGCGGCAGCGAAGCAACACACTCCCCAAGAGTTTCGGCTCCCAACTTGAAAAAGAAGACGAGAAGAAGCAAGAGCTGGTGGATAAAGCCATAAAGCCCAGCGTGGAGGCCACACTGGAGTCCATCCAGAGGAAACTCCAGGAGAAGCGGGCAGAGACCAGCCGTCCGAGGACATTAAGGTGTGATTCTGTGATCAGCCTGAGCAACTGCTAATCCTAACCCATTCCGATAGCAACTTAAAGGTAGGGAAAGTTCTAGACCCTTGGTCTTCAGAGAATAAGCTAGATGCAGAAGCTGTGATCCTACCACATGCCGAGTGCCACTCACTAGTAAAATATTCCAGGAAAGGCAGGTTCCTTGAAGCTGCCTCGTCGGTTCCTTGGTATTTAGGGCACACTGTCCCATGGCCTCCATCACAGGGAAACCCAGACCAGCTAAAATGCTGAAAATTCTGCAGGATTTTTAAAATTTCTCTAAAGCTCTAATAAAGGAATGATGGTTTCAATGTGTTAAGTACCTGTTTGATCCAAGGCTTTATTTTATTTGCTGTCGAGTTAGGAGAAAACACAGGGACACAGATGGATATGAAAAGAGATTGGTCCCTTTGCCTCACAGAGCTTAGTGTCAGCTTAGTGTCTTTTAGGACATAAGTTGTATAAGTAATAGAGTAGAATACAAAGTGAATATAATTCCAAAATGAGGTATATACGTCATATGGTAAAGGTTGGCCGACATTTGGGCGCTAGATGTGCAAATATCTGTAATTGCTATGGGATTCAGTGTGGGAAGACATCCACCTAGTTCTGAGAACAGCAGACAGGCTGGTGTGGCCAAAGCGTGGATGTTAAATAACCAAAACTTTCTCAGAAATTGAGGTTAAGAAACCATGCCAGATAAAACAGGAAGACATTATCATTTTCTTAGGTTTAACATAATAACCCAGGGATTTCAACTAATAATATAATTAGATGATTTCTGGAGGGAAAATACTGGGCTAAGCAGTTGTTAAGAGCGTAGAAAAACAATCTGGGTTCAGCAGACGTCAATTCCCATACATCTCCACTCTCAAATCTTTTCTCTTAGAGTCTAAACTGAAGATATCGGAAGAGGACCTAACTCCCAGGATGCGGCAGCGAAGCAACACACTCCCCAAGAGTTTCGGCTCCCAACTTGAAAAAGAAGACGAGAAGAAGCAAGAGCTGGTGGATAAAGCCATAAAGCCCAGCGTGGAGGCCACACTGGAGTCCATCCAGAGGAAACTCCAGGAGAAGCGGGCAGAGACCAGCCGTCCCGAGGACATTAAGGTGTGATTCTGTGATCAGCCTGAGCAACTGCTAATCCTAACCCATTCCAGTCAGCGTGATAGGGCATGCCCCGGGGTTCCAGTGGGGCGGGTGACAAGTGACACCTTTTTATATCTCCCTCACCTGCCATGGTCTGAGATGCCAGAGAAGCAGATGAAACAACCTCAAGAGTATTTTTTTAACTGTAGGTCCTTTGGGTTTGAACTACAAATGGAAAGCAGGAAACCCTGTTGTACAGATTGCAGAATAGACTTGTTTCAGTTAATAGTTCCATGAGTCTCTGAGATAGGAGGATTAGAGACAAGCCTTGGGGAATGCATATCCTGTAACCATAGTCATTGCTGGAGCCTTTAGGCTAAGCCCTTTGTGCCTCTCAACCTTGCTGACCTCAGTCCAACGTGCCTTGCCACCACATGGGAGATAGGAATACTGGTAGGTGACGATTTTGCTGTGCTGTGTTTCTAGCAAGACATCAGGAACAGCTAATTCCTAGTTTTGGATGGAGCTAGGGAGAGCTGTTGTGAAAACATTCTTTTTAACCTTACTTTTGGAAATTTGTTTAACTAAATAAAGCACTTGGGATGTTCACAAATGTTTTCCCCTCTGTCATCTCTCCATCCTTGTGTTTATACAGGATATGACCAAAGACCAGATTGCTAACGAGAAAGTGGCCCTGCAGAAAGCTCTGTTATATTATGAAAGCATTCATGGACGGCCGGTACGTGAATGGACTGAATTTTCTTTTTTTCTTTTTTTTTAAGTTATTTTTGTATTGAAGTATAATTGCTTTACAGTGTTGTGTTAGCTTCTGCCGTACAGCATGAATCAGCTTTATGTCCACATATATCCCGTCCCTCGAAAGCCTCCTTCCCACCCACCCCCTCATTCCAGCCTCTAGGTTATCACAGAGCAGCAAGCTGAGCTCCCGTGCTCTCCACCAGCTTCCCACTAGCCCTCTGTTTCACGCATGGTTCTGCATATATGTCAGTGCTGTGCTCTCATTTCGTCCCAACCTCTCCTTCCCCCACTGTGTCCACAGGTTCATTCTCTGTACCTGCATCTCTGTTCCTGCCCTGCAGATAGGTTCATCAGTACTGAATTTTCTGACTGGGGTAAATTACCTGGCTTTAGAAGTGGACCTTCTATGTTCAAGTAGTTTGCAAATGAGGTTCCCAGATATTTAGATTGCTATACATTTTCACGAGCACTAAGCTTTTTGAAGGCTAAATCTATTAGAAGAGTTCCACTGTCTTGTTGTTCAGTTGCTAAGCTGTGTCCAACTCCTTGCAACTCTATGGACTGTAGGACTCCAGGCTTCCCTGTCCTTCACTATCCCCAAGAGTTTGCTCAGACTCATGTCCATTGACTCAGTGATGCCGTCCAACCATTTCATTCTCTGTCGCCCCCTTCTCCTCTATCCAGTAAGTGCTAAGTTTAAAGAAAAATTAGTTTTCTGTAGTCACTGGTGACTGTTTTGAGTGGAATATGGTGGAGGGGTCCATGAATTGGTGCACAGAGGCTGAGAGTGACAAACAGTGCCTGCCCCTCAGGCCGCCTCCTCAGCTGTCATCAGTAGCTCTAGGCACTCTTATCCGTAAAAGGAAGGCGCTACACTAGAATGATCTGCCCTAAAATTCAGTTTCTCTGCAGTGCAGTTTGCAACGCATGTTTGTAGAGAAGTTCCACCTGCCATCCAGAACCAAAAGCATGAGGAATTAAAAATATGACTTTGGAAGTGTTTGAGGTGATTTGTTATTCAGCAAATGCATTTGTCGACTGCCTGTTGTTAGTCCTAGGGGAGACAATAGCACGTCAGGCTGCTGCTATATTCCTTAGGGAACCTGTAATCCAATAGCCTTGTCAGTGACTCTTAGCAACCTTCTGTTAAGAATGCTGTTCTTAAAGTAATTATTAAACAAACAAAAAAATGCTGTTTGCTGTTCTTAAGAGCAGGTTTAAAGAAGCGTGAAGTTTATATTCACAGATGGATTTTTGTATCACCAAAATGCATAGATCTTTTTTGTAGTCTCAGTCATAGTTATGGAATGGAGTCTTTGCATCAAAAATATGCTCTTTTAGATGAAGAAATTTCTAGAATAATGCACTGGACTGTAGCATCTGCAAGGGCAGGGATTCTGGGTTTCCTTTAACTCACGGTTAACCTGGTTCTCAGCACCTAGCATGAGCGCATCTATCATGTGCCCAGTCCTCTGTCTATCAACTGATCTTCTGTGGTATTTTGATTCTGAATATATTAGGTTTAAGAAAAAAGAAAAACTGGAGCTGATAATGATTGATTTTGCTGGCCTGACCCTGCAGTGGAAAAATACTCACATTCTGGGATAATGGTCATGTCTCAAGCCAAGTTTTGTTCTGGATTTTTTTTAAAAAGGCAATGAACCAACTAGTAAATGCTCTGGAGCTCGGAAAGTATTGTGAAACTTTGTCCTTCTGTTCTTGGATATTCAGAACTTGCAGAGATAAAGCTGAACTTCTAACAGAGAGAAGCCCTTTCTAAGTACTCAGAGCCTTTAGGTGTTGATCTCACAGCCCTCAGGCAGGCCTCCATGAAGGAGGTGGGCCCTGTGTGTCTTCCTTCTTTTCATTATATGGACTCAGGGTATGACATTGATAGACTCCTTTAAAGACTTCCTTGCCTGAGGCCCCTGAGATCTGTCAGCTGTTTTTCTGGTCCTTACCCTACTGCCAGAGCAGGGGTCATGTGCTGTGGTACTTGCTGCTTAAAGCTGGGCACAGTCTCTCATTCAGCCTGGACTGTGGCAATGAGCAGGCACTCGACTCGCAGACCTGGATGCAAACCTCAGCTCTGCTGAGCCTGGCCCTGGGCCTCTCGGCTACCTTAGGTACCTCCCGGAGCTCAGTGCATTGTCTGCATAGTAGATGCCTGTTACAGGTTGTCGTGGAGACTAAGTGACATCACACACACACCCCTACCTGTAGACCGTCTGGCATTAAGGAAACAGGGCAGAGTGGCATTCAGGAGAGTTAGGTGGGATTCCTCCATAAATGACAGGTTTCTCTTCTGGTACAATTAGAGGTTTTGCCCTTTACTGTCTACTTCTTACTGAATAATTGAATCATGAGTACTTCACTTTTTAGTATGGAATGAGTCTTTGCATCAAAAATATGCTCTTTTAGATGAAGAAATTTCTAGAATAATGCACTGGACTGTAGCATCTGCAAGGGCAGGGATTCTGGGTTTCCTTTAACTCACGGTTAACCTGGTTCTCAGCACCTAGCATGAGCGCATCTATCATGTGCCCAGTCCTCTGTCTATCAACTGATCTTCTGTGGTATTTTGATTCTGAATATATTAGGTTTAAGAAAAAAGAAAAACTGGAGCTGATAATGATTGATTTTGCTGGCCTGACCCTGCAGTGGAAAAATACTCACATTCTGGGATAATGGTCATGTCTCAAGCCAAGTTTTGTTCTGGATTTTTTTTAAAAAGGCAATGAACCAACTAGTAAATGCTCTGGAGCTCGGAAAGTATTGTGAAACTTTGTCCTTCTGTTCTTGGATATTCAGAACTTGCAGAGATAAAGCTGAACTTCTAACAGAGAGAAGCCCTTTCTAAGTACTCAGAGCCTTTAGGTGTTGATCTCACAGCCCTCAGGCAGGCCTCCATGAAGGAGGTGGGCCCTGTGTGTCTTCCTTCTTTTCATTATATGGACTCAGGGTATGACATTGATAGACTCCTTTAAAGACTTCCTTGCCTGAGGCCCCTGAGATCTGTCAGCTGTTTTTCTGGTCCTTACCCTACTGCCAGAGCAGGGGTCATGTGCTGTGGTACTTGCTGCTTAAAGCTGGGCACAGTCTCTCATTCAGCCTGGACTGTGGCAATGAGCAGGCACTCGACTCGCAGACCTGGATGCAAACCTCAGCTCTGCTGAGCCTGGCCCTGGGCCTCTCGGCTACCTTAGGTACCTCCCGGAGCTCAGTGCATTGTCTGCATAGTAGATGCCTGTTACAGGTTGTCGTGGAGACTAAGTGACATCACACACACACCCCTACCTGTAGACCGTCTGGCATTAAGGAAACAGGGCAGAGTGGCATTCAGGAGAGTTAGGTGGGATTCCTCCATAAATGACAGGTTTCTCTTCTGGTACAATTAGAGGTTTTGCCCTTTACTGTCTACTTCTTACTAAATAATTGAATCAGGAGAACTGCACTGTTTTTTAGTACTCTTATTACTAGGAATTTGAACCATTAACCTTTGGCCCTTGCTTTCATTGTTCTTTGATGAAGTATGAAGGCCTGAATTCTGGGGCCTGAATTCTAGCGTGTCACAGAGCAGGGGACAGATGCTCCAAGAGGTTCAGGTGTCATTTATTCCTGGCCTCAGGTCAGGCTCTCTGCCTCTCTCTGGAACCTGATACTCCAGCCTCCTCAGGAAGAGCAGGGCTCACTGGTATCTAGCCTAAAGTTCAGAAAACCAAAGAGAGAACTTTCCATTCTTAGATCTGTGATGTTGTCATGAACTCTGGACTGGCAACACTCTTCTTAAAAGAAAAATACAAGTGCTCCAGGAACTATACAAAAAAAAAACACACACATTTACACACTGGCACATAACTCCCTATGAATGATTATTAAAATGTGTCCTTCAGCATTTAAGGGTCTCTTCAGAAGACAGTGTCACAGAAGCTCAGCACATAGCTGCAGCTCCCCACGGGCCTCTCTGCAGACCCAGAGGATAGTGTGAGGAAGAGAGTGGGTGGCTCCTCAGAGCTCCTAGGTCCTCACTGACAAATTTTAATCTTGGGTTTTAGAAACCAGGAAGGAACAGGACACTAACCATACTGTGTTCAAATTTAAATACAAATTCTAAAGCCACTTATAAATACTGTCATCAGTTGTTAGCTGATAATAAATGAGAGAGTCACGTTTTCTGAAACAGGACAAGAATGCAGCAGGTATAAGAACCCATCTTATTTGTCTTTTCCCAGTGATAATTTTATGACTCAGAGGTACCCCGTCCACACACAGATTCAGAATTTTTTTTTTTTTTTTTTTACTAAGGAGATTCTGAGGCAGTGTAGTTTCCTGTCTGTCCAAGGCTTAATTTCTTGCTCTATTGCTCAGAGTTTGAAATCTCTGTGAATTCAGTATGGGCAGAACTCTCTGCTTGGAAGCAGAATTCTTTAAGATGATTACTTGGCCAAACTCTGCTAGGAAAAAATACTATATTGTGACGTCTTTGGTATGTCTTGTGGTTACTGTGTTAAGATGCTGTTTCATGTCTTGTTTATTTGTTGAATGCAGAGAAAACTGGACTGGGAGTCAGTCCACCTGGGTTGGTTGTGTCAGTCAGGCAGCTGAGTTGGTTGCCTTGGGCAAGTCATTATCGAGAGCTCTCCAGTGCTTAGTTTGATCGTATTAAAAAGTAAGACTCCTAGCTTCAATATTGCATGGTTCTAATGTTATCTTTTTTTAAAAGAAAAACTTCATTAATTTTATCTTAGCCAGGTAAAAGCAACCAAATCAATGTTTCTGTAGAGAAGTTTTGTTTGAGGCTAAGATAGACACTGTCACCAAAGATAAATGTGTTCATCTAATGAGGCTTTTGTGATTTCTGTTTGAAACTTGCCTTTACTTAAACGTGGATAATATTGCCTGGTGTTCCCTTTGTACTTTGAAAGCATTATCTGATACTTACACAGCAATCAAATAGGGTAGTAAGAGACCAGTAGATGAATATTTCTTTGCAGCAGAAAACAAAGATTTAATGGCAGGTGCTGCCTTCACTCATTAGATCTGCATATCTAGATTTTTATGTTAGTTTGATTTATGTACAAAGATACATCTTAGTCTTAACCCTATTTCTACACATTGAAAGCCATTCAGAGCTATCACTTAAATGAAAAATTACATGCATCGATTCTCTGCTAAACTCCCCTTTCATCCAGACTGCCATATAACATTGATCAGAATTCTGAGGACCATTAATTTTAAAAAGAAATTTAAAAAGAAATCTGAATGACAATGTTATAAATCAAATATGGGCTGCCCAGGTAGCGCTACTAGTAGAACCCTCCTGCCAGTGCAAGAGACAGACGCAGATTTGATCCCTGGGTTGGGAAGATCCTCTAGAGGAGGGCATGGCAACCCACACCCGTATTGTTGCCTGGAGAATTGACGGGCCACAGTTCATAGGGCCTCCCAGAGTCAGACATGACTGATTAAGCACCACCACAAGCCAAATATTATTATAAGCCAGCTATCCTCTTCACCTGCTCTAACTATAAAATTTAGTTTTTGAACAAAGAATTAGAAAATCGATTTTCTAATTCAAGAGCTCTCCTGCTCTTGCCTTTCAGGTGACCAAGAATGAGCGCCAGGTGATGAAGCCGCTGTACGATAGGTACCGCCTGGTCAAGCAGATCCTGTCCCGGGCCAGCACAATCCCCATCATTGTGAGTAGGCCACGCCCAGTTGTTGACTACCTGGCTGTATTATTAGGGCACTGACTTGCCTTCTCATGAAATAACAGTCTTCCATAGTTGAACCTGCCATTAATATCGATGGCTCCTAAGCTTGAGGGATGAAGAATTTATCCAAGACTTCTGAGACAGCATTTGCTAAAAGCGAGCAAATCTGAAGTTGATAGAAATTTGTTTTCCTCTTAGGTAAGCTTTGGCCATATGCCTCCATCTGACATGTGCTGGGCCAGCTCCCCCACACTTTTCCTTAGAGACACAGCACCCAGGAAATGACTGTGTTTTCTCCCGTCCCTCAACCCAACAAAGAGCACCTCTCTGGTCTTAGGGGTTTTTGGTAGCAGTCTTCTCTCTGCCTCAAAGATGGACATCAGTCTTACTGGAGTCATATTCAGGGAGAAATCCTCTAAGGAACTCAGGAGAGGGAGCCACCTCTTTTTGGAGATGTAGGAAAGGGCGAGGTAAAGAAAAGGGAGGGCAGCCAGCAGCTGTGAACGTGCTCAGTGGCAGCCATCTGTTTACTTCACTGCTTTTGGTAGAGCACTTAAATGAAAAATTACATGCATCGATTCTCTGCTAAACTCCCCTTTCATCCAGACTGCCATATAACATTGATCAGAATTCTGAGGACCATTAATTTTAAAAAGAAATTTAAAAGAAATCTGAATGACAATGTTATAAATCAAATATGGGCTGCCCAGGTAGCGCTACTAGTAGAACCCTCCTGCCAGTGCAAGAGACAGACGCAGATTTGATCCCTGGGTTGGGAAGATCCTCTAGAGGAGGGCATGGCAACCCACACCCGTATTGTTGCCTGGAGAATTGACGGGCCACAGTTCATAGGGCCTCCCAGAGTCAGACATGACTGATTAAGCACCACCACAAGCCAAATATTATTATAAGCCAGCTATCCTCTTCACCTGCTCTAACTATAAAATTTAGTTTTTGAACAAAGAATTAGAAAATCGATTTTCTAATTCAAGAGCTCTCCTGCTCTTGCCTTTCAGGTGACCAAGAATGAGCGCCAGGTGATGAAGCCGCTGTACGATAGGTACCGCCTGGTCAAGCAGATCCTGTCCCGGGCCAGCACAATCCCCATCATTGTGAGTAGGCCACGCCCAGTTGTTGACTACCTGGCTGTATTATTAGGGCACTGACTTGCCTTCTCATGAAATAACAGTCTTCCATAGTTGAACCTGCCATTAATATCGATGGCTCCTAAGCTTGAGGGATGAAGAATTTATCCAAGACTTCTGAGACAGCATTTGCTAAAAGCGAGCAAATCTGAAGTTGATAGAAATTTGTTTTCCTCTTAGGTAAGCTTTGGCCATATGCCTCCATCTGACATGTGCTGGGCCAGCTCCCCCACACTTTTCCTTAGAGACACAGCACCCAGGAAATGACTGTGTTTTCTCCCGTCCCTCAACCCAACAAAGAGCACCTCTCTGGTCTTAGGGGTTTTTGGTAGCAGTCTTCTCTCTGCCTCAAAGATGGACATCAGTCTTACTGGAGTCATATTCAGGGAGAAATCCTCTAAGGAACTCAGGAGAGGGAGCCACCTCTTTTTGGAGATGTAGGAAAGGGCGAGGTAAAGAAAAGGGAGGGCAGCCAGCAGCTGTGAACGTGCTCAGTGGCAGCCATCTGTTTACTTCACTGCTTTTGGCCTCTGAATTGGGATTCTGTCAAGAATAGGGAGCAGCAACTGGGCCCCAGTTCTGGCAAAAAGTCTTTCAGGCACTGGCCAGCCTGCCCCGACCCTGATCCCAACCAAGTTGTGAGGGCAGTGGCCATGCCCTGCCCATCTTGTGTGGGACCTTTGCCTCTGTTTCAGTGTTCTCATCTCCCAGGACCCTAGAGGCTTCCTCTGTTGGCCATTAGGCTTTGTAGTCAGCAGACATGGCCTGGCTTTTTAAATTTTATTATTATTTTCTAACTTTTTATTTTATTTTATTGTTGCTGAAATGCATGTTCTTTTTAACTGCTGCTTTTCTATTCCTGCTTTATATCTTCTTGTCTATTTCTGGGCCCAAGATGTGGTCTTAATATGTCTTCTAACAGTGTATTTGTTCAGACAAATAGGGGAGGACTCAGGGGCCTCGGGCAGGTGTGTTTGAAGAAGGCTACATTTCTGCAGAATAAATTTCCTGCAGATTAAATCAGTAAACTAACCAACAAAAGGATTAAATGTAAGGAACCCTTTTCCTTCTCCAGTCAAGAACCCTTTAGTGTTCTGAAATAGGGTGAAGATGCAGCTTCTGTCCGTCACCTTTTGCATCACTCCGTGAGCGTACGTTATTAATAGTTGTTCTGGAAGCTGTGGTGACCAGGAGGAAGGGGCAGGCAGGTGTTCTCCTCAGGCTTTTCCTGCATGTTTGGTGATACTCGTGTGCTGTCCTTGCTCCCATGTGGGCTCTGTGGTTGGTGGGGTGGGCGGGCAGGCTCTGAAGTGAAGCAGTGGCAAGTTGGACAAGAACGTTGGTTTGTTTCTGGTTTTCTGCCATGTAACCTGCCTATTAACACCTGTCACAGGGGTCCCCCTCCAGCAAG
Organism: Tragulus kanchil; assembly: GCA_022376925.1. Taxonomy (NCBI): domain Eukaryota; kingdom Metazoa; phylum Chordata; class Mammalia; order Artiodactyla; family Tragulidae; genus Tragulus; species Tragulus kanchil. Next base: position 94,051,490 of record JAIOJX010000025.1, read on the forward strand.
CGGAGAAGCCCTTTGACCCGGGGGTTTCTTTTAAAGATGGACATCAGTCTTACTGGAGTCATATTCAGGGAGAAATCCTCTAAGGAACTCAGGAGAGGGAGCCACCTCTTTTTGGAGATGTAGGAAAGGGCGAGGTAAAGAAAAGGGAGGGCAGCCAGCAGCTGTGAACGTGCTCAGTGGCAGCCATCTGTTTACTTCACTGCTTTTGGCCTCTGAATTGGGATTCTGTCAAGAATAGGGAGCAGCAACTGGGCCCCAGTTCTGGCAAAAAGTCTTTCAGGCACTGGCCAGCCTGCCCCGACCCTGATCCCAACCAAGTTGTGAGGGCAGTGGCCATGCCCTGCCCATCTTGTGTGGGACCTTTGCCTCTGTTTCAGTGTTCTCATCTCCCAGGACCCTAGAGGCTTCCTCTGTTGGCCATTAGGCTTTGTAGTCAGCAGACATGGCCTGGCTTTTTAAATTTTATTATTATTTTCTAACTTTTTATTTTATTTTATTGTTGCTGAAATGCATGTTCTTTTTAACTGCTGCTTTTCTATTCCTGCTTTATATCTTCTTGTCTATTTCTGGGCCCAAGATGTGGTCTTAATATGTCTTCTAACAGTGTATTTGTTCAGACAAATAGGGGAGGACTCAGGGGCCTCGGGCAGGTGTGTTTGAAGAAGGCTACATTTCTGCAGAATAAATTTCCTGCAGATTAAATCAGTAAACTAACCAACAAAAGGATTAAATGTAAGGAACCCTTTTCCTTCTCCAGTCAAGAACCCTTTAGTGTTCTGAAATAGGGTGAAGATGCAGCTTCTGTCCGTCACCTTTTGCATCACTCCGTGAGCGTACGTTATTAATAGTTGTTCTGGAAGCTGTGGTGACCAGGAGGAAGGGGCAGGCAGGTGTTCTCCTCAGGCTTTTCCTGCATGTTTGGTGATACTCGTGTGCTGTCCTTGCTCCCATGTGGGCTCTGTGGTTGGTGGGGTGGGCGGGCAGGCTCTGAAGTGAAGCAGTGGCAAGTTGGACAAGAACGTTGGTTTGTTTCTGGTTTTCTGCCATGTAACCTGCCTATTAACACCTGTCACAGGGGTCCCCCTCCAGCAAGCGGAGAAGCCCTTTGCTGCAGCCAATTATCGAGGGTGAAACTGCTTCCTTCTTCAAGGAGATCAAGGTGAAGACCTCCAGCTGCTAACTGTGTGCTAATCTGCATCAGGGCCCCCCACCTCCCTCCTGGGGTGGGAAGGCGCTGCGATCGGGCGCTCTGGTGATGGCTTCCTGCAGCTTCCCCTAAAAATCAGTAGCTGCTTCTAACCAACTTTAAGTGATAGGCCAGCTGGTCTCCTTAGTTTCATTTCATTCCCTCACTGTTCTGTTTGTTATTGTTTGGTTGATTTTTACTTTGCTCGTGGGGATTTGTGTCTTTTTTCACAATGTTTTTTTGTTTTGTTTCTCCTCATTGGACGAATGGGTTTTCTGTGCTTCAAATTGTGTCAGATTAACTCATTGGGTATCTTTGGGGCGAGGGGGTGGGGAACCACCTCATTTACTGAGTTTATAGAAAAAAAAAAAACAAAATTAACAGGCAATGTATATAGCATGTGATAAAAAAATAATCATTTTATAGACAAAAAGCTTCGTTTTGTTTGAGAGACTTGAGGGTGTAGTTTCACCCACTCTCCTCTCAACATCCCCTGGCACATTTCATCCTTGGTACTAATTTTATAATCTGTTCTAGGTCTGTGACCAGCAGTCACTAGAACATAGTCTCTGGTTTTCTCCCAGAGAAAATCATGGATTGTATACAGATAATCCTTGTCATCAGTGGCTAGTTTGTATTACAACAGGAGGAACCCTTTTCCTTCTCCAGTCAAGAACCCTTTAGTGTTCTGAAATAGGGTGAAGATGCAGCTTCTGTCCGTCACCTTTTGCATCACTCCGTGAGCGTCGTTATTAATAGTTGTTCTGGAAGCTGTGGTGACCAGGAGGAAGGGCAGGCAGGTGTTCTCCTCAGGCTTTTCCTGCATGTTTGGTGATACTCGTGTGCTGTCCTTGCTCCCATGTGGGCTCTGTGGTTGGTGGGGTGGGCGGGCAGGCTCTGAAGTGAAGCAGTGGCAAGTTGGACAAGAACGTTGGTTTGTTTCTGGTTTTCTGCCATGTAACCTGCCTATTAACACCTGTCACAGGGGTCCCCCTCCAGCAAGCGGAGAAGCCCTTTGCTGCAGCCAATTATCGAGGGTGAAACTGCTTCCTTCTTCAAGGAGATCAAGGTGAAGACCTCCAGCTGCTAACTGTGTGCTAATCTGCATCAGGGCCCCCCACCTCCCTCCTGGGGTGGGAAGGCGCTGCGATCGGGCGCTCTGGTGATGGCTTCCTGCAGCTTCCCCTAAAAATCAGTAGCTGCTTCTAACCAACTTTAAGTGATAGGCCAGCTGGTCTCCTTAGTTTCATTTCATTCCCTCACTGTTCTGTTTGTTATTGTTTGGTTGATTTTTACTTTGCTCGTGGGGATTTGTGTCTTTTTTCACAATGTTTTTTTGTTTTGTTTCTCCTCATTGGACGAATGGGTTTTCTGTGCTTCAAATTGTGTCAGATTAACTCATTGGGTATCTTTGGGGCGAGGGGGTGGGGAACCACCTCATTTACTGAGTTTATAGAAAAAAAAAAAACAAAATTAACAGGCAATGTATATAGCATGTGATAAAAAAATAATCATTTTATAGACAAAAAGCTTCGTTTTGTTTGAGAGACTTGAGGGTGTAGTTTCACCCACTCTCCTCTCAACATCCCCTGGCACATTTCATCCTTGGTACTAATTTTATAATCTGTTCTAGGTCTGTGACCAGCAGTCACTAGAACATAGTCTCTGGTTTTCTCCCAGAGAAAATCATGGATTGTATACAGATAATCCTTGTCATCAGTGGCTAGTTTGTATTACAACAGGAGGAACTAGCTGTGCCCAGAGATCTGCAGGGACCTAATTGACCTGGACTGTGAGGAATCTCTTTCATATTTTTATTTCTGGACAACTGAACACACTGACTACCTTATACATGGTTCTAGAGATGAAAAGTCAGTCAGTCTTTTTAAAAAATCAGTGATTGTTTTTTAGGAATTAAATCAAAAAGGGGAGTAAAATACCAAGTGGAAGTGAGCTTTAAGACTTTCACTTGTCATAGTTATGTGGTCACCCCAAGCCTGGGGTGTCATTTATTTACTGCATATTTCAAGGTGTGAAGGTCTTGTTCCCATTAGAACCTCTCCATTTTCTTACCTGATTCTTCCACTGTATTTGAGGTAAGGAACCACAAGCTATAAAGCTATCTCTTCTCTTAACTCTGTTCCTTTTCTTTACCTCTCAGAGATCTTAATACGTCATAGCCCTCACTTGAAGGTGTTAGACAGTGATTGGGCTCCCTATTCATATTCTTTTAAACAGAAATTTTTTATTAAAGAATGCTTTAAACATGAAGTCTAGGCCAATATGCTGCATTGTATCTTCAAAATTAAATCCATTTTCATACAATAAGACTTGATATTAATAAAAGAAGACATTTTCTCTTAGCTGATAATTTCATACAAGGATTAAATCACCATAATTGCAGAAACATGTTCAATTGTGTACATGAAAATCAGTGCATTTCTTAGAAATTTGCACTAAACAGCTTTTTTTCCCCAAAATATGACTCTTGATAATTACCCCATGAAACAAACAGAAGATTTATGAATGGTGCTGTTTTTAAAACCAAAAATCCTTTAGTTTATTTTAAAATTGCCATCCGGGGCGAGGTGGGAACCACCTCATTTACTGAGTTTATAAAAAAAAAAAAAACAAAATTAACAGGCAATGTATATAGCATGTGATAAAAAAATAATCATTTTATAGACAAAAAGCTTCGTTTTGTTTGAGAGACTTGAGGGTGTAGTTTCACCCACTCTCCTCTCAACCTCCCCTGGCACATTTCATCCTTGGTACTAATTTTATAATCTGTTCTAGGTCTGTGACCAGCAGTCACTAGAACATAGTCTCTGGTTTTCTCCCAGAGAAAATCATGGATTGTATACAGATAATCCTTGTCATCAGTGGCTAGTTTGTATTACAACAGGAGGAACTAGCTGTGCCCAGAGATCTGCAGGGACCTAATTGACCTGGACTGTGAGGAATCTCTTTCATATTTTTATTTCTGGACAACTGAACACACTGACTACCTTATACATGGTTCTAGAGATGAAAAGTCAGTCAGTCTTTTTAAAAAATCAGTGATTGTTTTTTAGGAATTAAATCAAAAAGGGGAGTAAAATACCAAGTGGAAGTGAGCTTTAAGACTTTCACTTGTCATAGTTATGTGGTCACCCCAAGCCTGGGGTGTCATTTATTTACTGCATATTTCAAGGTGTGAAGGTCTTGTTCCCATTAGAACCTCTCCATTTTCTTACCTGATTCTTCCACTGTATTTGAGGTAAGGAACCACAAGCTATAAAGCTATCTCTTCTCTTAACTCTGTTCCTTTTCTTTACCTCTCAGAGATCTTAATACGTCATAGCCCTCACTTGAAGGTGTTAGACAGTGATTGGGCTCCCTATTCATATTCTTTTAAACAGAAATTTTTTATTAAAGAATGCTTTAAACATGAAGTCTAGGCCAATATGCTGCATTGTATCTTCAAAATTAAATCCATTTTCATACAATAAGACTTGATATTAATAAAAGAAGACATTTTCTCTTAGCTGATAATTTCATACAAGGATTAAATCACCATAATTGCAGAAACATGTTCAATTGTGTACATGAAAATCAGTGCATTTCTTAGAAATTTGCACTAAACAGCTGCTAGATAAAAATGTGTTCTTTAACACATCTAAAATATGACTCTTGATAATTACCCCATGAAACAAACAGAAGATTTATGAATGGTGCTGTTTTTAAAAGAGGATGTCCTTCAAATCTTATCCTTTAGTTTATTTTTTTCACAAGTGTATTGGGCCATGGCTCTTCTATTGGTCCTCAGCATGGTCAAAATTTCAGATAATTTTTTAGTGATTACATTGCTCTTATAAACAGTCTTGACTTTTACTTCATTTTGTCCCAGTTGCCCACTTTATCAGCATGTATTTTGGACTGTATGAATTCTCAGCCATTCCGATACAATATAGAATTTGATGTGTGTATGTCCAGAGAAGATTTATCTAAACCGCTTCTTTGAACACTGTCCCTGGATTTAAATGCTTATGGGAAGACCCAGCTGTGTGTGAAACAGCTAAAAACTTATTAGTTTTATGACTTACGATTTTAAAACGATCAGAAACAGTATAGTAATTATAGTGTGTAATTTTAGAATGTATAAGTTTAATAACTATAAAGTATTATAATTAATGAAAATAACTATTATTATTGTATGACTTTCTACTTAGAGGTGTAGTTTGACCTCTGGAGCAATGTGGACTATGCAGCCAGCGTCTTCCTTGAGAGCAGTTCCATGTTTACAGGCACCTGCCCTCCCCGCTCCCACCCACACGCTGTGGACACTCTTCCTCCAGTTTCTTCTTCCTGTTTATCATGTGATATGGGCTCTGGACTTTCCCACAGTCCCATGGCTCTCCTCGCTACACACACACACACACACACACACTTAGACACAGTCTATCTATATCCCTCTTAAAAACCGATACCCAGAACTGAACATTATTCTCAATGTGGTTTAACCAGCAGGACAGTGGACCAAGGACTAGTCCTGACCTTGATCTAGATGACTAAGGCCTTTCAGTTCTCCAAGTCTATGCTTGCATGATTGTCAACATGCCGTGAGTTCATCTTAGTCTTTCTAGGGCAGGATGCCCCAACCTCTGCTCTGTAAACATTTGTGCCAGATAACTCTTAGCTGTCGGGGGCTGGCCTCCCCTCCTCCCCAGTGTAACAACCAAAAATGCCTTCAGACATTGCTGAAAGTCTCATGGGGGCAAACCTGCTCCCAATTGAAAACCATGGCTGTGGCCCCACCTCAGTGTTGATTTTTGTAACCGCTAGCTTTTCCAAGGACTGCTTAGTGTCTGTGTGTCCAGCTTCTTTATTTTCTTATCTAATTTAATCTAATTATAGGACCTTAAATTTTTCCAATTTGTTACTTTTCATTCTTCTATCCCAGCCTTATGAAATGGATTACATTTGGATTTTATATTCCAATACGCATACCCACTGGGCAGTCTACATATTTGGTGAATATCTTTGGTGCTATATCCAAGTGGTTGATAAATACTGAGAAGGCTGGTCAGGCAAAGCCTTCCCTGCTAGAGGCTGCCCTGCAGATTCACATCAGCATTGCAGCAGCACTCAGCATAAATGTTCACAGCTAACTGTTCTTTCACACATCAGCATACCTCATTCTTTAGTGAAATCCAAATATCCTGCCAATCCTATCAAAAAAGGAAAAATGAATAATTTTCCTGATTTGTGTTCAAGAAACCAGTGCTAGTCACTGTTGGCTGTTGATTCTTTTTCAGTTGCTCATATGTTATCTAGATATTAATTCCTTCTAGAATCTGCTCAGTATCTACAACAATCTGATGGTTTTATAATCTGAAGATCTATTTTGCTCTTTTTTTTTTTTACTATGTCTTCCACAGCTTACTGAGAATAACTTTATGTAGCTTCATCTCTAGAAAGATTGAGTTCTCAGACATGTGCAAGACCATTTCCCATTGTTAAGTTTCTCTCAGGACCTTGGGATCTAATTGACAAAGCTTAGACCCCTGACTTCATTTCTTCCTTATCTTGGGTTTTAGTATGTACCTTTTCCTTTTTTAAGGTTTTTTTTAAATGTGGACCATTTTTAAAGTCTTCATTGAATTTATTACAGTATTGCTGCTGCTGCTTTTTTTTCTTTTCCTTTAGTGTTTTAGTTTCTTGGCCACAAGGGATGTGGGATCTTAGCACCCTGAACAGAAATCAAACCCAAACCTCCTGCACTGGAAGAAAAAATTTTGTTCACTGGACTGCCAGGGAAGTCCCTAATATACTCTAAATAGTAATTAGTATTCCTCTTTTAAAGCTGAATTACTGAACTAACAAACACTTACTGAGCACTTAATATAGACAGACATTGGCTGAGTTCTGGGGACAGCAGTGAACAAAGTGGCCCAGATCTGTCTCTTCCTGCCCAGAAGGGGAGGGGAAAGAGGCTAATGGTGCTGCCCTGGTTAATGGCCAGGTGTGCCTGGCCGGGTGCCTGACATCATTATCTCAGTTTTTATAAAAAATGACATAGATGAGACGTGCCACTTCCTCTTGCAAAAAAAAGAGAAGTTTTTAAACCATTTAAAAGGCACTTTTACTCTGTAGTGGTTTTAATTTTTTAAAACTAATAATGAAGCTTTTACTTCCATAGATCAAGAAAAGACACTGAAACTCTGAAGTCACAGCAGAATAAATCTAGAAAAGCCACCAGTTTTTGCCAACTTTACTTTCAAACCTTCATAACAGTAGTTTCATTGTGCTGTGTACAATGTGTTGTTTTGCCTGTTTGTTTATTCACAATATGTCTCTTCAGAGGCACCACTATAAACATATCAAGCTCTATGGTAAGAGAATCACCACAGACAGTTTGAATTGTGCACTTTGCCAGGAGCAGTGGCCCCTCCTGACAGCCATTGTCTGCTCTGGCCCTGAAGCCTCTTGGTTTACCTAACAACTGATGTTATAATTCTGTTGTTCATGTAGCTGAATGCCTAATCAGTTTCTTAATTTCTCAAGATACTAGGATATTCTTTTCTGGCCTGACTGTACATTTTGGCAATAAATTATTTCCTTAAAAATCTTTCTCTCAGGGTTTCCCTGGTGGTCCAGTGGGTAGAGAGTCCGCCTTGCAGTACAAGGGGCGCTGGTTTGATCCCTGGCCTGGGAAGATCCCACATGCCGCAGAGCGGCTGGACCAGTGTGTCCAGTTATGCACCAGCGCTCTAGAGCGCATACACCCTGAGCCAGTGCTCTGTGACAAGAGAGAGGCCACTGCAATGGGAGGCCCATATAGGGCTAAGAACAAAGATGGATGAAAATAAATGAAAGACCAATAAAAGAGGCCAAAATTTAAAAAAAAAGCTTCCTGTCAAACTCTGATATCATTTCTTAGACTCACATAGCTTTAAATTGACACCAAGACATTGTCATTTGACTTCATTATTTTCCTAACTGCATTTTTATCAAGATAGAGAATATCACATTTTTCTTAGACTCTTGGAGCTGAAAAATACAGCTGTGGCCCTTAGAAATTTTCTGGAAAAAAACAATATTTTATGATTCCAGTCATGGAAAGATAAATGTTTTGATCTTCTCAGAAGTTTCCTAAAATTTTGGGCATCAAGCAATCACAAATATTTTACAACCTAAACTTTTATATAGAAAGACTGTATTGTTGAATTTCTGAAATTTTTCATAGCTTATTAAAAATAATTCTGAGACACATAAGTAGTGAAATCTTTAAAGCACTGATTTCTGGTGGTCATTTTTATTATGTATTGTCACAAAGCTCAGAATTTTTAGACTCATTTGCTTCATTTGATTTAGGGTATAAAATAGAATGATTTTTCCTTCCTGCCCTCAGCCTTGATAACTGTATACTAATCTTTTTTAGTTTTTTTCTCCTTTGGAGTAGGCGTGTTTAATGCTTGTCTCATTTTCTGTGTACATACAGAATAGAAAAGAAACCACAGACAGTTTGAATTGTGCACTTTGCCAGGAGCAGTGGCCCCTCCTGACAGCCATTGTCTGCTCTGGCCCTGAAGCCTCTTGGTTTACCTAACAACTGATGTTATAATTCTGTTGTTCATGTAGCTGAATGCCTAATCAGTTTCTTAATTTCTCAAGATACTAGGATATTCTTTTCTGGCCTGACTGTACATTTTGGCAATAAATTATTTCCTTAAAAATCTTTCTCTCAGGGTTTCCCTGGTGGTCCAGTGGGTAGAGAGTCCGCCTTGCAGTACAAGGGGCGCTGGTTTGATCCCTGGCCTGGGAAGATCCCACATGCCGCAGAGCGGCTGGACCAGTGTGTCCAGTTATGCACCAGCGCTCTAGAGCGCATACACCCTGAGCCAGTGCTCTGTGACAAGAGAGAGGCCACTGCAATGGGAGGCCCATATAGGGCTAAGAACAAAGATGGATGAAAATAAATGAAAGACCAATAAAAGAGGCCAAAATTTAAAAAAAAAAAATCTTCCTGTCAAACTCTGATATCATTTCTTAGACTCACATAGCTTTAAATTGACACCAAGACATTGTCATTTGACTTCATTATTTTCCTAACTGCATTTTTATCAAGATAGAGAATATCACATTTTTCTTAGACTCTTGGAGCTGAAAAATACAGCTGTGGCCCTTAGAAATTTTCTGGAAAAAAACAATATTTTATGATTCCAGTCATGGAAAGATAAATGTTTTGATCTTCTCAGAAGTTTCCTAAAATTTTGGGCATCAAGCAATCACAAATATTTTACAACCTAAACTTTTATATAGAAAGACTGTATTGTTGAATTTCTGAAATTTTTCATAGCTTATTAAAAATAATTCTGAGACACATAAGTAGTGAAATCTTTAAAGCACTGATTTCTGGTGGTCATTTTTATTATGTATTGTCACAAAGCTCAGAATTTTTAGACTCATTTGCTTCATTTGATTTAGGGTATAAAATAGAATGATTTTTCCTTCCTGCCCTCAGCCTTGATAACTGTATACTAATCTTTTTTAGTTTTTTTCTCCTTTGGAGTAGGCGTGTTTAATGCTTGTCTCATTTTCTGTGTACATACAGATATCCAATAGCATATCCGTCATGTACATATGCTAAATGTAGACGTATAGAAGAAACAATATTGAGTCTGGATAATTAAATAATCATGAAGTGATACTTGTAATGTAAGAGGGCCCTAAAAAGTAACCAGATTTTTATTAGAGTTGTTGTGTATCTCCAGGAAGAAGACGAGGGTTCAGAAGATGATAACAACACAAAGCCAGACTTCACAGTCACCCTGAAAACTGATTTCAGTGCACATTGCTTTATGGACCAATTTGAAGATGACACTGATGGATTTATTTCCCCAATGGATGATAAAATACCATCAAAATGCACCCAGGACACTGGGCTTTCAAATCTCCATGCTGCTTCAATGTATGTTGTTTACGTGGTATTACTGGAATGTTTTTTCTTTTTTCTTTTTTTTTTTTTTAAAGATTTATTTATTTATTTATCTATTTATTTAGGTGGGGTAGGAAGGGAGGGGAGCAGGCGGGCCACTTCTATTGGTCTTTCATTTGTCCATTTTCATCCATCTTTGTTCTTTGGCCCATGTGGGCCTCCCATCACGGTGGCCTCTGTTGTTGCAGAGCACTGGCTCCGGGCACACGCACTCCAGAGCTCCGGCTCGGCAATTGGACACATGGGTCCAGCCGCTCCGCAGCACGTGGGATCTTCCCAGGCCAGGGATGGAACCGGCGCCCCTTGCACTGCAAGGCGGTGTCCTTACCCACTGGACCACCAGGGAAGCCCTACTGGAATGTTTTGATGAAAATAATTTCATGAAATATTATTTTACCCTTTGTACTTAAGTTGTCTGAGAAAGCATAAATGATTTGCCTAGGGTGTATTTATGTGGATAAAACAGAGTTTGTTTGTTTATTTGTTTAACTCTCGGCTCAGTGTTTTTAGAAGCTTCATCCTGTGTTATCTGAGGGAGCCTTGGAGATCTTGCTTAAACAATCAGAAGGTCTCTGTAAGGGCATCATGTGCTTCTGTGTGTCACCGCTCGCCATTTACTATGTACTGAGCACAGATGGCATCGCTTTCTAAACTATGACAGAGCACCGTGGGATTTCCCAAGCCTGAAGAATTTATAAGTAACAGGAGCATCGCAGGAAGTGTTTTGGCCTCCACTTCTGTGACCCACAGCTCCTGCAACAGTTGCCACCCTGATACTCTTTTGCCTTTCTCCACAACCCCTATTGAGTTGCACAGTCATTATAAATATAACCATTCAGATTTAACTCAAATTTTCTTGAAATTTTTCTGCTCCTCTTAGACAAGAACTCTTGGAACACCTTCAAGAAATGAGAGAAGAAAAGAAAAGGATTCGAAAAAAACTTCGTGATTTTGAAGACAATTTTTTCAGACAGAATGGAAGGTACATGCCTGTGTTTTTCTTTCCCTCCCCTCCTCTAACACAGTCCTCTTTTTCCCTCCGTCACATCTGTGCACATCCTCCCAGCTGACAGCCACCCTCCCTCCTTCCTATAACCTGGGCCTTGGCTGTGTGCCCGAGTCTCCTTTGAGATTTACTGTGAGATGGTGAGGTGTGTGTGGTCCTTCAGGAAGAAATGCTCCGTGGATAACATCCAAGACCAATACGGATTCAGCTGACGTTTCTAAAACTAACTTGTCACATCCAATTCTAATCTAAAAGGAGCAGTGTAAAGCCAAGTTTCTAGTGGACAACACTGGATTTGATTTCTGGTTTTGTTGTTTTACAGTCTTAATAAACTTGTATAAGGAATAAGGAAAAGGGGTCCTTTAGATCTTGTTGATTTTTAAGCTCATTTTAAAAGGAAAGTTGTCCAGGTTAAATGAGAAATACACCAGAAACAGGAAGTCTGCCTGATTGATGGGTCACCAATGAGTTTTAAGACATAATGTAATCATCATCATAGAGCCTTATGCTGAGGAATAGCCTTCTGTGTTTGCAAGTGACCACACACAGAATGTCTTACTCAAGGTGCAGCAAGTGACAGAGATAGAACCAGGAATCAAATTCTTTGTCTTACACTGGAGTTAACTTTTATCGTTTTAAAATGTTTTATTTTAATCCAGATTATTTAAATACTGTAAATATAGTTTCTCTTTAAGTTCCCTTTCATACTTCTCAAAAGGATTGGGAAATGAAAGTATAATCAAAATTAACTTTGACATTTAAAATGTCTTATATTCCCATTGATTTTTCAATTATTGGGTCAATTTATTTTTAGGATTTTTGCCTTGAATCTGTCTCATAATAATTTTTCAATGATTTTTTTTTCAATGATTTTTTATACCTAAATATTTGCTTTTCTTTTTCCATGAATTGAAGGATATTTTTAAAACATAGATAGATAAAATAAATAATACCCCAAATAATGATGTGAGTGTGTGCTTTGTGTGCATTCGTGTCTCACTCTTTGCAACTTCCGTGTCCATGGAATTTTGGCAAGAGTACTGGAGTGGGTTGCCATTTTCTCCTCCAGTGGATTGAACCTGTGTCTCCTACGTTTCCTCCATTGCAGGCAAATTCTTCACCCACTGAGCCATTGAGGAAGTCCCAAAATAATAATACTAATACCCAAAGACAAACCAAAGGATTAACGTTTTGATTTGTTTCATTCCAGTCAAGTGTATTTTTGTTTGTCTGTTTATTTTTTTCCCCATATATTTATAATCCCATTATGTACATGTATCCTATAATTATGTAACCTGGATAAGTTTTAAGAAAGTAGAATGGACGGGCATCAATAATTATACAAGTTTAGAACCTCCAGGGGCTTCAGATTTCACCAAGTGGGATTCCATCACTTCCTATCTGAGGGAAGCCTCTCAAGCGGCAGGTCCAGGGCTGGGGTCAGACGCCCCCTTTCCTTTCCCTGCCCTCTTCTAGGAGCCGACCAGGATCCTTCCTTGAGCACACAGAACAGGAATAAAATCAGTTCACTGAGCAACATTAAATGAGCTCCAAGCTCTCCTGTTTCCCATTTTTGCTCTTTAATAAGAAGAAAAGGAAGCCTGGTGTTTGAGTGTTTGACATGAACATTTCCAAGTGAGATAAGAAACAGAGCAGCGTGGCACAAGGGTTGAGGATGTGGGAACAGCAGCCCTTCATCAGATCCTCCCGCGGCTTGTATTATTAGATCACAGGTTCACCAGTGCTCGCCCTGTAATCAGCTCTCAATTATAATCCTTATGCGTATAAAAAGTATACATATAAAATTACTTGGTAAACTGCTAAGAATTATTAGTATTCTCTGATGCAGTTGCTGAATTCTGAGACTAATTTTTATAATAAGTAGGAATACTATTTTTTTAAAAAAAACCCTGTAAATTATGAGTATACCAGTTACTAATTAGAAACTGAATGGTTCATCAGGTGAAGCATATAAAAACGAGAAAGCACTAATGTAAATAAAGGATTTCAATGTGTGGAGACTCTTGGTGTGGATTCATATGTAGCCATAACAGAAAGTTTCTACCTTTCTTAGTCCTTCCTATCATTCTTCAAGATGCCAGAGTAGCTCTAAAACTCAGTTGCCTGGTGCCTTCTGCCTTTCACTGCTTGTCTAAACCCAGCTCCAGTCTTATGCCAGGGACGTTTGGCAACACTGCTTCTCTGCGGCAATGCACAGCACATTTCCACGTGATGGTAACTCACCTGATGAACAGTGTCCTCTAGGAGAGACACCAAATGATCATCAGCCCCTTTTCCCTTTGTTTCCATCAGAAACATCCAGAAGGAAGACCGCACTCCAATGGCTGAAGAATACAACGAGTATAAGCACATTAAGGCAAAACTGAGACTCTTGGAAGTACTCATCAGCAAGAGAGACACTGATTCCAAGTCCATGTGAGGAGGCAGCCACATCTGAACAAGGCAGGGGGAATGCCAGGTGAATGTACCCTCCTAACCCCTGCCTCCCCCCTGGTTAATAGCAGCTAGACAGAAACTGGAAGGCAGCCTTGGAGCTGGACCTGCAGAGAGTAGCCCTTCTGCCTATAGGCCCTGGGGATCAGCCCCAGTTTCTGTTGTCTGGCTTGGAAACCACGTCGATGGAAGGAGTCCACCTGCCCCCATGCAGGAATTGAGCAAGGAAAAGTCAAGGTCTCTGTGCACCTGTTAGCACACAGACACACACAATGCAGTGGGAGCTTCGTGGACACTGGCAACGATGAATCACTACATGAAGACACACTTATCTACAGAGGATGTTCACTGTTCCTCCCTGCGTAACTGAGAAGCATCCTCTTCTCTGTCTAACTGTGATAGTAACAAGCTCAGGACTTCACTCTGTAGAGCGAACTTGCTGTGCACATCCATGTTCTCTTTGGACCCCGTTGAGCAGGAACCTGCACTGGAGCCCTGTTTGCTGCCTCAGCCATTCTCGTGACCTTTCTACAGAGCCGTGTCTTTCTCTTCTCATTTGAATTGCTTCTCCTTCAGCATCTCAGATGGAAGCTGCACCTGCCTGGGATGGCAGTACAGTCCTCTGTCTGACATTGTGTTTCTTCAAGACCTCCTCAGCTGACAGAGGGCTGATCCCTGACCAGGGCTGGACCATTGGCAGAGGACAGAAGGGATAGCGGAGTAGCTAATATCCATGCTGATTTTTAAATTAGGCAGCTGTGAAGAGCCTGAAGAATTCTTTCCTGAATGTTGACCATACTTATTAGCTTCAGAATTTATCATCCAACGCTTAAATCAAGGGGAAAGCCAACGGCCTATTTGGTTTGATTTTGGCTCTAGCCAGTCAAAAGGGTCTTGCTTAATTCTTAGCTTAAATGTAGAGGATTGTGAAAGAGAAAAGCCTGTATTTTAAGCCTCCGAAGTACTTACTGGAGTTTAATTTTTTTTAAGTAAACCTGCACTAAAAATCTTCTAATTGAAGGGTAAGTGTAGTACTCAGAGCTCAGCCTAAGGCAGGACCTAAGTCACACTATTTTCTAGAATCCTGTATAAAGAGAAAAGAATGGTGTGGGGGTAATTAGGACAGTGGCTGAAGACAGTGTCACAAAGCTAGCTATACTAGACATTTTGGAGGGACCAGGGAATTTACGACACCGAATCATTCATCGCCTCAGTGTGCTGATGTTATCTGGTGATCAGTTGGTACTTTTGGACCTTTTGTTTCTGCAGTAAGGAAAGTGGGTTCTGGTTCTGCCTGTCTGTCCTAGCCCACATCTGTGCTCTGGGAGGCTGAGCACGGGTATCTGCCCATCCAGCCACTGGTTGCCAAGACAAGGCGTTTCAGTAGGCTTCTGCCTTTTGAAGATAATGTTGCTAGATGAACAAGACAGCAAAGGCTACCACTTTGTTTTCTTTAATAATGCTAATCATAGAGAAAAGTCTTCCTGATCATTTGTCACTTTTCAAACTGGGTTCTTGAGAACTGTTCGGATTAGGTTTGTAGCAGCCTTTTGCCATCTTGAGGTAGTGGCTCTCTGTTGGTTGAAAATCATTTAAGTCAGGAACCTGCACTGGAGCCCTGTTTGCTGCCTCAGCCATTCTCGTGACCTTTCTACAGAGCCGTGTCTTTCTCTTCTCATTTGAATTGCTTCTCCTTCAGCATCTCAGATGGAAGCTGCACCTGCCTGGGATGGCAGTACAGTCCTCTGTCTGACATTGTGTTTCTTCAAGACCTCCTCAGCTGACAGAGGGCTGATCCTGACCAGGGCTGGACCATTGGCAGAGGACAGAAGGGATAGCGGAGTAGCTAATATCCATGCTGATTTTTAAATTAGGCAGCTGTGAAGAGCCTGAAGAATTCTTTCCTGAATGTTGACCATACTTATTAGCTTCAGAATTTATCATCCAACGCTTAAATCAAGGGGAAAGCCAACGGCCTATTTGGTTTGATTTTGGCTCTAGCCAGTCAAAAGGGTCTTGCTTAATTCTTAGCTTAAATGTAGAGGATTGTGAAAGAGAAAAAGCCTGTATTTTAAGCCTCCGAAGTACTTACTGGAGTTTAATTTTTTTTAAGTAAACCTGCACTAAAAATCTTCTAATTGAAGGGTAAGTGTAGTACTCAGAGCTCAGCCTAAGGCAGGACCTAAGTCACACTATTTTCTAGAATCCTGTATAAAGAGAAAAGAATGGTGTGGGGGTAATTAGGACAGTGGCTGAAGACAGTGTCACAAAGCTAGCTATACTAGACATTTTGGAGGGACCAGGGAATTTACGACACCGAATCATTCATCGCCTCAGTGTGCTGATGTTATCTGGTGATCAGTTGGTACTTTTGGACCTTTTGTTTCTGCAGTAAGGAAAGTGGGTTCTGGTTCTGCCTGTCTGTCCTAGCCCACATCTGTGCTCTGGGAGGCTGAGCACGGGTATCTGCCCATCCAGCCACTGGTTGCCAAGACAAGGCGTTTCAGTAGGCTTCTGCCTTTTGAAGATAATGTTGCTAGATGAACAAGACAGCAAAGGCTACCACTTTGTTTTCTTTAATAATGCTAATCATAGAGAAAAGTCTTCCTGATCATTTGTCACTTTTCAAACTGGGTTCTTGAGAACTGTTCGGATTAGGTTTGTAGCAGCCTTTTGCCATCTTGAGGTAGTGGCTCTCTGTTGGTTGAAAATCATTTAAGTCAGGAGTAGGGGGAAATACCTTTACATTTGCTCTTTAATCATCTAGAAGCACGAGCTATATGTTGAAAGTGCCCTGGTTTAATCCACACACTTAAAGACGGCACAAAATCCTACAATGTAGATAGTTTGATATTCTTTGCTCTACTGTTTACATTGCAGATTGCTATAATTTCAAGGAGTTATATTATAAATGAAATGATGCACTTTAGGACGTTTTCTATTTTTGAAATCTGAACATGAATCACTCACATGACCAAAAATTGTATTTTTTAAAAGAAATACATGTCTAGTTTGTCCTTTCTAAGTAGTTATTCTCTTAAGCTATAAGTCACGTCATTACCAGTTAACTTTCAAAGCACATCTGTTTGAGTATTGTTTTGAAAATACTAATATCCTTCAGAACTTTAAAAGAAAAGAAGCTATATAAATGAGAAGCTACAAAATGTTTTGAAATCTGTTGTTTCTGCCAAAGGTAAATAAAGTAAAAGATTTATTCAGGAATCCCCATTGAAATTTGTATGATTGAATAAAAGAAGACACCAAGTTATAGTAAAATAAATTGTGTACGGACTGTCGTGTTTTCCTTTGTAGTTTATAATACACTACCTAGAATGGTATCCACATTATGGGAGGGAAGCCCTGTTTATACTAGATCCTGTCTGAAGACATGTTAGTCAGTAGGTTCTGGCTCTGCGGGAAAGGCTGGGGCAGATTTGTTTCCACAGCAACCGCTTCTGCAGCTAGCATCTCAAGGCCCTAGAGGCGGTGTGTTAATTGGCTTCACACAGACTGGACTGCGGTTTCTCTTTTGCTGTCTTGGGAATGTGTGTGTGTGTTTATTAGCACATACCAACAAAATAAATGTCAAGGGCTATTTAATAACAATGATAAGTAAGAACAAAGCATGAATAAACTTGATACTATGATTGTAAGAATTAGAGATAGCAGAGACTTGTAATTTTCCCAGACATTTGCTTTTACTGTGGTTTAGTCTGGCATAAACCTTGAAGTAGATGTTTATAGTGGGTATGGTATCATTACTGCATTTCATCTTTGAAGCACTGAGGTTGATCTTACTTTTTAGACAGGTATGTACAAGGTTTAGGGTAAGGCCTGCTGTGAAGTGTTTCAAAACAGGCAGAGTTAGTCTCATGTTGGTAGAAAAAAGTCTGCACCATCTCACTAATCTCTGACTCCGGTAAAATTTCCCTGAAAGACAAAAGTCACATTTCAAACTGGAGAACTGATATATTTTTTTAAACTGGCTAGCTATGATTCATGGTGAGCTAGTAATTAGATTTCTTCACTTTGGTTGCAAGTTTGAAATCAAAAGATACTATTCAGTGTCAAGGCAGGGATCAGCAGTGCCTCTGTTTGTAACATCAGGGTGATTTGTGTTTTGTCTCATCCTGATGCAACACTTACGTGAGGCAGAAGAGCCTGCTGGCAGGGTGTGCCTGCTCCCAGGCGTGGCATTTCTAGCCCAAGACAAATGCCTCAGGGCTGTGCAGCCAACTGTCTTGGAGCCCCCCAAGAGCTGGGCATTCATTAATATAGTTGAGCTTAGGATTCCTCATAAGGTGAAGATTTAGGCCTATTATCAGAATCCAAGGACAGCCATTGTGCCAGTTAAGTTGGTTCTTTCGGGAGCTGCCTAATTCAGAGTAAATAGAATTGGACCCTCTTTCCAGAACAGAGCACAGATTTATGAGGAAGGTCAAAATTTAAAGTTTGTTAATTAATTTTTTAAGAGATGCTTGTTCTGATTGTGACGATGTCATCTTTCCTATGGGTATATATTTTTAAGGATATATACCTTGAGTGGCATATTTATAGCTGAACACCATAAACTCTTAACTGCTTTGTGAAAATCTGATTGTAGTATGAATTGGCTTTGCTTTCCATTTGGGTCTTCCTGATGCATTGCTTCCTGGGGGTTTTATCTCAAGGGAAGCTCAGGCCCTCTGTGATATTCTTTTATAGTATCTATTTGGTTAAACCAATAGGGAGGGACAAAACTGGACTAAAACATTGAAGCAGTGTTTGCTTAGAAACCCGTGGATTTAGCAGAAGCCAATATATGCTTTCTTTTCCTTTATTTCCCTTCCTTTATATTTTTTTCCTCACATGATTCTCAAAATCTACTGAAGAGTACATTTTGTCAAAAGATAGGCTCAACATATTTTCAAATCTGTAGGTACTGAACTTGTGCAACCCAGCAAGCTCCAAAGATGGGTGCTATACATGTTAACCACTGTACTGGATGGACATCAACAACTTTGCTGAGCAGAGATAGCTACCCTTGAGGCATCCACACTGTTCCCCCATGATCCTTCATAACAGAAGTTTGTAGATAAGCTGGGGTCAATTACAAGTCCACACAGATACATAGTGAAATGAAATCTGTATGTCTCCAACCTCGTATTGCTACAACAATTATGTCTCTAGAGGATCTCATTTTGCCTGGAATCTAGCCAGTCTGATCATGTGCACAGCTCAAGAAATCAGTTTGGTAGATCTGACCTTTCATTGGAACACACCTATATGATCATGAAAATTTCCAAGAGCGGATACAATTTTAGAAAAGAGCATGGACCCAGAACAATGTTTACATGACATGTAAGCAGAATGTCTTTGAAATTAAAGTTGTTCCTTTTTTAAAATGTAAACTGAATGAAAAGATGTTATGTACATTTTTGTACATGACTGTATTTTGTATAAACATAAATAAAATATTTTTAATTGTGAGTGTTCTGAATGTTTTTGACAGTGAACCACCCTGTCGGGGGTGTGATGTCTCCCTTCATTAAGGAATCAAGCTGCTCCCTTGAGCTCCTCAGAAACCCACTGAGGATTGAAATTCATTGTTCTAAACTGGGTATAAGTGAGAGATGCCTGTAATGGTCAGGAAGAAAATGGGCTTGTGCTCTGCACTCAAATTCATGGGAGGAGCTGGAGGGGTACAGAAAGAAAGGCACTAAAAAAAGTCATGTAAGTTTATCTCTAAAGTCTAGGAGGCCATCACAGGCAAATACGGGAGCCACTCACTACTCTGAAGCTGATGAAGCCAGGAAACCATGACACAGAAGAAAAGGTACATGGCAGTTGTGTGAGGTGAGTAGCTGGCAGTTGGTGAAGGTTAAGCCTGCAGGTATCCAAGCTGCACATGCTGTAGACACTCTTAAGTAACTCAAGTACACATTCAAAATGTACTAAACTTAGTTTTTTTAAAAAATTAAGGCTTGGAGCAAGAACCCTGTCCCAGTACTGACAGCAGGATTTGAACTGAGATCTGTCTGTCTCGGGAGCATGAAGGCGCAGCACTGCCGACAGTGCCACAGCACGGTATCCTGCCACAACTAAACCTCGCCCCGCCGACTTTACTTTTTGAAACGCTGGGTCCAGATTAATAAACTTGAGAAATGGAAGGCATTATATAGTGACCTTTCGTTTTCTTAAATTCTATTTTGATGAGGGCCCAGAAAGTGATGCTGGCCCAAGCATGTTAACGTCTACAACGTGTTACAAAACCAATGTTTTCCCCTCTGCCTCCCCCGAGTCCCCTGGAAATGTTTCTGCTCCTCATCCTGTCTGTTCGTAGCCCTGTGGCGACCCAAATGGGACCAACATGGGGGAGACTGGGGAAGAGGAAGAGTCCGTGTCAGGCCTTTCAGCAGCCTCATTATTACCTCTTCTAGAAATGGAGTCTGAATTTTGTATGACAAAATGTATCAGGGTTATCCCTCAGCTAGGTCAGCTTATCCAGGCTATAAATACACACAGTTGAGTTTCATATTCAGTAAAAGCCAAAAGTCAGAATTCCCAAACGTGTTTTTAGAATGCTGGCTGGCAGGCCGACAAGTGGGATTTGGCAGGAACAGGGTTTGTTGACAGCTTGCTTCTCGCTTTTCCTCTCCATCAACAAGGCTTGTACCACAGGGTGGATCCAAGAGCACGACCTCTTCCAGGGATCGCGGCCCAGTGCAAAGCATCAAGAACCAAGTCTGAGTGAGACCTCCGGACGAATGTGTCTCAGCTGGGCCTTTGCGTGCATCAATTATTTGTTACTGTGAATTGTGAAACTCAAAGTCTTCTACGTATTTGAATCTTGAATTTCTCAAAAACAATTTAAAGATGCTGAGAAATCCTTGTCATGCATGCTTCTAGTTCTGTAGACGTGAGTCTTTCTTGGTAAGACATTTTGAAATCTTACCTTTCTGTGGCTTAATTTTTTATTGACGTATAGTTGATTTACAGTGTTTCAGGTATACAGCAAGGTGATTCAATTTTATATCTATATATATCCATATCTATATTTATATCCACACCTTTTCAGATTCTTTTCCATTATAGTTTATTACAAAATGTGGAATGTGGTTCCCTGTGTTATATAGTAGGTCCTTGTTTATTTTACTTACAAAGAACTTAAAATTACTGGACAGGATTAGACAATGTGGAGTGAAGGCAGGAACAGAGTAAAGGGTATATTTCTCTCTGGTAACAGAGGGAAGAGCTTTTCAGACTGGCCAGGGGTCTTGTAGTACAGTAACCCTGGGGGAGCTAGCAGTCTTTATTTTCTTTTATTTTGATTTTTTATAATTTTATTTGGGGGGGAGGGGTGGGGAGGGGGCGGGCGGGCCACTTCTATTGGACCTTCATTTGTCTATTTTCATCCATCTTTGTTCTTTGGCCCATGTGCACGTCCCATAGCGGTGGCCTCTGTTGTCGCTGAGCACTGGCTCTGGGCACATACGCTCCGGAGCTCTGGCTGGGTAATTGGACACATCCGTCCAGCCGCTCCGCGGCACGTGGGATCTTCCCAGGCCAGGGATGGAACCGGCGCCCCTTGCAGTGCAAGGCGGTGTCCTTACCCACTGGACCACCACGGAAGCCCTCTTTATTTTTTTTGACAAGCTTCCAGGTACTGCATTGACTCTGGCCCAAAGACCTCGCATTAAGTAGAAGACACAGACCACATCCTGAAGGTTTGTGGGAATGAGCTTCCCTGAACAATTCAAAATCCTGAGTTGAGAAGAGATGGTACACTACGGTATCGGTAGAGGCCAAATGCCGCTTGATACCTAAGGTCCAGACTGTTGACAGACGGCCCAGCTCTGCAACTTGGACCCCTTCTTTACCCTCCCCAGCTCTGTTTCTTTACCTTTAAAAAATGGGAATAATTGTAGTACCTCCTTGTTGAGGTTATTATGGAAATTCACTTGGATGAACATAAAGTGAGCACACAGTACATCTTCAGTAAATGGTGGTGGTGGGCTCTTACATCAGCACTGAGACAAAGATTCCTTCCGTGCTGAAGTCCAAACAAGACATTTTGAATCATTCCAAAAAAGGAGTTGTATTTTCTACCCCACACCCACCATCTTCCTCACCTGCTGGTCTCTTGTTTGTATTTTCCTATATTTATATCCACACCTTTTCAGATTCTTTTCCATTATAGTTTATTACAAAATGTGGAATGTGGTTCCCTGTGTTATATAGTAGGTCCTTGTTTATTTTACTTACAAAGAACTTAAAATTACTGGACAGGATTAGACAATGTGGAGTGAAGGCAGGAACAGAGTAAAGGGTATATTTCTCTCTGGTAACAGAGGGAAGAGCTTTTCAGACTGGCCAGGGGTCTTGTAGTACAGTAACCCTGGGGGAGCTAGCAGTCTTTATTTTCTTTTATTTTGATTTTTTATAATTTTATTTGGGGGAGGGGTGGGGAGGGAGGGGGCGGGCGGGCCACTTCTATTGGACCTTCATTTGTCTATTTTCATCCATCTTTGTTCTTTGGCCCATGTGCACGTCCCATAGCGGTGGCCTCTGTTGTCGCTGAGCACTGGCTCTGGGCACATACGCTCCGGAGCTCTGGCTGGGTAATTGGACACATCCGTCCAGCCGCTCCGCGGCACGTGGGATCTTCCCAGGCCAGGGATGGAACCGGCGCCCCTTGCAGTGCAAGGCGGTGTCCTTACCCACTGGACCACCACGGAAGCCCTCTTTATTTTTTTTGACAAGCTTCCAGGTACTGCATTGACTCTGGCCCAAAGACCTCGCATTAAGTAGAAGACACAGACCACATCCTGAAGGTTTGTGGGAATGAGCTTCCCTGAACAATTCAAAATCCTGAGTTGAGAAGAGATGGTACACTACGGTATCGGTAGAGGCCAAATGCCGCTTGATACCTAAGGTCCAGACTGTTGACAGACGGCCCAGCTCTGCAACTTGGACCCCTTCTTTACCCTCCCCAGCTCTGTTTCTTTACCTTTAAAAAATGGGAATAATTGTAGTACCTCCTTGTTGAGGTTATTATGGAAATTCACTTGGATGAACATAAAGTGAGCACACAGTACATCTTCAGTAAATGGTGGTGGTGGGCTCTTACATCAGCACTGAGACAAAGATTCCTTCCGTGCTGAAGTCCAAACAAGACATTTTGAATCATTCCAAAAAAGGAGTTGTATTTTCTACCCCACACCCACCATCTTCCTCACCTGCTGGTCTCTTGTTTGTATTTAGTCAGAACCTCCAGCACTTAAAGCACAACTCAGTACCAACCGATGAGCAAGATTTTATGGGAGCACTGACCCATTCTCTCGGCGGGGGAAGTAAAATTCTGGCTCTTCTCAAGCAATTTGCATCAAAACCTGCATGCAGCTTTCTCCAAGAGATTTTAGATTGCTAAATTCCTTCCCTCACAGAGCAAGGCAAGCTCCTGTAAGTCTGCTTCTCCTCAAGGCACTTTGGGAGGTCTGTTTGTGCTCAGACATATCAAAAGAGTTACCTGAGGTGGTAGTGCCTGTGTCCTTTGCAGGAAAGGAACACGATAACCTTTGAACTGATTTCTAGGTCAGCTGATGTCCTGAAATTTTTGACTTGGGGTGTATTTTTAAACAACTAAAAATGAAGCATACCCCAGGGAGGAGAGTTCCTCCAATATTGGCACGCTCCCCTTTGGGTTTCCCTTGTAGCTCAGCTGGTAAAGAATCCACCTGCAATGCAGGAGACCGGGGTTCAAACCTGGGTTGACAAGATCCCGTGGAGAAGTGAAAGGCTGCCCACTCCAGTATTCTTGCCTGGAGAATTCCATGGCTCGTCCATGCCTCACAACGAATCGGACACAAGGACAAAACTGAGTGAGTTCCACTGCACCTGGCAAGCTCCTAACCAACATACGATTCACCAAGCCTATGGGCAAGGCTGAGACTAGCAAAGAGCCTGGGGTTGTCTTCATCATCCCTGGGGTGGAAGGGTGGGGGTTGAGAGGAGTAAGGGTACCCCTACTCAGGCCAGCAACAGAGCATGCTGAGTTCCAATGATATTCCACTCTCACTGAATTAGGCCCTGCCCCCATTACCTCAGAAATTCAGAAACTCTAGGTCTCCTCTCTGAACAGATAGCCAGACTTGAATTTGAGAGCCTCTGAGCTAGCTACACCAGCATCTGAGTGCCAGAGTACTCGAGCACAAAAAATTCAAGTGACCAGTTTTTAACAGGAAGCTTTTGGCTTTGGCAGACTGGTTCCTCTGGGACCACGAGCCAGTACCTAGTTGACCCTTGCTGTTCACCTTGCCTCTCAAGAGCTCCGGCCTCTTATGATACCACATGAATTGGGGTTATTTCTGAATCTGCTCTTTGGCTCTGTTTTTTTCTCTCTAATCCTACAGAAAAAGTAACCATGAAAGATTAATCTGCTTTAGTGTTTGCCTTCATCTTAGTAGTGTG
This sequence comes from Tragulus kanchil, assembly GCA_022376925.1. Classification (NCBI taxonomy): domain Eukaryota; kingdom Metazoa; phylum Chordata; class Mammalia; order Artiodactyla; family Tragulidae; genus Tragulus; species Tragulus kanchil. The sequence continues at coordinate 94,075,565 of JAIOJX010000025.1, forward strand.
TGTGTGTTAGATCTTATTTAATTTCTCAGGAAGTTCAACACCAATGGGAGCTGAATCAATAATTACCAGAGATTGTATCCAACTGGCCCAGGATTAGGGCCCAGGAAAATCAGCTTTTAAAAGATCTGAAGATCGTGTGATTATGTACCCTGCCAAGCATCTGGCCACTCTTGGAAGAAAAAAATAGCTGCCATCTGAACGAATTTTCTCCATGTCACACACAACGCCATTACTTTTAGAAGGAAATGAAGCACCAAAGCTATGCAGAGAATATGTCCACCAAGGATGGACACCTCCTCCAGCTCCCATTCGGTTGCTTACCCAGGTTTCTCCCTACACAAGTGAGGTTAAGCAGTCCCTCTCTACCTGGCTTGTAAAGGCGTGGTGGTGGCTTCTGTGTCTCATCTAACTGGAGAATTAATTCCCTTGATCTTACCCACAGGAGAGTTCACCTTTTCTGAAGACACAAGGACCTGCTGTCTTCCTTGTCACAAGCTCCTCGTCAGCTTTGTGAGAACTGTATGTTCCCTAAGGTAAGTCTGCAGGTAGAGCCTGCTGGTGGTTCCTACCAATGATCTAAAAATGCATCTCTTAAAAACAAAGACATTCACAAACCAGAAGACTCATAAGTCAAAATAAGTAGTACAAAAGCAACATGGGCATCATGTTCTTAGATATTCCGGAGGCTTAACAACTGGTTTAACATCTGCTTGGCTCCGTTTTTTAAGAGCCAAAGAAAATCAAAGACAACTAGCACTTACATTTCTCTTGGGGAGGAAATGATAAAATTCAGCATATTAGCCTTGATTTTTGGTTTCCCTGGTGGCTCAGCTGGTAAAGAATCTGTCTTCAATGCAGGAGACCCAGGTTCAGTCCCTGGGTTGCGAAGATCCCCTGGCGAAGGAAATGGCAATCCACTGCAGTATTTCTTGCCTGGAGAATTCTACAGACAAAGGATCCTAGAGGGTTACAATCCATGGGGTCACAAAGAGTCAGACACAACCGAGCAACTTTCAGCCTTAATTTTATTTACTTTCTCTTCTATGCTTGACCCTAACACAAAACACTCTCTTCGGGCTTCCCCTGGTGGTCCAGTGGGTAAGGACACCACCTTGCACTGCAGGAAGTTCAACACCAATGGGAGCTGAATCAATAATTACCAGAGATTGTATCCAACTGGCCCAGGATTAGGGCCCAGGAAAATCAGCTTTTAAAAGATCTGAAGATCGTGTGATTATGTACCCTGCCAAGCATCTGGCCACTCTTGGAAGAAAAAAATAGCTGCCATCTGAACGAATTTTCTCCATGTCACACACAACGCCATTACTTTTAGAAGGAAATGAAGCACCAAAGCTATGCAGAGAATATGTCCACCAAGGATGGACACCTCCTCCAGCTCCCATTCGGTTGCTTACCCAGGTTTCTCCCTACACAAGTGAGGTTAAGCAGTCCCTCTCTACCTGGCTTGTAAAGGCGTGGTGGTGGCTTCTGTGTCTCATCTAACTGGAGAATTAATTCCCTTGATCTTACCCACAGGAGAGTTCACCTTTTCTGAAGACACAAGGACCTGCTGTCTTCCTTGTCACAAGCTCCTCGTCAGCTTTGTGAGAACTGTATGTTCCCTAAGGTAAGTCTGCAGGTAGAGCCTGCTGGTGGTTCCTACCAATGATCTAAAAATGCATCTCTTAAAAACAAAGACATTCACAAACCAGAAGACTCATAAGTCAAAATAAGTAGTACAAAAGCAACATGGGCATCATGTTCTTAGATATTCCGGAGGCTTAACAACTGGTTTAACATCTGCTTGGCTCCGTTTTTTAAGAGCCAAAGAAAATCAAAGACAACTAGCACTTACATTTCTCTTGGGGAGGAAATGATAAAATTCAGCATATTAGCCTTGATTTTTGGTTTCCCTGGTGGCTCAGCTGGTAAAGAATCTGTCTTCAATGCAGGAGACCCAGGTTCAGTCCCTGGGTTGCGAAGATCCCCTGGCGAAGGAAATGGCAATCCACTGCAGTATTTCTTGCCTGGAGAATTCTACAGACAAAGGATCCTAGAGGGTTACAATCCATGGGGTCACAAAGAGTCAGACACAACCGAGCAACTTTCAGCCTTAATTTTATTTACTTTCTCTTCTATGCTTGACCCTAACACAAAACACTCTCTTCGGGCTTCCCCTGGTGGTCCAGTGGGTAAGGACACCACCTTGCACTGCAAGGGGCGCCGGTTCCATCCCTGGCCTGGGAAGATCCCACGTGCCGCGGAGCGGCTGGACCGATGTGTCTAATCACCGAGCCAGAGCTTTGGAGCGCATGCGCCCAGAGCCGGCGCTCTGCAACGACAGACGCCACCGCGGTAGGAGGCCCACAGGAGCCAAAGAACAAAGACGAATGAAAATAGAGAAATGAAAGAGCAATAGAAGTGGCCCACCCGTTCCCCTCCCTCTCCAACCCAACCCTCGCCCAAAATAGAAATAAATAAATAAATCTTTAAACACACACACACACACACACACACACACACTCTTCTTTGGGTGGTACCTCAGTCTGTTGGATATTTTGTTGTGTGTCCTCCTCCATTCCACTTTTTTTTTTTTAATGTTTTTTAAATGTATTTATTTGGTTGCACTGGGTCTTAGTTATGGTATGTGGGATCTAGTTCCCCGATCAGGGGTTGAACCCAGGTCCCCAGCATTGGGAGCACAGATTCTTAGCCACTGGACCACCAGGGAAATCCCTCTCCATTCCACTTTTCTCTTCATCACCCAGTTAACTGCAATATGGCAATTTTTATCCTTCATTTTTTCCAGTTTTATTGAGATATGATTGAAATGTAACATTGTATAAGTTTAAGGTGTACAACAGGTAGATTTTAAGCACTAATATATTATAGAACAATCACCATCATAATGTCTAACACCTCCACCACGTCATATAACTATCATTTTCCTTTGTAGTCAGAACATTTAAGATCTATTCTCTTAGCAACATTCAAGTATATAGTCCATTGTTATTAACTATAAATACCATGCTGTTCATTAGATTCCCAGAATATATCCGTCTTAAAACTGGTTTCCTTTAACCAAGTCCCTTTCTTCCCCATTCTCCAACCCCTGGTAACTACCATTCTACTCCGTTCCTATCTATGAGTTAAGCTTTTAAGATTCCACATATAAGTGAGATCATAACAGTTTTGATCTTTCTCTCTTTGACTTATTTCACCTAGTATAATTCTCTCAAGGTCCATCCATGCTGCTGCAAATAGCAAGGTTTCCTTTTTTCTTATGAGTAATATTCCATTGTATATATATATATATATATATATATAGAGAGAGAGAGAGAGAGAGAGAGAGAGCACAGATTCTTTATCCATTCATCCCTTGACAAACCCACTGTTTCCATGTCATATCTATTGTGAATAAAGCTGCGATGAACATGGGAGAGCAGATATCTCTTCAAGATCCTGTTTATATTAACCTTTGGATATATATCCAGAAGTGGGATTTCTAGATCACAAGGTAGTTCTACTATTATTTTTTTTTTTTAAAGATTTATTTATTTATTTATTTTTGGGCGGGGGTCGGGTTGGGGAGGGAGGGGAGCGGGCGGGCCACTTCTATTGGTCTTTCATTTCTCTATTTTCACTTGTCTTTGTTCTTTGGCTCCTGTGGGCCTCCCATCGCGGTGGCCTTTGTTGTTGCAGAGCGCTGGCTCTGGGCGCATGCGCTCCAGAGCTCCGGCTTGGTAATTGGACACATCAGTCCAGCCGCTCCGCGGCACGTGGGATCTTCCCAGGCCAGGGCTCAAACCGGCGCCCCTTGCACTGCAAGGCGGTGTCCTTACCCACTGGACCACCAGGGGAAGCCCTACTATTAATTTTTTAAGGAATCTTCATAATATTTTCCATAGAGTGGATATACCAATTTACATTCCCACCAACAATGCTCAAGGCTTTTTTTCTCCTCACCAACACTTACCTCTAGTCTTTTTGATAATAATCATTTTAACAAGTGAGCTGAATATCTCCTTGTGGCTTTGATTTGCATTTCCATAATGTTTAGGGATATTGAGTACCTCTTCATGTACCTGTTGACCATATGTATGTCTCATCCTATAATGTATTTATTGAGTTCTCCTGCCTATTTTTAAATCAGATTGTTTGGTTATTTGTACTATTATCTTCTATGAATTCATTTTGGATACTAATTCATCAGATATATATATAGTATATATATATGATCAAATATTTTCTTCCATTACATAGTTTGCATTTTTGTTGGCTGTTTATTTTGCTGTGCAGAAGCTATTTAGTTATATATAATCACATTTTATTAAGTTTTGTCTTTGTTACTATTGCTTTTGGTGGTGTATCCCCAAATCATTACAAAGACCAATGTCAAGAAGCCTTTTCCCTGTTTTCTTCTAGGAGTTTTAGTTTCAGGTCTTGCATTTAAGTCTTTATCTTGATTTAATTTTTATGAATAATGTAAGACAGGGGTTCCATTTCATTCTGCATTTTGCTCTCCAGTGCAGGGTTCCCAGGTGGCATTAGTGGTAGAGAACCTGCCTGCCAATGCAGGAGATCGAAGAGACACAGGTTTGATTCCTAGGTTGGGAAGATCCCCTGGAGGAAGAAATGGCAATACTGGAGTGGTCTAGTATTCTTGCTTGGAGAATTCCATGGACAGAGGAGCCTGGTAGACTATAGTCCATAGGATCACAAAGAGTCAGGTATAATTAAAGCAATTTAGAATGCACATCCAGAGCGTCCCTGGTGGTCCAGTGGGTAAAGCGTCTGCCTTGCAGTGCAAGGGGCACCAGTTCGATCCCTGGCCCAGGAAGATCCCACATGCCACGGAGTGGCTGGATAGGTGTGTCCACTTAGGAGCCAGCACTCTGGAGCGTGTGTACCCAGAGTCAGCATTCTGCAGTGAAAGAGGCAACTGCAATGGGAGGCCCACACATGCCAAAGAATAAAAAGACCGATGAAAATAAATATAAATAAAAGAGGCATGATGGAGAGAAAGAAAATAATATAATAATAATCATAAAAAAATTAAAAAAAAAAAAGAATGCACATCCAGTGCTACCAACATCATTTATTAAAGAGGCTATTCTTTCCTCATTGAGTATTCTTGACTCCCCATCAATTATTAACCATATATGCAAACTTAATCCTTTTTTATGCCAGTACCATACTATGTTAACTACAATAGCTTTGTAAGATAGCTTCAAATAGTTATATTGTTATAGTTATAGGAGTATTCCCCTGGAGGAAGACATGGCAACCCACTCCAGTATTCTTGCCTGGAGAGTTCCAAGGACAGAGGAGCCCGTAGGGTCACAAAGAGTTGGACATGACTGAAACAACTTAGGAAGCACGCATAGTAGTAGTATTTGAGCCAAGAAGTGTGAGACCACCAATTGTTTCATCTCACAATTGCTTTGGCTATTTGGGTTCTTTTGTGGTTCCATACAAATTTTAGTATTGTTTTTTTCTATTTCTGTGAAAAATGCCTTTGGGATTTTGGTAGGGATCACACTGAACCCACAGATACCTTTGGGTAACATGGACATTTTAACATTATTAAGTCTTTTGAATCATGAACATAGGCTGTCTTTCCATTTTGTTGTATATTCTTCCATTTTTAACCTGCCTGCCAATGCAGGAGATCGAAGAGACACAGGTTTGATTCAGGTTGGGAAGATCCCGGGGAAGAATGGCAATACTGGAGGTTAGATTCTGCAATCCATGGCAGGGAGCCTGGACAGAGGAGCCTGGTAGACTAGTCCATAGGATCACAAAGAGTCAGGTATAATTAAAGCAATTTAGAATGCACATCCAGAGCGTCCCTGGTGGTCCAGTGGGTAAAGCGTCTGCCTTGCAGTGCAAGGGGCACCAGTTCGATCCCTGGCCCAGGAAGATCCCACATGCCACGGAGTGGCTGGATAGGTGTGTCCACTTAGGAGCCAGCACTCTGGAGCGTGTGTACCCAGAGTCAGCATTCTGCAGTGAAAGAGGCAACTGCAATGGGAGGCCCACACATGCCAAAGAATAAAAAGACCGATGAAAATAAATATAAATAAAAGAGGCATGATGGAGAGAAAGAAAATAATATAATAATAATCATAAAAAAATTAAAAAAAAAAAGAATGCACATCCAGTGCTACCAACATCATTTATTAAAGAGGCTATTCTTTCCTCATTGAGTATTCTTGACTCCCCATCAATTATTAACCATATATGCAAACTTAATCCTTTTTTATGCCAGTACCATACTATGTTAACTACAATAGCTTTGTAAGATAGCTTCAAATAGTTATATTGTTATAGTTATAGGAGTATTCCCCTGGAGGAAGACATGGCAACCCACTCCAGTATTCTTGCCTGGAGAGTTCCAAGGACAGAGGAGCCCGTAGGGTCACAAAGAGTTGGACATGACTGAAACAACTTAGGAAGCACGCATAGTAGTAGTATTTGAGCCAAGAAGTGTGAGACCACCAATTGTTTCATCTCACAATTGCTTTGGCTATTTGGGTTCTTTTGTGGTTCCATACAAATTTTAGTATTGTTTTTTTCTATTTCTGTGAAAAATGCCTTTGGGATTTTGGTAGGGATCACACTGAACCCACAGATACCTTTGGGTAACATGGACATTTTAACATTATTAAGTCTTTTGAATCATGAACATAGGCTGTCTTTCCATTTTGTTGTATATTCTTCCATTTTTTGATCAAAGTCTTGTATTTTACAGTGTGCAACTCTCTCACTTCCTTTAAGTTTATTCCTAAATATTTTGTGTCTTTTAATGTTATTATGAAAGGGATTTTTTTTCCTTTTTCAGATATTTCATTGTTAGTGTATAGAAACACAACTGATTTATTTTTCCTGCTATCCTATTTTTTATTTTTTTCAAATTTTAAACTTTTTATTTTGTATTGGGTTATAGCCAGTTAACAATGTTGTGGTACTTTCAGGTGAACAGTGAAGGGACTCGGCCATACGTATACATGTATCCATTCTCCCCCAACCCCTCTCCCATCCAGGAGGGCACATAACATTGAGTAGAGTTCCATGTGCTATACAATAGGTCCTTGTTGGTTATCCATTTTAAATATAGTAATATTTACATGACCTTCCCAAACTCCCTATCGCTTCCCCTCAGCAACCATAAGTTTATTTTCTGAGTCTGTGAGTCTCTTTCTGTTCTGTAATTTTGATTTTCTGTAGTTTTGATTTTCATTTCTGTAATAACTAGTGATGTTGAACATCTTTTCATGGGCCTGTTCACCATCTGTATATTCTGTTTGGAGAAATGCCTATTCAGGTCTGATGCCCATTTTTTTTTGAGTGGGCTGTTTGTTTTGATGCTGTTAAGTATCATACACTTTTATAAATTTTGGAGACTATTCCTTTATTGCTCACATGATTTGCAAGTATTTTTTCCCAATCTGTGAGTTGTCTTTTCATTTTGTTTATTGTTTCCTTTGCTGAAGACACAACTGATTTCTGTATGTTGGTTTTGCATTCTGTATTACTGAATTCATTGATTAAGTCTAGCTTTCCTTGGTGCAGTCATTAGGATTTTTTATATATAAGACCATATCATCTGCAAAGACAGTTTTAGTTCTTCCTTTTTAATTTTAGATGTCTTCTTTTTTCTCTCCTGACTTCTCTGACTAGGATTTTCAGTGCTGTGTTGAACAGGAGGGGTGAGAGTGGTCATCCTTGACCTGTTCCTAATCCTAGAGGAAAAGCTTTCCCTTTGACCATTGAGTATAATGTTAGCTGTGGACTTATCATATGTTATGTTGAGGTATGTTAGGGATCACTGAACCCACAGATACCTTTGGGTAACATGGACATTTTAACATTATTAAGTCTTTTGAATCATGAACATAGGCTGTCTTTCCATTTTGTTGTATATTCTTCCATTTTTTGATCAAAGTCTTGTATTTTACAGTGTGCAACTCTCTCACTTCCTTTAAGTTTATTCCTAAATATTTTGTGTCTTTTAATGTTATTATGAAAGGGATTTTTTTTCCTTTTTCAGATATTTCATTGTTAGTGTATAGAAACACAACTGATTTATTTTTCCTGCTATCCTATTTTTTATTTTTTTCAAATTTTAAACTTTTTATTTTGTATTGGGTTATAGCCAGTTAACAATGTTGTGGTACTTTCAGGTGAACAGTGAAGGGACTCGGCCATACGTATACATGTATCCATTCTCCCCCAACCCCTCTCCCATCCAGGAGGGCACATAACATTGAGTAGAGTTCCATGTGCTATACAATAGGTCCTTGTTGGTTATCCATTTTAAATATAGTAATATTTACATGACCTTCCCAAACTCCCTATCGCTTCCCCTCAGCAACCATAAGTTTATTTTCTGAGTCTGTGAGTCTCTTTCTGTTCTGTAATTTTGATTTTCTGTAGTTTTGATTTTCATTTCTGTAATAACTAGTGATGTTGAACATCTTTTCATGGGCCTGTTCACCATCTGTATATTCTGTTTGGAGAAATGCCTATTCAGGTCTGATGCCCATTTTTTTTGAGTGGGCTGTTTGTTTTGATGCTGTTAAGTATCATACACTTTTATAAATTTTGGAGACTATTCCTTTATTGCTCACATGATTTGCAAGTATTTTTTCCCAATCTGTGAGTTGTCTTTTCATTTTGTTTATTGTTTCCTTTGCTGAAGACACAACTGATTTCTGTATGTTGGTTTTGCATTCTGTATTACTGAATTCATTGATTAAGTCTAGCTTTCCTTGGTGCAGTCATTAGGATTTTTTATATATAAGACCATATCATCTGCAAAGACAGTTTTAGTTCTTCCTTTTTAATTTTAGATGTCTTCTTTTTTCTCTCCTGACTTCTCTGACTAGGATTTTCAGTGCTGTGTTGAACAGGAGGGGTGAGAGTGGTCATCCTTGACCTGTTCCTAATCCTAGAGGAAAAGCTTTCCCTTTGACCATTGAGTATAATGTTAGCTGTGGACTTATCATATGTTATGTTGAGGTATGTTCCTTCTATTCCCAATTTGTTGAGTTTTTTTCCTCGTGAAAGGAGGTTGTCTTTTGTCGAATGTTTTTTCTATAGCTATTGAAATGATCATATGAGTTTAACTTTCATTCTGTTAATGAGGTATATCACATGTATTGATCTGCATACATTGAGTCATTCTTGCATTCATCAAGAATAAATCCTGCTTGACCATGGTGTATGATTGTTTTAATGTGCTATTGAATTCAGTTTGCAAATATCTTATTGAGAATATTTGCATTTATATTTGTCAGGGATATTGTCTATAGTTTTCTTTCCTTACAGTGTCCCTTCTGCGGCTTTGGTACAAGGTTATGCTGGACTCATAAAATGAGTTTTGGAGTGTTCCCTCCACTTTCATTTTTGGAACATTTTGAGAAGGACTGGCAGTAATTTACCAGTGAAGGCATTTGGTCTATGGCTTTTCTAATTGGAAGGTTTTTAATTATTGGTTTAATCTCCTTATCATTGGTTTGTTGGATTTTCCATTTTTTTTTTCATGAGTCAATCTTGGTAGATTGCATGTTTCTGAGGTTCTTTTTAACTGACGGACATTTGAAGGTTTGTTTGTTCTCTTTTTTTTTTTCCCCACACAAATCCTGAGCTTTGTTGGGTATTAGCATGATTTTGAAAACATACTTTTTATATAAGTAAGGTTATGAGAACAAGTTAAAGAACTTAAGCTATTCTTATAAATGATATCATCTGCTCATCTTATGGCAAAATTGCCCTAAATGATTCAGGTGATCTGTTTTTAATACCTCTCACTTCTAAATCTGACTTTTTATTGGAATATAGTTGATTTATGATACTGTTTTAGTTTCAAGTGTACAGCAAAGTGAATCAGTTATATATATCTCTATCTATCTATCTATCTACCTACCTACCTACCTACCTATCTATCTATCTCCACTCTAAGATCTTCTTCCCATTTAGGCCATTACATAGAGTATTGCATAGTTCTCTGCACTGTACAGAAGGTTCTCATTAGTTAGCTATTTTGTATATGGTAGTGTGACTATATCTGTCTCAATCTCTCAGCGTATCCCTTTCTTGCCCCTTATTTGTTTTCTCCATCTTTGACTCTACCTGATTTCTAAATAAGCTCATTTGTACCCCTTTTTTAGATTCCATATATAAGCAATATCATCTGATGCTTGTCTTTCTCTGTATGACTCACCTCACTAGGTACGACAGTCTGTAGGTCCATTCATGTTCTACAAATGTAATTATTTCATTCCTTTTTACATCTGAGTAATATTCCATTGTGTATATGTACCACATCTTCTTTATCCATTCTTCTGCTGAGGAACATGTAGGTTGCCTCCATGTCCTGGCTACTGTAAACAGTGCTTCAAGTGAACATAGGAGTGCATGTATCTTTTAAATTATGTTCTTCTACAAGTATATGCTTAGGAGTGGGATTGCTGAGTCATATAGTAGTTCTATTTTTATTTTTTTAAGAACCGTCCAGACTGTTCTCCATAGTGGCTGTACCCAGCAGTTTAGGAAGGTTCCCTTTTCTCCACACCCTCTCCAACACTTTTTGTTTGTACATTTTTTGATGATGGCCATTCTGACGGGTGTGATACTGCATTGTATTTCAGTTTACATTTCTCTAGTAAATTAGTAATGTCAAGCATATTTTCATGTGCTTCTTTGAAGGAATCTTTTGAAAGAATGTCTATTTAGATGTTCTGCCCATTTTTTTGATTGTTTTTTTCTTTGCTGTGTAAAAGCTTTTAAGTTGAATTAGATCTCATTTGTTTTTATTACTCTAGGAGGTAGGTCAAAAAAGAATCCTGCTCTGATTTATGTCCGAGTGTTCTGCCTGTTTTTCTCTAATAAGAGTTACATAGTATCCTGTTTGTAAGCATTTATCAATTTCTTCTAGGTTATCCAATTTGTAGGTGTGTGATTGTTCCTAATAGTCCCCTATGATTCTTTGCATTTCTGTGGTATCCACTGTAATGCCTCTTCTTTTGTATTTATAATGTTATCTATTTGAGTCTTCTTTTCCTTAATCTAGCTGAAAGTTGTCAATTTTATCTTTCAAAAAACTGGGTCTTAATTTCTTTTATCTTTTCTATACTTCTTCTGGTCTCTATTTCATTTACTTATGTTATCCCTTTCCTTCTGCTAAAAGAGGGCTTCCCAGGTGGCGGTAGTGGTAAAGAACCCATCTGTCAATGCAGGTAGATGTAAGAGATATGGGGAAGACCCCCTGAAGGAGGGCATAGCAAGCCCACTCCAGTATTCTTTTTTTTTTTTTTTTTAATTTTGGCCTCTTTTTACTGGTCCTTTATTTATTTATTTTCATCCATCTTAATTCTTTGGCCTGTGTGGGCCTCCCATCAGTGGCCTCTCTCTCGCTTCAGAGCACCAGCTCTGGGCACATGCGCTCCAGAGCACTGGCTTGCAACTGGACATACCAGTCCAGCTGCTCCATGCCACTGTAAACAGTGCTTCAAGTGAACATAGGAGTGCATGTATCTTTTAAATTATGTTCTTCTACAAGTATATGCTTAGGAGTGGGATTGCTGAGTCATATAGTAGTTCTATTTTTATTTTTTTAAGAACCGTCCAGACTGTTCTCCATAGTGGCTGTACCCAGCAGTTTAGGAAGGTTCCCTTTTCTCCACACCCTCTCCAACACTTTTTGTTTGTACATTTTTTGATGATGGCCATTCTGACGGGTGTGATACTGCATTGTATTTCAGTTTACATTTCTCTAGTAAATTAGTAATGTCAAGCATATTTTCATGTGCTTCTTTGAAGGAATCTTTTGAAAGAATGTCTATTTAGATGTTCTGCCCATTTTTTTGATTGTTTTTTTCTTTGCTGTGTAAAAGCTTTTAAGTTGAATTAGATCTCATTTGTTTTTATTACTCTAGGAGGTAGGTCAAAAAAGAATCCTGCTCTGATTTATGTCCGAGTGTTCTGCCTGTTTTTCTCTAATAAGAGTTACATAGTATCCTGTTTGTAAGCATTTATCAATTTCTTCTAGGTTATCCAATTTGTAGGTGTGTGATTGTTCCTAATAGTCCCCTATGATTCTTTGCATTTCTGTGGTATCCACTGTAATGCCTCTTCTTTTGTATTTATAATGTTATCTATTTGAGTCTTCTTTTCCTTAATCTAGCTGAAAGTTGTCAATTTTATCTTTCAAAAAACTGGGTCTTAATTTCTTTTATCTTTTCTATACTTCTTCTGGTCTCTATTTCATTTACTTATGTTATCCCTTTCCTTCTGCTAAAAGAGGGCTTCCCAGGTGGCGGTAGTGGTAAAGAACCCATCTGTCAATGCAGGTAGATGTAAGAGATATGGGGAAGACCCCCTGAAGGAGGGCATAGCAAGCCCACTCCAGTATTCTTTTTTTTTTTTTTTAATTTTGGCCTCTTTTTACTGGTCCTTTATTTATTTATTTTCATCCATCTTAATTCTTTGGCCTGTGTGGGCCTCCCATCAGTGGCCTCTCTCTCGCTTCAGAGCACCAGCTCTGGGCACATGCGCTCCAGAGCACTGGCTTGCAACTGGACATACCAGTCCAGCTGCTCCATGGCATGTGGGATCTTCCTGTGCCAGGGATCGAACCAGTGCTCCCTGCACTGCAAGGACTCTTTACCCACTGGACCACCAGGAAGCCCCCCACTCCAGTATTCTTCCCTGGAAAATCCCATGGACAGAGGAGCCTGGCAGGCTACACTCCATGTGGTTGCAGAGTCAGACACAACAGAAGTGAATTAGCATGCACTTCCCTCTGCTAAATGTGGGCTTAGTTTCTACTTCTAGTTCCTTAACAGATAGATAGTCATGTGGCTTGAGACTTTTATTTTTAATGTAGACATTTATTGCCATAAACTTAGGACTGCTCTTGCTGCATCCCATAGGTTTTAGTGTGTTGTGTTTTACTTTGTGTTTCATTCAAGGTGGGTGGATTTTTTTTCCTTTTGATTTCTTCTGTGATTTATTGTTTGTTCAGGGGTGTATTTGATTTCCACATATTTGTGAAGATTTTAGCTTTCTTCTTGTTACTGATTTTTAGTTTCTTACTATTGTGGTTGGAATAGATACTTGGTATGATTTCAGTCTTAAATTTTCTAATACTTGTTTGCCAAGAGATCATAAAACCTCTCATGTGACCTAGTGTGGAGAATGTTCTGTGTGCATTTAAGAAGAGTGTGTATTCTGTTTCTTTTGAATGGAATGTTCTATGTATGTCTGATTAATTTGGTCTAAAGTATGGTTCAAGTCCAAGGTTTCTTTGGTTTTCTGTTGAGACGATCTGTCCTGTGTTAAAAGTGGAACACTGAAGTCCTCAACTATAATTGTATTGTTTATTTCTCCCTTCAGATCTGTTAGTACTGTGTTAATACAGCAGCCTGTGCTCTCCTGTGGTTTTCACGTACATGCATATCTTTTTCCGTCCTTTCACTTTGAGCCTACATCTGTCCTTAAAGCTGAAGTGAGCCTCTTGCAGGAAGCATACAGGCGAGTCCTGTTTTTTTAAATCCAGTCAGCCACTCTTGGTTTTTTTGAGACTTCAGTACATGATATTTAAAGAAGCTATTGAGAAGTAAAAACTTACTAGTGCTTTTATTTTTTCCTCTCTTGCTACGTACCTTTGTGAGATTGAGATGACTTTCCATAGTGATCGGTTTTAATTTCCTTCTCTTTATGAATCTACTGTAGGTTTTTGCTTTCTTATTACCATGCCATGACTGCAGGTTTAGCTGTGTCTAACTCTTTGTGACCCTTTGGACTGTAGCCTGTCAGGCTCCAGAGGGGCTCTGTCCACGGGGGTTTTCCAGACAAGAACACTGGAGCAAGTTGCCATTTCCTTCTCCAGCAGATCCTCCCAACCCAGAGATGGAACCTGGGTCTCCTGCAGTGTAGGTAGATTCTTTACCCACAGAGCCACTGGGTTATTACTATGAGTTTTACAGAAAACAACTTATATTAGTCTACTTTAAAGCTGATAATTTGATTGCATACAAAATCCTTTTACTTTCCCTCTTGTTTCGTATGTCAAAATGTACACATATTATGCATTAACAAATTATTGTAGCTATAGCTTTTTTTAAAATACTTTTGCCCTGTGGCATTTATATTAGCATTAAGTAACACACCACATTAGGGTATTCTGAATCTGACTATGTACTTCTCTTCACCAGTGTGTTGTTTATTTTTGTATGTTTTCATGTTACTCATTGGTATTCTTCAGTTCAGCTTGAAGAATTCCTATTAGCATTTTAGGTCTAGTTGTGGTGAACTCCCTCAGTTTTTGTTTGTCAGGCAAAGCCTCTATCTCACCTTCATTTCTGAAGGAAAAACTTTCCTAGGCAAAGTATTCTTGGTTGGCAGGTTTTTTTTTTTTTTTTTCAGTACCTCAATATATTATCCTATTCTCTCCTGACCTGTAAGGTATCTACTGGGAAATCTACTGATTTCCTGATGGGGGTTCCTTTTATGAGATTTTTTTCTCTTACTGTTCTAAAATTCTGTTTTTTTATTTTAGACAATTTTTAATGTATCTTGGAAAAGATTATTTTAGATTGAAAATTTAGAGTAACCTATTAGTTTCATTAATTTGGAAGTCCAAATTTCTCCAGTTTGAGAAGTTTTCAGTCATTATTTCTTTAAATAAGCTTTTGACCTCCTTCCCCTTCTATAATTCCAGTGATATGTATATTGTTTCTGTTACTAGTGTCTCCTAAGTCCTATCGGTGTTCTTCAGTCCTTTTCTTGTTCTGCTTTCTTATTACCATGCCATGACTGCAGGTTTAGCTGTGTCTAACTCTTTGTGACCCTTTGGACTGTAGCCTGTCAGGCTCCAGAGGGGCTCTGTCCACGGGGTTTTCCAGACAAGAACACTGGAGCAAGTTGCCATTTCCTTCTCCAGCAGATCCTCCCAACCCAGAGATGGAACCTGGGTCTCCTGCAGTGTAGGTAGATTCTTTACCCACAGAGCCACTGGGTTATTACTATGAGTTTTACAGAAAACAACTTATATTAGTCTACTTTAAAGCTGATAATTTGATTGCATACAAAATCCTTTTACTTTCCCTCTTGTTTTCGTATGTCAAAATGTACACATATTATGCATTAACAAATTATTGTAGCTATAGCTTTTTTTAAAATACTTTTGCCCTGTGGCATTTATATTAGCATTAAGTAACACACCACATTAGGGTATTCTGAATCTGACTATGTACTTCTCTTCACCAGTGTGTTGTTTATTTTTGTATGTTTTCATGTTACTCATTGGTATTCTTCAGTTCAGCTTGAAGAATTCCTATTAGCATTTTAGGTCTAGTTGTGGTGAACTCCCTCAGTTTTTGTTTGTCAGGCAAAGCCTCTATCTCACCTTCATTTCTGAAGGAAAAACTTTCCTAGGCAAAGTATTCTTGGTTGGCAGGTTTTTTTTTTTTTTTTTCAGTACCTCAATATATTATCCTATTCTCTCCTGACCTGTAAGGTATCTACTGGGAAATCTACTGATTTCCTGATGGGGGTTCCTTTTATGAGATTTTTTTCTCTTACTGTTCTAAAATTCTGTTTTTTTATTTTAGACAATTTTTAATGTATCTTGGAAAAGATTATTTTAGATTGAAAATTTAGAGTAACCTATTAGTTTCATTAATTTGGAAGTCCAAATTTCTCCAGTTTGAGAAGTTTTCAGTCATTATTTCTTTAAATAAGCTTTTGACCTCCTTCCCCTTCTATAATTCCAGTGATATGTATATTGTTTCTGTTACTAGTGTCTCCTAAGTCCTATCGGTGTTCTTCAGTCCTTTTCTTGTTCTGCTTCTCTGATTAGATAATTTCAATTGATCTGTCTCATTGATTCTTCTTGTTCAAGTCTGATGTTGAAGGTCTCTGTTGAATTCCTCAATTTAGTCACTATATTCTTCAGCTCCAAGATTTTCTTCTTTTTCAGATGTTCTCTTTGATGCATATCTTATTTGTGCTTATACTAAATTGTTCTCTTGTAGCTCTATGAGCATCTTTAGACAATTATTTTAAATTCCTTAGCAGGCATGTCCTGGCTTTAGGGTTGTTTACTGGAAGTTTACTGTATTCCTTTGGCAGAGATATATTTCTCCATGTGATCCCTAAAGTCTTTCCTAGGCACTCCGTGCATTTGAAGAAGCAGTCACCTCTTCCAGACATTATGGATTGACTTTGGTAAGTGAAGACTTTCACACCTGCAGAGGTTAGGCGAGAGCACAACATGCTGTGACCCCAGGTCTTGTGTGCAGGGCACCAAGTACAAGGTACTGTGGCAGCAGTGGGCCGAGGAGGGTGGTGGTGGTGATCTCTCTGGTTCAGGTTGAGTCCATAGTATCAACTGAGTGGTCCTTGGTGAATGCTGCAAGGAGTCCACAAAGCCTGCAATGGCCGCTGAGGTCCTCAGAAATACCCTAGAGTTCCAAGGAGGAGAGGTGGTGGTGGAGGCCAGAGCCAGTGATACATAAACACACAGCTACAGGGGGCAGCTACAGACACCTCTGTAGTGGCAGGGGCTCGTTGAAGACACACACCTAGTGCTGGGTACGAGGGCAGGCAGGAAGGGCCAGGGCCCACTGTGGGTACCTGGTAGCTGCAAGGGTCCCTGGATGTCTCTCTGTTCTCCTGGAGCTGCACAGTCTCCCCTGGGTGTACACACAGCCATGGAGGCGCCTCCTGTGACAGGAGGCTGGCAGTGGCCAAGTGCACAGCTGGGAGGACTAGCTCCAAGTACACACATGACAGTGGGCATGTAGGTGGTGTGTATCTCATAGAGGCCTGGACTGCCTGCTGTTGAGGTCGTAGACTCCAGCAGGGGACAGAGTAGGACAGGCTGGGGAGAAAATAGGTAGGGACTCAGGTGGCTGATGTCAGTGAATGCAAATACCTGTGGAGTCCATGGTGGTTGTGCTCTCTGTTTCTTCAGCAGTGAAAGCTGCTGGAATATCTGTGGAGCAGGGGCCAAGGCTGGGCTGTTCCTCAATTTAGTCACTATATTCTTCAGCTCCAAGATTTTCTTCTTTTTCAGATGTTCTCTTTGATGCATATCTTATTTGTGCTTATACTAAATTGTTCTCTTGTAGCTCTATGAGCATCTTTAGACAATTATTTTAAATTCCTTAGCAGGCATGTCCTGGCTTTAGGGTTGTTTACTGGAAGTTTACTGTATTCCTTTGGCAGAGATATATTTCTCCATGTGATCCCTAAAGTCTTTCCTAGGCACTCCGTGCATTTGAAGAAGCAGTCACCTCTTCCAGACATTATGGATTGACTTTGGTAAGTGAAGACTTTCACACCTGCAGAGGTTAGGCGAGAGCACAACATGCTGTGACCCCAGGTCTTGTGTGCAGGGCACCAAGTACAAGGTACTGTGGCAGCAGTGGGCCGAGGAGGGTGGTGGTGGTGATCTCTCTGGTTCAGGTTGAGTCCATAGTATCAACTGAGTGGTCCTTGGTGAATGCTGCAAGGAGTCCACAAAGCCTGCAATGGCCGCTGAGGTCCTCAGAAATACCCTAGAGTTCCAAGGAGGAGAGGTGGTGGTGGAGGCCAGAGCCAGTGATACATAAACACACAGCTACAGGGGGCAGCTACAGACACCTCTGTAGTGGCAGGGGCTCGTTGAAGACACACACCTAGTGCTGGGTACGAGGGCAGGCAGGAAGGGCCAGGGCCCACTGTGGGTACCTGGTAGCTGCAAGGGTCCCTGGATGTCTCTCTGTTCTCCTGGAGCTGCACAGTCTCCCCTGGGTGTACACACAGCCATGGAGGCGCCTCCTGTGACAGGAGGCTGGCAGTGGCCAAGTGCACAGCTGGGAGGACTAGCTCCAAGTACACACATGACAGTGGGCATGTAGGTGGTGTGTATCTCATAGAGGCCTGGACTGCCTGCTGTTGAGGTACGTAGACTCCAGCAGGGGACAGAGTAGGACAGGCTGGGGAGAAAATAGGTAGGGACTCAGGTGGCTGATGTCAGTGAATGCAAATACCTGTGGAGTCCATGGTGGTTGTGCTCTCTGTTTCTTCAGCAGTGAAAGCTGCTGGAATATCTGTGGAGCAGGGGGCCAAGTGCCTGCTTCTGGAAGCCCCTGCTTTTCTTTCTTGTTCCTAGCCACATCTCTGTGTGTCTCACCTTTGCCAGTCTCTGAGTGAGATGAAATGAAGTGGGACCTCCATAATGTGCCCCCAAAGGTCAGGGAAGCTGATCACTCAACCCACTCCCCTTTCTTCTTTCTAGCTGGAAGCTCCCTCTTGGTGCTCTGCACTTGTTGATTTTTGTGGGAGGATGATGACTAGGAACCCTGCAGCTCAGAACAGCCGGGTAGAAGAGATACCTAGAGCAAGGTATGTGAGAATGGGCACAGAGCTTCGGTGCAGTGCCCTCTCCAAGCACACCACTCTTGTAGCACACCTCTACATGTTCATCAGCTGTTTGACCATCACTTCAAAAACATGGTCTGGGAGAAGGTAAATCCTAGGCTGATCACTAATTGCCAACAGACACCAGCCGATGAGACCCACTGAGGATGACACAGGAACGGCACACCTGGTCAGTATTTTAGTCCTGTGACCACAGAAATGCCTTACTGAACTACACAGTGACAGGAAAACAAAGCACAGGATCTCTCAGCAGATGGGTGGGAAGCTATCTGCTATGTCATTATGTCTTTATTGGGCCACTAGGCAACCTCAGCTCTAGCTAGCTATCTCTAGTTAAATGTTGCTGCCCACCTTTAACAGCTGGGCATAATATGGATTAATGGTCAAGTCCATGCCCTACCTGGCAGCTCAGAAGATAAAGAATTTGCAATGCAGGAGATGTTCTCTCTGGAGCTGCACAGTCTCCCTGGGTGTACACACAGCCATGGGCGCCTCCTGTGACAGGAGGCTGGCAGTGGCCAAGTGCACAGCTGGGAGGACTAGCTCCAAGTACACACATGACAGTGGGCATGTAGGTGGTGTGTATCTCATAGAGGCCTGGACTGCCTGCTGTTGAGGTCGTAGACTCCAGCAGGGGACAGAGTAGGACAGGCTGGGGAGAAAATAGGTAGGGACTCAGGTGGCTGATGTCAGTGAATGCAAATACCTGTGGAGTCCATGGTGGTTGTGCTCTCTGTTTCTTCAGCAGTGAAAGCTGCTGGAATATCTGTGGAGCAGGGGGCCAAGTGCCTGCTTCTGGAAGCCCCTGCTTTTCTTTCTTGTTCCTAGCCACATCTCTGTGTGTCTCACCTTTGCCAGTCTCTGAGTGAGATGAAATGAAGTGGGACCTCCATAATGTGCCCCCAAAGGTCAGGGAAGCTGATCACTCAACCCACTCCCCTTTCTTCTTTCTAGCTGGAAGCTCCCTCTTGGTGCTCTGCACTTGTTGATTTTTGTGGGAGGATGATGACTAGGAACCCTGCAGCTCAGAACAGCCGGGTAGAAGAGATACCTAGAGCAAGGTATGTGAGAATGGGCACAGAGCTTCGGTGCAGTGCCCTCTCCAAGCACACCACTCTTGTAGCACACCTCTACATGTTCATCAGCTGTTTGACCATCACTTCAAAAACATGGTCTGGGAGAAGGTAAATCCTAGGCTGATCACTAATTGCCAACAGACACCAGCCGATGAGACCCACTGAGGATGACACAGGAACGGCACACCTGGTCAGTATTTTAGTCCTGTGACCACAGAAATGCCTTACTGAACTACACAGTGACAGGAAAACAAAGCACAGGATCTCTCAGCAGATGGGTGGGAAGCTATCTGCTATGTCATTATGTCTTTATTGGGCCACTAGGCAACCTCAGCTCTAGCTAGCTATCTCTAGTTAAATGTTGCTGCCCACCTTTAACAGCTGGGCATAATATGGATTAATGGTCAAGTCCATGCCCTACCTGGCAGCTCAGAAGATAAAGAATTTGCAATGCAGGAGACCCGGGTTTGATTCCTGGGTCAAGAAGATCCCCTGGAGAAGGGCATGATAACCCATTCCAGTATTCTTCCCTGGAAAATCCCATCAACAGAGGAGCCTGGTGGGCCACAGTCCATGGGATCGCAAAGAGTTGGACATGCCTGAGTAACACACACCATGTCCTACCAGTTTGACAGCAAGCAGGTTATTTTCTCTAAACATTCATTTCTTCACATGAAATTTGATAATTATACTGAGCTTATCAGATGCTAGGCACTGTTCTATGTGCTTTTCATTAATTAATTCATTTAATTCTCATTAAAACTCCATGAGGAAGGCACTGTTTTTATTCCCATTTTAAATAGGAAGAAAGTGAGGTGCAAAAGGTTAAGAATCCTGCCCAAGGTCACACAGCAAGTGGCTGAGCCAGGAGGGCAGTGGTGGCAATTAAACTGAATAGTGCATCGATGATGCTCGTTGCAGAGTCTGGCAGATAATCAATGCATGATAGTTATTATTACAGTCAAAACTTTAGTCCATATGTTTGTGTCTTAGACAAAGCCTGATTTTCTTACCCTGGTGGCAGAAAGGCCCAGACACTGTTGTCTCTGGCTCAACATCAACTGTGACGAAGTTCCTCCTAAGACTTTAGTGAGTTATCCACCCTGTTATTGTGGATCCTGCAAGTCTTGTCTCAAAAGGTTGGAGCAAATCTTTTTCTGCAAAGGGCCAGATATATGTTAGGCTTTGTAGGCCAGTAGCTGCTGTCACATATCCTTTCATTCCAACCCTTTTTAAATGTAAAACCTATTTTAGCTCACAGGCTGCAGTTGGTTGGCTCTCCAAGATAATTAATAGAGACCATTCTAGCCAAAAAGCTTTCACATGGAAATGGAGCTAGCGGAATTGGATAAATTGCCTGGTTACACTGTCACTGAATCCCACCTACCATGAACTGACTTATTTTAATGAGTTTTTTTTTTCATCACATTTCCAGTACCAATTTAAAGAATACAGAGAAGAAACTTCCAAATGTTTTCAGAAAAGGTACGTAGGTAGGCAAATCTAGAAATACCTACCTAAAGGGTGTTTGAAAGCAATAAGCAATAAAGGGGAAAAGAGGAAACTGTGCCAGAAAAAAAATAGAAAAGCAGCACAATTTCTCACGCAACAAATATTTGCAAGAAGATCCCCTGGAGAAGGGCATGATAACCCATTCCAGTATTCTTCCCTGGAAAATCCCATCAACAGAGGAGCCTGGTGGGCCACAGTCCATGGGATCGCAAAGAGTTGGACATGCCTGAGTAACACACACCATGTCCTACCAGTTTGACAGCAAGCAGGTTATTTTCTCTAAACATTCATTTCTTCACATGAAATTTGATAATTATACTGAGCTTATCAGATGCTAGGCACTGTTCTATGTGCTTTTCATTAATTAATTCATTTAATTCTCATTAAAACTCCATGAGGAAGGCACTGTTTTTATTCCCATTTTAAATAGGAAGAAAGTGAGGTGCAGAGAGGTTAAGAATCCTGCCCAAGGTCACACAGCAAGTGGCTGAGCCAGGAGGGCAGTGGTGGCAATTAAACTGAATAGTGCATCGATGATGCTCGTTGCAGAGTCTGGCAGATAATCAATGCATGATAGTTATTATTACAGTCAAAACTTTAGTCCATATGTTTGTGTCTTAGACAAAGCCTGATTTTCTTACCCTGGTGGCAGAAAGGCCCAGACACTGTTGTCTCTGGCTCAACATCAACTGTGACGACGTTCCTCCTAAGACTCTAGTGAGTTATCCACCCTGTTATTGTGGATCCTGCAAGTCTTGTTTAAAAGGTTGGAGCAAATCTTTTTCTGCAAAGGGCCAGATATATGTTAGGCTTTGTAGGCCAGTAGCTGCTGTCACATATCCTTTCATTCCAACCCTTTTTAAATGTAAAACCTATTTTAGCTCACAGGCTGCAGTTGGTTGGCTCTCCAAGATAATTAATAGAGACCATTCTAGCCAAAAAGCTTTCACATGGAAATGGAGCTAGCGGAATTGGATAAATTGCCTGGTTACACTGTCACTGAATCCCACCTACCATGAACTGACTTATTTTAATGAGTTTTTTTTTTCATCACATTTCCAGTACCAATTTAAAGAATACAGAGAAGAAACTTCCAAATGTTTTCAGAAAAGGTACGTAGGTAGGCAAATCTAGAAATACCTACCTAAAGGGTGTTTGAAAGCAATAAGCAATAAAGGGGAAAAGAGGAAACTGTGCCAGAAAAAAAATAGAAAAGCAGCACAATTTTACTCACGCAACAAATATTTAGAATTTACTGGCATCTCTATATGCAGGCACGCACTGCTCATGGTAATGGAATTTTAGACCTCAAAAAGACCTTAGAAATTATCTGTCCTGTCTCCTTATTTCATGGAAAATAAGGATTCTGAGTCCCCCAAATTTAAAATAACTTGGCTATATCCATTCAAAATTAAATGTAACAGGCTTTTTGTCCCTCAAATTGAGTACTTATGTATGCTATTGTTTTTTGAAAGCTATTGTTATCTTTACCACTTTTAAAAATTGTCTATTAAGCCTGGTAAAACAATACATGGTGTAAATGCTTTTAAAACTAATATTTGCTGTGTATAAATAAGCTAATAGCTGATGCTAAGTAGCCTAACAAGACTTAGATTCCCCTTTAATTTCTCCTTTTCCCATAAAACCCCCATCTCTCCTGTCCACACCCCCACTGCTCTCAGATGTGCTCTGCTCTGTCCTTCCGTCTCCATTTCTCCACCTGTACCCCCATTCCCATTTTCTTTAAAATCAGGCTCAGGTCATATGATCACCTCCTTCTCCCACCCCTAGGTTCTGAACATTTTGAAGGTCCAAGGTTTCACCTGGTTGCTCAGCCCAAAACTAACCTTCTTTCTCCCCACTGTTCTATTTCCTCTGATGCTCCCTTCAAGTTGTTGCTGGCCCGTCCCTAAATGTGCCCCCATATTCAAGCTCTTGCTAAGATATAACCTTCAGAAACCTCACCCATCCTTAATGCCATCTACTTCCCCTACCCTGTTTTCTTCATTTTCCCAGCAGTCAGCTCTACCGGCAGGAACCACATTTGACTTTCTATTAGATTATGTGGCTAGATGACTTAATTCTTCTACTGAAAGCAAGCTACACATTCTGCAAGAACAAGAAACAGGTCTGGTTACATTAAAACACCAAATTTATTGCATAATATTGAACTTATGCACACACATAGAAAATGTTTTCAGAAAGGTACGGTAGGCAAATCTAGAAATACCTACCTAAAGGGTGTTTGAAAGCAATAAGCAATAAAGGGAAAAGAGGAAACTGTGCCAGAAAAAATAGAAAAGCAGCACAATTTTACTCACGCAACAAATATTTAGAATTTACTGGCATCTCTATATGCAGGCACGCACTGCTCATGGTAATGGAATTTTAGACCTCAAAAAGACCTTAGAAATTATCTGTCCTGTCTCCTTATTTCATGGAAAATAAGGATTCTGAGTCCCCCAAATTTAAAATAACTTGGCTATATCCATTCAAAATTAAATGTAACAGGCTTTTTGTCCCTCAAATTGAGTACTTATGTATGCTATTGTTTTTTGAAAGCTATTGTTATCTTTACCACTTTTAAAAATTGTCTATTAAGCCTGGTAAAACAATACATGGTGTAAATGCTTTTAAAACTAATATTTGCTGTGTATAAATAAGCTAATAGCTGATGCTAAGTAGCCTAACAAGACTTAGTTTCCCCCTAATTTCTCCTTTTCCCATAAAACCCCCATCTCTCCTGTCCACACCCCCACTGCTCTCAGATGTGCTCTGCTCTGTCCTTCCGTCTCCATTTCTCCACCTGTACCCCCATTCCCATTTTCTTTAAAATCAGGCTCAGGTCATATGATCACCTCCTTCTCCCACCCCTAGGTTCTGAACATTTTGAAGGTCCAAGGTTTCACCTGGTTGCTCAGCCCAAAACTAACCTTCTTTCTCCCCACTGTTCTATTTCCTCTGATGCTCCCTTCAAGTTGTTGCTGGCCCGTCCCTAAATGTGCCCCCATATTCAAGCTCTTGCTAAGATATAACCTTCAGAAACCTCACCCATCCTTAATGCCATCTACTTCCCCTACCCTGTTTTCTTCATTTTCCCAGCAGTCAGCTCTACCGGCAGGAACCACATTTGACTTTCTATTAGATTATGTGGCTAGATGACTTAATTCTTCTACTGAAAGCAAGCTACACATTCTGCAAGAACAAGAAACAGGTCTGGTTACATTAAAACACCAAATTTATTGCATAATATTGAACTATATGCACACACATAGAAAATAAACATTTCATATAACTGTATATCTTTTTTAATCTTGTATTATAAAGACTGAAAAACTACCAATTTAGCAATTGGAATAAGTTTTAAAAACAAAAAGAAAAAGCAAAAATCTACAGTCCTTCCTTGAGATCTGATGCTGTATCATAGTTCATAAATACTTCATTTTATATAAATAAGTCTTTTCTCTAGTGCTAGGAATTTTAAAAGTAGGTTGACATGGATTCTTTGATCATGTAGAATTTTCTTATCCCATGGTGAAGGAGGCTCAGCATGTCACAATTTTTAAAATACATATATTTTCTTCAAACACAATCCCTCCTAAAATCCCATTGTAAACAAATACTTTGAATGCAATAAACAAAAGTTGCATAATAAAGAATGTCCTTAAGTCTTAGCCATTCAGGAAGAGGGGGGGAAATCTGAGTAGAAATATTTGCAAGTTAAATAGAAATAAAAACGAAAATGGACTGCATGCATCCACTAGAAGGAGAGGAAGGGAGGATTACATCAGGTAACAGAATGTGAGGAAGAGAAATGTAGCAGGTGAGGAGGAAGGCAAAGTGGGAGAGATGAAAAGTTATAGTTATGGAAAGGGGCAAGAAATTTATTTTTTCTACTTTTCTAGGTGAAAATACTCTTTAAAAAAAATCAATGCAACTTGCTCCAAAAGCAAAATGATAGAAGAGGGTGGGGACCTGTTACTTCATCTTGTTGTCAGAAGGGCTTGGCGGAGCAGCCAGATAAAATTCAGCTCAGCTGTGAAGCTTGCAGCTCTGCACAGCTTTGAGTAGAGCTGGGAACAGGCAGAGCCACGGAGAGATGGCCAGGCCCTTGGGAATTTAAAAACAAAACAAAAAAGGCATATATGTTAAAGGCGTCCATAAATTCTCAAGAGTTCCGCCAGGGATTCCCTCGTGGTCCAGTGGGTAGGGACCCCACCTTGCAGGGCAAGAGGCGCCGGTTCGATCCTTGACCTGGGAAGATCCCGCGTGCCGCAGAGCGAATGGACCGATGTGTCCTATTATCTAGCCAGAGCTCTGGAGCGCATGCACCCAGAGCCGGTGCTTTGCAACAAGAGAGGCCACTGCAATGGGAGGCCCACACAAGCCAAAGAACAAAGATAGATGATGAAAGACCAAAAGAAGTGGCCAAAAAAAAAAAAAAAAAAAGAGTTCTGCCAAAGTCATGGACCCAGACTTAGCTTATTGGACTTGGGAATTTCTGAAGTAGTCCTTTCCCCCTTAGGGTTGGGCTGCAACAAGCCAGGAGCATCTTCAAGACTTAGATGCCCTGCATGTGCAAGTGAGAAAGGATGGGTCAAATCATTCTTGCAAAGGAATGAGAAGTTATGACAAGGAAGCATTAGGAGGAAAGATCGAGACTGAGAGAGACATTTGGGAAATGAGAGTTTAAAAATCCACGGACATTTTATGCAGCAGAGTGAACCACAGTCACAAGTGCAAGAACACAGGGAATCATTCTTCAAACACAATCCCTCCTAAAATCCCATTGTAAACAAATACTTTGAATGCAATAAACAAAAGTTGCATAATAAAGAATGTCCTTAAGTCTTAGCCATTCAGGAAGAGGGGGGGAAATCTGAGTAGAAATATTTGCAAGTTAAATAGAAATAAAACGAAAATGGACTGCATGCATCCACTAGAAGGAGAGGAAGGGAGGATTACATCAGGTAACAGAATGTGAGGAAGAGAAATGTAGCAGGTGAGGAGGAAGGCAAAGTGGGAGAGATGAAAAGTTATAGTTATGGAAAGGGGCAA
Source organism: Tragulus kanchil (assembly GCA_022376925.1). Lineage (NCBI taxonomy): Eukaryota > Metazoa > Chordata > Mammalia > Artiodactyla > Tragulidae > Tragulus > Tragulus kanchil. Next base: position 94,101,646 of record JAIOJX010000025.1, read on the forward strand.
GAAATTTATTTTTTCTACTTTTCTAGGTGAAAATACTCTTTAAAAAAAATCAATGCAACTTGCTCCAAAAGCAAAATGATAGAAGAGGGTGGGGACCTGTTACTTCATCTTGTTGTCAGAAGGGCTTGGCGGAGCAGCCAGATAAAATTCAGCTCAGCTGTGAAGCTTGCAGCTCTGCACAGCTTTGAGTAGAGCTGAGAACAGGCAGAGCCACGGAGAGATGGCCAGGCCCTTGGGAATTTAAAAACAAAACAAAAAAGGCATATATGTTAAAGGCGTCCATAAATTCTCAAGAGTTCCGCCAGGATTCCCTGGTGGTCCAGTGGGTAAGGACCCCACCTTGCAGGGCAAGAGGCGCCGGTTCGATCCTTGACCTGGGAAGATCCCGCGTGCCGCAGAGCGAATGGACCGATGTGTCCTATTATCTAGCCAGAGCTCTGGAGCGCATGCACCCAGAGCCGGTGCTTTGCAACAAGAGAGGCCACTGCAATGGGAGGCCCACACAAGCCAAAGAACAAAGATAGATGATGAAAGACCAAAAGAAGTGGCCAAAAAAAAAAAAAAAAAAAAGAGTTCTGCCAAAGTCATGGACCCAGACTTAGCTTATTGGACTTGGGAATTTCTGAAGTAGTCCTTTCCCCCTTAGGGTTGGGCTGCAACAAGCCAGGAGCATCTTCAAGACTTCAGAAAAAGAAGATGCCCTGCATGTGCAAGTGAGAAAGGATGGGTCAAATCATTCTTGCAAAGGAATGAGAAGTTATGACAAGGAAGCATTAGGAGGAAAGATCGAGACTGAGAGAGACATTTGGGAAATGAGAGTTTAAAAATCCACGGACATTTTATGCAGCAGAGTGAACCACAGTCACAAGTGCAAGAACACAGGGGAGGTTTGGTTCAGAAACCGAATCACCTCCCATACCTCCCATGAGGGCCAATTATTCACCTCATCCTGAACCCCTGATTTTTCAAAGGTTATTGCTTACAACCCCAGAAACATCTATCAGGTCTGGAATTCAAACGTTCCAAACCGCCTATACAATAAAAAAATATAACTTACTCCCCATGATTTTCTGTATGGGCCTGCATGTGCGTGTTGAGGAAAGAAGGAAAATCTGGGGCAAGGTGGAGGGTCTCAGGCCAAACTGAACCCCTCGTAGTTGTCAAGGGCCTGGGTCAGCCGTGCTCGCAGGACCTCTTTGCTGCTGTACTTGGGGAGGTCAAGAAGGTTGTAGCAAGTGTGGGCCACGGGCAAGTACTCCTCTCCGCTGGCTGTGGACTGGATGACAATCTTCAGGCTAGCCATGCCATAGATGGGAATGCGGTCGCTGCCTGTTAGGAACACTGGAGAAGAGAATGGGAATTACCAGCTATGCAGGTACGCTCTCCGCAGCCCTGGGAAGAACAGAAGGGCAAGACTGACACCATGTGGCTACTGTGAGAAGTGCAACCTCTTTTTCGTGCGATTGTATTGCGTTAGTATTAAATGTGCTCACTCTTGTAGACCAAGAGATAGCCTTTCAAATCCTGTTTTTTAGTTGTATATGGACTTAGAAGTCTACACTTTTCATTGGCTAATTCCATACTCTAATTATATGCTGTCACAAAGAATGTACCCAATTAAAAAATGCTCAAAAATGCCCTCATAAAAAATCACCTCAGACCTCAAGTCTGTCACACCAAGTGAAGTATGTCAGAAAAACAAATATCATATATTAACACACATATGTGGGATCTAGAAAAGTAGTACAGATGGACTTATTGCGAAGGCAGGAATACAGATGCAGATAGAGGAAGTGGACGTGGTGGGGAAGAATGGGGGAGGGTAGGACGAACTGGGAGATTAGAACACATATACCACACAACAGCTAGCCAGTGGGAACCTGCTGTATATAGCACAGGACCTCAGCTCAGTGCTCTGCGATGACCTAGAGCAGCGGAAGGGGGTACAGAGGGAGAGGATACATGTATACAAACAACTGGGTTCACTTTGTTGTACAGCAGAAACTCACACACCATCGTAAAGCAATTGTATTCCAATAAAAAAAAATTTTAAGTCACTCTTCACTTAAGAAAAAACAGCCTCAGTCAAACGTGTGCTCTTGTAAATGTCATGAGCCTTCACAAAATCAAAGAGACGAAGGGGACTGAAAAGCGGGATACCAGGAAGAGGACAACCATCCATGTGGCCTCAGCGTCTGCTCTCAAGTGTCTGTGCTTACACCTCTTGGCGGGTGAATTTACATTTAGGATCTGTTTGATTGCCCTTACCTGTTTCTCCCTTTTCTTAAACCAGAAGATGTGACCCTGATGTTATATAAGACATTTCACTCTTGTGGCACAGTGAGACTTAGAAAAGAAGAGACCAACCCAGCTGGTTTTTCCCAGTTTTCTAGCGTTAGATAACCTTCTTTGTTGAATTGCTAGAAGATCACCACACTGATACTAGTTAAGGAGCACTTTGAAATAACCTGCCACTACCCGAGGCTGCACTATATATAAAGATTCTTGCCAAGTCTACAGAGCATTAATCCATGATTTTAATTAGGGGCCTTTTCGTCAACTAGTATTAAATGTGCTCACTCTTGTAGACCAAGAGATAGCCTTTCAAATCCTGTTTTTTAGTTGTATATGGACTTAGAAGTCTACACTTTTCATTGGCTAATTCCATACTCTAATTATATGCTGTCACAAAGAATGTACCCAATTAAAAAATGCTCAAAAATGCCCTCATAAAAAATCACCTCAGACCTCAAGTCTGTCACACCAAGTGAAGTATGTCAGAAAAACAAATATCATATATTAACACACATATGTGGGATCTAGAAAAGTAGTACAGATGGACTTATTGCGAAGGCAGGAATACAGATGCAGATAGAGGAAGTGGACGTGGTGGGGAAGAATGGGGGAGGGTAGGACGAACTGGGAGATTAGAACACATATACCACACAACAGCTAGCCAGTGGGAACCTGCTGTATATAGCACAGGACCTCAGCTCAGTGCTCTGCGATGACCTAGAGCAGCGGAAGGGGGTACAGAGGGAGAGGATACATGTATACAAACAACTGGGTTCACTTTGTTGTACAGCAGAAACTCACACACCATCGTAAAGCAATTGTATTCCAATAAAAAATTTTAAGTCACTCTTCACTTAAGAAAAAACAGCCTCAGTCAAACGTGTGCTCTTGTAAATGTCATGAGCCTTCACAAAATCAAAGAGACGAAGGGGACTGAAAAGCGGGATACCAGGAAGAGGACAACCATCCATGTGGCCTCAGCGTCTGCTCTCAAGTGTCTGTGCTTACACCTCTTGGCGGGTGAATTTACATTTAGGATCTGTTTGATTGCCCTTACCTGTTTCTCCCTTTTCTTAAACCAGAAGATGTGACCCTGATGTTATATAAGACATTTCACTCTTGTGGCACAGTGAGACTTAGAAAAGAAGAGACCAACCCAGCTGGTTTTTCCCAGTTTTCTAGCGTTAGATAACCTTCTTTGTTGAATTGCTAGAAGATCACCACACTGATACTAGTTAAGGAGCACTTTGAAATAACCTGCCACTACCCGAGGCTGCACTATATATAAAGATTCTTGCCAAGTCTACAGAGTCTAATAAAAGATTTATGAAAATATAAAGGTCCCTGAACGGAAAAATGTCTTATTTAAAGGAAATTCCCAGACCAAGAGCAGGCTTCTCTTGATTGTCGCAGCTCGTAAGTTTATCCTGTCGTTTTGACACAAATGACACTGTTTCTCAAGAGGGCAGAGGGGAAGCAGGGCTATTTTTAGGAATTCTTTTGTAAGATCTCCACTTTCTCTTATCTTTACTCCACATGAGCAGCAGAATTTGGGGGTAAATCTTGCATTAATACTAACAGATGCTCATTCTTACAAAGCAAAAGAGACTGCCTTTCAAATTCTGTTTTTAAATTCTATTCACTGGCTAGTTTATGATCCTGATTATAGAATGACACAAAGATTTCTACTATTTTTAAAAGTTTCCATGTGTTCACGTAAACTAGACTTCATTCTCCTTTCTGAATGTATTACCATTCTCAAATGTCATCCAGCCAGTTACAAAAGACCACTTATTGTATGATTCCATTTATATGAAATGTCCAGCACAGGCCAGTCCATAGAGACAGGGCAGACTGGTAAGGGTGGGAAGCTGAGAGAAAAAGGGGAATTATTGCTAATGCATACACTGTTTCTCCTTAGGGTGATGCAGACATTCTAAAACTGATTGTTTCACAACTCTAAGCATACTAAAAATCACCGAATTGTACACTTACATAGTATGTGTATGTGAATTAAATCTCAATCACATCTGCCCAGTTACATTTAGAGTGGAGACTTTAGTATTTTTAAAAGGCTAGAGAGATAAGGGAGGTTAATCCAAACGATTTGATTTCATCAATGTAATACTTAAAGGAATCACCTACATATAAAATACCTATTATTTTCAGAGCAGTAACAAAAAAAACAAAAAAAAAAATCAGTGAAATGCTTTTCTTCCTTTCATTCAATCCATCCTGTTAGCCAACAAATAGGATTAACCTCTACTGTGCCTGAGATATTACTAAGACAAAAAGTGTAAATATATTTCCTTTCTGATCCATTCCCTGGAGAAGGAAATGGCAACCCACTCCAGTATTTCTGGAACACAATGTCCTTTGAAATAACCTGCCACTACCCGAGGCTGCACTATATATAAAGATTCTTGCCAAGTCTACAGAGTCTAATAAAAGATTTATGAAAATATAAAGGTCCCTGAACGGAAAAATGTCTTATTTAAAGGAAATTCCCAGACCAAGAGCAGGCTTCTCTTGATTGTCGCAGCTCGTAAGTTTATCCTGTCGTTTTGACACAAATGACACTGTTTCTCAAGAGGGCAGAGGGGAAGCAGGGCTATTTTTAGGAATTCTTTTGTAAGATCTCCACTTTCTCTTATCTTTACTCCACATGAGCAGCAGAATTTGGGGGTAAATCTTGCATTAATACTAACAGATGCTCATTCTTACAAAGCAAAAGAGACTGCCTTTCAAATTCTGTTTTTAAATTCTATTCACTGGCTAGTTTATGATCCTGATTATAGAATGACACAAAGATTTCTACTATTTTTAAAAGTTTCCATGTGTTCACGTAAACTAGACTTCATTCTCCTTTCTGAATGTATTACCATTCTCAAATGTCATCCAGCCAGTTACAAAAGACCACTTATTGTATGATTCCATTTATATGAAATGTCCAGCACAGGCCAGTCCATAGAGACAGGGCAGACTGGTAAGGGGTGGGAAGCTGAGAGAAAAAGGGGAATTATTGCTAATGCATACACTGTTTCTCCTTAGGGTGATGCAGACATTCTAAAACTGATTGTTTCACAACTCTAAGCATACTAAAAATCACCGAATTGTACACTTACATAGTATGTGTATGTGAATTAAATCTCAATCACATCTGCCCAGTTACATTTAGAGTGGAGACTTTAGTATTTTTAAAAGGCTAGAGAGATAAGGGAGGTTAATCCAAACGATTTGATTTCATCAATGTAATACTTAAAGGAATCACCTACATATAAAATACCTATTATTTTCAGAGCAGTAACAAAAAAAACAAAAAAAAAAATCAGTGAAATGCTTTTCTTCCTTTCATTCAATCCATCCTGTTAGCCAACAAATAGGATTAACCTCTACTGTGCCTGAGATATTACTAAGACAAAAAGTGTAAATATATTTCCTTTCTGATCCATTCCCTGGAGAAGGAAATGGCAACCCACTCCAGTATTCTTACCTGGAAAATCCCATGGACAGAGGAGCCTGGCAGGCTACAGTCCATGGGGTTGCAGAGTCGGACACAACTGAGTCCACTTACCTTTCACCATTTTAAAAGAGCTAAACCTCACCCATGTAGTGTACCATCCTATAACATATACAGAACTGAAATGTGGAGAAATACCATATGGACATTACTGATACTTACACAGAAACTTCTTCTTCTTTTCCAATGGGAACTCATGAAATGTTTCCCAAAATAGTTTCACAGTGGGATGTGTGGCTGAATAATCACCCTTGTAGATGGCAGTCTGCCCAAAAAAGACAAAAAGAAGAAAAGCTACCTTCCAAAAGCAGAATATTACAAGTGGACATTTGTATACCATTTGTACTAGAGAGGAGCAAATAAGCACTGAGATGAAGGAGACCCCCACAGCCTACTTAACCACAGAACGCTTAGAAAGAGTTCTGGGTATCCTGCCTAGGCTGCTGCTGCTCACCTAGAAGTAAAAGATCACATCTTTTGGGCTTACCTCTTCCAGTTCCTCCCAGTTGTAGCTGCTGTTCCCCACCATCATGGCCCTCAGTTCTGAAGGCTGGAAGAGTTCTAGCACTTTGCCACCACACACCTTTAGGAAGCCGCTGGAGAAAGCTGTGTACCACTCATGAACTGATATTTGGAAGACATAATTCACATAAGCGTCCACAAATTCCTGCCTATCGGAAGACCAAAGAAACAGAATACATTTAACCCAAAATCCTGCAGAATTTATCAAGTTCCCTTCTACACTGAAGTTAGAGATGAAACATCCTCATCAAATTCTCTCACCAGGAGGCATTCTATAGGCTCCTGTAGGTTACTACCCCACATTCCAACAGTGACTCTCAGGTGATCTGGGGTTCAGGGAGGCGGAAAGGCAGGGGAGGGCTCCAGGCAAGTGGAGCCATAATACTGACTCTACTTTTCCTGAGGTGCTCCAGTTTTCATCTTAAGGTCCTATTACATAATTTAGGTGAGAAAAGATGTTTTCTGCTTAAAAGTCTAAGAATATGGTTCTAGATTACTTCCCTTCTCTTCAGAAATGAATAAAGCTAAATATATCTCACATTTGTATCCTCTCCTCCTTTAAAAGGTAGTTTCCTAAAGCCACCCCCCACTATAATAGCATTTGCATAAGGTCAGTTTCCCTGTGAGTCGGACACAACTGAGTCCACACTTTCACCATTTTAAAAGAGCTAAACCTCACCCATGTAGTGTACCATCCTATAACATATACAGAACTGAAATGTGGAGAAATACCATATGGACATTACTGATACTTACACAGAAACTTCTTCTTCTTTTCCAATGGGAACTCATGAAATGTTTCCCAAAATAGTTTCACAGTGGGATGTGTGGCTGAATAATCACCCTTGTAGATGGCAGTCTGCCCAAAAAAGACAAAAAGAAGAAAAGCTACCTTCCAAAAGCAGAATATTACAAGTGGACATTTGTATACCATTTGTACTAGAGAGGAGCAAATAAGCACTGAGATGAAGGAGACCCCCACAGCCTACTTAACCACAGAACGCTTAGAAAGAGTTCTGGGTATCCTGCCTAGGCTGCTGCTGCTCACCTAGAAGTAAAAGATCACATCTTTTGGGCTTACCTCTTCCAGTTCCTCCCAGTTGTAGCTGCTGTTCCCCACCATCATGGCCCTCAGTTCTGAAGGCTGGAAGAGTTCTAGCACTTTGCCACCACACACCTTTAGGAAGCCGCTGGAGAAAGCTGTGTACCACTCATGAACTGATATTTGGAAGACATAATTCACATAAGCGTCCACAAATTCCTGCCTATCGGAAGACCAAAGAAACAGAATACATTTAACCCAAAATCCTGCAGAATTTATCAAGTTCCCTTCTACACTGAAGTTAGAGATGAAACATCCTCATCAAATTCTCTCACCAGGAGGCATTCTATAGGCTCCTGTAGGTTACTACCCCACATTCCAACAGTGACTCTCAGGTGATCTGGGGTTCAGGGAGGCGGAAAGGCAGGGGAGGGCTCCAGGCAAGTGGAGCCATAATACTGACTCTACTTTTCCTGAGGTGCTCCAGTTTTCATCTTAAGGTCCTATTACATAATTTAGGTGAGAAAAGATGTTTTCTGCTTAAAAGTCTAAGAATATGGTTCTAGATTACTTCCCTTCTCTTCAGAAATGAATAAAGCTAAATATATCTCACATTTGTATCCTCTCCTACTTTAAAAGGTAGTTTCCTAAAGCCTCCCCCAAATATAATAGCATTTGCATAAGCTGTTTCTTAATACTTAAAACATTTCTATCTGTGACAGACTGTGGCTCTGCCACTTATGGCTTGTGCTCCTTGGGCAAGTCATTTAATCTCTCATTCTTTTAATCAGTAAAATGGAGACAAGTATGTAACTAATCAGACTATTATAACAATCAAATGAGTTAATACATGTAAAGTTCTTAGAACTGAGGCTGTTTATAAATATTAGTGATTTTTATATTGTTCATATGTAGGAGATTTTGTTTAGGATATAAAATTATGTATATGGTGTATATAAAAATATGTTTAATAAAAGTATTAATGTTAAAAGATCTTTGTCTTATTATACACATTATAAAAATATAGAAAGACGAAAGAATATGCATAAAATTCCTAAGAGTTTTGTGTATGTGGAAAAGGAGGGTGAAAAGAGAAGGAGGATTAAGAGGGTGTACCGGAAGAATTTCAACGGCCTCAGGAATTGTAATTTTTAAAAAATCTGAAGCAAATACTATCTGTGTTTACTCTAGATCATAGATACAAAGATGTCTGTCATATTAGTTTCATGCTTTTCTGTATATTTTTTTCTAAAAATTAAACAAGTCTGACACTGGGAAGATACTTTGCACATACCCTTCTCTGTGATATCACACTTCATAAACCTATAATTTGAACATCTTGTATTTCCTCCAGGCAGATCCAGTCACCATCAGCTAAACAATCTACACCAGTAACCTTCTTAGGAGTTCAGACAGATCCCCCTCCCCGCCCCATTTTGGAATGCAAGTGCTTTGATTGTGAAAGCATCCACTTCAAAGATAGCTACGGAGAATAAACACATTGCCAGCCACACAACCAGATAACATGAAGAGTCAGGCTGGCTACCCCAATGACGTTCTTTTGGCTGAAAGATTTTGGTTGATTTTGATAAATGACTCTACTTTTCCTGAGGTGCTCCAGTTTTCATCTTAAGGTCCTATTACATAATTTAGGTGAGAAAAGATGTTTTCTGCTTAAAAGTCTAAGAATATGGTTCTAGATTACTTCCCTTCTCTTCAGAAATGAATAAAGCTAAATATATCTCACATTTGTATCCTCTCCTACTTTAAAAGGTAGTTTCCTAAAGCCTCCCCCAAATATAATAGCATTTGCATAAGCTGTTTCTTAATACTTAAAACATTTCTATCTGTGACAGACTGTGGCTCTGCCACTTATGGCTTGTGCTCCTTGGGCAAGTCATTTAATCTCTCATTCTTTTAATCAGTAAAATGGAGACAAGTATGTAACTAATCAGACTATTATAACAATCAAATGAGTTAATACATGTAAAGTTCTTAGAACTGAGGCTGTTTATAAATATTAGTGATTTTTATATTGTTCATATGTAGGAGATTTTGTTTAGGATATAAAATTATGTATATGGTGTATATAAAAATATGTTTAATAAAAGTATTAATGTTAAAAGATCTTTGTCTTATTATACACATTATAAAAATATAGAAAGACGAAAGAATATGCATAAAATTCCTAAGAGTTTTGTGTATGTGGAAAAGGAGGGTGAAAAGAGAAGGAGGATTAAGAGGGTGTACCGGAAGAATTTCAACGGCCTCAGGAATTGTAATTTTTAAAAAATCTGAAGCAAATACTATCTGTGTTTACTCTAGATCATAGATACAAAGATGTCTGTCATATTAGTTTCATGCTTTTCTGTATATTTTTTTCTAAAAATTAAACAAGTCTGACACTGGGAAGATACTTTGCACATACCCTTCTCTGTGATATCACACTTCATAAACCTATAATTTGAACATCTTGTATTTCCTCCAGGCAGATCCAGTCACCATCAGCTAAACAATCTACACCAGTAACCTTCTTAGGAGTTCAGACAGATCCCCCTCCCCGCCCCATTTTGGAATGCAAGTGCTTTGATTGTGAAAGCATCCACTTCAAAGATAGCTACGGAGAATAAACACATTGCCAGCCACACAACCAGATAACATGAAGAGTCAGGCTGGCTACCCCAATGACGTTCTTTTGGCTGAAAGATTTTGGTTGATTTTGATAACTGACCATCTGGGCCACTCTTTTTTTTTTTCCCTTCCCACACATTAAATTCCTCCTCTTGATGTTTTAAATTTATAAATAAAGAATGAGCCTAGGAGGGACTTCCATAGTGGTCCAGTGGCTGGAACTATTCATTCCCAATGCAGGGGGCCTGGGTTCAACCCCCCGGTCAGGAAAGAAGATCCCACATGCCACAACTAAGAGTTCACATGCTGCAACTCAAGATCCTATATGCCACAACACCTAAAGCAGCAAAACAAATATTTTTTAAAATAACTCTTAAGTATGAGCCCATGAAACCCTAGGCCCTCAGAGAAGAACCCCAGATGCACGCTCACACACTCTCCCTTTCTGTGCACCATACCCCAACAAACCTCATTATGAGGCCCCAGTAAGCTATGAATTCCCAGGTCTTGTAAGTAATAAACTCTTTTCCCCCAGTGTTCTGATAATTATTTCTGCAGGGCATTTTGCAGTCCTAGTCAGAACCACAAGGGCTGGTCCAGTCACCACACTGGTTACTGATAGGCCGAAATAAACACAAAACATTAACCAACAGACAGTGTAATACAGTGCACACTGGGGTAGGCAGGGGTGCAAATCCAGGGTCTGCCATGTCCTATATGTAATCACTAAGCTCTTTTCTCATTGTTAAAATGGGGGTAAATGTTCAATTTTAAAAATGAAAACCACTAATGTAAAAATACTGTACCTCTTAACTACAGATGCTGAAAGTTCTCACAATGCAATGTACTGCTTTCCTGATAAAGACAACGCCTAGAAAACAAAGAATGCTGTCTGCCTTCCAGTTCTTCAAGTATCAAGTCATTAAGTCAATGCAGTCACTGACTTACAGTACACACTGAAAGGAATACAGGATAAAAAAAGGATGAAATAGTCTGTGTATTTTGGTCCCGAGATAGTTAAAATACCTATTAGGAAGAATTTCAGTGACACCAGATTCCTGATTCTTACTGTACAGAGATAAGCACTAAAATCACTTATGCAAGATATCTGATTTGTGTATGTGTCATTAGTGATGATCTTTCCACAAGATACATGTTTGACCATATGTATTTCCCAGCAAAAAAAGTTCACATATATTGGCTCTTTCTCTACCTCTTAGGAGCAGTTCCTCAAAACTACCTGAGAGGTTATCTCACAGGCTATAGTCCCAGGTAAGGCCCCTCAGAGCCTTACAGTTAAAGCCATGGCTTTTCAGCAGTCACGTATAGATATAAGAGAGGATCGTAAAGAAGGCTAAGCACCAAAGAACTGATTATTTCAAATGCGGTTCTGGAGAAGAGTCTTGAGAGTCTCTTGGACAGCAAGGAGATCAAACCAGTCAATCCTAAAGAAAATCCTGAATATTCACTGGAAGGGCTGTTTCTAAAGCTGAAGCTCTAACAGAAGCCCAAACAGAAGAAAAAGGGTTGTCAGATGGCCCCTAATACCCATAAACATGTTTACATATGGTACAGAATTTATACTAGCAAGGACTTAATTAGGAACTAAGGAAATCCTCTCTGAAATGGCCAAGGTGCAGCTGTTTTTGACTTACTAAAACTGGTTTTTCAAATAAGCAGAGAAAGTCACTTTGATAAAACATTTTTTGAAAATTCTAAGGGCACAAAGTCCTTCTAGGAGGAACTTGCATTTCTCTCCCTGCATGTCTGAGATATACATGTTTTTACCAGAGAGCTCAAGAACTCTTATTTAGACCACCTTTAACTCCTGGGGTGAAGGAAAACAAAGGGAAAAGAGACTTTTTTAAAACCAAGCAAGGGACTTCCCTGGTGGTCCACCAGCTAAGACTCTGCACTGGAATGCAGAGGGCCTGGGTTCCATCCCTGGTCAGGAACTAGATCTCACAGGCCGTAACTAAGACTCCTGTGCAGCATCTGCCACTACATTCCACATGTGCAAATGAAGATCAAAGATCCCGTGTGCTGCAGCTAAGAACCAGCACAGCCAATTAAACAAACGAATACTAAACCCAAGCAAGTTTAACTTATTCCTTTTTATTTATTTTTAAAAAAAAGGAATACAGGATAAAAAAAGGATGAAATAGTCTGTGTATTTTGGTCCCGAGATAGTTAAAATACCTATTAGGAAGAATTTCAGTGACACCAGATTCCTGATTCTTACTGTACAGAGATAAGCACTAAAATCACTTATGCAAGATATCTGATTTGTGTATGTGTCATTAGTGATGATCTTTCCACAAGATACATGTTTGACCATATGTATTTCCCAGCAAAAAAAGTTCACATATATTGGCTCTTTCTCTACCTCTTAGGAGCAGTTCCTCAAAACTACCTGAGAGGTTATCTCACAGGCTATAGTCCCAGGTAAGGCCCCTCAGAGCCTTACAGTTAAAGCCATGGCTTTTCAGCAGTCACGTATAGATATAAGAGAGGATCGTAAAGAAGGCTAAGCACCAAAGAACTGATTATTTCAAATGCGGTTCTGGAGAAGAGTCTTGAGAGTCTCTTGGACAGCAAGGAGATCAAACCAGTCAATCCTAAAGAAAATCCTGAATATTCACTGGAAGGGCTGTTTCTAAAGCTGAAGCTCTAACAGAAGCCCAAACAGAAGAAAAAGGGTTGTCAGATGGCCCCTAATACCGCAAACATGTTTACATATGGTACAGAATTTATACTAGCAAGGACTTAATTAGGAACTAAGGAAATCCTCTCTGAAATGGCCAAGGTGCAGCTGTTTTTGACTTACTAAAACTGGTTTTTCAAATAAGCAGAGAAAGTCACTTTGATAAAACATTTTTTGAAAATTCTAAGGGCACAAAGTCCTTCTAGGAGGAACTTGCATTTCTCTCCCTGCATCTCTGAGATATACATGTTTTTACCAGAGAGCTCAAGAACTCTTATTTAGACCACCTTTAACTCCTGGGGGTGAAGGGAAAACAAAGGGAAAAGAGACTTTTTAAATCCAAGCAAGGGACTTCCCTGGTGGTCCACCAGCTAAGACTCTGCACTCGGAATGCAGAGGGCCTGGGTTCCATCCCTGGTCAGGGAACTAGATCTCACAGGCCGTAACTAAGACTCCTGTGCAGCATCTGCCACTACATTCCACATGTGCAAATGAAGATCAAAGATCCCGTGTGCTGCAGCTAAGAACCAGCACAGCCAATTAAACAAACGAATACTAAACCCAAGCAAGTTTAACTTATTCCTTTTTATTTATAAACTAAAAAGTTTATATTGTAATACTTAATTCATGACTGAGTTTTAAAATGAAGATATGAGATCTCTGGTTATATCTGTCTATATGTCTGTATGTACATTATATATAAATGTCTCTAACTTCTGAATGGTATTGCCAAAATTAATTTGTGAAAGAACTTGACTTAACTGGCTTAAAGGAAATTAAGCATTTACATAAAGTCGCAGAAAAACAGGAGAAACCCAAGTGAATTTCAGGTTATATGATCTGGTAAATATTCAATTTTAAGTTAATATTCAGTACTAAACTTAGTTTAAGTTTTCTAGTTTAATTAATACAGACTCTTTAGAATCATCAACATTAAGTGTAATACTTATACCTAGGTTTACTAAAAGTCAACTAAGATCTTATTTCCATTATAAAATTTGTCAGCAAGAAAAATTACTTGGTATTACAGAATTTTTATAAGTAAATTAAATGTAAATGAAATAATCAGGTTTTAGGTGATCCCTTTAGGAATAATTACATTTTATGATATGTTGTTTAGTCACTAAGTCATGTCCAACTCTTTGCAACTCCTGGCAGGCTCCTCTGTCCATGGAATTTTCCAGGTAAGAATACTGCAGTGAGTTGCTATTTCCTTCTCCAGGGGATCTTCCCAACCCAGGAATCAAACCTGCATCTCTTACATTAGCAGGCAGATTCTTTACCACTGAGCCACCAAGGAAGCCCTTGTATTTATGGTGTATTTACTAAAAAATAGTTTCTCCAGATTTTTGGTTACTTGAAACTTTACAGTATTGCTAAATTAGGTTAAATGATGAAAGATTACTGAATGTCTAGATCATTCCAAAATAAAATTAGATATTGAAACATTAATTACTGAACACAGATTTCCTTTTACAGGTCAGAAAATAAGATATTCAGGACTATTAATAAATATGTCTGGTGCTACATGGAGGCATTTTCTGTAAGAAAGCACAATTTTCTAGAAATTATAAACAGTATTCACAAGTTCATCAGTCTACAGAATGCTTAAATAAAAAACAGTTTACAATTATTTACTTCTTAGTTTTCACTAGAAATTAAGGTTTTTAAGAGAGTTGAGAATTCTAGTTAATATATATAATTAAAACAACTAAAATTAATAAGAAAAACATCTTTGTATGCAAGGAAAACAAAGTATAAGGAACAGAAATGCATTCTGCTAAGGGAAAAGAAAGTAACTTGTCCTAAAGAGAAGTTAAAAAGAGATAAAGAGAAAAAAGGAGTATGGAGATTCCTTTAAAAAAACAAAAGTTGTAAAACAAACAAAAAAACCAAAATAGCTATCATATGATCCAGCAACCCCACTTCTGGGTATACAGCAGAGAAAGCCGTAATTCAAAAACATACATGCACCCCAATGTTCAATGCAGCACTGTTTACAACAGCCAGCACATGGAAGCAAACTACATGTTCACTGACAGAAAATAAAGAAGATGGTGGGACATATATATATAAAAATAGAGAGAGAGAGGAATATCATATATTATGTATAACATATGATGGAATATCACTCATCCATTAAAAAAGGATAATGCCATTTGCAGTGACATGGATGGACCCAGAGGTTGTCATACTGAGTGAAGTAATCACACAGAGAAAGAACGTATGATATTGCTTATATGGAAAATTCAGGTTTTAGGTGATCCCTTAAATTTTTAAATGTTGTTTAGTCACTAAGTCATGTCCAACTCTTTGCAACTCCTGGCAGGCTCCTCTGTCCATGGAATTTTCCAGGTAAGAATACTGCAGTGAGTTGCTATTTCCTTCTCCAGGGGATCTTCCCAACCCAGGAATCAAACCTGCATCTCTTACATTAGCAGGCAGATTCTTTACCACTGAGCCACCAAGGAAGCCCTTGTATTTATGGTGTATTTACTAAAAAATAGTTTCTCCAGATTTTTGGTTACTTGAAACTTTACAGTATTGCTAAATTAGGTTAAATGATGAAAGATTACTGAATGTCTAGATCATTCCAAAATAAAATTAGATATTGAAACATTAATTACTGAACACAGATTTCCTTTTACAGGTCAGAAAATAAGATATTCAGGACTATTAATAAATATGTCTGGTGCTACATGGAGGCATTTTCTGTAAGAAAGCACAATTTTCTAGAAATTATAAACAGTATTCACAAGTTCATCAGTCTACAGAATGCTTAAATAAAAAACAGTTTACAATTATTTACTTCTTAGTTTTCACTAGAAATTAAGGTTTTTAAGAGAGTTGAGAATTCTAGTTAATATATATAATTAAAACAACTAAAATTAATAAGAAAAACATCTTTGTATGCAAGGAAAACAAAGTATAAGGAACAGAAATGCATTCTGCTAAGGGAAAAGAAAGTAACTTGTCCTAAAGAGAAGTTAAAAAGAGATAAAGAGAAAAAAGGAGTATGGAGATTCCTTTAAAAAAACAAAAGTTGTAAAACAAACAAAAAAACCAAAATAGCTATCATATGATCCAGCAACCCCACTTCTGGGTATACAGCAGAGAAAGCCGTAATTCAAAAACATACATGCACCCCAATGTTCAATGCAGCACTGTTTACAACAGCCAGCACATGGAAGCAAACTACATGTTCACTGACAGAAAATAAAGAAGATGGTGGGACATATATATATAAAAATAGAGAGAGAGAGGAATATCATATATTATGTATAACATATGATGGAATATCACTCATCCATTAAAAAAGGATAATGCCATTTGCAGTGACATGGATGGACCCAGAGGTTGTCATACTGAGTGAAGTAATCACACAGAGAAAGAACGTATGATATTGCTTATATGTGGAATCTAAAAACATGCTACAAATGAACATATTTCCAAATAATAAATTGAATCACGAGATGTAGAAAACAAACTTATAGTTATACAATGGGGAAGATAAATTGGGAGATTGGGATTGACACATATGTACTACTATATATAGAAGAGGTAACTATTAATAATAAGGACCTACTGTACAACACAGGAAGCTCTACTCAATTCTCTATAACGAGATACATGAGGATAGAATTGAAAAAGGACTGCATATATGTATAACTGATTCACTTTGCTGTACAGCAGAAACTGATACAACATTGTAAATTAACTACACTCCAATAACATTTCTTAAAAAAAAGAAAAAGGAGAACATATAGGGAAAAAATCTAAAGGTTAAAAAAAAGAAGTCACACAATGATGTGGAAAAGAAAAAGACACTGAGAAAAGAGTTTTGTGCATGGTCTGGACTAGCTAAGATTAGAATAAACTTAACTGAATAAATGAATTACAGTGTTAAAGGTAAGATGATACAAAACTAGAATTTGGTTACCTTAAGAACAAAGTTTTCTTAGAATATTGGTATGATTTTGATAAAAGATTTTGAAGTTTGTTTTTACTTCTAAAGTAATCTGTTGTAACTTTCTATATTTGCCTTTTAAATCTTTGTCACTTTGGTTAAGTGGTAAGTATTGTTTCACAGTGACCTAACTGTATTTGAGCAAGAACTTTAAACACTCTCCATATCTCTGACAAATTTCCTCAGACTTCCTAAAGGAAATTCTTTTGACCTGTAGGTAACTTTGGGATGCTTTAGATAGTCCCTTTAACATCTAAAGAGAAACAGTAAACCAATTAGGCTAATTTAGTATGTTAAATTATATAGCTAGTATTATCAAATGAAAATAAAATTTAATATCATAATAATGTATAAAAATAACCAAATTTCCTCAACAAATGCACTGTAATCAGGTCTTCATGCTTTTTTAAAGTCTTCTGTCATTTATATACAATTATTCTTTCACTCTGATGCTTTTACAAAAATGCTTTATCTCCAGAAGATTCACAAAAAGGACGTTTTGACAAGCACATGTTTCTGGTAGCTTTCAGATCATACCGCTTAACTGGGCAAAAAAATCAAAGAATACTAATAGAAAACGTGATGACTTCATAAAACTGTTAACAGAAGATCAAGAATTAGTAACATGGGACTGAATGAACTGATGAGAATGATTACTTTTATGACTCTGAAAATTACTACTGTTTCTTTCTAATGTTTTGTTTTCCTGATTTGAGAAAACTTTTCCTCTAATTATGATTATACCAATTTGGTAAATTATACTTTTGCAAGCAGAATTGAAATATTTATTATTTCTCTCTGATAACTCCAGAATTTAGAAAGTCTCGGTGAGTATTCTTATTTTCATGGCAATACAAATATTTTGCACAACTTCAGTAAAAATCTATTCTCCTTATAACAGGAGATAATTGGAAACATTGGCTGTATTACCGTAACTTTGGATGGAATATCATATTTGAGGCTATATAAAAATCAGAGATAACCAGACAGTTTTAAACAACTGAGGTGGACTTTATGGAACCATAAAGCCCCTTAGAAAAATAACCTAGTACTTTGCTTACAAGATTCCTAGAAGCCTTATCAGGTGAATAAGGAAGGCTACTTCCTAATTTGTCACTTGGTTAAGTAAATTGGTATGATTTTGATAAAAGATTTTGAAGTTTGTTTTTACTTCTAAAGTAATCTGTTGTAACTTTCTATATTTGCCTTTTAAATCTTTGTCACTTTGGTTAAGTGGTAAGTATTGTTTCACAGTGACCTAACTGTATTTGAGCAAGAACTTTAAACACTCTCCATATCTCTGACAAATTTCCTCAGACTTCCTAAAGGAAATTCTTTTGACCTGTAGGTAACTTTGGGATGCTTTAGATAGTCCCTTTAACATCTAAAGAGAAACAGTAAACCAATTAGGCTAATTTAGTATGTTAAATTATATAGCTAGTATTATCAAATGAAAATAAAATTTAATATCATAATAATGTATAAAAATAACCAAATTTCCTCAACAAATGCACTGTAATCAGGTCTTCATGCTTTTTTAAAGTCTTCTGTCATTTATATACAATTATTCTTTCACTCTGATGCTTTTACAAAAATGCTTTATCTCCAGAAGATTCACAAAAAGGACGTTTTGACAAGCACATGTTTCTGGTAGCTTTCAGATCATACCGCTTAACTGGGCAAAAAAATCAAAGAATACTAATAGAAAACGTGATGACTTCATAAAACTGTTAACAGAAGATCAAGAATTAGTAACATGGGACTGAATGAACTGATGAGAATGATTACTTTTATGACTCTGAAAATTACTACTGTTTCTTTCTAATGTTTTGTTTTCCTGATTTGAGAAAACTTTTCCTCTAATTATGATTATACCAATTTGGTAAATTATACTTTTGCAAGCAGAATTGAAATATTTATTATTTCTCTCTGATAACTCCAGAATTTAGAAAGTCTCGGTGAGTATTCTTATTTTCATGGCAATACAAATATTTTGCACAACTTCAGTAAAAATCTATTCTCCTTATAACAGGAGATAATTGGAAACATTGGCTGTATTACCGTAACTTTGGATGGAATATCATATTTGAGGCTATATAAAAATCAGAGATAACCAGACAGTTTTAAACAACTGAGGTGGACTTTATGGAACCATAAAGCCCCTTAGAAAAATAACCTAGTACTTTGCTTACAAGATTCCTAGAAGCCTTATCAGGTGAATAAGGAAGGCTACTTCCTGGCAGGTGCATGGATCTCAAGATATTTTGTAGACCTTAAGAAGAAGTGAACCCACCCACATCAGTAGATACTGTAGGCAGAATCTGATGCTCAGTCCATGGCATGAATTACCTGGCCTTGAGGGGCCTTTTAAACGTCCAATCTGAGATTGCTTATGAAGAGCTCCAGCAAAACCAACTTCAAAGAGCCTATCTGCTCTTAATTTGGCTATAATTGGCAGGAATTAGGGTGATTTTAGAGGGGCAAAAAATCATTTCTGTAGGTATTAACTCCAGTGTTAAATGTCTTTGTGATTTGTATTTACTGCTTAAGACTCAACTTCCTAGATGGCTCCTTGTTACAATGTTCCATTATTGTAAGATTTTTTATTAAAAGGACATTGTAAATTTATTTCTGAAGCTTACCACAATAATCTATATTTGCATGAAGACAGATGTCCCATGACCTGCAACCAGGAGATCATACACTCAAAAGACATCATTCAAAGAACTCGCTCCGACCTAGATAAAAGAACACCATCAAGCACTCCTAACTAGCTTATACACAATGAAGCTAAAGAGAAATGATACTTGGATTTGTATTCCTCACTGAAGAAGAGCTCCTGCGCCAGACTGGTCTACAGAGTGGACTGCGGACCTAAACATCCCCTCGAAGCAACACTCAGAGGAGAAACTACATCCACAACAGGATGAGAAGACACTATCAGAAGTAGACAGCTATACTAAAATGCCAAACCAGACTCATATGACCATTTATAGTGTTTTCTTGATTTCTTGGACGTTTGCATAATGAATTAAATGTTTTCTATCATGAATACAATCCTATACAAATTTCAAAAATCAACCTAATTTTCGGATTTGTGGTCACTTATCCACATCCAGTACTTCTGGTTTACTTTGGTGGATTTCTTGTCTCCAAGGCTCATTAGATGGCCCTTAGAAAATTTATTTTAGAAGAAAGTAGTTATAGGGCCACTACTGAGATTGCTAGATAGGGATTGCTCACTTGGCTAATCAATCATACTTTATCTGACCCTGACCATTAACATGAATTCCCTCTTAAAGTTACTCAAGCTCAGTCAGAAGAATAAGCTAAATTTTGGTCAAAGAACCTAACTTCCCACTTAATAGAAGGGACCTTCCCTCAGTTATGGGATGGATTCATATGGCTAACACTGAGCTACAGTCATTTAAGTTTAAGGGTCTCCCTATGTTGAGAACAATTAAATCATATTGAAGATAACTAGCCAAATAACATTATAAAATTAAGCTGAATGCCTTACGAAAAATGCCAACATATTTTCCTTAAAGAGAGCAATTAGTATGGAACAGACAGGGCCAGGTGACCAGGAATACTGAGCTGTACCTAATGGCTTTGTGGCACCAACATGTGGTGCTTCTGCCAGTATAGATGGGAAGATGTATCCCAGGATTCTCTTGGGCTCAAGGCCATGTGGTCCAATTTAGATATGATTCCAACAAATTTACCATGTATACAAGCCTGATAGATCAAGATATCTGTATTTCACTGGTCTGACCATTTAGCAGATATTTTTGTGCCTTCAGTAGGATTG
This sequence comes from Tragulus kanchil, assembly GCA_022376925.1. Classification (NCBI taxonomy): domain Eukaryota; kingdom Metazoa; phylum Chordata; class Mammalia; order Artiodactyla; family Tragulidae; genus Tragulus; species Tragulus kanchil. Next base: position 94,122,138 of record JAIOJX010000025.1, read on the forward strand.
GAAGATGTAATCACCTAGATCAAAGTTTTGACAAAATTCACCCATCAGGCCTTAAGCGATAGTAATCAGGCTATGTGCTTACTGAATTCTGACATTGCTATGATTAAAAAAAACAAAAAACAAAAAACACAGTATTACAAAGTACATGATGGCCCTCAATATCTTTACAGTATCTCAAATAGGCAGTTACCTACAAGGCCATAATTCAAACTGAATGCTGCATCTTCATACCAGATGAATCTTCCTCTATTACACATTTAATGATTCCTATGAAGAATCTGTTTTCTGCCTTAAGTGATCTACTTCTTAGTCTTAGTGGTCTATTAAGGAGCTGGTTTGGTTCTGGGAGCTCATGCTCAAATCTCTGCTGGTGATCTTAATAATGTTACTAGCTGTATTACTTACATTCCGTGTAAGATTGTTGTTTCTTGCATTACTCGATGTGTAGCAAGGTCTCAGAGAAAACTAATAATAGCTCAACCTCTTGACTGCAAATGATCACATATATATTCCTATACAAAGGGCTTCCCGGGTGGCTCAACAGTAAATAATTCACCTGCAATGCAGGAGACACAAGTTCGATCCTTGAGTTGGGGAGATCCCCTAGAGAAGGAAACGGCAACCCACTCCAGTATTCTTGCCTGGGAAATCCCATGGACAGAGGACCCCTGGCAGGCTACAATCCTTGGGACTGCAAAAGAGTTAGCCACAACTCAGTGACTAATAACAACAGTCCTATACAGATTTAACTGTTATGGTGCAGCTCCAGATATGGGAAAAGGAACACCCTCACCTGACGTAGGAATGAGCTTTATTAGCACGGTGGGACACATTGGTCATGAAATGTCTCCTAAACCTTGGTTCAACTTAGGATCAAAAGGGAGGCAGTGGCAAAACAAAGACTATAGCCTACCATCCAGTTCTACAAGGATCAAGCCATTTGCTACTGCATATACTGACCTACAGTACACCCTGAAAGGAATTGAGGACAAAAACCAGAACAAAACACTCTGTGTTTTGAATATGGGCCCACAGTTAATTAAAGACACATCTAAGGAAGAATTTCAATGACCCCAGATTGTTTCATCTTCTCATATAAAGATAATAGCACTTTCTGTGTGTGTGATTAGCAGTAATCTTTTACCAAAATGTATGCCTGACAACATGTATTTCCCAGCCAACAAATTCATATATACCAGCTCCTCCCCTGCCTCTTCAAAGTAACTCATCAGAGTTAGCTGACAAGCTGTCTACAGGGCTATTGTCTTTTGTAAGTTCCTTGAATAAAGCCAGAACTTGCAGCTCTTATGTACTGTATTTTTAAAATTCTGTCAACACTCAATAACATTTTGCTGGTACAACAGCCTAAGAAAAGCATCATGGGCATGATTTTGTATTACAGCCTGCAATGGTTAATTTTATGTGTCAACTTGGCTAAGCTGTGGTGCCCAATTCTTTGATCAAACATCACTCAAGATATTACTGGGAAAGAATTTTTTGGATGTGATTAACTTTTTTAAGTTAGCAGACTTTGAGTAAAGCAGATTAGTCTTCCTAATGTGTGTAGCCTCATCTAGTCAGTTGAAGGCTTTAAAAACTAGTCCTCCAAAGAAGGATTTGGCCTGCAGATTGCCTTCTAAGTCAAGACTGCAACATTAACTCCTGCCAGAATTTTTAGCCTGCCCTCCTGCTCTGAAGAGGTCTGATTTGTCAGCCACACAATTGCAGACACAGAATCCTTAAAATCAGTCTTTCTCTTTGTGTGTATATATGTGTGTGTGTTATTCTTTCTCTTTGTCTAGAGAACCTTAAGACAAGATTTAGGTACCAGGAAGTGGGGTACCACATATCTAAAAATGCAACACAAAAGTGACTTTGGAATTGGGAAACAGGTAGTGGCCAGAAGGGTTCTGAGGGCATGATAGAAAAAGCCTACTCTGCCTTAAGGAAACTTCTAGTAGAAGTATGGACGTTAAAGGAGATTCCACTCAGGGCTCAGAAAGAAAAGAGGAGAGCTACAGGGAAAGTGTCTCCTGTCTTAGAAAATACAAGTAAACAGAATATTGCTAGAAATACGATGTTAAAGCACTCTGGTGAAATCCCAGATGGAGATGAAGAACAAATTGGAGCAATAATTAAAGACACATCTAAGGAAGAATTTCAATGACCCCAGATTGTTTCATCTTCTCATATAAAGATAATAGCACTTTCTGTGTGTGTGATTAGCAGTAATCTTTTACCAAAATGTATGCCTGACAACATGTATTTCCCAGCCAACAAATTCATATATACCAGCTCCTCCCCTGCCTCTTCAAAGTAACTCATCAGAGTTAGCTGACAAGCTGTCTACAGGGCTATTGTCTTTTGTAAGTTCCTTGAATAAAGCCAGAACTTGCAGCTCTTATGTACTGTATTTTTAAAATTCTGTCAACACTCAATAACATTTTGCTGGTACAACAGCCTAAGAAAAGCATCATGGGCATGATTTTGTATTACAGCCTGCAATGGTTAATTTTATGTGTCAACTTGGCTAAGCTGTGGTGCCCAATTCTTTGATCAAACATCACTCAAGATATTACTGGGAAAGAATTTTTTGGATGTGATTAACTTTTTTAAGTTAGCAGACTTTGAGTAAAGCAGATTAGTCTTCCTAATGTGTGTAGCCTCATCTAGTCAGTTGAAGGCTTTAAAAACTAGTCCTCCAAAGAAGGATTTGGCCTGCAGATTGCCTTCTAAGTCAAGACTGCAACATTAACTCCTGCCAGAATTTTTAGCCTGCCCTCCTGCTCTGAAGAGGTCTGATTTGTCAGCCACACAATTGCAGACACAGAATCCTTAAAATCAGTCTTTCTCTTTGTGTGTATATATGTGTGTGTGTTATTCTTTCTCTTTGTCTAGAGAACCTTAAGACAAGATTTAGGTACCAGGAAGTGGGGTACCACATATCTAAAAATGCAACACAAAAGTGACTTTGGAATTGGGAAACAGGTAGTGGCCAGAAGGGTTCTGAGGGCATGATAGAAAAAGCCTACTCTGCCTTAAGGAAACTTCTAGTAGAAGTATGGACGTTAAAGGAGATTCCACTCAGGGCTCAGAAAGAAAAGAGGAGAGCTACAGGGAAAGTGTCTCCTGTCTTAGAAAATACAAGTAAACAGAATATTGCTAGAAATACGATGTTAAAGCACTCTGGTGAAATCCCAGATGGAGATGAAGAACATTATTTTTTTGGAAATTGGAAAAAGGCAATCCTGTTATAAGTAGCAGAGACTTGGCCAAATCATGTTCCAGTGTTTTACAGAAAGTGATACTTCTAAGTGATAAACTTGGTTACTTAGTGGAGGATATTTCTGAGCAAAATATTAAAAAAAAGTGTGACCTGGTTTCTTCTTGCTGCTTATAGTAAAATGCAAGAGGAAAGATACATTAAAGAGGGAATTGTTAAACAAAAAAATAACTACAATTGGGAAGGTTGGAAAATCCTCAGCCTACCCAGATAGCATGCTCTGGAAATAAGGCCAAGGATTGGCTGAACAGTGGTCTGCTAAAGAGACCAGGCATGTGACTCATGGATCCAGTCAACCATCTCAACAGAAGCCAGGGGTAGAGATGTGGCTATCCAGGAAGGATCTGCGGAAGACTCCCTTGTCTGACAGCTTGGACCCCCATTAATTGCCTGGGAGGTCAACAAGGTTATGAGAATTTTATACGAGCAGAAACTGCCAGCTTGTACTGAAGGGGCAGAGACTGTTTAAAAAAAAAAAAAAAATGAAAAACAGCTGTCAGAATTCCACAGGTGTGAAATGAGCCAGTAGACCTAACTAGCAGCGAAAAGGTGCTATCCTTCCAGAAAAGGGAAGAATGGCCCCAAAGGTAGATCACAGTCCAGTGGGACTGTCACTGCCCCACCCTCCCATGGACATAGGTTCAGGAACCAGGGTCAACACTTCCATGACCCCAGAGAGTGGGATTACTGTCCTAGTGGACAGAGCACGGAGCCAAAGAACAAATCTAGATTCAACATGCCTCAACTAAAGATCCCACATGCTGCAACTAACACCTGGCCCAAGTAAAACAAATGACAATAAAAAGGAGATTCCAACTGAGGGCATGATAGAAAAGCCTACTCTGCCTTAAGGAAACTTCTAGTAGAAGTATGGACGTTAAAGGAGATTCCACTCAGGGCTCAGAAAGAAAAGAGGAGAGCTACAGGGAAAGTGTCTCCTGTCTTAGAAAATACAAGTAAACAGAATATTGCTAGAAATACGATGTTAAAGCACTCTGGTGAAATCCCAGATGGAGATGAAGAACATTATTTTTGGAAATTGGAAAAAGGCAATCCTGTTATAAGTAGCAGAGACTTGGCCAAATCATGTTCCAGTGTTTTACAGAAAGTGATACTTCTAAGTGATAAACTTGGTTACTTAGTGGAGGATATTTCTGAGCAAAATATTAAAAAAAAGTGTGACCTGGTTTCTTCTTGCTGCTTATAGTAAAATGCAAGAGGAAAGATACATTAAAGAGGGAATTGTTAAACAAAAAAATAACTACAATTGGGAAGGTTGGAAAATCCTCAGCCTACCCAGATAGCATGCTCTGGAAATAAGGCCAAGGATTGGCTGAACAGTGGTCTGCTAAAGAGACCAGGCATGTGACTCATGGATCCAGTCAACCATCTCAACAGAAGCCAGGGGTAGAGATGTGGCTATCCAGGAAGGATCTGCGGAAGACTCCCTTGTCTGACAGCTTGGACCCCCATTAATTGCCTGGGAGGTCAACAAGGTTATGAGAATTTTATACGAGCAGAAACTGCCAGCTTGTACTGAAGGGGCAGAGACTGTTTAAAAAAAAAAAAAAATGAAAAACAGCTGTCAGAATTCCACAGGTGTGAAATGAGCCAGTAGACCTAACTAGCAGCGAAAAGGTGCTATCCTTCCAGAAAAGGGAAGAATGGCCCCAAAGGTAGATCACAGTCCAGTGGGACTGTCACTGCCCCCCCACCCTCCCATGGACATAGGTTCAGGAACCAGGGTCAACACTTCCATGACCCCAGAGAGTGGGATTACTGTCCTAGTGGACAGAGCACGGAGCCAAAGAACAAATCTAGATTCAACATGCCTCAACTAAAGATCCCACATGCTGCAACTAACACCTGGCTCAGTAAAACAAATGACTAAATATTCTAAAAAATCTAATGAACCACCTACAGAATGGGAGAAAACATTTGCGAAGAGACCCACAAGGATTAATCTCCAAAATATACATTGATGCAGCTGAAAATAAAAGAACTCAATCAAAAAATGAGCAGAAGATCTAAATAGACACTTCTACAAAGACATACATATGGGGCTTCTCTGGTGGTCCAGCGGGTAAAGAGTCCTCCTTGCAGTGCAGGGGGCACCAGTTTGATCCCTGGCCTGGGAAGATCCCACCTGCCATGGAGCAGCTGGACTGGTGTGTCCAATTAGGAGCTAGTGCTCTGGAGCGCACACGCCCAGAGCCAGTGCTCTGCAAAGAGAGAGGCCACTGCAAAGGGAGGCCCACACAGGCCAAAGAATTAAAAATGTGGATGAAAATAAATACAAATAAAAGAGGCATGATGGTGAAAAGAAAACAAAATTTTAAATCTACAAACAATATATGCTAAGAAGAGTGTAGAGAAAAGGGAAGCCTCCTACACTGTTGGTAGGAATGTAAATTGATACAGCCACTACAGACAACAGTTTGGTTTCCGTAAAAAACAAAAGCTAGAACTACCATATTACCCAGCAATCGCGCTCCTGAGCAAATACCAGGGAAAATGATAATTCAAAAAGACACATGGGCCCCAACATTCACTGCAGCGCTATTTATACTAGCCAGGGCCTGGAAGCAACCTAAATGTCTATCAGGAGAGAAATGGATAAAGAAGAAGTGATATATAGATACAATGGAACATTCCTCAGTCATAAAAAGGAATGAAATAATTCCATTTGCAGCAACATGGATAAACCCAGAGACTGTCACACTGAGTGATGTCAGACAGAGGAAGACAAAATCATATGATATCACTTATAAGTAGAATGTAAAAACAAGGTACAAATGAACTTATTTACAAAACAGAGATACAGATGTAGAAAACAAACTTATGGTGACCATGGGGGGGCATCGGGGGGTAGGGAGTAGGATAAATTTGGGAGGTTGGGATTAACATAAATACACTACTATGTATAAAATAGGTAACTAATAAGAAACAAATGTGCAGCACAGGGAACTCTACTCAATATTCTCTAATGACATGCATCAGAACAGAATCTAAAGAGTGGATATATGTAAAATTTTGATGATTCACTTTGCTGTACAGTACAGACTAACACAACACTGTAAATAAACTCTACCCCAATAAAGTTTTTTGAAAAAATCTGTCAGATAAACTTAAAGAGGTCCAAAATGGTGGTTAAAAGGAACAGCGACTATGCGATGGCCTGGAGGGGATGGGGGGGGGGGGGATATACATATGACTAATCTGGGATTATACATATCTGTAAACAACTCTGTAAAAGAAGAAAAGCAAAATTTAAAAAATGGCAAAAAAGAAAAAAAAGGAGCAGCAAGTGGGACCTCCCAGGTGGCCTAGTAGCTAAGACTCTGAGCCCTCAATGCAGGAGGCCTGGGTTTGATCCCTGGTCAGGGAACTAGATCCCATATGCCACAACTGAGACACAGTGCAGCCAAATAAATAAATTAAAAATAAAGAAAAAAGGAGCAGCTAGTCGGCAAACAAAGGAAAGCAAAAGGCCACACAAAGAGAACAAAGGAAAAATCTGAGGATGGGAGTGGGAACCTCTGGTGGAAAGACAACATGCTCCCTTCCGGATTCTGGTAGGAGCCCTAATTTGTATTGGGTAGCTCCAGGGGGAGGAGACAAAGAGTATAAAAAGAAGGCGCCAAGACAGGTTGAGGGCATTCCTTCTGGGCTGGCCTGTCCTCGTGTTTTGAGGGTGTACTGTCCTCTGTTTGCCAAATAAAGTTTTGAGTTGTAACCGAGCTCTGTCATTTCAAATCATTTTTACTACCGTGAGACCAAACTGAGAAAATTACGCACTCTCCTAACATAATGAAATTTGCCCTAGGACCTGCGGCCCCTCCCTCTTCCTGATATTTCTCTTTTAGAATAGGAATGTCTTTCCAAAGCCTATCCCACTATGGTACTTGGCAGCACATATTTTTTTTTTGGCTTCATAGGCACATAAACTATAGAAGAATTTTGTCTCGGGATGAATCAAATCTCAAGTCTAAGTCACGACTTAAAGGATAGTTACATGGTATATTAGTCTAGATTCTCCAGAGAAACAGAACCAATAGGAAGTATGTGCAAACATGTGTAATAAATAAAAATAGAGAGAGGATTATAAATAGCCCATGCAATCATGAAGGCTGAAAAACCGTAAGATCTGTAAGTTGGAGCGTTTTTACAGAGTTTTCTTATTTACAGACAGACATAATCCCCAAACAGTCACAGGTATATCTCTGACTCCTCTCCCTGAGCCCTCCCTGCCTTTTCCCCCTTCCCACTGCTCCCCAGGTTGATGCTTAGTCCCGTGTAGGTTCCTTTAGTCTTACAGCTTTATCACAGTAGTTATCTCTATTACAGATGATAGTGTAGGTTTCCTTGTTGCTCTTTCCATAACTCTCGTCAGATCTCCCCTTCCGCCAATGACCATAGGTAGGTCTGTTCCAGGAGGAGTGTTTCCTACTCAGCTTTTTTGTTTTATTCAGGCCTTCAACTGATTGTTGCATCAGTTGCCTGCACATCAGGGAGAGTAATCTGCTTTATTCAGTTTCCTGATTCAAATGTAAATCTCATGCATAGACATCCTCATAGAATACCCAGAGTAACATCTGACCAAATATCTAGGGATGTCCATAGCCCAGCCAAACTGACACATAAAACCAACCATTACAGATGAAATTTTAGACTTTGGGTTGGTGCTGGGATATGCTAAGACTTTGGAGAATGGAATTGGGTCAATGTATTCTATAGGCGAGAAGGACATGAATTTGGGAAGGGGTCAGAAAAAGGTATGCTGTGGTTGGTTTTCTCTTATCAAAGTTTTTTTTGGGGGCTGTCCTCTGTTTGCCAAATAAAGTTTTGAGTTGTAACCGAGCTCTGTCATTTCAAATCATTTTTACTACCGTGAGACCAAACTGAGAAAATTACGCACTCTCCTAACATAATGAAATTTGCCCTAGGACCTGCGGCCCCTCCCTCTTCCTGATATTTCTCTTTTAGAATAGGAATGTCTTTCCAAAGCCTATCCCACTATGGTACTTGGCAGCACATATTTTTTTTTTGGCTTCATAGGCACATAAACTATAGAAGAATTTTGTCTCGGGATGAATCAAATCTCAAGTCTAAGTCACGACTTAAAGGATAGTTACATGGTATATTAGTCTAGATTCTCCAGAGAAACAGAACCAATAGGAAGTATGTGCAAACATGTGTAATAAATATATATAGAGAGAGGGATTATAAATAGCCCATGCAATCATGAAGGCTGAAAAACCGTAAGATCTGTAAGTTGGAGCGTTTTTACAGAGTTTTCTTATTTACAGACAGACATAATCCCCAAACAGTCACAGGTATATCTCTGACTCCTCTCCCTGAGCCCTCCCTGCCTTTTCCCCCTTCCCACTGCTCCCCAGGTTGATGCTTAGTCCCGTGTAGGTTCCTTTAGTCTTACAGCTTTATCACAGTAGTTATCTCTATTACAGATGATAGTGTAGGTTTCCTTGTTGCTCTTTCCATAACTCTCGTCAGATCTCCCCTTCCGCCAATGACCATAGGTAGGTCTGTTCCAGGAGGAGTGTTTCCTACTCAGCTTTTTTGTTTTATTCAGGCCTTCAACTGATTGTTGCATCAGTTGCCTGCACATCAGGGAGAGTAATCTGCTTTATTCAGTTTCCTGATTCAAATGTAAATCTCATGCATAGACATCCTCATAGAATACCCAGAGTAACATCTGACCAAATATCTAGGGATGTCCATAGCCCAGCCAAACTGACACATAAAACCAACCATTACAGATGAAATTTTAGACTTTGGGTTGGTGCTGGGATATGCTAAGACTTTGGAGAATGGAATTGGGTCAATGTATTCTATAGGCGAGAAGGACATGAATTTGGGGAAGGGGTCAGAAAAAGGTATGCTGTGGGTTGGTTTGTGTCCCTCTAATATTCATGTATTAAAGCCCTAACCCCTGCTACCTCAGAAGGTAATCTTATTTGGAGAGAGGGCTTTTACAGAGGTTATCAAGTTAAAATAAGGTTATTAGGGTGGATCCTAAAGCAATATGACTCATACCCTTATAAAAACGAGAAATGTGGACACCGACTTGCACAGAGAGAAGACAATGTGAAGAGACACAGGGAAAAGATAATCATCTACAAGCCAAGGAGAGAGGCCTGAAACAGTTTCTTCCCTCACAGTCCCTGGCAGAAACCAACCCTGACAACACCTTGATTTGGAGTTCTGGTTTCCAGAACTGTGAGACAATAACTTCTGTTGTTTCAACCACTGAGTCTGTGGTCCTATTTTACAGAAGCCCCAATTTATAGACTCTAACCTCTGTCAATTAGTATTGCTCTCAACACATTTTTTTCTTTAATAGGGATAATTAGTAGTTATAGAGTGTTGATTAGTACTAGTCACTATAGTTGTTGTTTGGTCACTAAGGTGTCTCCGACTTGTTTACAACCCATGAACTATAGCCCACCAGGCCCCTCTGTCCACAGGATTTCCTAGGAAAGAATACTGGAGTGGGTTGCCATTTTCTTCTCCGGGGAATCTTCCTTGCTTATTTAACTTACACACAAAGTACACCATGCAAAATGCCAGGCTGAATGACTCACAAACTGGAATTAAGGTTGCCAGGAGAAACAGCAACCACTTCAGATATGCAGATGATACCACTCTAAGGATGGAAAGTAAAGAGGAACTAAAGGGCTTCCCTGGTGGTCCAGGATGGAAAGTAAAGTTGTATTCAGGCCATGACATAACCAAACGCATTACAAAAAAATCTCATGCATAGACATCCTCATAGAATACCCAGAGTAACATCTGACCAAATATCTAGGGATGTCCATAGCCCAGCCAAACTGACACATAAAACCAACCATTACAGATGAAATTTTAGACTTTGGGTTGGTGCTGGGATATGCTAAGACTTTGGAGAATGGAATTGGGTCAATGTATTCTATAGGCGAGAAGGACATGAATTTGGGGAAGGGGTCAGAAAAAGGTATGCTGTGGGTTGGTTTGTGTCCCTCTAATATTCATGTATTAAAGCCCTAACCCCTGCTACCTCAGAAGGTAATCTTATTTGGAGAGAGGGCTTTTACAGAGGTTATCAAGTTAAAATAAGGTTATTAGGGTGGATCCTAAAGCAATATGACTCATACCCTTATAAAAACGAGAAATGTGGACACCGACTTGCACAGAGAGAAGACAATGTGAAGAGACACAGGGAAAAGATAATCATCTACAAGCCAAGGAGAGAGGCCTGAAACAGTTTCTTCCCTCACAGTCCCTGGCAGAAACCAACCCTGACAACACCTTGATTTGGAGTTCTGGTTTCCAGAACTGTGAGACAATAACTTCTGTTGTTTCAACCACTGAGTCTGTGGTCCTATTTTACAGAAGCCCCAATTTATAGACTCTAACCTCTGTCAATTAGTATTGCTCTCAACACATTTTTTTCTTTAATAGGGATAATTAGTAGTTATAGAGTGTTGATTAGTACTAGTCACTATAGTTGTTGTTTGGTCACTAAGGTGTCTCCGACTTGTTTACAACCCATGAACTATAGCCCACCAGGCCCCTCTGTCCACAGGATTTCCTAGGAAAGAATACTGGAGTGGGTTGCCATTTTCTTCTCCGGGGAATCTTCCTTGCTTATTTAACTTACACACAAAGTACACCATGCAAAATGCCAGGCTGAATGACTCACAAACTGGAATTAAGGTTGCCAGGAGAAACAGCAACCACTTCAGATATGCAGATGATACCACTCTAAGGATGGAAAGTAAAGAGGAACTAAAAGGGCTTCCCCTGGTGGTCCAGTGGATAAGGACACCGCCTTGCAGTGCAAGGGGCGCCAGTTCAATCCCTGGCCTGGGAAGATCCCACGTGCCGCGGAGCAGCTGGACTGACGTGTCCAATCACTGAGCCGGAGCTCTGGAGCACATGCGCCCAGAGCTAGCGCTCTGCGACAACAGACGCCACCGTGATGGGAGGCCCGCAGGAGCCAAAGAACAAAGATTGATGAAAACAGAGAAATGAAAGACCAATAGAAGTGGCCCGCCCGCTCCCCTCCCTCCCCAACCCAACCCCCGCCCTAAATAAATAAATCTTTAAAAAAAAAAAAAAAAAAAAAGAGGAACTAAAAAACCTCTTGATGAGGGTGAAAGAGGAGAGTGAAAAAGCTGGCTTAAAACTCAACATTCAAAAAACCATAATTATGGCATCCAGTGCCATCAATTCATGGCAAATAGAAGGTGAAAAAGTGTAACCAGTGACATTTTATTTTCCTGGGCTCCAAAATCACTGTGGACAGTTACTATAGCCATGAAATTAAAAGACACCTGCTCCTTGGAAGAAAAGCTATGACAAACCCAGATAGCATATTTAAAAGCAGAAACATCACTTTGTGACAAATGTTCGTCTTAGTCAAAGGTATGGTTTTTCCAGTAGTCAGTGCAGATGTCAAAGTCGGAACATAAAGAAGGCTGAGTGCCAAAGAATTGATGCTTTTGAATTATGGCGCTGAAGAAGACTTTTGAGAGTTCCTTGGACCGCAAGGAGATCAAACTGGTCAATCCCAAGGAAATCCGGGAAAGGGTTTTGTTTTGCTTTTGAACTAGTCACTATAGTTGTTGTTTGGTCACTAAGGTGTCTCCGACTTGTTTACAACCCATGAACTATAGCCCACCAGGCCCCTCTGTCCACAGGATTTCCTAGGAAAGAATACTGGAGTGGGTTGCCATTTTCTTCTCCGGGGAATCTTCCTTGCTTATTTAACTTACACACAAAGTACACCATGCAAAATGCCAGGCTGAATGACTCACAAACTGGAATTAAGGTTGCCAGGAGAAACAGCAACCACTTCAGATATGCAGATGATACCACTCTAAGGATGGAAAGTAAAGAGGAACTAAAAGGGCTTCCCCTGGTGGTCCAGTGGATAAGGACACCGCCTTGCAGTGCAAGGGGCGCCAGTTCAATCCCTGGCCTGGGAAGATCCCACGTGCCGCGGAGCAGCTGGACTGACGTGTCTAATCACTGAGCCGGAGCTCTGGAGCACATGCGCCCAGAGCTAGCGCTCTGCGACAACAGACGCCACCGTGATGGGAGGCCCGCAGGAGCCAAAGAACAAAGATTGATGAAAACAGAGAAATGAAAGACCAATAGAAGTGGCCCGCCCGCTCCCCTCCCTCCCCAACCCAACCCCCGCCCTAAATAAATAAATCTTTAAAAAAAAAAAAAAAAAAAAAGAGGAACTAAAAAACCTCTTGATGAGGGTGAAAGAGGAGAGTGAAAAAGCTGGCTTAAAACTCAACATTCAAAAAACCATAATTATGGCATCCAGTGCCATCAATTCATGGCAAATAGAAGGTGAAAAAGTGTAACCAGTGACATTTTATTTTCCTGGGCTCCAAAATCACTGTGGACAGTTACTATAGCCATGAAATTAAAAGACACCTGCTCCTTGGAAGAAAAGCTATGACAAACCCAGATAGCATATTTAAAAGCAGAAACATCACTTTGTGACAAATGTTCGTCTTAGTCAAAGGTATGGTTTTTCCAGTAGTCAGTGCAGATGTCAAAGTCGGAACATAAAGAAGGCTGAGTGCCAAAGAATTGATGCTTTTGAATTATGGCGCTGAAGAAGACTTTTGAGAGTTCCTTGGACCGCAAGGAGATCAAACTGGTCAATCCCCAAGGAAATCAATGCTGAATATTCTTTGGAAGGGTTGTTGCTGAAGCTGAATCTTCAATACTCTGGCTACCTGATGGGAAGAGCTGACTCACTGGAAAAGACCCATGCTGGGAAATACTGAAGGCAAAAGGAGAAGAGGGCAGCACAGGAGGAGATGGTTGTATAGCATCACCAACTAAATGGACATGAATATGAGCAAACTCTGGGAGAGAGTGGAGGTCAGAGGGGTTTGGGGTGCTCCAGTCCATGGGGCCACAAAGAGTCAGACATGATTCAGCAACTGAATAACAACAGTTACTATAATAAGTACTTGTATAATAACCACTATCTCAGTGATACTGAAGACTACCCTTTGAGTAAACTTCATGGTATGAGAATTGTGGCCCAATAAAAATAAATACACAACAAAATCAAAAAAATACACAACATTTTGAAGCTGATGTGATCATTATTCCAATTTCAGAACTCAATTCAAGTCAAATAACTAGTATATGGGCAGGGGGAAGAAAGTGAAGTGACACGTCTGAGAACAGACCTGTGCTCCCAATACTTCACCAAAGTGTCCTCCCTTGCTCCATCCTGTTTTTTCCCCAATGTGACAGCTGTGAGAGCAATTACAATATGCAGAGAGAAAGACTTCACAATATGACAGCTCATCCTGCTATTCACAACTATGTGTTACCAGCAGCCCCAATAATACATTTAGAGTCCATAAAGCCCTCAAATGAGACAACTCTTAATGAGCTAACTTTTAAACACATAAATCTTAAAGAACATATACTACATGCATTGCCAACGGTTTTCAGAGTCTGAATCCAAGGGACTTTTAACATGTTTGTCAAATAGATTCTTAAATTAACAAAGGAAGTCAAAGAGGAGCTAGAAGAGCAAGTAATTTTGAAAAAGAACAGTGTTAACCAACTTGGATTACCTAATTTCATGACATACAGGTATCAAGTGTGGTACTGGTGAAAGGACAAATAAATCAATGCAACAGAAAGCCCAGAAGTGGATCCACATGTATATGGACAATAACTTTTTTGCCAAATTTGAATGAGCAATTCTATGGATAAAGGATATTTTCAAGAAATGGTACTGTATCAAGAGAAGATCCATATGCAAAATTATCTTTTGAAGGCGCTGAAGAAGACTTTTGAGAGTTCCTTGGACCGCAAGGAGATCAAACTGGTCAATCCCAACGGAAATCAATGCTGAATATTCTTTGGAAGGGTTGTTGCTGAAGCTGAATCTTCAATACTCTGGCTACCTGATGGGAAGAGCTGACTCACTGGAAAAGACCCATGCTGGGAAATACTGAAGGCAAAAGGAGAAGAGGGCAGCACAGGAGGAGATGGTTGTATAGCATCACCAACTAAATGGACATGAATATGAGCAAACTCTGGGAGAGAGTGGAGGTCAGAGGGGTTTGGGGTGCTCCAGTCCATGGGGCCACAAAGAGTCAGACATGATTCAGCAACTGAATAACAACAGTTACTATAATAAGTACTTGTATAATAACCACTATCTCAGTGATACTGAAGACTACCCTTTGAGTAAACTTCATGGTATGAGAATTGTGGCCCAATAAAAATAAATACACAACAAAATCAAAAAAATACACAACATTTTGAAGCTGATGTGATCATTATTCCAATTTCAGAACTCAATTCAAGTCAAATAACTAGTATATGGGCAGGGGAAGAAAGTGAAGTGACACGTCTGAGAACAGACCTGTGCTCCCAATACTTCACCAAAGTGTCCTCCCTTGCTCCATCCTGTTTTTTCCCCAATGTGACAGCTGTGAGAGCAATTACAATATGCAGAGAGAAAGACTTCACAATATGACAGCTCATCCTGCTATTCACAACTATGTGTTACCAGCAGCCCCAATAATACATTTAGAGTCCATAAAGCCCTCAAATGAGACAACTCTTAATGAGCTAACTTTTAAACACATAAATCTTAAAGAACATATACTACATGCATTGCCAACGGTTTTCAGAGTCTGAATCCAAGGGACTTTTAACATGTTTGTCAAATAGATTCTTAAATTAACAAAGGAAGTCAAAGAGGAGCTAGAAGAGCAAGTAATTTTGAAAAAGAACAGTGTTAACCAACTTGGATTACCTAATTTCATGACATACAGGTATCAAGTGTGGTACTGGTGAAAGGACAAATAAATCAATGCAACAGAAAGCCCAGAAGTGGATCCACATGTATATGGACAATAACTTTTTTGCCAAATTTGAATGAGCAATTCTATGGATAAAGGATATTTTCAAGAAATGGTACTGTATCAAGAGAAGATCCATATGCAAAAGGTATATATCCCTATAATAGTAGTACTGTTGGTTGCTGAGTGATGTCCGACTCTGTGACCCCATGGACTATAGCCCACCAGGCTCCCCTGTCCCTGGAATTCTCCAGGCAAGAATACTGGAGTGGGTTACTATTCTTTTCTCCAGGGAATCTTCCCAACTTAGGAATCGAACCTGGGTCTCTTGCACTGCAGGCAGATTTTTTACCATCTGAGTCATCAGGGAAGCCAATATACTCTCACATTTATTTAAAAGTTAACTCAATGTGGATCAAAGTCTACGTGTGAAGCTTTTAAGCTGTTAAACTTCTGGAAGAAAACATAAGACCAAATCTTAATAGCCCTGAATCTTTCAAAGATTTCTTAAATATGATACCAAAAGCATAATCTGTTAAGAACAATGAATTTAAAACATTTATCAAAACTTTAAATATCTGCTTTTGGAAGACATTATTACAAAAATGAAAAATAAGCCACAGACCAAAGAACATATTTATGAAACACATATCTCATATAAGACATGACCCAGAATATATAAAAAAAAAATCAGTAAATTAGTAGGACAGCAAAACATTCTATTTAGAAAATGAGCAAACGATCTAAACAGTTTATCAAAGAAGATATGAATGATACATATGCACACTGGAAGACAATATCATTAATCATTATGGATTCATACCCAGCTCTTAGATTAGGGGACAAAAACCCAACAATATCAAATGCTGGTGAGGATATGGAGCAACTGTAACTCTCACACATTGCTAGTGCAAAAGCAAAATTGTATAGTCACTGTGGAAAACATTGTGGAAGCTTCTTATAAAAATAAACCTACATTTACCATATGACCCAGCAAGTCCACTTCTAGGTATTTACCCAAGAGAAATAAAAACCGTTGTTTACATAGAGATGTGTTGATGGACGTTCACAGCAGCATTATTCATATCACAAAGAACTGGAAATAACTCAAATGGGATATTACTAAAAGAAACAAACTATCCCAATTATAAAAAAAGTCCATATGCAAAAGGAATGAGCAATTCTATGGATAAAGGATATTTTCAAGAAATGGTACTGTATCAAGAGAAGATCCATATGCAAAAGGTATATATCCCTATAATAGTAGTACTGTTGGTTGCTGAGTGATGTCCGACTCTGTGACCCCATGGACTATAGCCCACCAGGCTCCCCTGTCCCTGGAATTCTCCAGGCAAGAATACTGGAGTGGGTTACTATTCTTTTCTCCAGGGAATCTTCCCAACTTAGGAATCGAACCTGGGTCTCTTGCACTGCAGGCAGATTTTTTACCATCTGAGTCATCAGGGAAGCCAATATACTCTCACATTTATTTAAAAGTTAACTCAATGTGGATCAAAGTCTACGTGTGAAGCTTTTAAGCTGTTAAACTTCTGGAAGAAAACATAAGACCAAATCTTAATAGCCCTGAATCTTTCAAAGATTTCTTAAATATGATACCAAAAGCATAATCTGTTAAGAACAATGAATTTAAAACATTTATCAAAACTTTAAATATCTGCTTTTGGAAGACATTATTACAAAAATGAAAAATAAGCCACAGACCAAAGAACATATTTATGAAACACATATCTCATATAAGACATGACCCAGAATATATAAAAAAAAAATCAGTAAATTAGTAGGACAGCAAAACATTCTATTTAGAAAATGAGCAAACGATCTAAACAGTTTATCAAAGAAGATATGAATGATACATATGCACACTGGAAGACAATATCATTAATCATTATGGATTCATACCCAGCTCTTAGATTAGGGGACAAAAACCCAACAATATCAAATGCTGGTGAGGATATGGAGCAACTGTAACTCTCACACATTGCTAGTGCAAAAGCAAAATTGTATAGTCACTGTGGAAAACATTGTGGAAGCTTCTTATAAAAATAAACCTACATTTACCATATGACCCAGCAAGTCCACTTCTAGGTATTTACCCAAGAGAAATAAAAACCGTTGTTTACATAGAGATGTGTTGATGGACGTTCACAGCAGCATTATTCATATCACAAAGAACTGGAAATAACTCAAATGGGATATTACTAAAAGAAACAAACTACTAGCACAGAAGACCACTGATTAATCTCCACTCATCATGCTGAGAGAAAAAGGCCAGACTCATAAGGCTACACATATATGATTCCATTTATATGACATTCCGGGGAAAAGACAGAATTATAGAGACAGATAACAGACCAGTGCTTGCCAGGGCTGGCAGTAAAGGAAAGAGCATGAGGGCATTTGGGGGAGATGAGGTCACTGTTGTACAATTTTGATTAATGCAACGTTTACATGACTATGTGTTTGTCAGCGTACTCTAAAAATGGCAAACTTTATTGTACATGAATTATATCTCAATACAGACTTTAAAAAAGAGTACCCTTGTGATACATGCGACCTGGGACCCTTTGCTGCAGTGCCTACACCTGGACAAACCTCTCCTCCAACAAAAAAATAGGAAGTAACAAGGGACTAAAGCTAACTGCATGCATGCCACCTTGGGGCAAAAGGAACAAAACCCAACTTTCACTTCTGAGAAGCTGGGAGCAAAAGCAGGGTGTTGTGCATGCCCCCTGCATAGACAGCACCACCAAGGCGGTGGGTGGACAGGGTAAGCCGCCCCTCTGGTCTGAACCCATCCCCACCCTCACTCCATAGAAGGAACCTGCCCTCCCCACCACCCCAAGGGTATAAGCAAGGGAATCTGGCATCTTGTTTTAGCTCCCTTGTGCTGCAGCAAGAGTCCCAATGAAGCCTTGCCTGAATTTCTCCTCTAGTATCTTATCAATTTCTATTTATTAAAGAGTCCAAGAACCCTGGTCAGTAAAGCCTAGCTTAACACTAAGTTTAAAGATTTTTTAAGATGGGAATATGAAAATCCTAAAAGATAGGTACATCCTGGTTGACTCAAGTAAGTCAAGTTAGTTAAACAGAGTAAAGTCTGGGTTTAGTTTTGTCTTTTTGAAGTGTGTCATAGTTTCTATGTTATAGGAATTGGAAGGCCTGGTTTCTGCCCTGAGTCTGCCAATCAGGTGATATACACACGGTAAGAGAATATTTATTTCATTTTCTTTTCCGTTTCTAAATTCCTTACTTTTAAAAGGGAGAAAAGCATTACTAACCGGTTTCTGATATTGGATATTACTAAAAGAAACAAACTACTAGCACAGAAGACCACTGATTAATCTCCACTCATCATGCTGAGAGAAAAAGGCCAGACTCATAAGGCTACACATATATGATTCCATTTATATGACATTCCGGGGAAAAGACAGAATTATAGAGACAGATAACAGACCAGTGCTTGCCAGGGCTGGCAGTAAAGGAAAGAGCATGAGGGCATTTGGGGGAGATGAGGTCACTGTTGTACAATTTTGATTAATGCAACGTTTACATGACTATGTGTTTGTCAGCGTACTCTAAAAATGGCAAACTTTATTGTACATGAATTATATCTCAATACAGACTTTAAAAAAGAGTACCCTTGTGATACATGCGACCTGGGACCCTTTGCTGCAGTGCCTACACCTGGACAAACCTCTCCTCCAACAAAAAAATAGGAAGTAACAAGGGACTAAAGCTAACTGCATGCATGCCACCTTGGGGCAAAAGGAACAAAACCCAACTTTCACTTCTGAGAAGCTGGGAGCAAAAGCAGGGTGTTGTGCATGCCCCCTGCATAGACAGCACCACCAAGGCGGTGGGTGGACAGGGTAAGCCGCCCCTCTGGTCTGAACCCATCCCCACCCTCACTCCATAGAAGGAACCTGCCCTCCCCACCACCCCAAGGGTATAAGCAAGGGAATCTGGCATCTTGTTTTAGCTCCCTTGTGCTGCAGCAAGAGTCCCAATGAAGCCTTGCCTGAATTTCTCCTCTAGTATCTTATCAATTTCTATTTATTAAAGAGTCCAAGAACCCTGGTCAGTAAAGCCTAGCTTAACACTAAGTTTAAAGATTTTTTAAGATGGGAATATGAAAATCCTAAAAGATAGGTACATCCTGGTTGACTCAAGTAAGTCAAGTTAGTTAAACAGAGTAAAGTCTGGGTTTAGTTTTGTCTTTTTGAAGTGTGTCATAGTTTCTATGTTATAGGAATTGGAAGGCCTGGTTTCTGCCCCTGAGTCTGCCAATCAGGTGATATACACACGGTAAGAGAATATTTATTTCATTTTCTTTTTCCGTTTCTAAATTCCTTACTTTTAAAAGGGAGAAAAAGCATTACTAACCTCAAAGTAGCTATACCCATCAAAAGATGATGTATGGAACACATGCAGGTGATGTATGGAATAGGTATAGATCAGCCAACTAAATGTAGATATATTATTAAATGAAATTCAGAGTTACAACTGAAATTTCAAATGTAGCATTACAAATGGTACAGGGAACCAGAAAGTAAATGATCTGAAACATAATTAAGAAAGTAAAATAAATAATAGTAATTACAAGTACCCCCCCAAAAAAACCAAAATATTTTCTAATGGATATACTGAACCTTTTGTAAAAAGTTTCTTTGGAGAAGAGGGCAAAGATGTCCTTTTCTAAGAGTGTATCATTGCAGGTTATCTTTGAGTAATAAATGCAATTATTTTGTAAACAAAACACCAAGTGCTCTCTTGTCAGGACTAAGTGCTCTGCATATTATTAACTAATATTCACAAGACCCTAAAGACACACCAAATTTCCTTACAGTCATGTGTTTTATGTAAATGCTTCAAGTCTCCAATATAGTGAGGGCGGGAGGGCGACACATTTGTATCAGTAATTCTGAATTTGAAAACATTCGAAGAAGTCCTGCAAGGATCATTTGGCTTCCATACCTAAAATACGTGCCCTTATCCTTAGTCAAGAAGCTCTCATTTTGATTTAATAAATAGGAAACTAAAATGTCCATTCACTTGGCTAACAGAAAACAAGAGATTATTAAATTAAACTGCTAAATCGGTATCTAATAGTTTTCAGGGTTTTTTTTTTTTGAACGTTCTCACTTACAAATCACTGGTAAGACCCTCAGAGCGCATGCCGAATCCTGCCTTGGCCACAGCACTTGTGTATACACGTCTGACTGTGCATCACTAGTAAAAAGCATGCAAAAAAGTAAAACGTATTAAACTAAAAGTAAAAAGCATTAAATACATGCTTCTACTCCGATAAGGCAGGGGGCCCTTTACCCTGGGCCTCCATCATTAGACGGCCTCACTCTCTTTTCGCCCTCCTTCAGTTTTATTCCTCCTCCACAGGACAAGGACTCTGAGAAAACTTCCGCAACATGATACCCGGGTTCCAGAGATTCCTTAGTCAAATGGCTCCAAAGCTGCTTCCAGGACCCACCGAGCTGAGAGGACTCTACTACGAGTATACATGCCACTAGGCTGAGGACGCACCAAGAGGGGATGCTGGGGTGGGGATGAGGAAAGGGGTGACAACTGTGCAATCTCCCCCACAAGCACCCAGGCCCCCAGTGGGGTGGAATGGACATAGCTCTCCCAGGCCTCCACTTTTTGGAAACGAATTCAGTGAAATCTGAGATGGTCAAAGTCGGCTCCCCACGAGTAAGCCCGAGATGCCAATGCCAACTACGGCGAGATGGAGACAAACGCCAAGGCAGATGTACTGGCGGAGGTATCCAAGCACGTGGGTAGCCTAAAGGAGCAAACTAGCAAAGGCTGAGCCCCTCTACGCAGTTCGTGAAAAGCTGCCGCGGACCCCTGCTGCCATCCCCAACCCCTCGCTACCCGGGAGGGTGTGTGGGCGGGTGTGGGTGAGGCAGGGTAGCTAGGAAACGGGTCCTGACGTCGCCCGCCCAGCCGGGGAGAGCAGGGTAGCAACAGGAGGCGGCTGGTGCGGTTCGAGGGCCCCACCATCAGCTGATGCCGGAGAGCCAGTCAAGGGCCCGAGGGGGGAAAGGGCGGGGCCGCGCGACGTCACCGCCGCGGCCGACGTCTTCGCCGCTCGCCACTTGCCGCAGCCGCAGGATCGCTGTGGTGCAGCTCGGGCGCAGGTCTCTGCGGGAGCCACCGAGACCTCTGCACTGCTCCTCGAACATGGCCGACTCGGAGAACCAGGGCTCTGCAGAGCCGAGCCAGGCGGCGGCAGCAGCGGCAGCAGCGGCAGCGGCAGCCGCAGAGGCGGCCGCGGCAACGGAGGAGGTAATGGCGGAAGGCGGTGCGCAGGGGGGAGATTCTGACAGCGCGTCCGGAGACTCCGACGGCGCGGTCGGTCAGACGGCTGAGGAGCCTCAGACCCCTGCAGAGAATGCACCAAAGCCTAGAAATGACTTTATCGAGAGCCTGCCTAACTCGGTGAAATGCCGGGTCCTGGCCCTCAAAAAGCTGCAGAAGCGATGCGATAAGATAGAAGCCAAATTTGATAAGGAATTCCAGGCTCTGGAGAAAAAGTATAATGACATCTACAAGCCCTTACTTGCTAAGATCCAAGAGCTCACCGGTGAGATGGAGGGGTGTGCATGGACCTTAGAGGGGGACGAGGAAGAAGATGATGACGAAGAGTATGAGGATGAAGAAGAGGGAGAGGAGGAGGAAGAGGAGGAAGAAGAGCCTGCGGCAGAGGCTGCGGCGGAGGCGGCCGCTGCCACCAAAGATGAGGGTCCCGACTCTGCAGCGCCTGATGACGCCAAGAATTAAGCGGGGGCAGAGATTGCAGGGGAGAATGACGACGCAGATTTAAAACCCCAATTATTATTTTTTACACATTGCTGGGACTTGAAAGGCTCAGGTTTTGGACCAAAATACAATATGAATCAATTCTGACATTCCTAAAAGGCTGAGCCCCTCTACGCAGTTCGTGAAAAGCTGCCGCGGACCCCTGCTGCCATCCCCAACCCCTCGCTACCCGGGAGGGTGTGTGGGCGGGTGTGGGTGAGGCAGGGTAGCTAGGAAACGGGTCCTGACGTCGCCCGCCCAGCCGGGGAGAGCAGGGTAGCAACAGGAGGCGGCTGGTGCGGTTCGAGGGCCCCACCATCAGCTGATGCCGGAGAGCCAGTCAAGGGCCCGAGGGGGGGAAGGGCGGGGCCGCGCGACGTCACCGCCGCGGCCGACGTCTTCGCCGCTCGCCACTTGCCGCAGCCGCAGGATCGCTGTGGTGCAGCTCGGGCGCAGGTCTCTGCGGGAGCCACCGAGACCTCTGCACTGCTCCTCGAACATGGCCGACTCGGAGAACCAGGGCTCTGCAGAGCCGAGCCAGGCGGCGGCAGCAGCGGCAGCAGCGGCAGCGGCAGCCGCAGAGGCGGCCGCGGCAACGGAGGAGGTAATGGCGGAAGGCGGTGCGCAGGGGGGAGATTCTGACAGCGCGTCCGGAGACTCCGACGGCGCGGTCGGTCAGACGGCTGAGGAGCCTCAGACCCCTGCAGAGAATGCACCAAAGCCTAGAAATGACTTTATCGAGAGCCTGCCTAACTCGGTGAAATGCCGGGTCCTGGCCCTCAAAAAGCTGCAGAAGCGATGCGATAAGATAGAAGCCAAATTTGATAAGGAATTCCAGGCTCTGGAGAAAAAGTATAATGACATCTACAAGCCCTTACTTGCTAAGATCCAAGAGCTCACCGGTGAGATGGAGGGGTGTGCATGGACCTTAGAGGGGGACGAGGAAGAAGATGATGACGAAGAGTATGAGGATGAAGAAGAGGGAGAGGAGGAGGAAGAGGAGGAAGAAGAGCCTGCGGCAGAGGCTGCGGCGGAGGCGGCCGCTGCCACCAAAGATGAGGGTCCCGACTCTGCAGCGCCTGATGACGCCAAGAATTAAGCGGGGGCAGAGATTGCAGGGGAGAATGACGACGCAGATTTAAAACCCCAATTATTATTTTTTACACATTGCTGGGACTTGAAAGGCTCAGGTTTTGGACCAAAATACAATATGAATCAATTCTGACATTCCTAAAATACTATGAAATTGACGCAATCAGATTCTGGCCAGCCCATCTCAAATTTGATTTCCGACACAAATATACCAACAGGTGTTGAAAACGAGTTAAATTTAAAATGATTTTTCATGATCTCTTCTGTGAGGACTGGAGTTGAGACTTGCGAAGGGTGTCACTAGATGGGCATTAAAGAACGTCACTTTCAAAATCTTTTCATCACAGCTATCATCACACTAAGCACGGAACACTCAAGTCGAGACTGAACATGCTCTCAATGTCTAATTCTTCAATTTCTTTAGTTTTGTATTTTTCCAGCGCAGAAGCAGCAGAACCCAAGATAAATCTCATCTTTAAGACTTTGTTTTTGTAACACAGACATCAGCTTTAACATTTCAGAGGGGTGATGGGATGCAGGAAGCCAGTTCTGGAGATCATGACAGTGCTGTTAACGAGGCTCAGAAAACTGCCACTTCAAATTTTAAAGACTGTTCTGAATATTTGGTTCTGAGGAAGGTGTATAACCTGTACAATACTGTCAACATATGTGTTCATCATTTACCGTCTCGTGTTTATGTGTTTTCTTGGTAATGTCTGTTTACAAAGTGTAAAAAAAAAAAAGAAATCCAATTGTTTAAGTAATAAATCCCTTTAGCATTTTACAAATATTAATTTACCCCCCCCCCAAAATGTAGTATCTAGTAAATTCTGTAAAGCATGTGTATCCGATGTTATGTGCTGTCTTTTTGTCTTGTAGCTTTTAGAATGTAGCTGTGAAAATTATCAGAACTCTACACTGAAGCTAATGTTTGGGAAAAAATATATATACTTGAAAAACCAATCCAACTCTGTGTCCCACCCCCAGCTCAGAAGTAGAAAGGATTTAAGTTTGCTTGTGTTAGCTGTGCCTTCATTATTTTGCTATATAAATGTGACAAATATAAAATGGTGCATAATCAAATTTTACTGCTTGGGAACAGATTGGCATACAGCAAAGGATTCTTAGGAGGACACATTTAATGTAAAGACTCTAGCTTCTCTGTGGGTTTTGAATTGTGTGATCTATAAAGAAATGTAAGCATAAAGTTGTTTACCACTGTGGTGTTAATAAAACAGTATTTTCAAAAAACAAAAGGACTCATACTCTCAACTGCCTGGAATGAAATCCCAGTTCTGCCTTTTCTTGGCCATGAATTTCAGGCAATTCACTTAATCTGTGTTCAGTTTCTCCCTATCTATACAAGGGGATAGTAACAGTTCCTTCCTCACAGGTGATTATGGAGAACAATCTAGTTAATTTACATAAATCCCATACACCAGCATTGGACACTAAATGCTCAAGATACTTCAGCTATTATTAACATTGTTATTACTATATGAAAGACAAAAGATGATGATTTGAAATTCAGTCCTCTCCTAAGTTACAAAAGGGGAGAAAATGTATATCATTATATTTTTAAGTTTATGATTTTACTGTTAAAGAATGTGGCTTTTCATTCTTAAACACAGGAAATTCAAAAAAAGGTTTTATTCTCTTTTCCTCAATATAAAATCAGGTTTGGATTTCTTCCCAGAAAAGATAAAAGACTTTAATGTGTCATTATGCATATATAAAAAAGGCAATTTCAACTTTACATCTGGGCTATTTGGTTCGGAGGAAGGTGTATAACCTGTACAATACTGTCAACATATGTGTTCATCATTTACCGTCTCGTGTTTATGTGTTTTCTTGGTAATGTCTGTTTACAAAGTGTAAAAAAAAAAAAGAAATCCAATTGTTTAAGTAATAAATCCCTTTAGCATTTTACAAATATTAATTTACCCCCCCCCCAAAATGTAGTATCTAGTAAATTCTGTAAAGCATGTGTATCCGATGTTATGTGCTGTCTTTTTGTCTTGTAGCTTTTAGAATGTAGCTGTGAAAATTATCAGAACTCTACACTGAAGCTAATGTTTGGGAAAAAATATATATACTTGAAAAACCAATCCAACTCTGTGTCCCACCCCCAGCTCAGAAGTAGAAAGGATTTAAGTTTGCTTGTGTTAGCTGTGCCTTCATTATTTTGCTATATAAATGTGACAAATATAAAATGGTGCATAATCAAATTTTACTGCTTGGGAACAGATTGGCATACAGCAAAGGATTCTTAGGAGGACACATTTAATGTAAAGACTCTAGCTTCTCTGTGGGTTTTGAATTGTGTGATCTATAAAGAAATGTAAGCATAAAGTTGTTTACCACTGTGGTGTTAATAAAACAGTATTTTCAAAAAACAAAAGGACTCATACTCTCAACTGCCTGGAATGAAATCCCAGTTCTGCCTTTTCTTGGCCATGAATTTCAGGCAATTCACTTAATCTGTGTTCAGTTTCTCCCTATCTATACAAGGGGATAGTAACAGTTCCTTCCTCACAGGTGATTATGGAGAACAATCTAGTTAATTTACATAAATCCCATACACCAGCATTGGACACTAAATGCTCAAGATACTTCAGCTATTATTAACATTGTTATTACTATATGAAAGACAAAAGATGATGATTTGAAATTCAGTCCTCTCCTAAGTTACAAAAGGGGAGAAAATGTATATCATTATATTTTTAAGTTTATGATTTTACTGTTAAAGAATGTGGCTTTTCATTCTTAAACACAGGAAATTCAAAAAAAGGTTTTATTCTCTTTTCCTCAATATAAAATCAGGTTTGGATTTCTTCCCAGAAAAGATAAAAGACTTTAATGTGTCATTATGCATATATAAAGAAGGCAATTTCAACTTTACATCTGGGCATTCTAAATGAAGTATAAAATTAAATCCCCCCCCCAAATTTTAAACACAGATGTTTTCTTTCATTTCCCTTAAGGGTTAAAATTACTCAGAAGCACCATTAGACCGATTTACCTTAGGGAATGGAAGAAAGCTCTGCCCTGTTGCTAACTGCAGTACTTGAGTAAAACCTTAATGTAACAATCTTCCTTAGGGCCAAGGTAACAAAAAGAGAAAATTAAAATAATTTATTATAGAAGAAGTAAATAATTAATCATGCCTGTCTGTAACAAGCAAGAAAGAAAACCTAATGAAATTCAATATTTATTTCTTATCCCTAGAAATAAGAGACTTGTTTTTCTAGGTCTCACAAAAGCAAAAATGAGTGAAACAAATAAGGTGTGTAATTAGGGGGGGGGGGGGGAATTTTTTTAGAAGGGGTGTAATTATATATAGAAAACCCAAGAGAATCAATTGAAGGCTATCACATTCAGTCAGTTTCAGGAACTGATCAATTACTAGATAAATATATAAAAACCAATGATTATTTCTAGGCACTAATAATAATAAAAAATATCAGAAAGAAATGTAAAGGAGCCTTTTGAAGGTAAGACTGAGTATCAGAAAAGTGTCAATTCTTCCCATATTAACATCTTATTTACTACACTTCAAATTAAAACCCAGACTAGATATAGAACCCATATAATTACCCTAATCTTAACCTGTAAGCATATGGAAACAATTAAACCTCTAGCTATAGACTCAGAAATAATTTTTAATTGAAGAAAATATATTATTAAGTATTTATCAATTACTGGACAGGGAAAGGTTAAGTTTAGAGTGTTTTAAGACCAAAAGCAATAATCAACAGTCATGACAACACGAAAATTAAGAAGTTATGAAGATTTAACCTCCAAATTTTCAAAAGTAAGCAGCAAATGGAATAAAATGTGTGATAAATACAAATAGCAAATGGTTAAGTCTTAATATAAAAAGTTCTTACAAATCAGATGAAAATCATTTTGTCTTAATAGAGGCATATATAAAGGCCAGCAGACTACTTTTAAAAAGGGAAATACTGCAGTCCTGTTTTGGGCAGCAAGGCACATCCTGAAAGGACAGTACTAACTGGCCCAGGCCTCCAGCAAGGTCTGGATTTTCTTTCACTTATGTAAGATTTCAGCTACGGGCTTTTCTAGTTTCCAGTCAAACCACTGCTGGCCACTTTCCTCAGGATACACGCACGTAGGCGGTGGCCTTCATAACGTCAAGCAGTTTGCACTGTTTCCTAACTGGGTTGATCTTTCCTCTGTTTCCTGAATTGCTTATCTGATAGTTCCTCAGGCAGACATAAAACTTGCATGTTAACATGTAGCAGGATGCCCTCGCTTTAAGGCAGGTCAAACACTCTCACTCATAAACCATTTTTAATACAGTATAGGCTCAAATTAGTAAGCAGCATATAAACAGCAGAAAGAAAGGCATCGTGCATTACCCATTCAACTCAGTCTCCATGAGCACTATGCAGCAGACTGCAGCAGGCTGACACAGCCCACGCACAGCACAGCAGCTCTCCCTGACTGAGAGTTTACAATCAAGCATACACAGACATTTGCATGTGCACACACATGGACACAGACACATTCTTTAATTGATACGAAGTTCACAAAACATAATTAACTATTTTAAATAAACAATTCAGTGGCAAGTAATACATTAACAATGTGCAATGACCACTTCTACCTAATTTACTTTTTATAAGAAAAATATTTTAGAGGTAAACATCAGAAAAATGGATCAGTGCTATGTAGAATATGTAAAGTAGTCTATGTCGGAAGAAATACAAAATTTTATAAGTGAAGTCAGGTTTCTTATTAAATTAGACTAGATATAAAAAAGAACATTCAGTATTTGTAAGGATTAAGTGATAATAGGTACTCTCATACATTGCTGATAATGTATAAGCTGGTGTAATTTCTTAGCAAAATTAATATAGCAAAAATATCCACAGATTCAAACTGATATCCACTAATTCAATTCATTCTACTAAAACAATTTTCAAATAGCAAATGGTTAAGTCTTAATATAAAGTTCTTACAAATCAGATGAAAATCATTTTGTCTTAATAGAGGCATATATAAAGGCCAGCAGACTACTTTTAAAAAGGGAAATACTGCAGTCCTGTTTTGGGCAGCAAGGCACATCCTGAAAGGACAGTACTAACTGGCCCAGGCCTCCAGCAAGGTCTGGATTTTCTTTCACTTATGTAAGATTTCAGCTACGGGCTTTTCTAGTTTCCAGTCAAACCACTGCTGGCCACTTTCCTCAGGATACACGCACGTAGGCGGTGGCCTTCATAACGTCAAGCAGTTTGCACTGTTTCCTAACTGGGTTGATCTTTCCTCTGTTTCCTGAATTGCTTATCTGATAGTTCCTCAGGCAGACATAAAACTTGCATGTTAACATGTAGCAGGATGCCCTCGCTTTAAGGCAGGTCAAACACTCTCACTCATAAACCATTTTTAATACAGTATAGGCTCAAATTAGTAAGCAGCATATAAACAGCAGAAAGAAAGGCATCGTGCATTACCCATTCAACTCAGTCTCCATGAGCACTATGCAGCAGACTGCAGCAGGCTGACACAGCCCACGCACAGCACAGCAGCTCTCCCTGACTGAGAGTTTACAATCAAGCATACACAGACATTTGCATGTGCACACACATGGACACAGACACATTCTTTAATTGATACGAAGTTCACAAAACATAATTAACTATTTTAAATAAACAATTCAGTGGCAAGTAATACATTAACAATGTGCAATGACCACTTCTACCTAATTTACTTTTTATAAGAAAAATATTTTAGAGGTAAACATCAGAAAAATGGATCAGTGCTATGTAGAATATGTAAAGTAGTCTATGTACGGAAGAAATACAAAATTTTATAAGTGAAGTCAGGTTTCTTATTAAATTAGACTAGATATAAAAAAAGAACATTCAGTATTTGTAAGGATTAAGTGATAATAGGTACTCTCATACATTGCTGATAATGTATAAGCTGGTGTAATTTCTTAGCAAAATTAATATAGCAAAAATATCCACAGATTCAAACTGATATACACTAATTCAATTTCACTCTTGGGACCTTATCCTTAGAAAGCAATTTTAAAAACAAAGTTTCATCCATAAGATGTCTAATATAGAAGGAAGACGAAGAGAAAGAAAAAAAAAAAAAAAGGATAAAAAGAACATAGAAACAAGCCAGATACCCACAAAAAGGGAAAGAACAGAAAATATACACTGACATCGCAGGCCGTGCAGTATTACTAAGAGTGTCCATGAGGGCTTTATAACAAAATTATAGATGGAAGCATTATCTCAACCTGTTAAAATATTCAGACACACTGTTATACATATATAGTATGTTTTCAACTATGCTAACTTTGTTTTTTTTAAAAATTGCATAGTCTGTCTGAAACGAAAACAGCAAACTCTTAAAGTCATTTTTCTTCAAGGGATGAGGGGACACAGGGACCCTGGGCTTGACCTCTAAGTGGCAGTATGCTGAGAGCACACACTCTCAAACAAAATGTCTTTGAATCTTGGCTCTAGTTTTTGAACCCTGGACTTCTAGCCCCGTAGCCTTGAACAAGTGATTTATACC
Source organism: Tragulus kanchil (assembly GCA_022376925.1). Lineage (NCBI taxonomy): Eukaryota > Metazoa > Chordata > Mammalia > Artiodactyla > Tragulidae > Tragulus > Tragulus kanchil. Next base: position 94,151,769 of record JAIOJX010000025.1, read on the forward strand.
TCTCTGTGGCTCTATTTCTTCAGGTGCAAAGTGGGGAGGACTGTATGTGAAGAACTTAGAATAACGCCTAACACATGGAAAGCACTAGAGAAATGTTACTATCATTTTAATTATCTGCTATTTCTGTAAGAGCCCTGCACAAGTACCATGCAGATCTTAAAGATTACAACTCCCATAGAATATCTCAAGAGGCAAGTGAAGGCTTTCAGCAGTCCTACCTTCAGTAGATCTTAAGGAGCTACAACTGTTTGTCATGCATGGGTTTTATTCTCGGATTCCCTCTACAGAATCTAAGTGCCCTTTGGAGCACTCACCTTAAGCCTGTGCTGTGGGCTGAGTCGTTACAGTCGTGTCTGACTCTTTGCAACCCTATGGACTACAGCCCACCAAATGCCTCTGTTCATGGGATTCTCCGAGGCTGGAATACTGGAATGGGTTGCCATGCCCTCCTCCAGGGGATCTTCCCAACCCATAGATATAACCCACATATTTTATGCCTCCTGTACTGACAGATGGGTTCTTTACCACTAGCACCACCTGGGAAGACTGGCTTTTTTTTTTTTTTTAAACTATTTCCTCTCCCCATCCTGTTTTCACTCATTTCACATGCTAGCAAGGTCCTGCTCAAAATCCTCCAAGATGGGCTTCAAAAGTACATGAACCAAGAACTTCCAGATGTACAATCTGGATTTAGAAAAGGCAGAGGAACAAGAGATCAAATTGCCAACATCCACTGGATCATAGAAAAAGCAAAAGAATTCCAGAAAAACATCTACTTCTGTTTCACTGACTATGCTAAAGTCTGTGACTGTGTGGATCACAACAAACTGTAGAAAATTCTTAAAGAAATGGGATAGAAATGCCAGAAATTTCTTAAATACGAGGAATTTCTGAAAGGAACACCAGATCACGTTACCTGCCTTCTGAGAAACCTGTATGCAGAACGCAAAACAACAGTTAGGACCAGATCTGGAACAACAGACTGCTTCCAAATTGGGAAAGGAGTATGTCAAGGCTGTATATTGTCACTCAGCTTATTTAACTTATATGCAGAGTACATCACACAAAATGCTGGTCTGGATGAAGCACAAGCTAGAGTCAAGACTGCCAGAAGAAATATCAATAATCTCAGGTATAAAGATGACACCACTTTTATGGCAGAAAGCAAAGAGAGACTAAAGAGTCACTTGATGAAGGTGAAAGAGGAGAGTGAAAAGACTGGCGTAAAACTCAACATTCAAAAAACAAAGATCATGGCATCAGGTCCCATCATTTCAGGGCAAACAGATGGGCAAACAATGGAAACAGTGACAAACTTAATTTTCTTAGGCTCCAAAATCACTGTGGACAGTAACTGCAGTCATGAAACTAAAAGACGCTTGCTTCTTGGAAGAAAAGCTATGACAAACAATAACAGTGTATTTAAAAGCAGAGACATCACTTTGCCAACAAGAATCAGTATAATCAAAGCCATAGTTTTCCTAGTAGTCATGTATGGATTTGAGAGTTGGACCATAAAGAAGACTGAGTGCTGAAGAACTGATGCCTTTGAATTGTGGTATTGAAGAAATTCTTGATAGTCCCTTGGACTGCAAAGAGAACAAACCAGTCAATCCTAAAGGAAATCAACCCTTAATATTCATTAGAAGGAATGATGCTGAAGCCACAGCTCCAATACTTTGGCCACCTGATGGGAAGAAACAACTCAATGGAAAAGACCTTGATGCTGGAAAAAACAGAAAGCAGAAGGAGAAGGGGATGACCAAGGATCAGATGGTTGGAGGGCATCATTAACTCAATGGACATGAGTTTGAGCAAACTTCAAGAGATGGTCAAGGATATGGAAGCCTGGGGTGCTGCAGTCCATGGGATGACCAAGAGTGGGACACGACTAAGCAATTGAACTGACTGACTGATTGACTGAACTGACTGACTGATCCTCTTTAGGGCTTCCCAGGTGGCCCAGTGGTAAAGAATCTCTACCAATACAGGAGATACATGACACTTCCGTTCAATGCCTGAATCGGGAAGATCCCCTGGAATAGGAAATGGCAACTCTCTCCAGTATTCTTGCCTGGAAAATTCGATGGACAGAGGACCTTGGCAGGCTTGAGTGCACAGGCTGCAAAGAGACAGACATGACTGAGCACTCAAAAATGTCATACCTCCCTGTTTTTTACTATGGAAGAAATAGGGGATGATGTTGATGGAATTTGATTTGATTGTGTTAAATAGGAAGGAATCTAGAATGACATGTGGGTTTTAATTAATGATAATAACACCATGTTACACAGAGTGAGAAACACTTAAGTCGTGTAGTACAGTATCATCCAGATGAGACTACCAGTTGTGGCAAGATTTAGCTAAGATGTGCTCACCAGCAATCACCCACAGATGTTCTTTAACCTAGACGCTTAGAATTCATTTGTCTGTCTGCAGCTCTTGTCCAAGGAAAGAAAGTAATTTTAAGACCAAATAGAATATAATAAATTATGGATATAGAATTGGTAATCCTTCTGACACTTTCCTCCAGGGCAGTGGTGACAGCAAATATCTTACTGTTAACTCGATAAAAAACAGCTTCAGTGTGAGTACCATCTATATACACAACTGCTCAAGGTAAAAATTCAGTAAATGGGCTCTTTCACTTCATTTTCTTTGACATATATGAAAATAACCAAAGAGGACCCCTGGGTGAGGAGATGGTGGCATGTAAAAGTCAAAGGAAATGATTAATCCTTCACCATCATATACAACCTTTCTTACCAGGATCTCAACATGCTTTGATGATAAAAGTTCTGCTTTTTGCAACATTAAAGATAAAGGAAAAATACTCTGTAAGTCACATGTCTTTTTCTGGGTGTCCCTAACTATGACAGCAATACTCCACAATGTGACAGTAAGCACACTAGGTTCTCAGAAGTCTGGCCAAAAGCTAAGTGTGACAGCAAGAATGTCTGCCTCCTGTTATCAAGTACAGAGTCACTGACGACAGTGCCTGAAGCTGTGTGCATGAGCTCACCGCGTGCTCAGTGAGTGCTTGCAATCCAGAAAAGCCAAAACCCAAACTTTCACCTGACACAGAAGCTACTCCCTATTCCAATTTCAAACAGTATACTAGCAATAAAAATAGGAATTTTTGTGCAAAACATATAGGAAATGGCAACTCTCTCCAGTATTCTTGCCTGGAAAATTCGATGGACAGAGGACCTTGGCAGGCTTGAGTGCACAGGCTGCAAAGAGACAGACATGACTGAGCACTCAAAAATGTCATACCTCCCTGTTTTTTACTATGGAAGAAATAGGGGATGATGTTGATGGAATTTGATTTGATTGTGTTAAATAGGAAGGAATCTAGAATGACATGTGGGTTTTAATTAATGATAATAACACCATGTTACACAGAGTGAGAAACACTTAAGTCGTGTAGTACAGTATCATCCAGATGAGACTACCAGTTGTGGCAAGATTTAGCTAAGATGTGCTCACCAGCAATCACCCACAGATGTTCTTTAACCTAGGCGCTTAGAATTCATTTGTCTGTCTGCAGCTCTTGTCCAAGGAAAGAAAGTAATTTTAAGACCAAATAGAATATAATAAATTATGGATATAGAATTGGTAATCCTTCTGACACTTTCCTCCAGGGCAGTGGTGACAGCAAATATCTTACTGTTAACTCGATAAAAAACAGCTTCAGTGTGAGTACCATCTATATACACAACTGCTCAAGGTAAAAATTCAGTAAATGGGCTCTTTCACTTCATTTTCTTTGACATATATGAAAATAACCAAAGAGGACCCCTGGGTGAGGAGATGGTGGCATGTAAAAGTCAAAGGAAATGATTAATCCTTCACCATCATATACAACCTTTCTTACCAGGATCTCAACATGCTTTGATGATAAAAGTTCTGCTTTTTGCAACATTAAAGATAAAGGAAAAATACTCTGTAAGTCACATGTCTTTTTCTGGGTGTCCCTAACTATGACAGCAATACTCCACAATGTGACAGTAAGCACACTAGGTTCTCAGAAGTCTGGCCAAAAGCTAAGTGTGACAGCAAGAATGTCTGCCTCCTGTTATCAAGTACAGAGTCACTGACGACAGTGCCTGAAGCTGTGTGCATGAGCTCACCGCGTGCTCAGTGAGTGCTTGCAATCCAGAAAAGCCAAAACCCAAACTTTCACCTGACACAGAAGCTACTCCCTATTCCAATTTCAAACAGTATACTAGCAATAAAAATAGGAATCTCCTTCTGCCTGACAATATTTTAAATGATGGCACGTTTTATGAAACAAAGCTTTGAAAGCATTTTTAGAAAGAGAGAAGCTATTTATTTTTTAGAAAGTCATGGTGACAGAATAATGGAGTTTTGTAATACAAGTAAAAAAAATAATGTAGGTTCTCTTACTACTCCCTTGAAATTATGTATTCTCTTTCTTTTAAGGAACCTATACGTCATAAGAACATCCTTACGGAAAATGTTTTGTAGAAGCAGCCTTGAGGTCATTATGGGCAAATAACTGCAAGGACAGAGAAAATGAACCCATATGCCTTTATAAACAACAGCATGCTTTCTACACGGATTCTGAGGACCACTCACGGGATAAGCAACGTCCGGGAGTGCCTGTGTGTCAGTGTACGGTCAGGTCACTCAGGATGGCTGCACTTGTGCGCTCTACACATCCCCTGCTCGACCTGTGCCTGCTTCCCCCTACTCACCTGACTTACCTTCCTACATACTTTCCCCAGACCCCAGCTAATAACTGTTCTAAGTTTAGATCAGAACACCTCCACAAAGGCAGCTTATCAAAGGGGTGTTGAGGGGCATATTCCCCTTTTGGTTACCCTGATAACCAAGAGCCAAGTGAAGTGAAATGAAAGTTACTCAGTTGTGTCTGACTCTTTGCAGCCCCATGGACTATACTTGCCAGGCTCCTCTGCCCATGGGATTCTCCAGGTAAGAATACTGGAGTGGGTTGCCATTTCCTTCTCGAGGGGATCTTCTTGACCCAGGGATTAAACCTACCATCTGAGCCACCAGGGAAGCCACCAACCAAGAGCCAAGCTGACAACAATTCCCATGATAACTGGTACCCTCCTCTCCAGTAACACAGACTGTCGCCATGTCCTTCCTGCCCTCCACCACACACGGTGGCGTGTCTCTCTAGGACTTTGCTTCAGACATGTACGAGGCCCCATCCACTAAACCGCTGATGCTTCTGTTGCTGACTCCAGGCTTTTTCTTCAGTCTTGAGGTTGGGCAAGGACAGGGCTTCCTTGGACAGGACAGGGTGCAGCCCAACAGTCAGCAAAAGATAAAAATAGTGGAAAAGGAAAAAAGAGACAAAGAACGAAAGTGTGCCATGGACCCACTTCTACCATGAGACTCCTCTGCTCACAAACTTCACAAAGCATCTTTCCCTTTTTATTATGTCCTCAACTCTATCTTCCAATATCCAGATCTCAGTATTACTCACAAGAGTTCTACCCATATCTGTCTCCCCAGATGCCTCTGATCGTGTGGGTTTCTTGGAACCCCTTCTGATTCGATTAATCAATTTTGTCTTCATACTTCATCCATAGTTGCATGTGAGACCACCCTATCACCCTAAACAAACTGTTATATTTCAAATTGTGTCTCAATTATTAAGTCAATTCAATTGCTGATTCAAAGAAATACCTACTGAATAAGGACAGTGAGAGTGAAAGAAGCAGAGAGAGACAGAAAAAGAAAAACTCAGATCCACAAAGTGAGAGAACAAAAGAGGCAGAGACAAAAGGTACTCTAAGAAAAATAATTTTATAAAGATATGAAAGAAGAAGGTTAAGTCCCAACAGCTGCGTCTTCCATAGACTATATCAGAAACTGCCCTATGCCTGCATAAGAACATTTTTTCCCCACCAGATGTATCCAACACACAGCGCCTTAGGCGGACTCACTAGAATGCGGAAAAATTCTAAATGTGCCCCTTTTCAGGTTGCTTGCCTAACCCAGTATTAGCTCATAAGAAATGATCCACATGCTATCTTGTCCAAAACCTGATGCAAAAGCTCACTCTCTGAAAAGTCTGAAAGCAATAATAGATATATCTACATATGCACATATATATGCTTTATATAAAGCAATCAGCAAAAGCAGGAAGGAAGAGAGACTGTTGCAGAGAAGAACCAATTCTGACTGCATTTTAGAACTGTTTCTTTCACTTGCTTTTTGTTGCTGCTGTTGTTACCATCATATATAATGGCCAGTCTAAAAGGACCCTGCCTCTCTGCCCGGCAAAGTGCCTTTATTCAGCTCATAGACAGATAATCTGATCCTGCCCACCTGTGTTTTTCTTTCTTTTTTTTTTTTGCAAACAAAAAAGAAAGAAGAGATTAACACATCCCTTCCAAAGGCTGGCCCTTTCCAGAGATGTTTTGCAAGAGTGAAGACCTTTTTTACTTTACTTCCTCACTGTATCTCTCTCTGATTCTATAATCAGACCCTGACAAGACGGTTATTTTAAGACATAGTCTACCATCTTCTTGGTCAGCCAGCTATCCAAATAAAGTTGTACTCCTTGTCTCAACACCTTGTCTCTTGAATTCACTGGCCTGCCATTGAGCAAGCAGAGTGAGCTTGGATTTGGTAACAAAATCACCTAGACCCACAAAGCCACTTTATGATCTGCCATAAATCTCCCAATTTTAAAAACATTATCAGATTCTATAGAATAATACTGTTCTTATTAGACAAATCATTTGCAGTTAATAAAAATACCAACGTTATACAGATAAAGAAAGGGCAGCGCTTTTAGCTCTAAAAGAGTTTCGACTGAAACACCTGCTGCCAAGAAGAACCAATTCTGATTCCATGTTGGAAATGTTTCTTTGACTTGTTTTTCACTGCAGTTACTATAATCACACTTAGTGGTCTATCTCAAAGGACCCTGTTCCTCTGTCCGATTGTTAAACTGAAGTGCCAGACAGAAAGAGATAATCTGACCCTGCCCACTTGTGAATGACTACAAGAAAGAAGAGACTAATACACACCTTCCCAAGACTGGCTCTTCCTGGAGATGTTTTGCAATTCTGGAGACCCTTGTTTAGTGTACTTCCTCACTGCCTCTCCCTCTCTATTCTGCCTTTTGACTTTAGTTCCTCATTGCTTCTCTGTCTGGTTCTATAAAAGAATCCGACATCTAGACCTCAACAAGATGGTTATTTTGAGACATTAGTCTGCAATCCTCTCCAGCATCCTCTTTATTTCTGAATACAGTGGTATCCCTTGCCTTAGCACCTCATCTCTCAGAAACACTAGGCTGTCATGCAGTGAACAGAGCGAGCCTGGACTCAGTAACTTGAGACAAGACTAGCCTCTATAGTAGGCTCCCACAGTCAAGATCATTTCATCATCTGAAGCTGTTTTTATGAGTCCTTGGCAAATTCTGCAGTATTTCACTTAACTTTAGTATTGTAGTTCACACTTCCCCCAAAGCTCATACTATCTGGGTTGTCTGGAAAGTCTGCATGACAAAAGAGATCACTGAATGCTACACTAGACCATACTGGCCTCTAGCTGTCTTTTAAAAAAGCATAAAAGGATGGAAGAGGCCTGTCAGTTTTTCTGTCATTCCTATTTTTAAAAGGGAAGAATTATAGGAGGAAGCCAACAGACATCACTTGTACAGGGTGAAGTTCATAGGATCTCTGCATCTTTGCAACTACCTACAATAAGAAGCAAAATCCAAAGTGGGTTAGTTTTAATTTCCCAACATACCTAAAACAGCATCCCCAAATTTTCTACATCTGTATCTTTTTCTGTAGCTTCAATGAACCCTTGCTTTTAGGCTCTCCTCACACACAACCCTCCTAAGTGGAGGCCACCATTCCCTCGTCTTTCTGGACATACACCACTTTTTTAAGCCAAGAGATTTTGTCTCTAGCCAATGTTAGCGTTAATGATCTCTAGATTTTCATCGTGAGAGTCTACCTTCTGTTCTAATATATACAACTCATCTAAGAACATACACTTTTCCCTATCCTTGTTTTTTATTTCACCATGTTTTTCTTTGTGTAGGCAACCTCAAATTCACTGGTGGTTAAGGTTGGCATAAGTAACTGAACAAACTACTGACCATAAGACTTCTAATACAACAGATCAGTGAATATAACAAGAAAGAAGCAGACTCACAGACACAGAGAATCAACCAGTGGTTACCAGTGAGGATAGGAGAGGGGGGCAACATAGGAGCTGGAGAGTGGGAGGTACAAACTACTCGGTGTAAGACAGGGTCAAGGGTGTGTCGTACAATATGGGGAACGTAACCAACATTTTGCAATAACTGTAAATGCAAAGTAACTATAAAACTGTATGAAAATATTAACTACAAAAAAGAAAAAGGAATTATCCTACTTAAAGACTATGACTTGATTTTTAAAAAAAGACTTCTCAAAACATACGCAAACCTTCAGCTGTAAACAAAATCACCAAGGTATCACAAAGACATGTCAAAATCAACATTTACAAAACGGGACTCTTTATTCCCCTCCATTCTGCCCTACAGATTCTGTTTCCTGTTGTCCAAATTAGAAGCCTCAATACACGCATGTTATTAATGCATGTCTCTCTAGTAGGATCCATATGTAATCAGCCACTAGCTCCTGCTGATTACATAACCAACACATGGGTGGCTCTGTGTCCCAGCTGCCTTAATTTGGCCCTCACCACCCTTTACCTGCGTTACCTCCATAGTCCCCTATGGATCTCCGCACACATGGTTCATTTCCATTCGACCACCAGTTACCATTCTAAGACAGATCAACCACATCCCACTCCACACCCACGTAAGGTCTTAAGAAGTTCCACCTCAATCCTACTGCACCCAAACTCCATCCACACACTAGCCCCCACCCCACAAGGAGTCATCATGCTCTTCATGTGTTAAATTTGAGTCTGACTCATGTTATTCCTTGTGCCTCAAATGCTTTACCCACTTGCACTCTTCAATGTTCAAAATGTAGCCTCTCCCACTAGTTCCATATCACTTTCATATCACACATACCATAATCTGCTGCAATTATTCATTATGCTGTCCCTTCCTAGTGAGTACAGAGGACAAAAGTTACTTATTTCTTACTTATGTCCTATATCTAGCAAGATACCTGGTACACAGCAGCCTCTCAGTGTTTGTTACACTGAATTAACATGCAGATGGCCAACAATCTCACTCCTAATTCAAAAGCAAACAAAATTGAATTTGTTTCTCCTTCAAAGAGGTAACACAGAAAATCATGCTGAAAAATCAGATGTACTTGAATTAATTTTCATGAAGCACAAAGAATTTAGTTTAAAACCTGTATTACAAATTTTTCAGCAATAAAACCACAATAAATAGTAAACATCCTTGTAACATTAGGTTATTCAACACATGGGTCAAGGGTGTGTCGTACAATATGGGGAACGTAACCAACATTTTGCAATAACTGTAAATGCAAAGTAACTATAAAACTGTATGAAAATATTAACTACAAAAAAGAAAAAGGAATTATCCTACTTAAAGACTATGACTTGATTTTTAAAAAAAGACTTCTCAAAACATACGCAAACCTTCAGCTGTAAACAAAATCACCAAGGTATCACAAAGACATGTCAAAATCAACATTTACAAAACGGGACTCTTTATTCCCCTCCATTCTGCCCTACAGATTCTGTTTCCTGTTGTCCAAATTAGAAGCCTCAATACACGCATGTTATTAATGCATGTCTCTCTAGTAGGATCCATATGTAATCAGCCACTAGCTCCTGCTGATTACATAACCAACACATGGGTGGCTCTGTGTCCCAGCTGCCTTAATTTGGCCCTCACCACCCTTTACCTGCGTTACCTCCATAGTCCCCTATGGATCTCCGCACACATGGTTCATTTCCATTCGACCACCAGTTACCATTCTAAGACAGATCAACCACATCCCACTCCACACCCACGTAAGGTCTTAAGAAGTTCCACCTCAATCCTACTGCACCCAAACTCCATCCACACACTAGCCCCCACCCCACAAGGAGTCATCATGCTCTTCATGTGTTAAATTTGAGTCTGACTCATGTTATTCCTTGTGCCTCAAATGCTTTACCCACTTGCACTCTTCAATGTTCAAAATGTAGCCTCTCCCACTAGTTCCATATCACTTTCATATCACACATACCATAATCTGCTGCAATTATTCATTATGCTGTCCCTTCCTAGTGAGTACAGAGGACAAAAGTTACTTATTTCTTACTTATGTCCTATATCTAGCAAGATACCTGGTACACAGCAGCCTCTCAGTGTTTGTTACACTGAATTAACATGCAGATGGCCAACAATCTCACTCCTAATTCAAAAGCAAACAAAATTGAATTTGTTTCTCCTTCAAAGAGGTAACACAGAAAATCATGCTGAAAAATCAGATGTACTTGAATTAATTTTCATGAAGCACAAAGAATTTAGTTTAAAACCTGTATTACAAATTTTTCAGCAATAAAACCACAATAAATAGTAAACATCCTTGTAACATTAGGTTATTCAACACATGTTTTGGAGCATTTTTGTGCCATTCACTCTGGTGGATACTGGAAACCTTCTATAGATCCTGGGATGTGGGGATTCCAAAATGGTCTCCTATAAATCATTTCAGCGTTAAAACCATCCCATGATGGAGGCAGAACAGTTACTCTAACCCCCATTTGACAGGATGAAAACGTGTGCTCAGGTAGTTTATGTGATTTTCTCAGCGTCAAAGACAGTAAGACAGAGATACAGAACTAAAAACAGTTATCTTCTGAGCCCAGGTTCACTGCTTCCTCCACTATTACATCTGTAAACTCGCCCTAGCACTCTTACTCTCTCTTAAAAAGGGATGAAAATTTCATGTTCTTCTTGATCTTAAAAGTAAAAGTATAGAGAAATGAACAGTATGGGGTCAAGACTAACCTGTTCTCCTTGCACACAGTAACTTTATCTCCTCCAGGAATTAGCTTCTTCTGTTCAATCACACCATAGCTTTCTCGACAAATCTATATTTAAGGGGGAATAAAGAAATGTTTCAATTTTGTTGACCACTTATCTTTCTAGACCCCAAATGACTGAGAGGCCTTAGGAATAAATGTAGTTTAATGACTGTTTATTATATTATCACAGAACATTCTTGGGAGGAGAAAGAGTCAGAGAACAGCAGCAATTGAAAAGACAGCTTTTGTTTTGGGAAAAAAAGAGAAAAAAGTCTTTATTAGGAGGAAACACTAGTTCCATATCACTTTCATATCACACATACCATAATCTGCTGCAATTATTCATTATGCTGTCCCTTCCTAGTGAGTACAGAGGACAAAAGTTACTTATTTCTTACTTATGTCCTATATCTAGCAAGATACCTGGTACACAGCAGCCTCTCAGTGTTTGTTACACTGAATTAACATGCAGATGGCCAACAATCTCACTCCTAATTCAAAAGCAAACAAAATTGAATTTGTTTCTCCTTCAAAGAGGTAACACAGAAAATCATGCTGAAAAATCAGATGTACTTGAATTAATTTTCATGAAGCACAAAGAATTTAGTTTAAAACCTGTATTACAAATTTTTCAGCAATAAAACCACAATAAATAGTAAACATCCTTGTAACATTAGGTTATTCAACACATGTTTTGGAGCATTTTTGTGCCATTCACTCTGGTGGATACTGGAAACCTTCTATAGATCCTGGGATGTGGGGATTCCAAAATGGTCTCCTATAAATCATTTCAGCGTTAAAACCATCCCATGATGGAGGCAGAACAGTTACTCTAACCCCCATTTGACAGGATGAAAACGTGTGCTCAGGTAGTTTATGTGATTTTCTCAGCGTCAAAGACAGTAAGACAGAGATACAGAACTAAAAACAGTTATCTTCTGAGCCCAGGTTCACTGCTTCCTCCACTATTACATCTGTAAACTCGCCCTAGCACTCTTACTCTCTCTTAAAAAGGGATGAAAATTTCATGTTCTTCTTGATCTTAAAAGTAAAAGTATAGAGAAATGAACAGTATGGGGTCAAGACTAACCTGTTCTCCTTGCACACAGTAACTTTATCTCCTCCAGGAATTAGCTTCTTCTGTTCAATCACACCATAGCTTTCTCGACAAATCTATATTTAAGGGGGAATAAAGAAATGTTTCAATTTTGTTGACCACTTATCTTTCTAGACCCCAAATGACTGAGAGGCCTTAGGAATAAATGTAGTTTAATGACTGTTTATTATATTATCACAGAACATTCTTGGGAGGAGAAAGAGTCAGAGAACAGCAGCAATTGAAAAGACAGCTTTTGTTTTGAAACATGGATTTGCCAATAAATGCAATCAGAGATAAAATATGAACTCTAGAAAATAAACTTTATGTGTAGGAGGAAAGGGGCTTCCCTGGTGGCTCAGGGGTAAAGAATCCACCTGCACTGGCAGACAAGTTCAACCCCTGAGTCAGGAAGATCCCCTGGAGAAGAAAATGCCACTCTAGTATTCTTTCCATGAAATCCCATGGACAGAGGAGCCTGGAAGGCTATAGTCCATGGGGTCATGAAGAGTCGGACACAGCAACTAAGCCACAATAGCAAACAATGACATATTAGTAAAGAGGAATAATGCTTCAGTAATTTTCTTAAGTATACAGATTACTCATTCATTCATTCATTCATTTATTCAACAGATTTACTGAACTCTTATAACATTCAGGACACTTTGACTCCATATGACCCTCCACTCCTGAGTATATATCTGAAAAAAACAAAAATACTAGTTCGAAAAGATATATATGCATCCCAACGTTCAAAACAACATTATTTACAATAGCCAAAGTATGGAAGCAATCTAAGTGTCCATCAACAGATGAATAGATAAAGAAGATGTGACAATATGTAAACAATGGAATACTACTCCGCCATAAAAAACAGGAAAATTGTGCCACTTGCAGCAACATGGATGGTCTTGAAGGGTATTATGCTAAGTGAAGTCAGACCAAGAAAGACAAACACTGTATGATGTCCCTTATGGGTAGAATCTAAAAATACAACAAACTAGTGCATCTAACAGAAAAGAAGCTGACTCACAGATTCAGAGAACAAACTAGTGGTTACCAGTGGGGAAAGGGAAGTAGAGAGGGACATTATAGAGGTAGGCTGTTAAGATTAATACGAACTATCAGGTATAACATGAGCTACAAAGATATATTATACAACACAAGAAATACAGCAAATTTTTTTAATCTTTTTTTGGCCTCTAAGTCATCATTTATTTTTCACCCATCTTTATTCTTTGGCCTGTGTGGGCCTCCCACTGCAGTGGGCTTCTCTCGTCGCAGAGGACAGGTTCTGGGCACATGCGCTCCAAAGTGCTGGCTTGTAATTGGACACACAGGCCCAGCCATTCTTTGACATGTGGGATCTTCCTGTGCTAGGGATCAAACCGTGCCCCTTCCACTGCAAGGCAGACTCTTTACCCACTGGACCATCAGGGAAGCCCCAGCAAATATTTTACGATAACTATGAATGGAGTATAACCTTTAACAATTGTGAATCACTGTACTGTACACTCGTAACTAATATAATATTCTATAGCAACTATACATTGATAAAAAAAAGATTCTATGACTGAAATAATTTGGTTCAGAGGAGTCACTGAATTTGTGCTTTGATCTGGAGAAAAATTAATGCTAATTATGACTTGTAAACATGACAAAAGAGATAGTTACAATTCTAAGTACAGAAAATCCTTACCGTGAAGTTGAGGCAGAAAGTCTCCTCGACATCTTCCCCAGGGTAATCTAAAAGTTCTTGAAGACTCCTAATTAGAGAGTGACAGAAAGAGGAAAAAAGGTAAATCACACAGGGCAATAGTGTTCCTATCCCCGACACACGTCCATATTGTTTGGAAGGAAACACTATAAAAGAAAATTCTTGAATGAACATAAATCTAGACTGACAGCAAATCATCTTAACCACATCTTAAAAAGAATGTCTTACAAGCCGCTGACTTGTAAAATGCTCATTAATTGTTCTCTGTTCCTACTGACAAATCTTAACTGAATTGTAGCTTTACATCTAACACGTTGGTGTTAACCCTAGTATTTTGTGGAAGTAGATATGTGAGAAGATGGTCCTGCAGTGGTCCTACAGATTGGCTTTATTCAGGTGCATTAGAAGAATAATCCTCCCATTATTAAAAAAAAAAAAAAGCTACAAAGTCACGGCATCCACTTAGGAATCTTATTGCCTTACTTGTTAATGCAAGGGGCTCTGTGGGGTAAAGAAGTCTATTTTCTGCCATATAAAGAACACTGAAACATGTTTATGCCAACAATGGTCGTATCGCAGCTCTAACAAGGATACATTCTTATAACTAAACCTCATTCACACTCCCTTAGTGAGCTCAGAGTCTAGCAGTTCCATTAACAAGTTGTTCAGAAAGAAAAATCATGTAGAATTTAAATCTTTTTTCAGTTAACCAGCCAAGATCATTACTTGAAATATATCATTCACAGCCAGGTTGGCAAAGAAAATAGCACACATTTTTGTCACTCTCAGTTACCAAAAAAGTAACCCTGCCTGGGTCTCTTCTATTTTTTAATATTCCTTCTAAAGTTTCTTTACCTCTTTCTGTGCCCCACTCCCCTGTCCCACGTCCTTTTTGATTTTTCTGTACTGGTGTCCTGTACTGGTGATGTGACAGTCTCATTTCCAGAGACCACCTTAGAGACTACCCTGCTTCTATCTCCATCGTAAAATCAGTACTTTCTCTATAAAAAAGGGATGTTCCCTTCTGATGAAGTCAAAAGAATTGTACTATTTACACAAAGCCAAGGATATGGTGTCTTTTTACATATTATATTTCACCATATGCTACCTAAAATCAGCATAAGATTTGCTACGTAGAAACTCAGAATAAAGGGAGTTTTTAAGAGACAGAAAGGTTTCCCTGGTGACTCAGCGGTAAAGAATCTGCCTGCAGTGCAGCAGCCACAGGAGACGTGGGTTCGATCCCTGGGTCAGGACTATGCCCTGGAGGAGGGCATAGCAACTCCAGTATTCTTGCCTGGAGAATCTCACGGACAGAGGAGCCTTGCAGGCTACATTCCATAGGGTCACAAGCAGCTGGACACGACTGAAGCAACTTAGCACAAGAGACAGAAAGAAAATGATGTAAAAACATGTCTCCACTACTCTGGAAAACAGTCTGGAGTTTCCTCAAAAGGCTAAACACAGAGTCAACAGTTGACCTAGCAATTCCACTCCTAGGTCATCCTGAAAAGAAATGAAAACTTAAGTCTAAACAAGAAGTACGTAAGAATACCCACAGCAGCACTGGAAGTCATAGGCAAAAGGTAGAAACAAGCCAAATGTCCATCAGCTGATTAATGTATATACAAACTGTGGTATATCCATACAACAAAATATTATTTGGCAATGAAAAAATTAAAGTGATACAAGTTTCAACTCAGATGAACCCTGAAAACATGCCATGTGAAAGAAGCCAGACTCCCCAAACCACATGATCCCTTTATGTGAAATACTCAGAATAGGCACATCTAGAGACAGAAAGTAGGTAAGTTGTTGCCTAGGGCCTAGGGGATGAAGAAATTGGGGATGCTGACTAAAGAATACAAGGTTTCTTTTTCAGGTGAAGAATATACTCTAAAATTGATTGAGTAAAGGCTGGACAACTCTGAATGTACTAAAAATCACTGAATCATACACTCTAACTGGGTGAATTGGGTGGTATGCAAATTATATCCCACTTAAACTACTTTCTTAAAAGGTTCTGTGAGGTAACAGAAAAAAATATATGTAAGTCTCCGCTCCCAGTTCCTTAGCACAGAGTTCTCCAAATGCTTGTAAATTCCTAAGAGATGAGAGTACTAGAATCCTGTCACCTGAGGGATCCAGCTCCATCTCCAGGAGGACGGTGTCAGAACCCAGATGAATTCTAGGACACCCAGCTAGTGTCACGCATGTTTTAATGAGGTGACTCTGGGTGGGCTCCTAGGTGGGAGCTTGGTCACTGGGAAGACCCAACCAAGGTCAGAAGTCTGGAATTTTCAGTCCCACCCCTTACTGTCCAGAGAGGGGAGAGGGGCTTGAAATGGAGGTCATAACTGATCAAATCATTGTAAAGGAAGCCTCAGAAAATCCCAAGAGTAGGGAGTTCATGGAGCTTCCAGGTTGGCGAACACATTCACAGACTGAGAGGTGCCACATCCCAACCACAGGGTCAGAAGCTCCTACCACTCTCAGGACCCTCCCAGGCCTCACTCTAAGTATCTCTTCATCTGTATCCTTTATCATATGAATAGACTGTTACCCTTGTCGACTAAAAAAAGATGAGCTTGAGAGTTGTAGGTTAAGTTTTACTTGGGGCATAATTAGGACCACAGCCTAGGAGGCAGCACTTTATTTTTTTTTTTTTTTTGAAACCTAAGAACTCCATTTATTTAACTTTGCACAGACTCTCAGCTTGACATAACATAACCAACACTACAATCTATGCTGCCAAAAAGCTTATCGTCAAAAGAAAACTTCTCCGGGAGAGGGACACTGACAGTGACCCACACAGCTTCTTGCTCTGGGTTGGGGCCGGGGTGGGGGAGTGAGGGGTAGTGGGGGTGTCTAATGTGAAGGAAGCACCACCTTGGTCTGGGGAGGTTCACTTTTCTAGACTACGACCTTCAGGCCACAGAGCAGCCACAGCGGCACATGGCTTTCTGGTGGCGGCCTTTATCCCCACTTGGCCCTGGCGTGGTCTCCTTTGCCATGGCCTCCCGGACCTTCTGGATCTCCTGGATGAGCAGGGAAAAGGCCTCCTCCACACCCTGGCGTGTTTTGGCTGAGGTCTCCACGAAAGGGGCCCCCCAGCTCTTTGCGAGGGCTGCAGCAGCGGCACGAGCATCTCCAGGAGAGGTCACAAGGTCACACTTGTGAGGCAGCACTTTAAATAGCTCTGAGTGACTCCTCCAAAGAGGCAGAAGGAGGAAAATCAATATATAAGGTTTTGATTAAGGGAGGTTTCAATACCATTAAACACTCATTTTACAAAGGGGGTTTTTGGTTAATCATGAGGATCTGATTCACCATGACGATCTTAGTGCCTTTCTAGGTATGAGGAGATTGTTGAGATCATGAAATCTATTCCTAAAAACATCTGCCTGTCTAAAGACCTGTCCCCACCAGATCCCCTGGAGTACAGAGTGCCTCACTCCACCCCTGAACTTCCTCAGGGGGTGTTGAGAATCAGCAGCTGTCACAGCACAGGGGTCATTCTCCACAGAAGTAGATAGCAAATGCCCTTATTGCTCAGTTCACTCTCAGGACCCTCCCAGGCCTCACTCTAAGTATCTCTTCATCTGTATCCTTTATCATATGAATAGACTGTTACCCTTGTCGACTAAAAAAAGATGAGCTTGAGAGTTGTAGGTTAAGTTTTACTTGGGGCATAATTAGGACCACAGCCTAGGAGGCAGCACTTTATTTTTTTTTTTTTTTTGAAACCTAAGAACTCCATTTATTTAACTTTGCACAGACTCTCAGCTTGACATAACATAACCAACACTACAATCTATGCTGCCAAAAAGCTTATCGTCAAAAGAAAACTTCTCCGGGAGAGGGACACTGACAGTGACCCACACAGCTTCTTGCTCTGGGTTGGGGCCGGGGTGGGGGAGTGAGGGGTAGTGGGGGGGGTGTCTAATGTGAAGGAAGCACCACCTTGGTCTGGGGGAGGGTTCACTTTTCTAGACTACGACCTTCAGGCCACAGAGCAGCCACAGCGGCACATGGCTTTCTGGTGGCCGCCTTTATCCCCACTTGGCCCTGGCATGGTCTCCTTTGCCATGGCCTCCTGGACCTTCTGGATCTCCTGGATGAGCAGGGAAAAGGCCTCCTCCACACCCTGGCGTGTTTTGGCTGAGGTCTCCACGAAAGGGGCCCCCCAGCTCTTTGCGAGGGCTGCAGCAGCGGCACGAGCATCTCCAGGAGAGGTCACAAGGTCACACTTGTGAGGCAGCACTTTAAATAGCTCTGAGTGACTCCTCCAAAGAGGCAGTGAGAGGAAAATTAATATATAAGGATTTTGATGAAGGGGGTTTCAATACCATTAAACACTCATTTTACAAAGGGGGTTTTTGGTTAATCATGAGGATCTGATTCACCATGACGATCTTAGTGCCTTTCTAGGTATGAGGAGATTGTTGAGATCATGAAATCTATTCCTAAAAACATCTGCCTGTCTAAAGACCTGTCCCCACCAGATCCCCTGGAGTACAGAGTGCCTCACTCCACCCCTGAACTTCCTCAGGGGGTGTTGAGAATCAGCAGCTGTCACAGCACAGGGGTCATTCTCCACAGAAGTAGATAGCAAATGCCCTTATTGCTCAGTCACTGGCAATGTAATTGCTAAGTGCCAATTTGTAGTTGACACTCTGAATTCTTGGAGCCACTCTAGGAAATAAATCAAACCTGAAGTGGGGTCATGGGAACCTCTGGTTTGTAGCCAAACTGGAGAGAAGTGGGTGACCTATTGCTTGCAATCGGCATCTGAAGCAGAATGGGAGCAATCTAGAGGGACCAAGTCCTTAACTTGGGGGATCCCACTCTATCTCCAGGTAGACAGTGCCAGAATTGAGATAAATTGCAGGATGCCCAGCTGGTGTCTAGCAGAATTACTTGGTGGTGATGGGGAGAACCCCACCCACACTTGGTGACTGGAAGTGCAGTGTATGTGGTCATAGTGTGAAAGTCAAGGAGAGACAGAAAAGAGAAATACAGATGGCTGGAGAAATCTGTAGGCATTTTTTTTCTTTTTTTTTTTAATATGGGCTCTCTCCTCATGCTTTCTCCCCTGTTTTTGTGGACCATGACAAATGTAAGGTCCTTACTTTTTGTTCAAGACAAGAAAAGCACAGACTCTTCAGATTCCTGGGCAGCTATGACTTCCTTTTCCCTTTTTCTGCCGTCCCTTGAGTGACCCAGGCCTTGCTGCAAGCCAGGAGCGGTAGAGCTCCATCTTAAGACAAAGCATACAGCACAACTGAATGGGAAACTCTTAACTTGTACACATGGTGTTTTCAACCTTTAATCCCAGGGCCAAGAGCAGTTCTCCACACCAGGCTCCCATCTCTCAGCTCTGTACCTTCCTTCTGTGGGTGAAAGCTCCTTCAAGTCTTCCAGGCCAGGCTTCACGTTCAGCAGCTTCTTGTAGAGAGCCAGTGGGAAGTGCAGGTCCACCACGGTGGAGTTGTAGATGGCGAGTCCAGGTTATGCCAATCAAGTGAAACCAGTTGTGCTCTACAAAACACTTTCAGCACATGCACAAATGTGTTAAAGAAAAGCAGTGTTTGCCCTCAAAACAACCTGCCGTTTACCTCAAAATATTTCTAGTTTGAAAGAATAAAGATCTCATTAATATTTTGTTACCTTCTGAAACAAAAAAAAAAACTCACATCTGAACTTCCTGGGTGGAGCCACTCCCTAAGAAGTAGATAGCAAATGCCCTTATTGCTCAGTCACTGGCAATGTAATTGCTAAGTGCCAATTTGTAGTTGACACTCTGAATTCTTGGAGCCACTCTAGGAAATAAATCAAACCTGAAGTGGGGTCATGGGAACCTCTGGTTTGTAGCCAAACTGGAGAGAAGTGGGTGACCTATTGCTTGCAATCGGCATCTGAAGCAGAATGGGAGCAATCTAGAGGGACCAAGTCCTTAACTTGGGGGATCCCACTCTATCTCCAGGTAGACAGTGCCAGAATTGAGATAAATTGCAGGATGCCCAGCTGGTGTCTAGCAGAATTACTTGGTGGTGATGGGGAGAACCCCACCCACACTTGGTGACTGGAAGTGCAGTGTATGTGGTCATAGTGTGAAAGTCAAGGAGAGACAGAAAAGAGAAATACAGATGGCTGGAGAAATCTGTAGGCATTTTTTTTCTTTTTTTTTTTAATATGGGCTCTCTCTTCATACTTTCTCCCCTGTATTTGTGGACCATGACAAATGTAAGGTCCTTACTTTTTGTTCAAGACAAGAAAAGCACAGACTCTTCAGATTCCTGGGCAGCTATGACTTCCTTTTCCCTTTTTCTGCCGTCCCTTGAGTGACCCAGGCCTTGCTGCAAGCCAGGAGCGGTAGAGCTCCATCTTAAGACAAAGCATACAGCACAACTGAATGGGAAACTCTTAACTTGTACACATGGTGTTTTCAACCTTTAATCCCAGGGCCAAGAGCAGTTCTCCACACCAGGCTCCCATCTCTCAGCTCTGTACCTTCCTTCTGTGGGTGAAAGCTCCTTCAAGTCTTCCAGGCCAGGCTTCACGTTCAGCAGCTTCTTGTAGAGAGCCAGTGGGAAGTGCAGGTCCACCACGGTGGAGTTGTAGATGGCGAGTCCGCAGGTTATGCCAATCAAGTGAAACCAGTTGTGCTCTACAAAACACTTTCAGCACATGCACAAATGTGTTAAAAGAAAAGCAGTGTTTGCGCCCTCAAAACAACCTGCCGTTTACCTCAAAATATTTCTAGTTTGAAAGAATAAAGATCTCATTAATATTTTGTTACCTTCTGAAACAAATAACCCTCACAAAAGTTCGATTGTCTGTTTGTGAATGATATCAAATAAGATGTCCCTAGAAATCACTAGAATACTGTTACAAAATTAATATATGCCTACTGTTTAACATAAGCACAAATACAGAGTAATGATCTCTATTTTATAACAATACTTTTTTCAGAGGTGGATGAGAACTGCAAATTTAGAATAAAGAGAAATCATACTGTTTTAAAAAAATTCAACTGTCCCCCAAAGACACAACAAAGTTAAGCATTTACACCTCATCTATGACAGACAACAGCTTATCTTCATTGAGAGCAATGCTGTCCAACAGAATTTTCTGTAAAAATGGAAACATCCCATCCTGTGCTGTCCTAGACTGCAGCCACTAACTATGTGTTGTCTACTGGACACATGAACAGTGGTTAGTAAAACTGAAGGAATGTGAAATTCTCCAGGCAAGAATACTGTAATGGCCACTCCCTTCTCCAGGGGATCTTCCCAACCCAGGGCTCGAACCCAGGTCTCCTGCATTGCAGGCAGATTCTTTACCATCTGAGTCACCAGGGAAGCCCAAGTATTATTTAATTTTAATTAAATAAACAGAAATCTAAATAGCCACAGGAGGCTAATGGACAATGCAGATACAGGGAGAAAATTCTGGTAGAAAAAGAACTATAGTCTGCTTGAAATGAGAATGGCTTTTGAAACTTAGTGCTCCTACTGAATTTTCAAAAATAGAGTGTATGTGTATATTATCCATAAATACACTATTAACTTGTACACATGGTGTTTTCAACCTTTAATCCCAGGGCCAAGAGCAGTTCTCCACACCAGGCTCCCATCTCTCAGCTCTGTACCTTCCTTCTGTGGGTGAAAGCTCCTTCAAGTCTTCCAGGCCAGGCTTCACGTTCAGCAGCTTCTTGTAGAGAGCCAGTGGGAAGTGCAGGTCCACCACGGTGGAGTTGTAGATGGCGAGTCCGCAGGTTATGCCAATCAAGTGAAACCAGTTGTGCTCTACAAAACACTTTCAGCACATGCACAAATGTGTTAAAAGAAAAGCAGTGTTTGCGCCCTCAAAACAACCTGCCGTTTACCTCAAAATATTTCTAGTTTGAAAGAATAAAGATCTCATTAATATTTTGTTACCTTCTGAAACAAATAACCCTCACAAAAGTTCGATTGTCTGTTTGTGAATGATATCAAATAAGATGTCCCTAGAAATCACTAGAATACTGTTACAAAATTAATATATGCCTACTGTTTAACATAAGCACAAATACAGAGTAATGATCTCTATTTTATAACAATACTTTTTTCAGAGGTGGATGAGAACTGCAAATTTAGAATAAAGAGAAATCATACTGTTTTAAAAAAATTCAACTGTCCCCCAAAGACACAACAAAGTTAAGCATTTACACCTCATCTATGACAGACAACAGCTTATCTTCATTGAGAGCAATGCTGTCCAACAGAATTTTCTGTAAAAATGGAAACATCCCATCCTGTGCTGTCCTAGACTGCAGCCACTAACTATGTGTTGTCTACTGGACACATGAACAGTGGTTAGTAAAACTGAAGGAATGTGAAATTCTCCAGGCAAGAATACTGTAATGGCCACTCCCTTCTCCAGGGATCTTCCCAACCCAGGGCTCGAACCCAGGTCTCCTGCATTGCAGGCAGATTCTTTACCATCTGAGTCACCAGGGAAGCCCAAGTATTATTTAATTTTAATTAAATAAACAGAAATCTAAATAGCCACAGGAGGCTAATGGACAATGCAGATACAGGGAGAAAATTCTGGTAGAAAAAGAACTATAGTCTGCTTGAAATGAGAATGGCTTTTGAAACTTAGTGCTCCTACTGAATTTTCAAAAATAGAGTGTATGTGTATATTATCCATAAATACACTATTCGCTGTTATTAAAATAAGATATATTTGACAATTACTTTCTTCATGTCATAAAACCAGCTTTTTTATCATACTCTTTTTACCATTAGAGGATGACAAAATCTGAAGCTCACCTACTAGAAGTGGAAATGGGGCTGATGGGTGACAAAACACAACTATGAGGTCTTGGCAACAGGTAAAACATGAAGACTGGATCCACTTATTACACATGTTAAATAATTATCTTTGTTATGCTCTCCTTTGAAACATCAGAAGGCTAGGGGTTGGTCTGACAACAAAAAAGGAAGTTTAATTCCATCTATCAGTTGAATGATGACATACATTACTAACTTACCGTATCTGAAAACCACAAGAGATTTGAATCCTGATAGTAGGTAAACATTCCATAGATGGGATTCAGCAATTCTTTTAACAGTAAAAGAAAGAACTCCTTTGTGAGACCACCAGCATCCACTGCTTCTTCACCATCAAAAATGACCTTAA
This sequence comes from Tragulus kanchil, assembly GCA_022376925.1. Taxonomy (NCBI): domain Eukaryota; kingdom Metazoa; phylum Chordata; class Mammalia; order Artiodactyla; family Tragulidae; genus Tragulus; species Tragulus kanchil. The sequence goes on from JAIOJX010000025.1 coordinate 94,174,742, forward strand.
AATAATGAAAGCAGAATTAGTACTTCAGGGAAATCACTGTCATTTTATGTTTTCTATTTTTTTTTTTTTGGAAATTCTTTCTAAAGTCAAGACAAAGGAAAGAAGATATAACAGAATAGACTGATGCAAATGAAAACTGCAAAGTGTACCTGTTGATTATTCACAAGGCACTTATAATCATACAAAAGTTAACGGGGCACTTCAAGAGACACAAAGTCAGAAGTTTACCAGATGTCCACAGAAAGTTTACCATCTATTTGGGGCAGAGACACAAACATCAAAAGAATAAAAATAATAAAAAATACAAACCTCAAGAATACATTTTTAACAGTCAGATACACTGAGAGGTAGATGTTCTGGCACATGCAAAAAAGCAGTGACTAAGCTGAGAAGAGAAAGAAATCTCTCTCAGTGGGGCTCTTGAACTAACTGATGAATATGAAAGGGAGGAGAGAAGTTCTGAGCAGATACATCTGTGAGGGGCTATAAAGAGACCCATCACAACAGACCTACATGGAGCATGCTGGAACCAACCATGGAAACAACTACACAAACCAAAGGATGAGATTTATTGAAAGTTTTCTACAGCCAGCACTTTAATCCTGTTAACCCAATTCTCAGAATAGTTTTACACACAGGAATTACTACTATCGTCCCCACTTTACTGGTAAGAGCTCAAGCACAGAGCTAAAGAAAAGCATTTAAGAAAGCCTCCCCTGAGGGTTCCTGGAGGAGAGCAGGTTGCTGGACCCAAAGCTGAGGGGGGCGGCCGGGGTTTCCGTGGGCTCCCTTGCCAGCACCTCGGTGGCCTGATGGAGTAAGAGGAGTCAGCTGTGAGTGTGTGACGTTGAGTACTTCAGATCTGGTCACTATGGTACCGATCTGCATACAAAATGTGAACAAAAATGCATATTGTGCCTCAATGTGTACAGCTCAAAAAAGGGACAGTAGTCATCAGTGCCGAGTGTGCAGGGTCACAGAAGTGGGCCTTTCTGCACACGCAAAGCACATTTCTAGTCAGCTGCACAAAGATAATGCTGACGCCCAGGCAAGAGAAGACGATGGGAAGGAAGAGGAAGAGGAAGATTATTTGACAAGGAACTCATTCAGTTAATAAAACAAAGGAAAGAGCAAAGTTGACAAAATGAACCTTCCAATAACAGCCAAGAGATGAAACTCTGATGACAGGCAACCCCAAAGGAGGCAAGAAGACCAAATCCCTGGCCAAGACAGAGAGCCATGGCCGGCCAGCTTGGCACCATCGCAGACCTCCTCAGCCATGGGAAAAAGACCGCTCCAGTAATGCTAGGAAAAACACCTTGCCACATTCTTCCAGGAATAATGGTGGATCAAGAGGATGTTCCAGGTGGCATAAGGGCGGCCCAGGAGGCCCCTCACCTTGGTTCCACAACCACAGTCATTCTGGAGGTGGCTGGCATTCAAATAGTGGAATAGTAGATTGGAATCACAATGCTCCAGGAAGGAATTCCAGTTGGCATTCTGAAGGAACAGGTGGCTTTTCCAGTTGGTATACGAATAGCAGTAACGGAAATTGGAAACCCAGTGCATTTAGCACAAACAGCTGGAATTACAGTGGCCCCAGAGACAAATTTCAACCAGGCAGAAACAGAAATACTAACCGTCAAGTGGAAGACACGAGCATGCTATGGAATAACGAACACTAAGTCCAACAAATATAATCAAGAGCGATGTTAAGTGGCAGCGACAAGAAAATGACAAAGTGGGCGCAGTTACCAGATAACCAGTTGTAAGTTTCATTCAGAAGGCTTACTTGACTTGTTTTGAGCAGCTGGAAAACCAAACCACGAAATAAACAGATAGCTTCACTTCGAAAATTGGTGGGAAGAATGGCAGTGCAGCAAGGGGCAAGCTCCGTTGCTGGACTCCTTACCCTTCCTAGAAGACTTTGGATTTACAATCAGGAATGAAAGAAGTTACTGGTAACAAGTCAGAAAAGACAGATAACCCTCTATTTGATTTTAGCTTGATAACCATGGGAATAAAAGAGCCTCAGAATGATAAAACAAATAATTCTCATAAAATGAAAACAAAAAAAGAAAAAAAACCCTGGACCTCTTAAAAACAAAGCCGTTTCTGACTGCACTGCTTCACATCAGGTGGTAAGAAAAGGCCCTGTTACAGAAAAACCTGAACAAAAACCTAATTTAAATAAGATGCCATTGTTAAAATTCCCACTTCTTCCAACTCCAGGCACTACTAAGTCAGTTCCTCAAAAGCAAGATTCAAAGAATCCCTCAAAAAACACCAAAATGAATTCTTTTTCCCTTGGAGAACACTCAGATCCTTTGAACAAAACCCCTGTGGAAGAGAATCAGAGTGTTTCCATATCCAAAATGCGATGTTCAGGCCCTTCTTGTTTTAAAAGGGGATAATAAAAGTGCATTTGGAACTCAAAGAAAACTTAATGAAAATTTAAGTGACACATTACAGAAAACCAAAGATGCGCTGCTGTGTCCTGAGTCATTGCAAAACCCACTTGGTGCTTCTAAAAGCACAAGGATTATGCAACAGCAAGTAGGAATGTGGAAGAGTCTGAGAGATCTTCAAAGAGATCTTTGAAGATTGAGTTTCAAGCACATGTGTTAGAAGATAAAAGTGATGGAGAGATGTCTGACACAAAAAAGAATGGAACAAAGATCAAAGTCCTGGGTTCTGCAACTACACCAGTTTTATCCTGCAGTACTCACGCTGCTGAGGAAAGGGGGATGACCAGAACCTGGAGACATCTAGAAAACCATCCACTTTCCCATGTAACTCAACAGTTCACCAGAAAGAATCTGAGTTACAGATGACATCTGTCGCCAGCTCACACTCTGGCTTACTGTTAGATCTGAAAACCTCTCTAGAAGATGCACAGGTTAACTTGTTTTGAGCAGCTGGAAAACCAAACCACGAAATAAACAGATAGCTTCACTTGAAAATTGGTGGGAAGAATGGCAGTGCAGCTAGGGGCAAGCTCCGTTGCTGGACTCCTTACCCTTCCTAGAAGACTTTGGATTTACAATCAGGAATGAAAGAAGTTACTGGTAACAAGTCAGAAAAGACAGATAACCCTCTATTTGATTTTAGCTTGATAACCATGGGAATAAAAGAGCCTCAGAATGATAAAACAAATAATTCTCATAAAATGAAAACAAAAAAAGAAAAAAAACCCTGGACCTCTTAAAAACAAAGCCGTTTCTGACTGCACTGCTTCACATCAGGTGGTAAGAAAAGGCCCTGTTACAGAAAAACCTGAACAAAAACCTAATTTAAATAAGATGCCATTGTTAAAATTCCCACTTCTTCCAACTCCAGGCACTACTAAGTCAGTTCCTCAAAAGCAAGATTCAAAGAATCCCTCAAAAAACACCAAAATGAATTCTTTTTCCCTTGGAGAACACTCAGATCCTTTGAACAAAACCCCTGTGGAAGAGAATCAGAGTGTTTCCATATCCAAAATGCGATGTTCAGGCCCTTCTTGTTTTAAAAGGGGATAATAAAAGTGCATTTGGAACTCAAAGAAAACTTAATGAAAATTTAAGTGACACATTACAGAAAACCAAAGATGCGCTGCTGTGTCCTGAGTCATTGCAAAACCCACTTGGTGCTTCTAAAAGCACAAGGATTATGCAACAGCAAGTAGGAATGTGGAAGAGTCTGAGAGATCTTCAAAGAGATCTTTGAAGATTGAGTTTCAAGCACATGTGTTAGAAGATAAAAGTGATGGAGAGATGTCTGACACAAAAAAGAATGGAACAAAGATCAAAGTCCTGGGTTCTGCAACTACACCAGTTTTATCCTGCAGTACTCACGCTGCTGAGGAAAGGGGGATGACCAGAACCTGGAGACATCTAGAAAACCATCCACTTTCCCATGTAACTCAACAGTTCACCAGAAAGAATCTGAGTTACAGATGACATCTGTAGCTAGCCCACACTCTGGCTTACTGCTAGATTTGAAAACCTCTCTAGAAGATGCACAGGTTAGTGATTCTGTTAAATTTCATGAATTTTATGAAACTGAAAGCTTTGAGAGTACTAACTTGGATGCTGAGCTCCAAAAACGCAACATAGGTCAATCTTCAGGGCCTCTCCTGCCTGAGTTAAGCAAGCTTGGCTTTCCTGCCTCACTCCAGAGAGATCTAACCTGGCACATTAGCTTGAAGAGCAAAACTGGAGTGCATCTTCCTGAGTCAAACCTCAATAACACTCGCCACATCCACAATATCAGTGGTCATCCAAAAAGTGAGACAGAGAAGGAATCTGGGCTCAAGTCAACCCTTCGGCAGATTCTAAATGCATCTTGGAGAAATGTCAACTGGGAACAGGTCATTTAGCAAGTAACCAAGAAAAAGCAAGAGCCAGGCTTAACCAGGTTTGGCACAGAAATGGTGCCTCTGGTTCAGAATGAACAAGAGGTCCTGGATCTGGAATGGCGAGCCTGAAATGCCTGATCTAGAAGGATTCTCGTGGGAAGACATTTCCACTCGTCATCCCTGGGTTGGCAAGGAAGCAAAGCCTTTCAGAGAGCAGTGGGATCATGGACTGGGCTGCTTCTGTGTATAGCTTCTTCAGTGAGGAAGGTATAGGCAAAGAAAATGAGCCCCAGCAGATTTTTTTCACCTAATAACTCATTAAGATCTGCACAGACTCAAAAGCCAACCATCAGCCTTAAGCAGGAAGTGACACCTCTGACTGCCCACCTAAGAACAGATGAAAGAGCTGAAAATGTTGCTTCTCAAAGGCAACACAGTGTGCAATTATCATCTGACCATACAATAACTTTGCATTTGACAAAAAACCCGCACAACCAGGAGAGCTCTACACTACTTTCAGAGAATCACAATGCCCAGGAGAGTAATGGAGAAGGAAACTTGTTATCATCAAATGCATCCTCAGCCCTTGCAAACTCCAGTTTGGCAGATGCAGCCACAGACAGCAACTGTACCTCTGGTACTGAACAAAATGATGGCCAGAATATTAGAAAGAAACGAAGAGCCACTGGAGATGGATCTTCTCCTGAACTCCCAAGTCTTGAGAGAAAAAACAAAAGAAGGAAAATTAAAGGAAAGAAAGAACGTTCCCAGGGGATGGAATCTTTCTGAATTAGCTGAAAGCTTTGAGAGTACTAACTTGGATGCTGAGCTCCAAAACGCAACATAGGTCAATCTTCAGGGCCTCTCCTGCCTGAGTTAAGCAAGCTTGGCTTTCCTGCCTCACTCCAGAGAGATCTAACCTGGCACATTAGCTTGAAGAGCAAAACTGGAGTGCATCTTCCTGAGTCAAACCTCAATAACACTCGCCACATCCACAATATCAGTGGTCATCCAAAAAGTGAGACAGAGAAGGAATCTGGGCTCAAGTCAACCCTTCGGCAGATTCTAAATGCATCTTGGAGAAATGTCAACTGGGAACAGGTCATTTAGCAAGTAACCAAGAAAAAGCAAGAGCCAGGCTTAACCAGGTTTGGCACAGAAATGGTGCCTCTGGTTCAGAATGAACAAGAGGTCCTGGATCTGGAATGGCGAGCCTGAAATGCCTGATCTAGAAGGATTCTCGTGGGAAGACATTTCCACTGCGTCATCCCCTGGGTTGGCAAGGAAGCAAAGCCTTTCAGAGAGCAGTGGGATCATGGACTGGGCTGCTTCTGTGTATAGCTTCTTCAGTGAGGAAGGTATAGGCAAAGAAAATGAGCCCCAGCAGATTTTTTTCACCTAATAACTCATTAAGATCTGCACAGACTCAAAAGCCAACCATCAGCCTTAAGCAGGAAGTGACACCTCTGACTGCCCACCTAAGAACAGATGAAAGAGCTGAAAATGTTGCTTCTCAAAGGCAACACAGTGTGCAATTATCATCTGACCATACAATAACTTTGCATTTGACAAAAAACCCGCACAACCAGGAGAGCTCTACACTACTTTCAGAGAATCACAATGCCCAGGAGAGTAATGGAGAAGGAAACTTGTTATCATCAAATGCATCCTCAGCCCTTGCAAACTCCAGTTTGGCAGATGCAGCTACAGACAGCAGCTGTACCTCTGGTGCTGAACAAAGTGATGGCCAGAATATCTGAAAGAAGCAAAGAGCCACTGGAGATGGATCTTCTCCTGAACTCCCAAGTCTTGCCAGAAAAAATAAAAGAAGGAAAACTAAAGGAAAGAAAGAACATTCCCAGGTGGACCAGCTGCTGAATCTTTCTTTGAGGAGGAGCTGAGAAAATCATTGCAGGGCATGGATAACAGTCTTCTGCAAGCCCGTGCAGTCCTTTAGGCAGCGTATGCTGAAGTTCAGAGGCTACTTATGTTTAAGCAGCAGATAACTATGGAGATAAGTGCTCTGAGGACCCACAGAATACAGATTCTACAGGGACTGCAAGAAACATATGAATGTTCTGAACATTCAGACCAGGTTCCCTCCAGTCTTATACGAGAACATAAGAACGTTAGATCTCAGACATCTGCAGATGCCACACTTCTGCCAAGTCCTTCTTTCCTGAATTTCCTGGAACCTGTATCTTCTCATGCATCTCCTTCATCCACCAGAACCCCTCTCCAATCACATCTTCTTTCCAAGCTCATGGCAGTGTTCCTGTTCCAGACTCATCAGTTCAAATTAAACAAGAACTCAGGTCTCCTGAACAAGATGAGAATGTGAATGCTGTGTAACAAGGCTGTTTGCAGTGTGTCCAAGGAATTGCCATCAGCCAATATTATTACAGGACTTCTCTGATGATCCAGTGGCAAAAACTCCACACTCTCAGTGCAGGGGGCCTCAGGAACTAGATCCCACATGCCGCAACTAAAGATTCTGCAGCCGCAACTATAAAAGATCCCAAATACCACAATGAAAAGATCCCACATGCCTCAGCAAAAAAGATCCCGCATGCTGCAATGAAGACAGAAGATCCTGCGTGCCACAACTAACAACCCGCACAGCCAAATAAATAAACAAATAAATAATTTTTTTTTTTTTTTAAAAAAAGGTAAAAAACAAACAAAAAAAGAATGCCTATCCTGAGAAATTCCCTGGAGGTCCAGTGGTTAAGACTTTGCACTTTCACTGCAGGGTCGGGTCTGATCCCGGGTCAGGGAACTAAGATTTCACATGCCACACAATGTAGCCAAAAAGAAAGAAAACTTATCCTGGAGACTGTATTCATTCAAGGCTACCAAGGGAAGGTTAAGACTTGTATTCATTCTCCTGAACTCCCAAGTCTTGCCAGAAAAAAAAGAGAAGAAGGAAAACTAAAGGAAAGAAAGAACATTCCCAGGTGGACCAGCTGCTGAATCTTTCTTTGAGGAGGAGCTGAGCAAATCATTGCAAGGCATGGATAACAGTCTTCTGCAAGCCCGTGCAGCCCTTCAGGCAGCTTATGTTGAAGTTCAGAGACTACCCATGCTTAAGCAGCAGATAACTATGGAGATGAGTGCCCTGAGGACCCACAGAATACAGATTCTACAGGGATTGCAAGAAACATATGAACCTTCTGAACATCCAGACCAGGTTCCCTTTAGCCTTACATAAGAACAAAAGAAAGTTAGATCTCAAACATCTGTGGATGCCACACTTCTGCCCAGTCCTTCTTTCCTGAATTTCCTGGAACCTGTATCTTCTCATGCATCTCCTTCATCCACCAGAACCCCTCTCCAATCACATCTTCTTTCCAAGCTCATGGCAGTGTTCCTGTTCCAGACTCATCAGTTCAAATTAAACAAGAACTCAGGTCTCCTGAACAAGATGAGAATGTGAATGCTGTGTAACAAGGCTGTTTGCAGTGTGTCCAAGGAATTGCCATCAGCCAATATTATTACAGGACTTCTCTGATGATCCAGTGGCAAAAACTCCACACTCTCAGTGCAGGGGGCCTCAGGAACTAGATCCCACATGCCGCAACTAAAGATTCTGCAGCCGCAACTATAAAAGATCCCAAATACCACAATGAAAAGATCCCACATGCCTCAGCAAAAAAGATCCCGCATGCTGCAATGAAGACAGAAGATCCTGCGTGCCACAACTAACAACCCGCACAGCCAAATAAATAAACAAATAAATAATTTTTTTTTTTTTTTAAAAAAAGGTAAAAAACAAACAAAAAAAGAATGCCTATCCTGAGAAATTCCCTGGAGGTCCAGTGGTTAAGACTTTGCACTTTCACTGCAGGGGTACGGGTCTGATCCCGGGTCAGGGAACTAAGATTTCACATGCCACACAATGTAGCCAAAAAAAAAAGAAAGAAAACTTATCCTGGAGACTGTATTCATTCAAGGCTACCAAGAGCAGGAGGAGGGTAAAGGACTCTGATTATAGGTGCCAGCAGAAGATTCAACTCAGACATGCTACCAAGCAAAAAGCATCTTATCTGGATTATCGATTGAAAACAGGGGAGCCAAGAGAGTCCCTCCTCTTTGCAATGCCAAAAATCTAGGGAGAACTCCTAAGCAGACTGATGCGCCTGATGCTACTGAAAATTTGCAAAGGGTGACAGTATCATGGATACTATCAGTTTCCTGTCTATTACATTTCAGAAATGGAGTTTACAACAGGATTGGAAATAGTCAGCAAAGTCTCCTGAAGAAGGTAAATGACCTAAAGCTTCAATGCCATTGCTGCTTAGTCACTTAAGTTGTGACTGTGTGACCCCATGGACTGCAGCCTGTCAGGCTCCCCTGTCCATGGAAATTCTCCAGGCACAAATACCAGAGTGGGTTGTGACGCTATCCCCTCCAGGGCGATCTTCCCAACCCAGAGACAGAACCTGGATCTCCTGCCTTGCAGGCAGATTTCTTACCACTGAGCCATCAGGAGAGCCCCATATATATATATATATCGTAGGTATATGTGTTGTTCAGTTGCTCAGCCATGTCTGACTCTTTGTTATCCTATAGACTGTAGCCCACCAGGCTCCTCTGTACTCCACTATCTCCTGGAATTTGCTCAGATTCATGTCCATTGTGTCAGTGATGAGATGTAGATACAGACAGAGATAGATAATCTGGACTGACATCAGATACACTAGAGAGGGTTCCTGTGCAAGGACAAGAATGACTGGAGAGCTGAAGGAAATAAAACTGAGATAAAATGAAATAAAATTATATATATATATATAAATATATACATATATACATATATACATATATATATATATATATATTTATATATATATATATAAAAGACCCCATGGACTGTAGCTTGTCAGGCTTCTCTGTCCATGAAATTTTCCAGGCAAGAATATTGGCGTGGGTTGCCATTTCCTTCTCCATAAAACTTCAATAATTCACGAAATATTTACTGAGCAGCTGCTGTGCACCAAGCACTGTACTAAGCCCCAAGAATGCATTAAGTGGTAACACAAACATGCAAAGTCTATGAGGAAAGACAATTTCTTAATCATTTCAGAGTACTAAAAGGGCTTATTAGGGCTTATTATAGGGCTTATTATAACAGGCCACCAGCTGCCCCCAAAATTTCACCACCTTTCTGTTTTCATTTTTTCTGCCATCTTTCTCTAAAAATTTTGACATCCAAAGACTTCCTAGAGGCCGGTTCAGTAGTTTTATCTAGCTGAAACTTTAGCAATGCTATTTTTCGCTTGGTTTTGGTAGAGCTTGAGCAGGTACACTGAAGAGAGCAAAGAAGGTCCTACAGTCCCTCAAATAATCCACTGGCATTTTTATCTCATGTCATGTTGAGATGCTCTGTCTGTTTGATGACTGGACATAAGGTGAGCAAATTCTTGTAAAATGATGAAAGGAATAATGAAAGGCTATACTCCATGATTTTAATAATATCTTTGTTGCTTCATCAGCACTGTTTAAAGAAAACCCAGGAAAGCACTTAGATAAATATACTGAAGGGCTCACTTTGAGAGGTTTTCAAATCAATATCAGAGTGTATGCTCAGCTCTCTTCCAACAAGGTTGCTTCTGAACATGAAGGACCAGGTAGGGGCTTCTGGGCCAAAACAAAAGGTTGGCTCCGACGTAGGTATATGTGTTGTTCAGTTGCTCAGCCATGTCTGACTCTTTGTTATCCTATAGACTGTAGCCCACCAGGCTCCTCTGTACTCCACTATCTCCTGGAATTTGCTCAGATTCATGTCCATTGTGTCAGTGATGAGATGTAGATACAGACAGAGATAGATAATCTGGACTGACATCAGATACACTAGAGAGGGTTCCTGTGCAAGGACAAGAATGACTGGAGAGCTGAAGGAAATAAAACTGAGATAAAATGAAATAAAATTATATATATATATATAAATATATACATATATACATATATACATATATATATATATATATATTTATATATATATATATAAAAGACCCCATGGACTGTAGCTTGTCAGGCTTCTCTGTCCATGAAATTTTCCAGGCAAGAATATTGGCGTGGGTTGCCATTTCCTTCTCCATAAAACTTCAATAATTCACGAAATATTTACTGAGCAGCTGCTGTGCACCAAGCACTGTACTAAGCCCCAAGAATGCATTAAGTGGTAACACAAACATGCAAAGTCTATGAGGAAAGACAATTTCTTAATCATTTCAGAGTACTAAAAGGGCTTATTAGGGCTTATTATAGGGCTTATTATAACAGGCCACCAGCTGCCCCCAAAATTTCACCACCTTTCTGTTTTCATTTTTTCTGCCATCTTTCTCTAAAAATTTTGACATCCAAAGACTTCCTAGAGGCCGGTTCAGTAGTTTTATCTAGCTGAAACTTTAGCAATGCTATTTTTCGCTTGGTTTTGGTAGAGCTTGAGCAGGTACACTGAAGAGAGCAAAGAAGGTCCTACAGTCCCTCAAATAATCCACTGGCATTTTTATCTCATGTCATGTTGAGATGCTCTGTCTGTTTGATGACTGGACATAAGGTGAGCAAATTCTTGTAAAATGATGAAAGGAATAATGAAAGGCTATACTCCATGATTTTAATAATATCTTTGTTGCTTCATCAGCACTGTTTAAAGAAAACCCAGGAAAGCACTTAGATAAATATACTGAAGGGCTCACTTTGAGAGGTTTTTTCAAATCAATATCAGAGTGTATGCTCAGCTCTCTTAGCGCATCTCCAACAAGGTTGCTTCTGCGAACATGAAGGACCAGGTAGGGGCTTCTGGCCAGCAGAGGCTCCAAGGTGAGAAGCATGAAGACATTCTGCAGATTGGCCCCGTTGACCGCCACCTGGAATGGCACACCCAAGAACACAGTTACCCCACAAGAGCACATCTGTGAGTGGGGACGGTCGTTAGCCGTGCCTTCAGACCACAAGTGGGTACAGGGCAGGCTGACTGCATCTCCACTTTGTTCTTTGTTTTCCTCCTAACTCTTCCAATAAATTTTATCAGTTACTCATGTTTATAAACCATACAAATCTTTCTAATCTGAACCCAAAGAGATTAACTGAAACACTTTATAAACCATATGATCTATAACTCATTCCAGGAAAATGATCTGGACTAAGCGGATGAAGACTGAAATAATATCTTAGTAGAAAAAAATGATGATGGCAAGTGGGTAGAAACCATGATTTTCCAAGTGTCAGAAAAAGAAACCTAACAACCGCTTCCTAATGTGTTTTTTTCTTTGAAAAATGTCCACTTTCTCCCGAAAAGCTTTAAATTGTCATTACCATAGATATATCATGTGAAAACAGATATACAGAGATAGATCTAGATAAGAGAGAGACAGACAGAATGATGGGGAGAAGGAGAGGGAGATGAGTGAAGCTGTATTTCCACCAATAGTAGGAACTAGTAGGTTTGGACTGATAATTCACAAACGCCTTTGTAGGCTTGCCAAAACCAATTATATCTTACAATAAAAATGTATTTTTAAAATAAATTAAACAATTCTCTATAATTTAAGTTTTGGCTCAGTAAAAAACTGCCAAGCCCCATTGAATAACCTACGGTCAGCTCATAGACTGAATCCAGCCTGATGCCTGTTTTTATACAGCTCATGAGCTAACAACAGTTTTAACATGTTTAAGTGGTTAAAAATCAAAGCAATATTTCATAACATGTTAAAATTAATAAAATTCAAATTTTGTGCTACAACAGAGTTGAATACTTGAGACAGACTCTATGGCCCACAAAGACAGATATTTACTATATGATCCTTTACGAAGACATCTACCAACCCTCAATTTATTTAAATGGGTCTTCACTTATATTTGCTATAGTGAATACATAATTGCTGAAAATTTTTCTGATAGTTCTAAAAGTTATACTGGAACTCTATCCAAATGAACTTTCTCCTATTAGGAAAAAATCACAACTGAATGCATAAGATGAAAGAAATTCATAAGAGTAAAAAATAATTTTTAAAATATGTTACCTGCATCTGCAATTCAGCATCAGTTTGTAACATTTTGGTCTTGGCTTGGGCATCAAAGATAAAAGGGTAGGAACAAAGTGTTACAGCATCCTAGAATGAAACACATTATTGGCAATATTCACAGAGAATACTGCTGGAAAAATACATTAAAAAATTTTAAAGCATCATTTACCTGCATTATAGATGCTCGAGCCTTCTGTACAAAGAAAAATAAAGTCTCTTAGTTGAATTTCAAAACTTGAACTTTTTACTCCCAATAAATAACAAAACAAATAACAAAACAGATAACATATCTGACCATCTGGCTATGGAACTAACATTATTTAAACAGCTGACTAGAGCTTTGATGGAATAGACTGGTTGCTTTGGTAAACACAGACTGAGAAAAACACTAAAAACAATTTTTAAAAAATTTTAAGGGACCTTTACAAATCCCATTTCACTAACATCATTAATATCTATTACAGCATTAATGTTTATTAAAGCATTAGTAGAATTTTCATTTATAAGAAATATAATACCAAAACAGAAGCTTTATAACCATAAATTCAGAGGTTAGGTAAAGTGGATAATAAACACTTCATTTATTTGTCAACATGTTAACTCTCCCTCTTATACTTAAACACACACAGAGTTACTCTTGAGAGAAACCAAATATTTAGAAAGTTGTCCCTGACTTGGACCAATGCTTGGCTTACAGAAGACATTCCATCAACATGTAAATGAAGGATGAGCAAACTTTTGAGGAGGGGAGTAACAGACAAGCATACTGTATTTTATTGCTCTTCACTTTACTGTATTCTACAGACATTGTCTTTTTTTTTTTTTTTTAATAAATTGAAGGTGTGTAACAACCCTTAGTCTTGTAACACCATCAGCACCATTTTCCCAGCAGCATTTGCTCACTTCACGTCTCTATGTCACATCTGGTAACTCTCGAAATATTTCATACGTCCTTATTATCACTTGTTATGGTGATATGATCAGTAATCTTTGATGTTACTATTGCAAAAAGATTACAACCTGCTGAAGGCCAGGTGATGGCCAGCATGTTTTTTAGCAATAGAGTATTTTTTAAATTAAGGTTTGTACATTATTTTTCTAACCATAATACTACTGTACATTTAATAGAATACAGTACATATTTTTTAATATTCACTGAAAAACCAAAATTCTTGTGTGACTTGTTTTATTGCAATATTTGCTTTATTGTGGTGGTCTGAAACCAAATCCACAATATTCTCAAGGTATGCCTGTGAATAAAAACAAGCACAAATACATATAATAGGTATGTTACAAACATGTCTAAGAGATATGTTATTTTTATTTATTCCGAGAAAAAAGGAAATCTCTCCTGAAAGAATAAGTTAATGAATAATGTTTACTACAAAACCTAACAGAAGCAATCAAACCAGAAATCAACGGTATGCATCACGCTGACCTGGGGCAATTATTTTACAAACAGAAAACCATGGATTTATTCCCAGAAATCTGAGAGTGTTCTATGAATTCTTTACTTTGTGCTTTTGTAAAAAATGGCATTCTAAGCAAAATAAAAACACATTTTGAATGAACTCCTTTTATTGATATGTTATCATATAATTTATTTCATTTTTTTAAATGACTTGCACTGGTGCCATGGTATGCTGAATTCACCAAGGGCAATGGAAAAGAAGAAAAGCATTCTTCCTTTGTAAGTGATGCATTTGTGCCCAAGAAAAGGCCAGAGCAGTCCTGGCTCACTGTATGAATGAAGGTTTAATGGCAGCTGAAAGGACAAAGGAGAGCTGAGTCATCCCTGGGTACACAGGACAGGCCACAGAACTCACGGCCCCAGGCGTGGCAGCCCGCAGTCCTGATCAAATGCAAAAGGAGTTTTGGCTTCAGTAAGTCATTCTTGCTCATCACATTAAATCCATGAACTTAATTTGTGTTTTACTGATTTTAGGGTTTTGCTAATACTTACTTTGTAAATCTGCCTTGGTTTTATGTTTAAATGCTGTATGAATAAGAAATGTATATCTACTTCTTTTCATATTCATGTGTTTCAATGAAAGCACTGAAAAGAAGTCTAAAAAAAATTCACCCTTTTTATCCTTTAGAAACAGGTTCCTTCCCTAGACTGAGAGATACTAATCAGAGAGAAGATTCCAGTCCAGCAAGATGAAGTGTGGAGTCCTGCACATAGAACACAGGCAGACCTGATTCAGCTTCACGCATGCTTCTCTAATTACTCTGACTTTTGGAATCGAAACCACTAAAGCACACACACATCGTAAAACAGCACTCTACAAAGTTATCTTCTACTCTAGGTATCTACAAAAGGTACAAATATCCTGCGGAAGTGTGTGTCAATATTCAGAATTTTCTACCCTCCCTTTCAGAAGAGTTTATTCAAGATATTATTTGTTCTCAAGGCAAAAGAAAGATCTTTATCATGTGTGTTGGTCTATAAAGCAAGATAAAGTTTTGAACACTTCATATGTAAAAGTGACTATTGCTGCTGTTTAGTCAGTCGTGTCTGACTCAGTGTGACCCCATGGACTGCAGCCCATCAGGCTTCCCTGTCCATGGGATTCCCCAGGCATGAATACTGGAGTGGGTTGCCATGCTCTCCTCCAGTGGAATCTTCCTAAACTAAGGGATGGGACCCAGATCTCCTGCATTACAGACAGATTCCTTACCACTGAGCCACCAGGGAAGCCCTACAGATAGCTATAGATATACAGATACATCTATCTATCTATCTGTATATATATATATTTGAGACCCAATGGACTGTAGGCTGCCAGGCTCCTCCATCTACTGAATTCTCCAACAAGAAAGCTGGAGTGGGTTGCCATTTTCTTCTCCAAAAGTGACTTCAGGAGAAGTGGTAACAGTGCCATAAAAACAGCTGTTGGCTTTATAGCACCCCAGTACACAGCGGGGTTGCCTTATCCACAGGTTCCACATATGCATGTTCTACCAAATCAGGTCAAAAATGCTTGAGAAAAAAAAAAGGACAGTTCCAGGAGGTTGCAGTGAGCAAAACTTGAATTTGTCACACAATGGCAACTATTTATATAGCATTCACACTGTATTAGGCACTATAAGTAATCAAGAGATGATTTAAAGTACCTGGGAGGATTGCTTAGATTATATGCAACGAATACACCATTTTATATGAGGGACTTGAGCATGGGAATTTTGTGGGGGCTCCTGGAACCAGTCCCCCATGGACACTGAGGGACAACCATATCTAGTATTTTTGGTGGTACAACGTAGTTATTTCAAACACCAATATGCAGCTTTGTGTGTATTTCTTGGCTCTCACTCCAGCTCTCCAATTCTTTCCTGTCACCTTCTTCCTGCACCCCCACAAGCTCTCCTAGACCCCTTTAATGACCACCTTCTGTGGCTCCTGGTCCCTTCTATGGCCCCCTGTCTGACCTCAACCCATCCCTGAAAGAGCCCAGTTTTGGATGCAGGCTAATCTCTCTTCTAGAGGGCAGGATTATCATACTTTCAGTAGAGTGAGTTAACTGGAAAGAAATTACTGTTGTGAACCAGACCCAAGGCCAGAGAGCTGGTAGTCCAGAAGACCCTCACTGCAGGGGAGGACTGAGATGCAGGCTCTATGGAAGGTGAACAAGAGAAGGGTATTTAGTCAAAAGAAGCAGCAGACCTATATGAAAGTCTGTTTATGTGTCTACAATCTTTTTTATGACTCTGAGTTTTTGTTTGAAATATAATAATTTAATTTCACTGATTTTTATTTTGTAGATGCTGAATGTTTTAGAAATGGTACTAGTACTGGTATTTCCAGATTACAATAACCACTGAAACATAAATATTACGATTCTGCTTCCTGACTGCTCCCCCTAATCTGGAGAGATGTATATGACCTGGTAAGATATGGATGGGATCCCCTCCTGAGAGGTTGCTTGGCCAAGGTCATTCATTCCCCCAAAGTGAGTCTCGCAAACCTAAAACTAGCAAGTGTTCCTGCTTGAAAGGGGGTTGCACAGTGACCTTACTTCATTTTCCTTAAGTATATGAAATAGAAAAAATGAACAAGTACATGATACAGAACTGAAGAGTTGAGGAAGTGGGATTGATACTGAGGCAAATACAGCTGTGCACAATCAGATACCTGGAACCAAGACACGGCCCCGTATGAAACCTAAGAGCTGATGTCATGTTGACTCCAGTCTTTATCTTTGAAGCATTCGGTTTGTATCATTGACTTTCTTACTTGTGCTGCCCTCTATGGGAGTCCACAACATCATTCATTTTGTGTGCTGTGTATTTGGTTTTCAAGTGTAGATCATGGCAGTTTATTAACTGAAAAATTAGTCACCACCATCTCTTTACCATAAGCAAACACTTAGCCATTTAAGAGTTTTTATTTTTTTAATACACCACAGCCTTTGCACACACGCTATGTCCCTTTGTAACTCCTTTTTCACTACATTGAACACCCCACAGAAGCAGCCACCAGGTCCTGCAGGTGTCTCCACTACCAGTGACGGCAGGCACAGGACATACATCAGGTGCCCAAGACTGCTTACTAAAAAACAGTTACTAGGGCTTATGATATGCCAGGCACTTAGTACTCTGCAAAGTTAAGGCCTCTGCATGCTTTCTCCCATTTAATTCACACAATACTGTTAGAATTCACATTTATAAATGAGTGTGCTAGGCTGACAGAAATTAAGGAACTTGTGTAAGGTCACATAGGTAGCAGGCCTGAGTTGAGACTGAACCTGGTTCTTTCTGACTACAGTTACAGCACATGCTCTGAACTGTACACAATACTCCCTCAGTTACCATCGCGCTGAAAAATTTAACACACAAAAACTCAAGCACTGTGAGATGCACACACATACAAATGTACACACACACACAGAATAATATTATTTGGTCATAAAAAAAGAAGGCAATCCTACCATTTGCAAAACCACAGGTGAAACTAAAGGACATAATGCTAACTGAAATAAGCCAAACAGAGAAAGATAAATACTGTATGGTACCATTTATATGTGGAACTTTTTAAAAAAGAAGACGACACCCAATGAGTCTCGCAAACCTAAAACTAGCAAGTGTTCCTGCTTGAAAGGGGGTTGCACAGTGACCTTACTTCATTTTCCTTAAGTATATGAAATAGAAAAAATGAACAAGTACATGATACAGAACTGAAGAGTTGAGGAAGTGGGATTGATACTGAGGCAAATACAGCTGTGCACAATCAGATACCTGGAACCAAGACACGGCCCCGTATGAAACCTAAGAGCTGATGTCATGTTGACTCCAGTCTTTATCTTTGAAGCATTCGGTTTGTATCATTGACTTTCTTACTTGTGCTGCCCTCTATGGGAGTCCACAACATCATTCATTTTGTGTGCTGTGTATTTGGTTTTCAAGTGTAGATCATGGCAGTTTATTAACTGAAAAATTAGTCACCACCATCTCTTTACCATAAGCAAACACTTAGCCATTTAAGAGTTTTTATTTTTTTAATACACCACAGCCTTTGCACACACGCTATGTCCCTTTGTAACTCCTTTTTCACTACATTGAACACCCCACAGAAGCAGCCACCAGGTCCTGCAGGTGTCTCCACTACCAGTGACGGCAGGCACAGGACATACATCAGGTGCCCAAGACTGCTTACTAAAAAACAGTTACTAGGGCTTATGATATGCCAGGCACTTAGTACTCTGCAAAGTTAAGGCCTCTGCATGCTTTCTCCCATTTAATTCACACAATACTGTTAGAATTCACATTTATAAATGAGTGTGCTAGGCTGACAGAAATTAAGGAACTTGTGTAAGGTCACATAGGTAGCAGGCCTGAGTTGAGACTGAACCTGGTTCTTTCTGACTACAGTTACAGCACATGCTCTGAACTGTACACAATACTCCCTCAGTTACCATCGCGCTGAAAAATTTAACACACAAAAACTCAAGCACTGTGAGATGCACACACATACAAATGTACACACACACACAGAATAATATTATTTGGTCATAAAAAAAGAAGGCAATCCTGCCATTTGCAAAAACACAGGTGAAACTAAAGGACATAATGCTAACTGAAATAAGCCAAACAGAGAAAGATAAATACTGTATGGTACCATTTATATGTGGAACTTTTTAAAAAAGAAGACGACACCCAACCTCGTAGAAACAGAAGAATGCTGGTTGCTAAGGGATGGGGGAGGAGACGGGGAAATGTAGGTCAAAGAGCACAATCTTTCCAGTTTTAAGTAGTTCTAAGAAGCTAAAGTACAGCATGGTGACTACAATTACACAGTATTATATACTGGAAATTTAATAAGAGTCCATCTTAAGCATTCTTAGGGCATACAAAAAACTAACTATGTGAGATAATGGGATGTGATAATTAACTTGATCTCTGTAATCATTTTACAATGTATGTATGTATCAAATCATCACATTAAATATTTACAATGTTGTTTGTTAATTATACCTCAGTAAGGCCAGGGAAAATCCACTTACTGTTCATTACTATCATTTAAAAATGGTTAAGTTCATACATACATATGTGATCAATTAATTTATGATAAAAGAGGCAAGATCATACAGTCTTCAAAAGGACAATCTCTTCAAGAAATGATGTTGAGAAAACTGGATAGACACATGCAAAACAACAAAATGATCACTACCTTACTTATCATACATAAAAATTATCTGAACATGGATCAAAGACTGGATAAAGGCCTGAAACCATAAAACTCATAGATGAAAACATAGGCAGCAAGCAACTTGACATTAGTCTTGGCAATGATTTTTTTGGATCTAACCTCAAAAGCAAAAATACTAGAATTGCATCAGACTAAAAAGCTTCTGTACAGCAAAGGAAACCATAAACAAAATGAAAAGGCAGCCTACAGAAATGGGAGAGGTATCTGCAAACAATATATCTGATAAGATGTTAACAAAATATACAAAGAATCCATATAATTCATATTAAAAAAAATTAAAAATGGGCAGAGAACTTAAACATTTTCCAGAAGTTGACACACGCATGGCCAACAGGCACATGAAAAGATGCTCAACATCATTTACCATCAGGAAAATGCATGTCAAAACCACAATGAGATACCACCTCGCACTTGTCAGAATTGCTATTATTAAAAAATACCACTTTGGGCAAGCATGTAGAGAAATGAGAATGTTCATGTACTATTGGTAGGGATTTAAACTGGTGCAGTCACTATGGAAAATTGTATGGAAGATCCTCAAAAAATTAAAAGTAGAAACACCAGCAGTACCACTTCTGGGTATTTATCCAAAGAAAACAAATTTATGCACTAATCCAAAAAGATTTATGCACCCCCATATTCACAGCAGCCTTTTTACATCAGCCAAGATATGGAACAACTTAAATGTCCATAGATAGAGGAATATATAAAGAAGATGAGGTATATATACACACAGTTGAATATTACTCATGCAACTAAGCAAGACCTTATGGGGACTTCCTAGGACAGATCCCTCCCTCCCACCATCCTCTGTTTTAGCTTCTTTCTGAAATACCTAGATAATAGTACCTGAAGCACATTTCCTGACTTGTGCTGCAGATTCTAAAACCCCACCAAATGGAGAAATTAACTACCTGCTAACAGTGAGCACACAACCCTCAGAAGTCCTGGAGTCTGAGAATGAGTAATGTGACACTGCCCTGTCACCTCACCATCAACCAACCAGAGACCTTTGCACAGACTGATTACAAACCCTGCAACTCCCTTCCCTCATCTGACCTCTAAAAATGCTTTCATGAAACCCACTGGGGAGTTCACGTGTTTTGAACACTAGCTGCCCTGGACTCCTTGCTTGGTACTCTGCAACAAATGCTGAACTTTCCTTTCCACAAACCAGCGCCAGAAGCTGGCTTTACTGAGTGCATGAACAGTAACATTCAGACATAAAAAGAATGTAATCTTGCCATTGTCAACAACCTGGATGGACCCTGAAGGCATTATGCTGAATGAAGTGAGTCAGACAAAGACAGATAAATGCAGTATTATTTCACTTGTATTTGGAATCTAAACAACAACAGACTCATAGATATGAGACAGCTGAGGTGATTGCCAGAGAGAAGAAGGGATGGTGGGTGAGTGACATGAGTGAAGAGGGTCAATGGTATAAACTTTCAGTAATAAAATAAGTTAAGTCACAATAATATAATTTACAGCATGGTGACTACCGAACATCACACATTTTAATTGCTAAGAGTAAATCTTAAAAGATACCTTTCTAAGGGAAAAAAACCCTTAATTTATGGTAATAGCAACTAGACTTATAGTGAGAACCATTTCAGTCTGCATAAATATCATTATGTTACATGCCTGAAACTAATATAATGTTATATATGTCAATTATAACTCAAAAAAAAGACAAAAAAATAAATATATGAAAACATATCTAAAATATATAAAAACTTTAGCATCTTAGGTAAAAATCCAAGATATGGAACAACTTAAATGTCCATAGATAGAGGAATATATAAAGAAGATGAGGTATATATACACACAGTTGAATATTACTCATGCAACTAAGCAAGACCTTATGGGGACTTCCTAGGACAGATCCCTCCCTCCCACCATCCTCTGTTTTAGCTTCTTTCTGAAATACCTAGATAATAGTACCTGAAGCACATTTCCTGACTTGTGCTGCAGATTCTAAAACCCCACCAAATGGAGAAATTAACTACCTGCTAACAGTGAGCACACAACCCTCAGAAGTCCTGGAGTCTGAGAATGAGTAATGTGACACTGCCCTGTCACCTCACCATCAACCAACCAGAGACCTTTGCACAGACTGATTACAAACCCTGCAACTCCCTTCCCTCATCTGACCTCTAAAAATGCTTTCATGAAACCCACTGGGGAGTTCACGTGTTTTGAACACTAGCTGCCCTGGACTCCTTGCTTGGTACTCTGCAACAAATGCTGAACTTTCCTTTCCACAAACCAGCGCCAGAAGCTGGCTTTACTGAGTGCATGAACAGTAACATTCAGACATAAAAAGAATGTAATCTTGCCATTGTCAACAACCTGGATGGACCCTGAAGGCATTATGCTGAATGAAGTGAGTCAGACAAAGACAGATAAATGCAGTATTATTTCACTTGTATTTGGAATCTAAACAACAACAGACTCATAGATATGAGACAGCTGAGGTGATTGCCAGAGAGAAGAAGGGATGGTGGGTGAGTGACATGAGTGAAGAGGGTCAATGGTATAAACTTTCAGTAATAAAATAAGTTAAGTCACAATAATATAATTTACAGCATGGTGACTACCGAACATCACACATTTTAATTGCTAAGAGTAAATCTTAAAAGATACCTTTCTAAGGGAAAAAAACCCTTAATTTATGGTAATAGCAACTAGACTTATAGTGAGAACCATTTCAGTCTGCATAAATATCATTATGTTACATGCCTGAAACTAATATAATGTTATATATGTCAATTATAACTCAAAAAAAAGACAAAAAAATAAATATATGAAAATATATTTAAAAATATATAAAAAACTTTAGCATCTTAGGTAAAAATCCAAGATATCAAGAAATCTAAACTTTAACTTCCAATAGTATTGTATAACAACAACAAAAAAATTCCACAAAACCCCCCAAAAGTCACAGTAACATCATCTAATTTTGTACCTTTCTGTAATAACAACCTTAATTACTGAAAAGATGAGCAGCTGGTATTTAAGGCTTATATTTGCTTATCAAATATTAAGAGAAAGGAACTATTAAAAAAAGTTATAAATGTTGCTCACTTAAGTACTCCACTCAGAGACCACAGGCGTGATAGACTGTACTTTTAACATCAACAACTTCTTTTCAGGGTCAAAGTAGATTAGAGTCCATTAGAATTCAGCAGCAAGTCACAAAAAGAGTAAATCACAGTCAAAACAATTAGCTTTTAAGCTAACTGAATTGGTGGAAAAACTGTTAAAACTTCTCTGGGACTGACTCCAATTTCTCACCTGAAAACAAAGCAATTGGCTAAATAATCCATAAGGCTTACTTCAGCTCTTAACATTTTATGATTTCAAAGAATATTTATTAACAAATGGATAAAATGGAGAAGCCCATCTTTTTACAACTTCTAAATTAGTAAATGAAAAGAGTTCATTGCTAGCTTCCATTGTAATATTTCCTACATAAACTCATACAGAAGATTCATCCACTTTTTAAAAAAGCATTCTGGTCTTTTAAGGTAATCAAAAACCTTATTTAAAACACAAAATTGTCTGTAGCATTGATCATCTACTATTTGACAAAGGAAAGAAGTCTTCCTTAAAGAAACCTGTCTAAATGCCTTGCGTTTGGAAACCACTACTGACCTCCAAAGGACATCTGTGGTAGTTCACTGGTTATGAATCCACCTGTCAATGCAGGAGACTCAGGTTCAATCCCTGAGTTAGGGAAGATCCCCTTAAGAAGCAGATGGCAACCCACTAGAGTATTTTTGCCTGAGAAATCCCACGAACAGAGGAGCCTGGCAGGCTACAGTCCATGGGATTAAAAAAGAGTTGCACATGACTCAGTGATTGAAAACAACTGACCTCCAAAAGCCCTGTAGGGTATAGAAAATCTTGCCTAAAGGTCAGTGATGAAATTGCTAAACTAGCAAAGACTCATCTCAAACATGTCTGCTCTGCATGGCTTCACTAAATAACCATATTATGACTGTTTTCTGACATCACTCAGATTTATACATAATCCACAGATGGAGGAATCCTAAAAAGCCTTGTGTATATCTCAAGCCAGTCTACAAACTGTGGAGCTAACTCAAAGATGACAGGCAGGAACCCACAGTTGTAACAGAAGCGAGAACTAGGTCAGGGACATGAGACATTTTCACACACAAAATCCCAAATCAGAGGGAGCCTGTAGCGTTCAGGCAGTTGATGTAAGATAACTAAAACAGACTAGCTGTTAGAGGAAGATAATAGCAAATGATCCTTTCCTCAGTGTCAAAATCAAGCTGCAGTGGGGCTCTGGCATGTATAAACCCCATCTAAAGAGCCCCCACTGAACTCCAGCCAACTGGTGCCATCTGTAAGGCAGGTCAGGTTGCCAGGTCTTCCAAGTTCCAAGAAAGGTCAGAGAAATTCATTTTATATTCCTCGGCTTTTTAAAACTGTGGTAAAAGACACATAAAATTTACCATCTTTACCGTTTTAGGTTCATTAGGGTCAGCTACATTCACGTTATTGTGCAATGAATCTCCAGAATTTTTTTATGTTGCCAAACTGTACATCCTAAAGATTATTATACTAAGCGAGGTAAGGCACCCAGAAAAAGACAAATATCATGTGCTATATGTGGAATCTAAAAATTGATACAAATGAACTTCTTTGTAAAACCGACTCACAGACTTAGAAAACCAATTCATGGTTACCATTTAGGAAAGGTGAGGGAAGGATAAATTAGGACTTTGGGATTAACATGTACATACTACTATATACAAAATAGACAGCAAGGACCTACTATATAGCACAGGGAACTATATTCAATGTTTTGTAATACTCTATAAGGGAAAGAATATGAAAAGTAACATACAGATATACAGATAAATGAATCATTTTTCTGTACACCTGAAACTAACATAATACTGTAGATTGACTATACTTCAATTTTTTAAAAAAGTCTATATCCAGGATTCCCTGATGGTCCAGTGGGTAAAGAGTCAACCTTGCAGTGCAAGGGGCACCAGTTGGATCCCTGGCCTGGGAAAATGCCACGTGCCGTGGAGCGGCTGGACTGGTGTACTCAATTATGAGCCAGCACTATGGAGCGCATGCACCCAGAGCTGGTGCCCTGCAATGAGAGAGGCCACCACAACGAGAGGCCCACACAAGTGAAAGAATAAAAACTGATGAAAAATAAAAAACAATAAAAAAATTTTTTAAAAACTTAAACTAAAAATTTAAACTAAAATTTAAATTAAAATTTAATTAAAAAAAAATTTAAACAACAATTCTCCAATTTTTCTTGCCTAGACCCTGGCGACCACCTTTCTACTTTACGTTTCTATGAGTCTGACTACTTAAAATATCTTGTTTTTTTTTTTTTTTAATGTTGGCAACTAATTAAAATTACAACATTCTGGGTGCTTCCAAAAAAACCTAAGAGCCCCACTGAACTCCAGCCAACTGGTGCCATCTGTAAGGCAGGTCAGGTTGCCAGGTCTTCCAAGTTCCAAGAAAGGTCAGAGAAATTCATTTTATATTCCTCGGCTTTTTAAAACTGTGGTAAAAGACACATAAAATTTACCATCTTTACCGTTTTAGGTTCATTAGGGTCAGCTACATTCACGTTATTGTGCAATGAATCTCCAGAATTTTTTTATGTTGCCAAACTGTACATCCTAAAGATTATTATACTAAGCGAGGTAAGGCACCCAGAAAAAGACAAATATCATGTGCTATATGTGGAATCTAAAAATTGATACAAATGAACTTCTTTGTAAAACCGACTCACAGACTTAGAAAACCAATTCATGGTTACCATTTAGGAAAGGTGAGGGAAGGATAAATTAGGACTTTGGGATTAACATGTACATACTACTATATACAAAATAGACAGCAAGGACCTACTATATAGCACAGGGAACTATATTCAATGTTTTGTAATACTCTATAAGGGAAAGAATATGAAAAGTAACATACAGATATACAGATAAATGAATCATTTTTCTGTACACCTGAAACTAACATAATACTGTAGATTGACTATACTTCAATTTTTTAAAAAAGTCTATATCCAGGATTCCCTGATGGTCCAGTGGGTAAAGAGTCAACCTTGCAGTGCAAGGGGCACCAGTTGGATCCCTGGCCTGGGAAAATGCCACGTGCCGTGGAGCGGCTGGACTGGTGTACTCAATTATGAGCCAGCACTATGGAGCGCATGCACCCAGAGCTGGTGCCCTGCAATGAGAGAGGCCACCACAACGAGAGGCCCACACAAGTGAAAGAATAAAAACTGATGAAAAATAAAAAACAATAAAAAAATTTTTTAAAAACTTAAACTAAAAATTTAAACTAAAATTTAAATTAAAATTTAATTAAAAAAAAATTTAAACAACAATTCTCCAATTTTTCTTGCCTAGACCCTGGCGACCACCTTTCTACTTTACGTTTCTATGAGTCTGACTACTTAAAATATCTTGTTTTTTTTTTTTTTAATGTTGGCAACTAATTAAAATTACAACATTCTGGGTGACTACCCATTTGTGACTGCTTATGACCACACACAACTGACTACTCAAAGCACTTCAGTGTTTCAAGAATGCAAAAGCCAGTCAATAAAGCACAGGTATAACATTACCATCAAAGTCAAGAACAAATTACAGAGCTCAGATGTGCTTTTCGTGTCCTCAGGCTCTGAGCAAAGAGCAACTCTTTAAGATACGCTTCACATGAATTCTTACCATGCCTGCTTGATGCAAGAACCACATGAGGTAGTCTTCCTGAATGTCCACGAGACCGGAAATCTCAGGAATGTAAAACATATCATACTCCACATGTTTAACTTTAAGATTTACCTGATGAAGAACAAAACAAGGACAACTAAGACCCAGGTGCCTAGAAAAGGCTTCCCACGAAACTTTTTGGTAGATCAATTTACTCTACCAGCTCTTCACCATTCTCCTCTCTGGGTCTTCTCTATGCTCACCTTGTACAACTTCTCCAAGAGCTTGAGGGCTGCTGTAACATAACTGTTAAAAAGTACAGGGATTGAGAATGTCTTTCTTCCTCTCAGTAGATAAACGACTGCACCTTTGTAGAGGTTTACCAGCTTCATGAAGTATTTCGGGCATACCTGAGACCACCAGTTATCTTTAGAAGGAAAGGAAAGATAAGATTTCAACATGTGATCCTGAGCAAGTATTTATTTCTTCTGTCTATTAGCTAAAAACTGCTCCAGCTAGAAGATAAGCATTAGTCTAAAACACAGTCTCCCCAAAGTGACTTTAAAAAAGAATCCATTAAAGCATTTCTGGAGAGAGTGGTGGCTGCAGGAGAATCCTAGAGCTACTTTCTATGAAGCTTCATAGGATTTTTTCCCTCAAGGACTCAATCAGAAGGCTAATCTAAAACTTCAGTCCCACGGGCACATGTGGACAAGAGGCTCAGGCACACACTTTGGGCAGGAACACCCACATATCCTGGTCCTTCCAGCCCTCTTCTCAGTCACCACCTGGGTCCTGAACCAGAGGTGCAGAGGCCCACACGCCCGAGATGCAGCACCAATATGGCAACCAGTCCTTTACTTCAAGAGGCATCATTAGTAGAAAAACTACATATTTTGGGGTTTTTTTGTTTTTTTTTTTAACCAAGCAATGCTTTCTTACAATCAGACAAGACTATACTACGGTTTTCTACTTTATCAGAAACAAACTTAGTCACACTGACATATTTACAGGAGGAAGTAATACGATATCCAAGATTTTTTAAATGGATTCCAGGAAAGTTTAGAGGTTGTGGTAGGGAGGATGGAGAAAACGAAAAGGGTAAAATAGTGATCATGGTGAATTTGAGTGGTGGCTACTTGCAGTGTTCTCTCTTCTTTAGAGTATTCTTTTAAATTTCTATTATTATAAGTTAAAAACAAATTAAGTGCAAAACTGAACTGTTGTGACCTTTCTGTGCTATTCTCCCTGGGAAAACTAAAAGAAAAAGAAAAAAAAATACTAAAGTTAGGTAATATTCCTTAAGAGATTGCCATCTCTATCTCACAGTCTATTAGAAAACCTAGGAAAATAGGTCCCAAAGAGCTTGTACGCTTAAAAGAAATTAAGAGCTAATATATTACTAGTGCTTTCATGACTATTTGTGTTTTTATATCTTATACAAAGATGGAAGCAATATGGAAAGGCCAGTATTCCATCCTGAGCCACACAGTAGATAAACGACTGCACCTTTGTAGAGGTTTACCAGCTTCATGAAGTATTTCGGGCATACCTGAGACCACCAGTTATCTTTAGAAGGAAAGGAAAGATAAGATTTCAACATGTGATCCTGAGCAAGTATTTATTTCTTCTGTCTATTAGCTAAAAACTGCTCCAGCTAGAAGATAAGCATTAGTCTAAAACACAGTCTCCCCAAAGTGACTTTAAAAAAGAATCCATTAAAGCATTTCTGGAGAGAGTGGTGGCTGCAGGAGAATCCTAGAGCTACTTTCTATGAAGCTTCATAGGATTTTTTCCCTCAAGGACTCAATCAGAAGGCTAATCTAAAACTTCAGTCCCACGGGCACATGTGGACAAGAGGCTCAGGCACACACTTTGGGCAGGAACACCCACATATCCTGGTCCTTCCAGCCCTCTTCTCAGTCACCACCTGGGTCCTGAACCAGAGGTGCAGAGGCCCACACGCCCGAGATGCAGCACCAATATGGCAACCAGTCCTTTACTTCAAGAGGCATCATTAGTAGAAAAACTACATATTTTGGGGTTTTTTTGTTTTTTTTTTTAACCAAGCAATGCTTTCTTACAATCAGACAAGACTATACTACGGTTTTCTACTTTATCAGAAACAAACTTAGTCACACTGACATATTTACAGGAGGAAGTAATACGATATCCAAGATTTTTTAAATGGATTCCAGGAAAGTTTAGAGGTTGTGGTAGGGAGGATGGAGAAAACGAAAAGGGTAAAATAGTGATCATGGTGAATTTGAGTGGTGGCTACTTGCAGTGTTCTCTCTTCTTTAGAGTATTCTTTTAAATTTCTATTATTATAAGTTAAAAACAAATTAAGTGCAAAACTGAACTGTTGTGACCTTTCTGTGCTATTCTCCCTGGGAAAACTAAAAGAAAAAGAAAAAAAAATACTAAAGTTAGGTAATATTCCTTAAGAGATTGCCATCTCTATCTCACAGTCTATTAGAAAACCTAGGAAAATAGGTCCCAAAGAGCTTGTACGCTTAAAAGAAATTAAGAGCTAATATATTACTAGTGCTTTCATGACTATTTGTGTTTTTATATCTTATACAAAGATGGAAGCAATATGGAAAGGCCAGTATTCCATCCTGAGCCACACAGGTCTCTTTACTCGTGGGGAGACCACACTCAAATAACAGCCTAGTCCATATGGAACACAGAAGTTATTGAGCTGCAGTGAACACCTAAAAAAAAATTACCAGGAAAAAAAAATAAATGAAAAGAAAAAAACCAGGTGACAGATTTTCTGCATTTGATTAATAAAAACATCTCAGGCGCTACTCCCATGAGAGACACTCTCCAATTCACTGAGGAACGGAAGGTTCTTATCTCAGCAAAGTGTCCGTAGCCTGCAAAAATCAGTGTGGACTCAACTGTCCTAAAAAAGAAAAACAAAACAAACATTTGGTAAGTCTCCACTAGGTCATTTTCTTCCTCTCCTTTTCTGGAGACCTGTGTATCACACCACAACTGTTCATTTCATTCCCACCCCCTGAATTAGGTATAAGAGAAAGAAACAACAGATGGATACTAGTTTCTGAGGCACTATTAACCACTAGTAAGATAGGAGAAGAAAAAAAAATAAAGTCGAATAATCTAATTTTGTGAATATTTAAAAATCAAGATTAGTATGGCGTAAACTATTTCAAATAACTTAAATAATGGTTCAATTTGTTTAAACAGCAAATACGGCTTGAAATTAGAAATTAACAGCAAAGAAAGAAAAGTTTAAGTGTTAAGGATATTAAATGATAACAAATTCTTGGATCTCAATCCACCAGGAGCATGATCACACAAATAAAATAAAAACCACAAAACTTCTGGTACTGAGTGCAGCAAAATTCACCTAAGACTTTGCTGGGGTTCGTATCCAGCCGTAGAATGGCCATAGCCAGGGGGATAGTCAACGTTATGTAATATTTGGAATCCTGGAGCAAGGGAAACTCAGGGAGTATTAAGTAGATTCTCATTGCTTCAACATCTGGTGGTGAACTCGAGAGCTGAGGAATCAGGCAACTTTCAAAGCTATTTAAGATCTGTATGAGAGAAAAGAGTATTGAGAAATTTAAGCATACCCGAGATTAAGTTAGCTTATCTCTAAATTCATAAACTATTTGAGAGACTCTCAACTCTTATTCATTTATTATGTACTCAGGACCCTCTATGAGCCAGGTACTCATCTGTGCAATCAGGATGTATCAGTGAAAAGAAAATTCAAATACCCCTACCTGTGTAGACCTTACACTCGGGAGGTGGGGATGGGGGTATTTCCTTAGAAAAACTTAAGCCAAATAAAAAAGTCAAAATTAGGACAAATTCCCAGCGTGAATACTTTACAAAGTTAACATTTATACAAGACAATTGCCTTTTCACCTTACTCTTTTTTCTCCCCTCTTGACAGTTCACTTATTTCAATGCAAAAATGCATTTTAAGTATGTACTTTGTAAAAGTAAAAACCACATAACAACACGGAACACAAAAAAACAGAACCATACCTGTTCTAGAATCATGGAGTGCTGAGAGTTCATTAACTTCTCAAATAACACTCTAGTCGAGTTCAGATCAATTCCAGGGATTTTTGGACTTGTTTTAAAATGCTCATCAATTCTAAACAAAAAGAAAAAATTAATAAAAGAAAACAAAGTGAACACTCTGAGAGGGAGGAATTATAAAGAGGCCATCAAAATAGTCTGTACATACTGATCAGATTTAAATTTGACCTGGCAGACAAGATGCACACAAAAAACTTTGGGAAAACCTGATAAAATAAATCTCTAAATCACTTTTTCAAGACTATCCTAAAATTTTCAAGTCTTTTTTCCCTTCAAGTACAAAGATCATTATTTCACTTTGAGGGTCTCTTGAAAGGTGTATACAGTGTTATGATTAGCTCGTGCATTTTTGCCTCTATCCATTGTGGTAATGCTGATACAGATAATGGGCCTAGGTGCAAAAAATATCTCTGTGCAAACTAGCCCACTCATCAACAAATGCCAAATTCAAATCAAGTATTTAAAAAATATCAGATCTATTATTAATATAAATTAGTGTATTCCTCAGTTAACACAAGGGATTCACTCAAGGACTAATTTCACTGCTACTGTTTTTATTCACTTCAACATCTGGTGGTGAACTCGAGAGCTGAGGAATCAGGCAACTTTCAAAGCTATTTAAGATCTGTATGAGAGAAAAGAGTATTGAGAAATTTAAGCATACCCGAGATTAAGTTAGCTTATCTCTAAATTCATAAACTATTTGAGAGACTCTCAACTCTTATTCATTTATTATGTACTCAGGACCCTCTATGAGCCAGGTACTCATCTGTGCAATCAGGATGTATCAGTGAAAAGAAAATTCAAATACCCCTACCTGTGTAGACCTTACACTCGGGAGGTGGGGATGGGGGTATTTCCTTAGAAAAACTTAAGCCAAATAAAAAAGTCAAAATTAGGACAAATTCCCAGCGTGAATACTTTACAAAGTTAACATTTATACAAGACAATTGCCTTTTCACCTTACTCTTTTTTCTCCCCTCTTGACAGTTCACTTATTTCAATGCAAAAATGCATTTTAAGTATGTACTTTGTAAAAGTAAAAACCACATAACAACACGGAACACAAAAAAACAGAACCATACCTGTTCTAGAATCATGGAGTGCTGAGAGTTCATTAACTTCTCAAATAACACTCTAGTCGAGTTCAGATCAATTCCAGGGATTTTTGGACTTGTTTTAAAATGCTCATCAATTCTAAACAAAAAGAAAAAAAATTAATAAAAGAAAACAAAGTGAACACTCTGAGAGGGAGGAATTATAAAGAGGCCATCAAAATAGTCTGTACATACTGATCAGATTTAAATTTGACCTGGCAGACAAGATGCACACAAAAAACTTTGGGAAAACCTGATAAAATAAATCTCTAAATCACTTTTTCAAGACTATCCTAAAATTTTCAAGTCTTTTTTCCCTTCAAGTACAAAGATCATTATTTCACTTTGAGGGTCTCTTGAAAGGTGTATACAGTGTTATGATTAGCTCGTGCATTTTTGCCTCTATCCATTGTGGTAATGCTGATACAGATAATGGGCCTAGGTGCAAAAAATATCTCTGTGCAAACTAGCCCACTCATCAACAAATGCCAAATTCAAATCAAGTATTTAAAAAATATCAGATCTATTATTAATATAAATTAGTGTATTCCTCAGTTAACACAAGGGATTCACTCAAGGACTAATTTCACTGCTACTGCTTTTAACTTCCTAGCAACTAATCATTTTTCTAACCTTTAAATAAACTCTTGGCCTTTTAGAGACTTAAAGACTGGCTCTTTTAAATTCCCACTCTTAACATACCATGCCTACTAATCACAAAAGAACTATTTGCAAAACAGGTTTCTGTTTATGCATAACAGATATACTTAGTTTTAATACCATCTGACAATGGCAATATTACAATTTATAAAAACATCAGCAGAGTTTCTAACATTTGAAAAAATTATAATGATATAATTATATGTATCAGAACCTACATCAAGAGGAGATACTTGGGCTTTGTTTGTTGGTCTTTCGTTACTGTTGTTCTAAAAATAAATTGACCCAAAACACAGAAATTAATATCCCATATGCAACTTTCCATAGGCTAAGAAGTACCTTCTGTTATGCTGTTAGAATAGCCAAAACACTTTATATATATGTATTTATGCTTTGCTAAACTGGCTTTCAGGAATTCCTATGTGGCTCAGTGGTAAAGAATCCACCTGCCAATGCAGGAGACCAGGGTTCAGTCCCTGGGTCAGCAAGATACCCTTGAGAAGGAAATGGCAACCCACTCCAGTATTCTTGCCTGGGAAATCCCATGGACAGAGGAGCCTGGCAGGCTACAGTCCATGGGGTCGTAGAAGTGTCAGATACAACTTAGCAACTAAATAGCAAAAACAACAACAAACTAGTCTTTATTATCACTGGTTTCCTATGATATGTATTTTTATTAAAGCAGAAAGAGCAAAACTTTGGACAGCACCAAAGTCCATTCAAAAAAAAAAAAAAAGTTTTATCGCAAATCTACAGAATTCAGCTTCCCTTGTAGCTCAGACTGTAAAAAAAAAAAAATCTTCCTGCAATCCAGGAGACGGAGGTTCGATCCCTGGGTTGGGAAGATTTCCTGCAGAAGGGAATTGGCTACCCACTCCAGTATTCTTGCCTAGAGAATACCAAGGACAGAGAAGCCTGGCAGGCAACAGCCTATGGGGTCACAAAGAGTCAGACACAACACAAACTGAAGTTGGATAACCTAACAAATCTGGCCAAGAGCCATTCCCAGTTTTCAGAATAAAGTTCTCCTAGAATAAGGTTTCTTCAGCCTTGGGACTACTGACTTCTGAGGTCGACATAGGTGATTCTTTGTTGAGAGGGTAGAATCGTGAGATACATAGCAGCACCCCAAGCCTTTGCCCACTACATGCCAACAGTACACTCTCCATCACTGTAACAACCAAAACTTGTCACTAGACAACTGCTGAATGTCTCCTGGGAAGATAATCAGCCTGGCTGAGAACCACTGTTCTAAAAAACCAGCATCAGCACAATACAAAATATTTTCCCCTAGAGGAAAAGACTAAGCATTGACTCTGAAATTAATTGGATGAGCTCATTTCAGTTGCCCTAATGATATAAATGACTTTGCAATCTTTAACTATAACTGAACAGAGTTTTTGAGGCAACCTCTTGCAACCCAGTTAGGAACAGAATTGGGTGGGAGTCGAGTGGGATGGGATCAGGGTCAGATTCACAAACAGAACTGAAGTCTACATCTTTGTGGATCTCATGAGCCTTGTCACTGACAGGAAAAGGATGGAGAGAAGGGCAGGACTTGGGATCACTGAGGATCAAAACCCACAACAAGACCCTTCTGCCGCAGCAAGTTTCTGAGGGGGATGTTTGCAGATGGGATAAGGTCTAGTGAGGAAACACTATTTATAACCTCAGAATTTAGGCCAAACGCAATCTCCTGGTACGATGGGCTGGTCCAGAGGCCAAGGAGTCCCCAGAACGTTTCTCCTTGGAACTTTCCCTAAATTTACTCTTTTATGAGTAAAGAAAAAATAAAGGAAAGCATGCCAAAGAAACACGAAGATTATCTAAAGAATTAAGAATTTAAGAACCAAATATTATTAGCATTTTGGGATACCCTAAGAACTCTTACCTTTGATTACACCAACCCTTTCTGAGATACTGTTCCTCTTGGTAATCTGCTTCTCTGCCAACCAGGCATGACTCAGCATTGCCTTCCCTGATGTCCTCTCATTTATCATCATTAGGCACTCTTATTTCTGCACAAGCCATAAGCTTACCCACTGAAAAGGTCAACCAACATCGAAAAAATGTCTTTCTCAGCCTTTGCTGAGTAAGTATTTGCATCACATGTGGGTATTTTAAGATTTAAATCACTTACTTTTTCTCAAGAAAACTTCCATTCCAACAGGCTGCAGAAGATAGTATCTGAACAACGCCACTGCTCAGAAAGAAAAATGGGAAAGAAGCCTTTAATAATTATAAATAAATGGCTACTTAAGCAATAGATTAGTCCTTTATTTCATAGTTTCTTTTTTTCTGGCCTCTTTTATTTATATTTATTTTCATTCATCTTTTTATTCTTGGCATGTGTGGGCCTCCCATTGCAGTGGCCTCTCTCACTGCAGACCACCAGCTCTGGGCACATGCACTCCAGAGGGCTGGCTAGTAATTGGACACACAGGTCCAGCTGCTCCGTGGCACGTGGGATCTTCCCGAGCCAGGGATCGAACGGGGACCCCTTGCACTGCAAGGCAGACTCTCTAACCACTGGACCACCAGGGAAGCCACACAGTTTCTTTCATAGCTGCTCTTTCTTACCCAGTAAACCTTGGAAAACACTGTGCCATATCTCAAAAGAACGTAAGCTACCCATAAATCATGTTAAAATAAAAAGTGTATCAAAGCTATGAAAAGAAAACTCTTGGGCCTAATAATAATGACCTTGAACTTTCCTCCCACCAACCACCTAAAACACTCGAAACCTCATCAAATAAAACCAAAAAAGATAAGCTGAGCTGTTATTTACCAAACATAGAAAGTATCCTTACAAGTTCATAACTGAACAAATTCTTCCTTCTGTTTTGTTGCCCATCTGAGAAAAACTACAAATGAGTGAAATAAGTAATTATTCCTATTACCTACATTACATAGTTTCTGGGGAAATGGCTAATTTCTGAGTACCCAGAGTGATCCTGCACGTCAGGAATCTTGGACCCTCTTACTTAGTATAAGGAAAAGGGAAGGAACAAAACAAATACACGGTGAGGAGGGGTTCACAGCAACTCCTATTAATCACAGGATCCGGGTCAGGAATGATCTTTAGAGATCATTGCTTGCATCCCATCAAGTATAAATCAGAAAACTGAGAACTAACTAGTAAAGTGTCAAGGTCCAAGCCAAGGGAGTCTCAGTTCCCCCACTCCTCCCACAGTGAGCCTAGGTCCCCAGCCCAAACCCTGCCCACTTCTAGCGGAACTCCCAGGCAGAGTCACCAAGGTTACGGGGCTTCCAAGGAATATCACGTAGGTGCTGTAGGGCATTCCCGATGATCTCCTACTCAAAAGGCTGCTACCTGGTGTGCCCAAAGTTTAGGGTTCTGGGCATTTGCTCCTCTACAATCTATACCATAAGCAAGAGGCTTTATATACGTTTCTGGGAACAACCACCACCTAGTACACAGTCTGACTCATTCATTCCCAAGAATCAGACTGCAGAAAAATGGAGAAACTGAAGGACAATAAAATGTGTAAGAATGTTAAAAAAAGAAAAAAGAAAAAAAAAAAACCTTTAAGAATGAAACAAACTTCTTGAAAGGCCTCAATGCTTTAACTATACTTTTTTCTCTATTTCAATGGATCATTTTGAATATGAAAATTCTAAGTTCCTCTGATTAGGTAAAATACGCTTACATTCGGAATGCTTTGGAATATGAATATGAAGAAAACTCTTGGAGTTAAACAACAATAACATAGAGCTTTCTTAACAGAAAGGCCAACTCTGGTCAGGGTTTTTAAAGTCCAGACAAAGCAGACTGTGGAATACACTCTACGAGAATATGGGGTAACAATCTATTATGCTTTATTTCGGGCTAAGGCACCATACCCTGAATAAACGTGTACCCCAAAATATGATTCTCTCAAATGCAAAACCCTATTTATATTCACAACCTCAACATGGAAGTAGGGAAAAAAATCACTAAGCTAGGAAGTTCCAATACATTTTGGAAAAAAGTGAAAACAAGCAACCACATACTTGATTGTATTTGCATTGTTGTGTTCTGAGAGCTTTTGTCTCCAAACGGCTATGGTTTCATCATTTATTAAACTGGTGTAATGTGCTTGGTTCATTGTTCTGAAGTCAACAGCAGGGGAAGAATTCTGAAGGATTGAACATGACAGTAAAAAAAAGAAAAAAAAATTATGTAATAGCATGGCTTTTTTCTTCAACTCCCTCTCTCCACATAGTCCCCACTTTGTGTGTCACTTATGTACAGGAGCTAGGGTGCACTGTCCAGATCCTCCCACCCTTCAGAACGGACCACTCATACCCTCCTCAGCTGCCTCAGTGTAAGCTCCAGGCCTACCCTGGCTACGCTGGCCTCCAGGATACTCCCTCGCCTCTGGTTTCACTTCTTTCTTGCCCAGAGGCAGGTGCGGTGTGGAGCCAGGGCCCAGCTCCTCTGCCTCCAGTAGGATTTAAACCTGGGAAGCAGACTCTGAGCCTGAGATTTGTGTTCAGAAATTGGGGTGGGAGAAGTTCTAGAACAACATTTCCTTAGGGATGGAGGAAGTAGGACCAGGAAGAAGGGGAAGCTGAACTGCAGCTCAGTGCTCAGTGGTCCCCCTGGGGGGCTCTGCCTCTGGAGCTGGCATGGCCCTTCAGCGCACTCCCCAGAGAAACCAAACCAAGAGGACTGCTTCAGACTTCTTTCCTCCTCTGCTTTGAATCGCCACTTCAAGGCTTTTAAGTTACTAATCATTTGCCTTAACTGTTCACCAAACTCCAACAATATGTATTACAAAAAGTCAGGGTTCAGTGACAATCTATACTGCAAATTGTCTATGAAAATGTAATGCCTCAATGTTTTGCTCGAAGTATACAGCTATAAATTTATAAACAAGGTAACAAAAAACATATGTAAATAATGACCCTGAAAATCCCAAATGCTGCCCAGCACTGTAATGTGTACAGCCTTTATTCAAAGAGACTTAAATATAATAATATAAGCACTTTTATTTCCTAAAATTGCTATTCTTCGAGTTATTTCTCCCCAAATCTATTTGTGATCTAGAACTACAGGAAAGTTTAAAGTACTTTATGTCTCCTATATGTGTCACTGGAAGAAAGGAAAAAAGCAATATTAAAACATTAACCAGATGATTTTTTTCTCCTTTATACTAACACATGAAAACACAACTTTCGAAATGGTTTTAAATGAATTAAGACAGCTTTAAAAAAAGTTTTATTCTATGGTTTCATCATTTATTAAACTGGTGTAATGTGCTTGGTTCATTGTTCTGAAGTCAACAGCAGGGGAAGAATTCTGAAGGATTGAACATGACAGTAAAAAAAAGAAAAAAAAATTATGTAATAGCATGGCTTTTTTCTTCAACTCCTCTCTCCACATAGTCCCCACTTTGTGTGTCACTTATGTACAGGAGCTAGGGTGCACTGTCCAGATCCTCCCACCCTTCAGAACGGACCACTCATACCCTCCTCAGCTGCCTCAGTGTAAGCTCCAGGCCTACCCTGGCTACGCTGGCCTCCAGGATACTCCCTCGCCTCTGGTTTCACTTCTTTCTTGCCCAGAGGCAGGTGCGGTGTGGAGCCAGGGCCCAGCTCCTCTGCCTCCAGTAGGATTTAAACCTGGGAAGCAGACTCTGAGCCTGAGATTTGTGTTCAGAAATTGGGGTGGGAGAAGTTCTAGAACAACATTTCCTTAGGGATGGAGGAAGTAGGACCAGGAAGAAGGGGAAGCTGAACTGCAGCTCAGTGCTCAGTGGTCCCCCTGGGGGGCTCTGCCTCTGGAGCTGGCATGGCCCTTCAGCGCACTCCCCAGAGAAACCAAACCAAGAGGACTGCTTCAGACTTCTTTCCTCCTCTGCTTTGAATCGCCACTTCAAGGCTTTTAAGTTACTAATCATTTGCCTTAACTGTTCACCAAACTCCAACAATATGTATTACAAAAAGTCAGGGTTCAGTGACAATCTATACTGCAAATTGTCTATGAAAATGTAATGCCTCAATGTTTTGCTCGAAGTATACAGCTATAAATTTATAAACAAGGTAACAAAAAACATATGTAAATAATGACCCTGAAAATCCCAAATGCTGCCCAGCACTGTAATGTGTACAGCCTTTATTCAAAGAGACTTAAATATAATAATATAAGCACTTTTATTTCCTAAAATTGCTATTCTTCGAGTTATTTCTCCCCAAATCTATTTGTGATCTAGAACTACAGGAAAGTTTAAAGTACTTTATGTCTCCTATATGTGTCACTGGAAGAAAGGAAAAAAGCAATATTAAAACATTAACCAGATGATTTTTTTCTCCTTTATACTAACACATGAAAACACAACTTTCAAAGTAAATTTTATTGGCTATTTTCTCAGAGTTATGAATTAAGACAGCATTATAAGGAGAAAAGAAGAGGGCATGTAACAAACGACAGCTGCCAAAGTTTACCATCATTTCGCTTTTGACAATTATTTTATATATATTTATATAATTGGACAAAGGGGTCCAGCTGCTCCGCGGCATGTGGGATCTGCCCAGGCCCGGGATGGAACCAGTGCCTCTTGCACTGCAAGGCGGACTCTCCACCCACTGGACCACCAGGGAAGCCCCAGTTTATTTTTTTTATCTTACATTTTTTAAAGCATATAACTCTTCCACAGTTGTCTAAACTTTAACCTGCCCTGTTTCTACAGCAAGGTGCTACTTTCACTTCCTTCTCATCAATGTGTTGTTCTCCAGTGCTACCAACATTAGTTACAATAAATTTAAAATCCAACTACATGCATCAAGTACCGTATTTACAAAAGGAAACTAAGTTTTATGCTGAATTTCACAAGAAAATTAAAGTTGGTTAAGCAAACCAGTTTGTTAGCAAAATGAATACTTTAAACTCTACTACTTATGGACACGAAGTTATTATCCTACAGGGATTCAGGGCTTTTCATATTTTGCTTTATTGGCATGTAAAAGAAAGAATAGTTTTCTCAAGGTTTCTCTGTGAAGCACTGAAGCACAGCCTAAAATAGGTCTGAAGCAACAGCTCCAACTCAGCCCAGATGGCTGTACTCAACAGAACCTTCTCCAGCATCCTGACCTGCAATATATCTGACTCTCAGACTCAGCTGTCCAACCTGCAGTCCTCCACCACGACTTTCTGCAATATTCTGACTAGAAAATCCCAAATGCTACTGTAATGTGTACAGCCTTTATTCAAAGAGACTTAAATATAATAATATAAGCACTTTTATTTCCTAAAATTGCTATTCTTCGAGTTATTTCTCCCCAAATCTATTTGTGATCTAGAACTACAGGAAAGTTTAAAGTACTTTATGTCTCCTATATGTGTCACTGGAAGAAAGGAAAAAAGCAATATTAAAACATTAACCAGATGATTTTTTTCTCCTTTATACTAACACATGAAAACACAACTTTCAAAGTAAATTTTATTGGCTATTTTCTCAGAGTTATGAATTAAGACAGCATTATAAGGAGAAAAGAAGAGGGCATGTAACAAACGACAGCTGCCAAAGTTTACCATCATTTCGCTTTTGACAATTATTTTATATATATTTATATAATTGGACAAAGGGGTCCAGCTGCTCCGCGGCATGTGGGATCTGCCCAGGCCCGGGATGGAACCAGTGCCTCTTGCACTGCAAGGCGGACTCTCCACCCACTGGACCACCAGGGAAGCCCCAGTTTATTTTTTTTATCTTACATTTTTAATGCATATAACTCTTCCACAGTTGTCTAAACTTTAACCTGCCCTGTTTCTACAGCAAGGTGCTACTTTCACTTCCTTCTCATCAATGTGTTGTTCTCCAGTGCTACCAACATTAGTTACAATAAATTTAAAATCCAACTACATGCATCAAGTACCGTATTTACAAAAGGAAACTAAGTTTTATGCTGAATTTCACAAGAAAATTAAAGTTGGTTAAGCAAACCAGTTTGTTAGCAAAATGAATACTTTAAACTCTACTACTTATGGACACGAAGTTATTATCCTACAGGGATTCAGGGCTTTTCATATTTTGCTTTATTGGCATGTAAAAGAAAGAATAGTTTTCTCAAGGTTTCTCTGTGAAGCACTGAAGCACAGCCTAAAATAGGTCTGAAGCAACAGCTCCAACTCAGCCCAGATGGCTGTACTCAACAGAACCTTCTCCAGCATCCTGACCTGCAATATATCTGACTCTCAGACTCAGCTGTCCAACCTGCAGCCTCAGACTCCACCACGACCTTTTCTATCAAAGTCAGAGAATGATTCTGACTAGAAGGCAAGAATATCGTGTACTGAGAGATGGCACAGTATGTGAGTTACAGAGAGTTTCCAGCACCAACAGGGCCCCTGGCGTCCACAGAACCTCATTTTTCTTCCCAACCTATTCTGATTCCTTTGTCATCACTAGTCCTTCCCTGCTCCTCCAGGGGGAGGTCAAAGATCAATGCACTACCTATGGCTGATCCTCCCTAAGCACTGACTAAATAAAGAAGGGCGGATAGGGGAAGGGGGGCAAGGCAGAGAGGAGCATAAGAGCAGTGGGGTGTAGAGGACAGCAAACACACCTGTGGTGCTCACTGCAGACTGATTTTTCTCATCCAGTATGAGGAGAATGAATTAAGCCCTGTCACAGACAGCATCACCGACTCAAAGAACATGAATTTGAGCAAACTCCTGGAGCCAGTGCTGAGGTCCACTGGGTTGCAAAGAGTTGGACACAAATAGCAACTGAACAACAACACAGATACCTGAGAAAAATGTCATTTTTCCTGCTTACCCATCACAGGAATATAGGAGACAACCTGAGGGAAATTTTAGTGAGGTTTCATGCCCAAATGATAAATAATAAAGGATATCTGAACACTGTGGCACCTCACATTCACTATATACTCAATCACATCAAACAAGTCCAGCAATTTCTCAAACACTTAGCATTTGTTGCTGCTTATCAGGGAAGGAAAGAATGGAAAGTCAAACAATCTCAAAGTAAGTATGAATTCTCTGAGGTTTTTCCTTAAATCCTTTTTTTTTTAGAACTCTGTGAAAAAAAATTATCCAGCTATAGTAATACTTAAACTACTTATGGACGAAGTTATTATCCTACAGGGATTCAGGGCTTTTCATATTTTTTGCATGTAAAAGAAAGAATAGTTTTCTCAAGGTTTCTCTGTGAAGCACTGAAGCACAGCCTAAAATAGGTCTGAAGCAACAGCTCCAACTCAGCCCAGATGGCTGTACTCAACAGAACCTTCTCCAGCATCCTGACCTGCAATATATCTGACTCTCAGACTCAGCTGTCCAACCTGCAGCCTCAGACTCCACCACGACCTTTTCTATCAAAGTCAGAGAATGATTCTGACTAGAAGGCAAGAATATCGTGTACTGAGAGATGGCACAGTATGTGAGTTACAGAGAGTTTCCAGCACCAACAGGGCCCCTGGCGTCCACAGAACCTCATTTTTCTTCCCAACCTATTCTGATTCCTTTGTCATCACTAGTCCTTCCCTGCTCCTCCAGGGGGAGGTCAAAGATCAATGCACTACCTATGGCTGATCCTCCCTAAGCACTGACTAAATAAAGAAGGGCGGATAGGGGAAGGGAGGCAAGGCAGAGAGGAGCATAAGAGCAGTGGGGTGTAGAGGACAGCAAACACACCTGTGGTGCTCACTGCAGACTGATTTTTCTCATCCAGTATGAGGAGAATGAATTAAGCCCTGTCACAGACAGCATCACCGACTCAAAGAACATGAATTTGAGCAAACTCCTGGAGCCAGTGCTGAGGTCCACTGGGTTGCAAAGAGTTGGACACAAATAGCAACTGAACAACAACACAGATACCTGAGAAAAATGTCATTTTTCCTGCTTACCCATCACAGGAATATAGGAGACAACCTGAGGGAAATTTTAGTGAGGTTTCATGCCCAAATGATAAATAATAAAGGATATCTGAACACTGTGGCACCTCACATTCACTATATACTCAATCACATCAAACAAGTCCAGCAATTTCTCAAACACTTAGCATTTGTTGCTGCTTATCAGGGAAGGAAAGAATGGAAAGTCAAACAATCTCAAAGTAAGTATGAATTCTCTGAGGTTTCCTTAAATCTCTTTGGGACAAATCCAGCTATAAGTAAATAATTTTCAATTATAAATTAGAACTCTGTGATT
The DNA here is from genome assembly GCA_022376925.1 of Tragulus kanchil. Lineage (NCBI taxonomy): Eukaryota > Metazoa > Chordata > Mammalia > Artiodactyla > Tragulidae > Tragulus > Tragulus kanchil. The sequence goes on from JAIOJX010000025.1 coordinate 94,216,568, forward strand.
AAATACCAAGAAAATTACTGGCACTTCAAGGAAACACAATGGAGATTACCTCAAGGTTTAGTTGGCTTATTTCAATAATATAAAATTGGCAGAAACAAAGAGTAATGTTGCTCTCATGTACTTTTATCTGTTAAAATAAATATTGATTCACCATTATTCCAGCCCCAAGATAATAGTGAAACGAAAAATTTACCTCATATTTGGAGCAAAGTACAAAAGTCTGGTCTCCTCCAGAGAAGATCTGCTTAACAATATGATATTTAAAGCGATCTGTCAAGAAATTTTCAAGAGCTTATTTTTCAACAATTGAAGTTTTTCCTTGACCCCCTTTTCTAATATTCCAAAATATGCTTCAGAGTGGTTTCCTATCCATTTAATTATGCCGGAGAAGTAAGAAACCTCCTCTCCTGGCTCTCTTCCCAGGACTGTTTCTACTTCAGTTAAAACTAAATATATAAAACTCTATCTTCCACTCTAACCCTCTCTCCCTCTTGCCAGCTACCGGCTAGTCCTGACCCTGTTTCTATTTTTCATTCTACCTCTGTCATGCCCTGAACTGAAGTTTAAAACGGTCACTACTATAAACCGTAACATGTGCTAACATATCACTGAGTATCTGACTGCGGTGGTCTGCAGCCCCTTCTGGATGAAGCTTACCACAGAAGGACTTTCTCGTCCTGCTCCTGCTCTGCCTCCCATCACATCGTGTCCACAGTGACACTCTCACGCCACCGCCTCACTTATTTCTAATATACCACACTACCTGGTACCTCAATGCCTTTCCTCTCTACCACTCCCAGAGCACACTGCGTCTCCACGAATGGCGCCCTCTAGAGCATGGCTGGAAAGGTGCTCCTGGAATCCAGCAGTTCAAAGGTACTCACCACTGCTCACCCGCCCATGCTGCTCTACCTGGCTGACTCCAAACCATCCCTAGGATACAGCTTAAACTTCCCCTCTTGGGAATTCTGTGCTCCCACACTACCATGAGGGTTCCTGAAACCACAGTATTTACATAACAAATTGAAACTCACCTACTTACATTATAAGTTATGCAGTAATTAAACTTCAAAAAGTTTGTGGTTTAAAATTAACCTGTATACTGCAGCTTTTTTTTTTAATTGGTATATTTCCTAGATATATACTTTCCTAACGTAAGTACAATGTCTTAGAGAAAAAGAAAGTTACAAATGATAGAGAAGAGTATGCCCAGCCATTTTTCCACTTTCAGGACCATCACCAAACAAAACCAAGTTCCACTACACTTTTAAATGCTCATATATTCATTTCATAAATATTTACTGACTGAGAAGTTTGTGCCAGGCCCTGTGCTATATGCCAGGTTTACAACAAAGAAATGACTCTGTCCCTGTACTTAAGTTTCTCATAATCCAGTAGGGAACTTAAAATTGTTATTGTTCAACAATTGAAGTTTTCCTTGACCCCCTTTTCTAATATTCCAAAATATGCTTCAGAGTGGTTTCCTATCCATTTAATTATGCCGGAGAAGTAAGAAACCTCCTCTCCTGGCTCTCTTCCCAGGACTGTTTCTACTTCAGTTAAAACTAAATATATAAAACTCTATCTTCCACTCTAACCCTCTCTCCCTCTTGCCAGCTACCGGCTAGTCCTGACCCTGTTTCTATTTTTCATTCTACCTCTGTCATGCCCTGAACTGAAGTTTAAAACGGTCACTACTATAAACCGTAACATGTGCTAACATATCACTGAGTATCTGACTGCGGTGGTCTGCAGCCCCTTCTGGATGAAGCTTACCACAGAAGGACTTTCTCGTCCTGCTCCTGCTCTGCCTCCCATCACATCGTGTCCACAGTGACACTCTCACGCCACCGCCTCACTTATTTCTAATATACCACACTACCTGGTACCTCAATGCCTTTCCTCTCTACCACTCCCAGAGCACACTGCGTCTCCACGAATGGCGCCCTCTAGAGCATGGCTGGAAAGGTGCTCCTGGAATCCAGCAGTTCAAAGGTACTCACCACTGCTCACCCGCCCATGCTGCTCTACCTGGCTGACTCCAAACCATCCCTAGGATACAGCTTAAACTTCCCCTCTTGGGAATTCTGTGCTCCCACACTACCATGAGGGTTCCTGAAACCACAGTATTTACATAACAAATTGAAACTCACCTACTTACATTATAAGTTATGCAGTAATTAAACTTCAAAAAAAGTTTGTGGTTTAAAATTAACCTGTATACTGCAGCTTTTTTTTTTAATTGGTATATTTCCTAGATATATACTTTCCTAACGTAAGTACAATGTCTTAGAGAAAAAGAAAGTTACAAATGATAGAGAAGAGTATGCCCAGCCATTTTTCCACTTTCAGGACCATCACCAAACAAAACCAAGTTCCACTACACTTTTAAATGCTCATATATTCATTTCATAAATATTTACTGACTGAGAAGTTTGTGCCAGGCCCTGTGCTATATGCCAGGTTTACAACAAAGAAATGACTCTGTCCCTGTACTTAAGTTTCTCATAATCCAGTAGGGAACTTAAAATTGTTATTGTTAAAATTCTGATTAAGCCATAACTGTGCCACTTTATAGTCCTCAAAACCAGTTATTTTTTAGAAAAAGTTATTAAATCACACTTCTTTATAATGACTCTCCATCTCCCTTTAAGCTTCTGAATTTATTATGTCAAGTCACTCTTACTGAATGACGGCCTTAGTTTGGTTTCCAGTGAAATGAACACTGTGCTATTTACCTATTTTTTAAGAAAAGAAAAATGGGGGCTTCCCCTGGTGGTCCAGTGGGTAAGGACACCGCCTTGCAGTGCAAGGGGCGCCGGTTCGATCCCTGGCCTGGGAAGATCCCACGTGCCGGGGAGCGGCTAGACTGATGTGTCCAATCACCGAGCCAGAGCTCTGGAGTGCCTGCACCCAGAGCCGGCGCTCTGCAACAACAGATGCCACCGCGATGGGAGGCCCGCAGGAGCCAAAAGAACAAAGACGGATGAAAAACAGAGAAATGAAAGACCAATAGAAGTGGCCCGCCCACTCCCCTCCCTCCCCAACCTGACCCCACCAAAAAAATAAATAAATAAATAAATCTTTAAAAAAAAAAAAAAGAAAAGAAAAATGGCATGAAAAAATAATTGTGTCATATTGTTACCAAAATAGCAATCATAAAGGAAAGGTACCACAGTTCAAGCATTAAGAGTACAGGCTTTAAGACTCACAAACTGGTGGCTACCAGTAGCAGGTGAGGGGGAGGAGGGTGTAGGACAGGGCTGAGGGGTGGCAGGTACACTCTACTGAGTGTGAGACAGGCTACAAGGAACGGTTGTCCAACACAGAGAATAGAGCCAATATTCTGGGATACCTACAAATGATGTGTAACCTTTAAAAACTGTGCAGTTTTTTTTCTTTTTTTAGAAAGAGGCAGACTTGGGTTTAAATTCTGCCCCCAGAATCCACATCATCTTGGACAAGTTACTTAACCTCCTTAAGACTCAGTTTCCTCATCTCCTACGTGGGGATAATAACCACTAGTTCTTAAAACTGTTTTCAGTGCTTGGCATGGTAATGGAACTTGGTTAAGCCTTCAATAAACGTGTACTTTCATTATCAGCAACAGTAAATAAAATGCATATACTATTATCAAGGTCCTAAGGGCCAAAATTAGTTTTTGCTTTATTCTCTAGGATCTCAACCATAGAGCGAGCTTTGTGCATAGTCAATACTCAAATACTTGCTGACTGACCATTAGAAGAAAATACCCCACACTTTTTCCCTCCAAAAGACCTGAAGGTAAATATATATATATATATGTATATATATGTTCTATAAACAAGTGTTTTTAGCATTTAAAACATCACTGAATTTCACTAAACATCCATCTTACCAGTTCTGGCTGAAAGCTGGCCACTGTGAGCGGCCCAGTAACCTTTCACAGGAGATGGGCACTTGATGTTACAAGTGTGTCCAGTTCCTAATTGACCTCTGGCTCCACAACCAAATGCATAGATGAGTCCAGAAGAAGGCACAAAGGCTAGGGTGTGTTGTCTGGGGGAAAATAACATAAATTAACCCATCAGGATTGTTTCTACTGAACATGAAAGAGTACACATTCTGACTTTTAACTTCCACATGTGAGCACAGCAATTTCTACAGGTGACCCCAGAAACCTACCCCCTTCCTGTTTACATGTGCCTCATGTTTACCCCCTCGTATCTGCAGTGCTGGGTCTTCATAATACTGTCCTTCTCTGATACCCCAGGTCATTGTAATGGTGATAAGACTTAGAGTTTAAGGGCCTTCCGCATTTGCGATGAATCGCAAGAGGCAGGATGAACCAGCAAAATTTCCAAGATGTTTTCCCTACATCATGCTATTCTTTATCCCCAAAGAAGCATACTGGCTCCATGTTGCTTTGCTTCTCTAAAACCCTTCCTTGCCACACCCTGCTCAAACTGGACTCCTCCAAATTTCCACCACAGGTGTGCATACAGTTAAGATTTCTGAAAATGGTTGGGTCTGGCCACATTCTCCACCACTACAAAGACAAGATCTGTTTCTGAGTCTTAATAGATAATGCAGAAGTTCTGAGGGACACTCACCGGCCGCAAGCAATTTGAGTGACTTCACTGCCCATCAGCTCCAGAACTCGTCTTGGATTAACCTCGTCATTCATGGAATCATGTCCCAGTTGCCCACAGGAGCCAGCACCAAAGGTAAACACACCTCCACTCTAACAAGGAGCAAATACCACATGACTGCACTGTGTCTCAGAGTTGGGTCCTCTCCTCTAACTTCTGTCTACAAAATCCATGATCACGACAGACTGGATCAGAACACTATGCTCACTTGCCACTGAGCCAAATCACTTTTTTGGAATGTTCACTAAACAGAAAAATAATTTTAGAAAAGAATTTAAACTTACATCTTTAAGGAACAAAGACAGTGCTGCTCAAGGAATGTGTGCCATCTATATATAAACTTCAAAAGTAGTTTAAAAGTACAATGATGTGTTAATAAAAAGGAATACAAAAAAAAAAAAGGAAGAAAAGGTAGGTGAAATGAAGTGACTTTACATAACCTTTCATATATAAGAAATTAAATGCTCCACAGATTCTTTAGTAAGATTTTTTTTAGCAGCTGTACTTCAAAAAGCACTAAAGCATTTTATTAAATTGAATCTATAACAGTCTGATAGACATGAAAATATTTTTTATTCTCTCTAGATGTGACTGCTTTAGAGGCAAAGAAAACAGGCTGAATAATTTTAAAATGTTAATTACACTGTTCTTTTTTTTTTTTTTACCTATGTTTAAGTGGCTTGCCTTAAAGGAACATAGAGTACTGCTAAATATATCTCAAGATAGTATGTTCTGAACTATTTTTTAAACACTGTCCTTACTCTCTTTAAAAGACTCTATCATAAACAATCAAGCAATGGTAACCATTCATATTATAACAGCACCACAGTGCCACAGAATAAATCAGAACACTCAAGTCCCTTACTTTTGTAAGAACTGCTGTATGTTCTTCTCCACAACTGATATAGACAACTTTTTGTGTTCGCAGGAGCTTCACATGGCAAGGAGACTCTCGATCTAGAAAAAGAGAAATATCAGAACGTCAGTATCACCTGCTTTTGAGATGAAATATGCACAGCTGTCTTAGCCCAAATTTCGGGTACCCCTGAATTCCTGATTCTCCTCTTCAGCTTCCTGGTTGCACCTCCACTTGGATGTCTAACAGACATCTCATTTTTGATGTATTTAAAGCCTAACTCATGGCTTCCCATACTCCTCGACCCTGCCCACCTCCTCCCTACCCTACACATACAGTTTTCCTCATTTTATAAACTCAGCTTTACCCTTTTACTTTTTTTGTCTCTTAATTTCGAAGTACACATATCCAACAATGAAGAAACAGCCCCACCTTCAGAATATATTCAAAATACGTCTTTATTCTCACTGCCTCCAAACTGGTCTTCCAGTTTCCCCAGAGACTGACTCGACGCAAAGTCAAATCAGGTCTCTCTTCTCCTCAGCACCCTCAGTGTCTTCCCCTTTCACTGAGAGAAGCCACAATCTTCACCCAGCCCTGTACGACCTGCCTGCGCTGTGTGGCCCCCCTCCCCCTGTGTGCTCCAACTCTGCTGCTCCTCCCCTTGCTCCTCCCACCCGAGTCCACCACGCACCCTCCCACAGCAGAGCCTCTGCATCCCCTGTTCCCCCTGGCTGGACCAGTCTTCACCCAGGTCATCTACACCTCTCCTTTTCTACTTGACTTCCTACAGGGCTCTGCTTAAACATCTTATTCATGAGGCCCTCCCTGGGGACCTTATATATAAAATAAATAGGCATAAACAAGAAAACTTTCCTCTCAAACCCTCTGACATACTGTAAACATACTAGTTTGTTGTTTGGGTCTGCCCACTAGCACACAATCTCCACTAAGCCAAGGGCATTAACTGTGTCAGTCCTTGCTTGCACCCTGACACAGTGCCAGCTCAGACGCTCCTCAGGAAGCACATCCTAAACAAACGAAGTTAAGAGGACCACATGATGGCTTCCGTGGTAATCCAGTGGGTGAGGACACTGCCCTGCAGTGCAGGGGGGCGCCGGTTCAATCCCTGGCCTGGGAGGATCCCACGTGCCATGGAGCAGCTGGACAGATGTGTCCAATTACCAAGCCAGAGCTCTGGAGCGCATGTGCCCAGAGCAGGTGCTCTGCGACAACAGAGGTCACTGTGATGAGAGGCCCACACGGGCCAAAGAACAAAGATGGATGAAAAGAGATAAATGAAAGACCAATAGAAGTAGCCCGCCTGCCCCATTCCCTCCCCAACCTGCTTCCCTCCCCCTAAAAAAAGAGGGCCACATGAAGACATCACTCACCTTTCTCATCACTGAGCCCCAGCTGCCCCGCATTATTCATCCCCCAGCCAAATACAGCTCCTGATAGTGACAGGGCAAAGCTGTGGGCCCCTCCTGCAGCCACCTGTGCCAGCGGGATCCCTTCCAGGGACCTCACCCTCTGCGGGCTGGCTTGGGAGGGGAACTCCTTCCCTAGGCCCAGCTGCCCATGGCTGTTTCTGCCCCAGGTGAAGAACTGGCCATCTGAAATCAGAAGAAAATAACTGGTGTGACCAGAAAGATACGAGTTCCATTCACAAAATAACCTTGTTAGAATGATGGAGCTGCCCAGAGGCTCATTTTTTAGTTACCCCACACATACACACCCAAGAGAAAGGGAGGAGACACACTTCATGGTGTGAGACTCCCACAATCAAAACCCCTACTTGTCATGACAACACAGAGCTCAACACCCTTCACAGGTTATTTAGGTAAAGCAAAAACCTAAATGTTTAGGTCAGTTCAGGGTTGAAAAGGTCAATTACCAAGCTTAGATCCACTAAGCAAGGGGAACTAGTTCTGATCATACGAGAACAATAAGAGACCTGGGACCTCATGGGGTCCAGCTATGACCTGGATGACTCCACAGGGAATCAAGCAGGATGTGTAAGCACTGACATGATAAACTTGGGGAGAACAAGCTTATCCTAACAAAATATAGCATTAGTTGTTGGCTTAGGTTTTTCTAACTCCTTTTACATTTATTTGGGCACTTTATGGTTGAATAGTCACATGAGCTGTAGCTAAGAAAAGCCAGTCCTCTGCTCAAGTACACTGATGTACAGTCCTGCTTCCTGCTCACTTTTCCCGAGACAGAGAGCTGGAACAGCTATGATGACCACCTTCTTCAGCATCCACACCCTGCGAAAAGTATGAACCTCATCAAGGCTATCTGAGAACTGCCACTGTCCAACAGGAATGCACAGAACCTAACTAGTTAGTTCAAGGTATCCAGTTACATAATATCACATAAAAATGCAGAGAGAAATGGTTCCCAAATTAACACAACACTAGATAGATTTTAACATTATATTACCAGCTGCAAGAGCCAAGCAATGCCAGTTGCCACAGGAAACTTGTAATATTGTCTGCTGGTTCAGCTTTTGTATTAACCTAAAACAGAAAAGACTTTCCTCTTAAGAAGGGCATTCACAATCATCAGAAATTATATCCAACGAAATAAAACAGCCATAATAAACAACATCTTTCATAAAATACTTTTTAAAATCAAATATATAATCTTACATAATTCTGTTAAGCCTTTCACTAACCTCTGCCTCTTAGGTAGTTACCACTTAAAAGAAAGAAACCCTGGTCTTCACTTAAATGCACAACCTTCTGTTAATTTCTACCTTGTTATCTTCAATTCAGGGACAAAAGGAGTAAACTATCAAAGAAATTGCTAAGAACATGGCTAATATCTAAATGGATTTCAAATGAGAGCAATGACATGATCCAGCAATCTCACCTATCCAAGCAGTGAGTTTCTAATCATTCTACTAAGAGAAAGGGAGGAGACACACTTCATGGTGTGAGACTCCCACAATCAAAACCCCTACTTGTCATGACAACACAGAGCTCAACACCCTTCACAGGTTATTTAGGTAAAGCAAAAACCTAAATGTTTAGGTCAGTTCAGGGTTGAAAAGGTCAATTACCAAGCTTAGATCCACTAAGCAAGGGGAACTAGTTCTGATCATACGAGAACAATAAGAGACCTGGGACCTCATGGGGTCCAGCTATGACCTGGATGACTCCACAGGGAATCAAGCAGGATGTGTAAGCACTGACATGATAAACTTGGGGAGAACAAGCTTATCCTAACAAAATATAGCATTAGTTGTTGGCTTAGGTTTTTCTAACTCCTTTTACATTTATTTGGGCACTTTATGGTTGAATAGTCACATGAGCTGTAGCTAAGAAAAGCCAGTCCTCTGCTCAAGTACACTGATGTACAGTCCTGCTTCCTGCTCACTTTTCCCGAGACAGAGAGCTGGAACAGCTATGATGACCACCTTCTTCAGCATCCACACCCTGCGAAAAGTATGAACCTCATCAAGGCTATCTGAGAACTGCCACTGTCCAACAGGAATGCACAGAACCTAACTAGTTAGTTCAAGGTATCCAGTTACATAATATCACATAAAAATGCAGAGAGAAATGGTTCCCAAATTAACACAACACTAGATAGATTTTAACATTATATTACCAGCTGCAAGAGCCAAGCAATGCCAGTTGCCACAGGAAACTTGTAATATTGTCTGCTGGTTCAGCTTTTGTATTAACCTAAAACAGAAAAGACTTTCCTCTTAAGAAGGGCATTCACAATCATCAGAAATTATATCCAACGAAATAAAACAGCCATAATAAACAACATCTTTCATAAAATACTTTTTAAAATCAAATATATAATCTTACATAATTCTGTTAAGCCTTTCACTAACCTCTGCCTCTTAGGTAGTTACCACTTAAAAGAAAGAAACCCTGGTCTTCACTTAAATGCACAACCTTCTGTTAATTTCTACCTTGTTATCTTCAATTCAGGGACAAAAGGAGTAAACTATCAAAGAAATTGCTAAGAACATGGCTAATATCTAAATGGATTTCAAATGAGAGCAATGACATGATCCAGCAATCTCACCTATCCAGAAGAGCTGAAAGCAGGGTCCCAAAGAGATATTTATACATCCACATTCATTGAAGCATTACTCACAAAAGCCATAGGTGGAAGGAACCCAAGTGTCCATCAACAGATGACCAGACAAACAAGTGTGGTATATACGTTTGGAATATGTATATAATGGAATATTCATCACCTTTAAGAATGGAAACTCTACACTGCTACAATGTAGATGAAACTTGGCCATTATGTGAAGTGAAATAAACCAGTAACAGAAAGACAAATCCTATTTCCATTTATGTCCTAGACATATCTAGACTAGCCAAATTCATACAAAAGTCTAATGGTATCTGCTAGAGGAGGAGAAATGAGAAGTTTTCTTTTAATGAGTGTAGAGTTCTATTTCTACAAGATAAAAAAGTTTTGGAGACTGTTCACACAACAATGTGCATATACTTAACAGTACTGGACTGTAGACCTAAAATGGTTAGGATGGTAAATTCTTTTAATTTTTTATTTGTTTTTGGCTGTGCTGGATCTTTGCTGCTGGGCAAGCTTTTCTCTAGCTGCAGTGAATGGGGGCTCCTCTTCACAGCGGTGCTTGGGCTTCTCACTGTGGCAGCTTCTCTTGTTGTAGAGCACAGGCTCTAGGCACACAGACTTTTTAGCAGCTGCCATGCATGGCTCAATGGCTGCAGATCCTGGGCTCTAGAGCATAGGGTCAGTAGTTGTGGCCTATGGACTTAGCTGCTCCATGGTATGTAGATTCTTCCTAGATCAGGGATCTTATCTGTGGCATGTGGGATCTAGTTCCCTGACCAAGGATTGAACCCAGGCCCCCTGCTTTGAGAGCACAGAGTCTTAGCCCCTGGGCCTCCAGGGAAGTTCCAATTAAAAAACAAACAAACAACAAAAAAAATACTTCAGGCTTCCCTGGTAGCTCAGTGGTAAAGCGTTCACCTGCCAATGCAGGAGACATGGGTTTGATCCCTGATCCGGGAAGACCCACATGCTGAGGAAGCATAACCCATCAAAGAAATTGCTAAGAACATGGCTAATATCTAAATGGATTTCAAATGAGAGCAATGACATGATCCAGCAATCTCACCTATCCAGAAGAGCTGAAAGCAGGGTCCCAAAGAGATATTTATACATCCACATTCATTGAAGCATTACTCACAAAAGCCATAGGTGGAAGGAACCCAAGTGTCCATCAACAGATGACCAGACAAACAAGTGTGGTATATACGTTTGGAATATGTATATAATGGAATATTCATCACCTTTAAGAATGGAAACTCTACACTGCTACAATGTAGATGAAACTTGGCCATTATGTGAAGTGAAATAAACCAGTAACAGAAAGACAAATCCTATTTCCATTTATGTCCTAGACATATCTAGACTAGCCAAATTCATACAAAAGTCTAATGGTATCTGCTAGAGGAGGAGAAATGAGAAGTTTTCTTTTAATGAGTGTAGAGTTCTATTTCTACAAGATAAAAAAGTTTTGGAGACTGTTCACACAACAATGTGCATATACTTAACAGTACTGGACTGTAGACCTAAAATGGTTAGGATGGTAAATTCTTTTAATTTTTTATTTGTTTTTGGCTGTGCTGGATCTTTGCTGCTGGGCAAGCTTTTCTCTAGCTGCAGTGAATGGGGGCTCCTCTTCACAGCGGTGCTTGGGCTTCTCACTGTGGCAGCTTCTCTTGTTGTAGAGCACAGGCTCTAGGCACACAGACTTTTTAGCAGCTGCCATGCATGGCTCAATGGCTGCAGATCCTGGGCTCTAGAGCATAGGGTCAGTAGTTGTGGCCTATGGACTTAGCTGCTCCATGGTATGTAGATTCTTCCTAGATCAGGGATCTTATCTGTGGCATGTGGGATCTAGTTCCCTGACCAAGGATTGAACCCAGGCCCCCTGCTTTGAGAGCACAGAGTCTTAGCCCCTGGGCCTCCAGGGAAGTTCCAATTAAAAAACAAACAAACAACAAAAAAAATACTTCAGGCTTCCCTGGTAGCTCAGTGGTAAAGCGTTCACCTGCCAATGCAGGAGACATGGGTTTGATCCCTGATCCGGGAAGACCCACATGCTGAGGAGCAACTAAGCCCATCAGTCACAACTATGAAGCCTGTGCTCTAGAGCCTCGGAGCTGCAACTATTGAGCCATGTGCCCCAATTATTGAAGCCCGTGTGCCCTAGAGCCCGAGTTCTACAACAAGAGAAGTCATCCCAACAAGAAGCCTGCTCACCTCAACTACAGAGTAGCCCCCACTCCCTGCAACTAGAGAAGAGCCTGCAGCAGCAGTGAAAGCCCAGAATAGTCAAAATAAATAAACAAATAAAACTTTAAACATCTTTGTTTCCTTATTTTTGGCTGTGCTGGGTCTTTGCTGCTATGCAGGCTTTTCTCTAGGTGCAGCCAGCAGGGGCTACTCTCCAGCTGCAGTTTGCAGGCTTCTCACTGCAGTGGCTTCTCCTCTTGTAGAACACCAGCTCAAGGATGCACCGGTCTCAGAAGCTGCAGCTCCTGCGCTCTGGAGCACAGGCTAAATAGCAGTAGTGCATGGGTTTAGTTGTTCTGCAAATGTGGGCTCTTCCCAGACCAGCGATCGAACCTGTGTCTCCTGCACTGACAGGCAAACTCTTTATCACTGAGCCACCAGGGAAGTCCAGGAACCCACTATTTTTTTTTCTCCAGAAACCCACTATTTTTTAAAACTGAAAAAGAGTAATCCTACCTTAGAGGCCAACGTGTCAGAACCTTATGCAACAAGAACCCTTTTTCCTGGCCAGTTTCCACTCAAATCCCCCACATTTCTCCCTTTAGAGCACAGGCTCTAGGCACACAGACTTTTAGCAGCTGCCATGCATGGCAATGGCTGCAGATCCTGGGCTCTAGAGCATAGGGTCAGTAGTTGTGGCCTATGGACTTAGCTGCTCCATGGTATGTAGATTCTTCCTAGATCAGGGATCTTATCTGTGGCATGTGGGATCTAGTTCCCTGACCAAGGATTGAACCCAGGCCCCCTGCTTTGAGAGCACAGAGTCTTAGCCCCTGGGCCTCCAGGGAAGTTCCAATTAAAAAACAAACAAACAACAAAAAAAATACTTCAGGCTTCCCTGGTAGCTCAGTGGTAAAGCGTTCACCTGCCAATGCAGGAGACATGGGTTTGATCCCTGATCCGGGAAGACCCACATGCTGAGGAGCAACTAAGCCCATCAGTCACAACTATGAAGCCTGTGCTCTAGAGCCTCGGAGCTGCAACTATTGAGCCATGTGCCCCAATTATTGAAGCCCGTGTGCCCTAGAGCCCGAGTTCTACAACAAGAGAAGTCATCCCAACAAGAAGCCTGCTCACCTCAACTACAGAGTAGCCCCCACTCCCTGCAACTAGAGAAGAGCCTGCAGCAGCAGTGAAAGCCCAGAATAGTCAAAATAAATAAACAAATAAAACTTTAAACATCTTTGTTTCCTTATTTTTGGCTGTGCTGGGTCTTTGCTGCTATGCAGGCTTTTCTCTAGGTGCAGCCAGCAGGGGCTACTCTCCAGCTGCAGTTTGCAGGCTTCTCACTGCAGTGGCTTCTCCTCTTGTAGAACACCAGCTCAAGGATGCACCGGTCTCAGAAGCTGCAGCTCCTGCGCTCTGGAGCACAGGCTAAATAGCAGTAGTGCATGGGTTTAGTTGTTCTGCAAATGTGGGCTCTTCCCAGACCAGCGATCGAACCTGTGTCTCCTGCACTGACAGGCAAACTCTTTATCACTGAGCCACCAGGGAAGTCCAGGAACCCACTATTTTTTTTTCTCCAGAAACCCACTATTTTTTAAAACTGAAAAAGAGTAATCCTACCTTAGAGGCCAACGTGTCAGAACCTTATGCAACAAGAACCCTTTTTCCTGGCCAGTTTCCACTCAAATCCCCCACATTTCTCCCTTTACGGGTCACCATTACCTTTATCACAACCTTCACAATCACAGTCACACAAAAAGAAAGCAGGTCAAAAGAAAGAAGACAAATAATAAGAAAGTGTACCATAAGATGGGGACATATATGCACAAGCGTATACTGTGTTTTACCTATTCATCCTCCCAAAAACTTTGTAAAGGTACACAACACTACATAATTTCATTTCTAAGTTAGGAAACTAAGACTCAGGTAAGTTAAATAATTTGCCCAAAGTAACTCACCTAATACAAAATAAGAGTCAGGACTGGAATCTGAGGCTGTGTGACCTCAAAGCTATGTTACTTTCCACAATACCAAGGAAGGAATTGATGAATTTATTTTAAGTTATAAAATTATGTGGACTTCCCTCGTAGTTCAGTCAGTACAGAATCTGTCTGCAAAGCAATAGACCTGGGTTCTACTCCTGGGTCAGGAAGATGCCCTGGAGAAGGAAATGGCAACCCACTGCAGTATTCTTGCCTGGACAACTCCATGGACAGAGGAGCCTGGCAGGCTACAGTCTATACGGTTGCAAAGAGTTGGACACAATACAGCGACTAAACCACCACCACTGTAAAATTATATACAAACTAAAGCCTCATGGAGTCAGCCATAATTTAGGAATACCTACTGAAAATAATAAACTACTACTCTAACACAGTTTACTTCATTTTTAGAAATGAAATGCCACTAATTACTTGAGTATCTGGTCATCAACAAATGAATATTTTTGTCATTAATGCTATAAATCTTTTCTTTATTATATACAGTTTCACTAAAAGCATCCCTCTTTTAAATTTTCCCTCACCTTCTTCTCTCAAAATTAAATTAATTTTTGTAAGTAATGAACCCAAGACATTACCTCTTCTAACTCAGGAAATGAATCCAATCACTCTTACCTCTGTATTCTTTTCCCTAAAACAGCTTTTGATTAAAGGAGACAAAAATCTAAGAATGGCGAAAAAGAACAGGAGGAAGAATGTACTGTGTTTTATAAAGGACAATAACTGGGCAGGGGTGGGGAGGCCATTTGTTAACGAGACCTGTACTGAACACTGCATGTACTAGAGCACCCTCAGCAAAGGTGATGCTAAAATGAATAATCCAGGCCTCCTGGCATCAAGAGCTCCCAGTTTTATACTAAAATTAGTTATCAAGAAATTAAAAATCGCAATGAATGTGACTAGCACTGCAATAGAAGAAAGTTGAACATTTGTACTACAAAGGAATAAGAATTAAATTAAGGAAATAAACCAGTGGCCTCTTTGATCATTAAGAACCATCAACAAACAGAGATTCCACCCCCAAAATGTCCATCTGAGAGCAATTTCTGTTCTATAGACATTTTCTTGATGGTGAAGCATTTGTTAGATACTTAGCCAAATCATCTAAGGTCTTGTTTAGTTGCTAAGTTGCATCCGACCCTATGGACTGTAGCCCACCAGGCTCCTCTATCCATGGAATTTTTCCAGGCAAGAATACTGGAGTGGGTCGTTAGACCCTCCTCCAGGTGATCTTCCCCAGCCAGGGATCGAATCTGAGTCTCCTGCATCTTCTGTGTTGGCAGGTAGATTCTTTACCACTGAGCCACCATGAAGCCCTTCACTGAAGATTCAGAATTAAGTTAACACTTAAGGGACTAAAAACCATTGCGTTAGTACTTCTGTGTTCAAGAACTTATAACATGTATTGAGCTCCAAATACTACCAGCAACAGGCTACTGGAATAAAGGATAGTTCTTGAAAGGCTCACTTTACTTTTTTTTAACTGGAGATAAACACTTCTATAAATAATTTCAACTTTGGGGACAAGTGTTGTAACAGTATAAGGCATTACAGTGACTCAAGGGAAAGAACAGTTATTAATAAAAGAAGAAAGCAGAACCCAAACCAAGGACTCTTAACAACAACAACAAAAAAACTAGCAGGAAATAACCTTTACATTCTTACCTGGGTACTGCCACAGAATCCTCAATGGTCATGAGTCCTAGCTGACCATCACTCCCTGCACCCCAGGAAAACAGCTGACCCCGGTCACTGAGGGCCAGACTGTGGGACTCGCCACATGCCACATGGACAATGTGCTGATCTGCCAAAGCTCCAATTTGCTCTGAAAAAGAAAAAAGGAAAATGTAAAGCCCAGAAACAGGAATTACACAGAATTAGCTTCCTAGGAAGCAGTGGTTTTCAAAGAGGACCAATACACCTGTATAGAGATTTATAAATTTTCTGTCTCTGAAAGCTACCAATTTAGACCCCCAGCTATACTGGGTAGCACACACGCCTGGAGCAGCAAACCTTCCCCCGTCCCCGCACAGATGTTCTCTCCTGAGTCTGGTGCTTCTCCCTGATGCCTGAAGGTTCAGTATTTGGAGATGCAAAACCAGAGAGGCCTCGATGTGAACAGGAGTGAGGCTTGTCACTAAAGCAGTGGGCTTGAGGGAAGCTCTGCCCAAATTTTTATAGACATTTTCTTGATGGTGAAGCATTTGTTAGATACTTAGCCAAATCATCTAAGGTCTTGTTTAGTTGCTAAGTTGCATCCGACCCTATGGACTGTAGCCCACCAGGCTCCTCTATCCATGGAATTTTTCCAGGCAAGAATACTGGAGTGGGTCGTTAGACCCTCCTCCAGGTGATCTTCCCCAGCCAGGGATCGAATCTGAGTCTCCTGCATCTTCTGTGTTGGCAGGTAGATTCTTTACCACTGAGCCACCATGAAGCCCTTCACTGAAGATTCAGAATTAAGTTAACACTTAAGGGACTAAAACCATTGCGTTAGTACTTCTGTGTTCAAGAACTTATAACATGTATTGAGCTCCAAATACTACCAGCAACAGGCTACTGGAATAAAGGATAGTTCTTGAAAGGCTCACTTTACTTTTTTTTAACTGGAGATAAACACTTCTATAAATAATTTCAACTTTGGGGACAAGTGTTGTAACAGTATAAGGCATTACAGTGACTCAAGGGAAAGAACAGTTATTAATAAAAGAAGAAAGCAGAACCCAAACCAAGGACTCTTAACAACAACAACAAAAAAACTAGCAGGAAATAACCTTTACATTCTTACCTGGGTACTGCCACAGAATCCTCAATGGTCATGAGTCCTAGCTGACCATCACTCCCTGCACCCCAGGAAAACAGCTGACCCCGGTCACTGAGGGCCAGACTGTGGGACTCGCCACATGCCACATGGACAATGTGCTGATCTGCCAAAGCTCCAATTTGCTCTGAAAAAGAAAAAAGGAAAATGTAAAGCCCAGAAACAGGAATTACACAGAATTAGCTTCCTAGGAAGCAGTGGTTTTCAAAGAGGACCAATACACCTGTATAGAGATTTATAAATTTTCTGTCTCTGAAAGCTACCAATTTAGACCCCCAGCTATACTGGGTAGCACACACGCCTGGAGCAGCAAACCTTCCCCCGTCCCCGCACAGATGTTCTCTCCTGAGTCTGGTGCTTCTCCCTGATGCCTGAAGGTTCAGTATTTGGAGATGCAAAACCAGAGAGGCCTCGATGTGAACAGGAGTGAGGCTTGTCACTAAGAGCAGTGGGCTTGAGGGAAGCTCTGCCTGGGAACAAAGACTTCCACCATCCAGAAAAGCACCTTTCTCTCCTCAGTTCTGTAACATACTCTGTCTACATATCTACCCACGAGGATTTCTCTGAGAAAACTGGCCCAAAAGAAAAGATCCACAGCTACTGGTATTTCTGCATCCCCCAATGAAATGTCCAGCTTCCCATTAGTTAACAAGTCTTTCCCATAGACTGCTCCACTTGGCCAACGACATTCAAATATGTGAGAACAATTTAACATAAAAGTTAAACAGCAAACAAAATGAATTCTGAAAAAAAATGATCACGCAGGGAACAGAAGAAAATTTTTCAGACAAGAAACATTCCAACATTCGAAAACAAACAAAATTACCTTGGAAAATGAAAACACGACAGCATGTATTTAAAGGTAAAACCTTCAGAAGCAGGATGGGAAATAATAATTGAAACTTTCTAAGAAATAGAACAAAAAGACAAAGAGCAAAAGAGGTAGAAAAACAAGAAAGAAATGAGATTATTCCAAGAGACTCAACAATGGATAAATAAGAACTCCCAAAACAGAATGGAAAAAAGTAGAAAATTTCAAAATAGACAAGATTGCTCATTACTGAAAGACATAAGTTTCACACCAAAAAGATCTATTTAAAACTTCATAACAAAAACTGAATTAAAAAAAAAAACCTACTTCAGAGCAAGAGCACTACAGCTTGAAATTTCACAACACCAAAAATGATTCTAAAATTTTCTAGAATGGAAAACAGTTTATATACAACCAAACAGAGATTAGAATGGCATTATATTTCTCAAAAACAATATTGAGAGCTAGAAAGACAATGGAGCAGTGTCATCACAGTTCTGACAGAAAATGATTTTCAACAGAGAATTCCATATTTAACCAACCAAAAAGTCTTCCCTGGTGGCTCAGTGGTAAAGAATCCACCTGCCAATGCAGGAGACATGGGTTTGATCCCTGGGTCAGGAAGATTCCCATAGAGAAGGAAATGGTTCAGTATTTGGAGATGCAAAACCAGAGAGGCCTCGATGTGAACAGGAGTGAGGCTTGTCACTAAGAGCAGTGGGCTTGAGGGAAGCTCTGCCTGGGAACAAAGACTTCCACCATCCAGAAAAGCACCTTTCTCTCCTCAGTTCTGTAACATACTCTGTCTACATATCTACCCACGAGGATTTCTCTGAGAAAACTGGCCCAAAAGAAAAGATCCACAGCTACTGGTATTTCTGCATCCCCCAATGAAATGTCCAGCTTCCCATTAGTTAACAAGTCTTTCCCATAGACTGCTCCACTTGGCCAACGACATTCAAATATGTGAGAACAATTTAACATAAAAGTTAAACAGCAAACAAAATGAATTCTGAAAAAAAATGATCACGCGGGGAACAGAAGAAAATTTTTCAGACAAGAAACATTCCAACATTCGAAAACAAACAAAATTACCTTGGAAAATGAAAACACGACAGCATGTATTTAAAGGTAAAACCTTCAGAAGCAGGATGGGAAATAATAATTGAAACTTTCTAAGAAATAGAACAAAAAGACAAAGAGCAAAAGAGGTAGAAAAACAAGAAAGAAATGAGATTATTCCAAGAGACTCAACAATGGATAAATAAGAACTCCCAAAACAGAATGGAAAAAAGTAGAAAATTTCAAAATAGACAAGATTGCTCATTACTGAAAGACATAAGTTTCACACCAAAAAGATCTATTTAAAACTTCATAACAAAAACTGAATTAAAAAAAAAAACCTACTTCAGAGCAAGAGCACTACAGCTTGAAATTTCACAACACCAAAAATGATTCTAAAATTTTCTAGAATGGAAAACAGTTTATATACAACCAAACAGAGATTAGAATGGCATTATATTTCTCAAAAACAATATTGAGAGCTAGAAAGACAATGGAGCAGTGTCATCACAGTTCTGACAGAAAATGATTTTCAACAGAGAATTCCATATTTAACCAACCAAAAAGTCTTCCCTGGTGGCTCAGTGGTAAAGAATCCACCTGCCAATGCAGGAGACATGGGTTTGATCCCTGGGTCAGGAAGATTCCCATAGAGAAGGAAATGGCAACCCACTCAGTATTCTTGCCTAAGAAATCTCATGGACGGAGGAGCCTGGTGGGCTGCTGTCCACGGGGTTGCAAAAGAACTGGACATGGATTCACAACTAAACAACAGTCAACCAAGAATCTGCAAGGAGATGGGGAAAAAAGAACTATCTTCAAGGGATACATCAGACTCTCAGAATATTTAACCTCCCATGCCTGTCTCAGTTACATAAGATCATGCTTCCAGAACAACAACAAAAAAAGATTTAGGATTCAGGGAAGAGTGAAGAATATTTCCATGACAGCTATGTAGCAGCCAGTGAAGGAAAATTTGAACAAATGTGTCCAAAGTGAAAAATAACATACAATCTGATGAGTTTGTACTACTACGAGTTTTACAATTCTGTCAGAGAACAAAAATTATCATGCAAATGAAAAAAATGAAATAATTAACTCCAGGAAACACTAAATATTTTAAAGGAAATAAGAGCAATCATGGCACACAAAGTCATAATAACCAAAGAAATATAATTTACATAGTTAAATTTGTGATTTAATTTCAAACAATCAACTATATGGGAAAAGATGAGAATTTAGGGATAAGAAAGAGGAAAGGTAGGTAGGGAATATAAAAGATTCCCAGTATGAATCCTCTAGATCATGTCCAATATTAAAAAAAAATCAAGAAATAGCATTATGAGCACCTCATTTCTAAATATAAAGGTAACCCCCCCACATCCAAAAAAAAAGTTTTAAGAATTGAAAGTGATGACTTCTGCAAGTGAGACTCAAGGATGAGGACAGAAGAGGTAAGGAGTTGTTATTTAACCTGAACAGAGCTGATATATATATTTTTTTCTTTTTAATTAAGCATCTGAAACATGTTCATGTCAGAGACATCTCCTGAATAACCTGTTATTCTCAGGACTCTCTTCTCTACCCTCTACTCATCATTAAGCCCTAACTCCCAACTCAGCCTCGTCCTCTACACTAAGAACAGTCCTGCATTTACTTTGGAAAAACTAAGAGACTCCTACCAAGGTAGCCCAGGTAAATCAGACTCTTCTTTCACCAAATTTCCACACCGTACCATAGTTCTAGGACTTGGGCAGCTTTTACATTCTCTTGGGCCTGAGTGCCAGCTCTGATACCTCAGCCAGAACTGAGACCTGCTCCCCAGTACCTGACCTTCTAAGCCAAGTATTAGCCTTTACTGCCTGGAGATTAGTGTGCAGCCTTGTTATTGTTGTTCAGTCACCAAGTCATGTTTGACTCTTTGCGACCTCAAGGACTGCAGCACACCAGACTCCCCTGTCCCTCGCCATTTCCCAAAGATTGCTCAGATTCACGTCATTGAGCCGGGGATGCTATTGAACCACCTTATCCACTGCTACCCCTGTTTTCCTTTTGCCTTCAGTCTTTCCCAACATCAGGGTCTTTGAGTCAGCTCTTTGCATCAGGTGGCCAAATACTGGAGCTTCAGGTTCAGCATCAGTCCTTTCAATGAATACTCAGGGTTGATTTCCTTTAGACTGGTTTGATCTCCTTGCTGTCCAAGGGACTCTCAAGTGTCTGTTCCAGCAAAGCAGTTCGGAAGCATCAATTCCCTGCCAATCCTGATGAAACTGGAGACTTTACTGATGAAGTAAGTAAGCGAAGTCCAAAGTCAAGGCACAACAAGCTCATCTCTAAACTTGGAAAGGAGCAATTATGTCAGACTTCTTCATGGTCCAACTCTCACATCTGTACATGACTACCAGAAGAAAATCACAGCTGTGACTATACCGATTCCTGTGTCAGCAAAGTGATGTCTCTGCTTCTTAATATGCTGTCTAGGTTTGTCATAGCTTTTCTTTCAAGAAGAAACCCCTAGGAAAATAAATTCTCTCATCACATATCAGCCACCAAAACAGACACAAAACCCCTATCACTACAACACAACTTGCAGCCCCAAAGGCAGAGGTACCATTCAGTAATGCAAAGATGTGTGGAGAATTAAAGACTAGTTGTATCAAGTCCAAGTTATTTTATTTCTCCTAGCCAGAAACCCTAGCTCATCTGATTCATACTAGGGATCTGTTACAGTGAAATTTTAATTCCTCTTCTGGAATCTACTCCCTCAGTCAATTGAGAATGCTTTGTTCACACCTCTCACTGAATACACCCCTGCCTCAGTTGGGAACGTTCAGGCTGCAGTGCACACTGTCACATGTAATCTCTTCTGATTCATTCTTTCAAGACTGTATGCTATATTTTGCAGATCATGACAGAACCTCTAGTCACAAGTTGAAAAAATTTAACACATTAAGAAAATATTGGGCAAAATTTTTTTTCTCATCTTTTTAAGTCCTAGAACTGAGACCTCTAACCTGACCTTCTAAGCCAAGTATTAGCCTTTACTGCCTATGTTCATTGTTGTTCAGTCACCAAGTCATGTTTGACTCTTTGCGACCTCAAGGACTGCAGCACACCAGACTCCCCTGTCCTGCCATTTACCAAAGATTGCTCAGATTCACGTCATTAAGCCGGGGATGCTATTGAACCACCTTATCCACTGCTACCCCTGTTTTCCTTTTGCCTTCAGTCTTTCCCAACATCAGGGTCTTTGAGTCAGCTCTTTGCATCAGGTGGCCAAATACTGGAGCTTCAGGTTCAGCATCAGTCCTTTCAATGAATACTCAGGGTTGATTTCCTTTAGACTGGTTTGATCTCCTTGCTGTCCAAGGGACTCTCAAGTGTCTGTTCCAGCAAAGCAGTTCGGAAGCATCAATTCCCTGCCAATCCTGATGAAACTGGAGACTTTACTGATGAAGTAAGTGCGAAGTCCAAAGTCAAGGCACAACAAGCTCATCTCTAAACTTGGAAAGGAGCAATTATGTCAGACTTCTTCATGGTCCAACTCTCACATCTGTACATGACTACCAGAAGAAAATCACAGCTGTGACTATACCGATTCCTGTGTCAGCAAAGTGATGTCTCTGCTTCTTAATATGCTGTCTAGGTTTGTCATAGCTTTTCTTTCAAGAAGAAACCCCTAGGAAAATAAATTCTCTCATCACATATCAGCCACCAAAACAGACACAAAACCCCTATCACTACAACACAACTTGCAGCCCCAAAGGCAGAGGTACCATTCAGTAATGCAAAGATGTGTGGAGAATTAAAGACTAGTTGTATCAAGTCCAAGTTATTTTATTTCTCCTAGCCAGAAACCCTAGCTCATCTGATTCATACTAGGGATCTGTTACAGTGAAATTTTAATTCCTCTTCTGGAATCTACTCCCTCAGTCAATTGAGAATGCTTTGTTCACACCTCTCACTGAATACACCCCTGCCTCAGTTGGGAACGTTCAGGCTGCAGTGCACACTGTCACATGTAATCTCTTCTGATTCATTCTTTCAAGACTGTATGCTATATTTTGCAGATCATGACAGAACCTCTATTCACAAATTAAAATAATTTAACACATTAAGGAAATATTTGGCATTTTTTGATTATAAAAGTATATTTTATCTCATCCTTTCACAAGAAACAATTTAAGGTATTTAGAAGTCTTCAGCAAGGTTATCAACTCTGAATGAGCCAAGGTAATAGGGCAGAACAGCAGCAAATGTGGAATGATGCTTAGAGAAAGCAGCAGGTCCACTGCACTCAGGTTATTAAGATTACTGATAGCTGGCTTTTGAGCCCATCATAATTTTTTAATATGTTTTCAAATTAATAGTAAGCTGGGCAGTGAACTGCCATAGGGCAGTAATAGAGAAGGATAATAATATGAGCCTGGAGGGTAGATGGATGCTGCTGATATGAACTTAATCCTTGCAATAATCTTGCAAGGTGCCACCTCTCTAATAATCCCCTGCTGAGAAAAAGTGTGTTATCTGGTCAGAGTTCACACTCAATGACTTGTCAGAGGTCACACTAAATGAGAGCCAGGACTGGATCCCAGGTCTTTCTGACTTCCAAATCCACTATATCCACAAGTCTGTATCATCTTCCCTTGTGGATGATGAGGAAGACAACCAGGTGGATTTTAAATCAGTATCAGTGACTACTCTTACTGTCTGTACCAATGAGAAACGTGTCAAGTTGCTTACAGTTAACAGGATGAGCAGTTGGGTGGAAGGTATACAAAATATACAAAATTAGTAATCCATATTTGGTACTAAATCTATCATAAAACTTCAAGTCAAATGTCAGCAGTCAGTATGACAAAAGGGATTAAACTTTCATCACTTAGATGTCTCCTTTCTGAGTTGCCCCAAACTATCTACACTTTCAATTTAATAGTAGAAAATAAAGATAGAATCCTACTGTTGGAAACCCTAGCTCATCTGATTCATACTAGGGATCTGTTACAGTGAAATTTTAATTCCTCTTCTGGAATCTACTCCCTCAGTCAATTGAGAATGCTTTGTTCACACCTCTCACTGAATACACCCCTGCCTCAGTTGGGAACGTTCAGGCTGCAGTGCACACTGTCACATGTAATCTCTTCTGATTCATTCTTTCAAGACTGTATGCTATATTTTGCAGATCATGACAGAACCTCTATTCACAAATTAAAATAATTTAACACATTAAGGAAATATTGGGCATTTTTTGATTATAAAAGTATATTTTATCTCATCCTTTCACAAGAAACAATTTAAGGTATTTAGAAGTCTTCAGCAAGGTTATCAACTCTGAATGAGCCAAGGTAATAGGGCAGAACAGCAGCAAATGTGGAATGATGCTTAGAGAAAGCAGCAGGTCCACTGCACTCAGGTTATTAAGATTACTGATAGCTGGCTTTTGAGCCCATCATAATTTTTTAATATGTTTTCAAATTAATAGTAAGCTGGGCAGTGAACTGCCATAGGGCAGTAATAGAGAAGGATAATAATATGAGCCTGGAGGGTAGATGGATGCTGCTGATATGAACTTAATCCTTGCAATAATCTTGCAAGGTGCCACCTCTCTAATAATCCCCTGCTGAGAAAAAGTGTGTTATCTGGTCAGAGTTCACACTCAATGACTTGTCAGAGGTCACACTAAATGAGAGCCAGGACTGGATCCCAGGTCTTTCTGACTTCCAAATCCACTATATCCACAAGTCTGTATCATCTTCCCTTGTGGATGATGAGGAAGACAACCAGGTGGATTTTAAATCAGTATCAGTGACTACTCTTACTGTCTGTACCAATGAGAAACGTGTCAAGTTGCTTACAGTTAACAGGATGAGCAGTTGGGTGGAAGGTATACAAAATATACAAAATTAGTAATCCATATTTGGTACTAAATCTATCATAAAACTTCAAGTCAAATGTCAGCAGTCAGTATGACAAAAGGGATTAAACTTTCATCACTTAGATGTCTCCTTTCTGAGTTGCCCCAAACTATCTACACTTTCAATTTAATAGTAGAAAATAAAGATAGAATCCTACTGTTGGAAACCCACACTCTGAGCTGCCATTCTATGAATTCCAAGTCCTCATATTCACCCCAATTCTGACTTTCATTTCTTACTCAACTCTCACTCTAGTCCACATCTTGCCTTCTGCTGCTATACTCTGTTCTTCCTTGACAGTTTATCTCCAAAGTACTATCAATCTAGTCTGAGGGGTACAGCAGGCTTTTACTGAATGTTTGAGATACTGGAAATAAACTTTATCTCAGCAAACCACTCAAAACAGAATATAACTAAGCTCCCTGCAAATCCCAACAAAGAAAATTCCCTAGTGCCCATCTTTCCTCCTGAAGGACCCTGGCTGGCTTCCCATAACTTAGCAAGATTCTCCTTCATTTGCTTTGTTTTTATGTCTGAAAGGCCTTATTTCCAAGTCATATTCCAAGTACTTTCTAAGTTTCATCTAAATAGCTTTTGGAGGCTTCCCTGGTGGTCCAGTGGGTAAAGAGTCCCCCTTGCAGCACAAGGGGCACCAGTTCGATCCCTGGCCTGGGAAGATCCCACGTGCCGCAGAGTGGCTGGACTGGTGTGTCCAATTATGAGCCAGCGCTCTGGAGCACACGCGCCCAGAACCTGTGCTCTGCAATAAGAGGCCACTGCAATGGGAGGCCCACACAGGCCAAAGAACAAAGTTGGATGAAAACAAATAAATGAAAGACAGACCAAAAAACAGAGCCAGGACTGGATCCCAGGTCTTTCTGACTTCCAAATCCACTATATCCACAAGTCTGTATCATCTTCCCTTGTGGATGATGAGGAAGACAACCAGGTGGATTTTAAATCAGTATCAGTGACTACTCTTACTGTCTGTACCAATGAGAAACGTGTCAAGTTGCTTACAGTTAACAGGATGAGCAGTTGGGTGGAAGGTATACAAAATATACAAAATTAGTAATCCATATTTGGTACTAAATCTATCATAAAACTTCAAGTCAAATGTCAGCAGTCAGTATGACAAAAGGGATTAAACTTTCATCACTTAGATGTCTCCTTTCTGAGTTGCCCCAAACTATCTACACTTTCAATTTAATAGTAGAAAATAAAGATAGAATCCTACTGTTGGAAACCCACACTCTGAGCTGCCATTCTATGAATTCCAAGTCCTCATATTCACCCCAATTCTGACTTTCATTTCTTACTCAACTCTCACTCTAGTCCACATCTTGCCTTCTGCTGCTATACTCTGTTCTTCCTTGACAGTTTATCTCCAAAGTACTATCAATCTAGTCTGAGGGGTACAGCAGGCTTTTACTGAATGTTTGAGATACTGGAAATAAACTTTATCTCAGCAAACCACTCAAAACAGAATATAACTAAGCTCCCTGCAAATCCCAACAAAGAAAATTCCCTAGTGCCCATCTTTCCTCCTGAAGGACCCTGGCTGGCTTCCCATAACTTAGCAAGATTCTCCTTCATTTGCTTTGTTTTTATGTCTGAAAGGCCTTATTTCCAAGTCATATTCCAAGTACTTTCTAAGTTTCATCTAAATAGCTTTTGGAGGCTTCCCTGGTGGTCCAGTGGGTAAAGAGTCCCCCTTGCAGCACAAGGGGCACCAGTTCGATCCCTGGCCTGGGAAGATCCCACGTGCCGCAGAGTGGCTGGACTGGTGTGTCCAATTATGAGCCAGCGCTCTGGAGCACACGCGCCCAGAACCTGTGCTCTGCAATAAGAGGCCACTGCAATGGGAGGCCCACACAGGCCAAAGAACAAAGTTGGATGAAAACAAATAAATGAAAGACAGACCAAAAAAACACAAATGAGCTACAAAGACATTTAAAAAAAATAGTTTTTGAGATCTGGGCTATGTTTAGTGGGATCTCAACTCTAACACAACTCACTCTAAAGTGACTATCCTCTCCCATAAGACAGTTATTACCATAGAAGGAATTCTACCTGTTCCTGAGCCAGAGCACACAAACTAGAGTCAGCTCTAAAATTTAATTATCATACAGTAAAATTATCATATAATAAAAGACAGTATACTTTCATAGTATACAATTGTATGAATTTAAGCACATGAAGTCAGTGCCACAGTCCCCTAGACTGTTACCCCTTAAGTCATTCTCTCATCTGGTGACCACTGATCTACTTTCTATCCCTACAGTTCTATATTTTCAATAATGTCACATAATAGAATCATACAGTATCTAACCTTTTGAAACTGTTTCTTTCACTTGTTATGACAATTCGGAGATTATCCAAGTTGTCATATGTATCAACAGTTTATCCCTTTTTATTAATATTAGTAGTATTCCATTGTATTATGGAGGTACCACAAAGGACTTTCAGTTTTAAGCTATTATAAGAGATGCAATAAACATCCATGCACAAGTTATTTTGTGAGAATAAGTTTTCATTTCTCTGGAGTAAATACCCAAGAGTGGGCATTTTAACTTTCCTGTATGCTGTTGGGTTATTTTAAAAATCTAATATAATGATATCTGGATTATTTTGTTTAGACTATTTATATTTAAAATAATTATTGATATGTTTGAATTTGTGATCTACCTTTTTGTTATTTGCTCTTTCTTCCCTGTTTTTCATTGCTCTTTTTCTTCATTTCCCCCTCTTTTTACATTAAACATTTTCTAGTGTTCCACATTTATTTATTGACTTTTTATTATATTTCTTTGTATAGTTACTTGTGACTGCTCTACAGATTACAATAGCTAGCTTTTCAAAGTCTAATTAGAATCAATAATTTACTATTTCAATGGAATTTAGAAACTTTACTACAACATAGCTCTCATCATCCTTCTTTCCTTTGAGTTACAGCAATCTTAAATATTACATCTGTGTACACTGAAAACTCCGTAACAATTCTAATTTTTTAATCATCAATGTATTTTTAAAGAATTCAAGAAAAGTCCATTATATTTATCCACATATCCACTATTCTGTTGCTCTTCCTTCATTAATGATGTTCCAAAATTCCTTCGGGTAGCATTCCCCTTCTGTCCAAAGAACCTCCTTCAAATTTTACTTAGTAGAGGCAGGCTGACTGTAAATTTTCTGCCTTTTCCCTTACCTGCAAATGACTTGTCTTACCTTCATTTGGCAGGGGGTAGTTTGAATACAGAATTCTATGCTGATTTCATTTCTTTCAGCACTTAAACACTGCCACTTAGGGCCTCCAAAGTTTCTGGGGTGAAGCCCACATTCCCCTATAGGTAATATGCTGTTTTTCTTTGGTTCATTTCAAGTATTTATGCATTTTTTAGAAGTTTGATTATGATGTCATGGTATGGATTTCTTTGGATTTATCTTACTTAGTAACCTGCATATTTATGTCTTTCGCCAACTTTGGAAAATTTTCAGTTTTTGTTATTATTTTTTTTTTGGCTACTTCTGTTGGTCCCATCTTTTTTTTTGCGGGGGGGAGTTGGGGAGGGAGGGGGACAGGCAGGCTACTTCTATTAGTCTTTCATTTATCTATTTTCATTCATCTTTGTTCTTTGGCCCGTGTGGGCCTCCCATCACGGTGGCCTCTGTTGTCGCAGAGCACCGGCTCTGGGTGCATGCGCGCCAGAGCTCTGGCTCGGTAATTGGACACATGGGTCCAGCCACTCCACGGCACGTGGGATCTTCCCAGGCCAGGGATGGAACCAGCGCCCCTTGCACTGCAAGGCGGTGTCCTTACCCACTGGATCACTAGGGAAGCCCCTTTATTATTTTTAATACCACATTCTTTTGCTTGTCTCCTGCTAGGATTCCAATGACATGAATGTCAGACCTTCTGTTCTTCCCCGACAAAGACCCTGAACTCCTGTTATTTTCTTCCTGTCTTTTTAAAATCTCTCCCCGCATCATGCCTCCTTTTTTTTAAAATTTATATTTCTTTTCATCCATCTTTTTTATTCTTTGGCATGTGTGGGCCTCCCATTGCAGTGGCCTCTCTCACTCCAGAGTGCTGGCTCATCATTGGAAACACCGGCCCAGCTGCTCTGTGGCAGGTGGGATCTTCCCAGGCCAGGGATCTAACTGGTGCCCCTTCCACTGCAAGGCAGACTCTTTACCCACTGGACAACCAAGGAAGCCCTCCTCTTTTAATCTTTGTTACTCAGTTTGCATCATTCCTCTTGATCTATCTTCAAGATCACTGATTCTATCCTCTGTCATCTTCACTCTGCTACTGAAACCATCCAGGTCTTCATTTATTATGGTATTTTTTCCCCTCAAACTTAGGGGCCTTTTTCTTTCAGCACTTAAACACTGCCACTTAGGGCCTCCAAAGTTTCTGGGGTGAAGCCCACATTCCCCTATAGGTAATATGCTGTTTTTCTTTGGTTCATTTCAAGTATTTATGCATTTTTTAGAAGTTTGATTATGATGTCATGGTATGGATTTCTTTGGATTTATCTTACTTAGTAACCTGCATATTTATGTCTTTCGCCAACTTTGGAAAATTTTCAGTTTTTGTTATTATTTTTTTTTTGGCTACTTCTGTTGGTCCCATCTTTTTTTTTGCGGGGGTGGTTGGGGAGGGAGGGGAGCCGGCGGGCCACTTCTATTAGTCTTTCATTTATCTATTTTCATTCATCTTTGTTCTTTGGCCCGTGTGGGCCTCCCATCACAGTGGCCTCTGTTGTCTCAGAGCACCGGCTCTGGGTGCATGCGCGCCAGAGCTCTGGCTCGGTAATTGGACACATGGGTCCAGCCACTCCACGGCACGTGGGATCTTCCCAGGCCAGGGATGGAACCAGCGCCCCTTGCACTGCAAGGCGGTGTCCTTACCCACTGGATCACTAGGGAAGCCCCTTTATTATTTTTAATACCACATTCTTTTGCTTGTCTCCTGCTAGGATTCCAATGACATGAATGTCAGACCTTCTGTTCTTCCCCGACAAAGACCCTGAACTCCTGTTATTTTCTTCCTGTCTTTTTAAAATCTCTCCCCGCATCATGCCTCCTTTTTTTTAAAATTTATATTTCTTTTCATCCATCTTTTTTATTCTTTGGCATGTGTGGGCCTCCCATTGCAGTGGCCTCTCTCACTCCAGAGTGCTGGCTCATCATTGGAAACACCGGCCCAGCTGCTCTGTGGCAGGTGGGATCTTCCCAGGCCAGGGATCTAACTGGTGCCCCTTCCACTGCAAGGCAGACTCTTTACCCACTGGACAACCAAGGAAGCCCTCCTCTTTTTAATCTTTGTTACTCAGTTTGCATCATTCCTCTTGATCTATCTTCAAGATCACTGATTCTATCCTCTGTCATCTTCACTCTGCTACTGAAACCATCCAGGTCTTCATTTTTATTATGGTATTTGTTCTTGGCAAAGAATTTCATTTGTACATTTGTTTCACAACAGTTTGAGTCAGCTTTTTGGAACATGTGTACAACAGCTACTATAAAGTTTTCAGATAATTCCAGTATTTATGTCATTTCAGCATCTATGTCATTTCAGCATCTACTGTCTCTCCATGTTAGTGGAGATTTTCATGGGTTTTCAGATGCTGAGTACGACTGTATTATGACCATTTTGAGTATTATAAGACTCTGGGTCTCAAATCTTCTAGAGAATGTTAACAATTTTGTTAATTTTCAAAGTCTGCGTGCAAATTGGGTTGCATCCAGTGTGCTCCACATAGTGGTCAGTCTGAAACCTGAGTGGTGGTCTATTTGTTAGGTAAGTTCTCAAAGTCATTTATACGCTAAGTAGGATCAATTTCACACATACAGCCCAGGGATGGGCCCAAGAGTTCATACCTAACTATATGGAGTTGCTTTCCCAAGCTCCTCCTCTTCTGTGATCTCTGATACTTCCAGGCTTCCTGGGGCTCTCTTTTTCAAGTCTCCAGCCTCCAGTAGTGCTTCAACAACTGAGTGTGCCTCAGGGCCAAATAGCAAGAGGACCAGAGGAGAAAAATGGTAAATTCACTGCCAGTTCAATGGTATTTTAAATTCTGACCTTCTTTCCCAATGCACCTACCATCATTTGCTTTTCAGAGTCATCAAGTGGCTCTATGCATTCTGTCCAGGTTTTATAGTTGCACTCAGTAAAAGCAACAGGAAGGAAGGTACTTAGTCTGTGAACAGGAACTGGAAACCCAGAGTCTGACTTTTAAAATAACATTTTTCGCCCCACTATGTGTGTGTGTGTCCACAAACTATCTTTGTTCCACTTGACTAAAATTAAAAATATATATATATATATATTGAAGGCACAGCTCTCCCACCAATGTCCCACCTACAGTTGTGTTTAACCTAAAAGCTTGATTCCCAGAGGCAGACAGTATCTGTGAGCAGTTGATGCTTCATTTAAGTTATCTGAGCATATCACTTATTTGTGTAATCTTTGTTACTCAGTTTGCATCATTCCTCTTGATCTATCTTCAAGATCACTGATTCTATCCTCTGTCATCTTCACTCTGCTACTGAAACCATCCAGGTCTTCATTTTATTATGGTATTTGTTCTTGGCAAAGAATTTCATTTGTACATTTGTTTCACAACAGTTTGAGTCAGCTTTTTGGAACATGTGTACAACAGCTACTATAAAGTTTTCAGATAATTCCAGTATTTATGTCATTTCAGCATCTATGTCATTTCAGCATCTACTGTCTCTCCATGTTAGTGGAGATTTTCATGGGTTTTCAGATGCTGAGTACGACTGTATTATGACCATTTTGAGTATTATAAGACTCTGGGTCTCAAATCTTCTAGAGAATGTTAACAATTTTGTTAATTTTCAAAGTCTGCGTGCAAATTGGGTTGCATCCAGTGTGCTCCACATAGTGGTCAGTCTGAAACCTGAGTGGTGGTCTATTTGTTAGGTAAGTTCTCAAAGTCATTTATACGCTAAGTAGGATCAATTTCACACATACAGCCCAGGGATGGGCCCAAGAGTTCATACCTAACTATATGGAGTTGCTTTCCCAAGCTCCTCCTCTTCTGTGATCTCTGATACTTCCAGGCTTCCTGGGGCTCTCTTTTTCAAGTCTCCAGCCTCCAGTAGTGCTTCAACAACTGAGTGTGCCTCAGGGCCAAATAGCAAGAGGACCAGAGGAGAAAAATGGTAAATTCACTGCCAGTTCAATGGTATTTTAAATTCTGACCTTCTTTCCCAATGCACCTACCATCATTTGCTTTTCAGAGTCATCAAGTGGCTCTATGCATTCTGTCCAGGTTTTATAGTTGCACTCAGTAAAAGCAACAGGAAGGAAGGTACTTAGTCTGTGAACAGGAACTGGAAACCCAGAGTCTGACTTTTAAAATAACATTTTTCGCCCCACTATGTGTGTGTGTGTCCACAAACTATCTTTGTTCCACTTGACTAAAATTAAAAATATATATATATATATATTGAAGGCACAGCTCTCCCACCAATGTCCCACCTACAGTTGTGTTTAACCTAAAAGCTTGATTCCCAGAGGCAGACAGTATCTGTGAGCAGTTGATGCTTCATTTAAGTTATCTGAGCATATCACTTATTTGTGTAATCTTATGTTTGCCCTAGTGTAAGCAATAATTAAACCAAATAGTCTTAACTAAAGACAGGAAAGAAAGATTAATTATAATAGACTTCAGTGTAGTCGTTCTCATTTCAGGACCTTTAATACTGGGCTTTAATATTCACATGCAAAACCTGAAAACACACCCTATGAAACGTGTTTAAGAATAGGTTTTTTTAAAGCCATAATTTCAAGTTTGTCATAGATGTTTTTAGATTAAAGAAGCTAAAATCACTGACTAAGTCAATTAAAACATATGGAGGCCTGTCACAGGCGATGGGAGGGGAGAAGACTGAGTCATCAGCACTTTACTAGTCAGAACAGCATCAGCTGCCAAGAGTGACTCAGTTATTTTCAGGAACTCAGCCTTACCAATCACAGCATAATCTGAAGCTGTAGAAGAATTTTAATAGAGAAAGACTGTAAATTAGGAAACTACCTGACCGCTCTGAAAGAGGGAATCCTAAAAGAACGAACCACTGCAGTGGGGAGACAGCGTGTGTAACGTTGTGTAGTTAAATGCCTAAGTCTTCCAGTTGATAACTAAAGAGCTCTGTAAGAAGACTGAAATTTTAATCCTCAGCTGAAAATATTATCAGTCTCTCAAAATTCAGCACACAATTTTCATGGATGCTTTCTGTTTTACAAAATATTTAGGCACCAGAGCATCTGTTTGGGTACCTACAAGAATTAAAATATAAGCTCTAGGAAGACTGTCTCTCACTAGAGAAATGGTAGGAAACACTTGTTGAATAAAGTCTCAGGTATCCAAATGCAAGGTCAGGCTTTAAGATGTCTCAAATGACCAAAAAATTACAAATTCTGGTGCTGTGGTTCCTATTAAAGGAAGGGGAAACAGAATAGTTATTTCAAATTATTAGTGGACTTCAGGGATATTTCAAAGCATCATGGGGGATGGAGAAATTAAAATATTTCAAAAGATACATGAATCAGAGAAGTGACAGAACCAAGACAGATTCGAAAAAAATTAATCTGCACTTGATTCATTAAACAAAATATTTTTAAGAAAACACAGCCTCACGCCCACTGCCAGCCACTGCCCTCTCAGGCCTAACCTGTATGTCTTCTTCACTAATTGATCACCTATGTGTGATCAATTATGACACCTCCATTTCCAGGCCCTCTCCCCTCTGGAGAATATGGGGTGGGCTAAAAATTCCAAACCTCTAATCCTGACTGGGTCATTCTGGTGACCAGTCCCTGCCCAGGAGACCAACCAAAGCCACCTTATTAGAACAAAAGATGGGCAGTTCCCTGGTATCCTATTGGTAAAGATTCCAGGGGCCCAGGTTCAATCCCTTATCAGGGAACTGAGATCCTTCAAGACATGCAGCATGCGACCCAACCCCCAACCCTCAGTAGCCTAGAACTCCATGATCACGTAGAAATTTACAAGGGTTTTAGGAGCCTTGTGGAAGGAACAGGGCCATGTGGGTGGGTGGGTGTGTGCACACACACAAATGGAGATTATATGTATAACAGAGTTTTATATATTATAATATATAGGATTGTAAAATTATATTAGGATTATACATATAATTCTATTATATATTATATAATAAGATTTATACATATAAAACATCCATATATATACTAAAAACATTTATATAAAGCATTCTTACATGCACAAATCCTATTATCTCACAAACATTCTCATCCTCCCAATTTTCACCACATACTTTTAAACACAAGGACTATTTCACTCTTTAGAGCTCAAATATTTTAACTTAATACAAAGACAACCAAAACCCATGGATAATCCAAAAGAGAATTCAAAAAGACCTTCTACATGAAATCACAAAATACACTGAGAAGTTGACATGTTTTAACTGTACAACCACAACAAAATACTTTCCACTCCACTTCTTTTCTGAGAAGCTATGTTAAAAGTCTCTATTGCTTACTCACCATTTAAACTATAGTAAATGTAAAAACTATCTTTGATTAAATCAAAATTATACAGATAAGTTGATCAGCTTTTCGGAAGAAAATGAAGGACCAGAAAATCAAAGTTATGACGCAAATCCAGTTTATACCTCCAAAAAGTAAACAACAGACACCTCAAGTTAGTATACTAATTTCAAAGCATCATGGGATGGAGAAATTAAAATATTTCAAAAGATACATGAATCAGAGAAGTGACAGAACCAAGACAGATTCGAAAAAAATTAATCTGCACTTGATTCATTAAACAAAATATTTTTAAGAAAACACAGCCTCACGCCCACTGCCAGCCACTGCCCTCTCAGGCCTAACCTGTATGTCTTCTTCACTAATTGATCACCTATGTGTGATCAATTATGACACCTCCATTTCCAGGCCCTCTCCCCTCTGGAGAATATGGGGTGGGCTAAAAATTCCAAACCTCTAATCCTGACTGGGTCATTCTGGTGACCAGTCCCTGCCCAGGAGACCAACCAAAGCCACCTTATTAGAACAAAAGATGGGCAGTTCCCTGGTATCCTATTGGTAAAGATTCCAGGGGCCCAGGTTCAATCCCTTATCAGGGAACTGAGATCCTTCAAGACATGCAGCATGCGACCCAACCCCCAACCCTCAGTAGCCTAGAACTCCATGATCACGTAGAAATTTACAAGGGTTTTAGGAGCCTTGTGGAAGGAACAGGGCCATGTGGGTGGGTGGGTGTGCACACACAAAATGGAGATTATATGTATAACAGAGTTTTATATATTATAATATATAGGATTGTAAAATTATATTAGGATTATACATATAATTCTATTATATATTATATAATAAGATTTATACATATAAAACATCCATATATATACTAAAAACATTTATATAAAGCATTCTTACATGCACAAATCCTATTATCTCACAAACATTCTCATCCTCCCAATTTTCACCACATACTTTTAAACACAAGGACTATTTCACTCTTTAGAGCTCAAATATTTTAACTTAATACAAAGACAACCAAAACCCATGGATAATCCAAAAGAGAATTCAAAAAGACCTTCTACATGAAATCACAAAATACACTGAGAAGTTGACATGTTTTAACTGTACAACCACAACAAAATACTTTCCACTCCACTTCTTTTCTGAGAAGCTATGTTAAAAGTCTCTATTGCTTACTCACCATTTAAACTATAGTAAATGTAAAAACTATCTTTGATTAAATCAAAATTATACAGATAAGTTGATCAGCTTTTCGGAAGAAAATGAAGGACCAGAAAATCAAAGTTATGACGCAAATCCAGTTTATACCTCCAAAAAAAGTAAACAACAGACACCTCAAGTTAGTATACTAGCAAACAGTATAAACTGTAAGGCAAGCATTTTGACAATGACAGAAACTTTAGAATTGTGCATATTCATTGATCCAACACTCAAATTTCTAAATGTGTCCTAAAGAAATACTATATACTGCATTGCTACTAACAACAACAACAAAAATTTGGTATACACTGTTAATTGAAAATGTAGCTATTAAAAAGACTGATATAAATCAGTGTGAGTATCATGGGAAAATATTTATGACATATTAAGTGGAAGAGAAAGTTACAAAGAAGTACTGTGATGTAACTCCATTTGAAAATTACACTGATGTTTAAAAATATTTGAACGATACATTTCAAACTAATAACAATTTTTTTTGTTGTTCAGAGTGATAGAATTAAAGAGTAAAATACTCTACTTCTCTTTCCTTATGGGTATTTAAACTGAGAGCAATAACATGATTACTTTTATAATATGGAAAATTTTTAAGCTTTTATAAAAGGACTTTTTACCAATTCCCTTTCTTATTCATATCTTTTTTCAATAACACTCTTTTTTATTCAGTGTGATGCAGCAACAGGAAACCATTTCCAAGACTGCTGATGGCGTACTATTTTAGACTATATGCTACCTTATAAACAATATCACTTTCTAATCACAATGCAAGAGGCAAGATAAGGTGTTTCTGGGGGGCTTCCCCTGGTGGTCCAGTGGATAAGGACACCGCCTTGCAGTGCAAGGGGCGCCGGTTCGATCCCTGGCCTGGGAAGATCCCACGTGCCGCGGAGCGGCTGGACCGATGTGTCCAATCACCGAGCCAGAGCTCTGGAGCGCATGTGCCCAGAGCTGGCACTCTGCGACAACAGACGCCACCGCGATGGGAGGCCCACAGGAGCCAAAGAACAAAGACGGATGAAAACGGAGAAATGAAGGACCAATGGAAGTGGTCCGCCCACTCCCCTCCCTCCCCAACCCGACCCCCTGCCCAAAATAAATAAATAAATAAATAAATCTTTAAAAAAAAAAAAAAAGGTGTTTCTGGAGAGGCTTCCTAAGCATACTAAACCCTACTAGATGTTTATAGATTCAGGCAAAGTATCCCTGCACTGAGATCAATCTACGAAATTGTAGCCCTCTGTCTACAGGAAACAATGAATATCATCCTGGATAAAGAATGATATTTCATTATGTTAAAATGAACAATTCCTCAAGAAGATATGAAGATCTTAATTGTGTGAACACCCCAAAAAAGAGCTTGAAAATACATCTAGCAAAGCTCAGTCAGAAGAAATTAGCAAATCAGCAATGACAGTCAAAATTTCAACACTATTCTCTCAGTAATTGATAAAAAGTAGAACTTGCAGGGGGAAGGAAATGCTTGGGGACTTTGGGAAAGTCATGTACACACTTCCATATCTGAAATGGATAACCAGCAAAAATCTACTGTATAACACATGGAACTCTGCTTAATGTTATGTACCAGCCTGGATGGGAGGAGGGCTTGGGGGAGAATGGATGCATGTATATGTATGGCCAAGCCCCTTCACTATTCACCTGAACCTATCACAAAATTAAAAGGCTATATCACAATAAAAATGTTTTTGGTATATATAAAAAAAAGTAAACCACAAAATCAATAAATATACAGAAGACCTTAACACTATCAACCAATTTGATCTGACACTATAAAACACTATCCATCAACAACAAAATACACGTTCTTTTCAAATGCACAGAGTATTTACCAAATTAGACCATATTCTGGGCCATAAAACAAGTCTTAATAAACTTAAGAGGCCTGTATAAAGTATAAAGTATGTACTCTGCGAGTATTCAATCAGAAATTAACTAACCAAAACATATCAGTAAAATACCTATATATTTGGATACTAAACTACATTTAATTGGTCCATGGGTCAAATAAGGGAAACTATTACAAAACATTTTGAACTGAATAAAAATAAAAACATCCTACGAAAATTTGTGAAATACACCTAAAGTTATGCTTAAAGGAAAATGTTTAGCATGAAATGCTTATTAAAATATAAATGGCACATCAGTGATTTAAACAAAGTAGAATAGAGTTCAGCACAAAGTAAACATAAGAAAATATTAATAACAAAATCACAAATCAGTGAAAGAGAAAACAAAAAAAATATTAAAATCAATCATTGAAACCAAAACTTTTTCCTTGAAAATAGTGATAAAACAGACTAATCTTTAGCCAGTCTCACCAGGAAACAGAGAAAATATTACCTATAACAGAATTATAGGTAAATTACCTATAACAGAAAAGTAAATCTTATAGACATGAAAAGGGTAATAAGGGAGTAATAAATACTTTTTGCCAATAAATTTGACAACATAAGTGAAGTGGACAAATTCCTTGAAAGATACAAACTATGAAAATTCACCTAAGATGAAATAATCTTAACTAGTCCTACATCTTTTTTAAAAAGTGAAATTATAAAAGTGACCACACAAGAAAACTGTAGCCTCAGATGCCCTTACTAGTGATTCCACTAATAATTTAAATGAAAAATAACCTATATATAATATAAACAAACTCTTCTGTATTATATGGAAGACAGAACACTTCCCAACTCATTTTATAAGGCTAGCATTACCCACATAACAAAACCAAACACACTACAAGGAAACAATAACCCTTACGAATACAGATGCACAAATCCTTATTACATTCTTAAAAATCAAAATCAGCGATACAGATAAATTACCAAGTGTGGTTTAGTCCATGAGTGTGAGGTTGGTTTAATACTCAAAAATAAACAATGTAGTTTACCACCATAAAAGACTAAAAATGAAAAGGAAAAAAAGAGAGAAAATAGAAAATCACCTTGACAGATTCAGAATAGCATTTAACACAATTCAACACTCGTAACTTTTTTTACATATATCACATCAGTAACTATCAGACAGCTTTCTCAATTTCATAAAGGGAATTCAAGAAAAACACACTGCTAACATTATATTTAATGGTTAAAAACTAATGCTTTATCTCTAAAATAAGGAACAAGGTAAGTATGTCCTTTTGAACAACCACTGTTCATCATTATACTAGAGTTCATTTAGTAAAATAAGGCAAGAAAATAGAAGACATACAGATTGGGAAGGAAGAAATAAAACTGACGATAAACATTATCATTTATGTAGAAATTCCTAAGGAGCTACAGAAAACTTAACTAGGACCATAAAGAGAATTTAGCAAGGTGATTCAAGATCAATACACAAATATTAACTGTATTTCCATAAACTACAAAAAGATAGAAACTATTTCAAAATACTATGTATTACATCAAAATAATATAAATTTAGAAATAAACTATGTGTAAGACCTGTATACTGAGAAATTAAAGTTTTGCTAAGAAAAACTAAAGATTCTCCCAAAATGTAGAATAAAAAAGTTCATAAATCACACAATTCAGTATCATTAAAATGTCAATTCTCCCCAAACTAAACTACAGATTCAAGGTAATCCTAAAGAAAATTCCAAGTCTTTCTGACAGAAACGGAAAAGGTGATTCTCAAGTCTATATGCAAAAGCAAAGGACCTAGCATAGCCATAACAGTTCTCAAAAAGAAAAATAAAGTTAAAGGATTTATATTCAAATGGACATGGAACAACAAATTGGCTACAAACTGGGCAAGGAGTACATCAAGGCTGTATACTGTCATCTTGCTTATTTAATACATATGCAGAGTACATCATGTGAAATGCCAATGAAGCACAAGCTAGAATCAAGACTTCTGGGAGAAATATCAATAACCTCAGGTATGCAGATGACACCATCCTTATGGCAGAAAGCGAAGAGGAACTAAAAAACCTCTTGATGAAGATGAAAAAGGAGAGTGAAAAGGCTTGCCTAAAACTCAACATTTAAAAAATGAAGATCATGGATCCGATCCCATCACTTCATGGCAAATACATGGGCAAATGATGGAAACAGTGACAGACTTCATCTTTTTGGGGCTCCAAAATAACTGTGGACAGTCACTGCAGCCATGAAATAAAAAGACACTTGCTCCCTGGAAGAAAAGTTAGGACAAAGCTAGACAGTATATTTAAAAGCAGAGACATCACTTTGCAGACAGAAGTCCACACAGTCAAAGCTATGGCTTTCCCAGTCGTCACGTATGGATGTGAGAGTGGGACCACAAAGAAGGCTAAGTGCCAAAGAAATTGATGCCTTTGAACTGTGTTGTTGGAGAAGACTCTTGAGAGTTCCTTGGACTGCCAGGAGACCAAACCAGTCAGTCCTAAAGGAAATTAACCCTGAATATTCATTGGAAAGACTGATGCTTAAGCTCCAATACTTTGGCCACCTGATGTGAAATGACAACTCATTGCAAAAGACCCTGATATTGGGAAAGATTGAAGGCAAAAGGAGAAGGGGATGACAGAGGATGGTATGACTGGATGGCATCACTGAGTCAGTGGACATGAGTTTGAGCGAGCTCCAGGAGAGAATGAAGGACTGGGAAGCCTGATATACCCTAGTCCATGGGGTTGCAAAGAGTCAGACACAACTGAGCTACTGAACTAACTATATACTCTGAAGATTTACCAAAAAGCTACATAATCAACATAGTGTAGAACTAATGATAGACATATACATTCAAAGAATAAAAGGTCTAGAGAGATAGACCACCACACATACAGTCAATTAGTTCTCAAAGGTTCCAAAGTAATTTGGCGTAGGATTAAGTCTTTCCAACAATGATCCTCAAAACTGGATATCCATAAGCAAAAAATGAACACTGACCATTATTAAAATAGGTCACAGATCTAAATTTAAGAGCTAAACTATAAAATCTGAAGAAGAAAACTTAGGAGAATAATCAGTATAATCTTGAGTTAGGAAAACTTTAGGACATAGAAAGCATTAGTTATAAAACTAATAATTGAACTTCATTGAAATAAAATTTTTGCTCTTCAAAAGACACTTAAGAATATGAAAAGGAAAACCACTAATTGAAAGAAAGTATTTGTAAAATATCTCTGATAAAAGACTTGTATACTGAATAAGTATACAACAAAATTACATCTCAAAAATAAGACAAGCAATTTGAGTTTTTTCTAGTGAGTCTTAAACAAATTTACCCAAGTAAAGCTCTTAAAAGAATGGCTGGTAGATAGAAGCAGCAGTGTAAATGTTCATTATTCTCCCCCACTGGCAATTTGACTTTTTTATTAAACTTTGGCCGCTTTTATTGGTATTTTATTTATTTCCTCAGCCTGTGCGGGCCTCCCATTGCAGTGGCCGCTCTCATTGCAGAGCAATGGCTCTGGGTGCATGCGCTCCAGAGCGCAGGCTTGTAACTGGAGCAGGAGTCCAGCTGCTGCATGGCACATGGGACCTTCCCAGGCCAGGGATGGAACAGACTCTTTACCCACTGGACCACCAGGGAAGCTCTGATTTTTTTTTAAACAGGCAAATAACTTGGCCAAAAACAAAACATACAAATGGCTGAAAACAAGCACATGAGATGTTGCTCAAAATCATTAGTCATCAGCAAAATGCATATTAAAATTACAAGGAGATTTAATTATATATTAATTTGAATAGCTAAATTAAGAAGATTGCAGGGATATACATATTTGTAAAAATCTAAGAAGATTTACCAAAAGCTACATAATCAACATAGTGTAGAACTAATGATAGACATATACATTCAAAGAATAAAAGGTCTAGAGATAGACCACCACACATACAGTCAATTAGTTCTCAAAGGTTCCAAAGTAATTTGGCGTAGGATTAAGTCTTTCCAACAATGATCCTCAAAACTGGATATCCATAAGCAAAAAATGAACACTGACCATTATTAAAATAGGTCACAGATCTAAATTTAAGAGCTAAACTATAAAATCTGAAGAAGAAAACTTAGGAGAATAATCAGTATAATCTTGAGTTAGGAAAACTTTAGGACATAGAAAGCATTAGTTATAAAACTAATAATTGAACTTCATTGAAATAAAATTTTTGCTCTTCAAAAGACACTTAAGAATATGAAAAGGAAAACCACTAATTGAAAGAAAGTATTTGTAAAATATCTCTGATAAAAGACTTGTATACTGAATAAGTATACAACAAAATTACATCTCAAAAATAAGACAAGCAATTTGAGTTTTTTCTAGTGAGTCTTAAACAAATTTACCCAAGTAAAGCTCTTAAAAGAATGGCTGGTAGATAGAAGCAGCAGTGTAAATGTTCATTATTCTCCCCCACTGGCAATTTGACTTTTTTATTAAACTTTGGCCGCTTTTATTGGTATTTTATTTATTTCCTCAGCCTGTGCGGGCCTCCCATTGCAGTGGCCGCTCTCATTGCAGAGCAATGGCTCTGGGTGCATGCGCTCCAGAGCGCAGGCTTGTAACTGGAGCAGGAGTCCAGCTGCTGCATGGCACATGGGACCTTCCCAGGCCAGGGATGGAACAGACTCTTTACCCACTGGACCACCAGGGAAGCTCTGATTTTTTTTTAAACAGGCAAATAACTTGGCCAAAAACAAAACATACAAATGGCTGAAAACAAGCACATGAGATGTTGCTCAAAATCATTAGTCATCAGCAAAATGCATATTAAAATTACAAGGAGATTTAATTATATATTAATTTGAATAGCTAAATTAAGAAGATTGCAGGGATATACATATTTGTAAACAAAACTCTGCAAAAGTAAAGAGTAAAATAAAAATAATTATATAAAAAAGATTGATGATACCAAGTGATGGTGAGAATGGGAGCAATTCTTACAAACTCCTATTATGAATGTAAAATGGTATAGTCACTAGAAATCTGAGTTCCTTATGAAGTCAAACATACACTTATTATATGAACCAACAATCCTCATTCTAG
Organism: Tragulus kanchil; assembly: GCA_022376925.1. Taxonomy (NCBI): domain Eukaryota; kingdom Metazoa; phylum Chordata; class Mammalia; order Artiodactyla; family Tragulidae; genus Tragulus; species Tragulus kanchil. The sequence goes on from JAIOJX010000025.1 coordinate 94,258,708, forward strand.
GAAACTTCCAGAAAATGAAAACATATGTCTACACAAATATTTGTACTCAAACATTCATAGGAATTTTACTCAAAAGAGCCCAAACCTGGAAAACACCCAAATGTCCATCAACTGGTTAATGGATAAACAATGTTCTATGTCCCTAACATGGAACAATACTCAGCAAGCAAAAGTACTGAAGCAACAAGGCAGAAAGAATCTCAAAAACATCATTCTAACAAGCCAGACACAAAAGCCTACTTAATGCATGATTTCATTTATATAAAATTCTAAAAGTGTCAAAATTAGGGTGACAATAAAGCAGATATATGGAAAGTACTTGGTGTGGAAATGGAATAGACTACAAAGGGCATAAGAGACGTTTTGGTGGATGAAAAAATATCCTCTATCATGACTACAGTGGTGGTTATTTGATTCTCTGACTTCAAAACGCATTAAATTGTACACTCAAAATGGGTGAATCCTACTGTATATAAATGATATTTCAACAGAGCTGTTTAAAGTATACCAGAAAAAAAAATGAGGTCATAAAAATCGTTTTAGATATCAGGTATCAAAAAAAAGTAGGACTCCTTTTAGCACTCAAGTTCACTCTGACTGAAGAGGCAAATGAGGCACATGAACTGATACTATACCACAGTATGGTGAATGACACATGTGCAGACTGCTGAAAGCAGCCCATGTGAGAAGTATTCAATTCAGCCTCAGCGCTGGGGAGAGTTAGGGTAAGTTCCTTGGAAGAGGTAACATCCAAGATATGCCCTGAGCAATAAAGAGCTAGTTACTTAGTCATTCACCTACCCATTCGAAGTGATCCAAAGTCTGTAACAGCAGATCTGAAGACTATATTATAATGAACTTAAAGTCCAAAGACAAATGAGTAAAGCATAGTATGCGAGAATAAAAGATGAGTAAACAAAACCAGCCTGAGAGGGCCTAGGGAAAACTTCTTGGAGTAAACACTCAAGAGTCTCTAAAGTGATTGAAGTGATTAACAGAAAATAAGCAGCTGAATCCCTTAGAAAACTTTTAAACACATATACCTGTGTCCATTCCAGTTTCCAGAATCAGAAAATTTAGAGAAGAACAGACATCTGTTATTGTTCTTTTATTTTTTTAATTGCCCAGGTGATTCTGATATTAAGAAACACTGCATTGAAAAGCTTCACAACACCAGATTTGGCAACAATTTCTTGGTTAGGACACCAAGTGTTAGGTGTTCAGTCATCTCCAACTCTTGGCAACTTCGTGGATCATAACTTGCCAGGCTCCTCTGTTGATGGGATTCTCCAGGCAATAATACTGGAGTGGATTGCCATTCCCTTCTCCAGGGAATTTTCCCAACCCAGGGATCAAACCCAGGTGTCCTGCATTGCAGGCAGGTTCTTTACCATCTGAGCCACCAGGGCGGCCACAAAGACAGAAGCGACAAAACACAAAAGAGACAAATTTAAGTATTTTGTGCATCAAAAGATACTATCAACAGAGTGAAAAGACAAACCACAAAAATGAGAGAAAATTTTTCCAACTCACATATTTTAATAAGGGAATAATATTCAAAACACATACAGAACTTCTAAAATTCAGCAAAAAACCTAATTCAAAAACTGACAAAGGACTTAAATAGACATTTCTCCCAAGAACATATACAAATGGCCAATAAACGTATGTAAAGATTCTCAGTATCACTAATCACTGCATTCGTGCTCAGCCACTAAATTATGTCTGACTCTTCGGATCCACGGACTGTAGTGCACCAGGCTCCTCTGTCCATGGAATCTTCTAGGCAAGAATACTGGAGTAGGTTGCCATTTCTTCCTCCAGGGGATCTTCCCGACCCAGGAATTAAGATATGCCCTGTGCAATAAAGAGCTAGTTACTTAGTCATTCACCTACCCATTCGAAGTGATCCAAAGTCTGTAACAGCAGATCTGAAGACTATATTATAATGAACTTAAAGTCCAAAGACAAATGAGTAAAGCATAGTATGCGAGAATAAAAGATGAGTAAACAAAACCAGCCTGAGAGGGCCTAGGGAAAACTTCTTGGAGTAAACACTCAAGAGTCTCTAAAGTGATTGAAGTGATTAACAGAAAATAAGCAGCTGAATCCCTTAGAAAACTTTTAAACACATATACCTGTGTCCATTCCAGTTTCCAGAATCAGAAAATTTAGAGAAGAACAGACATCTGTTATTGTTCTTTTATTTTTTTAATTGCCCAGGTGATTCTGATATTAAGAAACACTGCATTGAAAAGCTTCACAACACCAGATTTGGCAACAATTTCTTGGTTAGGACACCAAGTGTTAGGTGTTCAGTCATCTCCAACTCTTGGCAACTTCGTGGATCATAACTTGCCAGGCTCCTCTGTTGATGGGATTCTCCAGGCAATAATACTGGAGTGGATTGCCATTCCCTTCTCCAGGGAATTTTCCCAACCCAGGGATCAAACCCAGGTGTCCTGCATTGCAGGCAGGTTCTTTACCATCTGAGCCACCAGGGCGGCCACAAAGACAGAAGCGACAAAACACAAAAGAGACAAATTTAAGTATTTTGTGCATCAAAAGATACTATCAACAGAGTGAAAAGACAAACCACAAAAATGAGAGAAAATTTTTCCAACTCACATATTTTAATAAGGGAATAATATTCAAAACACATACAGAACTTCTAAAATTCAGCAAAAAACCTAATTCAAAAACTGACAAAGGACTTAAATAGACATTTCTCCCAAGAACATATACAAATGGCCAATAAACGTATGTAAAGATTCTCAGTATCACTAATCACTGCATTCGTGCTCAGCCACTAAATTATGTCTGACTCTTCGGATCCACGGACTGTAGTGCACCAGGCTCCTCTGTCCATGGAATCTTCTAGGCAAGAATACTGGAGTAGGTTGCCATTTCTTCCTCCAGGGGATCTTCCCGACCCAGGAATTGAACCCACATCTCCTGCATTAGCAGGCAGATTCTTTCCCACTGAGCCACCTGGGAAGCTGTCATTAGTCATTAGGGAAATATAAATCAAAACTACAATAAGATACCACTTCACATTCATTAGGACAGCTACTATCAGAAAAACAGAAAATAACAAGTGCTGGTAAGACTATGGAGCAATTGGAATCTTTGTGCACTGGTGACAAGAATGTAAACTGTATAGCCCCTAAGGAAAACAGTATGGTAGCCCCCACCAAAATTAAAAATCTCACAATTCCACTTATAGGTATATACCTAACAGAAATGAAAGCAGGGTCTCCAAGAGATTTGTATATACATGTTCTGGATGGTATTACAATAGCTAAAAAAGAGAAAGCAACCCAAATGTCCACTGATGGATAAATGGATTTTAAAAATGCAGTATATCATAGACGACTATTGTTCAGCCTTAAAAAGGAACTTTTGACACATGCTACAACATAGCTCATATGAAGTAGTTCCAGTGTTCAGGGACTGGTGGTTGGGGAGGAAGTCAGGAGCTACTGTTTCAGTTCTACAAACTGTAGAGTTTAGGTGGCAGATGATGGTGAAAGTCACTCAGCCAAGTGCGATTCTTTGCAGCCCCATGGACTGTAGCCTGCCATCCTCCTCTGTCCATGGGATTCTCCAGGCAAGAATACTGGAGTGGTAGCCATTTCCTCCTTCAGGAGATCTTCTTGACCCAGGGATCGAACCCAGGTCTCCCACACTGCAGGTGGATTCTTAACCTGAGCCACCAAGTACCACAACACTATAAATGTATTTAATGCCACCAAACTGTACACTTAAAGATGGCTAAGGTGGGGGCTTCCCTGGTGGTCCAGTGGGTAAAGAGTCCACCTTGCAGTGCAAGAGGTACCAGTTTGATCCCTGGCCCAGGAAGATCCCACGTGCTGCAGAGCGACTGGAATGGTGTGTCCAATAACGTGCCACCACTCTGGAGTACACACACCCAGAGCCAGTGCTCTGCAATGAGAGAGGCCACTGCAATGGGAGGCCCACACAGTCCAAAGAATGAAGATGGATGAAAACAAATAAAAAACCAATAAAAGAGGCCAAAATTTAAAAATACTTTAAAAAATGGCTAAGGTGGTAGAATTCATGTTGTTTATATTTTAGGACAATGAAAACAAGTTATCACTGTACTGATTTTGAACTTGCTATATACAAGGAGTACCAACTGTATCAGTTACAGTAAAACAGCCAGCATTTACTGCTTCTTGTGGATCAGGAACTGTTTTCAGTGTTTTATATGTTTTATCTCATTTAATCTCCACAATAACCCTAGTGATCAGGCACTCTTAGGAACAGATTTTTACAAAACTCTCAGACCTTCATACACTACTAGCAAGAATGCAGAATGGTGCAACCACTTTGGAAAATATGGATAATTGGCAGTTCCTCCAAAGGTGAAACACAGAGTTAGCCTATAACTCAACAATTTCACTCCAACGTATGTATCTAAGAGAAATGAAAACATAGACCAACACAAAAGCTTGTGCACAAGTATCCATAGCATCAATCAATTGATGAAAGTATAAACAAAATGTGGTATATTTATACAACATTGTCTGGCAATAAAAAGGACTGGAGCACAGATACAAGCTACAACACTGATGAACCTTGATAATATCACGCTCAAAGAAGACTATCACAAAAGACCACGTACTGTATGATTCCATTATCTGCACATGAAAAGTCCATAAAAGAAAAATCTATAGAGAACAGAAAGTAAATTAGAGCCTGCCTAGGGGGAGGGGTTGGGGGAAAAGAGCTGTGTGACTGCTAATGGGTATGGATTTTATTTTGGAGTGATGACAATGTTCTAAACTTAACTGTACAACTCTGTGGATATAATTTAAAAATAAACAAACCCTGATGAACTATATGCTTTAAGTAAGCAAACTGTTTAATATGTGAATTATGTCTCAATAAAGCTATTACAAAAAAGCAAAAATACCTCAGGGTAGCAGATGGGTCCAAACTTCAGTCACAGGCTGTCAGAACAATTATCTACTACAAATGCTATCATATGGCTTCTCATTCTGGAATACTTACCATTTTAGGATTACAAAAGAAGCTTCAGACATATCTGGATAAGGGAATTAAAACACTGTAGCATATCCAAGGTCAATATATTTAGGTCCCTAACACCAACAATATGAAGGGGGAAATGGCTACCCACTCCAGTATTCTTGCCTGGAGAAGCCCATGGACAGAGGAGCCTGGTGAGTTACAGTCACAAAAAGTCAGACACAACTGAAATGAGTAAGCATCTCATGGCACCAACAGTGTGTCTGAAACTGATTCACAAATACTTCAGACTCTCAAAGCACATCTGGTAAACCTGATGCAGGAGAGCACGGCGGGTTTCTAGGGGTGACTTTCTGTCTCAGGTCCTTCACATGTGAGGACATGCAGATCATTACAGCCACCAGGCAAATGTATGGACAGCTGAAGCTGTGCGAACCTACCTACAACAAATGAATCACACACAGCAGCCACCGGAAGGGGAAATGAGAGGTCCATAGTTCATTAAAACAAAGTATGGGCTTGACTTTATTTGTACAAGAAAGAGATTCTACACTCCTTAATTACTATACTCCTTAATTAACTCTTTTTTTCACAGTACAGTCATTTATTCAAACAATAATTACTAAAGATTGTGTTTATTATGTGCAATATACCATTCTAAGTACTGAAGATACAAAAAAACAAAGCTATGACGCTCATGGAGCTTAAACAAATATGAAGGAGAGATGGGATATAAACAAATATGAATGTAGTATATCAGATAGGGATAAACTGTGAAGAAAAACAAAGCAGGGATTAAAAATAAACAGATGCTGGGGGAGGGAGCAAGTGTAGGCAATACACAGGGTAGTAAAAGGAGGGGAGGGGAGAAGGAGCACAGATGACTTCCAAGGTTTTGGCTTGAAGAATAGAACTGCCATTTACAATAAGAGAAAAACGAAATGAGGAGTAGGATTAAAGGAAAAAAATCAGTTTGGTTTGAATATGTTAAATTTAAGATGCCAATTATACATCTAAGTGAAGATTTTAAGTGGACATAAAGCCTGAAATGCTGTTATGTAGAGGCTGGAAATAATTGGTGAGTCAACAGTGTAAAGACATACTTAAAGCTTTACCTGTGACTATCCATAATTCAACCTATTCCCTAGAGGATGAGTAAGCTGTTTCTGCTATTTTGCCACTAAAAACAATGCTGCAGTAAGCATCCTTAGAAATAGTTCCTTATGCTATACACCGACATTTTCATTTGAGTAAGGAAGCTTCCTAAAATGGAACTGCTGATTCAAAAGGTATGACCATTTTAAATTTTATTAAAACAGCCAGTTGATTTATAAAAGGGCTGTAGAAGCTCACACCTCCTAGCAATGCCTCAGACTCTCAAAGCACATCTGGTAAACCTGATGCAGGAGAGCACGGCGGGTTTCTAGGGGTGACTTTCTGTCTCAGGTCCTTCACATGTGAGGACATGCAGATCATTACAGCCACCAGGCAAATGTATGGACAGCTGAAGCTGTGCGAACCTACCTACAACAAATGAATCACACACAGCAGCCACCGGAAGGGGAAATGAGAGGTCCATAGTTCATTAAAACAAAGTATGGGCTTGACTTTATTTGTACAAGAAAGAGATTCTACACTCCTTAATTACTATACTCCTTAATTAACTCTTTTTTTCACAGTACAGTCATTTATTCAAACAATAATTACTAAAGATTGTGTTTATTATGTGCAATATACCATTCTAAGTACTGAAGATACAAAAAAACAAAGCTATGACGCTCATGGAGCTTAAACAAATATGAAGGAGAGATGGGATATAAACAAATATGAATGTAGTATATCAGATAGGGATAAACTGTGAAGAAAAACAAAGCAGGGATTAAAAATAAACAGATGCTGGGGGAGGGAGCAAGTGTAGGCAATACACAGGGTAGTAAAAGGAGGGGAGGGGAGAAGGAGCACAGATGACTTCCAAGGTTTTGGCTTGAAGAATAGAACTGCCATTTACAATAAGAGAAAAACGAAATGAGGAGTAGGATTAAAGGAAAAAAATCAGTTTGGTTTGAATATGTTAAATTTAAGATGCCAATTATACATCTAAGTGAAGATTTTAAGTGGACATAAAGCCTGAAATGCTGTTATGTAGAGGCTGGAAATAATTGGTGAGTCAACAGTGTAAAGACATACTTAAAGCTTTACCTGTGACTATCCATAATTCAACCTATTCCCTAGAGGATGAGTAAGCTGTTTCTGCTATTTTGCCACTAAAAACAATGCTGCAGTAAGCATCCTTAGAAATAGTTCCTTATGCTATACACCGACATTTTCATTTGAGTAAGGAAGCTTCCTAAAAATGGAACTGCTGATTCAAAAGGTATGACCATTTTAAATTTTATTAAAAACAGCCAGTTGATTTATAAAAGGGCTGTAGAAGCTCACACCTCCTCAATCATGATACAACTGCCCATTTCCCAAGACCAGTAAGCAGTGAATATTACTCTTAAATTTTTTGCCAACCAAATGGTTGAAAAAGAAAAAAAAAATGATACCTTGTTATAATTTCACTGAACACACTTGCATATATTCTTTGGTTATCTGCAAGCATTCCTGTGTAAAATGTTCATTTTACAGAGCTGCTTATCTTTTCAATTTGAAGATGCACTGGTATTATCAGAAATATAAAACCTTTATCTGGTAGTTTGTGGCAATTATTTTCCCAGTCTGTGACTTGTCATTTCACTTATGAATGCCTTATATCATAGAAAAAAATTTATGTTCATGCAAATCTGCCGATCATTTACTTTATGACTTCTAAACCACTTGTCTCACTTTAGAAGCCCCAAGCTTCTAAATACATTCTCCTATTATTTTTGTTGTTTTACCTTTGACATTTATGTCTTTCGTACATTTGGAAGTTACTTTTGATTATAGAATAAGTTAAGGGGTCTAGGTGTGTTTAGAGGTGCCAGTTATCATATGCCTGACTTGTCTGTGCAGCCATGCAGTTTTGACCAGAAAATATTCTTCTTAAAAACCTAAGGAAAGGCAAAGTGTCCCAGTACTTTATATAATCAGGCAAATCATACCGAAATGTAAAATTCAGAGGCAAGAATGCATTCAGGGAAGGGGAACAACAATAAAAGTGAAAGACGACAAGCACAGCTTTCTCTTGACTTGTGGCTCTAGCCTCCATGATGATCCATCCAAAGCAAGCGACAGAAGGCAGGCAAAAAGCAGAAAAGATCCCCTAATTGGTGAGTCAACAGTGTAAAGACATACTTAAAGCTTTACCTGTGACTATCCATAATTCAACCTATTCCCTAGAGGATGAGTAAGCTGTTTCTGCTATTTTGCCACTAAAAACAATGCTGCAGTAAGCATCCTTAGAAATAGTTCCTTATGCTATACACCGACATTTTCATTTGAGTAAGGAAGCTTCCTAAAATGGAACTGCTGATTCAAAAGGTATGACCATTTTAAATTTTATTAAAAACAGCCAGTTGATTTATAAAAGGGCTGTAGAAGCTCACACCTCCTCAATCATGATACAACTGCCCATTTCCCAAGACCAGTAAGCAGTGAATATTACTCTTAAATTTTTTGCCAACCAAATGGTTGAAAAAGAAAAAAAAAATGATACCTTGTTATAATTTCACTGAACACACTTGCATATATTCTTTGGTTATCTGCAAGCATTCCTGTGTAAAATGTTCATTTTACAGAGCTGCTTATCTTTTCAATTTGAAGATGCACTGGTATTATCAGAAATATAAAACCTTTATCTGGTAGTTTGTGGCAATTATTTTCCCAGTCTGTGACTTGTCATTTCACTTATGAATGCCTTATATCATAGAAAAAAATTTATGTTCATGCAAATCTGCCGATCATTTACTTTATGACTTCTAAACCACTTGTCTCACTTTAGAAGCCCCAAGCTTCTAAATACATTCTCCTATTATTTTTGTTGTTTTACCTTTGACATTTATGTCTTTCGTACATTTGGAAGTTACTTTTGATTATAGAATAAGTTAAGGGGTCTAGGTGTGTTTAGAGGTGCCAGTTATCATATGCCTGACTTGTCTGTGCAGCCATGCAGTTTTGACCAGAAAATATTCTTCTTAAAAACCTAAGGAAAGGCAAAGTGTCCCAGTACTTTATATAATCAGGCAAATCATACCGAAATGTAAAATTCAGAGGCAAGAATGCATTCAGGGAAGGGGAACAACAATAAAAGTGAAAGACGACAAGCACAGCTTTCTCTTGACTTGTGGCTCTAGCCTCCCCATGATGATCCATCCAAAGCAAGCGACAGAAGGCAGGCAAAAAAGCAGAAAAAGATCCCCCTATCTTGAAGTCGTTGGCTCCCTTCAGGCTCTTGTGTCACAAAGTTTTCACCGGTTGGTTTCATCCATATGCACTAAAGCGTGAAGCCCGCCTCCGCAAGACACATGAGAATGAGTCCCACGAGTCCTAAGAAGGTCTGGCTGCAACGCATGTGTCACTTCACCAGTGCGAAAGTTAACTCTTTCTTTAAACTATGGACAAACTCAAAATAAGTGGTCTTTCTGACACTAAATGTCTAAACCGGGTCAGTTAAATGGTATTCATAAAGTGATTTAACAAAGAGATAGCAGTGAAGAGATGAAATAGAGTTTGGTTTTTCTTGGTTTATCACGAAATGATAAAGAAAAATCTGTAGGTCAGGGGTCCTGCCCAATGCTGGGTGAAATGAACGGGCACTCTCCCCACATTCAACCTATGTCTGATAATTGTGCATGTATGTGGTAGAGAGAGGGAAAGAGAGACAGGGAAAAACAGTGCAGATGAAGTGGGAGGAGAGAGAGAGAAAAAGGCGGCAGAGGAACAGAGAAGTATCACTCATTGCTCTGGTCCTCCCCTTCTCACTTCTTATCACATTTTCTCAAGTTAGATATTTAAAAAGCAGCTATCAGGAATTCCCTGGCAGCACAGTGGTTAGGACTCTGTGATTTCACTGCCAAAGCCCCAAGCTCAAAGAGATACCACAAGCCCTGTGGCATGGGGCAGGGACCACCAACAGCTATTTACAAAACCTATTTTTTTTAAAAGAACTAAAGATTACCCTTCCCCCATTTGAAACACTTTAGAATGTATCAAACTAGTAAACAGGAAAAGAGACACAACGGAGCTAGCCTGAATGATACCCTCAGTAACCAATGGGAAAGCATGAAGTTCTAAGATATTGCTAAAAGAGTATCTCTGCAATGCATACACTAAATGCATTCACCAAAGCTTTTGTTACTTGAATGGAAGAATGAAAAACAGAGGCTGAGTAAAACATGGGCTAACACTCAAAAGATATCACAAAATTTCCAACTTCTTACCTAAGACTTCCTAGTCTGAGGTCTCCCTATCATATGCTGCTGTTGTGTGTGTGTGCTCAGTTGTCCAACTGTGTGCTACCCCATGGTATAGCTCGCCAGGCTCCTCTGTCCAGGATTCTCCAGGCAAGGATACTAGAGTGTGTTGCCATTTCCTACTCCAGGGGATCTTTCCAACCCAGAGACAGAACTGGTGACTCCAGCGTCTCCTGCATTGGCAGGTGGATTCTTTACCACTGCACCGCCTGGGAACAAGGGATCATATGCTATCTCACAGTAAATAAAAACACTCCACAATTACCTTAGCCTTCTTTCCTTCATATGCAGAGAACAGAGCAGCTGACTGGTACCTCCGAGTGAGATCGGCGTGAGTGCTTTTCTGCAGGTTCCAGGGTTCTCTTCCCTCCTCCTGCTTCCTGACATTCTAGCTTTCAGCTGGGCCCAGACAAGCTGGCTCCGCCTCCTTGAAAGAAGCCAGGGGATTTGCTGCCCAAGGGCATCAAGGTTCCACCCTCCCACACTTAGACTTTTCTGACTTTGTACTGACTGTTGTATATTCTCTCTATAGATGGAGGCAGTTTTAACATAACCTACCTGCCCATGATCAGTACTATTCATATAGCACTAGGCCAATTCCAAACCAGTAAGATTCATTTCACATAATAAAGTACATGTGAGAATCTATCTGAAGTGGGAAACAGGTGTTTTCAATTGGTAAGGACTCTCTGCAAACTAGCATGATTTTGAAACAAGAAAAGGATTCTGTATTTAGTATTCTTTTACTTACAGCTGAAACCATCCTGAAAACTATCCCTAACAGTATGAACAGCTCCCCAAAAAAGTTAACAGGCTGAGACGCTATTGCGACAAGACCTCACAGAAGCTTCTCAGACACTTTAAATATTAATTCCTTTTGAGAGTTTAAGTCCACTATAAATGTTTCCATTTCAAATAGCTGATAGTACCAAAGGAGAATATCAGAAGGGAGAAAAATAACACCTTCAATATCACCGTCCACTTCTAACTGCACAAAAAGGTATCATAAAGGGTGTACTTTAAAGTCTGTTTCATGATTTTAGTTAGTTTGACAATTAAACGAGGAGGGATTGGTACTAAAAGAACATCTGATCCATGGACCAGGTGATGCTGCTAGTCAGAGCACTTTCATAATCTTTGCTGACTTTCTAAAAATGGGTAAAACTGATAAGATTTACTTGAGCTGAAGTTGCTGAGTCTCCTATGACTCTATGGAGTTGTTCTGCTGTGCGGCACCAAAGCTACTTTTAGTTCTGTGAAGTGTAATGGAAACTTTTATCATTCAAGTCACTCTTCTATCTTTCATCCTTGAAATTCAGTAGATTTCTTTACACACAGATCACTCTGTAATTTTTGTCAACCTAACCCCAGCAATCTCCCAGAGCTCACACAGAGGATGGCAAAGTAACTAAATAATAAAACCCATAAGGCGTTGTACATATTTAATACGTTACCTACACTATGTGCCTACCACATTATGCTCAGCACTAAGATACAAAGGTGAATAAAACACTGATTCTTCAGAAATACACAATTCCACCTCATAGATAATAAACACTACAGACAAAACCAATGTCCTGATGATAGTAGCCATTAATTTTTTTCCAAAAGCAAATGTGAAGGTGTTCAATTCCTAATAGGAACCATGGATCATAATATGGAGAAAAATACAGACTTCATGATTCAAAGACACAGTATGAAATCAGACACTGGGCACTGCTTCCCTGTCGGCCACAGTCCCCATCTCCCTTGCACCATTACCCTCAGTGCTGCCAGGCCCCTCCCCAGGCCTAGGAGATGAGCCCTAAGCCAAGCAAATGAGTCTTACTCATCAGGCATGCCCGTGGCTGGTCAAGGGGAGGCATGCGACACAGGCTGGCCAGTAAGACTAAAGAAGATGTATGCTGGGGCTCCTGAGAAAGCCTTTGCCACAAGCACTTCCCCTTCCCACCTGCCTTTGAACATGGCTGTGTGAGCCTGTGAGGCCTAGAGCTGTGGCCATCACCTAGTGACCGTGGGATGAGCCCAAGTAAGAACGTCAGTAACAGAAGACGGCAGATTAGAAAGCTGGGAAGCACCTGGGGGCTTGAAGGTGTCGGTGTGCCCTTGCTTTAACAACCCTAGAAATAACTCTCTATGGACTTTCTGTGGGAGGTCAGAAATTTGACTCATTGTTCAGCCACATTTAGTTTAGTATTCTGTTACCTGAAGCTGAAACTATTCTGACTGATTGATGCCCATGAAAAAAAAAAAAAAAATTCAGACTCCAGGGATTGCTTCTTAGACAACTGCAAAATGCCCAAAGGCCACCACTTTCCTTCCTTTAGGCCATGTACATTCCTGCCCAAAGATTCACCTCTATCAAATCTAAAGTAATTGCCCCCAAAATTCAGCAGGTCTCAGCAGTAATGAATTGCAGTCTATTTTCTGACACTGAGGTAAGATCAAATCATCTGTACACCTGTTGTCAAATCACTCCAAGTCCTCCAGCAGCACCAGAGCAGCCCTTGGTGTGCCACAATGTCCATAGTGGGCTCAATTGTTCCCCCCATCTTTGCAATCTGGCACTAGAATTCTGGAGGCAATGGTAACCATGGCACAGAAATAGACATATGTATGCATGTCCACACGTGGATAAGCAGTTTTTAGAGTTCCCAAAATATGCAAGCTACTTTTACTGAAATCAATAAGGTTAAAGAGCCTCCCCTCAAATGGTAATAAAGAAAACAGACTGTCCTGTAAAACTGAAAATATAAAGTAAGCATAATGCAGGAAGTCTCTCTTAATGTCCCAGAAAGTTTCTCTTAATATCCTTAGCCTACGTCACCTCCTTCCCCTGGATGTATGTAGCATTTAGTAGATCCTACAGTGTTAAGAGAACCTATAAAAATAATTAACAGTTACTTATGTATGTATAAATATAACATATGTAATGAATTTTTAATTTATTTCTATGCTGGAATAATAGGATCAAAAAAACTGTAACGGAAAGTGTTAAGACAAATGACTACCACCAGCAGTAACGATGCTGGTCAGTCACGAAGTCATGTCTGACTCTCTGCGGTCCCAGGGACACAAGGGACTGGCAGGTTGCAGTCTACCGGATTTCCCAGGCAAGAACACTGAAGTGGACTGCCATTTCCTTCTCCAGGGGATTTTCCTGACCCAGGGATCAAACCCACATCTCTTGTGTCTGCGGCACTGGCAGACACACTTTTTAGCACTGAGTCACCTAAGACTCCCAGCATGAATAACAGCTAGCAGTAATTCAGTGCTTACTTCCAGCCAGACGTTATTCCAAACATCTGAACATGCAGCTTACTAAATCCTTACAACAGTCCCAAAAGGTAAGTATTATTAACATTATCCACACTTTAAAACTAAGAGAACAGATGCAAAAAGGTTAAGCAACTTTCTCAGAGTCATACAGCCAGTGAGTGGATTCCAACCCATAAGTCTGACTCCATAGTCCATGCTCTTAGTCATTATCCTGCCTGCATGGTCAGCTAGCACTCTAAAATCATTCACAATAACAATTTCCATAGCTATGAGTTATTTAATAATGATGTATAATATACATTGCAAAATACATCTGAATAAAGAGAAAAAATGATTTTAAATCTGTAAGGAATTGAGACAGTATTCGTTTCAGAGTTATCACTGGTTTCAACATTATATGCTATGACAAGGCATTTACTCAAAGATTCTAGTAGCTCTTGAGTCACCAAAGCCTCAGCTGACTAGATATACCCCATCTAGACTGGTACATGTAAAACCATTTTACCTATCCTTAACCTGTCCAGATCACAGATCACCAAGTTAGACAAGAGTTCATTAAAATCGACAGACAAGGAAGTCATTATCACAACATAAACATTCCAGAGTGGACTTATTAAAATCATGAAACAGCCCTGGAGCCCTGACACCATTACCAAAGCTGCCCCATCTCTGAAATTGTAGAGCTCATTCCTCCTACAAACTCACAATCTGCAATAACCTTGAACTTTAATGTGTGTGTTGGTGGAAAAGACAACTTGTTAGAAATCAGAATGGAGCACTGTTGGTGACTCAACTCAGACCTAATGATCCACCAAACTTGGGATCTTTAGCTCTTGCCCGGCACAAGGTGAAGTGTATTATGCAACCTGCACAGGAATCCACCTTATTCCCATCTGGCCTATAAACTGCCAAAAGGCAGCTCTGCACTAAACATGTCATGTGCTGGCAGTGTCTAGAAGTCTAGCACAAATGTGGACCTCACTGTCTAGTCACTCCATAAAGATCTGCTGACTCAATGACTGCATGAGAAGTAATTCAAGGAAACAAAAGAACACACTGAAAGGCAAAATCTATCTGCCTGAGATAGGAATTATGTGTTATTTTGCCCCAGATTATCTGGTACTCAAAAGAGTATAAAAGAACAATCTGAAATGATTTTAAAGATGAAAGCAAACTGTCTTTACCTTTAATAAAAACACCTTGATCATATGTGGTATTCAACCTGTAATTAAAAACTATAAGCTTTTTGGTGGCCAACTTTGTCTTTTTGTGTGGAAATTAAATGTAAACAAGAAAGACATCTTGGGCTTCCCTGGTGGTCCAGTGGGTAAGGACACCACCCTTGCAGTGCAAGGGGCGCCAGTTCGAGCCCTGGCCTGGGAAGATCCCACGTGCCGCGGAGCAGCTGGACCGATGTGTCCAATTGCCGAGCCGGAGCTCTGGAGCGCATAAGCCCACAGCCGGTGCTCTGAGACAACAGGGGCCACCACAATGGGAGGCCCACATGGGCCAAAGAACAAAGATGGATGAAAATGGACAAATGAAAGACCAATAGAAGTGGCCCGCCTGCTCCCCTCCCCACCCCACCCACCTGAAATAAATAAATAAATAAATCTTTAAAAAAAAAAAAAGAAAGACATCTTGAAAAGAAAATTCTATCAGACCTTCCCAATAGCCTGAGGTTAAAAAGATGTCCGTGGACAAAATATTAGGATTATTAAAACCAAACTGCCAGTACCCAACCAAGACTCACACTCAGTTCTCTTTCCTCTTCTTCTACATGTACACCTGGAATGATCATACTGACCCACTTTGCAGGACTATCATGAGGATTAATCAGCTTAAAAGTGTTCAGCACAGTGAGATGAAGAGAGCTTGTAGCATGTATAGTTAACCACTTTTTACAATTAAAAAATGAACTGAGACTCTTGCACCACGATGCAAACCAATGTGTTAATCTTAAAAGTAAACTGCAAATATTTAGAATACAAACATCTCACATTTAAGAATATGCTCATTAGTAAGTATTTATACTCTAAAACATTCAAATGTCTTTAAAGAAAGTAGGCAAAGTACTATAAATGGAAAAAAGGTGATTTTTGATCAACCTCACCAAGAAATAAAATTATTAAATGACATTTTTGCTCCTGATCTTTAGGTCTCTGGACCATAAAGCTATCCACTCAGCTATCAAAGCAGTAAACAAGTCAACACACCCCACATGGGCTGATGACCTCCCTTCTCCTCACAATCAGAGAGGGCTATGTAGCCCCCACTCCCCACACCAACCACCTGCAATTCCTAATGAGGAAGAGATGGGCCCCTAACAAGGGCAGTGTTGAGACTTGAATATCCGCTATGGCATCTTCTGCCTTTTATATCAGAGTTATGCCCATGGAAACATGTATTTCAATGTTAGAAAGTCATTATAACATCTCTTCTATTTCCTTTCAGCTTGGCTAGTTTGCTTTTTGGCAAAAGCTGATTAACATAAAAGAGTTATTGGGTCCTTCAGATGCCTGAGAGCAACCTGATAAGCTGGTTGAAACTGTTACTTCTCCAGGGTAAGCAGCAACCACAGCTCTGGGAATTGAGGCTTTTCAGCTGTTCCGCTTTATAAACCTCATTTATCAAACAGCGAGAGAACTGTTACATATGATGATGGGCATTATGGAAATACTTTGATTGAATACAAAATGTGAATTGGATTAAATTACCTACAAGAACTAGAGAAACTGAGGAGGAAGTAAGAGGAAGCCAGTCACAAGTATGAATCAAATACCACTGCACAACAGGTTTGCTATGGAAAGGTTTCCTGGGATACCTATACAGACTTTTTAAAATTTAACATGGAAGTAGAAGTCTTGGTCACTTAGCTGTGTCTAACTCTTTATGACCCCAGAATCCACCAGGCTCCTCCAACCATGGGATTCTCCAGGCAAGAATACTGGAGTGGGTTTCCATTCCCTTCTCCAGGGACGTTCCCAACCGAGGGATCAAACCTGGGTCTCCCGCATTGCAGGCAGATTCTTTACCATCTGAGCCACTGAGGAAACGTAATATTTAACATAGGCTTAACTACATAATTGCATCTACCACAGTTCTTGCCTACCCAAGACAGGAAGAAAGGTTAGAGGAGGTTTACATAAATTCAGACAGCCCTGATACACAAGAATTTGCTTATGTTAAAAAGGTGATTTTTGCAACCTCACCAAGAAATAAAATTATTAAATGACATTTTTGCTCCTGATCTTTAGGTCTCTGGACCATAAAGCTATCCACTCAGCTATCAAAGCAGTAAACAAGTCAACACACCCCACATGGGCTGATGACCTCCCTTCTCCTCACAATCAGAGAGGGCTATGTAGCCCCCACTCCCCACACCAACCACCTGCAATTCCTAATGAGGAAGAGATGGGCCCCTAACAAGGGCAGTGTTGAGACTTGAATATCTGCTATGGCATCTTCTGCCTTTTATATCAGAGTTATGCCCATGGAAACATGTATTTCAATGTTAGAAAGTCATTATAACATCTCTTCTATTTCCTTTCAGCTTGGCTAGTTTGCTTTTTGGCAAAAGCTGATTAACATAAAAGAGTTATTGGGTCCTTCAGATGCCTGAGAGCAACCTGATAAGCTGGTTGAAACTGTTACTTCTCCAGGGTAAGCAGCAACCACAGCTCTGGGAATTGAGGCTTTTCAGCTGTTCCGCTTTATAAACCTCATTTATCAAACAGCGAGAGAACTGTTACATATGATGATGGGCATTATGGAAATACTTTGATTGAATACAAAATGTGAATTGGATTAAATTACCTACAAGAACTAGAGAAACTGAGGAGGAAGTAAGAGGAAGCCAGTCACAAGTATGAATCAAATACCACTGCACAACAGGTTTGCTATGGAAAGGTTTCCTGGGATACCTATACAGACTTTTTAAAATTTAACATGGAAGTAGAAGTCTTGGTCACTTAGCTGTGTCTAACTCTTTATGACCCCAGAATCCACCAGGCTCCTCCAACCATGGGATTCTCCAGGCAAGAATACTGGAGTGGGTTTCCATTCCCTTCTCCAGGGGACGTTCCCAACCGAGGGATCAAACCTGGGTCTCCCGCATTGCAGGCAGATTCTTTACCATCTGAGCCACTGAGGAAACGTAATATTTAACATAGGCTTAACTACATAATTGCATCTACCACAGTTCTTGCCTACCCAAGACAGGAAGAAAGGTTAGAGGAGGTTTACATAAATTCAGACAGCCCTGATACACAAGAATTTGCTTATGTTAAAAATCCCAATATGGGAAGTTAGAGGACATATGGGAAAAGAAAGAACTGTCTCTTTAGCAGAAGAGTAGTGTTGACAACCTGGATGAGTGGAACAGAGAAACATGGCAAAATGAGGTAAAATTTTTGAATTTTTGTCTAAGGGCAACTAACTCTTATTTTAATAAAATACTACAAAATTTGCTTAATGTTCAGTTATAATCACTTTTAAAAAAAAAAAAGTCACATTCTGTTTGCTTGTTTTATTAAAAAAAATAATAATAATAAGGTGCACCTGTCCTCCTGTACTGCAGCTCTGTAACTGTTTTGTCTTAAATTATGAGATGACTTCATGGACAAAAACGTGAGGAAATTAGAGGCCATCTTGCACTGTGCTAAGCACTAAAACTATCCTTGATTTGGGAGAGGAGATGAGGCTGATACCACAAGGTGAGGGAGCGAATGAAGGAGAAGAGTCCTACAGAGAGGAGTATGCACCACAGCGATAATTTAACACTTACTTAAAACACTGGACATCCAGCTTAGATGGGACTTTGAGATCCTGCTGATAAAAAATGCTTCTGGGAATCAGAGGCTTCTACCTGTGGCCGAAGCAAGGATGAATGAATCATGGACACACCTAAGCTAGAACCCTGGGCTGCCTGACACACTGGGAAAACATCTTGGCCTGCATAACCTGACTTTCAATACCCGAGGTCACCTGGAAACACCCTTCCCGTACCACGCACAGAGACATATTCGACAGATCACACGGCAGTACTAGGAAGGAGAGAAATCCGACTATGAAGAAAGCATAGTAGTCTCAGAAGCAACAAAAGTAACAGGAAACTATCAGATGTTCTCAAGGAGGAAAGAAAAAAACCTCTCAAATCCTTGTGAAGGGCTTTATTCCTGCCCTGTTGACAAGTACAGAATTTCTTCTCCCCAAAATGAATTCAAATACCTTGTGACTTTGCCAGCTAGAGACCAAGTGTAGAAAGTGGTATTTTACAACTGGCAGGGCAGATCCACAGTACACATTTCACACAGAAGAGTCCTGTTCTTGTGTGTCCCCAACATCACCACCCTCTCCCACCTTTCCTTCCCTTGCTCTTTTTAACCCTTCCTACTGCTAAACCCATTGGTCTGGACACTGATGCTGAAGTGAAAGTGCAGACCTGCCCACTGCCCCAGAAGCATGTCCTCTGGGGAGGTGGCCTTGCAAGCTCCCTCCCAAAGACCACAGGGGTGACTCAGGGACGGCATTCCTGTGAGTTAGTCAGCACAGGGTACCTGAAACGGGGTCCCTTTGTGACTGACGTCCCCTCCATGCCTCATAACTCCCCAGGCCATGGTGCTCACTAAACACATATAGAAAACAAACTCATTCCTTTTTACCCACTCATTAAAAATAAACCTAACGGCACCCAGATTTAGAGCACACTGACCAATGAAATAATTAAAAGAAAGGAAGGCACCCACGCACAGAATCCTTCCATTCAAAGAGGCACTATTCCGCAGTTGCTTTGGAATTTATAATTAACAGGCAAGCTTAACCAGCGAGAGAAATTTCTGGAATCCACTGCAATTTACACTAGAACCTGGCTTATTCCAAATTTGGATTACAAGTTCGGGCTGGATTCCATGGTTGAATCCAAAAGTCTTCTCGGCACACCTCTAGCTCAACTGTCTTGCCATCACTCAGCCTAGCCTCCAGGGAGAGGGTGCAGGCCAAGCCAAGGGCAGGGGAACGCAGGCTGACTGCTCCCAGGTCGCCCACCGGCTCCCAGAGCCCCACAAGCCACCCAGCACCAGCCCCCGGGCCTCTGGCAGGAGGGTCGGCTGAAAGGGCGGCAGATGGCACTCAGGTTTATTCACCAGGGTGCCATCTGCAGACCTTTGCTATTGCTGGCCTGCAAGGGTTTCGTTTCCTTTTTCAGCTGCCCCCGCAGGTCTAATCCTCCAGCTCCAGGTTCTAGGATCTAGGTGTGCAGTGAGGCACCTGAGTGCTGGTTCCGCCAGAAGGTGGCCTGACAGAAGGCAGAGTCACAGACAGAACAGGAGAGCAGGAAGATGGCTGTCCTCACAGGCTGCAGCTGGCTTTGGGACGACTTCTTTATCATTTGAATCTACTTTTTCAAGAGCCACAGAACATCAGGAAGTCTCCTTTTAAAGGAAAGGAGTCTAGGCCCAGAAATAGAGAGGGCTTCCCTGGTAGCGCAGTGGTAAAGAGTTCACCTGCCAACGCAGGAGACACGGGTTCAATACCTGATCCAGGAAGATCCCACCAGCTACGGAGCAACTGAACCCATAAGGCACAACTACTGAGCCTGGGGCTCTAGAGCCTCGGAGCCAAGTATTGAACCCATGTGCCCTATGGTCCGAGTTCCACAACAAGAGAAGTCACTACAACAGAAGTCTGCTCACATCAACTAGAGAGCACTCCCTACTTCCTGCAACTAGAGAAGAGTCTACAGCAGCAGTGAAAACCCATAAGAGCCACAGATGAAAAAAGAAAGAAAGAAAGAGACTGAGAGAGAGGTAACACCTCCTCCACTAGGGTGTCTGACTCCAGGGTTCACACTCACCATGATGTCTCCGCAGGGGTTATCAGAAAGATCTCCTCTTGGTCCCAAAACACCCTACACAGGCTGGCCAGGGTGAACTCAAGTCCTTCCAGGGTCACTGATGTAAAGGGCTCCTTAAGTATCTTTTAATGTGTATGTGCGCTCCGTTGCTCCATGGACTGGAGCCCACCATGTTCCTCTGCCCATAGATTTTTTCAGGCAAGAATACTGGAGTAGGGATCCCCTCCAATAATGGGGGAGGATTCCCTTTTTCTCTAGGGAGCAAGCCAAGGGCAGGGGAACGCAGGCTGACTGCTCCCAGGTCGCCCACCGGCTCCCAGAGCCCCACAAGCCACCCAGCACCAGCCCCGGGCCTCTGGCAGGAGGGTCGGCTAAAGGGCGCAGATGGCACTCAGGTTTATTCACCAGGGTGCCATCTGCAGACCTTTGCTATTGCTGGCCTGCAAGGGTTTCGTTTCCTTTTTCAGCTGCCCCCGCAGGTCTAATCCTCCAGCTCCAGGTTCTAGGATCTAGGTGTGCAGTGAGGCACCTGAGTGCTGGTTCCGCCAGAAGGTGGCCTGACAGAAGGCAGAGTCACAGACAGAACAGGAGAGCAGGAAGATGGCTGTCCTCACAGGCTGCAGCTGGCTTTGGGACGACTTCTTTATCATTTGAATCTACTTTTTCAAGAGCCACAGAACATCAGGAAGTCTCCTTTTAAAGGAAAGGAGTCTAGGCCCAGAAATAGAGAGGGCTTCCCTGGTAGCGCAGTGGTAAAGAGTTCACCTGCCAACGCAGGAGACACGGGTTCAATACCTGATCCAGGAAGATCCCACCAGCTACGGAGCAACTGAACCCATAAGGCACAACTACTGAGCCTGGGGCTCTAGAGCCTCGGAGCCAAGTATTGAACCCATGTGCCCTATGGTCCGAGTTCCACAACAAGAGAAGTCACTACAACAGAAGTCTGCTCACATCAACTAGAGAGCACTCCCTACTTCCTGCAACTAGAGAAGAGTCTACAGCAGCAGTGAAAACCCATAAGAGCCACAGATGAAAAAAGAAAGAAAGAAAGAGACTGAGAGAGAGGTAACACCTCCTCCACTAGGGTGTCTGACTCCAGGGTTCACACTCACCATGATGTCTCCGCAGGGGTTATCAGAAAGATCTCCTCTTGGTCCCAAAACACCCTACACAGGCTGGCCAGGGTGAACTCAAGTCCTTCCAGGGTCACTGATGTAAAGGGCTCCTTAAGTATCTTTTAATGTGTATGTGCGCTCCGTTGCTCCATGGACTGGAGCCCACCATGTTCCTCTGCCCATAGATTTTTTCAGGCAAGAATACTGGAGTAGGGATCCCCTCCAATAATGAGGAGGATTCCCCTTCCTCTAGGGGATCTTTCCAACCCAGGGATAATGTGGTTCTTAAACGTAGGCATTCCCCCAGGAAGGAGCATGCCTTTGGGCTGGGACTGCCCAGCAACTCCTCTACAGGTGTTAGCTGTTAGAGACTGACTCTAACCTGGGAACAGAACACGTGGAGGAGCTTAATATGAAACACAGGTGAGTTACTACAGGAGGGGGGGGGGGAAAGACCTCTGTCTTTTCTAACATGAAAAGCATTTTTAAAATCCAAAAACCTTCCTGTCCCATCCATATCAGCTGTAGATTATGATTTCATATTATATGTATTGGTTAAACACCTAATGATTAAGATTCATTAACTCAATTAATGAACTGGTAGCACTGTTAATTGAATTTTTATTTCAGAGAGCAACAGGATCTACTACCATCTGCAAATATGTAGGATCGTACACATAAAGGTGTACATATGTATGGTCCATTCTACAAACCCTTCTTTGAACTCTTAGAGTCCAGGGCCCACTGACTAAGAACCAGTGGCTAGAACACTGGGCGTTGCTCCAGGTGGGCAGGCCTGGAGGCGGGGGGTGGTTCTCAGGGAGACCTTAATGAGAGAACCTGCAGGTAAAGAAAGGGGAAAGAGCCACAAACCATGCTTCACACACTTCATAATTCATCCTTAAGATTAGTGCCGCAGCGCTTTATTCAAGGGTTAAACTAAAAATTAACAATTATAAATGAATACTGACGCTTGAAAAGGAGAATTATAGAACTCAGCCACTTGCAATGGGAGGGAATAAAGATGAGAAAAGAAGGAAGCAGTCACAGAAAAAATATATTTAGCTCACCCGGATGCCAAACAGACTATCCTAAAAGAACACAATAGAGAAAGAGCATCTTAACAAAAAACAGCAAGGCTCTTCTTTCATGAAGCTCTGGTATCTTGACTTAATTTGAACTGAATAAAAAGGACAGCAAGGAACAAAGAAAACAGCACATGCTAGTGTGAAAAATACTACACAGTCACAACTGAAGACCCTCCCTCACCATTTCTCACCAGAAGAAGAGACTCCCAGAAAGGTCAACACTTTGTGAGGGAACCTATAACCAGCTCCCCAGGTCCTCAGCTTGACTCCCCAGTCACCAGCGCCAACAAGGGCACTCACCTGGCTTGTTTCCTTCCCTCTCATGGCCCAGCTGGCCCTTGGTGTTCACACCGCACGTATAAACTTCGCCATCCTCCAGCAGAAATACAGAGTGGTTTCCACCGCAGGCCACTTCCTTGACGCTTCTGTCGGATATAAATCCACACACCTGTGGCTCGGCCACA
This sequence comes from Tragulus kanchil, assembly GCA_022376925.1. Classification (NCBI taxonomy): domain Eukaryota; kingdom Metazoa; phylum Chordata; class Mammalia; order Artiodactyla; family Tragulidae; genus Tragulus; species Tragulus kanchil. The sequence goes on from JAIOJX010000025.1 coordinate 94,281,919, forward strand.
ATGCCTTGCAGGTTAGGGCTGATCCCAGGTTGGCCCAGAGACCAATATCCCCAACATAACATTGTTCTCGTCCTTCAGGGAGTCATCTAGCCTAGAAGAGAGCTTTGTAAAAAAAAAGAAAAAAGAAAAAAAAGGAGAGTAGGGGTTAGAAAAAGGTCACTTTAAGGACTAAATGTAATCAATTTTAAAAAGCCTTCCGCTTAATATTCTTCATATTCCTTGCATCTCAAAATAAAGCATATTAATAATGTTCTCAGTAGTTATTATAATAATATGTTATTTTGTGTTTTAGTAAGAGTTTTAAAAATTTGTAAATAAATTTTGTGTTTTGTAAAGAAACAGTGAACACGGAATGTATTTTCAGATCACTGATGAAGAACTGACTACAGGTGACTTGCTGAAACAATCTTTGCAAACCATGATGGCAATAACTATTTTGAAATTATCCTCATGACTGCACCATGTCCTTTCTCGTTGTATCCCTCCTTTGAGTTTTTTGGGGGAGGGGGTCTTCTTTTTGTTTTTTAATTAAGTTTGAACTAACTCCTTTATGTAGCTTGTAGTAATTTACCACTCAAACATGAGCAATGAGAAAAAAAAAGGTTATCTTCCCCACCATTACTCCTTACACATCCTTCAGGATCTGGGTCAAGCTTCACTTCCCACCAGAGAGCGTCTGGGGACCATTCCAGCCACAGGCAACCTGCATCCCTCTGGCACAGCTACCACACTGCCTTGATGGAAACTTCCTCAGTCTCTTATAACTTCACTCCTCAGCCAGATTTTAAATGCAGGCAGAGACCACAGCACAACATACGCCTCTCTGATTTAGCAAGTATTCAACCTTTGGATGATTACAGCTGACTACATCAAAGTTTTACTACCATTCAAAAATTCATGCTTCTGGTTCAAACAAATGAAGCAAAAGCTCATCTCTCTCTCCACCAGTCTGCACCCAGCAGGACGGCTACAGGGCATCCTGGTGGCTAAGCAGTAAAGAATCCATCTGCAATGCAGGAGACCTGGGTTTGATTCCTGCGCAAGGGATATCTCCTGCAGAAGGGAATGGCAACCGAGTCCAGTATTCCTTTTTTTCTCACTCCAGTATTCTTGCCTGGGAGATTCCATAGAGAGAGGAGCCTGGGCTGCAGTTTATGGGGTTGTAAAGAGTTGGATATGACATGTTGTTTCTAAGTAAACAACAACAGGAGGGCTATAATCAGAAAAGAACGGATAACAACAAGTGTTGGTGAAGATGTGGATAAATTAGAACCCTCTGGATTTTTGGGAACATGCAATTGTTCTAGTAAAAGCCTTCCGCTTAATATTCTTCATATTCCTTGCATCTCAAAATAAAGCATATTAATAATGTTCTCAGTAGTTATTATAATAATATGTTATTTTGTGTTTTAGTAAGAGTTTTAAAAATTTGTAAATAAATTTTGTGTTTTGTAAAGAAACAGTGAACACGGAATGTATTTTCAGATCACTGATGAAGAACTGACTACAGGTGACTTGCTGAAACAATCTTTGCAAACCATGATGGCAATAACTATTTTGAAATTATCCTCATGACTGCACCATGTCCTTTCTCGTTGTATCCCTCCTTTGAGTTTTTTGGGGGAGGGGGTCTTCTTTTTGTTTTTTAATTAAGTTTGAACTAACTCCTTTATGTAGCTTGTAGTAATTTACCACTCAAACATGAGCAATGAGAAAAAAAAAGGTTATCTTCCCCACCATTACTCCTTACACATCCTTCAGGATCTGGGTCAAGCTTCACTTCCCACCAGAGAGCGTCTGGGGACCATTCCAGCCACAGGCAACCTGCATCCCTCTGGCACAGCTACCACACTGCCTTGATGGAAACTTCCTCAGTCTCTTATAACTTCACTCCTCAGCCAGATTTTAAATGCAGGCAGAGACCACAGCACAACATACGCCTCTCTGATTTAGCAAGTATTCAACCTTTGGATGATTACAGCTGACTACATCAAAGTTTTACTACCATTCAAAAATTCATGCTTCTGGTTCAAACAAATGAAGCAAAAGCTCATCTCTCTCTCCACCAGTCTGCACCCAGCAGGACGGCTACAGGGCATCCTGGTGGCTAAGCAGTAAAGAATCCATCTGCAATGCAGGAGACCTGGGTTTGATTCCTGCGCAAGGGATATCTCCTGCAGAAGGGAATGGCAACCGAGTCCAGTATTCCTTTTTTTTTTCTCACTCCAGTATTCTTGCCTGGGAGATTCCATAGAGAGAGGAGCCTGGCGGGCTGCAGTTTATGGGGTTGTAAAAGAGTTGGATATGACATGTTGTTTCTAAGTAAACAACAACAGGAGGGCTATAATCAGAAAAAGAACGGATAACAACAAGTGTTGGTGAAGATGTGGATAAATTAGAACCCTCTGGATTGCTGCTGGTGGGAATGCAAGTGGAAAACAATCTGTTAATTCTTCGAAAGGCTAAACATAGTTACCCTAGGATCCAATAATTTTACTCCAAGATATATATATATATATATATATATATATATATATACATATACATATGAGAATTATAAATACATTTCCACAAAAAAAACTGTACACGAATGGTCAGAGCAGCACTGTTCATAGTACCAAAAGGTGAAAATAACAAAAATTCCCATCAATTGATGAAATAAAATGTGGAGTTTCCAAACGCTATAATGTTATCTGGCTACTTATAATACTATCTGACTGTTGAACTCTTGAGGCTTTCCAGAAAGGCATAAAAAGGCAAAATAACATATAAAAAGAAACTTAATTTATTGTCTTAATCAGGAAGCTCTGCTTTGGTTTTTTTATTCCTGTGTAGAGACTAAAACTAAAATATGGTATTAAATTTAAATATTATTCTTTGAGTTAAATGCAACAATGGGAAGGAAGGGAGGAAAGATGAAATGCAAACTAGAGACGGAATGGGGGTGAGGTAGAGGGAGGATAGACATTTTAAAAGAGCAGCAAGATCACATAACCTAGTCATTAATTTTCCCAATTTCTCAGCTGAGTATTTATAGTAATTTCTTTCTTCATTTTTAATGTTTCATGAGTTTATCTCATCTCTCCTACCAATAATTAAATAAACAACATCATAGTGCTGCCTATACCACAGTCATCGTGCTAATAAGCCTTTTATATAATTATCTCATGTCATCTTAACAACTCTATGCCCCAACACTATTTTTAGCTTTCATTTTCAGATAACGGCTACAGGGCTTTTCCAAGCAGTAAAGAATCCTCCTGCAATGCAGGAGACCTGGGTTTGATTCCTGCGCAAGGGATATCTCCTGCAGAAGGAATGGCAACCGAGTCCAGTATTCCTTTTTTTCTCACTCCAGTATTCTTGCCTGGGAGATTCCATAGAGAGAGGAGCCTGGCGGGCTGCAGTTTATGGGGTTGTAAAAGAGTTGGATATGACATGTTGTTTCTAAGTAAACAACAACAGGAGGGCTATAATCAGAAAAGAACGGATAACAACAAGTGTTGGTGAAGATGTGGATAAATTAGAACCCTCTGGATTGCTGCTGGTGGGAATGCAAGTGGAAAACAATCTGTTAATTCTTCGAAAGACTAAACATAGTTACCCTAGAATCCAATAATTTTACTCCAAGATATATATATATATATATATATATATATACATATACATATGAGAATTATAAATACATTTCCACAAAAAAAACTGTACACGAATGGTCAGAGCAGCACTGTTCATAGTACCAAAAGGTGAAAATAACAAAAATTCCCATCAATTGATGAAATAAAATGTGGAGTTTCCAAACGCTATAATGTTATCTGGCTACTTATAATACTATCTGACTGTTGAACTCTTGAGGCTTTCCAGAAAGGCATAAAAAGGCAAAATAACATATAAAAAGAAACTTAATTTATTGTCTTAATCAGGAAGCTCTGCTTTGGTTTTTTTATTCCTGTGTAGAGACTAAAACTAAAATATGGTATTAAATTTAAATATTATTCTTTGAGTTAAATGCAACAATGGGAAGGAAGGGAGGAAAGATGAAATGCAAACTAGAGACGGAATGGGGGTGAGGTAGAGGGAGGATAGACATTTTAAAAGAGCAGCAAGATCACATAACCTAGTCATTAATTTTCCCAATTTCTCAGCTGAGTATTTATAGTAATTTCTTTCTTCATTTTTAATGTTTCATGAGTTTATCTCATCTCTCCTACCAATAATTAAATAAACAACATCATAGTGCTGCCTATACCACAGTCATCGTGCTAATAAGCCTTTTATATAATTATCTCATGTCATCTTAACAACTCTATGCCCCAACACTATTTTTAGCTTCATTTTCAGATAACGTAAGGCTCAGCAAGCCCAAGGTCACAGAGCTGGAAGGAACTAGAACCAGGCTGTGAATCTAGGCCTGAGGTCCATGTCCACACTCTTACCTGCAAAGCTGCACTGCCACCCAAGCAAATTTATATGTCACCAACAGAAGCAAGAACACACACAAAACCATGGAAGGATGCCGTTAGTATACAATGCAAGATGCCTTAGAAACCTGAAAATAAAATTGCCGTCTGAGAGTGGAAGTAGGCCCAGTTAGGAGATAAAGGATGAAATTAGGCAGCGGGAACACTGAGACATCCCCTTAACCAGCCAAGCACAGTGTGTCTAGAAACATGGTGTCCAGAAGCATGATTGTATGTCTATATACGCAAAGATCTATACACAATGCTCACAGCAGCTTTATTCATACTAAACAAAACCAGCAACAACCCAAATGCCCATCAACATGGACATGACTTATCAATAAAACACAAAGGAATAGTACTCATCAATTAAAAAGGTGATAGAGGCCACCACTGAAATTCACTAAATGTAAGAGAAAGCTGCAACCCCAGGTGGTGCAAGCTTTCTGAAGGAGGAAGGCTAGTTTAGAATAATTCCTTAAAGGTATTATCAACTGCCGTTTTGTCTGATCTCTCTCCCCAAGTCCCTCTTTATCTAATAACAACCCTACACCCTCCTGCACAGGGGTGAGCATGACCCTGGCCAAGACGCTCAGAGAAGGCCACAGAAAACAAGTGTGATGGATGAGCTCTGTTCATGCATGAGTTCCAGTCCTGTTGTCCAAGAGTCTAGTGCTCATAAAAAAAAAAAAGAAAGAAAGAAAGAAAGGAGGAAATTCATGGATCTGTACATGTGGCCACTCAGGAAAGTGCTAAGGTAACATCTATAGCGCATAATGAAGCTCCAAAAGTGACAGAAAAGCAAATGAATCCGTAGATTTATGAGATGATGCCTGGTTATAGACTGCAGCAGACAGCAGTGTGGTGAGCCTGAAAGCCAAAGACATTTGACTAGTGTTTTAGTATAAAGAATACTGTATAGAGTTAATCATCTGTAATATTCATCAAATAAAATAAAGTATCTAAACAGAAACAGTTTTTCCCCTCTTTGGCCACATCAGGAGGCTTGTGGGATCTTAATTTCCCACCCAGAGATCAAACCTGGGAAGTGAAACCATGGAGTCCTAACCACTGGACTGCTAGGGAACTACCCCCAGAAACACACTTGAACACACATAAAGCGAAGTTATGTGTGTACTGATCTGATGACCAGAGGTTCTCAGCAGAGACCTAACTAACCCTGTGTCTCCCTGGGAGCAAAATGGCTCAGTCTTGACTAATCTGGTATTTGCAGCAATTTCATAGAACGCAACTACTATGAGAGTCAACTCTAAACAGTCTCATAATACCCTTATTTGTTTGCTTAAGATTGTTTGAATTGAATTTCTGTCACGGGGGGTGAGGGGTGCTCCTGACTGATAATAGGAATGTTACACATAATAATAATAATAATAATAATAATAGTAGCAGGTAAGACTTCATCTGAGCTTATACTGAGTCCAGCACTTTTCTACATGATTCACAGATATTAAATCATTTCATCTTCTGAGGTACATACTGCCACTATCATCTCAAACTTGTAGATGAAAAAAGTGAAGACAATAAAGAAAATGAGACAGAAAGTATTGAAGTGACTTGCCTAAACCACACAGTGAGGTAGTGGAAGAAGCCCAGAGAAGGTGCTCCTGACTAGTATGCAGCAGCCAAGAAAAAGGGCAGCCAGACAGTCAGAACTCCGCACTATCTCTGGCACTGCCCATAGAAGAAAGGTACCATGTCCATTCAAGCTGACTATTTGATCTAAGTCATTACTGCCCAACAGGCGAGACGGGTCTATCAGACTCCATAACACTAATCATTAAATGTACCCAGTCACATGCCCTGCTTAGATTCCATAATTAATAAGCAACCGTAAATAACTGATTTCCAAAGCAGATCCTAGTACAGGAAAATACCATGACAGCGAACCAAAGCATCCCAGCCTTCCTGGCGTTTCTACTTTTCTACTTTTCTGGGTTCATCAGTTTCTTAGGTTTGCTTGAAAGTATGAAAGTGAAAGTGTTAGCTGCTCAGTCGTGTCTGATTCTTTGTGGCCTCATGGACTGTAGCCTGCCAGGCTCCTCTGTCCACAGGATTCTCCAGGCAAGAATACTGGAGTGGGTAACCATTCTCTTCTTCAGGGGATCTTCCTAACCCAGAGACCAATCCCGGCATTACCCTCTCTCAACGCTACATTGTACTCCCCTGGGAAGCAGAGTCCTAATGGACTGCTAGGAACTACCCCAGACACACTTGAACACACATAAAGCGAAGTTATGTGTGTACTGATCTGATGACCAGAGGTTCTCAGCAGAGACCTAACTAACCCTGTGTCTCCCTGGGAGCAAAATGGCTCAGTCTTGACTAATCTGGTATTTGCAGCAATTTCATAGAACGCAACTACTATGAGAGTCAACTCTAAACAGTCTCATAATACCCTTATTTGTTTGCTTAAGATTGTTTGAATTGAATTTCTGTCACGGGGGGTGAGGGGTGCTCCTGACTGATAATAGGAATGTTACACATAATAATAATAATAATAATAAAAAGTAGCAGGTAAGACTTCATCTGAGCTTATACTGAGTCCAGCACTTTTCTACATGATTCACAGATATTAAATCATTTCATCTTCTGAGGTACATACTGCCACTATCATCTCAAACTTGTAGATGAAAAAAGTGAAGACAATAAAGAAAATGAGACAGAAAGTATTGAAGTGACTTGCCTAAACCACACAGTGAGGTAGTGGAAGAAGCCCAGAGAAGGTGCTCCTGACTAGTATGCAGCAGCCAAGAAAAGGGCAGCCAGACAGTCAGAACTCCGCACTATCTCTGGCACTGCCCATAGAAGAAAGGTACCATGTCCATTCAAGCTGACTATTTGATCTAAGTCATTACTGCCCAACAGGCGAGACGGGTCTATCAGACTCCATAACACTAATCATTAAATGTACCCAGTCACATGCCCTGCTTAGATTCCATAATTAATAAGCAACCGTAAATAACTGATTTCCAAAGCAGATCCTAGTACAGGAAAATACCATGACAGCGAACCAAAGCATCCCAGCCTTCCTGGCGTTTCTACTTTTCTACTTTTCTGGGTTCATCAGTTTCTTAGGTTTGCTTGAAAGTATGAAAGTGAAAGTGTTAGCTGCTCAGTCGTGTCTGATTCTTTGTGGCCTCATGGACTGTAGCCTGCCAGGCTCCTCTGTCCACAGGATTCTCCAGGCAAGAATACTGGAGTGGGTAACCATTCTCTTCTTCAGGGGATCTTCCTGACCCAGAGACCAATCCCGGCATTACAGGTAAATTCTTTACCCTCTTGAGCCACCAGGGATTCAATCCTTGAGAGTCAGCTGAACTCTGGGCACTCTAGACAACTGCAAACCTGGTATGCAGTCTGAGGTACGGCCTCATACCTCACTGACCAGTAGGAACCATTTATGAAAAAGAGAAATAGGACTATTGTTAAAATTCTTTCCACCTGAGTGACAGTAATTCAATCTTCAAGTAGTCAAATGAAAACTAATTCAGGAGTAATAAATAGCAACCACAGATTAGATAAATTTCTATGAATGAAGTATTACCCTTCAGTGGAGAGACAGTCTAGTTCCTCACAATGCTCTGCCAAAACTAGAGCAGGAGGCACTAACATTATCTAGCTGTCAGGAGAGAAGGTCACTGTGTCCACGAGAAGTCAGACATTAACAGAGCCTTCACTTATACTCTGGTGGATCCCCAGAATTTAGTAGCTACTGGTGTCCGTGAATTTAAAGGTTCACTTTCAGCAATTTTCTTCATCACTTGACATTTGATCTCCTGTGTCCTCCCCTCCCCTCGCCATTTTTCCTCACTCATTGTCTCTTCCTTGCTTCTAGCAGAGTACGATCTTTTATCTCCCTTCATAACACACCATTACAAAAGATGCTTCTGGAAAAATAAAGGGGGAATGGGGAGACTTCTGACTGTCCAGTGGTTAAGACTCTGCACCTCCACTGCAGGGGGCTTGGGTTCAGTCCCTGGTTGGGAAACTAAGATCCTGCATGCCACATAGTTAAAAAAAAAGAAAAGAAAAAAAAAAAGGTGCTGCAGAAGAAGGCAGGACTACACACAGGCTCAGAACCCACAGCAGCCACCTTGGCCGTCCTGTGCCACTTTAGCCAGGCCCCTCCGCTTCCTGCCTCTTACTTCCCATCACAAACGAAAAGAAGAAAGGTGGACCTTCCATTCCCTCCATGTTGCACTTCATACTTTTCCCAGTCCCTCTCTTCATCTATTTTTGGTTAAAGACTCAGGATAATCTTCATAGGGCTTAAGGGTCATAAGGACTAAAGTTCAAATCCTCAATTAACCCCGTGCTAACTGTGAAACCCTGAGGAAGATGTTCAAACATCCTATGCCCGTTTCCTGTCCCTAAAATGGCAAAGAGAGTAATGAGGCTGTAACAAGTGCCGAGGCTGGTGCTCAGCACTTAATGGAACTGTCAGGGGCTGCAGGCTCTGTGACTCCTACGTCCAGGTGCTCTTTGGAGGCCTCAGCACTCAGGATAGCTCTCCAACAGGCTGGCGCTGTGACTGCCTTCTTCCTGTGGCTCACATCTGCTGTTCTGCCAAGTCTGCACTACCACCAGCAGAGAGAACTTTCTCATGGGAAATCTGAGGCTCCAAGGACAAAGTGTTTTATGTGTATTTTCTTTTAAACTCGGGAGTGAACAAGGTGGGGAGCTGAATGCTAAAAGACAAGCTGCAACTCCTAACCTCTGTCTTACTACTCAGACTATTCAAACATTAGCCTAAAACTGTCTCTTGTAAGTTCTTTGGAAGTCACTCAAATCTAAATAGTAATAACACTTAGGCAGGACTTCTCACCTCATTTATAAGGATAAGCTTTGTTTCAAATAAACTCAGAAGCCTGCACATGAATGAGGTGTGAGAAAGGAGGGTCTTTTCCTCACTCATTGTCTCTTCCTTGCTTCTAGCAGAGTACGATCTTTATCTCCCTTCATAACACACCATTACAAAAGATGCTTCTGGAAAAATAAAGGGGGAATGGGGAGACTTCTGACTGTCCAGTGGTTAAGACTCTGCACCTCCACTGCAGGGGGCTTGGGTTCAGTCCCTGGTTGGGAAACTAAGATCCTGCATGCCACATAGTTAAAAAAGAAAAAAAAAAAGGTGCTGCAGAAGAAGGCAGGACTACACACAGGCTCAGAACCCACAGCAGCCACCTTGGCCGTCCTGTGCCACTTTAGCCAGGCCCCTCCGCTTCCTGCCTCTTACTTCCCATCACAAACGAAAAGAAGAAAGGTGGACCTTCCATTCCCTCCATGTTGCACTTCATACTTTTCCCAGTCCCTCTCTTCATCTATTTTTGGTTAAAGACTCAGGATAATCTTCATAGGGCTTAAGGGTCATAAGGACTAAAGTTCAAATCCTCAATTAACCCCGTGCTAACTGTGAAACCCTGAGGAAGATGTTCAAACATCCTATGCCCGTTTCCTGTCCCTAAAATGGCAAAGAGAGTAATGAGGCTGTAACAAGTGCCGAGGCTGGTGCTCAGCACTTAATGGAACTGTCAGGGGCTGCAGGCTCTGTGACTCCTACGTCCAGGTGCTCTTTGGAGGCCTCAGCACTCAGGATAGCTCTCCAACAGGCTGGCGCTGTGACTGCCTTCTTCCTGTGGCTCACATCTGCTGTTCTGCCAAGTCTGCACTACCACCAGCAGAGAGAACTTTCTCATGGGAAATCTGAGGCTCCAAGGACAAAGTGTTTTATGTGTATTTTCTTTTAAACTCGGGAGTGAACAAGGTGGGGAGCTGAATGCTAAAAGACAAGCTGCAACTCCTAACCTCTGTCTTACTACTCAGACTATTCAAACATTAGCCTAAAACTGTCTCTTGTAAGTTCTTTGGAAGTCACTCAAATCTAAATAGTAATAACACTTAGGCAGGACTTCTCACCTCATTTATAAGGATAAGCTTTGTTTCAAATAAACTCAGAAGCCTTCACATGAATGAGGTGTGAGAAAGGGAGGGTCTTTTCCAAAGTCAGGAAAACGGAATGTCCCAGGCTTCAGTGCTCTGCAGGCACTCCCCAAATCCAGGCTTTAAATAAACCTGGAGTCAAAACTCAAATGCAGGATTAACTCCAGTAACAAAGATTTATTCTAATAATATACCTTACTGTCAAAAAGTTTACTACCACAGGCAGAAATAGCACAGAAGGCAGAGAGAGGTTTTCAACCATGTGAATCCACTCCTTGCTTGTTCTCTTTCTTTCTCTGACTTCAGCTTGACTTTGGTCCTCTGACCCTTTTAGCCAAAACAGGAAACATTCCTCCCCTGTGATGAATCCAGCACAGGTGGCACCTTCTACTACCTGGTGCTGGGCTTTGTCCAACTAGAAGAATGATCTTTCCACCGTCTGCATAAATCATGGGCTGCCTTCAAGAAAAGACACCTGACCGGACGGCCAAGGGTTAAAAGTCTGATAGTGCCAACTCAAGGATACAAAGCAACCAGGACTCTGACCCACAGCTGGTGGGAGTAGAGAAGTTGGCAGAACCACTTGGAAAATGAGGGGGCATTATTATCTAGTGAAGATGAAGATGTAAATACCCCATGGCACAGCAATTTAATCCCTAGGGATATGACCAGCACTGTCCAATTTATCAAGGGCCTACAGTGACCCTTCACCTAAAAGGAGACCAAAGATAGGTAAAACCTGGGAACCGAGAACCTTGTAATGGAAATGTTACTTTATTTGTAGGGCCAGTATGGTAAAGGGGGACAACCAATGAGTCTGCCACTTACCCCACCCCAGCAAAGAGAGAACTTTCTCATGGGAAATCTGAGGCTCCAAGGACAAAGTGTTTTATGTGTATTTTCTTTTAAACTCGGGAGTGAACAAGGTGGGGAGCTGAATGCTAAAAGACAAGCTGCAACTCCTAACCTCTGTCTTACTACTCAGACTATTCAAACATTAGCCTAAAACTGTCTCTTGTAAGTTCTTTGGAAGTCACTCAAATCTAAATAGTAATAACACTTAGGCAGGACTTCTCACCTCATTTATAAGGATAAGCTTTGTTTCAAATAAACTCAGAAGCCTTCACATGAATGAGGTGTGAGAAAGGGAGGGTCTTTTCCAAAGTCAGGAAAACGGAATGTCCCAGGCTTCAGTGCTCTGCAGGCACTCCCCAAATCCAGGCTTTAAATAAACCTGGAGTCAAAACTCAAATGCAGGATTAACTCCAGTAACAAAGATTTATTCTAATAATATACCTTACTGTCAAAAAGTTTACTACCACAGGCAGAAATAGCACAGAAGGCAGAGAGAGGTTTTCAACCATGTGAATCCACTCCTTGCTTGTTCTCTTTCTTTCTCTGACTTCAGCTTGACTTTGGTCCTCTGACCCTTTTAGCCAAAACAGGAAACATTCCTCCCCTGTGATGAATCCAGCACAGGTGGCACCTTCTCTACTACCTGGTGCTGGGCTTTGTCCAACTAGAAGAATGATCTTTCCACCGTCTGCATAAATCATGGGCTGCCTTCAAGAAAAGACACCTGACCGGACGGCCAAGGGTTAAAAGTCTGATAGTGCCAACTCAAGGATACAAAGCAACCAGGACTCTGACCCACAGCTGGTGGGAGTAGAGAAGTTGGCAGAACCACTTGGAAAATGAGGGGGCATTATTATCTAGTGAAGATGAAGATGTAAATACCCCATGGCACAGCAATTTAATCCCTAGGGATATGACCAGCACTGTCCAATTTATCAAGGGCCTACAGTGACCCTTCACTAGGCTGAGAAATGGAGACCAAAGATAGGTAAAACCTGGGAACCGAGAACCTTGTAATGGAAATGTTACTTTATTTGTACGGGCCAGTATGGTAGCCACCAGCCACACGTGACAACCAAACCCTTGAAATATGGCTAATGCGAGGAGCTGAAATTTTAACTTCATTAAATCTTAATATAAGTAGTCACATATGGCCAATGGCTATCCAACTGTATAATACAGCAAGAAAGTCATAATATGTACCTCAAGATACATGCACTAGAATGTTCACTTCAGGACTGTTTGAAATACATAGAACAAAGACAACCCAGAAGTCCATCCATAAGAAAATGGATAAGCTGCAGCACATGCATAAGATAGAATACTGCACATAAATTCCATTTACAAGCATCGGTTCTGCTCAATCTTAAAAATGGTTCTGAGACAGGAAAAAAAGTCACAGAAGAATTCAGAATGTGATACATTTTTACAAGGTCCAAACAGGAGGGTAATAAGTATCTGAAGAAAGACACTAGTGCTGCTAAAGTTATGAAGAGAATTTTAAAAACAGTTAATATTAATACAAAGACTGAGAGAGACTTTTGTGTTAATACAGTGGCAATGGAGGGTACAGCTGGAAGGAGCACAAAGGAAGCTTCAGTAATGTGGCTGATGTACTGCTCCTGCCCTTTTATTGTTGTTTGCAGCACATATATTACACATATTCTTTTATGCTTTCAGATATTTCACAATATAATAAAAAAGAAGAAAAGTATTGTGGAGGTAGGATCACTGTATCTTCCCCACCAGTTCCCCATCTATGTGCAAAGCGAGAGCTTCTCCATGAAGGGAACCAGGTTTTACTCATGTGTGCGTCTCCAGTGCCCAGCATAACAAAGGAGTTCAGTCAATGCTATATAAGTGTCTAGAGAACTGAACCCAAACCTGAGAAAACCAGAATTCCCACAGTCTAAAGCTGCTAAGTCTTGTTTGCCAGGTAATATTAGATACACATTCCCTAAGCAGTAACAAAAAAAAAGCCTCCATTTCCTCCATTCTAAAATGTGCTCTCCCCTCACAGATATGAAAGGAGAATGCCTCTTATAATTCAACTGTCATTAAATCGTGGTGTTCCCTCCTGCATTGCTGGTGGGAATGTAAATTGATACAGCCTCTATGGAAGACAGTATGGAGATTTCTTAAAAAACTAAAAATAGAAGCACCATACGACCCAGCAATCCCACTCTTAGGCTTATACCCTGATGAAATCAAATCTGAAAGAAGCACCTGTACCCCAGTGTTCACTGCAGCTCTCTATACAATAGCTAGAACGTGGAAGCAACCTAGATGCCCATGGACGAACGAATGGATACAAAAGCTCTGGTACATATATACAATGGAATACTACACAGCTATAAAGAGAAATGCAGAAAAATCAGCCCTAATGAGGTGGCTAGATCTAGAACGTATCAACAAAACTGAAGTCAGTCAGAAAGAGAAGGACAGATACAATATACTAACACATATATATGGAATCTAGTAGGATGGTGATGATGGCACACGCAGTGAAGCGACGAAAAGAAAGACATGGACAGTGGACATACGGACACTGTGGGGAAGGAACAGAGGGTGGGAGGCGTAAAGGAAGTAGCATGAAGGCCTGTACTATCATAAGTGAAGAAAATAGCTATAGTCTTTGCTCTGTGAGAAAAGGAGATCCTTCAGGGGTGCTGTGTGATGGTCGGGAGGGGTGGAAAGGGGGGATATACATATGACTAATCTGGGAACATGCACATCTGTAAACAACAAAACTCTGTAAAACTTACAAGTAAAAAGTTAAAAAAAAAAATAGTGGTGTTCCTCAATGCTAAAACTGAGGAACGGAAGCTCCATTAAGGAAGGACTAAGCCTCTCTGTTCATTTCTCTACTCCTAGAGACTAGAACAGTGTCCTTCTAGAATAGAAGGAACTTAATAAGCAGATACTGAATGAAGAAAAAGCAACAGTTACCATTACTGCAAGCCTACTGTGTGTCTGAGTCTGTACTAAAAACTTTACATAGATTATTTAATCTGCCTTTTACAATAACCTCAAGACTGAGCAAGGTTAAGTGACTTGCCTAAGAGCATATAAATAAATACTAGCTGTGGTGGCAACTCATTTAAAGTGGCAAAGGCAGGATTCAAATCTTATCTCCCAGACTCCAAAGTCCATGCTCTTACACATGATGCTGTATCACCACCCAAAGAAAACAAAGTCAAGCTATATGCCTTCTCCAATTTTAAAAACAAATTTTAAGAGAAGATGATGCACACAGTAAGTGAGCTCATATTAGCTGACTCACCAGTGATGTTTATGGTGAGCAATGTGAATTACCACCTGTGTCAGCCTGAGACAGAAAGGATGAGTGAGGCCATCTCAGCAGGGTTAGCCAGGCTTCTTTCCATGTGCACCCCACCTTATAATAAAACTAGTCCCCTTACTGGCTCATACACAGAAACACACGCCTCCGACACCAGAAAGCACCATTTCTAAGTGTGGTAAATGTCTAAAGTGGGCAGAGTTATCACATCAAAGAGATTATCTTATTAAAGAGAACTTAAAGGTCCATTTGATCCAACCTCTAGGCAAGACACTGAGACTTCTAACCTCATTTTAATGGCAGCTGAAGTTAACTTCAGTCCTCTGAGAAGTAACTGGTTGAAGCTGAGACCAGAAACTAGGTCTCCTACTTACTGGGCTCACCTTGTTCTCTTCTCTCAATCACAGAGAAGGAAGTCAGTAAGGATTTGTTAAGGTCCCACTCTGGGCAGCTATACTAATCTGAGTCCTTTACGTAGATTATCCTGTTTAATCCTCTTACCCATTCCCCAAGTGCAGGATGAGGAAACTGAGGCTCAGAGAAATAAAGTAACTCACCACGGGTCACACTTGGCATCAGTTACTTAACCCAGACTGCTCCCACCTCACCCTGTAGATCTGCAAGTTAAAGGGAAAAAAAAAAAAAATCAACATCAATATATTAACAAAATGCGACAAAGTGTTTTCATGTTATTGAAAACAAAAGGAAAAGCAAACTTCCGAAAATGAGAGTATCTTTTAACTATGTAAGCTTAGATATGGGTCAAATATCATATTAACTCAGGACTGGAGTTTGGTTAAATGCCAATATGGTAACCACTAACCAACTATGAAGATGTCACCTCTAAAAGTGAACTTACTCACGTGGACTGTTAGCTCAGTTGGTTAGAGGGTGATGCTGAAAGTGGCAAAGGCAGGATTCAAATCTTATCTCCCAGACTCCAAAGTCCATGCTCTTACACATGATGCTGTATCACCACCCAAAGAAAACAAAGTCAAGCTATATGCCTTCTCCAATTTTAAAAACAAATTTTAAGAGAAGATGATGCACACAGTAAGTGAGCTCATATTAGCTGACTCACCAGTGATGTTTATGGTGAGCAATGTGAATTACCACCTGTGTCAGCCTGAGACAGAAAGGATGAGTGAGGCCATCTCAGCAGGGTTAGCCAGGCTTCTTTCCATGTGCACCCCACCTTATAATAAAACTAGTCCCCTTACTGGCTCATACACAGAAACACACGCCTCCGACACCAGAAAGCACCATTTCTAAGTGTGGTAAATGTCTAAAGTGGGCAGAGTTATCACATCAAAGAGATTATCTTATTAAAGAGAACTTAAAGGTCCATTTGATCCAACCTCTAGGCAAGACACTGAGACTTCTAACCTCATTTTAATGGCAGCTGAAGTTAACTTCAGTCCTCTGAGAAGTAACTGGTTGAAGCTGAGACCAGAAACTAGGTCTCCTACTTACTGGGCTCACCTTGTTCTCTTCTCTCAATCACAGAGAAGGAAGTCAGTAAGGATTTGTTAAGGTCCCACTCTGGGCAGCTATACTAATCTGAGTCCTTTACGAGATTATCCTGTTTAATCCTCTTACCCATTCCCCAAGTGCAGGATGAGGAAACTGAGGCTCAGAGAAATAAAGTAACTCACCACGGGTCACACTTGGCATCAGTTACTTAACCCAGACTGCTCCCACCTCACCCTGTAGATCTGCAAGTTAAAGGGAAAAAAAAAAAAAATCAACATCAATATATTAACAAAATGCGACAAAGTGTTTTCATGTTATTGAAAACAAAAGGAAAAGCAAACTTCCGAAAATGAGAGTATCTTTTAACTATGTAAGCTTAGATATGGGTCAAATATCATATTAACTCAGGACTGGAGTTTGGTTAAATGCCAATATGGTAACCACTAACCAACTATGAAGATGTCACCTCTAAAAGTGAACTTACTCACGTGGACTGTTAGCTCAGTTGGTTAGAGGGTGATGCTGAAAGTGAACTTAGAGACACAGATAACACCTTTAAAAATTCCTAGCATTTGTAAGTAGATGTAAAAGTAAAACCAGAGTTGTTTTAAAATCTACTTAGATTTAAAAACATTTTTGAAAAATAATTCAATGTTTTCCTCCATTTTTCCATGTACCACACACATTCTAGCTTATTTTGCCACAGCTGTTTTGAAGCCTTTCTGGTCTTTCCTTCTCATCACCACATCCTCTTTCATGCAAAACAAGACAGGACTATCTGAGAGGCACCTTAGTCTCTCAAATGGAAAAGTACTACATGATTTTAAGATACTGTCTTCATAATTTTATTTCTATAGAATGTAAGAAACTGCCATGCAATTTGCAGAATATTACTTTCATTTCTGAAACGGAAACAAAACCATCTTGTATCTCCAGTAGTGATGCACCTCTCATTATGCAGGAAAAAAAAAGTTTTTACTTATTATGCAGATCTTAAGAAATTTAAACTTCTTACTCAGAACGAAATGTAATAACCAATGGCTCCAACTACACCATTTGGAACATTTGGGGATCTCTTTCTTTTTTCAAAAATAAAATCCCAACTACTTACTGAAAAAGTAAAGATGCCTGCTAACCAACTGTGTTTCTCTTTTTCATGCCAAAGGAGGAGTTCTGCCAAAGAGGTTTCAAGTTTTCCTCCCTGACTCCTGCATCCTTTCTCCAGAAGGTTCCTAGTCTCTATGCGGTCGAGACAATAATGTGTAATTTGTCTATTTTGCTTTAAAAGGGGATGATATATAGTACTCCCCTTTCTGATTTATAATGCCAGCCCTCTGCCCGCCCCTCGTAAAACAAAGTAGGAAAAGAGAGTTTCACAGTAATCTATTACTAAAACAAGACAGCCTCTCTCTGGTCATTGCATTTTAAAAGGGTGCTAATTCTCATTTTATTTCACTTTCTCTCTCCTCAGTCTGGAGTTTAAAAGCAGCCCACTTGATGTTATCGAATCATCATATGAAAGATTCTAGAAATAGCTTTCCTTGTGGAAAGAGTCAGGAGACACAAAAATGGAAGAAGAGTGCTTGAATCGTCTTTCCTAAAGCATTCCCTGCGTAATGAATGCAAATAAAATCCTGGAAGGCTTAGCTCTGAATTTAAGATGCTTCCTATTAGGAATTTAAATGTTTCTTGACTTAAAAGCTAAAGTAAAGAGGAATCGGAAAACAACGAAGAACACTGATACACCAATGTTTTCCTCCATTTTTCCATGTACCACACACATTCTAGCTTATTTTGCCACAGCTGTTTTGAAGCCTTTCTGGTCTTTCCTTCTCATCACCACATCCTCTTTCATGCAAAACAAGACAGGACTATCTGAGAGGCACCTTAGTCTCTCAAATGGAAAAGTACTACATGATTTTAAGATACTGTCTTCATAATTTTATTTCTATAGAATGTAAGAAACTGCCATGCAATTTGCAGAATATTACTTTCATTTCTGAAACGGAAACAAAACCATCTTGTATCTCCAGTAGTGATGCACCTCTCATTATGCAGGAAAAAAAAAGTTTTTACTTATTATGCAGATCTTAAGAAATTTAAACTTCTTACTCAGAACGAAATGTAATAACCAATGGCTCCAACTACACCATTTGGAACATTTGGGGATCTCTTTCTTTTTTCAAAAATAAAATCCCAACTACTTACTGAAAAAGTAAAGATGCCTGCTAACCAACTGTGTTTCTCTTTTTCATGCCAAAGGAGGAGTTCTGCCAAAGAGGTTTCAAGTTTTCCTCCCTGACTCCTGCATCCTTTCTCCAGAAGGTTCCTAGTCTCTATGCGGTCGAGACAATAATGTGTAATTTGTCTATTTTGCTTTAAAAGGGGATGATATATAGTACTCCCCTTTCTGATTTATAATGCCAGCCCTCTGCCCGCCCCTCGTAAAACAAAGTAGGAAAAGAGAGTTTCACAGTAATCTATTACTAAAACAAGACAGCCTCTCTCTGGTCATTGCATTTTAAAAGGGTGCTAATTCTCATTTTATTTCACTTTTCTCTCTCCTCAGTCTGGAGTTTAAAAAGCAGCCCACTTGATGTTATCGAATCATCATATGAAAGATTCTAGAAATAGCTTTCCTTGTGGAAAGAGTCAGGAGACACAAAAATGGAAGAAGAGTGCTTGAATCGTCTTTCCTAAAGCATTCCCTGCGTAATGAATGCAAATAAAATCCTGGAAGGCTTAGCTCTGAATTTAAGATGCTTCCTATTAGGAATTTAAATGTTTCTTGACTTAAAAGCTAAAGTAAAGAGGAATCGGAAAACAACGAAGAACACTGATACACCAAAAGCAAAGTTCAAATACACATTTTCCGGATTCCCCGGCGCATACCCAAAATGAGAGCACAGTTGCTTTAGATGCGGTCTCTACAGCACCCCAACCCACCCCGCAGCTGGTCTGTTTCAGGTTACGCATGCCCATCTCTTGTCAGTTGTCCCGGTGTGCCCACTCCACACATTCACAAATGACTCAAAGTGCCACCTGCCCCCGAACGTCCCAGTTCCTGACACCCCCGCGCCCGTCCGCGCACTTACGTGTCCGCACACACACGCACACACTCTTCTTCACTCACACCCTCGCCCCGGCTCCACCCAGGAGGCGGACTCCGACCAAGCGAACCCGGCACGGTCTCGCTGAAGTGGGTGATGAAGGGTACTGCGAACCCACCGACGCTGTCACCGCGGCCGCCGAGCCCTCGGACCCCAAAGCAAACTCCTCACTGCGGCCAGAATTCCTCAAAACGCAGAGGCCTCAGAGGCTCCCATTTTACAGAGAAGCGTCCGCGCCCCTCACCGCAACGGTGTCACCCGAGCCCCGGAATTTAAATAGGGGCAGGCGAAGAGGAAGGGGAGGGTCCTCTTTTTTACTTTCTGCGTCGCAATTCCTCCCAGTTTGCAGGCAGTCGAGACGGGCGGAGGGCGCTCCCGTCTTTAAAGCGGCTTCCGGCCTCCCTGGGCGCCAGAGCTCTTTAGGTCAGAAGGAGCGTTCCGAGAACGCCTGGGAGGCGTACGCGTGGCCGAGGGGCTCCCGCGCGCCCGGCCCCGACACCGCCCAGCCTCCCGGACCCCGCGCCCAACAGGCACTGCAGGCACCAAGCCCCGACCTCCCCTAGCGCCCGGCTCTGGGTCGCCGAGAGAAGCGCTCCGCTCCGCACCTCCGGGAGCCGCGCGCTGACAGCTGAGCCGCGGCAGGCGCGCAGCTGTTGCTCCGCGGTTCCCCCCTTCCTAGAACCCCAGCCCCCGCTCTGCGCACCTTGGTGGCCGCCGAACCGCCGCTCGGGATTCCGGCTGTGACAGCTCCACAGACCCGGCTCGGGGTTTCTCCGATTTCGGCGTCACAATAATAAGGAAGTTTCCCCGCAAGCCTGCAGGCGGCGGAATGCTCTGGGTAAAGGACGGCCCGCGCGGCCAATGGGCCCGGGGAAGAACACTGATACACCAAAAGCAAAGTTCAAATCACATTTTCCGGATTCCCCGGCGCATACCCAAAATGAGAGCACAGTTGCTTTAGATGCGGTCTCTACAGCACCCCAACCCACCCCGCAGCTGGTCTGTTTCAGGTTACGCATGCCCATCTCTTGTCAGTTGTCCCGGTGTGCCCACTCCACACATTCACAAATGACTCAAAGTGCCACCTGCCCCCGAACGTCCCAGTTCCTGACACCCCCGCGCCCGTCCGCGCACTTACGTGTCCGCACACACACGCACACACTCTTCTTCACTCACACCCTCGCCCCGGCTCCACCCAGGAGGCGGACTCCGACCAAGCGAACCCGGCACGGTCTCGCTGAAGTGGGTGATGAAGGGTACTGCGAACCCACCGACGCTGTCACCGCGGCCGCCGAGCCCTCGGACCCCAAAGCAAACTCCTCACTGCGGCCAGAATTCCTCAAAACGCAGAGGCCTCAGAGGCTCCCATTTTACAGAGAAGCGTCCGCGCCCCTCACCGCAACGGTGTCACCCGAGCCCCGGAATTTAAATAGGGGCAGGCGAAGAGGAAGGGGAGGGTCCTCTTTTTTACTTTCTGCGTCGCAATTCCTCCCAGTTTGCAGGCAGTCGAGACGGGCGGAGGGCGCTCCCGTCTTTAAAGCGGCTTCCGGCCTCCCTGGGCGCCAGAGCTCTTTAGGTCAGAAGGAGCGTTCCGAGAACGCCTGGGAGGCGTACGCGTGGCCGAGGGGCTCCCGCGCGCCCGGCCCCGACACCGCCCAGCCTCCCGGACCCCGCGCCCAACAGGCACTGCAGGCACCAAGCCCCGACCTCCCCTAGCGCCCGGCTCTGGGTCGCCGAGAGAAGCGCTCCGCTCCGCACCTCCGGGAGCCGCGCGCTGACAGCTGAGCCGCGGCAGGCGCGCAGCTGTTGCTCCGCGGTTCCCCCCTTCCTAGAACCCCAGCCCCCGCTCTGCGCACCTTGGTGGCCGCCGAACCGCCGCTCGGGATTCCGGCTGTGACAGCTCCACAGACCCGGCTCGGGGTTTCTCCGATTTCGGCGTCACAATAATAAGGAAGTTTCCCCGCAAGCCTGCAGGCGGCGGAATGCTCTGGGTAAAGGACGGCCCGCGCGGCCAATGGGCTGCTTCTGGGGCGGACACGAACCAATGGTGGCCGCAGCGGACCCAGAGGAGGGGCGGGGAGGTCCGCGCGCGGGAGGCGGGGAGAGGCCCTGGCCGCGGAGGGCGGCTGCTGGACCCACCCGCCCGGCGAGGGGACAGCAGAGTCGGCTTCTGTCGGCCAAGGTCCGAGTGCAAGATACAGAGCATTAACGCTGGAAGAGCATTGCTTTTCCTTGGCGAGGAAGGGAAGGGGACTGATCAGCGGTTCGTTTTTCAGGTTCTGGGCTCGAAGTCTCATTTGTGCAGAGGTGACCAAAAAACCTTGAGCGTAGAGGGAAAAGCTAGAGGTGACAACAGAGAGTGAGTTGGTAAGCGTCGTATTTCATTCACGATGGAGGAGTCTTGCTTCACTCGCCTTCGGAGGACTGGAAGAAGCGCCCATCCGAAAGCGTGCTGCGCGACGGGGAGGTCAGCGCTTTGCTGAGAACCTCTTCAGAGAGTTGGGTGGAAGAGAAGGTGGCGCTGCACCAGCAGCGGGGGCTTGCGGGAATCTAGCTGAGGGGGACGGGGGGTTGCTGCGAAGCATGAAAAGAAATCGACTCTTCTCGTTTGAAAGACAGAAAGTGTCCTAAAACCCAGTAATGGATGAAGAAGTTTGTCCCCCCTCTTACTTTTCCTGCCGCTGAATCTCAGCGCTTCCTGCTGCTTCCCAAGGTCACAGTGCTTTCCGAGTTACTCTGGTCCTTATCTGATCCACAGACAATCTTGTGAAGAAAACCCTCTCGCAAAGGTGACTTCATGAATCTCCCGCCCCTCCTTCTCCTCTTAAATTTGCAACACAGAAGCAGAATGCTGGGAAAGTACTACTTTAACTCAAAGGAAGGATTTGTGTAACCTGCCATTTGAACTGGGAAGGTCCTTTTGAGGCCAGATTCTTCCCAAGTACATTCAAATCAGGTCAGGTCTGCACTTAACTTCTCTGAGAATTTACTAGATTGATCAAACAGAAAAGAAGTTTGGGAGAGTAGTATATCCTGGGGATGGGGCACAGTTGGCTGGTATATATACTGTCAGTGACATAAGCAAGTTGTCAGATGCTCCTGAGACAAGAAAGCAAGATCTCATTGAACAGGTAGCTGTCATCTAAGAAAATGATTCCAACCTTTGAAGTCTGAATCACACCGAATACCTTTAGAAACACTAGAGACAAGATTAACACAATTCTTTTGTTTTCTGGAGATGTGGCAGTTTCACAGAAGTCCAGTTCTCTTAAGAGACAAAATCCCAATTCAGAAGTGAGCAGCTTTTCCTTGGCGAGGAAGGGAAGGGGACTGATCAGCGGTTCGTTTTTCAGGTTCTGGGCTCGAAGTCTCATTTGTGCAGAGGTGACCAAAAAACCTTGAGCGTAGAGGGAAAAGCTAGAGGTGACAACAGAGAGTGAGTTGGTAAGCGTCGTATTTCATTCACGATGGAGGAGTCTTGCTTCACTCGCCTTCGGAGGACTGGAAGAAGCGCCCATCCGAAAGCGTGCTGCGCGACGGGGAGGTCAGCGCTTTGCTGAGAACCTCTTCAGAGAGTTGGGTGGAAGAGAAGGTGGCGCTGCACCAGCAGCGGGGGCTTGCGGGAATCTAGCTGAGGGGGACGGGGGGTTGCTGCGAAGCATGAAAAGAAATCGACTCTTCTCGTTTGAAAGACAGAAAGTGTCCTAAAACCCAGTAATGGATGAAGAAGTTTGTCCCCCCTCTTACTTTTCCTGCCGCTGAATCTCAGCGCTTCCTGCTGCTTCCCAAGGTCACAGTGCTTTCCGAGTTACTCTGGTCCTTATCTGATCCACAGACAATCTTGTGAAGAAAACCCTCTCGCAAAGGTGACTTCATGAATCTCCCGCCCCTCCTTCTCCTCTTAAATTTGCAACACAGAAGCAGAATGCTGGGAAAGTACTACTTTAACTCAAAGGAAGGATTTGTGTAACCTGCCATTTGAACTGGGAAGGTCCTTTTGAGGCCAGATTCTTCCCAAGTACATTCAAATCAGGTCAGGTCTGCACTTAACTTCTCTGAGAATTTACTAGATTGATCAAACAGAAAAGAAGTTTGGGAGAGTAGTATATCCTGGGGATGGGGCACAGTTGGCTGGTATATATACTGTCAGTGACATAAGCAAGTTGTCAGATGCTCCTGAGACAAGAAAGCAAGATCTCATTGAACAGGTAGCTGTCATCTAAGAAAATGATTCCAACCTTTGAAGTCTGAATCACACCGAATACCTTTAGAAACACTAGAGACAAGATTAACACAATTCTTTTGTTTTCTGGAGATGTGGCAGTTTCACAGAAGTCCAGTTCTCTTAAGAGACAAAATCCCAATTCAGAAGTGGTATCACCAAAAAGAACTGGAGGAACGGCAAAAGGAAATCATTGTGAGAAGGCTGAGAAAGAGTGAGATTCTATTTTTGCTCTTCTCCCCATGGTTGAGAAGGAAAAGAGTGAGATTCTATTTTCATGTCCCAAATAGGAGGTTTGTAGTCAGTCAGCATTTAGGTCAGTATCTCTGGCTCGTGGTTTTTCATATGAAATTTTATCTTGAGAAAAACGTTGGTTACCTGAGACTTAAGTCTGGAGTTTAGGTAGTACTTTAAAATTACAAACTGAGGTACTGTAAAGGTCCTTCCCAAATAAACAGCCAGAACCTTGGGAACTTATATAGAATAATCAGTGAAGATACACACAGCACTTCATTTTAATGTCTTAGTTGAACCAACCTACAATAACAGTTTCCTCAGTAAGTATGTCCTGCTCCATTTACCAAAATGACTCTAAATAGCCCTAGCAACAACAACAGTCCATCCTAATAGGAGATATTTAAACTGGCTCGAAGAGGCCATGGTTTTCTTTTTATTTTCATTTCTATTGCTCTGCCTTCCATCCATATCCTTCTGACTCCATATGTTCCCTAACAAATACTCTGTATACTGAGCATCTGCTGTGATACCAAACACTGTGGTTACATTGGTGAGCAAAATAGCCTAGTCCCTATAGCCTTGGAGGGGAGGCAAACATTGGGGGCCTTTTACTGTCTGAGACTAAGGTCCTTTTGAGGCCAGATTCTTCCCAAGTACATTCAAATCAGGTCAGGTCTGCACTTAACTTCTGAGAATTTACTAGATTGATCAAACAGAAAAGAAGTTTGGGAGAGTAGTATATCCTGGGGATGGGGCACAGTTGGCTGGTATATATACTGTCAGTGACATAAGCAAGTTGTCAGATGCTCCTGAGACAAGAAAGCAAGATCTCATTGAACAGGTAGCTGTCATCTAAGAAAATGATTCCAACCTTTGAAGTCTGAATCACACCGAATACCTTTAGAAACACTAGAGACAAGATTAACACAATTCTTTTGTTTTCTGGAGATGTGGCAGTTTCACAGAAGTCCAGTTCTCTTAAGAGACAAAATCCCAATTCAGAAGTGGTATCACCAAAAGAACTGGAGGAACGGCAAAAGGAAATCATTGTGAGAAGGCTGAGAAAGAGTGAGATTCTATTTTTGCTCTTCTCCCCATGGTTGAGAAGGAAAAGAGTGAGATTCTATTTTCATGTCCCAAATAGGAGGTTTGTAGTCAGTCAGCATTTAGGTCAGTATCTCTGGCTCGTGGTTTTTCATATGAAATTTTATCTTGAGAAAAAAGTTGGTTACCTGAGACTTAAGTCTGGAGTTTAGGTAGTACTTTAAAATTACAAACTGAGGTACTGTAAAGGTCCTTCCCAAATAAACAGCCAGAACCTTGGGAACTTATATAGAATAATCAGTGAAGATACACACAGCACTTCATTTTAATGTCTTAGTTGAACCAACCTACAATAACAGTTTCCTCAGTAAGTATGTCCTGCTCCATTTACCAAAATGACTCTAAATAGCCCTAGCAACAACAACAGTCCATCCTAATAGGAGATATTTAAACTGGCTCGAAGAGGCCATGGTTTTCTTTTTATTTTCATTTCTATTGCTCTGCCTTCCATCCATATCCTTCTGACTCCATATGTTCCCTAACAAATACTCTGTATACTGAGCATCTGCTGTGATACCAAACACTGTGGTTACATTGGTGAGCAAAATAGCCTAGTCCCTATAGCCTTGGAGGGGGAGGCAAACATTGCCTTACTGTCTGAGCCACCAAGGAAGCCTGAAGGGATGCATAGATATATGATGAATCCAGTACAGCAAAATGTTAAGTATAGATTCTTCTGTGTGTTTGAAGAGTTTATATTAAAAAATACTGCAACAGGGGCTACTCTTGTGGTCCAGTGGGCAGAGAGTCCACCTTGCAGTGCAGGGGACACCGGTTTGATCCCTGGCCCAGGAAGACCCCACATGCTGCCGAACGGCAGGGCTGGTGTGTCCAATTACGAGCCAGTGCTCTGGAGTGCATGCGCCCAGAGCCGGTACTCTGCAATGAGAGAGGCCACTGCAATGGGAGGCACACACAGGCCAAAGAAAAAAGATGGATGAAAATAAATAAATAAATAACTAATAAAAGAGGCCCAAAAAATTTTTTTTTAATTATTTACAAAATGTTGGAACACCAAAAATAAACAATAAATAAATAGTGTGATAAATTCTAACTATAACCTTTGACAGGCAGAAGGGATCATGTGGTCCAGCTCCAACACTGAGCAGATGAGGAACCCCCAGTGACAGGGGCCAATTCCCAGGCCTTCTGCACCTTCACCTTTTCATTCTTCATAACCTCCTTTTTGAAATGCGTCTGCCTATTTTTGAATTGAAAGATATTTTAGTACTTAATAAGAACAAATGCAAATAAATTATGAATCATTTCAAGAAAAACAAAAGACTAGTCATAATGACTGTAGGATCTTTGTAGACAGGAAAGATGGTTCCTGCCCTCTACATATAGAAGACATTCTATATGTAGAATACTGTTTAATAATTATTCAATTATAACAGGAATACACTTTCTATTATAGTAGAAATGCTGCTTAATAATTATTGTTCCCTATGTTTACTTATTTGCACTGCAAACAAATTTCCACTTGGTAAACTTTAGACAGAGACCAACTTACGGTATCTCAGATTAACTGTGGCAAAAGGGGGAATTTCCTGGTGGTCAAGTAGTTAGAACTCTGAAGCTTTCACTGCAGTACCCATTTCTATTGCACTGCCTTCCATCCATATCCTTCTGACTCCATATGTTCCCTAACAAATACTCTGTATACTGAGCATCTGCTGTGATACCAAACACTGTGGTTACATTGGTGAGCAAAATAGCCTAGTCCCTATAGCCTTGGAGGAGGCAAACATTGCCTTACTGTCTGAGCCACCAAGGAAGCCTGAAGGGATGCATAGATATATGATGAATCCAGTACAGCAAAATGTTAAGTATAGATTCTTCTGTGTGTTTGAAGAGTTTATATTAAAAAATACTGCAACAGGGGCTACTCTTGTGGTCCAGTGGGCAGAGAGTCCACCTTGCAGTGCAGGGGACACCGGTTTGATCCCTGGCCCAGGAAGACCCCACATGCTGCCGAACGGCAGGGCTGGTGTGTCCAATTACGAGCCAGTGCTCTGGAGTGCATGCGCCCAGAGCCGGTACTCTGCAATGAGAGAGGCCACTGCAATGGGAGGCACACACAGGCCAAAGAAAAAAGATGGATGAAAATAAATAAATAAATAACTAATAAAAGAGGCCCAAAAAATTTTTTTTTAATTATTTACAAAATGTTGGAACACCAAAAATAAACAATAAATAAATAGTGTGATAAATTCTAACTATAACCTTTGACAGGCAGAAGGGATCATGTGGTCCAGCTCCAACACTGAGCAGATGAGGAACCCCCAGTGACAGGGGCCAATTCCCAGGCCTTCTGC
Source organism: Tragulus kanchil (assembly GCA_022376925.1). Classification (NCBI taxonomy): domain Eukaryota; kingdom Metazoa; phylum Chordata; class Mammalia; order Artiodactyla; family Tragulidae; genus Tragulus; species Tragulus kanchil. Next base: position 94,308,960 of record JAIOJX010000025.1, read on the forward strand.
ACCTTCACCTTTTCATTCTTCATAACCTCCTTTTTGAAATGCGTCTGCCTATTTTTGAATTGAAAGATATTTTAGTACTTAATAAGAACAAATGCAAATAAATTATGAATCATTTCAAGAAAAACAAAAGACTAGTCATAATGACTGTAGGATCTTTGTAGACAGGAAAGATGGTTCCTGCCCTCTACATATAGAAGACATTCTATATGTAGAATACTGTTTAATAATTATTCAATTATAACAGGAATACACTTTCTATTATAGTAGAAATGCTGCTTAATAATTATTGTTCCCTATGTTTACTTATTTGCACTGCAAACAAATTTCCACTTGGTAAACTTTAGACAGAGACCAACTTACGGTATCTCAGATTAACTGTGGCAAAAGGGGGAATTTCCTGGTGGTCAAGTAGTTAGAACTCTGAAGCTTTCACTGCAGTAACCCAGGTTAAATCCCCACAAGCCGCACCATGTGGCCAAAACAAAAAGCACGTAGGGAAGAAAATCAGGTTAGCCACAACATTCTGTCTTACAGGCATATTTCTGAGAAATAGGTTTCTCCATCTCTAGGAAGGGAAAGCACTGATTATTTAATAGGTAATGAACATGCACCTTGTAAAGCTATACAATCACAACAGTGTTTCTTGGTACCCCTCAGCCCCCCAAGAAATTATTCATTTTGTCAGTCATTACTCAAGGGAAAAAACTAGCTGTAAAACAGTTTTCCCATTTTTTTGGTTGTTTAATACAGTTTATCTAAGAGGCCTATTTTATTCCCGGGATAAATTAGGCTTATTGAAAACTGTCCTGTAATATATCACAATAATTTATTAATGTGAAAAAATAACTTGAAAGAAAGAAATGGTAAATCAATATTCCCATCAATCAAATAATCATTAAGTTTTCTTGAATGGCTTCTATCTATAGAGGACAAGAAGCATCCTTCTTGTCTACAAAGACTACAGTCATGACTAGTCCCTTGTTTTTCTTGAAACTATTCATAGTTTAAGTGTGTTTTTGTTCTTATCAAGTCATTTGGATGAGACACAAACATCTTACTTTAGATATAAGAAACTCACTAGCATCATATAGGTTGAAATTAATTAGTATTTACAAGATTGGATGATTGAGCTTTTCCTACAGACGCTTTTAGGGTGAACTTTGGTTTGTCCCTGAAGACTGCATGAAATAGGGCCTTGGAGCAATGCACAGTTCATGCTGCATGAGTATGCTGCATTAATACAACATTTTTCTTAATCCTAGCAGAAGCATCTGCAGTCTTGCCTGCTTTCTCCCTCTCATTTTTACTAAATAAACCTATACTTTTAGCATACTCCAGAAAAAATAAGTAATCAAGGGAGTTCTGTCTGTAAAGTTGATATATACTGTTATATAATATAATTTACCTAATTAAGTCTGTAAAAAAATAATAAAACAGTATCATTTGTGTTTCCAAACCTTATGATTACCCCTTTATATAAAGGGGAACAAATTTCTATTTGCCTTTGGCATTTTGTTTTCATCCTACATGTAGGTAAAATCTTAGTGAAATCAGCCATTATATTTACTTTTAGGTTGTGGACCAACAAACTCTTATCTTCCCAGATACTATACAGTACCTCATCTTGTAGATACTATTGCTGATCCTGTTTCCCTTTTTCAACTGGCTTTTCACAGCCTAGAGCAAAATGTATGTCCCATCTGTACAGACTCTTTTTGCATGCATTTTGAGAAGTAACCTTATTTCAAGGTTCATTTTAACTTTGCCCCGTCATTTTCCCATTGTGCTCATTTTTTAAACTAATTTAAAAAAAACTTGCTTTTCTCTTCACAAATGCACTAAATATATACTATGTAAGATATTTAAAATACATATAAGAAAAAAGAAAATAGAAGTGATCTGTACAACCTATGGCTGACTCATGTTGATATAAGGCAGAAATCAACACAATACTGTAAAGCAGTTATCCTCCAATTAAAAATAAATAAATACTTTTTTTTTAATGATCTGCGCTTTCACCCCCATTTTTAGTTCTTAATATTTTGTCATTTTTCCATGTATGTCTGTGCATTTTATGGTTCATTTTATACATCATATTTAACACTATGCTTTCTGAATTTGTGTGTATGTGCAACTGACCTGTCTTGTCTTGTCTTTGTCACCCTATGGACTGTAGCCCATCAGGCTCCTCTGTCCATGGGGTTCTCCAGGCAAGAATACTGGAGTGGGTTGCCATTCCCTTTCAGGCTCTTTACCACCAAGCCAACTGGGAAGCCCTCTCTGAATTTAACAATATATCAAACATTCAATAGATTTAAATACTATTTTTACAACATCATTCTCAGCAATACAAATATCCACAAAAGAGATCTACCACAGCCTAACCAGTTTCTCACTTGTTGCATGTTTAAATTATTTTCAATCCTTTGTCATTATAGACAAAAGTGCAACATAACTACACATGCTGAACACAGCAAAATATCTGCCTTCAGTCTTGGTTATTTCCTTAAGATCAATTCCTAAAAGTGCAATTCCTAGGTTAGGCAGAACACAGGCTCTTTAAGGCTTCAAAGTGTATTGCCAATATTCTCTAACAAAGGATAACAAGGATAACACCAGCTAAGTATGTACACAGTATGTAAGTGGCCTCTGTCCAATTCCCTTCCCAGTAATGAGGTTGTTTTCTTTGGGTTTACATTTCGTTTTTTTTTTTTTTTCCTTTATTGTGTTAATTTTCTAAGCCACCTGAAGTCTCAACTAGAACATCTGGGGTATAAATAAATAAAGTCAAAAAAAAAAAAAGACCAGTAAAGTAAAAAGCCATGTGGTACACATCTAAACATCAGCTTAGCTGTTTCTAAATATTCATAGCAAAAATCACCTACATGCATTAAAAGTGTATGACTGAAGTGGTTGGTCCTTTGCTGAAATGCTGTCTGAGGTCATATGATTCCCCTGGTCCTTCCATATACCTGCCAAAAATAAAAGATTTCAGAAAGGATGTTCTGTACAAACTCAAACTGTTGTTAATCATTTTTATCTTCAGCACACACGCACAAGCCAGTAACGAGTTGATGGTTCACCAAGTTTCATAGCAAACCAAACAGCAGACAAAAGTGTCAGAATTTCTGTCATCCATCAACAGAATGGTAGCCAGAGAAGGTATTTTATTGTCCATTTCTAAAAGAGAAACTTTTGTGAAATGACTTATAACATCCATTATGGTCCAATCATCTGCCATCAACCACCTTGTTACATGTACCAGTGTGTCCCACACATTATCGAAGAAAGTGTCCTGACTGACCAACCATCAGGCAGGCATTCACTGTCATAGACTTTAGGGGTAGATTTCTATTATTCCACCCAGGTCATTGCCTGGTTGCCTTTTTAATTAGCTAGATACAATTTCAAGGTAAATATATAACTGTAAGGCTAGAATCAGATAAACTGACCTACTCAGTACCTGAAATGAAACATGTTCCCTGGGCCTTATTAGTACTATGTTCTGATGAAATGTACAGGTATTTCTGAGGGTAAGTGGGGTCAGAGGGTGTCGTGGATTGAATAGTTTCCTCCAAAACTCATGTCTACCTAAACCTTCAGAATGTGAACGTACTTGGAATAGGGTCCTTAAGATCAATTCCTAAAAGTGCAATTCCTAGGTTAGGCAGAACACAGGCTCTTTAAGGCTTCAAAGTGTATTGCCAATATTCTCTAACAAAGGATAACAAGGATAACACCAGCTAAGTATGTACACAGTATGTAAGTGGCCTCTGTCCAATTCCCTTCCCAGTAATGAGGTTGTTTTCTTTGGGTTTACATTTCGTTTTTTTTTTTTTTTCCTTTATTGTGTTAATTTTCTAAGCCACCTGAAGTCTCAACTAGAACATCTGGGGTATAAATAAATAAAGTCAAAAAAAAAAAAAAGACCAGTAAAGTAAAAAGCCATGTGGTACACATCTAAACATCAGCTTAGCTGTTTCTAAATATTCATAGCAAAAATCACCTACATGCATTAAAAGTGTATGACTGAAGTGGTTGGTCCTTTGCTGAAATGCTGTCTGAGGTCATATGATTCCCCTGGTCCTTCCATATACCTGCCAAAAATAAAAGATTTCAGAAAGGATGTTCTGTACAAACTCAAACTGTTGTTAATCATTTTTATCTTCAGCACACACGCACAAGCCAGTAACGAGTTGATGGTTCACCAAGTTTCATAGCAAACCAAACAGCAGACAAAAGTGTCAGAATTTCTGTCATCCATCAACAGAATGGTAGCCAGAGAAGGTATTTTATTGTCCATTTCTAAAAGAGAAACTTTTGTGAAATGACTTATAACATCCATTATGGTCCAATCATCTGCCATCAACCACCTTGTTACATGTACCAGTGTGTCCCACACATTATCGAAGAAAGTGTCCTGACTGACCAACCATCAGGCAGGCATTCACTGTCATAGACTTTAGGGGTAGATTTCTATTATTCCACCCAGGTCATTGCCTGGTTGCCTTTTTAATTAGCTAGATACAATTTCAAGGTAAATATATAACTGTAAGGCTAGAATCAGATAAACTGACCTACTCAGTACCTGAAATGAAACATGTTCCCTGGGCCTTATTAGTACTATGTTCTGATGAAATGTACAGGTATTTCTGAGGGTAAGTGGGGTCAGAGGGTGTCGTGGATTGAATAGTTTCCTCCAAAACTCATGTCTACCTAAACCTTCAGAATGTGAACGTACTTGGAATAGGGTCCTTACAGACATAGTTTCATTAAGATGAGGTCATACTGGATTAGGAAGGCCCTAAATCCAACAACTGGTATCCTTATAAGAAGGCCATGTGAACACACAGGAACACACAGATAAAACATCATGTGAAGATGGAGACAGAGACTGGAGTGGCCAAGCCAAGGAATGCCAAGTAATCATTAGACGTGAGTGAAAAGACACAGAGAAGATTCTCCATCAGAGCTTTCAGGAGAAACCAAATGCTAACACCTTGATTTTGATTTTTCAGCCTCCAAAATCATGAGATAATACATTTCTGCTGTTTCAAGCCACCCAGTTTGTGGTACAAAAGTAAGTATACATAGGTATATAATCTTTCTTAGGTTCTTTCCCTTATAGGGTATTACAAGATATGGAGTATGGTTCCCTGCGCTATACAGTAGATCCTTGTTGTTTATTTTATATATAATACTGTATATAGGTTAATCCCAAACTCCTAATTTATCTCTCCCTACTGCTGCTATCTTTGGTAACCATATTTTTTAAAATTTTTAATTGGAGTATAATTGCTTTACAATACTGAATAAGTTTCTGCCATAACTCTATATGAATTGACCATAGGTATATATTTGTCTCCTCCTGCTTGAACCTCCCTGCCACCCCCCCACACCCCGCAGCAAAGTTGTCAGAGAGCACCAGGTTTGAGCTTCCTAGGTCACACAGCAAATACCCTCTGGCTATCTATTTTACATGTGATTATGTATATGTTCCAACGTTACTCTTTCAATTTGTCCCTCCATCTCCTTTCCCCCAGTCAGTTCACACCGTTGAATCATACAGTAGTTTTATTCTGTTTTTTGGTTTTCTTTTTTTAGGCCACTTCTATTGGTCTTTCATTTACTTCCATCTTTGTTCTTTGGCCTGTTCTTTGCTCTCTGGCATGCGCCCCAGAGCTCCAGCTCGGTAGTTGGACACATCGGTCCAGCCGCTTCACGGCACGTGGGATCTTCCCAGGCCAGGGACTGAACCGGCGCCCCTTGCACTGCAAGGCAGTATCCTTAACTACTGGATCACCAAGAAAGCCCTATTCCTAGTTTTTTAAGAAATTTCCATACTGTTCTCCATAGTAGCTGTATCAATTTACATTCCCATCAACAATGCAGAAGGATACCTTTTTCTCCACACTCTCTCCAGCATTTATTGTTTGTAGGTTCTTTGATGATACCCATTCTGACAGTGTAAGGAGATACCTCATTGTAGTTTTGATTTGCATTTCTCTAATAACGAGTGATACAGAGCATCTTTTCACATGCTTAATAGCCATCTGTATGGTTCTTTAGAGAAATGTCTGTTTAGGTCTGCCATTGTTTGATTAAGTTGTTTTTCTGGTATTGAACTGCTTTTGTTGTTTACATAACTTGGAGATTAATCCTTTGCCAGTTGTTTCATTTATTATTATTCTCTCCCATTCTGAGGGTTATCTTTTTACCTTGTTTATAGTTTACTTTGCTGTGCAAAAGTTTTTAAGTTTAATTAAGTCCTACTTGTTTTATTTTGTTGTTTTTTTTTCTGATTCTCCTGACTTTTTTAACTTTTATTTTACTTTTAAGTTTTACAGAGTTTTATTGTTTACAGATATGTATGTTCCCAGATTAGTCATGTGTATCCCCCCCCCCATTCCATCCCTCCTTATTTTGTTCTTATTTCCATTATTCTAGGAGGTGGGTCACAGACAATTATGCCAAGGAGTGTGCTGTCTATATTTTCCCCTAGGAGCTTTATAGTTTCTGGCCTTACATTTAAGTCTTTAATCCATTTTGAGTTTATTTCTGGGTATGGTGTTAGGAGGTATTATAGTTTCATTTTTTACATGTAGCTGTACAGTTTTCCCAGCCCCACTTTGAAGAGGCTGTCTTCTCCAATGTATATTTTTGCCTCCTTTGTCAAAGATAAGGTGTGTGGGTTTATCTCTTAGCTTCCTATCTTGTTCCACTGGTATTTATTTCTATTTTGTGCCAGTATTTATTTTCTCTTTTTAGTCTGAAGTCAGGAGGTTGATTCTCTCGGTCCAGCCGCTTCACGGCACGTGGGATCTTCCCAGGCCAGGGACTGAACCGGCGCCCCTTGCACTGCAAGGCAGTATCCTTAACTACTGGATCACCAAGAAAGCCCTATTCCTAGTTTTTTAAGAAATTTCCATACTGTTCTCCATAGTAGCTGTATCAATTTACATTCCCATCAACAATGCAGAAGGATACCTTTTTCTCCACACTCTCTCCAGCATTTATTGTTTGTAGGTTCTTTGATGATACCCATTCTGACAGTGTAAGGAGATACCTCATTGTAGTTTTGATTTGCATTTCTCTAATAACGAGTGATACAGAGCATCTTTTCACATGCTTAATAGCCATCTGTATGGTTCTTTAGAGAAATGTCTGTTTAGGTCTGCCATTGTTTGATTAAGTTGTTTTTCTGGTATTGAACTGCTTTTGTTGTTTACATAACTTGGAGATTAATCCTTTGCCAGTTGTTTCATTTATTATTATTCTCTCCCATTCTGAGGGTTATCTTTTTACCTTGTTTATAGTTTACTTTGCTGTGCAAAAGTTTTTAAGTTTAATTAAGTCCTACTTGTTTTATTTTGTTGTTTTTTTTTCTGATTCTCCTGACTTTTTTAACTTTTATTTTACTTTTAAGTTTTACAGAGTTTTATTGTTTACAGATATGTATGTTCCCAGATTAGTCATGTGTATCCCCCCCCCCATTCCATCCCTCCTTATTTTGTTCTTATTTCCATTATTCTAGGAGGTGGGTCACAGACAATTATGCCAAGGAGTGTGCTGTCTATATTTTCCCCTAGGAGCTTTATAGTTTCTGGCCTTACATTTAAGTCTTTAATCCATTTTGAGTTTATTTCTGGGTATGGTGTTAGGAGGTATTATAGTTTCATTTTTTACATGTAGCTGTACAGTTTTCCCAGCCCCACTTTGAAGAGGCTGTCTTCTCCAATGTATATTTTTGCCTCCTTTGTCAAAGATAAGGTGTGTGGGTTTATCTCTTAGCTTCCTATCTTGTTCCACTGGTATTTATTTCTATTTTTGTGCCAGTATTATATTCTCTTGGTTACTGTAGCTTTGTAATATAGTCTGAAGTCAGGGAGGTTGATTCTCCCAGCTCCATTCTTCTCTCTCAAGATTGCTTTGGCCATTCAAGATCTTTTGTGTTTGGTAAGCATAATTTTTTTTTTCTGTGTCTGTGAGTCTATTTCTGATACATTGCCCTTTCTGTCTCCTCTTGCTCTTTGCCTGTCCTCTTCTGCCCTCTTATACCCTATACCATTAGAGCATGATTCTTAACTTTCGTTTTCCATCTTCTATCCTTTTGAGAATCTGATGAAAGTTATACATTGTCACCACAAAAATGATGCATATACTCACATAAGTAATTACTCATGTAAGATTTAATAATAACTCACATAAGATTTCTAAAAACATCTCGGCATTCTAAGAGTGTTCATGGACTCTTTAACTCCACCACTTACCAAATCTAAGAATCTTCTAAGCATATTTACACTAATGTGTAATAAGGCTTAATATTTGGCCATACTCTCCCAGAAGGGAATTTTCCATGAGGTGAATTCATCTCTAACAAATATAACAGATCTAAAGTATATAAGGCAATCATCATTGGGCAATATGGGGGCTGCATCTTGCCTCCTAAAGGCCCCTTCCTGAAGCCTCAAAATCAACCCTTGTATAAGGTAAACTTAATTTTTGATACCTTCCCTGGAACACAAGCAAAAGCTATAAAATTGACTCATGTTTCCCCCAGAAATTAATGCCACCATAATCTATATTCAGAATCCTGAAATTACTTTGATTCACAGCCCTTCTCCCCTCATCTAATCATTCATGAAAAACCATTTTTATTTATAATGTCTTTCATATCCATCTCTTTCTCCATGTATTAATTTCCTATTGCTACTACAACAAATTACCACCTACTTAGTGGCTTAAAATAACACACTGAAACTCCTGAAGGTCCCTGGTTTGTACAGGCTTTAGCTGGGTATGGTGTTAGGAGGTATTATAGTTTCATTTTTTACATGTAGCTGTACAGTTTTCCCAGCCCCACTTTGAAGAGGCTGTCTTCTCCAATGTATATTTTTGCCTCCTTTGTCAAAGATAAGGTGTGTGGGTTTATCTCTTAGCTTCCTATCTTGTTCCACTGGTATTTATTTCTATTTTTGTGCCAGTATTATATTCTCTTGGTTACTGTAGCTTTGTAATATAGTCTGAAGTCAGGGAGGTTGATTCTCCCAGCTCCATTCTTCTCTCTCAAGATTGCTTTGGCCATTCAAGATCTTTTGTGTTTGGTAAGCATAATTTTTTTTTTCTGTGTCTGTGAGTCTATTTCTGATACATTGCCCTTTCTGTCTCCTCTTGCTCTTTGCCTGTCCTCTTCTGCCCTCTTATACCCTATACCATTAGAGCATGATTCTTAACTTTCGTTTTCCATCTTCTATCCTTTTGAGAATCTGATGAAAGTTATACATTGTCACCACAAAAATGATGCATATACTCACATAAGTAATTACTCATGTAAGATTTAATAATAACTCACATAAGATTTCTAAAAACATCTCGGCATTCTAAGAGTGTTCATGGACTCTTTAACTCCACCACTTACCAAATCTAAGAATCTTCTAAGCATATTTACACTAATGTGTAATAAGGCTTAATATTTGGCCATACTCTCCCAGAAGGGAATTTTCCATGAGGTGAATTCATCTCTAACAAATATAACAGATCTAAAGTATATAAGGCAATCATCATTGGGCAATATGGGGGCTGCATCTTGCCTCCTAAAGGCCCCTTCCTGAAGCCTCAAAATCAACCCTTGTATAAGGTAAACTTAATTTTTGATACCTTCCCTGGAACACAAGCAAAAGCTATAAAATTGACTCATGTTTCCCCCAGAAATTAATGCCACCATAATCTATATTCAGAATCCTGAAATTACTTTGATTCACAGCCCTTCTCCCCTCATCTAATCATTCATGAAAAACCATTTTTATTTATAATGTCTTTCATATCCATCTCTTTCTCCATGTATTAATTTCCTATTGCTACTACAACAAATTACCACCTACTTAGTGGCTTAAAATAACACACTGAAACTCCTGAAGGTCCCTGGTTTGTTACCAGGTCCCAGCACCAAAAAAAAGAAAAAAAGCAAACTTATTCTCTTATACTTCTGGAGGCTATAAATCATAAATGAGTTGCACAGGGATAAAATCAAGGTCTTAGCAAGACTGATTCCTTCTAGAAGCTCCAGAAGAGAATCTGTTTCTAAACTCTTCCAGCTTCTAGAAGCTTCTCACATTCCCGAGCTTGTGTCCACATTACTCCAGCCTCTACTTCCATAGTAATATAACCTTCTCCTACCGTTGACCATCCTGCCTCCCTCTTATAAAGACCTTTGTCACTGCGCTAGACATACCCAGATAGTCCACGCTAATTTCCCATTTCAAAATCCTTAATCACATCTGCAGAGGTTCCCAGGTGGCACTAGTGGCAAAGAACTTGCCTGTCAATGCAGGAGAAAAAACAGACATGGATTTGATATCAAGGCCAGGCAGATCTCCTGGAGAAGGAAATGGTAACCCACTTCAATATTCTTGCCTGGGGAATCCCATGGATGGAGGAGCTACAGTCCATGGGGTCACAAAGAGTTGGACACAACTAAAGTGACTTAGCAGTCACACCAGCACACAATCACATCTGCAAAGTCCCTTCTACCATGTAAGAACACACTCACAGGATCTGAATATTGGGACATGGATATCTTTGGGGACTGTTATTACCATCATACTTTACATCGCTTCTTCCTCAACCCCAGGTTAGGTCCTTATCTGTACCCTGGACTATTCAACATTCCTACTGACTTTCTGACCCAACCCCTTAGTCCTTATCTTACTGGAACACAAGCAAAAGCTATAAAATTGACTCATGTTTCCCCCAGAAATTAATGCCACCATAATCTATATTCAGAATCCTGAAATTACTTTGATTCACAGCCCTTCTCCCCTCATCTAATCATTCATGAAAAACCATTTTTATTTATAATGTCTTTCATATCCATCTCTTTCTCCATGTATTAATTTCCTATTGCTACTACAACAAATTACCACCTACTTAGTGGCTTAAAATAACACACTGAAACTCCTGAAGGTCCCTGGTTTGTTACCAGGTCCCAGCACCAAAAAAAAGAAAAAAAGCAAACTTATTCTCTTATACTTCTGGAGGCTATAAATCATAAATGAGTTGCACAGGGATAAAATCAAGGTCTTAGCAAGACTGATTCCTTCTAGAAGCTCCAGAAGAGAATCTGTTTCTAAACTCTTCCAGCTTCTAGAAGCTTCTCACATTCCCGAGCTTGTGTCCACATTACTCCAGCCTCTACTTCCATAGTAATATAACCTTCTCCTACCGTTGACCATCCTGCCTCCCTCTTATAAAGACCTTTGTCACTGCGCTAGACATACCCAGATAGTCCACGCTAATTTCCCATTTCAAAATCCTTAATCACATCTGCAGAGGTTCCCAGGTGGCACTAGTGGCAAAGAACTTGCCTGTCAATGCAGGAGAAAAAACAGACATGGATTTGATATCAAGGCCAGGCAGATCTCCTGGAGAAGGAAATGGTAACCCACTTCAATATTCTTGCCTGGGGAATCCCATGGATGGAGGAGCTACAGTCCATGGGGTCACAAAGAGTTGGACACAACTAAAGTGACTTAGCAGTCACACCAGCACACAATCACATCTGCAAAGTCCCTTCTACCATGTAAAAGAACACACTCACAGGATCTGAATATTGGGACATGGATATCTTTGGGGGACTGTTATTCAGGCCATCATACTTTACATCGCTTCTTCCTCAACCCCAGGTTAGGTCCTTATCTGTACCCCTGGACTACTTCAACATTTCCCTAACTGACTTTCCTGACCCTACCACTCTCCCAATACCTTTGATCATTCTAGATCTGACAAATAGTCATCAAAACTTAGTTCTGCATCCTGTTTTTTGCCCACTATAAGACCTTGACCTTAGTTTACTTTGCCTCAGCATTGGTCACTCCAATCAAACTGATCTGTACACTCTCCCCTTACACACACACACATATTAATGGACGGACCCATCCAGAATTTTCAGGGAACTCCTCCCTGAAGAGAAAACCTGGAAGGTTAAATTTCAAGGATATAAAGAGATGCCAAGCAGCGGAAGAGCATCCCTGCAGAGGGGACGGGATATGTGAAAGTTCTGAAGCAGGGAAGAGCTTGTCACTGTTATGCATGGAAAGGATTGCCAGACTGCCAGTGTGGCGGGGGCAGAATGAGCAGAGGGGAGGGGCAGGAGATCACTGCAGAGAGAAAGGCAGGGACATGTCATGCAGAGCTTTATAGGCGTTCTGATTTTAGTACAAGTGCAACGAGAAGCTCCTGGAAGGTTCTGAATAGATCACTGATTTCTGGAGAGATGGCAAAGGATGGAAGAGGAACAACAGTAGAACTAGAAAGACCAGTTAGGGGGTTATTGAGGCTATTACAATAATCCAGACTAGAAATAGCAGTGGCTTTGGTTTAGATAATTGCAGTAGGGATGAAGAGAAGTAGATGTAGCCAAGATCTATTTTGGAGGTAGCAGAGAAGGGAGTGGGAGGGTTGGGAGAGGAAAAAAACAAAAAACAAAAGTTGTCGATTTGGGGATTGAGAAGCTGGTTATATGGGAGTGATGCATGTTACTAAGGTGAAGAAGGTTAAGAGACAAACAGGTTTTAGGATATAAACAGTGTCCTCTAAAAGTATAAGATCCTTGCAGGAGTAGCTATGTTTAAACGTTGCTTAAACAAACGCCTAGCCCACTGCCTGAGGGACTTCCCAGGTGGCTCAGTGGTAAAGAATCCACTTGCCACTGCAGGAGTCATGAATTTGATCCCTGGGTGGGGAAGATCCCTTGGAGAAGGAAATGGCAACCTGCTCCAGTATTCTTGCCTAGGAAATCCCCATGGGCAGACAGCCTGGCAGGTTATAATCCACAGGGTTGCAAAAGAGTTGGATATGACTTAGCGACTAAACAACAACAAAGCACACTGTTTGACATGGTAAACTCTAACTTAACTAGGGTTGATGACACTCCTGTAACATTCTGATGATTCACTTCTTATAAAAGAGGATACACTACATTTAAGTGAAATATTAAGCAGACATAGAATACAGGTAAAAGATTCACATTTCAAATGTATGATGTGATGCTAAGTTAATGTCTTTTACATATATGAGCCATGGGTAAAGAATTTCACAGAATGTCTGATGTAATGAGACTCTGATGCTATACGCTGATACTTCAGAAAGGAAAAAGTCACAAGATCTTCCCTGTAGATAAGGGTTTTTTATTACCTAGGCACTTACATTCTATTGTTTTAGAGAATTGACTCTTATGGCATGGCAGCCTTGCATTACTAGATTTTAGTAGACAGGGGAGAAAACAAGAGAGCAAGGGACAGCTGTTGAGGCTTGTCAGATTTGACAGGGTAAGGAGGAGCCCTCAAGTGATGCTGAGACTAAATCAGTATTCATTTTTTAAACTCTGATGGCAACATGATGTTTAGCATAGTCACGCTGACATGCTATTTACATAGCCCAACACTACTAGAATATGGATTATTCACTGTGCAAAAGGAGAAATCCTATTCAAAAGGATACAAAACTATATATCTTCATTGATGTTTTAGCAACAGGTATCTAGTGTCTTTACTACATTCTCTAATCCAGCTCCAAACAAAAGCAGAGAAGGGAGTGGGAGGGTTGGGAGAGGAAAAAAACAAAAAACAAAAGTTGTCGATTTGGGGATTGAGAAGCTGGTTATATGGGAGTGATGCATGTTACTAAGGTGAAGAAGGTTAAGAGACAAACAGGTTTTAGGATATAAACAGTGTCCTCTAAAAGTATAAGATCCTTGCAGGAGTAGCTATGTTTAAACGTTGCTTAAACAAACGCCTAGCCCACTGCCTGAGGGACTTCCCAGGTGGCTCAGTGGTAAAGAATCCACTTGCCACTGCAGGAGTCATGAATTTGATCCCTGGGTGGGGAAGATCCCTTGGAGAAGGAAATGGCAACCTGCTCCAGTATTCTTGCCTAGGAAATCCCCATGGGCAGACAGCCTGGCAGGTTATAATCCACAGGGTTGCAAAAGAGTTGGATATGACTTAGCGACTAAACAACAACAAAGCACACTGTTTGACATGGTAAACTCTAACTTAACTAGGGTTGATGACACTCCTGTAACATTCTGATGATTCACTTCTTATAAAAGAGGATACACTACATTTAAGTGAAATATTAAGCAGACATAGAATACAGGTAAAAGATTCACATTTCAAATGTATGATGTGATGCTAAGTTAATGTCTTTTACATATATGAGCCATGGGTAAAGAATTTCACAGAATGTCTGATGTAATGAGACTCTGATGCTATACGCTGATACTTCAGAAAGGAAAAAGTCACAAGATCTTCCTGTAGATAAGGGTTTTTTATTACCTAGGCACTTACATTCTATTGTTTTAGAGAATTGACTCTTATGGCATGGCAGCCTTGCATTACTAGATTTTAGTAGACAGGGGAGAAAACAAGAGAGCAAGGGACAGCTGTTGAGGCTTGTCAGATTTGACAGGGTAAGGAGGAGCCCTCAAGTGATGCTGAGACTAAATCAGTATTCATTTTTTAAACTCTGATGGCAACATGATGTTTAGCATAGTCACGCTGACATGCTATTTACATAGCCCAACACTACTAGAATATGGATTATTCACTGTGCAAAAGGAGAAATCCTATTCAAAAGGATACAAAAATATATATCTTCATTGATGTTTTAGCAACAGGTATCTAGTGTCTTTACTACATTTCAATACATAATCAGCACCTAGTGCTCTTACTATTCCAAGAAAGGCTTTTCAAAAATGGGCACTAGCCATCATCAGATATCATATTCGATAAAGGAGATTACAAACTCAGCTAAATGTATCCAGATCTGAAACTTTATATCTTGTCTAAGTAAGATCTAAAACAAAACAAACAAGCAAACAAAAATGCTCTAGGATGACCAAGCAATACATTTTTTAAAAAAACATTCTGAAGGGATTAAAAATAATTATCAATTCCTTACAATCTAGCAATTCCATTTCTGAGTACATACCCAAAAGAATTTAAAGTAAGGTCTCAAAAAGATAGTTGTATACCCAGATTCATAGCAGCACCATTTTCAACAGAAAAAAGTTAAAAGTAACCCAGGTTGTCTATCAACAGATGAATGAATAAACAAAATGTAGTATATATGTACACTGGAGTATTATACAGCCTTAAAAATGAACGCAATTCACACATATTATAGCATAGATGAAGCTGGAACACATTAAGGTAGATGAGGTAAGCAAGTCACACACAAAAAATCAACTATTGCGCCATTTCACTTAAATGAGTTACTTACAGTAGTCAAATTCACAGCAACAGAAAATAGAATGGTCATGAGGGAGTGGGGGGAGGGAGAAATGGGGAGCTAGTTTAATGAACACAGAGCTTCAATTTGGGACAATGAAAAAGTTCTGGAGATGGATGGCAGTGGTGGTCATACAATAAAGTGAATATATTTAATGCTGCCCAACTGAACATTTAAAGATTGTTTAAATGGTAGATTTTACTTTTTGTATATTTTACCTCAATCAAAAATAATAATTAGGGGCTTCCCTGGTGGTCCAGTAGGTAAGGACACCACCTTGCAGTGCAAGGGACACCTGTTTGATCCCTGGCCTGGGAGGATCCCACGTGCTGAGGAGCAGCTGGACCAATACGTCCAACTACCGAGCCGGAGCCCTGGGCGCATGCTTCCAGAGCTGGTGCTAGCCCAACACTACTAGTGATACATAAAAGGAGAAATCCTATTCAAAAGGATACAAAATATATATCTTCATTGATGTTTTAGCAACAGGTATCTAGTGTCTTTACTACATTTCAATACATAATCAGCACCTAGTGCTCTTACTATTCCAAGAAAGGCTTTTCAAAAATGGGCACTAGCCATCATCAGATATCATATTCGATAAAGGAGATTACAAACTCAGCTAAATGTATCCAGATCTGAAACTTTATATCTTGTCTAAGTAAGATCTAAAACAAAACAAACAAGCAAACAAAAATGCTCTAGGATGACCAAGCAATACATTTTTTAAAAAAACATTCTGAAGGGATTAAAAATAATTATCAATTCCTTACAATCTAGCAATTCCATTTCTGAGTACATACCCAAAAGAATTTAAAGTAAGGTCTCAAAAAGATAGTTGTATACCCAGATTCATAGCAGCACCATTTTCAACAGAAAAAAGTTAAAAGTAACCCAGGTTGTCTATCAACAGATGAATGAATAAACAAAATGTAGTATATATGTACACTGGAGTATTATACAGCCTTAAAAATGAACGCAATTCACACATATTATAGCATAGATGAAGCTGGAACACATTAAGGTAGATGAGGTAAGCAAGTCACACACAAAAAATCAACTATTGCGCCATTTCACTTAAATGAGTTACTTACAGTAGTCAAATTCACAGCAACAGAAAATAGAATGGTCATGAGGGAGTGGGGGGAGGGAGAAATGGGGAGCTAGTTTAATGAACACAGAGCTTCAATTTGGGACAATGAAAAAGTTCTGGAGATGGATGGCAGTGGTGGTCATACAATAAAGTGAATATATTTAATGCTGCCCAACTGAACATTTAAAGATTGTTTAAATGGTAGATTTTACTTTTTGTATATTTTACCTCAATCAAAAATAATAATTAGGGGCTTCCCTGGTGGTCCAGTAGGTAAGGACACCACCTTGCAGTGCAAGGGACACCTGTTTGATCCCTGGCCTGGGAGGATCCCACGTGCTGAGGAGCAGCTGGACCAATACGTCCAACTACCGAGCCGGAGCCCTGGAGCGCATGCTTCCAGAGCTGGTGCTCTGCGACGGGAGAGGCCACTGCAATGGGAGGCCCACACAGGCCAAGAAACAAAGGTGGATGGAAATGGATAAATGAAAGATCAATAGAAGTGGCCAAAATAATAATAATAATAATTAACTTTAAGTTGTAAGTAGTCTGTCATACAAGCAATATTATCATAAGAGATGGTTGGATGGCATTGCCTACTCAATGGACATGAGTTTGAGCAAACTCTGGGAGTTGGTGAAGGACAGGAAAGCCTGGTGTGCTGAGGTCACTGAGTGACTGAACAACTGCAATCATAATCTGACAGGATAAGACATGCAAGAATAGGATCCTAGTCATAGCATTACCTTTAGAGTACCTGGCACCATGGGTTTTAGTTAATAGTAAGGTGAGTTTGAAACAATTATGCATGAGTGTGGTCATCAAAAAGCAGAATAGTTTTAATGCCCTATAGAATTATTTTATCTAGAGTGAGAAAATGGTAGTTTCATTTCTGTTCTAAGCAGTCCACATCACATTCTGTTCAGCTATAGGGAAACTCTTTCAGAGAATCAGAGATAAACTGAAATGTGTTCAGTGAGAAGTAATCAGGAGAAAATAAAAAGGATCTGAGAAGTCCTTTATGAAAAACAACTGAGGGCTTCCTGGGTGGCTCGGAAAGAATCTGCCTGCCAAGGCAGGAGACATGGGTATGATCCTTGGTCCAGGAAGGTCCCATATATACCAAGGAGCAACTAAGCCCGTGAGCCACAACTATTGAGCCCATGGTCTAGAGCCCATGCTCCACAAGAGAAGTCGCCACAATGAGAAGTCCATGCATTGCAACTACAGAGAACCCTGCAAGTAGAGGACAGCCTGTGAAGAGCAGCAGTGAAGACCCAGCACAGCCAAAAATAAATAAATATTAAAAACAACAACAACGACAACTGAAGGATGACACTAGCTATAATGAAAAAAAGGTAATTTGTTTTATCATGGTTGCAAAGAATAGAATTAAGATCAAATTTTGGAAGCTACACAGTAAGATAGTTTTTGGATCGGTAAGAGGAAGAACTCTCCAACAGTTTCCATAGCACTTTATCAGTTCCCCTCCTGTAGAACTTTCCACTTTCTATCTTTAAAGTTACTTGCAGAAATTACTTCAAAATCGACATTACACCTGATGACGCACATATTAGACCCTGAAATACTCATTTGATGAATTAAAGGGTATGAGAATGATTAAACAAATGACTGTCAGAACTAGCCAGAGATGAAACTGAGCTGTCCTGTGAGGCAAGGCATTCAAACCCAGGCTGGTTAACCAGTTGGCAGAGATGTTACGGAGGAGATCCAAGTTTCATTTACTTGGTTGGATTAGATGACTTTTAAAGGTCTTTCAAGCCCTAAAGATCTATGGTTTCATGACCTGGGTTTAAGCCCTGGCCCTGCCACTTAAGTAGCACTGTGGTATTAGGTAAAGTCATTGTGCTGCTTTGCTCAAATGGGATTAAAATATACATAAATTATTTGGAAGATCAAAATAGCACATTTAACACAAACAAACAACCAAAACCATAAAGAAAAAAAAAAAAAAAAAAACTAACTACCTCCCTACCCTGACTGGCAAGAAGTCATGCATGAACTTTTAGAGGGCTCCCTAGGGAGGCTGGTGGAAGCCTGGGCTGGGAGGGCCTAGACAGACCAGAGGAACTGGCTGTATTACAAGGTCCCTTAAGGCAGTATTAACACGGAACACTGTCAATCAAGGGGCACAACCATTTCAGGCTTGATGAAGGTCAGTGTCCATCTCCAGCAGGTCAGTCCCATGAGGGGGGCAAAGCCTCAAGAGTACACTCTCACATACTGCTGAGGGGCATGGAAAGAGAAGACAACCACTGGGGCAGATGATTCTAGATTGACTGAGGTCCCACCCAAGTGGATGGGATTCAGGTTACCTAAAACCCTTAAGAAGAAAGTGACGCAGGCACCAGGGGACTAGGCCAATGTGGAGGAAGTGGAGGAAGGCTGTCACTCATCCCAGGCATTTCAGAGTCTAAGCACTGAAATGAATGCCAGGCCCCAGCTGATGGGTCTGGTGCTGCAACTGTACTTCTGGCTTGGTCACAATAGACTCTTCAGCTGCCTAAGGTTAAGCCTGTAGAAGAAACCATTATGGACTATGCATGAATCAAGGACAGAGGCAGGATTAAACTGAGAAAGTGCCCCACAAGTCACAAAGGGCTGCTGGGTGTACATGGTTATATCATAGTGATTAGAAAGCTACCTCTGGAGTCAGACTGTCTGGGATTGAATCAGATTTAATTCAGTTTAACCTAAGAGAGGGCCCTTACCTTATCTTTCTGTGTCTCCATTTCTTCTGTTGTAAAATGGAGATGGTAACAGTACCTACCTCATAGCATGGTCTGGGGTTAAATGAGATAACATGGTGAAGCGCTTAGAACAGCACCTGCCATAAAATGAGTTCACAGTAAATATCAGCAGTTATAGATTTTTACCTAGAGCTCAGTGCTCTGTTTTCGTCTGCATACCTAAGTCAGTTTTTATTGCTGAGTTATCTATTCTTGAATTATGTCTTTACTTGTCTTCTTCCAGTGGTTCTCAACCTGGAGTGACTTTGCCCCAAGGGACATTTAGCGTTTACCTAGAGACAGTGTTGGATGCCGCTTTGTGTGGGTGTGTGCAGGGGGAGTTACTGACCTCCTATAAGCAGAGGTCTACCTGGCCCCAAATGTCAACAGAGGTTGAGAAATCCTGGTCTAGACTCATTTCTAGTAACCAGAAAAATGTCATTTAGTGCAGTTCTAAGGAAAAGAAAACAGAAAAGCGGTATCTTCTCTTTCCTTCACTTTCCAGAGTTTTAATAAAGGGCACAACCATTTCAGGCTTGATGAAGGTCAGTGTCCATCTCCAGCAGGTCAGTCCCATGAGGGGGGCAAAGCCTCAAGAGTACACTCTCACATACTGCTGAGGGGCATGGAAAGAGAAGACAACCACTGGGGCAGATGATTCTAGATTGACTGAGGTCCCACCCAAGTGGATGGGATTCAGGTTACCTAAAACCCTTAAGAAGAAAGTGACGCAGGCACCAGGGGACTAGGCCAATGTGGAGGAAGTGGAGGAAGGCTGTCACTCATCCCAGGCATTTCAGAGTCTAAGCACTGAAATGAATGCCAGGCCCCAGCTGATGGGTCTGGTGCTGCAACTGTACTTCTGGCTTGGTCACAATAGACTCTTCAGCTGCCTAAGGTTAAGCCTGTAGAAGAAACCATTATGGACTATGCATGAATCAAGGACAGAGGCAGGATTAAACTGAGAAAGTGCCCCACAAGTCACAAAGGGCTGCTGGGTGTACATGGTTATATCATAGTGATTAGAAAGCTACCTCTGGAGTCAGACTGTCTGGGATTGAATCAGATTTAATTCAGTTTAACCTAAGAGAGGGCCCTTACCTTATCTTTCTGTGTCTCCATTTCTTCTGTTGTAAAATGGAGATGGTAACAGTACCTACCTCATAGCATGGTCTGGGGTTAAATGAGATAACATGGTGAAGCGCTTAGAACAGCACCTGCCATAAAATGAGTTCACAGTAAATATCAGCAGTTATAGATTTTTACCTAGAGCTCAGTGCTCTGTTTTCGTCTGCATACCTAAGTCAGTTTTTATTGCTGAGTTATCTATTCTTGAATTATGTCTTTACTTGTCTTCTTCCAGTGGTTCTCAACCTGGAGTGACTTTGCCCCAAGGGACATTTAGCGTTTACCTAGAGACAGTGTTGGATGCCGCTTTGTGTGGGTGTGTGCAGGGGGAGTTACTGACCTCCTATAAGCAGAGGTCTACCTGGCCCCAAATGTCAACAGAGGTTGAGAAATCCTGGTCTAGACTCATTTCTAGTAACCAGAAAAAAATGTCATTTAGTGCAGTTCTGAAGGAAAAAGAAAACAGAAAAAAAGCGGTATCTTCTCTTTCCTTCACTTTCCAGAGTTCTAATACTCTAAACGTGACGGAATGCACACAAAGCTGCCTCCCCCAGTGAGTGCTGCCACAGAGACCCTCCTCATCCTTGTCGTTCATTTTAGGGCTCTGCAGTTTGGGATGTGGTGGAAGCTGAACATCCCAGAAGGCAATGGACCTTTAATTCCTTCCTAAATCCTGCCCAGTCGCTTTCAGGGACCTGCAATTCTCATAAGGTTGTTGGTTGATGTGGGGGGCGAAAGTGGGTGGGGCTACGGAACCCGCAGTCTGGCTGCCTCAGAAGGTAGAGCCTGCTGACCAAAAGGATGACCGAGAGGCAAGACAAGGGTCTTCACATCTACTTTCAGTTAGGATCGTACTGTTTCTGGCAGCATAATGTAGGTGGTCTGTCAGCTATTTAATTCTTCAGTTGTGTCTTGTGCTTCACAGATGGTAGACATTTTTTGGTGACTGGTGAAGAGATTCAGAATTTCTGCCTTATTTGAAGGGGGAACTTGAGGTTTGCATCATTTCTGAGACATCATAGGTGTGTTCGCTAACAGCTAGCAAAGGCTGTCATGGCTACAAATTCGGCATCCTTTAAAGTCATTACTTTCTCTTTACTCCTGCTGTTTAGATTTGGAAAGGGTAGGTTAAGGCACAAGCACCTCCTTTGAGGCAATCAATAAATAGATAGTGAGGATTTTCCTTTTCTCACATACTGAGAGTTGTTAGAATTAGATTTCAAATCAACGCAAAGACGTGGGGGTGAAGGGAAGCTTTGAATTCTTTGGGTCACCATCATTTCATCCTATCCCATCACTGCGCAGATTCCAGAAGTGCGGGTAAGCGCATGGCCCATGGTTCAAGGGTCTTTAGTGATGTTGCCTAGGAGCAGTGCGAATAAATGGTTATCCTGTCCAAATCTCTAACTTTCAGAATAAAATATTCAACTAAACAAAAGGCATTTAATCTACCTGGCCCCAAATGTCAACAGAGGTTGAGAAATCCTGGTCTAGACTCATTTCTAGTAACCAGAAAAATGTCATTTAGTGCAGTTCTGAAGGAAAAAGAAAACAGAAAAAAAGCGGTATCTTCTCTTTCCTTCACTTTCCAGAGTTCTAATACTCTAAACGTGACGGAATGCACACAAAGCTGCCTCCCCCAGTGAGTGCTGCCACAGAGACCCTCCTCATCCTTGTCGTTCATTTTAGGGCTCTGCAGTTTGGGATGTGGTGGAAGCTGAACATCCCAGAAGGCAATGGACCTTTAATTCCTTCCTAAATCCTGCCCAGTCGCTTTCAGGGACCTGCAATTCTCATAAGGTTGTTGGTTGATGTGGGGGGCGAAAGTGGGTGGGGCTACGGAACCCGCAGTCTGGCTGCCTCAGAAGGTAGAGCCTGCTGACCAAAAGGATGACCGAGAGGCAAGACAAGGGTCTTCACATCTACTTTCAGTTAGGATCGTACTGTTTCTGGCAGCATAATGTAGGTGGTCTGTCAGCTATTTAATTCTTCAGTTGTGTCTTGTGCTTCACAGATGGTAGACATTTTTTGGTGACTGGTGAAGAGATTCAGAATTTCTGCCTTATTTGAAGGGGGAACTTGAGGTTTGCATCATTTCTGAGACATCATAGGTGTGTTCGCTAACAGCTAGCAAAGGCTGTCATGGCTACAAATTCGGCATCCTTTAAAGTCATTACTTTCTCTTTACTCCTGCTGTTTAGATTTGGAAAGGGTAGGTTAAGGCACAAGCACCTCCTTTGAGGCAATCAATAAATAGATAGTGAGGATTTTCCTTTTCTCACATACTGAGAGTTGTTAGAATTAGATTTCAAATCAACGCAAAGACGTGGGGGTGAAGGGAAGCTTTGAATTCTTTGGGTCACCATCATTTCATCCTATCCCATCACTGCGCAGATTCCAGAAGTGCGGGTAAGCGCATGGCCCATGGTTCAAGGGTCTTTAGTGATGTTGCCTAGGAGCAGTGCGAATAAATGGTTATCCTGTCCAAATCTCTAACTTTCAGAATAAAATATTCAACTAAACATGGCATTTAATCAAAAAATGGCATCTAATCAAGAGATTAAGCATTCTAAAAACTGAAAGTGGCTGGATTATAAACCTGATGAGCTTTGTGTTCCATGTGCACATAAAGAATGTTTTCTAATGACGGATGAGCAAGCTAACGTTTCATTTTCCTCTCCCAATGGCTATAGATTTTCTTTTTCTCGTGAACACTGATCTTAAATACACACAAATGCTAAAACCCAGCTGTTTCTCTTTGTGAGCAAAAAAGCAGTCTTAAATTAGTATTTATAATATATATATATATATATATATATATATATATATATCTTTCACTCTAGTAAAGTGCAATTCTCAACAAGTCATGTCTTAATTAAAATCTGGTAAATGCTTTTCCGGTTCTTTTTTCCCCTAGTCTTGTCCCCTACTTTTTGTATCTTATGTTCAAAATAAAATTTTTCAAAAAACAGTATCAAATTACCAACTTTAGTTTGACTGTGGAATTTATGATTAAAATGTCCCCATTTCTATAACTTTAATTGCAGGCTTCACGAAGGGGAAGACTGCAATTTTACCATTTTTACATACCGATAAATCAGTTTGGGGTTAGAAGATGGTGTTAAACCACACATGTTACCTCAACGGCCACCAACTGAACAGTAGCCATGACCCTGAACTTCTGAGCACTTATTTCTTGGTAGAGTAGAATTGGTGCTATCAGGAAAACTACATTGTCACAATAGATTATTTCTTTTTTGATGCTGTACTCTGTTATGTAACTTGAATGTGTCTAATTGGAAACACACACCTTTCAGCACATCCTTGGAAACCAAATGTATTAGTTTGTGAGGGCTGTCATAACCAGAGACAGAGTGGCTTGAACAATAAAAACTTATTTTCTTACAATTCTGGAGGTTAGAAGTCTGAGACCAAGGTGTGGGCAGGGTTGATTTCTTTGGAGGTCTCTCTCCTTCGCCTGTAGGTGGACGTCTTCCCCCTGTGTCTTCACATGGTCTTCCCTTTGTGTGTGTCTCTGTCCCAATTGCCTCTTACTAGAGGAGGACACCAGTCAGATTGCATTAGAACCCACTGGACTTCATTTTAACTTGACAGACTCTTTAAAGATCCTGTCTCCAACCAGAGTCACATTCTGAGGTATTAGGAGTTAAGGCTCAGAATAAAATATTCAACTAAACATGGCATTTAATCAAAAAATGGCATCTAATCAAGAGATTAAGCATTCTAAAAACTGAAAGTGGCTGGATTATAAACCTGATGAGCTTTGTGTTCCATGTGCACATAAAGAATGTTTTCTAATGACGGATGAGCAAGCTAACGTTTCATTTTCCTCTCCCAATGGCTATAGATTTTCTTTTTCTCGTGAACACTGATCTTAAATACACACAAATGCTAAAACCCAGCTGTTTCTCTTTGTGAGCAAAAAAGCAGTCTTAAATTAGTATTTATAATATATATATATATATATATATATATATATATATCTTTCACTCTAGTAAAGTGCAATTCTCAACAAGTCATGTCTTAATTAAAATCTGGTAAATGCTTTTCCGGTTCTTTTTTCCCCTAGTCTTGTCCCCTACTTTTTGTATCTTATGTTCAAAATAAAATTTTTCAAAAAACAGTATCAAATTACCAACTTTAGTTTGACTGTGGAATTTATGATTAAAATGTCCCCATTTCTATAACTTTAATTGCAGGCTTCACGAAGGGAAGACTGCAATTTCCATTTTTACATACCGATAAATCAGTTTGGGGTTAGAAGATGGTGTTAAACCACACATGTTACCTCAACGGCCACCAACTGAACAGTAGCCATGACCCTGAACTTCTGAGCACTTATTTCTTGGTAGAGTAGAATTGGTGCTATCAGGAAAACTACATTGTCACAATAGATTATTTCTTTTTTGATGCTGTACTCTGTTATGTAACTTGAATGTGTCTAATTGGAAACACACACCTTTCAGCACATCCTTGGAAACCAAATGTATTAGTTTGTGAGGGCTGTCATAACCAGAGACAGAGTGGCTTGAACAATAAAAACTTATTTTCTTACAATTCTGGAGGTTAGAAGTCTGAGACCAAGGTGTGGGCAGGGTTGATTTCTTTGGAGGTCTCTCTCCTTCGCCTGTAGGTGGACGTCTTCCCCCTGTGTCTTCACATGGTCTTCCCTTTGTGTGTGTCTCTGTCCCAATTGCCTCTTACTAGAGGAGGACACCAGTCAGATTGCATTAGAACCCACTGGACTTCATTTTAACTTGACAGACTCTTTAAAGATCCTGTCTCCAACCAGAGTCACATTCTGAGGTATTAGGAGTTAAGGCTCCAACATATAAGTTTTGTAAGAACACAGTCTAGCACATAACGTTGTCAAAATTCCAGAAATGGTGAAATTAAAACCACCAGATCAGTAAGTACGATTTAGTAAGAGTTTATTGTGTAAATAAGAAAATTCTGAGAACTAGGAGCTTTCAAATTTAAACCTGACATGAAGCTCAAGAGTATGATGTTACAGGAAGGCCGATAAAGTGAAGATGGAGTTGTTTAACTTTTACAATGATTGGTTATTTCAATGAGGGCTTCCAGATGGTAGGGCACTGATTAAAACTGATTATCTTATCCATATAGGAAGACAACATGTTTCTTTTATGATTATCAGAGGCATTTATAACAGATAACAACCTAAGTTAATTTGTACTTATGTTCATGACATAATTTTGATCTAGTTTTGTTTATGTGGCTTAAATGGCTTTGTAGTTAGGAATTTTCAAGTCTGGTCTCCATTTTGTATTTAATTTTAACAATACCAGTTTACAGACTTCCCATATATTCCATTTGGTTAATGTGGAAAAAAGTAGTCCCAGATAATCATTTCTATACAGAAAAATGACATCTAAGTTATATTCAAACTGGAGTCAGATTATACCACAAGCATAGGTTGTTGGAGATTCCTATATGTTATTGTTAAAGATGGCAAATATTTGGACCAACAAATCTCAGAAGTCTGAGGCTATCAAAGGCCTATCAGGAATAATGAGGTCCCAGGTATAATGGAAATTAAACATTTGGTTGGATATATCTAAGACTTCATACCTGAGACCTCCAGCTTGAACCTCCAGACTTGAATACATAACCAGAGACAGAGTGGCTTGAACAATAAAAACTTATTTTCTTACAATTCTGGAGGTTAGAAGTCTGAGACCAAGGTGTGGGCAGGGTTGATTTCTTTGGAGGTCTCTCTCCTTCGCCTGTAGGTGGACGTCTTCCCCCTGTGTCTTCACATGGTCTTCCCTTTGTGTGTGTCTCTGTCCCAATTGCCTCTTACTAGAGGAGGACACCAGTCAGATTGCATTAGAACCCACTGGACTTCATTTTAACTTGACAGACTCTTTAAAGATCCTGTCTCCAACCAGAGTCACATTCTGAGGTATTAGGAGTTAAGGCTCCAACATATAAGTTTTGTAAGAACACAGTCTAGCACATAACGTTGTCAAAATTCCAGAAATGGTGAAATTAAAACCACCAGATCAGTAAGTACGATTTAGTAAGAGTTTATTGTGTAAATAAGAAAATTCTGAGAACTAGGAGCTTTCAAATTTAAACCTGACATGAAGCTCAAGAGTATGATGTTACAGGAAGGCCGATAAAGTGAAGATGGAGTTGTTTAACTTTTACAATGATTGGTTATTTCAATGAGGGCTTCCAGATGGTAGGGCACTGATTAAAACTGATTATCTTATCCATATAGGAAGACAACATGTTTCTTTTATGATTATCAGAGGCATTTATAACAGATAACAACCTAAGTTAATTTGTACTTATGTTCATGACATAATTTTGATCTAGTTTTGTTTATGTGGCTTAAATGGCTTTGTAGTTAGGGAATTTTCAAGTCTGGTCTCCATTTTGTATTTAATTTTAACAATACCAGTTTACAGACTTCCCATATATTCCATTTGGTTAATGTGGAAAAAAGTAGTCCCAGATAATCATTTCTATACAGAAAAATGACATCTAAGTTATATTCAAACTGGAGTCAGATTATACCACAAGCATAGGTTGTTGGAGATTCCTATATGTTATTGTTAAAGATGGCAAATATTTGGACCAACAAATCTCAGAAGTCTGAGGCTATCAAAGGCCTATCAGGAATAATGAGGTCCCAGGTATAATGGAAATTAAACATTTGGTTGGATATATCTAAGACTTCATACCTGAGACCTCCAGCTTGAATACCATGTTCATCCTTGTTGTTGTTGTTTAGTCACCAAGTCATGTCCAACTCTTCTGCAGCCCAATGGGCTTTAGCCTGTCAGGTTTCTCTGTCCAGGGGATTCTCTAGACAAGAATACTGGAGTAGGTAGCCAGTTCCTTCTCCAGGGGATCGTCCCAACCCAGGGATTGAACCTGAGTCTCCTGCAACATCAGGTGCATTCTTCTCTTCATTTACAAAAGAATGAATGAGAGTTCACAAGAAACCTTCAGAAAATATTTTCAAATTAAGGCAATTTTCTTCTGTTACTTAGTTTAGAGCCAATAACATTCAAAGTCCATAGAAGCTCCTAGTGCTCTAAAGGAAAAAGGAAGAAAATTAAATTAGGGGAGCAACCTGGTAACTGATAGAAGAAGCAGGGGGAGCTGAAGTTCTACAGCTTTCACTGCCTTCCACCTTACCACACCACAGTCATAGATGCATGCTAGGATTGGATAAACACCATTTTCTAAATAAAGACTAGCAACTTCTAGCAAAGATAACTTCCTGTATGTATAAGGAAATTACATAATCATTATTAAGACATTTTTTAAAATTTATTTATTTTCATTCATCTTTATTCTTTGGCCTGTGTGGGTCTCCCATTGCAGTGGCCCCTCTCACTGCAGAGCACCGGCTCTGGGCGCATGCGCCACAGAGCGCTGGCTTGTAATTGGACACACTAGTCCAGCTGCACCGCGGCACGTGGGATCGAACCGACACCCCTTGCGCTGCAAGGCGGACTCTTTTTCCACTGGGCCACCAGGTAAGTCCCATTATTAAGACATTTTAAAAAGAAAGAAAACAGCATATTGGTGATATTACTAAGTATAAACACAAGAGATTAGAAATTAAAGCACAGAAAGTCACTGATTTACCATCATAAAGACGGTAATCAGAAGTCATTCCTTTGCTAACATCATTTAATATTTTTGTACTTGAACTGAAATAGAGCAATAACAAGTGCATGCTTATGTGATTTGTAAACACTAGGTTGAAAGAGTTGCTAATGTTTTCTTTATTTTTTTAAAGTGTCGTTGTGTGTGTTTTAAATTTTGGCCTCTTTTATTGGTCCTTCATTTATTTATTTGCATCCATCTTAATTCCTTGGCCCGTGTGGGCCTCCCATCGCAGTGACCCCTCTTGCTGCAGAGCACCGGCTCTGGGCGCATGCGCTCCAGAGCAATGACTCGCAATTGGACACACCGGTCCAGCCGCACCGCGGCATGTGGGATCTTTCCATGCCAGGGATCAAACCGGCGCCCCTTGCACTGCAAGGCGGATTTCCTACCCACTGGACCACCAGGCAAGCCCGCTAATGTTTTAAACAAAGAAACTTCAGCGTGACTCTAATAAGTAGATGGTCAGAAGAAAGTTTGACAGGAATAATTTCAAGACAGATAAGGCAAACAAAATTATCTCTAGCAATTTAGTGTATTAGTGGCATATATCTGGTATTCAAAAAATGTTTCTTGGAACGAATATGAATATGATGCTTCTGTTCTGTATCTGTTGGTTGATTCAGAGCCTAAAACCCACTGGGAGTAGACCAACAAAAAGTCTTTTGAAGCAACTGTCACTAGAAATGAATAAGTAAATAAAATTCCATTTAATATATCTAGTTGTATCAAATATGCCCTTCATTTACTCATCTAACAAATATTTATTGATCAACAACTGGACAAATGAAGAGGACAGAATCCCTGGCATTAAACAGTTGTACAGAAGAAAGCCTGGAAGAGCAATTGTTACAATACAGCGCTGGGGACAAAGGTAGATTGGGTGCAGCAGCAAGAGCTTCAAAAAGGATGTATCTTGTAAAGGATGATTAGGAGTAGCAATTGTGGGGTAGCAGAAGAGAGCTAGCAGAGTTAGTCAATTGTGCAAAGAACAGAGGCTAGAGAACAAGGCATTTTTGGTATGTAAAATGTGGCTGGGCTGAGGCAGCATCTAGATGAAACTAGAAAGGACAGAAGACCTTATCCTGAACACCTTGGGACAGTTTGCTTAGAGCTGTACTTTATTCTTTTCTTCCCCCAACTTTGCTGAAATATAATTAACATATAACACTTTGTAAATTTAAGGTGTGATGTGTTGTTTTTATACACCTGTAAATTGCAAAGCGATTACCACCACAAGGTAAGTTAACACCTCCATTATGTCACATAGGTGCCATTCCTTTTTTTTTTAAATATTTTTTTGGGGGGGGTGCGGGTTGGGGAGGGAGAGGGGCTGGCAGGCCACTTCTATTGGTCTTTCATTTATCTATTTTTCATCCATCTTTGTTCTTTGGCCCGTGTGGGCCGCCTCCCATCGCAGTGGCCTCCCCTGTCACAGAGCACCAACTCTGGGCACATGCGCTCCAGAGCTCTGGCTTGGTTATTGGACACATCGGTCCAGCGGCTCTGCACATGGGATCTTCCAAGGCCAGGGATGGAACCGGCACCCCTTGCACTGCAAGGCGGTGTCCTTACCCACTGGACCACCAGGGAAGCCCCCTCATTCCTTTTTTATAGTGAAAACATTTATGATTCACGTTCTCAGCAACTTTCAAAAGTACAGTACAGAACTGTTATAATCACAATGCTGTACATCAGATTCCTAGAACTTTTTCATCTTCCAACTTGTAGTCTGTTCGCTTTTTAATGGAACACCTTCACATGGCTAAAATGTTCACTAGAAATAAATTTTTTTTTACAGAGCATAAAACCCACTGGGAGTAGACCAACAAAAAGTCTTTTGAAGCAACTGTCACTAGAAATGAATAAGTAAATAAAATTCCATTTAATATATCTAGTTGTATCAAATATGCCCTTCATTTACTCATCTAACAAATATTTATTGATCAACAACTGGACAAATGAAGAGGACAGAATCCCTGGCATTAAACAGTTGTACAGAAGAAAGCCTGGAAGAGCAATTGTTACAATACAGCGCTGGGGACAAAGGTAGATTGGGTGCAGCAGCAAGAGCTTCAAAAAGGATGTATCTTGTAAAGGATGATTAGGAGTAGCAATTGTGGGGTAGCAGAAGAGAGCTAGCAGAGTTAGTCAATTGTGCAAAGAACAGAGGCTAGAGAACAAGGCATTTTTGGTATGTAAAATGTGGCTGGGCTGAGGCAGCATCTAGATGAAACTAGAAAGGACAGAAGACCTTATCCTGAACACCTTGGGACAGTTTGCTTAGAGCTGTACTTTATTCTTTTCTTCCCCCAACTTTGCTGAAATATAATTAACATATAACACTTTGTAAATTTAAGGTGTGATGTGTTGTTTTTATACACCTGTAAATTGCAAAGCGATTACCACCACAAGGTAAGTTAACACCTCCATTATGTCACATAGGTGCCATTCCTTTTTTTTTTAAATATTTTTTTGGGGGGGGTGCGGGTTGGGGAGGGAGAGGGGCTGGCAGGCCACTTCTATTGGTCTTTCATTTATCTATTTTTCATCCATCTTTGTTCTTTGGCCCGTGTGGGCCGCCTCCCATCGCAGTGGCCTCCCCTGTCACAGAGCACCAACTCTGGGCACATGCGCTCCAGAGCTCTGGCTTGGTTATTGGACACATCGGTCCAGCGGCTCTGCGGCACATGGGATCTTCCAAGGCCAGGGATGGAACCGGCACCCCTTGCACTGCAAGGCGGTGTCCTTACCCACTGGACCACCAGGGAAGCCCCCTCATTCCTTTTTTATAGTGAAAACATTTATGATTCACGTTCTCAGCAACTTTCAAAAGTACAGTACAGAACTGTTATAATCACAATGCTGTACATCAGATTCCTAGAACTTTTTCATCTTCCAACTGGAAGTCTGTTCTCTTTGATCAACCTCTCCCCATTTTACCCACCCCTCAACTTCGGTTAATCACCATTCTACTCTTCATTCATATGAGTTTGACTTTTTTAGATTTTATTATTAATATAATGAGGAGAAACAGATAATTTAAACTCTTTCAATAAAATTATCAGATCTATGTATTCAAAAGATTATGTTAGTAGTAAAAGTAAGAAAGATTGATTGAGACTGGAAAGGGATAAAGACAGGGGTGATAAAGGTTGTTTTAGGGTCCAGTACTGACCTGAGTTAAAACAGTGGTGGCAGACATGAAAGAGGAGAACTACAAAAGAGATATTCGATAGACTTGATTGTACATACAACCAGTTAATGAGTCCATAATGAGTCTGGCACTGTGCCAACTGCTAAGAAAATGGAAAGGAAAGAAATATCTTTTGTGTTTAAGTAACTTCTAGTCCAATGATAAATGTAAACAGTTAGACCAATTACAAGTCAAGATGAAAAGCATTAAAATAGTGGTATGAGCAAGTGCTATGGTTGCTGTAAGATGTGATTAAGTTAGGCTGGGAAAAGAAAGAAAAAAGGACCGAAACAGTGAGGATGGGTAGGGAAAGAAAAGGTGGGCACTTGCAGATAAAGAAACCAGAGGAGGATACATGGAGGAAAGGGAGAGGTGTAAGGTCATTTTGTATAACTGCAAATAGCTCGCTGTGTGTGACTCTAAGGTACGTGGGAACAGGTGTTGAGAAAAAGGCTGGAGAAACTAAGATGAGAATAAGTAGGGCCTGTGCCATGCAAAGGAGTCTGAAATTAATTCTGGCAGTTTCAGGGCACTATTGAAGAAATTTAGGCAGGCAGGATACATGACTTAACTGGTGTTTTAGAGAGAAAGCTTCAGTGGCAGGCAGGAGAGTGGATGATAGAAGGAGAAGCAAACAAGATCAATAATGAAATGGAACTGAGTGCAAGTGAGGGTCTAGATCAAGGCTAGGATAAAGAGGTAGAATTTATAAGATTTGTGATTAATCTGATGGGAAGGGTTTCAGAAAAGGAAGCAAGTGAAGAATGCAATTAGTGCATGTGGATGAATAGGAAATTGGGATTTCATAGAAATCCAAAAGCTGAACAGGAAGTTGGTTTTGGATTCAAGCTCATTCTAGAAACCTTATATGCAGAAATTGAAGACTCTTTCCTCTATTATTCTTCTGTTAATGTTAGTTCTAGTCTATGTATCTACTTCTTTCTATCTTGTTTTAATAACTGCCTCTGCTTATTTATAATTTCCACTTCCCCATAATTTTATCTTGTATGTGGTCTATTATGGTCTCCCAAGTCCTGATTCTATCTCATAAATATTCAGCTAAAGCTTCCCAGTAACTGAAAAGTTCTTTCTTTGTTTCTTAGGTCTAATTCATGAGAAAGACAGTTCAATTAGCCAAATTAATTTTTTTGAATTCAGCCTCAGAGGGTGAAGATTACTGTCTAGCCTAAGGATTCTTGGTTCAGATGGTTATTCCAGTCCAATAAATGGAATGAAGGGTGGAGAAAGGAGGGTTGTATGGCTATAATACCAT
Source organism: Tragulus kanchil (assembly GCA_022376925.1). Taxonomy (NCBI): domain Eukaryota; kingdom Metazoa; phylum Chordata; class Mammalia; order Artiodactyla; family Tragulidae; genus Tragulus; species Tragulus kanchil. The sequence goes on from JAIOJX010000025.1 coordinate 94,341,359, forward strand.
GGATGACTCGTGAGACAGCAGGGATCAATAGGGGTCAGTTTCCTTGGTGCAGGTTAACAACAAAACAAGCCCCCAAAATGAAAAGGGCCAGTAGTTGCTGGTAAAACAACAAGATGCTACCTTATTCCTCACTTAATATTTATCTCTATCTTGTCAAATTCTATGATGTTATTGTATTTAGGAAATGAAGCAAGTAGGTAGGGAAAGAAAAGGTGGGCACTTGCAGATAAAGAAACCAGAGGAGGATACATGGAGGAAAGGGAGAGGTGTAAGGTCATTTTGTATAACTGCAAATAGCTCGCTGTGTGTGACTCTAAGGTACGTGGGAACAGGTGTTGAGAAAAAGGCTGGAGAAACTAAGATGAGAATAAGTAGGGCCTGTGCCATGCAAAGGAGTCTGAAATTAATTCTGGCAGTTTCAGGGCACTATTGAAGAAATTTAGGCAGGCAGGATACATGACTTAACTGGTGTTTTAGAGAGAAAGCTTCAGTGGCAGGCAGGAGAGTGGATGATAGAAGGAGAAGCAAACAAGATCAATAATGAAATGGAACTGAGTGCAAGTGAGGGTCTAGATCAAGGCTAGGATAAAGAGGTAGAATTTATAAGATTTGTGATTAATCTGATGGGAAGGGTTTCAGAAAAGGAAGCAAGTGAAGAATGCAATTAGTGCATGTGGATGAATAGGAAATTGGGATTTCATAGAAATCCAAAAGCTGAAGCAGGAAGTTGGTTTTGGATTCAAGCTCATTCTAGAAACCTTATATGCAGAAATTGAAGACTCTTTCCTCTATTATTCTTCTGTTAATGTTAGTTCTAGTCTATGTATCTACTTCTTTCTATCTTGTTTTAATAACTGCCTCTGCTTATTTATAATTTCCACTTCCCCATAATTTTATCTTGTATGTGGTCTATTATGGTCTCCCAAGTCCTGATTCTATCTCATAAATATTCAGCTAAAGCTTCCCAGTAACTGAAAAGTTCTTTCTTTGTTTCTTAGGTCTAATTCATGAGAAAGACAGTTCAATTAGCCAAATTAATTTTTTTGAATTCAGCCTCAGAGGGTGAAGATTACTGTCTAGCCTAAGGATTCTTGGTTCAGATGGTTATTCCAGTCCAATAAATGGAATGAAGGATGGAGAAAGGAGAATTGTATCACTATAATACCATGTATGACTCCTGAGACAGCAGGGATCAATAGGGGGTCAGTTTCCTTGGTGCAGGTTAACAACAAAACAAGCCCCCAAAATGAAAAGGGCCAGTAGTTGCTGGTAAAACAACAAGATGCTACCTTATTCCTCACTTAATATTTATCTCTATCTTGTCAAATTCTATGATGTTATTGTATTTAGGAAATGAAATCATGTGAAAAAATGTAGCAGTTATAAACACTTTAAAAGGTCATTACTGCACCTACAAAAACCCCATAGTTAGTCTAATACTTACTGGTGAAAGACTGAATATTTTCTTCCTAAGATTGGGAAGAAGGCAAGAATGTCTGCTCTTGTCGCTTCTATTTGACATAATACTGGAGGTTCTAGAAGGGCAATTAGGCAATAAAATAAAGTAAAAAGCATCTATATTGTAATTGAAGAAGTAAAACTATCTCTATTGTTGATGCTATGATATTGTATCTCAAAAATCCTGAGGAGGGCTTCCCTGGTGGTTCAGTGGGTGAACAGTCCACCTTGCAGTGCAAGGGGCACTGGTTTGATCCCTGACTGGGGATGATCCCACATGTAGCGGAGCAGCTGGATCAGTGTGTCCAATTACGAGCCAGCATTCTGGAGTACACACACCCAGAGTTGGTGCTCTGCAAGAGAGGGGCCACTGCAATGGGAGACCCACACAGGTCAAAGAATAAAGATGGATGAAAATAAATAAAAGCCCAATAAAAGAGGCCAAAATTAAAAAAAAAAATTAAATCCCTAAGAAATCTAGTAAAAAACAAAACTAATAAACAAGGCATATGAAAAGATGCTCAACGTTGTTAGTCATCAGAGAAATGCAAATTAAAGCCACAATGTGATATCATCTCATACCTGTCAGAATGACTATCATCAAAAAGAACACAACAGGGGTTTTCCCCTGGTGGTCCAGTGGATAAGGACACCGCCTTGCAATGCAAGGGACGCCGGTTGGATCCCTGGCCTGGGAGGAGCCCACGTTCCGCGGAGCGGCTGGACTCATGTGTCGAATTGCCGAGTCGGAGCTCTGGAGCGCATGCGCCCAGAGCCGGTGCTCTGCGACGACAGAGGCCACCACGATGGGAGGCCCACAGGAGCCAAAAGAACAAAGATGGATGAAAACAGAGAAATGGAAGACCAACAGAAGTGGCCCGCCCATCCCCTTCCCTCCCCACCCCACCCCCCAAAGGATAAATAAATAAAGTAAATGTTAAAAAAAGAAAAGAACACAGCAAATGTTGGTGAGGATGTGTAATAAAAATCAAGTTAATAATTTTAAATATAATTGGATTAAATTCTCTCAGGTAAAGGTACATAGTGGTTGAAAGGATTTAAAAAAAAAAAAAAAAAAAGCAAGACCCAACTATATGCTTGCCTTCATGAGATTCACTTTGACTTTAAGACACACAGAGGCTGAAAGTAAAAGTATGGGAAAGGATATTCCATGTAAATGAAAAATAAGACGGGGGGATGGCTCTATTTATATTCAAAAAACAGTCATAAGAGACAAATAAGCTCATTATATAATCATAAAGAGGTCAATTCATCAAAAGCATTCATCTGGGCTTCTCTGATGGTCTAATAGTTAAGAATCCACATGCCAACACAGAGGGGACACAGGTTTAATCCCTAGTTGGAGATTTCACATGCTGCGGAGCAAGTAAACCCATGTGCCACAACTACTGGGTCTGTACTCTAGAGCCCATAAGCCACAACTACTGGAGCCCGAGTACCTATAGCTTATGCTCTGCGAACAGATTAGATAACCCACAAGAAATAGATAAATTCCTAGAAACATATTACTTCCTGAGACTGAATTATGAAGATATAAAAAATACAAATATACCAGTAACAACAAAGGGGACTCAATCAGTAATCAAATCCCTCCAACAAAGAAAAGCCTAGGATCTTAGGGTTTTACTGGTGAATTCTAGAAACATTTAAAGAATAAATGACAATCATTCTCAAACTCTTACAAAAAATTGAAGAGATGGGAACATTTCCAAACTCATTTTATGAACCAGCATAACTCTGACATCAAAGCCAAATAAGGATACTGCAAGAAAAGAAAATTACAGGCTAATATCCCCGGTGTAAAGGATTTCAACAAAATACTAGCAAACCCATTCAGCATCATACCCATTCAGCATACACCATGATCAAGTGAGACTTATCCCCTAGATACATTTATAAAAATTGCATAGGTTGAATCACATGCAAATAAAAATCATACAATAACTCAATATATGAAGATAAAACATTTGAAAAAATTCAACATCCTTTTGTGATTAAAAAAAGAACTCTCAGCAAATTTGGTATAAAAGAAATTAACTGCAACACAATAAGGCCATATATGACAAGTACATAGCTATCATTATACTCAGTGGTAAAAAGCTGAAAACTTTTAGGATCAGGATAAAGGCAAGGATGCCTACTTTCACCAATTTTATTCAACATTAAGACTATAAGTTTTATACATGTGTATACACACACACACACACACACACACACACACACACACCCCCCATTGGAAAGAGTAGTTTAAAAGCATTCCACTTATTGTGCTAGATTTATAGCACTGGACAATAAGTAAACATGGATGAAATTGCCTGTATAGTTTCAGCATAGTTCTATCTTTAAAAATATGTGAGTTAAGGGCTTTCCTGGTGGTCCAATGGGTAAGGACACCACCTTGGAGTGCAAGGGACACCAGTTCAATCCCTGGCCTGAGAGGATCCCACATGCCGTGGAGAGGCTGGACCATTGTGTCCAACTACCAAGCCAGAGCTCTGGAGTGTATGCACCCAGAGCCAGTGCTCTGCATCCAGCGAGGCCACTGTGATGGGAGGCCCACACAGGCCAAAGAACAAAGATGGATGAAAATAAATAAATGAAAGACCAGTAGAAGTGGCCAAAAAATAAAAAAAAAAAATGTGCATTAAGAGACTGAAAGTTAGGACTCATCACTTTAACATCAGTGTAAATCTGTTCTTTTGATTGTTATCTATGACTAATAGCCTAGCACATTATCTTCCTGTCAAAAATTTTTAAAGAGTTATCCAACAGTGAGTCAAATGCACACAGTATTATAGAAATAGCTCTGCTGCTATCCAAGCTTCATTCTCTTGAGAAGCTGCTGAATGTACAATTCTAGTTTACCGAAGGCTTTAATATTCAGCCCCGCAGAAATATGAACTACATCATGTTACCATAAATAATTTTGTGGCTCAGTTCAGTTCAGTTCAGTTCAGTTGCTCAGTTGTGTTCTGCTGTTTGCGACCCCATGGACTGCAGCATGCCAGGTTCCCCTGTCTTTCACCATCTCCTGGAGGCTGCTCAAACTCATGTCCATTGATTCAGTGATACCACCAGACCATCTTCATCCTCTGTCACTTCCCTATCCTTCTGCCTTTAATTTTTTACAGCATCAGGGTCTTTTCCAATGAGTCATCTCTTCGCAACAGGTGGCCAAAGCATTGGAGCTTCAGCTTCAGCATCAGTTCTTCCAATGAATATTCAGAGTTGATTTCCTTTAGGATTGACTGGCTTGTTATCTTTGCAGTCCAAGGGACTCTCGAGAGCCTTCCCAACATCACAGTTCAAAGACATCAATTCTTTGACACTCAGCCTTATTTATGGTCTTTCACATTCATATAACTACTGGGAAAACCATAGCTTTGACTATAGGGACTTTCATCAGCAAGGTCTCTCTCTTTCTCTCTCTCTCTCTCTCTTTTAAATGTTGGCCTCTTTTATTAGTTTTTTGTTTATTTATTTATTTTCATCCATCTTTATTCATTGGTCTATGTGAGTCTCCCATTGCGGTGGTCTCTCTCATTGCTGAGAGCCGACTCTGGGTGCATGTACTCCAGAGCACTGGCTGGTAATTGGACACACCAGTTCAGCCGCTCCACAGCATGTGGGAGCTTCCCAGTCCAGGAATCGAACGGTGGCCCCAGAACTGCAAGGTGGACTCTACCCACTGGACCACCAGGGAAACCCATGCATTTGAATACGCTATCTAGGTTTGTCATAGCTTTTCTTCCAAGGAGCAAGTGTCTTTTAATTTTATGGCTGCAGTTACCGTCTGCAGTGATTTTGGAGCCCAAGAAAATGAAGTCTGTCACTGTTTCCATTGTTTACCCATCTATTTGCTGTGAAGTGATGGAACCAGATGTCGCGGTCATTGTTTTTTTGAATGTTGAGTTTTAGGCCAGTTTTTTGTGGCTAAACCAGTAAAAGTGTCAGAAGACTCCCATTTTAAACAGTTTTCTAGTTTTTACATGTAATCTCTAGGAAGATCTAATGACAGAGCTAAGTAATTTCCCATCAGCTCACTTAGGGAAATTTGAGCTCTCTTTTATTTAACTTTACATATAATCTCATATCTGTATCATATTTATTAATTACATAGAGAAAAGGCTATTTACAGCAAAGATAGTGTGCAGGCACCACCTTAATAAAATATTTATAGAGTTAGCATCATTGGTAATGCTTTCTGGTTGATGCACTGAGATGGACACAGCATCTCTCTATGGTATTCCTGGCAAAATGTATAACCTAAATCTAATCATGGAGAAATATTAGGAAGTCAAATCAAGGAATGAACCTTTGGCTTCAGCTTCAGCATCAGTTCTTCAATGAATATTCAGAGTTGATTTCCTTTAACTGGCTTGTTATCTTTGCAGTCCAAGGGACTCTCGAGAGCCTTCCCAACATCACAGTTCAAAGACATCAATTCTTTGACACTCAGCCTTATTTATGGTCTTTCACATTCATATAACTACTGGGAAAACCATAGCTTTGACTATAGGGACTTTCATCAGCAAGGTCTCTCTCTTTCTCTCTCTCTCTCTCTCTTTTAAATGTTGGCCTCTTTTATTAGTTTTTTGTTTATTTATTTATTTTCATCCATCTTTATTCATTGGTCTATGTGAGTCTCCCATTGCGGTGGTCTCTCTCATTGCTGAGAGCCGACTCTGGGTGCATGTACTCCAGAGCACTGGCTGGTAATTGGACACACCAGTTCAGCCGCTCCACAGCATGTGGGAGCTTCCCAGTCCAGGAATCGAACGGTGGCCCCAGAACTGCAAGGTGGACTCTACCCACTGGACCACCAGGGAAACCCATGCATTTGAATACGCTATCTAGGTTTGTCATAGCTTTTCTTCCAAGGAGCAAGTGTCTTTTAATTTCATAGCACCAGTTACCATCTGCAGTGATTTTGGAGCCCAAGAAAATGAAGTCTGTCACTGTTTCCATTGTTTACCCATCTATTTGCTGTGAAGTGATGGAACCAGATGTCGCGGTCATTGTTTTTTTGAATGTTGAGTTTTAGGCCAGTTTTTTGTGGCTAAACCAGTAAAAGTGTCAGAAGACTCCCATTTTAAACAGTTTTCTAGTTTTTACATGTAATCTCTAGGAAGATCTAATGACAGAGCTAAGTAATTTCCCATCAGCTCACTTAGGGAAATTTGAGCTCTCTTTTATTTAACTTTACATATAATCTCATATCTGTATCATATTTATTAATTACATAGAGAAAAGGCTATTTACAGCAAAGATAGTGTGCAGGCACCACCTTAATAAAATATTTATAGAGTTAGCATCATTGGTAATGCTTTCTGGTTGATGCACTGAGATGGACACAGCATCTCTCTATGGTATTCCTGGCAAAATGTATAACCTAAATCTAATCATGGAGAAATATTAGGAAGTCAAATCAAGGAATGAACTTGCTGCAAATTAATTGGCCTGAATGCTTCATAATGTAAAGACCATGAAAGAATAAAAAAGATGAAGGAGCTATTTTGTATTAAAAGAGACAAATGAAAAAAAAGAGAGAGGGATAATTGAGATATGACAACTAAGTGCAGTGTTTGATCCCAGAGTGGATCCTGGACTAGAATATTTTTTTCGTTTGCTACAATTGTACAAGCAAAAATGGTATGAAAGATATACATTATACAATAATATTGTATCAATACTAATTTACTGATTTTGATTATCAAACTGTAGTGATATAAGATAATGTCTTGTTTTGAAGTGTTTGAACCTTAGGTCTACAAATTACTCTTTAAAATCTAGCTAATGAAACCTATTAATTTAGAAACTTTAAATGAGCATACTTGTTCTGTGTTAATTATAACTTTTATAAAAGTCTGAAATAAGAAGAAAGATAACATACAATAGTCCCTTCTAGTACCACCAAAAACACATAGCATAATTAACTTTTCTTTCTCAGTTTAGAGAAATGCTACATGCATAAGCTCTTTCCCAGTCTTGTTATAATTTTGAGCAATGTAAATTAGGGTTGTGGTATTAGACATGAAGCTATTAAACAGTTTAGAGTATTAGTGAGAGAGCAAATAAGTCAGAATGGGTAAATCCAAAATGGGGAAAGTCCACACTGAGAAAAGATGCTAAAGAGAGGCAGAGGCCAGTACCTTGAGAGCCCAATAAACCACTGTGCCAGGAAACCGCACAATCTTATGGAAGTGGGCTTATGAGACTATTTTAATTTCTCTAGGAAGATCTAATGACAGAGCTAAGTAATTTCCCATCAGCTCGCTTAGGGAAATGTGAGCTCTCGTTTATTTAACTTTACATATAATCTCATATCTGTATCATATTTATTAATTACATAGAGAAAAGGCTATTTACAGCAAAGATAGTGTGCAGGCACCACCTTAATAAAATATTTATAGAGTTAGCATCATTGGTAATGCTTTCTGGTTGATGCACTGAGATGGACACAGCATCTCTCTATGGTATTCCTGGCAAAATGTATAACCTAAATCTAATCATGGAGAAATATTAGGAAGTCAAATCAAGGAATGAACTTGCTGCAAATTAATTGGCCTGAATGCTTCATAATGTAAAGACCATGAAAGAGAAAAAAAAAAGATGAAGGAGCTATTTTGTATTAAAAGAGACAAATGAAAAAAAAGAGAGAGGGATAATTGAGATATGACAACTAAGTGCAGTGTTTGATCCCAGAGTGGATCCTGGACTAGAATATTTTTTTCGTTTGCTACAATTGTACAAGCAAAAATGGTATGAAAGATATACATTATACAATAATATTGTATCAATACTAATTTACTGATTTTGATTATCAAACTGTAGTGATATAAGATAATGTCTTGTTTTGAAGTGTTTGAACCTTAGGTCTACAAATTACTCTTTAAAATCTAGCTAATGAAACCTATTAATTTAGAAACTTTAAATGAGCATACTTGTTCTGTGTTAATTATAACTTTTATAAAAGTCTGAAATAAGAAGAAAGATAACATACAATAGTCCCTTCTAGTACCACCAAAAACACATAGCATAATTAACTTTTCTTTCTCAGTTTAGAGAAATGCTACATGCATAAGCTCTTTCCCAGTCTTGTTATAATTTTGAGCAATGTAAATTAGGGTTGTGGTATTAGACATGAAGCTATTAAACAGTTTAGAGTATTAGTGAGAGAGCAAATAAGTCAGAATGGGTAAATCCAAAATGGGGAAAGTCCACACTGAGAAAAGATGCTAAAGAGAGGCAGAGGCCAGTACCTTGAGAGCCCAATAAACCACTGTGCCAGGAAACCGCACAATCTTATGGAAGTGGGCTTATGAGTTCTTGACATTTGTCTGCATCTATGAATATCTTACTGTGAATATCTATCTATCACATGTAAAACAAGGTACACTAAAGCAGGTCATTGCATTTCCATAGATTATTTTGTTAATTATTAATATAACTACAGAATGAAATTGAGAATGGTATGTTCTGCTATCTTTATATCTTATACTCTGACATGAGAAAGATTTGCTTTCTTTCTAGTTTGCAACACCAGTGTAAGAGACTGAAGGGGATTCACTTTTAATGCGCCATTAGAAGGTTTAAGTTGTAATTGAAGGTCATTACTGTGTCAATTATCTTGACAGAAAAACAGTGGCTCAGTCAAGACGATAGATAGTGTTTGACCTTGGGTGTATCTCTTTTTTGTCTACTTCTCATACACCAGGGTGACAAATGGCCGAAAAATCTCTGTTCACATCTTTGAAAGAGTTTACCAATGAGGAAGAGAAGCCTTGCAATCAGAAAATTGGGGAGTGAGTGTAGAAAATAGATGCTGGATACTGAAGAATATTTGAGTGAAAATATAAAGTCTTTAAGGGAAAAAAATACTTCTAATTTATATCTGTTTCAGGATTTCTGAACTTTCATTTACTCTCATATAAAAAAATACATATGAAAAGAATGAGCAGGGCTTCCCCTGGTGGTCCAGTGGGTAAGGACACCGCCTTGCAGTGCAAGGGGCGCCGGTTCGAGCCCTGGCCTGGGAAGATCCCACGTGCCACGGAGCGGCTGGACTGATGTGTCCAATCACCGAGCCGGAACTCTGGAGCGCATGCGCCCAGAGCCGGCGCTCTGCAACAACAGACGCCACCGCGATGGGAGGCCCACATGGGCCAAAGAACAAAGACGAATGAAAATAGAGAAATGAAAGACCAATAGAAGTGGCCCACCCACTCCCCTCCCTCCCCAACCCGACCCCCGCCCAAAGTAAATAAATAAATAAATCTTTAAAAAAAAAAAAAATGAGCAGATGAGCCATAGACTGAGAGGATTTACAAAAGACATATTCCACATGGAACTGTTATATAAAATGTTAGAAAGAATTCTTAGAGCTCAACAAGAAAATGAATGAACAACTCAATTTAAAAATGGGCAAAAGATCTGAATAAATATCTCACCAAAGGAGATATACAGATGCCAAAAACATATGAAAAGATGTTCAACTTCATACATACTTAGGGAATTGCACATTAAACTAATGAGATACTACTATATACCTCTTAGAATGAAAAAAATCAAAAACATTGACAACACCAGATCTAAACTAATAGGAACGCTCATTCATTGTTGGTGGGAATGTAAATGGCATAGCCACTCTGGAAGACAGTCTGGCAGTTTCTTACAAAACTAAATATACTCTTACCATATGATCCAGCAATCACATTCCTTGGTATTTACCCAAATGAGTTAAAAGCTTATGTCCACACAAAAACTTGCACAAGAATGTTTACATAAGCTTTCTTCATAATTGCCAAACCTTGGAAGCTACCAAGATGACTTTCAGTAGGTGAATGGATAAACAAACCCTGGTACACCTACACAATGAAATATTTTTCAACAGTAAAAAGAAATGAGCTATCAGTTCATAAAAATTAAACCTTAAATATATACTGCTGAGTGAAAGAAGTCAATCTGAAAAGGCTACATACTGTATGATTCCAACTACACGACATTCAGGAAAAGGCAAAATTATACAGACATTAAAAAAAAAAAAATCAGTGGTTGCCAGGGGTTTGGGCAAGTGCTTAGCAAGTGAAGCACAGATGATTTTTTGGGTCGTGAAAACACTTTGTGTGATGCTGTTAATACAATGGTAGATATTTGTCATTATTCATTTGTCCGAACTTATAAAATCTACAATGCCAACAATGAATCCTAATAAAAACTATGGGTTTGAGGTGATAAAAATATGTCAATGTATGTTCATTGATTCCAACAAGTGTGTTACTCTTGTGGGGGATGTTATAGTTGGGGAGGCTGTGTATGTTTGTGAAAGAGGGGATGTATAGAAACTCTCTGTACTTACCATTCAATTGTGCTGTGAACCTAAAATTTCTCTAAAAATTAATCTATAAATAAATATACTAACTATATAATTTATATATATGTATATCATATAAAAATTCAGAGACCACCAAGACTAAAGCCAAAAATTCCCCTAAAGCAATCCTATTCAAGAGCTTGGAAAATAAATTACTTAAGTTTTATGATCAATTTTTACATTAAAAGACTATTTTGGCGACAGTGTAGGGGATGAATCAAAAAAAGACAAGGCTGGAGGCAGGACCTATTAAAAAGACTATTGTTGAAAAATAGGACAGAAGTCATGAGGATCCAGACTAAGGGATGCAAATGATAGGACCTGGTGACTGACTGCACGTAGGAGGTGAGGGGAGGGCAAAAGTATACGCTGACTTCAGTTCGAGGGCCCAGGTGATTCAGTGGATGCTGGTATCATTTACTAAGTTTAGTAAAGAGGAGGGAGAGTTGTGGGGGACAGTGAGATATTAAATTTAAGAGGATCATTTTGTCTGATTTAATCAACTTATGTAACATTTTTCAGTTTTTAAGTTCTATTACTATAAGTTGACGAGTAAACTATGTTTCAGTGAGATCATTACATTAAAAGAAAATATCCTCAGTGACAAGTCTAAACACTGTTTAAAAAATGTGGTTTTATTTTCCTTTGGAAGGAAAGCAAGAAGAAACCAGGGCAGAATGAGCCTCAGGTCTGTTTCCTGGGTGTCAGCAGGCCACGTAGTAAGTGGTAGGAAGATCCCCTATGGTTCAGTGCTAAAGAATCCACCTGTAATGCAGGATACACAGGAGACCTGTGTTCCTACTTGGGTCAGGAAGTTTCCTGGAGGAGGGAAAGGCAGGCTACTCCAGTGATTTTGCTGGGAAAGATCCCATGGAAGCAGCCTGGCAGGCTACAGTTTATGAGCTCACAAAGGACATGACTGAAAGGATTGAGCAAGTAGCAGGAAGTTCAGTGTTGGGCTATGAGTCACTCAAAGATGTCTGACAGGCTAAGAAAATCAGGAAGAGAATCTTTCAAAAACTTGGAATTGTGTATGTTTGTGAAAGAGGGGATGTATAGAAACTCTCTGTACTTACCATTCAATTGTGCTGTGAACCTAAAATTTCTCTAAAAATTAATCTATAAATAAATATACTAACTATATAATTTATATATATGTATATCATATAAAAATTCAGAGACCACCAAGACTAAAGCCAAAAATTCCCCTAAAGCAATCCTATTCAAGAGCTTGGAAAATAAATTACTTAAGTTTTATGATCAATTTTTACATTAAAAGACTATTTTGGCGACAGTGTAGGGGATGAATCAAAAAAAGACAAGGCTGGAGGCAGGACCTATTAAAAAGACTATTGTTGAAAAATAGGACAGAAGTCATGAGGATCCAGACTAAGGGATGCAAATGATAGGACCTGGTGACTGACTGCACGTAGGAGGTGAGGGGAGGGCAAAAGTATCGCTGACTTCAGTTCGAGGGCCCAGGTGATTCAGTGGATGCTGGTATCATTTACTAAGTTTAGTAAAGAGGAGGGAGAGTTGTGGGGGACAGTGAGATATTAAATTTAAGAGGATCATTTTGTCTGATTTAATCAACTTATGTAACATTTTTCAGTTTTTAAGTTCTATTACTATAAGTTGACGAGTAAACTATGTTTCAGTGAGATCATTACATTAAAAGAAAATATCCTCAGTGACAAGTCTAAACACTGTTTAAAAAATGTGGTTTTATTTTCCTTTGGAAGGAAAGCAAGAAGAAACCAGGGCAGAATGAGCCTCAGGTCTGTTTCCTGGGTGTCAGCAGGCCACGTAGTAAGTGGTAGGAAGATCCCCTATGGTTCAGTGCTAAAGAATCCACCTGTAATGCAGGATACACAGGAGACCTGTGTTCCTACTTGGGTCAGGAAGTTTCCTGGAGGAGGGAAAGGCAGGCTACTCCAGTGATTTTGCTGGGAAAGATCCCATGGAAGCAGCCTGGCAGGCTACAGTTTATGAGCTCACAAAGGACATGACTGAAAGGATTGAGCAAGTAGCAGGAAGTTCAGTGTTGGGCTATGAGTCACTCAAAGATGTCTGACAGGCTAAGAAAATCAGGAAGAGAATCTTTCAAAAACTTGGAATTGTGACCATAGTTTAAAGAAAAATACTTTCATTTTTACTTTCATTTAATCATGATTCTAGTAAAACCACCATATTTTTCATAGGCAATCCTTTTTTTGTGTGGACTGAAGAGTCAAATGAAGTTAGAGTTGATCAAATTCTCGAATCTCCTCAACCATGGAAAACATAGCTTCCTACAAGTCAGAGTGAAGAACTCTAGACTTAGTTCCCATCTTCCTCATCTAAATACAGAGAAAGACTTCTTTTAAGGTTCATTTTCTTTTACACCACTGACTATTTGATCGATACAATCTGAAGATTCATAAGAAACACACACAGAGTAAAATATCTATTGATTATTATTTGGGGAATCACTTCAGTTGTTTTCTAAGACCCCATAAAGCACCAGTCTAAACATGGATAATATAAAAGCCATGTATGATCACACATTTCAGGCCTATATCCTTGGTGCTTTAATTTTTTTTATCCTTTTCTTGGATTGTGGGTTTTTAAAATCATCTTAATGCCATGAAAAGTTCCATTCATAATTTTCACTTAATAAATTGGAAGAGCATAGGACCTGAGGGCTAGTAGACTTTTGAAAGAAAAAAATTCTTCTTGATATTAGGTAAAAAAAAAAAAAAAAAACACCTTTCAGTCACAAGAACTGGCTAAGAAGAGGGAACCTACTTACTAGGCCTCACTGGGATCAACCTGGAAAGATTTTTCCTACCAACTAACCTCACTCCTCAAGTCATAAAAGATATACACCAGGTACTTACAGTGCTTAATTAAGATCAATCTAGAGCAGGATTCTCAGCCTTGGCACTATTGACCTTTAGGGTAAGATAATTCTTTGCTGTGAGGAGCTGTCTTGTGCATAAGATGTAAGATGTTTAACAGCATTGCTGACCTCTACCCAGTCACACCACCCCAGTTGTAACAATCAAAGAGGTCTCCACAACATTGCCGAGTGTCCTCTGGAGGCCCCAAGTCATCCCAGTTTGAGAGTCACTGTTCCAAATTCTTGCTACTGAGACTGTGATCTGAAACTCAGTAGCATCACCTGGGAAGCAAGTAAAATCAAGGCTAAGAAAATCAGGAAGAGAATCTTTCAAAAACTTGGAATTGTGACCATAGTTTAAAGAAAAATACTTTCATTTTTACTTTCATTTAATCATGATTCTAGTAAAACCACCATATTTTTCATAGGCAATCCTTTTTTTGTGTGGACTGAAGAGTCAAATGAAGTTAGAGTTGATCAAATTCTCGAATCTCCTCAACCATGGAAAACATAGCTTCCTACAAGTCAGAGTGAAGAACTCTAGACTTAGTTCCCATCTTCCTCATCTAAATACAGAGAAAGACTTCTTTTAAGGTTCATTTTCTTTTACACCACTGACTATTTGATCGATACAATCTGAAGATTCATAAGAAACACACACAGAGTAAAATATCTATTGATTATTATTTGGGGAATCACTTCAGTTGTTTTCTAAGACCCCATAAAGCACCAGTCTAAACATGGATAATATAAAAGCCATGTATGATCACACATTTCAGGCCTATATCCTTGGTGCTTTAATTTTTTTTATCCTTTTCTTGGATTGTGGGTTTTTAAAATCATCTTAATGCCATGAAAAGTTCCATTCATAATTTTCACTTAATAAATTGGAAGAGCATAGGACCTGAGGGCTAGTAGACTTTTGAAAGAAAAAAATTCTTCTTGATATTAGGTAAAAAAAAAAAAAAAAACACCTTTCAGTCACAAGAACTGGCTAAGAAGAGGGAACCTACTTACTAGGCCTCACTGGGATCAACCTGGAAAGATTTTTCCTACCAACTAACCTCACTCCTCAAGTCATAAAAGATATACACCAGGTACTTACAGTGCTTAATTAAGATCAATCTAGAGCAGGATTCTCAGCCTTGGCACTATTGACCTTTAGGGTAAGATAATTCTTTGCTGTGAGGAGCTGTCTTGTGCATAAGATGTAAGATGTTTAACAGCATTGCTGACCTCTACCCAGTCACACCACCCCAGTTGTAACAATCAAAGAGGTCTCCACAACATTGCCGAGTGTCCTCTGGAGGCCCCAAGTCATCCCAGTTTGAGAGTCACTGTTCCAAATTCTTGCTACTGAGACTGTGATCTGAAACTCAGTAGCATCACCTGGGAAGCTTTAAGAAATGAGGATTTCAAACCGCCTATTCAATATGATCTTAGTCATACGGAATCAGAATTTGCATTTTAACAAGATTCCCAGGTGACTCATACGCACACTCAAGTTTGAAAAGCACTGTCAGATTATATGGATCATATTTATCCAGCAGCAGGAAGGAAGTGGGGAAGAAAGGAGAGGGAGGAGGGGGAGGGGATAGAAGAGATAAAAAGCTGAGAAACTTGGTTAAATTTGAAAACACTATAGACTTTAAAATCAAAGTAGTCTGTGTGATACCATAAAGGTGTAAACATGCCATGATGTGTGTGAGTGTGCTCAGTAGCTCAGTGGTGTTTGACTCTTTGCTACCACATGGACTGTGGCCTGCTGGGCCCCATTGTCCATGGAATTTAGGTAAGAATACTGGAGTGGGTTGCCATCTCCTCTCCAAGGGATCTTCCTGACCCAGGGATCAAACCCACATCTCCTACATCTCCTGCATTGGTAGGCAGGTTCTTTACCCCTGAGCCACCTGGGAAGCCCATATGCTATTATACATTTGTCCAAATCCACAGACCGTACAACACCAAGAGTGAACCCTAAGGTGAACTATGGACTTTGGGCAATTATGATGTGTTAGTGAATCTTTTGAAAGATAATAAATGATAGCGTGAAACTCACTCTGTTGTGTCCAACTCTTTGCAACCCTTGGATGAGCCATGGGATTCTCCAGGCAAGAACACTAGAGTGGGTAGCCTATCCCTTCTCAGGGGATCTTTCCAACCTAGGGATTGAACCGGGCCTCCTGCATTGCAGGGGCAGCTCCCTGCATGGTTTTTTTTTCGTGGTTTTTGACAAAGTGCCAATGAGAAAGAAAAATTGACCTTTAGGGTAAGATAATTCTTTGCTGTGAGGAGCTGTCTTGTGCATAAGATGTAAGATGTTTAACAGCATTGCTGACCTCTACCCAGTCACACCACCCCAGTTGTAACAATCAAAGAGGTCTCCACAACATTGCCGAGTGTCCTCTGGAGGCCCCAAGTCATCCCAGTTTGAGAGTCACTGTTCCAAATTCTTGCTACTGAGACTGTGATCTGAAACTCAGTAGCATCACCTGGGAAGCTTTAAGAAATGAGGATTTCAAACCGCCTATTCAATATGATCTTAGTCATACGGAATCAGAATTTGCATTTTAACAAGATTCCCAGGTGACTCATACGCACACTCAAGTTTGAAAAGCACTGTCAGATTATATGGATCATATTTATCCAGCAGCAGGAAGGAAGTGGGGAAGAAAGGAGAGGGAGGAGGGGGAGGGGATAGAAGAGATAAAAAGCTGAGAAACTTGGTTAAATTTGAAAACACTATAGACTTTAAAATCAAAGTAGTCTGTGTGATACCATAAAGGTGTAAACATGCCATGATGTGTGTGAGTGTGCTCAGTAGCTCAGTGGTGTTTGACTCTTTGCTACCACATGGACTGTGGCCTGCTGGGCCCCATTGTCCATGGAATTTAGGTAAGAATACTGGAGTGGGTTGCCATCTCCTCTCCAAGGGATCTTCCTGACCCAGGGATCAAACCCACATCTCCTACATCTCCTGCATTGGTAGGCAGGTTCTTTACCCCTGAGCCACCTGGGAAGCCCATATGCTATTATACATTTGTCCAAATCCACAGACCGTACAACACCAAGAGTGAACCCTAAGGTGAACTATGGACTTTGGGCAATTATGATGTGTTAGTGAATCTTTTGAAAGATAATAAATGATAGCGTGAAACTCACTCTGTTGTGTCCAACTCTTTGCAACCCTTGGATGAGCCATGGGATTCTCCAGGCAAGAACACTAGAGTGGGTAGCCTATCCCTTCTCTGGGGATCTTTCCAACCTAGGGATTGAACCGGGGCCTCCTGCATTGCAGGCAGATTCTTTACCAGCTGAGCTACAAGGGACACCCAATAAAGCATAAATGGTTTTTCTTTTCGTGGTATTTTTGACAAAGTTGCCAATGAGAAAGAAAAGGAGAAACTTGTAACGCTGGAATTTTAAAGGAGAAAAATTACAAAACAAGGAATTTAGGACTATATTCAGTTAAGCACAGTTTTAAATGACTGAGGCCTAAATTAGAACAGCGACTATGAAGATCAAAGTGAGTGCATGCCAGAGAATTCATGAAGAACAAACTGTAGGAACCAGCTACCAGCTGGGTGTGAAAGAAGTAACAACAGACTTTTGGTACACAGTCTCTCACGTGGTCACTTTCCAAGCTGGGTCGCATGATCCAGAAAAAAGTCTTGGGAAATGGCAGGGGTCTTACTGTAAGTTGCCACCAACTTGCTGAGGCCTCAGGTGACATCAGTCTTGTCTCTTCTTAGTCCTCTAATTTTTACCTATAAAATCAGAATTTTTCATGTATAGTGTATTCCCCCACCCCAATGCTCTATTTTTCCTAACTAAGCCAACTCTTGTCAAGAGGATGCTTGTTTTCATGAATGCTTCCTAGTCCTCATACTCCACACTCTTTGATAGTTCAGATCAGGAGTAAGCAAATCTTTTCTATAAAGGACCATCTAGTCATGATTTTAGGTGTTGTGGCTGATTCTTTTCCTGTTGCAACTGTGACCTTGAAGACTGAAAGCAGCCACAAGCCATATGTAAACAAATGGTACTGCCTGTGTTCAAAGAAAACTTTATTGATGAAAACAGTGGTAGACTGGATTTGGCCTTCAAGTCATAGTTTTCAAACTCGGACCTGTTCTTTCCACCTTGAATGCATCTCCCTGATAAAAATTTTAACTACTCTATATGGAGCAAAACATGTCAGGTAGTATTCTAAGTAATTTACATATATTATTATGTTATATTCTTACATCCACACTCTGTCATAGTTTATCACTCAGCATTCAAGATTGGAAAATAAATTATTCTAGGTATTTCCAATATAAAGGAATTTAACATAGTGAAGGAAATGCTTATAAATTCATTTGAAGAGCAGGAAGAGCAGAAATAGGGCACTTGCTCTGGAGTTTTGGTCTTAAGGTCATATCCTCACAGCTGTGATCCAGAGGGCAGAAAATTGCCGCTACAAACCACTATTAGTGCTGCCACGCTGCCTCATATTTGAGATCTGTTCACAGGGCAACATGGATTCAACCCAGGCAAACCTTGTGTCTGTCAGAGCCTGCCTGCCAGTGCCCTCTGCTGCAGGCAACTTGCTTCTATCTGCCCTTCAAACCTCACCATGTGTGCAGAACTTACTGCACATCTGCAACCATAGATGCAAGAGTCTGGAAAATGCATTTCTATGTATTTATTTTTATTTTTTGGAAAATACACTTTTAGCTTTCCAACTTATCCAACTAGTTGTACTGTACTGTGTTTAGTTACTCAGTCATGTCCAACTCTTTTCAACCCCATGCACTGTAGCCTGTCAAGCGCCTCTGTCCATGGGGGCTCCCAACTAGAAGGAGGGTGACATAGAGGTAGAGAGGGCCCAAGTACCCAGGACAGATGGGTACTACCACTATTCCTATTTAAAGCCAAACTGGAAAGAACTTCTTGCCATTTTTTCCTGATTTCCCTTATTCTAAATAGATAAATTGTTATGCGGAATTGCTTATCTTGTTACTTCCTCTTTGATACACTTGTCATTTTAATGACCTCTTATTTTTTCCTCTTATTTTTTAAGTATCTCAAAACATGTATACATAGAATATTTTAAGTAACAAAATAGTGCTGATGAGTCTCTTTAATAAATACTACTCCACTTTTCATACATTCATATCCTACTTATGTTGAACTTTTAAGCTGATGATCAAACCTGAACATTTTTGTAATCAGTTTTTTGAAATCTGATGCTTACATATAGAAGCTGTTTAAAATGTATATTAACATGTAGCCCTTAAATATCTACTCAAATCCATATTATTCATTCTCCTCTAAGTTGCTATATAGTCTTGATGGTTTGTTGTTGTTGTTTGTTGTTGTTTAGTTGTAAGTCTTGTTCGACTCTTTTGTGACCCCATGAACGCCATCCTCCTTTGTCCATGGGGTTTCCTAGGCAAGAATACTAGAGTGGGTGGCCATGCCCTCCTTCAGGCGATCCTCCAACCTAGGGATCAAACTTGCATCTGCTGCATTGGCAGGTGGATTCTTTACCACTAAGCCACCATGGAAGCTCATCAATGTCCATCTCAACTAGTAACCATCTACAGCTGCCACGCTGCCTCATATTTGAGTCTGTTCACGGGCATCATATTTAACCACAGGCAAATTCAACCCAGGCAAACCTTGTGTCTGTCAGAGCCTGCCTGCCAGTGCCCTCTGCTGCAGGCAACTTGCTTCTATCTGCCCTTCAAACCTCACCATGTGTGCAGAACTTACTGCACATCTGCAACCATAGATGCAAGAGTCTGGAAAATGCATTTCTATGTATTTATTTTTATTTTTTGGAAAATACACTTTTAGCTTTCCAACTTATCCAACTAGTTGTACTGTACTGTGTTTAGTTACTCAGTCATGTCCAACTCTTTTCAACCCCATGCACTGTAGCCTGTCAAGCGCCTCTGTCCATGGGGGCTCCCAACTAGAAGGAGGGTGACATAGAGGTAGAGAGGGCCCAAGTACCCAGGACAGATGGGTACTACCACTATTCCTATTTAAAGCCAAACTGGAAAGAACTTCTTGCCATTTTTTCCTGATTTCCCTTATTCTAAATAGATAAATTGTTATGGAATTGCTTATCTTGTTACTTCCTCTTTGATACACTTGTCATTTTAATGACCTCTTATTTTTTCCTCTTATTTTTTAAGTATCTCAAAACATGTATACATAGAATATTTTAAGTAACAAAATAGTGCTGATGAGTCTCTTTAATAAATACTACTCCACTTTTCATACATTCATATCCTACTTATGTTGAACTTTTAAGCTGATGATCAAACCTGAACATTTTTGTAATCAGTTTTTTGAAATCTGATGCTTACATATAGAAGCTGTTTAAAATGTATATTAACATGTAGCCCTTAAATATCTACTCAAATCCATATTATTCATTCTCCTCTAAGTTGCTATATAGTCTTGATGGTTTGTTGTTGTTGTTTGTTGTTGTTTAGTTGTAAGTCTTGTTCGACTCTTTTGTGACCCCATGAACGCCATCCTCCTTTGTCCATGGGGTTTCCTAGGCAAGAATACTAGAGTGGGTGGCCATGCCCTCCTTCAGGCGATCCTCCAACCTAGGGATCAAACTTGCATCTGCTGCATTGGCAGGTGGATTCTTTACCACTAAGCCACCATGGAAGCTCATCAATGTCCATCTCAACTAGTAACCATCTACAGCCTAACTGCAAAATTAAAATTTGTTTTCCTGGATTAAGAGAGACTATAAAGAGGGCTAAAATGTGTGTCTCCTGAGACCTAAGTATGTAATCTGATAGTCAACATGACCCATACTTTACTGATACTCCCCCAGCCCTTCCACTAGGCACAGGTATTGCTCCCTCCTTTGTGTACCGGATGTACAATATAAATTCAACAAATGTTGAATAAATACATAAAAATGCATCATATATAAACCAGGATTTTTGGTTAACTTTATCCTACACTGTTTACTCCACTTAAGATTATGATTCTTACAACCACTGAGTATTAAACAGGGAAATACATACTCATAGAAGATCATCAAAAAAAAAAGATTATGAATTTCTTAAGTTCATAATTTGGATCGTATCTCTCAGGTTTTTTTTTTAAATTTTTCCCTGTTTGTACTGATTATTTACTTACATATTTATTTTCATCCATCTTTATTCTTTTTTAAAAATTTTTGCCACTTCCATTGGTTTTTTATTTATTTATTTTCATCCATCTTTATTCTTTGACCTGTACGGGCCTCTCATTGCAGTGGCCTTATATACTTTTTTTATTTTGGCCACTTCTACAGGTCTTTCATTTTATTTATTTTCATCCATTTTTGTTCCTTGGCCTGCGTGGGCCTCCCATCGCAGTGGCCTCTCTTGTCGCAGAGCACCGACTCTGGGCGCATGCGCTCCAGAGCTCCGGCTCAGTAACTGGACACATTGATCCAGCCACTCCGTGGCACGTGGGATCCTCCCAGGCCAGGGATCGAACCGGTGCCCTTTGCACTGCAAGGCAGTGTCCTTACCCACTGGACCGCCAGGAAAGCCCTCTCTCACATTTTTATTCCTCTGCTTTTTACTTATCATAATATTCTCAATACAGAAAGTACTTACTAATACTCACTGACTCATTGATTTCAAAATCAATGGTTTTGAAATTAACACAACATATATCAATGATTAACCTCAAATATTAACTGGTAATATTTATATTTTAAGACTACTTTTTAAAAATATTTATTTATTTGGTTCCACTGGGCCCCAGTTTCAATACATGGGATTTAGTTCCCTGACCCTTGCACTGGGAGCATGCAGTCTCAGCCACTGGATTGTCAGGAAGTCCCTTAAAACTACTTTTATTAAAGAAACAATTTAAAAGAGAGAAACAAACAATTCAGTAATAATCCAACCATCTAGAGACAACCAATATTTGATTTTTGTTCTTTTTTTCTTATCCGTAATTTCCTGGTTAAAAAATAATTGTGCTCATGAAAAAAAAATAGTATTCTACTTTTCTCACTATAAATTTAACAATCATTTTGGTATTATTGTGATGAGTTTTTATTTTTTAAAACTGCATAATATGGGGCTTCCCCTGGTGGTCCAGTGGGTAGGGACACCGCCTTGCAGTGCAAGGGGCACCGGTTTGAGCCCTGGCCTGGGAAGATCCCACGTGCCACGGAGCGGCTGGACTGATGTGTCCAATCACCGAGCCGGAGCTCTGGAGCGCATGCGCCCAGAGCCGGTGCTCTGCAACTACAGACGCCACCGCAATGGGAGGCCCACAGGAGCCAAAGAACAAAGACGAATGAAAATAGAGAAATGAAAGACCAATGGAAGTGGCCCGCCCACTCCCCTCCCTCCCCAACCCGACCCCCGCCCAAAGTAAATAAATGAATAAATCTTAAAAAAAAAAAGAAACTGCATAATATGTATGCAGAGGATAGCTCCAGCCTTTAAGGCCATGTGATGTTACCTTTTTGTGTCATCTTGACTGGGCCAAGGGCTGCCCAGGTTAAATATTATTTCTGGGTAGGTCTGTGAAGTAAAGATGAGCATTTGAATTTAGTGGACTCAGTAAAACAGATGGATCACCACAGTGTGGATGGGCATCATCCAATCCATTGAAGGTCTGAACAGAACAGAAAGGAGAAGGAGGAATCATCACCTTTTGCTTCCTATCTGGCTGCTTAAATTCATACATCTGTCTTCTTTTGCCCTTGGACTGGGATTTATACCATCCACTCCTCTGGCCTTCAGGAATTCATACTGGACTTCACTGCTGGCTTTCCTTGGTCTCTCACCTTCCATAATCATGTAAGCCAGTTCCTCATAATAAACCTTTCCTGTACACACACACACACAGAGAATTAATTGTTGCTTCTCTGGAGAACTCTGACAGTATCTGCCATACAGTGGGCACTCAATAAATTAGTACATGAATGGTAAATACTAATTACACTTCTAAAATATTTACAATTTTTATAAGTGAGAAATGGAAACTACTTCGATGTTCGAAATATGTATTACTTCACTATTGAGAATAAATAATTATGTGTTTATTTATCAATTATATTTTCTCATTTGTGATTTTTTTTCATACTTTCTGTGTATTTATCTGTTGGACCCTTGATTTTAATGAACTCATTACGACTGTAACTTACTAATAACATTTTTGTACCTTTTGTTCCTAAAAGAGATGTCCTTAAATTAAGGAAACTAGCAAAACAAAAGCAAATCTTTGTAATCCAAGAACGAAAAGTACAAGCAAGAATAAATGTTAGTTCTAATACTGGATGATGCCATCTAGTGGCAAAGTGATTTTAACCTCTCTTTCTAAATCAGAGATTCCCAAATTTCAATGTCCCAAATTTGGCATTTATGGGACTTTAGTAGAATATATATGCTAGCCTTTCCTCTGCCTGAAGCTTTCTAACTCAATGTATATGATAACCTAAGAGTTGTGTTTCAGTATTATCCATATTAGAAAATATAAATTCAGATTGCCAGTGGTACACCATACTTGTCTTTTCCATCAGAATTTTCTCCAGCTACACCACAATAAGGGATCTTGACTGGGCCAAGGGCTGCCCAGGTTAAATATTATTTCTGGGTAGGTCTGTGAAGTAAAGATGAGCATTTGAATTTAGTGGACTCAGTAAAACAGATGGATCACCACAGTGTGGATGGGCATCATCCAATCCATTGAAGGTCTGAACAGAACAGAAAGGAGAAGGAGGAATCATCACCTTTTGCTTCCTATCTGGCTGCTTAAATTCATACATCTGTCTTCTTTTGCCCTTGGACTGGGATTTATACCATCCACTCCTCTGGCCTTCAGGAATTCATACTGGACTTCACTGCTGGCTTTCCTTGGTCTCTCACCTTCCA
Source organism: Tragulus kanchil (assembly GCA_022376925.1). Taxonomy (NCBI): domain Eukaryota; kingdom Metazoa; phylum Chordata; class Mammalia; order Artiodactyla; family Tragulidae; genus Tragulus; species Tragulus kanchil. Next base: position 94,364,994 of record JAIOJX010000025.1, read on the forward strand.
TAATCATGTAAGCCAGTTCCTCATAATAAACCTTTCCTGTACACACACACACACAGAGAATTAATTGTTGCTTCTCTGGAGAACTCTGACAGTATCTGCCATACAGTGGGCACTCAATAAATTAGTACATGAATGGTAAATACTAATTACACTTCTAAAATATTTACAATTTTTATAAGTGAGAAATGGAAACTACTTCGATGTTCGAAATATGTATTACTTCACTATTGAGAATAAATAATTATGTGTTTATTTATCAATTATATTTTCTCATTTGTGATTTTTTTTCATACTTTCTGTGTATTTATCTGTTGGACCCTTGATTTTAATGAACTCATTACGACTGTAACTTACTAATAACATTTTTGTACCTTTTGTTCCTAAAAGAGATGTCCTTAAATTAAGGAAACTAGCAAAACAAAAGCAAATCTTTGTAATCCAAGAACGAAAAGTACAAGCAAGAATAAATGTTAGTTCTAATACTGGATGATGCCATCTAGTGGCAAAGTGATTTTAACCTCTCTTTCTAAATCAGAGATTCCCAAATTTCAATGTCCCAAATTTGGCATTTATGGGACTTTAGTAGAATATATATGCTAGCCTTTCCTCTGCCTGAAGCTTTCTAACTCAATGTATATGATAACCTAAGAGTTGTGTTTCAGTATTATCCATATTAGAAAATATAAATTCAGATTGCCAGTGGTACACCATACTTGTCTTTTCCATCAGAATTTTCTCCAGCTACACCACAATAAGGGATTTTGCTGCTCTGATAACATTCTTTAAATGTGTACTCTGGGGCTTCCCTGGTGGCTCAGTGGTAATCCACATGCCAATGGGTTTGATCCCTGATCACAGAAGAGCCTACATTCCACAGAGCAACTGAGCCTGTGCACCACATCTATTGAGCCTGTGCTCTAGAGCCTGGGAGATGCAATTACTGAGCCCACATGCCGCAGCTATTGAAGCCTGCATGCCCTAGGGCCCGTGCTCCACAACAAGAGAAGTCACCGTAATTAGAAGCCTGAGTACCCCAACTAGAGGGTGGCCCTCACTCACCACAACTACAGAAAAGCCCACAAAGCAATGAAGAACCAGCACAGCCAAAAATAAATATTTTAAAAATGTATACTCTGTGCTAGCTCCTATGCGAACTGCTTTACCTTGTAATAATATTATTTGATTTAATCCACTTAACAACTCTAATAAGGTCAGTAGATTTATTATACTATTTTACAAAGGGTAAGATTGAGGCAGAGAGTTTTCCAAGGTCACACAGCCAACCTGGTACCTGAGTCCAGAACTCTGTGATGGGGAAGATCATAGACAAGTCAACAGTTAAAAAGGATCAATGACTTTACAATTCCATACTGTCACTTGCATTCAGCTTCGTATACTACATACAGAAATGAGTTAGATTTCTTAATTATCGAAGGCTGTTTAGGGACATTTTACAACTTAGTATTTACATGGTTTGGACTAATACTTCACACAGTCAGATGTTCCTTAAATATTGTATGTTGATTTGGGATGTTGTAAGGTTTAAGATATTTTCAATATTTTGCTGTCACTCTCCGTTTTTCCCCAATAAAAATATAAATTAAACTGATTTGCTTTAAACCTTTTATGTGGATGCAATCTGAAACTAATTGATTTACAACTGGTTAGAAAATCCAGTTGATAGGAATCCATCAGCCATGTGAGGTACATTGAGGCTGATGAAGCTTGTTGGAAGCATGGGTGCCTGGCCTTACCCCGCAAGGGTCAAGGTTCTGGTCTGCCCAGCCTGACCTGAGCCCACTCAGTGCTGGCAGAAGTCAAGCTCTGTGTCCCTAAACCTCGCTGAAACTTATCTTTCCTACAGTTCACTCCTTGCCTAGGTATCAACTAACTACACCTGAAAAATTAATTCCTACTACTGCCCTAGTAGGAAATAATGTCATGGTAACATAGTGACTTTATATAATAGGCCCCCTTAGAGCTACATCCCTACAACTGCCTATGTTGAAATATTTTGAGCATTTAGTGAACAGTGAGCATCAAATAATGTAGTGATTTTTAAAACATAGAGTGAACAAACAATAAGAGTTTCCCTACTTTTACACTGTTGAGTGGAAGAGAAATTTGAAAACAGAATCCTGTATTTGTATCTCTGTATTTCTCACTCCCATCCCTACCTGTGAGGAACTCAAAGTGAGAGCTGGTAAAGCTCAATGACTGCGAAAAGGTTCAATATTTACCAAAAAAGGGGGAGAAAGAATAATGACTAACAAAGAATCTCCTAGTACGCTGCACTAGGAAGAATAGAGAAAATAAAAATAGTAGATAACATTAATTGATCATTCATTTAGCTCAGGCATAAATTAATTTTTCTAAATGCTCTTTTCTTGAATTAGCACATTTTAATCCCCACGAGGGAATTTCATGAAGTAGGTACAATTATTAATCTTACTATACAAATAAGGAAACAGGAGTTAGGGCATTTGCTGGAGTCATACAACTAGTACACTATGAACCCTAGATCCTAAGCACTTATTTATTATACTGTAAGAAAGAGATCAAACCTGCATCATTTCCTTAAGAGACTCAGGCAGACACGGAGAGAAAATTCCATTGAATGGATCACCGATTTACCTAATAGACGCAGTTATTTAGACTCCTTGAGATTGCTAAACTCATTTATAGAAGCAGATTAGTTGTCCTACTATTATGGCATTGAGTTCAGGATGAGTTCCACGGGTTAAAAGGTAACCAATCTTTCCAGTCTTAATTTTTTTATTTTTAATGAAAGAAGCAGGAAAAAAAAAAAAAAAAACCAACCGAGGTTACCGGAACTGTGGTAAAGATTTACATAAAACAAAGTAATGTTTTTAACAGACCCAATATGACCGTGTGCTTGAAACCTCATTTTGGTGATAACCACGTAGGTCCCAGAATAAGTGTGTGACTTTGAAGTACGACCACTGCCTTCCTGGCAACCCTGCTACAGACTCTGGTGAAAACGCAGATCACCCCCGCTTAAGTAGCAATGGTTTCGTTTGTGATTTTCAAACGCTCAGGAACACCTGCAAGAGGCTCAGGAGCCTCGCAGCGAGGAAACGGAGTCTCGTGCTCGGAACGCTCTCGGAACCAAAAGCGCTGGCCTCCACCTGTCGGGGACAGCGTTTTCCGAGCACCGGGAGGCGGGGCCTGGGCGGGGCGGGGCCGCAGCGGAGGGAAGGGAAGCTGAACTCGCTGGAATCGGCTAGAGGTGACCCGGTGCCTAGGGCGCGCAGAGGCCTGGCTGCGGGTTGCCAGACCATGCTGAACGGCGTGTGCGGCCGGCTCGCCTCCGTGCTGCGAGGGATATGCGCGCCGCCGTCCGCGGTCGCCCTGAGGTGTCTGCACGCGTCCGGGTCGCGGCCGTCCGCAGATAAGAGCGTGAAGACAGAGAAACCGCCCCGCGCCTTTGACCAGGCGTTGCTGGAGTTCCTGGTGTGTCCGCTTTCCAAGAAGCCGCTTAGGTGAGATTGACCCGCCGCGGGTTTTCCTTCGTGGCCTCTGTCGCGGGCAGTGGACAGGTGGACCGCACGGCAGTTTACAGCCATCGAGCAGCCTTCTAGGTCACTCTGGGTATTCGCTGCCATTTTTTGGACCTGGGCCCGCCAGCTCCCACGAATCTCCCTCTGCCTTTGGGAAGGGAGGCAAATGGCCCGAGGGGAACCGAGGCCTCCGAAACCAAACCGCCGACTCTCGGGCTTGGGTCGAGGCGCTTGTAGGTTCTGCGCTGGCTGCGCATAACAATCGCCAGTTGCCGTGTTCAGTCGTGTCCTACTTTCTGCGACCCGTTGTATTGTAACCCGCCTGGCTCCTCTGAACACGGAACTTTCCAGTCAAGAATACTGGAGTGGGTCACCATTTCCTCCTCCGGAGGATATTCCTCACCAAGGGACCGAACCCAGATCTCCTGCTTTGCAGGCAGATTCAGCACCTGCTGAGCCACCGGAGAATCGCCAGGGGACTTTTTAAATGCAGATTTTAAAATGGACGCTAAATGTTTCTCACGTAGAGTCAGGTTTATGAACTCTTGGAAACCCACGGCATTCAGATTTTTAAGACAATATAATGAAAAACGTAGCAGCCTCCGGATTCTTGGGAAAATGCCTGTATGATCTGAAGCATGTAGACTACGGTGTGCTGACCTTTGGCTTTTAGTCCTCGACTAAGCTTTTTTTTTTTTTAAGGGCCTTAACATTTAACCGAGTTCTTCAGGATAAACAGCTCTACTGTCTGTCTCAGGCCACTAAACCTGAACATTCGCAACACTAGTAAACACCAAAATGTTATCAGTGGTAGTCTTTGGGTGGTAGATTGTTAGCTATCTTTATTTTCATCTTTTTCGTTTCTCTTTATTAAATATTTTCATAATGAGCATATTACTCATTTGGTTTTCTTAAACCTTGAAATTACCACTTGATCTGCTTTTCTGGCTAATTGTGTAAAGAGCACACTCGCAGACACATAAGCATTCTTAAGTTTCCTCATTTCTGCCCTTTATTTCTCAGTTTTGTGTACAGATTTTTCAGTGGTTTTCCTTTCAATGAATCAGTAAGGCTGCTCTATTAACCATGTATTCTAAAACAAAGAACTTGAAAATTCCTCTAGAGTCTGTTCCAGTAGTAAATTTTTTTTTTTTCCAGTAGTAAATTAACAGGGGTTGTTTGGGGTTGAAAATAGTAATGAAGGACTATTTGGATGATAAGATCTTTTCTGACAAGTATTTCTAAAAATTAAGACATAACTTGAGGATAAAGTGAAAAAAAGGAAATAAGAGAAATTGACTTAAATGGGAACAATTAAGAGATTTATTTTCCAAGAGAAATAATTTGGCTATTACTGCTTTTAAAATGAAAAGCAGTCTAATTCTGCTTTTCTAAATCTGTGTTTAGAATTGGGTGTTACCCCATGATTCATTCTGTTTTTCTTTCCCCCCCTCAGATACGAAGCATCGACAAATGAATTGATTAATGAAGAGTTAGGAATAGCCTATCCAATTATTGATGGGATTCCTCATATGATACCACAGGCAGCTAGGATGACACATCAAAATAAGAAGCAAGAAGTGGAGCGGCATTAGATCACACTTAAAAACAATACACACAACTAAATACTCTAAATACCATCTACCTTTTAAAAAGTCAGAGTGGCAGGTAATAAGTGGAGAATAAGAATGTTTCTGTCTCTTCCTACGTTGACTGTCCTTATTCCACTGGTATCTTTAGCAGGACTGTTTTACTCGGCCTCTGTGGAAGAAAACTTCCCGCAGGGCTGCACTAGTACAACCAGCCTGTGCTTTTACAGTCTGCTCTTGCCAATCACCATACCTGTTTATGTGTTCTTCCACCTTTGGACTTGGATGGGAATCAAACTCTTCAGGCATAATTAACGCAACCAGAGCCAAGTTGGTATATCCCAATGATATGCTTGAATGCCTGTCTGAAAGCTCGACTACATGGAAATACTGGAAACCCACTTAATTTGCAGGAAGGATGCTTCACCTAGCTTTTGTCAGAGGTCTAGGACTATGGGAGCCTTTTTTCTGAAGGTTCTCATTTATATCTGGGGTGTAAGAAGAAACATTTCAACAAAGTGTCTTGTTAGATATTAACTGCCCTAACCACGACCTGATAACTTATCCCACTCATAATTAAAAGTTACTAATTTGAAATTTTATGTTTGTTTGACGTTCACAGTCTTTGGTAAAGTCACATGTTAAGAATGACTGAAATAATTCAGCTGTAGAGAAATGCATTTGAACTACTGTGATATAAACTATAATAAAATGGAAATTTCATGGACTTGCCCAAAATTCTGAGTTTGTAAAAACACATTCTTTTTTAAGCATTAAGTGCTTACATTAATTTTAAGAAAATAATAAATAAAAATATATAGACAATTTTCATAAAGCAATTTGCAATTTTGTGGTTTTTTCCCCTCCTTTGGTCAAAAGAGTGATTCTAAGGGAAAATGTAAAATATTCTGAGTTTCAAAGTGTAGGCTATCTATAGAGACACTTGATAGCCAAAGCAGAAACATTTCCCAGGAAAGTATGTGCTTCTTGGGGTTTAAAAATGGGATTGAAAGACTTGCAAATAGCTGATTGTGTCCTACAGAATTGAGTATTATGAGTCACATTTCAGTTCATTTTCCTGCTACAGGAGACCTATTTAGCAATACTAAGGGTATGAGCACTTGACACACTAATAGTTTCTGACTTGACAGAACTTTCAACAAGACTGATTAGTATAATAATAGTTTCCGAGGTGTAACACAAATGTTTCAGTAGTTACCCCAAATAAATCAATGAACTGAATATAACTTTAACTGGTTCTTAATAGAATCTTAAAGCAGTTTAATAGTTTTAGACAGTGATTCTTCCCTTCCAAAAGAAAATTAAAGCGAGGTTGGATGTGTTTTATAATACATTAGTTCAATATATATACTGTAGTTCAAGTCTTATTTTAAAAATTACGCTGGAATAAACAATGCAGAAGACTGAATAGAGGGACCCATCTCTTATGGAAATGGCATTACTGTTCTTTTTAATTTGCTCTAAACTTTTTAATTTGCTCTAAACCTCGCTATGGTTAGTGTAAATTCAACAATTATGCTGATAAAATGTATGCTAAAACTAAGCATTTTACCATACTGGAGGAAACTGAGGAGCATATCCCTAGGGGACCACAGTATTAACTCCTTCCTTTCACTAGTATTTATTTAGCAGTCACTTCAGACTACACTAGGTAGTTATAAACATATTACGTAAAATCTCATAATCTAAGGGGTAGGGTAGGTAATATAACCATTTTACAGATGAGGAAACAAACACACACAAATTAACGGTTTACCCAGAGTACCACCTATCAATGAAGCGTTGGTCTGTCTTCTCAATCGCTGTACAGTACTGCTTTGTTTTGAGGATACTCATACTTTCTATTTTCAGGAAAGATAGAATTGAGGTATCGGGCTTTAATTCTTACTCAAGACCGATGCCCTTTTGTTTTCCTTAATACTATATATTGTTGCACTGTAAACCGACCATGGGAATGCTGCCCAATTCTTTCACTAATTGGGAGTCTTCCCCACTCATTCTTCCCGCTGCCAATAATTAGCTGACTTCACAGCAGCAAAGGGACCTCTTCCTCCTCAGAGCCTCTTAGCAAGACTTCCCTACTGTCCTCACCGCATCACTGACTGATCATCTTTTACTACTGCGTAAGCGCCTTGCCACCAGCTTTCTAAGTGGGGATTTTCCACCCTGAAGAAGCAAGAAAGGACTTGGTGTGACCTACTTTCCCTTTTCATTTTCTTCCATTCTGCAGAGTGAGCTTTTGGTGACACCAGCTTCCAAGCCTGGTAGGTGTTTTAAATGAGACAGAGAATACAAAATTATCTGTTACAGCCAAGAGCCACAGTAGATTCTTACCACTATGTGTAGTTGTGGAGAGAAAGACCTGTCCCCTTCTCTTAAGTTTTGTCCAACTTAATAAAAGTCTCCATTTGGAAGTGACTGCTGTCTTCCACACAGGCCACTAGGTGGCACTCTAAGCCAACTCATGGGACCGCTGGCAGGTAAGCTCTCAGAAGCTGAAAAAGAGACTGTAGTTGGGACATGGAACTAGATAGCAGTATCGCACAAACTTATTAATTCACTCTCATGAGATGTACTGGACAGCCATGAGAGCTGCAGTGAATCCCGAGAAATTATGGAATAACCCAGAGAGGGTGGTGGAACTGAAGACAAATGAGGAAGCAGCAGGGGTAGGAGTGGCATGAGATATTCCAAGCAGAAGAAAAACCACGCGTAAAAACAAGGACTGGCCCTCGAGGAAACTGACCTAGTCACAGTGACTGGAACATGGTACACTATGTGTGCAGGGCAGTGGTGGGAGACCAAGAGGCACACCAGAATAGATGTGAGGGCTAGAATAACAGTGTTGGTAAAATAGGACCTCACTGCCTATTTTTAAAATTGTTTTGCTATATGCAGCTGATAAATACTATGTTTCTTTTTCCTAGAAATAGAAAAAAAAAAGCACATTCAAATATATCAGGGTTTTGTGTGTTACACTAATAGCCACCAGTCACATGTAGACATTGAGCACTTGAAATGTGGCTAGTATGACTGAGGAACTGAATTTTAAATCTCATTTTAAATAACTACAAATTACAGGACAGTATACGTTGATACTTTCTCCCACTACCAATGAAGTTATTTCTCCAAAATTCTTCAACAACTAAACCTAATCTACAGTAGGGGGTCCCATCTTTTTCAACAGTGCAGACCTATCTTGGTTTGTGTGTGCGTGCTAAGTCACTTCAGTCATGTCCGACTATGTGACACTGTGGACTGTAGGCCGCCAGGCTCCTCTGTCCATGGGATTATCCAGGCAAAAATACTGGAGTTGGGTTGCTATGTCCTCTTTCAGAGGATCTTTCAGACCTCAGGGATTGAACCGGGTCTCCTGAGTCTTCTGCATTGGCAGGTGGGTTCTTTACCACTAGCTCCATCTGAAAAGCCCATCTAGGTTTCTAGCTTTACAGAAAGTTCTACTGGACACTGCTGATCTAGATATAGGGAACCCAGCTTAGAAAGGAAGAGCCTGAACTAAAGAACTGGCAGTGGGCTTAGATGGACAGAGAATTGTCAAAACCTGACTGATTTTTTTTAAATGTTGGGGGGTGAATAAGAGGAAGGAAGGGAAGATGGTTGAAGGAGGCATTAGTGGTATCGTTTTAAGCTGAAGAATACAGAAAAAAGGTTCATCTTCTTAAAGACGTTGAGATGAAGGAACTGAGACAAGCAGGTAGACACAGGCTATGTAGAAAAATGGCTGTGGCGCTAGATCCTCTCAGTTCCTGTTGGGCAGAGATAAGAGCAATCTGGGTACCATCAGCATGGAATGAATATCTGATGCCACAGCAACAAGAAGGAATATGTGTAGAGTGAGAAAAGATGACTACTCTAGCCCTTAGGAAAGCAGTCATGAAAAAAGAAAGCCTAGCAGCTCATGAGAGTTTTGAGAAGAAAGGAGTCAGTAGTTTCAAATGCAATAAATATATTTTAAGATGGAAATGGGCAAGCTTCTACAGAAATCTGCAACAAGAAAGTCATCTAGTTAACTAGAGCAGTTTGAGAGGGAGAAGAATCACTTAAGCCCTGGACAACTACCCAGGCGTTTATGAGAAAAAAAAAAACAAAACCCTTGTCTCTGTGTTTCAGGTCATCTTGTTTTAACAGCCTAATCTGTATCATTACCAATACACCTGACAAGCAAAAACAGGGATTCTAAAAAAGCTGGTAAACATACTGAACAGTAAGCAAGACTTTTATGTTAATTTTTAAGTTAATTTTATTTTTGAAAATATTCACCCCAAAGGGTAAAGAGTGTGAGGTAGGTCAGACAAATCCTCTGTTGTTGATGGCTGCTTGAAGTGCTTCTTCAACTCTTTCCATGGTAGAATATTTAGGGAGGTAGAGGACATTAAGATGAGTATGTGCTCTTATGGGATCTTTTTCATTCAAGTTTTCAGGACAGCGAAATGTTATTTTCATGTTCTTTAAACCTTTTACTTGAATTCTGTCAGTTCCTGTAAGAAACACTGAAAAAAGAAAATGAAAAATGAGTGATCTGCTTCACAGAGGCCAGAACATATATACAGAGAATGTGTTTATTCAGAAACACTCATTGAGTGCAGTCTACTGGAGTCTAAGAGCCCGCAGCTTACGGTCTGGCTGGGAAAACCAGGAAAAATTGGATTTTTTTTAAATGTTGGGGGGTGAATAAGAGGAAGGAAGGGAAGATGGTTGAAGGAGGCATTAGTGGTATCGTTTTAAGCTGAAGAATACAGAAAAAAGGTTCATCTTCTTAAAGACGTTGAGATGAAGGAACTGAGACAAGCAGGTAGACACAGGCTATGTAGAAAAATGGCTGTGGCGCTAGATCCTCTCAGTTCCTGTTGGGCAGAGATAAGAGCAATCTGGGTACCATCAGCATGGAATGAATATCTGATGCCACAGCAACAAGAAGGAATATGTGTAGAGTGAGAAAAGATGACTACTCTAGCCCTTAGGAAAGCAGTCATGAAAAAAGAAAGCCTAGCAGCTCATGAGAGTTTTGAGAAGAAAGGAGTCAGTAGTTTCAAATGCAATAAATATATTTTAAGATGGAAATGGGCAAGCTTCTACAGAAATCTGCAACAAGAAAGTCATCTAGTTAACTAGAGCAGTTTGAGAGGGAGAAGAATCACTTAAGCCCTGGACAACTACCCAGGCGTTTATGAGAAAAAAAAAAACAAAACCCTTGTCTCTGTGTTTCAGGTCATCTTGTTTTAACAGCCTAATCTGTATCATTACCAATACACCTGACAAGCAAAAACAGGGATTCTAAAAAAGCTGGTAAACATACTGAACAGTAAGCAAGACTTTTATGTTAATTTTTAAGTTAATTTTATTTTTGAAAATATTCACCCCAAAGGGTAAAGAGTGTGAGGTAGGTCAGACAAATCCTCTGTTGTTGATGGCTGCTTGAAGTGCTTCTTCAACTCTTTCCATGGTAGAATATTTAGGGAGGTAGAGGACATTAAGATGAGTATGTGCTCTTATGGGATCTTTTTCATTCAAGTTTTCAGGACAGCGAAATGTTATTTTCATGTTCTTTAAACCTTTTACTTGAATTCTGTCAGTTCCTGTAAGAAACACTGAAAAAAGAAAATGAAAAATGAGTGATCTGCTTCACAGAGGCCAGAACATATATACAGAGAATGTGTTTATTCAGAAACACTCATTGAGTGCAGTCTACTGAGTCCTAGACTGCATTAGGGACCAGTGTTAGGACAAAGTCTGACACAGAGTCACTGCCCTCAAGCAGCTTACGGTCTGGCTGGGAACATTAAATTCTTGGGCAGGAAAAGATAAACAACAAGAGGAAGATAAAAAGGATGTAAGACAGCCACACAAGGTGCCAAGGGATTATTAATTACTCTGAGCGTAAATGCTGTGGTTCAAAGCAGGGAGAGAGAATCAAGCTGGGATGACCAGAAGAACTTTTGGAGAGTTTGGAATTAAATTGAACCTTTAAGGAGAGAAAGGTTTATAGTGGCAACAAGGAGGCAGGTGAAGGTTCAAGGCACAGAAGGAGAAAGCTGGAGGTGGGAACGCACAGACAAAGCAACTGCTTGGCTGGAACAAAGATTACCTATAAGAGTTAAGACCAGAAGTAGGTTGGGCTTATGAAGTCTGAATACCTCCAACATCCATGTTACCCAAAGGAAAAAAAGAGTAAGAAGATAAATATTTCTCAAAAATAAGTAAAGAAATTAAGAAAATGAGAGAGGCAGTCATTAAACACCAAGTAGGTATAAAACAGATCAGTCTGAAGGCTACCTAAAATAGTGGAGACAAGTGACAGTGCACAGCTTGGCTCATCCCATGGGGCCTGGGTGACTGAATGATGATACAACTACAGGAGAAGTCTCAATACTTATCTCAAAGAAGACAAATTTAGAACAGTCAGAACTGAAAATGACAAGGAAAAGACCTATATTCACATTTATTTCTTATACTGGGACAACCCGGTATAAAGGACATTTCACTGGACAATGAGTGACTCTGACACCATGATTTGTTGCAAATGATACCCATAACCAACAAGATTTCCTTATCCCACAAAAAAGATGTAAGATTACAGATCTCCTCCTTATGTAACACTCACCAAGGAATTTTTTCTTTTCCTCCAGAGTCAATTTGTGTAAAGCCTTCCAAAACATCACTATGGTGGGATGTGAACTGTCGTATCCATGTTCATAAAGTGCATTCTGGAGAAAGATGCAAAACAAATATTCAAGAAAAAAACCAAAATTTCAATTCAAACCACTTGGCCTTTATGATGTACCTTTTCAAAAGTTTCCCAGTCATAATCAGTTTAAAAACCAAAAAATAGTCTACTGAGTCCTAGACTGCATTAGGGACCAGTGTTAGGACAAAGTCTGACACAGAGTCACTGCCCTCAAGCAGCTTACGGTCTGGCTGGGAACATTAAATTCTTGGGCAGGAAAAGATAAACAACAAGAGGAAGATAAAAAGGATGTAAGACAGCCACACAAGGTGCCAAGGGATTATTAATTACTCTGAGCGTAAATGCTGTGGTTCAAAGCAGGGAGAGAGAATCAAGCTGGGATGACCAGAAGAACTTTTGGAGAGTTTGGAATTAAATTGAACCTTTAAGGAGAGAAAGGTTTATAGTGGCAACAAGGAGGCAGGTGAAGGTTCAAGGCACAGAAGGAGAAAGCTGGAGGTGGGAACGCACAGACAAAGCAACTGCTTGGCTGGAACAAAGATTACCTATAAGAGTTAAGACCAGAAGTAGGTTGGGCTTATGAAGTCTGAATACCTCCAACATCCATGTTACCCAAAGGAAAAAAAGAGTAAGAAGATAAATATTTCTCAAAAATAAGTAAAGAAATTAAGAAAATGAGAGAGGCAGTCATTAAACACCAAGTAGGTATAAAACAGATCAGTCTGAAGGCTACCTAAAATAGTGGAGACAAGTGACAGTGCACAGCTTGGCTCATCCCATGGGGCCTGGGTGACTGAATGATGATACAACTACAGGAGAAGTCTCAATACTTATCTCAAAGAAGACAAATTTAGAACAGTCAGAACTGAAAATGACAAGGAAAAGACCTATATTCACATTTATTTCTTATACTGGGACAACCCGGTATAAAGGACATTTCACTGGACAATGAGTGACTCTGACACCATGATTTGTTGCAAATGATACCCATAACCAACAAGATTTCCTTATCCCACAAAAAAGATGTAAGATTACAGATCTCCTCCTTATGTAACACTCACCAAGGAATTTTTTCTTTTCCTCCAGAGTCAATTTGTGTAAAGCCTTCCAAAACATCACTATGGTGGGATGTGAACTGTCGTATCCATGTTCATAAAGTGCATTCTGGAGAAAGATGCAAAACAAATATTCAAGAAAAAAACCAAAATTTCAATTCAAACCACTTGGCCTTTATGATGTACCTTTTCAAAAGTTTCCCAGTCATAATCAGTATTTCCAATAATCACATCCTTGAGTTCTTCAGGATGGAAAAATTCAATAATGTCCTTGTCACACACTCTGTAAAATCCTCTTTGAAATTCTTCATAAACTGCCTTTACAGAGACGTTGAAGATGTAATTGACATACTTAGAAACATAATCTCTCCTTTAATGAAACAAAAAATGATTATCACTTTACTGCAATACCCTAAACAAAACCAGGGGAGGGGGTGGAAAGAACAATATAAATAGAAGTAAGAGATAGTGTGGCCTTGGGGTCTGCTTGGCTGCTGTAGAACCTTCCCCAAACAAGGGAAGATTTTCCACCCTGAGGGAGCAATAAAGGACTTGTCATGACCTACTTTCCCTTTTCATTTTCTTCCATTCTGCAGAGTGAGCTTTTAAGGAAGCCTCTTTGAACTTCATACTTCATGGAAATGTCACAGATGCTCTTTTAATAAAAGAGCCTGCAGCAGCAGTGAAAACCCAGAATAGCCAAAAACAAATAAGTTAAAAAAAAAAAAACAACAAAAAACACTCAAACAGGCCTCCGGACCAAGAGAAAACAGAAGCTCTCTGAGGTGAGCCCAGCACTTTACTTGCAGTTTCTGCCTTTGGGCACACCTGTTGATTCTTTCAGGGGAACGGGTCAGGCAGACAAACTGAGGAATATTAAAAAAATAGAGGATTCCCTGGTGGTCCAGTGGATAAAGAGTCTGCATTGCTGTGCAAGGGGCACTAGTTCAATCCCTGGCCCAGGAAGATCCCACATGCCACGGAGCGGCTGGACCAGAGTGTCCAATTATGAGCCAGTGCTCTGGAGCACATGCACCCAGAGCCGGTGCTCTGCAACTAGAGAGGCCACTGTGATGGGAGGCTCACACATGCCAAAGAATAAAAAAGATGGTTAAAAAGAAAAATGATGACTTAGCGGCAAAAAATAAATGAATAAAATATACCACGGAGCTATAAATGTTCCATTTCTTGATCTGTATATTTATAATTTTAAACTTTTCTGTATGTTGTACAGTAATACAAAATTATTTAAATAAAGATTTTTAAAAATTAAAGAAAAAAAATGGGCTTTAGGCCAGTATGTTCACAGAAATATGTTCAAAGAAATATCTTTGCCACTCAGACCAACCATAAGGGGAATATTCTACGATCCCACATTCTAAGGCTTTTTTAAAAAAAATCAGGCTATTTTGGGTTTTCATTGCTGCTGCAGGCTCTTCTCTAGTTGCAGGGAGTGGGGGCTACTCTCTAGTTGAGGTGAGCAGAATTCTTGTTGCAATGACTTTTCTTGTTGTGGAACTCGGGCTCCAGGGTACATGGGCTCAATAGGCTCCATAGTTGTGGCTCACAGGCTTAGCTGCTCTGCAGCATGTGGGATCTTTCTGGATCAGGGATTGAACCAGTGTCTCCTGCCCTGGCAGGTGAACTCCTTACCAATGAGCTACCAGGGAAGTCCCCAAACTCGAAGGCTTTAAATAGCACTCCATAAGGTAATGGGAAATCAAGATACCACCGTAACATCTAGTAATATTAACAAGACTAAGTGCAGGTTATGGACTGGGCACCATGGTGAACTAGATGCTGGATAAACAATGTTGAGCAAGAGAGACCACACTCCTGCCATCACATAGCTCATAAGAGCTGAAGGAAACACTGACAAATAAGAAAAAAAAAACATCCCAAAGTGTGACATGAAAAGAAAAAGTAAAGCTGGGCAAGGGAATAAAGACAGAGGTCAAGCAGTATGATCCTAGACTGGAAGATAAGGGAAGGCCTCCTCAAGAAACCATGTCCTTCCCTGCCAGTAGACAAACTCGGGAGACACACACATGCATACAACATGCATCAATCCCCTGTCTTACTGGAAAATGATTAATTAAGAAAGGGAAATTAACATGAAATGATGCTTAACCTCACTTATTATTAGAGAAATGCAAATCAAAGCTACAATGAGATATCACCTCACACCAGTCAGAATGGCCATCATCAACAAATCTACAGACAATAAATGCTGGAGAGGGTGTGGAGAAAAGGGAACACTCCTGCATTGCTGGTGGGAATGTAAATTGGTACAGTCTCTATGGAAGACAGTATGGAGATTCCTTAAAAATCTAAAAATAGAAGCACCATACGACCCAGCAATCCCACTATTAGGCTTATACCCCGATGAAATCAAAACTGAAAGAAGCACCTGTACCCCAGTGTTCATTGCAGCTCTCTATATAATAGCTAGAACATGGAAGCAACCTAGACGTCCATTGACGGATGAATGGATAAAGAAGCTCTGGTACATATATACAATGGAATACTACTCAGCTGTAAAATTTTGGAAATGCAGAAGAATCAGTCCTAATGAGGTGGTTGGATCTAGAATCTATCATAAAAAGTGAAGTCAAAAAGAGAAAGACAAGTACAGTATACTAACACATATATATGGAATCTAGTAAAAGGGTAATGATAACACATGCAGTGAACCCACGGAAAAACAGACACAGAATAGACATTATGGACACTGCGGGGAATGAACAGTGGGTGGGAGGCACAGAGGGAGTAACGTGGAAACCTATACTATCATATGTGAAAAAGATAGCTATTGTCATTGTGCTGAGGGAATAGGAGTTCCTACAAGGGCTCGGTGCGACATCCTGGAGGGGTGAGATGGGGGGGTGCTGGGAGGGGGGAGGGGACCAGGGATATGCATATGACTGATCTGAAAACATACATGTCTGTGAACAACAAAACTCTGTAAAAACTTTTAAAAAAATAAAATTTAAATTTTTTAAAAAAGAAAGGAAAATTATAATAACAAGGAATTTTTAGAGCCCAGTGAAATTAACAGTGTGCAAAGAGTCGTATATGACTAATACTTTCACTTTTCAAACAAAAACAAGTATTTCTTTATACTTACTTGTTAGTCTGGTCGACAGTTATGTGACTTCCGTTAGGAATTAACTCTACATCAGTTTTGTCCCAATGCACCTGTAACCACAAATGAACTCAGTATCTCCAAGAGAAACCCAAATAATTTACTATCAACAAAAACACTTTCGAGCATGTGTATTTTCCTCAAAATCTGTGGAAATGTATTTTGTCATAAAACCAACAAGGTGGTAAAAATTACCTTTATCATGGAGAATAAAAATAATTTTAAAAATCTGAGAGGTGGGGAGAAAAGGGAACACTCCTGCATTGCTGGTGGGAATGTAAATTGGTACAGTCTCTATGGAAGACAGTATGGAGATTCCTTAAAAATCTAAAAATAGAAGCACCATACGACCCAGCAATCCCACTATTAGGCTTATACCCCGATGAAATCAAAACTGAAAGAAGCACCTGTACCCCAGTGTTCATTGCAGCTCTCTATATAATAGCTAGAACATGGAAGCAACCTAGACGTCCATTGACGGATGAATGGATAAAGAAGCTCTGGTACATATATACAATGGAATACTACTCAGCTGTAAAATTTTGGAAATGCAGAAGAATCAGTCCTAATGAGGTGGTTGGATCTAGAATCTATCATAAAAAGTGAAGTCAAAAAGAGAAAGACAAGTACAGTATACTAACACATATATATGGAATCTAGTAAAAGGGTAATGATAACACATGCAGTGAACCCACGGAAAAACAGACACAGAATAGACATTATGGACACTGCGGGGAATGAACAGTGGGTGGGAGGCACAGAGGGAGTAACGTGGAAACCTATACTATCATATGTGAAAAAGATAGCTATTGTCATTGTGCTGAGGGAATAGGAGTTCCTACAAGGGCTCGGTGCGACATCCTGGAGGGGTGAGATGGGGGGGTGCTGGGAGGGGGGAGGGGACCAGGGATATGCATATGACTGATCTGGGAACATACATGTCTGTGAACAACAAAACTCTGTAAAAACTTTTAAAAAAATAAAATTTAAATTTTTTAAAAAAGAAAGGAAAATTATAATAACAAGGAATTTTTAGAGCCCAGTGAAATTAACAGTGTGCAAAGAGTCGTATATGACTAATACTTTCACTTTTCAAACAAAAACAAGTATTTCTTTATACTTACTTGTTAGTCTGGTCGACAGTTATGTGACTTCCGTTAGGAATTAACTCTACATCAGTTTTGTCCCAATGCACCTGTAACCACAAATGAACTCAGTATCTCCAAGAGAAACCCAAATAATTTACTATCAACAAAAACACTTTCGAGCATGTGTATTTTCCTCAAAAATCTGTGGAAATGTATTTTTGTCATAAAACCCAGCAAGGTGGTAAAAAATTACCTTTATCATGGAGAATAAAAAATAATTTTTAAAAAATCTGAACTACCTATTTTAACTGATCACACTGAGTGAACTACTGGGAAAACTGGCACATTTCAGTATTCACTTTATATAGTACAGCCTCAGTATGGTAGATTTGAAAACCTGGCCACAAATTCCTCCCATCCTGGTATTTATGCCATGTAACTTTGCAACAGCTCCCATCAAGATGGGGCTGATTCTTTCAGGGGAAGGGGCCAGGCAGATAAACTGAGGAATATTAATAAAACAGCGGCTCGCCTGGTGGTCCAGTGGGTAAAGAGTCAACCTTGCAGTGCAAGGGGCACTAGTTCGATCCCCGGCCTGGGAAGATCCCATGTGCCACAGAGCAGCTGGACCTGTGTGTCCAATTATGAGCCAGCACTCTGAAGCGCGTGCGCCCAGAGCTGGTGCTCTGCAGTGAGAGAGGCCACTGCAATGGGAGGCCCACACATGCCAAAGAATAAAAAGATGGATGAAAATAAATAAAATTAAGAGGCATAATGGGGAAAAGAATAAAAGTGTTAAAAAAAAGAGATGGGGTTCTGTTTATTCAGCTCTGAAACTGGGTGTAGCAGTGTGGAATACTCTGGCCAACAGGACCTGACAGAAGCAAAAGCTTGAAAAGAAGCTGTGTGTTGGGCCTTGTCATCATCATCTTCTTTCTGTAACCCTTCACTCTGTGAAGAAGCCTCAGCTAGCTTAGTGGAGGATGAGGCCACTAGAACCAAGACAGCTGTCCCAGCTGCACCCCGTCAACCTACCAGCCTACAGGTGTGTGAGCAAGGCCACTGTGGTCCACACAGTGGAGTGGACCAAGCCAGGACAGTCCAGAAACCCCCAGAATCATGTTTGTTCTTTTTAAGTCACCAAGTTTAGGTCCTATCTGTTACTTAGTAAAATCCAACCGATGATACACCCAGCTCATAAAAAATGAAGAAAAAAATACCTTTTGTACTAGCTTAATTGAGAGGTTTTTTTTAATGAAAATATATAGTTAATCAGATTATAAGGCATATAAATTTATATACAAATTTGTAAACTATATAAATTTGTAAAGTATATATTTGTATATAAATTTATAAAGCACATAAACCTATAATTAATCAAATGAAATATGATCTATATTTTGATTTTTACTGTTACTTACATTAAAATGGATATGAAAAACTTCTCCAATGTCATGGTCATCATCATCCAGAAGTGTCTGCAAATGCCTAAAGAATAAACAGTTTTTACTGTCAATAATCATGACAGCTAGATAATGTCAAGGACATGCCTATTCTCAAGCTGGGAGGTCAGGTTCGATTCACCTGTTTCTGTGTACTGATAGTCCAACTAAGGCCAGACCGCAACCACAAGTGTGAGGTTTGGAGGTTGATTTGCAATTCTGCTAGCTCCTCAGCTGATTTCTACTTCTCTTCCCTCCGCCCTAGCTACAGTGGTATCAGGTAAAAGCTGCCAGAAATGACATATGGTACAGGTACAACTTAGGAAAGCTTCAGTAACTCTCTCTGAAGGGATGCCTGCCATTGGGGAAGGCCTCTGGGAGAAGGTGGAATTCAAGTTGATTTTTTCCCCTGATGGATATTTTACTACTATATTATGCTAAAATCTAAATCTTTTTTTTTTGGCCATGCCATGAAGCTTGCAGGATCTCAGTTCCCTGACCAAGGACTAAACTCAGACCATGGTCATAAAAGTACCAAGTCCTAACTGGACAGCTATGGAACTCTCTAAACTGCTGGATCTTTTTATCGTATCTTGGTAAAGACAGACCATGTTTTCTTGTGTTTTGGGAGGCTGAGAGAGAGTAATGGGAACTCAGCTGACAAAAGTAGATTCATCACAGACCTGGTTCATGATGCGCTGTCATTGTATGTCCAGGTTTGGCTCATTTGCTTACTTATGGGTATGTTTAAGAAGAACACCTGTGAACCTGGCTCCACAAACAAGAATTAAAACACTGCCAACATCTTGTTAACCACCTACTGACAGGGGGTACATTCCTTATTCCACTTTTTACCACCCCCAAAATGTTATACACATAATTATAGTTAGAAGAGTATCTTTTCTCTTTATTAAGGTTATCTCCTGATGAACAGAGGACTTCTTTAATCTTACTGCAGTTAAATGTGTATCTTTGCTTTAATGTTGATATTTTTATATTTTGCTTGAGAAATTCCAATAGTGTGAAATAACTGTGCACATTTTCATCATTCTTGCATTCAATACTTAAGTCCATTTTCCATACAGAGTTGATTTTGGTCCATGGCCTAAGGTTCTCCTTTTCCCCCAGATGTGTTAATTTAAGAGCACTTCCATTTCCATTGATTTACTATAATACCACTAACAAAGTGCCAAGTGTATAGAGGTCAGGTGCTTTGCTCTCCAGTCCCATTGGAAAGTGAGCATCAATATCATAATGCCATAATTAATATGGCTTTCTAGTGATTCTTGATATCTCTAAGGTCAATTTCCCCATCCTTATTCACCTTACAAATGATTTCTGGCTATTCTTGACCCCCTGTTTATCCATATAAACTTTAAATCAGCTTGTTCTTTTTAAAGCCTGCTGGGAGTAAAATGGGAGTTTTACTGAGTATAGAGATCAGGGATTCTCAAAGTATAACTAACAACTTTTTGGAATCCCTAAAGCCTTTGTTGGGTGGCATGAGACGGTGGGGGTCCACAAGGTCAAAAACAAATTTCACAATAATACTAATATGTTACTTGCTTCCTTCACATTCTGCCATGAGTACAGAACAGTTTTCCAGGAACTATATGATAGCTAATAAATGTGTTTTCCTGTATTTATAACATATATCACTTTTAATTTTTAATATTATAAATACTGACAAATTTAATCAATATAAGTAAAAGCTCTTTGATGTCCTCTACTAATTTCTGAGAATCTTAAGAGCTAAAAATTTGAAAAATGCTATTATGGATTTAATGGCTTTTACTAAGTTCATCTATATGCAGTTATTTAGTTTATTAAGTCTTTTTATACAAAAGCATAATGTAAGTCATTTTCAGTGTTTTCAGTAAAAAATAATGATAAATGTATCTTCTCTCTAAATCTGGTGCTTTCAGTACTTTTTCCTTATTAGTATACTAAACATAATGATTAACAGTTGGATTCTCGAGCTAGACTGTGTTCCAATCATGGTTATGTCACTATAGGGTCTGGGGCAAATTACCTAGATTTCTCTGTTTCAATTTTCTCAACTGTAAAATACAGACGATAACATAAAAACAGAATCATACTACTGTTCTCGTTCTTTAAAAAAATCTCCATAGTATTCCACTGCATAAATGTACAAAAAATTACTAATTCCCTGGAGAAGAGAATGGCAACCCACTCCAGAATTCCTGCCTGGAGAACCCCATAGACAGAGGAGTCTGGTGGGCTACAGTGTGGGTCCCAAAAGTCCCCGGCCCTACTTAGATGTGTTAATTTAAGAGCACTTCCATTTCCATTGATTTACTATAATACCACTAACAAAGTGCCAAGTGTATAGAGGTCAGGTGCTTTGCTCTCCAGTCCCATTGGAAAGTGAGCATCAATATCATAATGCCATAATTAATATGGCTTTCTAGTGATTCTTGATATCTCTAAGGTCAATTTCCCCATCCTTATTCACCTTACAAATGATTTCTGGCTATTCTTGACCCCCTGTTTATCCATATAAACTTTAAATCAGCTTGTTCTTTTTAAAGCCTGCTGGGAGTAAAATGGGAGTTTTACTGAGTATAGAGATCAGGGATTCTCAAAGTATAACTAACAACTTTTTGGAATCCCTAAAGCCTTTGTTGGGTGGCATGAGACGGTGGGGGTCCACAAGGTCAAAAACAAATTTCACAATAATACTAATATGTTACTTGCTTCCTTCACATTCTGCCATGAGTACAGAACAGTTTTCCAGGAACTATATGATAGCTAATAAATGTGTTTTCCTGTATTTATAACATATATCACTTTTAATTTTTAATATTATAAATACTGACAAATTTAATCAATATAAGTAAAAGCTCTTTGATGTCCTCTACTAATTTCTGAGAATCTTAAGAGCTAAAAATTTGAAAAATGCTATTATGGATTTAATGGCTTTTACTAAGTTCATCTATATGCAGTTATTTAGTTTATTAAGTCTTTTTATACAAAAGCATAATGTAAGTCATTTTCAGTGTTTTCAGTAAAAAATAATGATAAATGTATCTTCTCTCTAAATCTGGTGCTTTCAGTACTTTTTCCTTATTAGTATACTAAACATAATGATTAACAGTTGGATTCTCGAGCTAGACTGTGTTCCAATCATGGTTATGTCACTATAGGGTCTGGGGCAAATTACCTAGATTTCTCTGTTTCAATTTTCTCAACTGTAAAATACAGACGATAACATAAAAACAGAATCATACTACTGTTCTCGTTCTTTAAAAAAATCTCCATAGTATTCCACTGCATAAATGTACAAAAAATTACTAATTCCCTGGAGAAGAGAATGGCAACCCACTCCAGAATTCCTGCCTGGAGAACCCCATAGACAGAGGAGTCTGGTGGGCTACAGTGTGTGGGGGTCCCAAAAGTCAGACACGACTGAGCAACTAACATTTTCACTTTCTTCACTTTACTGAAGAACTTTAAGGTAGTCTACATACTATAAGCTATTAATACAAAGTGCATTTGCAGACACACATCTCTGCATGACTGTATTTCTGAGTGTAAAATATCTAGAAGCAGCATTGAGGGTCAAAGTGGTCTTCCTTTATCCATAGTTTTGCTTTCTACAGTTTCAGTTATCTGTGATCTACTGGAATCTGAAAATATTAAATGAAAAATTCCAGATTTAAATAATTCTTCAGTTCTAAACTGCAGGCCATCCTGAGTAGCATGATGCAATCTCATGCACTCCTGGGATAAATGAATCATCCCTTTATCCAACATATCATACCTGTTAGTCATTTAGTACCTGCTTCATGACCACTGTGGTATCAGCCCTTGCATCCAAGTAAACCCTTATTTAACTTAATAATGGCCCCATAGAGCAAGAATAGTGATGGCATTTGGGATGTGCCAAAGAGACACTGAAAAGTTTAAGTGAAAAGGTGAAAGTTCTCAACTTAATGAGGAAAGAAAAAATCATATCCTGAGGTTGCTACAATTTACAGTAAGAGAGAATCTTCTGTTGGCGAAATTGTGAAGGAAAAAAGACACTTATTCTGGTTTTGCTCTTATATCTCAAACTGAAGAATTATGGCCAGAATGCATGATAAAATGATTAGTTAGGATGGAAAAAGCATTAGATTTGCACATAAGATATTTTCTCTCTAAATCTGGTGCTTTCAGTACTTTTTCCTTATTAGTATACTAAACATAATGATTAACAGTTGGATTCTCGAGCTAGACTGTGTTCCAATCATGGTTATGTCACTATAGGGTCTGGGGCAAATTACCTAGATTTCTCTGTTTCAATTTTCTCAACTGTAAAATACAGACGATAACATAAAAACAGAATCATACTACTGTTCTCGTTCTTTAAAAAAATCTCCATAGTATTCCACTGCATAAATGTACAAAAAATTACTAATTCCCTGGAGAAGAGAATGGCAACCCACTCCAGAATTCCTGCCTGGAGAACCCCATAGACAGAGGAGTCTGGTGGGCTACAGTGTGTGGGGGTCCCAAAAGTCAGACACGACTGAGCAACTAACATTTTCACTTTCTTCACTTTACTGAAGAACTTTAAGGTAGTCTACATACTATAAGCTATTAATACAAAGTGCATTTGCAGACACACATCTCTGCATGACTGTATTTCTGAGTGTAAAATATCTAGAAGCAGCATTGAGGGTCAAAGTGGTCTTCCTTTATCCATAGTTTTGCTTTCTACAGTTTCAGTTATCTGTGATCTACTGGAATCTGAAAATATTAAATGAAAAATTCCAGATTTAAATAATTCTTCAGTTCTAAACTGCAGGCCATCCTGAGTAGCATGATGCAATCTCATGCACTCCTGGGATAAATGAATCATCCCTTTATCCAACATATCATACCTGTTAGTCATTTAGTACCTGCTTCATGACCACTGTGGTATCAGCCCTTGCATCCAAGTAAACCCTTATTTAACTTAATAATGGCCCCATAGAGCAAGAATAGTGATGGCATTTGGGATGTGCCAAAGAGACACTGAAAAGTTTAAGTGAAAAGGTGAAAGTTCTCAACTTAATGAGGAAAGAAAAAATCATATCCTGAGGTTGCTACAATTTACAGTAAGAGAGAATCTTCTGTTGGCGAAATTGTGAAGGAAAAAAGACACTTATTCTGGTTTTGCTCTTATATCTCAAACTGAAGAATTATGGCCAGAATGCATGATAAAATGATTAGTTAGGATGGAAAAAGCATTAGATTTGCACATAAGATATTTTGAAAGACAGGGAGACCACATTCACATACCTTTAAATTTTAGCCATTGTTATTGTTCAGTTGCTAAGTTATGTCTGACTCTTTGCGACCCCATGGACTGCTCTAGGCTGCCCTGTCCTTCACTATCTTTGTTTGCTCAAATCCATGTCCGTTGAGTCAGTGATGCTATCTAAACATCTCACCCTCTGCTGCCCTCTTCTCTTTTTGCATTCATTCTTTCCCAGCATCAGGGACTTTTCCAATGAGTTGGCTCTTCATATCACATGGCCAAAGTATTGGAGCTTCAGCTTCAATATCAGTCCTTCAATGAATATTCAGAGCTGATTTCCTTTAGGACTGACTGGTTTGATCTCTTTGCAATCCAAGGGACTCTCAAGTGTCTTCTCCAGCACCACAGTTCAAAAGCACCAACTGTTTGGTGCTTAGCCTGCTTTATGAACTCTCACATGCTACTAGGAAAACCATAGCTTTGATTATACAGCTCTTTGATGGCCAAGTGATATATGTCTCTGCTTTTTAATATGCTGTCATAGCTTTTGTCCAAGGAGCAAGTCTCTTTTAATTTCATGGCTTCAGTCACCGTCCATACTGATTGTGGAAACCAAGAAAATGAGATCTGTTACTGCTTCCACTTTACCACCTTCTATTTGCCATGAAGTGATAGGACCTGCCATGATCTTCATTTTTTGAATGCTGCATCAATTAAGCCAGTTTTAATCCTCCTCTTCACCCTCATCAAGAGGCTCTTTAGTTCCTTTTCACTTTCTGCCATTAGAGTGGTATCATTTGCATATCTGAGGTTGTTGTTATTCCTCCCAGAAATCTTGATTCCACCTTGCGCTTCATCCAGACCGGCATTCTGTATGATGCACTCTGCACAGAAGTTAAATAAGTAAGGTGACAGTATTCAGTGCTGTCATATTCCTTTCCCAGTTTTGAACCACTCAGTGTTCTATGTCCACTGGTTCTAACTGTTGCTTCTTGACCTGCATATAGGTTTCTCAGAAGACAGATAAGGGGTTTGGCATTTCTATTTCTAAGAATTTTCATAGTTTGTTGTGATCCACACAGTCAAAGGCTTTAGTGTAGTCAATGAAACAGAAGTAGATGTTTTTCTGGAATTCCCTTGTTTTCTCTATGATCCAATCAGTTCAGTTCTGTTGCTTACTCGTGTCCAACTCTTTGCAACCCCATGGACTGCAACACACCAGACTTCCATGTCCTTCACCATCTCCTGGAGCTTGCTCAAACTCATGTCCATTGACTCAGTGATGCCATCCAACCATCTTGTCCTGTCATCCCCTTCCTCTTTTGCCTTATATTTTCCCCAACATTAGGCTCTTTTCCAATGAGTTCTCTCTTCACATCAAGTGGCCAAAGTATTGGAGTTTCAGCTTCAGCATCATTCCTTCCAATGAATATTCAGGGTTGATTTCCTTTAGGATTGGCTGGTTTGAGCTCCGTGCAGTCCAAGAGGCTCTCAAGAGTCTTCACCAACGACATAGTTCTAAGGCAACAATTATTCAGCACTCAGCCTTCTTTTTGGTCCAGCTCTCACATCCATACACAACTACAGGCAAAACCACAGCTTTGACTATAGGGACTATCGAGTACAGCACTGTAACTGTATCAGCTTTTAGGATTTTAAATAGCTCAGCTGGAATTCCATCACCTCCACTCGCTCTGTTCATAGTAATCCTTACTAAGGCCCACTTGACTTCACACTCCAGGATGTCTAGCTCAGGATGAGTGACCACACCATCATGGTTATCCAGGTCATTAAGACTTTTGTGCAAGTTCTTCTGTGTATTCTTGCCACCTCTTCTTAATATCTTCACCTTCTGTTAGATCCTTGGCATTTCTGTCCTTTATTGTGCCCATCCATGAAATATTCCTTTGGTATTTCCAATTTTCTTTAAGAGATCTCTAGTCTTTCCCATTCTATTGTTTCCTTTTACTTTTTCGCAGTGTTAATTTCAGAAGGCTTTCTTATTTCTCCTTGCTATTCTCTGGAACTCTGCATTCAGTTGGGTACATCTTTCCCTTTCTATCTCGCTTTTCATTTCTCTTCTTCCTCAGCTATCTCTAAAGCCTCCTCAAACAACCTTTTTGCCTCTCTGCATTTATTTTTCTTGGGGATGGTTTTGGTCACTGCCTCCTATACAACATTTCAAACCTCTGTCCATAGTTTTTCAGGTACTCTGTCTACCAGATCTAATCCTTTGAATCTATTTGTCACCTCTACTGTATAACAACAAGGGATTTGATTCAGGTCATACCTTAATGGTCTAGTAGTTTTCCCTGATTTCTTCAATTAAAGTCTGAATTTTGCAATCAGGAGCTGATGATCTGAGCCAGTCAGCTCCAGGTGTTGTTTTTGATGACTGTACATAGGTTCTCCATCTTTGACTGCAAAATATGTAATAAATCTGATTTTGGTACTGACCATCTTGTGATGCCCATGTACAGAGTCATCTCCTATATTGCTGGAAGAGGGTCTTTGCTATAACCATTGTGTTCTCCTGACAAAACTCTGTTAGCCTTTGCACTGCTTCAGTTTGTACTCCAAGGCCAAACTTTCCTGTTACTCCAGGTAACTCCTGACTTCATACTGTTGCATTTCAATCCTCTATGATGAGGACATGTTTTTTTGGTGTTAGTTCCAGAAGGTCTTGTAGGTCTTCATAGAACTGGTCAACTTTAACGTTTTTAGCATCAGTGGTTGGGGCATAGACTTGGAATACTGTGATGTTGAATGGTTTACCTTGGAAAAGAACTAAGATCATTGTATCATTTTTGAGACTGTACCCAAGTACTGCATTGCAGACTCTTGTTGATTATGAGGGCTACTCCATTTCTTTTAAGGGATTCTTGCCCACAGTAGTAGATGTAATGGTCATCTAAATTAAATTCACCCATTCCTGTCCATTTTAGTTCACTCATTCCTAAGATGCTGATGTTCACCCTTGTGATCTTCTGTTTGACCACATCCGATTTACCTTGATTCATGGACCTAACATTAGGTTCCTATGCAATATTGTTTTTTACAGCATCGGACTTTACTTTTACCACCAGACACATACACAACAACCTAGGCTTCCATTCTATTGTTTCCTTTTACTTTTTCGCAGTGTTAATTTCAGAAGGCTTTCTTATTTCTCCTTGCTATTCTCTGGAACTCTGCATTCAGTTGGGTACATCTTTCCCTTTCTATCTCGCTTTTCATTTCTCTTCTTCCTCAGCTATCTCTAAAGCCTCCTCAAACAACCTTTTTGCCTCTCTGCATTTATTTTTCTTGGGGATGGTTTTGGTCACTGCCTCCTATACAACATTTCAAACCTCTGTCCATAGTTTTTCAGGTACTCTGTCTACCAGATCTAATCCTTTGAATCTATTTGTCACCTCTACTGTATAACAACAAGGGATTTGATTCAGGTCATACCTTAATGGTCTAGTAGTTTTCCCTGATTTCTTCAATTAAAGTCTGAATTTTGCAATCAGGAGCTGATGATCTGAGCCAGTCAGCTCCAGGTGTTGTTTTTGATGACTGTACATAGGTTCTCCATCTTTGACTGCAAAATATGTAATAAATCTGATTTTGGTACTGACCATCTTGTGATGCCCATGTACAGAGTCATCTCCTATATTGCTGGAAGAGGGTCTTTGCTATAACCATTGTGTTCTCCTGACAAAACTCTGTTAGCCTTTGCACTGCTTCAGTTTGTACTCCAAGGCCAAACTTTCCTGTTACTCCAGGTAACTCCTGACTTCATACTGTTGCATTTCAATCCTCTATGATGAGGACATGTTTTTTTGGTGTTAGTTCCAGAAGGTCTTGTAGGTCTTCATAGAACTGGTCAACTTTAACGTTTTTAGCATCAGTGGTTGGGGCATAGACTTGGAATACTGTGATGTTGAATGGTTTACCTTGGAAAAGAACTAAGATCATTGTATCATTTTTGAGACTGTACCCAAGTACTGCATTGCAGACTCTTGTTGATTATGAGGGCTACTCCATTTCTTTTAAGGGATTCTTGCCCACAGTAGTAGATGTAATGGTCATCTAAATTAAATTCACCCATTCCTGTCCATTTTAGTTCACTCATTCCTAAGATGCTGATGTTCACCCTTGTGATCTTCTGTTTGACCACATCCGATTTACCTTGATTCATGGACCTAACATTAGGTTCCTATGCAATATTGTTTTTTACAGCATCGGACTTTACTTTTACCACCAGACACATACACAACAACCTAGGGCTGTTTTCAGTTTGGCCCAGCCATTTCATTCTTTCTGCAGCTATTAGTAATTGCCCTCCACCTTTCAATCAAGGGGCTCATCTTCCAGTGTTGTATCTTTTTGCCTTTTCAATGTGTCCACGGGGTTCTCAGGGCAACAATACTATAGTGGTTTGCCAGTCCCTCCTCCAGTGGACCACATTTTGTCATAACTCTCCTCTATGACCCATCCGTCTTGGGTGGTCCTGCATGGCATGGTTCATAGCTTCACTGAGGTACAAGCCCCTCTGCTACAACAAGGCTGTGATCCATGAAGGGATATTGTTACATATGTTACAAATTGTTACAAATGTCCTATTTTATTATTTGTTATTGTTAATATCGTATGTGCCAAATTAATAAATTAAGTTTTTATCATAAGCATGTACACAGAGGAAAAAACAGGATTCCATGGTTGCAGGAATCCACTTGGGGCCCTGAAACACATCTCCTGCAGACAAAGGGGGTCTACTGTACTGCCACACTACTCTGAAAACGAGTTATCACTTTACCTTCCATTAACAATTTTCAAAATCAGAGTGAACCTTCTTTCCAAATCCTTGCTGATACTACACAGCATCAGTATTTCCAAATATTGTCAATGTGAAGTGTCACATTAACCTCTCGGTTTAATATGCATTCCATGGTCACTAGAGAGACTGATCATCTTTTTTTTTAATTTTTTTTTTTAGACATGCTGCATACCCATGTGGGATCTTAGTTCCCTAGCCAGGGATCAAATCAGAGCCCCTCCAGATTGGGAAGCATGGAGTTTTAACCACTAGACTACCAGTCTAAAACCAATTTTCTCAATTTATGAGCCAAACTATTATTTCTTTTGTAGGTTACTTTTTCTGTATATTCTAGCAGTTTTTATCATGGATGTACAGTAACACTATACAGCAGGGATATTAGCCCTTTCTACTGTATGTTACAAATATGTGTTATGAGGTAGTGGCTTGTCTTTTAACCTAGTTTTCCTTTTAAAGGTGATTATGTGAAACAACTATTAAAAGAAACATTACTTGCAGATTTCTACCAAGGTGTAACTTGTGCTCTATCGTGACTGTTTCTACACAAACCAAGTCCCAAAGTTAGTACAAGGAGTAAGAAGGAAGTATAGGCTTCCTAAGTGGTGCTCATGGTAAAGAATCTGTCTCCCAATTCAGGAGACATAACAGATTCAGATTCAATCCCTGGGCCTGAAAGGTCCCCTGGAAGAGGGCATGGAACTCACTCCATTATTCTTCCCCAGAGAATCCCATGGACAGAGGCTCCTGGCAGGCTTCAGTCTATGGGGTCACAAAGAGTAGGACAGGACTGAGTGAGCATAACACAGCAAGGACTAACTACACAAAAATCAACTTTTCTTAATTTTAATGTTAAATTATCACCTAACAATTCTTGCCTAAGTAAGAATCAGTTTAAACTACTTAGATACCCTGATGAAATCAAATCTGAAAGAAGCACCTGTACCCCAATGTTCATTGCAGCTCTCTATACAATAGCTAGAACATGGAAGCAACCTAGATGCCCATCGACGAACGAATGGGTACAAAAGCTCTGGTACATATATACAATGGAATACTACACAGCTGTAAAGAGAAATGCAACAGAATCAGCCCTAATGAGGTGGCTGGATCTAGAATGTATCATAAAAAGTGAAGTCAGTCAAAAAGAGAAGGACAGATACAATATATTAACACATATATATGGAATCTAGTAGGATGGTGATGATGGCACACGCAGTGAAGCGACAGAAAGACAGACATGGACAGTGGACATATGGACATTGTGGGGAAGGAACAGAGGGTGGGAGGCGTAAAGGAAGTAGCATGAAGGCCTGTACTATCATAAGTGAAGAAAACAGCTATAGTCATTGCTCTGTGAGAAAAGGAGATCCTTCATGGGTGCTGTGTGATGGTCGGGAGGGGTGGAAAGGGGGGGATATACATATGATTAATCTGGGAACATGCACATCTGTAAACAACAAAACTCTGTAAAACTTAAAAGTAAAATACAAGTTTAAAAAAAAATAAAGTACTTAGAATGCTACTGTTGAACATGGAAATACAATTACAATGTGTGCTTGCTTAAATATTTATCTAAATATAATTATTAGATGTTGATAGAGGTACTAATTATCTCTACAATGGGAATCATACATCTGATAGAAGAACTATGTTAACTTACTTTCCCAAAACAGGACTGAGTTCTTTCAAGTCTTCTAATGACGGATCTTGGTCCAAAAGCTTCTTAAACAGGGCCAGTGGAAAAGGGATGTTGGCAACATTACAATTGAACAGGGCAAGTCCACATAGAACCCCAAAGTAGAAATAAATCTTTTTTTCAAATTTAGGCTGAAAAGAGAAAAAACTTGTTATTATGGATTTTTACCAGTATAATAGAATATTTAGGTGAACCTTTTATCACCCTTCAAAATCAAATTACAAATATTGAGATAAGAATATCTAGGTTTCATAAGCATTAAGTCAATTTAAATCTCCACCACAGTTTTGGTTATCAAAAGATTTAACAGAATAGGGATGAGGGAACAGGAGAGATGTTGTTTAAGGGGAAAAACTGCTATGAGTAGCAAATTAGTCCTAGAGGTCAAATGCAAAGTACAGTGAGTATGGATAACAATACTGTATAATGATCATCAAATTTGCTAAGGGAGTAGACCTTAACTGGTGCAGGTGGTAAATTAGTCTCGAAGTCATGTCTGACTTTTTTGCAACCCCATGGACTACAGCCTGCCAGGCTCCACTGGTCATGGAAGACAAGAGTAATGGAGTGGGCTGTCATTTCTACTCCAGGGATCTACCACTAAAAAGAAGTAATTACGAGATGTGATACAGGTGCTAATTACCTCTACAATGGAAATCATACTATATCTAATTGTACATCTTCAATTTATATAGCATTATATATCAAATATATTTCAATCAAAAAATAAGTAAAAGTATTAGGGCTTCCCTGTTGGTCAAATGATAAAGAATCTCTCTGCAATGCAAGAGATCGAAGTTCAATCCCTGGGGCTAGGAAGATCCCCTGGAGGAGGATATGGCTATCCACTTCAGTATTCTTGCCTTGAGAATTACATAGACAAAGGAGCCAAGAGGGTTATGGGGTCACAAAGAGTCTGACATGACTGAGTGACTAACACTTTCACTTCCACTTTCAATAACAGGAACAGAAACATATCAGGCTAAGTAGTCCTTATAAACAAAGTTTATGCAATGGTTTTTCATAGCATTTGTCTTCAAGTTCATTGCAGAAAAAGAACTAAAACAAAGAATGAATGCCTAAGAAAGGAACAGTTCATTTTTACCCACACATTCTATAAACAATCAAAAACATATGCTGCCTAAGTTCTCTTGTATGGACTTAAGAAACCAGGAAAAGAGGCTGCCAATTTAAAGAAACATATATCACCTTTTTACAATTAAAATTTATCTCCATAAGTGTATCAATAATTCTTCTCCTAAAAGAAAATAGTCTAGACAACCTAATTTTCCACAATATATCTTTACCCTTAGGAAATATCTTTCCACACCTTTTTCCTCAGGAAATACCTACACCAAGAAAAGAGGACTTACCCTGACAGGAAACCACATGCAGGAAGCCTCTTCAGGGTAAGTGAACATCCCATATTCTGGCCGGGTCATTTCTTGAAAGATACAGAAGAAAAACTCTGCCATAACTCCTCCAGAATGATATCCAAATTCTCCAATAAATGCAACCTAAAGAAACAGAGCAAATAACTCATCATTTCCAGAGCTCTGTGCTGCTATGTATTAAATCTCATTTAATAATTATTTGCAGATCCAAGTATTTGGAGATTAACGTACAGCAACTTGTAAATCTTCTTTCTGAATACTTAAGTGCTTCTCTCCAAGAGGCCTAAGAATCTGTGAATCTGTAGTTCTAAGGACCTGAGTCTCATCTGTCTCATCTTGATTTCGCCAACTCATTTTTACACTTCTGGCTACCACCGCTTTCTTCACATTCTTTTGTTTCCCTTGCTTTCTCTTATGAAGCACTATTAAAGTTTTACTTCTCTCTTCTTTTTTATGTACTTTAACTCCAGAAATTCCTGCAGCTCTATGCTGACACTTCTATCATTTTTCTTACCCTGACCGTTTATGTGAGCACGCTCCTTAATTTCAAAAAGCCTATTTTCCCATGAGATCATCAGAAAGATTAAATGAGGTAACACAATTAAAATGCCTCACAGAGTCTGGAAAACAGCAGCTACTTACCATGTATTAATCTAAATTTCAAAAATGGATGAATGAAAACTAAAATAATTGAGCAGACTGGCTGGCTGACATAAGTTGGAATCATATAATGAGTTCATTAGATTTTTAAAAATTATCTATGTGCAAAAATATTTAGAAATGAGAGCTCTAACTGCAAGCTCCACACTTTTATAGTATCATCTTGAGTTTTGGTCAAGTCAATCATTCTTCAATCTGAGTAGGACAAATGATTAACGTCTCCCATCAAATCATCCTAATAAATATTATCAGGAAAATTTTTGCTTGTCTTGATTAAGTGGAAAGTCTTGAGCTTGATGTGTGTTTATGTGTTAAGTCTCTCAGTTGTGTCTGACACTGTGCAACCCCAAGGACAGAAGCCCACCACAATCCTCTGTCCATTGAATTCTTCAGGCAAGAATTCTGGAGTGGGTTGCTTTTCCCTTCTCCAGGAGACCTTCCTGACCCAGGGATTGAACCTGGGTCTCTTGCACTGCAGGCAGATTCTTTACCATCTGAGCCACCAGGGAAGCCCCTAAAGCCTGATGGTTGGGCTCAAATCATGGCTCTGATACTTAGCAGTTGCTTCACCCTGGGATAAGTAATCTAATAGTTCTACACCTCAGTTTCCCCATCTGTAAAAGGAAATAAAAACAGAACCTTCTATACAGTGTGGTTGAAAGGGTTACACAAGTAGGTGTAAAGCTTTTACAATAGTTCCTGGCATAAGGAAAACATTCATTAGATCTTCCAGTGATTATTATTCTGTGTCAAGTATCTATTAGTAAGACGAGTTACACAGTAACTAAACCAGAGATCATCAATGAATGTTCATCACATGGTGAACATTCAATAAAGAGAATATACTCTCTTTAACAAATCAATCTGGGTTCTTGCAAGAATGCAAAACCAAACTCAAAGTTCTCCTCTGTGTCACCCCTATCTCACTAGAATCTTTTTTTTTTTTTTTGGCCACTTCTATTGGTCTACTCATTTATTTCCATCTTCGTTCTCTGGCCTGTGTGGGCCTCCCATCACAGTGGCCTCTCTTGCTACAGAGCACCGGCTCTGGGCGCACACTCTCCAGAGCTCCGGTTCGGTACAAATGCTCTGTGGCGGATGGGATCTTCCTGGGCCAGGGATCGAACCGGCACCCCTTGCATTGCAAGGCAGTGTCTTTACCCACTGGACCACCAGAGAAGCCCATCACTGGAATCTTTAAAAGATGATGATCAGCCTGGCTTGGTCAGGCCTCAGAAGGGAAGTGAACCTCTTAGCAGTATTACTGGGCTATCTACTTTATCAAGTTGAAAAAAGGAAAAAGACAACCATTTCACCTGATGCCTCTTAGCCAGAGTACACTGGCAGCTTCTCACTTGGAATTCACAGGTAGCTGGGGAAAATAAGGGGAACTCCAATACAGACAACTGAAGCAGAAAAGGGAGGTAATTCCCTCTCTGTAAGGCCCACTGTTACATTATTTAATGTTTTCCTTCTCTCAGCAGCAAAACACTAAGAATTATACTTTACCGCTAACTCCCTCCTCAGATCTTCATTCTCAAATTGATTTAGCTGATTCAAAACATCCTCAATCAAGTGACTCCTTCTGACCATCAGATTAAAGGTGGGCAGCAAAGATAATGCAGACCCTTCTAGGTCTATAATGCCAGCCAACCTCATATAAGCTCGAAATTTCTTCTCCTGGGAAAAGAAAAATATTTCACTTCATTTCACCATTTGCTGTAAGTAGTAAAAAATTTCAAAGTGGAACAAACCAACTCAGTTTATTATAAGCATGTGTCACAAACATTTATGATAAAAGCCCTATATACACCACTAGAGACCGGCTGTATATTCAGCATTTACCCCTAGAGAGCAAAAGATACATGAGCTGTAGAGAATGATAAACTTTGTAGGGTCAATTTGGGTAAGCAGGAATGTGACCAACTGCAGGCTCCCCTGGACCACTGCACCCTGGAAACCAGTGGTCTATAATCTTTTTGGCACCAGGTACCAGTTTTATGGAAGATAATTTTTTTAGAGACTGGAGGTAGAGGAGGGATGGTTCAGGAGGTTAATGCCAGCTAGGAGGAAATGTCTACTGTGCAGGCAGGGGGACGGGGATGGTTGGAGGGTTGGGGACCCCTGCTGTAAACATAGTTATGAGTACTTCATTGTCCAAGCTCAGGATCATCAGTAGGTTGAGAGACTGACTAGGGAGCCTGAAGCAATGAGCTGAAACCTAATAACCTCATCAGATATTTAGAAAAGAAGCCAGCTGCAGGATGAGAGACCTCTCTAAAGATATCCTTTTCTAGGAGGAAAATCCAGACGGATTGTAGAGGACAGATAAACTAGGAAGTTAACACAGGAGAGGGAGACTCATACTAACATACAGACACACAGACTGTCCAACTGGAACCAAACTTGGGATCATTAATGTCTATGTCTTTTTGCAAAACAGGAATAAAATGCCAGTTCTATAAAATAATTACTGGAAGTTTATTTAAAATCAAGAGAATTACAGAGCTGAAGCAAAAGAAAATTCTTTTTTCCTTCCATTTTCCTTTGTTAAATATTTCATTAATGATCTTATTTGGAACTCTTAAATCAATTTCCTATTTTGTTTTACTATGGCAACTGTATTATATAAAAGTATCCAGTTTGATGACACACATTTGAATATTATTCACGTACATACATATACAGATGCATATGTATGTGTAAAAGTTACAATAAGAGCTAAACTTTGGGGCACTTACTTTGTGCAAAGCACTGTTCTAATCGCTTTACTCATATTAACAAATTTAAACCTTACAAAAATGCAATGAAGTACATTTTGAGGCTTTCTCAAGTGTTCAATTTTAAGTTCAAAACCACTCTGCTGGACATGCTGACAAACAGAACCAAGTCAGTTGATGACAGTGAGTACATATGAAAAGGAAATACTTTTTACAACCATTACTATGGCATGATCACAGAGTACTTGCTATTTATTTGTGTCTGAATTTCAAGAATCCTCTATCACCCCATAACTATGTTTTCCCATTAGACTGGGCCTTCCGACATACAATGCTAATCCCAATCAAGCCTCAGTCAGCTATGACACTCTGAGTACATTCAGAAGACTACTGGCCCCAACCTCAAGGTAAAAGCCTGATAACCAGGCCCAAGTTCTGTTCTTTGCTTGTGAGATCCTAATATGCCTCAAGGCCAACTCAACCCAAACTGCGACAGCCTCTCTTGCCTTCTTCATCACAGTATAAGCTCTGTGAATGCTATGACCACTACTGCTTTCATTACCTGGTGGCTCCCATACCACTCCTCTAGTGTACACTGAAAAACATACTCATCATTTGATTTGCTAATGAAGACAAAGAAATAAGCATGCTCCTCTTTAGTGTACAAAAAATTAGGAAGTTAACACAGGAGAGGAGACTCATACTAACATACAGACACACAGACTGTCCAACTGGAACCAAACTTGGGATCATTAATGTCTATGTCTTTTTGCAAAACAGGAATAAAATGCCAGTTCTATAAAATAATTACTGGAAGTTTATTTAAAATCAAGAGAATTACAGAGCTGAAGCAAAAGAAAATTCTTTTTTCCTTCCATTTTCCTTTGTTAAATATTTCATTAATGATCTTATTTGGAACTCTTAAATCAATTTCCTATTTTGTTTTACTATGGCAACTGTATTATATAAAAGTATCCAGTTTGATGACACACATTTGAATATTATTCACGTACATACATATACAGATGCATATGTATGTGTAAAAGTTACAATAAGAGCTAAACTTTGGGGCACTTACTTTGTGCAAAGCACTGTTCTAATCGCTTTACTCATATTAACAAATTTAAACCTTACAAAAATGCAATGAAGTACATTTTGAGGCTTTCTCAAGTGTTCAATTTTAAGTTCAAAACCACTCTGCTGGACATGCTGACAAACAGAACCAAGTCAGTTGATGACAGTGAGTACATATGAAAAGGAAATACTTTTTACAACCATTACTATGGCATGATCACAGAGTACTTGCTATTTATTTGTGTCTGAATTTCAAGAATCCTCTATCACCCCATAACTATGTTTTCCCATTAGACTGGGCCTTCCGACATACAATGCTAATCCCAATCAAGCCTCAGTCAGCTATGACACTCTGAGTACATTCAGAAGACTACTGGCCCCAACCTCAAGGTAAAAGCCTGATAACCAGGCCCAAGTTCTGTTCTTTGCTTGTGAGATCCTAATATGCCTCAAGGCCAACTCAACCCAAACTGCGACAGCCTCTCTTGCCTTCTTCATCACAGTATAAGCTCTGTGAATGCTATGACCACTACTGCTTTCATTACCTGGTGGCTCCCATACCACTCCTCTAGTGTACACTGAAAAACATACTCATCATTTGATTTGCTAATGAAGACAAAGAAATAAGCATGCCTACCTGTACTTTTAAATGCGAGTCTGCATACAGTAGTTTAATTTTTGACAGAATATTAAAGATAAATGGAAAACGACTGAATATGACAGGATACTGGGCGTCTACTGAAGTGTCCTAAAAATAGAAATGACAACAACTTTGATAAATGAAAGCACAGAGAAATCTTACACCTTACTTCTTAGCCTTAAATCTCTGATGGTTTCAGGTCTCAGTGCTTGCAGTCAAAGCAATCCAAAATGCTGACCAGCGGTGCTAGTATATATAAAATTCTAAGAAAATGTTTTATATGTATCAATGAAAGGTACATAAACGTTAAGTGTTTTCAATGCTCATTTAATTTCACCATTAATATAAACTTCTGATACTTTGCCAAAGAGGCTGCTTTGCCTCTACAGGCACTTCTGAAATGCGAATTAGTTCACATGCATTTGGTAAACAAGCAGGGGATAGATCCTGGCTAGCTCAGACATGATTTTTGCCAGTCAAAGGATGACACACTAGGAGTAGAATTAGAATCTTCAGAGAAAAGGAGAAAAAATAAGTAAGCTGCTGAAGTGGCATCCAGAGCTCTTTAGCTTTAAGAAAATAAAACAGGAGTACTAACACCTAGGGAACCCTCACCAAAGTTACAGCCTTAGACTGCTGGCCCCTGGTGAGTCACCGCCTCCTATGCCCATCTTAAACGCAGTGCTCTTCTCCTATCTGGTATCTCGGTACTACTGGTCCTCTAATCTGCACGTGTATAGATTCCTACCTCTCCAATCGTGCATTTTCATCTTCTTCTGGCACCCATGTGCCCTATCTACCCAAGGTAGCAAGTATTTTTCTGTGACTGTTCTGGCTACAACTCATAAGCCCTAAACTCCCCCAAGAAACAAGCCTTCTGTTCTTTGCTTGTGAGATCCTAATATGCCTCAAGGCCAACTCAACCCAAACTGCGACAGCCTCTCTTGCCTTCTTCATCACAGTATAAGCTCTGTGAATGCTATGACCACTACTGCTTTCATTACCTGGTGGCTCCCATACCACTCCTCTAGTGTACACTGAAAAACATACTCATCATTTGATTTGCTAATGAAGACAAAGAAATAAGCATGCCTACCTGTACTTTTAAATGCGAGTCTGCATACAGTAGTTTAATTTTTGACAGAATATTAAAGATAAATGGAAAACGACTGAATATGACAGGATACTGGGCGTCTACTGAAGTGTCCTAAAAATAGAAATGACAACAACTTTGATAAATGAAAGCACAGAGAAATCTTACACCTTACTTCTTAGCCTTAAATCTCTGATGGTTTCAGGTCTCAGTGCTTGCAGTCAAAGCAATCCAAAATGCTGACCAGCGGTGCTAGTATATATAAAATTCTAAGAAAATGTTTTATATGTATCAATGAAAGGTACATAAACGTTAAGTGTTTTCAATGCTCATTTAATTTCACCATTAATATAAACTTCTGATACTTTGCCAAAGAGGCTGCTTTGCCTCTACAGGCACTTCTGAAATGCGAATTAGTTCACATGCATTTGGTAAACAAGCAGGGGATAGATCCTGGCTAGCTCAGACATGATTTTTGCCAGTCAAAGGATGACACACTAGGAGTAGAATTAGAATCTTCAGAGAAAAGGAGAAAAAATAAGTAAGCTGCTGAAGTGGCATCCAGAGCTCTTTAGCTTTAAGAAAATAAAACAGGAGTACTAACACCTAGGGAACCCTCACCAAAGTTACAGCCTTAGACTGCTGGCCCCTGGTGAGTCACCGCCTCCTATGCCCATCTTAAACGCAGTGCTCTTCTCCTATCTGGTATCTCGGTACTACTGGTCCTCTAATCTGCACGTGTATAGATTCCTACCTCTCCAATCGTGCATTTTCATCTTCTTCTGGCACTCCCCATGTGATCCGAGCTATCTACCCAAGGTAGCAAGTATTTTTCTGTGACTGTTCTGGCTACAAAACTGCATAGTTTTTTAGGAGTCTGCCTTGCTTGACCCAAAAGCACTGCTATTTCTATTCGGCAATTTTGCAGAGTGCAAGAATTTTTGGAAACTTGTACAAAGTTATAGCACAAGTGCCTATATTAACTTACCAATGATCAATATCCTTTTTAAATATGCCGTACTTACTGCGTTCACTTTCCAGAAGGACCTCCTATGTGCATCCCCATAAAAATCAAGCCACTGTGTGAGTTCGTTTACTTCAAAGATATTTGCAGGCAGGTGACATTTAGTCTGGTTTACCTTAAATAAAATATGACCTGTGAGAAAGTTTCATATATAAAAACAATTTTGCTTAATGGCTATAAATTAGGTTATCAGAATAAATAGCAAGTTAAAGATACTATTTTTAAAAATTTGGCCTCTTTTTTAAATTGGTTTTTTATTTATTTATTTTCATCCATCTTTTATTCTTTGGCCTGTGTGGGGCTCCCATTGTAGTGGCCTCTCTCACCGCAGAGCACTGGCTCTGGGTGCGTGCACTCCAGAGCACTGGCTCATAATTGGACACACCAGTCCAGATGCTCTGCAGCACGTGGGATCTTCCCAGGCCAGGGGTCAAACCAGTGCCCCTTGTACGGCAAGGAGGACTATTTACCCACTGGACCACCAGGGAAGCCTTACAGATACTTTTAATGACCAGAATTTAGTCTATCCAATTACTCTCTTGTCAAAGCCCCAAACTTTCAGGAACATAAATAATACCTAAGATTTAATAGTAGAAACTGATGGTATGGTAATAAATTTCTAGTTACATTTAATCCCTGGTCTGTGAATTAGATACCACATGTTGTAACCAAGAGTTCACATGCTGCAACCAAGATGTGATACAACCAAATAAATAAATATTTAAATATAAGTAAGATTTATATTCAAGAGTCAAATGCTAAAAATATCCAAGATTCACTTTAAGAACAAGATTGGAGTATTTTTTTTAGAAAATATTAACCATGTAGAGCCAATAAAACGACTAACAATACAAAGGGGAAGAAAAAAAGGCCAAGCTTCAGTGACAGAACACTGTGACTGTTCTGGCTACAAAACTGCATAGTTTTTAGGAGTCTGCCTTGCTTGACCCAAAAGCACTGCTATTTCTATTCGGCAATTTTGCAGAGTGCAAGAATTTTTGGAAACTTGTACAAAGTTATAGCACAAGTGCCTATATTAACTTACCAATGATCAATATCCTTTTTAAATATGCCGTACTTACTGCGTTCACTTTCCAGAAGGACCTCCTATGTGCATCCCCATAAAAATCAAGCCACTGTGTGAGTTCGTTTACTTCAAAGATATTTGCAGGCAGGTGACATTTAGTCTGGTTTACCTTAAATAAAATATGACCTGTGAGAAAGTTTCATATATAAAAACAATTTTGCTTAATGGCTATAAATTAGGTTATCAGAATAAATAGCAAGTTAAAGATACTATTTTTAAAAATTTGGCCTCTTTTTTAAATTGGTTTTTTATTTATTTATTTTCATCCATCTTTTATTCTTTGGCCTGTGTGGGGCTCCCATTGTAGTGGCCTCTCTCACCGCAGAGCACTGGCTCTGGGTGCGTGCACTCCAGAGCACTGGCTCATAATTGGACACACCAGTCCAGATGCTCTGCAGCACGTGGGATCTTCCCAGGCCAGGGATCAAACCAGTGCCCCTTGTACGGCAAGGAGGACTATTTACCCACTGGACCACCAGGGAAGCCTTACAGATACTTTTAATGACCAGAATTTAGTCTATCCAATTACTCTCTTGTCAAAGCCCCAAACTTTCAGGAACATAAATAATACCTAAGATTTAATAGTAGAAACTGATGGTATGGTAATAAATTTCTAGTTACATTTAATCCCTGGTCTGTGAATTAGATACCACATG
The DNA here is from genome assembly GCA_022376925.1 of Tragulus kanchil. NCBI lineage: Eukaryota > Metazoa > Chordata > Mammalia > Artiodactyla > Tragulidae > Tragulus > Tragulus kanchil. Next base: position 94,405,672 of record JAIOJX010000025.1, read on the forward strand.
TTGTAACCAAGAGTTCACATGCTGCAACCAAGATGTGATACAACCAAATAAATAAATATTTAAATATAAGTAAGATTTATATTCAAGAGTCAAATGCTAAAAATATCCAAGATTCACTTTAAGAACAAGATTGGAGTATTTTTTTTAGAAAATATTAACCATGTAGAGCCAATAAAACGACTAACAATACAGAAGAGGGCCTGGAAACGAATCTCACACACAGAAACCTGTTTCACAACAGTTCACATTATCAGTGCAGAAAGGACAGAATTTCAGTTAAGTGGTGCTAAGTAATTGTTTCCATATGGAAAATAATGAAAATAAATTTTCATTTGGTTTAAACAGCAAACTGTGAAAGGCAAAACTAACCTTAATACCGTTTTTAGACCTGGACAAGAGATGCTCTGCTGCGCATCTCTGATTTAAAGGTCTTTGCTCCAGGACTTCCTCCAGTCAACCCTTTTCCCACAAATGGTCTGAGCCCATACATCCCCATTTACACTGAGCTTCTGAACCCAAGACCTGGAAGTTCCTGCCAAAATGGCTCCAAGACAGCCCTAGGCTTCTCCCTCCATTCGCTCTCTAGGGAGTAGAAGTCCCAGGTGAGCATATCCCAATGCTCCATGGCTGCCTAAGGAGCAACTGTTGCAGGAGGTAGGGAATAGAACACAGGGATGTGCTGATGTGTCCACACAGGGCCATGGGATACCCTTGGTGTGAGATAAAACTAAGGTAGGAAAAGCAAGACAGAGGACCTGGGGTGGATTTTGGGGGTGAGGGTGGGATCCTTTAAAGCCTCTGATTTCAGTGCAGAACCCTATAAGGAGCCAAGGCCTGTAAACTCAAAACTGGCCTCTCCTGTCATTAGGAAGGTTTATTTGTCTAGGTTGGAGGACAGAGTACACTTTATTTCATTCAACAGGTTGCTAGCTAGATTTCTAACCTTTTACACACGAGACACAGGGTATCAGGAGTTTCTGTTTGTATTCTCCCTCTGGTCCTGGCTATCATCTCTGTTAGAAGACTATCTGGAGCAGCTCTCAGAGCTAAATCAGGCCCTCTACTTATTTTGTAAAGACTCACAAATAGCTAAAATACCACTCCTTCCTAAAAACAATCTCCGAAGGGTAGTAACTTAAAACCTTGAAGTAAAAGAAAATTTTAAAACAAAACACATGGAGTAAAGATTTTAAAGGAATGGATTGACAAATATTATCCACATTAAAATTGAGTCTGTGAGTTAATCAAAAACCATCAAGACAAACTACAAACTGGGACCTGATATTTGCAACACATATAACTGACAAAGGACTAATATCCAAAATAAAAAATAATTCTATAGTTAACTAGAAAAAGTTAAACAACATAGTTAAGTTGAGTGAAAGGACAGGCATTTTACAGAAGAGGAAAACAACTACTGCAATTATAAAGATGTAAATATGCTCTAATGCATTAGAAGCAGGGAAATACAATTAAAATCATAATCTGTCACTGTTTAAACACAGTACTAAAAATACTGCCTAAATGTTAAAGTCAGACATGGGTCAGCAGAATTCTCATCACCTCCTGGAGATGACTTAAAACTGGTCCAAACACTTTGGAAGAGTGTCACTACCAATAAAGAAAAATGTAATCCAATTCTATTAATTCCAGAATTGGGAACAGAAACTAAAAACTAACACTTGATACACTACACATAACTCTTACGGTACATATCTCTAAGAGACAGGTACATAAATGTTGAAAGCAGCATGTTTTCTCACAGAGAAACCCTCTCCCCTCAAAGAATTGCAAACAGTATACACTATATATCCATCTATATGGGAATGGGGGGCTTCCCTGGTGGTCCAGTAGGTAGGGGCTCCACCTTGCAGTGCAAGGGGTGCCAGTTCGATTCCTGGCCTGGGAAGATTCCACATGCCGCAGAGTGGCTAGACCACTGTGTCCAATTACCGAGCCAGCGCTCTGGAGCGCATGCGCTCAGAGCCAGCGCTCTGCAGAGAGAGAGGCCACTGCAATGGGAGGCCCACACGGGCCAAAAGAACAAAGAGGATGAAAACAGATAAATGAAAGACCAATAAAAGTGGCCAAAATTTTTTCTAAAAATATGGGAATGAGTAATTACGGGAAAGAAATACCATAAACTCCTAAGTGAAAATTAGTGAAACATGGAGAAAAGTATTAATCTGGATGAATCTATAAAATGAAGCACTGTGTAAACAGCATGTATTCCATCCATATTAAAATTTGAAAACAGCAAATTTAAACAGTTGGTGTCTAGAGATACACAGCAAATGTAAACAGCTTAGTGTCTAGTGATACATACAGTTATAAAACAATAAAGAAGTGTTAAGGGAAAACATTAACCAAAAGTCCAGGATTCTGGTTGCCTTCAGTAGGTGAAGGGTATGATTGGTGAGAGACACAAAGGCATTCCTAAAGTACCAGAAACATTTTCTTTTTTTAACATGAGTGGTGGCTACAATTATGCCTGCTTTAATATTTTTCTTTAAACTGTACAATTATAAAGATGTAAATATGCTCTAATGCATTAGAAGCAGGGAAATACAATTAAAATCATAATCTGTCACTGTTTAAACACAGTACTAAAAATACTGCCTAAATGTTAAAGTCAGACATGGGTCAGCAGAATTCTCATCACCTCCTGGAGATGACTTAAAACTGGTCCAAACACTTTGGAAGAGTGTCACTACCAATAAAGAAAAATGTAATCCAATTCTATTAATTCCAGAATTGGGAACAGAAACTAAAAACTAACACTTGATACACTACACATAACTCTTACGGTACATATCTCTAAGAGACAGGTACATAAATGTTGAAAGCAGCATGTTTTCTCACAGAGAAACCCTCTCCCCTCAAAGAATTGCAAACAGTATACACTATATATCCATCTATATGGGAATGGGGGGCTTCCCTGGTGGTCCAGTAGGTAGGGGCTCCACCTTGCAGTGCAAGGGGTGCCAGTTCGATTCCTGGCCTGGGAAGATTCCACATGCCGCAGAGTGGCTAGACCACTGTGTCCAATTACCGAGCCAGCGCTCTGGAGCGCGTGCGCCCAGAGCACTTGCTCTGCAGAGAGAGAGGCCACTGCAATGGGAGGCCCACACGGGCCAAAAGAACAAAGAGGATGAAAACAGATAAATGAAAGACCAATAAAAGTGGCCAAAATTTTTTCTAAAAATATGGGAATGAGTAATTACGGGAAAGAAATACCATAAACTCCTAAGTGAAAATTAGTGAAACATGGAGAAAAGTATTAATCTGGATGAATCTATAAAATGAAGCACTGTGTAAACAGCATGTATTCCATCCATATTAAAATTTGAAAACAGCAAATTTAAACAGTTGGTGTCTAGAGATACACAGCAAATGTAAACAGCTTAGTGTCTAGTGATACATACAGTTATAAAACAATAAAGAAGTGTTAAGGGAAAACATTAACCAAAAGTCCAGGATTCTGGTTGCCTTCAGTAGGTGAAGGGTATGATTGGTGAGAGACACAAAGGCATTCCTAAAGTACCAGAAACATTTTCTTTTTTTAACATGAGTGGTGGCTACAATTATGCCTGCTTTAATATTTTTCTTTAAACTGTACATAGATACTATAGACTCCTTTATATGCATGACTTACTTCAAAAAAAAAAAAGCAGTTTTAAAATAGCAGTGACTACTTCATGTTTCCTAACAGTTGGCTTAAGATTCAAGCTAGGTGAAACCAAGGACATCCTGATTGCAAACTAAAGACGGGTATGGTGGTGAAAGTAAAGTCTAATGTTGTAAGGAACAATACTGCATAGGAAGCTGGAATGTTAGGTCCATGAAACAAGGTAAACTGGATGTGGTCAAGCAGGAGGTGGCAAGAGTGAAATCGACATTTTAGAAATCAGTGAACTAAAATGGATAGGAGGGCTTCCCCTGGTGGTCCAGTGGGTAAGGACACCGCCTTGCAGTGCAAGGGGCGCCGGTTCGATCCCTGGCCTGGGAAGATCCCATGTGCCGCGGAGCGGCTGGACTGATGTGTCCAATTACCGAGCCAGAGCTCTGGAGCGCATGCGCCTAGAGCCGGCGCTCTGCGACAACAGGGGCCACTGCGATGGGAGGCCCACAGGAGCCAAAGAACAAAGACGGATGAACACAGAGAAACGAAAGACCAATAGAAGTGGCCCGCCCACTCCCCTCCCTCCTCAACCCGACCCCCGCCCAAAATAAATAAATAAATAAATCTTTAAAAAAAAATAATAAAATGGATAGGAGTGGAAGAATTTAATTCAGATGACCATGATATGTACTACTGTGGGCTAGAATCCCTTAGAAGAAATGGAATAGCCCTCACAGTCAACAAAAGAGTCTGAAATGCAGTACTTGGGTCCAATCTCAAAAACGACACAATGATCTTAGTTCTTTTCCAAGACAAACCATTTGATATCAAATAATCCAAGTCAATGCTCCAACCACTATGCCAAAGTTGAAGCTGAATGGTGCTATAAAGTTCTACAAGACTTTTTAGAACTAACTCCAAAAAAGATGTCCTTTTCATCATAGGGAACTGGAATGCAAAAGTAGGAAGTCAAGAGATACCTGGAGCAACAGGTAGATTGGCCCTAGAGTACAGAATGAAGCAGGAAAAGGCTAACATAGTTCTGCCAAGAGAATGCACTGGTCATAGCAAACACCTTCTTCCAAAAACACAAGAGGTGACATGGACAGCACCAGATGGTCAATACCGATATCAGACTGATTATATTCTCTGCAATCAAAGTTTGAGAAACTCTATACAGTCAGTAAAAACAAGATCTGGAGCTGACTGTGGCTCAAATCATGAACTCCTCACTGTAAAATTCAGACTGAAATTGAACAAAGTTGGAAAAACCACTAGGCCATTCAGATATATCCTAAATCAAATTCCTTATGATTATACAATGGAAGTGACAAATAGATTCAAGGGATTAGATCTCATACGCAGAGTGCCTGAAGAACTGTGGACAGAGGTTCATAACACTGCAGTGATCAAAACCATTTCCAAGAAAAGAAAGCAAAGCGGCAAAATGGTTGTCTAAAGAGGCCTTACAAATAGGTGAGAAAAGAAGTGAAAGGCAGAGAAAAGAAAAGATATATCCATCTGAATGCAGAGATCCAGAGATAGCAAGGAGAGTTAAGAAAGTTTTCCTAAGTGAACAATGCAAAGGAACAGAGAAAAACAGTAGAATGAGAAATACCAAAGACTTCTTCAAGAAAATTAGAGATACCAAGGGAACATTTCAAGCAAATACGGGTACAATAAAGAACAGAAATGGTATGGACCTAATGCAAGCAGAAGACATTAAGAAGAGGTGGCAACAATACACAGAAGATAAAAAATCAAGGGAACATTAATCAGACCATGATATGTACTACTGTGGGCTAGAATCCCTTAGAAGAAATGGAATAGCCCTCACAGTCAACAAAAGAGTCTGAAATGCAGTACTTGGGTCCAATCTCAAAAACGACACAATGATCTTAGTTCTTTTCCAAGACAAACCATTTGATATCAAATAATCCAAGTCAATGCTCCAACCACTATGCCAAAGTTGAAGCTGAATGGTGCTATAAAGTTCTACAAGACTTTTTAGAACTAACTCCAAAAAAGATGTCCTTTTCATCATAGGGAACTGGAATGCAAAAGTAGGAAGTCAAGAGATACCTGGAGCAACAGGTAGATTGGCCCTAGAGTACAGAATGAAGCAGGAAAAGGCTAACATAGTTCTGCCAAGAGAATGCACTGGTCATAGCAAACACCTTCTTCCAAAAACACAAGAGGTGACATGGACAGCACCAGATGGTCAATACCGATATCAGACTGATTATATTCTCTGCAATCAAAGTTTGAGAAACTCTATACAGTCAGTAAAAACAAGATCTGGAGCTGACTGTGGCTCAAATCATGAACTCCTCACTGTAAAATTCAGACTGAAATTGAACAAAGTTGGAAAAACCACTAGGCCATTCAGATATATCCTAAATCAAATTCCTTATGATTATACAATGGAAGTGACAAATAGATTCAAGGGATTAGATCTCATACGCAGAGTGCCTGAAGAACTGTGGACAGAGGTTCATAACACTGCAGTGATCAAAACCATTTCCAAGAAAAAGAAACGCAAAGCGGCAAAATGGTTGTCTAAAGAGGCCTTACAAATAGGTGAGAAAAGAAGTGAAAGGCAGAGAAAAGAAAAGATATATCCATCTGAATGCAGAGATCCAGAGATAGCAAGGAGAGTTAAGAAAGTTTTCCTAAGTGAACAATGCAAAGGAACAGAGAAAAACAGTAGAATGAGAAATACCAAAGACTTCTTCAAGAAAATTAGAGATACCAAGGGAACATTTCAAGCAAATACGGGTACAATAAAGAACAGAAATGGTATGGACCTAATGCAAGCAGAAGACATTAAGAAGAGGTGGCAACAATACACAGAAGAACTAAACAAACAAGCTCTTAATGGTTCAGATAACCATGATGGTGTGATCACTCACCTAGAGCCAGACATCTTATAGTGAGAAGTCAAGTGGGCCTTAGGAAGCATCACTATCAGCAAAGCTAGTGGAGATGACAGAATACCAGCTGAGTGATTTCAAATATTAAAATATGATGCTATCAAAAGTGCTACACTCAATATGCCAGCAAATGTGGAAAACTCAGCAGAGGCTACAGGACTGGAAAATGTCACTTCTGATTCCAAACTCAAAGAAGGGCAATGCCAAAGAATGTTCAAACTACCACACCATTGCACTCATTTCACATGCTAGCAAGGTCGTGCTCAAAATTCTCCTAGCTAGGCTTCAACAATACACAGACTGAGAAGTTCCAGGTGTAAAAGTTGGATTTATAAAAGGCAGAGGGACCAGAGATCAAATTATCAACATTTGTTGGATCACAGGAAAAAGCATGAGAATTCTAAAGAAACATCTACTTCTGCTTCACTGACTACGCTGAAGAATCTGACTGTGGGTCACTACAAACTTTGGAAAATTCTCAAAGATATGGGTCACCAGACCACCTTACCTGCCTCCTGAGAAACTTGTAAGCAGTTCAAAAAACAACATTTAGGGCTTCATGGGTAGTTCAATGGTAAAGAGTTTGTCTGCCAATGCAGGAGACATGGATTTGATCCCTGTTCCAGGAAGATCCCACACACTGTGGAGCAACTAAGTCCGTGAGCCACAACTATTGAGCCTGTGCTCTAGAGCCTCAGAGCCGCAGCTATTGAGCCCATGTGCCACAACCACTGAAGCCCATGTGCCCTTGAGCCCGAGTTCCACAACAAGAGAAGTCACCACAACAAGACACCCGGTCACCTCAACTAGAGAGTAGCCCCCACTCCCTGAAACTAGAGAAGGGCCTGCAGCAGCAGTAAAAACCCAGAATAGCCACAAATTAATAAATTAAAAAAAAAGCAACATTTAGAACTAGACATGAAACAATGGACTGGTTCAAAACTGGGAAACGTGTATATCAAGACTGTATATTGTCACCCTGCTTATTTGACTTATACGTAGAGTATTTCACGCAAAATGTCAGGCTGGATGAAGCATAAGTTGGAATCAAGATTTCCGGGAGAGATATCAATAACCTCAGATATGCAGATGACACCACCCTTATAGCAGAAAGTGAAGAGGAAATAAAGATCTTCCTGATGATGGTCAAAGAGGAGAGTGACAAGGCTGGCCTAAAACTCAACATTCAACAAACAAAGATCGTGGCATCCAGTCCCATCACTTCCCAGCAAATAGATGGGCAAACAATGGAAACTGTGAGAGTGTTTATTTTCTTGGGCTCAAAAATCAGTGCAGATGGTGACTGCAGCCATGAAATTAAAAGACACCTGCTCCTTGGAAGAAAAGCTATGACAAACCTAAACAGCATATTCAAAAGCAGAGATTTCACAATGCCGACAAAGGTCCAAATAGTCAAAGCTATGGTTTTCCCAGGAGTAGTGTATGGATATGAGAGCTGGACCACAAAGAAGGCTGATTACCGAAGAATGGATACTTTGAACTGTGGTGCTGGAGAAGACTCTTTAGAGTTCCTTCAATTACAAGGAGATCAAAACAGTCAATCCTAAAGGAAATCATCTGAATATTCACTGGAAGGATGGATGCTGAGGCTGAAACTCCAATACTAAGGCTGTCTGATGCACAGAGCCAACTCAGCAGAAAAGACCATGATTTTGGTAATGATTGAAGGCAGGAGAAGAAGGGAACAAAAGAATATGAAATGGTTGGAGGGCATCACCCACTTCGTGGATAAGAGTTTGAATAAGCTCCAGGAGATGGCAAATGCTAGGGAAGCCTGCTGTGGTACAGCCCAGGGTGTTGCAAATTGTCAGATACTACTGAACAAGAAAGGACAGCACTTACCCTGTGCACCTTTTTCAACATTTCTAGCAGGGCTTTCATGTGACAGTTATTTTCAATACTATCAGTCCAATAATGCAGCTGAGAAATAATGGCTCCTTTAAGCATCTGGACCAGATTGATGAAAGCGAATTCTGGTAGAGATGGCCAATACTCCTCTGAGGGACACAAACATAAATAGCTGTTAGCATGTAACGTTTCTTAAAATCTCAAAGGTAAAAAGTAGTCAATATTTTCTAAAGCAGTCAATAAAATATTTTCTAAAAGTAGTCAATATTTTCTAAAACTGATAGAATATTTTCATGTATCACACTTATAAAAATAAATTTGTGATAATTTTTTAAAGTAACTACAAACACAACTGAAAATTCAGATATTCTCAAAAAATTAGTGAAACAAAAGTTGTATTTCCAGGGGTTTCCCTGGTGGTCCAGTGGGCAAAGAGTCCACCTTGCAGTGCAGGGGGAACCGGTTTGATCCCTGGCCCAGGAGGATCCCACATGCCACGGAATGGCTGGACTGGTATGTCCTATTATGAACCAGCGCTCTGGAGCGCATGTGCTGAGAGCCGGTGCTCTGCAACAAGTGAGGCCACTGTAATGGGAGCTCCACACAGACCAATGAATAAAGATGGATGAAAATAAATTAATTTATTATTAAATCTCAAAGGTAAAAAGTAGTCAATATTTTCTAAAGTAGTCAATATTTTCTAAAAGTAGTCAATATTTTCTAAAACTAGTCAATATTTTCTAAAACTGACAGAATATTTTCATGTATCACACTATAAATAAATATCACACTATATCACACTATATATGAATATATCACACTATAAATAAATATCACACTGATAGAATATTTTCATGTATCACAGTATAAATAAAATAAATTAGTGAAACAAAAGTTAAATTTCCAGGGGCTTCCCTGGTGGTCCAGTGGGTAAAGAGTCCACCTTGCAGTGCAGGGAGAACCGGTTCAATCCCTGGCCCAGGAGGATCCCACATGCCATGGAACGGCTGGACTGGTATGTCCAATTATGAGCCAGCATTCTGGAGCGCATGCGCCCAGAGCTGGTGCTCTGCAACAAGTGAGGCCACTGTGATGGGAGCTCCACACAGACCAATGAATAAAGATGGATGAAAATAAATTAATTTATTATTAAATCTCAAAGGTAAAAAGTAGTCAATATTTTCTAAAGTAGTCAATATTTTCTAAAAGTAGTCAATATTTTCTAAAACTAGTCAATATTTTCTAAAACTGACAGAATATTTTCATGTATCACACTATAAATAAATATCACACTATATCACACTATATATGAATATATCACACTATAAATAAATATCACACTGATAGAATATTTTCATGTATCACAGTATAAATAAAATAAATTAGTGAAACAAAAGTTAAATTTCCAGGGGCTTCCCTGGTGGTCCAGTGGGTAAAGAGTCCACCTTGCAGTGCAGGGAGAACCGGTTCAATCCCTGGCCCAGGAGGATCCCACATGCCATGGAACGGCTGGACTGGTATGTCCAATTATGAGCCAGCATTCTGGAGCGCATGCGCCGAGAGCCAGTGCTCTGCAACAAGTGAGGCCACTGTGATGGGAGCTCCACACAGACCAATGAATAAAGATGGATGAAAATAAATGGATAAAAAAAAAATCAATAAAAAAGGCCAAAAAATGATAAAAAAAAAAAGTTAAACTTTCTCAAAAAAAAAAAAAAAACCCAAAAAAAACCCTTGACAACAACAGAAGCACAAACTTGATTAATTCAAGATGGGGAAGGAAGGTAGACAATATTAGTTACTTTATTGCCTCAATGAAATAGCACACAGAATTAAAGACCAAAGAATTATTCATGATGACACGACTCTTTTGAGCTCAGAGCATGAATTTTTATCTCATAAAAACCATCTTTGTGTGTTGTGAAAGAAAAAAATGCTTTAAAGTAGCTTTTCATCCAATCACTTAGAATGTGACTTAAAAAAACATAAAACAGGACTTCCCTGAACTGAATATGACAGAATTTAATAAAGCTTAATCAGATTCTAGACCTAATTTCCGGTGTACTAGAAACACAGGAAAAAGAGGAAATAATCAGACAGACCTAGATATGAGATACTATATAGGAAAACTGACCCAGATGCTTCTGAAAAAAAAATTTCTAAAGTATTTTTTTTTTTTAAAGATTTATTTATTTATTTATTTTTGGGCGGGGGTCGGGTTGGGGAGGGAGGGGAGCAGGCGGGCCACTTCTATTGGTCTTTCATTTGTCTGTTTTCATCCGTCTTTGTTCCTTGGCTCCTGTGGGCCTCCCATCGCGGTGGTGTCTATCGTTGCAGAGCACTGGCTCTGGGCGCATGCACTCCAAAGCTCCGGCTCGGTCATTGGACACATCGGTCCAGCCGCTCCACGGCACGTGGGATCTTCCCAGGCCAGGGCTCGAAACGGCGCCCCTTGCACTGCAAGGCGGTGTCCTTACCCACTGCGCCACCAGGGGAAGCCCAGTATTTTTTTTAAATGATATCTTTTTTTTAATTTTGGCCTCTTTTATTGTTTTATTTATTTATATTCATCTATCTTTACTATTTGGCCTGTGTGAGCCTCCCATCACAGTGGCCTCTCCAGTTGCAGAGCACCAGTTCTGGGCGCATGTGCTCCAGAGCGATGGCTCATAACTGGACACACCGGTCCAGCAGTTCTACGGCACGTGGGATCCTCCCGGGCCACGGATCAAACTGGTGCCCCCTGCACAGCAAGGTGGACTCTTTACCCACTGGACCAACAGGGAAGCCGCTGTAAAATACTTTTTGAGAGAGGTGCAGAAATCCAAACATGGCCTAGATATTAGGTAATACCACGGAATCATGGCTAATCTTATTAGGTGTGATAATGAAGTCATGGCAATAGAGGATTCCATATCCTTAGGAAATACACGCTCAAATATACTGGGTAAATGGATCAATGTCTCCAACTTAACTCTCAAATAGTTCAGCAAAAATGAAACGTTACCTGTACATCAAGAGGAAGACACTCACAGGGCAACATAACTGCTATTGATGCTCAGTAGAGCTGGGATTCTCTCAGCTTCATTGTCTGTATATGAAGTTTTTCATACTGAAAAGGGGGCCAAGCACCTCATGCTCAAGCCACACATGTATATTACAAAAACACTAAAAAGAGATTAGAACAATCTAATTTGGAGGACCACACTAATGATTACAGCATGTGAACTAAGAATGTGAACTAAAGAATATAAATGTGTTTAGAGTTATCTACCGAAGGGTTTGCCTATATAGGAAAACTGACCCAGATGCTTCTGAAAAAAAAATTTCTAAAGTATTTTTTTTTTTTAAAGATTTATTTATTTATTTATTTTTGGGCGGGGGTCGGGTTGGGGAGGGAGGGGAGCAGGCGGGCCACTTCTATTGGTCTTTCATTTGTCTGTTTTCATCCGTCTTTGTTCCTTGGCTCCTGTGGGCCTCCCATCGCGGTGGTGTCTATCGTTGCAGAGCACTGGCTCTGGGCGCATGCACTCCAAAGCTCCGGCTCGGTCATTGGACACATCGGTCCAGCCGCTCCACGGCACGTGGGATCTTCCCAGGCCAGGGCTCGAAACGGCGCCCCTTGCACTGCAAGGCGGTGTCCTTACCCACTGCGCCACCAGGGGAAGCCCAGTATTTTTTTTAAATGATATCTTTTTTTTAATTTTGGCCTCTTTTATTGTTTTATTTATTTATATTCATCTATCTTTACTATTTGGCCTGTGTGAGCCTCCCATCACAGTGGCCTCTCCAGTTGCAGAGCACCAGTTCTGGGCGCATGTGCTCCAGAGCGATGGCTCATAACTGGACACACCGGTCCAGCAGTTCTACGGCACGTGGGATCCTCCCGGGCCACGGATCAAACTGGTGCCCCCTGCACAGCAAGGTGGACTCTTTACCCACTGGACCAACAGGGAAGCCGCTGTAAAATACTTTTTGAGAGAGGTGCAGAAATCCAAACATGGCCTAGATATTAGGAAATACTACAGAATCATGGCTAATCTTATTAGGTATGATAATGAAGTCGTGGTAATACAGGATTCCATATTCTTAGGCAATGCACGCTCAAATATACTGGGTAAATGGATCAATGTCTCCAACTTACTCTCAAACAGTTCAGCAAAAATGAAACATAATCTGTACATCAAGAGGGAGACACTCACAAGGCAACATAACTGCTATTGACTCTCAGTAGAGCTGGGATGCACTGTTCTCAACTTCACTGTCTGCATATGAAATTTTTCATACTGAAAAGCGGGCCAAGCACCTCATGCTCAAGCCACACATGTATATTACAAAAACACTAAAAAGAGATTAGAACAATCTAATTTGGAGGACCACACTAATGATTACAGCATGCTTATATACTAAGAATGTGAACTAAAGAATATGAATGTGTTTACAGTTATCTACCGAAGTTTTGCTGTAACTCTACCAGGCATGCGCTTCCATTGAGAAGATAGTCATTTACTCTCAAAGGTAAACCATCAATCTTACCCAGAAGCCCTGATGTCTGGTCATTCATTTTACAAACAGCCTCTGCAAATGGAACCACCATGCTCTCCCAGTTGTTACCATCATGCATCATAGGACATTCTGGGAGAAGGAAGAAAACTTGTAATGCTTCTTGGTGTGGAGAATGAAATGGAAGATTTTTCAGCAGATGATCCCTGAGACATGAGGTTATCTGTGGTCAAAAAAGGATGCAGGAAAAGACACTCAAAACACAGCAGTAACTGGGTGAAGTTACCATAATAAAATAAAGTATGGAACCTGGAGTCTCATTCCACCATTACACAGAAACAAGCACTTTGTCTTTCTAAAACCCATGTTTACAACTCACCTCATACGCCCTTAGTAATACCTAGGAGCAGATATGTGACAAGCATTTTCCCCATCCAGTTGTTTGGGTTTATGAAGGAGATCAAGAAGCAATCAGATGTGCAAGATTTTACTAGATGAATAATGGACCCAGAAATAAAAGGCAGCCTCCCAATGATAAGCTCCACAGTCTCCCCTACAGCTGCACTGTCACACCTCATCTTTTTTTTTTAACAGTTTTTTGGGGCTTTTTTTTGCCTCTAAGTCATCATATATATTTCATCGATAACTTTATTCTTTGGCATGTGTGGGCCTCCCATCACAGTGGCCTCTCTTGCTGCAGAGCACTGGCACTGGGCGCATGCACTCTAGAGTGCTGGCTCATAATTGGTGACACTGGTCCAGTCGCTGCTCGTCATGTGGGATCTTCCCAGGCCAGGGATAGAACCAGTGCCCCTTGCACTGCAAGGCAGACTTTTTATCCACTGGACCACCAGAGAAGCCCCCACACCTCATCTTGTAAAGAGGAAGAATGTGTCAGATTCTCCCAAAGTTACACAAAAATTTAAAAACCAAACCAAACCAAAAGCAACCACTACAACTATGAAAATCAACATGTTCCCTGTTCTCTCCTCACAGAATCACCTGTCCCATCACCAACTCTCTTCACCAAACTCCAGGATCTCTCTCTTCCAATCTTGTTACAACATCCCCAGTTCAGAATGCAACGGCTGCAGAAGAATTCAAATGCAATTCTGAATTTGGGTCTGTTCTGTGGGCTCAGATAATAGTAGCAATTTGCCTAAAGCCCCACTATGAACAAGTAGCATTTACATGGTGCTTATTACTTGTCACTTACTGTGCTAAGTAGTTCACATACATAAGGTCATTTATCCTTGTCATTTCCCCCTAAAATAGACATCATTCTCCCCGATTTATAGATGAGAACTCTGCATGTCAGAGGAATTAACCCGCTCAGGATCACAGAGCTTAGTGAGACTCTCTCCTGGCTGTCTCTGGCTCCAAATCTCAATCAATAAATGAAGAAATAGTAGCAAATGCTATCTGTAAATGCAACATTACATTTTTATAATTGTCTATTATAAACATTATGTTGGGCTCCCACTGCAAGGTTCAGTCTTCAGTCCTGACTGCACTGGAACCCATTTCCATGCCCCTTCCTTCCTCTGTGCTCTTCATCATCCACACCACGGCCTCCCGCCCTTTAGACCCACTGCAATACTCTCGAGTAGTTATAGTGTTTCACATCTTGGGCCTTGGTGCACACCTTCCTGATATGTCTTTCCTCCATAGGAACCCAGTACACGCCCCTTCCCCCTAAGGCACTTTGTTTCGAGCACTCTAAATGAACTTTATTCTTTGGCATGTGTGGGCCTCCCATCACAGTGGCCTCTCTTGCTGCAGAGCACTGGCACTGGGCGCATGCACTCTAGAGTGCTGGCTCATAATTGGTGACACTGGTCCAGTCGCTGCTCGTCATGTGGGATCTTCCCAGGCCAGGGATAGAACCAGTGCCCCTTGCACTGCAAGGCAGACTTTTTATCCACTGGACCACCAGAGAAGCCCCCACACCTCATCTTGTAAAGAAAGAAGAATGTGTCAGATTCTCCCAAAGTTACACAAAAATTCAAAAACAAAACCAAACCAAAAGCAACCACTACAACTATGAAAATCAACATGTTCCCTGTTCTCTCCTCACAGAATCACCTGTCCCATCACCAACTCTCTTCACCAAACTCCAGGATCTCTCTCTCTCAATCTTGTTTCAACATCCCCAGTTCAGAATGCAACGGTTGCAGAAGAATTCAAATGCAATTCTGAATTTGGGTCTGTTCTGTGGGCTCAGATAATAGTAGCAATTTGCCTAAAGCCCCACTATGAACAAGTAGCATTTACATGGTGCTTATTACTTGTCACTTACTGTGCTAAAGTAGTTCACATACATAAGGTCATTTATCCTTGTCATTTCCCCCTAAAATAGACATCATTCTCCCCGATTTATAGATGAGAACTCTGCATGTCAGAGGAATTAACCCGCTCAGGATCACAGAGCTTAGTGAGACTCTCTCCTGGCTGTCTCTGGCTCCAAATCTCAATCAATAAATGAAGAAATAGTAGCAAATGCTATCTGTAAATGCAACATTACATTTTTATAATTGTCTATTATAAACATTATGTTGGGCTCCCACTGCAAGGTTCAGTCTTCAGTCCTGACTGCACTGGAACCCATTTCCATGCCCCTTCCTTCCTCTGTGCTCTTCAACATCCACACCACGGCCTCCCGCCCTCTAGACCCACTGCAATACTCTCGAGCAGTTATAGTGTTTCACATCTTGGGCCTTGGTGCACACCTTCCTGGTATGTCTTTCCTCCATAGGAACCCAGTACACGCCCCTTCCCCCTAAGGTACTTTGTTTCGAGCACTCTAAATAGAACTAATACTGTCCTAAATAATGACTAAATCCATTCACCCAAAAAGGTTCATCACACACACTGTGTTCTAAGTTAGGCACTAGGGAAGACAGTGGAGGGTAAATCACACCCACTCTTCACACCGACACCTCCATTAAAGTATCTGGCTCACTTCTTAAACTAGGAGCCTCTCAGAATGGGGAGCATGTCTCTCTCATTCTGCATCAGGAGTCTCACCACACTGCCCTACTCATGGCAGTATTCAAATGTTTGCTGAATAAATGAAGGAAGGCCACATCTGAGAGTCTTTACCACAGAAATCTCAAAACAGAAACATTACAAGTCTTCTGATTCGACTATCTCCTCTGAAAACAACGAGAGATGCTCTATGAGTAGGTCACTTGCACCGTATATGATGTTGTTCCGGGACAACCAAGATATCATTCGTTTTGGTGATGAACTGGTCCAACCTCTTCCTTCACAGATGCAGAAATCGTTTACTATTTTTGGTGATCTTTCTACCAGGTGCTGCAGAGTCCTGGATAAATGTGCACCATCTTACCTCAGACTCCTAATGGTGTGGTGGTTCTAACAGAGTTAGCATATTAAATTTTCCATCTTCCCTCGAGAGAAAAAGAGTTCAGGGGGGAGAACATGCAGCTCCGATACAGAAAGCAGAGTATGACAAGACAGAGCAAGAGAGCAGGTAACAGAGCTGACAGCAGGGAGAGAATGAGTGGAATATGGACAGGGAAAGAGAAGAAAAATTCCCTTAGAGTCACAGGAGCAGAGGGAAAGACCCAGTGGGGAGGAAGGGAGAAGCAAAGAGAGGAGGAGGAAAGGGGGGAGAGAGAGAGAGAGAGAGAAAGAACCAGAGACCCAGAAAGAAAGAAACGGAGAGAATACCATACATAATAACCACCTCAGAATCATTCAGTACAGCAGAACAGGAAAATAAATGAAAAAAAAGCTACATTAGGAAAGGCTGTATTAACAAAGGAAGTATATTTGAAGCATCTGCAGGTGGGATACCTAGAGACAGTAATGACAGCGTTGAAACAAAGATGTAACAATTCCAGAGAGAACAGAAACATTCTAGAACCTACAGAAAAGGAAGAACAGTGCAAGAAAACACAGAAGAAGAATCTAAACAGTCCTTTGTGAGGGGGATATTCATACAAGAAGAAAGTGTTCTCATTTCTATACCTATATTTACAATAACTTCAAATAATTTGTTGTTCTTCTTCTGGTGTACCAGTCTCAACAAAGATTTTAATCATCTTCCCTCTTAGGCGAGTGTCTTCGCACATATGGGTATACAGGTATGGGTACAGGGAAACTCTTGACTATTTGTATCTGAGGCCTACTATATCATCTATTTCACTATAAGAGAGGAAACACCTGAATACTATCTTGAGTTTAACTTAATCAGTCAAGTCACAAGATTTTAGAGAATTCATGAAAACAAATTTAAAGTTTTCTGAAACTGTGAGTTCTCATAAAAATGTTTCAGTGTATTTTCATTTTCCAAATAATATTCTGAAGAATACCACCGTGTTAGTGATACAGTCCTTCTGTGCTAATTCCTTAAAGGTGTTCCTTGCTGTATTTAAGTCCAAATGAATAGATATTCTTTCTCCAACTATTCTGTAGAAAGAAGATAAATGAAAGATGGATGAGTAAACAAATGGAAAAAGACACTTCAAAATTAAATATTTTATTATTTACCTAGATGAAAAGTTTCTTTTAAAGCTTGCTTCATTTTAAGAAAATCATTTTCTGGCACCTTTAAAATAACATGATTGTTTCTAAAATGACAAAAAAATACCATAGTAATAGAATTGCTATTAGACTTTATACCAGATATTGCCTTATCTTAAAAGAGCAATCAATATTTAGTTTCTAGTAAAAAAAAAACAGCCACGGAAAAAATGTAAAGGTTTTTCTTCTTTCCCAGTTCCATGAACCATAAGCAGAAAAGACACATGGGTTTCCAAGCAGTAATTTTCTAGTAACCAACAGAATGTTACTAATGAAATAATTATCTTAACCCAGGAATAACACTTATATTGGACCGAATATACTGTATAAAATAGAAATAATTCTTTGTGAAATGATATATACTTTAGTGTCTGAAAATAGAAGTGTTTTATTTTTTTCATGTTGGCCTCTTTTAAACTAGAAAAATTTTTTTACCCCATTTTTAAGAAAAGGAAGAACAGTGCAAGAAAACACAGAAGAATCTAAACAGTCCTTTGTGAGGGGGACATTCATAAAAGAAGAAAGTGTTCTCGTTTCTACACCTATATTTACAATAACTTCAAATAATTTATTGTTCTTCTTCTGGTGTACCAGTCTCAACAAAGATTTTAATCATCTTCCCTCTAGGAGAGTGTACATGCACGAGTATGCAGGTGTGGGTACAGGTAAATCCTTTTGACTATTTGTATCTAAGGCCTACTATACCATCTATTTCACTGTAAGCAAGGAAACGCCTGAATACTATCTGAGTTTAACTTTATCAGTCAAGTCACAAGGTTTTAGAGAATTCATGAAAACAAATTTAAAGTTTTCCGAAACTGTGAGTTCTCATAAAAATGTTTCAGTGTATTTTCATTTTCCAAATAACATTCTGAAGAATACCACCGTGGTAGTGATCCAGTCCTTCTGCGCTAATTCCTTAAAGGTGCTCCTTGCTGTATTTAAGTCCAAATGAATAGATACCGTTTCTCCAACTATTCTGTAAAAGGAAGATAAATGAAAGATGGATGAGTAAACAAATGGAAAAAGACACTTCAAAATTAAATATTTTATTATTTACCTAGATGAAAAGTTTCTTCTAAAGTTTGCTTCATTTTAAAAGAAAATCATTTTCTGGCACCTTTATAATAGCATGATTGTTTCTAAAATAACAAAATAATACCATAATAATAGAATTGCTACTAGACTTTATATCAGATATTGCCTTATCTTAAAAGAGTAATCAATATTTAGTTTCTAGTTAAAAAAAAACAGCCACGGAAATAATGTAAAGGTTTTTCTTCTTTCTCAGTTTCACGAACCATAAGCAGGAAACACACATGGGGTTTCCAAGCAGTAATTTTCTAGTAACCAACAGAATATTACTAATGAAATAATTATCTTCGCCCAGGAACAACACTTATACTAGACTGAACATATTATCTAAAACAGATACATTCTTTGTGAAATGATATATACTTTAGTGTCTGAAAATAGAAGTGTTTTATTTTTTTAATGTTGGCCTCTTTTAAACTTGATTTTGTATTTATTTATTTTTCATCCTTCATCCTTTATTTTTATTCTTCGGCCTGTGTGGGCCTCCCAATGTAATAGCCTCCCATGTTGCAGAGTACTGGCTCTGGGCGCATGCACCCAAGAACACTGGCTTGTAATTAGACACACCAGTCCAGCAGCTCCACGGCATGTGGGATCTTCCCCAGCCAAGGATCGAACTGGTGTCCCTTGCACTGAAAGGTAGACTCTTTATCCACTGGACCACCAGGGAAACCCTAGAATATTCTTTAAATAACTAGTATGGCAAAATTTATGGAGAAATATTAATACAAAAATTGAATAAAATGGAAAATGTGCAAATATATTAAGACTGGCTTACGTAAAACAGATGACCAGAGCAAGTTCAATGCATGAAGCAGGGCACCCGAAGCCAGTGCTCTGGAACAACCCAGAGAGATAGGGTAGGGAGGCAGGAGGGAAGAGGCTTCAGGATGGGGGGATACATATATACTCATGGCTGATTCATGTTGATGTGTAGCAAAAAGCATCACAATATTGTGATTATCTTCCCATTAAAATAAATAAATTCATTTTAAAAAGAAATGTATAGAACAACATAATGCCATTTTTAATAACACATTTGCATAAAAAGGATATTTATACATATATTAAGAACACAGCTGCACAGTAAAGGATATTTAAACAAACACTATTTACTATAGTGGTGAATTTTGGCTCATTTGCATTTTTTTCATGCCTTTTCTTTTACAGTTTCTATAGCAAGCATATATATGCTTTTGTCAAGAAAAAAGGCAATTTTTAAAATAAGACATTGTTTTACTTTCAAACCACTTTCTTTATCATTTTTCACAGGTTTTTACACTGAGATATAATGACACATAACATTATATTAGTTTCAGGAGTAAAAGGCATTGATATATGTATACCATATACTGCAAAACAATCAAGACATATAGTAACAAACTTTTTTCTTGTGGTAATAAGAACTTTTAAGATCTATCTTCCTGACAACTTTCAAATATACAATACAGTATTATTAATAGATATCATAGTCACCATGCTATCTATACATAGTGTGTTTAACAAAATTATAAATTTATTCTTATATTACCTTTCCCTTAAAAAGCTTCCAGCCAGACATGAAGGAGATGAAAATATATCTCTGATTTCCCTGTATTAGGAATAAGATAATGATTAAAATAAATCAGAATATGCCTCCTTAGACCAAGAGGCATAATAAATTGTCCTTCTAACTCCTCCCACTATCTGAATTACCTGTGCACTACTGTGTCCATCTGAAAGGCTATTTTATTTGTGTAATCTCAAAATTTTAGAGCCAAACATGGAAATAAAAAGATAGAAGTCGGGCTTCCCCTGGTGGTCCAGTGGGTAAGGACACCGCCTTGCAGTGCAAGGGGCGCTGGTTCGATCCCTGGCCTGGGAAGATCCCATGTGCCGTGGAGCGGCAGGACCGATGTGTCCAGTTACTGAGCCGGAGCTCTGGAGCACATGCGCCCAGAGTCGGTGCTCTGCGACAATAGCCACCGCGATGGGAGGCCCACAGGAGCCAAAGAACAAAGATGGATGAAAATAGACAAATGAAAGACCAATAGAAGTGGCCCGCCCATCTCCCTCCCTCCCCACTTCACCTCCCAAAAAATAAATAAAATAAATGTTTTAAAAGAAAAAAAGATAGAAGTCACAGGGCAAGAGGAGAAGACTTGACCTCAGGTCAATAGTTTCTTAGACAAATAAAACACTCCCAATACACCTAGTTTCCCAAGCCCTATTTATTTCTATTGCACTAAAATGGAAAGAAAACAATTAACAGAAATTAAATGGCAGGGGTATGCTCAGTTCCAACTTAGAACTGCAAGCAGTTCTTGACCATTTGTGCCCTGCAAGTCAAGATGCAGCAATTTGGTGGAACTACTTTCTAGAATATAGAAAGTCAAAGTTAAAATGTCTCTGAAAGGAAATGCTTGTAAAAATGAGTATAACCTTCACAGATGGTAGGAGTTCTACTATTTACAGCCAGGTTGCACAAGCTTTTCAACTGGGAATAAGAGCTCAACAAATAAGAGGCTCCAAAGTCAAAGAGAGTTGGGAAACTATAGACTAAACTTCTTGCTCAAAGTCACAATTTCACAAACATACTAGGTCCAGAGAAGTCCTAGATAAAGAGAGCTGCCCTCATGGAGTCCATGTGCTACCTCCAATGGTTAATTGCTATGTGTCAACTTGGCAAGGCCACAGTCCTTAAAAAAAAAAGCTTCCAGTCAGACATGCAGGAGATGAAAATATATCTCTGATTTCCCTGTATTAGGAATAAGATAATGATTAAAATAAATCAGAATAGGCCACCTTATACTAAGAGGCATAATAAATTGTCCTTCAAAATCCTCCCACTATCTGAATTATCTGTGTACTGCTGTGTCCATTTGAAAGGCTGTTTCATTTGTGCAATCTCAATGTTTTAGAGGCAAACATGGAAATAAAAAGATAGAAGTCGGGCTTCCCCTGGTGGTCCAGTGGGTAAGGACACCGCCTTGCAGTGCAAGGGGCGCTGGTTCGATCCCTGGCCTGGGAAGATCCCATGTGCCGTGGAGCGGCAGGACCGATGTGTCCAGTTACTGAGCCGGAGCTCTGGAGCACATGCGCCCAGAGTCGGTGCTCTGCGACAATAGCCACCGCGATGGGAGGCCCACAGGAGCCAAAGAACAAAGATGGATGAAAATAGACAAATGAAAGACCAATAGAAGTGGCCCGCCCATCTCCCTCCCTCCCCACTTCACCTCCCAAAAAATAAATAAAATAAATGTTTTAAAAGAAAAAAAGATAGAAGTCACAGGGCAAGAGGAGAAGACTTGACCTCAGGTCAATAGTTTCTTAGACAAATAAAACACTCCCAATACACCCAGCTTCCCAAGCCCTATTTATTTCTATTGCACTGAAGTGGAAAGAAAACATTAACAGAAATTAAATGGGGGGTGGGGGCTATGCTCAGTTCCAACTCAGAAGTAACTACAAGCAGTTCTTGACCATTTGTGCTCTGCAAGTCAAGATGCAGCAATTTGGTGGAACTACTTTCTAGAATATAGAAAGTCATAGTTAAAATGTCTCTGAAAGGAAATGCTTGTAAAAATGAGTATAATCTTCACAGATAGTAGGAGTTCTACTATTTACAGTAAGGCTGCACAATCTTTTCAACTGGGAATAAGCTGAGCAAATAAGAGGCTCCAAAGTCAAAGAGGGTTGGAAAACCAAAGACTAAATTTCCTGCTCAATCACAATTTCACAAACACCAGGTCCAGAGAAGTCCTAGAATAAAGAGAGCTGCTCTCATGGAGCCCATGTGCTACCTCCAATGGTTAATTGCTATGTGTCAACTTGGCAAGGCCACAGTACCCAGAGATTTGGTCAAACCCTAATCTAGATGATGCTGTAAAGGCATTTTTTAGACAACATTAACATTCAAATCAGCAGACTTTGAGCAGAGCAGGTTGTCCTCCATAACGTTGGTGAGCCTCATCCAATCAGTTGTAAAGGTCTTAAGAGGAAGCATAAGGTTTCAAGGAAGAGTAAGTTCTGCCTCCAGACAGCTTCAGACTATAGTTGGAATATTATTTCTTCCCTGGGTCTCTAGCCTGCTGTCTTGTCTCACAGGTTTTGCACTTGTCATCCCTTACAATTGAGTGTGTGTGTGTCTGTGTGTGTGTGTGCGCGCGCGCGTGCGCGCTCACTCACTCAGTTGAGTCCAACTCTCTGTGACCAACTGGGTTGTAATCCACCAGACTCCTTGGTCCATAGGATTTCCCAGGCAAGAATACTGGAGTGGCTTACTCCTTAAAAATCTCTCTCTAAACAAACATATATACACACAAACACATACACCCTCTACTGGTTCTTTTCCTCTGGAGATCTCCAAGTACTAGACCATTGCGGGGTGGTACAGTCACTAGGTCATGTCCAGTCTCTTGTGATCTCATGGACTGTAGTCTACCAGGCTCCTCTGCCCATTAGATTTACCCAAGAATACTGGAGTGAGTCACCATCTTCTCCAGTGGATCTCCTTGACCAAGGGATTAAACCCATGTCTCCTACACGGCAAGATGCTTTACCACTAGACCACCAGGGAAGCCAAACAGACCATTAGTGGACAAGGAAATCTTACATCTCTGCAGTGTGCAGAATCACTTGGGGAAACACAGCTTTAAAGACCTATATGAGCAGCAGTCAGACACTCAGGATGTACCTTTTTGTATTTTGCCACCGCTTAGTCCCCACATCAGCAATCCATCTTCTTTACAAAAATTTTTTTCACAGATAGTAGTAGATCTACTATTTACAGTAAGGCTTCACAATCTTTTCAACTGGGAATAAGCTGAGAAAATACGAGGCTCCAAAGTCAAAGAGGGTTGGAAAACCAAAGACTAAATTTCCTGCTCAATCACAATTTCACAAACACCAGGTCCAGAGAAGTCCTAGAATAAAGAGAGCTGCTCTCATGGAGCCCATGTGCTACCTCCAATGGTTAATTGCTATGTGTCAACTTGGCAAGGCCACAGTACCCAGAGATTTGGTCAAACCCTAATCTAGATGATGCTGTAAAGGCATTTTTTAGACAACATTAACATTCAAATCAGCAGACTTTGAGCAGAGCAGGTTGTCCTCCATAACGTTGGTGAGCCTCATCCAATCAGTTGTAAAGGTCTTAAGAGGAAGCATAAGGTTTCAAGGAAGAGTAAGTTCTGCCTCCAGACAGCTTCAGACTATAGTTGGAATATTATTTCTTCCCTGGGTCTCTAGCCTGCTGTCTTGTCTCACAGGTTTTGCACTTGTCATCCCTTACAATTGAGTGTGTGTGTGTCTGTGTGTGTGTGTGCGCGCGCGTGCGCGCTCACTCACTCAGTTGAGTCCAACTCTCTGTGACCAACTGGGTTGTAATCCACCAGACTCCTTGGTCCATAGGATTTCCCAGGCAAGAATACTGGAGTGGCTTACTCCTTAAAAATCTCTCTCTAAACAAACATATATACACACAAACACATACACCCTCTACTGGTTCTTTTCCTCTGGAGATCTCCAAGTACTAGACCATTGCGGGGTGGTACAGTCACTAGGTCATGTCCAGTCTCTTGTGATCTCATGGACTGTAGTCTACCAGGCTCCTCTGCCCATTAGATTTACCCAAGAATACTGGAGTGAGTCACCATCTTCTCCAGTGGATCTCCTTGACCAAGGGATTAAACCCATGTCTCCTACACGGCAAGATGCTTTACCACTAGACCACCAGGGAAGCCAAACAGACCATTAGTGGACAAGGAAATCTTACATCTCTGCAGTGTGCAGAATCACTTGGGGAAACACAGCTTTAAAGACCTATATGAGCAGCAGTCAGACACTCAGGATGTACCTTTTTGTATTTTGCCACCGCTTAGTCCCCACATCAGCAATCCATCTCTTTACAGTGCCTTCATTCAATGTAAGAATTTTCCTCCTCAGATTCACATAGGAATTCTGTAAACAAACAAAATGGTAAACTACAGTAATTTAGACATAACAGAAATTGGTATTCAACTTTTAGGCACCTTCTAAGGATGAGTGTAACACTCAGAATAGATAGTATAGCCTTGGAAATTCATAAAGATTCTACCAAGGAATAATCAATCATTTACCTGGTTGCCAATTTCTTAACCAAAGATTTTTAGATTCAAAATAATTTCTCTAAATGCCCAACACTGAACACTTTACATGGGTACAATCAGATTAAATTGAACATCAGACAGTTTTGAGTGGGGAGATAGTCAAAGGACTGCGTACAGAAGGAGCAAAGCACTCAATTTGCCTTGGTGAATTAGGATGAGGAGATTCTGGACTGATTATTCATAAGACTATGAATCTCAGATCTTTTTTTACTACTGGCTGGCAAGGTCACTTCAAAATGTTAATTTGTTAACCTTGTCAGAACCCTGACCAAAATGCTACTAGCATGGAGCCTCCTGAAAGGTAAACAGAGTAGCAGCAAATCACACTTTTGACATACACTAAGGGCAGAAACTGGTCATTTTTTTGAGGAAAGATGCATGCGGTTTCCACAATGAAGGATCAATAAACATCTAGCCTATCCCCTACAGCAGCCTAGCAACCTGATGGTTTTAGAATTCACCAAATTTAGATTCTGGAAATTTCTGTTTCACTTAAAATACAAAATTATAAAACTTCTAGTCTCTTACAGCAATAGAAATAAAAACAAAAATAAACAAATGGGACCTAAACAAACCTACAAATTTTTCCATAGCAAAGGAAAACAGAAAAAAATGAAAAGACTAACTACGGAATGAAATGGAAAAGAAAATAATGAAAATGTAGCTTTACCACTAGACCACCAGGGAAGACAAACAGACCATTAGTGGACAAGGAAATCTTACATCTCTGCAGTGTGCAGAATCACTTGGGGAAACATTACTTTCAAGACCTATATGAGCAGCAGTCAGACACTCAGGATGTACCTTTTTGTATTTTGCCACTGCTTAGTCCCCACGTCAGCAATCCATCTCTTTACAGTGCCTTCATTCAATGTAAGAATTTTCCTCCTCAGATTCACATAGGAATTCTGTAAACAAACAAAATGGTAAACTACAGTAATTTAGACATAACAGAAATTGGTATTCAACTTTTAGGCACCTTCTAAGGATGAGTGTAACACTCAGAATAGATAGTATAGCCTTGGAAATTCATAAAGATTCTACCAAGGAATAATCAATCATTTACCTGGTTGCCAATTTCTTAACCAAAGATTTTTAGATTCAAAATAATTTCTCTAAATGCCCAACACTGAACACTTTACATGGGTACAATCAGATTAAATTGAACATCAGACAGTTTTGAGTGGGGAGATACTCAAAGGACTTGATACAAATGGAGCAAGGACTTAATTTGCCTTGCTGAAGCAGGATGTGGAGATTCTGGACTGATTATTCATAAGACTATGAATCTCAGATCTTTTTTTACTACTGGCTGGCAAGGTCACTTCAAAATGTTAATTTGTTAACCTTGTCAGAACCCTGACCAAAATGCTACTAGCATGGAGCCTCCTGAAAGGTAAACAGAGTAGCAGCAAATCACACTTTTGACATACACTAAGGGCAGAAACTGGTCATTTTTTTGAGGAAAGATGCATGCGGTTTCCACAATGAAGGATCAATAAACATCTAGCCTATCCCCTACAGCAGCCTAGCAACCTGATGGTTTTAGAATTCACCAAATTTAGATTCTGGAAATTTCTGTTTCACTTAAAATACAAAATTATAAAACTTCTAGTCTCTTACAGCAATAGAAATAAAAACAAAAATAAACAAATGGGACCTAAACAAACCTACAAATTTTTCCATAGCAAAGGAAAACAGAAAAAAATGAAAAGACTAACTACGGAATGAAATGGAAGAAAATATATGCAAAAATGTAAGTGATATGGACTTAGCCTCCAAAATATACAAAGAGCGGACTTCCCTGGTTGTCCAATGGTTAAGACTTTGCCCTCCAATGCAAGGGGTGCTCCTGGTCAGCGAGTTAAGATCCTATATGACTTGTGGCGGAAATACCAAAACACACTACAGAAACAAAATGTACACAACAAAGCTCACACAACTCAATAACGAATAAAAAAACAATCGAACTGGAAAAATGGGCAGAAGACCTTAACAGACAGTTATCCAAAGAAGACATACAAATGGCCAGAAGGCACATGAAGCTGCTCAACATCACTAACACTAGAGCAATGCAAATCAAAACTACCATGGGATACCACCTCACACTGGTCAGAATGGACATCATTAAAAAGTCTATAGATAACGACTTGGAGAGGGTGTGGAGAAAAGGGAACCCTCCTACACTGTTGGTAGGAATATAAATTGGTGCAGACACTATGGGAAACAGTATGGAGGTTCCTCAAGAAACTAGAAACAGAATTACCATATGATCCAGAAATCCCATGCCTGAGCATACACCCAGAAAAAAGTTCAAAAAGATAGATGTATGCCTATACTCACAGAAGCACTATTTACAATAGTCAGAACACTGAAACAACCTAAAGGTCTCCTGACAGAGGAATGGATAACAAAGATGGGACACATGCATACAGTGGAATATTAGCCATAAAAAAGAACAAAATAATGCCATCTGGAGCAATGTGAAGCAACTAGAGATTAAGTGAAGTGAGTCAGAAAGAGTAAAACAGGTACCATATGATACCACTTACATTTGAAATCTAAAACATGGCACAAAGGAACCTATCTACAAAACAGAAACAGATTCACAGACATCGGGAAGAGACTTGTGGTTGCCAAGAGAGACAGAGAGAGAAAAAGGGATGGCATGGGAATTAGGGGTTAGTAAATACAAACTATTACATTAAATGTGGACAAAAAACAAGGTCCTACTGTATAGCACAGGGAACTATATCCAATCTCCTGAGATAAATCATCATGCAAAAGATATTAAAAAGGATATATAAACATACGAGTCACTCTGCCATAGAGCAGACATTGGCACAACATTGTAAATCGACTATACTTCAATTTGAAAAAAACAAACGTCTAGAGATCTATTTTTACCTCTTTTTCCATCCAAAGCAAAATGCTTTGATTCCCTCCAGCAATCATTATTAACTCCTTTCCTGAGGTGCGGCTTTCTGAAAGGAATTTACAAAACATTAGAGCCTAGACACTCATCTGATACAAATATACACGCTCGGGTAATTTTAGATGCTTTTTCAACTAAGTCCTTATATGCTCCTGACAGACAAAGATTCAATACATTTCCCTCATAAAGGCGAAGAACGTATCTACTCCAGGGTGAAGTCTAGTGGCAAACACAGTGATCCAGAAGGCTGACTAGGTGGCATCAGACTAATATACACAGTTAATATAAATGCTTATATAGTCAACATGGTGAAAAAAATACTTGATTAGTTAACTGTTTCCTGGTTTACTTCAGCATCATTATTAAACACCATACCCTAGGGAATTCCCTGGAAGTCTAGTCTTACAACTCCATACTTCCACTGCAGGGACCATGGATTTGATTCCTGGTTGGGTAACTAAAATCTTTCAAGCCATCTGCTGCAACCAACCAACCAACTAACCAACCAACCAACCAACCAAAAAGCCCTGTTCTACCACTCAAGATTTAATCAATGCTATTGGCTTTGAAAAATGTAAACAGTACTTCAAAGGCCTATGAAGGGTCAGAAGGTACCCGATTTAAGATAAGAACTGCTTAAGGAAATAACACTACTGTTCATTTCGCCAGAACAGAGAGAACTTTAGTACTTTAGGTAACCACTAAGTTTTCAGAAACAAGTCACCCAAGTACCCCAAGGCACTTCTATACTGGAACCTTTCAGCGTTAAGGCTCTGAAGTCACACAGGGCATAGTTCATTATGGAATTAATAGATTCCTTGAAAGCTGGAATCAGAGACCACAAAAGCCTGAACCCATATAGTGTTTTGTATATTTTATCATTTTAAGTCCATGTTAATCTTAATTTGAAGGCTAAGAGAAAGCTACTGAATATTCTGACTTGATAGACTGTGTAAGTTACTCACAAGTACATGAAATCAGTGTTTAGAGAAACTCCCTTCACACTCAGACACTTCTCTTGCTAGATTAGACACTTCAGAAAATCAGCTTTTCAACAAACGCACTGAGGACAAATCCTACAGAATTTACCAAATTTGAGATCTTCTTTTGATGTCAATTTCATGGGACGTGGCATCAGCTGATTATGTGTTCCACCATTTCCCAGTTGTCCTTCTTTTCCAGAACCAAAGGAAAAGACCTTCCCCAAATCAGAAACATAAGCAAGCGTGTGCTCCCTATTAAAAAAAAGCACATGCAGTCAATTCTCAATTCTCTACAATGATTGAAGTATGCAGTCATCTGGTGAACTGCAGAATTATGTTACCCACTGGGAGAAACTAGCTAACCAACTCTCAGGAGATGAAATAGCCATCTGGAAATTAAGAGATCACTAATGTGTGGCTGGGATGATTTTGGAACCCTAAGTCCTCTGAAACCCACGCTACTGCAAAATGCTGCTGAAAAATGACGATTCCTTGGTCAGAACAAGCACTATGTCTTGTGTTCTCCTCTTCTTCTAGGCCTTGGCTTGAGCCCCCACCTTCTGGAACCCATCTCTGAGCTCCCCATCTCCCCAGCCCAGAACATGGAATCAGGCCATCTTCAGTTCACACTCTAATTCCCAAAGACCTTTCATCATGCTGATTTGCTTGCTGACTTGCTTGATGGTCTCTTCTTTCATACAGATGAATAAGGGAAGAATTTCATCTTGCTCAGAGCCCTGGCCTTTGTTCTCACCTCTAGGCAAGGAAGCACTAAACCCTTTGAATTTCCCAAAGCATAGAAGTGTCTCTGTCATTCATGGTGGCCCCTTGACCCAACCTAATAGTTTATCCAGGTGGCTCATGAGGTCCCTCCAACTGTAGGTAAGCTGAACCTCTGGGTACACAGGGGCTGGAGGCTGAGTTCAACCACATGGGCAATAATTCAATCAATCAAGCAAAGCAACGAAACTCAGGACTCAGGTGACCTCCCTGGTGGACGGTATTCTCCACAGTCACGTATCAGGCTGGGAGGAGGTAGCCCTGTCCACGGCTCCAAGGGGAATGGACACCAGAAGCCCCTCATCCGGACCTCTTCTAGACTCTGTCCTATGCATATATTCCTCTGACTAGTTCTACTGATAATCTGTATCCTCCTCTTATAATAAAGTGACGGTCAGTATATGAGCTTTCAGTAAGTCTTGTGTCTTTCCAGTAAATTCTTCTGTATGAGTAGGGGTACTGCCTGGGTTTGCATTAAAACATTCCAAGGTGAGGACTCCTCCTGTAACATATGTGTGTTATGAAAAAATCCAAAATGGTGACAATGTTCCTTTATTTAATGCAGAGATAGAGTGATGACATCAATGAATAATCCCTTCTGACTCATGGTTATTTTATCCAAGTGAACAATAACTATTTTTTAAATGATAAAAGTGCATTCAAACTGTTACAAAGGCATTTCACTAAAGGATCAAGAGAAAGTAAATCTAATTACACATTAAAAATTTCAATGAAAATAAGAATGAATACTAAAATACAAATACATTATGATTGTCCAACAATCTGAATTAGACAGCTTGACCTATCTGAAAATATGATACTTTTATCTTTATCAAAATAAACAGGATGCAAATTTTATTTAACTGGCTCTCTAAACTTATTGCATTTACTTTATTCACTTTCATTGACACTTTATAACTTACCTTCCACATGCTATCTGGGTCACTCTATTTCCACGGAGCCCAGTTACCAAACAGGGTCTTAACTCATTCTTTGTTGAATTGTGGCCTAGTTGCCCATATTTTCCAGCACCAAAGGTAAACACCAGCCCACCCTAAAGAAAGGGAATTTCATATCAGATTCTAGAGAAATATGACATAGAAGTAACACTCACCAATGCTAAAGCATCTGGGAAAAGTTAATAAAATCACCATCTGAGCAAAGCACCCATTATCAAGGGGAAGTTTTAACTCACTCCCACTAGTTATCAGGCTGGGAGCTGAGGTAGCCCTCTGGGTACACAGGGGCTGGAGGCTAAGTTCAACCACATGGGCAATAATTCAATCAATCAAGCAAAGCAATGAAACTCAGGACTCGGGTGACCTCCCTGGTGGACGGTATTCTCCACAGTCATGTATCAGGCTGGGAGGAGGTAGCCCTGTCCACGGCTCCAAGGGGAATGGACACCAGAAGCCCCTCATCCGGACCTCTTCTAGACTCTGTCCTATGCAGATATTCCTCTGACTAGTTCTACTGATAATCTGTATCCTCCTCTTATAATAAAAGTGACAGTCAGTATACAAGCTTTCAGTGAGTCTTGTGTCTTTCCAGTAAATTCTTCTGTATGAGTAGGGGTACTGCCTGGGTTTGCATTAAAACATTCCAAGGTGAGGACTCCTCCTGTAACATATGTGTGTTATGAAAAAATCCAAAATGGTGACAATGTTCCTTTATTTAATGCAGAGATAGAGTGATGACATCAATGAATAATCCCTTCTGACTCATGGTTATTTTATCCAAGTGAACAATAACTATTTTTTAAATGATAAAAGTGCATTCAAACTGTTACAAAGGCATTTCACTAAAGGATCAAGAGAAAGTAAATCTAATTACACATTAAAAATTTCAATGAAAATAAGAATGAATACTAAAATACAAATACATTATGATTGTCCAACAATCTGAATTAGACAGCTTGACCTATCTGAAAATATGATACTTTTATCTTTATCAAAATAAACAGGATGCAAATTTTATTTAACTGGCTCTCTAAACTTATTGCATTTACTTTATTCACTTTCATTGACACTTTATAACTTACCTTCCACATGCTATCTGGGTCACTCTATTTCCACGGAGCCCAGTTACCAAACAGGGTCTTAACTCATTCTTTGTTGAATTGTGGCCTAGTTGCCCATATTTTCCAGCACCAAAGGTAAACACCAGCCCACCCTAAAGAAAGGGAATTTCATATCAGATTCTAGAGAAATATGACATAGAAGTAACACTCACCAATGCTAAAGCATCTGGGAAAAGTTAATAAAATCACCATCTGAGCAAAGCACCCCCATTATCAGGAGAGTCCTGGGTGGGCAAGGGGTGATCTTTTTTTCCCTGGGAACCACTGGCTGCCCACACCTCCACGTGCTAGTGCTTTCTCCACTACAAAGTGCTCTTCTGAACTGCAGCCAAAGAGACAAGGGCGCTCTTACCTTCGTGAGCAGGGCAGTGTGAGAACCACCACAAGCGAGAAAGTCCGTTTTCTCATTGTCCGGCACTTCGATACAGGAAGGAGAATCTTCATCTATGCAAGGGAAAGAAGAGTTCCAATGACCCAAAGGAAATGCGGAGTTTCACTCTTGGAGTTCCATTCTACCCACAGAATGCCTCAACAACTTTCTCTAGGCCCATCACAACAGCCCGCGACACACTCTGACAAGAAAGGCTTTGTGTTGCTTGGTAGATTTAGGTCTGAAAGTGGAAGCAGGCCAGTAGTTAAAAGGCCACACTCGAGGGCGCTCACCCCTCACAGTGTCACTTTAACTCTCTGAACATATTGTTCTCTTTTTAACCTGACTTGATTAGCTTCCACTGCAGTATATCTGGTATTTCCAATCCTGTCTGGGCATTACATTTCCAATCAACAAAAAGCGTCTTTTCTCTTCTTTCAAATTCTCTCGTGTAGAGAATTGCCTTATACCACTCTGTTTATCACTATTATTTTCTTGTTCAAACAGTTAAGAGATTCAGCAAATGTAAGCTCAACTGTCCTTTACTCCTTTCCCTCCTTTGAAATGACTATGCATTCTCTTGAGTAACTAGCATGGGACCATGAGGGGCAAAAGTGCAGTATCTGACCAGTAACCCAAGAATGAATGTCTCAATTTCCACGACTAATAAAGCATCTGAGTTTGCCTCACCTGAAACCTCGAACAAGGGGTTTGGGGTCATCAGAAATAATTGCCTTTGGCTTGGTGAAGGTAGCTCAATAATGTGAACTACACATTTTTTTAATATGTGTGTGTACATATACATGTAATTAATATCTTATAGAATACGATCAAAATAGGTGTTTCGAAGTAGAATTCTAGTAGTCTTTTGTCACAATATAACTGTATTAACAGACATTGAAGGGCACTGGTACCTTAAAGGTCACTTCATCCAAACTCACCACCTTACAGAAAAACAAAATGAGACCTAGAGAAAAGTGAAGAGACTCGGATAGGCCCTGAAATTTGTTCATGTCGAAGTGGGAATCACAGCCCACATATTCCGAGGCTCAGTCCAATGCTCTTTCCCTTTTTCCCACTTGGCCCTGACACATATCTCACTCACAGCCATGGCCACACCCTCTGCATAGACCACTTCTACCCTGAACACAGAGAGATACCCAGGGAGGTCAAGGCTAATGAAAGTGGGGGTCTAAACTATGTTTGATGGGGAAGCCTGTGTTGCCTTCATCCCTTAGACAAAAACATATCCTTTTCACAGTAACAATTTGAAAATACATTTCCATACTGGACGTGTGGCCCAGGCCTAGCTGTCCACAATCATTTCTTCCCCAAGAGTAAACATTTCCGGACATGGATAAGGCCATGCTGTGGGCTTCTCCTGCAGAAATCTGAACCAAGGGGACTCCTGAGAGGCTCTCCACAATCTGTGGTATGGAGGTTGAGTCGAACATTCTTCCAACTCCAAGCTGGCCATGTAAGTTCTGTCCCCATGCAAAAAGTTCACCACCTCGGCAGAAACAGAAAAAAATGCCGTCTTAGTAAGTTTAAAATGCAAGCAGCCGCCGCCCTAGGGCATTATATTCTCTCTATGCTATGCCTCACAATGTCCTCCTTTCGAACTGACAGGACTCCTCAGATCTTAAGTATCAGTCGGAAAGAGCAGAAGAAACTTCTCTCTCTCAGCAATAAGAGGTACCAGTTCCTTATCTCCTACCCCTAGGGACAGTGTTTCTGTTCTCTCAAGACCATGCTGAAATCCTAACCTTCACTGTGATGGTCTTAGGGGGTGGCCATTGGGTGGTGGCTAAAGTCAGATGAGATCATGAAGGAGGAGCACTCGTGGATGGGATGAATCCCCTGATCAAAGGGTCTCCAGAGAGCTCTCTGGCCCTTTCCACTTGTAAGAACACTGGCCCTCACTAGACACCAAACCTGCTAGAACCCTGAGTTGGACTTTTGCCTCGAGACCTGTGAGTATAACCGTACAGAAAAACAAATGAGACTCTAACAGACATTGAAGGGCACTGGTACCTTAAAGGTCACTTCATCCAAACTCACCACCTTACAGAAAAACAAAATGAGACCTAGAGAAAAGTGAAGAGACTCAGATAGGCCCTGAAATTTGTTCATGTCGAAGTGGGAATCACAGCCCACATATTCCGAGGCTCAGTCCAATGCTCTTTCCCTTTTTCCCACTTGGCCCTGACACATATCTCACTCACAGCCATGGCCACACCCTCTGCATAGACCACTTCTACCCTGAACACAGAGAGATACCCAGGGAGGTCAAGGCTAATGAAAGTGGGGGTCTAAACTACGTTTGATGGGGAAGCCTGTGTTGCCTTCATCCCTTAGACAAAAACATATCCTTTTCACAGTAACAATTTGAAAATACATTTCCATACTGGACGTGTGGCCCAGGCCTAGCTGTCCACAATCATTTCTTCCCCAAGAGTAAACATTTCCGGACATGGATAAGGCCATGCTGTGGGCTTCTCCTGCAGAAATCTGAACCAAGGGGACTCCTGAGAGGCTCTCCACAATCTGTGGTATGGAGGTTGAGTCGAACATTCTTCCAACTCCAAGCTGGCCATGTAAGTTCTGTCCCCATGCAAAAAGTTCACCACCTCGGCAGAAACAGAAAAAAATGCCGTCTTAGTAAGTTTAAAATGCAAGCAGCCGCCGCCCAAGGGCAGTATATTCTCTCTATGCTATGCCTCACAATGTCCTCCTTTCGAACTGACAGGACTCCTCAGATCTTAAGTATCAGTCGGAAAGAGCAGAAGAAACTTCTCCCTCTCAGCAATAAGAGGTCCAGTTCCTTATCTCCTACCCCTAGGGACAGTGTTTCTGTTCTCTCAAGACCATGCTGAAATCCTAACCTTCACTGTGATGGTCTTAGGGGGTGGCCATTGGGTGGTGGCTAAAGTCAGATGAGATCATGAAGGAGGAGCACTCGTGGATGGGATGAATCCCCTGATCAAAGGGTCTCCAGAGAGCTCTCTGGCCCTTTCCACTTGTAAGAACACTGGCCCTCACTAGACACCAAAACTGCCAGAACCCTGAGCTGGACTTTTGCCTCGAGACCTGTGAGGAAATAGCTGTTTAAGCCATCTACTCTACTTTTGTTATAACAGCATACACAGAGAAAAAATAAAGGTCTTCCAAATATTAGAATCAAAGGCAAGAAATACTTCCTAGTTCAGGCACTAAAAAAGGATGTGCCTGTGAAAGACAGAAACAATATACTTTTGAAAAGAATAAAACCCCAAATACTTTTGTTTCTCTTCCTCTCCCAAGTGCCCAAAGATGCTAAATAAATAACTTAAAAGTACATCTGACCTTTTCAGCGCATGTGCTGGGCTACCTGGACATCATGGAGGCAGTTCTGACTGAGGAGCTTGTTGAAGAGGAGCAGCTGGTGAGAAGGCTTCGTAAAGAGAAGAAAGAGTTGCAAGCCAAAATACAGGGTATAAAGAACGCTGTCCCCAGGAATGACAAAAAGAGGAGGAAGCAACTGATTGAAGATGTCACTAAGTTAGATGCAGAAATGGAACAGAAACATAAAGAGGAACTGGAACAGTTGAAACTGACTTCTAAAGAGAGTAAAGTAGATTCTGTTGCTGTTAATCTTTTGAACTTGGTTCTTGACAATCAGCCACTTCGGATATCAAAAAGCACAAAAGAGACGGGACAAAAAGGCTGCACTGGAAAAGGAGTGAGAAGAAAGGACAGCTGAAGCTGAAATTGAAAACTTAACTGAAGTTAGACACGTAGAAAGTGAAAAACTGGCTCAAATATTGGCAGCTAGACAGCTGGAAATTAAACAGATTCGATCTGATGGTCACTGTATGTATAGAGCCGTTGAAGATCAACTGAAAGAACAGGGCTGCATTCTGACTGTGGCTGCCTTAAGATGTCAAACTGCTACCTATATGCAAAGTCATGTGGAAGACTTTCTGCCGTTTTTAACAAATCCTAATACAGGAGACATGTATACTCCAGAAGAGTTTGGAAAGTACTGTGATGATATCAAAAACACAGCTGCATGGGGGGTCAGCTTGAGCTAAGAGCCCTGTCTCACATTTTAAGAACACCAATAGAGATAATACAGGCAGATTCTCCTCCTATTTTGTTGGGTGTAGAATATCCAAAAAACCCCATTAATACTTGTTTATATGAGATATGCATATGGCTTAGGAGAACACTACAGTTCTGTTACATGGTTGGTGAATACAGCTACTGAAAATTGCAGCTAGTCTATAAATGTTACTATTAAGTCAGTGTGCTTATCTGGTAGTAATACCAAGTATTGGATTATTCTTAATGTTTCTAAACACAACTACCTTTTTAAATTAGTTTTAAATGTGAAACAAAAATAAAAAACCCCAAATACTTTTGTTTCTCTTCCTCTCCCAAGTGCCCAAAGATGCTAAATAAATAACTTAAAAGTACATCTGACCTTTTCAGCGCATGTGCTGGGCTACCTGGACATCATGGAGGCAGTTCTGACTGAGGAGCTTGTTGAAGAGGAGCAGCTGGTGAGAAGGCTTCGTAAAGAGAAGAAAGAGTTGCAAGCCAAAATACAGGGTATAAAGAACGCTGTCCCCAGGAATGACAAAAAGAGGAGGAAGCAACTGATTGAAGATGTCACTAAGTTAGATGCAGAAATGGAACAGAAACATAAAGAGGAACTGGAACAGTTGAAACTGACTTCTAAAGAGAGTAAAGTAGATTCTGTTGCTGTTAATCTTTTGAACTTGGTTCTTGACAATCAGCCACTTCGGATATCAAAAAGCACAAAAGAGACGGGACAAAAAGGCTGCACTGGAAAAGGAGTGAGAAGAAAGGACAGCTGAAGCTGAAATTGAAAACTTAACTGAAGTTAGACACGTAGAAAGTGAAAAACTGGCTCAAATATTGGCAGCTAGACAGCTGGAAATTAAACAGATTCGATCTGATGGTCACTGTATGTATAGAGCCGTTGAAGATCAACTGAAAGAACAGGGCTGCATTCTGACTGTGGCTGCCTTAAGATGTCAAACTGCTACCTATATGCAAAGTCATGTGGAAGACTTTCTGCCGTTTTTAACAAATCCTAATACAGGAGACATGTATACTCCAGAAGAGTTTGGAAAGTACTGTGATGATATCAAAAACACAGCTGCATGGGGGGTCAGCTTGAGCTAAGAGCCCTGTCTCACATTTTAAGAACACCAATAGAGATAATACAGGCAGATTCTCCTCCTATTTTGTTGGGTGTAGAATATCCAAAAAACCCCATTAATACTTGTTTATATGAGATATGCATATGGCTTAGGAGAACACTACAGTTCTGTTACATGGTTGGTGAATACAGCTACTGAAAATTGCAGCTAGTCTATAAATGTTACTATTAAGTCAGTGTGCTTATCTGGTAGTAATACCAAGTATTGGATTATTCTTAATGTTTCTAAAAACACAACTACCTTAAATTAGTTTTATGGCAAAGTTAGTGATAGTTTTTTTTAAAAAAACATGTCAGAAACATTAACTAAAGTCCCCTTACTGGTGTTTAAAATACACTTGTGAGTTCTTTGTGGAGAACATCATTTATAGTCCATGATGGTATTCTGTTTGTTGATATTTTTATTAAAGATCTTTGACATTCCCTTCTGTGTTGAAATAGTTAAAACATTTTTTTCTCCTTATTACTGAAAGTTTTCAGTAACTGTATCAATGTAAGTTTTCTTGAAGAAGTGAAATGATGCAGCCTCCCTGACATTGTAATAATGTGGTGATGGTGAGAGAAAATTTAATTATTTATTAGTAACTTGGTTGCAGTAACACTGCTGTTGATAGGATTAATGCTGTGACATTTTTAAAATTTATTTTGAATTGGAGGATAATTGCTTTATCATGTTGTGTTGGTTTCTACCATACATCAACATGAATCAACCCTAAGTATATACATATCCCTTCCTTCTGGAACCTCCCTCCCAGCCCTCTCCATCCCACCCCTCTTGAGCTGATGTTGTGACATTTTTTTTTTTTTTAAACATTTTTTTGGGGGGTGGGGTAGGGACGGAGGGGGGCCGGGGGGCCACTTCCATTGGTCTTTCATTTATCTATTTTCATCCATCTTTGTTCTTTGGCCCATGTGGGCCTCCCATTACAGTGGCCTCTGTTGTCCCAGAGCACTGGCTCTGGGTGCATGCGCTCCAGAGCTCCGGCTCAGTCATTGGACACATTGGTCCAGCCACTCCGCGGCACGTGGAATCTTCCCAGGCCAGGGATCGAACCAGCACCCCTTGCACTGCAAGGCGGTGTCCTTACCCACTGGACCACCAGGGAAGCCCGTGACATTTTATATAACCCATCAAGATGCAGTTAAGAAGCTTACTTTAATAAAAATAAGTCTTTTATTTGTATATAACTTAAAAAACCCCAGCTGATTACTGCTTTTGAATTCACTGGTTATTCCTTGCTATTTCTCAACTTCAGAATGGTTGTGACATCATTTCTTGATTATCTTAACTATAAATTTTTGTATTCTTTGTTGAATTTTCTCCATCACTATTTAGCTGCTTTTCTTTTCTTTCAGCCTTTTTCACTGAGAAATAGTTTTTAGCTTTTCTTATTCTTCTTTGACCTGTGCAAACTGAAGGCATAGCAATGTGAAAGAGTCCAAAGCCAAATTCTTCTTCATTTTCAATTTACTGTACAAGGTCTCTTTTTTTACTTCATTCTCTAGGATTAGGGAAAGACTTTGTTGTTATTTTATTAGCCTTGCTAATTTCACCTTCAAATATTTGAGAACTTTTGTCGCACATTTTCAGATTTTTATGCTATACATCTTTATACGTATGTTATACATACATAGGTAATGTATAATATATATATACATATATCCATATGTATGTATACATATATATACATATATAGTATGTTATGTATAACATACAATATATATGGATAAAGCTGAAAGCCATTGTTGAGTCGAGGCTGTATAATAAAATTAATACAATACTTCTCAGTTAAATGATTTGTCAAATCAGATTTTAGGTTACTTATAAAGATACTCTAAAAGAAAATGACCATACATCAACATGAATCGGCCTCTAGCCCTTCATCCCACCCCTCTTGAGCTGATGTTGTGACATTTTTTTTTTTTTAAACATTTTTGGGGGTGGGTTGGGGAGGGAGGGGGGCCGGGGGGCCACTTCCATTGGTCTTTCATTTATCTATTTTCATCCATCTTTGTTCTTTGGCCCATGTGGGCCTCCCATTACAGTGGCCTCTGTTGTCCCAGAGCACTGGCTCTGGGTGCATGCGCTCCAGAGCTCCGGCTCAGTCATTGGACACATTGGTCCAGCCACTCCGCGGCACGTGGAATCTTCCCAGGCCAGGGATCGAACCAGCACCCCTTGCACTGCAAGGCGGTGTCCTTACCCACTGGACCACCAGGGAAGCCCGTGACATTTTTATATAACCCATCAAGATGCAGTTAAGAAGCTTACTTTAATAAAAATAAGTCTTTTATTTGTATATAACTTAAAAAACCCCAGCTGATTACTGCTTTTGAATTCACTGGTTATTCCTTGCTATTTCTCAACTTCAGAATGGTTGTGACATCATTTCTTGATTATCTTAACTATAAATTTTTGTATTCTTTGTTGAATTTTCTCCATCACTATTTAGCTGCTTTTCTTTTCTTTCAGCCTTTTTCACTGAGAAATAGTTTTTAGCTTTTCTTATTCTTCTTTGACCTGTGCAAACTGAAGGCATAGCAATGTGAAAGAGTCCAAAGCCAAATTCTTCTTCATTTTCAATTTACTGTACAAGGTCTCTTTTTTTACTTCATTCTCTAGGATTAGGGAAAGACTTTGTTGTTATTTTATTAGCCTTGCTAATTTCACCTTCAAATATTTGAGAACTTTTGTCGCACATTTTCAGATTTTTATGCTATACATCTTTATACGTATGTTATACATACATAGGTAATGTATAATATATATATACATATATCCATATGTATGTATACATATATATACATATATAGTATGTTATGTATAACATACAATATATATGGATAAAGCTGAAAGCCATTGTTGAGTCGAGGCTGTATAATAAAATTAATACAATACTTCTCAGTTAAATGATTTGTCAAATCAGATTTTAGGTTACTTATAAAGATACTCTAAGAAAATGGTATACCCATATGTACAAATGTGTTTGGTAATTTATTATGTAAGGGGTATTTTGAAGATGAGACTTTTTTCTTTTTTGGCCACTTCTATCAGTCTTTCATTTATCTATTTTCATCCATTTTTGTTCTCTGGCCTGTGTGGGCCTCCCACCACAGTGGCCTCTCTTGTTGTAGAGCACTGGCTCAGGGCACATGTGCTCCAGAGCTCAAGCTCAGTAGTTGGACACATCGGT
The DNA here is from genome assembly GCA_022376925.1 of Tragulus kanchil. Classification (NCBI taxonomy): domain Eukaryota; kingdom Metazoa; phylum Chordata; class Mammalia; order Artiodactyla; family Tragulidae; genus Tragulus; species Tragulus kanchil. Next base: position 94,445,945 of record JAIOJX010000025.1, read on the forward strand.
CCAGGCCAGGGATCAAATTGGCGCCCCTTGTGTTGCAAGGCGGTGTCCTTACCCACTGGACCACCAGGGAAGCCCGAGATGAGACCTTTTTGACTTGATCTGTTTTTCTCAAATAAGAAGTAGCTAGTAACATTTTACATAGAGGTTGAATTTTTCTTCAATGAATGCTACTAATTTTTATAAGTAAATAATGGATTACAGGAGCTTTCCCAGTGGCTCAGTGGTAAAAAAAATCCACCTGCAATGCAAGAGACACAGATACCTGGGTTTGATCCCTGGGTAAGGAAGAAGGAAATGGCAACCCACTCCAGTAATTTTGCTGAAAATTCCATGAACACAGGAGCCTGGTGGGCTACAGTACAGGGGTCACAGAGAGCTGGACGTGACTGAATGACTAAAGAACAACAACAACTGGGTTTTATAATATAAAAAACAGGATATCAGTATTACATGCTCAGAGGTGTCTGTGGGGAACTGCTGTGGTCATCTCGAGCAACTAGTACTGCATGAAGATATTACACTTCCAAAGATTAAGAACCATTCTGCCTGCTAAGCGAAATATATTCTGAAGGCTGCTTGTTTTGTAATCCTGGATCTGGATTTTTTTGGGGGTAATCTGTTACTCTAAAAGAGAAGTATTAAACAATAAAAAAAAAAGATGCAGTGAAATCTAGTTATTTCAAATTCCATCAATATTAAAGTATTCTAAAATAACTTATTGATAGTTATTCTTTTTCTAGCAAGATGAGTAGAATTTTCTTGATTATATTCTTTATTTTTATTATTTTTATTTTATTTTATAAATGGCCAGTATGGTTATGAATAGGATTTGTATGTTTCTTTCATTAAACTTGGGATAAAAATTATTTTAGCTGTAGCCTAAAATTAAAGTCTGAACATTTGGCAGATGTTAACTTAAAAGCAGCATATACTAGCTTAGTTTGCCGTATGAGGGCAACCTCTTAGAGAAATCTGATAAGCTTTCTTTTGTCCTAACTTAGAAAAGTACGTATCAGAGTTCTGGAATCTGTCTAATTTACCTCAGTGAATTTTATCTGTTTACGTATATTTATAACATATAAAACAAGTAAAAATGTGTGTAGCTATAGTGTGCATTATAATTTTGTCCCTATTACATGATGTTTTTAAAAGAAAGATTAAACAAGGCGGTGTCCTTACCCACTGGACCACCAGGGAAGCCCGAGATGAGACCTTTTTGACTTGATCTGTTTTTCTCAAATAAGAAGTAGCTAGTAACATTTTACATAGAGGTTGAATTTTTCTTCAATGAATGCTACTAATTTTTATAAGTAAATAATGGATTACAGGAGCTTTCCCAGTGGCTCAGTGGTAAAAAAAATCCACCTGCAATGCAAGAGACACAGATACCTGGGTTTGATCCCTGGGTAAGGAAGAAGGAAATGGCAACCCACTCCAGTAATTTTGCTGAAAATTCCATGAACACAGGAGCCTGGTGGGCTACAGTACAGGGGTCACAGAGAGCTGGACGTGACTGAATGACTAAAGAACAACAACAACTGGGTTTTATAATATAAAAAACAGGATATCAGTATTACATGCTCAGAGGTGTCTGTGGGGAACTGCTGTGGTCATCTCGAGCAACTAGTACTGCATGAAGATATTACACTTCCAAAGATTAAGAACCATTCTGCCTGCTAAGCGAAATATATTCTGAAGGCTGCTTGTTTTGTAATCCTGGATCTGGATTTTTTTGGGGGTAATCTGTTACTCTAAAAGAGAAGTATTAAACAATAAAAAAAAAAGATGCAGTGAAATCTAGTTATTTCAAATTCCATCAATATTAAAGTATTCTAAAATAACTTATTGATAGTTATTCTTTTTCTAGCAAGATGAGTAGAATTTTCTTGATTATATTCTTTATTTTTATTATTTTTTATTTTATTTTATAAATGGCCAGTATGGTTATGAATAGGATTTGTATGTTTCTTTCATTAAACTTGGGATAAAAATTATTTTAGCTGTAGCCTAAAATTAAAGTCTGAACATTTGGCAGATGTTAACTTAAAAGCAGCATATACTAGCTTAGTTTGCCGTATGAGGGCAACCTCTTAGAGAAATCTGATAAGCTTTCTTTTGTCCTAACTTAGAAAAGTACGTATCAGAGTTCTGGAATCTGTCTAATTTACCTCAGTGAATTTTATCTGTTTACGTATATTTATAACATATAAAACAAGTAAAAATGTGTGTAGCTATAGTGTGCATTATAATTTTGTCCCTATTACATGATGTTTTTAAAAGAAAGATTAAACATGGATGAATTAAATTTTAAAAAAAGTACATTTGAAATTGTAGTATAGTATCTTGAAAGAGTGAAGATGCTTCTTCCATGCATTGAATATATGGAACTTATCTTTATTTTATTATTTTTTAAAATTTTATTGGAGTATAGTTGATTTACAATGTTGTGTTGGTTTCAGTTGTACAACAAAGTGAACCAGGTATAAAACACATTTTGGAGCACAGCTCTAAGGAAAGCTTCTTAGATGTTTTCTACTAGAGATGACAATGCCTAACAGAGTCTGAGAAAGTGTATCAGAGGCTTAATGTTTACTGAGCACTACTGTGCAAGATTCTCTGCAGGACCAGGTGGCAGGTAGAGATTTCCCAATAGTCATGATTATCAAGTGCCTATCAGCAAGCAGAAACATCAAGATGAGAATGATCCATACTTCCCTTTCTTGCTTCCCCATCTTTCTTTCTTCCTACACTGTGACTAACCAAGAATAAACCCTGAACAACCCCTTTTCCTACATCCATACATCCTAGGCTTCTTGAAGGCACAATGCATCCATTTCATCTTCACAACCTGAACCTGTAGATGCTCCAAATCAAAGAGCTGTTCATAAACGGATGAAGTCAAAGAACCATTTTCCCAATACAAGTTAACATTCATACCTTAACAGAGTCTTCCTTAGAAGTCAAATGCATTACTACTCTTTTCCCCTTGAATTCCAGCTTTCCTTCAGTTTATATTTGTATCTGTATTATGTTTATATCCTATGTGTTTAAAGCTTTCATTGATCCTGAATTCCACTCTTCCTATCACCTAACTGTCCTAATTAGGTCAAGTTTCTTCAGGAAATTATCCATATTCACTACTTTCCTTTCCTACCATTGTGGTGTCTCATTCATAAGAAACAGGAAGTAATAAAGGACTGGAAAGAATCTCTGAATTTCAAAGGTAACTTAAAAGCAGCATATACTAGAGTTTGCCGTATGAGGGCAACCTCTTAGAGAAATCTGATAAGCTTTCTTTTGTCCTAACTTAGAAAAGTACGTATCAGAGTTCTGGAATCTGTCTAATTTACCTCAGTGAATTTTATCTGTTTACGTATATTTATAACATATAAAACAAGTAAAAATGTGTGTAGCTATAGTGTGCATTATAATTTTGTCCCTATTACATGATGTTTTTAAAAGAAAGATTAAACATGGATAAATTTAAAATTTTTAAAAAAAGTACATCTGAAATTGTAGTATAGTATCTTGAAAGAGTGAAGATGCTTCTTCCATGCATTGAATATATGGAACTTATCTTTATTTTATTTTTTTTTTTAATTTTATTGGCGTATAGTTGATTTACAATGTTGTGTCGGTTTCAGTTGTACAACAAAGTGAACCAGGTATAAAACACATTTTGGAGCACAGCTCTAAGGAAAGCTTCTTAGATGTTTTCTACTAGAGATGACAATGCCTAACAGAGTCTGAGAAAGTGTATCAGAGGCTTAATGTTTACTGAGCACTACTGTGCAAGATTCTCTGCAGGACCAGGTGGCAGGTAGAGATTTCCCAATAGTCATGATTATCAGTGCCTATCAGCAAGCAGAAACATCAAGATGAGAATGATCCATACTTCCCTTTCTTGCTTCCCCATCTTTCTTTCTTCCTACACTGTGACTAACCAAGAATAAACCCTGAACAACCCCTTTTCCTACATCCATACATCCTAGGCTTCTTGAAGGCACAATGCATCCATTTCATCTTCACAACCTGAACCTGTAGATGCTCCAAATCAAAGAGCTGTTCATAAACGGATGAAGTCAAAGAACCATTTTCCCAATACAAGTTAACATTCATACCTTAACAGAGTCTTCCTTAGAAGTCAAATGCATTACTACTCTTTTCCCCTTGAATTCCAGCTTTCCTTCAGTTTATATTTGTATCTGTATTATGTTTATATCCTATGTGTTTAAAGCTTTCATTGATCCTGAATTCCACTCTTCCTATCACCTAACTGTCCTAATTAGGTCAAGTTTCTTCAGGAAATTATCCATATTCACTACTTTCCTTTCCTACCATTGTGGTGTCTCATAAGAAATAGGAAGTAATAAAGGACTGGGAAGAATCTCTGAATTTCAAAGGTAATGTTAAAACATGTCAGAGACCAGAAAACTGGCCATGAACACAGATCCAAGATATTCTACGCTTCTACCATGGGAGCTAGAAGAACACTAGGAAAAGAGAAGAAAGTTCTGGAAAAGCATGGACCATGTCTGGCCTGCTTCCAGAAAGGACAACTTTGATTATTTAGACTATCTGCATTGTGTCATATCTGAAAAACAGAAAACATGACACGACTGAAGGAAATCTCTAGGTCCAAGGTGGCAGCCAGGTGCCAGGTCACCAAACCAAACTTTCAGTCTCCTGTGAATGCTCAGCTTGACCAGAAACATGGTATACCAGTCAGCCAACCCCCAAACACTAAGTCTGTTCTCTGGGATCCACACTTTTACTTCCTTGGTCCTTGATCAGATATGCAACCTCAATCAATCAGGCCCTGGTTCCATATTGAAGTTTCTAACACTCTACAAAGCTTGCCTGTGTCAAAACCCCTTGGGAAGAGTGTTCCACTGCTTGTAAAATCCTATACTCGCTCAATCCATGCGCTCTTTTCCATCAAATCCGTTACCAACTGCTTTCAGTTTTGTTGTTTGATAGAACAAAATGCAGGAAAAGTAGTTACAAAAACCTGAAGATTTTTATAGGCCCTAGAATATTCATTTTGTATCTCCCTTAGTAGAGTTCTAGACCACATTACCAATTCTGCTGTTACAAAGTGAAGCACAAACATTCTCTTAGTTAGTTAGATAAGGCACAATGCATCCATTTCATCTTCACAACCTGAACCTGTAGATGCTCCAAATCAAAGAGCTGTTCATAAACGGATGAAGTCAAAGAACCATTTTCCCAATACAAGTTAACATTCATACCTTAACAGAGTCTTCCTTAGAAGTCAAATGCATTACTACTCTTTTCCCCTTGAATTCCAGCTTTCCTTCAGTTTATATTTGTATCTGTATTATGTTTATATCCTATGTGTTTAAAACTTTCATTGATCCTGAATTCCACTCTTCCTATCACCTAACTGTCCTAATTAGGTCAAGTTTCTTCAGGAAATTATCCATATTCACTACTTTCCTTTCCTACCATTGTGGTGTCTCATTCATAAGAAACAGGAAGTAATAAAGGACTGGAAAGAATCTCTGAATTTCAAAGGTAATGTTAAAACATGTCAGAGACCAGAAAACTGGCCATGAACACAGATCCAAGGTATTCTAAGCTTCTACCATGGGAGGTGGAAGAACACTAGGAAAAGAGAAGAAAGTTCTGGAAAAGCATGGACCATGTCTGGCCTGCTTCCAGAAAGGACAATTTTGATTATTTAGACTATCTGCATGGTTTCATATCTGAAAAACAGAAAACATGACACGACTGAAGGAAATCTCTAGGTCCAAGCTGGCAGCCAGGTGCCAGGTCACCAAACCAAACTTTCAGTCTCCTGTGAATGCTCAGCTTGACCAGAAACATGGCATACCAGTCAGCCAATCCCCAATCACCAAGTCTACTCTGGGATCCACACTTATTTCCTTGGTCCTTGATCAGGTACCTCAATCAATCAGGCCCTGATTCCATATTGAAGTTTCTAACACTCTACAAAGCTTGCCTGTGTCAAAACCCCTTGGGAAGAGTGTTCCACTGCTTGTAAAATCCTATACTCACTCAATCCATGCGCTCTTTTCCATCAAATCCGTTACCAACTGCTTTCAGTTTTGTTGTTTGATAGAACAAAATGCAGGAAAAGTAGTTACGAAAACCTAAAGATTTTTATAGGCCCTAGAATATTCATTTTATATCTCCCTTAGTAGAGTTCTAGACCACATTACCTTCCAGACCACAATTCTGTCCTGTTACAAAGTGAAGCACAAACATTCTCTTAGTTCTACATAGACACACACATTTACTCCCTCTTAAAAAAACAATTAACATTTTAGAAAAGTACCTTTTGAGAGTGCAAGAGAATGATAATCTCCACATGTGATCTGAATTATACTTTTTTCTTGTAAAATGCACTGAAACCTGATGAAAAGAAACACATTTGATGTCGATCACACCTAAGTCACAACACTGATATAAGAATTATTAATTGTGTTGAATTAGGATTGAAGCTCAAAAAATTACATTTACTTCTTCAGATTCAGCACATCTAAAATTATAATAACAATAATATGCTTGAATTAGTGGCTTGAAAGGTATAAAATAATGTTCACTGTAAAACTGTGGTAAGATGATTCTAAGACTCTTTTGCTAACAATAATTGTATAATGCAGGAATACTACGAGAGGAAAATAAGTTCCAATTCATAAGATCTTCTAGGAAAAAGTCTCATAAATGGTTCCATGATAATTTACTTTTTCCAAGGCTGAAAACTGTAGCTGGGTTAGACAACTCAATGAGTGCTCGGGTCCAATTTGAGGCCACATGGACTGACCAATCATTTCCTTTAAGTGCCAAGTCAACACATGGTACATGCTCTGCGAGAGATAAACTGATTGACAGTGCACGGACAGAATTCACTAGTCAGTTCGGAATTCATCGCTTAAGATGCCACTTTAGAAAGCAAAGGACAAGGATCATGTAAAGTAACATTTTCCTACAAAAATATGATTGCCTTTTGAGTAAAATTGAAATAATTTTTAATAAAAGAAAAAAAATTCCCTACCTTGCATGTTCTAGGCTATAGTTGTACTCAAATGGTTTTCCATCCGAGGACAGAACCAGCATGTGCTCTGCTCCTTGGTCCACAGAATGTATCTTCATTTTTTTTCCTAACTTAATGCATTCTGCAGAACAAATCCAACAGGAACTGTCATCACTCTGTTACCCACTACTATCATTCACTTAATTGTAACGCACTGAAAACACATGAAAAAAACTTCAACCTCAAAACTCTTGACTCAACATAAATGTCTCTTTAAAGAAAATCCAACAGGCAGGAGGCAGATAAAACAGCAGGGACTAGTGTCTGGACAACAGGCTTTTTTTTTAATTTGGGAGAGCACTGATTTATACTTTGTTTTAAATCGAATATACCTTTAAAATAACTAACCAAAAATTTGTTTTTAGGTTCCTAAAATACAAGTTTAGGAAGGGAAATTAAATCTGAAGTGCTAGAAACGAAAAAGTCTGTATTAACCCATAACTTTTGGAGAAAATGACAGCATTTTAGGAGTTTAAGTGAGGAACTGGGTTTTGAGGACAACTTTTGAAAAGAATGTTGTTAAAAGAAATTTCATTTGCATTATTGCGTATTTAGCCCTTTCTCAAAGTTAAAGATGTAAAATTGTCCACTACACCATTTACTGTTGTCTTATTTAATTTGTTCACAAACAGAGGATAGATTTGGGACCTTTTTTTAGTTTTCAGTTCTAGTAAAATCTATCCATGTAAAATATGAGCGTACAAACTACTTCACAACACAAACACTAAAAGAGAACCAAACCAGTCTGGGCACAAAGAAGAAATGGCCCAGTAAAGTTTTTAGAGACTCCGCGTTTCAAATCAGTCAGAAGAGGAGGGTTTGTTCAAAAAAGGCATTGGGGCATCTGTACAGCCATTTAAGAGAATAAGATAAATCAGTCTAGACCTCCTACCTTACTCTTTAAATCAAAGTAATTTCTAACTATATCAAAAATTTTAGGTTAAAGAAAAATCCTAAAATTACTAAAGAGATGAGTATATTAAAAAAAAAAAAAACCTTGAACTTTAAATAGCTTTCTAACAGAACACAAAATCCATAAGGTTCTTAAAGGAAAACATTGATGCAGAAGAGTATAAAATAGCATTAGTCAGCTTTCCGTCGTGTTCGATTCTTTGTGACTCCATGGATGAACCATGGGATTCTCCAGGCAAATATACTTGAATGGGTAGCGTCTCCCTTCTCCAGAGGAACTTCTTCACCCTGAGATCGATCCGATGTCTCCAGCACTCTCAGCAGATTATTTACCAGCTAAAACAGCATCAGCTAACGGCAAGTAGGGTAAAATTTCACAACATATATGACTGACAAATGGCTATTCTTACTCTATATATAACTTTCAAATAAATACGAAAAAGATTAATAACTCATACTTTAAGCCAAACAAACATGATCAATGAACTGGCAGTGCACACCAATAAACTTCAAATAACCAACAGAAAAATAGACCGTCGACTTCGATCAAGTTAAAAGCAAAACGAACAAAAATATTTTCTTCACTCAACAGATATGCACACTATCAAGACTGAGTGAGTGTTAATTAGCTTCCCCCTCCACCTGTAAAACAGGAACCTGGGTCACCGGAGCTAATTATCTGTACAGAAATTAACATGGCTACGTGCCACCGAAAGCATTCTTTAAACTTGTTTGCAAACATGAGGGACTGAGAACAAAATAACGCAAACCCGGTTCTCCAAAAACTCACAAAATTGGAGCGTGTATCTTCTAAAACGAGTAAGTAAAAAACACACTTGGAACAGAAACCAAAGATAGACGCGGACTGGATGAGATACTGCCGGTAGACTGCCTTCGTGAGGCAGCAGACGGAGCGGACCGTCTGTTTCTCGCCGCCGACCCGCGCAAACTCTTAGCCCGGTTCGACTAACGTTGGAGAGGTGAGCGGTGCCCAACGCGAAAACACCCCGGGCCCGGCGCGTCTCTACGGCCCCCGCGAACCCCTGCGCCGTCGGGTGCCCTCTGTTTCTTTCGCGCTTAAAGACCTGCACACCCACAAGTCGGGCCACCTTAGAAGAAAAGCGTCCGTGCGGGCCCCGGCCGCGACCCCGACCTGGTCTCCGAGCCCGGAGGGCGCCCACCCCGCTCGCCCACTGCACTCACACCCCCAGCCCGCCGCGGGAGGCCCGCGGGGGCGCTCAGCCGCCGCACTCACTCGGCTTTCTGGCGCCGTCGCTCCCCGCCGGCAGCTGGTGGACCTCGACGCCCGCCCCGCAGCGCTCGAGCACCGCCAGGCGCCGGCGCGTGCAGCACAGCTGGCGCGTCGCCTCGGTCCTCCGAGAGAGCGCGGTGCGGAGCTCGGCGCCGCCGGGGAAGAGCCAGAGCTTCAGGTCTCGCGCCTCCACGGGCCTGGACGCCGGGGGGCGGGACACGGTGGGCTGGGCCGCGGAGACCCGCCCAGGCGCCGAGTGGGCACCGCCCCGCGCCCTCCTCCGTGGCTTCCTCTCCATCACCAATTTCCCGAACTCCACCGCCGCGCCTCAGTTCTCGGGACCTTCGAAGGAGACCATGCTGAGACAAGGCAAGGAGAGACCTAGACGGCCACGGCCTGAGAGCGCCCCCAACTCACTGCGTCGCGCTGCGGAGCGGCAGCGAGCAGAACGCAAAACCACGCTGGGAAACCACAGTCTCCCCACCCCGCCCCTGCCCCGACGCCGGATCTCGACGTGATCTTTGGGGGCGGAGCCTGCGGATTCTGAGAGAGAGAGCCCGCTCTTGTGTTTCCTTAAGGGAGCGGAATCGTAAAGGAAAAAAACAAAGAAACTCTATAATTGTAGACTGTCATGGACCATGGCTAGAGTAGACACGGCGCGGACGGCTGAAGAGGCGGGAGCAGAGGCGGGAGCAGGGCTGAGATGTCCTCAGGCGGGCAGTGGCCACCTGAGCTGGACCAGGTGGCCTTGGAAGTAGACCCCAAATTCCAGTAGGAGGTGCCTTGACACCGACAGACTTGCAGAATTTACAGAAACTACTGTGACGAGGAAAGCTCAAGTTTGCTAAGCATTCTGCTCCAGGCTTTTCCAGGGCAGCGAGATACAGCTGAAGAACAGACCTAATCCCGTCTCAGGGCCCACACAGCACTTACTGCAACCACTGATCTGCTTTCTGTGGATGTATTCTTGCCTTTTCTAGAATTTCTTACGACGGGAATCCTTTGCACCTGACTTTTTTCACTTAGCATAGGTTTTGAGACTCAACCTGTAGTGTTTTGTAGTTCCCTCTTTGTTTTTGTTAAGTGGTATTCTATTGTATGGATGTACCACAGTTTCTTTCTCTGTTTACCAGTAGACAGGCATTTTAGTCTTTTCTGGCTTTCAGCTTCAGTGAATAGAACCGCCGCACTCCTGGGGGGCAGCTGGTGGACCTCGACGCCCGCCCCGCAGCGCTCGAGCACCGCCAGGCGCCGGCGCGTGCAGCACAGCTGGCGCGTCGCCTCGGTCCTCCGAGAGAGCGCGGTGCGGAGCTCGGCGCCGCCGGGGAAGAGCCAGAGCTTCAGGCCTCGCGCCTCCACGGGCCTGGACGCGAGCGGCCTGGACACCGGGGGGCGGGACACGGAGGGCCGGGCCGCGGAGACCCGCCCGGGCGCCGAGTGGGCGCTGCCCCGCGCCCTCCTCCGTGGCTTCCTCTCCATCACCAATTTCCCGAACTCCACCGCCGCGCCTCAGCTCTCCGAACCTTCGAGACCAAGCTGAGACAAGGCAAGAAGAGACCTAGACGGCCACGGCCTGAGAGCGCCCCCTACCCACGGCGTCGCGCTGCGGAGACGTAGCGAGCTGTACGCAAAACGACGTCGGGGAACCGCAGTCTCCCCACCCCGCCCCTGCCCCGACGCCGGATCTCGACGTGATCTTTGGGGGCGGAGCCTGCGGATTCTGAGAGAGAGAGCCCCGCTCTTGTGTTTCCTTAAGGGAGCGGAATCGTAAAGGAAAAAAACAAAGAAACTCTATAATTGTAGACTGTCATGGACCATGGCTAGAGTAGACACGGCGCGGACGGCTGAAGAGGCGGGAGCAGAGGCGGGAGCAGGGCCGAGATGTCCTCAGGCGGGCAGTGGCCGTCTGAGCTGGACCAGGTGGCCTTGGAAGTAGACCCCAAATTCCAGTAGGTGCCTTGACACCGACAGACTTGCAGAATTTACAGAAACTACTGTGACGAGGAAAGCTCGAGTTTGCTAAGCATTCGGCTCCAGGCTTTTCCAGGGCAGCGAGATACAGCTGAAGAATAGACCTAATCCTCTCTCACACAGCGCTTACTGCAACCACTGATCTGCTTTCTGTGGATATATTCTTGCCTTTTCTAGAATTTCTTATGACGGGAATCCTTTGCACCTGACTTTTTTCACTTAGCATAGGTTTTGAGACTCAACCTGTAGTGTTTTGTAGTTCCCTCTTTGTTTTTGTTAAGTGGTATTCTATTGTATGGATGTACCACAGTTTCTTTCTCTGTTTACCAGTAGACAGGCATTTTAGTCTTTTCTGGCTTTCAGCTTCAGTGAATAGAAGTGCTGTGACTACTGTGAACAAGCCACAAGCTTTTGAGTGAATAAATGTTGTCATTTCTTTGGAGTAAACACCTGAAAATGGAATTGCTGTGTCATATGGTAAGGACATGTATATCATTTTAAGAAATTAACAAACTTTTCTAAAGTGCTATACTATTTAGCATTCCCTCCAGCAGTTTTTGAGAGTTCCAGTCCCTCTGTATCCTTGCCAACATTCAGATCTGTCAGTCATCTTAGTGTTAGTAATTGCATTAATCTGCAATACTATCTTATTGGAGTCTTAATTTCCATTAATGGGGGTTTCCCTGTTAGCTCACTTGTAAAGACTCTGCCTGCCATTGCAGGAGACAGGAGTTTCACCCCTTGGTCAGGAAGATCTGGAGCAGTACGTGGCAATTCCCTCCAGTATTCTTGCCTGGGAAATTCCATGGACAGAGGAGCCTGGTGATCTACGGTTCATGGGGGGCACAGAAGAGTTGGACACAACTGAGCTACTAAACAACAATGATTAATGATGGGCATTTTTTCCAGTGCTTTTAGTGCTGATCTCTATCTCCTCTTTGGTTAGGTGTCTGCTCACATCTTTTGCCTATTTATTACATCTATTGCTTATCATCTAAGGGTTTTCTTGGGTTTTTTTTGGTATGTATAAGACTTCTCTTTGCTACGTATGAAGTTCTTTTTCAGACGTATGTTTTGAAATTTTTTCTACCACTCTGGCTTGAATTTAATTTTATTAAAAATCTAATTTGAACTAACATGAAATTGTAAATCAACTATACTTCAATAAAAAAGGAGAAAGCTATAAAACTAAAATAAATAGTAAATATAATTACATGGAAAATGTCATTTGAAGAGCTAAAGTTTTCATTTTGATGCATTTTATTCATTCTTTTTCTCTTATAGCATTTATGCTTTTTCTGCCTTAAGAAATCTTTGCTCAGATTATACATATGTATAATCTGGGATTATGCATATCTGTAAACAACAAAATTATGTAAAAGCCAAAAGCAAAATAAAAATAAGTAATTAAAAAATTCTTGCTCAGCCCAAAGTTAACAAAGATTTTCTCATGTTGTTTTCTAGAATTTTTACAACTTTTAATCTTACATTTCAAGTAAATTATTTCTTATGGTGTGATGGGATGAGTTGTTTTTTTTTTTTTCCCTCCGTATTTCCTTCTGTTCCAGTTGCCTTTACTCATTGAATTGCCTTGGTGTCTTTGTCAAAACTCTATTAAATATATTTGACTGCATTTATTTCTTGAGTTTTTATTGTGTTCTATTGATCTGTATCTCCCATTTTTTACTCCACAGTGCCTTGATTACTGTACATGTTAATTGACTCAAAATCACTACACTCAAGTGTTTGACCATTGTCCTTCTTCAGTGTTGTTATGTTTATTTTAAATTCTTTGCATTTCCATATATATATTTTAGGATCAGCTTATGAGTTTCTACAAAACAGACTGCAAGTATTTTGCAATCACTCTAAATTAGATCAGTTTGGGAAGAACTGACCTACTGGTAATATTGAGTCTTCTGTCCATGAGCATGTCTCTCTCCATTAATTTAAAGCTTCTTCAATCTCTTTTAGCAATATTTTCATGTTTTCGTCCATATCGGGAAATTCCATGGACAGAGGAGCCTGGTGATCTACGGTTCATGGGGGGCACAGAAGAGTTGGACACAACTGAGCTACTAAACAACAATGATTAATGATGGGCATTTTTTCCAGTGCTTTTAGTGCTGATCTCTATCTCCTCTTTGGTTAGGTGTCTGCTCACATCTTTTGCCTATTTATTACATCTATTGCTTATCATCTAAGGGTTTTCTTGGGTTTTTTTTGGTATGTATAAGACTTCTCTTTGCTACGTATGAAGTTCTTTTTCAGACGTATGTTTTGAAATTTTTTCTACCACTCTGGCTTGAATTTAATTTTATTAAAAATCTAATTTGAACTAACATGAAATTGTAAATCAACTATACTTCAATAAAAAAGGAGAAAGCTATAAAACTAAAATAAATAGTAAATATAATTACATGGAAAATGTCATTTGAAGAGCTAAAGTTTTCATTTTGATGCATTTTATTCATTCTTTTTCTCTTATAGCATTTATGCTTTTTCTGCCTTAAGAAATCTTTGCTCAGATTATACATATGTATAATCTGGGATTATGCATATCTGTAAACAACAAAATTATGTAAAAGCCAAAAGCAAAATAAAAATAAGTAATTAAAAAATTCTTGCTCAGCCCAAAGTTAACAAAGATTTTCTCATGTTGTTTTCTAGAATTTTTACAACTTTTAATCTTACATTTCAAGTAAATTATTTCTTATGGTGTGATGGGATGAGTTGTTTTTTTTTTTTTTTTCCCTACGTATTTCCTTCTGTTCCAGTTGCCTTTACTCATTGAATTGCCTTGGTGTCTTTGTCAAAACTCTATTAAATATATTTGACTGCATTTATTTCTTGAGTTTTTATTGTGTTCTATTGATCTGTATCTCCCATTTTTTACTCCACAGTGCCTTGATTACTGTACATGTTAATTGACTCAAAATCACTACACTCAAGTGTTTGACCATTGTCCTTCTTCAGTGTTGTTATGTTTATTTTAAATTCTTTGCATTTCCATATATATATTTTAGGATCAGCTTATGAGTTTCTACAAAACAGACTGCAAGTATTTTGCAATCACTCTAAATTAGATCAGTTTGGGAAGAACTGACCTACTGGTAATATTGAGTCTTCTGTCCATGAGCATGTCTCTCTCCATTAATTTAAAGCTTCTTCAATCTCTTTTAGCAATATTTTCATGTTTTCGATGAACAAACATATTTTATTAAATTTATGCTTAGGTATTTCTTATTTTTTGATATGATAAATGGCACTTTGAAAAGTATATGATTAAGTATATATAAATGCATTTCATTTTCATATATTGACCTTGACTCGTGACACCTTTCTATATTTACTTATTAGTTATAAATTTTTTTGTGTGGATGCTTTTGAATATCCTACAGATAACTATGTAATTATAAATAAGCTCATTTTACTCTTTCCTTTCTAATCATTATGCCTTTCTTTAAGTTTGCCTTATTGTACAGACAAGTACATCTAGTACAATGTTGAACAGAAGGGATGAGAGACATCTTGGGTTTCTCCCCAATTCTAATAGGAAAGCATTTACTCTTTCATCATCAAGTAGGCAGTAATCAGGTTGATTAAGTTCCTAATTTGTCAAGAGTATTCACCTTGCATGAGTCACTGTTGAATTCTGTCAACTTTTTTCTACCTCTACTGACGTGATTATGTGATTTTTGTCTATTATGGTGAAATATAATGGATTTTCTAATGCACTTTGGAACTAAGTTTCAGATGGTCATAAGGTATTATATTTTATTGAATGTTTAATGTGTTTAAACTTTGTAAAAGATTTTTGTGTTTATATGAGAGATACATGTAGTTTTCTTTTCCTCTCATTTCTAAATCTGGTTTTGGTATTAGAGTAATGCTAGAAAAAGAGAAAATTAATTGGGAAGTATTCCCTTTTTCTTTACTTTCTGAAAGAGTATATAGCATTGGTACTATGTCTTCATGAAATGTTTAGTACAGTTCATTCATTTGCATAGAAAAAGTAATGTTGGAGTTGAAAGGCCTGAAAAACAATACACAAGTCAGGTGCTTAAGGACCCTTAAGATTTAGAGGTTACCTTTTCCCTTAAAATTAAAGTGGAATACATCTGGACCTGCATTCCATTTATTGTGGAAAACAGATACATCCAAAATGACTATAGGGATTCCTTGGGATCTCGGAAACTAGTGTCCTTGGTGAAATCTTTACATCATTCTGCCCAGGGATGACTTCACCCTATAGTTTCCTTTCCCACAGTACCACTGACACATGGCTTCTGTGTATGGCTTGGGATTTATAGAATAGCTTACAGTTTTAAATTTAATATGAGATAGACACGACTCCAACATAGGTATATCTCTCCTTTAATTCATTCTATAGCCATGATAAACATATATCATGTTCCCCATACTTTTCCAACTGTAATTAGACAGGAGTTCCTGGCTGGGTTCAACATTTAACCAAAATAATGTTATCTTCATTTAGAATGATTCTTAGAACACAGGATTAAGCATAATTCATTATTCAGTAAATTAATCAATCCCTTAAAATTTAGATTTTCCCAGAAGATTGCTGGGCTAAAACCAAAACTCTGGATATATTCCAGAATAGAAAAATATATATCTAAAATACATGCCTCAAAAACATATTTGCAGACAGTATTTATTAGATGCATAATATTTTAAAAGTATCTTTTAGCTTTAAATATTCAGTATATTTGGAAATGATATTATTGTTCAGGAAATGATTCAGTAAAAAGCACATAGCAAGTTTAAAGATCAAGTAATGTTGATTCATTAACAATGTATCCTTGACTCATCATGTGATTACTTATTCCAGCATTTGTTGACTAATTCTAACTAACATCCATCAACTCCTTTGACTAATTAGACCTAAAGAAGAACAGAAAGATCAAAGCGTGAGAGGACCTGAGATCTGAGCCTCTCAGAGGTCACTATCGCTCTGTTATAGTGTGAATGAGACACTATCACCCTAGAGTGAGACAAATCCTCTGTCGCTGTTGATAACTATTTGAAGTACTTCCTCCATTCTTTCCATTGTAGAATACTGAGGGAGGTCCAGAATATTATGACATGTCAGTGATCTTGGGTAATCTCTTTCACTGAAAGTTTCAGGACAGCGAAACCAAATTCCCATTTTCTGTATGCCTTTTACATGCAGCCTATCATTTCCTGTAAGAAAAACTAAAAAGAAACTTCAGTTAACATACTTCACAGAAAGGACAAAACCTAAAAAGGTAGAAATTAATCACTTCATTCAATAAATATTTCTTGGATTCTTTTGTGCAAAGAGAACTACATGGGACCATGTGGGTTGAAAAAATTCATGACATTTGGTCTTTGTCCTCAGTGAGTATATTATCTAGTTGGGGGAAAATTGCATATATGAAATGATAACAGGAAGATACAAGGAAGGTTAGTTTAGCTCAACTAGGAAGTATGAGGTGAAGAGACAATGAGGGCACTAAGATGCAAGGCAGGGAGAGAGGTGCCAGAAGAGGGTAACAGGGAAGCTTCGGGTAGAAAGAGAAAAGCCAAGGTAGGAAGATGTCTGTGAACTCACTGAACGTACAGCCAACAGAAACCCTAGACTGAAGCATAAGTTTCCTGTTAAGAAAGAAGATTGGAAAGGTAGTTTAGGCTTGTAGAGAAGTACTTAGGTCTATGGAAAAGTTGTCCTCAAACATCCTCAGTAGCAACGAAAATAGCAATTAGAAAGATGTGTATATGCATCAGAAAGAACTGATAAATGGGATGAAAGAGATGAGAATAAATCATAAAATCTGTCCAATGGAAACCCAGGGTTCCCACCAAGAGAGGTGCTCACATAGAGCTTCTCATATCTGAAGTGGGAAAAGAATGAAACTACCTTCAGTCTTACAGCTTCATAAGGCTGCTGTAACAATGAAGTTGATAGGTATAAACTGATCGGTACAATGCCTGGTACAGAATAAGCTCACAATATAAACACTGTTATTATTATTATCATCATCAGTGGTCACGACTGTAACTAATCGTGAATAGTATTTGAGACAGTTGACATTGTCCTAATTCCATAGGACTTCAGATAATTAAATAGAGGCAGGAATGTGAGATAAAAGCTCAGTTAGGAACCAACTAAAGTGAAGAAAAAAGATACAAACTGGGGCAGTGCAGACAAGATAGTAAAATAGCAATATCTTTACTACTATCATATTTTAAAAATGGAAAACAGGCTTAAGTAACAGAAAGAACACTGGTCTAGAAGGTAGGGGACCTAGGTACTAACCCTTGCTTTGCCATTAACATTTGTGATACAATATTAATGATTTTATTCATAAAGAACAAAACCTAAAATAAAAAGGTAGAAATTAATCACTTCATTCAATAAATATTTCTTGGGTCCCTCTGTGCAAAGAGAACTACATGGGACCATGTGGGTTGAAGAAAAATCATGACATTTGATCTTTGTCATCGGTAAGTTCATTATCTAGTTGGGGAGAAATTATATATATGAATTGATAACAGGATACAAGGAAGGTTAGTTTGGCTCAACTAGGAAGTATGAGGTGAAGAGATAATGAGGGCACTAAGATGCAAGGCAGGGAGAGAGGTGCCAGAAGAGGGTAACAGGGAAGCTTCGGGTAGAAAGAGAAAAGCCAAGGTAGGAAGATGTCTGTGAACTCACTGAACGTACAGCCAACAGAAACCCTAGACTGAAGCATAAGTTTCCTGTTAAGAAAGAAGATTGGAAAGGTAGTTTAGGCTTGTAGAGAAGTACTTAGGTCTATGGAAAAGTTGTCCTCAAACATCCTCAGTAGCAACGAAAATAGCAATTAGAAAGATGTGTATATGCATCAGAAAGAACTGATAAATGGGATGAAAGAGATGAGAATAAATCATAAAATCTGTCCAATGGAAACCCAGGGTTCCCACCAAGAGAGGTTCTCACATAGAGCTTCTCATATCTGAAGTGGGAAAAGAATGAAACTACCTTCAGTCTTACAGCTTCATAAGGCTGCTGTAACAATGAAGTTGATAGGTATAAACTGATCGGTACAATGCCTGGTACAGAATAAGCTCACAATATAAACACTGTTATTATTATTATCATCATCAGTGGTCACGACTGTAACTAATCGTGAATAGTATTTGAGACAGTTGACATTGTCCTAATTCCATAGGACTTCAGATAATTAAATAGAGGCAGGAATGTGAGATAAAAGCTCAGTTAGGAACCAACTAAAGTGAAGAAAAAAGATACAAACTGGGGCAGTGCAGACAAGATAGTAAAATAGCAATATCTTTACTACTATCATATTTTAAAAATGGAAAACAGGCTTAAGTAACAGAAAGAACACTGGTCTAGAAGGTAGGGGACCTAGGTACTAACCCTTGCTTTGCCATTAACATTTGTGATACAATATTAATGATTTTATCTCAAATAAGATACGTTAATATATATATATAATTATAGATCCATCTATTTCTGCAATACTTACAGAGGAATTTTCTCTTTTCATCCAAAGTTAATTTATGGAAAGCTTTCCAAAACATCAGTATAGTAGGATGTGATTCATAGTATCCTTGCTGATAAACAGAATTCTTAAAAATAAAGGAGAAAATTTATTTTTAGGGGTATTTCTTGTTTGGGAGACTTGGGGGCACTTTAGTTATTACCTACCTTTTCAAACTGTTTCCAGTCATAATCAGTATTTCCAACTATTGCTGTCATGAGTTCTTCAGGCTGGAATTGTTTAAGTATCTCCTTGTCAAAGAATGTATAAAATCCTCTCTGATATTCCTCATAAACTGCCTTTACAGAGGTGTTGAAAATGTAATCAACACACTTAGAAACATAGTCTTTCCTGAAGGAAACACAGACAAAAAAAAACGCCAATAATATACCTTACCAGCAACTAAACTATACTTCGCCCTTTTCATCAAGTAAGTTACCTCTGCATAGCACATCTATCAGCTAAAAGAAGACAACCTGGAAAATATGCAGAAGCATGAAGGCTTTGTTTTGCTCCTATTTCCCCAGCTACCTCCAGGACAGTATTTCAAAAAACGCCATTCTGAATATGTCATTCACCTGCTTATAGTGTTTAAAAGGCTTCTCATTGCCTTTAGGGTAAATTCAAACCTCTTTAGCAGGATTGAAAAGGCCCCATGAGGGGACGAGGTAAAAACACTGGCCTCCATGAGGCGACCTTTGCCCCACTGCTTTTAGAGCCTCCAGCCACACTGACCCTCAGTTCTCTGACCTCACCGTCTCCCTTACAGTTAGGCCACAGCAGGCAGGGCTTCCTTGTCACCAGGCAACCTCCATCAATCATCAGAATTCAAAATGAACACAACCTTCTCAGGGCTGGTCCTCTGTTCCTCTCTCTCCTCTCTCACAACACACCACTGCGTGTACAGTCTGTCCACAGAGGTTGTCTTCTCCAAGGCGTGATGAATTTCCTGACGGCAGGTGTGCTAGTGGAGGCATTTCCACCAGACATCCCCTCCAAACATGCTGGTCCTCTACCCTTTGAGCATCCTTCGTGGACCACCATGTCTAAATCAACCCTCCTCTGCCCTCCCCTGTAACCAGCGGTGGTGTGGTAAATGTTCTCCAACCAGCTTTCCTAAAAGGAGAGGGCAAAAGAGGGAACCCTCATTCGCAGAATTTGCCAAGTTCTGTGGTGTAACTATTCCCACCATGGCTGATTTCAAGCTACAACTCTTTAAATGCTTTTAATCATGATCCCTCAACATTTCTGAAAATGTAATGATCAGGTCTCACAAGCTCCAGCATAACACTCACTACCTGTCACCCTCTGGTTTCTCAACTGGTATTCATTTTCTTCAGCATGTTCATCCTTGTCTCCAGTCCTATTACCCAATAATTTATCTGTGTACTGACTCTCTGCTGCACTGGAAACGAAGCTCCAGATTCTGCTCTCTTCTTTTTACTGTTGTGTCTCTGAGACCGAGAATATGGTCTGGTATAGAGTAGCGGCTCAGGAAATGATTGTTAAATGAATAGTGAAATGTGCTGCAAAAGAAATAGTTAATCTTGACTCCTTTCACCCCTTCTTTGGTCTATAACCATTTAGCTTTTGAAAACATCAGGAGCTAAAATGATCACCTGGGAAGACAAAATATATTTATGAAGTATAGTGATATAAACATTTTATGTGTATCCAAAACAGATATATGAAATACAAGAACTTACTTGTTGCTTTGGTCTACAAATACAGAGATCCCATTTGGAATTAAATCAACATCACTTTGGTCCCAGTGTATCTGTAACCAAAATATATTCAAGTCCCAATGAATGCAAGGCTGAAATTGATTAACTTTAATACCATTATTCTAGTATGTTTTTTTTTCAATATATATTTCTATTTATAAAATTTAACTAACTAGCATCAAAGAATATATATATAGCTCAGTCACCTTCTGGGCTGGTCCCTTCCTCTCCTCTTACAACACACCACTGCGTGTACAGTCTGTCCACAGAGGTTGTCTTCTCCAAGGCGTGATGAATTTCCTGACGGCAGGTGTGCTAGTGGAGGCATTTCCACCAGACATCCCCTCCAAACATGCTGGTCCTCTACCCTTTGAGCATCCTTCGTGGACCACCATGTCTAAATCAACCCTCCTCTGCCCTCCCCTGTAACCCGCGGTGGTGTGGTAAATGTTCTCCAACCAGCTTTCCTAAAAGGAGAGGGCAAAAGAGGGAACCCTCATTCGCAGAATTTGCCAAGTTCTGTGGTGTAACTATTCCCACCATGGCTGATTTCAAGCTACAAATCTTTAAATGCTTTTAATCACGAACCCTCAACATTTTTGAAAATGTAATGATCAGGTCTCACAAGCTCCAGCATAACACTCACTACCTGTCACCCTCTGGTTTCTCAACTGGTATTCATTTTCTTCAGCATGTTCATCCTTGTCTCCAGTCCTATTACCCAATAATTTATCTGTGTACTGACTTTCTGCTGCACTGGAAACGAAGCTCCAGATTCTGCTCTCTTCTTTTTACTGTTGTGTCTCTGAGACCGAGAATATGGTCTGGTATAGAGTAGCGGCTCAGGAAATGATTGTTAAATGAATAGTGAAATGTGCTGCAAAAGAAATAGTTAATCTTGACTCCTTTCACCCCTTCTTTGGTCTATAACCATTTAGCTTTTGAAAAGATCAGGAGCTAAAATGATCACCTGGGAAGACAAAATATATTTATGAAGTATAGTGATATAAACATTTTATGTGTATCCAAAACAGATACATGAAATACAAGAACTTACTTGTTGCTTTGGTCTACAAATACAGAGATCCCATTTGGAATTAAATCAACATCACTTTGGTCCCAGTGTATCTGTAACCAAAATATATTCAAGTCCCAATGAATGCAAGTCTGAAGTTGATTAACTTTAATACCATTATTCTAGTATGTTCTTTCCAATAAAATTTTAACTAACTAGGCATCAAAGAATATATATATAGCTCAGTCACCTTAAAATCTATATATAGGGCTTCCCCTGGTGGTCCAGTGGGTAAGGACACCGCCTTGCAGTGCAAGGGGCGCCGGTTCGAGCCCTGGCCTGGGAAGATCCCACGTGCTGCGGAGCGGCTGGACTGATGTGTCCAATTACCGAGCCGGAGCTCTGGAGCGCATGCGCCCAGAGCCGGCGCTCTGCAACGACAGACGCCACCGTGATGGGAGGCCCACAGGAGCCAAAGAACAAAGACAGATGAACATAGAGAAACGAAAGACCAATAGAAGTGGCCCGCCTGCTCCCCTCCCTCCCCAACAAGACCCCCGCCCAAAAATAAATAAATAAATAAATCTTTAAAAAAAAAAATCTATATATAAATGAAAACATACCATAGTATATGCTATATATTGCTTTAAGCATACAACATTCCATTTAATTCTTTACAGTGTTTACATTGATTGAATGTTGCTGTGTTCTCACCTTGAGATTATATAGACAAAGGTTATCAATTGAGGAGCAAGTGGGAGAAACATCTTACACTACAGAAGTAAAATACCCTTCAAGAAACATATCCCATACTTAAGACACTATAATCAAAAATATTGTTAAAAACATTAAATCTAAACTATTATTTGGCTTTCATTAGTACTCACAGAAAAACGTATGCCAAGTTCTTCTTTAATGTCATTAGCATCATCATTTAGAACTTCTTGCAAACTCCTAATGAAAATTTGGTTTAAAAGATTATATGGATTATTCTTATGAAATTTCCAAAGAAATAAATGTTCAGTGGAAAAAAACTGTGTACAATGTAGAAATATATAAAATGTTTAACGGCCATGGAAATTTCTTCTCCTGCACTTTCCCACTCACACTTCTGGGAGTTAACAACCTTTACAATCTGATTGGTCAGATCTTTGTTAACACTCAGGCAGTGCTGAGTCTTAGTGGAAGTTATAAAAGAGGAGCCCCTTCCCCTAGACCAGTGATTCTCAGCAAAGGGTTATTTTCGTCTCCCAGGGGACATTTGGCAAAATCTGGTGATATCTTTGGTTGTCCTGATTAAAGGGAGTATCACTAGTGGCATCTGGTGGGTAGCAATCCCTTATGCTGCTAAGCATCCCTTGATGTCTAAGTCAGCCTTCCACAACAAAGAATTAACCCTCCCAGAATGTCAGTATTGCCAAGGGGCAGGAATCCTGCTCTTTACTGTCAGAGCTTATGACGGAATCTAGGCAGTGTTTTCTTCCACTAACAGGACATGAGCAGAGAATCCTTTTCCTCCAAAAGCTTTTTAACAATTGTCCACCCGTAAACAGACAAATGATACCTTCATTTTCATTTGAATTTTCCTGATTACTACTAAGGCTGAAAATATTTTTATTTTTTGAATTTACATATGCATAACACATATACACACACACACATATAATCCTATCTATGCACAGTTGTTGTTTTTTTTTTAATGAATTCTGGGCTCTTTTATTGGTTTTTTATTTATTTATTTTCATGTATCTTCATTCCTCAGCCTGTGTGGGCCTCCCATTGCAGTGGTGTCTCTCATTGCAGAGCCCTGGCTCTGCGTGCATGCGCTCCAGAGCTCTGGCTCGTAACTGGACACACTGGTCCAGCCGCTACATGGGACGTGGGATTTTCCATTGTCAGGGATTGAATCGGTGCCCCTTGCACAGCAAGATGGACTCTACCCACTGAACCATCAGGGAAGCCCTATGCATAGATATTAATTGTCTATTACACTTTGCCAGTTTTTTCCTTACAGAATATAGTTTGCCTTTTAACTTAGAACAAATATTTTTCAATCCTATAAAAATAAAGTTCATGAGATTACCTGCTGGGTCAGTGGGAAAGAATCTGCCTGCCAATGCAGGAGACACAAGTTCCATTCCTGATCCAGGAAAATCCCACATACTGTGGAGAAACTAAAGCTGTGCACCACAACTATTGAGCCTGTGCTCTAGAACTTGGGAGCCATAACTACTGAGTCCATGTGCTACACCTACTCATGTGCCCTAGACCCCATGCTCTGCAACAACAGAAGCCACTGGAAATGAGAAGCCCAAGCTTCTTGCCACAACTAGAGAACTTGCCACAACTAGAGAAAAGCCTGCCTGCCAACTAAGACCCAGCACAGTCAAAAATTAATAAAGTTAATGACACACTGATTTATTGAAATAAATGAAATATGATTCAACAGCATTTCTTTAAAATAAATATAGTATAGGCGTGCATGATTTTCATTAAGAATATCATGTAGTATCCAAAGCTACTATTTCCATCTGGATAAATTCAAGAGACTAGACGAGAGCTCTGTTTATTTTGCTGGTAGCTAATGAGAGGAACATTTGGCTTGTCTCCATATCCCTTCCCTAGACCAGTGATTCTCAGCAAAGGGTTATTTTCGTCTCCCAGGGGACATTTGGCAAAATCTGGTGATATCTTTGGTTGTCCTGATTAAAGGGAGTATCACTAGTGGCATCTGGTGGGTAGCAATCCCTTATGCTGCTAAGCATCCCTCGATATCTAAGTCAGCCTTCCACAACAAAGAATTATCCCGCTCAGAATGTCAGTATTGCCAAGGGGCAGGAATCCTGCTCTTTACTGTCAGAGCTTATGACGGAATCTAGGCAGTGTTTTTCTTCCACTAACAGGACATGGGTAGAGAATCTTTTTCCTCCATCTATTGCCAACTCTGTTTTATGAAAAACTTTTTAACGGCTTTCCATCTGTAAGCAGACAAATGATTTTTCATTTATATTTTCTTGATTACTACTAAGGCTGAACATACTTTTTTTTGAGTTTATGTATATATATATATATATATATATACACACATATAGTCCTATCTATCACAGATATCAATCAATTGTATATCACATGTTGCCAGTTTTTCCTTACAAAATATAGCTTGCCTTTTAAATTAGAAAAAGTATTTTTCAATCTTTAAAAAGTAAGGTTCATGGGATTCCCTGGTAGGTCAGTGGGAAAGAATCTGCCTGCTAATGGAGGAGACACAGGTTCCATTCCTGATCCAAGAAGGTCCCACATACTGTGGAGAAACTAAAGCTGTGCACCACGACTATTGAGCCTGAGCTCTAGAGCTTGGGAGCCATAACTACTGAGTCCATGTGTTACACCTACTGAAGGCATGTGCCCTAGAGCCTGTGCTCTGCAATAAGAGAAGCCACTGCAATGAGAAGCCCAAGTACCACAACCAGAGTATCCCCCACTTGCCACAACTAGAGAAAAGCCCACGCAGCAACAAAGACCTAGCAGAGACAAAAATAAAGTTCATGACATGCTGATTTATTGAAATAAATGAAATATGATTCAACAGCATTACTTTAAAATAAATATAGCATAGGCATGCATGATTTTTGTTAAGAATATCATGTCCTACCCAAAGCAACTGTTTCCATCTGGATAAATTCAAGAGACTAGACCAGAGCTCTGTTTATTTTGCTGGTAGCTAATGAGAGGAACATTTGGCTTGTCTCCATATCTGAAGGTTTACTTGATTGCAAGTCATACTAAAATTCAAATTCATCTAAAGAGCATGCACATTTATTAAAACTAAACACCTTATCTATGTATCTGTGTGTGTATCTATATTACTGTGTAACATTATTTGTGTCTAAACAACTGAGACTGACTAGATATACAGTCAAAAAATATATATTTACTTACTTTCCCAAGAAAGGACTTAGTTCTTTTAAATCTTCCAATGATGGCTTGTGATCCAGAAGTTTCTTAAACAGAGCCAGTGGGAAACGGAGGTCGACAACAATAGAATTATATAGGGAGAGTCCACACAGCATCCCAAAGAGGAAATATCTCTTCTTCTCACACTTGGGCTGGAGAAAGAAAATCTTTTATATATTGTAAATAATCAATAATCCAAAAAGGAAGGAGTGAGTAGGATCAGAAAATGATCTGAGAAAACTCTAGGGGATGATGAATATGTTCGCTATTTTTTTTTTCCTTTGTCTTGAGCTTCATGGGCATAGATATACACTGAAATTTTATCACATTAGACATTTTATGTACCATTTATCCTATCTCAAGTATTCTTTATTCAAGCTGTGGAAAAATTTCATGTTCATACAAATCACCTGGGGACCTTATAAAAATACATGTTATAATCTGGGCCTGAGATTCTACTCTAGCAGCTCCCAGTAACACTGGAGCTTCTACTCTATGGACCACGTGTTTGAATAGCAAGGCTTTATGTGACCTAATTTTACATTCGCATGTATTGTGTTTATGTTACAGTACATGGTACACTTTTTCTGTTCTGAAAAACCTGTTACAAAAACAAATAAATGACTTACATTGACAGGAAACCATATGTAGGAACCTTCTTCAGGAAAATAAGTACCACAACCAGAGCATCCCCACTTGCCACAACTAGAAAAAAAAAAGCAGAGACAAAAATAAAGTTCATGACATGCTGATTTATTGAAATAAATGAAATATGATTCAACAGCATTACTTTAAAATAAATATAGCATAGGCATGCATGATTTTTGTTAAGAATATCATGTAGTATCCAAAGCTACTATTTCCATCTGGATAAATTCAAGAGACTAGACGAGAGCTCTGTTTATTTTGCTGGTAGCTAATGAGAGGAACATTTGGCTTGTCTCCATATCTGAAGGTTTACTTGATTGTAAGTTATGCTAAAATTCAAATTCATCTAAAGAGCATGCACATTTATTAAAACTGAAGACCTTATCTACGTGTTTGTGTGTGTATCTATGTGACTGTGTATGTAACATTATGTGTTTAAACAACTGAGACTCATTAGATACACAGTTCTAAAAATAAGTTAAATTTACTTACTTTCCCAAGAAAGGACTGAGTTCTTTTAAATCTTCCAATGATGGCTCCTGGTCCAGAAGTTTCTTAAACAGAGCCAATGGAAAAGGGAGGTCGACAACATTAGAATTATATAGGGAGAGTCCACACAGCATCCCAAAGAGGAAATATCTCTTCATCTCACACTTGGGCTGGAGAAAGAAAATCTTTTATATATTGTAAATAATCAATAATCCAAAAAGGAAGGAGTGAGTAGGATCAGAAAATGATCTGAGAAAACTCTAGGGGATGATGAATATGTTCGCTGTCTTTTCTCTTCTCTGTCTTGAGCTTCATGGGCATAGATATACACTGAAATTTTATCACATTAGACATTTTATGTACCATTTATCCTATCTCAAGTATTCTTTATTCAAGCTGTGGAAAAATTTCATGTTCATACAAATCACCTGGGGACCTTATAAAAATACATGTTATAATCTGGGCCTGAGATTCTACTCTAGCAGCTCCCAGTAACATTGGAGCTTCTACTCTATGGACCACGTGTTTGAATAGCAAGGCTTTATGTGACCTAATTTTACATTCGCATGTATTGTGTTTATGTTACAGTACATGGTACACTTTTTCTGTTCTGAAAAACCTGTTACAAAAACAAATAAATGACTTACATTGACAGGAAACCATATGTAGGAACCTTCTTCAGGATATAAGAACATTCCATATTCTTTCTTGGTCATAGCTTCAAATATACAGTGGAAGAACTCAGACTTCACCCCTACGCCCACAGAACGAATTTCTTTAATAAATTCAACCTGAGGAAAGAGAACACTGTCAGGTCTAGATTTAAAATATAATGCCTTGATCTTTATGGAAGGTCCAGCCATCACTAGAATTCTCAGAATCCACTCTCCTTCCCTAATTGTACTCTGTTCTCCCTCAATTTCCTTCTGATCAGTGGGTGCCATGAAGCTATTTACTCTCAGATTACTGTATAGTGAGTGCATGAGTCCCACCCATGACTACATGAACCAAGTGAAGAGAGATTCTGGCAACACTCTGCATTCACCAATTATGTTAACCAGCATCTTTTTTTTTGGCCAATTTTATTGGTCTTTCATCTATTTATCATCTAACTTTGTTCTTTGGCCTGTGTGCGCCTCCCATTACAGTGGCCTCTCTCACTGCAGAGCACCTGCTCTGGACGCATGAGCTCCAGAGCTCTGGCTCGGTAGTTGGACACATCAGTCCAGCCACTCCGCGGCACATGGGATCTTCCCAGGCCAGTGATCAGACCAGCGCCCCTTGCACTGCAAGGCAGTGTCTTTACCCACTGGACCACCCGGGAAGCCCTTAACCAGCATCTTGAATTAAGTTCTGATATGCTTCCCACCGCTGGGCCACTAAATTCCTCAGTTTTTCTCTCCTGTCTAGCTTCCTCTCATCAAAGAAATACACTGAAATTTTACCACATTAGACATTTTATGTACCATTTATCCTATCTCAAGTATTCTTTATTCAAGCTGTGGAAAAATTTCATGTTCATACAAATCACCTGGGGACCTTATAAAAATACATGTTATAATCTGGGCCTGAGATTCTACTCTAGCAGCTCCCAGTAACACTGGAGCTTCTACTCTATGGACCACGTGTTTGAATAGCAAGGCTTTATGTGACCTAATTTTACATTTGCATGTATTGTGTTCATGTTACAGTACATGGTACACTTTTTCTGTTCTGAAAAACCTGTTACAAAAACAAATAAATGACTTACATTGACAGGAAACCATATGTAGGAACCTTCTTCAGGATATAAGAACATTCCATATTCTTTCTTGGTCATAGCTTCAAATATACAGTGGAAGAACTCAGACTTCACCCCTACGCCCACAGAACGAATTTCTTTAATAAATTCAACCTGAGGAAAGAGAACACTGTCAGGTCTAGATTTAAAATATAATGCCTTGACCTTTATGGAAGGTCCAGCCATCACTAGAATTCTCAGAATCCATTCTCCTTCCCTAATTGTACTCTGTTCTCCCTCAATTTCCTTCTGATCAGTGGGTGCCATGAAGCTATTTACTCTCAGATTACTGTATAGTGAGTGCATGAGTCCCACCCATGACTACATGAACCAAGTGAAGAGAGATTCTGGCAACACTCTGCATTCACCAATTATGTTAACCAGCATCTTTTTTTTTGGCCAATTTTATTGGTCTTTCATCTATTTATCATCTAACTTTGTTCTTTGGCCTGTGTGCGCCTCCCATTACAGTGGCCTCTCTCACTGCAGAGCACCTGCTCTGGACGCATGAGCTCCAGAGCTCTGGCTCGGTAGTTGGACACATCAGTCCAGCCACTCCGTGGCACATGGGATCTTCCCAGGCCAGTGATCAAACCAGCGCCCCTTGCACTGCAAGGCAGTGTCTTTACCCACTGGACCACCCGGGAAGCCCTTAACCAGCATCTTGAATTAAGTTCTGATATGCTTCCCACCGCTGGGCCACTAAATTCCTCAGTTTTTCTCTCCTGTCTAGCTTCCTCTCATCAGTAAGGCTTTACAACTTTGGCTCCAGGCAACAAATACTTGGTTTCTTCTGCCTCTCCACTCATTAGGACTTCAGATAAACAGTGCTCCCTGTCATCCTGGGCATGGCATCTTTGTTGCAAATTTCAGAGCTGACTGTCCAGAGCTTTCGCATGGGCATAATATGAACTGGTCCCTCTTTCTACAGTCTACCTCTGGGCTTTGTAGTTGAAATGCTTTCTTGGATTTCCTTGCACATATTTGTCTATTCTCTTTTTAAGAATATTTATGTATTTATTTGGCTGTGTCAGGTATTAGTTGCGGTATGTGGGATCTTTTGTTGGGACATCCAGGATCATTAGTTGCAGTATACGAACACTTAGTTTTGGCATAAGGCATCTAGTTCCTTGATGAGGGGTCAAACTCAGGCCCTCATGAAGGGGAGTGGTGACTCAGCCACTGGACAACCGGAGAAATGTCTGTAACTACTCCTTCTAACTTCCCTTCCTGTCTCTTTTTATCCTTTTAATTTAAGTATCAGCAAGATTCACTAAGAGTTCTTCTTCTCCTCTTTGTACTGGTCCCCTGATCAACCAACTCCTTGGCCATGTCCATCATTGTCAAGGGCCTGCCTAATATTCCATCCAGATACATCAATAATGAATTAAGCTTGCTTCTAATTTTCTTACTTCCACTCATGTACACTAGCAAGGTGGCCTTTGCTATAGTCAGGACCTACTCATAAAGAACTTCTGACCACCTTGTCTTGTTCAGTTCAGTTCAGTTCAGTCGCTCAGTCATGTTTGAGTCTTTGTGGCCCAATGGACTGCAGCATGCCAGGCTTCCCTGTCTTTCACTGTCTCCTGGATCTTGCTCAGATTCATGTCCACTTAATTGGTGATGCTATCTAACCATCTCATCCTCTGCTATCCTCTTCTATTGCCTTCAGTCTTTCCCTGCATCAGGTCTCTTTTTTTTTAATGTGGAGTCAGATTCTCTCACTCTTTTTTTTTTTTCTTTTCCCCATCATGCTTCTTTTTAAATTTATATTTATTTTCATCCATCTTTTTTTTTTATTCTTTGGCATATGTGGGCCTCCTGTTGCAGTGGCCTCTCTTGTTGCAGAGCACCAACACTGGGCGCATGTGCTCCAGAGCACCGGCTCAAAATTGGACACACTGGTCCAGCTGTTTGGCAGCACGTGGAATTTTCCCAGGCCAGGGATCAAACTGGTGCCCCTTGCACTGCAAGGCAGACTCTTTACCCACTGGACCACCAGAGAAGCCACAGGGGTTTTTTCCAGTGAGCTGGCTCTGCGTCAGGTGTTCAAAGTATTTGAGCTTCAGTGTCAGCATTTTGTTCTACAAGGCCAAACTTGTGTGTTACTCCAGATATCTCTTGACTTCTCACTTTTGCATTCCAGTCCCCAATGATGCAAGGGACATCATTTTTTGGTATCAGTACCAGAAGATTTTGTAGGTTCTCACAGAAGCATTCAACTTCAGCTTCTTCAGCATTAGTAGTTGGAGCATAGACTTGGATTATTGTGACTGCCTTGTTCAGAGCCTGTATTTTGATAGGATTTGTCTTAAGTTTACCTTCTTACCTCTGAGACATATCCTATAAGCAGAATCACTTTCTGTTGATTTCCTCATAATCGACATTTAAAGGAAAACAGGTACAGATGGAGACAAGAACTAGAAAGCCTGGCTTATACAGTCATTTCTTTGTTTTCTATTAGAGTCCTGGGCTGGAGAACATACTTTTGCTCTCTGAGGCCAATCCCAGAGGGTCTGACTTTCTCTCTGAGAACCTAACTCTTCCCTTCCTGGCTGGTATCAGGAAAATTCACTCCTTTCTGGACAGATGCCAGCTCTCATCTACAAAGTTAGTCTTTACTCTGTGGGCAAAGGAGCTGAGGTACCACACAGAAAACACCCTACAGGTGCCCACAAGGATGAATTAAGGATGGCTAGGAACTGGAACCAACACAGTGGAAAGTCTGTGACTAAAAACTTGAGTCCAAATACAGGAAAAGTATCTGTTCCGCCTGATGCTTGCTGACTGCATTCATAGCTCCAGTTCTTCACCCCTCCTTGGCCCAGGTCTTTTGCATGTGACTTTACAGCTCCTCTCATTAAAGAGGCTAAGTGTATTTTGTCAGCCCTTGACTTGAGTTCATCCATGTCGTGTTATGACTAAAGCAATGCTCATTGTGTAACCGGACTTGCTGTCTTCTGTGGGGGGTCAGCCAGTGGATGGGGCAGCACTGAGACTCGCTAACTTGTACCTCTGACGCTACTGTGAGAACATGTTTGCAGGTCCTAGGAAGAAGATGGAACATACAGGTGTCAGAGCCAGACTGCCTTATCCAGGCCTCATCTAGATCAACCACTCCCTAGCCAACTCTCAAACATGTAAAGAGGTACAGCCAAAATCTGAAAAGCCATCCAGAGGAGTTCAACTTAGATCAGGATCTATAAAATTATTATTTTAAGTCACATGCTTTGGGATGGTTCATTAAGCAGCATTTATGTAGCCAAAGGAAACTAATAGTTAACTCATTAACTCCAGTGGGCACTTAAATATCCTACAGCTTTTCCCTAAAGGGCAAGCAAGGAATCCTGGAAACCAGTAGGCTGATAATAACAGTTGCAAATACAGGCTCTTCTTGTGCCACATTATATAAATGTACCCCCACCACCATGTTAGTAAAAATATTCTGAGGGTCTTTACTGTACCACTAATGTTTTTCGGAGGTCATTGACTTCAGCTTGGCTTAACTGCCGCAGAGCATCTTCAACTAGGTGACTTCGTCTCACTCTAAGTGTAAATGGAGGGGATCTATCCCTTATTTGCCCCAAATACATGTAGGCGTTCCCTTCTGATTCCTAGAAAAAAAATACTTTAGGAATCCTCATAGAAATACTAGGAATTGTTTAATATTTCAAAACAACATTGTATATAGCATACAGTTATGCCTACTAGTGATAGGAATTCTGGACAATGACAGAATACTATGTAGCCATAAAAAACAAGGAAATTTTGCATTTTGCAGCAACATGGATAGACCTGGAGGACATTAGAGTTATGTGAAGTATGTCAGATGTAGAAAGACAAGTACTACATGATACTACTGACACGTGGAATCTAAAAACTACAACATACTAGCAAATGAAACAAAAAAGAAGCAGACTCACAGATGTGGAGAACAAACTAGTTTTTACCAGTGGGGATATCAGTGAAGTACAGCAAAATGTGGATGACTGCTGAAAATTTGTGTTGGGGTCTAATACAGCATGATCTCTGTTTTGTACACATTAGAAAATTTTCATAATAAAAAGTAAGACATACATACCAGCATTTTTATATGAGAATCAGCTTGCAATAATTTAATTTTGGCTACCAAATTAAAGACAAATGGAAAATCACTGAAAATAATCTGACTGCAATTTTCTGCAGGTATCTAAAAATTAAACAAGAAAGAGCAGTTTAGATATCAAAAGGAAAATTTCATTTCTTTACTTCACCACCCTAAATTACTTACTTCCATACTTTTATGAATTCATTTTTAAGAATCTAAATTTCCTAGAAACAAATACCTAGGAAAATGCATTTGTTTTTGTGGTTAGAAGATGTTTACGTTTTCCATGATCATCTACTTTAGCAAATTCAGCATTGCAATGAGGAAATTTTCAGATCCCAACTTACCAAGGCGATACCTACATAGCTACTAAATGTGCTTCCCCTGTAATGTGTGAAAAGACTCGACAAAGTAAAAAGATGATTCTTACCAGGTTTTTATTTCTATGGATCACTCTTCTTCTTTCCTCATAAAAGTTCAACCAAACAGAGAATTCATTTATGGTGAAAGTACTTTCTGGTAGTCGACAGTTAGTTTTGTTTACCTTAAAGAAAATATGACCTGTGATATTAATTTTCTATCAATAAGTAACTTAATCTATTTTGATATATGGCTAGTATACAGATGATCATAATAGAGCTCTCTACTCCTAATGCATTTGTCAGTGATGAAGTAGAACTCGATAAGACTTCCATTTTGAACCATACTTTCTCCAATTTTCATAAATTGGATATAAGGATATTTAAGGATCCAATTTAAGGATAAAGATCCTTAAAGGATATAAGATCTTGGCAGTGGAGATTAGCAAACCAATTCTTAGGGGACAGATTCAATGGAAACAGGTTCTAGATCTTGAGAATAAAATCACACAAAATAATCTAAGATATTTTTGACAAATTCTTTCTCTATGAATTAAAGAACATTAATTTAGCACACACCATCTCTTAGGCATGAGGCAAAACATAACCTAAAACGTGCCCTGGCTTACAAATCACTTATCTAGCCAAGTAGGCAGGAAACTCTTCTTAAATATACAGTAAAATGGGATATGCTGAAAATTTGTGTTGGGGTCTAATACAGCATGATCTCTGTTTTGTACACATTAGAAAATTTTACATAATAAAAAGTAAGACATACATACCAGCATTTTTATATGAGAATCAGCTTGCAATAATTTAATTTTGGCTACCAAATTAAAGACAAATGGAAAATCACTGAAAATAATCTGACTGCAATTTTCTGCAGGTATCTAAAAATTAAACAAGAAAGAACAAGTTTTGATAATCAAATGGAAATTTTCATTTCTTTACTTCACCACCCTAAATTACTTACTTCCATACTTTTATGAATTCATTTTTAAGAATCTAAATTTCCTAGAAACAAATACCTAGGAAAATGCATTTGTTTTTGTGGTTGGAAGATGTTTACGTTTTCCATGATCATCTACTTTAGCAAATTCAGCATTGCAATGAGGAAATTTTCAGATCCCAACTTACCAAGGCGATACCTACATAGCTACTAAATGTGCTTCCCCTGTAATGTGTGAAAAGACTCGACAAAGTAAAAAGATGATTCTTACCAGGTTTTTATTTCTATGGATCACTCTTCTTCTTTCCTCATAAAAGTTCAACCAAACAGAGAATTCATTTATGGTGAAAGTACTTTCTGGTAGTCGACAGTTAGTTTTGTTTACCTTAAAGAAAATATGACCTGTGATATTAATTTTCTATCAATAAGTAACTTAATCTATTTTGATATATGGCTAGTATACAGATGATCATAATAGAGCTCTCTACTCCTAATGCATTTGTCAGTGATGAAGTAGAACTCGATAAGACTTCCATTTTGAACCATACTTTCTCCAATTTTCATAAATTGGATATAAGGATATTTATGATCCAATTTAAGGATAAAGATCCTTAAAGGATATAAGATCTTGGCAGTGGAGATTAGCAAACCAATTCTTAGGGGACAGATTCAATGGAAACAGGTTCTAGATCTTGAGAATAAAATCACACAAAATAATCTAAGATATTTTTGACAAATTCTTTCTCTATGAATTAAAGAACATTAATTTAGCACACACCATCTCTTAGGCATGAGGCAAAACATAACCTAAAACGTGCCCTGGCTTACAAATCACTTATCTAGCCGAGTAGGCAGGAAACTTTTTCTTAAATATAGACAGTAAATATTTTGAGCATGGGATCATACAGTTTCTGGTGCACCTCTTCAAGCCTGCCACTTTGAAGCACAAAATACCTTTAGACAATAAAGAGGGTTGCCATATCCCAATAAAACTTTATTAATAAAAACAGAGGGACCTTACCCAGGGGCACAGCAGTAACAAATATGCCTTCCAATGCAGGAGACACAAATCCAATCCCTGGGCCAGGGAGGTCTCACATACCCTGCAAAAACTGAGCCTGTGGGCCACAACTACTGAGCCTGTGCTCTAGAGCCCAGGAGCTGCAACTGCTGAGCTAATGCACTGCGCCTCTTGAAACCCACACATCCTGGGTCCCATACTCAGCAACTAGAGAAACTACAATAAGAAGTACATGCACTGCAACTAGAGAGTAGCCCCACTCACCACGATTAGGGCCAAAAGTCCACTCAGCAAGGAAGGCCCAGCAAGGAAAACACAGCACAGCCATAAATAAATAAATAAATCTAAAAAAAAAAAAAAAAACTAGGAGGCTACCCTTGGGCACAAATTGCCAACCTATGATCTGGTAGGAAAAAACAACAAATAATCATGTATCAGTTGTTGTTCATTTGCTAAGTTGTGTCTGACTCTTTGTGACCCCATGGACTGCAGCACACCAGGCCTCCCTGCCCTTCACCATCTCCTGCAGTTTCCTCAACTTCATGTCCATTGAGTTGGTGATGGCATCCAACCGTCTCATCCTCCACTCTATTCATCACTTCCACTGTTAATCATAAGGGATTTGATTTAGGTATACCTGAATGGCCTAGTGGTTTTCCCTACCTTCTTCAATTTAAGCTTGAATTTCCAATAAGCAGCTCATGATCTGAGCCACAGTCAGCTTCCAGTCTTGTTTTTGCTGACTGTATAGAGCTTCTCCATCTTTGGTTGCAAAAACAGAATCAATTTGATTTGGGTACTTACCATCTGGTGATGTCCATGTGTAGAATCATCCCTTGTGTTTATGGAAGAGGGTGTTTGCTATGGCCAGTATGCTCTCTTGACAAAAATTCAGTTTATCTTTGTTCTGCTTCATTTTGTACTCTAAGGCCAAACTTACCTATTATTCCCAGTATCTCTTAACTTCCTATTTTTGTATTCTAATACTTTATGATGAAAAGGACATCTTTTTCTCAGCTTAGTTCTAGAAGGTCTTGTATGTCTTCACAGCACTGTTCAACGTAAGCTTCTTGAGCATTAGTGGCTGGGGTATAGACTTGGATTACTGTATGTTAAATGGTTTGCCTTGGAATCAAATTGAAATCATTCTGTCATTTTTGAGACAGCACCCAAGTACTGCATTTTTGTCTCTTGTTGACTAGGAGGGCTAAGAACTAAGGGATCTTGATTTAGTAAAATGGTATAAACATTCCTTTAGATGAACCCTTACCTTATATACATCTTTCATCACTTCTAAAAGAGCTTTACTATTCAGATTACTCTGAACAGTTTCAGTCCAACAAAGCAGTTGAGAGGTGATGGCGGTTTTAAGCATCTGCACAAGTGAGTTGAGAGAGGATTCTTGCAAAGATGTCCAACACTTCTCTGAGGGG
This sequence comes from Tragulus kanchil, assembly GCA_022376925.1. Lineage (NCBI taxonomy): Eukaryota > Metazoa > Chordata > Mammalia > Artiodactyla > Tragulidae > Tragulus > Tragulus kanchil. The sequence continues at coordinate 94,482,149 of JAIOJX010000025.1, forward strand.
TTAAAATTAACGATGATAAATATGCACCTCCAAGAAACTGTCTCACCTTTAAGTACTTTAATGCAAGAAATAGACCATATTTTCCATTTCTGATGGCATAACCCATAAATTATGGGATAACCTTTTGAAGGATAACACCTTGGACATTTATTACTTACAGATGTGGGGAAAAAGTTCTTCCCTGATTAGTATCTTTAGAATTAAAAGCTCAAATTTGGGTTTGTGAAAAAATTTGTTGATAGGAAACAGATTACTTGATTGTTTTTATCATAAGGGATTTGATTTCAGTATAACCTGAACGGCCTAGTGGTTTTCCCGACCTTCTTCAATTTAAGCTTGAATTTCCAATAAGCAGCTCATGATCTGAGCCACAGTCAGTTCCCAGTCTTGTTTTTGCTGACTGTATAGAGCTTATCCATTTTTGGTTGCAAAAATAGAATCAATCTGATCTGGGTATTCACCATCTGGTGATGTCCATGTGTAGAATCATCCCTTGTGCTTTTGGAAGAGGGTGCTTGCTATGGCCTGTGTGCTCTCTTGACAAAAACTCTGTTAGCCTTTGCCCTGCTTCATTTTGTACTCTATGGCCATACTTGCCTAGTATTCCCAGTATCTCTTAACTTCCTATTTTTGTATTCTAATACTTTATGATGAAAAGGACATCTTTTTCTCAGCTTAGTTCTAGAAGGTCTTGTATGTCTTCACAGCACTGTTCAACGTAAGCTTCTTGAGCATTAGTGGCTGGGGTATAGACTTGGATTACTGTATGTTAAATGGTTTGCCTTGGAATCAAATTGAAATCATTCTGTCATTTTTGAGACAGCACCCAAGTACTGCATTTTTGTCTCTTGTTGACTAGGAGGGCTAAGAACTAAGGGATCTTGATTTAGTAAAATGGTATAAACATTCCTTTAGATGAACCCTTACCTTATATACATCTTTCATCACTTCTAAAAGAGCTTTACTATTCAGATTACTCTGAACAGTTTCAGTCCAACAAAGCAGTTGAGAGGTGATGGCGGTTTTAAGCATCTGCACAAGTGAGTTGAGAGAGGATTCTTGCAAAGATGTCCAACACTTCTCTGAGGGGTTAAAATTAACGATGATAAATATGCACCTCCAAGAAACTGTCTCACCTTTAAGTACTTTAATGCAAGAAATAGACCATATTTTCCATTTCTGATGGCATAACCCATAAATTATGGGATAACCTTTTGAAGGATAACACCTTGGACATTTATTACTTACAGATGTGGGGGAAAAAAAGTTCTTCCCTGATTAGTATCTTTAGAATTAAAAGCTCAAATTTGGGTTTGTGAAAAAATTTGTTGATAGGAAACAGATTACTTGATTGATTTCATTATTTTCATACTAAAAATTCCATAGGGTATTTATAAGACAGGAAAATATATACAGATGAATACACAAATACATATGCACACACACAGAGACACACACACAGATACACAAGATACATAATGTCATCAAGGATATTTTTAATCTGTAAAAAATAAAATAAGATTATCTATGTTTTCAGACTTTATGAGCACCTGGGATAAATGGAAGTATTTTTAAATTAGCTTAGTAACAATGTTTTAATATCACTGAGTTACAAAGTGAATTCCTATTCCTTTCAAAGACAATTTTCAATCTTTAAGATTCATATGAAATACTCATTTAGAAATGGAATGATCAAAATTATCAAAGCACCTCTCTAAGCAGTATGTATTATTTTATGTGTGCTGGTTTGCAGAGAAAGTGCAGGGAGGGCGGTGCGGTTATACCAGTATGTTTATAGTTAGGCTGGGGGAGGGGGTTATGCCAGTATGTTTATAGTTAGGCTAGGGTAACCATTGTCTCATGTGTGTCTCAGCATTTTGTTTTACTTAGCTGTGTATATAGTGAACATAAGAGACAAATAGCCAAATTTCCAACATCTAGTCTCCCTAGATGTTAAAGAGGTTGCCAGGGTATGACAAAAATAACCAGTAAGTACACTGTGCACACCTGATGTTAAAATTCATAGGAAAGACTCCTGAAAACAACTGGCAGAAGTGAAATTGTCAACATCCCCTCGAAGCATTACAGATGCTCATTAGACGTGTCCACTGGGTTGATAGAGATGGAAAGGGGAAGGGTTCTCGGCTAGAGTGTTCCTGTTCAGATGACGTTTTGAGACTCTAGCCTTTGTATGCAGTGTATGCAGCGCTACTATGTGTACATATAGTGGACACACTTAAATTCTTTTTTTTTTTTCAAACAAATTATTTGAAACACGTAGACTTTCTAGATGTGTAAACGTACACAGTCTATCTTGAGAGTAGGGAGTTAAGTACCTTTAAAGATTTTCTTTTTTTTTTTTCCCTGTTAATTCATAGGAATGGTTTTATTTGGGGATTGAAATTGTCTTGCAGAATAAGCTGACTGAATGCTGGGGGGTTGGGCGGAGGGGAGGGACGGAGGACAGGGAAGGGAGTGCAGAGAGAAGGGCCCCATGTGGTCTTTAGACAAGTTCGGGTTGTCTAGCCATTGTTCTATTTGTGCATTTCAGTTAACATAGCTGTGTATTAAATAAGCAAGTACTAATGCCCAAAATATATTAAAAGTAGAAGTAGTAAAATAACTCCTGAATAAATGCCCTTTTGTTGGTTTTTAGGAAGGGCTGTGTCTTCTGGAAGTGTCTATGTTAATCCACCTCTTGGAGCTACGTTAGTCCAGCACTTTGTTGCTGAAATGCTGGAGGAGGGCAAGAGGAAGGTGAGGGGAAGGGCTCTTGGCTACCATCTCCATTGTCTGGAAGACTGTTTTAGGTTACAATCATAGGTCTGTATGTGCATTTTTGTAAAGTAGTTATGTTTATTGTGGACAAAGTTCATTATTTTGCAACATCTAGGCTTTTTAGATGTCCTGAGGTGACAACGTATGATAAAAAGTAGAACTAGTGAATTAACCAATTTGTAAATATCTTTATAATTGATTAAAAAAAAAAATAGGCAGCATCTTGGACATGGAATTGTTAAACCACCTCCAAGAAACATACATCAGGACTTGTTCCTTTAGGTTGGCAGCAGAGGGGCAGAAGGAAGTATCAAGGGTGGCTGTATGTGGGTGTGTTCATATGTATCTCTTGATAATAATTATTGATGTGTGTGCATCTCTTGGCTGTACTATAGGAATGCATTGTTGAATAATTCAGCGGAAACATACCTCCTTGCTAGTACTTTAATAGTTTAGATCGTATAATGAATCCTCTTAGAAGCATTGTACTTTGTGCACTCGGTTGCTTTTATGTCTCATTTTTTTAATTGAACATTAAGGGAATGTAGTATTTTAATTGTAGCTCTGCCAATATCTTTATCTAGAGGCCTGTTGCCGTTTTTGTCTTCTCTGAAATTTTTGTCGCCAAGAAAGGCAAGATTACATTTTTTCCTTCCAGATTGAGTTGGTGTAGTGTATCTTAGTTATCAAAACACTCATAGCTTTGGGACTTTGAAATGGTAAATATTCATGATGTGTGAAACAGCATGATACATAACTGTATGCTCTTAAATAAATCAAGATGGATGCTTCGTTGTGAAAAGAGACCTAGGACACATCAGATGGTACACTGCTTGTGATTATGAATGACTGTTTTTTGCTTCTTGTGTTGTTTGGTTTCCTGTTATGCATATGTTAACTTTTAAGAAATAAATGCTATTTTAAAAACCTTAAAAAAAAAAAAAGAAAACAAACATAACAAATATTAAAATATATTTTCAAGTTAATGTAATTAAAACAGTATGACCGAGAAGCATGAAAGGCAACCAATGTCACAGAGACTTCCCAAATAGAACCAGATACACATGAGACATTAATATATGATGAAAGAAGCATTGTATATTAGTAGGGAATGAAACAGATCGTTTAATAAATGTGTTACAACTGAAAAATGATCCAAAGAATGAAGTTTAATTAAGATAAACTCCATATAGTTTGAAGATATAAACATAAAAATGAAACAAAAAGGGGGAGATAAACTGGGAGATTGGATTGATATACGTTCATTATTTTGCAACATCTAGGCTTTTTAGATGTCCTGAGGTGACAACGTATGATAAAAAGTAGAACTAGTGAATTAACCAATTTGTAAATATCTTTATAATTGATTAAAGAAAATAGGCAGCATCTTGGACATGGAATTGTTAAACCACCTCCAAGAAACATATATCAGGACTTGTTCCTTTAGGTTGGCAGCAGAGGGGCAGAAGGAAGTATCAAGGGTGGCTGTATGTGGGTGTGTTCATATGTATCTCTTGATAATAATTATTGATGTGTGTGCATCTCTTGGCTGTACTATAGGAATGCATTGTTGAATAATTCAGCGGAAACATACCTCCTTGCTAGTACTTTAATAGTTTAGATCGTATAATGAATCCTCTTAGAAGCATTGTACTTTGTGCACTCGGTTGCTTTTATGTCTCATTTTTTTAATTGAACATTAAGGGAATGTAGTATTTTAATTGTAGCTCTGCCAATATCTTTATCTAGAGGCCTGTTGCCGTTTTTGTCTTCTCTGAAATTTTTGTCGCCAAGAAAGGCAAGATTACATTTTTTCCTTCCAGATTGAGTTGGTGTAGTGTATCTTAGTTATCAAAACACTCATAGCTTTGGGACTTTGAAATGGTAAATATTCATGATGTGTGAAACAGCATGATACATAACTGTATGCTCTTAAATAAATCAAGATGGATGCTTCGTTGTGAAAAGAGACCTAGGACACATCAGATGGTACACTGCTTGTGATTATGAATGACTGTTTTTTGCTTCTTGTGTTGTTTGGTTTCCTGTTATGCATATGTTAACTTTTAAGAAATAAATGCTATTTTAAAAACCTTAAAAAAAAAAAAAAGAAAACAAACATAACAAATATTAAAATATATTTTCAAGTTAATGTAATTAAAACAGTATGACCGAGAAGCATGAAAGGCAACCAATGTCACAGAGACTTCCCAAATAGAACCAGATACACATGAGACATTAATATATGATGAAAGAAGCATTGTATATTAGTAGGGAATGAAACAGATCGTTTAATAAATGTGTTACAACTGAAAAATGATCCAAAGAATGAAGTTTAATTAAGATAAACTCCATATAGTTTGAAGATATAAACATAAAAATGAAACAAAAAGGGGGAGATAAACTGGGAGATTGGATTGATATAAACACACTACTATATACAAAATAGGTAACTAACTAGAACCTACTGTATAGCACAGGGAACTCTACTCAATGCTCTGTAATGGCCTATGTGGGAAAAGGATCTTAAAAGGAGTAGATATGTATGCCTGATTCACTTTGCTGTAAAACAGAATATAAAAGAACATTGCAAATCAACTATACTCCAAAAAAAATTAATTAAAAGAATGAAACAACAGAAATTCTAACTGGAGCATGGGAAATCTTTAAATTTCATCACGAGGTAAACCTTTTGAGAAAAGGTCAGAAACCATAAAAGAAAATGTTAATATAATAGGATGCATAAAAGTCTTAAAAAATAATTATGCACTACAAAAATACCACAAAGTAAAAAAAAAAAAAGAAAAGAAAAGAAAAAAAATTGCAACTCATATTATGGATAAAGTCTCAATTGTTGGAACTTCCCTGGTAGCCCAGTAGTTAAGAATTCACCTGCTGATGCATGGGACACAGATTTCATCCCTGGTCCAGGAAGATCCCAAATGCTGAGGAACAACTGGGCCCGAGAGGCACAACTACTGAAGCCCTCATGCCTAGAGTCCATGCTCCACAATGAGAAGTCCTTGCATGGAAACAAAGAGTAGCCCCTGTTCGCCTTAACTATAGAAAGCCTGCACGCAGCAACAAAGACTCAGTGCAGCCAAAAATAAATAAACAAAAAACTTTTTTTTAAAAAAAGAATAGTCTTAGTAGTTTAAAAGATTCAAATAAAACCAGATACACATGAGAGATGAAACATTGTATATTAGTAGGGAATGAAACAGATCGTTTAATAAATGTGTTACAACTGAAAAATGATCCAAAGAATGAAGTTTAATTAAGATAAACTCCATATAGTTTGAAGATATAAACATAAAAATGAAACAAAAAGGGGGAGATAAACTGGGAGATTGGATTGATATAAACACACTACTATATACAAAATAGGTAACTAACTAGAACCTACTGTATAGCACAGGGAACTCTACTCAATGCTCTGTAATGGCCTATGTGGGAAAAGGATCTTAAAAGGAGTAGATATGTATGCCTGATTCACTTTGCTGTAAAACAGAATATAAAAGAACATTGCAAATCAACTATACTCCAAAAAAAATTAATTAAAAGAATGAAACAACAGAAATTCTAACTGGAGCATGGGAAATCTTTAAATTTCATCACGAGGTAAACCTTTTGAGAAAAGGTCAGAAACCATAAAAGAAAATGTTAATATAATAGGATGCATAAAAGTGTTTAAAAATAATTATGCATTGCAAAAATACCACAAAGTAAAAAAAAAAAAAGAAAAGAAAAGAAAAAAAATTGCAACTCATATTATGGATAAAGTCTCAATTGTTGGAACTTCCCTGGTAGCCCAGTAGTTAAGAATTCACCTGCTGATGCATGGGACACAGATTTCATCCCTGGTCCAGGAAGATCCCAAATGCTGAGGAACAACTGGACCCGAGAGGCACAACTACTGAAGCCCTCATGCCTAGAGTCCATGCTCCACAATGAGAAGTCCTTGCATGGAAACAAAGAGTAGCCCCTGTTCGCCTTAACTATAGAAAGCCTGCACGCAGCAACAAAGACTCAGTGCAGCCAAAAATAAATAAACAAAAAACTTTTTTTTAAAAAAAGAATAGTCTTAGTAGTTTAAAAGATTCAAATAAAACCAGAAAGATACTAACAACAAATGGAAAAATAAGTAAGAGGCAAGAACTAATGGTTCCAAGAATATAATGTACAAATGTAACTGAATATAGGAAAACTAGAGCAACTTCACTCAAAATGAGAAAACTCTAAGAGATTCTTTGAAATTCCCTGGCAGTCCTGTGGTTAGGACTCCACCTTCCCACTGCAGGGGGCATGGGTTCCACCCCTAATTGAGGAACTAAGATCCCACAAGCCATGTGGCAGGGTCAAATAATTTAAAAAACAGATTCGTTTTTTTCAGAATGGTATAGAGCAAAACCTGGTTTACACTGTGGAGAAGTGTGTGGGCTGATGCTTTTGTATTTGTTGATGAAGTATAAACTGATACATCTTCTGTCAGAGATGCCATGTTGCCAAATTCTGAGGGTGATCTATGTGAACGGTGACCACTTAAGCTGGGCAACATGGGGGCCCTGACTTCTGTGGAGGGTCATTTATCAAAATCTCTCAAGACTGAAAATGCACATATAATTTTGACCCAGTAATTTTGCTTTCTGGAAATTTCTCTGCCTGTATAAATGTATATATATACAAAGAAATGTATATTAGAACTGCTATAACAGCAAAAATTTAGAAACTATTTATGTACATGAATAGAATACTATTCAGCTATTAAATGGAATAAAGCACTCATATTGGTCCAGTAATAACAATCTCCATAATATAGTATTCTATGGAAAAAAGTAAGTTGCCAGCATATGCATGATATCATTTGAAAAAAAACAACAATTTTCTATATGTTTTATAAAAAGAATATCTTTCAAAGGTTACATAAGAAATTCTACTCTGTAACTGCTTTGTAGGAGGGGAATTACGTGACTATGTCACCATATATATCATCTTCATACCTTTTAAGCTTTGGACCTTGAATATTAGCTCAAAGTTATAAAAGGATTAAAGCATCAAATAAAATTTTTTAAAAAACACAAAGTTACACACTCTTTTCCTCACAAGTGGTCAAAATATCTAAATTTTTAAAACAACATAAATAAAAAATGTTAAAATATGTATTTATTTTGACTGGATACTCTACAGGTATTAAACTCTGGTGTCAAATCAATGACCAACTCGATGAATTACACGTTTGACATGGTAAGAGTAATGATTATTTATTTGTATGATAAAAAAACTGAAAATATAGGTAACTGAATATAGGAAAACTAGAGCAACTTCACTCAAAATGAGAAAACTCTAAGAGATTCTTTGAAATTCCCTGGCAGTCCTGTGGTTAGGACTCCACCTTCCCACTGCAGGGGGCATGGGTTCCACCCCTAATTGAGGAACTAAGATCCCACAAGCCATGTGGCAGGGTCAAATAATTTAAAAAACAGATTCGTTTTTTTCAGAATGGTATAGAGCAAAACCTGGTTTACACTGTGGAGAAGTGTGTGGGCTGATGCTTTTGTATTTGTTGATGAAGTATAAACTGATACATCTTCTGTCAGAGATGCCATGTTGCCAAATTCTGAGGGTGATCTATGTGAACGGTGACCACTTAAGCTGGGCAACATGGGGGCCCTGACTTCTGTGGAGGGTCATTTATCAAAATCTCTCAAGACTGAAAATGCACATATAATTTTGACCCAGTAATTTTGCTTTCTGGAAATTTCTCTGCCTGTATAAATGTATATATATACAAAGAAATGTATATTAGAACTGCTATAACAGCAAAAATTTAGAAACTATTTATGTACATGAATAGAATACTATTCAGCTATTAAATGGAATAAAGCACTCATATTGGTCCAGTAATAACAATCTCCATAATATAGTATTCTATGGAAAAAAAGTAAGTTGCCAGCATATGCATGATATCATTTGAAAAAAAACAACAATTTTCTATATGTTTTATAAAAAGAATATCTTTCAAAGGTTACATAAGAAATTCTACTCTGTAACTGCTTTGTAGGAGGGGAATTACGTGACTATGTCACCATATATATCATCTTCATACCTTTTAAGCTTTGGACCTTGAATATTAGCTCAAAGTTATAAAAGGATTAAAGCATCAAATAAAATTTTTTAAAAAACACAAAGTTACACACTCTTTTCCTCACAAGTGGTCAAAATATCTAAATTTTTAAAACAACATAAATAAAAAATGTTAAAATATGTATTTATTTTGACTGGATACTCTACAGGTATTAAACTCTGGTGTCAAATCAATGACCAACTCGATGAATTACACGTTTTGACATGGTAAGAGTAATGATTATGTACTCAGTTGTGTCCAACTCTTTGAGACCCCATGGACTGTACCAGTCAGGCTACTCTGCCCATGGAATTTCCCACGCAAAAACACTGGAGTGGGTTGCCACTTCCTTCTCCAGGGGACCTTCCTGACTCAGGATTTGAACCTGTGTCTCTTGCATCTCTTGCGTCTCCTGCATTGCAGCAGGATTCTTTATCACTGAGCCATCAAGGAAGCCCTGGCCCTCCTTAGTGCAAGATACTTTCCATATTCCCTGCTTCTTATTTTCAGGAAAAAGGCTTCAGCCTCCTAGACCTTCCCTGAGTTCCAAAGGGCAGATTCTAACTGTTACTCATTTGTAAAGTGAGGGAATGTAGAAACAAAGGAAAGGCAGTCAAGAAACGATAATGCAGGGACAGGACAGCTTCCTGGTTCCTTCACAAAGGATATATAAGACATCCTGACATGGATCTCAGTTCTTCTATAGGAACTAAGATCCTCACTCAGGTGGAAGATGGTAACCTCAGGCTGAGCACAAGCACTTGAACCCCATACTAGTTACAACCAGAAGGCTGATGACTGAGATTTCTGGAGCACTACCCTGTTATCTCATTACAGACCAATCAGAAGAAAGTCACACACTCTGCAGCCCTCCCTAAAAATGTGTCTTTAAAAACTCTTCCCTGAAACCGATCAGGGAGTTTAGGTTTTTTGAGTGCAAATAGCCCATTCTCCTTGCTTGGCACTTGAGATAGATAGATCTATCTCTGCTCCAAACTCCAATGCTTCTGTTTGTTTGCCCTCACTGTGTGTCAGGCACACAAACCTGAATCTGACAATAGCTTTAGGTTGATCTTTTCAATTATGCACACACCACATACTTGAATGTTTGCATAGTATTTTCAAATCTATCTAAATACAACTTCTATTTCAGACAGTATTCTACTGAGAATACAGATAAAATAACATAAAAGCAATCAAGCTTACTCAGGGCTTTCGCAGACTGGCCAGTCATTTTATGAACAGCCTCTGCAAATGGAACCACCAGCATCATCCAGTTCCTGGAATCATGCATGACAGGACACTCTGGGAGCAGAAGGAAGACTGATAAAGCTTCTTCGTGTGGCGAACGACATGGAAGTGCCTTAAGCAGATTATCCCTGAGACATGTAGTTATCTGTGATTGAAAAAGAATCAGGCAAAGGCTTGGGACATACTAGATACAAGTATCATAAGAAATAAGATATAAGACCAGAGGTTTTACTTCCACTGTGTTCCAAACAGAATAATCATTTAGTTTTCCTGAAACCTACTATTCAAAACCCATCACTCCTTTATATCCCAATGCCCCTAAGGTAATATGTGAGAATCATCCTCCCTATTTTATGTTGAGGTCAATGAAAGAAATAAAACTGAAATCACATACCTGGGCATACTGAATAAATTGTGATGGTTGCTCAATTAGAAGGGATTCATACCTAGCTCTATCTGACCTAAAACATACTGTAGTAGAGAAAATGCAAATGTTCACCTAACCAATCCTGTTCATCTTCCTCCAGGGCTCCCTGCAGTGAGGTGGGGCCATGTGACCAGGTTCCACCTAAAAGAATGTGAGGGAAGGTGATGCATGATACTTCCAGACTTAGCCTCTAATGCCTCTCATGTGATTTTTCATTCCCTTTTTCCTCATCTGCCAACCAACATGACAGATCTACTGGAGAATATCATGGCCCTGGGGCCTAGAATTCCAGAGGAAAAAAGACTCAGCAACCCTGAGTGAAACTGGGCAGACGAGGGAAGAATAGTGGAATCTGCCACCCCCAAATATGCCACTCTGACATGATGATTATTTTAAGCTGAAGGCAAGTGAGAAAAAGCAGAGACAGAACAAGTTCTCTGTCCTCCCTCATCTACCTGAAAAGAGAACATAAATTCCCCTTGTGAAGGTGTCCTCCTGTCCACAACTTCCCATACCAGGAAGGACTTATGGTCTTATTAGCAGAGGTGAGCTGCCCCGACAAAGACACCACACAGCAAACTTTACTACCTTATCTTACTAGCCCTATCTACCATCATCTTCTTCATGCATTTGTCTTTGTACCATTTGCCATCTACAAAGGCTGAAATTCCTATTCCTTTGTCTTTCACTTCTCTACAAAATTACTGTCCTTTGCTCACTAAGGTGCTATAGAAGACCAAATTCCAACCACTCCTTAAAGTTATTCACCACTGAGTATTTCCATGTATATGCAGGATGCACATGTTCAGTTCAATTCAGTTGCTCAGTCATGTCTGATTCTTTGTGACCCCATGGACTGCAGCACACCAGGCTTCCCTGTCCTTCACCATCTACTGGAGCTTGCTCAAACTCATGTCCGTTGACTCAGTGGTGCCATCCAAACATCTTGTCCTCTGTCATCCCCTTCTCCTTCCGCCTTTTATTTTTTCCCAGCATCAGGGCCTTTTCCAACCAGTTGTATCTTTGCATCAGGTGGCCAAAGTATTGGAGCTTCAGCTTCAGCATCAGTCTTTCCAATGAATATTCAGGGTTGACTTTATTTAGAATTGACTGGTTTAGTCTCCTTGCAGTGCAAGGGACTCTCGAGAGTCTCCTCCAGCACTACAGTTCAAAGGCATCAATTCTATGGCACTCAGCCTTCTTTATGGTCCAACTCTTGACATCCATACATGATTACTGGGAAAACCATAGCTTTGACTATACGGACTTTTATTAGCAAGGTGACGTGTCTGCTTTTTAATACGTTGTCTAGCTTTGTCATAGCTTTTCTTCCAAGGAGCAAGTGTCTTTTCATTCCATGGCTGCAGTCATCATCTGCAGTGACTTTCAAGCCCAAGAAAATAAAGTCTATCACTGTTTCCATTGTTTTCCCATCTATTTGCCATGAAGTAATGGGACCAGATGCCTTGATCTTCATTTATTGAATGTTCAGTTTTAGGGCAGTGTTTCTCCTATTTCACCTTCATCAAGAGGCTTTTAGTTCCTTTTCACTTCCTGCCATAAAGGGGAAATTCCCCTTGTGAAGGTGTCCTCCTGTCCACAACTTCCCATACCAGGAAGGACTTATGGTCTTATTAGCAGAGGTGAGCTGCCCCGACAAAGACACCACACAGCAAACTTTACTACCTTATCTTACTAGCCCTATCTACCATCATCTTCTTCATGCATTTGTCTTTGTACCATTTGCCATCTACAAAGGCTGAAATTCCTATTCCTTTGTCTTTCACTTCTCTACAAAATTACTGTCCTTTGCTCACTAAGGTGCTATAGAAGACCAAATTCCAACCACTCCTTAAAGTTATTCACCACTGAGTATTTCCATGTATATGCAGGATGCACATGTTCAGTTCAATTCAGTTGCTCAGTCATGTCTGATTCTTTGTGACCCCATGGACTGCAGCACACCAGGCTTCCCTGTCCTTCACCATCTACTGGAGCTTGCTCAAACTCATGTCCGTTGACTCAGTGGTGCCATCCAAACATCTTGTCCTCTGTCATCCCCTTCTCCTTCCGCCTTTTATTTTTTCCCAGCATCAGGGCCTTTTCCAACCAGTTGTATCTTTGCATCAGGTGGCCAAAGTATTGGAGCTTCAGCTTCAGCATCAGTCTTTCCAATGAATATTCAGGGTTGACTTTATTTAGAATTGACTGGTTTAGTCTCCTTGCAGTGCAAGGGACTCTCGAGAGTCTCCTCCAGCACTACAGTTCAAAGGCATCAATTCTATGGCACTCAGCCTTCTTTATGGTCCAACTCTTGACATCCATACATGATTACTGGGAAAACCATAGCTTTGACTATACGGACTTTTATTAGCAAGGTGACGTGTCTGCTTTTTAATACGTTGTCTAGCTTTGTCATAGCTTTTCTTCCAAGGAGCAAGTGTCTTTTCATTCCATGGCTGCAGTCATCATCTGCAGTGACTTTCAAGCCCAAGAAAATAAAGTCTATCACTGTTTCCATTGTTTTCCCATCTATTTGCCATGAAGTAATGGGACCAGATGCCTTGATCTTCATTTATTGAATGTTCAGTTTTAGGGCAGTGTTTTCACTCTCCTATTTCACCTTCATCAAGAGGCTTTTTAGTTCCTTTTCACTTCCTGCCATAAGGATTGGTGTCATCTGCATATCTGAGGTTATTGATATTTCTCCCAGAAATCTTGATTTCAGTTTGTGCTTCATCCAGACCAGCTTTTGCATGATGCACTCTGCATGTTAGTTAAATAAGAGGTTGACAATAGACAGCCTTGACATACTTCTGTCCCAATATGGAACCAATCTGTTGTTCCATGTCTGGTTCTAACTGTTGCTTCTTGACCTGCTTACAAGTTTCTCAGGAGGCAGGTATGGTGGTCTGGTGTTTCTATCTCTTTCAGAATTTTCCACAGTTTGTTGTGATCCACACAGTCAAAGGCTTCCGTGTAGTCAATGAAGCAGAAATAAATATTTTTCTGGCATTCTGTTGCTCTTTCTGTGATCCAGTGGATGTTGGCAATTTGATCTCTGGTTCCTCTGTCTTTTCTAAATCCAGCTTGCACATCTAGAAGTTCTTGGTTCACATAATGCTGAAGCGAAGTTGGAGGATTTTGAGCATTACTTTGCTAGCACGTGAAATGAGTGCAATTTTCCGATAGTTTGAACGTTCTCTGGCATTGCCCTTCTTTGGGACTGGAATGAAAACTGACTTTTTCCAGTCCTGTGGCCACTGCTGAATTTTCCAAATTTGCTGGCACATTAAGTGTAGCACTTTCTGGATTTGAAATAGCTCAAATGGATTTCCATCACCTCCACTAGCTGTGTTCATAGTACACATGTTAATAAAGCAGGTTTTCCAACTCTCACATCCATACATGATTACTGGAAGAACCATAGCTTTGACTATACGGACTTTTATTAGCAAGGTGACGTGTCTGCTTTTTAATACGTTGTCTAGCTTTGTCATAGCTTTTCTTCCAAGGAGCAAGTGTCTTTTCATTCCATGGCTGCAGTCATCATCTGCAGTGACTTTCAAGCCCAAGAAAATAAAGTCTATCACTGTTTCCATTGTTTTCCCATCTATTTGCCATGAAGTAATGGGACCAGATGCCTTGATCTTCATTTATTGAATGTTCAGTTTTAGGGCAGTGTTTTCACTCTCCTATTTCACCTTCATCAAGAGGCTTTTTAGTTCCTTTTCACTTCCTGCCATAAGGATTGGTGTCATCTGCATATCTGAGGTTATTGATATTTCTCCCAGAAATCTTGATTTCAGTTTGTGCTTCATCCAGACCAGCTTTTGCATGATGCACTCTGCATGTTAGTTAAATAAGAGGTTGACAATAGACAGCCTTGACATACTTCTGTCCCAATATGGAACCAATCTGTTGTTCCATGTCTGGTTCTAACTGTTGCTTCTTGACCTGCTTACAAGTTTCTCAGGAGGCAGGTATGGTGGTCTGGTGTTTCTATCTCTTTCAGAATTTTCCACAGTTTGTTGTGATCCACACAGTCAAAGGCTTCCGTGTAGTCAATGAAGCAGAAATAAATATTTTTCTGGCATTCTGTTGCTCTTTCTGTGATCCAGTGGATGTTGGCAATTTGATCTCTGGTTCCTCTGTCTTTTCTAAATCCAGCTTGCACATCTAGAAGTTCTTGGTTCACATAATGCTGAAGCGAAGTTGGAGGATTTTGAGCATTACTTTGCTAGCACGTGAAATGAGTGCAATTTTCCGATAGTTTGAACGTTCTCTGGCATTGCCCTTCTTTGGGACTGGAATGAAAACTGACTTTTTCCAGTCCTGTGGCCACTGCTGAATTTTCCAAATTTGCTGGCACATTAAGTGTAGCACTTTCTGGATTTGAAATAGCTCAAATGGATTTCCATCACCTCCACTAGCTTTGTTCATAGTACACATGTTAATAAACTTGTTTGTTCTTCTCTTGTTCAGGTTTTTCTCAGTTTAATTTGCAAGGCCCCAGCCCAAGAAACTAAAATAAGGAGAGAAAAAGTTATTTTTTTTCCTTCCCCATGGATGCCTCCTGCTCAAACTTCTTCGGACTTTCATGTGAGAAAAAAAACTTCACTGTGTCAATAAACCACTGAGATTTGGAAGTTGTTTGCAGGAACTTATGTTTGGAAGAGGTAATAAAGACGATGTTGCCCCTCTAACTGGATCTGGGCAATCAAAAGCTCCTCACCCACTGTGGAATATATGCTCTGCCCACTACAGAGCATCCAACAGTGGATGCTGCAGCATTGAGAGAGAAAGATGTTCTGAGATGACCTGGATGGTATATGTGACTGAACCCAGTAGTTAATGCCTCGATATGAACCTGAAGATTCTGGGGATGGGGGTGGGGGTAGTGTAGACATGTATTAGTCTTGGTTTTGTCCAAGACAAGCCTTGTAAGTTTGTTGGCTTATTAAACCTGCCACCTTGTAATTTGGACTGACTGCCTCTTCAATCTTTCCTTGTCCTCTGAGCACAGGGGACACTTTCTGAACTAATAGCTTATTTATTCTTACAGATCTTAGATACTCTTAACTATGACTGTCTGCCTCTACATGTCATAAGGGTTAAGTAAGATGACACATGCCACAATAAGCAGTGAAGTACTGTATATTATTACTATTATTCTTAAATTAATGTTCTTATAATTTGCTATGTCCAGAAGAATATGACTTCTGTTGAATGCTAGTAGGTATACATAGGAAAGGTGTTTAAAATCAAATAATGTCAAAATACGGTCAAAAAAGCTAGATTTCTTTCAGTATATGACATCATAGTCTTTGATTTACTGTGAGCATCATGACTCCATCATAGTATGCAGTGTTCCCTAAGTTGCTCCACTAAGAGCCCCTTTTCATAGAGCATTCTGCAAAACTAATGTTTCTTAGCACTCTCACTGGGAATAGCATCCCAACTGACCTCCCACATCACCTAAATACTTATTATAAAAATATACTTAATCATATTTACTATGCTTACTTTTTTTTTTTTTTTTTAAAGATTTATTTATTTATTTTACTTTGGGCGGGGGTTGGGTTGGGGAGGGCGGGGAGTGGGCGGGCCACTTCTATTGGTCTTTCATTTCTCTATTTTCATCCATCTTTGTTTTTCGGCTCCTGTGGGCCTCCCATCGCGGTGGCGTCTGTCGTTGCAGAGCGCTGGCTCTGGGCGCATGCGCTCCAGAGCTCCGGCTCGGTCATTGGACACATCCGTCCAGCCGCTCCGCGGCACGTGGGATCTTCCCAGGCCAGGGCTCGAACTGGCGCCCCTTGCACTGCAAGGCGGTGTCCTTACCCACTGGACTACCAGGGGAAGCCCTATGCTTACTTTTTCATCTTGAAAACTAAGATAGTTTCTACTGCATATTAGGAAACACTCTCCCCCTTTCCCTTCAAAATGTAGGGACCCAAAATGGTATAAAGATGATTTTAAACTGAAGACGTCAGAGATACAGCTGATACAGAAAGAAGCCTTTCAGGGTCTTTCTCATCTGACTCAAGGCAGAGCCTTCAAAGAATGAAGCAGACATAAATCTCCTCTGGGTGGGCAGGCAACTGAGCTTCATTGCTAGGGAAAAGACTCCCTCTCCCATCTCCCCCTAATCACCCCCCTCACCCATACTTGCATTTAGATGAGAAATTGCATAAACAAACATTATTGTAAGCTATCCTATCTTCCATGTATCCCCCTAAAAGCCTATCTGTCTCCCTGAAGAGTTTGCTTGTTTTCTCACAGAAGCCCTTTCTCCCCCTTCCCTTCTCTAAAACTGTTGTATAAACCTCATCCCTAGCTGCTCTGCACAAGAGTTGAAGTTTTCTGTTAATCTATAGTTAATTGGAAGGTCCCCAAATATATGAATTCCAAAGTAGTGCTCTTTTCATAAGTTATACCTCTCAAAACATTGTTACTCTCATATTGAAAATAAAAAAATACTGTGTCTACTGTACATTTAACCATTCAGAAATAAAATACTGGAGTGGGTTGCCATTTCCTTCTCCAGGGGATCTTCACAACCCAGGGATTAAACCAGTGTCTCTTCTACTGCACTGGCAAACAGGCTCTTTACCACTAGCACCACCTGGGAAGCTCAAATGGTTATTACCATAGAAGAGATCCATTCCTGTTTTGTCAGTTTCTTGAAGATATCTCTTGCCATTTCTAAGTCCACATAAATGGAAGTTAGTTCTCCAGGTTCTCTTTGGATGCAAAAAATGAAAAAAAAAAAAAAAAAAACAGATGTAAAAGAGTATTTCTAATTTCATGTATCATTATGCATAATTTTATTTTACTATATACCAGATACCACCTTCTTTCTTAAAGCTTACATTCTTTCAAAATCATTAATGTATTTGGTACCAAAAAATTTTATAGAATTTATGTTCTCCTAAAAGAAAATAGGTAACAATTTATTATCTCAAGTTTGGGCTGTAACAATAGCAAAAGTTTACGTGCTCCATCTGAGAACTGAAACCATTTACCCTCCCACTCAGCCTGAACATAGGAAATTGAAACTCCCCAACACAGATCAAACCAAATCAGTCTTAAGGGAAATCAACACTGAACATTCACTGGAAGGACTGATGCTGAAGGTGAAGCTCCAGTATTTTGGCTACCTAATGAAAAGAGATGATTTACTGGAAAAGTTCCTGATGCTGGTAAAGACTAAGGGCAGAGGAGAAAAGCACATCAGAGGATGAGATGGCTGGATGGCATCACCAATGTAATGGACATGAACTTGGGAAAACTCCAGGAGACAGTGAGGAAAAGGGAGGCCAGGCGTGCTGCTGTTGGACAACTGGGCACCTAAACAACAACAATCACCTTCACCCTATCTTACCATTTATATTTACATTGCTTTGGGATTCCACATTTCATTAGCATGACTTCATTATTCCAAGACACTCCTGCCTAGGTAAATGGATTGATTGTTCACTTAAAAGAACTTCCTGAAAAGACTCATTAACTCTTCCAGGGAGCACAATCAAGAGTTTATGCCCTAAAATTCTGCAACTCTTGTCTCAACATCCTTGCCTTAATGTTTCTATCTGTCCTGGATTGTGGTACTCTTCCTCAATCCTACTCAAATTCCCAACCCTCTCCTCCCATGTTGAGAAGACCTGCCTTATTCCAAATCATTGATTTTTAAAAATCCAAATCTTGCCATTCCCCTCAGGAATACTACGAAGGCTTTGTCTAGGTGTGGCATTTCCCTGTATTGTGTTGGTAATATTTGAGGAGCCTGTAATCTATAGAACAATCTGTCTTTAAATATATTATTAAAAATATTTCATGTTTACTGGATTAACCAATCAATTGTAATACTAGGGCTAAAACATTCATGGAAGTACTAAAACAAACTACTGTAAATTTCCCTTTAAAATATATCTTCCTTTGTAGCCTTTGGCATCTTAAGGTCAAACCTTGAGGTTTATCGCTCCTGGGAAGGGACATGGATACTTGGACATTTTAGAAGGATAATATTCTTAGTGTAGAAAAGATTTTCTTCTATACAGTGAGAACTAGCATAAAGGCTATAGTGGGGAATAAAGGGTATATGTTGCACAGTAGCGTTCCCTCCTTTGCCTCTTGGAAGGATGTAAAGAAAAGGAAGGAAAATGGGAGAGAATGCAGGCCTAATGCAAAAGAGATGATTTCACTGGAAAAGTTCCTGATGCTGAAGCTGAAGCTCCAGTATTTTGGCTACCTAATGAAAAGAGATGATTTACTGGAAAAGTTCCTGATGCTGGTAAAGACTAAGGGCAGAGGAGAAAAGCACATCAGAGGATGAGATGGCTGGATGGCATCACCAATGTAATGGACATGAACTTGGGAAAACTCCAGGAGACAGTGAGGAAAAGGGAGGCCAGGCGTGCTGCTGTTGGACAACTGGGCACCTAAACAACAACAATCACCTTCACCCTATCTTACCATTTATATTTACATTGCTTTGGGATTCCACATTTCATTAGCATGACTTCATTATTCCAAGACACTCCTGCCTAGGTAAATGGATTGATTGTTCACTTAAAAGAACTTCCTGAAAAGACTCATTAACTCTTCCAGGGAGCACAATCAAGAGTTTATGCCCTAAAATTCTGCAACTCTTGTCTCAACATCCTTGCCTTAATGTTTCTATCTGTCCTGGATTGTGGTACTCTTCCTCAATCCTACTCAAATTCCCAACCCTCTCCTCCCATGTTGAGAAGACCTGCCTTATTCCAAATCATTGATTTTTAAAAATCCAAATCTTGCCATTCCCCTCAGGAATACTACGAAGGCTTTGTCTAGGTGTGGCATTTCCCTGTATTGTGTTGGTAATATTTGAGGAGCCTGTAATCTATAGAACAATCTGTCTTTAAATATATTATTAAAAATATTTCATGTTTACTGGATTAACCAATCAATTGTAATACTAGGGCTAAAACATTCATGGAAGTACTAAAACAAACTACTGTAAATTTCCCTTTAAAATATATCTTCCTTTGTAGCCTTTGGCATCTTAAGGTCAAACCTTGAGGTTTATCGCTCCTGGGAAGGGACATGGATACTTGGACATTTTAGAAGGATAATATTCTTAGTGTAGAAAAGATTTTCTTCTATACAGTGAGAACTAGCATAAAGGCTATAGTGGGGAATAAAGGGTATATGTTGCACAGTAGCGTTCCCTCCTTTGCCTCTTGGAAGGATGTAAAGAAAAGGAAGGAAAATGGGAGAGAATGCAGGCAGAGGGAAGCAGTGTCTGGACTTCTGGTCTCCTGCCTTAGGCTGGATATGTAGAGATAAGTAAGGATGCCTGTGACATTCTAAAATGATAACTGCTTCATGAGCTGAGAAGGTTGGAAGAAGGGGTGAGGGAAGCAATGGCATTCAACTTCCTTGGTTGCTCTGGTTCCCAGGTGAAGCTTTTAGATCCAACAGTTCCTGCAGTCTCCCTGAGGAGTGGCTGAGAAAGCAGCTGGGTTAAGAACCAAAGCTGCGTTAACAACTGTGGGTTACACAGAAGCAAGAAACACCTGCGTCAGGGGTTAAGTGAATACTGAGTACCATCTAGTAGTGGATGCATACAGGTATCTTCTGAACCAGTGAACCAACCTGAGGCCAAGTCAACAAGAGAGGGTCAGGATCTGACCTAGCAAGGGAGGAC
This sequence comes from Tragulus kanchil, assembly GCA_022376925.1. Classification (NCBI taxonomy): domain Eukaryota; kingdom Metazoa; phylum Chordata; class Mammalia; order Artiodactyla; family Tragulidae; genus Tragulus; species Tragulus kanchil. Next base: position 94,502,420 of record JAIOJX010000025.1, read on the forward strand.
TGGGATGAGTTCCATCATCAACAAGCAGTCCTTCATGGTATCAACTTCCAGAGGAGATACAGGGCAGCCGATGGGCCTCTTTATGCTCTGATCCCCCTTCCCCTCCCTTATTACTGCTAAATTAATTATATACAGTGGTCATCACACTGTGGTGGCTCTCATGCCACAATGGCCTATAAAAGCAAACCAAAATCTAGGCCTATAAATGCCTCAAAGTTATGAAATCAAAATCTAAGGACAATCAACTGTTAGGGAAACACACTGATAGAAACCACCCACCTTGGCCAGGCACCAACTCATTTGTGTGAGTTATTTTACAAGAGGAAGTCCTATTAAGGAACACGGAACTATTATTAAAAATATTTCATGTTTACTGGATTAACCAATCAATTGTAATACTAGGGCTAAAACATTCATGGAAGTACTAAAACAAACTACTGTAAATTTCCCTTTAAAATATATCTTCCTTTGTAGCCTTTGGCATCTTAAGGTCAAACCTTGAGGTTTATCGCTCCTGGGAAGGGACATGGATACTTGGACATTTTAGAAGGATAATATTCTTAGTGTAGAAAAGATTTTCTTCTATACAGTGAGAACTAGCATAAAGGCTATAGTGGGGAATAAAGGGTATATGTTGCACAGTAGCGTTCCCTCCTTTGCCTCTTGGAAGGATGTAAAGAAAAGGAAGGAAAATGGGAGAGAATGCAGGCAGAGGGAAGCAGTGTCTGGACTTCTGGTCTCCTGCCTTAGGCTGGATATGTAGAGATAAGTAAGGATGCCTGTGACATTCTAAAATGATAACTGCTTCATGAGCTGAGAAGGTTGGAAGAAGGGGTGAGGGAAGCAATGGCATTCAACTTCCTTGGTTGCTCTGGTTCCCAGGTGAAGCTTTTAGATCCAACAGTTCCTGCAGTCTCCCTGAGGAGTGGCTGAGAAAGCAGCTGGGTTAAGAACCAAAGCTGCGTTAACAACTGTGGGTTACACAGAAGCAAGAAACACCTGCGTCAGGGGTTAAGTGAATACTGAGTACCATCTAGTAGTGGATGCATACAGGTATCTTCTGAACCAGTGAACCAACCTGAGGCCAAGTCAACAAGAGAGGGTCAGGATCTGACCTAGCAAGGGAGGACTGGGATGAGTTCCATCATCAACAAGCAGTCCTTCATGGTATCAACTTCCAGAGGAGATACAGGGCAGCCGATGGGCCTCTTTATGCTCTGATCCCCCTTCCCCTCCCTTATTACTGCTAAATTAATTATATACAGTGGTCATCACACTGTGGTGGCTCTCATGCCACAATGGCCTATAAAAGCAAACCAAAATCTAGGCCTATAAATGCCTCAAAGTTATGAAATCAAAATCTAAGGACAATCAACTGTTAGGGGAAACACACTGATAGAAACCACCCACCTTGGCCAGGCACCAACTCATTTGTGTGAGTTATTTTACAAGAGGAAGTCCTATTAAGGAACACGGAACTAATAACCCACCACCAAATAGCAGAGTTCGGGAAAGGGCAAAAGCTGACACTGCATGTCTGACCACCACCCAGAATCCTTCTTGCTGACATCCATCTTGGCTGAGCAATGCATATGCCACCAAGAAAGACTCTGAGTCAAAATGATTGGCTAAAGACAACCCAGAAACTAATCATGTTACCACAGAACCCAAGACTGCAAGCCACGAGACAAAGCAGTTCTCCTGGGTTCCCTTACCCTACCAGACTCTGCCCAGGCGCCCTGCCCAGTAAACTCTCTTGTTCTGTCAGCTCTCATGTCTCCTCAGATAATTCATTTCCAGTGTTAGACAAGAGATCACTCCAGTTTCTGGATGTGGTCTCCCATCCTGAAACACAATCACAAGAAGCCAATTAGGCTTTAAGCTATAGCTAATGAAATATTTCCCTTTCTTTGTTTCTGTGCCTTCTCTATATGTCTCTCCCTGACCTCTTGTCAGTGGAGCACTCAATCATTCCAAATTGGTGCTGTGTGATTCAAATTGATGCTCACTCAGATAAACTCTTACTATCTATAGTATGCCTCATTTTATTTTTCAGTCATTCCTAGGTATATTATTGGAGCTAATACAGGGAGGGGAAGGAAAAGAATGCCAATTGTTCAGTATTTAACAGAGAAATTATTTTAAATAAGATCAAGTGTCAAACCAAGGAGGAGAGAATGTAGACTCTCCTCTGTTGTAGTAACCTCAGATACGCAGATGACACCATCCTAATGGCAGAAAGTGAAGAGAAACAAAAGAGCCTCTTGACAAAGGTGAAAGAGGAGAGTGAAAAAGTTGGCTTAAAACTCAACATTAAAAACACTAAGATTGTGGCATCCAGTCCCATCACTTCATGGCAAATAGATGGGCAAACAATAGAAACAGTGACAGACTTTATTTTTCTTGGGCTCCAAAATCACTGTGGACAATGACTGCAGCCATGAAATTAAAAGACTCTTGCTCCTTGAAAGAAAAGCTATGATGAACCTAGACAGCATATTAAAGTAGAAACCAACCACCTTGGCCAGGCACCAACTCATTTGTGTGAGTTATTTTACAAGAGGAAGTCCTATTAAGGAACACGGAACTAATAACCCACCACCAAATAGCAGAGTTCGGGAAAGGGCAAAAGCTGACACTGCATGTCTGACCACCACCCAGAATCCTTCTTGCTGACATCCATCTTGGCTGAGCAATGCATATGCCACCAAGAAAGACTCTGAGTCAAAATGATTGGCTAAAGACAACCCAGAAACTAATCATGTTACCACAGAACCCAAGACTGCAAGCCACGAGACAAAGCAGTTCTCCTGGGTTCCCTTACCCTACCAGACTCTGCCCAGGCGCCCTGCCCAGTAAACTCTCTTGTTCTGTCAGCTCTCATGTCTCCTCAGATAATTCATTTCCAGTGTTAGACAAGAGATCACTCCAGTTTCTGGATGTGGTCTCCCATCCTGAAACACAATCACAAGAAGCCAATTAGGCTTTAAGCTATAGCTAATGAAATATTTCCCTTTCTTTGTTTCTGTGCCTTCTCTATATGTCTCTCCCTGACCTCTTGTCAGTGGAGCACTCAATCATTCCAAATTGGTGCTGTGTGATTCAAATTGATGCTCACTCAGATAAACTCTTACTATCTATAGTATGCCTCATTTTATTTTTCAGTCATTCCTAGGTATATTATTGGAGCTAATACAGGGAGGGGAAGGAAAAGAATGCCAATTGTTCAGTATTTAACAGAGAAATTGTTTTAAATAAGATCAAGTGTCAAACCAAGGAGGAGAGAATGTAGACTCTCCTCTGTTGTAGTAACCTCAGATACGCAGATGACACCATCCTAATGGCAGAAAGTGAAGAGAAACAAAAGAGCCTCTTGACAAAGGTGAAAGAGGAGAGTGAAAAAGTTGGCTTAAAACTCAACATTAAAAACACTAAGATTGTGGCATCCAGTCCCATCACTTCATGGCAAATAGATGGGCAAACAATAGAAACAGTGACAGACTTTATTTTTCTTGGGCTCCAAAATCACTGTGGACAATGACTGCAGCCATGAAATTAAAAGACTCTTGCTCCTTGAAAGAAAAGCTATGATGAACCTAGACAGCATATTAAAAAGTAGAGACATCACTTTGCTGACAAAGTGAAGATAATAGCTATAGTCATTGCTCTGTGAGAAAAGCAGATCCTTCATGGGTGCTGTATGACGGTCTGGAGGGGTGGCATGGGGGGGATATACATATGACTAATCTGAGAACATGCATATCTATAAACAACAGAACTCTGTAAAAGTTAAAAGTAAAATAAAAGTTTAAAAAAATTAAAAAAAAAAAAAGATCAGTTTAGTCAAAGCTATGGTTTTCCCAGTAGTCATACATGGAAGTGAGAGTGGATCACAAAGAAGGCTGAGTGCTGAAAAATTGATGCTTTATAGTGCTCTGTAGTGCCAGAGAAAACTCTTGAGAGTCTCTTGGACAGCAAGGAAATCAAATCAGTCAATCCTAAAGGAAATTAACCCTGAATATTCATTAGAAGGACGGATGCTAAAGCTGAAGCTCCAATGTTTTGACCATCTGATGCTAAGAGCTGACTCATTGGAAAAGACTCTAATGATGGGAAAGATTAAGAGCAGGAGAAGAAGGAGGTGACAGAGGATGATATGGCTGAATGGCATCATCAACTCAATGAACACAAGTTTGAGCAAACTCTGGGAGACAGTGAACGACAGGGAAGCCTGGCATGCTGCAGTCCATGGAATTGCAAAGACTCGGTCACAAATGAGTGACTGAACAGCAATAACTGTGGTAGTAAGACTGTTAATAGTTCAAATAAATAGGATCTGTTTTCCTTACTGAGCTTACAGTAAGACCTTCAAAGCACAGCCCTGACCTCTAAGTATAAAAGAATGTTAGAGTGAACTGATCATTCCTAGAAATAAAGATCCTGAAACAAACAAAACAAACAAAAAAACACCTTTCTTACCAATCCAATTAACACAGGAGGTCAGGGCAGAGGAAGTGAACAATGTAAATTAGAGATTACTACTTGTAGTGGTGCAATAGGAAGTTACTTTACAAAACAGAAGAATTTTGTAACGATCTGTGGAGTTTTCTAAGTTAGAATTTTTGGTTCAAAGATAACAAAATTCACGTATTAAAATGACTGAGTCTAAACATTTCAATTAAAAATAATCATTTAAAAGTGTTTTACATAAAGATAAGTCTCATATCTATTTGGGCTTCCCTTGTAGCTCAGCTGGTAAAGAATCCTCCTGCAGGCTTCCCTGGTGGTCCAGTGGGTAAGGACACCGCCTTGCAGTGCAAGGGGTGCCAGTTTGATCCCTGACTTGGGAAGATCCCACATGCCGTGGAGTGACTGGACAGATGTGTCCAACTACCAAGCCAGAGCTCTGGAGCGCATGCGCCCAGAGCCGGTGCTCTGCAACGGGAGTGGCCACTGCAATGGGAGGCCCACACAGGCAAAAGAACAAAGATGGATGAAAATAAATAAATGAAAGACCAATAGCAGTGGCCAAAAAAAAAAAAAAAAAAAATCCTCCTGCAATGCAGGAGACCTAGGCTCGATCCCTGGGTTGAGAATATTCCCTGGAGAAGGGAAAGGCTACCCATTCCAGTATTCTTGCCTACAGAATTCCATGGGTTGCAAAGAGTCAGACATAACTGAATGATTTTCACTTTCACTTTTAAGTCTTATATAAATATTACCTTTTCTTTAAAAAACTTGCAGTCAGACAAGCAGGAGATGAAAATATTGTTCTAATTTCACTGCAAAAATAATAAAATAAGGTTAAGTAACAACATACTATAAGCACGTTCCTTTCATCTTACTGAATTTATAATCGATGTTGTGGAACCGTTATAAACGATAATAACTGCTCTCTTAAGAGTTTTCCAAATTCTTGCTATATTTTGTGCATGTGACTGCTAAATTTCACCAAATCCCTTCATAGCTAATTTGATCAAGTTATCTAGATTTAAATAAAATTCACTGTTTTGAAAATAGAAATTTGTGGAGCTGCAGAAAATAAACTTATGAAGCTATTAAAACAGTCTGCCTTGGGGAAGGCTTTGTGGAACAGGAAGCATTTTTGATTCACTCCTGTATTTCCCTCACTTAACAAAGTACCTGGCACATTGTACATCCTCAGAATAGCCCTATTGAAGAAATGATGAATGAATGAGTCTAAACATTTCAATTTTAAAATTTTTAAATCAAAATTCACGTATTAAAATGACTGAGTCTAAACATTTCAATTAAAAATAATCATTTAAAAGTGTTTTACATAAAGATAAGTCTCATATCTATTTGGGCTTCCCTTGTAGCTCAGCTGGTAAAGAATCCTCCTGCAGGCTTCCCTGGTGGTCCAGTGGGTAAGGACACCGCCTTGCAGTGCAAGGGGTGCCAGTTTGATCCCTGACTTGGGAAGATCCCACATGCCGTGGAGTGACTGGACAGATGTGTCCAACTACCAAGCCAGAGCTCTGGAGCGCATGCGCCCAGAGCCGGTGCTCTGCAACGGGAGTGGCCACTGCAATGGGAGGCCCACACAGGCAAAAGAACAAAGATGGATGAAAATAAATAAATGAAAGACCAATAGCAGTGGCCAAAAAAAAAAAAAAAAAATCCTCCTGCAATGCAGGAGACCTAGGCTCGATCCCTGGGTTGAGAATATTCCCTGGAGAAGGGAAAGGCTACCCATTCCAGTATTCTTGCCTACAGAATTCCATGGGTTGCAAAGAGTCAGACATAACTGAATGATTTTCACTTTCACTTTTAAGTCTTATATAAATATTACCTTTTCTTTAAAAAACTTGCAGTCAGACAAGCAGGAGATGAAAATATTGTTCTAATTTCACTGCAAAAATAATAAAATAAGGTTAAGTAACAACATACTATAAGCACGTTCCTTTCATCTTACTGAATTTATAATCGATGTTGTGGAACCGTTATAAACGATAATAACTGCTCTCTTAAGAGTTTTCCAAATTCTTGCTATATTTTGTGCATGTGACTGCTAAATTTCACCAAATCCCTTCATAGCTAATTTGATCAAGTTATCTAGATTTAAATAAAATTCACTGTTTTGAAAATAGAAATTTGTGGAGCTGCAGAAAATAAACTTATGAAGCTATTAAAACAGTCTGCCTTGGGGAAGGCTTTGTGGAACAGGAAGCATTTTTGATTCACTCCTGTATTTCCCTCACTTAACAAAGTACCTGGCACATTGTACATCCTCAGAATAGCCCTATTGAAGAAATGATGAATGAATGAATAAATATGCCAATGACTTCTTCAAACTAGAGATGGTAGAATAAATCATGATTAAAATGCAAATAATTTTATGACAAAGCCAGACCCTCTCTGTTATGTCTAGGATAAAATGAACCAAGGCTTCAGAACCAAATAAAAGTGGTTTCTACTTTATCAGATAGAGTCACCTCTTAACCACTTCATGTTCTGTATTTCCTCCTGCCACGGCTGTCCATTTTTCTGTCAGGGACTGGTTAATTCGCCTTATTTCTGGTAGGGTTCTCCTGGACATACTGGTGGAACTAGTATCCTTCTAGGAAGAAAGAAAAGAATAATCAGGAAAATACATACACACTAAGGAGTAAGTAAGACGCAAGTGGGAGACAGGCCCCACCTGCTCAGGCAGTGGGGTTTGGTGGGGGGAGTCCTGGCATCAGAGTGGCCTGACTGTTTCATTTCCTAACCTTAGTCACTTTATTTGGTCTTAGCCTTAGTTTTATCATTTAGAAAATGAGATAACACAAAAGAATTGAAAACAGGGACTCAAACAGATATTGTATGCCACAATTCATTGCAGCATAATTCACAATAGCCAATAAGATGGAAACAACCCACGTTCAGCAACAAATCAATGGATGAATATGGAATATTATGTGCTCAGTCACTCAGTAGTGTCTAGCTCTTTGTGACCTCATGGACTATAGCATCTCTTGTCCATGGAGTTTTTCAGGCAAGATTACTAGAGTTGGTTGCCATTTTCTTCCTTCAGGGGATCTTTCCAACCCAGAGATTGAGCTGGTATCACTTGAGTCTCCTGCATTAGCAGGCAAATTCTTTATCACTAGTGTTACCTAGGAAGCCAATATGGAATATTACTGTGCTATATAAAAGGATATTCTGAAACATGCTGCAACATGGATGAACTCTGAAAACATGCTACATGACATAAGCCTGATATAAAAGGACATTGTACAATTCCACTTATATGAAACAGGCTGATAGAAAGAATATTGGAATGTACTTGGGGTTAGGGATAGAGGAGAAACTCAGAGTTATTATTTAATGGTTGAGTTTCTGCTTGAGGGAAAAAAGGCATTTCTCCTTGGGGTGATGAAAAGTTTCAGAGATGGCTAGTGGTAATGGTTGGGCTTCCCAGGTGGTACAATGGTAAAGAATTAGTCTGCCAATGCAGGAGATGCAGGTTCAATCCCTGGATCAGGAAGATCCCGTGAAATGGGAAATGGCAACCTGCTCCAATATTCTTGCCTGGAATATTCCATGGACAAAAGAGCCTGGTGGGCTAGAGTTCATGGGAGTCAAAGAGAGTCAGACACTACTTAGCAACTGTGCACAACAAAACATTGATGATGATGAACTCAACACTGTGAATACAATTAATGCCACTGAATTGTACATTTTAAAACAGTTGAAATAGCAAGTTTTATGTTATGTATGCTTTACCACAATTAAAAAATGAGATAACAATGATTATCTCTCTGGGCTCCTGTTAAGTCTAAAATATACTTAGGAAGCACTAAATAAATACTAGTTTCTTTCTGCCCTTTACATTCACAGAGTTTTGCTTTTGTGTCAGTGGTTTTCAAACTAATACCAAATCACCATTGTTAAAGCAGGGCCCATCCCCAGTTTCTGATTCAATGGTCATGAGTGGAGCTCAAGAATTTATAGCTAGTAGATACCCAGGAGATGCTGATGCTGCTGATTCTGGGACCACACTTTGAGAACCATGGTTCTATGCAATATTTGAAGACAAATGGCTCAGACAGAGGTATAAGAATCACTGTCATGAAATAAAAATCTGCCTATAATGTATTATTCTAAAAACATTAGTGCTACCCCATATTGTACCTCTGTCTCTGCTAAGTTTATAATAATCAGACAATTCTGGATCACTTTTGTTTAATGCTTAACTAAAGACCTTTTAAACTGCTTCCAGATTGGGAAAAGAGTATGTCAAGGCTATAATACTGTCACCCTGTATTTAACTACTATGCAGAGTGCATCATGAGAAACAGGCTGATAGAAAGAATATTGGAATGTACTTGGGGTTAGGGATAGAGGAGAAACTCAGAGTTATTATTTAATGGTTGAGTTTCTGCTTGAGGGAAAAAAGGCATTTCTCCTTGGGGTGATGAAAAGTTTCAGAGATGGCTAGTGGTAATGGTTGGGCTTCCCAGGTGGTACAATGGTAAAGAATTAGTCTGCCAATGCAGGAGATGCAGGTTCAATCCCTGGATCAGGAAGATCCCGTGAAATGGGAAATGGCAACCTGCTCCAATATTCTTGCCTGGAATATTCCATGGACAAAAGAGCCTGGTGGGCTAGAGTTCATGGGAGTCAAAGAGAGTCAGACACTACTTAGCAACTGTGCACAACAAAACATTGATGATGATGAACTCAACACTGTGAATACAATTAATGCCACTGAATTGTACATTTTAAAACAGTTGAAATAGCAAGTTTTATGTTATGTATGCTTTACCACAATTAAAAAATGAGATAACAATGATTATCTCTCTGGGCTCCTGTTAAGTCTAAAATATACTTAGGAAGCACTAAATAAATACTAGTTTCTTTCTGCCCTTTACATTCACAGAGTTTTGCTTTTGTGTCAGTGGTTTTCAAACTAATACCAAATCACCATTGTTAAAGCAGGGCCCATCCCCAGTTTCTGATTCAATGGTCATGAGTGGAGCTCAAGAATTTATAGCTAGTAGATACCCAGGAGATGCTGATGCTGCTGATTCTGGGACCACACTTTGAGAACCATGGTTCTATGCAATATTTGAAGACAAATGGCTCAGACAGAGGTATAAGAATCACTGTCATGAAATAAAAATCTGCCTATAATGTATTATTCTAAAAACATTAGTGCTACCCCATATTGTACCTCTGTCTCTGCTAAGTTTATAATAATCAGACAATTCTGGATCACTTTTGTTTAATGCTTAACTAAAGACCTTTTAAACTGCTTCCAGATTGGGAAAAGAGTATGTCAAGGCTATAATACTGTCACCCTGCGTATTTAACTACTATGCAGAGTGCATCATGAGAAATGCGGGTCTGGATGTAGCAGAAGCTAGAATGAAGATTGTTGGGAGAGGGGCTTCCCTGGTAGTTTAGTGGTAAAGAGTTCACCTGCCAATGCAGGAGACCTGGGCTTGATCCCTGATCTGGGAAGATCCCACATGCTGCAGAGCAACTAATCCCATGAGCCACAACTACTGAGCCCATGTGCCCTCAAGCCCAAGTTCCACAACAAGAGAAGTCACTGCAACAAGACACCTGGTCACCTCAACTAGAGAATGGCCCCCACTCCCTGCAACTAGAGAAGAGCCTGGGACAGCATTGAAAACCCAAAATAGCCAAAAATAAATAAATAAATAAAACAAAATGGCTGAGAGTTTTAAAAAATGATTGCCAGGAGAAATATCAGTAACCTCAGGTATGTAGATGACACCACCTTTAAGGCAGAAAGTGAAAAGAAACTAAAGAGCCTCTTGATGAAGGTGAATGGGGAGAGTGAAAAAGCTGGCTTAAAACTCAACATTCAAAAAACAAAGATCATGACATCCGGTCCTGTCACTTCATGGCAAATAGATGGGCAAACAAAGGAAACAGTGACAGACTTTATTTGAGGGGGCTCCAAAAATCACTGTGGATGGTGACTGCAGTCATGAAATGAAAACATGCTTGCTCCTTGGAAGAAAAGCTATGACAAACCTAGACAGTGTATTAAAAAGCAGATGGGAACCTTTACTGTCATGTGTAGAAAGGATAGCTATTGTCATTGTGCTAGGGGAATAGGAGTACCTACAACCACTTGGAGCAATGGTCTGGAGGGATGGGGGGGGGGAACCTGGGTGGGGGGAGGGCCAAGGGATATGCATCTGATTGATCTGGGAACATACATGTACAAAAATAAATAAATAAATAAATAAATAAATTTAAAAAAAAGAAAAAAAAATAAATAAAATAAAATACCAATCTATGCAGTTACCTGGCAAGAATAAAAATTCAGTAAGATGACAAATAATCTATTTTATATTAATACCTATTAGGCATCTACAGAAGAAAAAATACTTGACATCTTATGTTTTTCCATATTCAGATTTCTGTTATTGAAATAAACAGATTACTTACAGTGAAAAAAAAAAAAAAAAAGCAGAGACATCACTTTGTTGACAAAGGTCCACATAGTCAAAACTATGGTTTTCCTTGTAGTCATGTATGGATGTGAGAGATGGACCATAAAGAAGGCTGAGTGATGAATAATTGATGCCTTTGAAATGTGGTGTTGGAGAAGGCTCTTGAGAGTCCCTTGGACTGCAGGGAGATCAAACCAGTTAATTCTAAAGGAAATCAACCCTGAATATTCATTGGAAGAACTGACGCTGAAGCTGAAGCTCCAATACTTTGGTCACCTGATGCAGAGACAACTCATTGGAGAAGGCCTTGATGCTGGGAAATACAGAAGGCAGAAAGAGAAGGGGATGACTGAGGATGAGAGGGTTAGATGGATTACTGAGTCAATGAACATGAGCTTGAGCAAGCTCCAGTAGATGGTGAAGGACAGGGAAGCTTGGTGTGTTGCAGTCCTGGGGTTGCAAAGAGTCGGACACTGAGTGACTGAACTGAACTGAAAGACCTCTTGAGAAAGATATAACCATGATTTCCAAAGTTCCCTTTCTTGATCTGAATCCTGCTTGTCCCCTGGAGTTCAATTGTGAAGAAGAGTTTTTTCCTCCAACATCCCAGGAACCTTAGGGTAATGAGCTACTCCATACTGGCACTCACAGACTATTTCTTCTACTTTCTTCTTCAAAATCCTGGCTCCACTTAAGTTCCCAGCATCAGACTTACCATCTTTCTTCTATAATCACCTGCTAAAGTCCTTCAGTAGTTGAAAACTTTAGCACCTTACTGACTGTTTTCCTTAGCACAACCATGCCTGTTATAATATATCATTATCCCATCATTCTTGGCAATTTCAGAATTAATGAACACAATCTATTTTCCGCCATGATCTGTCAATTCTTGATATAATCTCAATTCTTTCAAGAACTGTCAGTCATTGTCTCCATGTCTTCCCCTTTATTCTCTGCCCTCCTCAGTCAGGTTTCAGACTCTGTCCCCTGAGATGACTCAGTCCTGACAAAGCAAAAGCAAACTCTGTGCTCATCTTATTTGACCTCTCATCAGTTTTATGTGTCATGCTTAGCCACTTCCTCCTTCTGGAAAGACTTTCTTCTCTTGTCTTGATAAGCCATTCTCTTCTGGTTCTCTCTACCTCAGAAACTTGTCCTTCTCAGTTCTTCTGGCCCTGCCTCACTGCCTGACGTCCTCATGGAGAAGCCCCTCAAAGCTGGATTCTGTCCCCCTGCTCTTCTCATTTCTACCCTCACTTTAGGTGACCTTTCATGCAGCCTGTGACTTTAAATACCATCCATAGTTTAATAACTATCATGCTTATTTTCCAGTGTTATCATCTTCCCTGATATCCAGAGTTGAGCATGAAACTAAGACTGGATTTCCTATCGAAGGTCATTTCAAATGGGCTCATCTCCCATGACTGAGCCCATCTCCAAATGGATCCAGTTCATATAACTCTTTCCTCGGTCCTATTACGCTCTACCCGACTGGTTTCCTTTTTGTCCTCACACAGACTAAACTTATTCTTGCCTCAGGGCCTTGCTATGTGTGGTTCCTTCTCCCTGCAATACTCTTTCTCTGGAAAGATCTTCTCTGGCTAAGATCTCCACTAAGACCTCTGGGAGGTCCTCCCTGACTGACATTTCTAAAGAAGCCCATCTCCTCAGTCTCAAATGGTTCATTTTATTTTTTTCAGGGCACTTGTCACTCTAACACAATTATATTTATTTTACATTTCTGTGTTTCTCATCTGTACTTGCCTGTAGAATCCAAATGCCATGAATGAGGATGATCTTGTGTTAATAATTATTCACTGTACCCCAAGCACTGAGAGCAGAGCCTGAGAGAGGAGGCCTCTTGTGACTGGCTGATTGAAAGGCTAGAACAGAGCAACCAAGCACAATCTCCTGACTATCACCAGCAACACAGAAGCCTTTGCCTCTGACAGGTTTATGTCCCAGAGAATACACTGAGAATCTATGTGAGTGTCAAGTTTAAAACACTCCTAACAATAGAAAAAGTACAAATTACTAAAATAACTATGTATATGCTGTCTCCTACAAACATTTCAGACTCTGTCCCCTGAGATGACTCAGTCCTGACAAAGCAAAAGCAAACTCTGTGCTCATCTTATTTGACCTCTCATCAGTTTTATGTGTCATGCTTAGCCACTTCCTCCTTCTGGAAAGACTTTCTTCTCTTGTCTTGATAAGCCATTCTCTTCTGGTTCTCTCTACCTCAGAAACTTGTCCTTCTCAGTTCTTCTGGCCCTGCCTCACTGCCTGACGTCCTCATGGAGAAGCCCCTCAAAGCTGGATTCTGTCCCCCTGCTCTTCTCATTTCTACCCTCACTTTAGGTGACCTTTCATGCAGCCTGTGACTTTAAATACCATCCATAGTTTAATAACTATCATGCTTATTTTCCAGTGTTATCATCTTCCCTGATATCCAGAGTTGAGCATGAAACTAAGACTGGATTTCCTATCGAAGGTCATTTCAAATGGGCTCATCTCCCATGACTGAGCCCATCTCCAAATGGATCCAGTTCATATAACTCTTTCCTCGGTCCTATTACGCTCTACCCGACTGGTTTCCTTTTTGTCCTCACACAGACTAAACTTATTCTTGCCTCAGGGCCTTGCTATGTGTGGTTCCTTCTCCCTGCAATACTCTTTCTCTGGAAAGATCTTCTCTGGCTAAGATCTCCACTAAGACCTCTGGGAGGTCCTCCCTGACTGACATTTCTAAAGAAGCCCATCTCCTCAGTCTCAAATGGTTCATTTTATTTTTTTCAGGGCACTTGTCACTCTAACACAATTATATTTATTTTACATTTCTGTGTTTCTCATCTGTACTTGCCTGTAGAATCCAAATGCCATGAATGAGGATGATCTTGTGTTAATAATTATTCACTGTACCCCAAGCACTGAGAGCAGAGCCTGAGAGAGGAGGCCTCTTGTGACTGGCTGATTGAAAGGCTAGAACAGAGCAACCAAGCACAATCTCCTGACTATCACCAGCAACACAGAAGCCTTTGCCTCTGACAGGTTTATGTCCCAGAGAATACACTGAGAATCTATGTGAGTGTCAAGTTTAAAACACTCCTAACAATAGAAAAAAAGTACAAATTACTAAAATAACTATGTATATGCTGTCTCCCTACAAACATTTCAGAACTGATTCAGAAATATAATATAATCGTCTCTCTTAACAATTAGGAGGGCACTAGAGCTTGTTGGGTAATATGGGTGTTGATGGAGCTGGACTGCTTGAGTTTGAATCCAGCTCTGTCACTTCTTGGCAGCATAACTTCGGGTGAGTTCACCTTTCTGAGACTCAGATTTTTCCATCTGTAAAATGGGAGTGACAATACCAATTGGAGTGATTTGAGGATTAAGTGTGTTGATCTACTTACAGTACTTTGGTCGCTAATTGTCCTGGGTGACAATTAGCATTAGTTATTGTTATTATCACCATTGGTATCTTTTAGGAAGCCAAATAAGGAAGTGAGAATTACACAATATTTTTAAAGAAGCATTTTAGCAGAGGATCTTACTCTTTTACTAAAATTATTGAATACAAACAAATGATACAATGTTTCAAATAACAGTATGAAGTTCAGATGAAAAAATGATTTTTAAAAGAAACAAAAATTGTAAGAGATACCTGGTAAGTTGTCACAAAGTTGGCATACGTTCCAGCAAAAATATGTTTGACCTGAACATCTGCAAGGTCTAGAAGAAAGTCATAAATCCACGCTTATTGCTTTTTTAGATGTAAAACATATATTTTTTGTTGTAAACCTAAGATTGCTCTAAAAAAGTTTTTTTTTTAAATCTAATGTATTACCAAGTTAAATATACTTATTTATCAGTTTCTACAAACAGCATAAAAGATTAATTTTGATTAGATTATATGTTGTATATTCCCTTAGCTTAATTATTATTATTATCATCATTATTATCATTTTGGCCACTTCTACTGGTCTTTCATTTATCTATTTTCATACATCTTAGTTTTTGGCCTGTGTGGGCCTTCCATCGCAGTGGCCTCTGTCGCTGTAGAGCACCAGCTCCAGGCGCATGCGCTCCAGAGCTCCGGCTCAATAATTGGACACATCAGTCCACCTGCTCCACGGCACATAGGATCCTTCCAGGCCAGGGATCAAACTGATGCCCTTTGCACTGCAAGGCGGTGTCCTTACCCACTGGACCACCAGGGAAGCCCTTAAGTTTAATTTTTCAATGCACTTGCTAATGGAGCCAGGCTGTTGTGCTTTAGTAAGGTTTGAATATATTAAAGGTTTAAATATATTAAAGTACTATTCCGGAGCCTGAGTAACTGATTTGAGTTCTTCTTCTGTACTACCTAGAAGCATTGTTCTTAAAAAATGCAGATTGTATAAATTGAGGATGAAAGTATTAAAAGAACCACAGTTCTATGTACTCCTTTGAAAGGAAACTGAGTAAGATTTCTCCTCCAGTGGTAACAATTAAAACAAAATCACAGATTAGTGGGAACACTCATACCATCAGCAGAAATTAAGCAGCTAACATCAGAGTTCTCTGCCAGAATCCCTGGATGAGGTGAGCTGCCTGTACAACCTGGTCCACAACCAAAATATACCACTTGACCAGTGGTGTAGACATACGCAAGGGTGTGATAACTGCAGAAGAGAGAATAAATTATAACGAAGACATTATAATGAGTCGTGCTTTTTGAGAGAGAGGTTGTCTCAACACAAAATAACAGATTTATCTTATACTAAGTACCCAGGCCCCATAATCACAATGTCAGTTAGAGGGCATCAAATCATATGGCTAAACAAATGGTCAATAGTGACCGATTACTAATCCTAAAGGCACAATATTATTGATGGGTGTTTACTATGATTTCTATCATTTTTGCTTTCAATGTGATCTCTTTGTCTTTTTTTGTGTGTATGTGAATTTGTTAGATAATATTCAAAGTGTTTTCATAGGGAGGGACAAATTAGGAGATTGGGATTGATATATACATGCTACTACATATAAAATATATATCTAAGGACTTACTGTGTAACACAGGGAATTCTACTCAATACTCTGTAATGACCTATATGGGAAAAGAATCTAAAAAAGAGTGGATATATGTATAACTGATTCACTTTTCTGTACAAGAGAAACTAACGCATTTTAAATCAACTATACTCCCAATAAAAATATTTTTTAAATTTCTCACAATTAGGTTATACAAAAATCAGAATACATATATAAACATACATCATCTTCTACTTGCAGGAGAGTAATTTTGTCTAATAAACTCAAGTAAGTGAGCATCACTATTTTTGTTATAAGCTAACTCCCCTAGCCTCTAGTGCCTAGTAAGGTGGTCTATGTCCAGTATATTTCCAATAAGTTCTTATGAAATAAATGAAATGCCTAGAATAAAGAAGAAAAATAGAAAATATAAACCATATTTGAGAGAAGTAAAATTGCAGAAAGGAAAATGAGTAGGAAAATAAAAAGAGTAATAAAATTAAAATTAAAAAAGGAAAATAAAAAGTGCAATCACACACTTTAGGGTTTTAAGGCTTCATAACATTCCATATGAGTTATTTCTAAGTAATAAAATACAACACTTTCCACTTACACTTAAGAAACAACCTATTACCTTCCACAATCTATCTGTGAAACGAGGCCCTCAATTCTTTCCACAAGTTGTGGACCTCTCTTCTCAGCAGTGGGGTCACGTCCCAGCTGTCCACAGCTATTGTCTCCAAATGTGAACACTTTCCCATCCTGTTTAAAAAAGAAAGGATCAGGCTAATTTCAGGCTAAAAAGCATATTTAAAAACTAAAAGATTAAGTATCATAAGAGAGCTCCATGGTAAATATAAGCTTTATATGAAAAGGAGGAACCTTATATTTATTATCTCTAACAGTGAATGAAGAGTTAGCACATTGAACTTAAAAAATCACTGGCATTCCTTTTAGAACTAAGTACTTAATATGTGCTTAGAGAATGAATTAATGGAGAAATTAACTGGGTCAAAAGTAACACTAACATTTAAGTACAAGGTTGCCTTATTTATCTCTTTGTCTTTTTTTGTGTGTATGTGAATTTGTTAGATAATATTCAAAGTGTTTTCATAGGGAGGGACAAATTAGGAGATTGGGATTGATATATACATGCTACTACATATAAAATATATATCTAAGGACTTACTGTGTAACACAGGGAATTCTACTCAATACTCTGTAATGACCTATATGGGAAAAGAATCTAAAAAAGAGTGGATATATGTATAACTGATTCACTTTTCTGTACAAGAGAAACTAACGCATTTTAAATCAACTATACTCCCAATAAAAATATTTTTTAAATTTCTCACAATTAGGTTATACAAAAATCAGAATACATATATAAACATACATCATCTTCTACTTGCAGGAGAGTAATTTTGTCTAATAAACTCAAGTAAGTGAGCATCACTATTTTTGTTATAAGCTAACTCCCCTAGCCTCTAGTGCCTAGTAAGGTGGTCTATGTCCAGTATATTTCCAATAAGTTCTTATGAAATAAATGAAATGCCTAGAATAAAGAAGAAAAATAGAAAATATAAACCATATTTGAGAGAAGTAAAATTGCAGAAAGGAAAATGAGTAGGAAAATAAAAAGAGTAATAAAATTAAAATTAAAAAAGGAAAATAAAAAGTGCAATCACACACTTTAGGGTTTTAAGGCTTCATAACATTCCATATGAGTTATTTCTAAGTAATAAAATACAACACTTTCCACTTACACTTAAGAAACAACCTATTACCTTCCACAATCTATCTGTGAAACGAGGCCCTCAATTCTTTCCACAAGTTGTGGACCTCTCTTCTCAGCAGTGGGGTCACGTCCCAGCTGTCCACAGCTATTGTCTCCAAATGTGAACACTTTCCCATCCTGTTTAAAAAAGAAAGGATCAGGCTAATTTCAGGCTAAAAAGCATATTTAAAAACTAAAAGATTAAGTATCATAAGAGAGCTCCATGGTAAATATAAGCTTTATATGAAAAGGAGGAACCTTATATTTATTATCTCTAACAGTGAATGAAGAGTTAGCACATTGAACTTAAAAAATCACTGGCATTCCTTTTAGAACTAAGTACTTAATATGTGCTTAGAGAATGAATTAATGGAGAAATTAACTGGGTCAAAAGTAACACTAACATTTAAGTACAAGGTTGCCTTATTTATTTGACCATTTCTCTGAAAATAAATCTCTTTTCAAAAGATTAAATTAAAATAACTCTAGTTTCCTCCTGTCAACTGAAAATAATATAATCCAAGCATATTTTTAAAACAAAATATGAATTATTTCAGATATTTTATTTTAAATTAACATTTCAACCACACAATCTTCAAGTCTATTTGTTATAACCACAGAGAGGATCCATCTTGTTGGAAGGTATTGCATGGCCAGTCTAAGAAGAGGAGGGACATTCGGCATGCTGGTTCACAATTGTGCCAAGTAAGAAGTGAAACACATAGTGTTCTAGTCTGTAATGTAGGCCATTGGAACCCATAAAAATTACTTTGTTGCTCCTATAATATTTTCCATATGTAGACCTACATTATGATTAAATAATTGCTACAAAGATTAACTCTCACATTAATCTAATTTAAAAATATCTAAACATGTTCCCTGAAGCTGAAATTAGGTTTTGTTATAGGATCTTAAAAATTCCATGGTTTGGCTAACTTCTTTAGAGATCTATACATGGAACAGACATCTCTAGATATTGACACACATACTGTTTTCCACAATAATCAGTACATGTACCATGTGGTAAAAATTCTCTGGGATTTAAATTAATAGCAAGATGGGAATTCCCTGATGGTCCAGTTGGTTGGGACTCAGTGCCTTCACTGCCAAGGGCCAAAGTTTGATTCCTGGTTGAGGAGTTAAGATCTCACAAGCCATAAGGTGTGGCCAAAAAGAAAAGAAGCAAGATACTTGGGTTACCTGGGTCAGAACTGCAGTGTGTTCGTAACCACAGCTGATATAAATCACACCTAGGGTCTTCAATGCACCAACTGATACAGGCTTGTAGCTGTGAACTGTGGAAAGAAAGCAGATTCTCTGGAGTATAATAAATACTCATATTTCATGAGTTTTTATACATTTCAACATTTTGTCATCTTATAATTCATTAAAATGTGAACAATCAGTAGTATTATAAAACAGAAGGAAAGACCTGCATTGTTCAGAAAAGCTTCCCTTTAGCATTTATTTTTGAAAAATATTTAATTTTCTGGAATGACTAAGGCTATTGGCCAAGAAAGCTAAGCTTTAAGATCCACCTTCTCAGTAGTATTTCCATTATGTTGTATTCATTTCTGTCACATTATAGGTATTCTGTAAATATGCAATAATAATTGAGAAAATAAGAGGACCAGCTTCATGTTGATGAAGTGAAATGAAATGAGATGTAAGAGCTCAGCATGGTACTAGTATGTTATTGTTTAGTTGCTAAGTCATGCCCAGCTCTTTGGAGCCCCATGGACTATAGCCCACCAGGCTCCTCTGTCCATGAGATTTCCCAGGCAAGAATACTCGAGTGGGTTGCCATTTTATTCTCTAGGAGATCTTCATGACCCAGGAAGCAAACCTGTGTCTCCTGCATTGGCAGGTAGATGCTTTACCAATGAGTTACCAGGGAAGCCCTGATACTGGTATATCACAGGAGCTAAAAAAAGAGAATTGCATGTAAAGAATTTAACAGAGGGGCTCATGAGGAAGATGTCACAGTGAGTTTGTTGGAAGGTTTCCAGAGGAAATGGTTGTTTACCCCACTGCTAGCCATCTTCTAAAAAAGTGGTTCCCAAATCTGACTGCACAAGGGGTACTACCTGTGTGGTCTCTGGTAATGACTGATGCCTGGCTTACCCCTCGCCACCCGCCACCAGACATTCTGATTTAATTGTTCTGGTGTCTAATCTAGCGCTGGGATTTTTACACATTCTTAGAGTAACAGAATAATAGCCTTCCAAAGACGTACAAGTTCTTTTCCCAGAGCTCAGTGGTAAACAATCCGTCTGCAATGCAGTAGACACGGGAGAAATAGGTTCGATCCTTGTGTCAGGAAGATATCTTGGAGGAGGAAATTGGCAACTCACTCCAGTATTCTTGCAGGATAAGCCCATGGACAGAGGAGCCTGGTGGGCTATAGTCCATGGGGCACAGAAAGAGTTGGATACGACCTAGCGTGCCCAGGTGAATATGTTAGATTACATGGCAAAAGGGAATTAAGGAAGTTGATGGATTTAAGGTTGCTGATCAATTGACCTTAAAATAGGAAGGTTTGCTTGGATTATCACTCTGTACCCAATGGAGTCACAAGGGTCCTTTAACTGAGGAGAAGCGGGGCAGAAGAGTCAATGTCAGAGTAATGTGACTTGAAGAAGACACAACCAGCCACGGCTGGGCTTTGAAAAAGAAAAGGGGCTATGAGCCAAGAGTGTAGTGCCTCTGGAAGCTGGAAAAGGCAAGAAAATGGTCTATCTTCCTCCAGAAAGTCCCTGCTGACATTTTCATTTTAGCCCAGTGAGACCTGCATCAGAACTTTGACACCAGAACCATGAGATAATAAATGCATGTTGTTTGAAGTCATGAGGTTTGTGGTGATTTGCTATGGCAGGGGTCCAAAAAGTTAATAGGGCTCCCTAAGTCATTCTAATGTCTCACAGTTTGGGAACCACTGTTCTAACCTCTGAGAGTGCCCTTTGCAGAACTGGTATCCCAAGCAGAAAGAAAGGACTTACTACAAGACTAGCTCATTACCTGCGGCAGTATTGCTGCTGAGGGCCAGCTGCCCTGCATTATTGCTTCCCCAGCCAAATGAAGTCCCACAGAGTGACAGGGCAAAGCTGTGGGCCCCTCCTGCAGCCACCTGTGCCAGCGGGATCCCCTCCAGAGACCTCACCCTCTGCGGGCTGACTTGGGAGGTGAACTCCTTCCCCAGTCCCAGCTGCCCATGACTGTTCTTCCCCCATGAAAACACTTGGCCATCTGTAAAAGCAAAGAGGAGAAATTCAGAACTGCAAATACACTGGAATACCAAATTCAAGGAGAAACTACCACCTCAATTGTTCTGGTGTCTAATCTAGCGCTGGGATTTTTACACATTCTTAGAGTAACAGAATAATAGCCTTCCAAAGACGTACAAGTTCTTTTCCCAGAGCTCAGTGGTAAACAATCCGTCTGCAATGCAGTAGACACGGGAGAAATAGGTTCGATCCTTGTGTCAGGAAGATATCTTGGAGGAGGAAATTGGCAACTCACTCCAGTATTCTTGCAGGATAAGCCCATGGACAGAGGAGCCTGGTGGGCTATAGTCCATGGGGCACAGAAAGAGTTGGATACGACCTAGCGTGCCCAGGTGAATATGTTAGATTACATGGCAAAAGGGAATTAAGGAAGTTGATGGATTTAAGGTTGCTGATCAATTGACCTTAAAATAGGAAGGTTTGCTTGGATTATCACTCTGTACCCAATGGAGTCACAAGGGTCCTTTAACTGAGGAGAAGCGGGGCAGAAGAGTCAATGTCAGAGTAATGTGACTTGAAGAAGACACAACCAGCCACGGCTGGGCTTTGAAAAAGAAAAGGGGCTATGAGCCAAGAGTGTAGTGCCTCTGGAAGCTGGAAAAGGCAAGAAAATGGTCTATCTTCCTCCAGAAAGTCCCTGCTGACATTTTCATTTTAGCCCAGTGAGACCTGCATCAGAACTTTGACACCAGAACCATGAGATAATAAATGCATGTTGTTTGAAGTCATGAGGTTTGTGGTGATTTGCTATGGCAGGGGTCCAAAAAAAGTTAATAGGGCTCCCTAAGTCATTCTAATGTCTCACAGTTTGGGAACCACTGTTCTAACCTCTGAGAGTGCCCTTTGCAGAACTGGTATCCCAAGCAGAAAGAAAGGACTTACTACAAGACTAGCTCATTACCTGCGGCAGTATTGCTGCTGAGGGCCAGCTGCCCTGCATTATTGCTTCCCCAGCCAAATGAAGTCCCACAGAGTGACAGGGCAAAGCTGTGGGCCCCTCCTGCAGCCACCTGTGCCAGCGGGATCCCCTCCAGAGACCTCACCCTCTGCGGGCTGACTTGGGAGGTGAACTCCTTCCCCAGTCCCAGCTGCCCATGACTGTTCTTCCCCCATGAAAACACTTGGCCATCTGTAAAAGCAAAGAGGAGAAATTCAGAACTGCAAATACACTGGAATACCAAATTCAAGGAGAAACTACCACCTTATCTTAAAAACCACAAAAGAATATAACAGGAGTAAAGGATGTTAAAGTACTTTCACTAAAGGCAAATGGAATAGTCAAGGTCACCTTTAAAACTCTCTTTCAACAATATCCACTCTTCTTTTCCCTCTCATTTAAGAATAACCATGATCTTTCAGTTCTCAGGTTAAAAATCTTGGAGTCGTCCTTGACACCTCTCTATCTTTTTTTTACAGCCTTCAACTCAGCAAATATTAAAGCCTCTGTCTTCAAAATCCATCCAGGATCCAATCACTTCTCATCACTCTTCTGTTACCCCCTTAGCTGTCAAGTTAACATCACTTCTCTCCTGGAAAATGACAACAGCATCTCACTGGGATCCCACATTGTATCTTTGCCTCCACAGTAGTTTCTTCTCTAAAGAGCAGCCAGACTGCTCTTCTTAAAATATAAGTCAGATGAAACCCTTCAGGAGCTTGCTTTCCGATTCAATAAAAGACCAATTCTTACCAAGGCTCATAAGCTCCACAACACCAGGATTCCCTTGACTACTTCTCAGACCGAATATCCCCTGGCTCCTGTATCCTCATCTCTAGACCCCCTGCTGCTCCTGAGCGCTTGGCATGACCTTGCATCTGCATCATTCTCTGGATCATTCCCTGATCTTGGCATCATCTCTCTCTCTCTCCCTATCTTTTGGTCTTTGTTCACATCTTACCTTATAAAGATTGCTTCCCTGATCTCCTTTATAAAGCAGAAAGACCCTTTCCCTCCGCCAATCCCCTGCTCTCTGTCCCCTTGCCCCATCTCACTTCTCTTCATGCCCTTGTCCCTATTATACCACACAGTTATTCATTTGTGTGTTTAAGACTCACTTTGCCTACATCTCCCCAGAATACAAGATTCATGAAAGCAAAGTCTTAGGTTTGTTCAACCTTTGGTACATCCTCTTTGCTGGAAACACTGTAGGTACTCAAATACTTGTGGAATGACCGGTGGGGGAACAGAACAACATGTTATGTTAAATTTGACTAGAGATGGATCATTTACAAGAGGCAAAAAATCAAGCTCTTCTAATGCTTAATTACCTACACAGAGAAAAGCTAACACATCTCAGATGTCTATAAGTTATTATATCTAAGTTTCCTTTCTAACTTTAAATGCATTAAAATTAATCCCAATGCATTAAAACTCAACAGGTATCATTTGTATTCAAAAAATTACTTCCTGATGATACTTATGAGATCCAAGAAGACTTTTTTACCTTCTGATAACGCCAGGGAGTGGTAGTGTCCACAGGCAACTTGTATAATTTTTATACCAGTCAGAGTTTTTATCTTCCTATAATAAAAAGGATACAACATCTATTAGTCCTTCTTCAGAATGGGTCACCAAGTAGAGTACAGATATTTTAAATTACTTTCTTGCATTTCTGTAATACATTTATTCCAAAACCCTTGAACTGTTTTCAACATGACATTGGCATGTACAAAAGTACAGGGCAGAATCCAAAATAATATATAATGCAAAAGGGATGTTTGTTAGGTTTTTAATGCATTGCATAAAGTTCTAACTTTTATGCTATACATATCAGCCTAAAAGAAAAATAAATTTCTTCACACACATATACTATAGGGCTTTAGAATTCAGAGAGGACTGTCACCTACATCACCTACCTTAAGCCCTGTGAGATAAATACCATTAAGTTGATTTTTATTAAGTTGACATTTTTGTGGATCAAACACATAACTATTAGTAATTTTATATGTTTGAACCTAGGAGAACTCAGAGAGGTCAACTGGTATCAAGTTTTAGAACAGATTCAAATTTTGCACTTTTCATTCCAAGTTCAATGTTCCTTCCCCCAAGCCACAGCCATCTCTTAGACGAATTAATGACTAGAGGAGGTGACAAGAGGCAACTTCCTAGCATTAAAACAACAACAATAACAACTGTTTTTTAAAATTCTCAGTGCACGTAATTCATGAACACACAGTTCAGACGGCTTGTCATATAATTTGACCGGGGAAGCTATGTGTGAGGATGCGATTTTTTCCCCAATTTCACCAAGTAAAATGCTAGCGCTTATGACAAGTCAAAGGGTATGTTGGGAACAACACCTTTCCTTTTCAACTTGTGTCTGGTGCTTAGAAACCTGCAAAATAACTGACAATAGATTAACAGGAAAAAAGGCAAAATTGTTTATCTACTTGTACAGACAGAAATTCCTGAGAAATGGAAAATTTGTACAATAACCTGAGTAGAGGCTTATTTATATGTATTAACTTATGAGATCCAAGAAGACTTTTTTACCTTCTGATAACGCCAGGGAGTGGTAGTGTCCACAGGCAACTTGTATAATTTTTATACCAGTCAGAGTTTTTATCTTCCTATAATAAAAAGGATACAACATCTATTAGTCCTTCTTCAGAATGGGTCACCAAGTAGAGTACAGATATTTTAAATTACTTTCTTGCATTTCTGTAATACATTTATTCCAAAACCCTTGAACTGTTTTCAACATGACATTGGCATGTACAAAAGTACAGGGCAGAATCCAAAATAATATATAATGCAAAAGGGATGTTTGTTAGGTTTTTAAT
Organism: Tragulus kanchil; assembly: GCA_022376925.1. Lineage (NCBI taxonomy): Eukaryota > Metazoa > Chordata > Mammalia > Artiodactyla > Tragulidae > Tragulus > Tragulus kanchil. The sequence goes on from JAIOJX010000025.1 coordinate 94,527,223, forward strand.
GCATTGCATAAAGTTCTAACTTTTATGCTATACATATCAGCCTAAAAGAAAAATAAATTTCTTCACACACATATACTATAGGGCTTTAGAATTCAGAGAGGACTGTCACCTACATCACCTACCTTAAGCCCTGTGAGATAAATACCATTAAGTTGATTTTTATTAAGTTGACATTTTTGTGGATCAAACACATAACTATTAGTAATTTTATATGTTTGAACCTAGGAGAACTCAGAGAGGTCAACTGGTATCAAGTTTTAGAACAGATTCAAATTTTGCACTTTTCATTCCAAGTTCAATGTTCCTTCCCCCAAGCCACAGCCATCTCTTAGACGAATTAATGACTAGAGGAGGTGACAAGAGGCAACTTCCTAGCATTAAAACAACAACAATAACAACTGTTTTTTAAAATTCTCAGTGCACGTAATTCATGAACACACAGTTCAGACGGCTTGTCATATAATTTGACCGGGGAAGCTATGTGTGAGGATGCGATTTTTTCCCCAATTTCACCAAGTAAAATGCTAGCGCTTATGACAAGTCAAAGGGTATGTTGGGAACAACACCTTTCCTTTTCAACTTGTGTCTGGTGCTTAGAAACCTGCAAAATAACTGACAATAGATTAACAGGAAAAAAGGCAAAATTGTTTATCTACTTGTACAGACAGAAATTCCTGAGAAATGGAAAATTTGTACAATAACCTGAGTAGAGGCTTATTTATATGTATTAACTTATTTCGCAGAAGAGTTTTTTCGTCAGGGCTTCAGTGGCAGAGTGTGGAAGGTTCTACAAGGTTTTTTGATGCTGATCGGGCATTTGATCGTTATGTCAGTTGAATTCATAGTAAATGCCCTCAGAGGAGGGTTAATGGCAGCTGTATTTTCAGGAGGCCCTGTTTTAGCCAGATAAGATATCTCTATGAATCTTCTGGGGCTCAAATATTTTCACTTTAAAATAATCTTTATACCAGCTCTGAAGGTCCAAATGGGGCCCACAGTTATTTCCGTATATAAGACTAAGTTCAAAGGGTCACAGGTTCTCATGTCATGCTGCTCTTCTCTTTCATAGACTCTAATTAAATAATAACTGGTGTTACACATTTTTCCCCCGCCTCCTTCTCTCACTACCTGTAACACTTGAGGTTAGGCAGTGTGTTTGTTCAGTCTCTTTGGACCCTGGCAATCTTGCATGGTGTCTGGCACATGAAACTCAAAAACACTAAGTGAAATAAATGAATTTATAGATAAATAAATAAATGAATAAATAAATGTACTTAGGTATAAAATTTGTTTCCTTAAATTCTCCAATTCCAAGTTGTCCTTCAGAACCAGCTCCCCATGCGAAGACACTTCCTTCGTGACAGACGGCCAGGGAGTGCTCCTTTCCACAGCTCACCTGAGCAACATATAGAGTTTCCAATGCCGGAATTCGTTCTTTAGGAAACAAAACAAAACAACCCCCATTGAGATTGTTAAGGTAATATCCAATTTAAGATAGTACTCTTCTTCAAAAGGAATTTCTCATCTCTTCCAGTGACTTTTAAATCAAGGCCTAAAGTCCACCTTAAAGGACTGCAGGAAACAGGCTCAACGTGCAGCACCAACTTTATAGCTACTACTTAAAAGGGCGGGCATGTGGAGCAAGGGAATCTGTAAGGACTTGATGCTTGGCCTAACACTTCTCTGTGATGGTGCAGTCAAAACCCAACTGAATAAAGGGAGCCAAAGAAAGGATGGCCTCACCCCTACTCCACTCCTCTGATTGCCCAGCCCCAATCCTTTTGGGCAGGAATTATTTTGTTTATTAACTTAAATTTAAAACAGAAGAAGTTTTTTCGGTCAGGGCTTCAGTGGCAGAGTGTGGAAGGTTCTACAAGGTTTTTTGATGCTGATCGGGCATTTGATCGTTATGTCAGTTGAATTCATAGTAAATGCCCTCAGAGGAGGGTTAATGGCAGCTGTATTTTCAGGAGGCCCTGTTTTAGCCAGATAAGATATCTCTATGAATCTTCTGGGGCTCAAATATTTTCACTTTAAAATAATCTTTATACCAGCTCTGAAGGTCCAAATGGGGCCCACAGTTATTTCCGTATATAAGACTAAGTTCAAAGGGTCACAGGTTCTCATGTCATGCTGCTCTTCTCTTTCATAGACTCTAATTAAATAATAACTGGTGTTACACATTTTTTCCCCTGCCTCCTTCTCTCACTACCTGTAACACTTGAGGTTAGGCAGTGTGTTTGTTCAGTCTCTTTGGACCCTGGCAATCTTGCATGGTGTCTGGCACATGAAACTCAAAAACACTAAGTGAAATAAATGAATTTATAGATAAATAAATAAATGAATAAATAAATGTACTTAGGTATAAAATTTGTTTCCTTAAATTCTCCAATTCCAAGTTGTCCTTCAGAACCAGCTCCCCATGCGAAGACACTTCCTTCGTGACAGACGGCCAGGGAGTGCTCCTTTCCACAGCTCACCTGAGCAACATATAGAGTTTCCAATGCCGGAATTCGTTCTTTAGGAAACAAAACAAAACAACCCCCATTGAGATTGTTAAGGTAATATCCAATTTAAGATAGTACTCTTCTTCAAAAGGAATTTCTCATCTCTTCCAGTGACTTTTAAATCAAGGCCTAAAGTCCACCTTAAAGGACTGCAGGAAACAGGCTCAACGTGCAGCACCAACTTTATAGCTACTACTTAAAAGGGCGGGCATGTGGAGCAAGGGAATCTGTAAGGACTTGATGCTTGGCCTAACACTTCTCTGTGATGGTGCAGTCAAAACCCAACTGAATAAAGGGAGCCAAAGAAAGGATGGCCTCACCCCTACTCCACTCCTCTGATTGCCCAGCCCTGAACAGTGAGAACAGTGAATCCTCTGCTCAGGAAGAGATGGGCAGGGAGCCTGCCTGAGTGTCAGAGGCAGATGCCAGATGCTCTCAAAATGAAAAGTGTAGTAATATGCCTCTCAATGGGTCAAAAGTGCCTACTATTCAAACCCTGAGCACATTTTTCTACAAGACGATCTAAACTGTTCTCTCATAGTGTTTCTCTCAGGATTATTAGAGGTTTGGAGTTAATCACATCATCACCAGTAAAATTTTTGTTTATACTTAAGTTTTCTTTTTTAGTCGTGATACTATCCTTTTCAATGATTTATTTTTCAGACTATATAACAATTCCCAAAGATTCATACACTCACAGAAGTAAAAACTGATATCTCATTGCTAGAGAAGAATTTGGCTTTAAGAATCACACTGTTCCTGACTTCCACTTGAAGGGGCCCAGAATATGCCACCCCAAAATATAGCACTTTGGCATAAGGACAGTTTTGAGCTGAAGGTAACTGAGAATCAACAGATGCAGGAAGAGTTCTCTGCCTTCCCCTTATCAACTTAAAACATAAACTTGTGAAGTTGGCATGAATTTCTCCTGTGAAGGTGAGGCCTTTCCTGCCTCCGGCTTCTATACCAGGAAGAGAAAAGTCACTCATCACTGAGATAAGATTGCATAAACAGCCTTAAGTAAAATAAGCTTTATTTTCCATCAGTTTCCCCCATATATTTAAAAATCACTTCCCCACAATTGATCATTCCTCAAAACCCAAACCTCTGTTCTTTGTTAAATGGCATATAAGTTCCTAAGTCAAACTACTTCTTGAGTTTCACTTTTCTGTGAACTCCTGTGCACATAAAATATTAATAAAAATGTCAGGTTTTTTTCTCCTTAATCTGCCTTTGTGAATTTGGTTCACAGACCCTCAGGAATGAACTAAGAGGGCAGATGAAAAGTTTTTTCTCCAAGACACAATTCTTGGAACAGAAGCAAATAATCAGAAATGTGGCCTAATATTTAGTTAAAATTACATCAATCATAGTATTGTTTACAAAAGCCCCGATGATTAAAAAAAAAAATACACAAATTTTCCACAAAGGAGAATAATTATACTGTCAGAGCCTAGAACATTATGCAACAATTCAAAATTTATTTTAAAAAATACGTGATAAAAGGGCAATGTTTGTGATGTTTCATGAAAAACGCAATTTATAGAGTTATATACACCTTCTTATATGCAACTGTAGGAAAGACATAATTTTATAAAAATGAAATATATAATAAGAAAAAAGTCAAAAAATAAACGCATCAAAATGTTAGGAGTTGTCTTTGGGTGTTAGACTAATAAGTGATTTCTTCTCCTGTGTTTCTACGACAATCAATAATATCAAAATGCTAGTATACATTTTAATTTTAAGGGAAAACACACTCTAAGGCTTTTCTGAGGGATTTACAGTATCCACACCACAAACCACATTTGGAAGGTCACTCTGGCAATAGAACTCTGCTTCAGTTTCATTTTGAAGATGAAACTATTGGAAACCGAAAGAAACTTGAGGCGCATCCAGAAAATGAAACTGATGGACCTGCGTTCAGGCAGCTCCTAGCCCAGTTCTCCTATCACCTATGCAGCAGACCCACGGCTTCCAGCGCTGCCACCTGCCTGATCCCGCGCCCCTCACCTGCGTCCAGGAGCTCACCTGGCTGCTCTCTGCTCGGCGTGCCCTTCAGGCCCAGCTGGCCCCGGCTGTTGTCCCCACACGACTGGACCGTGCCATCGCTCAGCAGCAGCAGCGAGTGATGCTCCCCGCTGGCCGCCTGCAGTAGCGTGTTGCCGCCCGCAACCATCAGCCCCTCCCGCAGCGGCCCCCGGCGGCCCTCACCCCAGCAGAAGTACATCCCGCTCCCACTCTCGCTCCAGCACGCGAGCCACCTGCCGGAGTATGTGCGCTCTGCCACTCTGTCACACAAAGGCGAGTGGTAAGTGACTGCTTACATCCCAGAAAACCGGAGGCGGGCTGAACCGCGCCTTCACCGGTGTTACCCTGCGGTCCCACCCCCTCAACGCCGCCAAGCACTGCCCTGCCAAGCACTGCCCTGACTTAGTCATCCTGGTGCATTCGGGCGAATAGCTTTCAAGAATCAAATCTGAGTGCCAAGTTCAGAGGAGCAGAGGGACTCCGCAGAAAGACCGCCTAAAGCTGCATCCTAGATAAACCACTTAAAAGCTGTGTGACTCTGGGCAAGTAACTATTCTGTGCTTCGCTACCACATCTAAGAAATGTAGATAGTAACAGGGCAAATCTAATGTGTTAGGATAATGTAACAGGTAACACAGTGTGTTAAAGTCTAGAGTACTTAATAAAGGCATCTTCATGCCAATCCTCATCGAGACTGTTTTTGGCACTAGAAATGCCAAGTCCTCAGGGTGCTTATATTTTCCTATTTATAAACAGATTAATAAATATTTTGTACAATGTCAAGTGGCAGCATAAAGAAAAAGAGTAAGGAATAGAGGGTAGGGACAGAAGGAATTAATTAGCTTTTTTAATTTTATTTTTTAACTTATTTTAAATTGAAGGATAATTGCTTTATAGTATTGTGTTGGTTTATGCCAAACAGCAACATGAATCAGTCATAGGTGTACATATGATATCTTTTTAAATAAGATATTAAGAAAGACCTCTCTGATGATGTGACTTTTGAATACAAAGTCAAGGGGACCTGAGATACGAGGGAATAAGTCATGCTCAATCTAAGGCGGGAGGGTGAAATGGAGCATTTGGAGGTTTTTGAACAGAGAAGTGATAATGATCTGACTTTAGTGTCAAAAGAATTATTCTGGCTGCCACGTAGAAAATATGGAACAGAAATGGAAGCAGAAAAGGCAGCTAGGGGAGGCTGCTGTCAGAGTCTACAACAGAAGAATGACTCTGAGAACAGAAGTAAGGTGTCATCCACGAGGGGAAAAAAAGAAGTCACATTCAAATGTCTTAAAAAGTCAGAGTACAAAGACTGGCTGATGAATTGGAAGTGAGAAGGAAAGAAGAAAAGGGATTATGATTACTCCAAGATTGGCCTAAGCAACTGAGGTGAAAGGTGGTACACATTACTGTTGTGGGAACTTCAAGAGAGGCACCAGTTTGGGCTGATGGATCAGAAGTCCAGTTCAGACTGATAATTACTGTGAGATGCTTGTTACACAAGGAGGCAATAAGATCAATCATTCTGGAGTTGTGGAGAGAAGTTGAGATGGTCATAAAACTGGGAGCCATTAGTGTAGAGACAATAGTTAAAAGCCAGAAGACTGAATGAGATCACCCAGTGAGTAAGTGTGTTAAGCACGTAACAGAGGACTGATCCTAGGAGGAAAACCAGGAAGGGGAGTGTGCACAATCAGGGAATGATTACCTCTGTCAACTGCTTGTCAAGTAAGGTTAAGTGTTGATCTTTAGATTTGGCAAAATGGACTATCACAGCGTTAGCCATCATCAGGATTATTGTTCTATTTTCCTTACAGTATCCCTTATATACTTTGAGCTTACCTGCCTTTACTACTACATTTTAAGGTCTCTAAAAATGACAATATATTCTATTTGTTTTTCTACCTCAAGAGTATCTAGTTCGTGATAGAGGCTAATAAATATGTATTAGACAAATGGGTTGATGAATGGTGATTTATCCTTCTGGTTCCATTTTATTGTGTATCATATATAACCTTTTCTGAATAGTGGTTTCTTCCTCAGGCATGAGACGCAGAGCCTTCATAGTATTTCTTTTTTTAAACAAAGACACCTACTGAAGAACTAAACTATAAATGCATAATTTTATGTCCCTACCACCAGCACAGTATGTTACGTAAAAAGAATGCAATCAATGTTAGTGATATAATGAATGAAGTAAAGATACTGAAAACACTTGAGATAGATGTAATTCTCAATTCGTCTGTGTTTATGCACTTGAAAAATAGTATTTAGCACCTATGTATTGAATGTTTACCATGTCTTGATTATTTTAAATAAAATCTCTAATTTAATTCTTTCATCAGCTTTTCTCCCTTAAAGTTCTTCTGGGTGCAAGTGACAGAACATATGACCTAAGCTCACTTAAGAAAAGGGAAATTGGGCTTCCCTGTTGTCCAGTGGTTAGAGAGTCTCCCTTGCAATTCAACAGTCACTGGTTCGATCCCTGGCCTGGGAAGATCCCACAACCATGGAGCAGCTGGACTGGTGTGTCCAATTGTGTAAGCAACTGAGGTGAAAGGTGGTACACATTACTGTTGTGGGAACTTCAAGAGAGGCACCAGTTTGGGCTGATGGATCAGAAGTCCAGTTCAGACTGATAATTACTGTGAGATGCTTGTTACACAAGGAGGCAATAAGATCAATCATTCTGGAGTTGTGGAGAGAAGTTGAGATGGTCATAAAACTGGGAGCCATTAGTGTAGAGACAATAGTTAAAAGCCAGAAGACTGAATGAGATCACCCAGTGAGTAAGTGTGTTAAGCACGTAACAGAGGACTGATCCTAGGAGGAAAACCAGGAAGGGATGTGCACAATCAGGGAATGATTACCTCTGTCAACTGCTTGTCAAGTAAGGTTAAGTGTTGATCTTTAGATTTGGCAAAATGGACTATCACAGCGTTAGCCATCATCAGGATTATTGTTCTATTTTCCTTACAGTATCCCTTATATACTTTGAGCTTACCTGCCTTTACTACTACATTTTAAGGTCTCTAAAAATGACAATATATTCTATTTGTTTTTCTACCTCAAGAGTATCTAGTTCGTGATAGAGGCTAATAAATATGTATTAGACAAATGGGTTGATGAATGGTGATTTATCCTTCTGGTTCCATTTTATTGTGTATCATATATAACCTTTTCTGAATAGTGGTTTCTTCCTCAGGCATGAGACGCAGAGCCTTCATAGTATTTCTTTTTTTAAACAAAGACACCTACTGAAGAACTAAACTATAAATGCATAATTTTATGTCCCTACCACCAGCACAGTATGTTACGTAAAAGAATGCAATCAATGTTAGTGATATAATGAATGAAGTAAAGATACTGAAAACACTTGAGATAGATGTAATTCTCAATTCGTCTGTGTTTATGCACTTGAAAAATAGTATTTAGCACCTATGTATTGAATGTTTACCATGTCTTGATTATTTTAAATAAAATCTCTAATTTAATTCTTTCATCAGCTTTTCTCCCTTAAAGTTCTTCTGGGTGCAAGTGACAGAACATATGACCTAAGCTCACTTAAGAAAAGGGAAATTGGGCTTCCCTGTTGTCCAGTGGTTAGAGAGTCTCCCTTGCAATTCAACAGTCACTGGTTCGATCCCTGGCCTGGGAAGATCCCACATACCATGGAGCAGCTGGACTGGTGTGTCCAATTGTGAGCCGGAGCTCTGGAGTGCATGCACCCAGAGCTGGTGCTCTGCAATGAGAGAGGACACTGCAATGGGAGACCCACACAGGCCGAAGAATAAAGATGGATGAAAATAAATAAACAAAAAATAAAAGAGGGCAAAAATTTTTTTAAAAAGAAAAAAAAGGTAAATTTATTGATAGATTGCATTATTATTCAAAAATATTTGCTGCCCTTCTCCACACTATGGCATCAAGCTTGAGAGTATGTGAATTTGTTCTGACCAATGACATGCAAGCAAGAAGCATATTCCAGGCAGATGTTCTAAAAGTCAGTACTTATTTTCCCTACCCTCTTTTCCCTCTATTACAACAACTAGTGACTTTCCAAATAGAGATTTCTCCATCACCCTGAGTCCCAGATCAAAAATAATCTAGCAGAGTTGCAGCCATCCTATGATGGGGCATAAGTGAGAAATAAATCCTTGATGTTGTTAGCCCCTTAACTTTTGCGGACAGAGTGTTTGCTATTGCACAGAGAGCATAACTTAGCCTCTTCTGATAGTTACATAATTGAAAAGTCCATCAGGGTGGTTGATTTAGGGGAGTCCTGTCAACAGGCCTTACACAAAGTTCGAGTGACTCCATTTCTCTGTATCTCAATGAGGGCTTCATCTTCAGGCTCCAAGCAGTGTACTTCATAGTTCCCAAATCTCCTCTGAGGTGGCAAGAGGGTTATAGCAGCTCTAAACTTTGTTTCTGGCTCTCAGTTTCATAGTCTGTGGAGAATTTGCTTACATCAAAAGCCCTGGTGTTTAGCCGTGATACTTTTAATTGCCTGATTTGGGTCACATGGCCATCCTTGAGCCAGTCAAGTCTGTTGCTAAGAACCTCATGCAAGCTCTTCATCTGAGAGTGAGGAGTAGGCAGATCCCAGACTGTGTAAAAAAAGCTTTTCTCCTTAAAGTTCTTCTGGGTGCAAGTGACAGAACATATGACCTAAGCTCACTTAAGAAAAGGGAAATTGGGCTTCCCTGTTGTCCAGTGGTTAGAGAGTCTCCCTTGCAATTCAACAGTCACTGGTTCGATCCCTGGCCTGGGAAGATCCCACATACCATGGAGCAGCTGGACTGGTGTGTCCAATGTGAGCCGGAGCTCGGGAGTGCATGCACCCAGAGCTGGTGCTCTGCAATGAGAGAGGACACTGCAATGGGAGACCCACACAGGCCGAAGAATAAAGATGGATGAAAATAAATAAACAAAAAATAAAAGAGGGCAAAAATTTTTTTAAAAAGAAAAAAAAGGTAAATTTATTGATAGATTGCATTATTATTCAAAAATATTTGCTGCCCTTCTCCACACTATGGCATCAAGCTTGAGAGTATGTGAATTTGTTCTGACCAATGACATGCAAGCAAGAAGCATATTCCAGGCAGATGTTCTAAAAGTCAGTACTTATTTTCCCTACCCTTTTTTCCCCTCTGTTACAACAACTAGTGACTTTCCAAATAGAGATTTCTCCATCACCCTGAGTCCCAGATCAAAAATAATCTAGCAGAGTTGCAGCCATCCTATGATGGGGCATAAGTGAGAAATAAATCCTTGATGTTGTTAGCCCCTTAACTTTTGCGGACAGAGTGTTTGCTATTGCACAGAGAGCATAACTTAGCCTCTTCTGATAGTTACATAATTGAAAAGTCCATCAGGGTGGTTGATTTAGGGGAGTCCTGTCAACAGGCCTTACACAAAGTTCGAGTGACTCCATTTCTCTGTATCTCAATGAGGGCTTCATCTTCAGGCTCCAAGCAGTGTACTTCATAGTTCCCAAATCTCCTCTGAGGTGGCAAGAGGGTTATAGCAGCTCTAAACTTTGTTTCTGGCTCTCAGTTTCATAGTCTGTGGAGAATTTGCTTACATCAAAAGCCCTGGTGTTTAGCCGTGATACTTTTAATTGCCTGATTTGGGTCACATGGCCATCCTTGAGCCAGTCAAGTCTGTTGCTAAGAACCTCATGCAAGCTCTTCATCTGAGAGTGAGGAGTAGGCAGATTCCAGACTGTGTTGCTGGAAGAAGTGGGGGGTGGCTGCCAAAGAGATTAAACAACAAGGATTCTCCACATCAATCATGTAAACTAAATAGTATTATTATTCCCATTTTGTAGGTAAGGAATCAAGTCTCAGAGAGTTTGGGTAACTTGTTTGACAATACATGCATATAAATGGTAGGATTTTTAACACTGGTGAATTTGACTAGAAAGCCTATTTAATTTCTACTGTAACATAGTAGTAGACCATACTTTGACCTTTAACAAATAGACTCTCATATATTTCTCTAGCAAAGGTAAGTTTGTTTGGGATCAATGAAGAATTGCAATTCAGGGTCTGCAATCATGGTGAATGTGCAAATCCCTCCATGGCAAGAGAACAGTTCTACAAAGGGGAAAGGAAGTTAGGAAAATTATATTAAGCCAAAAGCCCATGGCTTCCCATTGGCTGAGTCCTTTTTTCTTCCTCCTGGGCTCTGCTATGGTCCAGGGCCTGAGAGCTCCCGGTTCTGGTGTCCCAAGCCCATTTAATTGAGGTTTCTACTTACTAATTTTTTTACACTTTTGAGTCCTGGATCTCTGGGCTCTTTTTGGGTTGATGGCACATCCTCACAATCCTTCCATCTAGATAATTTCAATTTATCATATATTCTTTTTTCATTGCAAACTCTTCCTCTAATTAATTAGTTACTGAAGGGTGTAGGCTTATATTAGCAACATCTCATTTTCTATCCACTATATATCTCCAGCATCCTACTCTAGTTCAGTTCTTTTGTGATAATATCTCACATGTATGTAACTCTAATATCTGGCATTTCTAATCAATCTTTTGGATTCTCCTAAGAGTTACCAGCAGAAAACACAGTTCTGATTTCATTTAATTGTTTTAATGGTTGTTAGCCCATTGCTACAGAAATAATAAATACAAAGTTCTCTGTGTATAATTAAGGTCCTCCAATGGATGTTTCTAGCTGTACTTTATCAGCAATTAAAGCTGTATCTTTTCTCTCTCACTTGCGTGTGCACATACCACAGCCCCCTGTTCTGAGTTTCGTTTCTCCATTTCCGTTTATGAAAATACGTACTGAGAGTGAGGAGTAGGCAGATTCCAGACTGTGTTGCTGGAAGAAGTGGGGGGTGGCTGCCAAAGAGATTAAACAACAAGGATTCTCCACATCAATCATGTAAACTAAATAGTATTATTATTCCCATTTTGTAGGTAAGGAATCAAGTCTCAGAGAGTTTGGGTAACTTGTTTGACAATACATGCATATAAATGGTAGGATTTTTAACACTGGTGAATTTGACTAGAAAGCCTATTTAATTTCTACTGTAACATAGTAGTAGACCATACTTTGACCTTTAACAAATAGACTCTCATATATTTCTCTAGCAAAGGTAAGTTTGTTTGGGATCAATGAAGAATTGCAATTCAGGGTCTGCAATCATGGTGAATGTGCAAATCCCTCCATGGCAAGAGAACAGTTCTACAAAGGGGAAAGGAAGTTAGGAAAATTATATTAAGCCAAAAGCCCATGGCTTCCCATTGGCTGAGTCCTTTTTTCTTCCTCCTGGGCTCTGCTATGGTCCAGGGCCTGAGAGCTCCCGGTTCTGGTGTCCCAAGCCCATTTAATTGAGGTTTCTACTTACTAATTTTTTTACACTTTTGAGTCCTGGATCTCTGGGCTCTTTTTGGGTTGATGGCACATCCTCACAATCCTTCCATCTAGATAATTTCAATTTATCATATATTCTTTTTTCATTGCAAACTCTTCCTCTAATTAATTAGTTACTGAAGGGTGTAGGCTTATATTAGCAACATCTCATTTTCTATCCACTATATATCTCCAGCATCCTACTCTAGTTCAGTTCTTTTGTGATAATATCTCACATGTATGTAACTCTAATATCTGGCATTTCTAATCAATCTTTTGGATTCTCCTAAGAGTTACCAGCAGAAAACACAGTTCTGATTTCATTTAATTGTTTTAATGGTTGTTAGCCCATTGCTACAGAAATAATAAATACAAAGTTCTCTGTGTATAATTAAGGTCCTCCAATGGATGTTTCTAGCTGTACTTTATCAGCAATTAAAGCTGTATCTTTTTCTCTCTCTCACTTGCGTGTGCACATACACACACTCTCTCTCAGTCTACCGTTACAACAAACAACTTGCCTTTTTCTCCCTGATTTTTTCCAGATTCACGTCTTTGCTCAGAGTTTCGTTTTCTCCATTTCCGTTTATGAAAATACGTATGTCTTAAATGCCTCATCTCTGTAAAGTGTTTCTTGGACTCCACAGCATCAATTACTCCCTTCTGGGCTCCTACCACAAATGATGACCTCAATAACACACACAATCCCAAACATGAGACTGCTGCAATGAAAAAGAGAAAAAAAAGAGGAATAGGTTTCTTCCTTTCCTGAGAACAAAGGAGAGAAAGAGAACAGTGAGCAGGCCTGAACATTCCTAGTTTTTTTACTTTAAGTGCTCCTAACTCTGCATGTCTGTGACTAAGTTTGCTCTTCTGCCCCCTAACTGCAGGAGCTATACTCCACACCAATTTTCCTTTGACTCTATGCTGAATACATCCTGTGTCTGGTGTTTACCTTTGTAATACCTTTCCCCTTGTATTTACATATCAGAAAGAAGGTTGCAGAGTCACTGAACTGCCAGAATCTATTACTGGATTACTGATGCCAGTCTATGACTGCCTTTGAAACAGTGCAAGAGGAAGAAATCATGATGCTAACATTTTTGTTCCTCATTACCCACTCCTGACTTTGAACCCTCACCTGACTCCTCATTGAGGGGCACAGTTCGACTGTGTTCCCCTCTCTGCCAGCTGAGAATTAAAGCCACCTTTCTATTTTATCCAGACTCTGTACCCATATTTTTCATTTGGCTTTGGTGGGCAGAGAAGGTCAAGACTTTGGCCAGCAACAACACTAATTTCACTCTGTATTTCTGTATTATTTCACCTTGCCCAACCAACCCCAGGAAGGACCTTAATTACCTTTGTGGTCTTACCAAATCCTAACAAAATACCTATGACACAATGCATGCTATACATAATGCCTGGCATTTAAGAGACATTCAATGACTATCAGGTGAATTAATTACGTAAAATTCATAGTTAATATTTTTCTAATAGTTACTGTATGTCCACTCTGGGTATAACAAAGAGGAAACAAAATAATTACTATTTACATTAGATTTACTTTAGACTTTACAACAGCACTCAGCTATTTTATCCCCTGTGTCCTCATAAGCACTGAGTAAGCAGGCATGAGAGGGAACATCGTCTGCTTCATAGATGAAGCTTCAGCTCAGAGGTCTAAGTGATAGATCTTGAATCACAGACCACTAAATGGAATAGCACGTGGTTTGCCTTTCCACTTTATTACCACGTTTGATGAACTTCCCTTTTCCAGAGAACATACAGGTAAGAAAACAGAAAAGTAATAGATACCGATTGTCACTGTAGGTTTAAAATCACAGTTTGAAGATTATTTATACCTAATACTTCATACCAATAGCCTATTTTTCTTTTTTACTGATTTTCCCTGATGGTGATTTATGGAGGACAAGAGAATGAGAAAAGGGAAAGAAAATAAAATTTCTTAACTACTCACCACATGTCAGTTTCTCTTACATTTCCCCATTTCAGCTTGGCAACCACTCTGTAAGGTTCATGTACTGCACCCCATACAAGTATGATGAACTGGAATCTCAGGAAATTATAGTAACTTGCTTGAGACAAACAGTAAGATAAATGGGAAACCAGATTCAAATCATGCCTCCTTCTCTGCTGTCCTCCCACCAAACAGCACTGACTCAAACTGAAGGGAGAAGGATATTAGAAAAGCAATGAGAGCAAGGAAGAGCTTACAAAGGATCATCATGGAGCACACGAAGTTGAAGAAAGCAGAACAAACCAGGTTAGGAGGAGGGGAAATGAGCCTGAGGTCAGTCATTGAAGATCAACTGGAAAGACAACTGAGAAGAGGTAGGGATTCTGCTTTTCCATTCCTTTCCTCCGTCAAGACTTTGGCCAGCAACAACACTAATTTCACTCTGTATTTCTGTATTATTTCACCTTGCCCAACCAACCCCAGGAAGGACCTTAATTACCTTTGTGGTCTTACCAAATCCTAACAAAATACCTATGACACAATGCATGCTATACATAATGCCTGGCATTTAAGAGACATTCAATGACTATCAGGTGAATTAATTACGTAAAATTCATAGTTAATATTTTTCTAATAGTTACTGTATGTCCACTCTGGGTATAACAAAGAGGAAACAAAATAATTACTATTTACATTAGATTTACTTTAGACTTTACAACAGCACTCAGCTATTTTATCCCCTGTGTCCTCATAAGCACTGAGTAAGCAGGCATGAGAGGGAACATCGTCTGCTTCATAGATGAAGCTTCAGCTCAGAGGTCTAAGTGATAGATCTTGAATCACAGACCACTAAATGGAATAGCACGTGGTTTGCCTTTCCACTTTATTACCACGTTTGATGAACTTCCCTTTTCCAGAGAACATACAGGTAAGAAAACAGAAAAGTAATAGATACCGATTGTCACTGTAGGTTTAAAATCACAGTTTGAAGATTATTTATACCTAATACTTCATACCAATAGCCTATTTTTCTTTTTTACTGATTTTCCCTGATGGTGATTTATGGAGGACAAGAGAATGAGAAAAGGGAAAGAAAATAAAATTTCTTAACTACTCACCACATGTCAGTTTCTCTTACATTTCCCCATTTCAGCTTGGCAACCACTCTGTAAGGTTCATGTACTGCACCCCATACAAGTATGATGAACTGGAATCTCAGGAAATTATAGTAACTTGCTTGAGACAAACAGTAAGATAAATGGGAAACCAGATTCAAATCATGCCTCCTTCTCTGCTGTCCTCCCACCAAACAGCACTGACTCAAACTGAAGGGAGAAGGATATTAGAAAAGCAATGAGAGCAAGGAAGAGCTTACAAAGGATCATCATGGAGCACACGAAGTTGAAGAAAGCAGAACAAACCAGGTTAGGAGGAGGGGAAATGAGCCTGAGGTCAGTCATTGAAGATCAACTGGAAAGACAACTGAGAAGAGGTAGGGATTCTGCTTTTCCATTCCTTTCCTCCGTCATCCTCTTCCTAGACCCACTTCTACTTAATCCCCATGCTTCTGAGTTCAAAGCCCACCTCCATGTCCTTAGCTAGGATAGCCCTTAAACAGGAAAAATAGAAAGTGCACAGCACTCCATGTATTATCTATCCTGATTTATGATCATAGTCCAGCTATCATCCCAGCTATCTTCAGGAGGCTCCCTGGAAAATATCACCTAGTGACTCTTCACAAGTGGACAAGGCAATTGGGACAGCCAGTGCTAGCTAGTTAGCAGAAGAAACCACCTGCTCAAACCCTAACCTTTCAAGTTCCTTAGAGATAAGAAATCCTTCGAGGAGGACATGGCAATCCACAGCTATATTCTTGCCTGGAGAATACCCACGGACAGCAGAGTCTAGTGGGCTACAGCCCACAGGGTTGCCAAGAGTCAAAACAACTGAAGCGATTTAGTTAACAGCAGCACTAGGTAAGAAATGGTAGTTTTCAATTTTAACTCTAGATGGCAGTATTATCAACCTGATTTCTTTACTCCGATTTCCCGCAGAGAACAAAATGTCAATCTTCAGTATTCCTGCCTGGTAAATTCCATGGACAGAGGAGGCTAATGTCCACCGGGTCTCAAAGAATTGGATGCAACTGAGCACACACACAGAGGCCACAAGTAGATCTATTTATTTTCTGGTTGACAGATTAATAGTTGACATCTCTTTTCTATAGGTAATCTTATAATTATCGGTAAGGATGTTACTGATTTTCTTTCCCACTCTCATTGTAAGATACTGGTATTTAAACTACTGAAAAAAATTATACATTGGTAGTCCATATTATTATATTATTACTATATCACTGCCGTAATGCATTACTTTCTAACAATGCATGGATCTGGAGTCTACCTTCAATCTCAGAGCTCTAGAACAGTAAGATAAATGGGAAACCAGATTCAAATCATGCCTCCTTCTCTGCTGTCCTCCCACCAAACAGCACTGACTCAAACTGAAGGGAGAAGGATATTAGAAAAGCAATGAGAGCAAGGAAGAGCTTACAAAGGATCATCATGGAGCACACGAAGTTGAAGAAAGCAGAACAAACCAGGTTAGGAGGAGGGGAAATGAGCCTGAGGTCAGTCATTGAAGATCAACTGGAAAGACAACTGAGAAGAGGTAGGGATTCTGCTTTTCCATTCCTTTCCTCCGTCATCCTCTTCCTAGACCCACTTCTACTTAATCCCCATGCTTCTGAGTTCAAAGCCCACCTCCATGTCCTTAGCTAGGATAGCCCTTAAACAGGAAAAATAGAAAGTGCACAGCACTCCATGTATTATCTATCCTGATTTATGATCATAGTCCAGCTATCATCCCAGCTATCTTCAGGAGGCTCCCTGGAAAATATCACCTAGTGACTCTTCACAAGTGGACAAGGCAATTGGGACAGCCAGTGCTAGCTAGTTAGCAGAAGAAACCACCTGCTCAAACCCTAACCTTTCAAGTTCCTTAGAGATAAGAAATCCTTCGAGGAGGACATGGCAATCCACAGCTATATTCTTGCCTGGAGAATACCCACGGACAGCAGAGTCTAGTGGGCTACAGCCCACAGGGTTGCCAAGAGTCAAAACAACTGAAGCGATTTAGTTAACAGCAGCACTAGGTAAGAAATGGTAGTTTTCAATTTTAACTCTAGATGGCAGTATTATCAACCTGATTTCTTTACTCCGATTTCCCGCAGAGAACAAAATGTCAATCTTCAGTATTCCTGCCTGGTAAATTCCATGGACAGAGGAGGCTAATGTCCACCGGGTCTCAAAGAATTGGATGCAACTGAGCACACACACAGAGGCCACAAGTAGATCTATTTATTTTCTGGTTGACAGATTAATAGTTGACATCTCTTTTCTATAGGTAATCTTATAATTATCGGTAAGGATGTTACTGATTTTCTTTCCCACTCTCATTGTAAGATACTGGTATTTAAACTACTGAAAAAAATTATACATTGGTAGTCCATATTATTATATTATTACTATATCACTGCCGTAATGCATTACTTTCTAACAATGCATGGATCTGGAGTCTACCTTCAATCTCAGAGCTCTAGAACATAATCCTGAACTGGGAAGAAAGAGCAAATATTCTTCTCAATCCTAGAAATGGGTGCCACTCAAGCCAGGTATTCTAAAAGTGTTATCCAATAACAAATTGAGGATTGCCTGACATTTGTCTCTATAATATTGCTTAACTTAATTTGTTAACCGAACTAGTGAGCATTTCCCTGTCACTTAGGCTTAGTTTCATCTGCATATAATTAAAACACCAACTCTGGTTTGTTTTCTTTGGCCAGTTGTTTTATTGATGCATGGACGCTCGGGCCTTGACTGCGTCCTTCTGGAACGGGTACAGCGCTCCTTCCGCTGCTGCTTCTTGGTTTTCAGGTTCTCTTCATGCTTCTTGAGCCAGCGGTGCATGGCACGTGTTTTCTTGGGCCGCAGATCCAAGGGCTTGTACTTCTTGCCCTTACAGAATTTCCTGAGGTTCTCTTTCTGAGTCTGGTTAACGACAGTTGGTACACGGGCGATAGATTTACGAACAACTCGGCTCTTGGAGAGTTTGGAAGCCACCCTACTTGTCACTTTAGCCATGCACAGCTGGGACAGCTCCATCTTCAGGTCCTCCAACTGTTTAAGCAGCTCCTCCTTCTTGCCGTGAAGGTCTCAAGCCTTAATCTTGGCCATGGCTGTATAGTCTGCCTCCGCCGCCTTCTCGGAGGGAAAGAACCCAGCTCTGTTTTAATAGTGATTAACAGATACAAATTTATTTCTCTCACACATAAAAAGTCTTGAGGTGATCAGTCAAGGGCTCATGTGGAAGTTCCATGGCTTCTCAGGGAGTAAGGACGCCTTGTATGTATTCCATTTGAGAACTTAACTTCCATCTTCAAGGTTGCCTCATGTTCCAATGTGACTACTAGAGTTTTAGTTCTCACAACTCTACTCCCACTGAAAAGCTATGCCCCTAAACCCAAGGCAACACTTCTGTGTACATCTTGATAAACCAAAACTTGTTCCTAAATGGCTGAATAACATGCTAGAAAATGTAATTTTTAGCTGAGCATCATGTGCATGTGTGTGTGTGCTTGGTCACTCAGTCATGCCTGACTCTTTGTGACCCCGTGGACCATAGCCTGCCAGGTTCATCTATCTATGGAATTTTCCAGACAAGCATACTGTAGTGGGTGCCATTTCCTTCTCCAGGGGATCTTGCCAACCCAAAGATCAAACCTGCGTCTCTTGGAGCTCTTGCATTGGCAGGTGGATTCTTTACCACTACACCACCTGGGAACCCCCAAACATCTTACAGTTCCAAATAAAATTGGCATTATGTTACCAGGGAGGAAGGAGAGGATTATTAGGTGGCAATGAGCAGTCTCTCCACAACCAACAAGAAATTTGAGATGTTTGGTTCAAACATATACAGCAGACAAGGCAGATTCATGGGTTGTTACCAGTATAGCATAGGGTCTTGCTCAAACAGGACCTGCTCAAACAGTTGCATAAGGTCCTGCTCTTAGAAGGCCCCATGCTGCATGTGTGTGTGCTAAGTTGCTTCAGTCATGTCCAACTCTTTGTGTCTCTATGGACCATAGCTCTCCAGGCTCCTCTCTTCATGGGGATTCTTCAGGCAATGATACTAGAATGGGTTGTCATGCCTTCCTCGAGAGGATCTTCTCAACCCAGGGACTGAACCCAGGTCTCTTATATCTCCTGCACTGGCAAGCAGATTCTTTACCACTAGCACCACTTGGAAAGTCGTCAGAAACTCCCACACTTAGTTTAATGGTCTGTCTTGAAATTCTTAACAACTTTAACTTTGAGCTTGTGTTTTGTAAATGAAGTCTGATGCAAAACTAGAGCAGGGGAGATATATGCAATACGTCTGCTATTTCTTGACACCCTACTCACACATAGTGTTCAAGATGCCCCATGAACACAAAATCCCATTGGGTGCACATTTTTGTTGATTTTGTATACAAGTTAAATGCTTATATTTGTATTTAAAACTGGTATTGTACAGGGTGAATGGTAGAATCCATGCTAATAATTTAAAATTATATATATATATACATACATAATATATATATATATATTTGCTCAGAATAATATTAGTGAATAAAAAAACTGTGACAAATTTTAAAAGATTGTGGAAGATCACTTTATCAACACCAAAGAAACATGCAAGTAATAAAGTGGGAAACTAATGACCAAGATGTGGATGTTACAATGTTTACTATTATTCTTTACATGGCCAAAAATAAAATAAAAATAAAAGGATTATGCACCATGAACAAGTGGGATTTATCCCAGTGATACAAGGATAGTTTAATATTTGCACATCACTCAATGTGATATACCACATTAACAAACTGAAGAATAAAAATCATATGATCGGGGATTCCCTGGTGGTCCAGTGGGTAGAGAGTCCACCTTGAAGTGCAAGGGAGACCAGTTCGATCCCTGGCCCAGGAAGATCCCATATGCCGCAGAGCAGCTGGACCGGTGTGTCCAATTAAGAGCCAGTGCTCTGGAGCGCATGCTCCCAGAGCCGATGCTCTGCAATGAGAGAGGCCACTGTGATGGGAGGCCCATAAATGCCAAAGAATAAAGATGGATGAAAAATAAACAATGACTTAGAGGTTAAACAAAACAAAAACACTATATGATCATCTCCATAGATGTAGACAAAGTTTTGGACAAAATTCTACATTCGTGACAAAAACTTGCAACCAAGTGGGTATAGAGGGAACACACCTCATCGTAATAAGGACGATATATGATAACCCCAAAGCCAAGCCAGACCCTTGGAGTAGGAAATAGCAATCCATTCTAGCATTCTTTTTTTTTTTTTAAAGATTTATTTTATTTATTTATTGAGGGGGTGGGGGTGGGGATGGAGGGGAGCAGGCGGGCTACTTCCATTGGTCTTTCATTTGTCCACCTTCATCCATCCCCGCTCCTTGGCCCCCGTGGGCCTCCCATCGCGGTGGCCTCTGTTGTCGCAGAGCACTGGCTCTGGGCGCATGCGCCCCAGAGCTCTGGCTCAGTAATTGGACACATCGGTCCAGCTGCTCCGCAGCACATGGGATCTTCCCAGACCAGGGATCGAACCGGCGCCCCTTGCACTGCAAGGCGGTGTCCTTACCCACTGGACCACCAGGGAAGCCCCCATTCTAGTATTCTTGCCTGGAAAATTCCAAGGACAGAAGAGCCTAACAGACTACAGTCTATGCAGTCAAAGTCAGACATGACTGAGCACAATACAACATACTCAACAATGAAAAGCTGAAAGTATTTTGTCTACAATCAGGAGCAAGACAAGGTTGCCCACTCTTGTCACACTTATTCAACACAATGTTGGAAGTCTTAGCCACAAACAGAGAAAAAAAAGGAAAGGCATCTAAAATGAAAAGGAAGAAATAAAACTGTCACTGCTTGTAGATGATATGATTCTATAAAGAGAAAATCCTAATGATATCACCAAAAAACTACTAGAGCTTATTAATGAATTTGGCAAAGTTGCAGGATATAAAATTAATATACATAAATTGGTTCCATTTCTATACACTAATAATGAACTACCTGAAAGAGAAATTAGAAAATTAATACCATTTACCACTGTATCAAAAGAAATCAAATACCTAAGAATAAGTCTAACTAAGGAAATAAAAGACCTATACTCAGAAAACCATAAGATACTGATGAAAGAAATTGAAGACAACAGAAACAAATGGAAAGATACACTGTATCTATGGATTGGAAGACTTAATATTATTAAAACTACTATACTACACAAGGCAATCAACAGATTAAATATAATCCCTATAAAATATTAATGGCATTTTTCACAGAACTAGAACAAAGAGTTCTAAAATTTGTATGGAAACATAAAAGACTTACAAGAGTCAAAACCTTGAGAAAGAAGAATAGAGCTAGATAGATCATGCTTCCTGAATTCAGACTATACTACAAAGCTACAGTAATCAAAATAGTATGGTACTGGGACAAAATCAAACAGATAAATCAATAGAGCAGAATAGAGAACCCAGAAATAAACCCATACCCTTATGGCCTATTAATCTATGACAAAAGAGGCAAGAATATACAATGGAGAAAAGACAGTCTCTTTAATAAGCAGTGCCGGGAAAACTAGATAGCTACATGTAAAAGGATAAAATTAGAACATTTTCTAGCACTATATACAAATAAACTCAAAATAGATTCAAAAACATAAATGTTAGATCAGAAACCATAAAATCCCTAGAAGAAAACATAGCTAGTACACTTCTGGATATAAATTGCAGCCATGTTTTTTTGGATTTGTTTCCTAAAGTAAAAGAAACAAAAGCAAAAATAAACAAATGGGATCTAACTAAACTTAAAAGATTTTGCACAGAAAAGGAAACCATAAACAAATGGAAAGACAGCCTACTGAATGGAAGAAGATATTTGCAAATGATATATATGATATATTTACAAATGAAAATTTGATAATATTCAATATATACAAACATATATACTCAACATAAAAAACAACAAACAATCAAATTAAATGGGCAGAGGATCTGAAAAGATATTTTTCCAAGAAAGACATACAGATTGCTGATACACACAAAAAATATGCTCAAAATCTCTAATCAGCAGGGAAACGTGTCTCAAAACGACAATGAGGGCTTCCCTGGTGGTCCGGTGGGTAAAGAGTCCACCTTGCAATGTAACGGGCACCAGTTGGATCCCTGGCCCAGGAAGATCCCACGTGCCAAGGAATGGCTGGGCGGGTTTGTCCAATTATAAGCTACTGCTCTGGAGTGCATGCTCCCAGAGTCAGTGCGCTACAAGGAGAGAGGCCACTGCAATGGAAGCCTACACATGCCAAAGAATATAGATGGATAAAAATAATAAATAATTAAGAAAGAACTTGTGGCACGAAGCTGGAAAAAAAAAAAGCCACAATGAAATACCAGCTCATACATGTCAGAAGAACTATTAACCAAAAGACAACAAATAGCAAGTGTTGTCAAGAATATGAAGAAAAGAGATGTCTTGTGCACTGTTGGTAAGAATGCAAATTGGTATAGTCACTGTGGAAAATAGTATGGAAATATCTCAAGAAATTAAAAATAAAACTACCATATGATCCAACAATTCCATTCCTGAGTATTTATACAAATAAAACAAGAGCACTAATTCAAAAAGATATATGTATCCCCATGTTCATTGGGGGCTTCCCTGGTGGCTCAGTGGTAAAGAATCTGCCTGCCAATGCAGCATGTGTGGGTTCCATGCCTTGGTCTGGAAGATCCTTTGGAGAAGGAAATGGTAACCCACTCTAGTATTCTTGCCTGAGAAATCCCATGGACAGTGGAGCCTGGGGGGCTACACTCCAAAGGGTCACAAAGAGTTGGACACACCTAAACATGCAGTCATGGCAAGAGTCGGACATGACTTAGTGACTAAGCAAAAACAACAATGTTCACTGCAGAATTATCTATGATAGTCAAAATATGGAATCAACCAAAGTGCCCACCAATAGAGGAAAGCATGAATAAGATGTGGCATACGGGAATACAATGGAATATTAATCAACCATAAAAAAGAATGAAATCCTGCCATATGTGACAAAATGAATAGACCTGGAGGATGTTATGTTATGTGAAATTAAGACAGAGAAAAAGATGCTATACAATTTCATTTATATGGAGCATCTAACCAAACCAAACAAATGGACAAGCCTAACAAAGCAGAAATACAGTTATTAATGCAAAGAACAAACAGATGGTTACTTTAGGGGAAGTTGGCTGAAGGAAAAAAAAAATAGGTAGGATGATTAGGAGGTTCAAACTTCTAGTTTTGAAATAAATGAGACATGGAACATGGATATGGAATATGCAAGGGACTATAGTTCATAACTATGCAATATCTTAGTATAGCGACATATTCTCACTAGTCATTGTGGTGATCAGTTTGAAATGTATAGAAACCTTGAATCACTATGCTGTATAATAGTAACTAACATAGTGGTGTACATCAGCTGTACTTCAGAAACAAACAAGGACTTCCTTGGCAGTCCAGGGGTTAAGATTTCATCTTCCAATGCAGTGGGTGCATGTTTGATCACTAGTCCAGGAGCTAAGGATCCCACATACCTCCCTGCCAGAAAACCAAAACATAAAAGAGAAGGATTACTGTAACAAATTCAATAAAGAGAATTTTTTACATGGTCCACATTAAAAAAAAAAAACCCAAAACACCCAACTAAATAAACTCATAGTAAAAGAGATAAGATTTGTGGTTACCAGAGGCAGAAAGTGGACAAGAAAAACTAGATAAAGACAATCAAAATGAATGAATTTCCACGTACAAGCTAAATACGTATTAGGTATGTACTTAATTACCACATGTACAACATGATAAATATAATTAGCACTGTTGTATATTATACATGAAAATTCTCAAGAGAAATGAGTTCTCAGCACAAGAAAAACAATTTTTAATTAAAATTTTTTTCTATTTCTTCAATTTGTATCTATGAGATAACAGATGTTCTCTAAACTTTACTGTGATAATCACTTCATGAATTAAAATTTTTTTCTATTGTTCTAATTTTTAATCACAATGCCAATGAGGAAAGCATAAAGATGTGGCATACGGGAATACAATGGAATATTAATCAACCATAAAAAAGAATGAAATCCTGCCATATGTGACAAAATGAATAGACCTGGAGGATGTTATGTTATGTGAAATTAAGACAGAGAAAAAGATGCTATACAATTTCATTTATATGGAGCATCTAACCAAACCAAACAAATGGACAAGCCTAACAAAGCAGAAATACAGTTATTAATGCAAAGAACAAACAGATGGTTACTTTAGGGGAAGTTGGCTGAAGGAAAAAAAAAATAGGTAGGATGATTAGGAGGTTCAAACTTCTAGTTTTGAAATAAATGAGACATGGAACATGGATATGGAATATGCAAGGGACTATAGTTCATAACTATGCAATATCTTAGTATAGCGACATATTCTCACTAGTCATTGTGGTGATCAGTTTGAAATGTATAGAAACCTTGAATCACTATGCTGTATAATAGTAACTAACATAGTGGTGTACATCAGCTGTACTTCAGAAACAAACAAGGACTTCCTTGGCAGTCCAGGGGTTAAGATTTCATCTTCCAATGCAGTGGGTGCATGTTTGATCACTAGTCCAGGAGCTAAGGATCCCACATACCTCCCTGCCAGAAAACCAAAACATAAAAGAGAAGGATTACTGTAACAAATTCAATAAAGAGAATTTTTTACATGGTCCACATTAAAAAAAAAAAACCCAAAACACCCAACTAAATAAACTCATAGTAAAAGAGATAAGATTTGTGGTTACCAGAGGCAGAAAGTGGACAAGAAAAACTAGATAAAGACAATCAAAATGAATGAATTTCCACGTACAAGCTAAATACGTATTAGGTATGTACTTAATTACCACATGTACAACATGATAAATATAATTAGCACTGTTGTATATTATACATGAAAATTCTCAAGAGAAATGAGTTCTCAGCACAAGAAAAACAATTTTTAATTAAAATTTTTTTCTATTTCTTCAATTTGTATCTATGAGATAACAGATGTTCTCTAAACTTTACTGTGATAATCACTTCATGATGTATGTAAATCAAATCATTATGCTATACACCTTAAACATATACAGCAATGTGTGTCAACTCTATCTCAATAAAACTGGATGGAAAAATGAATACATACATTTTTTCAAAGAAGTACATAACCACCGTTGCCCACCTTAAAATCTGAGATCAGCTTACTTAAAATATTTTTCTCCATGCTCTTGTCATCAGAAGTAGATGTGTATCTCCCTAGGTTGCTACATCAGAAGTTGAGAATTATTTCTTCTAAGATCCACAAGTTTGAAGCAGAGGTCTCATCATTATTTACTCATCATTTTTTTCTT
This sequence comes from Tragulus kanchil, assembly GCA_022376925.1. NCBI lineage: Eukaryota > Metazoa > Chordata > Mammalia > Artiodactyla > Tragulidae > Tragulus > Tragulus kanchil. Next base: position 94,552,639 of record JAIOJX010000025.1, read on the forward strand.
TTTGAGGAGTAGTGCTATAAATTAAAATATGGTAGGTGAGCTGACAATATATTGTTGTAACTTTGCTTTCTTATTGTAAGACTTCCACTGATTAACATGCTAACACTTTCTATCATTTCTCAACTCCCAAGTAGAATTTTAAAATATTTCCTTCCAGGGATTTCTCTAGTACATAGTGGATAAGAATCCATCTGTCAACACAAGGGACACCAAGATTTAATCCTTGGTCCGGAAGATTCCACATGCCAAGCAGCAACTAAACCCATGCACCACAACTACTGAGCCTAGAGTGTGTGTTCCACAACAGGAGAAGTCACAGCAATGAGAAGCCCATATATTACAACAAACGTTAGCCCTGATAACCATAACTAAGGCAAGTCTGAGCAAAGCAATGAACACCCAGGGCAGCCAAAAATAAATAAATAATTAATTAAAACAGTGACTTAAAAAGGAAATGGAATGGAAGGAAAACCAGTATTTTTAATTTCCTTCCAAATTTCACACTCCATCAAAAAGAAATTGTTTCCTAGCCAGTGGTGGGGGAAAACCCACTTTGTAGTTAAGGAAGTGTTCATTGTAAGTGCGTGACAGAGTAGTTTTAAAGTCCTTTCCCTAAAAAGGGAGGAGACTTCCTACAGTGTCTCTGTATTCAGTTTCCATTCACTTAATTTCCATTTACTGAATACCCCTCTTATACAAGGCACTACTTAAGAACCTTCATGGGATTTTGCCTCAAGATGATTAAATGTCACAGACCAGTTGAGACAGGTACTTCTAATCTAATACTTTTTTGATAATCACTTCATGATGTATGTAAATTAAATCATTATGCTATACACCTTAAACATATACAGCAATGTGTCAACTCTATCTCAATAAAACTGGATGGAAAAATGAATACATACATTTTTTCAAAGAAGTACATAACCACCGTTGCCCACCTTAAAATCTGAGATCAGCTTACTTAAAATATTTTTCTCCATGCTCTTGTCATCAGAAGTAGATGTGTATCTCCCTAGGTTGTTACATCAGAAGTTGAGAATTATTTCTTCTAAGATCCACAAGTTTGAAGCAGAGGTCTCATCATTATTTACTCATCATTTTTTTCTTTTTGAGGAGTAGTGCTATAAATTAAAATATGGTAGGTGAGCTGACAATATATTGTTGTAACTTTGCTTTCTTATTGTAAGACTTCCACTGATTAACATGCTAACACTTTCTATCATTTCTCAACTCCCAAGTAGAATTTTAAAATATTTCCTTCCAGGGATTTCTCTAGTACATAGTGGATAAGAATCCATCTGTCAACACAAGGGACACCAAGATTTAATCCTTGGTCCGGAAGATTCCACATGCCAAGCAGCAACTAAACCCATGCACCACAACTACTGAGCCTAGAGTGTGTGTTCCACAACAGGAGAAGTCACAGCAATGAGAAGCCCATATATTACAACAAACGTTAGCCCTGATAACCATAACTAAGGCAAGTCTGAGCAAAGCAATGAACACCCAGTGCAGCCAAAAATAAATAAATAATTAATTAAAACAGTGACTTAAAAAGGAAATGGAATGGAAGGAAAACCAGTATTTTTAATTTCCTTCCAAATTTCACACTCCATCAAAAAGAAATTGTTTCCTAGCCAGTGGTGGGGGAAAACCCACTTTGTAGTTAAGGAAGTGTTCATTGTAAGTGCGTGACAGAGTAGTTTTAAAGTCCTTTCCCTAAAAAGGGAGGAGACTTCCTACAGTGTCTCTGTATTCAGTTTCCATTCACTTAATTTCCATTTACTGAATACCCCTCTTATACAAGGCACTACTTAAGAACCTTCATGGGATTTTGCCTCAAGATGATTAAATGTCACAGACCAGTTGAGACAGGTACATTAGTAATTGTGGTAAAGAGTATATATGAAGAGGGCTTCCCTGGTGGTCCAGTGGTTAAGGACACTGCCTTGCAGTGCAAGGGGTGCTGGTTCCATCCCTGGCCTGGGAAGATCCCACGTGCCGCGGAGCGGCTGGACCGATGTGTCCAATTACCAGGCCGGAGCTCTGGAGCGCATGTGCCCAGAGCCGGTGCTCTGCGACAACAGAGGCCACCGTGATGGGACGCCCACATGGGTCAAAGAACAAAGATGGATGAAAATGGACAAATGAAAGACCAGTAGAAGTGGCCTGCCTGCTCCCCTCCCTCCCCACCCCACCCCTAGCAAAATAAAATTTAAAAAAAAGAGTATATATGAAGAGTATCATGGTTGGGAACAAACAAAAAACTATAGGCACTTGGAGAAGAGAAAGGATCATTTTGGTAAAGGAGGTCAGTATAGGTTTCATGGAGGATGTCGCCAGTACAAAGTACCATAAAGAATGTGGAGGGACTCCCTGGCAGTTCAATGGTTAATGCTTTGCAGTGCAGCCAAAAAAAGAAATTAAAAAGAAAGAAAGGAAGAAAGAAAAAGGGGGAGGAGGGAGAACATGGAGAATTTCAGCTAACAGAAAAGGTTGCAAATGAATTCAAAATGAAGAGTTTGCATAAGCAAAGAAACACAGGTAAGGTGAGATATGTAGTGTGGTTTCCTAAATAACACTCAAATTTTAAATTCAAAATGGCAAAGATCTTCAAATCCTGTCTGAGGAGATTGACTAGGCCAATTTGCCTGAGGCCTGAAATGGATAGGAAGTACAGATTAGCAGATGGAAAGAGAGGAGGCCAAGGCAGGCTTGGGAGGCCAGGCACTCAGAATGAATTGCATTAAGTAATGTGCAACCATTGAAGGGAATGAAACACAGAAGCACCAAGATTTCAGCCAAATGTGAGAGCTAGTTATTTTGTATTTAAATCTAGAAAAATTTGTTAAATGCCAATTTAGCTCAACAAACATTTTCAGAGTACCAAGCACAAATATCACTTCCTAGGTTACATGCTCTAGAGCTCATAAATTTAAATATTTACCTTTCTGACTTCCTACCTTAATGTAATTTGATAAATCATAATATGAACCCCTGGTGGCTCAGATGGTAAAGAATCTGCCTGCAATGCAGGAGACCTGGGTTCTATCCCTGGGGAGGGAAGATCCCCTGGAGAAGGAAATGGCAATCCACTTCACTATTCATGCCTGGAGAATTCCATGGACAGAGGGGACTAGCAGGCTATAGTCCATGGGGTCACAAAGAGTCAGACACAACTGAGTGACCAACATACACACGATATGAATTACAATGTAGGCATAGATATAAAATAGCCATTCAATTTTAAAGTGATCTGTAGAGGTTGAGGGATAGAAATATAAAAGATCTAAGAGAAAGAAAACAACACCTTTGAAGTGAGTGTCATGTGTCATTCTCTGCTATGAATTTTATACACTATCTCATCAATGAATATCAGACAATTTGGTAGGAATGAGAGTGGGGAAGGTGGGATAAAAAAGGTGAGGCAGATACATAGAGAGAAGATGCCTCAGCCTTACCAGTGAGGTTGAGCTTCTATCCATTCCTTTCCAGTTACCTCTGGTATGTTTCATTTCATTTCCACCACTTAGGCTCATATGAGTTAGTGAACTTTTCTGAACCTTGGTCCCCTGATTCAACAATTAGGAAGAACATTCCACCTTTTGTAAGAGTTTGCATAAGCAAAGAAACACAGGTAAGGTGAGATATGTAGTGTGGTTTCCTAAATAACACTCAAATTTTAAATTCAAAATGGCAAAGATCTTCAAATCCTGTCTGAGGAGATTGACTAGGCCAATTTGCCTGAGGCCTGAAATGGATAGGAAGTACAGATTAGCAGATGGAAAGAGAGGAGGCCAAGGCAGGCTTGGGAGGCCAGGCACTCAGAATGAATTGCATTAAGTAATGTGCAACCATTGAAGGGAATGAAACACAGAAGCACCAAGATTTCAGCCAAATGTGAGAGCTAGTTATTTTGTATTTAAATCTAGAAAAATTTGTTAAATGCCAATTTAGCTCAACAAACATTTTCAGAGTACCAAGCACAAATATCACTTCCTAGGTTACATGCTCTAGAGCTCATAAATTTAAATATTTACCTTTCTGACTTCCTACCTTAATGTAATTTGATAAATCATAATATGAACCCCTGGTGGCTCAGATGGTAAAGAATCTGCCTGCAATGCAGGAGACCTGGGTTTGATCTCTGGGTTGGGAAGATTCCTTGGAGAAGGGGATAGTAACCCACTTCACTATTCATGCCTGGAGAATTCCATGGACAGAGGGGACTAGCAGGCTATAGTCCATGGGGTCACAAAGAGTCAGACACAACTGAGTGACCAACATACACACGATATGAATTACAATGTAGGCATAGATATAAAATAGCCATTCAATTTTAAAGTGATCTGTAGAGGTTGAGGGATAGAAATATAAAAGATCTAAGAGAAAGAAAACAACACCTTTGAAGTGAGTGTCATGTGTCATTCTCTGCTATGAATTTTATACACTATCTCATCAATGAATATCAGACAATTTGGTAGGAATGAGAGTGGGGAAGGTGGGATAAAAAAGGTGAGGCAGATACATAGAGAGAAGATGCCTCAGCCTTACCAGTGAGGTTGAGCTTCTATCCATTCCTTTCCAGTTACCTCTGGTATGTTTCATTTCATTTCCACCACTTAGGCTCATATGAGTTAGTGAACTTTTCTGAACCTTGGTCCCCTGATTCAACAATTAGGAAGAACATTCCACCTTTTGTAAAATACCTAGACTGCTTGTTACCTAAGTAGGTGTTAATCAATGACTATTCCTTTTTCCTCTTCTACTAATTCAAAGAGGCCAAACACGTCTGTTTAACCTGAGGATTTTCTTTAATAAATTGGTGAATCTGGAGAAAGTAGAGGGTTTGACAGGCAACCCTGAAGGCAATGGGATAGCAATCTCAGCAACCACATGGCACAAAAATGCCACTAATTACAGGGTAAAGGAGGCAATAAAGCATGGATAATCTGCACATCCCATCAAAATAATCACCTCCTTCAGATTCAAAGAGTGCATCCTAAGAATGTTATCAGTCCCGTCTGATTCTTTTAAAAGAAGACATCCTCATACTAGACAGAGTCAGGTACTGAATATCAAACTTCCATCATATTCTCAGAGACACTAGGCGCTCTGAGAGACTTACAGAAAACTAGGCACTCTGAGGGATTTACAGAAAATTAGGAATCTCATCCGGAGCAGAATATCTACACATATAAATCAGAGGAAAATAAGGAGAAGCTAGAACTAAGAACTAAAAGGGATACTCCTGATACGTGTGGTCGAATTCAGAGGAAACGAGGAGTCCACGCCTGGTGGTGGAGTCAGGAAAGAAGACTGACCTTGCAGGAATGCTAGAAAGAGAAGGGAGAGTGGATTCCACACAGAAAAAGAAATAAGATCAGAACTAGATAGCTAACAACGAACTTGGTATATTTAGGGGACAGTGAGTCTGTGTGTATTTGAAGGGAGGAAAAGAAAACAAGTCTCAGTGGAAAACAGGTCCAAACATAGAGGCCTTGAAAGTTTGTGTTGCCTGTAGTAAACTGGAGGTGTGTGAGCAACCAGGCAAGCTGAGAAAACTGTTCTGTTAAAAGAGCCTCCTCAGGGTATCAATACTTCAGTTCAAGACTTCCCAAACTGGTCTGCCCCCTGTTTTTGTATGGTGTGTGAGTTGACAATGATTTTTACATTTTTAATTGATTGGGGGAAAAAATATAAAGAAGAATAATATTTTGTGACATATGAACATTACATCAAATTAAATCAACTAAATTTCAGTTGAAATTTCAGCATTTCAGTTAAAATGCTTTAAATATGGAAATTTTAAAAATGAGTAAAAGAATAATTATAATTTAAGAAAATTTAACTTAAATCTGATCAAGCATCTAGATGAAATAAAATAGGTTAAATAATACAAAAGAAAATTGGAGAGAATTCATATATCAGTGTCTGACGCTGTGGAAACAAGGGGAAGAGAGTATCAGCTCTCACATGGATGCAGTGAGTGAGGCACTTGCCTTAGGCACAACATTTAAAGTGAAGGGTACCTAAAACAGTCAACCATGGAATATTCTAATGCAGTATTTTAAAAAATCAGACATAATGTCAAAAACCCAAGGAGAACAAAACAACATAATTTACATAAAAACAGGCTCAATAACAGTTCTGCATTGTCCCATATCAGAGACTTCAGCAGAGGGAAAACTAGTGATTACTGTGAGGGATTTACAGAAAATTAGGAATCTCATCCGAGCAGAATATCTACACATATAAATCAGAGGAAAATAAGGAGAAGCTAGAACTAAGAACTAAAAGGGATACTCCTGATACGTGTGGTCGAATTCAGAGGAAACGAGGAGTCCACGCCTGGTGGTGGAGTCAGGAAAGAAGACTGACCTTGCAGGAATGCTAGAAAGAGAAGGGAGAGTGGATTCCACACAGAAAAAGAAATAAGATCAGAACTAGATAGCTAACAACGAACTTGGTATATTTGGGGGACAGTGAGTCTGTGTGTATTTGAAGGGAGGAAAAGAAAACAAGTCTCAGTGGAAAACAGGTCCAAACATAGAGGCCTTGAAAGTTTGTGTTGCCTGTAGTAAACTGGAGGTGTGTGAGCAACCAGGCAAGCTGAGAAAACTGTTCTGTTAAAAGAGCCTCCTCAGGGTATCAATACTTCAGTTCAAGACTTCCCAAACTGGTCTGCCCCCTGTTTTTGTATGGTGTGTGAGTTGACAATGATTTTTACATTTTTAATTGATTGGGGGAAAAAATATAAAGAAGAATAATATTTTGTGACATATGAACATTACATCAAATTAAATCAACTAAATTTCAGTTGAAATTTCAGCATTTCAGTTAAAATGCTTTAAATATGGAAATTTTAAAAATGAGTAAAAGAATAATTATAATTTAAGAAAATTTAACTTAAATCTGATCAAGCATCTAGATGAAATAAAATAGGTTAAATAATACAAAAGAAAATTGGAGAGAATTCATATATCAGTGTCTGACGCTGTGGAAACAAGGGGAAGAGAGTATCAGCTCTCACATGGATGCAGTGAGTGAGGCACTTGCCTTAGGCACAACATTTAAAGTGAAGGGTACCTAAAACAGTCAACCATGGAATATTCTAATGCAGTATTTTAAAAAATCAGACATAATGTCAAAAACCCAAGGAGAACAAAACAACATAATTTACATAAAAACAGGCTCAATAACAGTTCTGCATTGTCCCATATCAGAGACTTCAGCAGAGGGAAAACTAGTGATTACTGTGAGTTTTGGTGCCATCTTAAACTTTACATACAATGCAAATACTTTTCTCAACTTCAATCTTGGCCCTGGTATTATGGTGATATTCAGGAGGAAGTGGGAATAATTAAATACAGAACAGTGTGGCAGAAGGTATGGAGATTTAGGAGAGGATTTTGGATCTTAGATCTCAGATCTCCCTTTTAAAAAGAGAATTCTACTCGCTTCATCCAAAATAAAAGCCAAGGCCCACGAGACTCTACAATCTAGCCACCTGCCCCTCAACTCTCTCCAACTCCATTCCTAAATGCTTCCTTGCTTGCTTCCCTAAAAGCATCAGGATACCTTAACAGCCTGTTCACAATGCCAACCAAATATCATCTCAGAACCTTTGCACCCTGTGTCCCTCTGCCTGGAGACCCATCCCTGCACGCATAGGGCTCCCAGTCTCACCTCCTTCAAATCTTTGCTCACAGATCACCTTCTCAGAGTGGTCTCTCTTGACCACATTTTTAAAAACTAGACCCACCCTTTCACCGTCACCCTATCCCTGCTTTAATTTTTCCATTGCATCTCTCAGTCTCTAAATATTATAAAATATACTGATTTACTGGGTGTAGGGTGTCCTTTTCTGCCCAATTGCATGCTCCACAAAGGCAAGATTTCTATCGATGCTTTGCTACTGAGGATGCTGAGTGCCTAGCTGAGAACCACTCCCCATGCCTACCCAAAGATTGACTAAATAGGCCCAGCAGAATGTGTGGTGCAAAGCAAGGGGAGGACTGTTCTCCTTCAGGGCCTAGGGTATTATTATTCCTAACAGTGAGCAATGAAGCTTCTAACTTAAACAAAATGACACTGTCCAAAGTGTGAAAATTCTCACAGCTGCTCCCTTTGGCCTGTTGACTCGGTCTTCCTGTACACTCAGTTTTCCTTCCTCTTGAAATTATTAATTTCCTAGAAAATCCTAAGTTAATTGCTTTATTTTTTCAAGGGTACCTAAAACAGTCAACCATGGAATATTCTAATGCAGTATTTTAAAAATCAGACATAATGTCAAAAACCCAAGGAGAACAAAACAACATAATTTACATAAAAACAGGCTCAATAACAGTTCTGCATTGTCCCATATCAGAGACTTCAGCAGAGGGAAAACTAGTGATTACTGTGAGTTTTGGTGCCATCTTAAACTTTACATACAATGCAAATACTTTTCTCAACTTCAATCTTGGCCCTGGTATTATGGTGATATTCAGGAGGAAGTGGGAATAATTAAATACAGAACAGTGTGGCAGAAGGTATGGAGATTTAGGAGAGGATTTTGGATCTTAGATCTCAGATCTCCCTTTTAAAAAGAGAATTCTACCGCTTCATCCAAAATAAAAGCCAAGGCCCACGAGACTCTACAATCTAGCCACCTGCCCCTCAACTCTCTCCAACTCCATTCCTAAATGCTTCCTTGCTTGCTTCCCTAAAAGCATCAGGATACCTTAACAGCCTGTTCACAATGCCAACCAAATATCATCTCAGAACCTTTGCACCCTGTGTCCCTCTGCCTGGAGACCCATCCCTGCACGCATAGGGCTCCCAGTCTCACCTCCTTCAAATCTTTGCTCACAGATCACCTTCTCAGAGTGGTCTCTCTTGACCACATTTTTAAAAACTAGACCCACCCTTTCACCGTCACCCTATCCCTGCTTTAATTTTTCCATTGCATCTCTCAGTCTCTAAATATTATAAAATATACTGATTTACTGGGTGTAGGGTGTCCTTTTCTGCCCAATTGCATGCTCCACAAAGGCAAGATTTCTATCGATGCTTTGCTACTGAGGATGCTGAGTGCCTAGCTGAGAACCACTCCCCATGCCTACCCAAAGATTGACTAAATAGGCCCAGCAGAATGTGTGGTGCAAAGCAAGGGGAGGACTGTTCTCCTTCAGGGCCTAGGGTATTATTATTCCTAACAGTGAGCAATGAAGCTTCTAACTTAAACAAAATGACACTGTCCAAAGTGTGAAAATTCTCACAGCTGCTCCCTTTGGCCTGTTGACTCGGTCTTCCTGTACACTCAGTTTTCCTTCCTCTTGAAATTATTAATTTCCTAGAAAATCCTAAGTTAATTGCTTTATTTTTTCAAGGGCAACTTTAGTTGCAACAGCCAATTCTAGAGACACATCTACAGAAAAGGCAAATCAGTTATTTTTCTGTTGTGTATCTGTAATAAAAAAATATTTTTTTTTTTTTTGGTCTTTGACATTTTCCTTGGTTCTATTATCACACATGCCTTTCTGTTCAGGGCTGAGGCAATCCATTTGCAATCCAGTATCCTCCTGCTGATTCTGCCAAGAATTAGTCATAAGTCAGGTAGCTTATTCACTTACACTTGTTAACCTGTCTTCTCAGACTGAGTCCCTGCTTTTGTTAGCCTGGTTGCTTGGCGATCCCCAGGCAGCTAAAAGCACTATGACTAGGGGAGACACGAAGAAGGAAGGAATAAGCTGAACTGGACTCTAAGGTTTCCGTCCTTACTCTTAAGGAAACAAAGATCTTTTTTCCTAACTGCAACCTGTCTTCCCATCATACCACATATTATACTTATGCTAATAATTATTAAAATTTGAACATAAAATTTATTCTTATACAGAGGGAATAATCAGCATGCATATTTTTCTAATATGGCCTTAAATACTTCATCAAATTTCTTAGCTATTGATTTTTTTCTCCTCTCCTACCCTAAAATACATGTATTTTCTAATAGTTACCTGTCTATTTAATAGCAATAAAAAAGTACATCATTTGCCTATGTCAGGTGTTAGTAAACTTCTGTGTACTGAAAAGCCAGATAGGGCCAGATAGTAGATATATTCTAGGCTTTTCAGGCCATACAGAGGTCATATGATGAAAGGAAATATGACATCTTCCTGAAAAAACATCAGAGAGACTGAAGAGAGCTAAAATGTGCTAATGAGAGTTAACATTTGTGGAGTACCTACTATTAAGATCTAAGCACTTTACCCTGGTCCTCACAACAGTGCTAAGTGGAAGGCACTACTATTATTCCCAATTTATGGATGAAATAACTGAGGCACAGAGAAGTAACAAATCCATGGTTATAAAGTTAGTAAGTGGTAAAGCAAAAATAAGATTAGTTTGGACAAGTCGGATAGGACAAGGACATGCAGTGATGCATAGGCCTTGAATTTTTATTTTTATGATATGAGAAAAAAAGAAGTTACTGAAGTGTTAATGCAACAGCCAATTCTAGAGACACATCTACAGAAAAGGCAAATCAGTTATTTTTCTGTTGTGTATCTGTAATAAAAAAATATTTTTTTTTTTTTTGGTCTTTGACATTTTCCTTGGTTCTATTATCACACATGCCTTTCTGTTCAGGGCTGAGGCAATCCATTTGCAATCCAGTATCCTCCTGCTGATTCTGCCAAGAATTAGTCATAAGTCAGGTAGCTTATTCACTTACACTTGTTAACCTGTCTTCTCAGACTGAGTCCCTGCTTTTGTTAGCCTGGTTGCTTGGCGATCCCCAGGCAGCTAAAAGCACTATGACTAGGGGAGACACGAAGAAGGAAGGAATAAGCTGAACTGGACTCTAAGGTTTCCGTCCTTACTCTTAAGGAAACAAAGATCTTTTTTCCTAACTGCAACCTGTCTTCCCATCATACCACATATTATACTTATGCTAATAATTATTAAAATTTGAACATAAAATTTATTCTTATACAGAGGGAATAATCAGCATGCATATTTTTCTAATATGGCCTTAAATACTTCATCAAATTTCTTAGCTATTGATTTTTTTCTCCTCTCCTACCCTAAAATACATGTATTTTCTAATAGTTACCTGTCTATTTAATAGCAATAAAAAAGTACATCATTTGCCTATGTCAGGTGTTAGTAAACTTCTGTGTACTGAAAAGCCAGATAGGGCCAGATAGTAGATATATTCTAGGCTTTTCAGGCCATACAGAGGTCATATGATGAAAGGAAATATGACATCTTCCTGAAAAAACATCAGAGAGACTGAAGAGAGCTAAAATGTGCTAATGAGAGTTAACATTTGTGGAGTACCTACTATTAAGATCTAAGCACTTTACCCTGGTCCTCACAACAGTGCTAAGTGGAAGGCACTACTATTATTCCCAATTTATGGATGAAATAACTGAGGCACAGAGAAGTAACAAATCCATGGTTATAAAGTTAGTAAGTGGTAAAGCAAAAATAAGATTAGTTTGGACAAGTCGGATAGGACAAGGACATGCAGTGATGCATAGGCCTTGAATTTTTATTTTTATGATATGAGAAAAAAAGAAGTTACTGAAGTGTTAATAAAGGAGGAAAGTTCTGTGTGTGTATAACATGAGCATAATTGTACTTCAAAACAATCATTTGAGCTGTAGCATGAGAACTATTTGAAAGGATGGGAAGAGGAAATCCTGAGAAACCCAGTAAGAAGTTGTCTGAGTACGAGCAAGAGGTGATAGAAAAGGACAAAGTAGATGTTTCTGAGGTATATTCTGGAGAGAAAGTGGGTGAGAAGTGATGAAGAGATAAATAGAGTGAAGTGTCAAAGATAACAAAAATGTCTGGCTTGTGCAACTGGGTGGGTGATGTCATTCTCTCACACAGAAAACACCGCCATTTGGTGATGTCAAGAAGACAGCAGTATTTGTAGGTCTGGAGTTCAGATAGGTCTGTGCCAGAGATTTGAATTTTGGAGGCCTCTGTGCCCAGTGGCAATTAGAAATACATAAATGGGTAAGATTGAGTTAGGAAAGGGAGAATTAAAATTACTCAATGTGCAGTGAGGAAACCCAAGTTTTCCTTGCCCTGCATTCAATCCTTCATACCTTTCTTCACTTCCTGATCCACACTTCCTCTTTTGTGAGCACAGGACAAATCCAACTGGTAATCAGAAGGAGAAATATATCAAGAAAACCATATAATGGATAAACACTTGGGACATGTGTTTATCTTCACATCTTCACATGTTTACTTTTATCCAGCTTGAAGCATTGCTTCTGAAAGGAAATAGTTAAGCTATCAATAGTATTATGCCTTAATCCCTTGAGTATCTCAATAATCAAAATATGTCTTTCTTATACAATGAAAACTTGGGCTAAAAACACCCAGAATATAACTTGCCAAATAGCACTCCCAAAACGTTGGAAGAATTACCTAAGTTTCTGTAGGAGTTTGTTACAGATATGGAATAACTTGAGCACCCAGAGACATGGACTCTATAATTACCAGAGTTATAACTTCATCAACTGCCTGCTAGGCATTGAACATTCACCATGGAAAAACACACATCTCACCATTATGCCTCATGCTATTATTAAAATAGCTCTAGCACAGATGTTTATCTAACATGAGAATTTCCACGAGATAAAAATCCAAACTTTAAAAAAAGCAAAACAATCTCTTTTAGATCATAAGCCACTGAAGATGAATGTCCCCGTCTACGTTCTTGAGTGAAATTTTTTTTTTGTTCTGATGGGGAATTGTGCAGTTGAAAGGATGGGAAGAGGAAATCCTGAGAAACCCAGTAAGAAGTTGTCTGAGTACGAGCAAGAGGTGATAGAAAAGGACAAAGTAGATGTTTCTGAGGTATATTCTGGAGAGAAAGTGGGTGAGAAGTGATGAAGAGATAAATAGAGTGAAGTGTCAAAGATAACAAAAATGTCTGGCTTGTGCAACTGGGTGGGTGATGTCATTCTCTCACACAGAAAACACCGCCATTTGGTGATGTCAAGAAGACAGCAGTATTTGTAGGTCTGGAGTTCAGATAGGTCTGTGCCAGAGATTTGAATTTTGGAGGCCTCTGTGCCCAGTGGCAATTAGAAATACATAAATGGGTAAGATTGAGTTAGGAAAGGGAGAATTAAAATTACTCAATGTGCAGTGAGGAAACCCAAGTTTTCCTTGCCCTGCATTCAATCCTTCATACCTTTCTTCACTTCCTGATCCACACTTCCTCTTTTGTGAGCACAGGACAAATCCAACTGGTAATCAGAAGGAGAAATATATCAAGAAAACCATATAATGGATAAACACTTGGGACATGTGTTTATCTTCACATCTTCACATGTTTACTTTTATCCAGCTTGAAGCATTGCTTCTGAAAGGAAATAGTTAAGCTATCAATAGTATTATGCCTTAATCCCTTGAGTATCTCAATAATCAAAATATGTCTTTCTTATACAATGAAAACTTGGGCTAAAAACACCCAGAATATAACTTGCCAAATAGCACTCCCAAAACGTTGGAAGAATTACCTAAGTTTCTGTAGGAGTTTGTTACAGATATGGAATAACTTGAGCACCCAGAGACATGGACTCTATAATTACCAGAGTTATAACTTCATCAACTGCCTGCTAGGCATTGAACATTCACCATGGAAAAACACACATCTCACCATTATGCCTCATGCTATTATTAAAATAGCTCTAGCACAGATGTTTATCTAACATGAGAATTTCCACGAGATAAAAATCCAAACTTTAAAAAAAGCAAAACAATCTCTTTTAGATCATAAGCCACTGAAGATGAATGTCCCCGTCTACGTTCTTGAGTGAAATTTTTTTTTTGTTCTGATGGGGAATTGTGCAGTAACAGAGCAAACCAGTGATGAGGGGAGCCAGGTCAGCCATGCCAGTATTTCTGGACTATTCAGCCAGCAGGATCAACAGAGCCAATTGTTATAACTCCAGCACTGTGACAATCTTGTTCCATCTACTAAGAGTGTATGTAGTGTGAGTCAGACAGAACCCAGTAGGAAACAGGAAACAGGTGGCTCACTCAAATTAGGATAGTCCAAATAGGTTGATTAAAGTGACTCTTTACAAGAGTGTGAGAAGTACAGAGGCACTTGGAGAGGACAGTGCAGTATACTGAGGCCTGAAGGCATGTACAAGAGAATGGTTAACAAAACCCAGAAAGAGAGACTCAAAAAAGTATTCTGGAGAAGGTCGTCTTGAGAAGATCTATGATCTTTGAATGGAGGGACAGAGCCAGCTTTCAGCTATCCTTCAAGGAGACAGCAGTAAATATCCTGAATGCTCTATCCTTGCTGAGGACCCCAAGAGTCAAGAATTGACTCAGGCCACTCAGGTCAGTCTCATGGGTCAGAAAGCAGGGTGGAGAAGGGTGGGAGTGGAGAAAATGGAAGACAAAACAAAAGACAGCAGCACAATGAGGAAAACAGGCAAAATAACTAAAATCAGTGGCTATAAGTTAGGAGTAGGGGTGGAGATGGTGGTGGAAATGGTTTAATATAAGGAAGCCCAAGAGGCTGACAAAGTCAAATATTAGTTTTATGTGTCCATAATAATATGCCAATAGCAATTCTACAGCCAGTGAAAGTGGTCAGTCAAAGGTAGATAACTATATCTTGGAAATTTTATAGAAATTAGGCAGAATCAAACTACTTTTAAGGTTCCTTTCAGACTTGTACACTGGGATTCTGTATTTGTTGAATAGAAAATCAAGTTAACATCATGGCAGAAGTACTAAAAGAAAGATGTTTGTTTTCTTGGGTTTTTAGTAAAATAAGTATTTGAAAACCCGAGATAAAAATCCAAACTTTAAAAAAAGCAAAACAATCTCTTTTAGATCATAAGCCACTGAAGATGAATGTCCCCGTCTACGTTCTTGAGTGAAATTTTTTTTTTGTTCTGATGGGGAATTGTGCAGTAACAGAGCAAACCAGTGATGAGGGGAGCCAGGTCAGCCATGCCAGTATTTCTGGACTATTCAGCCAGCAGGATCAACAGAGCCAATTGTTATAACTCCAGCACTGTGACAATCTTGTTCCATCTACTAAGAGTGTATGTAGTGTGAGTCAGACAGAACCCAGTAGGAAACAGGAAACAGGTGGCTCACTCAAATTAGGATAGTCCAAATAGGTTGATTAAAGTGACTCTTTACAAGAGTGTGAGAAGTACAGAGGCACTTGGAGAGGACAGTGCAGTATACTGAGGCCTGAAGGCATGTACAAGAGAATGGTTAACAAAACCCAGAAAGAGAGACTCAAAAAAGTATTCTGGAGAAGGTCGTCTTGAGAAGATCTATGATCTTTGAATGGAGGGACAGAGCCAGCTTTCAGCTATCCTTCAAGGAGACAGCAGTAAATATCCTGAATGCTCTATCCTTGCTGAGGACCCCAAGAGTCAAGAATTGACTCAGGCCACTCAGGTCAGTCTCATGGGTCAGAAAGCAGGGTGGAGAAGGGTGGGAGTGGAGAAAATGGAAGACAAAACAAAAGACAGCAGCACAATGAGGAAAACAGGCAAAATAACTAAAATCAGTGGCTATAAGTTAGGAGTAGGGGTGGAGATGGTGGTGGAAATGGTTTAATATAAGGAAGCCCAAGAGGCTGACAAAGTCAAATATTAGTTTTATGTGTCCATAATAATATGCCAATAGCAATTCTACAGCCAGTGAAAGTGGTCAGTCAAAGGTAGATAACTATATCTTGGAAATTTTATAGAAATTAGGCAGAATCAAACTACTTTTAAGGTTCCTTTCAGACTTGTACACTGGGATTCTGTATTTGTTGAATAGAAAATCAAGTTAACATCATGGCAGAAGTACTAAAAGAAAGATGTTTGTTTTCTTGGGTTTTTTTTAGTAAAATAAGTATTTGAAAACCCGTTACCAAACTGAAAATATCCCTATACACAAAAATATTCATCACAGCAAAGAGTAAACTGCCAGTTGTTCGAGCGCTAAGTCATGCCCAACTCTTTGCAACACCATGGACTGCATCATGCCAGGCTCCTCTGTCCTCCACTATCTCCCAGAGTTAGCTCAAATTCACGTCCATTGAGTTGGTGATGCTATCTAACCATCTCATCCTCTGTTGTCCCCTTCTCCTTCTACCTTCTATTTTTCCTAGCATCAGGATCTTTTCTAATGAGCTGTCTCTTTGCATCAAGTGGCCAAAGTATTGGAGTTTCAGCTTCAACGTCAGTCCTTCCTATGAATATTCGGGGTTGATTTTCTTCAGGATTGACTGGTTTGATCTCCTTGCTGTTCAAGGAACTCTCAAGAGTCTTCTCCAATACCACAACACAAAAATGTCAATTCTTTACTGTTCAGCCTTCTTTATGGTCCAACTCTCACATCCCATACATGATTACTGGAAAAATCATAGTTTTGACTATCAGGACTATAGCATGCCAGGGTTTCCTATCCTTCACTATCTCCTAGAATTTGCTCAAACTCATGTCCATTGAGTTGGTGATGCTATCTAACCATCTCATCCTCTGTTGTCCCCTTCTCCTTCTACCTTCTATTTTTCCTAGCATCAGGATCTTTTCTAATGAGCTGTCTCTTTGCATCAAGTGGCCAAAGTATTGGAGTTTCAGCTTCAACGTCAGTCCTTCCTATGAATATTCGGGGTTGATTTTCTTCAGGATTGACTGGTTTGATCTCCTTGCTGTTCAAGGAACTCTCAAGAGTCTTCTCCAATACCACAACACAAAAATGTCAATTCTTTACTGTTCAGCCTTCTTTATGGTCCAACTCTCACATCCCATACATGATTACTGGAAAAATCATAGCTTTGACTATCAGGACTATAGCATGCCAGGGTTTCCTATCCTTCACTATCTCCTAGAATTTGCTCAAACTCATGTCCATTGACTCAAGTGATGCCATCCCACCATCTCATCCTCTGTCACGTCCTTCTCTTCCTGCCCTCAATCTTTCCAAGAATCACAGTCTTTTCTAATGAGTCAACTCTTCACATCAGGTGACCAAAGTATTTGGAGCTTCAGCATCAGCACCAGTCCTTCCAATGAATATTCCGGGTTGATTTCTTTTAGAATTGACTGGTTCTGGTTTGATTCCTTGTTGTCCAAGGGACTCTCAAGAGTCTTCTCCAGCACTGCAGTTTGAAAGCATCAATTCTTTGGCACTTAGCCTTCTTTCTGGTCCAACTCTCACGTCCAAACATGACTGCTAGAAAAACCATAGCTTTGACTATGTGGACCTTTGTCAGCAAAGTGATGTCTCTGCTTTTTAATATGTTGTTAGGCTAAAAAAAAAAAAAAAAAAAAAAGGCAGGATTTGAGCAGTATGCTTGCTGGTCACTCAGATGTCTCTTGCTTCAACAGTGTTTGGGTGGAACAGACCCAGCGATGCCTCTTACTCCAGCCTCTGACCACCCTCCAACCTTTTTCCAGTCACAATCTTAATGCTTTACTATTGATCAACCATGAGCTCCCAGATTCATCAGAATTATTCAGCTACGCTGAAGGCCTCCATCCACTGTCTGGTCAACCTAAATCTATGGGCCTTGGACACCCACCTCTCTCTAGCCTTCTATTTCCTCCAAGAGGATGTAACTTCAGAAGGTATCTGCCATTTTTTTCCACTAGTAGTAGAAAACAAGTGTGAGGATGCCTAGTGTCTCTTGAAAATATAAAGAGCTGGCCTGGCAGCTCTTCCCTCTTCTAGGAAATGCAGAAACCATCTCAAAATGAACTGGCTAAAATCCAGGATGCTGTGAAAGCCATTTTCATGGAGAAGAACCTGAACCAGGCCCTTTTGGATTTGCACGCCTGGGGTTCTATCTGTGCAGACTCCTAACTCTGTGACTTGCTGGAGTGCAGCTTCCTGGAAGAGCAGGTGAAACTCATCAAGATGAGCAACCACCTGACTAACTTCTACAGGCTGGCTGCTCCCTAGGCTGGACTGGATGAGGATCTTTGTAAGGCTCGCCTTCAAGCATGACTAGGAGCCTCTGGAGCCCAGCGGCCTTTGATGAGCCCCCATATGTCAGGGTTTCTACCTGAAGCTCCTCTCTGCAGCCATTAGGCAACTTTTTAACCACCCTGGAGCCTTCTAACAAAACAAATGCAACCTAAAGGGCAGGATTTGAAATTGTATAATTTCAAATTATAATAAATTTTAAATTTTTTATAACTTTAAAATGCTCGCAGTTTTAGAAAAGACCATATGCTTTTTTAGAATTGACTGGTTCTGGTTTGATTCCTTGTTGTCCAAGGGACTCTCAAGAGTCTTCTCCAGCACTGCAGTTTGAAAGCATCAATTCTTTGGCACTTAGCCTTCTTTCTGGTCCAACTCTCACGTCCAAACATGACTGCTAGAAAAACCATAGCTTTGACTATGTGGACCTTTGTCAGCAAAGTGATGTCTCTGCTTTTTAATATGTTGTTAGGCTAAAAAAAAAAAAAAAAAAAAAAGGCAGGATTTGAGCAGTATGCTTGCTGGTCACTCAGATGTCTCTTGCTTCAACAGTGTTTGGGTGGAACAGACCCAGCGATGCCTCTTACTCCAGCCTCTGACCACCCTCCAACCTTTTTCCAGTCACAATCTTAATGCTTTACTATTGATCAACCATGAGCTCCCAGATTCATCAGAATTATTCAGCTACGCTGAAGGCCTCCATCCACTGTCTGGTCAACCTAAATCTATGGGCCTTGGACACCCACCTCTCTCTAGCCTTCTATTTCCTCCAAGAGGATGTAACTTCAGAAGGTATCTGCCATTTTTTTCCACTAGTAGTAGAAAACAAGTGTGAGGATGCCTAGTGTCTCTTGAAAATATAAAGAGCTGGCCTGGCAGCTCTTCCCTCTTCTAGGAAATGCAGAAACCATCTCAAAATGAACTGGCTAAAATCCAGGATGCTGTGAAAGCCATTTTCATGGAGAAGAACCTGAACCAGGCCCTTTTGGATTTGCACGCCTGGGGTTCTATCTGTGCAGACTCCTAACTCTGTGACTTGCTGGAGTGCAGCTTCCTGGAAGAGCAGGTGAAACTCATCAAGATGAGCAACCACCCGACTAACTTCTACAGGCTGGCTGCTCCCTAGGCTGGACTGGATGAGGATCTTTGTAAGGCTCGCCTTCAAGCATGACTAGGAGCCTCTGGAGCCCAGCGGCCTTTGATGAGCCCCCATATGTCAGGGTTTCTACCTGAAGCTCCTCTCTGCAGCCATTAGGCAACTTTTTAACCACCCTGGAGCCTTCTCACAAGCCTTGGACTAAATGAAAACAATAAAGCTTTTTGCAACCAAAAATAAAGGGGCAGGATTTGAAATTGTATAATTTCAAATTATAATAAATTTTAAATTTTTTTTATAACTTTAAAATGCTCGCAGTTTTTAAAATTTGCTCATAATTAAAAAAATATATATATGAAAAAATCTTGAATGAATTTATCAAAAATTAGTTTAAAGTAGTTAAACAATGGATGATTCTCCTTATTTTTCAAGTTTTCTGTAATACATGATCACATTTAAATTTTAGTTCTTTATTTAGTGTTGTTATATCAAATACTTAAATGTTTCATATCTCAATTATAATTTAAATATATTATTTTAAAATGCAATAAAATCTGTACCTTATGGAGGGCTGAAATTTTCTAAATCTTGATATGAATGGAGGCTGAGTGTTTACATAAAAAAAGTACTTGTGCTATTTATGAATAACACAAGTTACATGTACTTATTTTACACCTGTAAATATATATTGTGCCCCAGTAAGAGTTTTAAAATTGTAATTCATAACATATTACCTAAAGTTACTGCATAGGGGGCTTCCCTGGTAGCTCAGTGATAAACAGTTTGCTTGCCAATGCAGGAGACATAAGTTTGATCCCTGATCTGGGAAGATCCCACAAGCTGCAGACCAACTAAGCCTTTGACCCACAACTATTTAGCCTGTGCTCTAGAGCCTTGGAGCTGCAACCATTGAGCCCACTGTGCCCCAACTATTGAAGCCCGTGTGCTCTTGAGTTCAAATTCCACAATAAGAGAGGTCACAGCAACAAGAAGCTTGCTCACCTCAACTAGAGGTTAACCCCCACTTCCCGCAGCTAGAGAAGCACCTGCAGCAGCAGTGAAAACCCAGAATAGCCAAAAAAAAAAAAAAAAAAAAAAAAAATAAAGTTACTGGATTAATAAGGCTAATTGTCATTCTTTTGATATTTATCTTTACTTTATAAACACAATAAAGCATGATATTCCTGATTTTTACTCTCAAAGACAAATAAATCTTACAGCATTCCTATCTATCATTACCGGTTGACTGGAAAACCCTTATCTCTGCATATAGTACTAAATTACCCTGATTGACAAATTGAAAGTCAGGAACAATAGAAGAATAGGTAAGCCCTCAGTCTGTAATAACATATATGACAAAAGAATCCGGGAAGAACAGATATATGCCTATGTATAATTGAGTCACTTTGCTGCACACCTGAAAATAACATAACATTTTAACTCAACTATAATATGAAATAAAATTTAAATTAAAACATATTTGTCAGAAATCAACAATCATAGCCAGAGTTAAAACATGAGAGTTTTTCCAAACACAGTCCTGAGATTTTGATGCACTAGCTATTCTGTGCTTTTTTTTAAATTTATTTTTGGTTGTACTGGGATTTTTGTGCTGTATGCAGTCTCTCTAGTTGTGGTGAGTGTGGGCTATTCTTGGTTGAGATGCACAGGCTTCTCATTGCAGCGGTTTCTCTTGTCATGGAGCACAGGGTCTAGATGCACAGACTTCAGTAGTTGCAGCACACAGGCTTAGTAGTTGTGGCTTGAGGGCCCTAGAGCCTTAGGGCTCCAGTAGTCGTGGCACATGAGCTTTAGCTGCCTGAGCATATGGAATCTTTCTGGACCAGGGTTCAAACCTATGTCCCCTCCATTGGCAGGCAGATTCTTAACCACTGCACCAAAAGGGAAGTCCCTATTCTGTCCTTTTTAAAAGGCCAGGTCTCAAGAATATCAGTCCTCAATGGAAGTTATCTTCTTCTTAAAGTTGATGTCCATTTAAATTTAAATGTTTGAATTACTATCGCCTGTGCTCTAGCCCACTGTGCCCCAACTATTGAAGCCCGTGTGCTCTTGAGTTCAAATTCCACAATAAGAGAGGTCACAGCAACAAGAAGCTTGCTCACCTCAACTAGAGGTTAACCCCCACTTCCCGCAGCTAGAGAAGCACCTGCAGCAGCAGTGAAAACCCAGAATAGCCAAAAAAAAAAAAAAAAAAAAAATTAAAGTTACTGGATTAATAAGGCTAATTGTCATTCTTTTGATATTTATCTTTACTTTATAAACACAATAAAGCATGATATTCCTGATTTTTACTCTCAAAGACAAATAAATCTTACAGCTTTCCTATCTATCATTACTGGTTGACTGGAAAACCCTTATCTCTGCATATAGTACTAAATTACCCTGATTGACAAATTGAAAGTCAGGAACAATAGAAGAATAGGTAAGCCCTCAGTCTGTAATAACATATATGACAAAAGAATCCGGGAAGAACAGATATATGCCTATGTATAATTGAGTCACTTTGCTGCACACCTGAAAATAACATAACATTTTAACTCAACTATAATATGAAATAAAATTTAAATTAAAACATATTTGTCAGAAATCAACAATCATAGCCAGAGTTAAAACATGAGAGTTTTTCCAAACACAGTCCTGAGATTTTGATGCACTAGCTATTCTGTGCTTTTTTTTAAATTTATTTTTGGTTGTACTGGGATTTTTGTGCTGTATGCAGTCTCTCTAGTTGTGGTGAGTGTGGGCTATTCTTGGTTGAGATGCACAGGCTTCTCATTGCAGCGGTTTCTCTTGTCATGGAGCACAGGGTCTAGATGCACAGACTTCAGTAGTTGCAGCACACAGGCTTAGTAGTTGTGGCTTGAGGGCCCTAGAGCCTTAGGGCTCCAGTAGTCGTGGCACATGAGCTTTAGCTGCCTGAGCATATGGAATCTTTCTGGACCAGGGTTCAAACCTATGTCCCCTCCATTGGCAGGCAGATTCTTAACCACTGCACCAAAAGGGAAGTCCCTATTCTGTCCTTTTTAAAAGGCCAGGTCTCAAGAATATCAGTCCTCAATGGAAGTTATCTTCTTCTTAAAGTTGATGTCCATTTAAATTTAAATGTTTGAATTACTATCAGAAAGAGTATGTCTAATATCTCTGATTGTGGGTAGCAATCTCTCCATAAAAATCATCTGACTGGAGATATTTCCTGATGAACAGGGATATCTTAATTCAAACAAAATATAAGCTTCCAAATTATTTTCATGCACAGTCTAGCTTACTCTCTCTGACATGGAACAGTGCTCATTTGGAGATGTTGGCATAAAATGGGAAGTATTATATAACTTCCTATCAAAACTTTGGCTTGGTTTCCAGTGTAGGAATAAGACTTCACTATGAGCCTGTAAAGCAAGTCACTTACTTTCCCATGTTTCTCATTCTTCATAATTATCACACAAGACGTTTGAAAATATTAGGTACTATCATTTGAAGACACTAAATGTCAAGTGCCCATTTTCCCCCTTTTATCCCAACTTTACTGCGATATTATTGACATATACTATAAGTTTAAGATATATAACATGACAATTTGATATCTGTACAAATTGCAAAATGATTATCACAATAAGGTTAGTTAACGCTTCCATGTGTGTGTTTATGTTCTCAGTCACTTCAGTCATTCCTGACTCTGCAACCCCAAGGACCATAGCCCACCAGGTTCCTCTGTCCATGGGATTCTCCAGGAAAGAATACTGGAGTGGGTTGCCATTTTTTTCTCCAAGGGATCTTCCCAACCCAGGGATTGAACCCTTGTCTCTTACACTGGCAGGTGGATTCCTTACCCACTGAGTCACCTGGGAAGCCCCTAGCACTTTACACTTGATTCGAGCCAAAAGGCCAAAAAGCAATCCCCTACCACTTTAATACTCTTCCATAATTACTACTTTTTATGGATGATCGCTGATTTTTTGCTTTTTAATTATTTTATTATTTTAATTATTTTTTTTTTTTGCTAGCAGGGTTATATCCCTTTTAGGAGGCTTTAGGGGAGAATATGTTCCCTTGCTTTCTCAGCTTCAGAAAAGAGCCTACCAGAATGGAGTTTAGGATTGACTCCCCTGTGTCAGCTTGGTTGTTTGCACACCTCTGAGCCAATCATGGTAGTGTAGCCAGAACAATCTGTTACTCTTCCAAGGCTGGCTGACTAACATTCTGACTTCCAGGTCCAGTGAGTAGCTTCCTCTGAACTATACAATATGATTCCTGAAGGCAGCAGTTCTCCAGAGCAAACAAGGAAAATGAGGTCCTTTTAGCAGTAGGATTAAACACTGGTAACGCAAAAACCAGCAAACGCACACAACACACACAAAAACAGTTTTTGGAGTCACAGAAACTAAGAGAAAGTACATTCACATTTTTGCTATACAGTCAGCTTGGCTGCTCAATCCGAAGGTTATTGAGTACTGGGCAAGGGGTACTGCAAAAGATGCAAAGACAGGTAAGACAAATCCCTACTCTCCAGAAGTAACTGTTCAAAACTTTGCCTCCAAACTTTAGCGCACATAAGTTATCTTATGGAACTTGTTTAAAATGAAGGTTCCAGGCCCCTTTCCAGACTTATTAAATGAATATTTGACCCTAGGTTCTGAGATTCTTCATCATTTTAAAGCAGGCGATTCTAATGCAGGTAATCTCTGAATAATATGCTGAGAAAGATGTATAGATAGTGTTAACGCTTCCATGTGTGTGTTTATGTTCTCAGTCACTTCAGTCATTCCTGACTCTGCAACCCCAAGGACCATAGCCCACCAGGTTCCTCTGTCCATGGGATTCTCCAGGAAAGAATACTGGAGTGGGTTGCCATTTTTTTCTCCAAGGGATCTTCCCAACCCAGGGATTGAACCCTTGTCTCTTACACTGGCAGGTGGATTCCTTACCCACTGAGTCACCTGGGAAGCCCCTAGCACTTTACACTTGATTCGAGCCAAAAGGCCAAAAAGCAATCCCCTACCACTTTAATACTCTTCCATAATTACTACTTTTTATGGATGATCGCTGATTTTTTGCTTTTTAATTATTTTATTATTTTAATTATTTTTTTTTTTTGCTAGCAGGGTTATATCCCTTTTAGGAGGCTTTAGGGGAGAATATGTTCCCTTGCTTTCTCAGCTTCAGAAAAGAGCCTACCAGAATGGAGTTTAGGATTGACTCCCCTGTGTCAGCTTGGTTGTTTGCACACCTCTGAGCCAATCATGGTAGTGTAGCCAGAACAATCTGTTACTCTTCCAAGGCTGGCTGACTAACATTCTGACTTCCAGGTCCAGTGAGTAGCTTCCTCTGAACTATACAATATGATTCCTGAAGGCAGCAGTTCTCCAGAGCAAACAAGGAAAATGAGGTCCTTTTAGCAGTAGGATTAAACACTGGTAACGCAAAAACCAGCAAACGCACACAACACACACAAAAACAGTTTTTGGAGTCACAGAAACTAAGAGAAAGTACATTCACATTTTTGCTATACAGTCAGCTTGGCTGCTCAATCCGAAGGTTATTGAGTACTGGGCAAGGGGTACTGCAAAAGATGCAAAGACAGGTAAGACAAATCCCTACTCTCCAGAAGTAACTGTTCAAAACTTTGCCTCCAAACTTTAGCGCACATAAGTTATCTTATGGAACTTGTTTAAAATGAAGGTTCCAGGCCCCTTTCCAGACTTATTAAATGAATATTTGACCCTAGGTTCTGAGATTCTTCATCATTTTAAAGCAGGCGATTCTAATGCAGGTAATCTCTGAATAATATTCTGAGAAATATGTATAGATAGTGTTAGCACATAAATATGCACAGAAAAAAATCATGATGCAAGGGAGGAATGAAAATATTTCAGAGTTTCAAATTGTGTGCTCTGTGAGTAGAGCAAGCAGGGCTTAGTCTCTGCTGTGACAGCTGAATGAAGATTTCATGGCCATAAAGATATATATTCCAGTTTTTAACAGGCAGATGAAAGAGCAAAGCATTCTAAGTGATGGAAACAGTGTGAGGCAAAGCACAGAGCTCTAGGACCCTCAGGAATCCTTTTCAGAGAATGGTCTAAAAGGATAAAAATTACATTCTTGACAATAAGGCTATAGAAATGACTTAATTCCACTGAATTGTATACTTAAAAATGGTTACATGGTAAATTTTGTTATGTTCATTTTACAGATTTTTAAAGTAAGTTAAGACCTACTGGTAGAGAGATTCTATTTATAATTGTAGAAATTTGACTTGCATCTGGAAGCCTTGATAGTTTGAATTCTCACAACACTTAAACATGGCAAATGATCAGAGTCACAGTCTTTATTGGCAGGAACATTGTGCAAATATTTGCTTCCTGCTTAAGCACAGAATCAGAAAGGATTCAGGGGCTCTGGTGCTGAGGCAGGATTCTGGGGGCTCCTGCTGTGCCAGCTATAGATCTTCTAGCAGAGGTCCTCAGGGAGGAAGGGGCAGTAAAGGGCACTTTTGGGGTTCAGGAGAATAACCAATTTACCAACTGAAGTGGAAGAGTTTCAATATTTTCAGAGCTGGTCTGCCTGTATCAGCGAAACTGGCTGAACATCAACAACATTCCTGGGTGTTTGGGGCATTGTGCTCTATTCTCAGCACCTATTTAGCTGCAGGAAAGCTTATAAAGGAGGCTAAGTTTGTCTTTTCCTAGCATATCCTACAGAAATGTATATTCTCCCCCACAGTCTCACTTTTCCTTTTCCCCAACCTTCCTACCTGCCAATGATCCCTATGCACACACCCCTAGATGCCCAGTTCCCTCAAGTAAACCTCAATATTAACACTGCCCCCCGATCATGATCCCTAGACGAATTTATGCAGGTAATCTTTTTGAATTTAATATTCTAAAAGAAATATGTATAGATAGTGTTAGCACATAAATATGCACAGAAAAAAATCATGATGCAAGGGAGGAATGAAAATATTTCAGAGTTTCAAATTGTGTGCTCTGTGAGTAGAGCAAGCAGGGCTTAGTCTCTGCTGTGACAGCTGAATGAAGATTTCATGGCCATAAAGATATATATTCCAGTTTTTAACAGGCAGATGAAAGAGCAAAGCATTCTAAGTGATGGAAACAGTGTGAGGCAAAGCACAGAGCTCTAGGACCCTCAGGAATCCTTTTCAGAGAATGGTCTAAAAGGATAAAAATTACATTCTTGACAATAAGGCTATAGAAATGACTTAATTCCACTGAATTGTATACTTAAAAATGGTTACATGGTAAATTTTGTTATGTTCATTTTACAGATTTTTTTAAAGTAAGTTAAGACCTACTGGTAGAGAGATTCTATTTATAATTGTAGAAATTTGACTTGCATCTGGAAGCCTTGATAGTTTGAATTCTCACAACACTTAAACATGGCAAATGATCAGAGTCACAGTCTTTATTGGCAGGAACATTGTGCAAATATTTGCTTCCTGCTTAAGCACAGAATCAGAAAGGATTCAGGGGCTCTGGTGCTGAGGCAGGATTCTGGAGGCTCCTGCTGTGCCAGCTATAGATCTTCTAGCAGAGGTCCTCAGGGAGGAAGGGGCAGTAAAGGGCACTTTTGGGGTTCAGGAGAATAACCAATTTACCAACTGAAGTGGAAGAGTTTCAATATTTTCAGAGCTGGTCTGCCTGTATCAGCGAAACTGGCTGAACATCAACAACATTCCTGGGTGTTTGGGGCATTGTGCTCTATTCTCAGCACCTATTTAGCTGCAGGAAAGCTTATAAAGGAGGCTAAGTTTGTCTTTTCCTAGCATATCCTACAGAAATGTATATTCTCCCCCACAGTCTCACTTTTCCTTTTCCCCAACCTTCCTACCTGCCAATGATCCCTATGCACACACCCCTAGATGCCCAGTTCCCTCAAGTAAACCTCAATATTAACACCTGAATGTGCTCCAGGTTCTTCCCTTTCCCCAGATCAGTCCTTCAGCATCTCCCTTAGACACCTACCCAAGCTCTTCCCTTATATCAACTCACCTGGCAACTCACTTAAGAAACAGACCTGATAAATCAAGATGAACATTTGTACTTCTAATGAAGGCATGTAAAGACATCTGTTATCCAGAGTGGTAAACATATCCCTGCTCCAATAATTTCCAGGAGAATGATTGGTTGGGTTAGGAGCTATTTTTGAAAATAGACTCACGTGCAATATTATCCATCTCTTAAATCACACCACAAGGATTTCCATTCTTGGACAACATTTGGTACAGCCACCTCTCAAATATCTATGCCTAGAGCAGAAAGGATGACTAAGTAAAACAGCATTCACCCCAAATCCCAAAACTCCAATGACTGTAACCTCATTCTGCTAACATGATCTCACATGTGTGAGTATGTGTTCTGTCTCTACTCTCCTTCCTTTCCCATAATCTCTCTTAGGCAATGAAATAAAGGAATTAAAAAGGTGAAGTAACTAGATGTAATTAGGTATCCTGAATTGGATCCTGGAACATAAAAAGGATATTAGTGGAAAAACTGATAAAATCCAAATAGAGTCTGTAGTTTAAAGTATTGTACCAATGTCAATTTCTTAGCTTTGACAGTGTATGTTATATAAGATACTAGCATTAAAAGGAAGCTGGGTGGTGTAATAGGAACTCTCTGCATGATCTTTGGAATGCTTTTTTTCAGACTAAAATTATTCCAAAATAAAATGTTTATTTTTAAGAAAGGCCAAGAAGGAAGAGAATCTAGTTCATAATCAGGCTCAAGTCAAAGAATGACTACATTCCAATGATACCACTAACATTCTCAGTGTAAAATCTTCCTCCAGGTCATTCAAAGCAAGGCAAACTGGCATTCTGGTGTTTTAGCAAATTTTCACAACACATAACTGTTAAAAACATTGCACAAAAAACCATCTTATAAACAATTAGAAAAAAACACTAGAACGCTTTAAAGAAAATATATTTCTATTGATTTAGATTATAACTATGAAGAGAAAAATTAACCCCAATAATTACTGTATTGTTGGAAATTATCGTGGACTTCATCAAACTGTTGCTCAAGTTCTTCCCTTTCCCCAGATCAGTCCTTCAGCATCTCCCTTAGACACCTACCCAAGCTCTTCCCTTATATCAACTCACCTGGCAACTCACTTAAGAAACAGACCTGATAAATCAAGATGAACATTTGTACTTCTAATGAAGGCATGTAAAGACATCTGTTATCCAGAGTGGTAAACATATCCCTGCTCCAATAATTTCCAGGAGAATGATTGGTTGGGTTAGGAGCTATTTTTGAAAATAGACTCACGTGCAATATTATCCATCTCTTAAATCACACCACAAGGATTTCCATTCTTGGACAACATTTGGTACAGCCACCTCTCAAATATCTATGCCTAGAGCAGAAAGGATGACTAAGTAAAACAGCATTCACCCCAAATCCCAAAACTCCAATGACTGTAACCTCATTCTGCTAACATGATCTCACATGTGTGAGTATGTGTTCTGTCTCTACTCTCCTTCCTTTCCCATAATCTCTCTTAGGCAATGAAATAAAGGAATTAAAAAGGTGAAGTAACTAGATGTAATTAGGTATCCTGAATTGGATCCTGGAACATAAAAAGGATATTAGTGGAAAAACTGATAAAATCCAAATAGAGTCTGTAGTTTAAAGTATTGTACCAATGTCAATTTCTTAGCTTTGACAGTGTATGTTATATAAGATACTAGCATTAAAAGGAAGCTGGGTGGTGTAATAGGAACTCTCTGCATGATCTTTGGAATGCTTTTTTTCAGACTAAAATTATTCCAAAATAAAATGTTTATTTTTAAGAAAGGCCAAGAAGGAAGAGAATCTAGTTCATAATCAGGCTCAAGTCAAAGAATGACTACATTCCAATGATACCACTAACATTCTCAGTGTAAAATCTTCCTCCAGGTCATTCAAAGCAAGGCAAACTGGCATTCTGGTGTTTTAGCAAATTTTCACAACACATAACTGTTAAAAACATTGCACAAAAAACCATCTTATAAACAATTAGAAAAAAACACTAGAACGCTTTAAAGAAAATATATTTCTATTGATTTAGATTATAACTATGAAGAGAAAAATTAACCCCAATAATTACTGTATTGTTGGAAATTATCGTGGACTTCATCAAACTGTTGCTCGAAGTACTTTCAGGAATTGACCAAGGAAAGAAGGAGAAATGATACGTTTCACTTTTAACATGAACTTTGAATTTTCATTTCTATATTTTTTACAATGAAAATGTAATATTTTTTATAAGTGTTTAAACAAATATTTCTTTTAGTAGTCAGTTGTGTGCCATGTGGAAGATATGGTTATGGTTGAAATGGAACACCAGCAATAAATATAACTATAAAATAAAAGAAATGCAAATAATCAAAAAAAAAAAAAAAGGGAGGAAGTTTGTTAGAGATGTTCATGGTGCTTACTATATAGAAGATGAATTTTTTCACTTCTTTATTTTATGCTTCCTATGTGACTTAATGACTAAACAACAACAACAATGATCAACATGGATTTTTTATAACTAATAAAAAAATTTAATTAAAATTACAACATATATATATATATATATATATATATATATATATATTTGTATTTATCAAAATTTTGATACATATATTATGATGCATGCTCCTAAGTGATTCTTTACACTTGAGTAAATGGTAAATTTCAGCACATAGATCATAAACTAGCTTCAGAAAGAAATATATATATAAAAATGGGACTCAAGATCTTGGTCATTGATGTCCAATTGGTTCAGTTTCCTTTGCAAAGTTATTTAAAAAAAAAAAAATTCAGCTGTGTACAAGGGCTGCTTTCCAAAATTTTAGAAGTAATGATCAGGGAGATACTGTTCGAATAGTCCTGTGAAGTGTCTGAAGCCAAACATTTGGTAAATATTTTCAAAAGAAAATTTCAAACCTCTGTCTGGTTTTCTCTCCTTGTGGTTTCCTTTCTCGTCTCCTCTTGAATACCCATGAGACACCATAAGCAAAACAAGCCCCAATCAAATCCAAACCTTTAGCTCCTTCCCATTCTCAGAATTCTCCTCCTCTTCCCACCTTGCCCTGAAATTAAAACAGGGCCTGATGTTTTGCCAAAATAACAGTTAGATCTGGAGGGGATTTTACTTCCCTGGGGAAGCACTGGAGCAAGAGAATCACATTCTCAGAGGTAAGTGGCACATACACGCTAGGTGGTGTGGCAGCAAGAGCCCCCTCAGCAGAGGAGAGAGAGAGATCAGCAGCTGGAGTGAGTGTAAATTTAGGGAGGATGTTTAAAGGTGATGTTTAGGGAGGTCTGCCCTGTATGTTGCATCCTCCAGCCCCACCCCACAGAGCACTCCACCCTTACTGCCAAGGTCTCCAAAACACCCAAATCCTCCTTTAAACATTCTTAGTTGTGTGCCATGTGGAAGATATGGTTATGGTTGAAATGGAACAAAATAAAAAAAAAAGAAATGCAAATAATCAAAAAAAAAAGGGAGGAAGTTTGTTAGAGATGTTCATGGTGCTTACTATATAGAAGATGAATTTTTTCACTTCTTTATTTTATGCTTCCTATGTGACTTAATGACTAAACAACAACAACAATGATCAACATGGATTTTTTATAACTAATAAAAAAATTTAATTAAAATTACAACATATATATATATATATATATATATATTTGTATTTATCAAAATTTTGATACATATATTATGATGCATGCTCCTAAGTGATTCTTTACACTTGAGTAAATGGTAAATTTCAGCACATAGATCATAAACTAGCTTCAGAAAGAAATATATATATAAAAATGGGACTCAAGATCTTGGTCATTGATGTCCAATTGGTTCAGTTTCCTTTGCAAAGTTATTTAAAAAAAAAAAAATTCAGCTGTGTACAAGGGCTGCTTTCCAAAATTTTAGAAGTAATGATCAGGGAGATACTGTTCGAATAGTCCTGTGAAGTGTCTGAAGCCAAACATTTGGTAAATATTTTCAAAAGAAAATTTCAAACCTCTGTCTGGTTTTCTCTCCTTGTGGTTTCCTTTCTCGTCTCCTCTTGAATACCCATGAGACACCATAAGCAAAACAAGCCCCAATCAAATCCAAACCTTTAGCTCCTTCCCATTCTCAGAATTCTCCTCCTCTTCCCACCTTGCCCTGAAATTAAAACAGGGCCTGATGTTTTGCCAAAATAACAGTTAGATCTGGAGGGGATTTTACTTCCCTGGGGAAGCACTGGAGCAAGAGAATCACATTCTCAGAGGTAAGTGGCACATACACGCTAGGTGGTGTGGCAGCAAGAGCCCCCTCAGCAGAGGAGAGAGAGAGATCAGCAGCTGGAGTGAGTGTAAATTTAGGGAGGATGTTTAAAGGTGATGTTTAGGGAGGTCTGCCCTGTATGTTGCATCCTCCAGCCCCACCCCACAGAGCACTCCACCCTTACTGCCAAGGTCTCCAAAACACCCAAATCCTCCGTTTATTTTCTGTATGGCCCTGGGCAAATCAATGCACCTCTCTATTTATTCATTTCCTCATCTGCAAAATGAGGATATGACTGTAGCTACTTTATAGGGGTTGTTGTTAGGATTAACTGAATTAATCCTATTCCATAACTCAAACAATGCCTGACTACACTGTAAGAGCTACATTGCGATGGTTAAGTTAGCTACTGTTTTTCTGGGCCTTCACAGTCCAACTAAGCCTGCTTTTAATGTACCTTGATCAGAATGGCTCAAAAGTAACCCTGCAGAATTTGAACTATTATTTCAACTACCGGGTGACCACTGTATACCCAGTTACCCAATCAGTCTTTGCTCCGACCCTTATGTAGTCACCCAGTTATACAGTTTCATCTTTTTTTTTGTTTTCTGGCTGTGCTGTGTTCTCATTGTGGGGCCCCAGCTTCTCTCTAGCTGTGGAGACAACTAGAGCTCAAGGGCTCAATAGCTGCAGCACAGGTTTTGTTGCCACATGCATGTGTGATCTTAGTTCCCCTACCAGAGATCAAATGCACGCCCCCTGGATTAGAAGGCATGTTCTTAACCACTGGACCACCAGGTACGTCTCTGTTGTTCCATCTTTTAAAATTTCTCTGGCCTCTCCTCTCCAATGCCTTAGCTGATTCATTGACTCTTATTTAAATAGCTGCAATAGCCACCAACTTGCCCCTTTTACTTAACCAACTGATCCCGATCTCAGCCAGCTTAACCTCTGACTGTCCTAGAATTCTCCTCTTCCCACCTTGCCCTGAAATTAAAACAGGGCCTGATGTTTTGCCAAAATAACAGTTAGATCTGGAGGGGATTTTACTTCCCTGGGGAAGCACTGGAGCAAGAGAATCACATTCTCAGAGGTAAGTGGCACATACACGCTAGGTGGTGTGGCAGCAAGAGCCCCCTCAGCAGAGGAGAGAGAGAGATCAGCAGCTGGAGTGAGTGTAAATTTAGGGAGGATGTTTAAAGGTGATGTTTAGGGAGGTCTGCCCTGTATGTTGCATCCTCCAGCCCCACCCCACAGAGCACTCCACCCTTACTGCCAAGGTCTCCAAAACACCCAAATCCTCCGTTTATTTTCTGTATGGCCCTGGGCAAATCAATGCACCTCTCTATTTATTCATTTCCTCATCTGCAAAATGAGGATATGACTGTAGCTACTTTATAGGGGTTGTTGTTAGGATTAACTGAATTAATCCTATTCCATAACTCAAACAATGCCTGACTACACTGTAAGAGCTACATTGCGATGGTTAAGTTAGCTACTGTTTTCTGGGCCTTCACAGTCCAACTAAGCCTGCTTTTAATGTACCTTGATCAGAATGGCTCAAAAGTAACCCTGCAGAATTTGAACTATTATTTCAACTACCGGGTGACCACTGTATACCCAGTTACCCAATCAGTCTTTGCTCCGACCCTTATGTAGTCACCCAGTTATACAGTTTCATCTTTTTTTTTGTTTTCTGGCTGTGCTGTGTTCTCATTGTGGGGCCCCAGCTTCTCTCTAGCTGTGGAGACAACTAGAGCTCAAGGGCTCAATAGCTGCAGCACAGGTTTTGTTGCCACATGCATGTGTGATCTTAGTTCCCCTACCAGAGATCAAATGCACGCCCCCTGGATTAGAAGGCATGTTCTTAACCACTGGACCACCAGGTACGTCTCTGTTGTTCCATCTTTTAAAATTTCTCTGGCCTCTCCTCTCCAATGCCTTAGCTGATTCATTGACTCTTATTTAAATAGCTGCAATAGCCACCAACTTGTTCTTCCTCTCCTTGGGACTTTATAGCTTTGATGTCCTTCAAAGTGGTTCTAGAGATTCTCTAGAATCCACACCTGTATGCTCAGTCCCAAGCTTAAATTCCTCTGACTGTACCATATGTCACTGTTTTCAACACAACCTCTGATTCTTAAGTCCTGTTATCTTCCCCTTATCTATGTCATCATTGTCAGTAAATATTTTGCACTAGCATGACTGAAGGCCTTTCCATGTGTTCTCGCCTTCCTCTGGATTGATTTTCCTATTATTCTTTAACGAATGACTCACTAATAACCTTCAAGATACTAATAAAAAATGTTCCTTCTTTGTACAACCCTAGGTAAGGTTTGTCATTTCTTCTTCTTTGCTTCTATTTCTCTTCTCACATAGCCCTGCCTTTGCACTTAACAGGTTGTGCTTGAATTATGTGTTCATGGGTCTTTCTCAGGAGATTATGATCCTCTCAGTGACAGAGGCTGTGACTAATTCTTTGTTTACCAGGACCTGCCCACATGCCTGACACATCAAAGATGTTTAATAATAGTGTGATGAGTGGATAAATGAATACAAGTAGATCAGAATAATACCAGGCGACATCTACATTGGAAGGAAAAAAAATACATTTTTTTAAAAAGTAGCAAATAGAATTGCAACAAGTTCCTGAAATACCATCCACAGGAAGAGGTTGGATTTGATCACAAAAGAGATACACCACATTGAAGAACAAAGGAGAAGCCACAACAAGAGGGCAACAAGCCCAGGGGCTTGAGAGAGTGAGCACTGACTCCAAAACCCTACAATAACAGAGAATGCCTAATACTAGAGATCATTAAACAGCAAGAACTCCAACAAAGGTAAGCACTTGTATGCAAGTCCTGACATCACCCAATCACCAGCATCACACTGAGTAAGAAGCCCCATCCAAACAATAAACACTGACAGACGTAACTCAAAGTCTGGGAAAAGGAAACCCCAAACATAGTTAAAAAATTAACAATACACCGCCTTGCAGTGCAGGGGGCGCCGGTTCGATCCCTGGCTTGGGAAGATCCCACATGCCGCGGAGCAGCTGGACTGATGTGTCCAATTACCGAGCCAGAGCTCTGGAGCGCATGCGCCCAGAGCTGGTGCTCTGCGACTACAGACGCCACCGCGATGGGAGGCCCACAGGGGCCAAAGAACAAAGATGGATGAAACTAGACAAATGAAAGACCGATAGGAGTGGCCCGCCCACCCCCCTCCCTCCCCACTCCTGCCAAAATAAATAAATAAATGTTTAAAAAAAAAATTAACAATAACAATGAAATGGCAGAGAAATACCACACAAGTGAAGGAACAATCTACAAACACACAAGTCCAAATAAACGAAAAGGAATTAGACAAACTTTCTGACAGTGAATTCAGAAGAATGGTAGCAAAGATGATCCAAAGCACCAAAAACAGAATTTTAGAGAAATTGCAAGAAGCAACTAACACACTGAATAAAGAAATACAAGAACTTAAAAAACAACAAACAGAGACAAACAACTCAATTGCTGAACTTAAAAACACTGTAGAAGGAATCAAGAGCAGAGTATCAGAGACAGAAGATCAGATAAGTGAGCTGGAAGATAGAATGGTGGAAGTAACTGCTGAAGAACAGAATCAAACTCAAAGAATGAAAAGAGCAGAGGATAGCCTCAGAGACCTCTGGGATAATATCAAATGCACCAATATTCGAATTATAGGGGTTCCAGAAGAAGAAGAAAAGAAGAAAGGATATAAGAAAAAATAAGAAAAATTTTGAAGAGATTATAGCTGTAAATTTCCCCAACATGGGAAAAGAAAAGTCCAAGAAGCACAACGAGTACCATACAGAATAAACCTGAGAAGAAACACACCAAGACACATATTAATGAAGCTAATTAAACACAAAGAATTCTAAAAGCAGCAAGAGAAAAGCAATTAGTGACATACAAGGGAAACCCCATACGTTTAACAACTGATCTTTCAACACAAACTCTGCAGGCCAGAAGGGAATGGCAAGACACATTTAAAGCACTGAAACAGAATAATCTTCAACCAAGAATTCTCTACCCTGCAAGGATCTCATTCAAAATTGATGGAGAAATCAAAAGCTTTACAGATAAGCAAAAATTAAAAGAATAAATAACACCAAATCAGCCTGATAACAAGTGTTAAAGGGACTTATATAGACAAAAAATATAAGAGAAGAAGAAGAAGATCTACAAAAAAAAAGCCATCATAACATCTAAGAAGATGACAATAGGATCATTTGTATCAATATTTTTTTTAAATGTAAATGGACTAAATACCCCAACCAAAAGACACAGGCTGGCTGAATGGATACGATAACAAGACCCATACATATTCTCCCTACGAGAAACTCACTTCAGACCTAGAGACACTCATAGACTGAAAGTGAGAGGATGGAAAAAAATATTCCATGCACATGGAAATCAAAAGAAAGCTGGAGTAGCAATCCTCACATCAGACAAAATAGACCTTAAAATAAAGAAGATTATAAGAGACAAGGCAGGTCACTACATAATGATCAAGGGATCGATCCAAGAGGAAGACATAATAATCATAAATACCTATGCACCCAATAAAGAAGATTATAAGAGACAAGGCAGGTCACTACATAATGATCAAGGGATCGATCCAAGAGGAAGACATAATAATCATAAATACCTATGCACCCAACTCAGGAGCACCCAATACATAAGACAAATGCTTTCAGACATAAAAGAAGAAATTGACAATAACACAATAATAGTAGGAGACTTTAACACTCCTCTCACACCAATGGACAGATCATCCAAACAGAAAATTAATAAAGAAACACAAGCGTTAAATGACACACCAGAAGAGAGGGACCTCATTGATATCTTTAGGACCTTCCATCCAACATCAGAAGCATATACTTCCTTCTCAAGTGCTCATGGAACTTTCTCCAGGATAGACCACAAATCAAACCTCAGTCAATTCAAGAAAACTGAAATTATATCAACCATCTTCTCTGACCACAATGCAATGAGACTAGAGATCAACTACAGGAAATCAACATAGTGAAAGCCATATATGAGAAGCCCACAGTGAACATTATCCTCAATGGTGACAAACTCAAAGCATTTCCTCTAAGATCAGGAACAAGACAAGGTTGTCCACTTTCACCACTATTATTCAACATAGTCCTGGAGGCTCTAGCAACAGCAGTAAGAGAAGGAAAAGAAATAAAGGGAATCCAGATTGGAAAAGAAGAAGAAAAACTCTGTTTATTTGCAGATGATATATTATACATAGAAAACCCCCAAAACACTATTACAAAACTACTAGAGTTAATCAACAAATTCAGCAAAGTCATGGGATGCAAACTCAATACACAGAAATCACTGGCATTCCTATACACAAACAATGAAAAATCAGAAAACAAAATTAAAGAGGCAATCCCCTTCACCATTGCAACCAAGAGAACAAAATATCTAGCAATAAACCTACCCAAAGAAACAAAAGAATTGTACACAGAAAATTACAAGACACTAATGAGAGAAATTAAAGAAGACTTAAACAGATGGAGAGATATCCCATGTTCCTGGGTCAGAAGAATCCATATTGTGAAAATGACCATACTACCAAATATCATCTACAGATTCATTGTGATCCCTATTAAACTACCAATGACATTCTTCACAGAACTAGACCAAAGAATAACACAGTTCATGTGGAAACACAAAAAATCTCGAATAGCCAAAGCAATCTTGAGGAAGAAGAATGGAGCTGGAGGGATCAGCCTCCCTAACTTCAGACTATATTACAAAGCAACAGTCATCAAGACAGTATGGTACTGGCACAAAAACAGAAATATAGACCAATGGAACAAGATCGAGAACCCAGAGATAAACCCATGCACCTATGGATACCTTATTTTCGATAAAGGAGGCCAAATATAAACTGGGACAAAGGCAGCCTCTTCAACAAATGGTGCTGGGAAAATTGGACAGCTACATGCAAAAAAATGAAGTTGGAACATTCCCTGACAGCACAAACCTCATTGATATCTTTAGGACCTTCCATCCAACATCAGAAGCATATACTTCCTTCTCAAGTGCTCATGGAACTTTCTCCAGGATAGACCACAAATCAAACCTCAGTCAATTCAAGAAAACTGAAATTATATCAACCATCTTCTCTGACCACAATGCAATGAGACTAGAGATCAACTACAGGAAATCAACATAGTGAAAGCCATATATGAGAAGCCCACAGTGAACATTATCCTCAATGGTGACAAACTCAAAGCATTTCCTCTAAGATCAGGAACAAGACAAGGTTGTCCACTTTCACCACTATTATTCAACATAGTCCTGGAGGCTCTAGCAACAGCAGTAAGAGAAGGAAAAGAAATAAAGGGAATCCAGATTGGAAAAGAAGAAGAAAAACTCTGTTTATTTGCAGATGATATATTATACATAGAAAACCCCCAAAACACTATTACAAAACTACTAGAGTTAATCAACAAATTCAGCAAAGTCATGGGATGCAAACTCAATACACAGAAATCACTGGCATTCCTATACACAAACAATGAAAAATCAGAAAACAAAATTAAAGAGGCAATCCCCTTCACCATTGCAACCAAGAGAACAAAATATCTAGCAATAAACCTACCCAAAGAAACAAAAGAATTGTACACAGAAAATTACAAGACACTAATGAGAGAAATTAAAGAAGACTTAAACAGATGGAGAGATATCCCATGTTCCTGGGTCAGAAGAATCCATATTGTGAAAATGACCATACTACCAAATATCATCTACAGATTCATTGTGATCCCTATTAAACTACCAATGACATTCTTCACAGAACTAGACCAAAGAATAACACAGTTCATGTGGAAACACAAAAAATCTCGAATAGCCAAAGCAATCTTGAGGAAGAAGAATGGAGCTGGAGGGATCAGCCTCCCTAACTTCAGACTATATTACAAAGCAACAGTCATCAAGACAGTATGGTACTGGCACAAAAACAGAAATATAGACCAATGGAACAAGATCGAGAACCCAGAGATAAACCCATGCACCTATGGATACCTTATTTTCGATAAAGGAGGCCAAATATAAACTGGGACAAAGGCAGCCTCTTCAACAAATGGTGCTGGGAAAATTGGACAGCTACATGCAAAAAAATGAAGTTGGAACATTCCCTGACACCACGCACAAAGATCAACTCAAACTGGATTAAAGACCTAAATGTAAGACCAGAAACTCTAAAACTCTTAGAGGAGAATATAAGCAAAACACTCAAGGATGTAAACCAAAGCAAGATCTTCTGTGACCCACATACTAGAATAGCAGAACTAAAACCCAAAAATGAACATGTGGGACCTAATGAAACTTAAAAGCTTTTGTACAGCAACAACAACAACAAAAAAACCTACAAAAAAGCTGAACAGACAGCCCACAGAATGGGAGAAAATCATAGCAAATGAAACAACAGACAAAGAATTAATCTCCAAAATCTACAAGTAACTCAGACAACTCAGCACCAGAAAAATGAACAACCCAATCAAAAAAATGGGAAAAGGACCTAAACAGACACCTCTCCAAAGACGACATACAGATGGTCAAAAAACACATGAAATGACGCTCAACCATCTCTTATTATTAGAGAAATGCACATCAAAACTACAATGAGCTATCACCTCACATGCGTCAGAATGGCCATCATCAGCAAATCGACAGACAATAAACGCTGGAGAGGGTGCAGAGAAAAGGGAACACTCTTATGTTGCTGGTGGGAATGTAAATTGATACAGCCTCCATGGAAGACAGTATGGAGATTCCTTAAAAAACTAAAAATAGAAGCACCCTATGACCCAGCAATCCCACTATTAGACTTATACCCTGATGAAATCAAAACTGAAAGAAGTAGAAACAGCTCTTAAGTTGCCCGGTGGGAATGTAAATTGATACAGCCCTATTAAACTACCAATGCCAAAAAGCAAATCTTCGGAAACACAGAAAATCTCGAATAGCCAAAGCAATCTTGAGGAAGAAGAATGGGGGTGGAGGGGTCAGCCTCCCTAACTTCAGACTATATTACAAAGCAACAGTCATCAAGACAGTATGGTACTGGCACAAAAACAGAAATATAGACCAATGGAACAAGATCGAGAACCCAGAGATAAACCCATGCACCTATGGATACCTTATTTTCGATAAAGGAGGCCAAATATAAACTGGGACAAAGGCAGCCTCTTCAACAAATGGTGCTGGGAAAATTGGACAGCTACATGCAAAAAAATGAAGTTGGAACATTCCCTGACACCACGCACAAAGATCAACTCAAACTGGATTAAAGACCTAAATGTAAGACCAGAAACCCTAAAACTCTTAGAGGAGAATATAAGCAAAACACTCAAGGATGTAAACCAAAGCAAGATCTTCTGTGACCCACATACTAGAATAGCAGAACTAAAACCCAAAAATGAACATGTGGGACCTAATGAAACTTAAAAGCTTTTGTACAGCAACAACAACAACAAAAAAACCTACAAAAAAGCTGAACAGACAGCCCACAGAATGGGAGAAAATCATAGCAAATGAAACAACAGACAAAGAATTAATCTCCAAAATCTACAAGTAACTCAGACAACTCAGCACCAGAAAAATGAACAACCCAATCAAAAAAATGGGAAAAGGACCTAAACAGACACCTCTCCAAAGACGACATACAGATGGTCAAAAAACACATGAAATGACGCTCAACCATCTCTTATTATTAGAGAAATGCACATCAAAACTACAATGAGCTATCACCTCACATGCGTCAGAATGGCCATCATCAGCAAATCGACAGACAATAAACGCTGGAGAGGGTGCAGAGAAAAGGGAACACTCTTATGTTGCTGGTGGGAATGTAAATTGATACAGCCTCCATGGAAGACAGTATGGAGATTCCTTAAAAAACTAAAAATAGAAGCACCCTATGACCCAGCAATCCCACTATTAGACTTATACCCTGATGAAATCAAAACTGAAAGAAGTATCTGTACCCCAATGTTCATTGCAGCTCTCTAGACAATAGCTAGAACATGGAAGCAACCTAGATGTCCATCGACAAACGAATGGATAAAGTAGCTCTGGTACATATATACAATGAACTACCTCTCAGCTGTAAAAAGAAATACAGAAGAATCAGTCCTAATGAGGTGGCTGGATCTAGAAACTATCATAAAAAGTGAAGTAAGTCAAAAAGAGAAGGACAAGTACAATATACTAACACATATATATGGAATCTAGTAGGATGGTGATGATGGTACATGCAGTAAAGTGATGGAAAAACAGACATGGACAGTAGACATATGGACATTGTAGGGAATGAACAGTGGGTGGGAAGCGTAAAGGAAGTAGCATGAAAACCTATACTATCATATGTGAAAAAGATAGTTATTGTCATTGCGCTGTGAGAAAAGGGGATCCTGTAGGGGTGCTGTGTGACGGCCTGGAGGGGTGGGATGGGGGGATATACATATGACTAATCTGGGATCATGCTTATCTGTAAACAACAAAACTCTTAAAAGTAAAAAGTAAAATAAAAATTATATGTAAAAAAAAGTAGCAAATAGTATACAAGATCCACCACCATAGCCTTGTGACTTGGTAAATGTGTTATTCTCAGTGCCTCGGTTTCCTCATCTGCAAAATGGCAACAATAAACCCTTTATAGTTGTGTGATGATTAAATTCATTAATAAATGCTTAGAAGAGGGCCTGTCATATAGTAAACACTCTATGTACATTGTTATTGTTTTTTTTGTTGTTTATGAAGAGTCGATGTAAATTTCATGAGAGAAATATATTTCATGAGTGAAATATATATCCTGACTTACCATTTAATTCCTAACCTTTGCTATACTACTTCACATGGAACAGGCCCTCAGTATAGATTTCTGAGTGAATATCAAAATAATTTTAAAAAGAGCAAAAGAGAGGGAAATGATGGAGGAAAGAAGGGCAAGTGCGAATGCATTTGGCACAAAGTACAAAGATGCCACTAAGTTGACTCAAATCCTCATCACTGAGCTGGATGAGAGTGTACTTTGAGTCCCTGAATCTTTCCTTTAATCCTCTTAAGAACTTTGACTCTGCCTACCTCAGTCAGTTTTGTTTTTTTCTTTGTTTTAATTTTAAGACAGTGAGGGGGAAAGGGAGTAATTTAATGATAAGACATTAAGAGCCAGGAAAGTCTGTGTTTTCTTTCACACCCCATGAAATCATGACTACCAAAACCACCTTGGTTTCAGTCCTCAGTTTGATCTGTAAAAATCAAACTCTACCTGCAGCCAGACTACATGATTACGGCAGCTGGCTATGCCTCTGAGCAGACTTCAAGAATCAATTGTCACCTGCATTGCAGGGACAGTCAAAATGAGATATTTAATAGTGATGTCTTAGTTTACACTACTACACTAAACTGGGCTTCCCCAGTGGCTCAGTGGTAAAGTATCTGTCTGAAATACTGAAATACAGGAGATGCAGGTAAAGCGAGTTCAATCCTGGGTCTGGAAGATCCCCTGGGAAAAGGCATGGCAACTCATTCCAATATTCTTGACAGGAAAACCCCACAGACAGAGGAGCCTGGGTGGCTACAGCAACTTGGGTCACAAAAAATCAGACATAACTGAAGTGACTGAGCATGCACACACACCCAATTTCCATAGACTGGGTCATTCAACAACAGAAATTTATTTTTCACATTTGTAAAGGTTAGAAGTCTGAGATCACTCCAGCATGGTTAGGTTCTGGTGAGAAACCTCTTCTGTTATGGCCTGCTGAGCTCTCACTGTATGTTTATATGGCAGAAAGAAAGTCAGCTCTCTGGGCTCTTCTTATAAGGGCACTAATCTCATCATAAGGGCTCCACTCATGAACTAATTACTTCCCAAAGGCTCCACCTCCAAATATTATTTTATTGTGATTAGGGTTTCAACTTATGAGTCTTTGGGGGTAGACTAGGGGGAGGGGGATACAAATATTCAGTCCATTGCAAGTGATTTGTTTCTTTATGTGTGAGGAGGAGAGGCAAAGCATATCTCCCCATCTTTGCTTTTTAGCTTTTCAGCTGGGGCTCTTTAATGACAAGACAGATTAATAAGATAAAAACAGTTTATTAATGTGTATAGTACACGTCATGTGTGAGAAAACTTAAAATGAGTAATTCAGTGTGGTGGCTTAGAACTCTGGCTTATATAGCATATTCAACAAAGAGCAATACATTTGTAGGAAAGTCACAGGGCAAAGAAAAATAGTTAGAGGTTTTCAAGTGCAACAAACTGTGGGAAGGTAAATATATGGGAGGAAATTAACGAAGTAAGGTTTGTTTGCGGATTCCTCTGCTGCCATCTCGGGGTTCATAGAGTCTATCTCCAGAAAAGGAGAATTTATGCCCTCCAGACTTCAAGAATCAATTGTCACCTGCATTGCAGGGACAGTCAAAATGAGATATTTAATAGTGATGTCTTAGTTTACACTACTACACTAAACTGGGCTTCCCCAGTGGCTCAGTGGTAAAGTATCTGTCTGAAATACTGAAATACAGGAGATGCAGGTAAAGCGAGTTCAATCCTGGGTCTGGAAGATCCCCTGGGAAAAGGCATGGCAACTCATTCCAATATTCTTGACAGGAAAACCCCACAGACAGAGGAGCCTGGGTGGCTACAGCAACTTGGGTCACAAAAAATCAGACATAACTGAAGTGACTGAGCATGCACACACACCCAATTTCCATAGACTGGGTCATTCAACAACAGAAATTTATTTTTCACATTTGTAAAGGTTAGAAGTCTGAGATCACTCCAGCATGGTTAGGTTCTGGTGAGAAACCTCTTCTGTTATGGCCTGCTGAGCTCTCACTGTATGTTTATATGGCAGAAAGAAAGTCAGCTCTCTGGGCTCTTCTTATAAGGGCACTAATCTCATCATAAGGGCTCCACTCATGAACTAATTACTTCCCAAAGGCTCCACCTCCAAATATTATTTTATTGTGATTAGGGTTTCAACTTATGAGTCTTTGGGGGTAGACTAGGGGGAGGGGGATACAAATATTCAGTCCATTGCAAGTGATTTGTTTCTTTATGTGTGAGGAGGAGAGGCAAAGCATATCTCCCCATCTTTGCTTTTTAGCTTTTCAGCTGGGGCTCTTTAATGACAAGACAGATTAATAAGATAAAAACAGTTTATTAATGTGTATAGTACACGTCATGTGTGAGAAAACTTAAAATGAGTAATTCAGTGTGGTGGCTTAGAACTCTGGCTTATATAGCATATTCAACAAAGAGCAATACATTTGTAGGAAAGTC
Organism: Tragulus kanchil; assembly: GCA_022376925.1. Classification (NCBI taxonomy): domain Eukaryota; kingdom Metazoa; phylum Chordata; class Mammalia; order Artiodactyla; family Tragulidae; genus Tragulus; species Tragulus kanchil. The sequence continues at coordinate 94,596,338 of JAIOJX010000025.1, forward strand.
ACAGGGCAAAGAAAAATAGTTAGAGGTTTTCAAGTGCAACAAACTGTGGGAAGGTAAATATATGGGAGGAAATTAACGAAGTAAGGTTTGTTTGCGGATTCCTCTGCTGCCATCTCGGGGTTCATAGAGTCTATCTCCAGAAAAAGGAGAATTTATGCCCTGCCTATAGGCAGAAGAAGGAGGAAGTAGGGACAGTCTTTCCTGTGTTCATTGCTTCTAAACTGCTGTAAGCTCAAAATAATTTTTAGGTCAAAGAGGCATGCTTTGTGGTGATGTATTTGGTTTCCTTCATTTCCTATCCAAAAAGGCCAAGAGAAGAAGAAACACGAATGGGAAGAACTATTCCATCTCAATCCACCAGTCTGAACCCTAAACTAGAAAAAGAAAGCAAAGAGAAAAGACATAATCAAATTATAGACTCCATGAGGAGACTGCCAAGTATAAGTTCCGAAAAGCTAAAAAATACCATTCTCATAAAAATATACAATAAGCATATGCCAAATATTTTATTCAATTAATTAATAGGGAGCTGGCAAGATGATAAGACTTGTTCCTACTTACTAAAAGAATGGTAGAATAAGACAGCTACATTAGATATAAAACTGTTTAATGTTCTTCAGGGCAATTAACTGTAACCTTTGGGATTATCATTTCTAATGGACAATAATTATTTGCAACTTTTGCAAAGAGTTGGACACAACTGAGCAACTGAACTGAACTGAACTGATGGGAACAAAATGTAACTGCAGTATGATCTGGGCCTTTAAGTAAGAGTAAACAGTGATTTGAACAAGGTATACTCCCCTAGATCATGAAATATTCCTTGATGTGTCTGAGAAACAGTATCATTCCAGGGACATTGAATATACTTTCAACTCGTGTTTTTGCTTTATTTTCAAGATTTAAATAATGTTTCTTAATAGCAAGGGTTTTATGCATTTTCTTTCACTGTTGTATTACTGAGACCTACAAGCAGTGTTGAAACTAGTAAGCTCACAAAATAGAATGAAATAATGCCATTTGCAGCTATGTAAATAGACCTAGAGATTATCATACTAAGTGAAGTAAGTCAAAACAAGAAAGACAAATACCATATGATCCCTCTTATATGTGGAATATAAAATATGACACAAATGAAATTAACGAAGTAAGGTTTGTTTTGGATTCCTCTGCTGCCATCTCGGGGTTCATAGAGTCTATCTCCAGAAAAAGGAGAATTTATGCCCTGCCTATAGGCAGAAGAAGGAGGAAGTAGGGACAGTCTTTCCTGTGTTCATTGCTTCTAAACTGCTGTAAGCTCAAAATAATTTTTAGGTCAAAGAGGCATGCTTTGTGGTGATGTATTTGGTTTCCTTCATTTCCTATCCAAAAAGGCCAAGAGAAGAAGAAACACGAATGGGAAGAACTATTCCATCTCAATCCACCAGTCTGAACCCTAAACTAGAAAAAGAAAGCAAAGAGAAAAGACATAATCAAATTATAGACTCCATGAGGAGACTGCCAAGTATAAGTTCCGAAAAGCTAAAAAATACCATTCTCATAAAAATATACAATAAGCATATGCCAAATATTTTATTCAATTAATTAATAGGGAGCTGGCAAGATGATAAGACTTGTTCCTACTTACTAAAAGAATGGTAGAATAAGACAGCTACATTAGATATAAAACTGTTTAATGTTCTTCAGGGCAATTAACTGTAACCTTTGGGATTATCATTTCTAATGGACAATAATTATTTGCAACTTTTGCAAAGAGTTGGACACAACTGAGCAACTGAACTGAACTGAACTGATGGGAACAAAATGTAACTGCAGTATGATCTGGGCCTTTAAGTAAGAGTAAACAGTGATTTGAACAAGGTATACTCCCCTAGATCATGAAATATTCCTTGATGTGTCTGAGAAACAGTATCATTCCAGGGACATTGAATATACTTTCAACTCGTGTTTTTGCTTTATTTTCAAGATTTAAATAATGTTTCTTAATAGCAAGGGTTTTATGCATTTTCTTTCACTGTTGTATTACTGAGACCTACAAGCAGTGTTGAAACTAGTAAGCTCACAAAATAGAATGAAATAATGCCATTTGCAGCTATGTAAATAGACCTAGAGATTATCATACTAAGTGAAGTAAGTCAAAACAAGAAAGACAAATACCATATGATACCTCTTATATGTGGAATATAAAATATGACACAAATGAACTTATCTTCAAAACAGAAACACAGATAACATATTTGTGGTTGCCAGGGGGAAGATAGAATGATGGAGAGTTGGATTGGGACTAGCAGTTGCAAACTATTATATATTGAATGGATAAATAAGGGCCTATTATATAGCACAGGGAATTGTATTCAATATTCTGTGACAAAAACATAAGAATATGAAACATATGAAAAAAATTGTATATATACATAGATATATAAACTGAATTATTTTGCTCTTCACTGGAAACTAACACATCATTGTAAATCAACTATACTTCAGTAAAAAACAAAAAAACTAAAAAAAAACAACAAAGAAACTTTATCGACTAAATTGATAATTAGTTGTGGGATGAATGAAATTATCTTCTGAGAAAGCATTTGTTAGTTGAAAAAAAAAAACAAAGAAACTTCTTTATCGACTAAATTGATAATTAGTTGTGGAATGAATGAAGTTATCTTCTGAGAAAGCATTTGTTAGTTGATTGTTTATAACTCAGAATGAATTTTCCTTTAACATAATGTTAGAAGTTATGGTGGTTACATTTCTTGTCAGCCTGCAAATCTTTCTATCTTCCAAAGACAGCAAGAGAGCCTGATGCCTAGGGCAGGAATGCTTTCATGAGATATATATTCATCTATTCAAAATGAAGAATCAAGGAGTTCTCTGGTGGTCCAATGGTTAAGACTCCATGCTTCCACTGCAGGGGGCACAGATTGGATCCCTAGTTGGGAACTAAGGTCCACAGGCCATGCCACTTGGATTAAAAAAAGAAGAAGAAAGAAAGGGAGAATCAGGGTCACATTTCTTTCACTTCTGTTCTTACATTCTCTCAAACCCTCCAACCTTTACACCAAAGACCTTTCTCCCTCAAGGTCTCTATTGCTAAGCTAAGGTCCAACCCATGTGACATTCCCAGGTTTGACAAATTGGAATATACTTTCAACTCGTGTTTTTGCTTTATTTTCAAGATTTAAATAATGTTTCTTAATAGCAAGGGTTTTATGCATTTTCTTTCACTGTTGTATTACTGAGACCTACAAGCAGTGTTGAAACTAGTAAGCTCACAAAATAGAATGAAATAATGCCATTTGCAGCTATGTAAATAGACCTAGAGATTATCATACTAAGTGAAGTAAGTCAAAACAAGAAAGACAAATACCATATGATACCTCTTATATGTGGAATATAAAATATGACACAAATGAACTTATCTTCAAAACAGAAACACAGATAACATATTTGTGGTTGCCAGGGGGAAGATAGAATGATGGAGAGTTGGATTGGGACTAGCAGTTGCAAACTATTATATATTGAATGGATAAATAAGGGCCTATTATATAGCACAGGGAATTGTATTCAATATTCTGTGACAAAAACATAAGAATATGAAACATATGAAAAAAATTGTATATATACATAGATATATAAACTGAATTATTTTGCTCTTCACTGGAAACTAACACATCATTGTAAATCAACTATACTTCAGTAAAAAACAAAAAAACTAAAAAAAAACAACAAAGAAACTTTATCGACTAAATTGATAATTAGTTGTGGGATGAATGAAATTATCTTCTGAGAAAGCATTTGTTAGTTGAAAAAAAAAAACAAAGAAACTTCTTTATCGACTAAATTGATAATTAGTTGTGGAATGAATGAAGTTATCTTCTGAGAAAGCATTTGTTAGTTGATTGTTTATAACTCAGAATGAATTTTCCTTTAACATAATGTTAGAAGTTATGGTGGTTACATTTCTTGTCAGCCTGCAAATCTTTCTATCTTCCAAAGACAGCAAGAGAGCCTGATGCCTAGGGCAGGAATGCTTTCATGAGATATATATTCATCTATTCAAAATGAAGAATCAAGGAGTTCTCTGGTGGTCCAATGGTTAAGACTCCATGCTTCCACTGCAGGGGGCACAGATTGGATCCCTAGTTGGGAACTAAGGTCCACAGGCCATGCCACTTGGATTAAAAAAAGAAGAAGAAAGAAAGGGAGAATCAGGGTCACATTTCTTTCACTTCTGTTCTTACATTCTCTCAAACCCCCCTGCCAACCTTTACACCAAAGACCTTTCTCCCTCAAGGTCTCTATTGCTAAGCAGTGGTATCAGGAATCTGTCCACAGCAATGCTGGCTGCTTTATGTGGGGGGAGGCGTGGTTGAAGGGAAAAAAGGAGCTGAGAGCAGGTGGTCTTGCATTGAGGATGAAGTGCTGTGGAGTCCAGAATTCTGATGGTATAACTCCTGGTATTGCTCTCAGTCACATGATTTTATTTTTCTTTTCTTCTGTAGGTTCTAACATGGACTTGCCTATTGCCCTTTATTATCACCATCTTAGGTTCTGACCAGGGTCTGTCTCTACTGTAAACCACTGAAGAACAGCAAGAGGTCAGAGTGGGTCTGAAAGTTCCAACCCTCTAATCATGCTTCGGTCTTTATGGTGATCAGTTCCTAGCCTGAAGCCACCAAGAGTGGCCTCATAAGAACACAAAATCCTCCTATACTCAAGGTATTTAGAAGTTTATACCAGGAACCAAGGACAAAAGTCAAGTATATATTTATCATATTCAGCTTCAACATATGAGAACTATTGCTTCATCTTTACCTCTGCCCTTTCCCTAACTCTCTCCAGATTTTATTTCTTAGGTCCCAAATCACTGCAGATGGTGACTGCAGCCATGAAATTAAAAGGTGCTTGCTCCTTGGAAGAAAAACTATGACAAACCTAGACAACATGTTAAAAAGCAGAGACATCACTTTGGTGATAAAGGTCCATATAGTCGAAGCTATGGTTTTCCCAGTAGTCATGCAGGGATGTGAGAGCTGACCATAAAGAAGTCTGAAGAAGCCAAAGAATTGATGCTTTTGAACTGTGGTGCTAGAGAAGACTCTAGAGAGTCCTTTGGACTTAAAGATCAAATCAGTCAATCAAAAAAGGAAATCAACTCTGAATATTCATTGGAAAGACTTAAGCTGAAGCTGGAACTCCAATACTTTGGTCACCTGATGCAAAGAAAGGAATCATTGGAAAAGACCCTGATGCTGGGAAAGTTTGAGGGCAAGAGGAAAAGGGGATGACAAAGGATGAGATGGTTGGATGGCATCACTGAGTCAATGGACATGAGTTTGAGCAAACTCTAGGAGATAGTGAAGGATAGGGAAGCCTGGCATGTTGCAGTCTATGGGGTCACAAAAACATGGACATGACTTGAGACTGAACAACAATAACAATGTAAGAAAACTGAAGCTCTGAGAAGCTAAATGACTTAACAAAGAACAACGAACGAGCTGTAAATGATGATGCCAAGAGAGAAAACCAAGTTCATCTGTAATGGAACCTGGCTTAGTTCATTTTAACATTAGGTAGGATGGTTTGTGAGGGAATGGAAGGGCCATTGGCAGACGAAAGTCAGAGTGGGTCTGAAATTTTTTCCAACCCTTCCTTATTATCACCATCTTAGGTTCTGACCAGGGTCTGTCTCTACTGTAAACCACTGAAGAACAGCAAGAGGTCAGAGTGGGTCTGAAAGTTCCAACCCTCTAATCATGCTTCGGTCTTTATGGTGATCAGTTCCTAGCCTGAAGCCACCAAGAGTGGCCTCATAAGAACACAAAATCCTCCTATACTCAAGGTATTTAGAAGTTTATACCAGGAACCAAGGACAAAAGTCAAGTATATATTTATCATATTCAGCTTCAACATATGAGAACTATTGCTTCATCTTTACCTCTGCCCTTTCCCTAACTCTCTCCAGATTTTATTTCTTAGGTCCCAAATCACTGCAGATGGTGACTGCAGCCATGAAATTAAAAGGTGCTTGCTCCTTGGAAGAAAAACTATGACAAACCTAGACAACATTTTAAAAAAGCAGAGACATCACTTTGGTGATAAAGGTCCATATAGTCGAAGCTATGGTTTTCCCAGTAGTCATGCAGGGATGTGAGAGCTGACCATAAAGAAGTCTGAAGAAGCCAAAGAATTGATGCTTTTGAACTGTGGTGCTAGAGAAGACTCTAGAGAGTCCTTTGGACTTAAAGATCAAATCAGTCAATCAAAAAAGGAAATCAACTCTGAATATTCATTGGAAAGACTTAAGCTGAAGCTGGAACTCCAATACTTTGGTCACCTGATGCAAAGAAAGGAATCATTGGAAAAGACCCTGATGCTGGGAAAGTTTGAGGGCAAGAGGAAAAGGGGATGACAAAGGATGAGATGGTTGGATGGCATCACTGAGTCAATGGACATGAGTTTGAGCAAACTCTAGGAGATAGTGAAGGATAGGGAAGCCTGGCATGTTGCAGTCTATGGGGTCACAAAAACATGGACATGACTTGAGACTGAACAACAATAACAATGTAAGAAAACTGAAGCTCTGAGAAGCTAAATGACTTAACAAAGAACAACGAACGAGCTGTAAATGATGATGCCAAGAGAGAAAACCAAGTTCATCTGTAATGGAACCTGGCTTAGTTCATTTTAACATTAGGTAGGATGGTTTGTGAGGGAATGGAAGGGGCCATTGGCAGAATGATGCAGAAACTCATGTGGTGGGACATTTGTTTAAAGAAAAGTTTAAGGAAACCAGATAACATAGCTAGGCTAGTAGAAAAGCTGGGGGACACATCAATGGTTCAACCTCAGTTTCAAGCAAAACTAACCATTTTCCATTTCAGAGAGCCAGGGTTAAAATTCTGTTTTGGAGAAACCACCTCTGGCTATTCACCATTAACACAGTCAAAAATTAAGTCATTTCAGAATTCAGCCATAATCTTTCAACTTCTCTTATTGATAGAATTGTTTTGGCTTATCTAGCTCTAGGCCATTTTATACAATATCCTATTCAAGGCAGAAATCCCTTCTACACACTTACTGATGAATAACTTCTCATCTTTATTAGCACTATAAATTCTGAATTTGTTTGTTTGGGCTTTTTTTTTGGCTACAACACAGCCATGCAGGAGCTTAGCTCCCTGACCAGACACTGAACCTCACCTCCCTGCAGTGGAAGCACAGAGTCCTAACCTCGTACCAGCAGGGAATTCCCTGTGTGCACGTTTTTAATGTATGGAAACAGTATTAAATATATCCATCTGGTGTTTATACTTTTCCACTCAGCATTATATATTTAAGAGTCATCCATGCAGCCTTGTGCAGATCTAACCTAAGGATTGTGTTACCTGAGGACAGTGTTGTTAGATGAGGGTGTTTACTATGACCAGTGTAATCTCTTGGCAAAACTCTGTTAGCCTTTGCCCTGGTTCATTTTGTACTCCAAAGCCAAACTTGTCTGTTATTCCAGGTATCTACTGACTTCCGACTTTTGTGCTCCAATCCCCTATGATGAAAATGACTTCTTTTTTTTTTTTTTTTGGTGTTAATTCTAGAAGGCCTTTATGTTCTTCACAGAACTGATCAACTTCAGCTTCTGGCATTAGTGGTTGGGGCATACACTTGGATTACTGTGATACTGAATGGTTTGCCTTAAAAATTAACTGAGATGATTCTGTCATTTTTGAGACTGGACCCAAGTATGGAATTTCAGATTCTTTTGTTGAATATGAAGGCTAGTCCATTTCTTCTAAGAGATTCTTTCTCACACTAGTAGATAAATTCATCCAACCCATCCATTTTAGTTCACTGATTTCTAAAATGTCAATGTTCAGTCTTGCTAACTCCTGCTTGACCATCTCCAATTTACCTTGATTCATGGACCTAACATTCTAGGTTCCCACACAATATTGTTCTTTACAGCATCGGACTTTACTTTTACCACCAGACACATTCACAGCTGAGCATAGTTTCTTCTTTGGCCAAGCCTCTTCATTCTCCACTCTCCCTCACTAGTATATTGGATACCTACCAACCTGGGAGGCTCATATTCCAGTGTCATATCTTTTTGCCTTTTCATAGTTTTCATAGGGTTCTCAAGGCAAGAGCATTGATGCGGTTTGCCATTGCCTTCTCCAGTGGACCACATTTTATCAGAACTCTCCATCTTAGGTGGCCCTGTGGGCATGGCTCATAGTTTCAGAGTTACGTAAGGCTAGTCATAGTAAACTCCCTCTTCCAACAACACAGGAGATGATTCTATACATGAACATCACCATATGGTCAATATGAAAATCAGATTTATTATATATTTTGCAACTGGAGATGGAGAAGTTCTATACAGTCAGCAAAAACAACCTGAAGCTGGCTGTGGCTCAGACCATGAGCTCCTTATTGCAAAATTCAGGATTAAATCAAAGAAAGTAGGGGAAAACCACTAGATCATTTGGGTATAACCTAAATCAAATCCCTTATGATTACACAGTGGAGGTAACAAATAGAATCAAGGGATTAGACTTGATAGAGTGCCTAAAGAACTATAGATGGAGGTGTGTAACATTGTACAGGAGGCAGTGACCAAACTTATCCCCAAGCAAAAGAAATTCAAGAAGGCAAAGTGGTTATGTGAAGAGGCCTTACAAACAGCTAAGAAAGAAGAGAAGCAAAAGGTGAAGGAGAAAAGGAAAGATAGATACAACTGAAGGCAGAGTTTCAGAGATAAGGAGAGATAAGAATGCCTTCCTATGTGAATGATGCAAAGAAATAGAGGGAAGCAATAGAATGGGAAAGACTAGACATCTCTTCAAGAAAATTGGAGATACCAACGAAACACATGATGCAAGGATGGGCATGATAAAAGACAGAAATGGAAAGGACTTAACTGAGGTAGAAGAGATTAAGAAAATGTGGCAAGAATAAACAGAAGAACTACACAAAAACAGATCTTAATAACCTGGATAACCATGATGGTGTGGTCACTCACCTAAACCCAGACATCCTGAAATGTGAAGTTAAGTGGGCCTTAGGAAACATTACTAGGAACAAAGCTAGTGGAGGTGATGGAATTCCAGCTGAAGTCTTTCAAATCCTGAAAGATGATGCTATTAAAGTGTTGTACTCAATAGGCCAGCAAATTTGGAAAACTCAGCAGTGGCCACAGGACTGGAAAAGGTCAGTTTTCACCCCAATCTCAAATAAGAGCAATGCCAAAGAGTGTTGAAACCACTGTACAATTGCACTCATTTCACATGATAGAAAGGTATTGCTCAAAATTCTTCAAGATAGGCTTCAACAGTATGTGAATTGAGAACTTAAGGATGTACAACTTGTACTTAGAAAAGGCAGAAGAACCAGAGATCAAATTGCCATCCATTGAATCCACTGGATCATAGAAAAAACAAGGGATTTCCAAAAATATGTCTACCTCTGCTTCATTGACTACACTAAAGCCTTGTGTGGATCACAACAAACTGTAGAAAATTCTTAAAGAGAAGGGAATACCAGACTACCTTACCTGTCTCCTGAGAAACCTGTATGCAGTTCATGAAGCAACAGGTAGAACCCAACATGGAACAACAGACTGGTTCAAAACTGGGAAAGGAGTACATCAAGGCTGGATATTATCACTCTGCTTATTTAACTTCTATGTAGAGTGCATCATGTGAAATGCCAGGCTGAATGAATCACAAGCTAAAATCAAGACTGCCAGGAGAAATACCAACAACCCCAGATACACAGATGATAGCACTCTAGTGGCATAAAGTGAAAAGGAGCTACAGGGCTTAATGATGAGGGTGAAAGAGGAGAGTGAAAAGCTGACCTAAAACTCAAAATTCAACAAATGAAGATCATGGTGTCTGGTTCTATCACTTCATAGAAAATAGAAGAGGAAAAAGTGGAAACAGTGACAGCTTTTATTTTCTTGGGCACAAAAATCATTGTGGATAGTGACTGAAGCCATGAAATTAAAAGATGCTTTCTCCTTGGAAGGAAAGTTATAACAAACATAGCAGCATATTAAAAAGTAGAGACATCACTTTGGTGATAAAGGTCCATATAGTCAAGGCTATGACTTTTCCAGTAGTCATGAAGGGATGTGAGAGCTACACCATAAAGAAGTCTAAGTGCTAAAGAATTGATGCTTTTGAACTGTGGTGCTGGAGAAGGCTCTAAAGAGTTCTTTGGACTGCAAGGAGATCAAACCAGTCAATCAAAAAGGGAAACCGACATGAATATTCATCTGAGGCACTGATACTGATGCTAAAACTCCAATACTTTGGCCACCTGATGCAGAGACAACTCATGGAAAAGACCATGTTGCTGGGAAAGTTTAAGGGCAAGAGGAGAGGTGGGTGACAGAGGATAAAATAGTTGGATGGCATCACAGACTCAATGGACATGAGTTTGAGCATATCCAGGAGACAGCGAAGGACAGGGAAGCCTGCTGTGCTGTAGTTCATGAAGTCACAAAGAGCCGGACACAATTTAGCAACTGAACAACAACAGCCTGAGACTATTCACAGAGCCATTAGACTCCCGCCATTAGACTCCAGGTCAGACTGCTATTTCATGTGCATATATTTGTCCTGTTGCCTGGGAAGGCTGATACCATTTTTAAACAGCCTGACTGAGATATAATTCACATATCATATAATTCACCTGTTTAAAGTACACAGTTCAGCAGTTTTTAATGTATTCACAGAACTATGCAACCACCACCACCATCACTTTTAGAACAGTTTTATCACTGCCCCCCAAAGAAACCCTGTACACTTCAACCCATCAGCATTTACTCTTCATTACTCCCCCAAGCTCTCACAAACCTTAGCTTTTGGCAACCATGATGCTACTTTCTGTCTCTGTCTGTCTCTATAGACTTACCTATTCTGTACATTTCATATTAATGGAATCATATCATATGTGATATTTTGAGACTGGTTTCTTTCACTTAGTATAATGTTTTCAAGGTTCATCCATGTCATAGCAAATATGAGTACTTCAGTTCTTTTTACTGATGAAAAATAACCCCACTGTATGACAGAACCATATTTTCATTATCTACTCATCAGTTGACACTCACTTGGGTAATTTCTACTTTTTGGCTGTTACGAAGAATGCTGCTATGTACATGCCTGTACATAGTTTTGTGTGGATGTGTCTTAATTTCTCTTGGGTATATATTAGGAACTGCTGGATCAAAGGGTAACTCTGTGCAACACGTAGCAATTGCCAAATTGCTTTCCATCATAGCCATAAAAATTTATATTCTCAGCAGCAGTGTATGTAGATACAGATTCCTTCACATCTTCGTCTACACATGTAATTATTTATCTTTTTTATTATAACCATCCTAGTAGGTGGGAAGTGGCTTTAATTTGCATTTTTCTTATGACTAATGATACTGGGCATCTTTTCATGTGCTTGTGGATTACTTGTGTATCTTCTTTCAAGAAACATCTATTCAATTCTTTTGCCCATTTTTAAATTGTTGTTGAATTACAAGTTATTTATATATTCTGAATGTAAGTAATCCAGCAGTTCCCAGATATATACTCAAGATTTTTTTTTTCTAACAGCCCTTCTGACACCAAATGTGAAGTGTTTTGGTTTTTTTTTTTTGGCCCATGGCAACCAATTCTCCAACTCTTTGGACACCAGATAGGTGTCCCACAATTCAGTTCAATTCTGATACTAATTACCTAGCGCTAATATAGTCCCCCACTTCAGGTTGTCACTTGTATTTCTAACCAACTTCTACCATAACTGGGAGAGTGTTTCCCATGACCCACCCTTCCAGGTATGGTATTTGCTAGAATGGCTCATGGAATCAGAAAAATTGTTTAGTTACTGCTACTGATTTTTTTAAGTATACAATCCAGGAATGGTCAAATAGAAAAGATGTATAGAGCTAGGCAAAGACATGATCCCCACTCTCAGCACTTCTGTGTGTTCACCAATGCAGAATCTCTGTCTGTCTCTATAGACTTACCTATTCTGTACATTTCATATTAATGGAATCATATCATATGTGATATTTTGAGACTGGTTTCTTTCACTTAGTATAATGTTTTCAAGGTTCATCCATGTCATAGCAAATATGAGTACTTCAGTTCTTTTTACTGATGAAAAATAACCCCACTGTATGACAGAACCATATTTTCATTATCTACTCATCAGTTGACACTCACTTGGGTAATTTCTACTTTTTGGCTGTTACGAAGAATGCTGCTATGTACATGCCTGTACATAGTTTTGTGTGGATGTGTCTTAATTTCTCTTGGGTATATATTAGGAACTGCTGGATCAAAGGGTAACTCTGTGCAACACGTAGCAATTGCCAAATTGCTTTCCATCATAGCCATAAAAATTTATATTCTCAGCAGCAGTGTATGTAGATACAGATTCCTTCACATCTTCGTCTACACATGTAATTATTTATCTTTTTTATTATAACCATCCTAGTAGGTGGGAAGTGGCTTTAATTTGCATTTTTCTTATGACTAATGATACTGGGCATCTTTTCATGTGCTTGTGGATTACTTGTGTATCTTCTTTCAAGAAACATCTATTCAATTCTTTTGCCCATTTTTAAATTGTTGTTGAATTACAAGTTATTTATATATTCTGAATGTAAGTAATCCAGCAGTTCCCAGATATATACTCAAGATTTTTTTTTCTAACAGCCCTTCTGACACCAAATGTGAAGTGTTTTGGTTTTTTTTTTTTGGCCCATGGCAACCAATTCTCCAACTCTTTGGACACCAGATAGGTGTCCCACAATTCAGTTCAATTCTGATACTAATTACCTAGCGCTAATATAGTCCCCCACTTCAGGTTGTCACTTGTATTTCTAACCAACTTCTACCATAACTGGGAGAGTGTTTCCCATGACCCACCCTTCCAGGTATGGTATTTGCTAGAATGGCTCATGGAATCAGAAAAATTGTTTAGTTACTGCTACTGATTTTTTTTTTTAAGTATACAATCCAGGAATGGTCAAATAGAAAAGATGTATAGAGCTAGGCAAAGACATGATCCCCACTCTCAGCACTTCTGTGTGTTCACCAATGCAGAATCTCTTGGAATCTCATCATTTGTAGGGGGCGGGGGGGTCATGGAGGTTTCATTATGCAGGCATGACTGATTAAATCATGAGCATTAGTGATGAGCTCAGCAGCCAGTCCCCCTTCCCAATCTGGAGGCTGAAAGTTGTAAACTTCAAGTCTTGGTCTTTCTGGCAAATAGCCCCCATCCTGAAGTTATCTAGGGGTCAAGCAAGAGTCACTTCATTAGAAGATGTTCCTCTCACTCAGGAAATTCTAAGGAATTCAAGAGCTCTGTAGATTTGGAGACAAAGATCAAATGTGTATTTCTTATTGCATCACAGATAGACATAGATTAGACTGAAGAGGAGCAGAAGAAAGAAAACAAATTTCAGGTTGGTTATCAATTCAGTTTAATTCATTTCCCACACTAATGAATATTTCCTGTATACAAGCTATTCTAAGTCCACAGAGAAACCTCAAGATGCTTACAATCCTAACACAAATGAATGGAATGGATACTGCTAAAGTGGCAAAATATTTGAAGCAGGAATTGCTTGATAGCTTTAGTATGCCCAAGGCTGGCATCACTGACTCAATGGACATGAGTTTGAGCAAGGCCCAGGAGATGGTAAAGGAGAGGGAAGCCTGGTGTGCTGCAGTCCATGGGGTCGTAAAGAGTCAGACATGACTGAGTGACTGAACAAGGCCTAGCAAGTGTTTGGCATAGTAGTCAATCCACAAACATTTGTTCAATATAACTGAACTAAGAAAGTAATTAAAAGTTGTGGCATAAAATGTAAAATGATACAAAAACATGGACATGTCCTGATACAGCTGTCTACACCAGTCTTTGAGTTAAAAAAGAAATAGATTGTGGCAAAATGAAAAATTTGTAAAAATGTTCAGGTTGTCACTTGTATTTCTAACCAACTTCTACCATAACTGGAGAGTGTTTCCCATGACCCACCCTTCCAGGTATGGTATTTGCTAGAATGGCTCATGGAATCAGAAAAATTGTTTAGTTACTGCTACTGATTTTTTTTAAGTATACAATCCAGGAATGGTCAAATAGAAAAGATGTATAGAGCTAGGCAAAGACATGATCCCCACTCTCAGCACTTCTGTGTGTTCACCAATGCAGAATCTCTTGGAATCTCATCATTTGTAGGGGGCGGGGGGGTCATGGAGGTTTCATTATGCAGGCATGACTGATTAAATCATGAGCATTAGTGATGAGCTCAGCAGCCAGTCCCCCTTCCCAATCTGGAGGCTGAAAGTTGTAAACTTCAAGTCTTGGTCTTTCTGGCAAATAGCCCCCATCCTGAAGTTATCTAGGGGTCAAGCAAGAGTCACTTCATTAGAAGATGTTCCTCTCACTCAGGAAATTCTAAGGAATTCAAGAGCTCTGTAGATTTGGAGACAAAGATCAAATGTGTATTTCTTATTGCATCACAGATAGACATAGATTAGACTGAAGAGGAGCAGAAGAAAGAAAACAAATTTCAGGTTGGTTATCAATTCAGTTTAATTCATTTCCCACACTAATGAATATTTCCTGTATACAAGCTATTCTAAGTCCACAGAGAAACCTCAAGATGCTTACAATCCTAACACAAATGAATGGAATGGATACTGCTAAAGTGGCAAAATATTTGAAGCAGGAATTGCTTGATAGCTTTAGTATGCCCAAGGCTGGCATCACTGACTCAATGGACATGAGTTTGAGCAAGGCCCAGGAGATGGTAAAGGAGAGGGAAGCCTGGTGTGCTGCAGTCCATGGGGTCGTAAAGAGTCAGACATGACTGAGTGACTGAACAAGGCCTAGCAAGTGTTTGGCATAGTAGTCAATCCACAAACATTTGTTCAATATAACTGAACTAAGAAAGTAATTAAAAGTTGTGGCATAAAATGTAAAATGATACAAAAACATGGACATGTCCTGATACAGCTGTCTACACCAGTCTTTGAGTTTACACAGGGGCAAAAATGGGGAAAATGGAGGCATATGTGAAAGAAATGACAATAGATGAAAAGGACTTTTAAAGACAGATCAAGGATACCAGTGATATATAAAGAAAACACAGAAGAGAAAGCTGGGTAGACACTTGCCTTCTAACTCAGAACTGTTAAAAGGAATCTTGTAGAGATAATTAAGTTGAGCTCTTTTCTCACTAATAATCAAGGCTTCCACAGATCTGAGGTTTTTTAAACCAGCCCTACTATTCTATGCCCCACAGGGTGTGAAGTAAAGCACAGCAAACACTGTAGGATATAAAAAGCTGAAACTGTTGAAGAGAGAAGCAGCAGAAACCATGCCATGAATTGTGGAGAGAAGTATTTCGGTTAATTTTAAGTTCCATTTTCTTTTCTGCTTTCATGACTTAGCGGTGAATTGAATAATGTCCCTTGGCATTTTCTGACAGTGGCCAACTTCACATGGTAGTTGCTTGATGCAGTCTCCCACAGAGCAATCCTCAATGCAACAAAGGCTTTGCAAGGAAAGGAAGGACTCATTCATTTATTCATCCATTCATTCATAAATGAATGAACCAACTGAGCAACTGGCTCTGTTCTATGTTCGAGGGATATTACAATTTAAACAAAAATCCACCTCCCTCCAAGCTAACACTCTGGGGAAGGACAAACATAAATGAACAAGTGATAAAACATCTGAGGTGCTGATAAATGCTCTGAAGATGGTGGCTGCAAGGGGACAGATGGTGAAGGGCCATTGTTTTAGGTTGGTGATCAGGGAAGACTCCCCTAATACACTGCTGGGTGATCAGAGATATGATGAAGGAAGAGAGCATTCCTTTCAGCTGTCACCTGTGGAAGGCAGGGGGGCAGAGCAGAGTTGCCCAGGAGGTTATGATCAGATTAGGGGTCAGATCACGATCCAGGAATAAGTATAAGACAAAAAAACTATGTAGTCCTGAGTGACTGAACAAGGCCTAGCAAGTGTTTGGCATAGTAGTCAATCCACAAACATTTGTTCAATATAACTGAACTAAGAAAGTAATTAAAAGTTGTGGCATAAAATGTAAAATGATACAAAAACATGGACATGTCCTGATACAGCTGTCTACACCAGTCTTTGAGTTTACACAGGGGCAAAAATGGGGAAAATGGAGGCATATGTGAAAGAAATGACAATAGATGAAAAGGACTTTTAAAGACAGATCAAGGATACCAGTGATATATAAAGAAAACACAGAAGAGAAAGCTGGGTAGACACTTGCCTTCTAACTCAGAACTGTTAAAAGGAATCTTGTAGAGATAATTAAGTTGAGCTCTTTTCTCACTAATAATCAAGGCTTCCACAGATCTGAGGTTTTTTAAACCAGCCCTACTATTCTATGCCCCACAGGGTGTGAAGTAAAGCACAGCAAACACTGTAGGATATAAAAAGCTGAAACTGTTGAAGAGAGAAGCAGCAGAAACCATGCCATGAATTGTGGAGAGAAGTATTTCGGTTAATTTTAAGTTCCATTTTCTTTTCTGCTTTCATGACTTAGCGGTGAATTGAATAATGTCCCTTGGCATTTTCTGACAGTGGCCAACTTCACATGGTAGTTGCTTGATGCAGTCTCCCACAGAGCAATCCTCAATGCAACAAAGGCTTTGCAAGGAAAGGAAGGACTCATTCATTTATTCATCCATTCATTCATAAATGAATGAACCAACTGAGCAACTGGCTCTGTTCTATGTTCGAGGGATATTACAATTTAAACAAAAATCCACCTCCCTCCAAGCTAACACTCTGGGGAAGGACAAACATAAATGAACAAGTGATAAAACATCTGAGGTGCTGATAAATGCTCTGAAGATGGTGGCTGCAAGGGGACAGATGGTGAAGGGCCATTGTTTTAGGTTGGTGATCAGGGAAGACTCCCCTAATACACTGCTGGGTGATCAGAGATATGATGAAGGAAGAGAGCATTCCTTTCAGCTGTCACCTGTGGAAGGCAGGGGGGCAGAGCAGAGTTGCCCAGGAGGTTATGATCAGATTAGGGGTCAGATCACGATCCAGGAATAAGTATAAGACATCATTTATATTAATAGATATACTATGTAGTCCTGGCTTCCTTTCTGGTTTATTTTATAGTTTATATGATCAGCTTAAACTTCTTAATCATGTTGCATGTTTTAATCATGTTATATTATTAGTAATTCCTCCAACATACTGTAAAGAGATGTCTTGCATTTTCCAAGGAAATATGACCCTCTAAATTCTGTCACAGATTTAGATATTTTTTAGAAAATGTATTCCTTTAGAAAAAGAGATTCAAAGCTGTGTAGTAGCTACCATATAGTCTAGCAATTCCACTCGTAGGCATGTACCTCAAAACAACGAAAACATGTACCCTCAAAAAAACCTGCAGGTGAATATTCACAGCAGCATTATTCATAATCCCCCCTACATGGCTATCACTTTGATGAGAGAACAAAATATGGTGTCTATCATCTGAAAAAATTGAAAATGCAAAATAGAAACTTGTTAAACACATGTGTAAGTGATCATTTGTCTTCAATAAATATCAAAGACTTGGGTTCTCACAGCAGAGTTGCCTCTGTAGTTGTATTTCTTACAAGGTGGCAGGCTTCCAAAAGGCAGGACATGAAAGCTTTCAAGCTTCTAAAAGGTTAGGAGTTGAGACAATGTTTCTTCCCTGTACTTTATTGGTCAAAGCAGCATGAGGCCAGCCCAGATTCAAGGGTGTGCAGAAATAGACTTCACCTCATGACAGGGCAAAGGTATGTGAGTACAGGAAGGGAAGAACTGGAGATAAACTATCATGAAAATAGAATGGGCTGGGGAGCAAGAAAACAGATTTAAAATGTCAGAAGCCAATAACAACTCAAGTTCAATCTACATTTAAAATAATTAAAAGTCAGATATTACACACTCGAGTGCATTGATTTGTTGGTCTCAATTCTTTACCCACTCTCTGTATTCACATGCTTACCTAATGCAGAGTATACCTCCCTGTTCCTTGACTTTGGTCCTTGATAAATGTATTGTCTATCTACATATTTACCAAACCATCTCCAAACTTACTGGCTTAAAATAGCTCTGTAAAAATTCTGTGGGTTGGATGGGAATTCTTTCACTGCTCTGATTTGGGCTCACTTATGAAGTTACACTCAGGAATTTTGGGTTGTCAGGCCCCCCAGGGCTTTCAAATCTGATGTAGTCCTGGCTTCCTTTCTGGTTTATTTTATAGTTTATATGATCAGCTTAAACTTCTTAATCATGTTGCATGTTTTAATCATGTTATATTATTAGTAATTCCTCCAACATTGAAGATGTCTTGCATTTTCCAAGGAAATATGACCCTCTAAATTCTGTCACAGATTTAGATATTTTTTAGAAAATGTATTCCTTTAGAAAAAGAGATTCAAAGCTGTGTAGTAGCTACCATATAGTCTAGCAATTCCACTCGTAGGCATGTACCTCAAAACAACGAAAACATGTACCCTCAAAAAAACCTGCAGGTGAATATTCACAGCAGCATTATTCATAATCCCCCCTACATGGCTATCACTTTGATGAGAGAACAAAATATGGTGTCTATCATCTGAAAAAATTGAAAATGCAAAATAGAAACTTGTTAAACACATGTGTAAGTGATCATTTGTCTTCAATAAATATCAAAGACTTGGGTTCTCACAGCAGAGTTGCCTCTGTAGTTGTATTTCTTACAAGGTGGCAGGCTTCCAAAAGGCAGGACATGAAAGCTTTCAAGCTTCTAAAAGGTTAGGAGTTGAGACAATGTTTCTTCCCTGTACTTTATTGGTCAAAGCAGCATGAGGCCAGCCCAGATTCAAGGGTGTGCAGAAATAGACTTCACCTCATGACAGGGCAAAGGTATGTGAGTACAGGAAGGGAAGAACTGGAGATAAACTATCATGAAAATAGAATGGGCTGGGGAGCAAGAAAACAGATTTAAAATGTCAGAAGCCAATAACAACTCAAGTTCAATCTACATTTAAAATAATTAAAAGTCAGATATTACACACTCGAGTGCATTGATTTGTTGGTCTCAATTCTTTACCCACTCTCTGTATTCACATGCTTACCTAATGCAGAGTATACCTCCCTGTTCCTTGACTTTGGTCCTTGATAAATGTATTGTCTATCTACATATTTACCAAACCATCTCCAAACTTACTGGCTTAAAATAGCTCTGTAAAAATTCTGTGGGTTGGATGGGAATTCTTTCACTGCTCTGATTTGGGCTCACTTATGAAGTTACACTCAGATAGATACATTGCTTGGGCTAGGACAGCTGGGATGGTCAGGCCCTTCTCCAGGTGAGCTTTCATCCATGAAGAGGCTCAGTTAAGCTGAGTTTCCTCATCCTCATGTGGTGGCTGCAGTGTCCCAAGAAGATGATTGTGGAATTACAAGGCCATTTTAAGTTATGGCTTGCTATGTGACAAAACTTGACTTCTGGACTTCCCTCGTGGTCCAGTGGTTAAGGATCTGCCTGATAATGAAAGGGACATGGATCCCATCACCGGCCCAGGAAGATTCCACATGTCACAGGGCAACTAAGCTTGTGCACCACAATTACAGAGCCTGCAAGCAACAACTACTGAAGCCTGTGTGCTCCAGAGGCTACACTTTGCAACAAGAGAAGCCCATGCACCACAACCTAGAGAGTAACCCCACTTGCTGCAACTAGAGAAAGAACACATGCATCAATCAAGATCCAGCACAGCCAAATATATATACAACTTAACTTCCATCACATTCTACTGGTCAAAGCAAGACACAAGCCCATCTTCAAGAGTTAAAGAATATGTGTGGGACATAAACTAGCTCTTGATATGAGTCAAAAATAATGGTCATACTGAATCTAGTAGACCATGTGACTTGCTTTGGCTGATGGCATGTAGATAACAGTGACTATACACCAGTTTCAAGTCTAGGGCTAAAAACTTCTTCAGTGTTTCCTCATTTTGTGCCCTTGCCATCATGATGAGAAATACCTAAGGTAGCCCACTTGCCAGAGAATGAGAGACATTTTCAGCAGAGCTGATCTAGCCAATCTGCTGGCCTGCAGTGAGATGCAGAGCTACCTAACTGAGCCAAACTTAGGTTGGCTGATCCTCAGCCAAACTGAAGAAACAAGAACATAATAAATGATTGTTGTTTTAAGCCAATGAGTATTTGGGTTATTTGTCACACACCAATAACTTATACCTAGGGCAATTTTTTCTTTTAAAGATTTATTTATTTATTTACTTGAGGAGGGTGGGGTAGGGAGGGAGGGGATCAGGCAGGCCACTTCCATTGGTCTTTCATTTGTCCATTTTCATCCATCTTTGTTCTTCGGCCAGTGTGGGCCTCCCATCGCGGCGGCCTCTGTCGTCACAGAGCACCGGTTCTGGGCGCATGTGCCCCAGAGCTCCGGCTCAGTAATTGGACACATCGGGTCCAGCCGCTCCGTGGCATGTGGGATCCACCCAGCCCAGGGATCAAACCCGCGCCCCTTGCACTGCAAGGCGGTGTCCTTACCCACTGGACCACCAGGGAAGCCTAGGGCAATTTTTAAGAGCAAATGTTTTGTAAAAATTTGTTAATAAAATCTACATTCTGTCTTGTATTTACTTCTTTATATGTCACTTTCAGGGGTTCTTCTAAAGGCAACAAAAAAAACCCCTGCTATATTTGGGGAAACATCATTAAAGTTTCCACTAAAACAGCAACTAGAGGAAAGAAAAAACCATGCACCACAACCTAGAGAGTACCCCACTTGCTGCAACTAGAGAAAGAACACATGCATCAATCAAGATCCAGCACAGCCAAATATATATACAACTTAACTTCCATCACATTCTACTGGTCAAAGCAAGACACAAGCCCATCTTCAAGAGTTAAAGAATATGTGTGGGACATAAACTAGCTCTTGATATGAGTCAAAAATAATGGTCATACTGAATCTAGTAGACCATGTGACTTGCTTTGGCTGATGGCATGTAGATAACAGTGACTATACACCAGTTTCAAGTCTAGGGCTAAAAACTTCTTCAGTGTTTCCTCATTTTGTGCCCTTGCCATCATGATGAGAAATACCTAAGGTAGCCCACTTGCCAGAGAATGAGAGACATTTTCAGCAGAGCTGATCTAGCCAATCTGCTGGCCTGCAGTGAGATGCAGAGCTACCTAACTGAGCCAAACTTAGGTTGGCTGATCCTCAGCCAAACTGAAGAAACAAGAACATAATAAATGATTGTTGTTTTAAGCCAATGAGTATTTGGGTTATTTGTCACACACCAATAACTTATACCTAGGGCAATTTTTTCTTTTAAAGATTTATTTATTTATTTACTTGAGGAGGGTGGGGTAGGGAGGGAGGGGATCAGGCAGGCCACTTCCATTGGTCTTTCATTTGTCCATTTTCATCCATCTTTGTTCTTCGGCCAGTGTGGGCCTCCCATCGCGGCGGCCTCTGTCGTCACAGAGCACCGGTTCTGGGCGCATGTGCCCCAGAGCTCCGGCTCAGTAATTGGACACATCGGGTCCAGCCGCTCCGTGGCATGTGGGATCCACCCAGCCCAGGGATCAAACCCGCGCCCCTTGCACTGCAAGGCGGTGTCCTTACCCACTGGACCACCAGGGAAGCCTAGGGCAATTTTTAAGAGCAAATGTTTTGTAAAAATTTGTTAATAAAATCTACATTCTGTCTTGTATTTACTTCTTTATATGTCACTTTCAGGGGTTCTTCTAAAGGCAACAAAAAAAACCCCTGCTATATTTGGGGAAACATCATTAAAGTTTCCACTAAAACAGCACTTTCAGAAGCAAAACCCTCATGACAAATAATTGTACTTATTCAGCAAATATTTACTGAGTGACTAATAATTGTAAACTACTATGCTAGAGACTGTGGCATCTACATTGATAAATGTATTTGCTTGTTATGATCAGATTTGGCAGCTATAACAGACAGGGTTGTTATGGTTGCTCTATAGATCAGTTCACCAAAGAACCAACCTCCTATCTTACTGGTCTGCCATCTCTACCTTGTAATATTATAATCCAAAATTATTCTTAAATTCTATCCATCATGTCCATAGTCCAGGAAAGGAGAATGACAGAAAGACATGCTCCCTTCCTTTGTACTGTGACTTTCTGGAAGTCCACGTGTTTTTAATTACATCTTATGGCATGAATTTAACAGTCAGTCCATACTAATTAAAAGAGAGGCTAGGAAATAATGTTTTCTTTTTGCCAGCAGTTGCCCAGATAAAAATCAGGGGTCTGTTACTAAGGAGAATGGATACTGAATTGGGTATCTAGTTGCCTATGCACAATACATAATGGATTTTACTTTCTGAGAGCAATGATATTAGTTTCTCAGTAATGACTATACTAGTAAATTTACTGATTTTTCAGTCCTGATCTATCCATTTCTGTTGTCAGCACTTTTGTTAATATTTTTGGTATTCCTTATAGATATGTATATCTTATAATTTTTCATGTTCAGTACATATCTATACACCAAGGATATAAATTCTTTGAAGATGGGGAACATCTATCTATAGAACTCACTGTGGCTGCTTAATGGTGACTGAAGTCAATTATTAAGACAGTTCACCTTCCCTCATCTTCCTTCTTCTGAAAAATATATTAATAAAGAAGTTAGTAATAGAAATTCAAGTCCTGCATTATTTGTATAATATGTATTGATCTTTCAAGATCGAGTGAATCTCTACTTAATCTTTCTAGACTTTTGGTTGATGAATAACTTCCTCTGGGTACAGAGAAAGCAGCAAGTCACCAAATACTCAGGACCCCATGGAGCACTGTCAGTCTTATTCTTTGGTCAAATGGGAAAATCCTTCAATTATATAATTGCAGCTCTTCCCTTTAATATTCTCCTATTATCCTATCAAATACCCCTAGAATTTGCCTATTAGGAATTCATTTCAGGGGCTTCCCTGATGGTCCAGCGGCTGAGAGTTTGCCTTGCAGTACAGGGAACTCTGGTTCGATACCTAGTCTGGGAAGATCTCCACATGCCATGGGGGAGCTAGGGCTGTGCACCACAATACTGAGCTTGCATTCTGAAGTCCATGATCCCAAAATAAATAAATATATTTTTAAAAAAGAATTCATTTCTTTGTGTTGAGAATCTTTCATCTTATTAAATGCATAGAAATTTATTTTCATATACTATTCACCAGTCATGCACATTTTAGAGAACACTAAAAAAAAAAAAAAGACACTGCCTTAGGTTTGGACAATGGCCAGTATCCCTAATCGACTGACACTGCCAGCTTTTTAATTTCCATGGCACCACTCATGCCTTCTCCTCTGTTTATCCAGCTTGGATTCCACGGCCCATTGTTATAGTTTCTCACTTCTCCACTTGTTTTACTCATGTAGCTAAATCTTGACCTGGTCATATCTAACTCTTCATCTGCTCTACCTCTGTACCCAAGAAGCTGAATATTGGCTCCACTTGTTTTACTCAGTGTAGCCCCTAACTCACCTGGGTATTAGCACTTTTGTTAATATTTTTGGTATTCCTTATAGATATGTATATCTTATAATTTTTCATGTTCAGTACATATCTATACACCAAGGATATAAATTCTTTGAAGATGGGGAACATCTATCTATAGAACTCACTGTGGCTGCTTAATGGTGACTGAAGTCAATTATTAAGACAGTCCACCTTCCCTCATCTTCCTTCTTCTGAAAAATATATTAATAAAGAAGTTAGTAATAGAAATTCAAGTCCTGCATTATTTGTATAATATGTATTGATCTTTCAAGATCGAGTGAATCTCTACTTAATCTTTCTAGACTTTTGGTTGATGAATAACTTCCTCTGGGTACAGAGAAAGCAGCAAGTCACCAAATACTCAGGACCCCATGGAGCACTGTCAGTCTTATTCTTTGGTCAAATGGGAAAATCCTTCAATTATATAATTGCAGCTCTTCCCTTTAATATTCTCCTATTATCCTATCAAATACCCCTAGAATTTGCCTATTAGGAATTCATTTCAGGGGCTTCCCTGATGGTCCAGCGGCTGAGAGTTTGCCTTGCAGTACAGGGAACTCTGGTTCGATACCTAGTCTGGGAAGATCTCCACATGCCATGGGGGAGCTAGGGCTGTGCACCACAATACTGAGCTTGCATTCTGAAGTCCATGATCCCAAAATAAATAAATATATTTTTAAAAAAGAATTCATTTCTTTGTGTTGAGAATCTTTCATCTTATTAAATGCATAGAAATTTATTTTCATATACTATTCACCAGTCATGCACATTTTAGAGAACACTAAAAAAAAAAAAAGACACTGCCTTAGGTTTGGACAATGGCCAGTATCCCTAATCGACTGACACTGCCAGCTTTTTAATTTCCATGGCACCACTCATGCCTTCTCCTCTGTTTATCCAGCTTGGATTCCACGGCCCATTGTTATAGTTTCTCACTTCTCCACTTGTTTTACTCATGTAGCTAAATCTTGACCTGGTCATATCTAACTCTTCATCTGCTCTACCTCTGTACCCAAGAAGCTGAATATGGTTGGAGGACATCAATATACTAACTAGTCTCACAGCAGATTCATTAACCTAATCTCAAGTGGGTTCTTAGAGCTGTTCAGCTACCCCACTAACTCACCTGGGTATTCCAGCTCCTTTTCCATGCTAGATGATTAATCTGCTACTTTCCTTTTCTTGCAGGTCAGTCTTTGATTCTCTTCAAAATCATTCTCTTCAGCATGCATATATGCTACAATACTTTACATCATAAAAAATCCCCCTCTGGTACTATCTTATTCCAATGTCCCATCTTAAGATAAAAATCTTCAAGTGCTTTTAGGTTGTTTGCTCCCTTACTTCCATTCTCTCTTGAACTCAGGCCAATCAGGTTTATGTGCCCCCACTGCACTGACACTGCTCTTGTCTGAGTTTTCAGTGACCTTTTCATGGTCAAGTTTAATCATCAATTCACAGGCCTCAAACTCTAACTACATTTGATACAACTGCTTACACTTTCCTTCTTGAAATTTTCTTTATTGCTTTTCTCTCATTTCTCATTGGTTTTCCTCCTGCTTCACTGATACTCCTTCTTTGTCTCCTTTGCCTGGATCTCTTCCTTTTACCATCCTCTACATTCTGCAAAATCCCAGGGCTATGACCTCTAGTGTCCCCTCTTCTCCATCCATCTTACTCCCTAGATAATCTCATCATCATGGCTTTAAATTCCATCTGCAGGGGCTTTCTTGGTAGTCCAGTGATTAAGAATCCACCTGCCAATAAGGGGACACAGGTTCAATCCCTGGTCTGGGAAGATCCCACATGCCTCAGAGCAACTAAGCCCATGCACCACAACTATGGAGCTAAAGCCCTAGAGCCTGCGAGCCACAAGCACTGAGCCTTAATGTCACAACTACTAAAGCCCATGCTTCACAACAAGGGAAGCCACTGCAATGAGAAGCCCGCACACCACAATGAAGACTAACCCTCACTCGCCATACCTAGAGAGACTCAGAACAGCAATAACGACACAGCCCACTCAAATATAAATAAACAAATCTCAAAAAAAATCCATCTGCACAATGATGACCCTCAGTGTATGTTTCCCTGACCCTAAAAAAGAGAGCTAAATCTTGACCTGGTCATATCTAACTCTTCATCTGCTCTACCTCTGTACCCAAGAAGCTGAATATGGTTGGAGGACATCAATATACTAACTAGTCTCACAGCAGATTCATTAACCTAATCTCAAGTGGGTTCTTAGAGCTGTTCAGCTACCCCACTAACTCACCTGGGTATTCCAGCTCCTTTTCCATGCTAGATGATTAATCTGCTACTTTCCTTTTCTTGCAGGTCAGTCTTTGATTCTCTTCAAAATCATTCTCTTCAGCATGCATATATGCTACAATACTTTACATCATAAAAAATCCCCCTCTGGTACTATCTTATTCCAATGTCCCATCTTAAGATAAAAATCTTCAAGTGCTTTTAGGTTGTTTGCTCCCTTACTTCCATTCTCTCTTGAACTCAGGCCAATCAGGTTTATGTGCCCCCACTGCACTGACACTGCTCTTGTCTGAGTTTTCAGTGACCTTTTCATGGTCAAGTTTAATCATCAATTCACAGGCCTCAAACTCTAACTACATTTGATACAACTGCTTACACTTTCCTTCTTGAAATTTTCTTTATTGCTTTTCTCTCATTTCTCATTGGTTTTCCTCCTGCTTCACTGATACTCCTTCTTTGTCTCCTTTGCCTGGATCTCTTCCTTTTACCATCCTCTACATTCTGCAAAATCCCAGGGCTATGACCTCTAGTGTCCCCTCTTCTCCATCCATCTTACTCCCTAGATAATCTCATCATCATGGCTTTAAATTCCATCTGCAGGGGCTTTCTTGGTAGTCCAGTGATTAAGAATCCACCTGCCAATAAGGGGACACAGGTTCAATCCCTGGTCTGGGAAGATCCCACATGCCTCAGAGCAACTAAGCCCATGCACCACAACTATGGAGCTAAAGCCCTAGAGCCTGCGAGCCACAAGCACTGAGCCTTAATGTCACAACTACTAAAGCCCATGCTTCACAACAAGGGAAGCCACTGCAATGAGAAGCCCGCACACCACAATGAAGACTAACCCTCACTCGCCATACCTAGAGAGAGACTCAGAACAGCAATAAAGACACAGCACAATCAAATATAAATAAACAAATCTCAAAAAAAATCCATCTGCACAATGATGACCCTCAGTGTATGTTTCTTGCCTTGATTTCTCCCTGGAACTAAAACAAGAGGGAAGGAGGCAGGGCATAATCATTGAAAGAACAACATAGCCAAAGGACATGACAAAGACTGGTTAGAACCAACCAGGTCCAAGATGGCAGAAGATTCAACTTCCAATGGACCTTGAGCCTCATTATATGCTCATTGCATATAAATGACATCTATTAGCATCTAAATGACACAACCACCAGCACCAGGACCATTCTGAGGCCCAACATAAGAGGCCAAAAAGTGGGTGGTGGCCCAATTCCTGGACATCTCTGCCCCTTCTCCAAAACAGCTGGAAGAATCCTATCAATCATTAGCCTATGTAATTATCCAGCCCATAAAAACTAACCATCCCATATTTTGGGGCCTCTAGCCTTCTGAGAGGGCCCACATTCTGTAGAGTATGTTTCCCCCAAGGCCATACTTGACTTCTGAGAGAGACCACATTCTTTCTATGGAATCCAAAAGTAAAATTGTTAGGCTCTCAGTCATCTTCGACTCTTTGCCACCCTGTGGGCTGTAAGCACCCGGGCTACTCTCTTCATGGAATTCTCTAGGTAAGAACACTGGAGTGGGTAGCCAGTGTCTTCTCCAGGGGATCTTCCTGATCCAGGGATAAAACCCAGGTCTTCTGCATTGCAAGTGGATTCTTTACCAGCTGAGGGAAGCCCATGGAATATATATCTCTCTAAATAAATCTACTTTTTACCTATCACTTTGTCTCTCACTGAATTGTTTCTGTGATGAGACATAAAGGACCTGAGCTTCCTTAAGTCCTGCTACCAGATGTGTGATCTCAATTAAAAGACTGTGAGTTCAAGTTTCAATCTGAGTTGTGAGGTTTCAGAATCACAGATGAATACACCTATGTGTGCTGTGCTCAGTTGCTCAGTTATGTCTGGCTCTTTGCAACCCCTAGGCTCCTCTGTCCATGGAAATTTCCAGGCAAGAATACTGGAGTGAGTTGCTCTTTCCAGGGGATCTTCCTGACCCAGGGATCAAACCCTTATCTATTTTATCTTCTGCACTGGCCAGCGAATTCTTTACCACTGCTCAGCCTGGGAAGCCTGAAGATATATAAGTCCTACACAAAATTTTCATTGTACACTTACTGGAAATCACAAACTTAACATTTCCAAGGTGAAACTTGATTCTCCTCCAATTCCACTTGAGGGATGTTAACAACTTTTTGCACAGTCTCCTAGTTGCTACCTTTGCCTCCCTAGGGTTTATTCTCAGCAGACCAACATGAGGGACCCCTTTTTAATCACAAATCAGTTCCCAACCCTCAACTACTCTCTCTCCCCACGTCTTCTCTACAATGATAATGAAGTCCAAATTTCTTTTTTTTCTGTTCTTTTCTTTCCCTATCTTATCTTATCTTGGTATATGATGTGTTACAGACTCTGGTTTCTCTCTGATCTCGTTTCTCCTTGAGTACACATGTGCTAGGTTGCTTCAGTTGTGTCCAACTCTTTGCGACCTTATGGATGGTATCCCATCAGGCTCCTTTGTCCATGGGATTCTCAAGGCAAGAATACTGGAGGGGGTTGCCGTGTTGTCCTTCAGGTGATCTTCCCAGCCATGTATCAAACCCAAGTCTCAAGTTTACCTGCATTGGCAGATGGGTACTTTATCAGTAGTGCCACTTGGGTTAGTGGTAAAGCCCTCATTAAATACGTTCCCATCCTGCAGGTTTCCCTGCCACTCTGCTGCAGGGCCTTGTGCTACTCTGTCTGGAATATTTTTCTCTCTAAATAAATCTACTTTTTACCTATCACTTTGTCTCTCACTGAATTGTTTCTGTGATGAGACATAAAGGACCTGAGCTTCCTTAAGTCCTGCTACCAGATGTGTGATCTCAATTAAAAGACTGTGAGTTCAAGTTTCAATCTGAGTTGTGAGGTTTCAGAATCACAGATGAATACACCTATGTGTGCTGTGCTCAGTTGCTCAGTTATGTCTGGCTCTTTGCAACCCCTAGGCTCCTCTGTCCATGGAAATTTCCAGGCAAGAATACTGGAGTGAGTTGCTCTTTCCAGGGGATCTTCCTGACCCAGGGATCAAACCCTTATCTATTTTATCTTCTGCACTGGCCAGCGAATTCTTTACCACTGCTCAGCCTGGGAAGCCTGAAGATATATAAGTCCTACACAAAATTTTCATTGTACACTTACTGGAAATCACAAACTTAACATTTCCAAGGTGAAACTTGATTCTCCTCCAATTCCACTTGAGGGATGTTAACAACTTTTTGCACAGTCTCCTAGTTGCTACCTTTGCCTCCCTAGGGTTTATTCTCAGCAGACCAACATGAGGGACCCCTTTTTAATCACAAATCAGTTCCCAACCCTCAACTACTCTCTCTCCCCACGTCTTCTCTACAATGATAATGAAGTCCAAATTTCTTTTTTTTCTGTTCTTTTCTTTCCCTATCTTATCTTATCTTGGTATATGATGTGTTACAGACTCTGGTTTCTCTCTGATCTCGTTTCTCCTTGAGTACACATGTGCTAGGTTGCTTCAGTTGTGTCCAACTCTTTGCGACCTTATGGATGGTATCCCATCAGGCTCCTTTGTCCATGGGATTCTCAAGGCAAGAATACTGGAGGGGGTTGCCGTGTTGTCCTTCAGGTGATCTTCCCAGCCATGTATCAAACCCAAGTCTCAAGTTTACCTGCATTGGCAGATGGGTACTTTATCAGTAGTGCCACTTGGGTTAGTGGTAAAGCCCTCACTAAATACGTTCCCATCCTGCAGGTTTCCCTGCCACTCTGCTGCAGGGCCTTGTGCTACTCTGTCTGGAATATTTTTCCTCCAATATATACAGGCATCTTGTTTCCTCCCTTCATTATGGCTCTTATCCCCCAATGCCAGGCTTTCCCTTACTTCATCACCTCGAAGAACACATACTCCTTTTCTAGCCCATTATTCATCATTTCTTTCTTTCTTTTTTTTTTAACAAACCATTCATTGTTATGAATACCAAGGAATATATTTATATTTTTTGTGTTCTATTTCTTTCTTTTAGAGTACATGTTCCACAAAGACAGAAGTTTTGTCTGTTTAGGTTGCTGTTGTGTCTTCAGCTACCATAATTGTTTCTAGTACATAGGAGGATGCATTCAACAAATATTATTTGAATGAGAGAACAGCCACTTATTAAGTAAATAAGAGAGTTTTAATAGAGGAGAGGAGAAAGAAAAGAGACATTTTGTAAGCAAGAAACTGTCAGAGATAAGCAAGCTCAGAACCAGGTAGGGTGTTCTAGGCAAGCATAGGAAATTTAAAAAATTCCTAACATTTACTAGGCTGTCTAAAGTAAAAAAAAAAAAAAAAAAAGAAAGACTCTGATTGCATACTGTATGAAGAGGTACGATTAGTACTTGCCTGGGATACTAAAAGTTTAATCTAGAATCCCAGTCTGTAGTTATCAGCACTGTGGGCAAATCTCTTCACCTATCAGAATTGCCATTTAATTTGCTTAAAAAATGAAGGAGAGAGGAAGAGGAGGAAAATAGTTCAGAGAAACCTCCTGGCTCTAAATTCCTTTGATCAAATTCTGGATAAGTCAAAAACCTTCCTCCGGGGCGGTAGTCTCCTTGAGTACACATGTGCTAGGTTGCTTCAGTTGTGTCCAACTCTTTGCGACCTTATGGATGGTATCCCATCAGGCTCCTTTGTCCATGGGATTCTCAAGGCAAGAATACTGGAGGGGGTTGCCGTGTTGTCCTTCAGGTGATCTTCCCAGCCATGTATCAAACCCAAGTCTCAAGTTTACCTGCATTGGCAGATGGGTACTTTATCAGTAGTGCCACTTGGGTTAGTGGTAAAGCCCTCACTAAATACGTTCCCATCCTGCAGGTTTCCCTGCCACTCTGCTGCAGGGCCTTGTGCTACTCTGTCTGGAATATTTTTCCTCCAATATATACAGGCATCTTGTTTCCTCCCTTCATTATGGCTCTTATCCCCCAATGCCAGGCTTTCCTTACTTCATCACCTCGAAGAACACATACTCCTTTTCTAGCCCATTATTCATCATTTCTTTCTTTCTTTTTTTTTTAACAAACCATTCATTGTTATGAATACCAAGGAATATATTTATATTTTTTGTGTTCTATTTCTTTCTTTTAGAGTACATGTTCCACAAAGACAGAAGTTTTGTCTGTTTAGGTTGCTGTTGTGTCTTCAGCTACCATAATTGTTTCTAGTACATAGGAGGATGCATTCAACAAATATTATTTGAATGAGAGAACAGCCACTTATTAAGTAAATAAGAGAGTTTTAATAGAGGAGAGGAGAAAGAAAAGAGACATTTTGTAAGCAAGAAACTGTCAGAGATAAGCAAGCTCAGAACCAGGTAGGGTGTTCTAGGCAAGCATAGGAAATTTAAAAAATTCCTAACATTTACTAGGCTGTCTAAAGTAAAAAAAAAAAAAAAAAAAGAAAGACTCTGATTGCATACTGTATGAAGAGGTACGATTAGTACTTGCCTGGGATACTAAAAGTTTAATCTAGAATCCCAGTCTGTAGTTATCAGCACTGTGGGCAAATCTCTTCACCTATCAGAATTGCCATTTAATTTGCTTAAAAAATGAAGGAGAGAGGAAGAGGAGGAAAATAGTTCAGAGAAACCTCCTGGCTCTAAATTCCTTTGATCATGTTGACTTCTGGATAAGTCAAAAAAACCTCTGGGATCTTTCCTCTCCCAGGCTACAAAAGCAGTGAGTTAAGAAGACAGAGGTGAAAGGTCCCTGACAGCAAACACTCCTACTCCATTATGACCCTGGTCAACAGTAGACAATACGCTATGACTTCTCACAGGCCCCACAGAGAAACCAAGACTCCTGGAATAAAAATTTCTGCATTAGTCCCTTAACAACAGACAAAGTAAACTCATAATTTCAGTGTGGCAAGCCACACTGCAAATGTGCAATTTTTGTTATATGTTTTCCTGCCGAATGAAGCTCTTGCCAGCAGTTTAGTCTTAGGCAAGTTAATTTCTCAGATTCAATCTATATTCCTCTCTAACTGCTCATTTTCTCCCACTTCAGTGCTTCAGAGTGATGTGTTCAATCCTCGCATTTTTTCTAAACACTTGCAGGCCCCCAATAGGTGATACTCTATATAATCCCTACTTGATAAAACAGGAAATGCTCTTTTTTTTTTGTTTTTTTCCATTTAGCTACAATCAACATTCTTTAGCTACAATCTATGTTCTTTTCTGGTGCATGAAGTAGTCAGAAATTTTGGCTTATTTGTACAGGGTGTTTCACTTGTGGAAAACATCAAAACAGAAAGCCAATATTTGTTCATTTGCAAAGCTAACTTTGGTTAAAGTAATTTAAAGTCTTAAAAACAGAGATGAGTAGGAACATCTTCAACATACAGAGAGACAGAATGATCAGGGGATATGCTTTGGACATTGAGGGTTCTGGGTTCAAATGCCTGCTATTTTCACTTATTACGCTGTGGCCTGGAGCAAATCATTAACTTCACTGTGCCTCGAATTTTCCTTATCTGTAAAATAGGGATGACATTATCTACGTCAAAGAGCTTTTGTATGGACACATGTAATGCTTCTGTAAAAGCTGATTTCTAACAGATGTTAGTGGGGAAAGATATTTATGGGCACAGCAAACAGATATATAATAGCAAATCTCTTCACCTATCAGAATTGCCATTTAATTTGCTTAAAAAATGAAGGAGAGAGGAAGAGGAGGAAAATAGTTCAGAGAAACCTCCTGGCTCTAAATTCCTTTGATCATGTTGACTTCTGGATAAGTCAAAAAAACCTCTGGGATCTTTCCTCTCCCAGGCTACAAAAGCAGTGAGTTAAGAAGACAGAGGTGAAAGGTCCCTGACAGCAAACACTCCTACTCCATTATGACCCTGGTCAACAGTAGACAATATGCTATGACTTCTCACAGGCCCCACAGAGAAACCAAGACTCCTGGAATAAAAATTTCTGCATTAGTCCCTTAACAACAGACAAAGTAAACTCATAATTTCAGTGTGGCAAGCCACACTGCAAATGTGCAATTTTTGTTATATGTTTTCCTGCCGAATGAAGCTCTTGCCAGCAGTTTAGTCTTAGGCAAGTTAATTTCTCAGATTCAATCTATATTCCTCTCTAACTGCTCATTTTCTCCCACTTCAGTGCTTCAGAGTGATGTGTTCAATC
Source organism: Tragulus kanchil (assembly GCA_022376925.1). NCBI lineage: Eukaryota > Metazoa > Chordata > Mammalia > Artiodactyla > Tragulidae > Tragulus > Tragulus kanchil. The sequence goes on from JAIOJX010000025.1 coordinate 94,629,379, forward strand.
CTCGCATTTTTTCTAAACACTTGCAGGCCCCCAATAGGTGATACTCTATATAATCCCTACTTGATAAAACAGGAAATGCTCTTTTTTTTTTTTTTTCTTTTTTTTTCCATTTAGCTACAATCAACATTCTTTAGCTACAATCTATGTTCTTTTCTGGTGCATGAAGTAGTCAGAAATTTTGGCTTATTTGTACAGGGTGTTTCACTTGTGGAAAACATCAAAACAGAAAGCCAATATTTGTTCATTTGCAAAGCTAACTTTGGTTAAAGTAATTTAAAGTCTTAAAAACAGAGATGAGTAGGAACATCTTCAACATACAGAGAGACAGAATGATCAGGGGATATGCTTTGGACATTGAGGGTTCTGGGTTCAAATGCCTGCTATTTTCACTTATTACGCTGTGGCCTGGAGCAAATCATTAACTTCACTGTGCCTCGAATTTTCCTTATCTGTAAAATAGGGATGACATTATCTACGTCAAAGAGCTTTTGTATGGACACATGTAATGCTTCTGTAAAAAGCTGATTTCTAACAGATGTTAGTGGCAGGCAAAGATATTTATGGGCACAGCAAACAGAATATATAAGGTAGCAATAAGTTAAGCTTAACTTTCTTGAGAGATAAATAGCCAGTAGAGGAGCCTGGCGGGCTACAGTCCCTAGAGGCATGAAGTGTTGAACATGACTGAGTGACTGAGCACACACAGTTAAGAATGTAAGCTCTGGGGCCAGGCTGGAAAAATTCAAGTCTCAACAAGTCATCATTTATAAACTATATAACCTCAGGAAAATAGTTAACCTATCTGGTCCTCATTTTTAAAATGGGAAAGATAACAATAACCCTATCTATAGGATTTCAGGGTTAAATGAGTTAATACACGTAAAGAATTTAGAACAGTGCCTGGACAGAGTAAGCATTTGTATGGTTAGTGTGATGGTTAATTTTATGTGCCAATTTGACTAGGTCAAGGCACCAGGATGTTTCTCTGTGAAGGTATTTTTAGATGGAATTAACACTTCCATCATTAGGTTGAATAAAGCAGATTCTACCCCAATAATGTGGATAGGCCACATCAAGGCAGTTAAAGGCTTTAAGAGAAAGACTGACATCTTCCAAGGAAGAAGGCAATCTGCCTCCAGACTGCCTTTAGATGTGAGCTGTCATGTGCTTGTCCTTTCTTTTGCAAATATATGTACAGCCTGTGCTCTCCCTTCAGATTTGGACTTGGTAGCTTCAATGTCACATGAGTCAGTTCCTTAAATCTCAATCTCTCTCTCTCCCTCCATACACACCCTATTGGTTGTTTCTCCGGAGAACCCTAATACAGTTACCAATTATTATTTTTGTTTACAGCATAAAGTGACAATCTATTTTGTTTCTTCTCTAACAGCAAGAGCAGTCAGTAATCACAGGCAAACTTTCACTTTGATTCTTACATTTTGGAAGATTTAAGAAAACTAAGAGGGCTTCCCCTGGTGGTCCAGTGGGTAAGGACACCGCCTTGCAGTGCAAGGGGTGCCAGTTTGATCCCTGGCTTGGGAAGATCCCACATGCCGCGGAGTGGCTGGACCGATGTGTCCAATTACCGAGCTGGAGCTCTGGAGAGCATGCGCCCAGAGCCAGCGCTCTGCAGCGACAGATGCCACCGCAATGGGAGGCCCACAGGAGCCAAAGAACAAAGATGGATGAAAATGGAGAAATGAAAGACCAATAGAAGTGGCCCGCCCGCTCCCCTCCCTCCCAACCAGACCCCTGCCCAAAATAAATAAATAAATAAATCTTTAAAAAAAAAAAAAAAAACTAAGAGGTGAAAATTAAGGTTTGCCTTGAGCACAAGCTAGGGAGCAAGGGAGCCAGAACCCTCAGGGCAGGTATAGGAAATAATGTGTTTGGGTGGAGTGTCTGTGGGGGATAGTGGATCAGAAGGTTGCTGAAGCATAGGAGCAGCCCACAGAAAAGTGTGAATACCAGCCTTAGAAGCTTAGTTTCCTATTTAATACTATTAGAAATAGGGCGGTACTGAAGCTATATTAATTTCTAATATAAGATGAAAAACAGTATTTTGAGTATAAGATGAATTAGGAGGAGAGAGACCAGAGAATGAGAAAACATGTAGAAAATACTATGTAAGCTTGCATTACACAGTTAATAAGTTCAAAGAGCACTAAGCAAGCATCTGTTTCTGTACTGTTTTCATTGGGTCACATTTCAGGCCACATGATGGTCCCTCATGTGGGTAGGCTGACATCTGTCTCTTGGTCCCCTTCCCTTTTTTCCTTTGCTAGAATTCTGCCCTTTTCCCAAGACTCAGCTTTCTGCCTCTTCCCTGTGGTCCACGTAAAGGTGGATGAGGATAGGGAACACTATTTCTTTTGTCCTGGGGTTGTCTTTCCTGGTTTCAATCTGGAAGATATGTGTTGATTCTTACTTTCTCATATGAAAGTATGTTCAAGAAAATCAATCTCTTTTGCTAACTTTTCATAGCATAAACATTATGTGCTATTAATTTATTTGAATTTTCAAAACCTTTTCTGGAGTATTTTTGTACCTAAGAATCTACAAGACCCTGAGCTAAAGTAACTTTTAAATAGTAAATGTTAAAGGTGAGTTTTCAAGTCTATATTTAAAAACCCTGGCTTGGGAAGATCCCACATGCCGCGGAGCGGCTGGACCGATGTGTCCAATTACCGAGCTGGAGCTCTGGAGAGCATGCGCCCAGAGCCAGCGCTCTGCAGCGACAGATGCCACCGCAATGGGAGGCCCACAGGAGCCAAAGAACAAAGATGGATGAAAATGGAGAAATGAAAGACCAATAGAAGTGGCCCGCCCGCTCCCCTCCCTCCCAACCAGACCCCTGCCCAAAATAAATAAATAAATAAATCTTTAAAAAAAAAAAAAAAAACTAAGAGGTGAAAATTAAGGTTTGCCTTGAGCACAAGCTAGGGAGCAAGGGAGCCAGAACCCTCAGGGCAGGTATAGGAAATAATGTGTTTGGGTGGAGTGTCTGTGGGGGATAGTGGATCAGAAGGTTGCTGAAGCATAGGAGCAGCCCACAGAAAAGTGTGAATACCAGCCTTAGAAGCTTAGTTTCCTATTTAATACTATTAGAAATAGGGCGGTACTGAAGCTATATTAATTTCTAATATAAGATGAAAAACAGTATTTTGAGTATAAGATGAATTAGGAGGAGAGAGAGACCAGAGAATGAGAAAACATGTAGAAAATACTATGTAAGCTTGCATTACACAGTTAATAAGTTCAAAGAGCACTAAGCAAGCATCTGTTTCTGTACTGTTTTCATTGGGTCACATTTCAGGCCACATGATGGTCCCTCATGTGGGTAGGCTGACATCTGTCTCTTGGTCCCCTTCCCTTTTTTCCTTTGCTAGAATTCTGCCCTTTTCCCAAGACTCAGCTTTCTGCCTCTTCCCTGTGGTCCACGTAAAGGTGGATGAGGATAGGGAACACTATTTCTTTTGTCCTGGGGTTGTCTTTCCTGGTTTCAATCTGGAAGATATGTGTTGATTCTTACTTTCTCTATATGAAAGTATGTTCAAGAAAATCAATCTCTTTTGCTAACTTTTCATAGCATAAACATTATGTGCTATTAATTTATTTGAATTTTCAAAACCTTTTCTGGAGTATTTTTGTACCTAAGAATCTACAAGACCCTGAGCTAAAGTAACTTTTAAATAGTAAATGTTAAAGGTGAGTTTTCAAGTCTATATTTAACACTGCCAGGGAAAGAAACACATTTGGGTACTTTCCCAGAATACTCTCATTAACTGGGAGAAAAATACTTTCTCTTTTGCCATTGGAAAGGAAACTAACCAATAGAAAAGCAGTTCAGCACCTACACCCACTCTGTATACCTAATAAGGAGATGTGTTTGTACATGCCAATAACTCAAGCTCTAGGTTGCCAGACAACCAGTGACAAATGAGCCTTTCATCATCTCTTATAATGTTACCTTGAGATTCTGCACTCTAATCTCAATGAGACTTAGAAAAGAGGAATGAGTTTAGAAAATTAGGTATTTCCAACAAGTTATAAGTTTACTCACTTCTGAAATTACAGATCTTAAAGGCAATGACAGTTTTTAATTAATGTTGCATGCATTTTTCTGTTGTTTATCCACTTGTATAAAACTAGATATTCATACACTTATTTCATTATACAGATAAGAAAAATATTGACTATTTCTTATGAAAATCAGAAAGAAATGTTGGCTTATGTCAACCATATCCTAACAGCAGAACATTAGCAGATATTACTTGGCAAGGAACCTTGGAAGCTCAAGGAATCTTGAGCTTAGATTCTTGAAGGCATAATTCTGCCGTGTCATTCTGTAAAGCCTCCCACAGCTGGAAGGGTACAATTTTAATTTTCATTTGTTTATATGTTGCTTTATAGGTAGGGCAAATCTTTTTTTTTTTTTTAACTGACTGTTTATAGGCTCCTCCAATGCATTTCAAATAAAATCTTCAAAGAATAATAACAGTTTCTTTTCATGGAACACTTAATTCTCTGCTTAATTTAATTCTTGTTGTAATTACAGAAGTGGGCGAGGGCAGGTTATATTTAGTGCTATTTTACATCTGATCAAAGAGGTACAGCAAAGTTTGCTACTTGTCAAGGTCAAAAGCAATGCTGAAATCTAGGTTCCAGATTTGGCAAGGTACAGTTCTGTGATTCCGAGATACTTTTCAAAGGAGTATTTTTGTACCTAAGAATCTACAAGACCTGAGCTAAAGTAACTTTTAAATAGTAAATGTTAAAGGTGAGTTTTCAAGTCTATATTTAACACTGCCAGGGAAAGAAACACATTTGGGTACTTTCCCAGAATACTCTCATTAACTGGGAGAAAAATACTTTCTCTTTTGCCATTGGAAAGGAAACTAACCAATAGAAAAGCAGTTCAGCACCTACACCCACTCTGTATACCTAATAAGGAGATGTGTTTGTACATGCCAATAACTCAAGCTCTAGGTTGCCAGACAACCAGTGACAAATGAGCCTTTCATCATCTCTTATAATGTTACCTTGAGATTCTGCACTCTAATCTCAATGAGACTTAGAAAAGAGGAATGAGTTTAGAAAATTAGGTATTTCCAACAAGTTATAAGTTTACTCACTTCTGAAATTACAGATCTTAAAGGCAATGACAGTTTTTAATTAATGTTGCATGCATTTTTCTGTTGTTTATCCACTTGTATAAAACTAGATATTCATACACTTATTTCATTATACAGATAAGAAAAATATTGACTATTTCTTATGAAAATCAGAAAGAAATGTTGGCTTATGTCAACCATATCCTAACAGCAGAACATTAGCAGATATTACTTGGCAAGGAACCTTGGAAGCTCAAGGAATCTTGAGCTTAGATTCTTGAAGGCATAATTCTGCCGTGTCATTCTGTAAAGCCTCCCACAGCTGGAAGGGTACAATTTTAATTTTCATTTGTTTATATGTTGCTTTATAGGTAGGGCAAATCTTTTTTTTTTTTTTTAACTGACTGTTTATAGGCTCCTCCAATGCATTTCAAATAAAATCTTCAAAGAATAATAACAGTTTCTTTTCATGGAACACTTAATTCTCTGCTTAATTTAATTCTTGTTGTAATTACAGAAGTGGGCGAGGGCAGGTTATATTTAGTGCTATTTTACATCTGATCAAAGAGGTACAGCAAAGTTTGCTACTTGTCAAGGTCAAAAGCAATGCTGAAATCTAGGTTCCAGATTTGGCAAGGTACAGTTCTGTGATTCCGAGATACTTCTCAAGAATTAGAAACTTGTTTTTTCTTTCTCATTCTTTCTAAGTAGCTGTGCATAATATTCAACAATGAATAACCTCTATTTTAAAAGAGAGACAGAAAACGGAAGAGGAACCACAACACCAAGAGTAATAATTAGAGAAAGCCATGCTTCTCCAATTACAGCATTCATCATACTTAGATATATGGCTAGTCTCTCCTTTGCCTCCTTCCATTTTTCCATGAAAATGAAGATGTTTATATGGTTTGTTCATTGCTGTAAAACCCACAGGAACTTCACGAAAAGTTACTGAAAAAAATGAACGAAAATTTCTTTTTGACTAAGACTGCTGTAAGAAAAACTCAACCAAATGACTTTAAGTTGGAGCTACCACTATGAGTCATGATAGGCTAGGTTAAGTTGGCTCAAGATGCAGTAACAAACAGTTAAATTCAGTGGTTCAAAACGATAGGGACAGAGTGAAGGGACAAAATAGGTGATTAAATAGTTTATCCCACTAGGGGATTGTAATTTTAAAGTACGGGAGACTCCCGTAAATCAATGATTACTCAAGAAAGTAGGTTTGCTTAACCACAAAACCAAGCAGTCTTACTTAGCAACAAAACCATGCAACAGAAACATGAGACATGCCCCCAAACAATAAAACAATGGTGGCATGAGACCCACAGACTGTTCAGCGAGCTCAATAAGTTAATAAACCCTAGGACATGCTTTCTGCACACATAAAAAACAATAATTTGGGGATCTAGTTTTACCATGGAGGGGCATGAAAACTCCCATGCTCAACTTGGAGGAGGAGCTGATGATGGAAATATGATGTCTATTCAAGAAAGACAAAGAAGTTCTTCTCCCTTCACTCCACCGTTCCTTTGATTATAAAACTGTAGCCCAATAAATTCTTGGGACATGGCACCCCCTTGCCTGCCTGCTTGTTAGCCTCACACGTGCCCTATTCTAATAAGTCATTTCTTATCTATCACTTTGCCTCTCACTAAATTCTTTTCTGCACTGAGACCTAAAGGCCTGTGGTTCTGGGGCTCTTTGGAGCCCCAAAATGACACCCAGTGGTTTCAAAAACAGCAAAGTTCTGTTTCTTGCTCAGGTTATCTGACTATGATGGGTTGGCAGACTACTACTTGTTCTTCATAGTAACTCAGGAACCCAGACTGTGCATAATATTCAACAATGAATAACCTCTATTTTAAGAGAGACAGAAAACGGAAGAGGAACCACAACACCAAGAGTAATAATTAGAGAAAGCCATGCTTCTCCAATTACAGCATTCATCATACTTAGATATATGGCTAGTCTCTCCTTTGCCTCCTTCCATTTTTCCATGAAAATGAAGATGTTTATATGGTTTGTTCATTGCTGTAAAACCCACAGGAACTTCACGAAAAGTTACTGAAAAAAATGAACGAAAATTTCTTTTTGACTAAGACTGCTGTAAGAAAAACTCAACCAAATGACTTTAAGTTGGAGCTACCACTATGAGTCATGATAGGCTAGGTTAAGTTGGCTCAAGATGCAGTAACAAACAGTTAAATTCAGTGGTTCAAAACGATAGGGACAGAGTGAAGGGACAAAATAGGTGATTAAATAGTTTATCCCACTAGGGGATTGTAATTTTAAAGTACGGGAGACTCCCGTAAATCAATGATTACTCAAGAAAGTAGGTTTGCTTAACCACAAAACCAAGCAGTCTTACTTAGCAACAAAACCATGCAACAGAAACATGAGACATGCCCCCAAACAATAAAACAATGGTGGCATGAGACCCACAGACTGTTCAGCGAGCTCAATAAGTTAATAAACCCTAGGACATGCTTTCTGCACACATAAAAAACAATAATTTGGGGATCTAGTTTTACCATGGAGGGGCATGAAAACTCCCATGCTCAACTTGGAGGAGGAGCTGATGATGGAAATATGATGTCTATTCAAGAAAGACAAAGAAGTTCTTCTCCCTTCACTCCACCGTTCCTTTGATTATAAAACTGTAGCCCAATAAATTCTTGGGACATGGCACCCCCTTGCCTGCCTGCTTGTTAGCCTCACACGTGCCCTATTCTAATAAGTCATTTCTTATCTATCACTTTGCCTCTCACTAAATTCTTTTCTGCACTGAGACCTAAAGGCCTGTGGTTCTGGGGCTCTTTGGAGCCCCAAAATGACACCCAGTGGTTTCAAAAACAGCAAAGTTCTGTTTCTTGCTCAGGTTATCTGACTATGATGGGTTGGCAGTACTCTGGGAACAGTACTCTGTTCTTCATAGTAACTCAGGAACCCAGACTGAAGAAGCAGACACAGTCTGGAACTTTGTTGGCTCTAATGGCAGAGGGAAATAAACCTTGAAGGGTCTGGCAGAGGAGCATTAAATACTCTGCCCCTTTCACTTCCACTGATGACTCATTGACCTGAACTAGTCACAGGTTCCCTGTCTTCCTACAGCATCCCCTACAAAGGGGACAGAAGCTGCCTGGGAGGTGGAGAGCAGGGAAAAATTGGCAGATGTTGTCAATGACTATCATATTTCATTTCCTTGATTTTGAGCTTTTGCAATTTAAGTAACAAAATGCAGTTTTGTTTATAACCTTTTCTACATCTATAAAATACAGTTTTCCTCATAACAGCTGTATATGAAAATGATACATACTGAGATTAAATATTTGAATAAGGTCAAATAGAAAAGACAGAGGTGGAAATGGAAAAATAATTCGGATCTCTATAACACTGGCACTGGGTGAAGCTTATCTAGTCTCTCTTTGTCAAAAAAAAGAACACCAATAATATTCTAAAATAAAATCACCTCTATAAGTTTTAATAGGGTCCAAAGACAGGACATAAAAACTCTTTGTGTCAGTGTTTTGGCAATTTTTCTGGTGACACACAGAAGGGACATCTGGGTAGCACTTCTGGGTAGAACTGCCTGAACTGTGGAAAAATACATCCTAATTTCCTATGCTTTAGGCATGAGGCCAAAAGTAGCACAGATTCTTACCTGTAAGGGTTGTCTGGAAAAGTCTCTCAGCTCTGGGAGTCTCTCAGCTCTGGGAGGACCTCTCTTCTCATGCTACAGAGAGTCAAAAAGCAACAATATATAATTCAAAAGAATGGAATTACTGACTTTATTCCTAAACAACTGTGGTGGTGGTTTAGTTGCTAAGTCATGTCTGACTCTTTACGACTCCATGGACTTTAACTTGCCAGGTTCCTCTGTCCATGGGATTTTTCCAGGCAAGAATACTGGAATGGGTTGCTATTTCCTTCTCTGGGGGATCTTTTCCACCCAAGGATCAAACCTGGGTCATCTGCAGGTGAATTCTTTACCAGCTGAGCCACCAGGGAAATGGTAAGATATAGAAAGGTATGGTTTTCAAACACAAAGTCCAAGCATTGTATTAGTATCAAACATATGCACATTCTTTGGCAGAGCCTAACTGACCTTGCTTATCATGACTGTGGTTTACAGTCTACTCGAGCAAAAGGATGTAGCAAAGTCATGATGTCTTCAAATCATGGACGTGCAGTTTGTGACTGCTTAAAAGGAAAGTTAAAATGCCAAACATAATTCCAAATGTTTTAGACTTCTAAAGTTAAAATTTCTCACACTGACTGTTCTTGTCGCCAAGTTTTCCTGTTTGTGAAAGGAAAGCCCTTCATGATCTGGTACCTGTATGTTTGAGATATTGAAATACATGGTACTATGTTTCCGATGAACAGATTCAAAAACAAGGCTTCCCTGTGGTCCGGTGGGTAAAGAGTCCGCCTTGCAGTGCAAGAGGCACCAATTCGATCCCTGGCCTGGGAAGATACCATATGCCGAGGAACGGCTGGACCGGTGTGTCCAATTACAAGCCAGTGCTCTGGAGTCCATGCGCCCAGAGCCAGTGCTCTGCAACGAGAGAGGTCACTGCAATAGGAGGTCCACACAGGCCGAAGAATTAAAGCTCGATGAAAAACAAATAAATGAAAAATCAATAAAAAGAGCCAAATTAAAAAAAATAGTAACTTAATTGTATTTAAAACTCAACCTCCAAAACGTTCCATGAAAAGAAAAGGCCAAAAGACACGTACCAGTATGTTTACAGTAGCACTATCTGTAATAGATCCTAACTGAAACCTACCCTAACGTGCATCAGAAGGGCGAATTCAAAAGGAAATTTACAGAATGAAATAACATGAATAATTTACAACTATATGCAATAATTTAGAAGGATCTCATAAATATAAAGTTGAATAAAGAAGTCATATGCAAAAGAATACTTTATGATTCTATATATATCAAGGCCAAAGAGAGGCAAAACTAATCTATGTTGTTAGAAGTCAGGATAGGCATTGACTGGAAGGCAGTATGATGGAGTCCTGTGGCATTAATAATGTCCTGGTTTTTTATCTGAGTGGTGGATACACAGATGTGTCTAGGTTGTGAAAATTCACTGAGCTATATACACTTGGGATATATGTATGTATATATATGGGTATACATATATAACAAGGTGGGAGAGGGGATTTCTGTAAATAAGACTGCCCTCTCTGATGGTTTATACACACACACACACACACACATATGGCTTCAATAAAAGGTTTTTAAAAGGAAAATTGCACATAGTCCATGAAAAGAGAATCACTCTCTAAACAGAATACTCAATGAGTTGGATTCAGAACAATTGTCCTGGGACCAGGTTATCCAATATGTCAAAACAAGCTAATAATTCATCTTTAAAATCTTCCGTCTCTCTGCTTTTCTTTACCTCAGTGATATCACTATAGTTTAAACCAGGTCCTCTCCCACCTTAAAGCTCCTCTGGTTTGGTCTCCTAACCAGTCTCCCAATAACTTATTCTACCGATTCTCTGGACATTAACTAAAGCAATTTAAAGTCTAAACCAGATCCTTTTGTTCCTTCGCCTAAAATGCCTCAATACAGTCTCATTAAATTTAAAATGTAAAGCAAATTCTGGGCTTCCCTGGTAGCTTAGTAGTAAAGAGTTTGCCTGCCAATGCAGGAGATATGGGTTCAATCCCTGATCCAAGAAGATCCCACATGCTACGGGGCAACTAAGCCCGTGAGCCACAACTATTGAGCCTGTACGCTAGATCCTCGGAACCACAACTATGGAGCCCATATGCCACAACTACTGAAGCCCTTGTGCCAGATAGCGCAAGTTCCACAAGAGAAGCCGACTCACCTCAACTAGAGAGTGGCCCCCACTCCCTGCAACTAGAGAAGAGCCTGTGGCAGTAGTGAAAACCCCAAAATATATCAATCAATTGATAAAAAAAATTTTTTTTAATGTAAAGCAAATTCCAAGTCTTGGTTACACTGTCCAGTCTCTGTCTACCTCATATCCTTTGGTCATGCCGCTCTCTCCCTCCCTCTAAACTAGAGTCACACTGGCCTTCTTTCTGATCTCCCAAAATGTCAAGCTGTTCCACTTCAGGGCATTTGCTCTGTGTCTCCTCTGCCCAGAACAGAAATCTCTTTCCGGGTTTTGTGGCTGACTTATCTTCTCCCTCTTCCTTTAAATGTTATAAGTTCTTACGTAAGTGACACCTTCATTTATTCTCTCTATGCAAGCCTTGGCTATTTCATTCCTTGTCACAGTTTGTTATTATTTTATTGGCTTGTTTACCTGTTTTCTTCTCCCTCTTTCTCATTAGACTGGCAGCTTTATGAATGCAGCTATCATTTTTGTGTCGATTTTATCACCACTGTCAGGTATATGAAAGGTCCTCCGTAAACACAGAAATATCAATACTTGTCAAATGAGCGAATCAACATTCTTAAGGCGAATTCCCTGGCGGTCCAGTGGTTAGGGCTCCCGCTCCATGACAGGGGACAAGGGCTCCATTCCTGGTAAGGAAACTAAGATCCCACAACCTTTGCGGTGCAGTAAAAAAAAAAAAGTAAAAAACAAACAACAAAACATTCTCAAGGGATCACGAGATGCCTGTTCAGTCAGGAAGAATGGTGTACTGTGAGTTTTTCAAAGAATAGCAATGAAACCAGATGCGTCTCAATACCTTTGCCCAGGACACGTGTTGGCATTCTGTTCTCGCTTTCCTAGTTGTCACAACCACAGCTCCGTTGCCCAAAGCAATACACTACCTCTCTTCAACCCGCTGGCGAGGACCCAAATTTCTCGACCTCGCCCACCGCCGAGGAGCTCCCTCATTGGCCTGCGCGCCACGGCCTTCGGGAGGCAAACATCCCTATGAGCCACGACTGGCCCAAGTCCACGTCGCTCTACTGTGAGCAGCCCTTGTGCCAGATAGCGCAAGTTCCACAAGAGAAGCCGACTCACCTCAACTAGAGAGTGGCCCCCACTCCCTGCAACTAGAGAAGAGCCTGTGGCAGTAGTGAAAACCCCAAAATATATCAATCAATTGATAAAAAAAATTTTTTTTAATGTAAAGCAAATTCCAAGTCTTGGTTACACTGTCCAGTCTCTGTCTACCTCATATCCTTTGGTCATGCCGCTCTCTCCCTCCCTCTAAACTAGAGTCACACTGGCCTTCTTTCTGATCTCCCAAAATGTCAAGCTGTTCCACTTCAGGGCATTTGCTCTGTGTCTCCTCTGCCCAGAACAGAAATCTCTTTCCGGGTTTTGTGGCTGACTTATCTTCTCCCTCTTCCTTTAAATGTTATAAGTTCTTACGTAAGTGACACCTTCATTTATTCTCTCTATGCAAGCCTTGGCTATTTCATTCCTTGTCACAGTTTGTTATTATTTTATTGGCTTGTTTACCTGTTTTCTTCTCCCTCTTTCTCATTAGACTGGCAGCTTTATGAATGCAGCTATCATTTTTGTGTCGATTTTATCACCACTGTCAGGTATATGAAAGGTCCTCCGTAAACACAGAAATATCAATACTTGTCAAATGAGCGAATCAACATTCTTAAGGCGAATTCCCTGGCGGTCCAGTGGTTAGGGCTCCCGCTCCATGACAGGGGACAAGGGCTCCATTCCTGGTAAGGAAACTAAGATCCCACAACCTTTGCGGTGCAGTAAAAAAAAAAAAGTAAAAAACAAACAACAAAACATTCTCAAGGGATCACGAGATGCCTGTTCAGTCAGGAAGAATGGTGTACTGTGAGTTTTTCAAAGAATAGCAATGAAACCAGATGCGTCTCAATACCTTTGCCCAGGACACGTGTTGGCATTCTGTTCTCGCTTTCCTAGTTGTCACAACCACAGCTCCGTTGCCCAAAGCAATACACTACCTCTCTTCAACCCGCTGGCGAGGACCCAAATTTCTCGACCTCGCCCACCGCCGAGGAGCTCCCTCATTGGCCTGCGCGCCACGGCCTTCGGGAGGGCAAACATCCCTATGAGCCACGACTGGCCCAAGTCCACGTCGCTCTACTGTGAGCAGCTGAAAGTCAGCCCAGTCAAACTGATCTCGCGGGGAGGCACGGTCCCGTCGGAACCTGTGATTGGCTGCGACTGAGAGCCCGTCGGCGGGCGCGTCACCTCGTCAAGCATGGATTGGTCGGAGCTGCCGTCAGTCAGCGGAAACAGCCTTCCCCTCTCCATCTGGCCCGCGGCCGGCGAAAATTTCTCGAGAATTTCCAGCAGATGAGCCAGTGACTGTTGTTAACTGCTTGCTCCAGAGATTGGAAACAGCGGAGAAGGCGGTCTTGTTTACAGAAAACCCCTCTCCCACCCTCCGTTAGCTAATTAAACATTTTCCAGCGTTATTGCCATCACGAGGTAAGAGCATGGAGGGTGCACTTCATTTATTTAACCGTTTATAATATTATTTACAGGCGGGGGCACATCCCATTGCTCCCGGTCCGCAGAATGAAAAATAAACGAAAGAGGATCCTAGGGAGTGGGACGGAAATGTCGGCTTTCTTTCTCCAGCCCCTTTAGTGCGAGCCCGGCGGAGAGTGCCTGGGTTCGCTGTGCGCAGCTTCGCTTTCGGGGTCCGGAGCAGCATGTCGGGGCGGGGCCCACCAGCATTTTTTGCGGAGACTCTTGCGTTCCGCCTAAACTTGACCAGGAGGCTGGAGGCTTCTGCCGAACAAGTGTGCTGGTCCGCTTTGGAAGGAGGGAGGGGAACTTGGAACGATGGACCGGAGGCAAGGGATATCAGCCGGGGCTTCCCTTCAGCGAGGCCTCGAGTCGCGCAGCCCCAGCCTGCGGGTGAAGATGCTGCGGGTGTCAGCGCCTAGTCGCCGCCCTCGCCGCGCAGCCCCAGCCTGCGGGTGAAGATGCTGCGGGTGTCAGCGCCTAGTCGCCGCTGCAGCCGCGTCCGGCCTGAGGAAGACGCGGCGACACCCGGAATCTGTACGCAGAGAGGGTGGTTGAGAGGCGGAAGGTGCGGGAGGGAGCCCTGCGCTCTGCAGTGCCGCGGGCTGCGCGGGTAGGCGGGTGTACTTCCTGCAGTGGATCGCACCGGTCACTCTTCTGTCGCGGCCAGCGAGCCAAGCGCAGCATCCCGAAGTGTCCAAGGGTGAGCTTTTCAGGGGATCGGAATAGAGAAAGATTCAGAGCCCAGATGGGTGTCGGATCTGAGAACGTGAGTTTTGCTTTGCCAAGAGAGCACTGTAATCTTAGGCCTTGTGACTGTTGATGTCTTTTTTAGCAGCCACTGTCTGTAGATAAGAGATTTCACAGGAGGTGACAAAAACGGAGGCTCTGGGTGGCAATAACCAGGGAATTTGGAGTGTCTAAAGTTGCACCGACCTTTCTGAGCTTTAGATTGAAAGTATGCAGCAAGGCCTCTTGTCTTTTGCACACTTTGCAGAGGGAAGAATAAGGTTGTTGGAGGTTTCAGAATGAGCAATTAAGGGGACAGATTGTAATGGTCTTGATAGATAACAGTAGTGTCTTAGCCTAGGGGAAAAATGTACCACTGTGTAATAAAGTGTCTCAGTTATAATTTTTCAAGATTTTTGAAAACATGATCACGAGGTCATGGAGGGTGCACTTAAAACCGTTTATAATATTATTTACAGGCGGGGGCACATCCCATTGCTCCCGGTCCGCAGAATGAAAAATAAACGAAAGAGGATCCTAGGGAGTGGGACGGAAATGTCGGCTTTCTTTCTCCAGCCCCTTTAGTGCGAGCCCGGCGGAGAGTGCCTGGGTTCGCTGTGCGCAGCTTCGCTTTCGGGGTCCGGAGCAGCATGTCGGGGCGGGGCCCACCAGCATTTTTTGCGGAGACTCTTGCGTTCCGCCTAAACTTGACCAGGAGGCTGGAGGCTTCTGCCGAACAAGTGTGCTGGTCCGCTTTGGAAGGAGGGAGGGGAACTTGGAACGATGGACCGGAGGCAAGGGATATCAGCCGGGGCTTCCCTTCAGCGAGGCCTCGAGTCGCGCAGCCCCAGCCTGCGGGTGAAGATGCTGCGGGTGTCAGCGCCTAGTCGCCGCCCTCGCCGCGCAGCCCCAGCCTGCGGGTGAAGATGCTGCGGGTGTCAGCGCCTAGTCGCCGCTGCAGCCGCGTCCGGCCTGAGGAAGACGCGGCGACACCCGGAATCTGTACGCAGAGAGGGTGGTTGAGAGGCGGAAGGTGCGGGAGGGAGCCCTGCGCTCTGCAGTGCCGCGGGCTGCGCGGGTAGGCGGGTGTACTTCCTGCAGTGGATCGCACCGGTCACTCTTCTGTCGCGGCCAGCGAGCCAAGCGCAGCATCCCGAAGTGTCCAAGGGTGAGCTTTTCAGGGATCGGAATAGAGAAAGATTCAGAGCCCAGATGGGTGTCGGATCTGAGAACGTGAGTTTTGCTTTGCCAAGAGAGCACTGTAATCTTAGGCCTTGTGACTGTTGATGTCTTTTTTAGCAGCCACTGTCTGTAGATAAGAGATTTCACAGGAGGTGACAAAAACGGAGGCTCTGGGTGGCAATAACCAGGGAATTTGGAGTGTCTAAAGTTGCACCGACCTTTCTGAGCTTTAGATTGAAAGTATGCAGCAAGGCCTCTTGTCTTTTGCACACTTTGCAGAGGGAAGAATAAGGTTGTTGGAGGTTTCAGAATGAGCAATTAAGGGGACAGATTGTAATGGTCTTGATAGATAACAGTAGTGTCTTAGCCTAGGGGAAAAATGTACCACTGTGTAATAAAGTGTCTCAGTTATAATTTTTCAAGATTTTTTTTGAAAAACAATTAAAATTTACCGAAAATTTAGTGTGTTGATATCAACATTGTATTAGGTACTATAGAGGAAATGAAAAAATGCATACCTTATACTTAGTTGTTCTGGAAAATTTTTCTTAAATGAAGGTTTGGAATATAGTCTGTATATTGTATCCAAGTTAACTGAAATGTTTTAAAAGGTATTTATGCAATTAGAATAATGAATACTTTTCATTGCTCCATGTTCTTCACGTCAGATCTAAGGAAGTCATTTGGGATTTTGCCTGTTATTTTTGTTTTTTTCCTTCATTTAGACCAGTACATTTGGTTTCCCTTACTCCTAGAAGGGTACTGATAAAGAGGATATTGGAGTTCAAACTTCTGAGATACACTTGGGTTTCCATAATATTTGAATTTATTGGGATAAATTAGATTTTTTTTTTGTAGATTCAATATAGAAGCATTTTAAGAATATTAAAATTGCCTGTGTTTCCATTGTGGAAGTTACTGATAACAAAGATAACCTGAGTTCTCCTTTATAATGGGCAGATATGAATACTTTCTTAAATATCTTTGCTAGAGATAGAAATCTAAGCAGGTTTGAGTAGTACTGATCCTTAGAACTCCTGAGTAATTTTGGCCTGTGCTTAACATGACATCAATATACTGCCCTTCTGACCTGCTTTCAACAGTCAAGAGCAGTTAAATCCCAAGTGCACCCTCCTGCCAGAGACTGTGCCTCTTCCAAAAATACATTTGGGCAGCTCTGAGATATTTAAATCATTGTGGGATTATAAAATTGGAATAAGATCAAAGTGTAAAATTGTCATAGCCATCTCATTGCAGAATATGTGGCTTTTCTTCATCACTACCCCCTTATTTTTAAACCAGGTATATTCCTTAGAAGTTTGCCAAATGTACTTTTTCCCTTTCCTAATGCTTTTCATCTGAGATTTCCTACTCTTAGGCTGTGGCTTTTCACCAACACCCTCCTGTGGACTCTCAATGCCCACTCTGTGAACTCATAACATTTCATTTAACCCTCTTTTCTGAGACTCCCCCACTAGTCAGTATTATTAAATCAAGGATCAACTTTGTTCATTAGTCAGAGTTCAGTATCAGTATCTGATCCTTTAATTAGATTAACCAAAACAGGGCTTCTCTAGTGGTCCAGTGGGTAAGGACACTGCTTACCGAAAATTGGGGCTTTTAACTATAGAGGAAATGAAAAATGCATACCTTATACTTAGTTGTTCTGGAAAATTTTTCTTAAATGAAGGTTTGGAATATAGTCTGTATATTGTATCCAAGTTAACTGAAATGTTTTAAAAGGTATTTATGCAATTAGAATAATGAATACTTTTCATTGCTCCATGTTCTTCACGTCAGATCTAAGGAAGTCATTTGGGATTTTGCCTGTTATTTTTGTTTTTTTCCTTCATTTAGACCAGTACATTTGGTTTCCCTTACTCCTAGAAGGGTACTGATAAAGAGGATATTGGAGTTCAAACTTCTGAGATACACTTGGGTTTCCATAATATTTGAATTTATTGGGATAAATTAGATTTTTTTTTTGTAGATTCAATATAGAAGCATTTTAAGAATATTAAAATTGCCTGTGTTTCCATTGTGGAAGTTACTGATAACAAAGATAACCTGAGTTCTCCTTTATAATGGGCAGATATGAATACTTTCTTAAATATCTTTGCTAGAGATAGAAATCTAAGCAGGTTTGAGTAGTACTGATCCTTAGAACTCCTGAGTAATTTTGGCCTGTGCTTAACATGACATCAATATACTGCCCTTCTGACCTGCTTTCAACAGTCAAGAGCAGTTAAATCCCAAGTGCACCCTCCTGCCAGAGACTGTGCCTCTTCCAAAAATACATTTGGGCAGCTCTGAGATATTTAAATCATTGTGGGATTATAAAATTGGAATAAGATCAAAGTGTAAAATTGTCATAGCCATCTCATTGCAGAATATGTGGCTTTTCTTCATCACTACCCCCTTATTTTTAAACCAGGTATATTCCTTAGAAGTTTGCCAAATGTACTTTTTCCCTTTCCTAATGCTTTTCATCTGAGATTTCCTACTCTTAGGCTGTGGCTTTTCACCAACACCCTCCTGTGGACTCTCAATGCCCACTCTGTGAACTCATAACATTTCATTTAACCCTCTTTTCTGAGACTCCCCCACTAGTCAGTATTATTAAATCAAGGATCAACTTTGTTCATTAGTCAGAGTTCAGTATCAGTATCTGATCCTTTAATTAGATTAACCAAAACAGGGCTTCTCTAGTGGTCCAGTGGGTAAGGACACTGCGTTGCAGTGCAAGGGGCACCGGTTTGATCCCTGGCCTGGGAAGATCCCCCGTATCTCGGAGCAGCTGGACGAATGTGTCCAACTACCGAATCGGAGCTCTGAAGTGCATATGCCCAGAGCCAGTGCTCTGCAGAGAGAGAGGCCCACACAGGCCGAAGAATCAAAGATGGATGAAAATAAATAAATGAAAGACCAATAGAAGTGGCCAAAAAAAAAAAAAAAATAGATTAACCAAAACATTGAGGAGGAAGAAGATGGAGACCTGGTCACACAAATGAATATTAAAAATGAGGAAATAGGAAACTATTTTTAGCACTTATTTATGGTCAGTATAAAGGACGTATACATTTTCAAAGTCACACATTTTTTTTAAAAATTCATGGAATTAAAGTAAATTGTGAGCCATACATTTTGTTTTAGCTGAGGAATAAAAGAATTTGGAAAACAGGCCTAAGTATGAGACTGTCCTTTTTTTTCTTCTTATGGTATATGACTATCAGTATAGTTAGGTTGCTTATATAAATAAACTGCTGTATCTTTGTTTTCTAGCCTAGTTTTTAAATTTTACTTTTGCTAGTAGAATATGGTGTGCAGCATAGTGTGTTCCATTTAAATTTTGCTTTGTCATTTTTGTGTCTTCAAATGGCTTTCAAGCAGTATTACTTCTGCCCTTTGACTCTTTTGGATTACTTTGACTTTCGGAGATTTAATATAAATGTTAAAAGGAAAATTAGCTAGCCTTGATCTCTTATTGAGAGATGGACATAAAGGATTCATGAGTAACTATTTTTGGCTTATAGAATGATAAACACATGCGAATTTTTACTCAACTGAAAAAACATTTCTTAGGTGTTTATCAGTTCTCAACTGATGACTTTTTTTTTTTCTTTTTTCCCCTGGATTATAAATTCTACCTGCTAGTCAGTGTCTTCTCGTTTCTCTGGGCATCTGGAGAGCTAGGTGGTGATGGTGGCTGACTGGTAGTTTGAAGCTCTGAAGGAAACTTCTTGATGTACAGGTTTAATTCAAAGTTATTAATTAGCTTGGGAACAAGGTCCTCTTTGAATTGTTTCCCTGGGAATGTGGAGGTTAGGATGATTTAGTTATACTGCATTTGGCAAAGGAGATTTAACTGCTTTCTTTAGACACTCCCCTGCTTGCATAAGTGCTACTGACCTAGTGTGTAAACTGGTGATCTGGGTTAAACTTCATCTATGCCAATACTTTAATATGCCTTAAAGTAAACGTTTTCCTGTTCTATTCTGCTTACATTCTGAGATGATTGTGCACATAAGGAATGAGGAAGGAAGGCAGGTTGAAGACTTATTTTAGTTTATATAGGCTTAAAGGAACTGCTCAACCTGAATTTTTTTTCATTCTTATGTTCCCAGTAGATAAATATTCCATGATGTGAATGCAGCTCTATTTCATTTTACTTATTTTTCCTTTGAAGGAGAGAAAGAGAAATGACAAAGAGTATCCTAGAAGAGCTGCAGAAAAACTATTCAGTA
This sequence comes from Tragulus kanchil, assembly GCA_022376925.1. Lineage (NCBI taxonomy): Eukaryota > Metazoa > Chordata > Mammalia > Artiodactyla > Tragulidae > Tragulus > Tragulus kanchil. The sequence goes on from JAIOJX010000025.1 coordinate 94,649,071, forward strand.
TTTATTAGTTTGCAATTCTAGAACTCTTGTTTAAAGTAGGTGCGTGACTGCAAAATAGCCTAAGGCTGAGTATTGTATACGGGCTTTCAGATTGAAGCCAAAAGTGATAGGGACAGAGTAGAACAGGTAGGTGGTTGTAGAGTTCTAGTAGGGGACAGTAGGTAGAAGGGTGAAACCTGAGAAAGGTTGAGAGGCCTGTGAGTTGATGGTAACTTAGAAGAGCTGCTCCTTGTTCAGTAAAACAGGTTTGACTAGGTATAAACAGCTGATGAAGGAGGAGCTGGCGAAGAAGCAGCTAATGATGTATGCCTTGCATCTGTGTCTACTTGAGGGGGGCGATCTTCTACCATCCTACATGTATTGCTGCCTACTCAATTGAAGGGAGAGCAGAGCAGAGCTTTCCTGCCTGCCTGCTTGCACTACTTACAAGGACCCTATCCTAAAAAAATCCTTTTCTTGTCTATCATTCTGCTTCTCGCTGAATTCCTTCTGCATTGAGACAGGAAGAACCTGAGCCTCAGTGGGTCCAGATGTTGGGTGAGTGCTGGATTAAGTCCCAGCCATGTGGGTTCATGTCCCAAACAGGGTTTTGGCTGGAATTGAAGCTCCAGCCATATGGGTTTAATTCCCAAGCAGGGTTCGATCAGGTCTGTGCCCTGGGTTTAAGTCTCAAATCAAGGTAAAACCCTCTCAAAAGAATAATAGTACTTTGCTAATTTCTGGTGCAGTCTTCAAGTGTGAATGTTTTCTGGTAAACACACTTAGAGTTTTATTTTTTCTGTAATACAAAACTGCTTTGTGGATTATCTCCATCAAGAAGTAGTACTTAGTTCTTTTACTTGCTAGATTGTATTACACTTTGTAAGTTCTCTACAAATTCACCCTTATTTGACAGTTTTTGTTCTTAAATAAAGTGTAACCTTCAAACAGAATCAAGGGAGTAAACTTTCTCTCTCTCTCTTTTTTTTTTGGTAATGGAATGTGTTGTTCCTCTTTGATACTTGATAAAGAGGTGCTGTGTCTCCTCAACACGTCTTTGTTGTAAAGAAGTGAGTTTCAGACTTTAATACCTGATGCTAGCTTAAAGCCCAAGAAGGAACAGCCTTCTAAGTCTCTGGTGACCCATTAATTGTTTGGGAGGCCATCTTCGTTCTAAATTCTGAGAAGGCTGGGCTCAGATGCCTTCCATTGCTTAGATATCCAAGGAGTTCTTTGAAACTCATCCTTTCCTTCTGCTGCTTTATTTACTGAAAGGAGTTAGGGTCCTTCCTACACATAATTAGACTGATTTCCAAAAAGTTATTTGAAAATGATTGTTTAAAATCTGTAACACATTTTCTTATAGATGCACTCAAGCTGGGCTTTTTATGTGTGTGTATTTGTGCCTTTTGGTGAGATACATTTTTTTGCAAATTCATTTCTTGCCAAATAATTCAAACATAACAGTTGAGAATAATATAACACGTATATATCCTCTACGAGCATTATCAAATCTTGATATTATGCTATTTTTTTCAAGTTGTTTTTTTAAACTTTGGAGATGAATTTCTGCTTAGAACCTTTTCTTGTCTATCATTCTGCTTCTCGCTGAATTCCTTCTGCATTGAGACAGGAAGAACCTGAGCCTCAGTGGGTCCAGATGTTGGGTGAGTGCTGGATTAAGTCCCAGCCATGTGGGTTCATGTCCCAAACAGGGTTTTGGCTGGAATTGAAGCTCCAGCCATATGGGTTTAATTCCCAAGCAGGGTTCGATCAGGTCTGTGCCCTGGGTTTAAGTCTCAAATCAAGGTAAAACCCTCTCAAAAGAATAATAGTACTTTGCTAATTTCTGGTGCAGTCTTCAAGTGTGAATGTTTTCTGGTAAACACACTTAGAGTTTTATTTTTTCTGTAATACAAAACTGCTTTGTGGATTATCTCCATCAAGAAGTAGTACTTAGTTCTTTTACTTGCTAGATTGTATTACACTTTGTAAGTTCTCTACAAATTCACCCTTATTTGACAGTTTTTGTTCTTAAATAAAGTGTAACCTTCAAACAGAATCAAGGGAGTAAACTTTCTCTCTCTCTCTTTTTTTTTTGGTAATGGAATGTGTTGTTCCTCTTTGATACTTGATAAAGAGGTGCTGTGTCTCCTCAACACGTCTTTGTTGTAAAGAAGTGAGTTTCAGACTTTAATACCTGATGCTAGCTTAAAGCCCAAGAAGGAACAGCCTTCTAAGTCTCTGGTGACCCATTAATTGTTTGGGAGGCCATCTTCGTTCTAAATTCTGAGAAGGCTGGGCTCAGATGCCTTCCATTGCTTAGATATCCAAGGGAGTTCTTTGGAAACTCATCCTTTCCTTCTGCTGCTTTATTTACTGAAAGGAGTTAGGGTCCTTCCTACACATAATTAGACTGATTTCCAAAAAGTTATTTGAAAATGATTGTTTAAAATCTGTAACACATTTTCTTATAGATGCACTCAAGCTGGGCTTTTTATGTGTGTGTATTTGTGCCTTTTGGTGAGATACATTTTTTTGCAAATTCATTTCTTGCCAAATAATTCAAACATAACAGTTGAGAATAATATAACACGTATATATCCTCTACGAGCATTATCAAATCTTGATATTATGCTATTTTTTTCAAGTTGTTTTTTAATTTATAGAGTAACAGAGTGAAATACTTTGGAGATGAATTTCTGCTTAGAACCTTATTTGTATGGCAAGCTGCCAGAAACACAGCCCTTCCTGCTGGAGTGTAGGAAGTCCCCCAGCCAACACCCAGAGGAGACTTTCAGATGAGCTGCAGATGTGAATGTAAATGCATAGGTCAGTGGCTCATAAGAAGACTGCTTGTTATAAATGCAATTTCCCCTAATCCCTGAGATTACACACATCTGAACTGTTTTTTCTTTGTACCTCTGCTGGGTGTTTGCATGAACCAATTTACATTAGCCAGAGTAATAGAGTATGTAAAGTTGAATGAGCTGAGAAACCTTACACAGAACTGATACCCTAGGTTGTATCTTTGCTAATACTTGGGCACTCTCTGAGTGCAGAACTATCATAAACATTCTATTAACCAGTTATTTTTTTCTAATTTCTACTTTTATAAGAGACTTTGTTATTGTTAATATCTGAACCACCTTTTCTTCAGTGGAGCTGATGAAGGGAGGACTATTTATACCTGTTTTTTGTACTCTTGCTACTCTAAACTGTGGGCTTACTGGATCTGTAGCCTGGCATCACCAGGGAGCTGGTTTGAAACACAGCATCTCAGGCACCACCCAACAGACTGAATCAGAATCTCCATTTTAACAAGATCTCCAGATGATTCTAGGTTAAGGCTGAAGAAGCATTTGTTCTATGTGATCTGTGCACACTGTCAGATTTTTATAGAATTTAAACACTGTGAGTGGGGTAGGTAAATTAATTCATTTTTGATCCACTGTTTCCCAAAGTAGGCTGTTAAGTGCCACCTTCTTTACAGACTTTATTCATGGTAATATCTAATGATATATCAGTTATATTAGAAATTATTGATGGAGTCTCTGTCTGTCTCTCTTTCTGCTCAGTTGCATCATTTTTCTGGAAGACAACCCATTATTGTTCCACTGACCTTTCCCTCATTCCCAAGTGGAGTTATGTCAACAGCTGCCTTACTTACTTTGGTAAGAAGTGGTGGGAACCAGGTGAGGAGGAGAGCACTGCTAAGCGCCCGCCTGCTTCAGGACGACAGGTGGGTGACGCCCACGTGCCACAGCTCCACTTCCCAGCCAAGATGTTCTCGTTTTGATCCTGATGGTAGTGGACGACCAGCCACCTGGGATAATTTTGGCATCTGGGATAACCGCCTTGATGAGCCAATTTTGCTGCCACCCAGCATTAAGTATGGCAAGCCAATTCCCAAAGTCAGCTTGGCAAACGTGGGCTGTGCCTCACAGATTGGCAAACGAAAAGAGAATGAAGACCGGTTTGGCTTTGCTCAGCTGACAAGTGAGGTCCTGTACTTTGCGGTGTACGATGGCCATGGCGGGCCTGCAGCGGCCGATTTCTGTCACACCCACATGGAGAAATGCATCCTGTATGTATAATGATACAATGACTTTCACTCTTTGCAATTTGCTTTATGCCTCTTGTTTGAACTTTCACTTTTGGCTGAGAGGTTCACTGTTGGGGTAATTATTTGCATGCTTTCATACTATTGTTTTATAAGCAAGCATTACATCAAGCATACCATTTATTACTGATGATTATTACCATTTCAAAAATGTGTGTGTATTAACCACTCTCTTAGTGAGAGCATTGATTGGAATCTACAGCACTTGACTTGTGATCATTTCAAGGGAATTAGCATAACAAAGCACACGATCTCATGTACTTTTGAGAATCTATGAGAAGCACTTATTCCTTATCAGTGCATGGTACATAGGGCTTCAGTAAATGGTGATTATTCTTTTAAGTGGTATGAATCGCTTTGAATACTTGTTAAAAATATCTTTAGATGATTGGCATAAACATAGGGAAAATGCTTTTAATGAGGATGTTTTGGGGCTCTTTAAAACGTTTATTTTACTGCAGTCATTTTTTTTTTAAAGATTTATTTATTTATTTATTTTTGGGCGGGGGTCGAGTTGGGGAGGGAGGGGAGTGGGTGGGCCACTTCTATTGGTCTTTCATTTCTCTATTTTCATCCATCTTTGTTCTTTGGCTCCTGTGGGCCTCCCATCGCGGTAGCATCTGTCGTTGCAGAGCGCTGGCTCTGGGCTCATGCGCTCCAAAGCTCCGGCTTGGTGATTGAACACATCAGTCCAGCCGCTCCGTGGCACATGGGATCTTCCCAGGCCAGGGATCGAACCAGCGCCCCTTGCACTGCAAGGCGGTGTCCTTACCCACTGGACCACCAGGGGAAGCCCATGCAGTCATTATTAATGTAGTTTTGAAGATCACATTATTTCGGGAACCGCCTTGACAAGTGCCACCCAGCATTAAGTATGGCAAGCCAATTCCCAAAGTCAGCTTGGCAAACGTGGGCTGTGCCTCACAGATTGGCAAACGAAAAGAGAATGAAGACCGGTTTGGCTTTGCTCAGCTGACAAGTGAGGTCCTGTACTTTGCGGTGTACGATGGCCATGGCGGGCCTGCAGCGGCCGATTTCTGTCACACCCACATGGAGAAATGCATCCTGTATGTATAATGATACAATGACTTTCACTCTTTGCAATTTGCTTTATGCCTCTTGTTTGAACTTTCACTTTTGGCTGAGAGGTTCACTGTTGGGGTAATTATTTGCATGCTTTCATACTATTGTTTTATAAGCAAGCATTACATCAAGCATACCATTTATTACTGATGATTATTACCATTTCAAAAATGTGTGTGTATTAACCACTCTCTTAGTGAGAGCATTGATTGGAATCTACAGCACTTGACTTGTGATCATTTCAAGGGAATTAGCATAACAAAGCACACGATCTCATGTACTTTTGAGAATCTATGAGAAGCACTTATTCCTTATCAGTGCATGGTACATAGGGCTTCAGTAAATGGTGATTATTCTTTTAAGTGGTATGAATCGCTTTGAATACTTGTTAAAAATATCTTTAGATGATTGGCATAAACATAGGGAAAATGCTTTTAATGAGGATGTTTTGGGGCTCTTTAAAACGTTTATTTTACTGCAGTCATTTTTTTTTTAAAGATTTATTTATTTATTTATTTTTGGGCGGGGGTCGAGTTGGGGAGGGAGGGGAGTGGGTGGGCCACTTCTATTGGTCTTTCATTTCTCTATTTTCATCCATCTTTGTTCTTTGGCTCCTGTGGGCCTCCCATCGCGGTAGCATCTGTCGTTGCAGAGCGCTGGCTCTGGGCTCATGCGCTCCAAAGCTCCGGCTTGGTGATTGAACACATCAGTCCAGCCGCTCCGTGGCACATGGGATCTTCCCAGGCCAGGGATCGAACCAGCGCCCCTTGCACTGCAAGGCGGTGTCCTTACCCACTGGACCACCAGGGGAAGCCCATGCAGTCATTATTAATGTAGTTTTGAAGATCACATTATTTCTAGAGTTAAAAGAGGGGAGAACATGTGACAGTTACAATCATAAGACTGTTCTTCCCAAGCATGGTTATTGATACCGTTCAATTGGTTTATGTGTATTTTGCCTTACTCCACGAAGGAACTCAGTGGCTTAATTTAATATAAAGGAACCCTTGACCTCTCAGGGTTGTGATAATGAGGATTAATTTCTTAAGACTAGAAACTTAGGCTTTTATTTTATTGCTTTTAAAGACTTATCTCTGTGCCTGGTTCTTTCTCAGTTTGATTTATTAATATGTGGATCTTAAGCATCTGAAAGCTTTCCGAGGTGGCCCTAGTGGTAAAGAACCTGCCTGTCAAGGCAGGAGTTTTAAGAGATGAGGGTTGGATCCCTGGGCTGGGAAAATACCCTGAAGAAGGAAATGGCAACCCACTGCAGTGTTCTTGCTTGGAGAATCTTATGAACAGAGGAGCCTGACAGGCTCTAGTCCATTGGGTGGAAAAGAATCGTATAAGCAAGCATCTGAAAGTCAAGCTCGGAGGTTCATTGTGTGAAATAAATCTGATAGCTGGAGGGGCAAAGAGAGGAGGCGGGAAAACTATTGTAAAATAATTATTTGGGGCTCTTTTTCCCTCTACATGAAGGGATTTGCTTCCTAAGGAGAAGAACTTGGAAACTGTATTGACCTTGGCTTTTCTAGAAATAGATAAAACCTTTGCGAGGCACGCCCACATGTCTGGTGATGGTAAGTAAAACAACCTCATTCCTTAGGGTCCTGGGGAATTTGGGGTAAAAGGAAACAATTTAAGCCCTACAGGGGTGGGAATTTTAATATAAACTTATTGTGATGCTTACATTGAAAATGATTTTTTAAAATAATCACTTTAAATGTTGTTTGGAATCCCAGCTAAGAGTAGTATCTCACTTTTAAGTGGAACATTTGCAGTTGTTTTAGAAATTGAAGCTCCAAAATAGTTATGATATCTTCCCAGGCCAGGGATCGAACCAGCGCCCCTTGCACTGCAAGGCGGTGTCCTTACCCACTGGACCACCAGGGGAAGCCCATGCAGTCATTATTAATGTAGTTTTGAAGATCACATTATTTCTAGAGTTAAAGAGGGAGAACATGTGACAGTTACAATCATAAGACTGTTCTTCCCAAGCATGGTTATTGATACCGTTCAATTGGTTTATGTGTATTTTGCCTTACTCCACGAAGGAACTCAGTGGCTTAATTTAATATAAAGGAACCCTTGACCTCTCAGGGTTGTGATAATGAGGATTAATTTCTTAAGACTAGAAACTTAGGCTTTTATTTTATTGCTTTTAAAGACTTATCTCTGTGCCTGGTTCTTTCTCAGTTTGATTTATTAATATGTGGATCTTAAGCATCTGAAAGCTTTCCGAGGTGGCCCTAGTGGTAAAGAACCTGCCTGTCAAGGCAGGAGTTTTAAGAGATGGGGGTTGGATCCCTGGGCTGGGAAAATACCCTGAAGAAGGAAATGGCAACCCACTGCAGTGTTCTTGCTTGGAGAATCTTATGAACAGAGGAGCCTGACAGGCTCTAGTCCATTGGGTGGAAAAGAATCGTATAAGCAAGCATCTGAAAGTCAAGCTCGGAGGTTCATTGTGTGAAATAAATCTGATAGCTGGAGGGGCAAAGAGAGGAGGCGGGAAAACTATTGTAAAATAATTATTTGGGGCTCTTTTTCCCTCTACATAAAGGGGATTTGCTTCCTAAGGAGAAGAACTTGGAAACTGTATTGACCTTGGCTTTTCTAGAAATAGATAAAACCTTTGCGAGGCACGCCCACATGTCTGGTGATGGTAAGTAAAACAACCTCATTCCTTAGGGTCCTGGGGAATTTGGGGTAAAAGGAAACAATTTAAGCCCTACAGGGGTGGGAATTTTAATATAAACTTATTGTGATGCTTACATTGAAAATGATTTTTTAAAATAATCACTTTAAATGTTGTTTGGAATCCCAGCTAAGAGTAGTATCTCACTTTTAAGTGGAACATTTGCAGTTGTTTTAGAAATTGAAGCTCCAAAATAGTTATGATATTGAATTTTAATTTTAAAAGGTTTAATCATCTTTTAAAATCTGTTTGTTCATTTTATGAACAGGAGGCCTGTACTATGAGAAGGTTTATTGTTTTTGTTTTTTAGAGCAATCTGATGAGCAAGTGTTGAAATTCGCTATAGCATAATCTCAGAGAGTAGTTGTCCAGACAAGAAAATTATTAATTGGTCCTCAATACAAAAGGATAGTGGTTAGTTAATATGCACTACTTTGTAAAATTAGAAGGAAGATATTTTTTCTTCTACTTCTTTAAAAAAAAAGCTTGATCTTGCAGCTTTCCTGTGGTAACTAGTTGACCTTTATGTTTTTCATTTGTTAGACATGAGGGTATGACAGCTGAATTTTAGAATCTGTGTCCTGGATGTCCTTATATTTTGAAAGTAAAATGTCTCTGATTTTAACTAAATCTATCAAAACCATTTCATGGAAATACAGTTAATGTTTTCTAGTTAGCTGGCCCCCAAATTTATTGCTCATCAAGTTAATCTTGAACACTTCTGCAGCAAACCATTTAAATGGATGCATATAGACCTCATAACTGATTTGAAAATGAATTGTACAATAATATTAATCTGTTCATCCTCTTGTTTAAAGGAGGTCAAAGCTCACCATAACAATGCAATTTTTGTAATTTTCAGTTGGAGTGCGTAGGGCTGGAAATTCTCATTTTACAGATAAGGAACTGAAACTCAGAGGGAGATAAAAGATCAGTTGCAGAGTTAGGGCTGGGATATTCCTGGCACCCACCATGGCCTCTCTCATGGGCATATTTAATGATGAGTATTAGAGAGGATAACTCTAAGATGGCTTCATTTGCCATCTTAAGTTTTTCCTCCTCTTTTTCAAGACCTTTATCATTGTCACACTTCTCAAAAAAGCTTTAGAGTTCATTCTCATTGTTTAGGAATTTATTTTATCGTTTATAGATTATTTAGGCCCATTTTCTTCCTTTGGACTTTCCTTCCCTTTCCAGCTGGCACCGGCCTTTTTTACTTGTTCTTTCCAAAATTAGGAAAAATAAGAGTAGTATCTCACTTTTAAGTGGAACATTTGCAGTTGTTTTAGAAATTGAAGCTCCAAAATAGTTATGATATTGAATTTTAATTTTAAAAGGTTTAATCATCTTTTAAAATCTGTTTGTTCATTTTATGAACAGGAGGCCTGTACTATGAGAAGGTTTATTGTTTTTGTTTTTTAGAGCAATCTGATGAGCAAGTGTTGAAATTCGCTATAGCATAATCTCAGAGAGTAGTTGTCCAGACAAGAAAATTATTAATTGGTCCTCAATACAAAAGGATAGTGGTTAGTTAATATGCACTACTTTGTAAAATTAGAAGGAAGATATTTTTTCTTCTACTTCTTTAAAAAAAAAGCTTGATCTTGCAGCTTTCCTGTGGTAACTAGTTGACCTTTATGTTTTTCATTTGTTAGACATGAGGGTATGACAGCTGAATTTTAGAATCTGTGTCCTGGATGTCCTTATATTTTGAAAGTAAAATGTCTCTGATTTTAACTAAATCTATCAAAACCATTTCATGGAAATACAGTTAATGTTTTCTAGTTAGCTGGCCCCAAATTTATTGCTCAACAAGTTAATCTTGAACACTTCTGCAGCAAACCATTTAAATGGATGCATATAGACCTCATAACTGATTTGAAAATGAATTGTACAATAATATTAATCTGTTCATCCTCTTGTTTAAAGGAGGTCAAAGCTCACCATAACAATGCAATTTTTGTAATTTTCAGTTGGAGTGCGTAGGGCTGGAAATTCTCATTTTACAGATAAGGAACTGAAACTCAGAGGGAGATAAAAGATCAGTTGCAGAGTTAGGGCTGGGATATTCCTGGCACCCACCATGGCCTCTCTCATGGGCATATTTAATGATGAGTATTAGAGAGGATAACTCTAAGATGGCTTCATTTGCCATCTTAAGTTTTTCCTCCTCTTTTTCAAGACCTTTATCATTGTCACACTTCTCAAAAAAGCTTTAGAGTTCATTCTCATTGTTTAGGAATTTATTTTATCGTTTATAGATTATTTAGGCCCATTTTCTCTTTTCTTCCTTTGGACTTTCCTTCCCCTTTCCAGCTGGCACCGGCCTTATGAAAATAAGAGTTGAGAGGATAGATTTTAGCGTAAGATTCTGTTCTTTTTCCCAGTGGGTAAAACATACGCACATGAAGAGGACATTAAAACACTTTCTTATAGTTTTATATTTATAACTCTGAATATTGGTGTGCTCTTATTTCATCTATAAGCAGGTTGACTGTATTTCACACCACGAAGTTTATCGGCAGTAGTGCAGGTGGTGTGCCCCAGATGTTGTGTAAACAGATAGACCTCACTGGGCAAGATTTTCAGAAAGGAATGTTCAAGTTTATCGTGAAAATGTGGCCAACAATCAAAAACTATTAACCTTTCATGGGTGCAGTCAGCCCTTTTATATAGGACCTAATTGAAAAAGATGCTTAAAATGGTGATAGATTCAGTATAAAATGTGAGAGGACTCTGTTCATTTATGAAATAATAAATTACAGTTAAAGGGAATTTTGAACTTAGGGAGAAAATTGACCTAATTGTCTACCTGAAAAATTGTCTACAGATACCTTTTTCACATCAGGTCAGTTGTGCAAAGGATCCAATAATTCACTGAAAATGTATTTATTTAATCTTAGTTCCTTTTGTCATATATTTTGAGTTAATGACCTAAGAACTTTCATAAGATACTCTAAAATTTATTTTTCATTTAATGACCATTTGCCTGCAAGTATTATTATACTTGCAGACAGAGCCTGACAGAATGTTGCTTAGTGCACTACTAAAAGAAAAAAAAAAGGTCTATTATGGCATTGTCATTCTTGAATCTTATTTTGGATGTATTCTTATACAACAATTAGTCTCTGTGTTTTTGTTTAAAAAATAAATATTTTGAGAACAGTCTAAATTTATTCTTAATCAGTTGCCAGGCTTTCAATTATGGCAAAAATTGCCTTTTGATATTGGGGCCTGTTATATCAAATATACTATACTTTTCAATTTATGGATTTAAAAAGAATGTATACCACTTCAGATTTCAAAATTATTTAAATTATTATTATTTTTTACTTGTTAGTAGAACTGAAGCAGTATCAGTATTATAAGAGTGGATGATATTCTTTTCGGCACAGCTGTGCGTAGGACCAGTACTAGTTAAATAAAATTGTGAGGAAGTGCAGTTGGGCCTCTCCATTTTCTTTCACCTTTCCTTTTAGCATCAACTCCATTTGTCCTTGAACGCTTTCTGTGAACAACTTGAGGGTAGGGACCATAGCCTGTTCATTTCTGAATCTCCAGTGTTTAGCACCCTACAGAGATTCTGAAAGGTACTCAATAGTTATTTGGACTAAACTGATCTCCATTGCTTACTCGTTCTTACCAAAGTAATTACAACTTATAACCTGACTATCCTATAGCTGATTTAACTAAATTATTAATGTATGTTTTAATGTGTTATCACTTCTGGGGGGATTTGAATTTTGAGTTAGGAAAGCTGAAAAGAGATAGGTTAAACCATAGGAGTAAATCACTAATGGTGGAATTTCAAGTAGTGAGGAATGCCCCATATTATTAGCTTTTAGCTTTCTCAAAAAAAAGTGAAATTAATAAAGGAAAATAAAATATTGGTTTTTTTAAGACTATCATCTAAAGCTGTCATATCTGCATAGAATATATTAAGCATTCTCACTAACATTTAAAATATATACTTGTTCAGTTTTAAATGAGGGTAGTTTGAGGAGAATAAAACCAGGATGCCATTTATCAGGAAACAGCCTTTTAAGAAATTGCTGGCTTTTTTTTACTGATTTGTTGTAGATGCATTTTGAATTTACCCTTATTTACAAATATCTAATTTCATCATCTTTGAATATTTGGTATTCATTTTATATCAGTCATGTGTATTTTTTACAATTAATGAAATCAGCCAGCAAGTTCAAATGATATCCCATTAGTTTATTGTTTAATGAACAAATTGTCACTTAAATCAGATGGTAGAAAACTTAGATGATATCCTATATATCCTATAAACTCTTCAAAGTGTTTCTAGATTGCTTAAGATTTGAAAAGAACAAAGCTCCCAAGAGACAAATGGATCAAAAAGAGAAGACTTGCTCTGACATTCAGAGTGGGAGACATTGGTGGCAGCATTGTGAGTCTTGTTGGAAACTTCCATGCTATTTGTATTACTTGATCTCTTTATGGAAGAATTAAGCTAAAAAATGACCAGTGTGAGAAATGTGATGTTTTTGATTACCCTTCTTATGTTGGAGGCAGCTGAAAGCAAAAAAAAAAAAAAAAAAATAGAGACAGCATTGGAGATATATATATATATTTTTTTTGGTGGGAGTGGGGTGGGGAGGGAGGGGAGCAGGCGGGCCACTTCTATTGGTCCTTCATTTGTCCATTTTCATCCATCTTTGTTCTTTGGCCCATGTGGGCCTCCCATCGCGGTGGCTTCTGTTGTCGCAGAGCACCGGCTCTGAGCACATGCACTCCAGAGCTCCGGCTCGGCAATTGGACACATCGGTCCAGCCGCACCGCGGCACGTGGGATCTTCCCAGGCCAGGGATGGAAGCGGCGCCCCTTGCACTGCAAGGCGGTGTCCTTACCCACTGGACCACCAGGGAAGCCCTGGAGAGATATTCTTAATTGTGCTGTTACCGCTTCAACTCATTCCTCTGATTTATTGTTTATGATTCATACATGTCTAGAACACCTATTTTTTTTATAAATATTGAAACTGTATTTGTTAATACATACTGTTTACACAGTTGAATAATTACTGGGGGTCGGGGAGAGGTTATACCTTGAAAAGTACAGCTTTATTCTTTACGTTGCCATTCAAAATCTTGATCTTTTTTTTTTCTTTTTTTCTGATATATTGACCTGCAACACTGAGACAAAGAAAGAAAGAGCTGCAGAAACTCCCATTTTACAACTTACATAAAATTGTTAACATTCATTACTGCTCAAGAGCTTTGCTAGCCTTTATTTAAATAGTTTAAATTAATCATTCTACTCAAAAAGCGCTATCTAGATACTAAAATCCCATTTACCATTTACAGATACCATTAACAGATAAGCTACTCCTTGTATCTGCTATAGGAAGAGCTCTGATTTCTTTTAATTTATATTTTAGTCCAAGCAATTTGGTGGTATACTGTAGTTCATATCCTCTCTAGTATGCTTGTCATATATGACTTATTCAGGGCTTTACTCATGAATTTCCCTTTTGTTACTGGGATAATTCTGATATTGATACAAACAAATTTACCTTGCATGTTTTTCAACTAAATAAAGGTACTGATTTACTCTTCAAGACTCATTGACTGAGTGTGTGTGTGAGTATACACATGTGTGTGTTTGTCACCACATGTGTCTTGGTGCGCATACATTTGTACATGGGTCTTCCTACCTTGGCAAGCCAAAAACCAAGAAGTGTTATTCTGTGATTAAAAAAATGGACTCAAAGCTACAAAATACCATCAACTTGGGCCAACTGTGTTTTGGAATCATTGACTTAGTAGCTCCTGGAATATTATGTAATTTGCTAGTGAAATGTTCACCAAAATAAAAGCCCTTCCCCTTGTTTTGCAGCTCCTTCTCTACCCTCCCCTGTGTTGCAGGTTTGTAATGTTTGAGCACAATTCCTGGGTGAATTTCCTATTTGCCTCTGTGCGTGTTATTTGTGTCAGAGAACTGTGCCTGGTCAGCAGCTCTAGACCTGGAGCCCATGGACACTATATGCTGGGCTTCAGTGGAAAGAGAGATCTGCTTAATTTTGTCCCAGGTGAAGGAGTCCAGCGGTTCCTAGCCTGGGCTACTGAAAGGTTCCCACATCCTCTTTGTCCCATTAGTTGAGATGACTTGCAGTAGAAAATGTCTAGTGAGTGTTAAGAACTTATTGAAAGATGTGTTAGTTTCATAGTTTTGCTGTTAGGGAAGAAAGAGAATTTTTACTTCCGTGTTAAATGAAAGTAAATGCTGATTTAATATTTATATTCTTAGATGCTTAGCATACCAGAATCAACTGTTTAAAAAGCTTTCCCATAAATTCTGGGATTTTGGAACTGTGGAGTTGGGTTGGTTAAAAACTCAAGCTGTTTTAAATATCTAGGTGGGAGAGCCATGGATTATAATCCTAAAAGTTAAATTTGAAGTTTTTCATTTATAAAGTTTTAATTCTTTTAATGTAGCCAATTAAAATATGCTTAAAAAAAAAAAAAAAAAAAGCTGCTCAATACAGTTTAAACAAAGAGGAGGAATACTAAACTCCCTGAACAGGTAACATCTAAGTAAATGCCTGCTTTTTCCTACTTGGCTCTTAAAATCATGAAAAGATTACAGTGGTTAAACTGTAAAGATTCGCTTGTATAACATTTTATTCCTAAAATGCGAATCACAACTTAATATCTGTAATATAAACATCACTGATAACTTACACTGAAGCTTTTGTGTTGTATGATTCAATATATAATCTATTTTAGTATTGACAGGATGATACTACTTTGGCACAGCAGTTCCAAAATCAAGAGATAAATGGGAAGATAGTGCAACTATATAAATGCCATTTCTCACTCAATAAATTCAGCATGGACCTAGGAGATTAAGCAGGGTTTATTCATGTTTATTTTTTTTTCCATTTTACTTTTCTTATTAAAACAGGCATTTTAATATACTGATTGGAAAATATGTGCATATTATCTGTCCAGAATGCATTATTGCTGTTTTAAAAATTATCTTAAAAACTGGAAAGACATGGGCCAAAGAACAAAGATGGATGAAAAATAGACAAATGAAAGACCAATAGAAGCGGCCCACCCACCCCCTCGCCATCCCACCCCCAAAAAATAAATAAAAAACTAGAAAGACTGAGCCTCAACCAGTCAAAAGCATTTCATTTTTGTTAAATCTGCCTTTGAAGTAAAATCATCTTCCAGCGGTTCCTAGCCTGGGCTACTGAAAGGTTCCCACATCCTCTTTGTCCCATTAGTTGAGATGACTTGCAGTAGAAAATGTCTAGTGAGTGTTAAGAACTTATTGAAAGATGTGTTAGTTTCATAGTTTTGCTGTTAGGGAAGAAAGAGAATTTTTACTTCCGTGTTAAATGAAAGTAAATGCTGATTTAATATTTATATTCTTAGATGCTTAGCATACCAGAATCAACTGTTTAAAAAGCTTTCCCATAAATTCTGGGATTTTGGAACTGTGGAGTTGGGTTGGTTAAAAACTCAAGCTGTTTTAAATATCTAGGTGGGAGAGCCATGGATTATAATCCTAAAAGTTAAATTTGAAGTTTTTCATTTATAAAGTTTTAATTCTTTTAATGTAGCCAATTAAAATATGCTTAAAAAAAAGAAAAAAGCTGCTCAATACAGTTTAAACAAAGAGGAGGAATACTAAACTCCCTGAACAGGTAACATCTAAGTAAATGCCTGCTTTTTCCTACTTGGCTCTTAAAATCATGAAAAGATTACAGTGGTTAAACTGTAAAGATTCGCTTGTATAACATTTTATTCCTAAAATGCGAATCACAACTTAATATCTGTAATATAAACATCACTGATAACTTACACTGAAGCTTTTGTGTTGTATGATTCAATATATAATCTATTTTAGTATTGACAGGATGATACTACTTTGGCACAGCAGTTCCAAAATCAAGAGATAAATGGGAAGATAGTGCAACTATATAAATGCCATTTCTCACTCAATAAATTCAGCATGGACCTAGGAGATTAAGCAGGGTTTATTCATGTTTATTTTTTTTTCCATTTTACTTTTCTTATTAAAACAGGCATTTTAATATACTGATTGGAAAATATGTGCATATTATCTGTCCAGAATGCATTATTGCTGTTTTAAAAATTATCTTAAAAACTGGAAAGACATGGGCCAAAGAACAAAGATGGATGAAAAATAGACAAATGAAAGACCAATAGAAGCGGCCCACCCACCCCCTCGCCATCCCACCCCAAAAAAATAAATAAAAAACTGGAAAGACTGAGCCTCAACCAGTCAATAGCATTTCATTTTTGTTAAATCTGCCTTTGAAGTAAAAATCATCTTTAGATGATCACCTGATTTAAAGAATTAACTGAAGTAATTAATGTTACTGAAGATAATACCTGCTTTAAATGTTATATTTTTAGATTTTTTTCAATCTGCTCTACTTTTTAGTCCATAATTCACAGTATTCTCACTTTGACAAGGCTCAATGCACACTCAAACTTTTAAACAAGTAGTAAGGAATTTAGAGCAGACATAGTTAAAATAAACCAAAGAAAGATGCAAAAATGCCCTTTGAATTGGATGGACGAAGTAGTGGTGACCTCAAGTCAAGCTACATATAGTTTTATTATTGGTCAGAGGAGATTAATATTCTTGAAATGCCCTGGGCCCAGGGCATGACCACAAGAGCAGCAGTTGGCTGGCAGTACTTTCCTGCCTTCTAATACAAACTGATTGTTTCAGATCCTACTGGAGCTGAAAGTGTGAACTTTACCAAGTCTATGGGAAACTAGAATGAATTTCATTCCCTGCCCTCCAGATTTTCCCATAATATAATGATAGCTGTAACTGTTTCATGTCTGAGGAAGACAAAGATAAACAAGAAAAGAATGTGAACCTTTAACCATTTTAGGATTTTTTTGGTGATTATCTGTAAAATTAAAACAGTTGTACAAGGAAATAATACAAAATACAGTCCTTAAATGGCCAATGATACACTTGGCATATCTTCTTTGGCATATTAACTGATAGTACTTTCACAGGATAGGGGTAAGAAATGGAAAAAAAAAAAAAAAAGGCTGAGTGCATAGATTACAGAAAAGTTGGCTTGTCTGAATGGGCTGTGTAGACCCAAATCACTCTGCCTTATTAGCCAATCTAATTAAAATGTAGTGCTTTTAATCTTGAGACCTGATGTACACACAAAGGTGACATAATGATAAATTCAGGTGAGCTTCACTGATGTAAATAGAAGCCATTTGGAAACAGTAATGCATTTTTTACCAAATTAGGTTAGCAGCTTTTTCTGTTTGCATGGAGCCTTGTTTCTGAATTAAATACTTCTTTCTCTGCATGCTCTTGCTTACATAGTTCATTTGCATTCTATTTGTATAGCTCTAGTTAAATTAGAATGATACATTTGAGCATTAGGTTAACATACCTGTGTTTTATTTTATAGTAAGTATTCCAAATCCAGTCATTTGATGGTCACTGACTTGCACTCTTTTTTCATCGTTTGCAGCAACCCTTCTGATGTCTGGGACTACTGCAACAGTAGCCCTATTGAGAGATGGTATTGAACTGGTTGTAGCCAGTGTTGGGGATAGCCGAGCTATTTTGTGTAGAAAAGGAAAATCTGTGAAGCTGACCATTGACCATACTCCAGAAAGAAAAGATGAAAAAGAAAGGTAACAACCTCTGCTAATCCATCTTTCTATGAGAATAATATGTATATAGTTCAAGATAGAAATAAAACCTTGCATTTTAAACTGACTTCATGCTGAAGTTTAAATAAGCCTTGGTTTTCTGGGTATCACCTCATAGTCTTCTAATTTTTTTTTGACCAGGATTAAGAAATATGGGGGATTTGTAGCTTGGAATAGTTTGGGACAGCCTCATGTGAACGGCAGACTTGCAATGACACGGAGTCTTGGAGATATGGATCTTAAAAGCAGTGGTGTGATAGCAGAACCTGAAACAAAAAGGATTAAGGTAAGAGAGAGTTCCTCAGGTGCGGCTAGTGGTAAAGAACCTGCCTGCCAGTGCAGGAGACCTAAGAGATGCAGGTTCAATCCCTGGATCAGGAAGATCCCCTGGAGGGAAGGTATGGCAACCCAGTCCAGTATCCTTGCCTGGACAATCCCATGGACAGAGGAGCACGGTGGGCTACAGTCCATAGGGTTGCAAAGAGTCAGACATGCCTGAAGTGACGTAGCACAGCTAAGCAAGGTAAGAAAGGACTTGCAAACACTTGATACACAGGCAAGGAATGGATGCAGGATTGTCTCCAGCTGCAGGCTTCCTTGGAAGCCTTAACTGAAGCCTGAATGACTTCTAAAAAGAGTGATGAATGGAAAGATAGATAAACTTTTCAGATAAAATAAGATACTACTTTCCTAGACTAATGTATGATGAAGTGTTGGCTTTGGAATTTTCCTAGAAGCGTGGTTATACTGCCCTTCCTCACCTGCACCTCATCATCACTGTCACTTGGAAGCTGATCCTGACTTCTCTTTTCCACCAAGCCAGAGAATACCCCCACCTCTCTTTCAAAGATGTCTTCTGCTTGCTACTAATCATTGTCCTCTTTATGCTGCACTTCCCCGAGTGTACACCCAGTGGTGAACTGACACTTCACCTATGCAACCCCCAGCCTGCTCTAGTACCTGGCACAAAATTTATAGTGTGCTGCTGCTTCTGTTAAGTCTCTTTAGTCATGTCCGACTCTGTGACCCCATGGACTATAGCCTGCCAGGTTCCAGTGTCCATGGGATTCTCCAAGCAAGAATACTGGAGTGGGTTGCCATGCCCTCCTCCAGGGGATGTATAGTGTAGGCTCCCAATAGTAGCAGCAAGCGATTGTTAATTTACTGAACAGTTTTATGTCTTATAAATATTCCACTTATATTTGTCTAACAAATACTCATCAAACAAGATGAATATGCAGAGCAACAGTGGAGAGGCGGACATGGAGAACAGTCTTACAGACAGTGGGGTGAGGGAGGGGAATATGCTGTGGTACTAAAGGATCTCAAACAAGGGCTCTGAGGCGACCTGGAGGGGTGTGATGGGGAGAGAGTTGAGAGGGAGGTTTGGGAGGAGCGGGGACGTAGGTATACCTATGGTGGATTCAGGTCTATATGTGGCCGTAAACCACAAAACTCTGTTAAAAAAAAAAGAAAAAAGTGAAAACACAGCAAAAATATTCATCGAACAAATAATAGTTTACAGTGTGCTGGACTCTCTTCAGAATAGCCACTTCTATCCCATTTTACAGAGAGAAAATTCTGGAGCATTTACAGTTCAACTTACCTACATTTGCCTACCTGAAAAATACACGTGGGTTTCACACCCAGGGAGTCTGACTCCAGAGACTCTTACTACATCAGGCTGCCTCTCAGTATTTAGCTGTCTGTCTTCTACCTCTGTTACTAAGTAAATGTTAGGTTTGTCCTCCATGATTGATGCTAAATGTTGCTGGTTTTGCCCTAAATGCAGGCCTTCTGTTTTCACTCTGTCTACAAGTTCTGAAACAAAGAGGACCACTCTGCAGACAAAATCATTGAGTTACGAATATTATTCTAGTTTGTAATCCTATACATTTGGTTCTGATTGCAGTTACATCATGCTGATGACAGCTTCCTGGTCCTAACTACAGATGGAATTAACTTCATGGTGAACAGTCAAGAGATTTGTGACTTTGTCAGTCAGTGCCATGATCCCAATGAAGCAGCCCACGCAGTGACGGAACAGGTGACACAGCAGAGCTTCTGTTAGAAAAATTGCCAAGGTGGCGAGGAGAGAAGGACAAAGCCAGGTGTAGGTCTCAGAACAGCCAGGAGGGCCACCACTGGCTGGAGATTTCTTTGAAATCTTGTGTTTTAGTTTCAGTATTATATTGAATTTTACACTTGACTCCATAGTGTTTCCAATTAAAATTTTTTTTACAGTTCTCCTGAGTAACTAAAATTAGTATACCAAGAAAATGAGCTATGTTTATCTTTGACTTTGTACATATCTTGAAATGATAGTCACATCAGTAGTAAATTATAACAGTAACAAATGTAAATGTCACTAAATGCTCTTCTAGTCATATGTATTTATCATCACATGTAATCATCCCAGTAGCCTTCTGAGGCTGGAGCTAGAATTAGCCCTTCTTGACAGAGGAGGTTTGGGAGGAGCGGGACGAGGTATACCTATGGTGGATTCAGGTCTATATGTGGCCGTAAACCACAAAACTCTGTTAAAAAAAAGACAAAAGTGAAAACACAGCAAAAATATTCATCGAACAAATAATAGTTTACAGTGTGCTGGACTCTCTTCAGAATAGCCACTTCTATCCCATTTTACAGAGAGAAAATTCTGGAGCATTTACAGTTCAACTTACCTACATTTGCCTACCTGAAAAATACACGTGGGTTTCACACCCAGGGAGTCTGACTCCAGAGACTCTTACTACATCAGGCTGCCTCTCAGTATTTAGCTGTCTGTCTTCTACCTCTGTTACTAAGTAAATGTTAGGTTTGTCCTCCATGATTGATGCTAAATGTTGCTGGTTTTGCCCTAAATGCAGGCCTTCTGTTTTCACTCTGTCTACAAGTTCTGAAACAAAGAGGACCACTCTGCAGACAAAATCATTGAGTTACGAATATTATTCTAGTTTGTAATCCTATACATTTGGTTCTGATTGCAGTTACATCATGCTGATGACAGCTTCCTGGTCCTAACTACAGATGGAATTAACTTCATGGTGAACAGTCAAGAGATTTGTGACTTTGTCAGTCAGTGCCATGATCCCAATGAAGCAGCCCACGCAGTGACGGAACAGGTGACACAGCAGAGCTTCTGTTAGAAAAATTGCCAAGGTGGCGAGGAGAGAAGGACAAAGCCAGGTGTAGGTCTCAGAACAGCCAGGAGGGCCACCACTGGCTGGAGATTTCTTTGAAATCTTGTGTTTTAGTTTCAGTATTATATTGAATTTTACACTTGACTCCATAGTGTTTCCAATTAAAATTTTTTTTACAGTTCTCCTGAGTAACTAAAATTAGTATACCAAGAAAATGAGCTATGTTTATCTTTGACTTTGTACATATCTTGAAATGATAGTCACATCAGTAGTAAATTATAACAGTAACAAATGTAAATGTCACTAAATGCTCTTCTAGTCATATGTATTTATCATCACATGTAATCATCCCAGTAGCCTTCTGAGGCTGGAGCTAGAATTAGCCCTTCTTGACAGAGGAGGAGAGCAGAGACACTGTCACATTCCAGAACTGGGTTTCAAACCCTGAGAGCTGAACTCTGACTTCAACCACTAGATCATTTTAAACTAGATGGCTCCACATAAATATCCAGTATAAAAACACTATGGTTAAAAAAAAAAAAAGGCACACACACAAACACAAACCCCATTATGGCATAATCAATTTCTTGTTTTTAAAAATGGGTACATGAAAACAAATACAAAAAAGTATATTGATGAGTGGTATGTGAGTGTGCCAGTCAGAACTAAAATTTGGAAGCTGGATCAGTCAGTCTGTTCAGTTGCTTATTTGTGTCCAACTCTTTGAAACTGTGTGGACTGCAGCATGCCAGGCTTCCCTGTCCTTCACCATCACCCAGAGCTTGTTCAAACTCATGTCCATTAAGTTAATGATGGCAATCCAACCATCTTATCCTCCGTCATCCTCTTCTGCCTTCTATTTTCCCCAACATCAGGGTGTTTTCCAGTGAGTCATCTCTTCACATCAGGTGGCCAAAGTATTGGAGCTTCAGCTTCAGCATCAGTCCTTCCAATGAATATTCAGGGTTGATTTCCTTTAGGGTTGACTGATTTGATCTCCTTGAGTCAAAGGGACTCTCAAAGTCTTCTCCCACACCACAATTCGTAGGCATCAATTCTTTGGTGCTCAGCCTTCTTTATGGTCCGACTCTCACATCCATACATGGCTGCTGAAAAAACCATAGCTTTGACTATATGGACCTTTGTCGGAAATAGCATACAGTAAATAAAAAAGAAATGTAGGGCTTCCCTGGTGGTCCAGTGGGTAAGGACACCACCTTGCAGAGCAAGGGGTGCAAGTTTGATCCCTGGCCTGGGATAATCCCACGTGCTGCAGAGCGGCTGGACCGACGTGTCCAACTACTGAGCCTGAGCTCTGAAGCACATGCGCCCAGAGCCAGTGCTCTGCAGTGAGAGATGCCACTGCGATGAGAGGACCACACAGGCCAAAGAACAAAGATGGATGCAAATGAATAAATGAAAGACCAATAGAAGTGGCCAAAAAAAAAAAAAATAAAAGAAATGTAAACTTTCCATGTGTTAATACTCTTGTTTGGATAGATAGCTCTTCTAAGTTCTAGCCATCACTAATCATTAGAGGCACACTTTATTTCATACATACAGCTTTCTTGCATTTTCAGTTTTTACATTTGCAATTGGGAGCCAAATTTGGCCCAGACGTTTATGTGCTAACATTTGGAATTAAGATATAAATCCTTATTTTAAAAGCATTATTTTCTTGAAAACTGATAGATAAGCATGAGTTATTCATTTGGTTACTATGTATGCCCATGAGATTAAGAAATAAAATTTGGAAGCTGGATCAGTCAGTCTGTTCAGTTGCTTATTTGTGTCCAACTCTTTGAAACTGTGTGGACTGCAGCATGCCAGGCTTCCCTGTCCTTCACCATCACCCAGAGCTTGTTCAAACTCATGTCCATTAAGTTAATGATGGCAATCCAACCATCTTATCCTCCGTCATCCTCTTCTGCCTTCTATTTTCCCCAACATCAGGGTGTTTTCCAGTGAGTCATCTCTTCACATCAGGTGGCCAAAGTATTGGAGCTTCAGCTTCAGCATCAGTCCTTCCAATGAATATTCAGGGTTGATTTCCTTTAGGGTTGACTGATTTGATCTCCTTGAGTCAAAGGGACTCTCAAAGTCTTCTCCCACACCACAATTCGTAGGCATCAATTCTTTGGTGCTCAGCCTTCTTTATGGTCCGACTCTCACATCCATACATGGCTGCTGAAAAAACCATAGCTTTGACTATATGGACCTTTGTCGGAAATAGCATACAGTAAATAAAAAAGAAATGTAGGGCTTCCCTGGTGGTCCAGTGGGTAAGGACACCACCTTGCAGAGCAAGGGGTGCAAGTTTGATCCCTGGCCTGGGATAATCCCACGTGCTGCAGAGCGGCTGGACCGACGTGTCCAACTACTGAGCCTGAGCTCTGAAGCACATGCGCCCAGAGCCAGTGCTCTGCAGTGAGAGATGCCACTGCGATGAGAGGACCACACAGGCCAAAGAACAAAGATGGATGCAAATGAATAAATGAAAGACCAATAGAAGTGGCCAAAAAAAAAAAAAATAAAAGAAATGTAAACTTTCCATGTGTTAATACTCTTGTTTGGATAGATAGCTCTTCTAAGTTCTAGCCATCACTAATCATTAGAGGCACACTTTATTTCATACATACAGCTTTCTTGCATTTTCAGTTTTTACATTTGCAATTGGGAGCCAAATTTGGCCCAGACGTTTATGTGCTAACATTTGGAATTAAGATATAAATCCTTATTTTAAAAGCATTATTTTCTTGAAAACTGATAGATAAGCATGAGTTATTCATTTGGTTACTATGTATGCCCATGAGATTAAGAAATAGCCCAATTCTATGTATGACCACTTCTTTCCTAATTTCAACCACCTGTCTTAAGATAAGTATTTTCTAACTCACCAGGGCGTAGTATCCCTCATCTGAGTACTATTATTCTTTAATACTTAATAAACTAATTTAGTTTACATTCACTTTTCTGTATTTTAGAGAGGGTACTATAATAAACATCCTATATTTATTTATGTATATCTATTTCCTTCATGTATTATTTTCTTAGGTTAAATTCATTGAAGCAAAATTGCTAGGTAAAAGAATACACAGCATTCTGAAGTTTTTAATAAGCTTGCCAAATCCCTCCAGAAATACTGTTCCATGTTATACTTTTCACTAGCTTGTTTTATGGACATGAGTTTGAGCAGGCTCTAGGAGTCAGGAAAGCCTGGCGTGCTGAAATCCATGGACTTGCAAAGAATTGGACACAACTAAGGAATTGAACTGAACTGAGCATGTTTTATAGTTTGTGTTTCTCTAAATCTTTTATCATAGGTAATTTCTTGCCAGTTTGACAGGTGGAAAAATCAAATTTACTGTTTTAAATTTACCTTTTTTCTTTGTTAGTAAAGCTAAACATTTGCACAGGTTTGTTAGCCATTTGTTTTTCCTGTCTGAGTATAGCTTTTTTCCCCCATGATCTTATAGACATGTTTGTCTCCATGGTTATTATAAGAACTTCCTATATATTAAGTATATTAGTATTTATCTAATATTGCAAATATATATTTTTTTAATCTTTTAATTTTTTGTAAAACTTGAAAAATTTTTAAGATTTTTATATCACATATTTTTATTAATCCTTTCATTCATAGTTTTGACTTCAAGGTGTAGAGTCTGGTGAAGTACATTTGCCGTTAAATATAATCCCAAGCACTCCTTTTTTCTTTTTTGATTGTTTTTCTCTTTTTAATTTTTTTAATTATGAAAGTATAATAACACATTTACAAGAGACTTGGAAAATACAGAATAAAGTTATATATTACTTCAGTTGCTCAGTCATGTCTGACTCTTTGTGAACCATGGACTGTGGCATGCCAGGCCTCCCTGTCATTCACAATCTCCCAGAGCTTGCTCAAACTCATGTCCATTGACTCAGTGATGCTATCCAGATATCTCATTCTCTGTTGTCCCCTTCTCCTTTTGCCTTTGGCTTTTCCCAGCATCCGGGTGTTTTCCAGTGAGTCGTCTCTTCACATCAGGTGGCCAAAATACTGGAGCTTCAACTTCACCATCAATCCTTCCAATGAATATTCAGGGTTTATTTTATTTAAGATTGACTG
Organism: Tragulus kanchil; assembly: GCA_022376925.1. Lineage (NCBI taxonomy): Eukaryota > Metazoa > Chordata > Mammalia > Artiodactyla > Tragulidae > Tragulus > Tragulus kanchil. The sequence continues at coordinate 94,673,906 of JAIOJX010000025.1, forward strand.
GTTTGATCTCCTTGCAGTCAAGGGGACTCTCAAGAATCTTTTCTAACACCACAGTTCAAAGGCATCAATTCTTTGGCACTCAGCCTTCTTTATGGTCCAGCTCTCACATCCACACATGACTACTGGGAAAACCATAGCTTTGGTTATACGAACTTTTATTAGCAAGATTATGTCTCTGCTTTTGAATGTGCTGTCTAGGTTTGTCATAACTTTTCTTCCGAGCAAGCATCTTGTCATTTCATGGCTACAATCACCATCTGCAGTGATTTTGGAGCTCAAGAATATAAAGCCTGTCACTGTTTCCACTGTTCGCCCGTCTATTTGCCATGAAGTGATGAGAGCAGATACCATGATCTTAGTTTATTGAATGTTGAGTTTTAGGCCATCTTTTTTACTCTCCTCTTTCACCTTCTTCAGGGGCTGTTTAGTTTCTCTTTGCTTTCTGTCATAACGGTGGTGTCATCTGCATACCTGAAGTTATTGATATTTCTCCCAGTAATCTTGACTCCAGCTTGTGTTTCATCCAGGCCAGCATTTGACATGATGTACTTTGCATAGAAGTTAAATGAGCAGGGTGACAATATACAGCCTTGTCATACTTCTGTCCCAATATGGAACCAGTCTGTTGTTCCATGTCCAGTTCTATCTGTTGCTTTTTGTCCTGCATGTAGGTTTTGCAGGAGGCAGGCAAGGTGGTCTGGTATTCCCATCTCTTTCAGAATTTTCCACAGTCTGTTGTGATCCACACTAGGCTTCAGCATAGTCAGTGAAGCAGAGTACACAGCTTGCTCTGTGATCCAGTGGATGCTGGCAGTTTGATCTCTGGTTTCTCTGCCTTTTCTAAGTCCAGTTTGTACATCTAGAAGTTCTCAGTTCACATACTGTTGAAGCCTAGCTTGGAGGATTTTGAGCATTACTTTGCTAGCACATGAAACAAATACAATGGTGTGATAGTTTGAACATTCTTTGGCATTTCCCTTCTTTGGAATTGGAATGAAAACTAACTTTTTCCAGTCCTGAGGTAACTACTGAGTTTCCCAGATTTGCTGGCATATGGAATGTAGCATGTTAACAGCATTATCTTTTTTTTATCTTTTTTTTTTCCTGTTTACTTTTCGTCTTTATTTAGATATAAAGCAGACCCAAGCCAAGACTTACAAGCAGTTTACATTATGCAAGTTTTCCATTTGACTAGAATATGACATCTTGAGCAATTAATCTCACTCTTCTGTGTGGCCTGATGCAGTCTAATAAAGAGGTAGTAATTACTCCCAAAGCTTGTATTAAACTTGACTTAATTGCCCAGAATTTTTAGTTATTTGGAGTATAGCTGATTATGACCTTTAAATAATGCTGTCTGAAAGAAGTAATATAAAATGCATTCAGCGCATAAAATTATACATGTTTCACTTTATGTTGGTGATTCCTTTTCATACAGACTTTGATAAAGAATTATTTAAAAAATGTTTACTGGTAATCGTTAGATTCGTGATTTTTTTCTCAACACTGAAAGCATCTACAAATTTTGACTAGAAGAAAGATAATTATTTCAAAAGTACCAATGAGTCATATCAATTATTAATTTTCTTTTTTTCTTTTTCTTTTACTTTTTACTTTTACAGAGTTTTGTTGTTTACAGATATGTATGATCCCAGATTAGTCATATGTATATTGCCCCCATCCCACCCCTCCAAGGCCATCACACGGCACCCCTGCATGATCCCCCTTTCTCACAGCACAATGACAATAGCTATTTTTTTCACATATGATAGTATAGGTCTTCATGCTACTTCCTTCATGCCTCCCACCCACTGTTCATTCCCCACAATGTCCGTATGTCTACTGTCCATGTCTGTTCTTCCATCGCTTCACTGCATGTGTTATCATTACCATCCTACTAGATTCCATATATATGTGTTAGTATATTGTACTTGTCCTTCTCTCTTTTTTTTTTTTAATGATGATGTGTTTTATTTAGATTTGGTCTTTCTTCATCTCTTTGTAACTCTGAATCCTGAAAGGTTAGCAAGTTATTATACATCTTGTAATCCCTTTCTTCACACAACAGGCACACATATACAGTATCATATGTCAATATAATATTATCAACACAGCATAAACATTTAAGCAGCAGAAGCATTTCACATAAAAGAGGCTCTACGCATCATACGGCCTGTTCCAACAAAAACGAAACATCAGAATGCCATTTCAGCAGTTACAGTGTTGTTATGATCAATATAGCTAATCTGTTTTATACCCATCATATATTTTCATAAGTCATCCATAAGGAAGAAGCAGAGGAAAAAGACTGCTTTTTTAAAAAAAAGTTACATGCCAACTTCAGAAATGACATACTAACCAGATACCAGCATTTGAAAGCTAGGTTGAATAGGACTGGCCTTGATGCATGTGCAGTAAATTTGTTTTCAGAATAGAAAATTAAATGGTAATGTCAGCAGTATTACTACTGTTTCTGTATTTATGATTAATTACTAGCAGTACAACTCCCAGGAGGAAGGAGATGGATCCAACAGCGATGTAAGCAATCCCCAAAAATGGATTTTTTCCTCCCATCCATGAAATGGTGCTCAAGATCATCCGTTTTCATCCATCAAATGAATGTACAGGGTAATTGTATGTGATATTCAAATAGTATCATCCAGCTGGTAATGTTGGATGTAAATTCACTTCTCCGCTCTATAAGATGATATAACTTACGAAAAGTAGGTAATGCTGCAGTACACATCCAAACAATAAAATCCTCATTTATGAACCCATTATTATCATCGTCAGAATCCAACATATAAACTGGTTTAACCCAGTTTACTGGCTTTGTTGTGCCTTTGAATCGTTATTCCAAGGGAACGACTCCAGGGGGATTTCTGAATTTTACATTTTTATCTGTCTACCAAGCAATACCTTTCTTTTTCAAAGTAATAGGTGTAGGATCAGATCCATTGCCAACCTGAAACAATTCTAGTTTATCATTAAACACGCTATTGGGAATAGCCCCACAAGGAGCAATTGGTTTGTCTTCATTTCTTCTATAAGGCTCACACTCCTTGCTGGGATTAAGCAAAGCACTAGGATCTCCATTTAGTTGACTATCATCTCGAGATTTCACATAACAACGATAGTTTTGATAAGAATTAGGCAATCCATAATACATAAACACATTGCCCTCAAATGACTGTTCCAGTGTGAAGTTAATGGTACAAGTACAAGGTGTCACATCCAGAGACAAACATTTATGGCAGGGACCTGAGGGCTCTGTTCCGGTATAATCAGTCTCGATCTCGCGGATGTTGTTGGAGGTGACAAAGATGCTGATGCCAATAGGGATGAAGATGAGGCTGATGATGAAGAAGGTGGGGAGCACTGTGCCCGCTGTAAGGATGGGCTGCCAAGCAGGCAGCCGTTGCTGTTTGAAGGCCCTGTTATCCAGTCTCCGGCTATTAGTGGTGCCCCTGGGAGCACACAGGGGTCCACCATCCACTTCATCCTTCGCGTTATAGTTCATCGCCATCGACCCCCGGGGTGCAGCTCCGTGACACGCAGGTGGACGGCCCAGGGGACCTGCCTGCTGACCCTGACAGAGGACGCGCAGGCGCCGCTGCCTCTTTTTGACTGACTTCACTTTTTATGATAGATTGCAGATCCAGCCACCTCATTAGGATTGATTCTTCTGCATTTCTTTTTACAGCTGTGTAGTATTCCATTGTATATATGTACCAGAGCTTTTGTATCCATTCATTCGTTGATGGACCACTAGGTTGCTTCCATGTTCTAGCTATTGTATAGAGAGATGCAATGAACATTGGGGTACAGGTGCTTCTTTCAGATTTGATTTCATCAAGGTATAAGCCTAAGAGTGGGATTTCTGGATCATAAGGTGCTTCTATTTTTAGTTTTTAAAGAAATCTCCATATTGTCTTCCATAAACACTGTATCAATTACAGCATTATCTTTTAATATTTGTAATAGCTCAACTGGAATTCCATCACCTCCATTAACTTTGTTCATAGTAATGCTTCCTAAGGACCACTTGATTTTTCACTGTAAGATGTCTGGCTCTATATGAGCAATCACACCATAGTGATCATTTAACTCATTAAGATCTTTTTTGTTTAGGTTTTTTGTATATATTATACAATTATTTTTTAGGTAAGTTAATATTTTTAGTTGGAGTTTCAATATCAAACTCTCAAAATTAATAGAATTAATAGACTGAAAAGTAGAAGGCTATAGTAGACCTGAAAAGCACTGTGAACCAATTCAATATGATTAAGGTTAATACAGTTTTTGCACAACAGCAGGAAAATTTAGTAATTCATCGAAAATGGGATAAAAAAAGAATGAGGGGCTACAAGGTGTCACATCCAGAGACAAACATTTATGGCAGGGACCTGAGGGCTCTGTTCCGGTATAATCAGTCTCGATCTCGCGGATGTTGTTGGAGGTGACAAAGATGCTGATGCCAATAGGGATGAAGATGAGGCTGATGATGAAGAAGGTGGGGAGCACTGTGCCCGCTGTAAGGATGGGCTGCCAAGCAGGCAGCCGTTGCTGTTTGAAGGCCCTGTTATCCAGTCTCCGGCTATTAGTGGTGCCCCTGGGAGCACACAGGGGTCCACCATCCACTTCATCCTTCGCGTTATAGTTCATCGCCATCGACCCCCGGGGTGCAGCTCCGTGACACGCAGGTGGACGGCCCAGGGGACCTGCCTGCTGACCCTGACAGAGGACGCGCAGGCGCCGCTGCCTCTTTTTGACTGACTTCACTTTTTATGATAGATTGCAGATCCAGCCACCTCATTAGGATTGATTCTTCTGCATTTCTTTTTACAGCTGTGTAGTATTCCATTGTATATATGTACCAGAGCTTTTGTATCCATTCATTCGTTGATGGACCACTAGGTTGCTTCCATGTTCTAGCTATTGTATAGAAAATGCAATGAACATTGGGGTACAGGTGCTTCTTTCAGATTTGATTTCATCAAGGTATAAGCCTAAGAGTGGGATTTCTGGATCATAAGGTGCTTCTATTTTTAGTTTTTAAAGAAATCTCCATATTGTCTTCCATAAACACTGTATCAATTACAGCATTATCTTTTAATATTTGTAATAGCTCAACTGGAATTCCATCACCTCCATTAACTTTGTTCATAGTAATGCTTCCTAAGGACCACTTGATTTTTCACTGTAAGATGTCTGGCTCTATATGAGCAATCACACCATAGTGATCATTTAACTCATTAAGATCTTTTTTGTTTAGGTTTTTTGTATATATTATACAATTATTTTTTAGGTAAGTTAATATTTTTAGTTGGAGTTTCAATATCAAACTCTCAAAAATTAATAGAATTAATAGACTGAAAAGTAGAAGGCTATAGTAGACCTGAAAAGCACTGTGAACCAATTCAATATGATTAAGGTTAATACAGTTTTTGCACAACAGCAGGATATAAATTCTATTCAAGTTCCCATAGACTGTAAACCAGGAGACATGAAAAAATATTGAGGGATGTAAAACAAAGTGCAAAAATTTCATGGTCTAAAGTTATTAACATCATACAGAGTCTATTCACTTATCATTGTGGAATTATGCTGACTACATCATTTGCTGTTTGCACTAGTTCCTAATATTGATTTATAATTTGACTGTATGAAGTTTAGTTTATACCAATTTTCCATTTTATATGGACCATAATAAACTTTCTTATGGATTTATTTGTTTATACACTTCCATTTCTCTTTTTTTTTAAATTTTGTTTATTCATTTTTGGCTGCACTGGGGTCTTCATTGCTACATCTAGGCTTTCTCTAGTTTCGGTCCATGGGCTTCTCATTGGGATGGCTGGCTTCTCTTGTTGCAGAGCACGAACTCTAGGTGGGCAGGCTTCAGTAGCTGCAGCACACAAGCTCAGTAATTATAGCTCTTGGGCTCCAGTAGTTGTGGCAAATGGGCTTAGTTGCTCCATGTGATGTGGAATCTTCCCAGACCAATCCATGTCCCATGCATTGGCAAGCAGATCCTTATTCACTCTATCACCAGGGAAGTCCCATATCCATTTCTTAGGCTATAATTTCTGTATGCCAAATTCCTGGAAGCAGAATTGCTAAGAGCCAACACTGAATCCTTAACCTTGCATTATTTCCTATGCTAAATGTTTATCATGTATTTTCTTCTTCAGGATCTACGTATCTTGTACTTTAGTCTACTGGTGTAGTTTGCCAAAACTGCTACAGTAGTACATAGTTAATATGGTTGTTTGGGTCATCCGTTATCCTATCTGCAATCTAAAAAACTGTTACCACTGATAGCTGGGGAAACAATCACAAAGCACTGTGAAATTATTAGTAACTGTGTGTTAAACCAGTTTGGCCTTCCATGGAAAGACTGATTTCTTTGTACAGATTCTGATTTCTATTGTTCATCTTTTCCTTCTTGCCATACCTTGCAGGCAATACAGTATGGTACTGAAGATAACGCAACTGCAGTAGTCGTGCCTTTTGGTGCCTGGGGAAAATACAAGAACTCTGAAATCAACTTCTCGTTCAGCAGAAGCTTTGCCACCAGTGGACGATGGGCCTGATCGCTTGTTAGGATTTGAAGTTTCTGTTTAACAGTTTTTCACTAAGTGTGTCAAATAACTGATTAGCTTTAAAATGTCAGCCATAAGTGGTGACCCTAGAATTCACTAGACCAGTGTATAAATCAGTGTAAACTTAGTAACCATTTACATAGTAGTTTTTCATAAATACCTGTCATATTTATGTTCAGCAAACTGTTACATGCTCAGTATAACTGTGGAATTCAGATACTGTGAGTGAACTTCTGAGTTGTGCGAGCAAATGAAACATGGATTTGATACACTTGCTGGGTGTTACCTTTCTAATTTTTAAGAATCTCAGGCAGCTGTGAGCTTCTTTTGATAATTTCTGATCTTTATTCATTGACCAGGTTCTTGCCTTCAAGTTCTTCAGAACTAGTCAATATTTCGACAGCTACTCAATGTGTTATCTGTAAGCATTTACTATATTTTGTATTCTGGATCACTTACTGGTGAATGTAACAGTGCAAAAGAAATTAATTCAGCTAACATGACACTGATAAACTGTATACATATGTACAAGAGTGCACTTACGTATTTCAACTGTGTCACCAGGTCTCTGCTGTGTGTGCTGTGCCAAGTTGCTCAGTCATGTCCAACTCTTTGCAACCCTGTGGACTATAGCCAGCCAGGCTCCTCTGTCCTTGGGATTCTCCAGGCAAGAATGCTGGAATGGGTTGTCAGGGCCTCCTTCAAGGAATCTTCCTGACCCAGGGATCGAACCCGTGGCTTCTGCATTGCAGGTGGATTCTTTACCACTGAGCCACCAGGGAAGCCCCAGGTCTGTCTCTTGCCTCTACTCAATTCATTCCTGTTCTTCTGTCAGTAATATATATCTGTGACTATTGCTTCATATCAGAAAAGAGTGTCCACTATAAGAGTTCTTTGGTCAAAGCTATACAAAGTACATACAGATAGTATCAAGTGTTTTGTATATAGTTTCCATTTGTTATTTCTAATTCTGTATTTTGTATATAGTCTGTTTATATCACTTTTTGTATAGAGTAAGCAAGTCTGATAATTTGTCCATAAAGATAAAGCCACATTGCCTAATAATTGCTACAGATGTAGCTTGAGGTTTATATCTCCTTTTTCTGACTCATAAGAAAGAATAAATCTTAAAGCATTATCTATTTCAGCTTGCTATGTAATTTGTATATGTATGTATATTTCTTTATATCTGTGTGTAAGTTTGCTGTTAAAATGTGAATCTCTAAATGTGTGTATTGAATTATATTTGCAGTTTATTTCTGCAGACAATGTAAATTTGTTATATGTGTAGGTGTATGTACATATGTATATTTTGGACTAACGGAAAATGGAAGGGAACAATCTTGCATAACTCCTTCACCAGTTAGTAGTTAGCTATACATTATTGATGCTTTAAGAACTCTTGACAAACTGAGGGAAGTTTTATAGTGGAGAACCAATGGTTACTGGCAAGTAGATTAAAAATGATTGTAGGAGATATTTTGTGAGGGGTAACTTATATGGAAAAACCTGGGAAAGAACCAGCATGTTGAAGCTACATTGCTATATGGTAATTTGCATATAAAAGGATGTGAGAAAAATACTGAAGTGTTAAGAATGATGTAGAGTTTTGTTGTAGGAACAAAAGAAAAACTAAAATTTTAAAGGTGATATAATTTCAGCTCTTAGTTTCCAGGTTGACTTTTTTTCTTAAGTTTTCCTCAAAACTTATAGAAAGAAGAGGGCAGCATATATTTACATCTTCTCACCTTTTTGGGAATGGAAAAAAATAAATCTTTAAGTTTTCCTGTCTGTATTAGTTAGGGATTGTCGTTTGTATAAAAGGGGTATGGAAATATTTCACTTTTTTTTTTTTTTCAAAGAAGTTGGTAAAAGAAAGAAAAATATTATAGGAAAGAATGTACTGTACTAGTCATTGCCTGGAAAATGAGGAACCGAAGTGGGCTTAGAAGGCTGGAAAACTTTCTTACTATTTCTGAGTTGGGTCTTGGGATATAAACATGGAAGCTGTATTTAGGATAGAAGGTTTCCAAACTAACAAGGTAACAGTAAGTCTGAAATATGAGATGACCTTCTAAAAACGTAGGTTTTATTTTTGTTTTGAATTCTTCACATTGCTCTTCCTCTCTCTTATTTAAAAAAACAAGGGTGGGAGTGATGTTGTCAAGTTCACAGGTCTGAGAGTCACTGATACATTTGGTGGATTTCCAGCTGAGATAAGGAAGAATTTGTACAACATGTAGGCCTTTTTCTGGGGTGGAGTTTGATCTGCTCCACCTGACAGTTTTTAAGACCTGAAACTAGTCAACTTTGACTAAAGCCCATAAAAAGTATTTTGTTATGTATTTTTTTTTTCTTTATATCTGTGTGTAAGTTTGCTGTTAAAATGTGAATCTCTAAATGTGTGTATTGAATTATATTTGCAGTTTATTTCTGCAGACAATGTAAATTTGTTATATGTGTAGGTGTATGTACATATGTATATTTTGGACTAACGGAAAATGGAAGGGAACAATCTTGCATAACTCCTTCACCAGTTAGTAGTTAGCTATACATTATTGATGCTTTAAGAACTCTTGACAAACTGAGGGAAGTTTTATAGTGGAGAACCAATGGTTACTGGCAAGTAGATTAAAAATGATTGTAGGAGATATTTTGTGAGGGGTAACTTATATGGAAAAACCTGGGAAAGAACCAGCATGTTGAAGCTACATTGCTATATGGTAATTTGCATATAAAAGGATGTGAGAAAAATACTGAAGTGTTAAGAATGATGTAGAGTTTTGTTGTAGGAACAAAAGAAAAACTAAAATTTTAAAGGTGATATAATTTCAGCTCTTAGTTTCCAGGTTGACTTTTTTTCTTAAGTTTTCCTCAAAACTTATAGAAAGAAGAGGGCAGCATATATTTACATCTTCTCACCTTTTTGGGAATGGAAAAAAATAAATCTTTAAGTTTTCCTGTCTGTATTAGTTAGGGATTGTCGTTTGTATAAAAGGGGTATGGAAATATTTCACTTTTTTTTTTTTTTCAAAGAAGTTGGTAAAAGAAAGAAAAATATTATAGGAAAGAATGTACTGTACTAGTCATTGCCTGGAAAATGAGGAACCGAAGTGGGCTTAGAAGGCTGGAAAACTTTCTTACTATTTCTGAGTTGGGTCTTGGGATATAAACATGGAAGCTGTATTTAGGATAGAAGGTTTCCAAACTAACAAGGTAACAGTAAGTCTGAAATATGAGATGACCTTCTAAAAACGTAGGTTTTATTTTTGTTTTGAATTCTTCACATTGCTCTTCCTCTCTCTTATTTAAAAAAACAAGGGTGGGAGTGATGTTGTCAAGTTCACAGGTCTGAGAGTCACTGATACATTTGGTGGATTTCCAGCTGAGATAAGGAAGAATTTGTACAACATGTAGGCCTTTTTCTGGGGTGGAGTTTGATCTGCTCCACCTGACAGTTTTTAAGACCTGAAACTAGTCAACTTTGACTAAAGCATAAAAACACACTAGTGTTTGTTTTACAAGCCACGATGTTGAAGTATAATTTATAGATTATTATAATCCATAAAAGATAAGCATACATGTATTAGGCTTATAAGTCAGTTATTGGAAATTATGCAAATAGTGGAACAAAAGGACTGTTCTAAATAGTTTTCAGTTATAACTGTGAATTTTCCATGTGGCTTTTACCATGTGGGTATAGGTGTAAATTATATTAATGTAATTAAACTTAAGTCAATTGTATTTGCTTGCCTTTCATTTATATGTCGCATATAAATCATCTTTCTGAAATTTGTTGCCAAACTTTATTTGCCAACATTGATGGCAAAATATTTTTAAAATCATTGTGATTTTTCACAAATATAAACAAGTACTTTATATATTCAAGTATAAATGGAATCCTGCTTTTCATCAACCATCTATTACAGACCTTTGTGTTAAGTGCTTCAAAGCTTTATGCATTTATTTTCCAGGAAAAAAAGTTTGGTGGGATCAGTTTTTAATTTCTATACTCTATATGATGGAAACATTTCTTAAGTTCCATTTTAAAAATCATTTACTTTGAAGAATTGTTAGCATGTAATTTAAATAGAAACTATTTTTTCAATGTTGAATTTTACTTTATTTTTCTAATGAATCTTGGCAGAGAATGAGTAGGTAGGCCTATGCTAACTAACTGTTCAGTATCAGACAGGGCATATAGTTTCCTTTCTAAGAATAGACAAGGATTAAATTTCATGGTAATATGATAATAAGAAAATGCTTCAATATGGAATGGGGGAAGGGATGGTTAAAGTTTAGTATTGAACTGCTGAACACAAACACATACTTGTATTTTCCTTTAGCACTTGCATTGTTCACATACCTGTGTCTGTGGAAAGTGACACAAAATCTTGGTTGGATTACATTTTATTGTTGGATTACATTTATTTGATTCACTTATCTGGATGAGTTCAGCAGAAATAAAAAGTTTTATCTTTAGAAGCCAGACTGTGTTGATCTGCCTGTTGCTTTTGGCATCTGGGATGAGACCACTTGACTCTCTGGCAGCTCCCCTTGGTTGTTCAAAATGGCCCATTGATGATCATAGTGAGTGTTTCCGACTGTGAAATCATTGTGTTGTTCTATCTCCAAGAATGGCTCATCTTACCCTGGATTTCTGTACAGAATTTAGCACCTTGCTGTGTCCCAAATAATTTTGCTGAAGTGCTCTTGTGTACATTTGTTTTATAATTTATTAAAGTGCTAATTGGGTATACAGCACTTCTATAGTGTATTGATGTAATTGTTGCTTTGAGCATTGTTTTAAAAGTATGTATTAGAGTAACTGTAGGCATTTAAAATCATGTTACAATACTCAAAATATTTAAATAAAGTACATGCATTAAACACTTAAAAATCCAACTGTGCTTATTTGGCATCCACATGTTCCAGTATTTTTTATGTGGCCTGGGAACACTGATATAAAGGAGTCAATGGTTAGACATTTTTTAGCAACAAAATTCTGCCTGTTTGCAAAATTATTGTGAAGAATCTTTGAAAACATTATATACGCTTATATATTGAAATATTTTTGATTTGATTTAAAACAAGATTTCTCTCTTGCATTTCCCTTGTCCAAAGTATTTCTTGATTCATCAAAAGAAAATGGTTGTGATGATTTCTATTATATTCTTCCTGTGGTATACTTCACTGCAGTATTTCCATGTCTTAAAAACTAGAAATAAATGTTCAGTGGTAGTCCCATAAGTAAGGAATTTTTAATGTCCTCTTATTGATTGACTGGAATGTCATGGTTTCAGTCTTTTGGCACAAGGATCTTTTGTAGAGTGTCCCTTGAAGGTAGCTCGATAACTTCCATAATAGCAGAGATATATTTTGTTTTGCTCAAATTCCTGACCAAACACTTTTTATACATTCAACAATGGCGATATAAAGCTAGTTGAATCATCAATGTTTGTTGAATAAGTGAATTACTTAAAATTAACTTTTGTTGATTTTATGTTAGTGGGGAAATGGGCATTAGCTATTTCAAATATTAAGCCAAACAGTAATTAATGGTGAAGTACTAGTATCTAACTTCTTTTCATGCTTCCTTAGACAGTGATCAGTTATGCCTTTTAAAGTATGTTAATATAAATACAGTTCAGAATCTTTTTCTGAACAAAACCTAAGCAGTACTGCATGGACGACTCTAACCTTGCTTCTTTAAAAGGCTGAGAAAGGGAAATGATTATTAAGGATCTCTGTGCCATGTTCTTTTGCAAATATATGTATGTATGTGGGGCGTGCAGAATCTTAGTTACCTGACCAGGGATCAAACCTGTGCCTGCTGGAGTGGAAGGGCAGAATCTTAACCACTGGACTGCGAGGAAGCCCCTATATTACCTAATTTAATCTTTTGGGGGGAACATTTGTGGATAGTACAGTGTAGGTGTTAAGACTATGGTCCCTAGAGTGAGAAAGACTTGGGTTTGATTCTTAAATCTTAATAAACATTCAAGGAAGTCACTCTAATTTTAATTTTTATAGATGAGGAACTGGAGCCTTTAAATAGCTAATAATAACTAGATCCAATCCAGAACTTTTGACTTTAAAGTCTTTCTTCTATCTTACCATACCTCCCTAATAGCAAAAGCAAACCCATTTACCAACAGCAAGCATATATTAACATATGTCTACTGAAGGCTTTCTGGTGGACGTGAAAAAGTCAGCGGGACATGATCCAGAGACTTAAGTGGATGAATGAACAGAATAGAGATAGTAATTGAGCATTTGTCACCTAAGACTAGGACAGAAAACTAAACTATGTCCAAGCAAAAGGTTGTAACTGGGGAGCAAGTGAGTGAATGAACAGAATAATGCTTTAAACAGTACAGCGTTTAAACAATCATTTATGGAAGTCCAATAAGTCAGTTTACAATGATAAACATTTTTTGAGTACCTACTATGCCGGTAAATGATACTAGGGTAGGTCTAGCGGGGTTAAGTGGTTGATTATCTCCCTAGAACTTGGTCAGGATACCAAGAAGTCAAGAAAGTGAGTTGCAGCAGAAGGGTATCCGTGTTCTAGAGAGGTGAAGCAAAGATGTTCAGAGCCAAGAGAGGCCTAACTAACGAAGTCACTGAGCCTTTGTTCACACAAGTCAATGGTAAGTTCTCTCAAGGACCAGGAGGCCCGTGTCATAGGAGGTAGAGGGCCAAAGGCAGGATCGGTTACACATTTCGTGCCAAATGAAAATGCTAGGCCTTTATTCAAGACAGTAACTACAGAGCCCTAAACCGAGTATGGCACCTCTCCAACGGCTGAATCTTGCACAAAGGTACGGGTCGAGCTCGCGTAACTGGAGTGGAAATGCTCTAAAAATAAACGCTGTAAGTTAATGCGGAGCACGGAAAAAGGAAGGGCGCACATCCACTGCTAAGGCCTTTCGTACTGAACAGGAGGCACTGCGGGGCTTGGTCCTGGGACACCCGAACACGTACACCCCCAGCAACTCCACAGGCATCCTGGCTCCACAGGTAGAGATGAGAAAAGGGTGCGCGGCGCCCTCGTCTCTCTCGAGAAGGGGAAAGAAGGCTGCACCGAGCCTTCGAATCCCCCGCCCGGCTCCCGTCCATCTTCCGCCCACTCCCTAGCTCCACTGGTCTGGCCGCCGCGCCTCTGGAGAACCAGGAGGAGACCTGGACTTGCGGCGCCTGAAAACAGGTCCGAACAGCTAGTTTCCCTTCCTGTCACCCCTTTCTTGCCTTTTTTCTTGCCCCTTTTCTTGCCCCGTTCCTTCCTGCGTCCCTTTCTTCTCCCCAGAGCGGGGCCTGCGCAGGTTCGACATAGAAAGTCTCTTCAAATACCAAAGCTGAGAGAACCGCGCGCGGGGGCGCTCGCGGGTCCCGCCTTCTCCCGGATCCTCCCTCCTGCGTGCGCCTGCGGTGGGCCTGGCGGAACTGGCTTCTGCACCCAGACATTGTCCCGCGAGTGACCCGAGGCCGACTGTTTGGAAGAAAGACGTGACTCTTGGCAGCCAGGAGGCGCTCTTCTGCCCTGAGAAACACCTGGAGAGGAGAGCTGACCCTGGCAGGGTCCCGGCAGCAGGGAGATATGCTAGAGAGGTGAGCAAACTTGGTCAGGATACCAAGAAGTCAAGAAAGTGAGTTGCAGCAGAAGGGTATCCGTGTTCTAGAGAGGTGAAGCAAAGATGTTCAGAGCCAAGAGAGGCCTAACTAACGAAGTCACTGAGCCTTTGTTCACACAAGTCAATGGTAAGTTCTCTCAAGGACCAGGAGGCCCGTGTCATAGGAGGTAGAGGGCCAAAGGCAGGATCGGTTACACATTTCGTGCCAAATGAAAATGCTAGGCCTTTATTCAAGACAGTAACTACAGAGCCCTAAACCGAGTATGGCACCTCTCCAACGGCTGAATCTTGCACAAAGGTACGGGTCGAGCTCGCGTAACTGGAGTGGAAATGCTCTAAAAATAAACGCTGTAAGTTAATGCGGAGCACGGAAAAGGAAGGGCGACATCCACTGCTAAGGCCTTTCGTACTGAACAGGAGGCACTGCGGGGCTTGGTCCTGGGACACCCGAACACGTACACCCCCAGCAACTCCACAGGCATCCTGGCTCCACAGGTAGAGATGAGAAAAGGGTGCGCGGCGCCCTCGTCTCTCTCGAGAAGGGGAAAGAAGGCTGCACCGAGCCTTCGAATCCCCCGCCCGGCTCCCGTCCATCTTCCGCCCACTCCCTAGCTCCACTGGTCTGGCCGCCGCGCCTCTGGAGAACCAGGAGGAGACCTGGACTTGCGGCGCCTGAAAACAGGTCCGAACAGCTAGTTTCCCTTCCTGTCACCCCTTTCTTGCCTTTTTTCTTGCCCCTTTTCTTGCCCCGTTCCTTCCTGCGTCCCTTTCTTCTCCCCAGAGCGGGGCCTGCGCAGGTTCGACATAGAAAGTCTCTTCAAATACCAAAGCTGAGAGAACCGCGCGCGGGGGCGCTCGCGGGTCCCGCCTTCTCCCGGATCCTCCCTCCTGCGTGCGCCTGCGGTGGGCCTGGCGGAACTGGCTTCTGCACCCAGACATTGTCCCGCGAGTGACCCGAGGCCGACTGTTTGGAAGAAAGACGTGACTCTTGGCAGCCAGGAGGCGCTCTTCTGCCCTGAGAAACACCTGGAGAGGAGAGCTGACCCTGGCAGGGTCCCGGCAGCAGGGAGATACTGTAGCTCCTCGGTCCTGGAGGTAGGCTCGGCGCAGCACAACACAGCAACTGGTATGTATTAACTCCACTTTGCAGATAATAGTGAAGAAATTCCCAGGAGCTGCTCGATTTGTAGCTTTTGCTTATATGGTGGGTCTGGGTGGCCCTGTGTGTCCCAGGGCCAGCTGACACTTCGTGCCGTTTGGACGGCAGGATCCTGAAGAGAGCCAATCCTTAGCTAGGCAACAACCAAAAGTTATATTAAAGGAAAGACCTGCTCTCTAGCTGTATAATGGGAGGAGCTGGGTCTGAGAGATCATGTCAACTGGCACAGCCACTTCTAGATAATGTGCACACTTTTGACTTTGCAGAGAGGAGATACTTCCCCAAAGAGGGACAGACAAGTGAGGGAACAACTGCCTCCACCCTGTGTGTGTGCTCAGTCGCCTCCAACTCTTTATGACTGCATAGATTGTAGCTCGCCAGGCTTCTCTATCCATGGCTTTTCTAGGCAAGAATACTGGTGTGGGTTGCCATTTCCTTCTCCAAGGGATCTTCCTGACCCAGGGATCGAACTCGTGTCTCTTGCATTGCAGGTGGGCCTACAAAGCCCACTTCCACCCTAGCAGAGTCTCATTTCCAATCATGCCTAGTTTGAGAGGATTTCTGTACAGGCCCAAACTCCTGCACATAACAAAATACAAGAAGTTACTGCCGGATGTTGTGGCTAGGGATTCAGACACAGCCGTATTTCATCACAAAACTTTCTATAACAGAAGGCAGGTGAGGTTAATAGGAATGTACAGGTTGATAATTAGGTGGGGTAAAGTCTAGGAGAACCTGAGAATGCTGTAGCTGTTCATTGAAAACAGTCAGGAATCGAATAATCAGAAATTGTGTCAAGTCCCTCCTTGTCCATTGTCCACATTCTGGTCACTACATGCTCATATTTGTGTTCTTTCAATTTTACATCCCAGATAAAGTAAAATACTCTAGCTTTGCATAAAAAAGGCAAAAACAAAAACAAAAGCCTTCCTTCCTCCTCTGTTCCCTGCTAGGACTCCTTTGTAATTTTTTTCTACTTCTAACTTTCCTTCTTAAGCTTTATCCCAGCCTGTGTATGTTTTTCTCTCTCTCTGTAACACATCTCCCCACTTCTTTCCCAGGTAAACTCTGAGCTCAGATGTCATTTTCCATGAGATGTTTTATCCTGCCATTCCTCCAATCTAAATCTCCCTTCCATTTATTTGTATGGCTACCTATCACCCTAGATCAGAACTCTTCCTGTCCTTCCCTTTCTTCACCTTTAGGCTGAATTCTTTGAGGCCAGGAGCTAGGTCTCTTTTCCAGATAATCTTAATAGCACAATAGGTATTCAGTAAAGTTTGGAATGCATGAATGACATACTTAAAATAGAGAAGTTATTATCTCATTCCTGAGCCTTATATTAGCACTTGAATGTACACCTTTCCAAAATGATGAATCATGGAAAGAATACAAATGCATGGTGTTACTAAGAGAAATGAAGCCTTCAGATTTCTTAAATTACAACCAAAGTGGGGAGGTGGGCCCAGCACCATTGGTTTAAGATTTTTTTCTATCATTTCTAGCAAGTTAGGGTGACACAGCTGAGAAAGTATGACAGTGGTACTTGAAGTAAGAAACAATGATAATGTAAGAAGATCCAAGTCTAAGGATTTTTGTAGGCCCTGCCAAGAACATCTTTGCACTGTGATATCTCCCTGATGCTAAACATAAACTAAAGAGCCTCTTGATGAGGGTGAAAGAGGAAAATGAAAATGCTGGCTTAAAATTCAACATCCAAAAAACTAAGATCAAATACAAACAAAAAAATTAAGATCGTGGCATCCTGTCCCATCACTTCATGGCAAATAGATGGGGGAACAGTGAAAACAGTGATGTTTTATTTTCTTGGGCTCCAAAATCACTGCAGATGGTGACTGCAGCGACAAAATTAAAAGAAATTTGCTCCTTGGAAGAAAAGCTGTGACAAACCTAGACAGCGTTTTAAAAAGTAGAGGCAGCACTTAGATGAGGGCAGGAGAAGGGCGATGCAGGATGAGATAGTAAAGTAAACTCTAGCTTTGCATAAAAAGGCAAAAACAAAACAAAAGCCTTCCTTCCTCCTCTGTTCCTGCTAGGACTCCTTTGTAATTTTTTCTACTTCTAACTTTCCTTCTTAAGCTTTATCCCAGCCTGTGTATGTTTTTCTCTCTCTCTGTAACACATCTCCCCACTTCTTTCCCAGGTAAACTCTGAGCTCAGATGTCATTTTCCATGAGATGTTTTATCCTGCCATTCCTCCAATCTAAATCTCCCTTCCATTTATTTGTATGGCTACCTATCACCCTAGATCAGAACTCTTCCTGTCCTTCCCTTTCTTCACCTTTAGGCTGAATTCTTTGAGGCCAGGAGCTAGGTCTCTTTTCCAGATAATCTTAATAGCACAATAGGTATTCAGTAAAGTTTGGAATGCATGAATGACATACTTAAAATAGAGAAGTTATTATCTCATTCCTGAGCCTTATATTAGCACTTGAATGTACACCTTTCCAAAATGATGAATCATGGAAAGAATACAAATGCATGGTGTTACTAAGAGAAATGAAGCCTTCAGATTTCTTAAATTACAACCAAAGTGGGGAGGTGGGCCCAGCACCATTGGTTTAAGATTTTTTTCTATCATTTCTAGCAAGTTAGGGTGACACAGCTGAGAAAGTATGACAGTGGTACTTGAAGTAAGAAACAATGATAATGTAAGAAGATCCAAGTCTAAGGATTTTTGTAGGCCCTGCCAAGAACATCTTTGCACTGTGATATCTCCCTGATGCTAAACATAAACTAAAGAGCCTCTTGATGAGGGTGAAAGAGGAAAATGAAAATGCTGGCTTAAAATTCAACATCCAAAAAACTAAGATCAAATACAAACAAAAAAATTAAGATCGTGGCATCCTGTCCCATCACTTCATGGCAAATAGATGGGGGAACAGTGAAAACAGTGATGTTTTATTTTCTTGGGCTCCAAAATCACTGCAGATGGTGACTGCAGCGACAAAATTAAAAGAAATTTGCTCCTTGGAAGAAAAGCTGTGACAAACCTAGACAGCGTTTTAAAAAGTAGAGGCAGCACTTAGATGAGGGCAGGAGAAGGGGACGATGCAGGATGAGATAGTTGGATGGTCTCACCGACTCAGTGGACATGAGTTCTGAACAAACTCCAAGAGATAATGAAAGACAGGGAATCCTGGAGTGCTGCAGTTCGTGGGGTCGCAAAGACTGGACACGAGGTAGCAGTTGAACAACAACAAAGCATAGTGAAAAGCTTCTGTATTGCCAAAACCTAAAGTCAGGTTCACTAAAGAGAATCCCTGCCCCAAACTTTCAATTTGGAAAGTCAGAGAATAGTAGCATTGGGTTTTCTAAGAGTGAAACCTCTTGTTTTCAATAAACCTCTATCTTTAACAAGTTAGGTATTAGCAGTAGCTAATACTTCCATATGTTCCTTATTCATACTTTCATATGAATAAGCCTTTTTTCTCTTCTATTGTCTTTTGTCAGTTCAATTCAGAGGTCCTCAGGGAAGACACCTAACAGGGTAGAGCAAACATATTTCCTCTCATATGCCATGATCAATGTAGCCTGTATACTTATTAATTTTTATGACTATGGTTCATATACCTCAGTTCATCACATTCCCCTCTCATAGGGCACATTGATTCTGACTTTTTTTTTTTACTCTTTTCAAATGTCTCCCTCCTTTATGACATTTTCCCTTGCCTTCTCTACTACACAGATTTATACAAATGTACAAACGTAAATATATAAAATTTGCGGGAATTGTTGTCTAGATTTTCAGTCTGAGTCACCAGACATTGCTGTCCTCTTGATAGTCTCTCTTTATAGAGCTGATTGAGGCATGTAAACAATTGTATCTGGATTTCTTAAACTCTAAATATTTATTAACAAATATACAAACATATGAGGCAATCAAGAGAAGTGGGGTTGGTTTGTGCAGTAGAAATGATTACTTTGATTTGAGCTTCCCTTGCTCTCCCAGAGCTTCATGGGTTGCCAGTTTACAGGAAAATCTGTCAGAATTACTGCTTTTCTGTTGTGGTATTTGGCTTTTAAAATTCAAAAGCACCATGGAAATAGATTTGGTGTTTCAAAGTTCTGCTACAAGAGTGATTTTAAGTAACATTATAGCCTCTGTTTATTATCCTTTCATTCATAATTATGATTATATGATTACCATGTGAACAGTACCATACTATGGGACTACAAAAGCCTAAGACATGGCCTTTGACTCAGAAAAGCTTATAATTGGCAAAGTGAGAAACCCTTATTGTGAGTGTTGAGTGACTCGTACATAATCAGAGAATCTTGATAAGAAGAGTATACAACATGGGATTTTTGACTGTTTATAAACAATCACTAAGCCTTGAGTTTGCTTCTAAATGTTAAGGAAAATTTGGAGCTACTTTTTTGTACCTTGAAACATAGGACTAGATCATCATAAATTTGCATGAATACATTCTAGAGAATTCTGAAGACGCCATTATAAACCAACACAGGTTGGAAAACAAAAATTTGAGATGATATCAAAGGCCCTTCCACTGCTGCAGCTCGTCAGCCAGGTGCATAGAGAATAGCGGGTGTGACGAGACTTTAAGAAATACATACACACACACACAGACAGAGAAAAAGGAATGGGAACGGAAGACTCAAGACCTCTCGGGTCAAGGCCCTGAACACATTCGCCAGTCCTGCTTTTATTCAGTGCTAAGGCCTCCAGATGTTTACAGGCAATGATATTAGCACAAGCTGGGAATCAGTCACAGCCCAGCCCAATGACTATTCTCATGGCTCTGAGGATAGAAAGGGTGTGTTGTAGCTGGGGGCGCAACTAAATCGGCAAGAAGTTAACAAGTCTGTTCTGTGTGCGCATGCAGCGTTCTAACGTGCGCTGACCCGGTGTTCCTAAGTCCACAGAAGATCTCTCACCTGTTGCCCCAGCTAATAAGCCCATATGAATCAACTTGACTTGTTTTTGTTAGTTTTCTTATTTCCAAGATGGTTTTTTCCTGGCTCGGCCAAAGCTGCAAAAACCTTCACGGGTTTGTTTCCCCACATTCCACCATTTTCAAATGACTGACCTAAGGACTGCTCTCTGTTATTGCCTTTCAGAGCACTAAGGAATGGTTAAATCCAAGGGAAGAACAAGACTGGCAAAATATTTGCCTGGGGACCACCTTCCCAACCTCCCCACTCTGATAATTTGAATTGGTTTTCTCCTGACTCCATGCAGTGGATTCTCCTTTTTTTTCTTTTTGGTCACTTCTATTGGTCTTTCATCTATTCATTTTTCATCCATCCTTGTTCTTTGGCCTGTGGGCCTCCCATCGCAGTGGCCTCTCTCACAGAAGAGCACCGGCTCTTGGCACATGCGCTCCAGAACTCCTGCTCAGTAGTTGGACACATTAGTCCAGCCACTCTGCGGCACGTGGATCCTCCCAGGCCAGGACTTGAACCGGTGCTCCTTGAACTGCAAGGCGATGAATCACTAAGCCTTGAGTTTGCTTCTAAATGTTAAGGAAAATTTGGAGCTACTTTTTTGTACCTTGAAACATAGGACTAGATCATCATAAATTTGCATGAATACATTCTAGAGAATTCTGAAGACGCCATTATAAACCAACACAGGTTGGAAAACAAAAATTTGAGATGATATCAAAGGCCCTTCCACTGCTGCAGCTCGTCAGCCAGGTGCATAGAGAATAGCGGGTGTGACGAGACTTTAAGAAATACATACACACACACACAGACAGAGAAAAAGGAATGGGAACGGAAGACTCAAGACCTCTCGGGTCAAGGCCCTGAACACATTCGCCAGTCCTGCTTTTATTCAGTGCTAAGGCCTCCAGATGTTTACAGGCAATGATATTAGCACAAGCTGGGAATCAGTCACAGCCCAGCCCAATGACTATTCTCATGGCTCTGAGGATAGAAAGGGTGTGTTGTAGCTGGGGGCGCAACTAAATCGGCAAGAAGTTAACAAGTCTGTTCTGTGTGCGCATGCAGCGTTCTAACGTGCGCTGACCCGGTGTTCCTAAGTCCACAGAAGATCTCTCACCTGTTGCCCCAGCTAATAAGCCCATATGAATCAACTTGACTTGTTTTTGTTAGTTTTCTTATTTCCAAGATGGTTTTTTCCTGGCTCGGCCAAAGCTGCAAAAACCTTCACGGGTTTGTTTCCCCACATTCCACCATTTTCAAATGACTGACCTAAGGACTGCTCTCTGTTATTGCCTTTCAGAGCACTAAGGAATGGTTAAATCCAAGGGAAGAACAAGACTGGCAAAATATTTGCCTGGGGACCACCTTCCCAACCTCCCCACTCTGATAATTTGAATTGGTTTTCTCCTGACTCCATGCAGTGGATTCTCCTTTTTTTTCTTTTTGGTCACTTCTATTGGTCTTTCATCTATTCATTTTTCATCCATCCTTGTTCTTTGGCCTGTGGGCCTCCCATCGCAGTGGCCTCTCTCACAGAAGAGCACCGGCTCTTGGCACATGCGCTCCAGAACTCCTGCTCAGTAGTTGGACACATTAGTCCAGCCACTCTGCGGCACGTGGGATCCTCCCAGGCCAGGACTTGAACCGGTGCTCCTTGAACTGCAAGGCGATGTCCTTACCCACTGGACCACCAGGGAAGCCCCATGCAGTGGATTCTGATAAAAGTCTTCTCTAGCTAAAGGACTTCACTGTTCTTTGAATTAGGGATGAAACTTGCTTCATCCTCTCATTTTCTCTATTTCTCTTATTTTCGCTGTTCCAACCTTTCTCATTTTCTGTATTCCAACGAGTTCAATATCTGCCCAACACGACTGGGAGTTAAATTAAGTGTACATTCTTAGGGACATATGTACTTTTGAAAGATAATGGAGGCCTCCAAGAAAAATTAGACATGACTTGTGCTACATCTCTTCACTTTGACACAATGCTTTCTTTATTAGAAATAAGAGATCTTCACTGGTTCTTTACTTTGTAAAGAGATAACTGGGGTTTTCATAGAAGTTCCTAGGAATGGTTGGTTTATTCCTAGTAGTTTGGAAAATAGGCGATCCAGGACAAGATGATATGAATTGTTAGATAGTCTGCCTAAGTCAAAAGTAGGGCTTTCATTCAAAAAGCTGCCTTTCCGTATGTTTTACCTTATTTAATAACTTCAAACCAGAGGTGTTCAAATCTTATTCCACAGAACCCAGAAAGTCCTTAAACATTTTGTTCTCACTTTTTGTTTGTGAGATTGCTGTGTCTTTGATTTTAAGAATACATGAATGTATTTTTGTGAAGATTTATAAATTGATTAATATAGTTTATGGGCACAATACTAGGGACTGTCAGTGAACAAAGGCTCTATCAATAAACAAAGCAAATACAAATTCATGCCCTCATACAGCTTATATTCTAGTGGAAGCAAAAAAATACAGACAGGGCTTCCCCTGGTGGTCCAGTGGGTAGGGACACCGCCTTGCAGTGCAAGGAGCGCCGGTTCGAGCCCTGGCCTGGGAAGATCCCACGTGCCGTGGAGCGGCTGGACTGGTGTGTCCAATTACTGAGCCAGAGCTCTGGAGCGCATGCACCCGGAGCCGGCGCTCTGCAACGACAGACGCCACCGCGATGGGAGGCCCACAGGAACCAAAGAACAAAGACGGATGAACATAGAGAAACGAAAGACCAAGAGAAGTGACCCGCCTGCTCCCTCCTCCCCAACCCGACCCCCGCCCAAAATAAATAAATAAATAAATAAATCTTAAAAAAACAAAATACAGACATACTAAGTAAGGAAACTACAGAATATGTTAGAATGTGGTAAGTGCTATTAACAAAAATAAGACATAACAGAAAAAAAAGAAAAGACATAACAGATCAAGAATGCTAGGAGGAGGAACTGCAATTTTAAGTTGAAAGATCAGAGTAGGTCCCATGAGAAGTTACCATTTGAGGAAAAACTTGAAGGAAGTGAAAGAATGAGCTACATAGATGAATAGGGGAAGAACTTTCTAGAAAGGCCAAAGGAGCAGCTAGAACACTGGCCAGAACGTGGGTCAGTATATATGCACTATATATGTATATATATGCACTATATATATATTTATAGCTGTAACAGAGAGATATGTCTTGCTATATTACAATTAGTAAAGGGGAATATGAGATCAGAGAAGGGGTAGATGATACAGATTGTAAAGGTCTTTGGCTTTTATCCTAAGAGAAATAGGAAAATAGATGAATACATGGTGGGAAGTATTTAAACAATAGGAAATATGTACTCACAAAAGACACCTAAGTCAAAAGTCCTTAAACCCGATGTTTTACCTTATTTAATAACTTCAAACCAGAGGTGTTCAAATCTTATTCCACAGAACCCAGAAAGTCCTTAAACATTTTGTTCTCACTTTTGTTTGTGAGATTGCTGTGTCTTTGATTTTAAGAATACATGAATGTATTTTTGTGAAGATTTATAAATTGATTAATATAGTTTATGGGCACAATACTAGGGACTGTCAGTGAACAAAGGCTCTATCAATAAACAAAGCAAATACAAATTCATGCCCTCATACAGCTTATATTCTAGTGGAAGCAAAAAAATACAGACAGGGCTTCCCCTGGTGGTCCAGTGGGTAGGGACACCGCCTTGCAGTGCAAGGAGCGCCGGTTCGAGCCCTGGCCTGGGAAGATCCCACGTGCCGTGGAGCGGCTGGACTGGTGTGTCCAATTACTGAGCCAGAGCTCTGGAGCGCATGCACCCGGAGCCGGCGCTCTGCAACGACAGACGCCACCGCGATGGGAGGCCCACAGGAACCAAAGAACAAAGACGGATGAACATAGAGAAACGAAAGACCAAGAGAAGTGACCCGCCTGCTCCCTCCTCCCCAACCCGACCCCCGCCCAAAATAAATAAATAAATAAATAAATCTTAAAAAAACAAAATACAGACATACTAAGTAAGGAAACTACAGAATATGTTAGAATGTGGTAAGTGCTATTAACAAAAATAAGACATAACAGAAAAAAAAGAAAAGACATAACAGATCAAGAATGCTAGGAGGAGGAACTGCAATTTTAAGTTGAAAGATCAGAGTAGGTCCCATGAGAAGTTACCATTTGAGGAAAAACTTGAAGGAAGTGAAAGAATGAGCTACATAGATGAATAGGGGAAGAACTTTCTAGAAAGGCCAAAGGAGCAGCTAGAACACTGGCCAGAACGTGGGTCAGTATATATGCACTATATATGTATATATATGCACTATATATATATTTATAGCTGTAACAGAGAGATATGTCTTGCTATATTACAATTAGTAAAGGGGAATATGAGATCAGAGAAGGGGTAGATGATACAGATTGTAAAGGTCTTTGGCTTTTATCCTAAGAGAAATAGGAAAATAGATGAATACATGGTGGGAAGTATTTAAACAATAGAGAAATATGTACTCACAAAAGTATCCCCACTTCCTAATTCCATACTTCCCAGACATGGCTGCCACTTTGGGTCATATCATTCTAAAGGTTGTACTATGTGATTACATATATAGCTGGGTACAAATAGAAATACATCATTTCTTTTCATGAGAGCATGTGTGTATGTCTGTCTAATGTGTGCATTTTTAACACAAATGAACTTAGGTAGGAGATAGTGGGCCTCTGGGCCACACACAGTTTCCCAGGTGGTGCAATGGTAAAGAATCTGCCTGCGATGCAAGAGATGCATGTTTGATCCCTGGGTTGGGAAGATCTCCGGGAGGAGGAAATGGCAACCCACTCCAGTATTCTTGCCTGGGAAATCCCTGGAGAGAGGAGCCTGGCAGGCTACAGTTCATGGGGTCGCAAAGAGTCAGACACAAATGAATGAGCATACATGCGTGGGCCAGACACCTGGCATTTGTCAAGCAGAGTAACATTCAAGCTTTTTTCTCACCCAGACAAAGGATAAGCTAGTGGCAAATGTTGAGCTCTGGTAAAGAGATAAGGTGCCTGATCCTGAGGTCAAGGAAGAC
This sequence comes from Tragulus kanchil, assembly GCA_022376925.1. NCBI lineage: Eukaryota > Metazoa > Chordata > Mammalia > Artiodactyla > Tragulidae > Tragulus > Tragulus kanchil. The sequence goes on from JAIOJX010000025.1 coordinate 94,699,281, forward strand.
TTCCCTGTCTGCACATGTTCAGGAAGGCTTATTCGGCGTCAAAAAGGAATAGGGCCCCACCCCATAATAAGTGTGAACATGCATGCATAGGCCTCTGCAGTTGGATCTATCTTAGAAAACAATTGTGCACATGTCTTGGGGAAGGTCCTAGGACCAATCAGGTTCGAAGAAAGAAACAAGATAATTGGTCAAATGTAAACAAAGATGCAGAAAGACTGTCCTATGTAAGGGATTTAAATCACCTTCTCACTGTGCTCCTCCTCACTCAGGGCACCTGCACTTCTCTCTGGGTGTGCACCTCTGCCTAACTTCTTATTTACTGCACTCCTCATTAGGTTACCATTTCTCTCTGAATGTGTATCTCTGCCCTGCTTCTGACTTAAATAAACAAATTATTTTTTTCTTTGCTGTCCCATGCATTATGCTGTATCTCTAATAATAAACTTTGTGCATGTTTTTATAGTATTTGCCTTCTTAAAGCAGTCTTGCTTTCAAATCAGGAAAAGCAAAGGGCCACTTTGCTTCTAGTCTCAAGCCCATGGTGTTCTAGTGGCTAGGATTCCTAGTTTTCATCCAGGTTACCCAGATTCAATTCCTGGTCAGAGAACTAGGATCTCTCTTCAGGACCTCTCTCTATTCTCCCTCCAAAATCTGTATGACCTGTGTTAATTAGCAACTTGCTTTTTATAATGAATATGTCTTGGAGACCTTTCTTTGTCACGACAGTACACATATTTCTATTTCATTCCTTTGTAACTATTATACAATATTCTATTGTATACTTATGCTACATTTTGTGTAACCATACCTTTATCAGGTAATGTGTATGTATGTTTGTGTGTGTATGGTTGGTTGCTCAGTCATGTCCAACTCTTTCCTACCCCATTGTCTGTAACCCAGCTGATTCTTGCCTGGGAAATCCCTGAGAGGAGCCTGGCAGGCTACAGTTCATGGGGTCGCAAAGAGTCAGACACAAATGAATGAGCATACATGCGTGGGCCAGACACCTGGCATTTGTCAAGCAGAGTAACATTCAAGCTTTTTTCTCACCCAGACAAAGGATAAGCTAGTGGCAAATGTTGAGCTCTGGTAAAGAGATAAGGTGCCTGATCCTGAGGTCAAGGAAGACTTCCCTGTCTGCACATGTTCAGGAAGGCTTATTCGGCGTCAAAAAGGAATAGGGCCCCACCCCATAATAAGTGTGAACATGCATGCATAGGCCTCTGCAGTTGGATCTATCTTAGAAAACAATTGTGCACATGTCTTGGGGAAGGTCCTAGGACCAATCAGGTTCGAAGAAAGAAACAAGATAATTGGTCAAATGTAAACAAAGATGCAGAAAGACTGTCCTATGTAAGGGATTTAAATCACCTTCTCACTGTGCTCCTCCTCACTCAGGGCACCTGCACTTCTCTCTGGGTGTGCACCTCTGCCTAACTTCTTATTTACTGCACTCCTCATTAGGTTACCATTTCTCTCTGAATGTGTATCTCTGCCCTGCTTCTGACTTAAATAAACAAATTATTTTTTTCTTTGCTGTCCCATGCATTATGCTGTATCTCTAATAATAAACTTTGTGCATGTTTTTATAGTATTTGCCTTCTTAAAGCAGTCTTGCTTTCAAATCAGGAAAAGCAAAGGGCCACTTTGCTTCTAGTCTCAAGCCCATGGTGTTCTAGTGGCTAGGATTCCTAGTTTTCATCCAGGTTACCCAGATTCAATTCCTGGTCAGAGAACTAGGATCTCTCTTCAGGACCTCTCTCTATTCTCCCTCCAAAATCTGTATGACCTGTGTTAATTAGCAACTTGCTTTTTATAATGAATATGTCTTGGAGACCTTTCTTTGTCACGACAGTACACATATTTCTATTTCATTCCTTTGTAACTATTATACAATATTCTATTGTATACTTATGCTACATTTTGTGTAACCATACCTTTATCAGGTAATGTGTATGTATGTTTGTGTGTGTATGGTTGGTTGCTCAGTCATGTCCAACTCTTTCCTACCCCATTGTCTGTAACCCACCAGGCTCCTCTGTCCATGGCATTTTCCCAGCAAGAATACTGGAATATTTAAGTTTCAATTTCTCTTCCTTCCTTCTTTTCCATGTTGAATTACTATTGTCTTTATATTACATTTAATAACATAAAATTGCATGTTCATGGTAGGAAACCTGAAAATTAAAAATTGTGTTACCTTCTCTCGGAAAAACAGTATGTTTTTGCTAAATTAGAATCACTTAGATTTACCTTAATGGAAAAAGAAACAAATGTTTCAGTTACTTCTTAAGCAAGGACTTATCTAATGTTTATTGTTCTGGAATAAATAGGGATTATGAGAGTTTGAGCCCAGTTACTCTGAGCTATGCTAAGAGATCACTCAGTCACTATAGCTAAGTCGACCATGGGTCTTTATCAATAGGGAATGAGGATCCTGTGTCCACAGTCTGCATCTTCTGTGTGGGGCACTCTTGTGTACAACCTGCACCAACATGCTATTCAGCCAAATCTGTTGTTAGGTCATGTGTATAAGTCTTATCTATCCAACCTTGATGTCAACCCCTGGAGGCCAGGACCATGTCTTAGATTCATTCCTACAATGTTGAACTCATCTCTAAAGTCATGGTTATTTAGTTTTAATATATGTTTTAATTGTCCTTAAAATTATATTTGCCAAGTAAGTTTCATTTGATTCAAAACAAGTCTTGGGATAAAATTTCTGCCATCTCTGTGGATATATTGGCATTTCTTTTAAGTTTATCATGTACTGGTCTGTGTTTTACCCCCAGACTTTGCTTATATGCAGACAGTTGCACTGTTAGCCTAATACACACAGGCAGGATATAAGGACCTCTGCTTTGCCCATGCTTACATGACAGCAAAAGCATCCACTGTGCAATGACTAGAAAATACCAAAAATCACATATATCATATAAATAATTCCACTTATTTATGTTATAGAAAGAACAGAATGGAAGTTGTATACTTATGCTACATTTTGTGTAACCATACCTTTATCAGGTAATGTGTATGTATGTTTGTGTGTGTATGGTTGGTTGCTCAGTCATGTCCAACTCTTTCCTACCCCATTGTCTGTAACCCACCAGGCTCCTCTGTCCATGGCATTTTCCCAGCAAGAATACTGGAATATTTAAGTTTCAATTTCTCTTCCTTCCTTCTTTTCCATGTTGAATTACTATTGTCTTTATATTACATTTAATAACATAAAATTGCATGTTCATGGTAGGAAACCTGAAAATTAAAAATTGTGTTACCTTCTCTCGGAAAAACAGTATGTTTTTGCTAAATTAGAATCACTTAGATTTACCTTAATGGAAAAAGAAACAAATGTTTCAGTTACTTCTTAAGCAAGGACTTATCTAATGTTTATTGTTCTGGAATAAATAGGGATTATGAGAGTTTGAGCCCAGTTACTCTGAGCTATGCTAAGAGATCACTCAGTCACTATAGCTAAGTCGACCATGGGTCTTTATCAATAGGGAATGAGGATCCTGTGTCCACAGTCTGCATCTTCTGTGTGGGGCACTCTTGTGTACAACCTGCACCAACATGCTATTCAGCCAAATCTGTTGTTAGGTCATGTGTATAAGTCTTATCTATCCAACCTTGATGTCAACCCCTGGAGGCCAGGACCATGTCTTAGATTCATTCCTACAATGTTGAACTCATCTCTAAAGTCATGGTTATTTAGTTTTAATATATGTTTTAATTGTCCTTAAAATTATATTTGCCAAGTAAGTTTCATTTGATTCAAAACAAGTCTTGGGATAAAATTTCTGCCATCTCTGTGGATATATTGGCATTTCTTTTAAGTTTATCATGTACTGGTCTGTGTTTTACCCCCAGACTTTGCTTATATGCAGACAGTTGCACTGTTAGCCTAATACACACAGGCAGGATATAAGGACCTCTGCTTTGCCCATGCTTACATGACAGCAAAAGCATCCACTGTGCAATGACTAGAAAATTATCACCTAAAATCACAGTACTATCATATAAATAATTCCACACTTATTTATGTTTATGAGAAAGAACAGAATGGAAGTTGAATCCTCTCTGGTACTCAGTGGATATCAGTAAATGCTAGTTCTTCTCTTCTCCCTTCAGAAGGAAATAGTCTTTCAGTTAAAAGAAGTTCAAATATATCCATATATGTCAGAAATTTTATTCCAAAGTTTGTTTTAAATGGTTTTCCTAGCTGGAATAAAATTGAATAATCTCACACATATTTCAAATGTGTGAAGATTTGTTGTTTGATTAAATGCAGATTAATTTAAAAGAGTTATCTGTGTTGTATCTTGGTGCTGCGTATTTTCTCGTGAGGGGCACTTTGTGTGCAACTACTCCCATGAGGCATGACGGCTCCCCCAGATTAAAAAGTGATTATCATATTTTAAAAAACACCCTGGAGGAGTTATTTCTTAATGATTAGAGTTTCTATTTGGGGTGATGAAGAAGTTTTGGATAGTGGTGATGGTTACATAACATTGTGAATGTAATTAATGCCACTATACCAAATACTTAAAAACGGCTAAAATGGCAAATTTTATCTTTTGTGTATTTTGCCACAATAAAAATGATAAAAAGAAATAGAATGTCTTAACAACATCAAGATTTCTTAAACTTTAGTTTCATTCCAGTAAATATTTATTGACTGCCTTACCTGTGCTTAGGTATGCACAGTAGAGAGAAAAATCAGGACTTGACTCCAAAAAGGACTTCCGGCCAGGTAAGTTTAGTAATCGGCATTTCAGGTATATCATGATATTCATTATGCCAACTCTAAGGAAGGCATTATTGTTACCATCATTTTATATTGAGAAGGCTTGAATAAAAAAACTTGTCATAGCTGGTAAAGAGTGGCACCAGAGGCTCTTACTGTGTATCATATTTTGTCACTTGACATCTGTAATGTTTTCAGAATGTAAAATGCCTGTTTAATACAGCCTTAACTTCCTATTATACTTCTGGTTTAGAAGAGAGAACATTAGAAGGATGCCGTGTTCCAAATAAAACTCTTCTCTTCAAATCCCTCGTGGTCTTTTGCAGTGAAACCTAACACTGTGCTTTGGTTTCTTTCACTTCCTTTCCAAATCTGTGTTATCTTCCGGCTCGTACTCCTGCTAAAAGACAGAACTTGTGAAAGGAGACCCCCATTACATCAGATCTAGCAGAAGACAGGAAGTTTACACAGAGCAGAACTATTAGTCGAATTGGTTTAGATTCTTACTAAAGTTGCCGTTAGTGTCAGAGATACTGTCGTCAGGATTCTATTGCACAAAGAGAAGGATATAAAAATATCTCTGACACGGGAATTTTTCCTTTTCCCATCTGCTTGCCGGGAACATTGGAAAAGGATCTCAGGCTGGTTAGAAGCGTTAGATTGGCAGTTTGAATCTCAGCGATCAAGAAGGAAATGTGGTTAATAGCCAGCTAACAGTGGAGAAAAAAGGAGAGACAAGAACTGGACATTTTCCCACGACTAGCTTATTTGGAAATCCTCAGTCTTTCTGGTAGTTGCAGGACCTAACCCGAGGCTGGTATGTTTCCTGTCTGATACTTTCTCTTGTGCCTTGAGAGCTAACAGGAAGGGAAGCTCCGGGACTTTTAAAAGATGTGGCTCTTGGTTGAAGTTTCTATGGGAAAGCTGACAAGTCGAAGTCTACTCAGCATCACCACTGCCTCTCTATTAAGGTTTGGGCTGCTTTCTTCCAACATCACAGATCATAATTGAGGTGAGTTGTTTGTTTATTTGTTTTCAAATGTTCATACTGAGTTGAGAATCTTGATTCTTTTTCAATATGTGATTTAAGAAGTGTGTCATTTCAAACCAGTACTTCTCATACTTGAATGTGCATATGAATCACCTGGAGATCTTGTTTAAAAGTAGTAGAATTCTGTGGGTCTGGGTGGGCTTGAAATTCTGTTTCTAATAAGTTCCCAAATGACCTCAGTGCTGCTGGTGCATGAAACACAAGTAATAACAGCTTAAAACCTTCTTCTAGGTTTATTGCTTTGCAGGGGAATGGGGTTGGGAGATGCTGGCAGAATGAAGGTGTTTGGCTGAGCGCATGATTTGTGTAGAACACCTGAGAGGAAAATCAGACACCGTTGACCTGCTTTGATGGACTAGCTCAGAGTTTTGAGGGTAGTGTTCCTAGATGTGGTAAGCCACGTGACTCCAAGTGAAAGAGGATGTTGGTGTGCTCTTTAGATTGCATGGGCCGCTTTGAGCAGAGCCAGAAATATTTTTGCAATTTGGGGAATAGGTGTTCATATCATGCCTTAACTGGGGTAACTAGTGGTCACTTGAATATTTCAGCTTCAATTGAAAATTACGCATCTAGAAAAATAACTGATGTCTTCCTCCTCTCATTTGGAGGTGAAGGTTGTAAGGCATATGACTCTATGGTACGATTTAGTCAGTTTGAGGAAAGAATATAATTGATATATTTTATCTTCTTGTGAGAGTGTTTCTCTTTAAATTGAATAGATCCCTGCCCTAAATGGTACATATTTATCTGAAAGTTGCTTTTAATCCCAAAGTGCCAAACCAAGAGGGAAAGAAATGAATAACAGGAAGTGTAACGATTCTTTGCCTTGCTGTGGGGAGAAAACAATAATGGGAGAAAAGGGGGGAAAGAAAGGAAAGTGATGGCCACGAAAGTCAAATTTGCAGAATGAATAAAAGAAACCCCTCTTGGAAATAGAATTCTTTCCCTCATGTGCATAGGAGTTTCTCTTGAGTAGTAGCTTGTGTCTTCCTCAGCTAGAGAAATGTGCTTGAGATAGAACAGGCAAATTAAAAGCTGTGTTGTTTTAAAGAACATGCTGAAACTATTTGTCAATGAGTCAGGAACAGTGACTTTGAGTCAAGTCAGGGGAATCAAAGGTTAGTGGCATGAACAGATCTAGTGAGACCCGGTATGAATCCATTTACACTATCTCAAACAGAGGGGAATTGCTTCTGTTTGAAATAAACCTCAAATAACTTTCCTTTCTATTATGGAGTATGACAGAGGTGTTGCATAAAAGTTTAACAACCTATATGGCACAAACACTGACCAATCAGAACAGTAGCTACTGTAAACAGCCCATATAACAGCAAACCATTTGTAGGCAGTAAGAAGTACATGGGACTGAACATTAGCCTAGGTTTTCATTGGTGGAGAAATTGTAAAGCTACAGATTAGTTCAGAGACAAAGAACCTATAACGTATATTCAGAGTTCAAAGACATATATTCCTACCACTGAGAGAGTTAATTCTTAGGCAGGTTGATAGGAAGGCTAGGGGAACGCCAAGAAGGAGGAGGAAAGGGAAACAAGCATTTTTTAGCCAAGTTGCCTTCACCTTGGTTGCCAAGTCTATGGCAATAATCTGTTTTGCCTAAGACTTCCTTTAAGCCCAGAGCTCCCGTTTATAACAGCAGTGTTTGAGGACATGTTTCTCTTTCTTAACAGGAACCCCTTCCTTTGGGCTAATCTCATACTTATGCTGATTATGTATGTTGTGGGTGTGGGTCTGGTAAGACTTTGAATTACTTTTGATAATTCTTTTTGATCTATTGTTAATCATGAACTGAAAAGGTACGTAATGTCCCCCCCTAAACTAGCTGTACAGGGTACTCTCCCACAGTGGAAGCTTTCTGTATCCCTTTTTTTTTTTTTAATTTTTTAAATGTATTTATTTGATTGCACTGGGTCTTAGTTATGGTATGTGGGATCTAACTCTCTGACCAGGGATTGAACCCAGGTCCACAGCATTGGGAGCACAGAGTCTTAGCCACTGGATCACCAGGGAAATCCCTCTGTATCCCTTTTTACTTTAATTAAACTTTTGCCTCATGAACCTCTGAGTGACCAAAGCCGCTTTTGATTCAGTGAAATTTCTCTCTGGGTAAATCCCTTTTCTGTATTATAACTGTTTGCCCCCCAATGAGTCAGGAACAGTGACTTTGAGTCAAGTCAGGAATCAAAGGTTAGTGGCATGAACAGATCTAGTGAGACCCGGTATGAATCCATTTACACTATCTCAAACAGAGGGGAATTGCTTCTGTTTGAAATAAACCTCAAATAACTTTCCTTTCTATTATGGAGTATGACAGAGGTGTTGCATAAAAGTTTAACAACCTATATGGCACAAACACTGACCAATCAGAACAGTAGCTACTGTAAACAGCCCATATAACAGCAAACCATTTGTAGGCAGTAAGAAGTACATGGGACTGAACATTAGCCTAGGTTTTCATTGGTGGAGAAATTGTAAAGCTACAGATTAGTTCAGAGACAAAGAACCTATAACGTATATTCAGAGTTCAAAGACATATATTCCTACCACTGAGAGAGTTAATTCTTAGGCAGGTTGATAGGAAGGCTAGGGGAACGCCAAGAAGGAGGAGGAAAAGGGGGAAACAAGCATTTTTTAGCCAAGTTGCCTTCACCTTGGTTGCCAAGTCTATGGCAATAATCTGTTTTGCCTAAGACTTCCTTTAAGCCCAGAGCTCCCGTTTATAACAGCAGTGTTTGAGGACATGTTTCTCTTTCTTAACAGGAACCCCTTCCTTTGGGCTAATCTCATACTTATGCTGATTATGTATGTTGTGGGTGTGGGTCTGGTAAGACTTTGAATTACTTTTGATAATTCTTTTTGATCTATTGTTAATCATGAACTGAAAAGGTACGTAATGTCCCCCCCTAAACTAGCTGTACAGGGTACTCTCCCACAGTGGAAGCTTTCTGTATCCCTTTTTTTTTTTTTAATTTTTTAAATGTATTTATTTGATTGCACTGGGTCTTAGTTATGGTATGTGGGATCTAACTCTCTGACCAGGGATTGAACCCAGGTCCACAGCATTGGGAGCACAGAGTCTTAGCCACTGGATCACCAGGGAAATCCCTCTGTATCCCTTTTTACTTTAATTAAACTTTTGCCTCATGAACCTCTGAGTGACCAAAGCCGCTTTTGATTCCGAAGTGAAATTTTCTCTGCTGGAGATCACAAATCTGACACGGTTCACTATGAGCTATCTACTGTCATCTATCACCACATGGCATGCAGTTTGTCAGCACTTCGACCCCATTCTTTCCGGTGAAGCCGCTATCCTGTCTTTTCAAGCCCAGAGCAACCCTTCATTCTGGCTGTGTATCACCTGCAGCCTTCACTAAAGAAAGTAGGGTTCTCTTAAGTCACTGCAGGTAACTCAAAAATCCTATCCATTTCCTGAGTAGAGGGAAAATACATATATTCTTTTTTAAAGAGATACAGCAGAAAATGAAACAGTCATCACTCAAGGAGTTCAAACCAGTCAATCCTAAAGGAAATCAATGCTGAATATTCAGTGAAATGACTGATGCTGAGGCTGAAGCTCCAATACTCTGGCCACCTGATGTGAAGAGCTGACTCATTGGAAAAGAGCCTGGGAAAAATAGAAGACAGAAGGAGAAGCAGACGACAGAGGATGAGATGGTTGCATGGCATCACTGAGTCAATGGACGTGAGTTTGAGTAAGCCCTGAGAGATGGTGAGGGACAGGGAAGCTGGTGTGCTACAGTCCATTGGGTCACAAAGAGTTGGACACGGCCAAATGACTGAACTGAAACTGATGGGGTTCCATGTCAAGGGGATTCTTATTTTTACCTGTCAGTGAAGAAAATGAAGCTCTCATTAAATGCTTTGTGAGAAGTCACATGGCTGGCTAGTGGATGTGTTGGGTTAGACTCGCTTGCTTGCTCCAAGTTCAGGTTCATCTTCTCAAGCATCCTCTCAAGACCTTTGGTGGCCCTTATTGTTCTCTACTAGAGTTTTTTGCTTTTCATGCCAAAATTTGAAACCTTTGTGCGTTAAAATGAGTGCTGTTTCTGCTTCTTTTGTCAGAATTATTTGTGTGTTTGTCATACTTTTGTATCCATTAAAGCCTTTACTACATTTTAGAGGAGTGCCTCTAAACTTCATTTTGATTGAAAATTACCGCTAAAACTCAGATTCCTAGGCCCTAAGTTCAGAGATCTGATTCAGCAGGTCAGGGCCCGGGCCTAAGAATTTGCATGCCTAATAGCTGCCAGATTTTAATGCTACCATTCAGAGACCATACTTTTAGACTATATGCGTAGTTTGTCAGTATTTTAGAATAACATATTTGTGGTTTAGTGAGGAGGCTGTGTGTGCTCAATTACACAATTACAGAGTCAGAATTTCTGAGTGTATCACCTGCAGCCTTCACTAAAGAAAGTAGGGTTCTCTTAAGTCACTGCAGGTAACTCAAAATCCTATCCATTTCCTGAGTAGAGGGAAAATACATATATTCTTTTTTAAAGAGATACAGCAGAAAATGAAACAGTCATCACTCAAGGAGTTCAAACCAGTCAATCCTAAAGGAAATCAATGCTGAATATTCAGTGAAATGACTGATGCTGAGGCTGAAGCTCCAATACTCTGGCCACCTGATGTGAAGAGCTGACTCATTGGAAAAGAGCCTGGGAAAAATAGAAGACAGAAGGAGAAGCAGACGACAGAGGATGAGATGGTTGCATGGCATCACTGAGTCAATGGACGTGAGTTTGAGTAAGCCCTGAGAGATGGTGAGGGACAGGGAAGCTGGTGTGCTACAGTCCATTGGGTCACAAAGAGTTGGACACGGCCAAATGACTGAACTGAAACTGATGGGGTTCCATGTCAAGGGGATTCTTATTTTTACCTGTCAGTGAAGAAAATGAAGCTCTCATTAAATGCTTTGTGAGAAGTCACATGGCTGGCTAGTGGATGTGTTGGGTTAGACTCGCTTGCTTGCTCCAAGTTCAGGTTCATCTTCTCAAGCATCCTCTCAAGACCTTTGGTGGCCCTTATTGTTCTCTACTAGAGTTTTTTGCTTTTCATGCCAAAATTTGAAACCTTTGTGCGTTAAAATGAGTGCTGTTTCTGCTTCTTTTGTCAGAATTATTTGTGTGTTTGTCATACTTTTGTATCCATTAAAGCCTTTACTACATTTTAGAGGAGTGCCTCTAAACTTCATTTTGATTGAAAATTACCGCTAAAACTCAGATTCCTAGGCCCTAAGTTCAGAGATCTGATTCAGCAGGTCAGGGCCCGGGCCTAAGAATTTGCATGCCTAATAGCTGCCAGATTTTAATGCTACCATTCAGAGACCATACTTTTAGACTATATGCGTAGTTTGTCAGTATTTTAGAATAACATATTTGTGGTTTAGTGAGGAGGCTGTGTGTGCTCAATTACACAATTACAGAGTCAGAATTTCTGAGTGTAAATATTGATGTCACATACATATAAGCTGTGTGATCCTGGAGGAGTTAACCATTCTGTGCCTCAGTTTCCTAATCTGTATAATGGGGACAGGGATAAACCACCTACCTCATATAGTGGTTATGAGGAATAACAGTACACAGAGTATATGTGTTTGCTCTTATTATTACTAAGTCTTGCTCAATTCATAATTATACTTTACAATAGAAACACCAACAATAAGAATTCACGCAGATATCACACGCTATTCTTTGATGTAGGCATTAACCTTAGTTCTTAATCATGAGTTAAACATGTTCTTACATGTGTATAAGTAGATGTCCTGAGTCAGCCAGCACTTCCTGCCAAGAGGATAGAGAGCAGAAGATGCTGAGAAGTTGGCAAGGGCCTGATCACACAGGGCTTTACATATTTTCTTAAAAGCTTGGACTTAACTCTGACAGTGATGAAAGACATCAGCGCCATTTGAAGCTGGGGAGTGAAAACAGAACTGCATTTTAGAAATGTCTCCTGCTGCAAGATGGAGGCCAATTTGGGAAAGGTGAGACTAGAGCAGAGAGCTTTTTGAATAGACTTGTTGCAATCATTTTGGAGAGAATAAAGGCTCAAACGAGGGCAGCAGAGTCACTCTCAGAGCAGGAATCCCATGGCTCAGATGATGGAATGGAGCATACTCTATAGATTAGAAAGGAAATGGGATACTGTATTAACACCCTTTCATTGGTATTGCTCTACTAGAGTTTTTTGCTTTTCATGCCAAAATTTGAAACCTTTGTGCGTTAAAATGAGTGCTGTTTCTGCTTCTTTTGTCAGAATTATTTGTGTGTTTGTCATACTTTTGTATCCATTAAAGCCTTTACTACATTTTAGAGGAGTGCCTCTAAACTTCATTTTGATTGAAAATTACCGCTAAAACTCAGATTCCTAGGCCCTAAGTTCAGAGATCTGATTCAGCAGGTCAGGGCCCGGGCCTAAGAATTTGCATGCCTAATAGCTGCCAGATTTTAATGCTACCATTCAGAGACCATACTTTTAGACTATATGCGTAGTTTGTCAGTATTTTAGAATAACATATTTGTGGTTTAGTGAGGAGGCTGTGTGTGCTCAATTACACAATTACAGAGTCAGAATTTCTGAGTGTAAATATTGATGTCACATACATATAAGCTGTGTGATCCTGGAGGAGTTAACCATTCTGTGCCTCAGTTTCCTAATCTGTATAATGGGGACAGGGATAAACCACCTACCTCATATAGTGGTTATGAGGAATAACAGTACACAGAGTATATGTGTTTGCTCTTATTATTACTAAGTCTTGCTCAATTCATAATTATACTTTACAATAGAAACACCAACAATAAGAATTCACGCAGATATCACACGCTATTCTTTGATGTAGGCATTAACCTTAGTTCTTAATCATGAGTTAAACATGTTCTTACATGTGTATAAGTAGATGTCCTGAGCCGTCAGCCAGCACTTCCTGCCAAGAGGATAGAGAGCAGAAGATGCTGAGAAGTTGGCAAGGGCCTGATCACACAGGGCTTTACATATTTTCTTAAAAGCTTGGACTTAACTCTGACAGTGATGAAAGACATCAGCGCCATTTGAAGCTGGGGAGTGAAAACAGAACTGCATTTTAGAAATGTCTCCTGCTGCAAGATGGAGGCCAATTTGGGAAAGGTGAGACTAGAGCAGAGAGCTTTTTGAATAGACTTGTTGCAATCATTTTGGAGAGAATAAAGGCTCAAACGAGGGCAGCAGAGTCACTCTCAGAGCAGGAATCCCATGGCTCAGATGATGGAATGGAGCATACTCTATAGATTAGAAAGGAAATGGGATACTGTATTAAAACCCTTTCACTTGTGCCTTTTCTGTCCACTGAAGCTCCAGGAGGCTGAGGAGTGAGCCTGACATCTGTGTAGTCCCAGTCCCTAACTCCTAGCAGGTCTCTGATGGATATTTGATGAGTGAATGGGTGAGAGAAAATAAATCAAATACACCAGTGATCTACAAGTGTCCATGTGATCTGTTTATCTCTCCAACCTCGTTCCTTTCTCTTTCAGCTCTGTTTGTATCCCACTGGCCTTCCTTAAGGCCTCTGAAAATGCCCACCTATGACCTTTAGTCCAGGGAGTATCAAACTACTCCCCTTGGAGAAAATTCATCCTGTCACCTATTTTTTTTTTATTGAATGAAATATTCTTTAATTCTATAGTGCTTCACAATTTTCAAAAGTTCCATATAGATGATTTCATATATCCCATAATAATCCCCCTTTTAAAAATCCTTTAGTCCTAAATTGCCCAGAAAAGGAAATGGCAACCCACTCCAGTATTCCCATGGATGGAGGAGCCTGAGGGCTATGGTCCATGGGGTCACAAGAGTCAGACATGACTTAGTGACTAAACCATCAGTCCTATATTGCATCCCCTTTACCTCTCCCTAATGGTAGGCACTAGTTTGTTCTCTATATCTGTTAGTCTGGCTTTTTTTAAACATTCACTAGTTTGTTGTAGTGTTTAGATTCCACATATAAGTGATATCATATATTATTTGTCTTTCTATGTCTGAGGGCATAATGCCCTCCAAGTCCATCCATGTTGCTGCAAATGACAAAATTTCATTCTTTTTAATGGCTACATAGCATTCCATTGTGTATATATCCCATGTTTTCTTTATCCATTCATCTTTTGATAGGCTCCTAAGTTGTCTCTATACCTTGGCAATTATACATAATGCTGCTGTGAACACTGAATTGCATGTATCTTTTTGAATTATAGGATTGTTGTTTTTTTTCAGATGTATACCCATCAGTGAAATTACTGGGTCATGTGGTAATTCTATTTTTTATTTTAGAGAAATCCCCATACTGTTTTCCACAGTGACTGTACCAACTTACTTTCCCACCAACAGTGTACGGCTTTTCCCCACATCCTCATCAACAGTTATTTGTGATAGGTGTGAAGTGATCGCTCATGGTGATTTTGCTTTGGGTTTCTCTGTTGGTTACCTATTTCGAAAATCTCTTGCCACTCATTTTTAGAAAGCTTTTTTACAGCATAGCCATACCCATTTGATCATGTATTATCGATGGTTACTTTATTACTGCAATAGCAGAGGAATGCTTACTGTCTAACCTTTTACAGAAAAGAGTTTTGCTGATTCCCTGCTCTAGTTCTTTGAAATTGCTGTGACATCTGACTTAAAACTCTACCCTCAGGAATTCCCTGCTTCTCCAGAGGTAAGGGGGCTTCTCAGGTGGCACAGTGGTAAAGAATCTGCCTGCTGATGCAGGAGACGCAGGAGATGTGGGTTTGATCTCTGGATTAGGAATATCCCCTGGAGTAGGAAATGGCAACCCACTCCAGTATCCTTGCCTAGAAAGTTCCATGAACAGAGGAGCTTGGTGGGCTACAGTCCACAGGGTTGCAAAGAGTCAGACATAACTGACTGAGCACACACACACATCAGTGGTTAGGACTCAGTCCGTTCACTGCCAGGGCCCTGGGGTTCAGTCCCTGGTCAGGGAGCCAAGATCCGGTAAGCCTGTGGTGCAGTTGCCCAAAACAAACTAAAAACTCTACCCTCAACAAAGCTACAGTGATCAAAACTGTGGTGTTGGCATAAAGAAAGACTTAGAGACAAATGGAACCCAGAAATTAGCTCTTGTGTATAGGGTCATATGACTTTCTACAGGGATACCAAGCCCAGTCAAAGAAGATCAAGTCTTTTGTCAACTGGATATTGATATGCATTAGAATTAAGTTAGACCCTTACATGTGTGCCTGCTCAGTCGCTCAGTCATGTCTGACTCTTTGCAACCCCATGGACTGTAACCCGCCAGGCTTCTCTGTACATAGGATTATCCCAGCAAGAACACTGCAGTGGGTTGGTATTTTGTACTCCAAAGGATCTCCTCAGCTTAGGTATCACACCTGCATATCCTGTGGTTCTCCATTGTCAGGTGAATTTCTTATGACTGGGCCACCTGAGAAGCCCCAAGTCAGATCCTTATCTTATACCATATTCAAAAAGTCCAGTTTAAATGGGTCAAAGACCTATACACAAGAGCTAAAAGTGTTCTATGTGAGTTTGTTTCTGTTTTGTAGGTAAGTTCATTTGTGGTGTATTTTAAATTTCATATATGTGATATTATATGGTATTTGACGTATTTCACTTAGTATGATAATCTCTAGGTTCATCTATATAGCTGCAAGTGACATTATTTAGTTCTTTTATATGGTTGAGTAGTATTTCATTGTCTATATGTACCACATCTTCTTTATCTCTTCATCTGAACATTTAGATTGTTTCCATGTCTTGGCTATTGTGACCAGTGGTTTCTTCTCTCAGAATAGGCAAGATCAGGTTGTGAAATTCTCCATTGTACCCTCAAGGAAAGCTCTTTTGCTTCTGTAATGACTTTTTATGATTTAATCACAAGAGGGCGCCAGAGTCTAGCAAAGGATTGTTTTTTCTTCATCTAAAGCAGCATTCATGCTCAGTTGCTCAGTCATGTCAGACACTTTGCGACCCCATGAACTGTAGTCCCTCAGGCTCCTCTGTCTCTGGAACTTTCCAGGCAAGAATACTGAAGCAGGTAGCCATTCCCTTCTCCAGGGGATCTTCCTGACCTGGGGATCAAGCCTGCATCTCCTGTGTCTCCGGCATTGGCAAGCAGATTCTTTAACACTGAGTCACCTGGGAATACCCCCATCTAAAGGTTTTTGTTGTTGTTCAGTTGCTAAGTTGTGTCTGATTCTTTGTGGCCCCATGGACTGCAGCACACAAGGCTCCTCTGCCCACTATCTCCTGGAGTTTGTTCCAGTTAATATCCATTGAGTTGATGATGCTGTCTAACCATCTCATGCTCCCTCAGCCTCCTCCTTCTCCTTTTGCCTTCAATCTTTCCCAGCATCAGGGTCTTAGTATTGGAGCTTCACGTTCAGCGTAAGTCCTTCCAGTGGACATTCATTGGAGAAGGAGCACAATTAATAAATAATTACAGCCATATGTGTAAACAGGGACTTTTCCTGAGGAAACTGGGACATAAGCCCACACCCTGCTCTGCACAATATGAGCATGGTCAATTTAATTATGAGCTAGCTCTACACTAAAGGTTCTCATCCCCAAAATCATTACAAATACTTATGACACAGTAACAGATTAGAAAGAAAAAAGTGACCAAATTTGCTTCTATCTTGAAGAGAAGATCAAGAAAGACTTTCCTCTGAACTCTGCTTCCCTAATTATCTTTATTGCCTTTCGCATTTTTCTCCTTAGTGCGATCCTAATTTGATTATACCCTCAAGTAAGAGAATTGCTTTATCCAAAATTATCTTGGTTATTTGAATGTGATCTAAAGTGTTCTCCAAATTATCACAGTTCTTTTCTGCTTCTCTCTTATTTTCTACAGTGTGTATTATTCCTATACGTATTTTATTTCTTCTTTTAAACATGACTCACATACTGAGGACATTGAAAAATAGGTGTTGAAAAAATGGCTCTTTATTTCCTTGCAGTTTCATTGAGATATAATTGATATAATTTAGCACCATATAAGTTTGAGTATATAGCATACTGATTTGACTTACATACATCACAAAGTAATTATCACAGTCAATTTAGTCGATATTCCATCATCTCACATAAGTACAAAATTAAAAGTCATCTTATTAGCATAAATTCAAAGTATGGATGAAAGGAGATTGTGGTGAATAACAAAAGAAACTCTTATGACTCTACAGGAGTTTTAGGGTACTTCCCTGGTGGTGGTCCAGTAGTTAGGACTCCACATTTAGAGTTACTGGCAAGCAGATTCTTTAACACTGAGTCACCTGGGACTACCACCATCTAAAGGTTTTTGTTGTTGTTCAGTTGCTAAGTTGTGTCTGATTCTTTGTGGCCCCATGGACTGCAGCACACAAGGCTCCTCTGCCCACTATCTCCTGGAGTTTGTTCCAGTTAATATCCATTGAGTTGATGATGCTGTCTAACCATCTCATGCTCCCTCAGCCTCCTCCTTCTCCTTTTGCCTTCAATCTTTCCCAGCATCAGGGTCTTAGTATTGGAGCTTCACGTTCAGCGTAAGTCCTTCCAGTGGACATTCATTGGAGAAGGAGCACAATTAATAAATAATTACAGCCATATGTGTAAACAGGGACTTTTCCTGAGGAAACTGGGACATAAGCCCACACCCTGCTCTGCACAATATGAGCATGGTCAATTTAATTATGAGCTAGCTCTACACTAAAGGTTCTCATCCCCAAAATCATTACAAATACTTATGACACAGTAACAGATTAGAAAGAAAAAAGTGACCAAATTTGCTTCTATCTTGAAGAGAAGATCAAGAAAGACTTTCCTCTGAACTCTGCTTCCCTAATTATCTTTATTGCCTTTCGCATTTTTCTCCTTAGTGCGATCCTAATTTGATTATACCCTCAAGTAAGAGAATTGCTTTATCCAAAATTATCTTGGTTATTTGAATGTGATCTAAAGTGTTCTCCAAATTATCACAGTTCTTTTCTGCTTCTCTCTTATTTTCTACAGTGTGTATTATTCCTATACGTATTTTATTTCTTCTTTTAAACATGACTCACATACTGAGGACATTGAAAAATAGGTGTTGAAAAAATGGCTCTTTATTTCCTTGCAGTTTCATTGAGATATAATTGATATAATTTAGCACCATATAAGTTTGAGTATATAGCATACTGATTTGACTTACATACATCACAAAGTAATTATCACAGTCAATTTAGTCGATATTCCATCATCTCACATAAGTACAAAATTAAAAGTCATCTTATTAGCATAAATTCAAAGTATGGATGAAAGGAGATTGTGGTGAATAACAAAAGAAACTCTTATGACTCTACAGGAGTTTTAGGGTACTTCCCTGGTGGTGGTCCAGTAGTTAGGACTCCACATTTCCAATGCAGAGGTTACAGGTTGGATCCCTGGTCAGAGAGTTAAGATCGGACATTGTGGGGAAACAAACCAGTGGAGATGTTCGCAGACTTGGCCGAGCTAGGAGAAAAACATCTTGGAAATGAAAGAACTAAGACAAAAACAAGTTGATTTGATTCACATGGGCTCATTGACTGGGGTCATACTGATCAGCAACAGGTGGAGATGTGCTGTGAACTTTGGAACTCTGTGTCAGTGCACATTAGAACGCTGTGCACACACACACTGTAACTTCTTGCTGGTCCAGCTGTTCCCCAGCTGTAGTGTGCCTTTTCCATTAAGGAGATAGTGTAAGCAACTTAGAGCCACGAGGGTGATTATTGATCAGGGCTGTGACCACCTCCCAGCCTGCTAACACCTGGATGCTTAAGATCTTGATAAAAGCAGACTGGTGAATGTATTCAGGACCTTGACACAAAAGGTCTTGAGCACCCTGTACCCATCTTTTCTGTGTGTGTGTGTGTTTCTTAATGTCTCGCTGCACCCACTATTCTCTGTACACCCGGCTGACATGCTGCGGCAGGACGTGATGTGCAGTAGAGCCAAAAAATAGTTTTAGAAGCTGTGTCGAGAACCTGGGACAAAGACCAAATACATATTTCTTACTGTATCTCTTGAAAACATACCATCAGCTTCTACTAACCAGCCCTTAGAGAATCTGAGGACAGGAGATAGGGGCTTGTTGCCTAAGAAAGCAACCACCTGATTAGAGGGTTGGACTTCCAGCCTCATCTCCCAAACTCCAGGAGGAGAAAAGGCTGAAAGTTGAGTTAATCAGTCACTATTGACCAATGATTTAATCAGTCATGCCTAGGTAATGCAACTTCCCTAAAAACACCTCATGAAGGGAGAGTTCAGAGAGTTCCAGGGCTGTCATGAACGCATTGAGGTGCTGAGAAGGGGGCAGGAGGGGGTGGCAGCCAGAAACGGCATAAAACTCCGTGCTACTTGTTCCATCCTGGCCCTGGGCGTCTCTTCTATTTGGCTGATCCTGAGTTGTATCCTTTATAATAAATAAGTAAACTGTTCTCCCAATTTCTGTGAGCTGTTCTGTTAAATTATCAAACTTGAGGAGGGAACTGTGGGAACTCCTGATTTATAATTAGAAACCTGGGACTTGCAACTGGGGAGGTAGAGGCAGTTTTATAGGACTGACCCCTCCCTATCCTGTGTAGCCTGTGGTAGTTGTGGGTAGTTAGTGTCAGAATGGAATTGTAGAACCCTCAATTGGTATCTGGACTGGTGCCACTTGGAGAACTGGTTGGTGGAAGAAAATCCCCCACATATGTGGTGTCAGAATTGTCATGAGGGGCTTCCCTGGTGGTCCAATGGTTAAGGGTATGCCTGCTAATACAGGGGATAAGGGTTCAAACCCTGGTCTAGGAAGATTTCACCTGCTTCAGAGCAACTAAGCCCGGCACCACAACTACTGGGCCCACACAATTAGAGACAGTGCTCCACTATAAGAGAAGCCGCCACAATGAGAAGGCTACACACAGCAACTAGAGAAAGCCTGTGTGTGGCAATGAAGACCCAGCATAGTCAAAAACAAATAAATATATCCCAAAAAATGAAGTCACAGTAAAAATAGTCAGGTGGGGTAACAAGCGAGTTGTGACATATCTCTTTATTTCTGTGGGGCACATAGAGTGTTCTGGCAGAATGTGGACTGAAGAGCATGGGGGCTCCTACTGACACGTTCAGGGTTTTCATTCAGATTTTGACGTCCTGGAAGACAAGCACCCTTTCAGAGAATGTCCATTATTGTGTGTCTGCTGCAGTAACAAAGCACCACCGTCAAGTGTTTCCTGTACATCAGACATTGAGGAGGCCACAGTAGAAAGATTTTAGATTTATGTCCGACCCCAGAAAGCATTTGGCAGTTAAAGGTCTTGCATCATGGAGAGACACCAATCAGTGAAATTCAGATGATCACCATTCCCCTATCCTCATTTGTACCCCAAAGCTGGTATTTCTTGGAGAAACATCAAGTTACACCAATAACCACAAGTACATGGTCCAAGAGATATAGGTGGTGAGCTTGGTTTCTCAGAATTCTGAAATGGATTACAGGATTGATGTTATGGGGGCTTATGGGCACACTGAAAGAATGAGGACTAGTACAGGACAGTAAGAACCAGCTGGAGCAAACTAGTTATCCTTCTTTTCAAAACAGTGGTTTTACCTTGCTAAATTCAGAGGTTTTAATCTAGAATTTGGCTGCCACAGAATATCAAAGAGACAAACCAGATAACAGTGAGTTATATTGGAAATGAAATACAAAATTATGGAGGCATTTTATACCTCTTAATATAGTTAGAATGTAAGTTAAATTAGTAGAAAACACTTGTAATCAGTCATCAGATGCAGTCATTCATTAGTGGTTTTCCTCTCTGGAGCGTGCCTTTAGAATGCTTACCTTTAAGAACTTCTAATGCAGATAGATGCATTTTCAATTCATATTGACAAATGGTAAATTGCATCTAGGCCTTTGACTATAGCCATAGGCATACTAAATGACTAATTTATATCACTATAACAGTTGGCTTTTCTCCATAGATTAAAGTATGACCTATTGCATTATTTCTGCTTCCCACCTCTACCTTTTCCTGTCCAAAACAGATTTTTTTTCTTCAATCATTCCAGCGAAGAGGAAATTTAATTTATCCTTTCTATGTTACTACAAATATTCATCAATTGGTGTCGAGGCTCTTTTATGAATGTTAAGATAACCAGGACTTTCCAGGCAAAGCCAGTTATTTTCTTAGGAATAAGTTTTGGTTCATTTGAACACATTAAAAGAGTGGGGAAACACATTGATCAAATCTAATTTTGTCTAATCTCAAACACGCTGTTTCTCAGAGTGTAGTCCACAGTCTACCTGCATCAGAGTCAGAACTGTTTCTTTAAAGTCTAGATTCAGGGCTTTTTACCTGCTGAATCAGAATCTTGTGTGTGTGTGTGTGTTTCGTAAGAGTCTTTGTTTATGAAAAGCACCAAAGCCAGCTGTCATGGTTTTACTAACTGTGTCAGCTTAAGTTTGGATAGTGTGTTTATAGCTATATTCAAGACCTGCCAAAAGAGCACAGCCTAGATTTTTTTTTCCAAACTAGCTGTGTTTACTGCTAGGACCACAGAAACAGCTCTGTGATGCCCTGTTTTAACTTTAACAGCTCTGTGTTGCCCTGTTTTAACTTATAATTTAAAGCATGCAGCTTGCTGGTAAACAAAGACTGAAGGAACAGCAAAATGAATATATATGAATACTTTTTATAAATTTTGGCCTCTTACTGGTTTATTTATTTATTTTCATCAATCTTTATTCTTTGGCTGATATGAATATATTTTTATTAAAATGTCTACATATTAACCATAAATAGTCACTAGATAATTATTCAGTTACTAGGCATAAATTCATTAGATTTTTAGATGTCAAATTCTGGTATAATTGGTGTTAAGAATTTCTCCTGATAACAAGTAGATAGAAAGACTATATATTGATGCTACTTAAAGCAATAGAATTATCTTCTCTTTAAGAAGAACATAATAGACAATTCGAATAGATTTATATCTTACGTATTTGAATCAATGATTAATAAACTTCCAAAGCAGAACAAACTAGCTCCAGATGAGTTTACTAGGGAATTCCACTAAACATATATGGGAAAATTCTACCAATTCTCTACAGTATCTTTCAGAAGATAGAAGCCAAGGGAGTACTTCTTAATTTACTCTTTGAGCATTATCCTAACAACAAAACCAGATAATGACATTACAAGAAAAGAAAGCAAGCTACAGACCAGTATCTCTTGTGGATGTGAAAGTCTTCAACAAAATATTACTAAATTGAATCCAACAGCATATGAAAAGAATTATATACAAAGTGGGATTATTCATCCAAAATTGTATGCAATATGGCATTATGTCAGGTATGCTAGGCTGGTTCAACATTTGAACTGAATTACTGTGATCTGTCACATCAACAGGCTAAAGAGAGAAATTACATCATCATAACGAAAGATGATTAAAAAAACACTTGCTAAAATGCAATATAATTCATGATTAAAAGCTCTCATCAAACCAGGAGTAGAGGAGAACTCCCTTAACTTGAAAAAGAACATCTACAAAGTCTACAGTCAACATCATACTTAATGAAATAAACTTGTTTTCTCACCAAGATCAGGAACAAGGAAGGATGATCTCTCTCAACACTCTTTCAAGATCACAATGGAAGTTCTAGCAATCCAATAAGACAGGAACTTATGGCATTTAGGAAGGAATAAATAAAACTGTTCTTAGTTGCAAATGACGTGATTGTCTATATAGAAAATCCAGATAAATAAACAATGACAACAAAAACAACAATAAAAACTCCTAGAACTAGTAAATAAATGCTATAGCAAGGTTGCAGGACAAGGTTAATGTACAAAAGTCAACCACTTTCTCATATACTAACAATGAACAAGTGGAATTTGAAATTAAAAAGATAATTCCATTTACATTAGATCCCCCAAAAATGAAATTGTTGTTTGGTTGTTTTAGTTACTACATTGTGTAGCAACACAATGGACTGTAGCCCTCTAGGCTCTCCAGTCCATGGGATTTCCAGGCAAGAATACTGGAGTGGGCTGCCATTGCCTTCTCCAACGGATCTTCCTGACCCAGGAATCAAACCTGCATCTCTTGCATCTCCTGCATTTCCAGGCAAATTCTTTTCCGCTCTTCCACCTGGGAACCTTTATAGATTACCCAGAAATACTTACTTTATTTTTGCACTAGTAAGCCTTAAAGCAGCAGCTGGACCAAAGGTGTTTCTATTCCTGAAAAGAAAGTATAATTGACTAAATATAATTACATATTTTCCTTTAATCACTTTGCAGAGCTTCTATTTTTCCGTCATTATCTTCTTCTCAGGTAGGAAAGAATTGTTTGTTTCTGAAAGGGCCAACATGCTCTACCCAGAAAGAATTCAAAATTTGAATTAAAAAATAACAAAGTGGGATTATTCATCCAAAATTGTATGCAATATGGCATTATGTCAGGTATGCTAGGCTGGTTCAACATTTGAACTGAATTACTGTGATCTGTCACATCAACAGGCTAAAGAGAGAAATTACATCATCATAACGAAAGATGATTAAAAAAACACTTGCTAAAATGCAATATAATTCATGATTAAAAGCTCTCATCAAACCAGGAGTAGAGGAGAACTCCCTTAACTTGAAAAAGAACATCTACAAAGTCTACAGTCAACATCATACTTAATGAAATAAACTTGTTTTCTCACCAAGATCAGGAACAAGGAAGGATGATCTCTCTCAACACTCTTTCAAGATCACAATGGAAGTTCTAGCAATCCAATAAGACAGGAACTTATGGCATTTAGGAAGGAATAAATAAAACTGTTCTTAGTTGCAAATGACGTGATTGTCTATATAGAAAATCCAGATAAATAAACAATGACAACAAAAACAACAATAAAAACTCCTAGAACTAGTAAATAAATGCTATAGCAAGGTTGCAGGACAAGGTTAATGTACAAAAGTCAACCACTTTCTCATATACTAACAATGAACAAGTGGAATTTGAAATTAAAAAGATAATTCCATTTACATTAGATCCCCCAAAAATGAAATTGTTGTTTGGTTGTTTTAGTTACTACATTGTGTAGCAACACAATGGACTGTAGCCCTCTAGGCTCTCCAGTCCATGGGATTTCCAGGCAAGAATACTGGAGTGGGCTGCCATTGCCTTCTCCAACGGATCTTCCTGACCCAGGAATCAAACCTGCATCTCTTGCATCTCCTGCATTTCCAGGCAAATTCTTTTCCGCTCTTCCACCTGGGAACCTTTATAGATTACCCAGAAATACTTACTTTATTTTTGCACTAGTAAGCCTTAAAGCAGCAGCTGGACCAAAGGTGTTTCTATTCCTGAAAAGAAAGTATAATTGACTAAATATAATTACATATTTTCCTTTAATCACTTTGCAGAGCTTCTATTTTTCCGTCATTATCTTCTTCTCAGGTAGGAAAGAATTGTTTGTTTCTGAAAGGGCCAACATGCTCTACCCAGAAAGAATTCAAGCAAGGCAGTCTCCTGCTGCAAGAATAACAGGTATTGACTATATTCATTCAGTGTACCATTTGGGTACAAAGGATGACTTTGCTGTAGATGGTCAATAATCAGTAGTGTGCACATAAAATTGTTTACCCACGGTTGCCACAAGTATCACGTGTATGTAATAGTTTTGTACATCTTTAGTGTATTTTAGGTTCTAGATCAGTTGGCCCCTTTCAAAGAGCAATAGGCACCATTTAATTTTATTTGTTTTGTTGTCTACAAATAAAGGGGTTGATTGACAGTGTTCTGAAGAAACAGAGGTCTTTGGTTGCTTTTGGTGAAAAGAGATTGGTTATTCTCTCCATAGTAGAATGGTTAATTGCATGGTCTTAGAGGATTCAGTTTAGTTCAGTTCAGTCACTCAGTTGTGTCTGACTCTTTGCAACCCCATGGACTGCAGCACACCAGGCTTCCCTATTCTTTAACATCTCCCAGAGTTTGCTCAAACTCATGTCCATTAAGTCAGTGATGCCAGCCAACCATCTTGTCCTCTTGTCGCTCTGAAAGTGTTCTACCTCGGATTGAGACTTAAACCCAACTCAGTTTGTGAGTCGGACGCATGTTAGCAGGATTTGAACTGGCCAGAGTTTCACTCTGGACCTGCAAACCCAGCCAAAATCCTGTCTGGGGACTCTAGTCCACGTGGTTGGGACTCAATCCAGCTAAACCCTGTCTAGGGCTTGAGCCCACGTGGCCGGGGACCAGACCAGATCAAACCCTGCTTGGGACTTAAACCGACATAACGAGGACTCAATCCAGCCAAAGCCCTGTCTGAGACTTGAACTCGTGCAGCTGGAACTTAACCCCAGCGAAAACCCTGCTTGGGACTTGAACCCATGTGGCTGGGGCTTAACCCCAGCCAAAACCCTACTTGAGGCTTGAACCCACATGGCGAGGGCTCAGACCTGATCAAACCCTACTTAGGACTTAAACCCACGTGGCTAGAACTCTATCCAGCCAAACCCTGGTCTGGGACTTGAACCCACGTGGTTGGGACTCAATCCAGCCAAAACCCTAGTCTCAAGCACTGTTTGAATTAAATCACTCACCCAACGTCTGGACCCACTGAGACTCAGGTTCTTTGTGCCTCAACACAGAAGGAATTTGAGAGGCAGAGTGATAGGCAAGAAGTGGATTTATTAGGATAGGATGCTTTTAAGAGGTGCAAGCGGGCAGGTGGGAAAACTCTGCTCACGATTGGGTGGGCAGCAATATATATATATATATATATATGGGAGGGTGTAAGACCACCTTCTTCAAGTAGACGTAGATGCAGATGTAAGGCATACATCATTAAGCTCCTCCTTTGCTAGCTCTTCTTTCATTAGCTATTTATACTTAGTCAAGTCTGCTTTATTAAATAAGAATCAGCTTTCCTGAGTTATCGTTACCTTACTGGCCTCCCAACTTCTCTTAGGTTTTACCTTTCTGCCTGCAGTCCCCTTCTAGGACTTTACAACTACCTAACTATTCTATTCTGTCCCTATCAGTTCCCTTCTCTCTCTTCCTTCTATTTTTCCCAGTATCAGGGTCTTTTTCAATGAGTCATCTCTTTGCATCAAGTGGCCAAAGTATTGGAACTTGAGCTTCAGCATCAGTCCTTCCACTGAATATTCAGGGTAGATTTCCTTTAGGATTGACTGATCTGATCTCCTTGCTGTCCAAAGGACTCTCAAGAGGCTTCTCCAACACTGCAGTTCAAAGGCATCAATCCTTCAGTGCTCAGCCTTCTTTATGATTCATCTTTCACATCCATACATGACTACTGGAAAAACCATAGCTTTGACTCTATGGATCTTTGTTGGAAAACTGATGTCTCTGCTTTTTATGGATGCTGATAGGAATATTCAATTTTGTAATTTTAAGAGTAGTTCATTCTGCCTGGAAATAAGCTTGAAATCCAGATTTTAAGGTGCTACAAAATTTGTCAGTTAGATACAGAATGTGTTTGTGATTCCACAGAACAAGAAGGCCAGGCTGGCTTAAATAATGCTACTCAGCTTCTTAAGACTGCTGCCATTTCTTTGTTTTGGCTTTGTTTTCTTAAAGCTGCTTCCTCCTTGGTGAGGGGCTCTTCACCCTTTCCCAAAGCACATCTACCACTTGGAGCACGTTAGGAAATGGCCAAAAAACTCCTTTAGTTCTGTTTCCTTCAATTTGTATTGGCAGAGAAACTGACAGCCTGTCCTCTTTCCTGAAGCACAATCACCGTAACTTTGTGTCCAGGGTTCTTCTCTACAAAGTCTTGAAAGGTTTTCCAAAGACCCCAGCAGATTGCCATATACCATGTTATCCCTCTAGATATGGGTTGCACATTATCCCTTCAGATATGGGTTACTTGACTTTCTCTGAGTGTATTTGGTAGAGCCAAGATTCTAATGTTAAAATACCTAAGTATTAAACCCTTGGGCTTTTGTTTCAATTATGTTTTGAGTTGCAAAAATTCTTTTCTCTCTTAAAAGTAAACTTTTCACACTACTTCCAATTCATTTGGTGTAAAAAGAAAATAGGAAAATATAAACAATGCATAGGTACATACTTCATTATGAAAATGTATTCTCCTCCTTCACTTTTCTTCCTTTTTTTTTATTTTCCCAGTATCAGGGTCTTTTTCAATGAGTCATCTCTTTGCATCAAGTGGCCAAAGTATTGGAACTTGAGCTTCAGCATCAGTCCTTCCACTGAATATTCAGGGTAGATTTCCTTTAGGATTGACTGATCTGATCTCCTTGCTGTCCAAAGGACTCTCAAGAGGCTTCTCCAACACTGCAGTTCAAAGGCATCAATCCTTCAGTGCTCAGCCTTCTTTATGATTCATCTTTCACATCCATACATGACTACTGGAAAAACCATAGCTTTGACTCTATGGATCTTTGTTGGAAAACTGATGTCTCTGCTTTTTATGGATGCTGATAGGAATATTCAATTTTGTAATTTTAAGAGTAGTTCATTCTGCCTGGAAATAAGCTTGAAATCCAGATTTTAAGGTGCTACAAAATTTGTCAGTTAGATACAGAATGTGTTTGTGATTCCACAGAACAAGAAGGCCAGGCTGGCTTAAATAATGCTACTCAGCTTCTTAAGACTGCTGCCATTTCTTTGTTTTGGCTTTGTTTTCTTAAAGCTGCTTCCTCCTTGGTGAGGGCTCTTCACCCTTTCCCAAAGCACATCTACCACTTGGAGCACGTTAGGAAATGGCCAAAAAACTCCTTTAGTTCTGTTTCCTTCAATTTGTATTGGCAGAGAAACTGACAGCCTGTCCTCTTTCCTGAAGCACAATCACCGTAACTTTGTGTCCAGGGTTCTTCTCTACAAAGTCTTGAAAGGTTTTCCAAAGACCCCAGCAGATTGCCATATACCATGTTATCCCTCTAGATATGGGTTGCACATTATCCCTTCAGATATGGGTTACTTGACTTTCTCTGAGTGTATTTGGTAGAGCCAAGATTCTAATGTTAAAATACCTAAGTATTAAACCCCTTGGGCTTTTGTTTCAATTATGTTTTGAGTTGCAAAAATTCTTTTCTCTCTTAAAAGTAAACTTTTCACACTACTTCCAATTCATTTGGTGTAAAAAGAAAATAGGAAAATATAAACAATGCATAGGTACATACTTCATTATGAAAATGTATTCTCCTCCTTCACTTTCACAGACAAACTCTTATCTTTCCTTTGTATGTGGTAATCTTTCCCATCACTTCTTCCTTTACAATGCTTAAGAAATATGTCTTCCTAAAACCTCTAAACTTAGCTTAGCCTTTCGCTACTTTATTTCTGAACTGTTTTCTAGCTATTGTATTCTCTGCCAACAATGCTCACTCCTTTAATCCAACCTAAATCCTCTTACACCTTGTCTCTAGTATAATCTTTATTCCAGAGCCGCTAAACTCTGTCATCTGTCATTACTGTTGAAAAACCATTTATTATTCTGTCTATGGAAAGAACCAAGTCCAAATTTCTGAGCCTGAGAAACATTGCATCAAAACCTGGGACTAAGAGGTTATGTGTATTTATTTGTCTGTGACAGGTCTTAGTTGTGGTATGTGGGATTCAGTTCCCTAACCAGGGATTGAACCTGGGCACCCTGCATTGGGAACATGGAGTCTTAGCCACTGGACCACAGGGAAGCCCCCCACCCCACTCTTCTTTTGTGAAGAGCTGCGCTGCAATGCAAGAGGGTCAACATGCATTTCACAATCATCTCTTGTTATTTTCTTGCTTTCATCCTTTGGCACACTCCTGCTTCTCAGACTTTTTCCCATTCTTATATCTTCAAACATAATGTATTTTTCAAGGCAAAGATTTTTTTAAGGCCAGTCACTTCCATGAAGCTTTTCTGACCCCTGTGGCCTGCAGCCGTCTCTTACTTTAAGCTCTTAACACTTAATCTCATTTCCACTTATCACTTACTACCTCTTGTATGTCTTCAAAACCATTGTCTCATATTATCCCTTAATGTTGGAATGTTTATATCTTATCCCCTCAAATAAATCACTAGCTCCTCCATTCATTTATCAGTATTTACTATATTCACTAAGTGCCAGTTATTATTAGCATTGCTTCATTTACTAGTTATGGGGAGAAAGTTGGTTTTCTCCTTATAATGCAGTTTCAGGCATGAAGCTCTAGTAGAGATTCCTGCCACACTCTTCATCACCCCGTGAGAAAATATGTCAAAAGTATTAAAATATATGGCTTCCCCGGTAGCTCAGTGGTAAAGAATTCACCTGCCAATGCAGGAGACACGGGTTTGATTCCTGATCTGGGAAGATCCCACATGCTGCAGGGCAACTAAGCCTGTGAGTCACAACTATTGAGCCTGTGCTCTAGAGCCGTGGAGCTGCAACTGTTGAGCCCATGTGCCCCAACTACTGAAACCAATGTGCCCTAGAGCCCGAGATGCACAACAAGAAAAGTCACTGAAGCAAGAGACCTGCTCACCTCAACTAGAGAATAACCCCACACCCTGCAACTAGAGAAGAGCCTGTGGCAGTGGTGTAAACCCAGAATAGCCAAGAATAGCTAAATAAATAAATAATTTTTAAAAAGTACTAAAGTATATTAAAAGAGCAATTTTTATTAACTTCTCCTAGATCTTTAACACCATGGAGTTACCAGTTATTAGATGAGTCAAGTTGAACTCCCTACCTACTGATGCTTTTATAAAATTTGTATTTTAATATCACCATTAGAAGCAGATTCTGTAAGATGGTATAATATGGTTAACTATTAAAGTGTTATAAACAGGGCTGGATCCTAGGCTCCTTTTTAACTGAAATCTAAATGACATGAAATTGTGGTTGATTTGAACAAATTAATGCCCTTCTTTACTGAGGCTAGTACAAGCATCCTGTCTTAGCCACTGGCACAGGAAGCCCCCACCCACTCTTCTTTTGTGAAGAGCTGCGCTGCAATGCAAGAGGGTCAACATGCATTTCACAATCATCTCTTGTTATTTTCTTGCTTTCATCCTTTGGCACACTCCTGCTTCTCAGACTTTTTCCCATTCTTATATCTTCAAACATAATGTATTTTTCAAGGCAAAGATTTTTTTAAGGCCAGTCACTTCCATGAAGCTTTTCTGACCCCTGTGGCCTGCAGCCGTCTCTTACTTTAAGCTCTTAACACTTAATCTCATTTCCACTTATCACTTACTACCTCTTGTATGTCTTCAAAACCATTGTCTCATATTATCCCTTAATGTTGGAATGTTTATATCTTATCCCCTCAAATAAATCACTAGCTCCTCCATTCATTTATCAGTATTTACTATATTCACTAAGTGCCAGTTATTATTAGCATTGCTTCATTTACTAGTTATGGGGAGAAAGTTGGTTTTCTCCTTATAATGCAGTTTCAGGCATGAAGCTCTAGTAGAGATTCCTGCCACACTCTTCATCACCCCGTGAGAAAATATGTCAAAAGTATTAAAATATATGGCTTCCCTGGTAGCTCAGTGGTAAAGAATTCACCTGCCAATGCAGGAGACACGGGTTTGATTCCTGATCTGGGAAGATCCCACATGCTGCAGGGCAACTAAGCCTGTGAGTCACAACTATTGAGCCTGTGCTCTAGAGCCGTGGAGCTGCAACTGTTGAGCCCATGTGCCCCAACTACTGAAACCAATGTGCCCTAGAGCCCGAGATGCACAACAAGAAAAGTCACTGAAGCAAGAGACCTGCTCACCTCAACTAGAGAATAACCCCACACCCTGCAACTAGAGAAGAGCCTGTGGCAGTGGTGTAAACCCAGAATAGCCAAGAATAGCTAAATAAATAAATAATTTTTAAAAAGTACTAAAGTATATTAAAAGAGCAATTTTTATTAACTTCTCCTAGATCTTTAACACCATGGAGTTACCAGTTATTAGATGAGTCAAGTTGAACTCCCTACCTACTGATGCTTTTATAAAATTTGTATTTTAATATCACCATTAGAAGCAGATTCTGTAAGATGGTATAATATGGTTAACTATTAAAGTGTTATAAACAGGGCTGGATCCTAGGCTCCTTTTTAACTGAAATCTAAATGACATGAAATTGTGGTTGATTTGAACAAATTAATGCCCTTCTTTACTGAGACTAGGACAAGCATCCTGCTATGGACTCACGAGATATACTACATTTGAGCTATTTTGATCCTCTGAAGGGACATTTGGAGGGGATGAGAAGCCTTTTCAAAAGTTTACTTAGGGGCTTCCCTGGTGGTCCAGTGGGTAAGGACACCGCCTTGAAGTGCAAGGGGCGCCAGTTCGATCCCTGGCCTGGGAAGATCCCACGTGCCGCGGAGCGGCTGGACCAATATGTCCAATTACCGAGCCAGAGCTCCGAGGCCACTGCAATGGGAGGCCCACACAGGCCAAAGAGCAAAGATGGATGAAAATAGATAAATGAAAGACCAATAGAAGTGGCCCGCTCACCCTCCTCCCTCCCCAACTCGCCCCTGCCTCCAAACAAAAAAAAGTTTACTTAGGTTTTAGAAATTCGTATTTGGTGATCACAGTTGTAAATGCAAAGCTCTGGTTTTCATTAAGTCTATAAATTCAGTTTACCAATGCTGTTGCTATAAGTCTAGAAAATTTTATTATTTATCTCTAATCTTTCAGTAGTGTTGGTCTAATTTATAAACTTAAGTTAATTTAACACTTCCAAACACTTTGTATCAGGAAGAAAAAAATTCAATTTTCTAATGTGTTGGGGGGCCCCTAGACTACCCCCACCTTCAGATTCACTGGAAGGATTTACAGAACTCAGTGTATAGGTCTACTCATAACGAAGATATATTACAGCAACATAGTAAGGATCCACAGATTGTAAGGCAAAGACAAAGGCAAAGTCTGGAGGACTCCATCTGCAAGCTTCGTTATAGTATTTCCCTCTCACAAGGGTCACACAGAACATGTTCATCCCTCCACATTAGAAACTCAATAACGGGCTTCCCTGGTAGTCCAGTGGGTAAAGAGTCCGCCTTGCACTGCAGAGGGCGCCAATTTGATCCCTGGCGGAATGAATTTTTATAAAATTTGTATTTTAATATCACCATTAGAAGCAGATTCTGTAAGATGGTATAATATGGTTAACTATTAAAGTGTTATAAACAGGGCTGGATCCTAGGCTCCTTTTTAACTGAAATCTAAATGACATGAAATTGTGGTTGATTTGAACAAATTAATGCCCTTCTTTACTGAGACTAGGACAAGCATCCTGCTATGGACTCACGAGATATACTACATTTGAGCTATTTTGATCCTCTGAAGGGACATTTGGAGGGGATGAGAAGCCTTTTCAAAAGTTTACTTAGGGGCTTCCCTGGTGGTCCAGTGGGTAAGGACACCGCCTTGAAGTGCAAGGGGCGCCAGTTCGATCCCTGGCCTGGGAAGATCCCACGTGCCGCGGAGCGGCTGGACCAATATGTCCAATTACCGAGCCAGAGCTCCGAGGCCACTGCAATGGGAGGCCCACACAGGCCAAAGAGCAAAGATGGATGAAAATAGATAAATGAAAGACCAATAGAAGTGGCCCGCTCACCCTCCTCCCTCCCCAACTCGCCCCTGCCTCCAAACAAAAAAAAGTTTACTTAGGTTTTAGAAATTCGTATTTGGTGATCACAGTTGTAAATGCAAAGCTCTGGTTTTCATTAAGTCTATAAATTCAGTTTACCAATGCTGTTGCTATAAGTCTAGAAAATTTTATTATTTATCTCTAATCTTTCAGTAGTGTTGGTCTAATTTATAAACTTAAGTTAATTTAACACTTCCAAACACTTTGTATCAGGAAGAAAAAAATTCAATTTTCTAATGTGTTGGGGGGCCCCTAGACTACCCCCACCTTCAGATTCACTGGAAGGATTTACAGAACTCAGTGTATAGGTCTACTCATAACGAAGATATATTACAGCAACATAGTAAGGATCCACAGATTGTAAGGCAAAGACAAAGGCAAAGTCTGGAGGACTCCATCTGCAAGCTTCGTTATAGTATTTCCCTCTCACAAGGGGTCACACAGAACATGTTCATCCCTCCACATTAGAAACTCAATAACGGGCTTCCCTGGTAGTCCAGTGGGTAAAGAGTCCGCCTTGCACTGCAGAGGGCGCCAATTTGATCCCTGGCGGGGAAGACACCATGTGCTGCACAGCGCCAGCACTCTGGAGCGTATGTGCCCAGAGCCTGCACTCTGCTACAGGAGAGGCCACTGCAATGGGAGGCCCACACAGGCCAAAGAACAAAGATGGATGAAAATAGATAAATGAAAGACCAAAAAAAAAAATGCCCTCAATAACATGTGTGCAGTATTTTTAAAATTTTGATTTTGATTTTGGAGTATAGTTGATTTACAATGTTGTATTAGTTTCAGTCATATAGCAAAGTATATATAAGTATGGCATATATATAGTGTCCATTCATTTTCAGATTCTTTTCCCATGTAAGTTATTACAGAGTACTGAGTAGAGTTTCCTGTGCTATTCAATAGGTCCTTATTGATGTGTGCAGTATTTTGTTCCAGGGAAACTGTTAGACTTAGAGCCCAAGGTTTTTACTGGGAGCTGAGTATGTAGGCATCTGTGTTCTGCTTAGCGTGCACCGAAATTCCAGACTCATAGAAGGTGAGCAGGCATTCAGTATAAGCATATTGTTTGCACGAACAGTTTAATCAAAGTGAACTATCCTTATCAGTTAACTGTTGCATGGGAACACTCTGACACAACACTCAGATCCCAACCAAGGGTCAGTCTGGAGAGCAGGCTTTTCTGAGAATAGTGATCTCACACCTGCTGTGTTAACTCTTTGCTGGACACTGAAATACTTCTAATTTCTAATTTAACAAGCTAGGCTTTCCCAATAGCTCAAATAATGGAACTGAAGCAAATAATTGAAATTATAAATATGGTAAACTCTAGTTCTTTTAAATGTTCTGTTATTTTACACAAACTTTGTAGGATTTAAGCTTTAAATCAAAAGCCTAAATCACTTATTTAATTACATATTTGAAATTGGACTGACAAGATTGGTCTTATACCCTAATGGGTCAAATTCCATCAAATAATAAAATAGCCTATAGATAAGAATTCCTTGATATTAAAGTATTAACTTGGATTTGATTATCTTAAATATTTCTATGATTACTCCCAATCCTTCCTAGAATGAAAGATGCTTTAACACTAAGGAAACTATATCATCCTTAACACAGTTGGCAGATATCTCAGCTAGTAAGGTAGCCTGACTTGGCCTGGAGATTTCTGCAGAGGTTAACTTCTTGCCCTGACCTTGAATCGTGGTTGATTAGGTAAGTTCAAAATGAGTTATTATGATATCCCTACATTTAAGTTACATATTAGCTAATTCATCTGATTGCTGACTGAAGTCTACAATAGTTAAGCATTGACAGGAAAATGCTTTTTCTTAATTGTGAGAGAGAGGGACCTTAATGTAATTGTTATTTTGCTTTAAATTTAAAGCTTTTTGAACCTAATAAAGTTCTTCATTCTTTCATATTCCTCTTTTTAGTACTACACTTTTTAAAGAATAGTAATTAGAATACTGAGTAGAGTTTCCTGTGCTATTCAATAGGTCCTTATTGATGTGTGCAGTATTTTGTTCCAGGAAACTGTTAGACTTAGAGCCCAAGGTTTTACTGGGAGCTGAGTATGTAGGCATCTGTGTTCTGCTTAGCGTGCACCGAAATTCCAGACTCATAGAAGGTGAGCAGGCATTCAGTATAAGCATATTGTTTGCACGAACAGTTTAATCAAAGTGAACTATCCTTATCAGTTAACTGTTGCATGGGAACACTCTGACACAACACTCAGATCCCAACCAAGGGTCAGTCTGGAGAGCAGGCTTTTCTGAGAATAGTGATCTCACACCTGCTGTGTTAACTCTTTGCTGGACACTGAAATACTTCTAATTTCTAATTTAACAAGCTAGGCTTTCCCAATAGCTCAAATAATGGAACTGAAGCAAATAATTGAAATTATAAATATGGTAAACTCTAGTTCTTTTAAATGTTCTGTTATTTTACACAAACTTTGTAGGATTTAAGCTTTAAATCAAAAGCCTAAATCACTTATTTAATTACATATTTGAAATTGGACTGACAAGATTGGTCTTATACCCTAATGGGTCAAATTCCATCAAATAATAAAATAGCCTATAGATAAGAATTCCTTGATATTAAAGTATTAACTTGGATTTGATTATCTTAAATATTTCTATGATTACTCCCAATCCTTCCTAGAATGAAAGATGCTTTAACACTAAGGAAACTATATCATCCTTAACACAGTTGGCAGATATCTCAGCTAGTAAGGTAGCCTGACTTGGCCTGGAGATTTCTGCAGAGGTTAACTTCTTGCCCTGACCTTGAATCGTGGTTGATTAGGTAAGTTCAAAATGAGTTATTATGATATCCCTACATTTAAGTTACATATTAGCTAATTCATCTGATTGCTGACTGAAGTCTACAATAGTTAAGCATTGACAGGAAAATGCTTTTTCTTAATTGTGAGAGAGAGGGACCTTAATGTAATTGTTATTTTGCTTTAAATTTAAAGCTTTTTGAACCTAATAAAGTTCTTCATTCTTTCATATTCCTCTTTTTAGTACTACACTTTTTAAAGAATAGTAATTAGAATACTGGATACACGTTATGGTTTTACCTATGTGGTCACAACTTTCAAAGTAATTTTCCCCGAATTTTCTTAATAAATTTTTTTCTTAAGGAGCAGTTGCAAGTTCACAGCAAAATTGAAAGGAAGGAATGCAGATTTTCCATATATCCTCTGCTCACTACTCCAAACATACTCTCCTCTATTATCGATAACCTCCATTAGACTGTGCATTTGTTCCAATCAGTGAACCTACACTGACTTCTCATCACCCCATGTCCATAGTTTGCATTAGTATTTACTCTGGATGGTGTACATTTTATGCATCCATGGACTCTGACAAATGTAGCCATCACTGTAGTGTCACAGAAGAGTTGCTCAGTGCTCCACATTCTTCCCTGTCTCATTGCACCTGGCAATCACTGACTTTTTACTTTCTGCATGCTTTTGCCTTTCCTACCTAAATGTCAAGTAGTTGGTATCATCCAATATGTAGTTTTTACGAAGTAGCTTCTTTTACTTAGTAATAGGCATATACATTTCCTCCATGGCTTTTCATGGCTTGATAGCTCATTTCTTTTTGACACTGAATACTATTTCATTGTCTGGGTGTATCATGGTTTATTTATCCATTCACCTATTGAAGGACATATTGGCTGCTTCCAAGTTTTGGCTGTTAAAACTAGAGTTGCTATAATCATCTGTGTTCAAGTTTTGGTGAGGACGTAACTTTTCAGCTTGTTTGAATAAATATTGAGGAATGTGACTAGTAGATATGGTGGTATGTTTAGTTCTGTAAAAAACTGTGAAAACTATCTTCCAAAGTGGAAGTATCAATTTGAATTTCCAACAGCAATGAATGAAAGTTCCTAGACAGCATTTGTTGTTGTCAATGTTTTAAAGTCTGACTTTTCTTTTTTTTTAGCCACCCTTTTTGGGCAGGATCTTAGTTGAAATCAGGGATTGAAAGCAATCCCCAACAGTGAAAGAGCTGGGTCCTAACCTCTATAATGTTGGAGAATGTCCTAGAGTTTGGCCTTTTTAATAGGTGTGTAGTGGAATCTCATTTTTGTTTTAATTTGCAATTCCATAATGACATGATGTGGAGTATCTCTTCATATGCTTCTTTGCTGCCTGCATATGTATCTTCTTTGACGAGGTGTTTGTTCAGATGTTTGGCCCACTATTTAGTGGAATTTGTTCTCTTTTTGTTGTTGATGTTTAGTTGCTAAGTCTTGTCTGACTCTTTTGCAACCTCGTGGGCTGTAGCCTGCCAAACTTCTCTATCCATGGGATTTTTCAGGCGAGAATACTGGGGTGGGTTGCCGTTCCCTTCTCCAGGGGATCTTCCTGATTCAGGGGACAAACCTGTGGTTCCTGCATTGCAAGCCTGTTCTCTTAACGTTGAGTTTTGAGAGTCTTTGGTAAAATGCTCTTTTCCTATGGTTTCTTTCAAGACTTTTTTCTTTGTCTTTGATTTTTTGTAGCTAGAATATTAATAGATGATGGTGGATAGGTAAAGTGAATGGTGTCAGATTCTTGATCTCCAACGGAGAAGAATTCACATTGGGATCAAAAAGACTTGGTTTTGGTCACTCAGAGCTTCGTGAAGTAAAAGTTTATTAAAGAAAAAAGGATATAGAGAGAGAGCTTCCAGCACAGACACTGGAAAGGGAATAGAAGAGAACCCCCCTTAACCAGTTCAGGCAAAACAACTTGTATTTTCCAGTTTGGTTATTAAACAATAGATCAAAAGAATATCTTAAGGTTGTAAAGGCCTTGCTAGGCCCATACCCACAACATTAACATATGATTAGCTAGAGGATAGTCTCCAGGCTTCAGGGCTTAGTGAGACATTCTAATGTAAGGGCCCGCAACATTTACATAAGATAATAAACTTAGTTTCAGGGTTGATCCTTATCATAGCAAATATTTCGGGCTGGAAAAATGTTTATCTTTCTTTGTCTGCCTCCTTTTCCTCCCCCTCCTTCTTGGGACCCCCTGGCCTCTTTATCAAATATGCCTGTTATCCCCTTTCAAAATGATATGCCTAGGTGTAGTTTATTTGGCATTTATACTCCCTGGTGTTCTCTGAGCTTCGTATGGTCTGTGATGTTATAGATTGAATGTTTGTGTCTCCCCCAAATTCATATGTTGAAATCCTAACTCATGTGATGTTATGAAGAGGTGGGTATTTTGAGAAGTAATTAGGTCATGAGGGTATAGCCTTCATGAGTGCGATTAGTGTTTTTATTTTATTTTTTAGAATTCTCTTTATGTATTTATTTGGCCATCGGCATGTGGGATCTTAGTTCCCCAAACAGGGATTGAATCTGCGCCCCCTGCCATGGAAGCACAGAGCCCTAACCACTTGACCACCAGAGAAGTCCCAGATTAGTGCTTTTATAAAAAGAGCCAGGAGAGCTTACTCTCACTCTCTTTGTTGTCTGCCATGGGAGAATAAGGCAAGAAGATGTCCACCTACAAACCATAACATGGGGTCTCATTCGATTTGAATCTGCTGGCGCCTTGATTTTGTACTTCTCAGTCTCGGTAACTGTGAAAAATAAATGTTTGTTTGCCTTGAAACTTTTTGCTGAAAACCAGCCATTTACTAGGTAAAAGGGACTCTGACAAATAGGCCTTAAGTAATGTGATGGTAAGATATGGGGAGGAGAAGCTTTCCATAATCCCGTGATTAGGTTTCAGTTGTTAAATTGAACCCTGTACCCTGGGTTATGAACTTTATAAGTGCTTCTCAGTCTTTCTCCATACCCCGAAACATAGATAAGGCAGGATGGCTGGAGAGGGCTAGATGGGGTTAGGTAGTTCCTTTTCCCCCCATACAGCTAGGTTCTTGTGAAATAGTTTCTGTTGAGGGCAGGCTTTGTTAAGAACCCAATGCTCTGGTGTATTTCAAAATGGTTCCTTTTCCTGCAGGAAGCCCAAAGGGATTTTTCTCTGATCTTTTCTTTGAGAACCTGGGAGAACTCTAGGAGATAAAACTCACAGGAGAGGTGACCTCTTGGAACTATAACTCATGGACTTGTCCACTCTAAGTCTCCAGGAATTCATCAATTATAGTCCAGGTTCTCCTACCCTGGCACTAGTTCCCACAGAGGTTTTGTTTGTGGGTTTCTGCTCTAAGTTGTGATTTTCTATATCCATCCAATTTTAGGGAAGCACCTTGCCACATGTCTTTTTTGTATTTATACTCCGGGTTTTCTCTGACTCGATGTTGAGGGTTTTTTTTCCCAATTTGAATCCTAACTCATGTGATGTTATGAAGAGGTGGGTATTTTGAGAAGTAATTAGGTCATGAGGGTATAGCCTTCATGAGTGCGATTAGTGTTTTTATTTTATTTTTTAGAATTCTCTTTATGTATTTATTTGGCCATCGGCATGTGGGATCTTAGTTCCCCAAACAGGGATTGAATCTGCGCCCCCTGCCATGGAAGCACAGAGCCCTAACCACTTGACCACCAGAGAAGTCCCAGATTAGTGCTTTTATAAAAAGAGCCAGGAGAGCTTACTCTCACTCTCTTTGTTGTCTGCCATGGGAGAATAAGGCAAGAAGATGTCCACCTACAAACCATAACATGGGGTCTCATTCGATTTGAATCTGCTGGCGCCTTGATTTTGTACTTCTCAGTCTCGGTAACTGTGAAAAATAAATGTTTGTTTGCCTTGAAACTTTTTGCTGAAAACCAGCCATTTACTAGGTAAAAGGGACTCTGACAAATAGGCCTTAAGTAATGTGATGGTAAGATATGGGGAGGAGAAGCTTTCCATAATCCCGTGATTAGGTTTCAGTTGTTAAATTGAACCCTGTACCCTGGGTTATGAACTTTATAAGTGCTTCTCAGTCTTTCTCCATACCCCGAAACATAGATAAGGCAGGATGGCTGGAGAGGGCTAGATGGGGTTAGGTAGTTCCTTTTCCCCCCATACAGCTAGGTTCTTGTGAAATAGTTTCTGTTGAGGGCAGGCTTTGTTAAGAACCCAATGCTCTGGTGTATTTCAAAATGGTTCCTTTTCCTGCAGGAAGCCCAAAGGGATTTTTCTCTGATCTTTTCTTTGAGAACCTGGGAGAACTCTAGGAGATAAAACTCACAGGAGAGGTGACCTCTTGGAACTATAACTCATGGACTTGTCCACTCTAAGTCTCCAGGAATTCATCAATTATAGTCCAGGTTCTCCTACCCTGGCACTAGTTCCCACAGAGGTTTTGTTTGTGGGTTTCTGCTCTAAGTTGTGATTTTCTATATCCATCCAATTTTAGGGGAAGCACCTTGCCACATGTGCTCATTTTTCTGATAGATCTAAGCAAAGTTACTGATTTTTTTAAAAAATTTATTGTTAAGAAAAGAGTGATGTCTTCCAAGGTCCTTCTGTGTATGACTGAACATTGGGACTCTGCGTCAGTGGTTTTGAATGGAAATTTCTGTCCTCAACAGTGATGGAAAACAGCTTTTTTTTGTATGTTTCTGTAACTGAATTAATTATCAAATGATTAACTGATGCTCAAGCAGCAGTACTTAGTACTTGGTAATACTGGGGAGGGGGAAATTTATTGAGTTCTTTTGGCTGGTCTAATAATTGAATTGACACAAGACAGATTAACAGGAGAATAAAACAGTTTAATTCATATGCATGAAGATTTCTAGAAATGGGACCCCTGAAGCAGCTGAAGCAGATTGTAGATATAAGACCAAGAAACAACTTTTTGCAAAGATTTAACAAAAGAGTTGGGCTTGTGCTTGGGGCATCAGACTAACCAAGAAGTTAAAAAGTTTACACAGCTTTCTTAGTCTTAAATTCCCTAATTCTGTTGATAAGGATGCTTTTTATTCTCCTGGTATAGGGAGGGTAACTTCATGGGGGAGAATCATTTCCCACTTGAAGGGAGAAAGAGGAGGGTCTGAGTTTTTTTCTTTCTTTCTTTTGTTTTTTCAAGATAAGAGCCACTGAAACTCACAATTGTAGTAAGTGACAAGTGCTGTACACAAGGTGTCCCCGAGGGCCAATCATGGAGGTAGGCTCTTTCAGGCCATGATGCAGTGGTCATACTTTAGTCAGGAAGCAATGAGAGACTAGGAGGAGTTTAGAGTAGCAAAGGACAACAGAGGGTGGGAGCAGGGCAGATTGGTCCTTAAACCCAAGGATGCCCCTGGGGACTCAGGCCCTTCAACATGTGATCCGAGAAGGAGATTTGGCCCCTGGATAACTCCTGTGAGGCTCTCCAGGAATTCATCAATTATAGTCCAGGTTCTCCTACCCTGGCACTAGTTCCCACAGAGGTTTTGTTTGTGGGTTTCTGCTCTAAGTTGTGATTTTCTATATCCATCCAATTTTAGGGGAAGCACCTTGCCACATGTGCTCATTTTTCTGATAGATCTAAGCAAAGTTACTGATTTTTTTAAAAAATTTATTGTTAAGAAAAGAGTGATGTCTTCCAAGGTCCTTCTGTGTATGACTGAACATTGGGACTCTGCGTCAGTGGTTTTGAATGGAAATTTCTGTCCTCAACAGTGATGGAAAACAGCTTTTTTTTGTATGTTTCTGTAACTGAATTAATTATCAAATGATTAACTGATGCTCAAGCAGCAGTACTTAGTACTTGGTAATACTGGGGAGGGGGAAATTTATTGAGTTCTTTTGGCTGGTCTAATAATTGAATTGACACAAGACAGATTAACAGGAGAATAAAACAGTTTAATTCATATGCATGAAGATTTCTAGAAATGGGACCCCTGAAGCAGCTGAAGCAGATTGTAGATATAAGACCAAGAAACAACTTTTTGCAAAGATTTAACAAAAGAGTTGGGCTTGTGCTTGGGGCATCAGACTAACCAAGAAGTTAAAAAGTTTACACAGCTTTCTTAGTCTTAAATTCCCTAATTCTGTTGATAAGGATGCTTTTTATTCTCCTGGTATAGGGAGGGTAACTTCATGGGGGAGAATCATTTCCCACTTGAAGGGAGAAAGAGGAGGGTCTGAGTTTTTTTCTTTCTTTCTTTTGTTTTTTCAAGATAAGAGCCACTGAAACTCACAATTGTAGTAAGTGACAAGTGCTGTACACAAGGTGTCCCCGAGGGCCAATCATGGAGGTAGGCTCTTTCAGGCCATGATGCAGTGGTCATACTTTAGTCAGGAAGCAATGAGAGACTAGGAGGAGTTTAGAGTAGCAAAGGACAACAGAGGGTGGGAGCAGGGCAGATTGGTCCTTAAACCCAAGGATGCCCCTGGGGACTCAGGCCCTTCAACATGTGATCCGAGAAGGAGATTTGGCCCCTGGATAACTCCTGTGAGGCTCTCCATACTGGTGCTGCTTCCATAGGCTGGTGACTAAAGGTAAAGTTAGGGAGGTAACAGCAGAAATGCCAAGATGGAGATGGATGAGAGAAACTTAGGAGAGGTGTGGAAGCCAGGATAGTGACTTTTTAAAGCTGTCCATGGCCTCATTTCTGGTGTTGGTGAATGTGTTAGGTTACATGGCAGGGTGATTAAGGTTGCAGGTGGAATTAAAGTTGCTAACCATCTAGCATTACAATTGCGAGATAAAAATCTTGAATTATCTGTGTGGGCCCAATGTAACCACAAGGGTCCTGCAGAATGAAGGAAGGAAGCAGAAAGGGAGTCGGAGGGAGAGCTGAAGATGCTACACTGCTGGCTTTGACAATGAAAGAAGGAGCTTTTAAAGGCTGGAAAGGTCCAGGGAACAGCTTCTCCCCTGGAGCCCCTAGAAGGAATGCAACTCTGCTGACACCCAATGAGATCCATGTCAAATTTCTGATCTCCAGAACTGTAAGATAAATTTATCTTGTTTTAAACCATGGAGTCTACAGTAATTTGTTATAATAGCAATAGAGAACTAAGATCAGGTACCACCCAATGAATCATCATATTGCAAGCCCAAGTTCTTCAACGAGGGAGGTAAGCAAGGAAGTCCTAAATAAATTAGAGGAGATGCCCTTTGAGACAAAAATTCCATCAATGAAGCAAAAGGAAGGAGTGGCCTAATGCCAACATGTTGGGTGCATTCATAGCTCTTGATGTTCACAATAAAGCAACAGTCATTGCCTATGAGCACTTACTATGCACTAGTCACCTGTACACTTCTCTGTTTTGTGTAAGAGTTCATAATATAGGTTTGGGGTTCTATTTTTCTGTATGAAGAAAGACTCAGGGAGCCCAAGTGACCCACACAAGGTTACACATGTAGTAAGGGGTTCTGAACTCAAATTTCACTCCATTATGCCACATTGTTAGAGTAACTCTACCACAGACTTGCTTTACACTTTCAAACTGTTTGGGGGAAAGGAAAGACAGAAGGTTAT
Organism: Tragulus kanchil; assembly: GCA_022376925.1. Lineage (NCBI taxonomy): Eukaryota > Metazoa > Chordata > Mammalia > Artiodactyla > Tragulidae > Tragulus > Tragulus kanchil. The sequence continues at coordinate 94,742,107 of JAIOJX010000025.1, forward strand.
ATACCCAACAGGAGAAAGATGTTATCCATCCTGGTTATTACATAACCCCTCTGCCTATAACAATATTTAGAGCATAGGAGACACTGCATGTATACATTTTTTTCCTCATTGAATGAATGAATGAATGGATGGAAGGACATTCTAGTATGAAGTGAAAGTCACTCAGTTATGTCGGACTCTTTGTGATCCCATGGACTAGCCCGCCAGGCTCCTGCTTCCAAGGATGCTAAGAATACTGGAATGGGTTTCCATTTTTTCTCCAGGGGATCCTCCCAACCCAGGTCTCCTGCATTGCAGACAGACTCTTCATCATCTGAGCCACTAGATAAGCCCAATTCATGGCAATCCCAGGGAACAGTTACATGAAGCCATCTTGGATCTCTTGACCAAGATGAAAGAGAGGCCAAGCAGTGGTGGTGATGGCAGCATAGCATCAGGAGGGCCTTTCCATATTTCTCGTCTGGAGCAAAGCCAAGCCGCAAAGTTCAGGAGGTCCCCTAGCCTGCTACAGAGTACAGCTGGATTTTATTCATCAACAGTTTTAGTTGACTGTACCTTCACCTTGATTGTGGCATCTAGATCACCATAGTCGTCACTGTTGGTTGTGGGGCTTGTTATATTCTAAGTGCACTAGTTTAATACCCTCAGTTGAAGTAACAGGACTGATACCATCAACTTCTAAAGGGTCTCCTCCATCTCCTCCTGATTATGGCCAGTTCCCAGCAGGCAGTAGGTGTGTTGACCCCCAATGACCAACAAACCCTAAACGTTGTCACTATGTGCTGTAAGGGGTGCTTCTGGGGTCAGATTCAGTCAGAGCTGCGTCCTGTTTGGCTGGGGCTGGGTGGTGCTTGGGGAGACCCACACTGGCAAACCCTCAGGAGAAGCCTCCCTTCTGCAGCGCATTCAGTTTTTTTCTTTTTAATATTATTTTTTCCCACCGGCTGTATTTCATGTAACTTTAATTCAAAGTAATCGTTCTGCCACTGAGGCACATTTTTGAGTAGTCTGCCCTGGACCCCAGTAGTAAACCATACTAAGACCAACTGAGTTAAGATGCTGGCCTCACTTATGTGCCATTGAAGCTGATAGTTGCTAATTCATGACAATTAAACTTAAAAAACTGAGTTATGAATTATAATGATAGTTAATTGATTTTCTTAAGGGACTTTCCTTCCTATGACTGAAGTACTCAAGCCACCTATGAGTCACTTCCAGGTATGAGAGTAAAGATAAGTGTATACAGTTGAGAGCCTTTTCATCCAAGTAATGGAGAGTGCTTGTGTCAGCTGTCTCCACCTATAACAGAGGAAAACATCTTTAGAAACTGGAAGTTTCGTATTGCCCTGCTCTAACTGATCTGCCCTGTAGTTAAATATTATCAAACTCTAGTAATTGTGACTAGTAATAATAAAGACACAATTTATGGGAGGATTCTTCCATGCCAGAAAATCAGCTAAAAACTTAATCCTCACAGAATCTTCAGAGTTTAGATGATTACACTTCAGCAGCTTAGGAAGGTTATATGATTTAGTCAAGCTCACCTACACAATTAATAAATTCCAGAGACAGGATTTAAACATAGTACTCTCTGAGCCCACCATATACTATCTTGGACCATTTTAGTTTCTGTATATTAATACAACAAGTCCTTGTGTTAGCATATTTGTTTTTCTGATAGGTTGCACTAAAACTAGTTACCAGTGGTTCCATTTTAGCATTGGCCAGTTAATAAAGGTGACTGTGGGAAGTTTTCCATGAAATTGTGTAACCTAGTGTGAAAATGAATAAAGAGAAACCTCACTAAAAGGAAGTTGGGAGGTCAGAAGGGGTTAGTAATCTAATCAAACTAAGGATCATCAACAGAGAAAATCATAATTTATAGTGGCCCTTTTGATTATGGCCAGTTCCCAGCAGGCAGTAGGTGTGTTGACCCCCAATGACCAACAAACCCTAAACGTTGTCACTATGTGCTGTAAGGGGTGCTTCTGGGGTCAGATTCAGTCAGAGCTGCGTCCTGTTTGGCTGGGGCTGGGTGGTGCTTGGGGAGACCCACACTGGCAAACCCTCAGGAGAAGCCTCCCTTCTGCAGCGCATTCAGTTTTTTTCTTTTTAATATTATTTTTTCCCACCGGCTGTATTTCATGTAACTTTAATTCAAAGTAATCGTTCTGCCACTGAGGCACATTTTTGAGTAGTCTGCCCTGGACCCCAGTAGTAAACCATACTAAGACCAACTGAGTTAAGATGCTGGCCTCACTTATGTGCCATTGAAGCTGATAGTTGCTAATTCATGACAATTAAACTTAAAAAACTGAGTTATGAATTATAATGATAGTTAATTGATTTTCTTAAGGGACTTTCCTTCCTATGACTGAAGTACTCAAGCCACCTATGAGTCACTTCCAGGTATGAGAGTAAAGATAAGTGTATACAGTTGAGAGCCTTTTCATCCAAGTAATGGAGAGTGCTTGTGTCAGCTGTCTCCACCTATAACAGAGGAAAACATCTTTAGAAACTGGAAGTTTCGTATTGCCCTGCTCTAACTGATCTGCCCTGTAGTTAAATATTATCAAACTCTAGTAATTGTGACTAGTAATAATAAAGACACAATTTATGGGAGGATTCTTCCATGCCAGAAAATCAGCTAAAAACTTAATCCTCACAGAATCTTCAGAGTTTAGATGATTACACTTCAGCAGCTTAGGAAGGTTATATGATTTAGTCAAGCTCACCTACACAATTAATAAATTCCAGAGACAGGATTTAAACATAGTACTCTCTGAGCCCACCATATACTATCTTGGACCATTTTTAGTTTCTGTATATTAATACAACAAGTCCTTGTGTTAGCATATTTGTTTTTCTGATAGGTTGCACTAAAACTAGTTACCAGTGGTTCCATTTTAGCATTGGCCAGTTAATAAAGGTGACTGTGGGAAGTTTTCCATGAAATTGTGTAACCTAGTGTGAAAATGAATAAAGAGAAACCTCACTAAAAGGAAGTTGGGAGGTCAGAAGGGGGAGCTCTCATGCAGTACAGCTCTACATCAATTACAGGAAGAATTCTAAGGATCATCAACAGAGAAAAATCATAATTTATAGTCTCCAACAGGAAAAGATGTACATAGCATCCCCAGGGAAAGGTACATATTACCCCTCCTAGAAGAAATCCACTGACCTAGCAACTCAATGAGAAGCCATCATCGCCTTAAACTGTCAGTTTTCCCAAAATGGACTTTGATTCAAAACACTGGACTTGCCTATGGGTTTTGCCATGGCTCATTTGTCCCAAAGTGTAATTCCCTATTACTTTCTGATAAACTCTAAAATATCTAACTTTTATTTTTAAAATCAACACTAGAATATTTTAAACATATAAAAATATAGAGCATACTATGATAAATGGGCTTCCCTGGTGGCTCAGTGGTAAAGAATCTGCCTGCAATGTATGAGATGCAGGAGACACTGTGATCGATCCCTGGGTTGGGAGGATCCCTGAAGAAGGAAATGGCAACCCACTCCAGTATTCTTGCCTGGAGAATCCCACGGAGATTGTAGCCTGGTGGGCTGCAGTTCATAGAGTCACAATGAATCAGACACGACTGAGTGACTGAGCACAGCACACATAAAAATATATAACATATTATAATAAATAGTTATGTAGCTACCATGAGGATTTTTATGCATTAGCATCTGTCTGTCCTTGGCAAAGAAATAATTTAGAAATAGAAATCTATCAAGTTACTTTTCTTCTTGAAATCCTGCATTGGTTTTCTGCATTTAAATAAAAGCTCAAAGAACCAACGAGACACTAGACTCAATAACATCTGCCTCACCATTACCCCTCACCCATCTCCTAACATTGTCTTTCCCGTTATAGATACACTAGTCTGTTACCTTGTTGGTCCATGGAGATACCAAACCCTTCCAGAGAACTTTGGGCTTATTGCTCCCTCTGTGGCACCATTCTGACCTCAGTGTATCCATTAGAATTAAGTTTAGTTGTATGACCCTGGTATAAAACAGTCATATATTGTTTTGTTCATCTTAGAATTTTATGATTTCCTCTGATTATATAGATGTTTATCTCTCATGTTTGAAAAATCCAGGGGTAAGCATTACAGAGGTAGTAAAACAATTCCCTGGTTTCAAGAACTCCATCTTGTTGCTTTGCTATCTGCGGGTTCTATTCTCAGTCATCTTACCATCCAAGATAGCCATAGGTATAGGAACGCCAGTCCTATTTGAATTCCAGCCCACAGGAAAGAGGAAGCAGGAAAGACCATGTTAGGTTTCTAAGAAATGTTGGGTAAAGGAGGAAATGGAGCACTGAGGGTATTTTTTTAATGTTTTTTGAAGTTAAACCTTTGTTATCAAAAATAAAAGCAAAACCTTTGTTGTCAAAGTAAAATTCCATCTTCCTTCATGGCAGCCTCAGAGGAAAATGATAAAGTATTCTTTTAAACTGAATTTCTGATCACCATAAGATGAAGAATGTAGTTAAACTTGATCTTTTTGTGCCACTTGTGGCTTAGGAGAGTTTAGATCTTTGTTTATTCAAGCAACACCTGTTTTTAAAATCAAAAACAGATGCACAGCTCCAGTGTTTTAAAAGTGTATTTTTATTATTTATATGCTAAAATTTATACATTTAGTTATTAGGAAGTTAGTCAATAAAAGCAATGTTTTTTCCTTAAATGTGTTTATTTTCAAATGAAACAAAGATGAATATTTGTAACGATAAAAGGTACAATTAACAAAGAAGATAGACATCATAAACCATTAGACATCTTAACAATAAAGGAACACAGATACACAGAGCAACAATCAGAGGCAAAGAAAAAATATATAATCACAGTGAGACATTAACATTTCTCTGAGAATATTTTATCTGAAGTAAGAATAGCAGCATTTTGAATAATGTCATTAATAACATAAATATATTTATATTTAATTAATTTACATTAATCATGTCCAATATACATGTGTTTAAAATTTTGTATCTCATACATTGTTATTAGGTGGACATAGGACATTTAGAAAAACTGACAAAAAGATAAACATGATTAAATTTCAAAAAGTAGAATTCTTTTTTGTGTGTGTTTCAGTTATACATATACACACACAGTATTTTTGATATTATTTTCTACTATAGATTATTGTAAGATATTGACTATAGTTCCTTGTGCTGTATAGTAAACCTTTGTTGCTTGATGCATGTCTATTTTTTGAAATTGGAAACCTAGCATTCTATTCATACCAAGTCAAACAAGTGGAATCAAAATGTCATAAATTTTTTAGATGGGCAAAAATTCATAAGTTTTCTAAAATATATATATAATACATATTATTTACATATATGTATATAAATGCTTTTCTGCTTTTTTTTTAAGATTTTGAAATAGATGAATATTTGATCACCATTAAAAAGGGGAAGAAGGGTGGGTTTTTAAAAACTTGATCTAAAGCAAAACCTTTGTTGTCAAAGTAAAATTCCATCTTCCTTCATGGCAGCCTCAGAGGAAAATGATAAAGTATTCTTTTAAACTGAATTTCTGATCACCATAAGATGAAGAATGTAGTTAAACTTGATCTTTTTGTGCCACTTGTGGCTTAGGAGAGTTTAGATCTTTGTTTATTCAAGCAACACCTGTTTTTAAAATCAAAAACAGATGCACAGCTCCAGTGTTTTAAAAGTGTATTTTTATTATTTATATGCTAAAATTTATACATTTAGTTATTAGGAAGTTAGTCAATAAAAGCAATGTTTTTTCCTTAAATGTGTTTATTTTCAAATGAAACAAAGATGAATATTTGTAACGATAAAAGGTACAATTAACAAAGAAGATAGACATCATAAACCATTAGACATCTTAACAATAAAGGAACACAGATACACAGAGCAACAATCAGAGGCAAAGAAAAAATATATAATCACAGTGAGACATTAACATTTCTCTGAGAATATTTTATCTGAAGTAAGAATAGCAGCATTTTGAATAATGTCATTAATAACATAAATATATTTATATTTAATTAATTTACATTAATCATGTCCAATATACATGTGTTTAAAATTTTGTATCTCATACATTGTTATTAGGTGGACATAGGACATTTAGAAAAACTGACAAAAAGATAAACATGATTAAATTTCAAAAAGTAGAATTCTTTTTTGTGTGTGTTTCAGTTATACATATACACACACAGTATTTTTGATATTATTTTCTACTATAGATTATTGTAAGATATTGACTATAGTTCCTTGTGCTGTATAGTAAACCTTTGTTGCTTGATGCATGTCTATTTTTTGAAATTGGAAACCTAGCATTCTATTCATACCAAGTCAAACAAGTGGAATCAAAATGTCATAAATTTTTTAGATGGGCAAAAATTCATAAGTTTTCTAAAATATATATATAATACATATTATTTACATATATGTATATAAATGCTTTTCTGCTATGTTTGATAAAGGATTGAGAAAGAATATAAAAAAAAAGAGATTGAGAAATTAGAAGATATAACTAAATGAAATGGGAGCACTGAATATAAAATAGAAAAAGTGAAACAAACTAGATAAATGTAAAAGAACCCCATATAGTGCAGTTGTTTTTAAACATGACTGCTCATTAGAAACGTATCTGGAGTTCTGGCATTAAAATAAATAAATAAATAAAAAAGGACTTCCCTGGTGGTCCAGTGGCTAAGACTCTGAGCTCCCAAGGTAGGGGGCCTGGGTTTGGTACCTGGTCAGGCAACTAGATCCCACATGCCAAAACTAAGACCTGGTACAGTTAAATGAATAAATATTTAATAAAAATAAATAAATAAATAAAAAGTGATGCCTGGGCATTTGTATTTTTCAAAAAATTCCAAGATATGCATCTAGATTTTAAAAAGTGATTATAGGTGTTTTTTCTTTCTTTTTTTTTTTTTTTAATATTTATTTATTTATGGCGGGGGGCGGGTTGGGGAGGGAGGGGGGTGGGCGGGCCACCTCTATTGGTCTTTTATTTGTCTATTTTCATCCTCTTTGTTCTTTGGCCCGTGTGGGCCTCTCATCGCGGTGGCCTCTGTTGTCGCAGAGCACAAGCTCTGGGCGCATGCGTTCCAGAGCTACGGCTCGGTAATTGGACACATCAGTCCAGCTGCTCCGCGGCACATGGGATCTTCCCAGGCCAGGGATTGAACCAGAGCCCCCTTGCACTGCAAGGCGGTATCCTTACCCAGTGGACCACCAGGGAAGCCCCGGTGTTTTTTATTAAATGTTAGTTTTGGTAACATAGAATTCTATAATTTTTCTGTTGACTAATCATGACACAGTGGTATTAAGTAATAGTTTCATAATCAAAATAGTAAAAGATGTTTTCACAGTGAATAGCCAGACAAAAAATAGAAGATGAATACAATTGTAAGCTATATGGGAACATGATATTAATAATTACATACAATTAATTACATAAAAATATATAAATAATTACATACAATTTGAGGGGTCAAGCAGAGTGATGTGGTATACATGCACATGTTTTCATCAGCTCAGACAGTCCATGTCTTTTGGTTGGTGCACTTAATCCATTTACACTTAAGGTAATTATTGATATGTATGATCCTATTACAGTTTTCTTAATTGTTTTGAGGTTATTTTCTGTAAATAGGTCTTTTCCTTCTCTTATTTCCTGTCTAAAGAAGTTCCTTTAGCATTTGTTGTAAAGCTGTTTTGGTGGTGCTGAATTCTCTTCACTTTTGCTTGTCTGGAAACTTTTGATTTCTCCATCAAATCTGAGGGAGAGTCTTGCTAGGTAGAGTATTCTTGGTTGTAGGTTATTCCCTTTCATCACTTTAAATATATCATGCCATTCTCGCCATTCTCTTCTGGTTTGTAGAGTTTATGTTGAGAAGTCAGCTGGTAGCTTGATGGGAGTTCCCTTGTATGTTGTCATTTTTCCCTTATTCCTTTTAATATTTTATTAAACAATTTTATTAAATAATTTCTTTAATTTTTGTCAGTTTGATTGCTTTGTGTCTTGGTGTGTTCTTCCTTGAATTTATCCTGCCTGGAACTCTCTGTGCTTCCTGGACTTGGTTGACTATTTCCTTTCCCATGTTAGAGAAGTTTTTAGCTATTATCTCTTCAAATATTTTCTCAGGTTCTTTTTCTCTCTCTCTTCCTTCTGGGACCCCTATAATGCAAATGTTGGTGTGTTTAATAGTGTCTCATATGTCTCTTAGGCTGTCTTTATTTATTTTCATTCTTTTTTCTGTATTCTGCTCTGTGGCAGTGATTTCCACCATTTTGTCCTCCAGGTCATTTATCCATTCTTCTGCCTCAGTTATTTGGCTATGGATTCCTTCTACTGTATTGTTCATTTCTGTTTGTTTGTTCTTTAGTTCTTCCAGGTCTTTGGTAAACATTTCTTGCATCTTCTCGGTCTTTGCCTCCATTCTTTTTCCAGGACCTTGAGTCATCTCTGCTATCATTATTCTGAATTCTTTTTCTGGAAGGTTGCCTATCTCCACTTCACTTAATTTGTTTTTTTCTGGGATTTGATCTTATCCTTTGATCTGGGACATAACTTTCTGCCTCTTCATGCTGATTAACTTTTTGTAGTGTGTTTTTTGTTTTAATTACTATGGGACAGTGGTACTTCTTGCTTCTGTCTGCCCTCTTGTGTAAGCTTCCTGATGGGAGGTACTGGTGGTGGGGAAAACTGCGTCTTTCTCTGGTGGTCAGGGCCTTGCTCAGTAAGGCTTTAATCCAATTATATGCTTATGGGTGGGTTGCTAGTTCTTTGGCCTGGGGTGGCCGGGCCCTCAGTCTATGGGCTCTATGGTCTGGTTAAGGACAACCCTCAAGAGGATTTATGCCAAGGGGGACCTTCCCAGACTGCTGCTGCTAGTGCCCCTGGATCCTCTGTTGACCCTCATCTCCACAGGAGATCCTCCAGCACTAGCAGATAGTTTTGGTTCAGTTTCCTGTGGGGTCACTGCTTCTTTCTTCTGGGTCCCGGTGCACACAAGGTGGGTTTTTTTTTTGTGCCGGGAGTCTTTGTTATGACCCCACCCCCCATCCTGTGGAAGTCTTGTAATCAAATCCTGATGGCCTTCAAGGTCAGATTCCCTGGAGAGTCCCAGTCCCTTTGTCAGATCCCCAGGCTGGGAAGTCTTATGTGAGGTTCAAAACCTTCTTATCAGTGGGAGAACTTCTTCGGTATTATTGTTCTCCAGTTTGTGAGTCACCCACCCTGTGGATATGGTATTTGATTTTATCATGATTGTGTCCCTCCTACCATCTCCCTGCAGCTTCTTCTTTGTCTTTGGACATGTGGGATCTTTTTTTGGTAGGTTCCAGCATCTTCCTGTTGAACTTTTCTATCACTTCAAAAAAGCTCACAACAGACCTATGCTCACTGGTGCCAGTTACACCCCTACTACTTCCTCCCCTTGTTTCCTGGTCTTCCAGCAGAGACAAGTAGTTGGTCTGGAAGCTGGTGTGTTAATGCTTGTGTAAAAATATCCGTGATCTGTGTTCCTGTAAAAAACTGTCTGAATATAACTATAGATCTCATAGTCCAGGATAGAAATTAAAAGTGATTTTTGTCATTGAGAGGTATGTGAGCTGATTCATTTTAGGTACTAGCATGCTGCAGTGCATGGAGTTGATAAGAGTTAGACATGGCGACTGAACAACAATAACAACAAAAATAATGTTTAACTGGTACTGAGTGTGTTATATGTTGACAATTCTTCTGATGTCCTAAGTTTTCACTGCATAATGCTGTCTTTGCTTGTTGGATGTCCTGGGTCTTCATTGCTGCACAAGCTTTTCTCTAGTTATGGTTTCTGCCTGCAGTGTGGGGGCTTCTCATCAGGGTGGCTTTCCTTGTTGCAGAGCAAGGGCTCTAGGCATGCAGGCTTCTGTAGTTGTGGCACATGGGCTCAGTAGTTGTGGCTCCTGGACTATAGAGCACGGACTCAGTAGTTGTAGTGCACGGGCTCAGCTGCTCCTTGGCACGTGGGATCTTCCTGCACCAGGGATCAAACCTGCATTGGCAGGCAGATTCTTTACTACTGAGTCACCAGGGAAGCTCAGTGCTCTTGTTGATTGCCAAGTTGCAGATGACAGCTCTGTGACCTTGGATGCCTGCCAAAAGAGAGACTCCTAATTTCCAACAAAATTGAAAGCATACTGCTAGATACAATACTCGACATTAAATGAGTGGGTTCACTACACAGTGTATAATCAAAGAACTGCTATCTTTCACAAACTCTTGTCTTTTTAAAATTTGTTCATTTCTAATAGAACACTTGCAACTTCTACAAAATGGCTGTAAAAGTTGCCCTGTTTGTCCCTCAGGAAAAGTGGTTAACACTACACAGGACTTTCCTCCACCTGCTTTTGGCAGATTGACTGCATGGGATATAAAACTTCCTTTTTTTCTGGAGTTGATAAGGTGACAATGCTCTTTTGAAAAAAAAAAAAAGATACAAGTGAGACATACCAGGTAGACTAAGCAGATATGAAATCCTCTTGGGGAGGGTAGCCAACCTCATTGATAAAGTGGTGACAAGGGACAGTCAGTTACATTGTAACGTACTAAGGTATGTTACAGAAGGAAAAAAGAGATACAAAGGACTGGTTTGGGCAAAAGCTCCAAGAGACTATAGAGGCTTTTTCCTTGAGGAGCTATAACTATAGATCTCATAGGTACTGGGGGCTTTTTGCTGCAGTGCATGGAGTTGATAAGAGTTAGACATGGCGACTGAACAACAATAACAACAAAAATAATGTTTAACTGGTACTGAGTGTGTTATATGTTGACAATTCTTCTGATGTCCTAAGTTTTCACTGCATAATGCTGTCTTTGCTTGTTGGATGTCCTGGGTCTTCATTGCTGCACAAGCTTTTCTCTAGTTATGGTTTCTGCCTGCAGTGTGGGGCTTCTCATCAGGGTGGCTTTCCTTGTTGCAGAGCAAGGGCTCTAGGCATGCAGGCTTCTGTAGTTGTGGCACATGGGCTCAGTAGTTGTGGCTCCTGGACTATAGAGCACGGACTCAGTAGTTGTAGTGCACGGGCTCAGCTGCTCCTTGGCACGTGGGATCTTCCTGCACCAGGGATCAAACCTGCATTGGCAGGCAGATTCTTTACTACTGAGTCACCAGGGAAGCTCAGTGCTCTTGTTGATTGCCAAGTTGCAGATGACAGCTCTGTGACCTTGGATGCCTGCCAAAAGAGAGACTCCTAATTTCCAACAAAATTGAAAGCATACTGCTAGATACAATACTCGACATTAAATGAGTGGGTTCACTACACAGTGTATAATCAAAGAACTGCTATCTTTCACAAACTCTTGTCTTTTTAAAATTTGTTCATTTCTAATAGAACACTTGCAACTTCTACAAAATGGCTGTAAAAGTTGCCCTGTTTGTCCCTCAGGAAAAGTGGTTAACACTACACAGGACTTTCCTCCACCTGCTTTTGGCAGATTGACTGCATGGGATATAAAACTTCCTTTTTTTCTGGAGTTGATAAGGTGACAATGCTCTTTTGAAAAAAAAAAAAAGATACAAGTGAGACATACCAGGTAGACTAAGCAGATATGAAATCCTCTTGGGGAGGGTAGCCAACCTCATTGATAAAGTGGTGACAAGGGACAGTCAGTTACATTGTAACGTACTAAGGTATGTTACAGAAGGAAAAAAGAGATACAAAGGACTGGTTTGGGCAAAAGCTCCAAGAGACTATAGAGGCTTTTTCCTTGAGGAGCTAATGAGGTCACCCTGCCAGCTGTGAGGGCAAGGCAGGAGTGGAGCTCACACAGTCCTCTGCTGACCCTGCTGTTGAAACAGCAGCCCCAGAGCAGCTAAGCCCATGCAACACAACCACTGACTTCTACTCTGTAGAGCCCAGGGATTGGTTGTTGTCAACTTCCAGCAGCCAGCCATTGCGATCCTCATCTTCAAGGCTCTCGTCTCCTTTGTAAAACTTCTTGAACCACCACTGCACTGTATATTCATTAGCATTTCCTGAGTCAAAGGACTTTTCGTTGTTGCCAATTGTCTCTGCTGCTTTATGACCCATTTTGAACTCAAATAAGAAAATCGCTAGAATTTGCTTTTTGTTTAATATCATTTCTGTAGTCTAAAATAAAATAAACAATAAATCATTAGTAAAAAAACATAAAGCGAGAAATGTGCGCTAAAACAATGTATAACATGACCACCTTTATTTAAGAATGTATTCCAATGTCAAACAGCAAATTTCAGCAGTGTAAAACTGCAGTTACTTTTGCACCAACCTAATACTTAACCTTTTCAGTTTTGAGTTGTAAGCATTATTTTATGCTGAACACAAGTTGTTCCTCTATTCCATACACTTTTTAAAGGCCTATGCAGTATTTACATGTTTAACTTCATTTACACAGTGAATTCAAAAATGCATAAATAGTATTTATGATGGGGGAGGATTGTGTTATGGTAGAAGTTGTTTATGAGATAAACAATTTGCAGATATTTTCTCTCAGTTTGTGACTTGTCTGTTCTTTCATTTAATGGCTAAAATATTTTTAAAACAATATTTAAATAAAAGGATTATGGAGTTCTGAAGCCTCTTCTTGGTACTCGAGGATTCTCAGATCATGATTTGCAACCTGCTGCTGAGAGGTATTTGAGCCGCTTTTAAGCTCTGCAAACTGAGTATCTCATTTTCAACAGAATCATGGGCTGATGGAGTTGGAAAGGTGCTTAAAATTAACCAAAATTAACACTTCTAATTCTGTAAATAAACTCCTGCTTGTTTGAATGACTTAATTGCAATGTTGTATGTAAGGTTTTATGGAGCACTGGAGGCACAGCTTGGATCTGAGGACAAACAAAAGCACCAGGAGTCATGAGTTCAGCTGGGGCAGGAGTACACAGTAAACACACACACGCACACGCACACACACACACACACAGTGTTTCCAAGATAAGATTAGGGATTTATTTGCTGACTCATGATTAAAAAAAAAAATAACAACAGTTTAAGCATCAAAGAAGAGTAAGGAAGAACTCTAAACTTTGTAAAAACCAGTCTTTAACAATAGAAATCCGCCTCAGTGACTGTTGCAAATACTAACAAAGAAATAAAATTCATGATGTTAAGGAAACTGTATTGTGTTCAGTATTTTAGGGTTAACTTTGCACATTTACCTCAGACTATCCCATGCCTCCTTTGCACTTACAATTTATGTACATTTCTTTTTGTTTACTCCTTTAAACCTATTCATTCATTTAACAATGAATTTATTTGAGTACCTACTTAAAGCTAGAAACTAGCCTTAAGAATTAATTCTCACTCTTATAAGGAAAATACATAAGTAAGCAGTTATAAACTTGTAGACTAAGTACTCTAACATATTTTATAAGTGGTATATTTTTGAGTATAAAAATACCACAAAACAAAAAGTTGTTTCTTTGGAAAGATCAACAAAGCTTTAGCTATATCAACTAAAGTAAAACAGAAATTACTAAAATCAAATGAAATTGAGGTCATTACTATTAATTTTATGGAAATAAAATAATGTAAGAGAATACTATGAATAATTGTTTGTCAGCAAATTAGGTAACTTAGATAAGCTAGACACATTGCTAGAAAAATACAATCTGCTAATGCCAACTTATGAAGAAATAGAAAATCTGAATATATTTATAACTAGGAAGGAGATTGAATCAGCAATTAAAAACATCCCACACAAAGAAAAGCAATGGATAAAATGGCTTGACAGGTAGATTCTACCAAGTATTTAAAGAACTGACTCTTCCAAAAAATTGAACTTTCTTAATTCATCTATAAGATCAATAATCCCCAGATATTAAAGTCACAAAGAAAACTATAAACCACTTTCCTTGTGAATATAGATGTAAAAGTTCTTATCATAATATTCACAAATGGAATAGAGTACCATATTAAATGGATTATATGCCATGACCAGGTGGGATTTAACCATGGAATATGAGGATGCTTCAACATAGAAAAAACAGTGTAATATGCCACATTAACATGAATGTAATACACCATATTAACATCAATGTACTACACCTATACATAATAAAGGGAAGAAATTGCATGATCGTCTTAATTGATGAAGAAAAAGTATTTGACATAATTCAATACCTTTCATGATTAAGAAATCTCAAACTAGAAGTAGAAGGATACTTTCTTTACGTAAGGGCCATATATGAAAAACTCATAGCTAACACCTTACTCAGTGGTGAATCACAAAGCCTTTACCCTAAAATTAGGAAAAAGATCCCTGCTTTTGCCACGTCTATTCAAAATGGGCTTCCCAGGTGACTCAGTGATAAAGAATTTGCCTGCCAAGCAGGAGACATGGGTTCAATCCCTGGGTTGGGAAGATCCCCTGGAGAAGGAAATGCAACCCACTCCAATATTGCCTGGGAAATCCCATGAACAGATGTGAATAATTTTTTTCACTTATTTTTTAAAAGGTTCTGCACTGTTTGAATTAGTTGAAATGAGCTGAATGCTTCTTGCATTAAAAAGAAGAATTTTGAAATAAGTGAAGTTCCCAAAGGATGAATTGGCAATTCAACTTTCTGTGTTAAGGATAGTTGTCAGAAAAGATACGCATTAGATGAAGTTTTCTCTCCTGTCTTTGAAAATATGCTATTAATATCACACAAAAACTTTTTTCAATCTTGCAATGGTTTCAAGTGAGGCCAGTACAAGCCTCACTCTTGTCCCTCCCAGACGATGTTTAGAAATGGTTAGTACTGTTTTTGGTGGTCATATTCTCTGGGGATTGCTATTGGCATGTAGTGGTCATAAACCAAGGAGGGAAAGCATACTGTAAAGTAAGCAATAGTGTTATACTGAAGAAATCATTGCCAAATATATTGTTATACTGATTTTTTCCTATGTTTCTTTCTAAGAATTTTATAGTTTCAGCTCTCAAGTTTAGGTCTTTTAACCATCTTGAGTTAGTTTTCTATTTGTGGTGTGAATAAAGGTTCCATATTCATTCTTTTGCAAGCAGATATAGTTTTCTCAACACCATTTTTAAAAAAGGAAATACAGTTGGTATACAATATTATATAAGTTTTAGGTGTACTATATAGTGACTTGACATTTTCATACATTATAAAACAATTGCTATGATAAGTCTAATAACTGTCCTCATTAAAAATTATTACAGTATTATTGACCATATATGCTGAATATATGCTGTATATTACATCCCCATGGCATATTTATTTTATAACCTGAGCTTTGTACCTCTTAATTTCCTTCATCTATTTCTTTATTTTATAACCTGAGCTTTGTACCTCTTAACTTCCTTCATCTGTTTCTCTGAACTCCACCCTCCCTTCTGAAAACCATCCCTTTGTTCTCTGAATCTATGAGTCTGTTTTCATTTTGCTTTGTTTTTTAGATTTCATGTAAAAGTGAGATTATACAATCTTTGTCTTTTTCTGTCTGATTTATTTCACTTAGCATAACACTCTATAGATCCATTCAGTTGTTACAAATAGCAAGATTTTTTTTAATGACTGTGTAGTTTTCCACTGAATATATATACCACATCATCTTTATCCATTTATCTGTTGATGGACATTAGGTTGCTTTCATATCTTGGCAATTATAAATATCGCTGCTATGAACATTGGAGTTCATGTACTTTTTTGAATTAGTATTTTTGGTTTTATTTATTTAGTTTTTAGCTATGTGCCCACAAATGGAACTGCTGTGTCATTTAGTAGCCTTACTATAGGCTAGTGCCACTTGGTGTCTAAAGCCTTACTAAGCCTTAGCTTTATGTTGTCAGAAGAGATACGCATTAGATGAAGTTTGCGCTCCTGTCTTTGAAAATATGCTATTAATATCACACAAAAACTTTTTTCAATCTTGCAATGGTTTCAAGTGAGGCCAGTACAAGCCTCACTCTTGTCCCTCCCAGACGATGTTTAGAAATGGTTAGTACTGTTTTTGGTGGTCATATTCTCTGGGGATTGCTATTGGCATGTAGTGGTCATAAACCAAGGAGGGAAAGCATACTGTAAAGTAAGCAATAGTGTTATACTGAAGAAATCATTGCCAAATATATTGTTATACTGATTTTTTCCTATGTTTCTTTCTAAGAATTTTATAGTTTCAGCTCTCAAGTTTAGGTCTTTTAACCATCTTGAGTTAGTTTTCTATTTGTGGTGTGAATAAAGGTTCCATATTCATTCTTTTGCAAGCAGATATAGTTTTCTCAACACCATTTTTAAAAAAGGAAATACAGTTGGTATACAATATTATATAAGTTTTAGGTGTACTATATAGTGACTTGACATTTTCATACATTATAAAACAATTGCTATGATAAGTCTAATAACTGTCCTCATTAAAAATTATTACAGTATTATTGACCATATATGCTGAATATATGCTGTATATTACATCCCCATGGCATATTTATTTTATAACCTGAGCTTTGTACCTCTTAATTTCCTTCATCTATTTCTTTATTTTATAACCTGAGCTTTGTACCTCTTAACTTCCTTCATCTGTTTCTCTGAACTCCACCCTCCCTTCTGAAAACCATCCCTTTGTTCTCTGAATCTATGAGTCTGTTTTCATTTTGCTTTGTTTTTTAGATTTCATGTAAAAGTGAGATTATACAATCTTTGTCTTTTTCTGTCTGATTTATTTCACTTAGCATAACACTCTATAGATCCATTCAGTTGTTACAAATAGCAAGATTTTTTTTAATGACTGTGTAGTTTTCCACTGAATATATATACCACATCATCTTTATCCATTTATCTGTTGATGGACATTAGGTTGCTTTCATATCTTGGCAATTATAAATATCGCTGCTATGAACATTGGAGTTCATGTACTTTTTTGAATTAGTATTTTTGGTTTTATTTATTTAGTTTTTAGCTATGTGCCCACAAATGGAACTGCTGTGTCATTTAGTAGCCTTACTATAGGCTAGTGCCACTTGGTGCTACTAAAGCCTTACTAAGCCCTTAGTTTTTTTGATAAATCTTCATACTGTTTTCCACAGTAGCTGCACCAATTTACATTCCCACCAGCAGAGTGAAAAGCTTCCCTTTTCTCCACATTGGGTGGCAGTTTTTATCTTTTAATATTTTGAGTATGTCATTCCACCTTCTCTTGGTCTATAGAGTTTCTGCTGAGAAATCTGGTAGCTTAATGAGGGTAGTTTGGTAGATTACTGTCTTTTATCCCCTAGCTATCTTTAAAATTCTTTCCTTATTACTGACTTTTGACAGTTTTAATATAATATGTCTTGGAGAAGATCTTTTCTCATTGAGATAATTAGGTATTCTATTAGCTTCATAAACTTTTTTTTTTGAGTTTTCTTTGTGGGGGAGGGGCTGGTTGGGGAGGGAGGGAGGTGGGCGGGCCACTTCTACTGGGCTTTCATTTATCTATTTTCATCCATCTTTGTTCTTTGGCCCGTGTGGTCCTCCCATCGCGGTGGCCTCTGTTGTCACAGAGCACCAACTCTGGGCGCATGCACTGCAGAGCTCCAGCTGGGTAATTGGACACATCGGTCCAGCCACTCTGCGGCACGTGGGATCTTCCCAGGCCAGGGATTGAACTGGCCCCCCTTGCACAGCAAGGCCGTGTCCTTACCCAATGGACCACCAGGGAAGCCCCTTCATAAACTTTTATATCCTTCCCCAGCTTTGTGAAGTTCTCAGCTGTTATGTCTTTAAATGAGCTCTCTGTTCCCTTCTTGCTTTCTTCTGCTTCTTGGACATCCACTTCTGTTGTCTTCTCTAATGAAAATTAGATCTGACTCTAGGAGTCTCTGGGCATTCAGTTGTTACAAATAGCAAGATTTTTTAATGACTGTGTAGTTTTCCACTGAATATATATACCACATCATCTTTATCCATTTATCTGTTGATGGACATTAGGTTGCTTTCATATCTTGGCAATTATAAATATCGCTGCTATGAACATTGGAGTTCATGTACTTTTTTGAATTAGTATTTTTGGTTTTATTTATTTAGTTTTTAGCTATGTGCCCACAAATGGAACTGCTGTGTCATTTAGTAGCCTTACTATAGGCTAGTGCCACTTGGTGCTACTAAAGCCTTACTAAGCCCTTAGTTTTTTTGATAAATCTTCATACTGTTTTCCACAGTAGCTGCACCAATTTACATTCCCACCAGCAGAGTGAAAAGCTTCCCTTTTCTCCACATTGGGTGGCAGTTTTTATCTTTTAATATTTTGAGTATGTCATTCCACCTTCTCTTGGTCTATAGAGTTTCTGCTGAGAAATCTGGTAGCTTAATGAGGGTAGTTTGGTAGATTACTGTCTTTTATCCCCTAGCTATCTTTAAAATTCTTTCCTTATTACTGACTTTTGACAGTTTTAATATAATATGTCTTGGAGAAGATCTTTTCTCATTGAGATAATTAGGTATTCTATTAGCTTCATAAACTTTTTTTTTTTTTTGAGTTTTCTTTGTGGGGGAGGGGCTGGTTGGGGAGGGAGGGAGGTGGGCGGGCCACTTCTACTGGGCTTTCATTTATCTATTTTCATCCATCTTTGTTCTTTGGCCCGTGTGGTCCTCCCATCGCGGTGGCCTCTGTTGTCACAGAGCACCAACTCTGGGCGCATGCACTGCAGAGCTCCAGCTGGGTAATTGGACACATCGGTCCAGCCACTCTGCGGCACGTGGGATCTTCCCAGGCCAGGGATTGAACTGGCCCCCCTTGCACAGCAAGGCCGTGTCCTTACCCAATGGACCACCAGGGAAGCCCCTTCATAAACTTTTATATCCTTCCCCAGCTTTGTGAAGTTCTCAGCTGTTATGTCTTTAAATGAGCTCTCTGTTCCCTTCTTGCTTTCTTCTGCTTCTTGGACATCCACTTCTGTTGCCTTCTCTAATGGAGTTAGATCTCTCTCTCCAAGTAGTGTCAGTAGTGCCTGACTCTAGGAGTCTCTGGGCAAGAATACTGGAGTGGATTGCCATTCCCTTCTCCAGGGGATCTTCCCAACCCAGGGATTGAACTCTCATCTTAGTCTCCTGCATTGGCAGGCGGGCTCTTTACCACTGGCGCCACCTGGATAGAGTTTCTTTAATTTCTTAAGATTTTGGTTCTAGCTCTTCTGCCTAAATCACTTCAGAATTCTGTCTTTGAGCTCAATAATTTTTCACTTCAGTGTGAGAAAATGGAATTTTCCAGTACTTTCTGATGGATTCTCCATCTCATTTATTGAGTTCTTTAGCTCCGGAATTTGGTTCTTTTTCAAAGTTTCAGTCTTTTTGGTAAAGTATTGCTATGTTTGATAATTTTATTTCTGAGCTTACTAAACTGCCTTTCTGAGTATTCTCATGCCCGTTGAATTTCTTCATGATGGCTATTTTGAACTCTCTATCATTTAGATCACAATTTTCTGTGACTTTAAGTTTGGTCATTTTCTTTTTGTAATAGTGTGTGACTGTGGGGTTTTTTTTAATGGTGCTTGATGAGTTGTTTCTCTGCTGGTGCATTTGAAGTAGCAAACCCTTTTCTTATTTAGACACGGCATTGTTTACTTAGATTCTAAAATGTAACATCTTGGTAATAAGAGGTTTTTCTTCTGTTTTTTAGTAGATGGTGCTTATAGCACAGGTTTTCCTGTCTCTTCCGGAGCTGCCTCTAGGGATATTTGATAAGTGCCGCTTTCCACTCTCCACTGCCTTTACCAGAGTTCCTTTGTGGTCCCTGCTTGCGCCTCTGGGTTTTTTGGTGCCCTGCTGATCTAGTGCCATTACTATCACTGTCCTCGCCACAAGGGGCACTGGGATGATGGGTTCCCCAATGCATCTGGAGTCACTTGGTTAGCCTCAGCAGAAGGAGGGGAAATGGGAGAAGCTGGGGTCACATAGGTGCCTCCAGCACACCTGGGGTTGTTAGGTGTGTTGGCACCACCATGGGTAGTGGGGCGAGGGTCACGGGAGCACCACGGCTTGAGGGACTGGAGTCATGGGTCCTGTCACAGCTGCTTCCGGGAAGTCATGTTCGCCAGGAAGCCATGTTCGCTGTCTCCACAGCTGCTACCTGGTTCTTTGGGACTGCAGGCTTAGTTGCTTCAGAAGAGGGGCTAGGGTTTTGTAGGCACTGCCTCTACTGTTACTTCAGTTCTACCTCCTTTATGTGTTCCAAACCACCCATTTTCAGATATATGGGTGTATGGATTTATCCAGCATCCTGGTATTTTGGGCAGAGGCAAGTTATGGATACCTTACTAGGTGTCGATTGAAGGAGAGTGATAAAGCATCTTATGCTGCCATGATGCTGATGTCACTCTCCAGCAGGTTTTGAAATCAGAAGGTGTAAGAACTCCACTTTGTTCTTCATTTTTAAGATTTTTTGGGGTATTTGGGGGTCCCTTGAGATTCATGTGAATTTTAGGATGGGTTTTTCTATTTCTGCAAAAGCAACATTGGGATTTTGAGAGTGATTACATTCAGTCTGTGGATCATTTGGGGTAATATTGTCATCTTAACAATCTTAGATCTCCAGTCCATGAATACACGATGTCTTTTCATTTATTTATGTTTTCTTTAATTTCTTAACAGTGATGTTTTGTAGTTTTCAGTGTACATGTCTTTCACTTTTTTGGTTAAATTTATTTTATTCTTTATGAAGCTACTATAAATGAATTTGTTTTCTTAATTTCCTTTCCAGATTGTTCATTGCTAGAGTATAGAAAAGCAACTGATTTTTATGTATTGATTTTGTATGGTGAAGTGTTGATGAATGTATTAGCTCTAACAGTTTGTTATATGAAATCTTTAGGGCTTTCTACATATACAATAATGTCAGCTATTAACAGAGATAAATTTTACTTCCTTGAAGTCTGGTTGCCTTTCTTTTTCTTGCCTAATTGCTTTAGCTAGAACTTTCAGTACCAAATTTTTGGGTTTAATGTTCCATTGCTGGGTAGAAAATGGGAGGGGGACATAGGTGCCTCCAGCACACCTGGGGTTGTTAGGTGTGTTGGCACCACCATGGGTAGTGGGGCGAGGGTCACGGAGCACCACGGCTTGAGGGACTGGAGTCATGGGTCCTGTCACAGCTGCTTCCGGAAGTCATGTTCGCCAGGAAGCCATGTTCGCTGTCTCCACAGCTGCTACCTGGTTCTTTGGGACTGCAGGCTTAGTTGCTTCAGAAGAGGGGCTAGGGTTTTGTAGGCACTGCCTCTACTGTTACTTCAGTTCTACCTCCTTTATGTGTTCCAAACCACCCATTTTCAGATATATGGGTGTATGGATTTATCCAGCATCCTGGTATTTTGGGCAGAGGCAAGTTATGGATACCTTACTAGGTGTCGATTGAAGGAGAGTGATAAAGCATCTTATGCTGCCATGATGCTGATGTCACTCTCCAGCAGGTTTTGAAATCAGAAGGTGTAAGAACTCCACTTTGTTCTTCATTTTTAAGATTTTTTGGGGTATTTGGGGGTCCCTTGAGATTCATGTGAATTTTAGGATGGGTTTTTCTATTTCTGCAAAAGCAACATTGGGATTTTGAGAGTGATTACATTCAGTCTGTGGATCATTTGGGGTAATATTGTCATCTTAACAATCTTAGATCTCCAGTCCATGAATACACGATGTCTTTTCATTTATTTATGTTTTCTTTAATTTCTTAACAGTGATGTTTTGTAGTTTTCAGTGTACATGTCTTTCACTTTTTTGGTTAAATTTATTTTATTCTTTATGAAGCTACTATAAATGAATTTGTTTTCTTAATTTCCTTTCCAGATTGTTCATTGCTAGAGTATAGAAAAGCAACTGATTTTTATGTATTGATTTTGTATGGTGAAGTGTTGATGAATGTATTAGCTCTAACAGTTTGTTATATGAAATCTTTAGGGCTTTCTACATATACAATAATGTCAGCTATTAACAGAGATAAATTTTACTTCCTTGAAGTCTGGTTGCCTTTCTTTTTCTTGCCTAATTGCTTTAGCTAGAACTTTCAGTACCATGGTTTAATGTTATTGTTGTTGTAGTCGCTAAGTTGTGTCCAGCTCTTGCAACCCCATGGACTGTAGGCCATCAGGATCAGTTGGCAGCCAATACAAGAGATATTGGCTCAATCTGTGGTCTGGGAAGATTCCACATGCCACAGAGCAACTAAACCTGTGTACCACAACTGTTTAGCCTGTGCTCTAGAGCCTGGGAGCCATAACTGCTGAGCTCAAGTGCTGCAGTTAATGAAGCCCATGCACCATAGAACCTGTGCTCTAGAACAAGAGAAGGTATTACAATGAGACGTTCGCACACTACAACTAGACAGGAACACTCACTTGCCACAGCTAAAGAAAAAACAAAAAAACATGCAACAACGAAGACCCAGCACAGCCAAAAATAAATAAGTAAACATTTTTTTTTAATCGGTGAAGGATGAATATTTGAGATAAATATGAAAATTACTAAAATCCATATCTTTAGACATGTGAAAATATTTATGAAATAAAGTTATTTGCTCCCTGAAATTTACTTCAAGATAATCTTTGGGAAAGGGGGAAAAAAGAAGAGCATCAGTGAAACAAAGATTTGGCTACTAGTTGAGATCAGCACAAAGGCATTCATCATACTATTCTTTCTACTTGTGAAATGCTCGAGGATTTCCTTGTGTGTGTGCTAGCTATTCAGTCATGTCCTACTCTTTGGGACCCCATGGTCTGTAACCCATCAGGCTCCTTTCTCCATGGAATTCTCCAGGCAAGAATACTGGAATGGGTAGCTATTTGCTTCTCCAGGGAATCTTCCCAACTTAGGGATCAAACATGGGTCTCCTGCATTGCAGGCAGATTCTTTACCATCTGAGTTAACACAGTAGTTAGAAAAAGTGAAGAAGATAACAGCTACATTTGAGGAGTTCTAGTTCCAGCCATATTGCAGAGTTAACAGGCCCTGAAACTACCCAGCTACATAACATCTAAAAATATTAAAACCACTTTTTTTAAAAAAAATTTAGACTCTGTATTTTCCATTGAGGTATAGCCAATTAACAATATTGTGATAGTTTCAGGGTAACAGTGAAGGGATTCAGCCATATATATATACACCGACCTATTCTCCCCCGAACTCCCCTCCCATCCAGGCTGTTGCATAACACTGAGAATCCTTGCTGAAAGTATTAAAACCACTCTTAATTGATTAGATGACTCCCACTAAGATCAGAATACAGACTAAGTAGGTAAACTAAATTTTTGAGCCTCGGATACCCCAAGACCGACCGTTGTCTTTACTGAGATTCTGAACTGCATAGCACAGCGGGGACAGAGACAAAGCCTGAACTCACATAAAATAGAAGCATAATACCTAGACCCAGGAGAGGTACACCCTCAGAAAGGGCAAACTAAAGGTGAACCACAAGGACACATTTCTGTCTTGGGCTGGACTATGAATGGAAGATTTTTAAAAAGAGTTTTCTTTAGGAACTTTTTCCACTAGCCAGATGCTATGTAGTTTGGGACTCAGTCCACATATTTCTCCTGATCCCAAAATACAAGCTTATAATTTAAAGAGTATCAGGTTAGGTACTATCCCCAAGTGTTTGAGAGAAGCAAAAATAGACTTTCCTAAATGAGCATACCCTTAAGCAGGCCTCAAAGAATTCCTGGAGACAGTCAACAAAAAACAATAAAAATTATAAAACAGAAATCAAGCAAGCCATGGATAACACAATCAGAATCATGGAGAGTTTAATTTTTATAATTAATTATCAGAATTAAAATTAAAAAATAAGTCTGCTTGAAATGTTTTCAGATTTAAAAAGAGCATTGAAAACATGAGCAAAAATAGGAGACTAATGATTAGGCCACTTTGAAGAATGATATATCAATTTTAGAAATTAAAAAAAAAAGTACTGAAATTAAGAATTAAAATGGATAGAAAGTTAAATGAAAGATTAGTGGAAGGAATGGCAACCCACTCCAGTATTCTTGCCTGGGAAGTTCCATGGACAGAGGAGCCTTTTGGGCTACCATCCATGGAGGTGCAAAGACTTTGTGACTAAACAACAACAAATAGAGAATTAGTGACTGGAAAGATGTCTAAGGAAATTATCCATGGTATGGCCACCGTGAGGTAAGATGTGGTAATATGTAAGGAGTATTAAAAAACAGGAAGTAGGAAGAAGGCCCATCAGGCTGTATATGTGTATTCCTGTTTCTACAAATGGAGGAGCCTGTTAGCTACATACCTAGTCAGAGCTTAGCTGTACTTATGTTTTTATTTTTATTTTAGGATTAACATGATTCATTTCATTATCAGTATTACAAATTGCTGAGGTTGGGCAAGGCCAGGATTGTAGCTTGAATCTCACACACTTCTGAAGAGGAACAGTCTGATCAGGGAAGCCCTGTTAGTGAGCAGAAGGCAGTGGAGGCACCACAGTTTATCCAGCAGCATTAGAAACCTTCCAGGAGGCATTAGGTGAGACCAGGCATTTCGCAATCAGAGGTCCAGGCACTGATTCTCAGTGTCCACAGCCCCCCTCTTAAGGATACACAGAGGCCTCTAGAGGTCCCAGGCAGGCACAATGGGCTGGGGGAGCTTCACTACCAGATGCTGTGTCTCTGCCTCAACATCTTCATCCATACCACACAGCCACATAGCCACAGGCACTTCTCCCACTATCTCCACTCTTATTTTTTTTAAAACTGTATTTTTAAAAAAATACAGTTTTATTTATTTGGCTTCAACGGTATTAGTTGCGGCACATGGGATCTTCTATCTTCATTGCTGCATGCAGGATAGTTGTGGCATGTGGGAGCTAGTTCCTCAATCAGGGATCAAATCTAGACCCCTTGCATTGGTGGTGAGGAGATTTAGACATTGGACTACCAGGAAGTCCTCCTCCACCCTTTTTAAGTGAGCAGTCCTATCTCTGCCTGGACTTCAAGCAGTGAGTCTGGCTCCAGTCCCTGCCTTTGTATCAGTGGAGTTCCCTTTATTAAGCCAAATTCCTTGCCTCCATTACTTACTTCTGGACTCAAGGTCTTCAGCCCACAAGCTTAGTAATTCTTACCATTTGGGGCTTCTTTCATGTCTTGGTTTTGCAATTGCCTGGATTTTCTTGTTTTCCTTCTTTTATTTTTATCCGTTGTGACTGAGTAGGATTTTCCAAGCCCACAAAAGCTTAGGAAATAATAATGTCTTTATTTCTTATGAAAGAACTAAACAACAACAAATAGAGAATTAGTGACTGGAAAGATGTCTAAGGAAATTATCCATGGTATGGCCACCGTGAGGTAAGATGTGGTAATATGTAAGGAGTATTAAAAAACAGGAAGTAGGAAGAAGGCCCATCAGGCTGTATATGTGTATTCCTGTTTCTACAAATGGAGGAGCCTGTTAGCTACATACCTAGTCAGAGCTTAGCTGTACTTATGTTTTTATTTTTATTTTAGGATTAACATGATTCATTTCATTATCAGTATTACAAATTGCTGAGGTTGGGCAAGGCCAGGATTGTAGCTTGAATCTCACACACTTCTGAAGAGGAACAGTCTGATCAGGGAAGCCCTGTTAGTGAGCAGAAGGCAGTGGAGGCACCACAGTTTATCCAGCAGCATTAGAAACCTTCCAGGAGGCATTAGGTGAGACCAGGCATTTCGCAATCAGAGGTCCAGGCACTGATTCTCAGTGTCCACAGCCCCCCTCTTAAGGATACACAGAGGCCTCTAGAGGTCCCAGGCAGGCACAATGGGCTGGGGGAGCTTCACTACCAGATGCTGTGTCTCTGCCTCAACATCTTCATCCATACCACACAGCCACATAGCCACAGGCACTTCTCCCACTATCTCCACTCTTATTTTTTTTAAAACTGTATTTTTAAAAAAATACAGTTTTATTTATTTGGCTTCAACGGTATTAGTTGCGGCACATGGGATCTTCTATCTTCATTGCTGCATGCAGGATAGTTGTGGCATGTGGGAGCTAGTTCCTCAATCAGGGATCAAATCTAGACCCCTTGCATTGGTGGTGAGGAGATTTAGACATTGGACTACCAGGAAGTCCTCCTCCACCCTTTTTAAGTGAGC
This sequence comes from Tragulus kanchil, assembly GCA_022376925.1. Classification (NCBI taxonomy): domain Eukaryota; kingdom Metazoa; phylum Chordata; class Mammalia; order Artiodactyla; family Tragulidae; genus Tragulus; species Tragulus kanchil. Next base: position 94,768,194 of record JAIOJX010000025.1, read on the forward strand.
AGTCCTATCTCTGCCTGGACTTCAAGCAGTGAGTCTGGCTCCAGTCCCTGCCTTTGTATCAGTGGAGTTCCCTTTATTAAGCCAAATTCCTTGCCTCCATTACTTACTTCTGGACTCAAGGTCTTCAGCCCACAAGCTTAGTAATTCTTACCATTTGGGGCTTCTTTCATGTCTTGGTTTTGCAATTGCCTGGATTTTCTTGTTTTCCTTCTTTTATTTTTATCCGTTGTGACTGAGTAGGATTTTGAAGCACAAACAAACTGATTTTACATTCTCTATCCAAAGAAATCTTTTAGCAGTTTTTACAGGAAATAATAATGTCTTTATTTCTTATATCAGCGATAATGTAAAGAGCCAAAATATAAGCATAGGTTGTTTACTGTTTGACTTTAGGCAAGTTGCATAATCCCATTATACTTCAGTTTATCATCTGCAAGATAAAGATTTTAATAGAACCCACCTAAGGGCATTGATTAAAGTAAAGATTAAATGAGGTTTGAAAAAAAATGCACAAAACCTAAAGGCATTTAGAACACTGCCTGGCAAGTAGCAAGTGCTCAATAAACATTAGCTGTTAATACTGGTATAGGATAAAGACTGAGGTTGCCTTATGTTTTCCAAATACACATTATTTTATTTTTATCTTTATTTGGCCCTGTGACATAGGTATTGTCACCCTTAATTTGAAGTAAAGAAATTGAGCCACCCAAGGGTCAAAGGTCAAAAACTGTAGAGACGAGATGAACCTTGGGTACATCTAGATTGGCTGTTGGCTTTGTTATACATAGAATAATTAATGCATATTTCTTGGTCTAATATGGGTAATGACATAAAGAAGATTGAAATGTCATTCTGGGTGAGGCTGTAGGTTTTGACTATGTTGACATCATCTGTTGTAATAGATGGTATGACAGCCAGAAGTGAAAAAAGTCTGAGGCATAATGTAATAAATGATGTGTTATTTGATACTCATTAAACTTTAACTTGAGTTGCTCCCACAAATGAATTCTTGTCTCTATAGGCAATAAAATGTTTATAGTAATCAGTAATGTATCATATGAAAAAGGTCAGTGTCATAACCCTCTTCCATTTTTACAACATTCAGGTAAGGGTGGATAAGCCACTGAATTACATAAGATCAATTCATTTTTATTATTCATTCAATAAATATTTATAAATCATCTGTTGTGTTCAAGACCCTGCACAAGACAATGTTTAAGAAATATACTGAAGTGGAAGACATACTTTCTACTCTCAGTAATTCCCTTTAACGATGCACAAGGAGTTCAACTTCTTAGGCTTAAGATCTTAAAGTCTGTTCCAGCTTCTTTGTCTTTCACTTTCAATGTTTTATCTGTTACCAGGTCTGTAACTTCTTCTTTTATGATGTTTCTTTCCTGTCTCTTTCCAAAAAAACTTTTCCACCGTAAAGCTCTAGTTCAATCTTTCTCTTTTTTTTTATTTCCAGACTGATCACTGCCTTCCCACATCCCCCATCCATTCTATTTGTGAACAGATTAATCTTCCTAAACACTGCTTTAACAATGTCATCTGTCTTCACTAAACTTCATGTTTCACTCTTAGGCAAGTTGCATAATCCCATTATACTTCAGTTTATCATCTGCAAGATAAAGATTTTAATAGAACCCACCTAAGGGCATTGATTAAAGTAAAGATTAAATGAGGTTTGAAAAAATGCACAAAACCTAAAGGCATTTAGAACACTGCCTGGCAAGTAGCAAGTGCTCAATAAACATTAGCTGTTAATACTGGTATAGGATAAAGACTGAGGTTGCCTTATGTTTTCCAAATACACATTATTTTATTTTTATCTTTATTTGGCCCTGTGACATAGGTATTGTCACCCTTAATTTGAAGTAAAGAAATTGAGCCACCCAAGGGTCAAAGGTCAAAAACTGTAGAGACGAGATGAACCTTGGGTACATCTAGATTGGCTGTTGGCTTTGTTATACATAGAATAATTAATGCATATTTCTTGGTCTAATATGGGTAATGACATAAAGAAGATTGAAATGTCATTCTGGGTGAGGCTGTAGGTTTTGACTATGTTGACATCATCTGTTGTAATAGATGGTATGACAGCCAGAAGTGAAAAAAGTCTGAGGCATAATGTAATAAATGATGTGTTATTTGATACTCATTAAACTTTAACTTGAGTTGCTCCCACAAATGAATTCTTGTCTCTATAGGCAATAAAATGTTTATAGTAATCAGTAATGTATCATATGAAAAAGGTCAGTGTCATAACCCTCTTCCATTTTTACAACATTCAGGTAAGGGTGGATAAGCCACTGAATTACATAAGATCAATTCATTTTTATTATTCATTCAATAAATATTTATAAATCATCTGTTGTGTTCAAGACCCTGCACAAGACAATGTTTAAGAAATATACTGAAGTGGAAGACATACTTTCTACTCTCAGTAATTCCCTTTAACGATGCACAAGGAGTTCAACTTCTTAGGCTTAAGATCTTAAAGTCTGTTCCAGCTTCTTTGTCTTTCACTTTCAATGTTTTATCTGTTACCAGGTCTGTAACTTCTTCTTTTATGATGTTTCTTTCCTGTCTCTTTCCAAAAAAACTTTTCCACCGTAAAGCTCTAGTTCAATCTTTCTCTTTTTTTTTATTTCCAGACTGATCACTGCCTTCCCACATCCCCCATCCATTCTATTTGTGAACAGATTAATCTTCCTAAACACTGCTTTAACAATGTCATCTGTCTTCACTAAACTTTCAGTGGTTTTTCACTCTCAATATAAGCCTGCACTCCTTAGTTTAGCATTCCAGAGCCTCCATATTTGGTCCCAGAATATTCTCTCACATTTCTGGTAGTATATTACTGCGCATGCAGCCTTGGAGCTGGTTTTTGGTAGAGAGCTGCCATGAACAAATGTTATACACATGTTCTGAAATGATGAAACCTACTCATTCAACCTGTTTGATCTCCCTGTCTTTCTTTTCCCTATAACACATATCCATAAAGTCTTTTGTTTGTTAACTTTTATTTATTTTTCATTTTATTTTAAAGTTAACTTTTAAATTACAGTATAATATACATACAGAAAAAGCAAGGAAAATCTAAGAAACAATTTGATGTATATTTACAAAGTGAACATACTCATATATTTGCCACCCTGATCTCTCTCTCTCTCTCTATGTATATATATATATATATATATATATATATATGTATTTGCTTATTATCAATATCTAAGAAATTTCCATTATGTCCTACCCTAGTTATTGTCCCTTCCAAAGATAACTACTCATTGGAGTCTTGTCATGGTATGCAAGTTTTACCTGTTTGGGTTTTCTCTTTGGCTTATTTATTTTTATTGAAATATGACTGACATATAACAAATATGCACATGAATATGTATACATATATATTTGATCTGAAAACAATATACAAGTGTGTTTACTTTGTAAATGTGCATCAAGCTGTTTACTTACATTTTCAGTCCATTTTCTATATGTCTGTTATACTTTAATTAAAAAGTTTAAAGACTTTATAGATACGTGAAATTTTGTTTGGTGAACTCTCAACATTTAAACTTGCAAAAATGTGTCAAGCACTTTCAACATGCTTCTTAGGCTTAAGATCTTAAAGTCTGTTCCAGCTTCTTTGTCTTTCACTTTCAATGTTTTATCTGTTACCAGGTCTGTAACTTCTTCTTTTATGATGTTTCTTTCCTGTCTCTTTCCAAAAAAACTTTTCCACCGTAAAGCTCTAGTTCAATCTTTCTCTTTTTTTTTATTTCCAGACTGATCACTGCCTTCCCACATCCCCCATCCATTCTATTTGTGAACAGATTAATCTTCCTAAACACTGCTTTAACAATGTCATCTGTCTTCACTAAACTTTCAGTGGTTTTTCACTCTCAATATAAGCCTGCACTCCTTAGTTTAGCATTCCAGAGCCTCCATATTTGGTCCCAGAATATTCTCTCACATTTCTGGTAGTATATTACTGCGCATGCAGCCTTGGAGCTGGTTTTTGGTAGAGAGCTGCCATGAACAAATGTTATACACATGTTCTGAAATGATGAAACCTACTCATTCAACCTGTTTGATCTCCCTGTCTTTCTTTTCCCTATAACACATATCCATAAAGTCTTTTGTTTGTTAACTTTTATTTATTTTTCATTTTATTTTAAAGTTAACTTTTAAATTACAGTATAATATACATACAGAAAAAGCAAGGAAAATCTAAGAAACAATTTGATGTATATTTACAAAGTGAACATACTCATATATTTGCCACCCTGATCTCTCTCTCTCTCTATGTATATATATATATATATATATATATATATATATGTATTTGCTTATTATCAATATCTAAGAAATTTCCATTATGTCCTACCCTAGTTATTGTCCCTTCCAAAGATAACTACTCATTGGAGTCTTGTCATGGTATGCAAGTTTTACCTGTTTGGGTTTTCTCTTTGGCTTATTTATTTTTATTGAAATATGACTGACATATAACAAATATGCACATGAATATGTATACATATATATTTGATCTGAAAACAATATACAAGTGTGTTTACTTTGTAAATGTGCATCAAGCTGTTTACTTACATTTTCAGTCCATTTTCTATATGTCTGTTATACTTTAATTAAAAAGTTTAAAGACTTTATAGATACGTGAAATTTTGTTTGGTGAACTCTCAACATTTAAACTTGCAGTCCGTTTTGCAAGGACAAATGTTACATTTGCCCCACTTTCTAACTCTGCAGGTTAATTATCTGTTCCTAATTATATACATTTTGTTTTACTCCACTGTGCTTATTTTATAGGGCTTAACTACCTCTGTGAACTTTACAACCAAATGAATTATTTATTTGGTCTCTTGTCTGCTACAAATAGATTATTAGAATCGAGGTGGTCTGGCTTCACATCTGGCCTCAACACTTCCACCACCCCCTGCTCCCTGTCCCCCCACCTGTCATGCTGTCTGTATTGATGCCACCTTCTCTTCTCCATACCCAAAAAAGACATTGATAACCAGTTCTTAGTATTTCTCTTCTTTCCAAGATGGTCACTACCTTGGCAGAGTCTGTGTTTATTTAGATGACCAACTCATTGCCCAAGCTTTTGTGCTCTTTGTTCTCAGCTTAACCTTCAGTGTAGGCAGAATTCTAAAGATCCCTTCTTTCTCAGGGTCCAAGGTTCCACTGGTTACTTAACCAAATAGGAATCTAGGAACTGCTCTGAGGAATTCCAAAATGGTGACTGAAGTCCCAAATGAGTTCACCCCAAAACAGTGATCTAGATGGGCCTGATGCAATCACATAAGACCTTCAAAAGGATGGTGTACCTTGAAGTGGAGAGGAGTCATATGAGAAGGAATATGTGCTGTCTGAAGCAGGTTGACTGATAGCAAGGAGATAGGGACCTCAGTCCTAAAACTGAAAAATGGATCCTGCCAATTCCTTAGAAGCAGATTTTTTCAGATGAAAGTCTTCAGATAAAAACCCAGCTAATCAATACTTTGGTTTGGCCTTGGGATAGCCTAAGCAGAGCCTAGCCTAGCTCACGTAGATTCCTGACGTCCAGAATTGTGAAATAATACATGAGACTTGCTTTAAGATGCTAAACTGATGACAGGTTCTCACTCAGCACTAGAAGACAAATATGTCCCTTCCAAATTCCATAATTTTCCTACTTTGTAAATGTGCATCGCACTACTTTTTTGTCTGTTATACTTTAATTAAAAGTTTAAAGACTTTATAGATACGTGAAATTTTGTTTGGTGAACTCTCAACATTTAAACTTGCAGTCCGTTTTGCAAGGACAAATGTTACATTTGCCCCACTTTCTAACTCTGCAGGTTAATTATCTGTTCCTAATTATATACATTTTGTTTTACTCCACTGTGCTTATTTTATAGGGCTTAACTACCTCTGTGAACTTTACAACCAAATGAATTATTTATTTGGTCTCTTGTCTGCTACAAATAGATTATTAGAATCGAGGTGGTCTGGCTTCACATCTGGCCTCAACACTTCCACCACCCCCTGCTCCCTGTCCCCCCACCTGTCATGCTGTCTGTATTGATGCCACCTTCTCTTCTCCATACCCAAAAAAGACATTGATAACCAGTTCTTAGTATTTCTCTTCTTTCCAAGATGGTCACTACCTTGGCAGAGTCTGTGTTTATTTAGATGACCAACTCATTGCCCAAGCTTTTGTGCTCTTTGTTCTCAGCTTAACCTTCAGTGTAGGCAGAATTCTAAAGATCCCCTTCTTTCTCAGGGTCCAAGGTTCCACTGGTTACTTAACCAAATAGGAATCTAGGAACTGCTCTGAGGAATTCCAAAATGGTGACTGAAGTCCCAAATGAGTTCACCCCAAAACAGTGATCTAGATGGGCCTGATGCAATCACATAAGACCTTCAAAAGGATGGTGTACCTTGAAGTGGAGAGGAGTCATATGAGAAGGAATATGTGCTGTCTGAAGCAGGTTGACTGATAGCAAGGAGATAGGGACCTCAGTCCTAAAACTGAAAAATGGATCCTGCCAATTCCTTAGAAGCAGATTTTTTCAGATGAAAGTCTTCAGATAAAAACCCAGCTAATCAATACTTTGGTTTGGCCTTGGGATAGCCTAAGCAGAGCCTAGCCTAGCTCACGTAGATTCCTGACGTCCAGAATTGTGAAATAATACATGAGACTTGCTTTAAGATGCTAAACTGATGACAGGTTCTCACTCAGCACTAGAAGACAAATATGCGTCCCTTCCATTTCCATAATTCTACTGTCATATTCAAACCATGGTACTTTGTCAAAACCTTGATTGCCAGTATTGTATGCCAGTTTCCTATAGAGTGACTTCACCCTTCTGTTTCAGCTCTTCAGCCTACAAGTGACCCTGACATAAGTTCCCTTTCCACCTGTCTCCTCTTGGGCTTCACTTTTCTGTGATGAATCACTTCACCTGCTCAAAACACTCTGTTTTTTGTTGCCTTACCCATCCAGCAAAACCACATCCTCAAATTTATTCAACTTTCTAAGCTGCTCTATCTTCTTTGTGATTGGGAAAGCCATGTCCATTTGTAGCTCTGATGCCGCCACATTTATAGAGTCTTAGGGGTCTTGGTGCTTAGTAATCTTTCTTTAGGTCCCTTGGAAGAAAAACTTTTCCTCTACCAATTTAGATCTAGTGGTTGGTGGGGAGGAGCTGGAAATTAATTGACAACAAATAGATTAAAGGAGACAACATCCTGGGGTTTATCAATCAGCTTAATAGGGGAAAGGGATTCTGTGGGGAAAAAAAGGACTTTTAGGAAATACAAGCAGACTTTTAGGAAAAGAAACAAAGACATTTCTTTCAATTTTCTCTCTTTCCCCTAGGTAAAACATTTAACTGCACGAGGACATATCTTGACTCCCTTCCCCTTTGTCGCAATTTTTGTTTTAATTTGTTTTTTTTTTTTCTTTTCTAATTCCCCTGAATTCTAAACCCATTATGTTTTCTCTAAGTTGCATGATTATACCAGCTAACTGCTTTTTCTTCTTTATAGCTTGTGCTCTTGGCATGCACGCATATTCTGACCTAATTTAAACCAAACAAGAAATATTTTCTGTGAACCCCAACGTCCTTTTTAGGTATACCTTTTTATCTCACCTTCATTTTATAGTGAGACTTTTGGGAAGAATTGTTTATACCCTGTTTCTGTTTACAGAGCTTTACAAAGCCCCATGAACTGCTTACAACTAGAGCCATGGGGGTCAGTGCATACCTCACGTAGATTCCTGACGTCCAGAATTGTGAAATAATACATGAGACTTGCTTTAAGATGCTAAACTGATGACAGGTTCTCACTCAGCACTAGAAGACAAATATGCGTCCCTTCCATTTCCATAATTCTACTGTCATATTCAAACCATGGTACTTTGTCAAAACCTTGATTGCCAGTATTGTATGCCAGTTTCCTATAGAGTGACTTCACCCTTCTGTTTCAGCTCTTCAGCCTACAAGTGACCCTGACATAAGTTCCCTTTCCACCTGTCTCCTCTTGGGCTTCACTTTTCTGTGATGAATCACTTCACCTGCTCAAAACACTCTGTTTTTTGTTGCCTTACCCATCCAGCAAAACCACATCCTCAAATTTATTCAACTTTCTAAGCTGCTCTATCTTCTTTGTGATTGGGAAAGCCATGTCCATTTGTAGCTCTGATGCCGCCACATTTATAGAGTCTTAGGGGTCTTGGTGCTTAGTAATCTTTCTTTAGGTCCCTTGGAAGAAAAACTTTTCCTCTACCAATTTAGATCTAGTGGTTGGTGGGGAGGAGCTGGAAATTAATTGACAACAAATAGATTAAAGGAGACAACATCCTGGGGTTTATCAATCAGCTTAATAGGGGAAAGGGATTCTGTGGGGAAAAAAAGGACTTTTAGGAAATACAAGCAGACTTTTAGGAAAAGAAACAAAGACATTTCTTTCAATTTTCTCTCTTTCCCCTAGGTAAAACATTTAACTGCACGAGGACATATCTTGACTCCCTTCCCCTTTGTCGCAATTTTTGTTTTAATTTGTTTTTTTTTTTTCTTTTCTAATTCCCCTGAATTCTAAACCCATTATGTTTTCTCTAAGTTGCATGATTATACCAGCTAACTGCTTTTTCTTCTTTATAGCTTGTGCTCTTGGCATGCACGCATATTCTGACCTAATTTAAACCAAACAAGAAATATTTTCTGTGAACCCCAACGTCCTTTTTAGGTATACCTTTTTATCTCACCTTCATTTTATAGTGAGACTTTTGGGAAGAATTGTTTATACCCTGTTTCTGTTTACAGACTGACTGTTCTCTCCCTGAGTTGATCAAATGCCCCATGACACTGCTTACAACTAGAGCCATGGGGGGTCATGGTGCATACAGCCTCTTGCATTGTTTTTTATTTGCTTCAACTTAATTACTAGTGAAAATAAATACAGTGGGAACCAGTAGCAATATTATATACCCAAATGCTCCAAGGGCCATAATAAACCCTGCCTGAAACCTGAAATTGTGAAGGGGGAACTGAATTCACTATTTGGAGAAGGTGCTGAGGAATAGGCCGAGTCCTTAGCAGTTCTTTGCAATTGGTGGTCAGACAGGCAAGGTAGACTGAGAGCTCAGGGCAGTTAGGAGAGGTGTGGAGGATATTAAAAATCCTGTGAGAAGTATGTAGAGAACTTCTCATAGGTCCAGAGCTTTGATAATAGGGTGCCTGGTGAGTGGAGTTATAGGTCCAAGAAGCTTGTTCCTTTAATTAGAAGCCTTTTTGATTTTGCTTTGGTTGATATCTGTATAATAAATCATACCCTTTATTCTTTATCAACATTAAACACATTTTTGACCATCTGTTGCTGACATTCCATCGAACACTGATACCCCTGTGAAATCCATACAAGCAAACACTTCTTACTTGTGTCATGATTGGAAAGGAGTATTAGGCTCCCCCTTCCCTGCTCCCACTGCAAAATATCCCAGTTATTTTTAGAGTTTTCAAAAGGGAGACTCAAGGGATTTCATGAATAAGATTGTCAGCTTCCTTTACCTGAAGGCATTTTTCTGAGTCATCTAGTTATGCCCATGTGCGTGCCTACAAAAATGCATTGTGACACCACAGCCCTTCTAGTGCTCATTTAAGATCTCCAGTGATGCCACTCTAATGACAGGAAGAAAAGAGGAATTAAAGAGACTCTTGATGATGGTGAAACAGGAGAGTGAAAAAGCTGACTTAATACTCCACATTCAGAAAACTGAGATCATGACATCTGATCCAATCACTTCATGGCAAATAGATGGGGAAAAGGGGAAACAGTGACAGATTTTCCTTTCTTTTTCTTTTATTTCTTTAGGTATACTCTTTTCTCTCACCTTTGTTTTATAGTGAAACTTTTGGTGAGTGAGTCGTTTATACCCTGTTTCAAATCACTGCAGATGGTAACTGCAGTCACAAAATTAACAGATTCTTTCTCCTTGAAAGAAAAGCTATGACAAACCTAGACAATGTATTAAAAAGCAGAGATATCACTTTGTCAACAAAGGTCCATATAGTCAAAGTTATAATTTTGCCAACCATATATGAACGTGAGGGTTAAATCATAAAGAAGCCTGAGCACTGAAGAATTGATGTTTTTGAATTGTGGTGCTAAAGAAGACTGTTGAGAGTTCCTTGGACTGTGAGGAGAGCGAACCAGTCAGTTCTAAAGGAAATCAACCCTGAATATCCATTGGAAGGATTGATGCTGACGTTGAAGCTCCAATACTTTGGCCACCTGATGCAAAGTGCTGAATCATTGGAAAAAACCATGATGCTGGAAAAGATTGAGGGCAGAAGGAGAAGGGGATGACAGAGGATGAGATAGCTGGATGGTATCACCAACTCAATGGACATGAGTTTGAGCAAACTCCCGGAGACAGTGAAAGACGGGGAAGCCTGGCGTACTGCAGTCCATGCGGTCACAAAGAGTCGGATATGACTTAGCAACTGAACAACAATGTGTGTGTCGAGGGTGTGACTCCATTTGGCCCAAGATTTTTCAATTGGGACTGTAAAGAAATCCTGACTTTGATAAGTCTGTGATTTTACTGCAAGGCATGTAAAACATGACTCTGATTTCCACAGCAGAGTCTGAAGCAACTGAGCATAGAACAATTGTTGGGAGACTGAATTTGGCACCAATTTTTTTGTGGGTAATTTAGATTATGTATTAAAAATTTTAAGTGAGCATACTTTTTGCCTCAATACTTCCCTTTCTGGAGTTCCGCTAAGTGTGGAATAACAGAGCTATAATGAATTTTTTTTTGAATAATAGGAAGATTGTTTAAATTAATTATGTTACATAATAAACTGAATACCGTGTGCCCATTAAATATAAAATTGTAGAAAGATTTTGAATGATAGGGAGCCATGTTGCAAAATAGCAGTTTTACAAAATATTAGTAGTAATAGGTACCATCTAGTGTGTGTGTGTGTGTGTGTGTGTCTATGCTCAGTTATGTCCTACTTTTCACAAAGTCCACTAGGCTTCTTTCTCCATGTAATTTTCCAGGCAACAGTACTAGAGTGGGTTGCCATTTCCTAGTCTAGAAGAGTTTCCCAACCCAGGTATTGAACCCTGGTCTCTTGGGTCACTTGCATTAGCCATTGGATTCTTTATCGCTGTGCCACCTGTGAAGCCCCATCATCTAGTGAGTGCTACCTAATGACTTTACACACATTATAAGTGCTTTACACATATTATCTCATGTAATCTAACTATCCTGAACTATTCTTTCTCCTGATTACCAATAACCACTTAAAGACTAAGTAACTAGTTCAGGTCCCCAGGGTTTGGGAGAGCCGGGATTCAGACACAGAAAGACTCCGTGTTCCTAAGGCAGAGAGCATGGGTTTGATCCCCGGTTGGGGAACTAAGATCTTTATTGGCTGAAACAGTGGGTGCTGTGAGGCCTAAAAAAAAAAAAGTAGTAGTCCCAATAGCCAGGCTCTATACAGGGCAGTTACTCAGATCAGAGAGGTTGTGAGGTGAACAGGGAAAGCAGAGGGCAGTGGTCTGAGAAACTGAGTTACCTGTTTATCCTCCTAACTTTTGACATTATGCAAAATGGCCTCACTTGGACCAGGTGGCTCATCTTAAAATCAAGAAAGTCATCTTTAGGTTCCTCTCTCCCAGATATTCTGTTAACTAAAATACCCAAACACTAAATGAGAAAACAGGGCATTTGAAAACAATCGTTGTTGTTCAGTCACTAAGTTATGTTGAACTCTGATTTCCACAGCAGAGTCTGAAGCAACTGAGCATAGAACAATTGTTGGGAGACTGAATTTGGCACCAATTTTTTTGTGGGTAATTTAGATTATGTATTAAAAATTTTAAGTGAGCATACTTTTGCCTCAATACTTCCCTTTCTGGAGTTCCGCTAAGTGTGGAATAACAGAGCTATAATGAATTTTTTTGAATAATAGGAAGATTGTTTAAATTAATTATGTTACATAATAAACTGAATACCGTGTGCCCATTAAATATAAAATTGTAGAAAGATTTTGAATGATAGGGAGCCATGTTGCAAAATAGCAGTTTTACAAAATATTAGTAGTAATAGGTACCATCTAGTGTGTGTGTGTGTGTGTGTGTGTGTCTATGCTCAGTTATGTCCTACTTTTCACAAAGTCCACTAGGCTTCTTTCTCCATGTAATTTTCCAGGCAACAGTACTAGAGTGGGTTGCCATTTCCTAGTCTAGAAGAGTTTCCCAACCCAGGTATTGAACCCTGGTCTCTTGGGTCACTTGCATTAGCCATTGGATTCTTTATCGCTGTGCCACCTGTGAAGCCCCATCATCTAGTGAGTGCTACCTAATGACTTTACACACATTATAAGTGCTTTACACATATTATCTCATGTAATCTAACTATCCTGAACTATTCTTTCTCCTGATTACCAATAACCACTTAAAGACTAAGTAACTAGTTCAGGTCCCCAGGGTTTGGGAGAGCCGGGATTCAGACACAGAAAGACTCCGTGTTCCTAAGGCAGAGAGCATGGGTTTGATCCCCGGTTGGGGAACTAAGATCTTTATTGGCTGAAACAGTGGGTGCTGTGAGGCCTAAAAAAAAAAAAGTAGTAGTCCCAATAGCCAGGCTCTATACAGGGCAGTTACTCAGATCAGAGAGGTTGTGAGGTGAACAGGGAAAGCAGAGGGCAGTGGTCTGAGAAACTGAGTTACCTGTTTATCCTCCTAACTTTTGACATTATGCAAAATGGCCTCACTTGGACCAGGTGGCTCATCTTAAAATCAAGAAAGTCATCTTTAGGTTCCTCTCTCCCAGATATTCTGTTAACTAAAATACCCAAACACTAAATGAGAAAACAGGGCATTTGAAAACAATCGTTGTTGTTCAGTCACTAAGTTATGTTGAACTCTTTGCGACGCCATAGACTGTAGCCCTCCAGGCTGCTCTATCCAAGGGATTTCCCAGGCAAGAACACTGGAGTCGGGTTGCCATTTCCTTCTCCAGGGAATCTTCTTGACACAGGGATCCTGCTCCGCAGGTGGATTCTTTACCAGTGAGTAGGCAAATTCTTTACCACTGAGCCACCTGGGAAGCTTAGCCCAAAGTAAAATGCTAATTTATATGTTAAAACGACTCGTTTATTTACAATGTAATACATTTATAAAATGCTGGCTTCACTCTGAACTTTTCGAACAGAATTTTTTTTTTTTTTAAACAAACTTTGATTTATTTATTTTTGGCTGTGCTGGGTATTTGTTGATGTGTGGGTTTAGCTGCTCTGTGGTATGTGGGATCTTCCCAGATCAGGGATCGAACCCGTGTCTCCTGCATTGGCAGACGGGTTCTTATCCACTGAGCCACAAGGGAAGCCCTCGAACAGAATTTGATGGCAGTGATTATCTTGAGAAAGTATTAGGATGAGGTTACAAACTCTTGAATCTGAAGTCACTTTTTAACCTTTCTCTACAATCAATGAACAGAGCTTCGGTGGCTCAGACAGTAAAGAATTTCCTGCAGTGCAGGAGACTCTGGGTTGGGGAGATCCCCAGACTCCAGTTGCCTCAAGAATTCCAGAAACAGAGGAGCCTCGCAGGCTACCGTCAGTGGGGTCTCAAAGAACTGGACACGACTGAGTGACTAACACAACAGTGTAGTGAACAGAAGCATGTATTACAGGAGTGCACGGAACATACTTAAACTATTCAAAGTAATATTTTCATTTAGAAAGTTTTGTTCTCCTCTCGCACCCTAGATTGTTCCTGATTTTATTGACCCTGGGCGCATGTACCTCATTTCTCAGAAGGCATTTTTGGAAACAGTCGAATTCCGGTTGGCAGTTACTCAGATCAGAGAGGTTGTGAGGTGAACAGGGAAAGCAGAGGGCAGTGGTCTGAGAAACTGAGTTACCTGTTTATCCTCCTAACTTTTGACATTATGCAAAATGGCCTCACTTGGACCAGGTGGCTCATCTTAAAATCAAGAAAGTCATCTTTAGGTTCCTCTCTCCCAGATATTCTGTTAACTAAAATACCCAAACACTAAATGAGAAAACAGGGCATTTGAAAACAATCGTTGTTGTTCAGTCACTAAGTTATGTTGAACTCTTTGCGACGCCATAGACTGTAGCCCTCCAGGCTGCTCTATCCAAGGGATTTCCCAGGCAAGAACACTGGAGTCGGGTTGCCATTTCCTTCTCCAGGGAATCTTCTTGACACAGGGATCCTGCTCCGCAGGTGGATTCTTTACCAGTGAGTAGGCAAATTCTTTACCACTGAGCCACCTGGGAAGCTTAGCCCAAAGTAAAATGCTAATTTATATGTTAAAACGACTCGTTTATTTACAATGTAATACATTTATAAAATGCTGGCTTCACTCTGAACTTTTCGAACAGAATTTTTTTTTTTTTTAAACAAACTTTGATTTATTTATTTTTGGCTGTGCTGGGTATTTGTTGATGTGTGGGTTTAGCTGCTCTGTGGTATGTGGGATCTTCCCAGATCAGGGATCGAACCCGTGTCTCCTGCATTGGCAGACGGGTTCTTATCCACTGAGCCACAAGGGAAGCCCTCGAACAGAATTTGATGGCAGTGATTATCTTGAGAAAGTATTAGGATGAGGTTACAAACTCTTGAATCTGAAGTCACTTTTTAACCTTTCTCTACAATCAATGAACAGAGCTTCGGTGGCTCAGACAGTAAAGAATTTCCTGCAGTGCAGGAGACTCTGGGTTGGGGAGATCCCCAGACTCCAGTTGCCTCAAGAATTCCAGAAACAGAGGAGCCTCGCAGGCTACCGTCAGTGGGGTCTCAAAGAACTGGACACGACTGAGTGACTAACACAACAGTGTAGTGAACAGAAGCATGTATTACAGGAGTGCACGGAACATACTTAAACTATTCAAAGTAATATTTTCATTTAGAAAGTTTTGTTCTCCCCTCTCGCACCCCTAGATTCAGTTCCTGATTTTATTGACCCTGGGGCGCATGTACCTCATTTCTCAGAAGCTCATTCATTAGAGACTGCCTAGTTGCGCTGCGGGCGGACGGTGTGTGTGACAGAAAAAAAAACCCTCGGTGTCAGTGTCCCCGGTGCTTAGGGTCGAGGGACCCCGACAGTGGCCAAATCCACCCAGGTCAGACAAGGAATGATCAGCCTGAGTAGCATCTTGTGATCTCCAGGGGGTTCTCCCCATTGTATATTTCGTACCAGCCCGAGAAGGAGTTGTTCCTTTGTCCCTGGGATAATCAACTCCGTGACCCCGTCCCCGCGGGCGGGTGACGGTCAGGTCCAGCACCTGTTTGGATCCCCTTACAACACTTGCGTGCTTTCAGCCCGGGCGCTGGGCGCTTATCGCAGCCAGCCAGGCAGCGCCACGCCTTCCGCCAGCCCCGGGGCATCGACCCCTAGGGAGCTGGGGCGCTAGGAGGGCCGCTGCCCTGCGCCGTCCCGCCCCGAAGCCTAATGCGAGGTGAGACCGGAGTCGGTGCTACTTGCGCTCGCCCTCGCTCCCGCGACCGCCGGCTCGCCGCCCGCTTTCCCGACGTGACAGTCGGGGCCAGTGCCTTCCCAGATCAGCCGCTGCGCGGTGAGTGCGGGGCGAGGCGAGCGCGCGGGGCTGGTGGCTCCCGCCGGCGTGGGGTGGTCTGGGATTTCCCAGATCAGTAAGATGAAGTTATCCTGCAAGGATCGAACAGAATTTGATGGCAGTGATTATCTTGAGAAAGTATTAGGATGAGGTTACAAACTCTTGAATCTGAAGTCACTTTTTAACCTTTCTCTACAATCAATGAACAGAGCTTCGGTGGCTCAGACAGTAAAGAATTTCCTGCAGTGCAGGAGACTCTGGGTTGGGGAGATCCCCAGACTCCAGTTGCCTCAAGAATTCCAGAAACAGAGGAGCCTCGCAGGCTACCGTCAGTGGGGTCTCAAAGAACTGGACACGACTGAGTGACTAACACAACAGTGTAGTGAACAGAAGCATGTATTACAGGAGTGCACGGAACATACTTAAACTATTCAAAGTAATATTTTCATTTAGAAAGTTTTGTTCTCCCCTCTCGCACCCCTAGATTCAGTTCCTGATTTTATTGACCCTGGGGCGCATGTACCTCATTTCTCAGAAGCTCATTCATTAGAGACTGCCTAGTTGCGCTGCGGGCGGACGGTGTGTGTGACAGAAAAAAAAACCCTCGGTGTCAGTGTCCCCGGTGCTTAGGGTCGAGGGACCCCGACAGTGGCCAAATCCACCCAGGTCAGACAAGGAATGATCAGCCTGAGTAGCATCTTGTGATCTCCAGGGGGTTCTCCCCATTGTATATTTCGTACCAGCCCGAGAAGGAGTTGTTCCTTTGTCCCTGGGATAATCAACTCCGTGACCCCGTCCCCGCGGGCGGGTGACGGTCAGGTCCAGCACCTGTTTGGATCCCCTTACAACACTTGCGTGCTTTCAGCCCGGGCGCTGGGCGCTTATCGCAGCCAGCCAGGCAGCGCCACGCCTTCCGCCAGCCCCGGGGCATCGACCCCTAGGGAGCTGGGGCGCTAGGGAGGGGCCGCTGCCCTGCGCCGTCCCGCCCCGAAGCCTAATGCGAGGTGAGACCGGAGTCGGTGCTACTTGCGCTCGCCCCTCGCTCCCGCGACCGCCGGCTCGCCGCCCGCTTTCCCCGACGTGACAGTCGGGGGCCAGTGCCTTCCCAGATCAGCCGCTGCGCGGGTGAGTGCGGGGCGCGAGGCGAGCGCGCGGGCGCTGTGGGTGGGCTGCCCGCCGGGTCGTGGGCGTCGGTCTGGGAAGGTCGCCCCAGACCGGGCTCTGCCGCCGGCGCGGGCTGCGTGCTGACTCCTGAAGTCATAGGCGGAGTCCCGAGCGCGCGCCCGAGACGCTAGAGGGAGTCCGCAGCGGTCCAATAGGGACTGCAGAGACGCTGGAAGGAAGAAAGGAGCCAGGGAGTTTTGGCAAAAACTTTTCACCATTCAGAAAGCACAGTACGGATGCTTGGTGTCATTGTTAAGCTGCTTCCTTAGGATATGTTTGGAAGGTCCGGCTGACTCAGCGTTTATATAAGTGATTGTTAGTGCTCCGCCTCTGATCACAACAGCTCCTGAGATTGAAGCCCTCGGTTAAGCTGAAGCCCGCTGTTGAATTGTGTAAGTTGTGAAAATCCTTTTGGGATGTGTGGCATGAAAGGACCGTGGCTATTGCGTGTACATTTGGTAGGCAATAGAAAACTGTACAGCTGAAATGACTGGGTTTTAATTAGTCCCTCTCAGTTTCATATTATTTTTTTTTTTCATTTTAAAGTGAGTATGAAACAGACTGAAAATTTAGCTAGGCAATAGAAAACTGTACAGCTGAAATGACTGGGTTTTAATTAGTCCCTCTCAGTTTCATATTATTTTTTTTTTCATTTTAAAGTGAGTATGAAACAGACTGAAAATTTAGCCTTTCCCCCCCTCCCCAGAGAACAGTTTAGCCACTTGGTAAAACTCTTGTCTTTCCCCAAATGTATGACGTTAGAGTTGATATTGAATGGATGAAAACTTGAGTATGGAAGTGGGAGAGGAATTTGTTAACATTGATACCTTTAAGGGGATTCTATGTCGTTTTCTTCTCCGTAGGACATGAAGTTTGTCCACAATTTTTGTTGCTTTGCTAAAGAGTTATTGAGCTGCCTTTTGTAATTTTTCTGCAAGTAGTTGACTCACTGATTAATTTGAAAAAATGAATCAGCTTAGCAAAAATAATACTGAAGTTAGGACAATACGGAAAAATGTACGACCAACAAATTTGATTGTAAATCTAGCAGTTTAAGAAAATGGCATAATGTTGCTTCATTTTATTTTCTCACTCAGTGGTAGAAATATAAATGCTCGTTCCATTTTAAAGAAAAAAAAAAAGATTCACAGTAACAAGTGTTTATTGGTCATCTTTGTTCCAGACTCCAGACATTTCACAACAGGTCCCTTGGGAGACAGATTCTATTGCCTCAAAATGACATTAAAATACACTTACAGGCAAAATCAATATCTACATTTATTTTTATTAAGCATTCATGAGCATTTGAGGGAAGCATAATATTACAAGTGGAGAGTGAAATACACAAGAGGAGCACTGTGGGGAAGTACAATTCGAATGGATGCAGACAGCAAATTAAAGTTACGTCTTGGAAGCCTCATTGAATTGTGTCATCATTCACACAATTCAGTGAGGATAAAGGCAGGAAATATATGAGTTCCTGAGAGAAGCTTTTCCTGGAAACTACTTCTGAAAGAGATGTCTTATGTCACAGAAGGATGCAGAGAAGACTGAAGAATGGCCGTGGGAGAGTCTACTGGGTGCCCATCCAATAGTATATGCAAGACTATTTTCTAGGACTGCTTACTGTAGCTGTCATTTTCCTTACCATCTCTATTATGAGAAACACTTGTAGGATGCTAAGCCTCTATGGTCACACATGCTGTGGTTTGATAGTTCGGGAATAACTCTGGGTTTTATAGAGGGATAAGTGGACCTCATGTTTTCCAATACGCTCTGTTTCTTTCTCAGGTGTTTCTGACAGATGTTTGGTATCAGTTTAAGGTTACATCAAGTGAAAAGTTTTATTTTGCGTTGCTTGCTGGGGGTTCTGGTTAAGGTTGAAATCTTTTAACAAAACTTAAAGAACTTGAGTGGCTCTCCTTGATACAGGATATATATATATAAGTCAACAGCTCAAGTTTATCCTTAAAAAATAATCAGTTCTGAGCTCAGAATGTGAACAGTAATGGTAAAATGTTTAGATGAATTTGTATGTGAATTCATAGTTTGTTTTTTTTTCGAACAGCAGTTTTATGAGATCTAATTCACATATCATACAGTTCATACCTATTTAAAGTGTACAGTCTGTGCAGTCTTCACATTTTCGTCATCCTCTCCCCTAAAAACCCATTAATGTTCATTCCCCCTTCTCACCATAATCACCTTACCCCCTGTAGTTTTTTGGAAGCTGATATTCTACTTCACAAGGAGACTGTTACAAAATGGACATCTAATTTTTGAGCCATATCCTTAGGTTGTTTATAGATGTAAGTAATATATTGAGAGGCTCATAGCATTGAAAGTTAGTAGTGTACTATTGTTTAAACTGGGGTGGGTGGGTGTGGGTGAAGCAGAAGTGCTATCCTCATCCCAGTTCCAGTGAAGCAGTTTTGTTTCTGGTAAGAAGGGTAGAAGGAAATCTTGAAACTCCATTGAAAATGCTGATTACTGGCTCAGTTCCTTTGCAACTGGAAAGACTTGCTACTCTTCAGAACAAGGGTTGGCTGGAAGACTACTGCTTAGAGGCAGGTAGCATTAGATAGTTGTCTGTCTTTGCACAGGATTTGAGTTCTTACCTGGAAACAAAAATAGAAGTCTCTAGAAAGAAGCGAGCCCATATTAGTTCCCTCTTATGACACTTGAGCTGAGTGTTTTACAAGGAAAAAGGAAGGGTTGCCTGAGGGATAGCCAAACTTCAGATATTTTGCATAGGAGATCTGTCTCTTCTCTTCTTGTCCTGCTGCATGTACAGTCCTGCCTGGAGTACACCTTGGTCCCACTCTGGAGGAGGGAAAAGAAAGAATGCAAAAGTTAGAGGGACCATAGCATCCTTAGAAAGGGAGAAGAAAGTATTTCATTTTACAGCTTTTCCTCCATCATCCCATATTTGGAATGCCATGTGAGGGTTGGACCATAAAGAAGTGGACCTCATGTTTTCCAATACGCTCTGTTTCTTTCTCAGGTGTTTCTGACAGATGTTTGGTATCAGTTTAAGGTTACATCAAGTGAAAAGTTTTATTTTGCGTTGCTTGCTGGGGGTTCTGGTTAAGGTTGAAATCTTTTAACAAAACTTAAAGAACTTGAGTGGCTCTCCTTGATACAGGATATATATATATAAGTCAACAGCTCAAGTTTATCCTTAAAAAATAATCAGTTCTGAGCTCAGAATGTGAACAGTAATGGTAAAATGTTTAGATGAATTTGTATGTGAATTCATAGTTTGTTTTTTTTTCGAACAGCAGTTTTATGAGATCTAATTCACATATCATACAGTTCATACCTATTTAAAGTGTACAGTCTGTGCAGTCTTCACATTTTCGTCATCCTCTCCCCTAAAAACCCATTAATGTTCATTCCCCCTTCTCACCATAATCACCTTACCCCCTGTAGTTTTTTGGAAGCTGATATTCTACTTCACAAGGAGACTGTTACAAAATGGACATCTAATTTTTGAGCCATATCCTTAGGTTGTTTATAGATGTAAGTAATATATTGAGAGGCTCATAGCATTGAAAGTTAGTAGTGTACTATTGTTTAAACTGGGGTGGGTGGGTGTGGGTGAAGCAGAAGTGCTATCCTCATCCCAGTTCCAGTGAAGCAGTTTTGTTTCTGGTAAGAAGGGTAGAAGGAAATCTTGAAACTCCATTGAAAATGCTGATTACTGGCTCAGTTCCTTTGCAACTGGAAAGACTTGCTACTCTTCAGAACAAGGGTTGGCTGGAAGACTACTGCTTAGAGGCAGGTAGCATTAGATAGTTGTCTGTCTTTGCACAGGATTTGAGTTCTTACCTGGAAACAAAAATAGAAGTCTCTAGAAAGAAGCGAGCCCATATTAGTTCCCTCTTATGACACTTGAGCTGAGTGTTTTACAAGGAAAAAGGAAGGGTTGCCTGAGGGATAGCCAAACTTCAGATATTTTGCATAGGAGATCTGTCTCTTCTCTTCTTGTCCTGCTGCATGTACAGTCCTGCCTGGAGTACACCTTGGTCCCACTCTGGAGGAGGGAAAAGAAAGAATGCAAAAGTTAGAGGGACCATAGCATCCTTAGAAAGGGAGAAGAAAGTATTTCATTTTACAGCTTTTCCTCCATCATCCCATATTTGGAATGCCATGTGAGGGTTGGACCATAAAGAAGGCTGAACACCAAAGAACTGATACTTTCAAACTGTAATGCTGGAGAAACACTTTAGAGTCCCTGGGACAGCAAAGAGATCAAGCCAGTCAATCCTAAAGGAAATCAACCCTGAATATTCATTGGAAGGATGGATGCTGAAGCTGAAGCTCCAACAATTTGAATACCTGACGTGAAGAGCCATCTCATTGGAAAAGACCCTGGGGAAAGACTGTGAGTAGGAGGAGATGGAGGTGACAGGATGAGATTGCTGGATGGCATCAATAACTCAGTGGACATGAGTCTGAGCAAACTCTTTGGGATAGTGAAGGACAGGGAAGCTTGGCATGCTGCAGAACATAGGGTTGCAAAGAGACGACTGAATGACTGAACAATAACAAAGATAAGATTATCAACTCTTCAGAATTAATAAAAGGAAATGGTTATTAGTAAATGTGTACTGATTATGGTGGCTTTTACATTTATCTCATTTTTTTTTTTTGCTAACACCACACTTTTCAGTGAGGTATTGGAGCTTCATATTTATAGAAGAGGAGGCCAAAAATTCACAGGATCATTTATAGCCGGGACAAAAAGATTGTACTGAACTTTATTAAAACTCACCAACCCTTTCTTTCTTTCTTTATTTATTTATTTATCTTTTGGGGGGTGGGGTGGGGAGGGAGGGGGGATGGGCGGGCCACTTCTATTGGTCTTTCATCTCTCCATTTTCATCCGTCTTTGTTCTTTGGCTCCTGTGGGCCTCCCATCGCGGTGGCCTCTGTCGTCGCAGAGCGCTGGCTCTGGGCGCATGCGCTCCAGAGCTCCGGCTCGGTAATTGGACACATCAGTCCAGCCGCTCCGCGGCACGTGGGATCTTCCCAGGCCAGGGATCGAACCGGCACCCCTTGCACTGCAAGGCCGTGTCCTTACCCACTGGACCACCAGGGGAAGCCGAACCCTTTCTTTTTTTCTTTATTCTTTTAGAAACTTAGCCTGGTCATTTGTTTTTCATATCCCCCCACCCTGTTCACAGAGCAGCTAAGCTCATTGTAAAGGCATACGGTTCAGTTCAGTTCAGTCACTCAGTCATGTCTGACTCTCTGCAATCCCATTGACTACAGCATGCCAGGCCTCCCTGTCCTTCACCGTCTCCTGGAGCTTGCTCAAACTCATGTCTGTTGACTCAGTGATGCCATCCAACCATCTTGTCCTCTGTCATTCCCTTCTCCTTCTGCTTTCTAGATTTCCAGCATCAAGGCCTTTTCCAATGAGTTGTCTCTTTGCATCAGGTGGCCAAAATATTGGAGCTTCAGCTTCAGCATCAGTCCTTGCAATGAATATTCAGGGTTGATTTCCTTTAGAACTGACTGGTTCGATCTCCTTACAGTCCAAGGGACTCTCAAGAGTCTTCTCCAACTCCACAGTTCAAAGGCGTCAGTTCTTTGGTGCTCAGTCTTCTTTATGGTCCAACTCTCACATCCATACATGACTATGGGGAAAACCATAGCTTTGACTATATGGACTTCTATCAGCAAAATGATGTCTCTGCTTTTGAATATGCTGTCTATGTCATAGCTTTTCTGTCAAGGACCAAGCACCTTTTAATTTCATGGCTGTAGTCACCATCTGCAGTTCTTGGTTCACATAATGCTGAAGCTTAGCATATAAGATTTTAATCTTGACTTTACTAGCATGAGAGATGAGTGCAATCCTCATCCCAGTTCCCAAGAAGGGTAGTATTTGAGGAAGGTGCTATCGGACAATTGCACTCAACTCCCATTTCAGCTGTGCCTTTAATCTAATAGTACTGTCATTGTCATGCCAAACCATTCACTGCTTTCATCTGGAATCTAAGCTATGAATATAATCCGTGTTTTATGCCCAGCTGTTTCTAGCAACCTAGGGCCAGAGTCCGGCTCGGTAATTGGACACATCAGTCCAGCCGCTCCGCGGCACGTGGGATCTTCCCAGGCCAGGGATCGAACCGGCACCCCTTGCACTGCAAGGCCGTGTCCTTACCCACTGGACCACCAGGGGAAGCCGAACCCTTTCTTTTTTTCTTTATTCTTTTAGAAACTTAGCCTGGTCATTTGTTTTTCATATCCCCCCACCCTGTTCACAGAGCAGCTAAGCTCATTGTAAAGGCATACGGTTCAGTTCAGTTCAGTCACTCAGTCATGTCTGACTCTCTGCAATCCCATTGACTACAGCATGCCAGGCCTCCCTGTCCTTCACCGTCTCCTGGAGCTTGCTCAAACTCATGTCTGTTGACTCAGTGATGCCATCCAACCATCTTGTCCTCTGTCATTCCCTTCTCCTTCTGCTTTCTAGATTTCCAGCATCAAGGCCTTTTCCAATGAGTTGTCTCTTTGCATCAGGTGGCCAAAATATTGGAGCTTCAGCTTCAGCATCAGTCCTTGCAATGAATATTCAGGGTTGATTTCCTTTAGAACTGACTGGTTCGATCTCCTTACAGTCCAAGGGACTCTCAAGAGTCTTCTCCAACTCCACAGTTCAAAGGCGTCAGTTCTTTGGTGCTCAGTCTTCTTTATGGTCCAACTCTCACATCCATACATGACTATGGGGAAAACCATAGCTTTGACTATATGGACTTCTATCAGCAAAATGATGTCTCTGCTTTTGAATATGCTGTCTATGTCATAGCTTTTCTGTCAAGGACCAAGCACCTTTTAATTTCATGGCTGTAGTCACCATCTGCAGTTCTTGGTTCACATAATGCTGAAGCTTAGCATATAAGATTTTAATCTTGACTTTACTAGCATGAGAGATGAGTGCAATCCTCATCCCAGTTCCCAAGAAGGGTAGTATTTGAGGAAGGTGCTATCGGACAATTGCACTCAACTCCCATTTCAGCTGTGCCTTTAATCTAATAGTACTGTCATTGTCATGCCAAACCATTCACTGCTTTCATCTGGAATCTAAGCTATGAATATAATCCGTGTTTTATGCCCAGCTGTTTCTAGCAACCTAGGGCCAGGTGACTCGTTACAATTGCTACAGTGTAGATTAGTACGAGCTACTTAGCTCATGCCTGAAGCCACAAGCTACTCCTTGTGTTATGATTTCAGATCTTCCTTCTCCCCCAGTGAGATATGTTCTAACTTGTCTCCTAGAATGACACCCAAGCCCAGAGGTAAATTCAAGTGGTTTGAATTTTTCAACAAAAATTAAATTGCTATTCTCCTCCCTCTGTGAGAAACAGAGAAAAGAGATCTTTGGTGCGTTAGTCTTTGTAAAACAATGCTTTTCAAAATACATACAGCTGTGACTGGATTGTATAGGTCCCGATGAGGAAGTTTTAAAGAACAAATTTTTTTTCTTTTTTAAAAATAAATAAAACTTATTTTTAGGCTTACTTAAATGTTATTTAAAAAATGGTACAGAGAGTTCCTATAATTTCTATATAACTATAGTACCATTGTTGAAAATTAACTATAAACTTATTTGGATTTCATTAGCTTTTCACTATCTTTTTTCTCTTCAGGATCCAGCCTCTGAGTTCACATTGCATTTGTCTGTAATTTCCTCCAAACTATACTGACTCTTAAACCTTCTATTGCTTTTTCTTGACCTTGACTCTTATAAAGAGTACTGTTCAGTTATGTTTTGAATATCTTGCAATTAATACTGGATATTTTTTGTGATTAGATCGAAGTTATGCATTTGGGGAAGAAATACTAGAAGTAATCCCAATGCATCATATCAGGGATGCATGATGTCTTATTACTGATGTAAACGTTGGTTAAGTGCTATCTGTCAGCTCCCCGATGGAAAGTTACCATGTTTCCCTTTGTATTTAATAGATATGGGAGATAAACTTGAACTGTGCAGATATCCTGTTTATCCTTAAATGTTTATTCACTGTTTTTAGCATCCATTGGTGGAACTGGATGTACATGCTATTATGTTGTTGTAACGGTGATTTTAAAAGTGTTTTTCTCATTCCTTCTGTGTTTATTAATGAGAATTCTTTAAGGAAGAACTGTTCCTTCAACACTTATTCATTCAGCTATACAAACACAGACTCATGGATATTTATTATATTGTATAGGTTATAATTTAATACAGTCATTATTTAATTGCTGCTCAAATGTGGGATCAAATGTGGGGTCTTAGTTCCCTGACCAAGGAAAATACTAGGGCCCCTCAGCAGTGAGTGCAGAGTCCTAACAACTGGACTGCCAGGAAATTCCCAGGTTAGTTTTTTATTGTGTTTAAAAAATATTCAGCTTGTAAGTGCTTCCTTTTACATCAATTAAATACAGCTCTTTATAAGTTTAATTTTGATAATATTATCTGGAGGTCGGAACATATATGTAAAATGTACACATAGACATATAAAACGGCATAACTAGAGACCTCAGCTTCATTCTAAAACTTAAGTCATGTATCAGTTATTATATCCTAAATTTACTAGTTTAGGGCTTCCCCTGGTGGTCCAGTTGGTAAGGACACCGCCTTGCAGTGCAAGGGGCGCCGGTTTGAGCCCTGGCCTGGGAAGATCCCATGTGCCGCCAAGCGGCTGGACTGATGTGTCCAATTACCGAGCTGGAGCTCTGGAGCGCATGCGCCCAGAGCCGGCGCTCTGCCACAACAGATGCCACCATGGTGGGAGGCCCACAGGAGCCAAAGAACAAAGACGGATGAAAATGGAGAGATGAAAGACCAATAGAAGTAGCCCGCCTGCTCCCCTCCCTCCCCACCCCACCCAAATAAATAAATAAATAAATATTTTAAAAAAATTAAAAAAAAAAAAAAAAAAGGAGACCCAGGCTTAAGTCCTGGGCAGGAAGATCCCCTGGAGAAGGGAATGGGAACTGACTCTGATATTCTCGCCTGGAGAATCCTATGGATGGAGGAGTTTGGGGTCACAAAGAGTTGGACATGACTCCGTGACTAATACACTTTGTTTCATATTATGTGGGCTAAGGTAACTCTATTTATTTTCTTTAGCGTGTTTAATCAGTATTGCATGAGGGGAAATTGACAAGCCCTATCTTATACCGGGCAAATGATACATTCCCCAGTGAGACCTGATGTTTATCCCATAATATAATTGGCAGAAGAGATTTAACCATCTTATATAAAGCCCATTTAAATATACCAACTTTTGTAAACATTCATCTCAGTTCTATTAACTCTTATATCTGTAATTTTAACCTCCGGTAAGTCCCCATCAACCAGTCTTGGTCTTACATGGAGTCCCAGAAACATTTTTTTTTGATCTCCCTGACCTCTTTATTTTTATATAAAAGGCTTTGGGTTTACCAGTTGAGGGCTGGAGCCAAAGGACTCAAACTTTTCTTTCTTTTTTTTTTTTTTAATTATGTAATTTAATTTTTTTTTTTTTTTTTTACCAGAGTTTTGTTGTTCACAGATATGTATGTTCCCAGATCAGTCATATGCATATCCCTGGCACCCTCCTCCCTCCCTGTCCCCTCATCCCACCCCTCCAGGCCATCGCACCCCGCTCCTGTAGGATCTCCTATTCCCGCAGGGCAATGACAACTGTCTTTTTCACATATGATAGTATAGGTTTCCATGTTACTCCCTCTATGCCTCCCACCCACTGTTCATATCCCACAATGTCCATATGTCTATTATCTAAGTCTGTTTTTCCATCACTTCACTGCATGTGTTACCATTACCTTCTTACTAGATTCCATATATATGTGTTAGTATACTGTACTTGTCTTTCTCTTTTTGACTTATTTCACTTTTTATGACAGGTTCAAGATCCATCCACCTCATTAGGGTTGATTCTTCTGCATTTCTTTTTGCAGCTGAGTAGTAGTCCATTTTATATATGTACCAGAGATTTTTATCCATTCATTCATTGATGGACATCTAGATTGCTTCCATGTTCTGGCTATTGTATAGAGAGCTGCAATGAACATTGGGGTACAGGTGCTTCTTTCAGTTTGGATTTCATCAGGATATAAGTCTAATAGTGGGATTGCTGGGTCATAGGGTGCTTCTATTTTTAGTTTTTTAAGGAATCTCCATACTATCTTCCATAGCAGCTGTATCAATTTACATTCCCACCAGCAATGCAAGAGGGTTCCCTTTTCTCTGCACCCTCTCCAGCATTTATTATCTGTAGATTTCTTAATGATGGCCCTTCTGACGGGTGTGAGGTGATATCTCATTGTAGTTTTGATTTGCATTTCTCTAATACTAAGCAAGGTTGAGCATTGTTTCATGTGCTTTGGGGCCATCTGTATGTCCTCTTTGGTGAGATGTCTCTTTAGATCTTTTTCTCATTTTGTGATTGGGCTTTTCATTTTTCTGATATTGAGTTGTCTGAGTTGCTTGTAGATTTTGGAGATTAATTCTTTGTTGTTTCATTTGCTATGATTTTGTCTCATTCTGTGGGTTGTCTGTTCAGCTTTTTTGTAATTTCTTTTGCTGTGTAAAAGCTTTTAAGTTTCATTAGGTCCCACATGTTCATTTTTGGTTTTAGTTCAGCTATTCTTGTAAGTGGGTCATGGAAGATCTTGCTTTGGTTTATGCCCTTGAGTGTTTTGCCTATATTCTCCTCTAAGAGTTTTCTGGTTTCTGGTCTTACATTTAAGTCTTTAATCCATTTTGAGTTGATCTTTGCGCATGATGTGAGGGAGTGTTCCAACTTCATTTTTTTGCGTGTAGCTGTCCAATTTTCCCAGCACCGTTTGTTGAAAAGGCTGTCTTTGTCCCATTTTATAGTTTCACCTCCTTTGTCAAGAATAAGGTACCCATAGGTGTGTGGGTTTATCTCTGGGTTCTCTATCTTGTTCCATTGGTCTATAGTTCTGTTTTTGTGCCAGTACCATACTGTCTTAAGGATTGTTGCTTTGTAATATAGTCTGAAGTTAGGGAGGCTGATTCCTCCAGCTCCATTTTTCTTCCTCAGGATTGCTTTGGCTATTCGAGGTCTTTTGTGTTTCTATATGATACGAACTGTGTTATTCTTTGGTCTAGTTCTATGAAGAATTTCATTGGTAGTTTGATAGGGATCACATTGAATCTGTAGATGATATTTGGTAGTATGGTCATTTTCACAATATGGATTCTTCCGACCCAGGAACATGGGATATCTCTCCATCTGTTTAAGTGTTCTTTAATTTCTTTCATGAGTGTCTTGTAATTTCCTGTGTACAGTTTTTTTGTGTTTTTTGGGTAGGTTTATTCCTAGATAATTGATTCTCTTGGTTGCAGTGGTGAAGGGGATTGCCTTTTTGATTTCATTTTCTGAATTTTCATTGTTTGTGTATAGGAATGCCAGTGATTTCTGTGTATTGATTTTGTATCCCACGACTCTGCTGAATTTGTTGATTAGCTCTAGTAGTTTTCTAATAATGTCTTTGGGAGACTTTTCATTTTTTACTTGATTAACTGGCCTAACTATTGCCCCACGAAATTGCATTTTCTAGCAGCCTTTTAAATATACATATGTTTTAAACTGGAATTAATAGAGCGGACTTGTTAAGGGTTCTTCAATGTTGGGAACCAATAGGGAGTCCTGTCTGACTCTTTGTGACCCCATGGATTGTAGCCTACCAAACTCCTTTGTCCATGAGCTTCTCCAGGCAAGAATACTGGAGTGAGTAGCAATTCCCTTTTCCAGGGCATCTTCCTGAGCCAGGGATCAAACTCAGGTCTCCTGTATTGCAGGCAGACTTTTTACTGTCTGAGCCACCAGAGAAGCCAATCTTAGGTTATATCAATACTTCTGTTTTGATACATTTATTTATTGTTTTATTTATCCCATTTCTCAACCATCTAAAGGTTTTTACCCTTTTGGAACAAGTCCCTTTAAAATTTCTACCTTGTTGGAAAGATGTCTCTAGACTTTTTCCTCAGTTTTTTCTTACACCTCTGTGAATCAACCTAATTAACCATCTAATACATTCATTAGCATATGTAAGACCCATTGAGGGGAAGTTGGCCATAGATGCAGCTTCCCAAACTTTCATTGTTGTTGCTATTTGTTTTTTAAAAATTAAGAGAGTTATTAAGATTAGCCATTATATTTTTTTGTATCCACTTTCTACTTTGGTCTTTTCATAGGTCCTGTAATACAGCTGTTTATAGTGAGAGTTCTCCAAAAGCTCTAATAACACAGGGAGAAAGATCAGATAAAATATTTTCATACAGATAATCATTTGCATATACAGATAAAATATTTGCGTATGCCTGACAGGAGTCACCATGAGCCTGTGCCCTGGACAGGGTTGCTATGGCAACTTGGGGGTCCACTCTTTTTCCTCTCGCACCCCCCTGCATCTTCTTGGTCCTCACCTGTGCAGGGGCCTTGGCACTAAAAATATCTAAAGTCACAGGAAAAATGGTGGAAAATTCACCATCGCTGTTGTCAGAAAGAGCGAATTATGGCTTTGTTCTTTTCTTAAGCTCCCAATTTGGCTTCATACTATATCTTGTGAGGGCTTTCACTCTTAAATCTTGGCTAAACTCCTTAGGCTTAACTCATTGGCCTTAAAAATATTGGGCAGTTGCTCTGCCTATGTACCTCGTTACTGTAGTCATCAGCTACAAGCTCTTATTTGAAATAAGCATGATGAGTGCCTCTTCCCTCAACTCCATTCATACAATCACAGATAACCATGAAAAACCAGCAGCAGAAGAAATACCAAGAATAGGCCATCCCGGCACTAAGAGATACTCCTATTAGTGAAGTAAACCAAATGTTTTTTCTTGCAGTCAGGTAACTTTACACCAAATACTGACTGCATGTGGACTTGTAACACCCAACATTTATTGCAAATTTTTGACATAATGATCTTCACCAAAATAATTTTGACTGTCTTTCTGATTAGTATCCAGTGTTGAAATGTGAAAAAAAGTAAGTTGAACTTCTTATATTAAGTTCTGTTAATATTCTAAATGTGATCAAGTAGTAGTTACTAATGGGGAGAATAAATTAAATACTGCATTGCCATATGGTAAAAAAAGGCAAAGTAAAATAACATTTACATCTAAAAGACACAAGGGGAGAAATACTAGTTCCTTCTTTGAAAAAAATTTTTTCCTTTAGGGTCAGACTTCTGAGAAAATGTTTCATCAAGCTAGCTTTTTCTAGCTGCACACACGCACACAAAAATTAATTTTGGAATGTTAAAAGAACCCAGATTTGGCCATTTTTAGGGCATGATTTCCTTTAATTCCCAAACAAGCAGGTACTTGTAGAAATAAATTCTGTATATATGTAATAAAGTCTTCCCCAGCATCTCTCAACTGCAATAGTCCAGTTTTCAACTGAGCAAAATCTTTCCAGTGTCTATTCACCTGGGATAACCCAGGTACCTCTTCCTGTAATTAAGCTCAAGGAAAATCTACTTCTCCACAGAGGAGATTATCTACCACCAAATAAAACTAAGGATCATTAGCCAATAACAGGAGATCTGAGACCCAGAAGAGACTTACCTAAATTCACCTGGATTCTGAGGAGGTGGCCAGGCACAAGAGGCCTTTGCTGGTAGCAAGGCTCCAGATTTTTAGAAATCTGCTGTGAGTCCCTTTATTGCTCACTAATGTGGTTGACCGAAGAAAAATACAAAACCTTAAAGTTGCAAGCTAAGTTTTATTTGAGGGCCTTATTGAAGACTGTAGCTCAGAAGACATCCTCTCAGATAGCTCTGAGGAACTGCTGCAAAGGCATGAGGATAAGGGAGTTGCCAGGATACTTAGGAGATTTTGCTGAAATGAAAGACAAAAAGCAGCAAAACAAAACAAAACAAAAAACCCAAACCATGTTTCGTGGTCTGTACACGGATTAGAAAAGAATTTCCAGACATAATGCAGAATGAGAGAAGAATAAAGTTTTTTAGAGTGGGAGACACGGTTAGGACAGTGGGCCAGCTTCCTGATAGTCAGGGAGAACTGATGTGGAACAGGGGTTTTTGATCCATTTTTATAGCTAGGGTCCAAGGAGTGGGATAGGGGTCTTACAGGTCATTTGCTGATTGGATGAGATGTGGTGTACTGGCTGGGGGAAGAGTAATGATTACAGAATGGGGGAGGGAAGGACAATAAGGATCTGTTTTATCTGTTCCTGCATTGTGAGACCCTCCTTGTATACCCAGTTCTTTCCTCCTTTGGACACCGTACCATGTAGTCAAACATCAAAGGTAACTGATAGTCACAAAAAACAGACAGTACTAGTTAATGATTTTAGTGTTTTTCTGTATAGGAAGATGCAAAACTCTGGGCTCTTTGTAATTATTGTGTAGATATGCATCTACGCAACTATCCAGGGCCATTTGCCTGGAGCACAGAATGCTGCTCCTTTTCTCTGTCGTGATTCTCCTCAGATGGACCATCAGGGGTTGGGGAATGTGGCTGCAATAGCTGATGGCTAGATCCTTGTTTACTGGAATAAGAGACAACATTCTTTGTTTACCAGAATGGCAGGCAACTTCCTGGTCCAAGTCTGTTAGTTCCCTCTTAAATGTAAATGAGTGTGAATGTTAATTTAAAATGTAAATGAGTTTCCCTAGATCTCAACCTGGGTCGTTATCATACTGGCCCTTGTTTTTCCATAATTGGACAGAGTCAGGAGATGTGGGGGAGTGGGGTTGCTTTGGAATGGGTCTAACAGCAGAAAGTTCTTATAAAATCTTCCATTGGCTGTGAGCTTGTTATGGGAATAGGTGCCTTTTGCCTGTTGGAATCCTGGGTCTGGTGTTGTATTTAAGGCAAAACATACCTAGCTGTCATAGGCTCGAGGGAGGGGTGCAGGACAGTGTCCCCATCTTGGTTCTTGAATGACCACAGTAGCCTCTATGCAGTCACCTTGCTCTGCTTCTCTCTCCAGCACCCCACCCCCACCCCCATCAGAGTGATCTTTTAAAACATAATTAGATCATGTTATTCTTCTACCCTGAACTTTTTGGTGCCTTCCAGTGTAAGAATCGCAAAGACACGGTGGGCTGCAAGCTGTTAGGGAAGAAGTTTATTTGGGAAGAGTTCCCAGGCGAGATCCACAGGTCCGAGAGATGGGCCAGGGAAGTCGCGCCCCGGAGATGGGACGAGGAGGTTTTATTAGGGAGGAAAGGGGAGCAGGAGAAAAGGGGAGGGGGATCCCTCAGGGCAGGCGCAGAAATGAGTTCTTTGTTTAAGCTTGGCGGGAAGTCCAGTGATGAGTCTACTGTCTTTGAGGTGTCCGCGGGCTGGGGGTGTGAAGTTCTTGACACTTTCCAGATGCAGTGAGGAATCTTTATGGCCAAGGCTATCTCCTTATCGCAGGTCTAAGGAGACTCTCAGGCGCCAGCAGAGCAACTGACCCCCTGATTTAGTGCCTGGGAGTCTCTGGTCGTGGTGTTGACCCTAACAACTGGCCCTTTCTTATGACTATTTAGTGCTGGGGAATCTCCTGCCGCTGTGTTAACCCTTTAATAGGAAGATGCAAAACTCTGGGCTCTTTGTAATTATTGTGTAGATATGCATCTACGCAACTATCCAGGGCCATTTGCCTGGAGCACAGAATGCTGCTCCTTTCTCTGTCGTGATTCTCCTCAGATGGACCATCAGGGGTTGGGGAATGTGGCTGCAATAGCTGATGGCTAGATCCTTGTTTACTGGAATAAGAGACAACATTCTTTGTTTACCAGAATGGCAGGCAACTTCCTGGTCCAAGTCTGTTAGTTCCTCTTAAATGTAAATGAGTGTGAATGTTAATTTAAAATGTAAATGAGTTTCCCTAGATCTCAACCTGGGTCGTTATCATACTGGCCCTTGTTTTTCCATAATTGGACAGAGTCAGGAGATGTGGGGGAGTGGGGTTGCTTTGGAATGGGTCTAACAGCAGAAAGTTCTTATAAAATCTTCCATTGGCTGTGAGCTTGTTATGGGAATAGGTGCCTTTTGCCTGTTGGAATCCTGGGTCTGGTGTTGTATTTAAGGCAAAACATACCTAGCTGTCATAGGCTCGAGGGAGGGGTGCAGGACAGTGTCCCCATCTTGGTTCTTGAATGACCACAGTAGCCTCTATGCAGTCACCTTGCTCTGCTTCTCTCTCCAGCACCCCACCCCACCCCATCAGAGTGATCTTTTAAAACATAATTAGATCATGTTATTCTTCTACCCTGAACTTTTTGGTGCCTTCCAGTGTAAGAATCGCAAAGACACGGTGGGCTGCAAGCTGTTAGGGAAGAAGTTTATTTGGGAAGAGTTCCCGGGCGAGATCCACAGGTCTGAGAGATGGGCCAGGGAAATCGCGCCCCGGAGATGGGACGAGGAGGTTTTATTAGGGAGGAAAGGGGAGCAGGAGAAAAGGGGAGGGGGATCCCTCAGGGCAGGCGCAGAAATGAGTTCTTTGTTTAAGCTTGGCGGGAAGTCCAGTGATGAGTCTACTGTCTTTGAGGTGTCCGCGGGCTGGGGGTGTGAAGTTCTTGACACTTTCCAGATGCAGTGAGGAATCTTTATGGCCAAGGCTATCTCCTTATCGCAGGTCTAAGGAGACTCTCAGGCGCCAGCAGGCAAGCAACTGACCCCCTGATTTAGTGCCTGGGAGTCTCTGGTCGTGGTGTTGACCCTAACAACTGGCCCTTTCTTATGACTATTTAGTGCTGGGGAATCTCCTGCCGCTGTGTTAACCCTTTAATAGCCTACCACCCTAACATTCCAGCCTTTTTGGTAATATAGGGCGCTGAACTTTGTCTGGCTATTTCCTGCTGAGTCTTCGTTTGGACATGGGGAGTATAAGGCTGGTCTGAGGGTGGTGGGCTGGTGGGCAGTCAGGAATAGGGCTGAAGGAGCATCTGATGAATAGCGACCTGTGAGATTTCTTTCATTCAGCTCAGTAGAAATCTGAGGAAACAAGGAGCAAGCATGAGTAAAAGTGAAATAATTAGAAGGGGTCCTAAGAGAGGGGTTATCCATGCCATTAGGGGAGAGCGCCACCACTCTTCAAAGAGTGATGGGGACTGTCTACCAGAGCGAAGCTGTTCCCCCAGCCGAGTCAGGACGTTCGTGTTGAGTCAATTTGCCAGTCTTCTCCCGGGAGGTGTCCTCTCATCTGATGTGCTGGCGGCCTGATGTGAAGCCCTCCTTGGGATGAGGTGCCAGAGCAAATGTGACACTGCGAGTGGACCTGCTTAATCAGAGTTTTTAGATTGGGGTGAAAGAATAAAGGCTCTAAGAAATGGAACATAGCTCGTGGGCCAATATGTAGTGTCTGATGTACCTGGGTTAGGATGTCTAATGTCTGGGAGGCGGGAAGGGCTATTTTGTTTTGTACAGTAATTTATCTTTCTTTTGAGTAAGCGCCTCCATGTGTGTTTAAGAGTGATTGTTCTTCTGGAGAGTAGTTAGGGGTTTTAGTGGGGGTCAAGAATAAAGCAGTGTTAGTAGTGGCTTCTGGCCACAGCATCTGCTCTAGCATTGCCTCAGGCTACTGAGTTATTTTGAGACTGGTGCCCTTTGCAGTATATAACAGCCACTTTGTGGGGGAGTTGGAGAGCCTCTAATAGCTTGAAAATGAGTGGAGCACTGGTAATAGGTTTTTGGCTTTATGGCCAAGGCTATCTCCTTATCGCAGGTCTAAGGAGACTCTCAGGCGCCAGCAGGCAAGCAACTGACCCCCTGATTTAGTGCCTGGGAGTCTCTGGTCGTGGTGTTGACCCTAACAACTGGCCCTTTCTTATGACTATTTAGTGCTGGGGAATCTCCTGCCGCTGTGTTAACCCTTTAATAGCCTACCACCCTAACATTCCAGCCTTTTTGGTAATATAGGGCGCTGAACTTTGTCTGGCTATTTCCTGCTGAGTCTTCGTTTGGACATGGGGAGTATAAGGCTGGTCTGAGGGTGGTGGGCTGGTGGGCAGTCAGGAATAGGGCTGAAGGAGCATCTGATGAATAGCGACCTGTGAGATTTCTTTCATTCAGCTCAGTAGAAATCTGAGGAAACAAGGAGCAAGCATGAGTAAAAGTGAAATAATTAGAAGGGGTCCTAAGAGAGGGGTTATCCATGCCATTAGGGGAGAGCGCCACCACTCTTCAAAGAGTGATGGGGACTGTCTACCAGAGCGAAGCTGTTCCCCCAGCCGAGTCAGGACGTTCGTGTTGAGTCAATTTGCCAGTCTTCTCCCGGGAGGTGTCCTCTCATCTGATGTGCTGGCGGCCTGATGTGAAGCCCTCCTTGGGATGAGGTGCCAGAGCAAATGTGACACTGCGAGTGGACCTGCTTAATCAGAGTTTTTAGATTGGGGTGAAAGAATAAAGGCTCTAAGAAATGGAACATAGCTCGTGGGCCAATATGTAGTGTCTGATGTACCTGGGTTAGGATGTCTAATGTCTGGGAGGCGGGAAGGGCTATTTTGTTTTGTACAGTAATTTATCTTTCTTTTGAGTAAGCGCCTCCATGTGTGTTTAAGAGTGATTGTTCTTCTGGAGAGTAGTTAGGGGTTTTAGTGGGGGTCAAGAATAAAGCAGTGTTAGTAGTGGCTTCTGGCCACAGCATCTGCTCTAGCATTGCCTCAGGCTACTGAGTTATTTTGAGACTGGTGCCCTTTGCAGTATATAACAGCCACTTTGTGGGGGAGTTGGAGAGCCTCTAATAGCTTGAAAATGAGTGGAGCACTGGTAATAGGTGATCCTTTTGTCGTTAGGAACCCACGCTCTTTCCATATAGCCGCATGACAATGTGTAATGAGAAAGGCATACTTAGAGTCTGTGTATATGTTGACTGTTTTTCCTTTGGCCAGGTGGAGGGCTCGGGTGAGAGCCACTAGTTCTGCCTTTTGGGAGGTTGTCCCTTCTGGAAGACAGGAGGCTTCCAGTGTAGAGGACTCAGAGACGATTGCATATGCAGCCCTACGAGTCCCGGTGTTATCCAATATCGAACTCCCGTCTACAAACAAAGTCAGATCCGGGCTAGGGAGTGGGCAGTCTAACAAGTCCTTTCGGGGGAGGGAGAGTTCTTCTACCACTTCAGGGCAGGAGTGTAGCGGGAAGGGGAGTATTGTGGACTTGGGCAGTAAAGAAGCAGGGTTTAAAGGAGGAGAAGGGCATAGAGTAATAAGGGGGTTTTCAATGAACAGCAGGTATGCGGGAGGGTCCCAGCAGGGAAAGAGAGCGGTGGGTTAGTAAATCTTGAAGTCTGTGGGTTGAAAAGACCGATAAGGGTTGAGACAGCATCAGTTTGAGAGATTCCTTTGTCAACTCTGAGGCTGCTGCTAGAGCCCAGAGGCAAGGTTGCCATCCTTTAACAGTATTATCTAGCTGCTTTGATAGATAAGTGATAGGCTGATAGGCAGGGCCTAGTGGTTGAGCCAGAAGGCCGGTTGCTATTCCTGTTTTTCGTCGGGGGTTTGGGTTGATAGAGTAAAAGTGAATAGGTCTTTGATAGGCAGGGCCTTAGCCAAGTATGGAATAGTGTCTGATGTACCTGGGTTAGGATGTCTAATGTCTGGGAGGCGGAAGGGCTATTTTGTTTTGTACAGTAATTTATCTTTCTTTGAGTAAGCGCCTCCATGTGTGTTTAAGAGTGATTGTTCTTCTGGAGAGTAGTTAGGGGTTTTAGTGGGGGTCAAGAATAAAGCAGTGTTAGTAGTGGCTTCTGGCCACAGCATCTGCTCTAGCATTGCCTCAGGCTACTGAGTTATTTTGAGACTGGTGCCCTTTGCAGTATATAACAGCCACTTTGTGGGGGAGTTGGAGAGCCTCTAATAGCTTGAAAATGAGTGGAGCACTGGTAATAGGTGATCCTTTTGTCGTTAGGAACCCACGCTCTTTCCATATAGCCGCATGACAATGTGTAATGAGAAAGGCATACTTAGAGTCTGTGTATATGTTGACTGTTTTTCCTTTGGCCAGGTGGAGGGCTCGGGTGAGAGCCACTAGTTCTGCCTTTTGGGAGGTTGTCCCTTCTGGAAGACAGGAGGCTTCCAGTGTAGAGGACTCAGAGACGATTGCATATGCAGCCCGACGAGTCCCGGTGTTATCCAATATCGAACTCCCGTCTACAAACAAAGTCAGATCCGGGCTAGGGAGTGGGCAGTCTAACAAGTCCTTTCGGGGGAGGGAGAGTTCTTCTACCACTTCAGGGCAGGAGTGTAGCGGGAAGGGGAGTATTGTGGACTTGGGCAGTAAAGAAGCAGGGTTTAAAGGAGGAGAAGGGCATAGAGTAATAAGGGGGTTTTCAATGAACAGCAGGTATGCGGGAGGGTCCCAGCAGGGAAAGAGAGCGGTGGGTTAGTAAATCTTGAAGTCTGTGGGTTGAAAAGACCGATAAGGGTTGAGACAGCATCAGTTTGAGAGATTCCTTTGTCAACTCTGAGGCTGCTGCTAGAGCCCAGAGGCAAGGTTGCCATCCTTTAACAGTATTATCTAGCTGCTTTGATAGATAAGTGATAGGCTGATAGGCAGGGCCTAGTGGTTGAGCCAGAAGGCCGGTTGCTATTCCTGTTTTTTCGTCGGTGAAGAGGTGAAAGGGTTTATTAGGGTCTGGTAATGCGAGAGTCGGAGAAGCGATCAGAATATCTCAAAGAACATGGAAAGCTTTTGTCACTTTTGTAGGGGAAGTCAAAGGCCCTGTGGGGGTTTCCTTCGCTGCTTGATAGAGGGGCCTAGCAAGAATGGCAAAGTTGGGTATCCAGTGTCTGAAAAATCCTACTAGACCCAGGAAGGAAAGAATTTGATCAGCGGTAGTGGGAGGAGTCAGACTCCGTAGTGCCTGTATTCTATCTGTGGTCAGAGTTTTTGAGGAGCGGTTTAAGCTAACTCCTAAATAGGTGACTGTGGGGCTGGATAGTTGGGCTTTAGAGGGAGTGACTCGATATCCCCTTTGTCCTAAGAAATTGAGAAGCGTTATTAAGGTGTCTTGTGAATGAGAATAAGAGGGGCTGCATAATAGTAAATCATCGACATATTGTAAGAGATGGCTGTCCGGTAATGGGCAGCCAGTTAGGTCTTTAGCTAGAGCTTGTCCAAACAGGTGGGGACTGTCCCTAAACCCTTGGGGGAGGACTGTCCAGGTGAGTTGTTGTGAGACCTGGGTGTCTGGATCAGTCCATGTGAAGGCAAAAAGAAATTAGGAATCAGGCTGAAGAGGGATGGTAAAGAAGGCATCCTTAAGATCTAGGACAGTATAGTGGGTGGTGTTCGGAGGAATATGAGAGAGAAGGGTATAAGGATTTGGGACTACTGGGTGAATAGGAAGAACTGCCTCATTGATCAGGCGAAGATCTTGGACCAGTCTATAGGCTCCTGTGGGCTTTTTTATAGGAAGGATCGGAGTATTACAGGGAGAGTTGGTAGGAGTGAGAAGGCCTTGGTCTAGCAACCGGGTGATGATTGGTTTGAGTCCCCTTCTATGAGCATCAGAAATAGGGAATTGGGGCTTCGATGGGAAATAAGAGGGATCTTTTAGTTTAATGAGTACTGGTTGATGGTGGGCAGCGATGACTGGGGTGGCTGTGTCCCAGACTATAGGATCAGCTTTAATGTCAGGGAGGACTTGGGGTGAATCGGTAGGAGGAACTAATAAGGAAAGGAGATGAGTGGCAGAGTCAGAGCCTATGAGCATGACCGTTTTTAGATGGGCTAGGATATCTCGTCCTAAAAGCGGGAGAGGGCAGGAAGGAATAACTAAAAATGAGTGTGTAAAGTAGGTCGAATCGAGTTTGCAAGGTAGAGGCTCTGTTTGAAAGGGTGTAGTGGGCTGACCGTCTATACCCGTAACCGAGATCTGGGAAGTAGTCAAAGGTCCCGCATAGGATGGCAAAACAGAGTAGGTAGCCCCCGTGTCTATTAAAAAGGAAATAGACTTACCCGCTACCTGGAGCGTTACCCTGGGCTCTGCGAGGGTGATGGGGGTCCTCGAGTCCGGGCCACGTCAGTCATTGGCCCAGCCCAGTAGGTCCAGAGGAGGGGGACTGGCAGGGCTCCGATGTGGAGGCATCAAGGTCATACCAGACCGTGTGGGACATTCACTCTTCCAGTGTCTCTTCTGGTTACACGATGGGCAGGGTCCGTTAGGGACTCGGGGATTGGGGCAATTCCTTGCCCAGTGGCCTTCTTTGCCACATTTGTAACATGGTCCTGGTGGGGTCTTTTGTGTGCCTTTAGATCCCCCTTGTTTACCTTTGGCATTGGCAGGCCTCAGGGCAGCTACCATGGCTTGGGTTTGGAGGGCTACCATCTGCTGCAGCTGGGCCTTACGTGAGGCCTCGGCTTCATCCTCTAGGGCATTAAAAACTTTAAAGGCCATATTTACCAGGTCTCGGATAGGGGTCTGCGGTCCCCTTTCTGCCTTTTGTAACTTTTTTCTAATGTCAGGAGCCGATTGGGAGATAAAGTGAGTAGCAAGAATGGTGGCTCCTGTGTCAGAGGCAGGGTCTATTGGAGTATAAAGAGTTAGGGCCTCTGTAAGTCAGTTAAGGAAGAGGGCCGGATTTTCATCCGGCATCTGGGTGACTTCTTGAAGTTTGGTATAGTTAACTACTTTATGTGAGACAGTCCTCATTCCTGCTATTAGACATGTAATCATTTGATTTTGCCGCTGACGGCCAGGTTGCCCTGGTTGGTAATTCCAAGCTGGTTCGGTTCTGGGAACCGCCTCAGCGCCTAATGGCATAGTGTCATCAGTAAGATGTGTTTGGTCAGCGTGAGCTGTGGCAGCAATTAGAATTCGTTCTTTTTCTTCTGGAGTTAGGCTGGAGGATAGGACCACCTGGAGATCGTGCCAGGTAAGGTCATATGCTTGTGTAAGATATTGAAATTTTTTGATGTATAAAGAAGGGTTAGCAGATAAAGAGCCTAGGCGTTTTTTAATTTGGGAGAGATCAGCAAGAGTGAAAGGTGAATGTACCCGCAGGACTCCGTCTGTCCAGGCCATTTCTCGAAGCGGGCATATAGGGGAAGAGTCTGTAGCAGGCGTAATTTTAGAGCGAGTGTGAGCACTAATGGGGGAGTCATAGAAAGAAGAAGGTCGCATAGATTCTGAGGATGGAAGTGGCGGGTATGAAAGCGAGGCTATGAAGGGAGATGAGTGCATAGGCCCCCTGGCAGGGCTCCGATGTGGAGGCATCAAGGTCATACCAGACCGTGTGGGACATTCACTCTTCCAGTGTCTCTTCTGGTTACACGATGGGCAGGGTCCGTTAGGGACTCGGGGATTGGGGCAATTCCTTGCCCAGTGGCCTTCTTTGCCACATTTGTAACATGGTCCTGGTGGGGTCTTTTGTGTGCCTTTAGATCCCCCTTGTTTACCTTTGGCATTGGCAGGCCTCAGGGCAGCTACCATGGCTTGGGTTTGGAGGGCTACCATCTGCTGCAGCTGGGCCTTACGTGAGGCCTCGGCTTCATCCTCTAGGGCATTAAAAACTTTAAAGGCCATATTTACCAGGTCTCGGATAGGGGTCTGCGGTCCCCTTTCTGCCTTTTGTAACTTTTTTCTAATGTCAGGAGCCGATTGGGAGATAAAGTGAGTAGCAAGAATGGTGGCTCCTGTGTCAGAGGCAGGGTCTATTGGAGTATAAAGAGTTAGGGCCTCTGTAAGTCAGTTAAGGAAGAGGGCCGGATTTTCATCCGGCATCTGGGTGACTTCTTGAAGTTTGGTATAGTTAACTACTTTATGTGAGACAGTCCTCATTCCTGCTATTAGACATGTAATCATTTGATTTTGCCGCTGACGGCCAGGTTGCCCTGGTTGGTAATTCCAAGCTGGTTCGGTTCTGGGAACCGCCTCAGCGCCTAATGGCATAGTGTCATCAGTAAGATGTGTTTGGTCAGCGTGAGCTGTGGCAGCAATTAGAATTCGTTCTTTTTCTTCTGGAGTTAGGCTGGAGGATAGGACCACCTGGAGATCGTGCCAGGTAAGGTCATATGCTTGTGTAAGATATTGAAATTTTTTGATGTATAAAGAAGGGTTAGCAGATAAAGAGCCTAGGCGTTTTTTAATTTGGGAGAGATCAGCAAGAGTGAAAGGTGAATGTACCCGCAGGACTCCGTCTGTCCAGGCCATTTCTCGAAGCGGGCATATAGGGGAAGAGTCTGTAGCAGGCGTAATTTTAGAGCGAGTGTGAGCACTAATGGGGGAGTCATAGAAAGAAGAAGGTCGCATAGATTCTGAGGATGGAAGTGGCGGGTATAAAGCCGAGGCTTGAGAAGGTGCAGGCATTGAAAAGCGGGGATTAGGGGAAGTGGGAGAAAGTGAAGTGGGGGGAGGTTCTGCGGGGGCTAAAGATGAGTTTGGTGGACTCTGGTGAGAGGTTGATTCGGGGTATGGCGGAGGTTGGGTAGAGTCACTAGGTGAGAGAGACAGTTTCAGGAGTTAAAGAGGGTGGGATTTCTGGTGGGGCCTGGATGGGTCTAGCCGGCGGAGGAGAAAGGTTTTCAGGAGGTTCAGAAAGTGAGGACGAGGCTTCTGTGTCTAAATCAGAGAGAGAGAGAGAGCAGGTTTGGTGTTTCTTAGTGGTGGAGTTATCAGCGATGTAGGCGGAGTTTCTTTAGCAAGAAGGACTTGGGAGGTAGAACAGACAGCACAGAGAGAAGGACGGGAACAAACATCCCAAAAAGCTTGAACATAAGGAATCTCTGACCATTTCCCATTCCTTTGGCAGAAATTATCTAAATCAGTGAGGACATTAAAGTCGTAAGCCCCATTTTTAGGCCACTGATTTGATTATCTAGAGAATATTGTGGCCACACACTATTGCAGTCTCAAAGAGTGTGGGTGGGAGCCAACCGGTCCTGGACTGGAGGGCCGGAGGAA
This sequence comes from Tragulus kanchil, assembly GCA_022376925.1. Taxonomy (NCBI): domain Eukaryota; kingdom Metazoa; phylum Chordata; class Mammalia; order Artiodactyla; family Tragulidae; genus Tragulus; species Tragulus kanchil. The sequence goes on from JAIOJX010000025.1 coordinate 94,809,874, forward strand.
CGGGAGCCCAGCACAGGCGGGAGCCAACCAGTCCTGGACTGGAGGGCCGGAGGAACCGGCTTGGGCAGGAGGGGTGTAAACAGCCCAAAAGGGGTCTGAGGATCAGGTTTAGATTTAGAGTTGCCCACGCTGTCACCCGAGACCGGCGGATGTGGAACTAGGCAGAGACAGGCGTCCCCGAGACTGCCTGGGACCACAGGATAGATGTTCTGCTTGGCATGAGCAGAACACCGGAGAGTGCGAAAACTGTGGCAGACGTCTCCGCAACGGTAGTCGCCGGAAGCCACAGGGGTGCGGCCGCGATTTCCAGCCAGGGGTCAGGAGCAGAGTCTCGAGTGAGAACAATGGGATATAACGGGAACTTACCACTCACGTGTGCCGGAGCGGGTGATGGTCAGAGAGGTCCCACCGTGTCAGTGGGAGAGGAGGGGCACTCACAGAGGGCCGCGAGGCTCACACTCCTCCCGGGTCTTCGGCACCAGATGTAAGAATTGCAAAGACACGGCGGGCTGCAAGCTGTTAGGGAAGAAGTTTATTTGGGAAGAGTTCCCGGGCGAGATCCACAGGTCCGAGAGATGGGCCAGGGACTCTGGTGAGAGGTTGATTCGGGTATGGCGGAGGTTGGGTAGAGTCACTAGGTGAGAGACAGTTTCAGGAGTTAAAGAGGGTGGGATTTCTGGTGGGGCCTGGATGGGTCTAGCCGGCGGAGGAGAAAGGTTTTCAGGAGGTTCAGAAAGTGAGGACGAGGCTTCTGTGTCTAAATCAGAGAGAGAGAGAGAGCAGGTTTGGTGTTTCTTAGTGGTGGAGTTATCAGCGATGTAGGCGGAGTTTCTTTAGCAAGAAGGACTTGGGAGGTAGAACAGACAGCACAGAGAGAAGGACGGGAACAAACATCCCAAAAAGCTTGAACATAAGGAATCTCTGACCATTTCCCATTCCTTTGGCAGAAATTATCTAAATCAGTGAGGACATTAAAGTCGTAAGCCCCATTTTTAGGCCACTGATTTGATTATCTAGAGAATATTGTGGCCACACACTATTGCAGTCTCAAAGAGTGTGGGTGGGAGCCAACCGGTCCTGGACTGGAGGGCCGGAGGAACGGGAGCCCAGCACAGGCGGGAGCCAACCAGTCCTGGACTGGAGGGCCGGAGGAACCGGCTTGGGCAGGAGGGGTGTAAACAGCCCAAAAGGGGTCTGAGGATCAGGTTTAGATTTAGAGTTGCCCACGCTGTCACCCGAGACCGGCGGATGTGGAACTAGGCAGAGACAGGCGTCCCCGAGACTGCCTGGGACCACAGGATAGATGTTCTGCTTGGCATGAGCAGAACACCGGAGAGTGCGAAAACTGTGGCAGACGTCTCCGCAACGGTAGTCGCCGGAAGCCACAGGGGTGCGGCCGCGATTTCCAGCCAGGGGTCAGGAGCAGAGTCTCGAGTGAGAACAATGGGATATAACGGGAACTTACCACTCACGTGTGCCGGAGCGGGTGATGGTCAGAGAGGTCCCACCGTGTCAGTGGGAGAGGAGGGGCACTCACAGAGGGCCGCGAGGCTCACACTCCTCCCGGGTCTTCGGCACCAGATGTAAGAATCGCAAAGACACGGCGGGCTGCAAGCTGTTAGGGAAGAAGTTTATTTGGGAAGAGTTCCCGGGCGAGATCCACAGGTCCGAGAGATGGGCCAGGGAAATCGCGCCCCGGAGATGGGACGAGGAGGTTTTATTAGGGAGGAAAGGGGAGCAGGAGAAAAGGGGAGGGGGATCCCTCAGGGCAGGCGCAGAAACGAGTTCTTTGTTTAAGCTTGGCGGGAAGTCCAGTGATGAGTCTACTGTCTTTGAGGTGTCCGCGGGCTGGGGGTGTGAAGTTCTTGACACTTTCCAGATGCAGTGAGGAATCTTTATGGCCAAGGCTATCTCCTTATCGCAGGTCTAAGGAGACTCTCAGGCGCCAGCAGGCAAGCAACTGACCCCCTGATTTAGTGCCGGGGAGTCTCTGGTCGTGGTGTTGACCCTAACAACTGGCCCTTTCTTATGACTATTTAGTGCTGGGGAATCTCCTGCCGCTGTGTTAACCCTTTAATAGCCTACCACCCTAGCATCCAGTTTCATGTGAAGTCAGAATTCTTAGAGCAGCCTGAGATGTGGACACCTAAACCTCTGACTTATATCCTATACTCTTACTCCCTCTGCTTCAGTCCCACTGGCTTAGCACTAGCACTTGACTAGCTCTTGAACTTGGTGTCCTACCTCCAGAGGGCCACCCTCAGGTTTCTGCTCAAAGGCCTTATTGGAAAGGCCAACTGACTTTGTTTTCTCCTTGACTTTATTTTTTTTCTCTTTAACACTGTTGACTCTGACATTTTTCATCAAAAGGAAAAAAGAATAGCAGGAGTTAGGCATGCACACCCATGCAGTCAAAAATCCATTTATAACCTTTGACTCTTCCAAAACTTAACATATACTTTGTATATTATATGTATATCTACATATATTTTATCATTTGTGACATCTTTCTTTTTCCAAGTTTTTTTCTTGGCATGAGCAGAACACCGGAGAGTGCGAAAACTGTGGCAGACGTCTCCGCAACGGTAGTCGCCGGAAGCCACAGGGGTGCGGCCGCGATTTCCAGCCAGGGGTCAGGAGCAGAGTCTCGAGTGAGAACAATGGGATATAACGGGAACTTACCACTCACGTGTGCCGGAGCGGGTGATGGTCAGAGAGGTCCCACCGTGTCAGTGGGAGAGGAGGGGCACTCACAGAGGGCCGCGAGGCTCACACTCCTCCCGGGTCTTCGGCACCAGATGTAAGAATTGCAAAGACACGGCGGGCTGCAAGCTGTTAGGGAAGAAGTTTATTTGGGAAGAGTTCCCGGGCGAGATCCACAGGTCCGAGAGATGGGCCAGGGAAATCGCGCCCCGGAGATGGGACGAGGAGGTTTTATTAGGGAGGAAAGGGGAGCAGGAGAAAAGGGGAGGGGGATCCCTCAGAGCAGGCGCAGAAACGAGTTCTCTGTTTAAACTTGGCGGGAAGTCCAGTGATGAGCCCACTATCCCCGAGGTGTCCGCGGGCTGGGGGTGTGAAATTCTTGACACTTTCCAGATGCAGTGAGGAATCTCCATGGCCAAGGCTATCTCCCCATCGCAGGTCTAAGGAGACTCCCAGGCGCCAGCAGGCAAGCAACTGACCCCCTGATTTGGTGCCGGGAGTCTCTGGTCATGGTGTTGACCCTAACAACTGGCCCTTTCTTATGACTATTTCGTGCTGGGGAATCTCCGGCAGCTGTGTTAACTCTTTAATAGCCTACCACCCTAGCATCCAGTTTCATGTGAAGTCAGAATTCTTAGAGCAGCCTGAGATGTGGACACCTAAACCTCTGACTTATATCCTATACTCTTACTCCCTCTGCTTCAGTCCCACTGGCTTAGCACTAGCACTTGACTAGCTCTTGAACTTGGTGTCCTACCTCCAGAGGGCCACCCTCAGGTTTCTGCTCAAAGGCCTTATTGGAAAGGCCAACTGACTTTGTTTTCTCCTTGACTTTATTTTTTTTCTCTTTAACACTGTTGACTCTGACATTTTTCATCAAAAGGAAAAAAGAATAGCAGGAGTTAGGCATGCACACCCATGCAGTCAAAAATCCATTTATAACCTTTGACTCTTCCAAAACTTAACATATACTTTGTATATTATATGTATATCTACATATATTTTATCATTTGTGACATCTTTCTTGATTTTTTTCATATTTCAAGTTTTTTTTCAAAATTGTTGCAAATCTTGAAAAAAGAAACTCTTCCAATATATTTATTGGAAAGAAAACCATAATATAAGTGGACCTGCAGAGTTCAGATCTCATTGTTCAAAGTATTAGCAAACACAAACAAGTTCATGTACTCAACCTATGGTGAGGTCAAACAAACCTGAACCATTGGAGTTTGGAACAGAGAATAGTTTATTGCAAGGACCAAGCAAGGAGAATGTGTGACTTGTGCTCGAAAGACCTGAACTCTCTGATGATTTTCAGAGAAGTGTTTTTATAGGCGAGATTTGGGGTGAGGGTTGCAGGATGTCTGACTTTCTTCTGATTGGTGGGTGATGAGTTAACAGGGTGGTGGTTCAGAAATCTTGTGCTCAGCCTGAAGTTACCATTGTCCATCCTGGTGGGGGCCTTAGTTCTTATAGAAAAACTCAAAGATATTTTAATATATATCCCTTGAGGAGAAACCAGAACCCTGCTCCATGGCTATACTATTGTTGATTTCTGCATTCCTTCACTCTTCTAATTAGTAACATTTGAATCTTCCCTTTGAAACTCAAGGAAGATCTATGAAGCTGAAACTTTTTCCCTAGAAACAGGAGGCATAGAAAGACTTTTGAATCTAGGTGGGCTACACAGAGTTCTGCTGGGTTTAAAGGGGTCAATTATGCTTCCTTTATGTGCACTTGTATCTGAAAGGATTAATATTAAATTGAAAGAACTTCACTGGTAGTCCAGTGATTAAGACTCTGACTTCTAATGCAGTGGGTGTGAGTTTAATTCCTGGTCAGGGAGCTAAGGTCCCACAGACCTCAAAATGTGGCCAAAAAGTAAACTAACAACAATAATAATAATAATAATAAAATTAAATTGAAAAAGGGACAAGAAACAAATCTATGATTGTCTAGGATTGGGGTGAGAGAGGGAATTTCTCTGGAGTGATGGAAATGCTCTGTGTGCTACTTTTTCGTGGTTACCTGCCTATACATCTTCAAAGTCCAAAAACTATACTTAAAGAAGATCCATTTCACTGTTTATAATGCTATTTACTATTGACACGTTTTGAATAAACATGACAAAAGACATTAGTTTGAACCATGAGTAGGGTTGGCATTATGTTGGAAAGAATGTTATACCTACCCAAATGTCCCTCCCCCACCTTTTTCCCTTAAATCACCAATTCTCTGAATGCCTCACTGGCCTTACTGAGTATCTCCTCAGCACAGAAAGAATGGGGATCTGCAGAATGAGTGAAGAGAGGGCTGAGGGGACCTATGGAGCTTCCAGAACCAAGTCTTATCACCCTACAGGGCAAATGTCATGCCCTTTGATGGGCTTTGCTGCCTCTCCAACCATATTTTCTTACTGTCCTTTCCCCAAAGCTGAGCTCTAATATAATGAATTTATCAACTAAAAAAATAGTCATAACCTAAAAGTTGAGAATTATGTTTCATTTGGTGGGAATTTTTAGGACTTCAAGCCCCAGATGCAGCATCTAAAAGTAGCCTTGAGAGAACTGCTCTGAGGAGGAAGGATGGAGGAGTCAGGTTATATAGAAGTTTGCAGCAAAGAACAGGTAGTCTGAACATCAAAAGCATTTTTGTGAATTAAAGAAAACCATATATCTCAAGTTAAGGAATTTAGTGCTTTTCTATATATGGAAAAATGCAAGCGAATGGACTCACCGAAGTCATTCCATTCATATGTATCTCAGATATCTGGGGCCAGTATCCTGCAATATTTCACGTTCTGAGTTCTTCAGGGCTCTCTGTAGGGAGTGACTGCAGCCTGATGGCTGCCAGATTGTGCAGGTATTCTCCTTTCTGATGAGTTAACAGAGTGATGAAATCACTGATGACTGTTACATCGTTGTTTACTACTATGGCCAGAAATGTTTCATTTCTCAAACTGCATGCATTTCCCAGCACAGTCTCATTCAGTGTAATGATTTTGCTTTTCTTGACTAGGACAACTTTCTTTTCCCTTCTCTCCTTTGCATGTAATTGATAAGTTTCCTCTTGAGGCCACTTCTAACCATTGCACCTGCCCCACCTCCGCCCGCCAACTCCCCACTCTGGATGGAACTGGTCTTCATCCCTCAAGTGATTTTGAGGCTGTAGGCAAAAGGGGTGGAGAAGGACATTCCTGGCTGGAAGTCCTACGTTGAAACAGGATAATTATATTTTCTTCCAACTCCAGCTGTGTTAATACAGTGAGTTCTTAGGTGGTGTTCGTTAAGATTTGTCCTGACCTTTCGTAAATTCTACTTGAAATCTTCTGTGGTATTTGTGTTCTTTCTAATTTGTACATGTAATTTTTTAATCCTAGCAGAATTTAACTTTTCTAGATGATCCCTCTAAACAGGATGGTTAGTGACTTCCTCTTGTTAGTGCTCAGATTATCTTTATGAGGTTACTTTGCTTAATACAGTAGTGTGGCATATTGTAATTTAGTCTTTCATTTAGCAGGAATAATTGAGAACATGATTTGAATGTCTCCAAAGGATGCAAAACTAATGGACATTTGGTCCCTGCTTTTACGATGGAACGTGTGGGGAAATTTTTAGCTTGCAGATGCATATACAGCTTTCTGAAATGGCAGGTTTGCAATAAAGTCTAAAGGAGATACTTTAAAATATCATCCTTGTACTTATAATTTGGGAGATGGCTGAAGGTCAAAAGAGCACGAGAAGAGTGTCACTGTGCTATGAGCTGAGGCTAAATGAAATCATTTTTATGCTAACCTGCTTAATGAGCTGTATAATCCAAATACTGGCATACATTGTTAGAGCTTTGTGACTGTTATAAGGAAGCTTTGGAGGGTAGCTTGAAGGGTTACAGTTTATTTAAATTAATTATTTTTCTTCCATTGGCTCACATTCAGTGTTTGAAATTCTGCATAAAGCAGTGTGAAATTCACCATGAAAATCCTATGAAATTTGTGTTATTGTTAGGGATGTATTGACTGAAACTGCCCATTTTGTCCAGGCATGATGATAACTGTTTGCCTGAGTTGTCTCACAGTAGGAGGTCCTGGTAAAGACTGAGGTGCTACCTCAAAAATGAAACTTCCCTTTGCCAGTTATGACTTTTCTTCCAACTCCAGCTGTTTCCGTCTCAATAATTTTTCAGGACAACTTTCTTTTCCTTCTCTCCTTTGCATGTAATTGATAAGTTTCCTCTTGAGGCCACTTCTAACCATTGCACCTGCCCCACCTCCGCCCGCCAACTCCCCACTCTGGATGGAACTGGTCTTCATCCCTCAAGTGATTTTGAGGCTGTAGGCAAAAGGGGTGGAGAAGGACATTCCTGGCTGGAAGTCCTACGTTGAAACAGGATAATTATATTTTCTTCCAACTCCAGCTGTGTTAATACAGTGAGTTCTTAGGTGGTGTTCGTTAAGATTTGTCCTGACCTTTCGTAAATTCTACTTGAAATCTTCTGTGGTATTTGTGTTCTTTCTAATTTGTACATGTAATTTTTTAATCCTAGCAGAATTTAACTTTTCTAGATGATCCCTCTAAACAGGATGGTTAGTGACTTCCTCTTGTTAGTGCTCAGATTATCTTTATGAGGTTACTTTGCTTAATACAGTAGTGTGGCATATTGTAATTTAGTCTTTCATTTAGCAGGAATAATTGAGAACATGATTTGAATGTCTCCAAAGGATGCAAAACTAATGGACATTTGGTCCCTGCTTTTACGATGGAACGTGTGGGAAAATTTTTAGCTTGCAGATGCATATACAGCTTTCTGAAATGGCAGGTTTGCAATAAAGTCTAAAGGAGATACTTTAAAATATCATCCTTGTACTTATAATTTGGGAGATGGCTGAAGGTCAAAAGAGCACGAGAAGAGTGTCACTGTGCTATGAGCTGAGGCTAAATGAAATCATTTTTATGCTAACCTGCTTAATGAGCTGTATAATCCAAATACTGGCATACATTGTTAGAGCTTTGTGACTGTTATAAGGAAGCTTTGGAGGGTAGCTTGAAGGGTTACAGTTTATTTAAATTAATTATTTTTCTTCCATTGGCTCACATTCAGTGTTTGAAATTCTGCATAAAGCAGTGTGAAATTCACCATGAAAATCCTATGAAATTTGTGTTATTGTTAGGGATGTATTGACTGAAACTGCCCATTTTGTCCAGGCATGATGATAACTGTTTGCCTGAGTTGTCTCACAGTAGGAGGTCCTGGTAAAGACTGAGGTGCTACCTCAAAAAATAGCAGAGAAGGCTTCCCTGGTGGTCCAGTGGGTGAGGAGTCCGCCTTGTAGTGCAAGGGGCACCAGTTGGATCCCTGGCCTGGGAAGATCCCACATGCTGCAGAGAAGCTGGACCAATGTGTCCAACTACTGAGCCACAGCTCTGGGGTGCATGCGCCCAGAGCCAGTGCTCTGCAGCGACAGAGGCCACTGCGATGGGAGGCCCACACAGGCCAAAGAATGAAGATGGATGGAAACGAGCAAATGAAAGACCAACAGAAGTGCCCCCACCCCCAAAATCTTAAAAAAAAAGAAAGAATAAATTCTTAAAAAAAAAAAAAAAACAAGGAAGAATTCAGAAGAGGCCAAAAGGAGGAGGGAGGAGACACTATGCCTTACCAAACTTCTCTCTGGGATAGATCTTGGCTAAGAGATGCACTCACAACCAGGGAGGACCCTGAGTCAGAACAGTTGGGCAGAAACAACCTAGAAACCAACCCTATTACCATAAACACTGAGACTGCCAGCCATGTGGCAGAGTGGTTCTCTTGGGTTCCCTTACCCTGCTGCTCTCCACCCGGATACCTCTCTCTAATAAAGTCTTTTGCTTTGTCAGCATGTGTATCTCCTTGCACCATTCATTTCTGAGTGTTAGACATGAGCTCACTCTCAGGCCCTGAAAGGGATCTGCTTCCTGCACACTGCAGTCAAAAATGTTTTGGAAAACGTGGATTCTGTTTGGGGATCAGATTTAATTCTTTAGAAATTCATCTAGTTTATTTTACTTGAGGAAAGTGATTTAATTCAATGTAGCAGTTGTTGCAAAGACAGTTCTAAAATAATGGAAGCATTTCTTTTTTCCGGCCATTGTATATTTGACATTTTATAGATTTGTTATTCTCAATCTGAAATATACAGCGCTGTCCTATTTTTGAGTTAAATATGCTGCAGTTTGGCGATGTTTTAAAACTCAGGAATAAATGTGATAATAGCATATCCTATGAAATTTGTGTTATTGTTAGGGATGTATTGACTGAAACTGCCCATTTTGTCCAGGCATGATGATAACTGTTTGCCTGAGTTGTCTCACAGTAGGAGGTCCTGGTAAAGACTGAGGTGCTACCTCAAAAATAGCAGAGAAGGCTTCCCTGGTGGTCCAGTGGGTGAGGAGTCCGCCTTGTAGTGCAAGGGGCACCAGTTGGATCCCTGGCCTGGGAAGATCCCACATGCTGCAGAGAAGCTGGACCAATGTGTCCAACTACTGAGCCACAGCTCTGGGGTGCATGCGCCCAGAGCCAGTGCTCTGCAGCGACAGAGGCCACTGCGATGGGAGGCCCACACAGGCCAAAGAATGAAGATGGATGGAAACGAGCAAATGAAAGACCAACAGAAGTGCCCCCACCCCCAAAATCTTAAAAAAAAAGAAAGAATAAATTCTTAAAAAAAAAAAAAAAACAAGGAAGAATTCAGAAGAGGCCAAAAGGAGGAGGGAGGAGACACTATGCCTTACCAAACTTCTCTCTGGGATAGATCTTGGCTAAGAGATGCACTCACAACCAGGGAGGACCCTGAGTCAGAACAGTTGGGCAGAAACAACCTAGAAACCAACCCTATTACCATAAACACTGAGACTGCCAGCCATGTGGCAGAGTGGTTCTCTTGGGTTCCCTTACCCTGCTGCTCTCCACCCGGATACCTCTCTCTAATAAAGTCTTTTGCTTTGTCAGCATGTGTATCTCCTTGCACCATTCATTTCTGAGTGTTAGACATGAGCTCACTCTCAGGCCCTGAAAGGGATCTGCTTCCTGCACACTGCAGTCAAAAATGTTTTGGAAAACGTGGATTCTGTTTGGGGATCAGATTTAATTCTTTAGAAATTCATCTAGTTTATTTTACTTGAGGAAAGTGATTTAATTCAATGTAGCAGTTGTTGCAAAGACAGTTCTAAAATAATGGAAGCATTTCTTTTTTCCGGCCATTGTATATTTGACATTTTATAGATTTGTTATTCTCAATCTGAAATATACAGCGCTGTCCTATTTTTGAGTTAAATATGCTGCAGTTTGGCGATGTTTTAAAACTCAGGAATAAATGTGATAATAGCATATAGCAAGTATATGGTGGTTTTTTTTTTTTTTTTTGGATGCAGGATGGATATGGGAGTGGTTGGGGTGGCCTCATAGTGTTCAAGTATATATGTCTTTCTGGGTTATGGAATTGGTTCTTCCAAGAATGAGGAAGTACAATTTTAAAATCACTTTAGACCTGTGTTATCCAATATGGGAATTATTAGCCACATGTGGCTATTTAAATTTAAGCAAGTAAGTTAAATAACATAAAACATTCACCTGCTGTATTTCAAGTGCTGAGTAGTAGTGGCCACCTGTGTCTAGTAGACAGCACTATTTTATTTGCCCTGTGCACACTAAAGAATGTGAAAAGAAGCATAGATACTTTTCCATCTGACTTCTGATTATCTTGAACACAAGAGAATCACTTCTTGGGCCTTATTTTACAGCCTTTTTGCACTTAAGAAACCAGATTACCATCTGTAAAATCAGTGATTTGTTTTGTGATTTTTGAGAATGTAGGGAATTGGTAATTTTGTGTGTATGGGTAGAGTAGAGGGGACAGGGCTGTGCTGCAGAACATGTGGGATTTTAGTTCCCCAAGCAGGAGGTGAACCTGTGCCCCTTGCAGTGGAAGCACAGAGTCCTAACCACTGGGCTGTCTGGGAATTCCAGGGAGTTGATAATTTTTATCTTTGTCAAATTGTATATCTGTTAGCTGGTGCTTCCTAATCTCCACTATTTTAAACATACCCTCAGCACTCAGTCCTTGATGTTCCTCTCTTAGCTGCAGAGGAGGGGAAGAAAAGATTTTCATTACCAGGTTCGTTCCTTTGTCCTAGCATGCCTCACTGATTTTATGCAGTAGCCTTCTGACTGGCCCTTGCTTCCGTACATGCGACATAGCAGCAACTAGAGTGATTTTTTAAAAACATAGTTAAGATTTTGAGCCTTTCCTGCTTCAGAGGTCTCAGTGGCTTCTCTTGGACTGTACAGACCTTCCACAATGGGGTCTCTTCCTGTCTGTCTTGCTGACCTCGTTCTTTGTGCCACCTTCCCCAAATCACTCTGCAGGAGTGCTGTGAGGGCCTCAAGTGCCAGACTCAGATGGTTCCCTTGGCCTGAAGACATCAGCCCTTGGACTCCAAGTCTAGAGTGCTGGGCAGGCTGTGGACCTGAATATGGGGTCAACACTGGATGTTTGTTTCAGGGTGGAACTGTCAAATGAGAGACCCATTGTGAAAACCCATTGATGGATAGAGGACTCTTTAGACTTCGGGGATGAATTATGGAAGCTACAATTCAGATTTTGAGTTCCTTTTCTAACAATGTTAAAAACTACCCAGCTTCTATTTCTGTTTGTTCATAAATGTTGTAGCAGTCACCTCACAGTGACCTGAGAACCTTAACTCCTAGTCAGGCCTGCAATGTCTTGGCATCACAGTAGATAGACGAAGCATGTCCTCAGGGCTATGAGGCAGAGTGTCATGTTTGCTATGATTATCCCTAGGGGGAAAAAACAGAGGAAGGCCTGGATTCTCTTGATCTGAGGTTGCTCTGGCTTCTTCCAGCAGGTACAGTATTTATAGTTATGGGCAGGTTTCCCGCTGAGGACTTTAAAACTGAACTGTATACTTTTATTATCTGTGTAGCTTCCGTTGTCTTATCCCCTGTCTTTATATTAGACTGTCTGATTAAGAGTATGATGGAAAGAGTAAAATACAGAAAAGTGGTATTTTTAATGTAGATCATCATTTTTATAATAGATATGCCAGTGTCTATGGAAGAAGATTGTTCAGACTTTTCAAACAAGTAAAACGTACCTTGTTAGTTAGAAAACAGCAAGAGAGGAAAGGTAATGTAAGTAGACCACTAGAAAATAAATAGCTAGNAAAGAGGGAAAGAATCTTGTTATTAATCCTAGCATGCCTCAGCTTGATGTTCCTCTCTTAGCTGCAGAGGAGGAAGAAAAGATTTTCATTACGTCCTTTCCCTGACCTGGCCCTTGCTTCCGTACATGCGACATAGCAGCAACTAGAGTGATTTTTTAAAAACATAGTTAAGATTTTGAGCCTTTCCTGCTTCAGAGGTCTCAGTGGCTTCTCTTGGACTGTACAGACCTTCCACAATGGGGTCTCTTCCTGTCTGTCTTGCTGACCTCGTTCTTTGTGCCACCTTCCCCAAATCACTCTGCAGGAGTGCTGTGAGGGCCTCAAGTGCCAGACTCAGATGGTTCCCTTGGCCTGAAGACATCAGCCCTTGGACTCCAAGTCTAGAGTGCTGGGCAGGCTGTGGACCTGAATATGGGGTCAACACTGGATGTTTGTTTCAGGGTGGAACTGTCAAATGAGAGACCCATTGTGAAAACCCATTGATGGATAGAGGACTCTTTAGACTTCGGGGATGAATTATGGAAGCTACAATTCAGATTTTGAGTTCCTTTTCTAACAATGTTAAAAACTACCCAGCTTCTATTTCTGTTTGTTCATAAATGTTGTAGCAGTCACCTCACAGTGACCTGAGAACCTTAACTCCTAGTCAGGCCTGCAATGTCTTGGCATCACAGTAGATAGACGAAGCATGTCCTCAGGGCTATGAGGCAGAGTGTCATGTTTGCTATGATTATCCCTAGGGGGAAAAAACAGAGGAAGGCCTGGATTCTCTTGATCTGAGGTTGCTCTGGCTTCTTCCAGCAGGTACAGTATTTATAGTTATGGGCAGGTTTCCCGCTGAGGACTTTAAAACTGAACTGTATACTTTTATTATCTGTGTAGCTTCCGTTGTCTTATCCCCTGTCTTTATATTAGACTGTCTGATTAAGAGTATGATGGAAAGAGTAAAATACAGAAAAGTGGTATTTTTAATGTAGATCATCATTTTTATAATAGATATGCCAGTGTCTATGGAAGAAGATTGTTCAGACTTTTCAAACAAGTAAAAATGTACCTTGTTAGTTAGAAAACAGCAAGAGAGGAAAGGTAATGTAAGTAGACCACTAGAAAATAAATAGCTAGAAAAGAGGGAAAGAATCTTGTTATTAAAAGTACCTTAGTCATGTAGGGAAGGACTGTTCCATCTGGTGAAAAGATAATCAGGCCAGGTAAGAGAGTCGGCTAGGTTCAGGCAAGTTATGAAACTGTTTGTATGCTTCTTTTTTATCTAAGGACTTAAAGTCCTGAAATAACCCTAGGATTCAGAAAGCAGTCTAGCACATGCTCTGGAAGCAACAAAGCATCAACAGGGTGGAAATTTGATTTTTAAAAATTGAGTGATTGATTGATCGATTAGTTTTGGCCACACAGTGAGGCATGAGGCACTAGTTCCCTGACTGGGGATCAAACCCATGCCCCTCTGCATAAAAAATACAGAGTCTTAGCCACTGGACTGCGAGGGAAAATTGATTTTTATTACAGGGAAATCTAGATGTGGCTTAAATTTTTTTTTCTTACATAAAGAGATGATAATGCTAATCCATAGGGAGAGATTAATGTTTACTTAGTTAGAGACAGTTACTTTTAGTGATTCTTCTAAACCCAGGATACTGTATTAACTGGAGATTGAGTACTTTGAGGTTAATATGATGTTGAGATATTGTGTTTTTCAAATTTTGTATTCATTACTATAAGTTTTTTGTCTCATCTTAGAGTGATGCATTGTTTCATATTGGTGTTAGAAATAAGCTTGGTTTTTGGTTTAATGTGCTTTAGTTGGGTGGTGTACCTCAGTTATGCCTCAGAAAGCTAAGTATTTGAAACATGTCCTCAGGGCTATGAGGCAGAGTGTCATGTTTGCTATGATTATCCCTAGGGGGAAAAAACAGAGGAAGGCCTGGATTCTCTTGATCTGAGGTTGCTCTGGCTTCTTCCAGCAGGTACAGTATTTATAGTTATGGGCAGGTTTCCCGCTGAGGACTTTAAAACTGAACTGTATACTTTTATTATCTGTGTAGCTTCCGTTGTCTTATCCCCTGTCTTTATATTAGACTGTCTGATTAAGAGTATGATGGAAAGAGTAAAATACAGAAAAGTGGTATTTTTAATGTAGATCATCATTTTTATAATAGATATGCCAGTGTCTATGGAAGAAGATTGTTCAGACTTTTCAAACAAGTAAAAATGTACCTTGTTAGTTAGAAAACAGCAAGAGAGGAAAGGTAATGTAAGTAGACCACTAGAAAATAAATAGCTAGAAAAGAGGGAAAGAATCTTGTTATTAAAAGTACCTTAGTCATGTAGGGAAGGACTGTTCCATCTGGTGAAAAGATAATCAGGCCAGGTAAGAGAGTCGGCTAGGTTCAGGCAAGTTATGAAACTGTTTGTATGCTTCTTTTTTATCTAAGGACTTAAAGTCCTGAAATAACCCTAGGATTCAGAAAGCAGTCTAGCACATGCTCTGGAAGCAACAAAGCATCAACAGGGTGGAAATTTGATTTTTAAAAATTGAGTGATTGATTGATCGATTAGTTTTGGCCACACAGTGAGGCATGAGGCACTAGTTCCCTGACTGGGGATCAAACCCATGCCCCTCTGCATAAAAAATACAGAGTCTTAGCCACTGGACTGCGAGGGAAAATTGATTTTTATTACAGGGAAATCTAGATGTGGCTTAAATTTTTTTTTCTTACATAAAGAGATGATAATGCTAATCCATAGGGAGAGATTAATGTTTACTTAGTTAGAGACAGTTACTTTTAGTGATTCTTCTAAACCCAGGATACTGTATTAACTGGAGATTGAGTACTTTGAGGTTAATATGATGTTGAGATATTGTGTTTTTCAAATTTTGTATTCATTACTATAAGTTTTTTGTCTCATCTTAGAGTGATGCATTGTTTCATATTGGTGTTAGAAATAAGCTTGGTTTTTGGTTTAATGTGCTTTAGTTGGGTGGTGTACCTCAGTTATGCCTGCTAGTATCTTTATTTATGACACATGAACTACTAAGACCATGCTGTCTCCCTGGGGAAGATTACTATTAATAGGATCCTAATGAGTAACACAGCACCTTCTAACAATGTAAATTACTAACTTAATCCTATCATAGTGAAGGCACACTTGGTATGCACACACTTCTAAAAATTGTGATTGTTTTTTTTTTTTTATTTTACTTTTTAGTTTTATAGAGTTTTGTTGTTTACAGGTATGTATGATCCCAGATTAGTCATATGTACATCCCCCCATCCCATCTCTATGTTGGATAGATAGATGGGTGGGTGCGTGGGCATGAATGATCTTTCTTGGGTACTTTAGTTCCAGTTGGTGCATTTTTATTTCTTTCCTTTTTAATTAAAAAAAATTTTAATTGAAGGATAATAGCTTTACAGAGTTGTGTTGTTTACTGTCAAACATCAACATGAATCAGGCGCCTTTTTATTAACAGAAAATCTCACAAAGATTGTGTACAAATGTTTATCTTGACCCAATGACCTATTTATATTCAAATGAGATGTTATTTGATTCTCTTAATGAACCTTGTAGAACAGGAAATGGCAAACCACTCCAGTATTCTTGTCTGAAAAATTCCATGGGCAGAGAAGTCAGGCAGGCTGCATACAGTCCATGGGTTGCAGAGTTGGACAGATTGACCACACACACACACACACACACAATATGAGCCTTGGGTAAGTGTTAGAAAGTATCCTTGGTGATTGAACATCAACTGGGGATAGGGACAGGAGAAGCAATTGCTTCTGTCTGGTTAGTATAGTTTGACTTTTGAAGACACGGGGAATGGCCTAAGGAGTTTGTAAAGTCAAGACTTAAGGTCTCTATAGTTATTTGTGTCTTGAGTCTTTTCTTTCACTGCATTGAGAAAATAGAACGTTAGCTAATTGTCACCATTCCTTATGTTTACAGATTAAAACTAAGCTTTTTTTTTTCAATTTTTAATTCTTTCTTTTAAAGATTTTACAGAGTTTTGTTGTTCACTGACATGTATGTTCCCAGATCATTCATATGCACATCCCTGGTCCCCACCCTCAATCCAGTTCCCCGCCTCCCACCCCCCCCGACCATTGCCCCAAGTGATTGTAGGCACTCCTATTTAAAACTAAGCTCTTTTTATTTCCTGGGTGCCAGTCTGCAAGTGGTTTCCTACTCTTGCAGTATCCAAAATCGAATAGTGTCTTAATTGTAATAACAAGAGAGCAATTTGGGGGTACAGAAACAATTGCATATTATTTTGGTTTGAAGCAGTTCTACTATGATATACTCAGGTGTGGTTTTCTTATATGTATCCTGTTTTGGTGTTCCTAGAGCTTCTAGGAACTGTGGCTTGATACTTTCAGCTTTAGAAAATACTTGGCTAGTATTTCTTCAAATATTGGAATCCTGGGAATGGACTGCCTTCATCTTTCCTTTTTCTCAGAATTTTGGTTAAGTCCTGACTGATTTGGTTGCACTCATCAGAAAGCATTCTTCAAAGAGTTGCATTTTATATTTTTTCTCCTTCTACAGTTGTTCTTAGGAGGATAATTGGTTTGGACCAGCTACTCCACTATAGCCAGAGAGAAACTTCTTCTTTTATTACTTTTTTTTTTTAGAATGAAAACTAAGTTTCTGGACGTTTCATATATCAAACCTATTTCCGAAGCTGTTATTCTCTTAATGAACCTTGTAGAACAGGAAATGGCAAACCACTCCAGTATTCTTGTCTGAAAAATTCCATGGGCAGAGAAGTCAGGCAGGCTGCATACAGTCCATGGGTTGCAGAGTTGGACAGATTGACCACACACACACACACACACACAATATGAGCCTTGGGTAAGTGTTAGAAAGTATCCTTGGTGATTGAACATCAACTGGGGATAGGGACAGGAGAAGCAATTGCTTCTGTCTGGTTAGTATAGTTTGACTTTTGAAGACACGGGGAATGGCCTAAGGAGTTTGTAAAGTCAAGACTTAAGGTCTCTATAGTTATTTGTGTCTTGAGTCTTTTCTTTCACTGCATTGAGAAAATAGAACGTTAGCTAATTGTCACCATTCCTTATGTTTACAGATTAAAACTAAGCTTTTTTTTTTCAATTTTTAATTCTTTCTTTTAAAGATTTTACAGAGTTTTGTTGTTCACTGACATGTATGTTCCCAGATCATTCATATGCACATCCCTGGTCCCCACCCTCAATCCAGTTCCCCGCCTCCCACCCCTCCAGACCATTGCCCCAAGTGATTGTAGGCACTCCTATTTAAAACTAAGCTCTTTTTATTTCCTGGGTGCCAGTCTGCAAGTGGTTTCCTACTCTTGCAGTATCCAAAATCGAATAGTGTCTTAATTGTAATAACAAGAGAGCAATTTGGGGGTACAGAAACAATTGCATATTATTTTGGTTTGAAGCAGTTCTACTATGATATACTCAGGTGTGGTTTTCTTATATGTATCCTGTTTTGGTGTTCCTAGAGCTTCTAGGAACTGTGGCTTGATACTTTCAGCTTTAGAAAATACTTGGCTAGTATTTCTTCAAATATTGGAATCCTGGGAATGGACTGCCTTCATCTTTCCTTTTTCTCAGAATTTTGGTTAAGTCCTGACTGATTTGGTTGCACTCATCAGAAAGCATTCTTCAAAGAGTTGCATTTTATATTTTTTCTCCTTCTACAGTTGTTCTTAGGAGGATAATTGGTTTGGACCAGCTACTCCACTATAGCCAGAGAGAAACTTCTTCATTGATTACTTTGATTTTTCAGAATGAAAACTAAGTTTATGGAAGTTTCATATTTCAAACCTATTTCACAAGCTGTTAAGTTTGCCTTAAGATAAAATCCTTTAAAGGGGCTTTTAAAAAAAAAAAAATTTGGCCTCTCTTATTGGTGTATTTATTTATTTATTTTCATCAGTCTTTATTCTTTGGCCTGCATGGGCCTCCCAATTGCAGTGACCTCTCTTGCTGCAGAGCACTGGCTCTGGCACCTGGGCCCTGGTGCGCTGACTTGTAATTGCACACACCAGTCCAGCCACTCTGTGGCACGTGGGATCTTCCTGAGCCAGGGATGGAACCGGTGCCCCTGGCACTGCAAGGAGGACTCTCTACCCACTGGACTACCAGAGAAATCCTAAAGGGGCCTTTTTTAACGTGTTAAATGAAATATTTTAAACCTCATTTTTAAATTTAATACTTACTTTTTGTTTTAAATTCTTAACTACTTTAACTATTAGTTTGATTTTCTCAATCATTTTTAGACATAATTCTAAACCTTCCTAGAATTTAGATATGTTTGCCCATTAAGAAAATGATTTATCCTTCCAAACAATTTTGAAGTTTACCTTCTGGTTGCTCTTCATAGCAATGAGAGATGTAAAGTTAGGAGCTTTAAATTCATGGAAATCCCTCTTGTCCCTGACTGCCTGGCCACCCCCTTTTTAAAATAGCTATGTCATAGGCTGAAACAGAATTGGGATGATGGTGATCGTGTAGCTGGTTTTTTTTTTTTTTAAACATTTATTTATTCATTTATTTATTTTGGTGGGGGTGGGGAGGGAGAGGGGGTGGGCAGGCTACTTCCACTGGTCTTTCATTTGTCTAGTTTCATCCAGCTTTGTTCTTTGGCCCATGTGGGCCTCCCATCACGGTGGCATCTGTTGTCGCAGAGCACCGGCTCTGGGAGCATGCGCTCCAGAGCTCCGGCTCAGTAATTGGACACATCGGTCCAGCCGCTCTGCAGCACATGGGATCTTCCCAGGCCAGGGATCGAACCAGCGCCCCTTGCACTGCAAGGCGGTGTCCTTACCCACTGGACCACCAGGGGAGCCCATGTAACTGGTTTTTGATCTTGAATCATATTATGATATACTTTTTAAGTTGGTTCTAGCTCCCATTCATCTTTTTCCTGCTTCATGAGTTCTGAGTAATTTTCATACTCTTCCTATGTATTTGTTAGATGTTTAATTGATATCTGATTGGAGTTTATATATTCAGATCTCATCTGCCTCCCTAATATAGGTTCTGAGCTTGTTCTTATTGTTGTGGTATGGCCTCTTTATTGGAAATGGAGCTATTTATTGCAATGAAGTTTAAAATGGACTTGCTTAAAAACTTAAAAATATATTTAATTGAGTTGAATATAGCCAAAATATTTTTAATTAAGCATGTTATCAATGTAAAAATGACCGATAAGGCATTTTACATTAAAACATTTTGATTTCTAAAATTTTTAACAAATTGAGATATAATTAACATGGAATATTGTTAGTTTCAGGTGTACAACATAATGACATAATATTTATACATACTGTGGAGTGATTACCACAATAAATCTAGTTAACATCCATCACACACAGAAGTCACACATGTTTTCTTCTTATCGTGAGGACTTTTTAAGATCTCTCTTGGCAACTTTCAAAAATACAGTACGGTCTACAACATACAAATATACAATATGGTATTATTAGCTATAGTCACCATGCCACACATGATATCCCCAGAATTTATTTTGTGGCTAGAAGTTTATGCCAAAAACAGATTTGTTTTAAGTGTCCTGTTAACTACTGTGTACAGTCTTATTTACCTGGACGATCAACTTATTATTGCTTTTCCTTCTACAGAAAGGTGGAAATACTCAAGATGTCTTCCAATAGTTATGAGGTTTCTATCCCAATGCCAACAAGAAAAGCCAACGGCATCCCAGAGACAACCTCTAGTGACCGACAGGCGTTTCCTGAAGGAGCTGTGTTAAGTTTTCATAACATCTACTACCGAGTGAAAGTGAAGACTGGTTTTCTACTTTGTCGGAAAACAGTAGAGAAAGTCATAATACTAATGTAATACTTTGGCTCTGGGAGCATGCGCCCAGAGCTCCGGCTCAGTAATTGGACACATCGGTCCAGCCGCTCTGCAGCACATGGGATCTTCCCAGGCCAGGGATCGAACCAGCGCCCCTTGCACTGCAAGGCGGTGTCCTTACCCACTGGACCACCAGGGGAGCCCATGTAACTGGTTTTTGATCTTGAATCATATTATGATATACTTTTTAAGTTGGTTCTAGCTCCCATTCATCTTTTTCCTGCTTCATGAGTTCTGAGTAATTTTCATACTCTTCCTATGTATTTGTTAGATGTTTAATTGATATCTGATTGGAGTTTATATATTCAGATCTCATCTGCCTCCCTAATATAGGTTCTGAGCTTGTTCTTATTGTTGTGGTATGGCCTCTTTATTGGAAATGGAGCTATTTATTGCAATGAAGTTTAAAATGGACTTGCTTAAAAACTTAAAAATATATTTAATTGAGTTGAATATAGCCAAAATATTTTTAATTAAGCATGTTATCAATGTAAAAATGACCGATAAGGCATTTTACATTAAAACATTTTGATTTCTAAAATTTTTAACAAATTGAGATATAATTAACATGGAATATTGTTAGTTTCAGGTGTACAACATAATGACATAATATTTATACATACTGTGGAGTGATTACCACAATAAATCTAGTTAACATCCATCACACACAGAAGTCACACATGTTTTCTTCTTATCGTGAGGACTTTTTAAGATCTCTCTTGGCAACTTTCAAAAATACAGTACGGTCTACAACATACAAATATACAATATGGTATTATTAGCTATAGTCACCATGCCACACATGATATCCCCAGAATTTATTTTGTGGCTAGAAGTTTATGCCAAAAACAGATTTGTTTTAAGTGTCCTGTTAACTACTGTGTACAGTCTTATTTACCTGGACGATCAACTTATTATTGCTTTTCCTTCTACAGAAAGGTGGAAATACTCAAGATGTCTTCCAATAGTTATGAGGTTTCTATCCCAATGCCAACAAGAAAAGCCAACGGCATCCCAGAGACAACCTCTAGTGACCGACAGGCGTTTCCTGAAGGAGCTGTGTTAAGTTTTCATAACATCTACTACCGAGTGAAAGTGAAGACTGGTTTTCTACTTTGTCGGAAAACAGTAGAGAAAGAAATACTAAGTAATATCAAGTATGTGCATGAACTTTCATTTAAATAGGTTCGTTGACGTGCAGTGAAATTGGCAGGTTTTGCTTATTGCACATAACGGTGTACAAGTCTATACAGATATGTAGACACGTATGTTCATTTCATTTGACTAAACTAGCAATGAAAGTGTTGGGTCACATACTAGATATATGTAAATACAAGACATCTATCACTTAGCTTAGGTTATACAGTCGAAGCTCACAGTGATAAGAGAAATTAGGATCCAAGTTAATATTTAATTATATTTTAGGATCCAAATCAATATAAAACTATGATTCTTCATTCTCTTCACCCAGTAACTAATGCATGAAATGGTGGTGGAGTTGGCAATAGAGTAGAGAGAGAAATGAATACTCAATAGAATCTACTGGGTCCCAGGTATCTTTTTCATATATTTCAGTCATTAGGGTTTTACTGCTTTTCTGAATTCTAGAAAATTGAGCTGGATTCTTCCCCTGTGTGGAGCAGAGGTGAACCTAGGTTTGCTTAGAGAGCATGGCCTATGTATTTTGTTGATTTTTTGTTTAATAGGGGAATAATTATTCCTAGATAAATCAAGCAACTTTTTCTGGCCTTCCAAGACTGGAGGAGTGGTTTTATAAGAGCTGTTTGCCCAGGTATGGCTACAAACCAGTATGGAGTCAGATATTTCTCACGACTTCATGGTACATTATATGTGACTATGGTCTTGTCTATTACTGACAGCCAACTTCTTCCAGAGGGCTAGAAAATGACAGATGAGGGAGAAAAATTGTAGATGTGGGTGGAGAGGAAAGATTGGGGATCTGAGATTGATTAGGTTGCCAGAAGGCCAGGTGTCATATAGAATTAAATAGACTTTTCTCCATGCAATAACACAGACTGTAATACCTTCTTATACTGAGAAACCCTGAGTCGTGTTGAGAAACCCTGAGAATAAGGAGAAAAATAGTAGATGAAAAGCTTTTATCTTTTGCTCCATACCCAGATTAGAATTGACTGACCTTTCTGTAAAGCTGTCTTTTTTTCCTGAAGCATAATGATCAAGAAAAATGCTGATCACTTCAGATTTTATGCTGTTAAGTGGAAGGTAACAAATGCTTTGAGTATGTACAGGTTGAATAAATTTAAAAGATACATTGCTCTCAGGTACATTTACCTTGCTTATGCTTTAAAGCTAGTAAATTAGTAACTTGATACACTAAAAGCATCATCTGCTCAAGGCTACATGATGTTTTTAGGATTCAGTGGTGTGCATTTCAGCAATAGATGAGTTCATCCTTACGTGCATTCCTAGGTTCATAAAAACTCAGTCAAATGTTGTAATCCTTTAAAATATTACAGTTAAAAAGATACCAGGTTTGTTTTTTTCCCCTCTTGCTTACCCACACTACTGGTTTAGGCAGTAGTGTTTCTCATCTTTCCCCATTTACTGGCTTTAACTAAAGAGAATTCCTGGGATGGGGAAAGGGTGCTGTCATTTTTCTCATTTTTGGATTCATGTTTGATAGCACCATCAGCATTCAAAATAGTAACTGTGTTCCAGAAAAGCTGATGATAATATTGATTTTTTTCTTCTTTGGACATTTTATAATCTCACTTGTAGAATAATTGTAGACTCTCATTTCCCTCTCTGGAAGAAGAAACTAAAATCAAATCTGACTATAAGAATTCAAAAAGGTCTGATTTTTACTTCTGTATAAAAATCTTCCTGCTTAGCTTGTCTCTATACCCAGTACTTGAACCTTTTTCTCACCAAAGCTGAAGATTTGTAGAAAAAATGATTCATTTCAGTAGATGTGTGGCTATCATATCATCTTCAGGGAAATTCTTTTGGGAATTTCTATAATTAATCATTTATTGTGAGAAAATTTCAATTTAATAATTGAAATAAGTCTTAAGATAATTGAATAATTGATAATTTCAAGGTTTGTGGGAATATAACCCCTTCACCCAGATTCCCAGCTGTGAATATTTCACTGCATTTTTTCATCACCTTGTTTATTTTTATACGATTGTCATTACTATTTTTCTAATACATTTGAGAACAAACTCCCTGTATGATGTTCCAGTATTCCTAACTCCTCTAGTGCATATTTTCTAGAAATAGTGACCCTGTCTTAGATATTAGCACTGATCATTGTCTGGGATAACTCAGGGGAAATATAACCTTGTAAGTGTAATGGTGGGTCCAAATGGACCTTGGTCAACCATGCTCTTCACATGATTGACTGACCACCACATCATGTCTCTTCAGTTTTATCCAAGCTGGTTTATTTCTGTCCCACCCCTTAATCTTGGTCATCAGATCATGTTGAGATCTCCCAGCCTTCTTTACCATAATGTCACCATTTTCCCCTTTGTAACTGATAAATATTTCGAGGGAAGGCATTGTGACATTATTCCAAAATTCTATTTCTCATATAACTTCAACCCAGCAGCTCTAGTCCCCATTGATGACCACTGCCTCAATCAGTAAGGACAATCTGATTTGGTAGTTAATTATTCAATATTTAGCTAAATGTGATTTATGTTTTCATCCATCTCTTCTGTATATATTAGTTTGTATTCTAATGAAAGGAAGACCTTTATCACTTCTGTATTTGTTTATTTATATACGTATAGACCCATGGGTTTATATTTTATTCAATAGCATTCAATAGTAGTGCATTATTGTCATTATTCAAATTGATACTCCTGTTTTCCTGATTTGGTCAGTGAGATACTTTCAAGGTAGGTTCTATATATTTTTTTAAATTCATTCTTTGGATCCGTAGTCAGGTGGGTTGTCCATTGTGCCATTGCCCTCCCTTTAATTCATTCTTTTGACATAGTCTCATTCTTGGAATATTTTGTTGGTATAGCAAGAGGTTTCAGACTCAATGTGTACTTAGCCTGCATCAAACCTGAAATCAGCTGATGTTCTTTTTTATGGAGGATAGAAGTAATTACACACCAAGATCTGGGTGCTTGGAATGCTGATTGCTATTAGGATATTATATTTTGGGTTCTTAGTGCCTGTATGTTTTGCATGTGTACATTAGTATAGTAATTACACACAGTGTGAATATTTCACTGCATTTTTTCATCACCTTGTTTATTTTTATACGATTGTCATTACTATTTTTCTAATACATTTGAGAACAAACTCCCTGTATGATGTTCCAGTATTCCTAACTCCTCTAGTGCATATTTTCTAGAAATAGTGACCCTGTCTTAGATATTAGCACTGATCATTGTCTGGGATAACTCAGGAAATATAACCTTGTAAGTGTAATGGTGGGTCCAAATGGACCTTGGTCAACCATGCTCTTCACATGATTGACTGACCACCACATCATGTCTCTTCAGTTTTATCCAAGCTGGTTTATTTCTGTCCCACCCCTTAATCTTGGTCATCAGATCATGTTGAGATCTCCCAGCCTTCTTTACCATAATGTCACCATTTTCCCCTTTGTAACTGATAAATATTTCGAGGGAAGGCATTGTGACATTATTCCAAAATTCTATTTCTCATATAACTTCAACCCAGCAGCTCTAGTCCCCATTGATGACCACTGCCTCAATCAGTAAGGACAATCTGATTTGGTAGTTAATTATTCAATATTTAGCTAAATGTGATTTATGTTTTCATCCATCTCTTCTGTATATATTAGTTTGTATTCTAATGAAAGGAAGACCTTTATCACTTCTGTATTTGTTTATTTATATACGTATAGACCCATGGGTTTATATTTTATTCAATAGCATTCAATAGTAGTGCATTATTGTCATTATTCAAATTGATACTCCTGTTTTCCTGATTTGGTCAGTGAGATACTTTCAAGGTAGGTTCTATATATTTTTTTAAATTCATTCTTTGGATCCGTAGTCAGGTGGGTTGTCCATTGTGCCATTGCCCTCCCTTTAATTCATTCTTTTGACATAGTCTCATTCTTGGAATATTTTGTTGGTATAGCAAGAGGTTTCAGACTCAATGTGTACTTAGCCTGCATCAAACCTGAAATCAGCTGATGTTCTTTTTTATGGAGGATAGAAGTAATTACACACCAAGATCTGGGTGCTTGGAATGCTGATTGCTATTAGGATATTATAGCTTTTAGGCTTCTTAGTGAACAGACCTAGGGAGCATATGTTTGTTTTAATATATGTACATGTGTACTTATACATATATCTAAAATTTCTATTATTTGTGTATGTAGATTAAAACCTATGACTTCTCCTTACTACATCCTCCAATTTATATCTAATACTCAAAGGTTCTTTCCTCATGTCCATGTTTATAAAACATCATCTCAAAATGTGAAAAGCTTGTTTCTTATTGTCCTTAAGTTACCTATCGGTTTGCTCAATCAGACTTCTTATTCTTCATTATAAGGTGACTCTTGCCCCTTCACCTGTCTCCCCTCTTCCTCCCACCTCCCTTTGCAGCTTATGTTCTTCAGTGCTGGCATTGCTGCACATATACCCACTTTCATTACCTTCATACTGAGAAAGGAAGTATAAGTCTAATAGCAATGAGTGATATACTTGAACATCAAATAATATATAGGGAATGTAACTAAGTTTTTTTCCAGTCAAACTATTCCTATTGTTCATAAGCTTTTCCTGCCTCTTTTTTAAAAAAAATATGTATATTTGGCTGTTATGGGTCTTAGTTGCATTATGCAGGATCTTTTGTTGCAATACATGGGCTTCTGCAGTTGTGGTGCACAGGCTTAGTTGTCTTGCAGCGTGCAGGATCTTAGTTCCCCAATCAGGGATTGAACTCATCTCCCTTGCATTGCAAGGCAGATTCTTAACTACTGGGCCATCAGGCAGGTCCCTTTCCTATTTCTTGACATTTATTTTTATTGAAAATATTTCTTTTGGTTTTCATATAAGAAATTGTCATTTATGGAAATGTTGAGACTCATTTATTCAACAAATGTCCAATATCTACTAGGTGTGAGATGCTGGTGACAGACATGTCCTCTGTCCTTAGAAACCTTCTAGTCTGATGGGGGACTCAGACAGATAGAGCCCCGCACTGTGTCATTCTACTGTGATATAAGGGTTAGGAGACACTGTGGACATTTCTAACTCTAAATCAGAGGTTCAGAGGTATGGGAGAGAGAACATGAAGATTGTATGTGTGCATGCTTGTGTGTGTGTGTGTGTGTGTGTGTGTGTGTGTGTGTGTAGGGCATGGTAAGGTAGGGTAGAGAAAGGCCATGTTCCAGAGAGTGGAAATGGCATTGACTACAACCCAAGCCCAAAGGATTCATCATTATCCAGTAAAAAGTAATACATGTGATATGAATCTTTTAGCCAGGTTTCATTTCATGTATTCAGTATTCAGTGATCTACCCATTGTAGACCTGTTGGCAAGGTTTTACAGTATAGTGAGGGGTATTACACTGCATGGGATACTGTAAAATAGTACTTGAGGGTGGGGCATTGATTCTGAGGGATGATAGTAGGGCAGAGGGTAGGGTGGGTAAACAAGGGAATTATAGACCATAGAGTACTTTATGGGCCATCTGTCTATGTTGCAATTACTCATCTCTGTTGTTGTAGCATGAAAGCAACCATAGATAATATGTAAATGAATAATTGTAACTGTTCCACTAACATTTTGTCTATGGAAACAGAAAACAGGTGACCAGTTGTACCAGAATATAAATTCCACTCAGGCTAGGTATTTTATTTTCATCTCTGCCCACGTCCTAGAAGACTATCTTGTTACACCTGGTAGACACTGGATAATTGTGTTGAATGAATGAAGGGAATATTAACCACTGCTCCAAACTGAAACTGTTGCAGTTGTGATTGTATGCTATTTTTGTTTTCTGTAATTCTAGGGCTTAGCACCAAAATAAGCCCAACTCAGAGCCCTGTAAAATTCTCTCTTAGAATGTTTATATTCAATTTAGGATTAATTATTTCAGATTGCTTGGTCTTGATTTGAGGAGATATTTTTAAAACCTGGAACAATTTTCTGACAATAGTCCTTTTCCTTAATTTATTTATTTGGCTGCACTGATCTTAGTTGCAGTATGTGGGATCTAGTGCCCTGATCAGGGACTGAATTGGCCTCCTGCATTGAGAGCACAAAGTCTTAGCCACTGGACCACCAGAGAAGTCCCAACATTAAAGTCTTAATGAATAACAAGCTTATTCAGGTACATCAAGAGCTATCAATAAGTGCATCATGAAAGTTCACCCAACCATTAGCATGTCTTTTTACATCCATGGGGAAAGGTCACTGAAAGAATAAGATTCTTCTGCTTTATGGTTTGTTCTGGTTTACTTAACTCATTTTGTTTCATCTAATGAGCAAAGTGAAAGGTACCTGTCACTCTAGTGCCAGTGATTTCAGTTTTGACGATGCAAGCACAACAGTCAGTAAGTGCTGAGGTCCTCCTGATGGAAGCACTGGGGTACTTTGTAAAGTATATCACTCACAATTGTGTAATCAAAGAATTGGCTTCTGTGAAAATTATCTGGGGATAAAATAAACCTTCCAGTTGGAATAGATGCTGTTTTCTCTGTGGAAGAAGTTTTGACTTGGCTACTAGCTTCAGAGAGATTGACCTTAGTCATCAAAGTTTTGAAAGGGTTTTGAAGACTTCTTATTTCATCATGTCTGTATAACTGTGGAGGCCTTGCCCTTAATTCTCCTTTCTCCCGTCATCTTCCTTAAGCATTCTAGTGCTTACCTTTCAGATAAAATCCAAAGTATTTTCCCTCTTCTTGTGATTCAGAACTATTAACACTATGTTAATTTTTCCCTCCTTCCTCCTTTCTATGTGAATATTCACTACCCTCAAACATCTGTTTATTCTGTTTGGAACATGCTATGTGTAACCATGTCTGTATATCCTTGAAGGTTATCTTCTATAGAAAGTGGCATCTACTTTTTTTTTTAATTGGAGAATAATTCCTTTACATTGTTGTAGTGGTCTCTGCCATACATCAACATGAATCAGTCATGATTATATAACGTGTATATGTGTATATATATATATCCCCTCCCACCATTTCTAAACTGAGAATTTTCCGGTCTACCTACACTTTACAAGGAAGAAAATGATATATCTTGAGGGTGTATGTTTTACTTTTCTAATTTGATTAAGAATTTTCTGAGGGTTTAGAACTAGTGATATTTTCTTTTAACCCCTTGAGGTGCTTTATTCCAGCCATTTTCTTTCAGGCATACTATTTCTTTGTCTGACTAGATTTAGACAATGAGCCATTAAACATTGATTATTGTATAGAACTTGACATGGTAGCAAGTCAGGTGATCTAGATTGTAGACAATGATGGGGAAAGGTCACTGAAAGAATAAGATTCTTCTGCTTTATGGTTTGTTCTGGTTTACTTAACTCATTTTGTTTCATCTAATGAGCAAAGTGAAAGGTACCTGTCACTCTAGTGCCAGTGATTTCAGTTTTGACGATGCAAGCACAACAGTCAGTAAGTGCTGAGGTCCTCCTGATGGAAGCACTGGGGTACTTTGTAAAGTATATCACTCACAATTGTGTAATCAAAGAATTGGCTTCTGTGAAAATTATCTGGGGATAAAATAAACCTTCCAGTTGGAATAGATGCTGTTTTCTCTGTGGAAGAAGTTTTGACTTGGCTACTAGCTTCAGAGAGATTGACCTTAGTCATCAAAGTTTTGAAAGGGTTTTGAAGACTTCTTATTTCATCATGTCTGTATAACTGTGGAGGCCTTGCCCTTAATTCTCCTTTCTCCCGTCATCTTCCTTAAGCATTCTAGTGCTTACCTTTCAGATAAAATCCAAAGTATTTTCCCTCTTCTTGTGATTCAGAACTATTAACACTATGTTAATTTTTCCCTCCTTCCTCCTTTCTATGTGAATATTCACTACCCTCAAACATCTGTTTATTCTGTTTGGAACATGCTATGTGTAACCATGTCTGTATATCCTTGAAGGTTATCTTCTATAGAAAGTGGCATCTACTTTTTTTTTTAATTGGAGAATAATTCCTTTACATTGTTGTAGTGGTCTCTGCCATACATCAACATGAATCAGTCATGATTATATAACGTGTATATGTGTATATATATATATCCCCTCCCACCATTTCTAAACTGAGAATTTTCCGGTCTACCTACACTTTACAAGGAAGAAAATGATATATCTTGAGGGTGTATGTTTTACTTTTCTAATTTGATTAAGAATTTTCTGAGGGTTTAGAACTAGTGATATTTTCTTTTTAACCCCCTTGAGGTGCTTTATTCCAGCCATTTTCTTTCAGGCATACTATTTCTTTGTCTGACTAGATTTAGACAATGAGAATACTACTACAGGTGATTCTAGAAATCCATTGATTATTAATTGTATAGAACTTGACATGGTAGCAAGTCAGGTGATCTGAAGATAATGATTGTCAAGCATCACTCAAGACTTGTTATGCTCTTTATTTTACATTGTGAAACAAGAGGAAGCTTAACAGGGATGCTTCACCACAGTCTGTTATGTCAGGGAATTTTGAAAGTTCTTGTGTCCTTTTCTAAAAATTTAAGTGATGTAGAGAATAAGTGAAAGGAGTTTAGAGGGACCCAAGTCATTTTTCTTCTAGTCCTGACTAGTGCTTAACATTCTTTGTAATATGCTAGATTTTTGTTAATTGACAGTTCAGTTTCTTTTTCCTTTCACAATTGATTTGTGCTTTTTTCCCCTATCATTTTATCAACCTTCATTGAGTCTATTAAATGTAAACCCTAAATTAGTAGAACTGGTTTTAAACTGGGTCAATAACTGGATATATTTCTACATTTACAGTGGAGTCATGAAACCTGGCCTCAATGCCATTCTGGGACCCACAGGTGGAGGCAAATCTTCGTGAGTATAACAGTATAAGTAAGCTTTTTCTTTGTAGTTTTCGTGTGTGGCTTTTAAAACACTGAATTATGGTTTACATAAATATTATGTTTGTTTCATGTGTACTGTATAGTGATTTGACATTTGCATTCATCAAATGATCACCGTAAGTCAGGTCACCTGTCCCTACATAAAGTTATTACATTATTATTGACCTGTTCCTTATATGGTATGTTACATCCCTATGGCTTATTTATTTTGTAACTGGAGGTTCGTACCTCTTAAATCTCCTTCATCTATCCCTCATCCCCAGTTAATGTGCTTTTAAAGAACACTTTTATATGAGCAGGTACTTGTTGAACATTTTCTGCCTGAGTTTGGTACTGGTTGCTGTGGCTAAGGTGCAGTTATGCTAGCTTGGTTCTGTTCTGAGGAACATGAAGGCTTACTAGGTCAGCTTTACTAACAGGACATAATAAGGTAATTGGCATACAGCTGTCAGCTGTGATTTGAGCAAGGGCGTGGCAAAGGAAGAGGATAAAACTGAAAGTGGAGAAAGGAGGCATAGTGAAGTCTTGTGTCTTAAACAAAGGAGCACATTGCCTGCCTGGAGACCCCCTGAGGTCAGACAACCTGCAGGCAGTTTGGGTGGTTTATGCTGGGTCAGCCAAGAGTGCTTTACTTTCATACTTTTGGACTTTATTGTAGCACATAGTAGAAAAAGAAAGGTGAGGTTTAAAATATATGCATATAATTTTAGTTAAACCATGTAATTTCTTGATCCATTAATTTTCTACCTTGAGCAAAATTTGGATTCAAATTAGCTAAGAGGTGAAACTTGAGTTGGAAAGGAAAAAAAACAACAATAATGTATGTCTTTTATAGGTTGTTAGATGTCTTAGCTGCAAGGAAGGATCCACATGGATTATCTGGAGATGTTTTGATCAATGGAGCACCTCGACCTGCCAATTTTAAATGTAACTCAGGTTATGTGGTACAAGTAAGTATTTGTGACTTTACCTATTAGATTTCTTTTCTGTTTATATGGGCAAGGACCTTGATTGATAGTTGAGTGTGCTTTCAATCGACTGCATGACATAATCATAGAAACAACTTTTCTTTACACCAACTTTTCATAATCTCCTATGAGATTCAGAATACTATTAAATGAAAAGGCAGGAAGAGTCTGGAATATGACCCTTATAAGGGTGATAGTATCAATAGTATCATTGTTATCATTTTTAAAACAGATTTTTTGCCTTATCCTCACCTTTCCCCTTCCCCTAGCTTAGAAAAACAGTGTTAAATAATCCTTGTATAAAGTATTCTAGAAATGTCTGCAAGTAGTGATTGCAATTACCTGTGTTCTCTCTGGGTGTACAGGTAGGAAATGAAATTTTTTTCAGGCTCGGCAGCTGTCTGAACATGGAGTTATTGTAATTAATATAATTGTAAGTTCATTATGGGGGCTTCCCAGGTGTCCCAGTGTTAAAAAAAAAATACACCCGCCAATGCAGGAGATGCAAGAAACATGGGTTAGATCCCTGGGTCAGGAAGATCCCGCAGCGAAGGAAATGGCAACCCACTCTAGTATTCTTGCCTGCAAAATCCCATGGACAGAACAGCCCGGTGGGCTAAAGTTCATAGGGTTGCAAAGAGTTGAACACAACTGAGCATACACTCACACAAGTTCGTTATTAGCTAGAACTTTACTCGGGTGTATTATATGTGTGGATATGTTACATATACTACAGAGTGATGGTATTATAAAAGACCTGATATATCTTGTGAAAATGCCATTTTGCTTTAAGGATGATGTCGTGATGGGAACTCTGACAGTGAGAGAAAACTTACAGTTCTCAGCAGCTCTTCGGCTTCCAACGACTATGACAGATAAAGAAAAAAATGAACGGATTAACAAGGTCATTCAAGAGTTGGGTCTGTCTAAAGTGGCAGATTCCAAGGTAATGTGGGAAAAAAACCTGATAGTATCATAGCCAGGAAATAGGACCACACCTGTGTGGATAGTATAAATTATTCTATAATGTGTGTGGCCAAGAGTGGCTGCTTTCTGTAACCATGAGAAAAGTGTCAAGCTACCTAAACATGAAGATGGAAGTTAACCAGGTTAAAAAAACAAAAGTGATTGACTCTTGGACAGCAGATGTAGTGGTGTGATCTAGTATGTGGAAGTGTTCTTTGTTAAAGGACACATGACCCTTTCCATGACTGTAGCTCTTGATTATCTCACAGATTCGTTTGTCACGTCTCATTCAGTGTCTTCACGCTGACCTTCCTTCTTCGTCTATTCTTTCCCCCCTTTAGCTGTTATTCTCTTTCTCCATGAACTTTCTTCCATTGCTTTTGAGAGGTATATTTCTGGAATTCATAAATGATGAAAGTTCAAGGGTTCTTGCTCTGTATGTTTCACTTCGCTGTAAATTGGCTTCCAAAATTATATTCAGTCAAACTAAGGATTTATTTGTAATTTGTGTAGTATCCAACTTGTCTTCCTGGAGCCTTTCTTTTGGCTCCTTTGTCTCCCCCTCCCTCCCTCACTTCCCCTCTTCCTTTCCTCTGCCAGTATTTACTTATAGTCTGTTACATACTGGTCCATTTTAGGCTTTAGAGATAACGACTGTAGGCAGGAGAGTAAAGTAATTCCTTTAGTGAGTTGTGCAAGTTTAGAAAGAAGAAATGAGATGAATAAGATAAACGAGTGACCAGTTGATGACCAGTTGATAGTCTACCTTATCTTTCTGAAAGATACCTGAATCTTTCAGTGAAGATAAGCTTTTAAGATTGTGATGGTTCTAGCCAAGTCTGCTTGTGATACTCTTAGAGGTAGCAAAGAGTGGGGGAAATTTGCTGGCTGCTATTTCATATGATACTTTCTGACATTATTTAATGAAAAGTATATTTTGCTTTATTTTGTTTGGAAAAATGACTGACATGCCAGCATTTTCCACTAAATTCATTTTGGGAGTGATTGGGTTTCCTTCACATTAGCTCTGCTTATTTGATATTTTCTTTCCAATAAAGTATTCACCATTCTTTACCTTTAGGTAAAAGTTTTCTACCAGTCAGTATGCAGTCATTGCACACCCATTGCATGGATTTCCAGGGAAAATAAGCTGAAGGAAGTTGTTGACTTAAAATGTATTTTTCTAATTAAGTGAAATATTTCATTTTTGTTTTACTTTTTATGAAACTCTAAGCATAACAAATGTAGAAAGACTAGTCTTATTACTTAGTTGTTACTGAGTCTAAGCTTGTATACCTCACCATGTGACCGACCGATAAATTGAGAGATGAATTTGGGCAAAGAATAGTGACTTTCTTTGAAAAATCAGAAAACTGAGAAGATAGTGGACTAGTGTCCCAAAGAACCGTCGTACCCAAATTAGAATTAGAGTTCTTTTATACTAAAAGGGGATGAGGGTGTGACTGGTTGTTGAAAACTTTTATTTATTTATTTATTTATTTATTTTGGGCGAGGGTCGGATTAGGGAGGGAGGGGAGCAGGCGGGCCACTTCTACTGGTCTTTCATTTCTCTATTTTCATCCGTATTTGTTCCTTGGCTCCTGTGGGCCTCCCATCGCGGTGGTGTCTGTCGCCGCAGAGCGCCGGCTCTGGGCGCATGCGCCTCAGAGCTCCGGCTCGGTAATTGGACACATCGGTCCAGCCACTCCGCGGCACGTGGGATCTTCTCAGGCCAGGGATCGAACCGGCGCCCCTTGCACTGCAAGTCGGTGTCCTTACCCACTGGACCACCAGGGGAAGCCCTGTTGAAAACTTTTTAATGTCAGAACCTTTTGTTCTTGCAGCTGCTCGTGTAGACTGGTCACAATGTTCCTAAAACCCTCTATCAAGACAAATATTCTCTGTTATGCTACTTTTTATCTCTGTATGAATGGAAAAGTTTTATTGTTCTGACCTTTAAAGGTCTGATCCTTGAAAATGGGCTATACTGTATGGGCGATAAGTCATATCCATTCAGGTTTCCTCATTTGTTGCCAAAATGTCTGTTACAGGTCAGTTGTTAGAGTATCCAATCAAGGGCATGAGTAGCATTTGCTTCTTATCCTTTGAAGATTCTTAATATAAGAATTGAAATGATGGTATGATTGAACCTGACTCCATACTGAATATCTTCCTTTAGATCTAACCCGGTATTTTGCCTTTGATTAGTCATGCTGGTCCTACATCTTTTACAAAAGGATGTTGAAGACTTAATATAAGAATTATTTCCTACTTCCTTTCTCCCCCCAAACCTTCCTGGTCCCCCACCACAGAGTAACACTGACTCGTTGAAAAGACCCAGCCAGTTGCTAGGTTTATCAAATAGTCTACCTATCAAATAGTCTACCTTCTCTGTAGACTATCTCTGTAAAATAATCTACCCATCCAGTTGCCCCGTAGAATGACTCAGAAATAAAGTTAGGGTGCAGGAGGGTTCAATCTGGGAAGCCTTATGGTGATTTAAATGGTGCTAATGTGATATGATGGAAGGTGAACTTTCCTAGCTACCAAGCCACATGGAGGACTTTGTTGGGGATGGAGTGGAGTGGGTGAGGTAGGCTAGAAGGCTGTAAGAAGACTAAAAAATTATAGATGCTTTCAACTTCTCTGCTTCTATTGTTGTTGTTTTTCTTTTAAATTTTGGCCACTTTTCTTGGTTTTTTATTTATTTATTTTCATCCATCTTTGTTCTTTGGCTTATGTGGGCCTCCGTTGCAGTGGCCTCTCACTGCAGAGCACTGGATCTGGGCACATGCGCTCCAGGGTACTGGCTTGTAATTGGACACACCAGTCCAGCTGATCCATGACATGTGGGCTTTTCCAGGCCAGGGATCGAACCAGTGCCCCTTACACTGCAAGGAAGACTCTTTACCCACGGGACCACCAGGGAAGCCCCTCAACTCCTATCTTCATCTCCCTTTTTGGTCTGTGATTTCACTATATCAGGGCCAAGTCTTTTAGTGTTCTAGCTCAACTGTCTTAAAACTAAATGTTTGGCTTGATAAAAAAACATATAAAGCATAGGTTTCATATCAGGCTTAGCTAACTTACCAGCTCTGATCTGAACCTTAGTTTACTCTTCAAATTAAAGAGAAGCCTACCTCTTATCCCACATAGTCATTTATTTGCTATTCAAAATAAATGATAATGTGAGGAAGTACCTCTTATAGGGTTTGAACATGTTAGGAGCTCAACAAACGATAGTGGCTGTGGTTGTTATTGTTAATAACAATAATTGTGTTTTAGGTTGGAACTCAGTTTACTCGTGGTGTGTCTGGAGGAGAAAGAAAAAAGGGCTAGTATTGCAATGGAGCTTATTACTGATCCATCCGTCTTGTTCCTGGATGAGCCCACAACTGGCTTAGATGCAAGCACAGCAAATGCTGTCCTTTCACTCCTGAAGAGGTAAAAGCCATCAGAACATTATTCTTTCATTCATCCAATATGTGGTCACCTGCTATGTACTAGGTGTTATTCTTGGTACTAGGTGTTATTCTTGGTGCAAGGGATTCAACAGTAAGGACAACATACAAAAATTTCTTCCTTGTTGGAGGAAAAGTCAATTAAAAATATAAGTGTTTCATGAAAAATGAAGCAGGCTAAGAGAGTAGCAAAAAATGGCTATGATGGGATAGAGGTGCTGTGTTATATACAGGATGCTCAGGAAGACCTCAGTGAGGTCTTGAGCTGGGAATAAGTGAGCAAGGACCTGGATATGTGAGAGTAGAGAGTTCTAGTGGATGGTAACAGCCAGTCACCCTGAGACAAAGCATGCCTCAGTGTTTGAAATCCAGAAAGCTGCAGCGGGGTTGGGTGTTGGTTATTGATTACTTTGCTCAGGGTGGCCTCTCACTGCAGAGCACTGGATCTGGGCACATGCGCTCCAGGGTACTGGCTTGTAATTGGACACACCAGTCCAGCTGATCCATGACATGTGGGCTTTTCCAGGCCAGGGATCGAACCAGTGCCCCTTACACTGCAAGGAAGACTCTTTACCCACGGGACCACCAGGGAAGCCCCTCAACTCCTATCTTCATCTCCCTTTTTGGTCTGTGATTTCACTATATCAGGGCCAAGTCTTTTAGTGTTCTAGCTCAACTGTCTTAAAACTAAATGTTTGGCTTGATAAAAAAACATATAAAGCATAGGTTTCATATCAGGCTTAGCTAACTTACCAGCTCTGATCTGAACCTTAGTTTACTCTTCAAATTAAAGAGAAGCCTACCTCTTATCCCACATAGTCATTTATTTGCTATTCAAAATAAATGATAATGTGAGGAAGTACCTCTTATAGGGTTTGAACATGTTAGGAGCTCAACAAACGATAGTGGCTGTGGTTGTTATTGTTAATAACAATAATTGTGTTTTAGGTTGGAACTCAGTTTACTCGTGGTGTGTCTGGAGGAGAAAGAAAAAGGACTAGTATTGCAATGGAGCTTATTACTGATCCATCCGTCTTGTTCCTGGATGAGCCCACAACTGGCTTAGATGCAAGCACAGCAAATGCTGTCCTTTCACTCCTGAAGAGGTAAAAGCCATCAGAACATTATTCTTTCATTCATCCAATATGTGGTCACCTGCTATGTACTAGGTGTTATTCTTGGTACTAGGTGTTATTCTTGGTGCAAGGGATTCAACAGTAAGGACAACATACAAAAATTTCTTCCTTGTTGGAGGAAAAGTCAATTAAAAATATAAGTGTTTCATGAAAAATGAAGCAGGCTAAGAGAGTAGCAAAAAATGGCTATGATGGGATAGAGGTGCTGTGTTATATACAGGATGCTCAGGGAAGACCTCAGTGAGGTCTTGAGCTGGGAATAAGTGAGCAAGGACCTGGATATGTGAGAGTAGAGAGTTCTAGTGGATGGTAACAGCCAGTCACCCTGAGACAAAGCATGCCTCAGTGTTTGAAATCCAGAAAGCTGCAGCGGGGTTGGGTGTTGGTTATTGATTACTTTGCTCAGGGTGCCATAATGTTGTACTCCAGACTGGGTGACTTAAAACATAAATTTTGCTCTTCACATTTTTTAGAGGCTCATTGTCCAAAATCAAGGATTCAGCAGGATTTCTTCTGAGGTCCCTCTCCTTAGCTTGTAGATAGCTGCCTTTTCTCTGTATTCTTACTTCATCTTCTCTTGGTGTGTCTGTCCTAATTTCCTCTTCTTCTTTTTTTAAATTTTGGCCTCTTTTATTGATTTTTTAATTTACTTATTTTCATCCATATTTATTCTTTGGCCTGTGTGGGCCTCCCATTGCAGTGGCCTCTCTCGTTGCAGGGTACTGGCTCTGGGCACATGTGCTATAGAGTGCTGGCTCATAATTGGACACACGGTCCTGCCTCTCCTTGGCACATGGGATCTTCCCGGGCCAGGGATCAAACCAGTGCCCCTTGTACTGCAAGGTGGACTCTTTACCCACTGGACCACCAACTAAGGCCTCCTAATTTCCTCTTCTTATAAGAACACTGGTCCTGATTGGATTATGGCACTCACGGGACCTTATTTATTATAATTGCCTGTTTAAAGACGTTCTCCTTTTTTAAAAACATTTATTTTATTTATTTATCTTCTGGGGGGTGGGGTGGGGAGGGAGGGGGATGGGCGGGCCACTTCTATTTGTCTTTCATTTCTCTATTTTCATCCGTCTTTGTTCTTCCGCTCCTGTGGGCCTCCCACCGCGGTGGCCTCTGTCGCAGAGCGCTGACTCTGGGCGCATGTGCTCCAGAGCTCCGGCTCGGTAATTGGCCGTATCAGTCCAGCCACTCCGCAGCACATGGGATCTTCCCAGGCCAGGGATCAAACTGGCGCCCCTTGCACTGCATGGCTGTGTCCTTACCCACTGGACCACCAGGGGAAGCCCTAAAGGCGTTCTCTTCAAATACAGTTATATTCTGAAGTGCTAGGGGTTAGGATCCCTTAACATGAATTTTGGGGGCAAGGAACCCAGTCCATAACAGATAGAATAGGACGTGAGGTGGAATGAGTGGGTAGCAGATTATATAGACTGTAGGCCAGTTTAAGAACTATAGATTTTAATGTCTTGATGACCTAGGAAGATTTCAGATAGTTTTAGAATTGAGGCCTGGCACTTGTGGAGAGAGAAGTCTGTGTAATTTGGCAAGGATGAGTGGCACGAATGCAGCCAGGAGGTTGTTTGTATCAGTGCAGTTGAGATATGATACTGGCTTTGACTAGGATGTTAATGGTAAGATGGGGAGAAGTGGGTGGGTTCCATCTGTCTTGCAAATAGAATCAACAAGATTAGCTTAGAATTGGATGTGGTTTGTGATTTTTGAGAGAATGACTTCTAAGACTTGGGGCCCGGGGGATAATGGAGTAAAGAATATCATTTACTTCTGCAAAGAGAGACGACAGAAGGAGAATCTTGGTTATTGGTGAAATTTCAAAAGTTTTGGACATCTTTTTAAAAATTAGCTTTTAAAAAGTATCCATCTCATAGAACAGTTACAAGAGTAGTGCAGAGTGCTCTGTTACCACCTTATACACCTCCCGGTCAAAAAGTCAACATGGATGGTATTGTCACCATTCAATCTATGGACTCCAGTCAGACTTCCCAGCTGCCCCAGGAGTGTATTCTTTTCCTTTCTGGGTCAAGATTCTCTCCAGAAACCTTGCTTATTATTATTTTTAATCTTTTCTTATCCTAAACAGTTCTTTATTCTTTCCCTGACTCTCAAATCCTGACACATATTTGAGAATGCATTTCATAAGGTGACCCTCTAGTTGGATCCATCCATTGTTTCCTCATGACCAGACTCAGGCCATCAATTCTTGGCAGGGATGCTACAGAAATGATGCTGTATTCTCCATGGTAACATCAAGGCTGCATGATTTTGACTTCTCCCATTATGGATGGTGTTAACCTTAATCAGCTGGTCGTTTGGTATCTGCTGTATTGATCTGCTATGAAATAGCTATTTTCCCTTGTAGTTGATTAGTATTTTATCAGGAGACATTTAGGCCAGGGATCAAACTGGCGCCTTGCACTGCATGGCTGTGTCCTTACCCACTGGACCACCAGGGAAGCCCTAAAGGCGTTCTCTTCAAATACAGTTATATTCTGAAGTGCTAGGGGTTAGGATCCCTTAACATGAATTTTGGGGGCAAGGAACCCAGTCCATAACAGATAGAATAGGACGTGAGGTGGAATGAGTGGGTAGCAGATTATATAGACTGTAGGCCAGTTTAAGAACTATAGATTTTAATGTCTTGATGACCTAGGAAGATTTCAGATAGTTTTAGAATTGAGGCCTGGCACTTGTGGAGAGAGAAGTCTGTGTAATTTGGCAAGGATGAGTGGCACGAATGCAGCCAGGAGGTTGTTTGTATCAGTGCAGTTGAGATATGATACTGGCTTTGACTAGGATGTTAATGGTAAGATGGGGAGAAGTGGGTGGGTTCCATCTGTCTTGCAAATAGAATCAACAAGATTAGCTTAGAATTGGATGTGGTTTGTGATTTTTGAGAGAATGACTTCTAAGACTTGGGGCCGGAGGATAATGG
The DNA here is from genome assembly GCA_022376925.1 of Tragulus kanchil. Lineage (NCBI taxonomy): Eukaryota > Metazoa > Chordata > Mammalia > Artiodactyla > Tragulidae > Tragulus > Tragulus kanchil. The sequence continues at coordinate 94,849,212 of JAIOJX010000025.1, forward strand.
AGTAAAGAATATCATTTACTTCTGCAAAGAGAGACGACAGAAGGAGAATCTTGGTTATTGGTGAAATTTCAAAAGTTTTGGACATCTTTTTAAAAATTAGCTTTTAAAAAGTATCCATCTCATAGAACAGTTACAAGAGTAGTGCAGAGTGCTCTGTTACCACCTTATACACCTCCCGGTCAAAAAGTCAACATGGATGGTATTGTCACCATTCAATCTATGGACTCCAGTCAGACTTCCCAGCTGCCCCAGGAGTGTATTCTTTTCCTTTCTGGGTCAAGATTCTCTCCAGAAACCTTGCTTATTATTATTTTTAATCTTTTCTTATCCTAAACAGTTCTTTATTCTTTCCCTGACTCTCAAATCCTGACACATATTTGAGAATGCATTTCATAAGGTGACCCTCTAGTTGGATCCATCCATTGTTTCCTCATGACCAGACTCAGGCCATCAATTCTTGGCAGGGATGCTACAGAAATGATGCTGTATTCTCCATGGTAACATCAAGGCTGCATGATTTTGACTTCTCCCATTATGGATGGTGTTAACCTTAATCAGCTGGTCGTTTGGTATCTGCTGTATTGATCTGCTATGAAATAGCTATTTTCCCTTTGTAGTTGATTAGTATTTTATCAGGGAGACAGTCAGATATTAGGCCAGTATCCTGTTCTTTGTCAAATCTCCATGCACCAGCTCCTGCCTGTGTTAGCTGTGAGTATGAGGGTTGCCAGGTGGTGATTTTCTTTTTACATCATTCATTCTGCATGTATTAGTTGGTCTTCTACTATAAAGAAACTTTCTTCTCTGTTCATATGTTTACTTATTTTTTTTTCTTTCAATGGATTGTAATCTGTTATCCTTACTTATTTTTGTGACCAAATTCACCCTGATTTGGCCAGTGGAATCCTCCTACGACATGTCCCTATCATTCTTTAAGTATTTCTTTATTTTATGGTCAGCAAGATGTTCCAGGCTTATCTTGTACTTTTCTTGTATCAGATGTTTGTCCAAGGAGCCCTGATTCTTCCTGGTATAGTTATGACTTAGAAACCAAGATCTGATTACTTGGTGTGCTCACTGCTATGGGTGTGTCAGTCAGTACTTCTAGGCCCACTTAGCAGACAGACCTGGGGAATGTGTATGTATGTATATATAACATAGAAATATATATTTATTTTTTAATTGGAAATGTGTATTTATTATAAATATGTTATATGTGTATCTATATAAACATGTACTTTGTGTGTATATATAAGTATGTAGTTTGAGTAGAACTTATACATGTAAACATTTATAATATTGCTCTATTAGTATGTTCATATTAAAAAAACTGGGCTTATAATATTTCCAATCCTGATGTAACACCTGAGTGTTCTTTAGTCTTCACCCATTGAGTGCTTTTAAAGAATTTTTCAGACAATGAGAAACTTCGCTCCCACTTTCTTGCTTAGTAAACTAACTTAATTATTCAATTTAATCAGTCTCCCAATCATTCTGGTCATTCTCTATGCTCACCACCTCTAGGAAAGTTATCTACAAACCACATTTTTAAAAAGTTACTGGATGCATCATCTTCATATGACATCCCCTCTCTGTCTTAACCTTGCTGCCTTTTTATTTTTTAAGATTTACTTCTCTATTTTAGATAAATTTATTTTTGCATTCTAGGGCTTTCTCTAGTTGCCACAAGTGTGGGCTACTATTTGTTGTGGTGGGAGGACTTCTTGTTGCGGTGAGTGGGCTCCTCATTGTGATGGCTTCTCTTGTTGCAGAGCACTGGCTCTAGAGCATGGGCTCAATAATTGTGACACATGGGATTAGTTGCCCCTCGCTGTGTGAGATCTTCCCGGAACAGGTATCAAACTCTGTGTCCCCTGGTTTGGCAGGTGGATTCTTAATCACTGGACCACAAAGGAAGTAGTCCTACCTTGTCTTCTCTGTTGCTTATGCCCTAGTGAACAAGTATCTAGACTAGTATAAGAAGAAATGGCAACATAGTAATGTCTAAGATTTTAGACATCTTAAATCAGAGATGTCAATTGCACATATAAGTGAAGATGTCCAGTAACAGGTCTGGGATTCAGGTTCAGTTAGAGAATACATCCATGAGATTTTTATTATTTGCGATCATGTTAACAGTTAACAGTGTTCTTAGAGAATGATGACTTGATCTATAATACTGTACTATGTTGTGCTTCATTATGTTTTGGACTAGTTAGCACACAAGCATCTTTCCTCACACTGAAGAGTGCTAACCTAGTTTGTTTTGCACGCCACTGTGTATACTAATCATGTGGGGTCTTGTTAAAATGCAGGTTCTGATTCTAGAACTCTGAGTTAGAGAGCTCCATTACAAATAGGGGATACTGCTGCTGATACCTCAGTGGTCCTCTGACCATACTTGGAGCACAAAGTTCTGACACTAATCCACCTCCCTGCTGCCAATCCTTTACTGGCTTTTTACTGTCGACTGCCTAATGGTCCAGCTCTGAGTGACAGGATTCATCATGGATCTGATTTTGATGTCGCCCCCAGTCCCTGCCTCCACACATGTACCTCAACTCTGCAATGACACTGAACTACTAGAATCTCTGGAGTAGACACTATTATGGCACACTTTCTTTGCCATCTTCCTTCATTTTGACTGCCCTTTCTCTACCTGTCAGTTGCTTTGATACACTACTTACATTTTCAGATGGGTTATAATCTCCTATTTCAGCTACTTCTATTCCTCCTTGAAATGATTAGTCTTTTTGAAGCAGAACAAACTTGTATCCATGGCTAGCATATAGTAAGTGCTTAGAAAATGCTTAGATTGATGTGATTCTTCTCATAAAATGTCTTCAGTAATAGTTTTTGAATGGTGATTTTGGCTTTTGTTTCTTCTACCCGTAAGCAGTAGCTCCTGTATAAAGATAGGAGTTACTATCCTTTGGCCATGGTATTAGATCAGGAATCAAATCCCAGCCTTGTACTTTCTAACTGGGATACTTTGAGTCGTTGCTTAGTTCTCTAAGCCTTATCTGCTATATAAAGGTAATAATAATTATTGGTACTGCCTTTTAACAATATTATGAGAATTTAGATGAAGTCATCTATAAGAGCAAAGATATAGTCAGTACTTGACAGTGTTAATTGTATTATTAGGGCAGAAGAATGAAAACTAGTTTATGAAGAGTCAGAAGACTTAAATAAATGATCAGTGAGGATGGGGCATATGACCATTGCTTTAAGATTTAGTGTGCAATAAGTTTTCAAACTTGAGTGTACTTACAGATTACCTGGGCACTTGTTAAAAATATGGTTACCTGGACCCAGCAGGTCTTAGTAAACTATCCAGGGATCTGTGTTCTTAAATAATGTTCTGACTGATTCTAGACTTCCCGTGGAAAACACTGTATAAACCTGAGTTTCATGAAAGCATTGAATTTAGGTTCCCTGCCTATCAGAGAGATAATATGAGATGAGAAATTAGTAAGAAAAGATCAAGTTGAATGATGAATAGATGATCTAAAGGGAGGAGTAATAAAGCATGTTGCCAAGAAATGCAAGTTTCAGATGTTGAATGACTCATTGTCTTCTCGCTTTTAATTTAGGATGTCTAAACAAGGACGGACAATAATATTCTCCATCCATCAGCCTCGTTATTCCATCTTCAAAAGTTTGGGTTTGATTTAGCCTACCCTGTGCTTAAGACTGCCTCCACACATGTACCTCAACTCTGCAATGACACTGAACTACTAGAATCTCTGGAGTAGACACTATTATGGCACACTTTCTTTGCCATCTTCCTTCATTTTGACTGCCCTTTCTCTACCTGTCAGTTGCTTTGATACACTACTTACATTTTCAGATGGGTTATAATCTCCTATTTCAGCTACTTCTATTCCTCCTTGAAATGATTAGTCTTTTTGAAGCAGAACAAACTTGTATCCATGGCTAGCATATAGTAAGTGCTTAGAAAATGCTTAGATTGATGTGATTCTTCTCATAAAATGTCTTCAGTAATAGTTTTTGAATGGTGATTTTGGCTTTTGTTTCTTCTACCCGTAAGCAGTAGCTCCTGTATAAAGATAGGAGTTACTATCCTTTGGCCATGGTATTAGATCAGGAATCAAATCCCAGCCTTGTACTTTCTAACTGGGATACTTTGAGTCGTTGCTTAGTTCTCTAAGCCTTATCTGCTATATAAAGGTAATAATAATTATTGGTACTGCCTTTTAACAATATTATGAGAATTTAGATGAAGTCATCTATAAGAGCAAAGATATAGTCAGTACTTGACAGTGTTAATTGTATTATTAGGGCAGAAGAATGAAAACTAGTTTATGAAGAGTCAGAAGACTTAAATAAATGATCAGTGAGGATGGGGCATATGACCATTGCTTTAAGATTTAGTGTGCAATAAGTTTTCAAACTTGAGTGTACTTACAGATTACCTGGGCACTTGTTAAAAATATGGTTACCTGGACCCAGCAGGTCTTAGTAAACTATCCAGGGATCTGTGTTCTTAAATAATGTTCTGACTGATTCTAGACTTCCCGTGGAAAACACTGTATAAACCTGAGTTTCATGAAAGCATTGAATTTAGGTTCCCTGCCTATCAGAGAGATAATATGAGATGAGAAATTAGTAAGAAAAGATCAAGTTGAATGATGAATAGATGATCTAAAGGGAGGAGTAATAAAGCATGTTGCCAAGAAATGCAAGTTTCAGATGTTGAATGACTCATTGTCTTCTCGCTTTTAATTTAGGATGTCTAAACAAGGACGGACAATAATATTCTCCATCCATCAGCCTCGTTATTCCATCTTCAAGTTGTTTGATAGCCTCACCCTGTTGGCCTCGGGAAGACTGTTGTTCCATGGGCCTGCTCAAGAGGCCTTGGGTTACTTTGTATCCATTGGTATGGTTGACTTTTTTGTGCATTAAGATCCTTCATTAGTAGTATCATAAAAGCGAACAAAGGGGTCACTTGGAGTGCTGTTGATCTTTGAGTAGATGTACCATGGTTTCCACTAGTTCGAAACATCTTCAGTTAGTCTGATACTAGAATTTTTCTTTACCTCGCAGCACCAGTTTGTTATTTATGTCTCTTTCTCTGTCTTGTTTGAGTGCGTGTGTGTGTGTGTGCGTGCATGTACATGTCTCTGTGTGTATTTCTACTGGGTCTATATCTGTTGCCTTCAGTTCTGGTAACCTTTCCCTAACAGTTCAATAAATATATTGGCCTCATGGCCAGTTATCTGTCAGATGAATATTTTTGGAAACATCCCTAAGTTATTTGTCTTCTTGGCCAATACAGACTAAGCTTTATCATATTTTTCCCTTACTTGGATTGTTGGTTTTCCTTGGTGTAGGTTCATGGAGTTACTATTATATTTAATTTTCTAGTAATATTAGATTGAAGATTTAGCATGCATGTGACCTACCTGTCAATATAATGGCAAGTCATAAGTCTGACTTCATGGGCCAACATTTCTAATGGATCTGGACTGCTTGATTCTATTTAAAATGGAAATATATAATTTTCTTGAGTATTTCTTTTTTATAATTGTATATTTTTTAACACCAAAACCATTTTTTATTGGGATATAGCCAATTAACAACTCTGTGATAGTTTCAGGTGAACAGTGAAGGGTCTCAGCCATACATATACATGTATCAATTCTCCCCCAAACTCCCCTCCCATTCAAAAAGAGATAAAAAATTGAGATGAGAAATTAGTAAGAAAAGATCAAGTTGAATGATGAATAGATGATCTAAAGGGAGGAGTAATAAAGCATGTTGCCAAGAAATGCAAGTTTCAGATGTTGAATGACTCATTGTCTTCTCGCTTTTAATTTAGGATGTCTAAACAAGGACGGACAATAATATTCTCCATCCATCAGCCTCGTTATTCCATCTTCAAGTTGTTTGATAGCCTCACCCTGTTGGCCTCGGGAAGACTGTTGTTCCATGGGCCTGCTCAAGAGGCCTTGGGTTACTTTGTATCCATTGGTATGGTTGACTTTTTTGTGCATTAAGATCCTTCATTAGTAGTATCATAAAAGCGAACAAAGGGGTCACTTGGAGTGCTGTTGATCTTTGAGTAGATGTACCATGGTTTCCACTAGTTCGAAACATCTTCAGTTAGTCTGATACTAGAATTTTTCTTTACCTCGCAGCACCAGTTTGTTATTTATGTCTCTTTCTCTGTCTTGTTTGAGTGCGTGTGTGTGTGTGTGCGTGCATGTACATGTCTCTGTGTGTATTTCTACTGGGTCTATATCTGTTGCCTTCAGTTCTGGTAACCTTTCCCTAACAGTTCAATAAATATATTGGCCTCATGGCCAGTTATCTGTCAGATGAATATTTTTGGAAACATCCCTAAGTTATTTGTCTTCTTGGCCAATACAGACTAAGCTTTATCATATTTTTCCCTTACATGGAATGTTGGTTTTCCTTGGTGAAGGTTCATGGAGATACTATTATATTTAATTTTCTAGTAATATTAGATTGAAGATTTAGCATGCATGTGACCTACCTGTCAATATAATGGCAAGTCATAAGTCTGACTTCATGGGCCAACATTTCTAATGGATCTGGACTGCTTGATTCTATTTAAAATGGAAATATATAATTTTCTTGAGTATTTCTTTTTTATAATTGTATATTTTTTAACACCAAAACCATTTTTTATTGGGATATAGCCAATTAACAACTCTGTGATAGTTTCAGGTGAACAGTGAAGGGTCTCAGCCATACATATACATGTATCAATTCTCCCCCAAACTCCCCTCCCATTCAGGCTGGTACATAACATTGAGCAGGGTTCCATGTGTTATGCAATAGATTTTTATTGGTTATCCATCTCAAACATGGAAATGCGTACATGACTTTCCCTAAGTCCCCAACCATCCCATCCCCCCTGCAAACGTGAGTTTGTTTTCTAAGTCTGTGAGTCTCCTTCTGTTTTATAAATAAGTTCATTTGTATAATTTCTTTTTAGAATCCACATAAAAGGAACGTCATATGATATTTCTCCTTCTCTGTCTGACTTACTTCACTCAGTATGACATATGGAGGTCCATCCATATTGCTGCAAATGGCCTTATTTCATTCTTTTTAATGACTGAGTAATATTCCATTACACACACACACACACACACACACACACACACACACACACACACCCCTTCTTTATCCTTTCCTCTGTCATTGGATATTTAGGTTGTTTCTATGTCTTGGCCATTGTAAACAGTGCTGTAATGAACATTGAGGTGTATGCATCTCTTCGGGCCATGTTTTTCTCTGGGTATATGCCCAGGAGTGGTATTACGGGGTTATATGGTAGCTCTATGTTTAGTTTTTAAAGGAACCTCCATACAGTTTTTCATAGTGGCTGTGCCAATTTACATTACCACCAACAGTGCAGGAGGGTTCCCTTCTCTCCACACCCTCTCCAGAATTTGTTGTTTGTGAATTTTTTGGTGATAGCCATTCTAACCGGTGTGAGGAAGTATCTCATTGTACTTTTAATTTGCATTTCTCTAATGACTAGAGATTTTGAACATCTTTTCAGATGTGCCTGTTGGCCATCTGTATGTCCTCGTTAGAGAAATGTCTATTTAGGTCTTCTGCCCATTTTTTGAGTAGGTTGTTTGTTTTGATGATATTGAGTGTCATAAGCTGTTTGTAAATTTTGGAGACTAATCCTCATCAATCACATCATTTGCAAATATTTTCTCCTAGTCTGTGGGTTGATTCTATTTAAAATGGAAATATATAATTTTCTTGAGTATTTCTTTTTTATAATTGTATATTTTTTAACACCAAAACCATTTTTTATTGGGATATAGCCAATTAACAACTCTGTGATAGTTTCAGGTGAACAGTGAAGGGTCTCAGCCATACATATACATGTATCAATTCTCCCCCAAACTCCCCTCCCATTCAGGCTGGTACATAACATTGAGCAGGGTTCCATGTGTTATGCAATAGATTTTTATTGGTTATCCATCTCAAACATGGAAATGCGTACATGACTTTCCCTAAGTCCCCAACCATCCCATCCCCCCTGCAAACGTGAGTTTGTTTTCTAAGTCTGTGAGTCTCCTTCTGTTTTATAAATAAGTTCATTTGTATAATTTCTTTTTAGAATCCACATAAAAGGAACGTCATATGATATTTCTCCTTCTCTGTCTGACTTACTTCACTCAGTATGACATATGGAGGTCCATCCATATTGCTGCAAATGGCCTTATTTCATTCTTTTTAATGACTGAGTAATATTCCATTACACACACACACACACACACACACACACACACACACACACCCCTTCTTTATCCTTTCCTCTGTCATTGGATATTTAGGTTGTTTCTATGTCTTGGCCATTGTAAACAGTGCTGTAATGAACATTGAGGTGTATGCATCTCTTCGGGCCATGTTTTTCTCTGGGTATATGCCCAGGAGTGGTATTACGGGGTTATATGGTAGCTCTATGTTTAGTTTTTAAAGGAACCTCCATACAGTTTTTCATAGTGGCTGTGCCAATTTACATTACCACCAACAGTGCAGGAGGGTTCCCTTCTCTCCACACCCTCTCCAGAATTTGTTGTTTGTGAATTTTTTGGTGATAGCCATTCTAACCGGTGTGAGGAAGTATCTCATTGTACTTTTAATTTGCATTTCTCTAATGACTAGAGATTTTGAACATCTTTTCAGATGTGCCTGTTGGCCATCTGTATGTCCTCGTTAGAGAAATGTCTATTTAGGTCTTCTGCCCATTTTTTGAGTAGGTTGTTTGTTTTGATGATATTGAGTGTCATAAGCTGTTTGTAAATTTTGGAGACTAATCCTCATCAATCACATCATTTGCAAATATTTTCTCCTAGTCTGTGGGTTGTCTTTTGTTTATCATTCCCTTTGCTGTGCAAAAGCTTTTGAATTTTAGTAGGTCCCATTTGTTTGTTTTTGCTTTTATTTCCATTTTTCTGGGATATGGATTAAAAAATATTTTGCTGTAACTTATGTCAGAGAGTGTTCTGCCTATGTTTTCCTCTAAGAGTTTTATAGTGTCCAGTCTGGGATGCTTTGTTTTAGAAATACTTGGGTATGATTATAGATGATGCTCCATGACCTCAAATATAGTTTAAAATATTTGCTAGCTGTATTTTAAAATGTTTTTGTTTAATCTTCATCATTTAAAATTAAGAAGCATACATGGGTCTAGGGAGTTTAGGGGAGATGAACCTGAGTGTCAGGCTACAGTCAGAGCTGAGTTCAAGTGATCATGTTGTTACTGAGTCCAGTCTCATACTGCTTGCTGCACAACAGGCCAATAAATCAAGCGATAACATTGTTGGACCTGAATTTAGTAAGGGAAGAAACAATCATTGCTAAAGTGGGTAGTGGCATTCTAGAGGTCCCGTATTGGACTTGAAGAGCAGAACATGCCCGAGGCCTCTCCCAAAGACAGCCCTTCTGTGCCTTAACTTGCTTTTCTTCTTGCCTTGCTTCATAGAACATTAGTCCTTTTATGGCTTTTTTTTTCCCCAGTGTATTTGTTTTTCTTGGACCCATATCTAAATTTTTGAAGAAGTTCTGAGAAGCACCAGAGTGTAATGCTAGCTGTTTCAAGTCTCATGAATTATGATGTGTAAGGACCAAGCACTAATGTAAGACCTTCTAATAGCCCAAGGTTTGTTTGGAGTACACTGTTTTGCAAAGGGTCAGAAAATTGTTGAAATATTGTGTGATTGAATATATAAAAGTAAAAGGTAGATTAATGAGGGGAGAATAGAGAAAGAAAATGGGGGAGAAACTGGTAGATTCTATCTTCCCTAGCAACACTTTACTCCTGAAGAGTCTTTTCATTCCTTTGCTGTCCCAAAATGATATTGAGTGTCATAAGCTGTTTGTAAATTTTGGAGACTAATCCTCATCAATCACATCATTTGCAAATATTTTCTCTAGTCTGTGGGTTGTCTTTTGTTTATCATTCCCTTTGCTGTGCAAAAGCTTTTGAATTTTAGTAGGTCCCATTTGTTTGTTTTTGCTTTTATTTCCATTTTTCTGGGATATGGATTAAAAAATATTTTGCTGTAACTTATGTCAGAGAGTGTTCTGCCTATGTTTTCCTCTAAGAGTTTTATAGTGTCCAGTCTGGGATGCTTTGTTTTAGAAATACTTGGGTATGATTATAGATGATGCTCCATGACCTCAAATATAGTTTAAAATATTTGCTAGCTGTATTTTAAAATGTTTTTGTTTAATCTTCATCATTTAAAATTAAGAAGCATACATGGGTCTAGGGAGTTTAGGGGAGATGAACCTGAGTGTCAGGCTACAGTCAGAGCTGAGTTCAAGTGATCATGTTGTTACTGAGTCCAGTCTCATACTGCTTGCTGCACAACAGGCCAATAAATCAAGCGATAACATTGTTGGACCTGAATTTAGTAAGGGAAGAAACAATCATTGCTAAAGTGGGTAGTGGCATTCTAGAGGTCCCGTATTGGACTTGAAGAGCAGAACATGCCCGAGGCCTCTCCCAAAGACAGCCCTTCTGTGCCTTAACTTGCTTTTCTTCTTGCCTTGCTTCATAGAACATTAGTCCTTTTATGGCTTTTTTTTTCCCCAGTGTATTTGTTTTTCTTGGACCCATATCTAAATTTTTGAAGAAGTTCTGAGAAGCACCAGAGTGTAATGCTAGCTGTTTCAAGTCTCATGAATTATGATGTGTAAGGACCAAGCACTAATGTAAGACCTTCTAATAGCCCAAGGTTTGTTTGGAGTACACTGTTTTGCAAAGGGTCAGAAAATTGTTGAAATATTGTGTGATTGAATATATAAAAGTAAAAGGTAGATTAATGAGGGGAGAATAGAGAAAGAAAATGGGGGAGAAACTGGTAGATTCTATCTTCCCTAGCAACACCTCTCTCACTCCCTGAAGAGTCTTTATTTACCAGTACTATCAAGTTTGTGTACCTGACTTACCTGCTTTTGCAGGTTACCACTGTGAGCCCTATAATAACCCTGCAGACTTCTTCTTGGATGTCATTAACGGCGACTCCTCTGCTGTGGTGTTAAATAGAGAAAACACAGATGATGAAGGTAAGCAAATCTGTCGAGAGTCACAGATTATTTTCGAATTGAGATGGTTGAAGTTTAGCAATGTGGTAGCTTATTAAAACATAGCTATGTGAATTTAAATCATAGTTATACTCAGATAATGGTCATCCTAGTTTGTTTGGCTGCTGTAACAAAATACCATAGACTGGAAGGTTTAAACAATAGACATTTTCTTCTCTCAGTTCTGGAGAGTGAAAGTCTGATCAGGGGGCCCACAGATTCAGTATCTGTTGAGGACCTGCTTCCTGGTTCATAGATAGGTGACCATATATTATAGTCTTTTCAGGTGGTGGGAGTGGGGAGGGACCTCTGGGGTCTCTTTCATAAGAGCACTTATCCCACCTTCTGAGGGCTCTACCCTCTTGACCTAATCATCCCTCAAAGGCCTGCCTTTCAAATACCATCACATTGGGGACTCAGTTTCAGCATATGAATTTTGGGGACAGACATTTAGTCTAATAGCATCAGTCAGCATAGATTTTGTTGTCCCCAAGAGTGCAGTTTTTGAAATTTAATTTGTAAATGAGCATTTATAGGATAGTGTCAGTTCTAAAGGGAGTTTCCATTTAAAAAAAAGTGCCCATGGGCTTCCCTGGTGGTTCAGTGGGTAGAGAGTCCACCTTGCAGTGCAGGGGGCACCGGTTCAATCCCTGGCCCAGGAGGATACCACATGCTGCGGAGTGGCTGGACCTGTGTGTCCAATTATAAGTCAGTGCTCAGGAGCACATGTGGCCATGGTACTCTGCAACGAGAGTGGCCACTTCAGTGGGAGGCCCACACAGGCCAAAGAATAAAGGTGCATGAAAATAAATAAATAAATAAAACAATAAAAGAGGCCAAATTAAAAAAAAAAAAAAAAAGCCCTGCTCATTGCTTACACAGTGGCCCTTGGTGTCCATGGAGGATTGGTTTCAGGACCCACTCTCCCCAGTGCTCAACAGATAGGAGATGCTGAAGTTCCTTATGGTAGACCCTCCATATCCCTGGGTTCCATGTCTGAGGATTCAGAGGGCCAACTCTGTAGTATTTTGAAATAAAAATTTGGCACTTTATACATTTGCACATTATAAGAAGCGATGACCAGGTTTTTAAAAATTAGGAATTATAACTGTATTGTGAGAAGTCTATTTTAAAAGATTTAGGGTTCAAATATTATAGTTAGGAAAAGGCCAGTGAATTTGCTCTATCTGTAACTTTATGGAGGGAGACCAATTTACTTGCTTGTAAAGCAGTGACAGAACTCAGTATTTTTTATGCTCAAGCTTTAGAATTAAGGTGCTATAGGAAAATCTAAGAAAGGGGTTACAGAAAAATGGACTAATCAGTTGTCGTTTGTGTTAATGTTTTCTTTCTTTATCTACTTTTATTCCAAAGCTCAGATTGAAGAACCTCCCAAGAAAGCTACTCCACTTTTGGAAAAATTATCTGAGTTTTATGTCAACTCTTCCTTCTTCAAGGAAGCAAAAGCTGAGTTAGATAAATTCTCAGTGGGTGGGAAAAGGAAGAAAATTTCATCCTCCAAGGAGATCACCTATGCCACCTCTTTCTGTCATCAGCTCAGTTTCAGCATATGAATTTTGGGGACAGACATTTAGTCTAATAGCATCAGTCAGCATAGATTTTGTTGTCCCCAAGAGTGCAGTTTTTGAAATTTAATTTGTAAATGAGCATTTATAGGATAGTGTCAGTTCTAAAGGGAGTTTCCATTTAAAAAAAAGTGCCCATGGGCTTCCCTGGTGGTTCAGTGGGTAGAGAGTCCACCTTGCAGTGCAGGGGGCACCGGTTCAATCCCTGGCCCAGGAGGATACCACATGCTGCGGAGTGGCTGGACCTGTGTGTCCAATTATAAGTCAGTGCTCAGGAGCACATGTGGCCATGGTACTCTGCAACGAGAGTGGCCACTTCAGTGGGAGGCCCACACAGGCCAAAGAATAAAGGTGCATGAAAATAAATAAATAAATAAAACAATAAAAGAGGCCAAATTAAAAAAAAAAAAAAAAAAAAAAAAAAACCCTGCTCATTGCTTACACAGTGGCCCTTGGTGTCCATGGAGGATTGGTTTCAGGACCCACTCTCCCCAGTGCTCAACAGATAGGAGATGCTGAAGTTCCTTATGGTAGACCCTCCATATCCCTGGGTTCCATGTCTGAGGATTCAGAGGGCCAACTCTGTAGTATTTTGAAATAAAAATTTGGCACTTTATACATTTGCACATTATAAGAAGCGATGACCAGGTTTTTAAAAATTAGGAATTATAACTGTATTGTGAGAAGTCTATTTTAAAAGATTTAGGGTTCAAATATTATAGTTAGGAAAAGGCCAGTGAATTTGCTCTATCTGTAACTTTATGGAGGGAGACCAATTTACTTGCTTGTAAAGCAGTGACAGAACTCAGTATTTTTTATGCTCAAGCTTTAGAATTAAGGTGCTATAGGAAAATCTAAGAAAGGGGTTACAGAAAAATGGACTAATCAGTTGTCGTTTGTGTTAATGTTTTCTTTCTTTATCTACTTTTATTCCAAAGCTCAGATTGAAGAACCTCCCAAGAAAGCTACTCCACTTTTGGAAAAATTATCTGAGTTTTATGTCAACTCTTCCTTCTTCAAGGAAGCAAAAGCTGAGTTAGATAAATTCTCAGTGGGTGGGAAAAGGAAGAAAATTTCATCCTCCAAGGAGATCACCTATGCCACCTCTTTCTGTCATCAGCTCAAATGGGTTTCCAGGCGTTCATTTAAAAACTTATTGGGTAATCCCCAGGCTTCTATAGCTCAGGTAACCTACAAAGTCTTATAATTATGCTGTAAAGTACTTATTTGAGTGACATTACACTTACCCTCTATCCATACTGTATTTATTTGTCTCCATTCCATTCAGGGTATAAAACAAGAAAAACCCAATGAAGTTTTAACTTATAGAAGACTTTTTTAGTGGGTGGGTTTTTTTTTTTTAAATCACCTAGTTCAGAATTTTTGTTGATTCAAGTAAGCTGTAAAGGATAATTTTTGTAGAAAAAAAATGTGTTTTTTTTTGTTGTTGTTGTTTTTTCAAAAATCGTGAAGTAAAGAAAATGTTTGACCACATTTGGATTTTCTGGTAGCTGCATATGTTCATTTTCTGATGCATTCAATAAGTTCTTTCTGATCATGTGCTGTAATTTGGAGCTTGTATATAGTCATGAGCAAAAATAAAATCCCTGCTCTTGCGGGACTTATTTTCTTATGAGGAGAGACAGACGATACATTCATATAGAAATAAATAGCATGTCAGATGGTAAAAGGGGCTAGGAAGAGAGTTTAAGCAGCAAAGTGGAGAAAGGAAGAGAGAAAGGAAGGGAAGGAGAGAAATGGGAAAGAAAGGAAAGAGGTTGATTGGTTTGCATCTTATGTCAGATGGCCAGGGAAGCCTTCAATTTGGTGTGGTTGAATGCCCCTGAAAGCATTAGGGCCATTCACTGTCTTCTTGAAGAGCCTGTTTGCAAATGCTGTCCCTTATAATTAGTCTTCCTCACTTAGGGGTTCTGATCTTAGGAGAACACTAGGTACCTAAAACAGTGTGCAGTTAGCACAAAGGTTGTAAGCAGACTTGAATTCTGTTTAACAAAGTTCTTTTTCTGTTTTACCTGACTTCATTGATAGTTGTTGATGATTGCTCCCTTATGACTTTTCTTTTATTCTTATACCCTCTGCCATCCAAAACCCATTCATTGTGTTTCTGCTGAGTACTAAAAGATAGCATGTCATTGGCTCTTATGAAATAGCACTGACTTCATACCATCCATGCCATTGTTTTCACACTGTGGTACTGTTGCCTTTTAAGTATCAGTACCGAGAGCATATATCCCTCTTTGAGATGTATTGCTAATTAATCCAGACAGTTTTTACATGTTATTTGGCATTTATAAGAACATGAACAGTTTTGTATACTTTCAATCAAGGATACGTTTTAATTCTTTTAGTAGATTTGATGTCATTTGGGAACAACTTCTGTAAGTCAGTCTCATTACCCATTATCCAACAGTAAAATGATATAAGACAGTTGATTCTTTAGTGTGATTTATGCATTAGATTTTTTTGATTTGGAAAAGGAATTTCTCTTGCTTCTGAAAGTGATTTCTAAATGTTTTGTGCAAGTCACATAGAGTTGGCCCTCAGTATCCACAAGTTCTGCACACGCTGAGGTTAGAAGAATTCATGAAGCTGGAGGACTGATGGTATGAATCCATTTTATATAAGGGACTTGAGGATTCATAGATTTTAATATCTGAGGGGATTCCCCTGCTGCTACCCAAGGATAACTCTATGTGGTATTTCTGGGTAGGCATGATTAGAATGTGGGGCTGTTTTTAATCGTACACCAGTTTTATGCATCTTTTGGCTCTAGGTTTTCTTCAGATCCCAGCTCTAGGCCTAGAGTCTCCAGGTTGCATGTTCAGCCTATTTACCGCTTCAGTGAATTCAGTTCCTCCAAAGGAATCCCAACAATGTTCAGAGCAGGGGTAATCTCACAGAACAAGGATATAATCTTGTATCTCCCTAAGCACCTGTTTCTGGGGGAAAAGTCTTCCTCAGATGTTAACTTAAGACAGAAATATGCAAACCTTTTTTTGAAAAGTTCAGAGAATAAATACTTTAGGATCTGTGAGTCAGGTAATTGTCACAGCTAGTCAACTCTGCCATTTTAGAAAGGAAGCATCCATAAATACATTAGAAAAATGAACATGACTGTGTTCCAATGAAACTTCGTTCATGGACATTGAAGTATGAATTGCATATGTATTTCACATGGCAAGAAATATCATTCTTTTTTTTTTGACCATTAAAAAAATGATCAAAAAAGCCCTGTCCTTAGCTCATGGACTGAACAGAAGTATGCCTGGGGGCTGTAGCTTGCTGACTTCAGTTTTGGAATTTTTAATCTTAAGAGTCTGTCTTTTACTTCTCTAAGTGTTTGAATGTGGAGCTATTAAAATGTTTGATGACTTCTTGTTGACAAATCTGTTATGCATAGTCTTACAAACATACTTAGTTTGGAACTCAGTCGTTTACATGAATTAGACTTTGCTTCTGGTAATGCATTTAACTTGAGGTGTCTTTGGAAGGTCTTGGAATGAATACATTATCTATATAAGAAGATTTAATATTCATTTGATGTTTTAAAGGTTTCTTGATCAAATCAATTTGGAAAATACTATGGTATCTCTGGGAGAGTCATAGTTTCTATAAACACATTTAGCATTTGATTACAGATTAATTTTTTTAGTGATAACTGTAAGCACCTATTAGAATTTACCTTGAAAAATGTTGGTAAACACATTTGAACAAAATTAGAATTACATATTTAGGAAATTTCCTTTTTTTCCCATCTGTTCAAAAGACTCCAGCTACACAGAACTCACAGAATAGAGTTTCTTTGCTCTGATGAGAAAAGTTTAGTCTTCCTGTTTATTTTGTTTTCCTTAACTCAAGAAAGAATAACATAAACACACCTTATAAAAGCATGATAAAATTTTGAGGTTAATCATTCTGTCAGTGTTTGAAAACTTACCTTGAAAATACTTTTGAAATACTTGAAATCTTTAGGAAACATATTAATGATAAAAGTAACAGTCTGTTAATATAAATTATTAAGTTTGAAAGCAAAAGAAATAAAGTATGCGGAGTGTCCACTTTTAAAAGTCTTAGTATTCTTAGAGTAATACAGTGTGAAAAATAGACCTGTATTACATGTGCATGCACACATGCTGTTGGGTCATCATTATTCATTTTGAAACTTGATCTGTTGATATGTATAATACTTAAGGATCAGTCCATAAACTCTGCCATTTTAGAAAGGAAGCTTTAAAAGAAAATGAACATGACTGTGTTCCAATGAAACTTCGTTCATGGACATTGAAGTATGAATTGCATATGTATTTCACATGGCAAGAAATATCATTCTTTTTTTTTTGACCATTAAAAAAATGATCAAAAAAGCCCTGTCCTTAGCTCATGGACTGAACAGAAGTATGCCTGGGGGCTGTAGCTTGCTGACTTCAGTTTTGGAATTTTTAATCTTAAGAGTCTGTCTTTTACTTCTCTAAGTGTTTGAATGTGGAGCTATTAAAATGTTTGATGACTTCTTGTTGACAAATCTGTTATGCATAGTCTTACAAACATACTTAGTTTGGAACTCAGTCGTTTACATGAATTAGACTTTGCTTCTGGTAATGCATTTAACTTGAGGTGTCTTTGGAAGGTCTTGGAATGAATACATTATCTATATAAGAAGATTTAATATTCATTTGATGTTTTAAAGGTTTCTTGATCAAATCAATTTGGAAAATACTATGGTATCTCTGGGAGAGTCATAGTTTCTATAAACACATTTAGCATTTGATTACAGATTAATTTTTTTAGTGATAACTGTAAGCACCTATTAGAATTTACCTTGAAAAATGTTGGTAAACACATTTGAACAAAATTAGAATTACATATTTAGGAAATTTCCTTTTTTTCCCATCTGTTCAAAAGACTCCAGCTACACAGAACTCACAGAATAGAGTTTCTTTGCTCTGATGAGAAAAGTTTAGTCTTCCTGTTTATTTTGTTTTCCTTAACTCAAGAAAGAATAACATAAACACACCTTATAAAAGCATGATAAAATTTTGAGGTTAATCATTCTGTCAGTGTTTGAAAACTTACCTTGAAAATACTTTTGAAATACTTGAAATCTTTAGGAAACATATTAATGATAAAAGTAACAGTCTGTTAATATAAATTATTAAGTTTGAAAGCAAAAGAAATAAAGTATGCGGAGTGTCCACTTTTAAAAGTCTTAGTATTCTTAGAGTAATACAGTGTGAAAAAATAGACCTGTATTACATGTGCATGCACACATGCTGTTGGGTCATCATTATTCATTTTGAAACTTGATCTGTTGATATGAAATATAATACATTTTTAAGGTAATTAAAGGATGCCAGGGTATAGTTTTTCTTTTCTTTTTTTTTTCAAATTTCTGACTGTTTTTTTAGCAAGGCAGTTTTTTTTTTTTTTTAACATTTATTTATTTATCTTTTTGGGGAGTGGTGTGGGGAAGGAGGGGGATGGGTGGGCCACTTCTATTGGTCTTCCATTTCTCTATTTTCATCCGTCTTTGTTCTTTGGCTCCCGTGGGTCTCCCATCGCGGTGGCCTCTGTCGTCGCAGAGCGCCAGCTCTGGGCGCATGCGCCCCAGAGCTCCAGCTCGGTAATTGGACACATCGGTCCAGCCACTCCACGGCACCTGGGAATCCTCCCAGGCCAGGGATGGAACAGGTGCCCCTTGCACTGCAAGGCAGTGTCCTTACCCACTGGACCACTAGGGGAAGCCCAGCAAGGCAGTTTTTAAGGACATCTTAAATCATATTCTTTCCAGATTCTGGTCTTTACAAGCTAGTCTTCACAGATCCTGATCTTGTTTTCCAATTTTGTTTGCTTCATGCTGTAAGTGTCTTGACAAGTTACTACAAGTCGTGATACTATTGCACTATTGTAATACTGAGGTGGTTTTTTGTTATTGTTTTTTTTTTAACTCTGAAGATTCCAAAGTTCATGGTAGGATATTTTGTTTTCTTTAGATGATCATTTCTTGTATTTTTATATTTATACATTTAATGTAATTTAATTAAAAGTATAATAAGTAGATTTTCCTTAAATAAGTTTTAGGATAACCCTAAACCTTTATTTATAAAAGTATCCTTAAGAAACATTCTGTCAACCTTAAAAATCTTGAAATGAAAGTCCAATCTTCTTAGGAGTCATCAGACACTCTTAAGAGTTAGGGAAGAAGGTTGATTAAGAATGGTGAAGAAATAGCAGCTTAGTCCTGCTGTCAGCAGTAGGCCCTCTGAGCTGAGGTTGCTGGAGAGACAGTACAGGCTGGTGGGTAATGGAAGCACTCAGGTGCCCTCAGAGATGGCCGAATGCTTTGGTGACAGTGGCAGTGCACTTTTCCAGTGGAGGTGTGGACTCTCCCAGGTTAGGTAGATGACCCCAGCTTACCCCTACTTCCTCATAGTGCAAAGTTCCATTGTTAAAAGTGTTTTCTGTGTGCTTTAAACTTTTTATTTATTTATTTATTTTTTCATGTTAAGACTAAGGATATCCTGTTTTTAATGGAACCTCTTGAAATATCATGCTCACTAGCACAAAGGTTGAGAGTTCAGGCCAACACTCTTAGCCACTTGAGCTTTATTTTGCCCCCACCGCCAATCTACTTTTCTAGGTGCTTGCATTGTTCTGCTACACTGCTTGACATTCCCAGGCCCTATAGCGTGAACTGGAACATGAACTGGCAGTACTTGCTAAAGCGCTGGGAGGAATCTTAGCTTTTCTACTTTTTCCTGTCAATTGCCCCAGCACATAAATAAATTTTTTTTTAAAAACAGTCTAGTAAATGTCCTTACCCACTGGACCACTAGGGGAAGCCCAGCAAGGCAGTTTTTAAGGACATCTTAAATCATATTCTTTCCAGATTCTGGTCTTTACAAGCTAGTCTTCACAGATCCTGATCTTGTTTTCCAATTTTGTTTGCTTCATGCTGTAAGTGTCTTGACAAGTTACTACAAGTCGTGATACTATTGCACTATTGTAATACTGAGGTGGTTTTTTGTTATTGTTTTTTTTTTAACTCTGAAGATTCCAAAGTTCATGGTAGGATATTTTGTTTTCTTTAGATGATCATTTCTTGTATTTTTATATTTATACATTTAATGTAATTTAATTAAAAGTATAATAAGTAGATTTTCCTTAAATAAGTTTTAGGATAACCCTAAACCTTTATTTATAAAAGTATCCTTAAGAAACATTCTGTCAACCTTAAAAATCTTGAAATGAAAGTCCAATCTTCTTAGGAGTCATCAGACACTCTTAAGAGTTAGGGAAGAAGGTTGATTAAGAATGGTGAAGAAATAGCAGCTTAGTCCTGCTGTCAGCAGTAGGCCCTCTGAGCTGAGGTTGCTGGAGAGACAGTACAGGCTGGTGGGTAATGGAAGCACTCAGGTGCCCTCAGAGATGGCCGAATGCTTTGGTGACAGTGGCAGTGCACTTTTCCAGTGGAGGTGTGGACTCTCCCAGGTTAGGTAGATGACCCCAGCTTACCCCTACTTCCTCATAGTGCAAAGTTCCATTGTTAAAAGTGTTTTCTGTGTGCTTTAAACTTTTTATTTATTTATTTATTTTTTCATGTTAAGACTAAGGATATCCTGTTTTTAATGGAACCTCTTGAAATATCATGCTCACTAGCACAAAGGTTGAGAGTTCAGGCCAACACTCTTAGCCACTTGAGCTTTATTTTGCCCCCACCGCCAATCTACTTTTCTAGGTGCTTGCATTGTTCTGCTACACTGCTTGACATTCCCAGGCCCTATAGCGTGAACTGGAACATGAACTGGCAGTACTTGCTAAAGCGCTGGGAGGAATCTTAGCTTTTCTACTTTTTCCTGTCAATTGCCCCAGCACATAAATAAATTATTTTTATTTTGATTTAAAAAACAGTCTAGTAACATGTACTGTTTGGTATTTTCCTGAGGACTGTGATCAAGCCATTTGAAATATCTGTATCAGTGGAGAAGTTCGATTGTGTAGCCAGGTATATTTCAATAATAAAAGGTATATTTTTACCTTTAATTGAAATTCTCTTTTCTTTTTGAAAAGCTAATTGTAACAACCCTCCTGGGACTGGTTATAGGTGCCATTTTCTATGATCTAAAACATGATCCTTCAGGAATGCAGAACAGGTGAGTAAATTTGGATCTTGATTTTGAGAGTGTGTCGTTACTTTTCTTTTAAGCTTATGAAAATCCATTAAGAATTTGAATTTGAGACAAGGTTAATTGAGGGGTAGGAAAAGTCAGTGAATTGAAGCCTGAATGAAAGTTGATTTTCATACATTTTCATATATATATTCACACACACACACATATAAAGTACTATAATATACAGAATATAAATTTACCCTGTTAACTGATTTTAAGTATACAGTTCAATAACACTTATTACATTCACATTATTGTGCAACCATCTCCACCATCCAACTCTGGAACTTTTTTGTCTTCCCAAACTGAATCTCTGTATTTGTTGAACAACAATTCCATGCTCCCTCTTTCCTCAGCCTTTGGAAACCACTGTTACACTTTTTGTTTCTGGATTTGACTATTCTCAGTACCTCATATAAGAATTTTAAGAGTATTTGTCCTTTAGTGATTGACTTATTGTCTTTAGTATAATATCTTCAAGGTTCATCCATGTGTGACATGTGTTAGAATTTCTTTCTTTTTAAAGATTTAGTAATATCCATTGTATGAATATACCACATTTTGTGTATTGATTTATCTGGCCAGGAATACTGGATTGTTTCCTCCTTTTGGCTTTTGTGAACAATGCTGTTATGAGCATGTGTATACAAATATCTGTTTGAGGCTCTGCTTTAAATTCTTTTGGATCATTTCATTAATTTTTTTGAGAAGCTGCCATCCTGACTTCTATAACAGCTGCACCATTTTGCATTTCTACTAGTAGTGAGCAGGCTTTTGGTTTTTCTCCAACCTCATAAACACCAATTTTTTGTTTTGTTTTTATTAGTGGGAAGTGGTATTCATTGTGCTTTTGATTTGCATTTCCCTAATGATTATTGTACTTTTGTGTATCTTTTCATGTGCACATTGGCCAACTGTGTATCCTCTTTGGAAGAATGTCTGCTGAAGTTCTTTCTTTTAAAAAAATTATTCATTTATTTCTTTATTTTTCTCTATTTTGGATCTTTGTGGATGCATGGGCTTTTCTCTAGTTGTGATAACTGGGGGTTACTCTAGTTATGATGCATGGGTTTCTTGGAGCAGTGGCTTCTCTTGTTGTGGAGCATGGGCTTTAGGGCACTCAGACTTAAGTTGTTGTGGCTCCCAGGGTCTAGAGGCCATACTCAATAGTTGTGGTACATGGACTTAGTTGCTCCATGGCATGTGGAATCTTCCCAGATCAGGAACTGAACCCATGTCTCCCGCGTTAGCAGACAGATTCTTTACCACTGAGCCACCAGGGAAGCCCTATTGAAGTTCTTTAACTATATTTTAATTGGGCTTTTAAAAAATTGTTGAGCTGTAAAATTATTTATATATGCTGTAAATTTAACAGCTATAAATTTGCACTTACTTTATGCCATTCTGTGGATTGCCTTTTCTTTCTGTTGGTGTGTCCTTTGATGCACAAAAGTTTAAAATTTGCCATAGGCCAGTTTGTCTGTTTTTTTTTTCCTTTTGTTGCCTGTGACTTAATTTCCTTTTTGATTTTTGATTTGTTTGACATGGGGTGGTGGTTGGGATTAAGTTTTTTCTGTTGTAGGGTTAGTATTGCCTCATCTGGTTTTAGTCACAATGTGCCTGATGAAACTTTGTAATGGACTGCAGCATAGTCTGAATAAAGGTGCTGAGCAGAGTGGACAGCTGTAGAGTTCTCCTTGGCTTTGTGTTTGAGAACTGCTCTGGGCTAGGCATTGCTCTCTGGGCTTAAAGTCAGTTTCTTGAGTAAAATAAAATATCTCCTATGTGGCAGCAGATAAGTGAGATAATTATTGGAGATTCTTTTTGTTTTCAGAGTTGTGTCACAACTCTTTTTCTCCCAGAGTTACATCATTGTTTTTCTTTTTATCTTTCCTGAAGGTTGTGCTCCTCTCTGATCTGTTTGGAAACTTGTTCATAATTGGCAGTTTGTACCCTTTATCAGTTCAGTTCTGTCAGACGCTTTATGACCCCATGGAATGCAGTTTGCCAGGGTTCCCTGTCCTTCTCCATCTCCTGGAGCCTGCTCAAACTCATGTCCACTAAGTTTGGACATGATGGCATCAGTGATGTCATCCAACCATCTTTTCTTCTGTCATCCCCTTTTCCTTTTGCCTTCTATTTTTCCTAGCATCAAGCTCTTTTCCAATGAGTCATCTCTGCGCATTGGGTGGCCAAAGTATTGGAGCTTTAGCTTCAGTATCATTCTTTCCACTGAATATTCAGGGTTGATTTCCTTTAGGATTGACTGGTTTGATCTCCTTGAAGTCCCAGGGACTCTCAAGAGCTTTTTTTCAACACCACAGTGAAAGGCATCACACCAGGGAAGCCCAAGAATACTGGATTGGGTAGCCTATCTGTTCTTCAGGGGGTTTTCTCAACTCAGGAATTGAACTGAGGTCTCTTTCAGTGCAGGCTGATTCTTTACCAGCTGAGCTACAAGGGAAGCCCCTATACCCTTTATAGATGCCATATTTATGTGAAACTCAGAGTCTGTATCAGGAATCAAGAGGATACAGGGCTTTTGTGTTGTGCAGCAAAAAACATTTGGAAAAAGACATTGGGAAGCCTGTACAGAAATGGAATTTAAGAAATCTGGTCATTAAAGCTCTTGGTAAAAGAATCCAGAGAAATATGGAAGAGCATTAATTGTTTCTGCAAATGTTTTCTGGGAAAAATGAATCAGTTGGACCTATTTTACCTTGTATTTTTGACCTAAGTTTATTGTCACTTTTTATCATTTGAAATTACTTTTCGTTGTGGTTTAGTTCTCTTTTTTGGGAGTGAATTCCAGAAAAATGCTCTCTTTGTTCTTTCTCTAACCTGTATAATGATGTATAGAATATGAGCTTCTGTAACCAAACAACTACCTTATAAAGTTGTGGAGATAGCTAAACAAATTGTAATTAATTAAAGGAAAAGACACTTTAATAATATATAATATTTGAATCACTAAGTAGACATTATAGACATGAATTACCACCTTGGAAAGAACTAGAATACATTAAATTCTTTAACAATAATATCTACTCAGTATAAAATAAATTGTCCTGTCATGAACGAGTTCAAAATCATTGTGAACATTATTGTACTATTAGATGTAACACTTAACAAGTGAGCTGAGCATTGCCATGTCCTATGTTTCTGAAATTAGCTTTCATGTTGATATTAGGCTTATTTGTGTACAGAAAGTAGCATAGTTTCTTGTGTTGTAGACCTGGCTATTTTCCATTTCTTTATTGTAGAAACACTTACTTTTAAAACAACCTATTCCCTAACTTTTTTATTTGGGGAGGAGGAAGCGTTAAAAATAATTATTGAGTGTCTATGGATTCTTTTTTCTTTCTTTTTTGGTCTCTTTTATTGGTTTATTTATTTATTTTCTTTATTCTTTGGCCTGTGTGGGCCTCCCATTTCAGTGGCCTCTCTTGTTGCAGAGCACCGACTCTGGGTGCATGTGCTCCAGAGCTCTGGCTCACAATTGGACATACCAGTCCAGCTGTTCCACGGCATGTGGGATCTTCTGGGGCCAGGGAACAAACTGGTGCCCTTGCACTGCAAGGCAGACTCTTTACCCACTGGACCACCAGGAAAACCCTATAGATTATTTTTTTAAAGAAGTATGCTTGGGTTTATCTCTTTAAAAATTCTCTTGTGTCATTTGTGTTCTATTTAAATATGTGCCACCTTTATCTCTTTTAGTTTCAGTTCAAATCCTCAACAGCAGTTAAGTCATTTAGTTAGAAAGGAGAGCCTGACAGTGTTTTAGGACTGCTGGCATGCTTTCATAAAATTCATATATCTGTCCAAGTGTGGATTAACTAAGTACCTCCCTTTATAAACTTCAATTATTTTACTGAGAGAGAAGTGTTAATAGTCTTATTTTTCTCACAGGTACACAAATTAATTTTTTCTTTATGAATATTCTTTTCTTGTTTTCTATTTTGAGCTCATTGGAAATAGACCTCATTGGCAGGGCGTGGTCAGGGAGAATATCAAGGCTGTGCTAGTGGTTGTGAGGTGGATATATACAATAAGGTGTTGGCTAATGTTTCCCTCCACTGGCTTTCATTTTATTTTGTCTTAGTTTTTTTCTTTAGTCAACTTTTTAAAAAGTGGCTAATAGAAGTTTTTAACCTCTGCAAGCTTTATTTGGTTCATTGGTTCTCTGTTCCTACATTAGGAACTATACTTGGCATGTTGTTAGTTAAAATCCAAGGCGATAGTATTTTTATGGCCTACGTAATCATCAGCTTGACTGCCACAGACTGTGCAGACACTCACAGAC
The DNA here is from genome assembly GCA_022376925.1 of Tragulus kanchil. Classification (NCBI taxonomy): domain Eukaryota; kingdom Metazoa; phylum Chordata; class Mammalia; order Artiodactyla; family Tragulidae; genus Tragulus; species Tragulus kanchil. The sequence goes on from JAIOJX010000025.1 coordinate 94,874,408, forward strand.
TAGGTGGCCTAAACCACAGAAATTCCTTCCTTGCAGTTTTGGAGATCAGGTTTCCAGCAAGGTCGGTTTCTGAAGAGGGTCCTATTCATATTTGCTGCCTTATTACTGTGTTCCTGCATGGCAGAGATCTTTGATGTCTCTCCCTTTTCTTCTAAGGGCACTAATCCGTAGTCAGGCCTCTACCCTCATGACCTCCTCTAGACCTGACAACCTCCAAATGTCACCATCTGTAAATGGTGTCACATTGAGGATTTAAGCTTCAGCACAGGAATTGACTTAGGAAACTTAGTCATGAATTTCAGACTGTTCTATGTGGAGTCTCAAGGCTACCACTGTGGATATGCAGGAGTAGGGGAGTCACCTAATGGGGCTCATGCTTCCCTCTCTGTTTTAACCAGAAGAGTTGTTTGTTTAATATGTTGAGAGATCACTTGAGGGAAAGATTTTCAGGTAGAAAAATGACTGCAGTGCTTTGACTTTTGCTCCCTTTATTTCATTGCAGAGCTGGAGTCCTCTTCTTCCTGACAACCAACCAGTGTTTCACCAGTGTGTCGGCCGTGGAGCTCCTGGTGGTTGAGAAGAAACTCTTTATGTGAGTAGGTCTCTATTTCAGGAAAAGGGGCTGCTGGTTAATCTGGTCACATCCAGAACCATTACCAGTGTTAACTGAGAAAGAGCATCCAGAGGCTGGGAGGAAAACCATGAACATGTTGGGGCTGATACCTAGGAGAAGGAGTTTCAAGATTAGGGTGTCATCCACAAATCTACATGCTACAGAGAAAGCAAGCCATAAAGACATTGAAAAGGATCTTTTGTTTTTAGCAAATAAGAAGTCATGATGACTGTCACAAGAGAAATTTGAGGGGCTTGGTAGAGAGAAGATAGTGCATTGAACAATATAGTCAAGGTGAGGCAGTAAAGTTTACCAAGAATATAGACCACGTCCTCAGTGGGAGGGAGAATGAAGGAGCCAGAGAAAAGCCTTAAAAAATGTAGGCTGAAAAAAAAAAATGTAGGATGTTTTGTTTGTTCTGTTTTCAAAGATGGACAAGATGTGCGTGTTTACATATTGAGGAAAGGAATCACTGGAGAGGGAAAGAATGAAGATTTTTGTGAAATAGTTTGGAATTACCAGGAGGAAGATCTCAGGAAGAGGAGGGATCTAGAACCTAAGAGAGAAGAAAAGAGAATTTGATAACTGACAGGGGTGTGTGGTTGGCAGGCATGATCATGGAAAGAAGTGCCATTATATCCCTTTATCGTGGAAGAAGTAAAAGAGATTGGTGACCCAAAGCTGCAGTTGAGGCTTGGAGAACAGCAAAACTACCTTCTTCATAGTTAGAAGCAGGGAAAAAAGAAAGACTGTGACCACTGGGATGAGCTCCTGACAGGCTGGCCTTCAAGGAGAGTCAGTGTGAGAAGAGAGGGAGGTGACGCAGGACCTGTGCCCCCCTGGAGTGGGTGTTCGGAGGGCAAACTGGCCGGCATTTGGAGGGAGTTCTGCAATGAGAAGAGGAGTCACTGCACAGAGTCTTGGGGAATGACATCCCAAGGGAGGCACACACATGAGATGTGCCTGATGTTGACGGGGAAGAAAGGTAGTAAACTAACCTCACAAATGCAGAAGCAGTAGTTGTTAGATTACTACTACATCTGGTAGCAGTAGAAATCTGTATAGCAAATGACTTAATCTTCTGATCTTAAACTAATGCAGATGTCTGGTGTGAATTTTTGTTTCTAGACATGAATATATCAGTGGATACTACAGAGTATCATCTTACTTTTTTGGAAAACTGATATCAGATTTACTCCCCATGAGGACGTTACCAAGTGTTATATTTACCTGTATAACATACTTCTTATTAGGTAAGCAATAAGATGAAAGGTATGTATCTTTAGTCTTGGATAGGAGGGGACTCTATGCAGTTTTATGAAGCTTAATTTAACCCCATCCTCAATTCCAGAGTTATAGGGTAATTTGTCTTGGGAGAGTTGGATTATGGACCCACTCCCCCAGATATAAAAAACCACTGGGAGGTCATATAATTCTGATCTTCCCAATTATCTTCACTAACACATTTATAGCAAACAGTGAGTAATGTGATGGCTAGGTAAAATGAACATCCTTTTGGCAAGTTTCTTTCTTAGAAGAGAAGGCAGTAGAATTCTGGCTAGTTGTCTATACCTCTCCATCTCAGGCACTCAGATTGTTAATAATTAATACAGAAGCACAAGCATTACATGGAAAAGTACTTATGAAGTGAGCATAAAAAAGAAAACTGCATATGAATAATGAAATTGGTGACCCAGCCTGGCTGGATAAAGGATGCGTTTTTTTCACTTTGATACTACTTTTTCAAAAATATTATAATGTTATTTGCATAATAAACAATCCTCATAACAGTGTTGGATTAACCCCCTCTTTGCTCCCTAAGGATTGAAACCAAAGGCAGAGGCCTTCTTCATCATGTTGTTCACCCTGATGATGGTGGCTTATTCAGCTAGTTCAATGGGATTGGCCATAGCGGCAGGTCAGAGCGTGGTATCCATAGCAACACTTCTCATGACCATCTCTTTTGTGTTTATGATGGTGAGTATAAACTGAGACATTATTATTCCTCCTTATTCCTCCCCCCAGATTTGCCTATCCTGTAAAATCTGCTTGAGGATTGTGTAAATCAGGCTCTTTGCTTTAAGGAGGCCATATATTGAAGTATGGTGTATGTTGTTAGAGAATATACTGGCTTTTTCTTGCTCTCACTCAGCTGTTTTCACTACTGTTCTAATACAGTTATCAGAACCTTAGTCAATGTGTTCTTACTGATGAGCTTTAAAAAGATGCCTCTTGGTGACATTGTGAAAGCTCAATAGGTTGGAACTTTGAAAACCAGAAAGATTTTGACTTTTTAAATTAAAAAAAAAAACAACTGTTAAAATGACAGGTTCATTGTCTGACTTTCCTGCTGGTGTGACAGAACAGATGGCTTGTTTAACAGGCAGCTGAGATAGTTTGGTTGGATCTACTGCTCTCCAAGGGAAATCTAAATTCCATGAAAATAGAACAGCAGGTTGGGTCCCTCCTGTATTTTGAAAAGGAGTGTTTTAAAAATACTGAAAAGTTCCAGTGCTAGTCCTCTCCTTTCTGGGTTCCTGACATTTCTTTATATCAATATATTTGTTTACTTTTCTTAAACAGTTACTTAATCCTAACCTTAGGTAGCCCTACATTTTGCATACATAAAGGTGAATCAATAGGTAAAGGGAGCCAGTTACCACATTTTCTCACAAACATCAAGTAAATAGAAACATGTAACCTCTTTACTAACACATTTATAGCAAACAGTGAGTAATGTGATGGCTAGGTAAAATGAACATCCTTTTGGCAAGTTTCTTTCTTAGAAGAGAAGGCAGTAGAATTCTGGCTAGTTGTCTATACCTCTCCATCTCAGGCACTCAGATTGTTAATAATTAATACAGAAGCACAAGCATTACATGGAAAAGTACTTATGAAGTGAGCATAAAAAAGAAAACTGCATATGAATAATGAAATTGGTGACCCAGCCTGGCTGGATAAAGGATGCGTTTTTTTCACTTTGATACTACTTTTTCAAAAATATTATAATGTTATTTGCATAATAAACAATCCTCATAACAGTGTTGGATTAACCCCCTCTTTGCTCCCTAAGGATTGAAACCAAAGGCAGAGGCCTTCTTCATCATGTTGTTCACCCTGATGATGGTGGCTTATTCAGCTAGTTCAATGGGATTGGCCATAGCGGCAGGTCAGAGCGTGGTATCCATAGCAACACTTCTCATGACCATCTCTTTTGTGTTTATGATGGTGAGTATAAACTGAGACATTATTATTCCTCCTTATTCCTCCCCCCAGATTTGCCTATCCTGTAAAATCTGCTTGAGGATTGTGTAAATCAGGCTCTTTGCTTTAAGGAGGCCATATATTGAAGTATGGTGTATGTTGTTAGAGAATATACTGGCTTTTTCTTGCTCTCACTCAGCTGTTTTCACTACTGTTCTAATACAGTTATCAGAACCTTAGTCAATGTGTTCTTACTGATGAGCTTTAAAAAGATGCCTCTTGGTGACATTGTGAAAGCTCAATAGGTTGGAACTTTGAAAACCAGAAAGATTTTGACTTTTTAAATTAAAAAAAAAAACAACTGTTAAAATGACAGGTTCATTGTCTGACTTTCCTGCTGGTGTGACAGAACAGATGGCTTGTTTAACAGGCAGCTGAGATAGTTTGGTTGGATCTACTGCTCTCCAAGGGAAATCTAAATTCCATGAAAATAGAACAGCAGGTTGGGTCCCTCCTGTATTTTGAAAAGGAGTGTTTTAAAAATACTGAAAAGTTCCAGTGCTAGTCCTCTCCTTTCTGGGTTCCTGACATTTCTTTATATCAATATATTTGTTTACTTTTCTTAAACAGTTACTTAATCCTAACCTTAGGTAGCCCTACATTTTGCATACATAAAGGTGAATCAATAGGTAAAGGGAGCCAGTTACCACATTTTCTCACAAACATCAAGTAAATAGAAACATGTAACCTCTTTACTTAATATGTATGCCCTTTCTTCTAGAGAGCAGTACATGTCTTTAAAAGGTAAGTAATCAGCACAAACTCTTGCCAAAGTTTAATTCTTCCATTTCTGAGTCTAAAACTACCAATCTAAACATTGAGAAAGTGGTCAACTTTATGTATATTTCCTAGAATGTCATGTAATAAAGAAGATGTTCTTCAAAATTAAAATGTTTTATTTGTTATATTAGATGCTTTGATGTGTTGTTATTTAAGGATTTGTATTATATATAGAACCTTAGAAACCAATCATAAGATTGTACTTTACTCAGAGATGCTCTGTGTTATGTATTAAACACTTGGTTAGGTCAAGTTTAAAACTATGTAGTCACACCAGGAACACTGTCATTGTTATCCCCATCCCAGCATGCCTTGTGCCAGTTAGATGGTGTTTTATGTGAACCTTTTCTCATGTAGCTGTCTCTTGCTGGAGGAATCATTCCTGGAATCTCCATTGTAATACTTCTTTTTGGTAGCTTTAAATGGAGGTATTGACCATAGTTTATGCTGTACTTTACCATTTTATGCTGTGCACCAGTTCCAGTCTTTGAGTTACTTTAAGCATGCATCCTGAGCTCAAAATGATTTCTAAAGTCATAGAGAGATAGAATGTAGACCCTTGTAAATAACAAATATTACTGTGTTATGGAAATTAGGGGATGAGGTGCTCAGGATACATCCGGATGTATTGGTGGGAATATATAGTTGGCTGTATCATTGCAACAGTCACCTTCCATTGCAGGAAGTTACAGAACAGATGGCTTGTTTAACAGGCAGCTGAGATAGTTTGGTTGGATCTACTGCTCTCCAAGGGAAATCTAAATTCCATGAAAATAGAACAGCAGGTTGGGTCCCTCCTGTATTTTGAAAAGGAGTGTTTTAAAAATACTGAAAAGTTCCAGTGCTAGTCCTCTCCTTTCTGGGTTCCTGACATTTCTTTATATCAATATATTTGTTTACTTTTCTTAAACAGTTACTTAATCCTAACCTTAGGTAGCCCTACATTTTGCATACATAAAGGTGAATCAATAGGTAAAGGGAGCCAGTTACCACATTTTCTCACAAACATCAAGTAAATAGAAACATGTAACCTCTTTACTTAATATGTATGCCCTTTCTTCTAGAGAGCAGTACATGTCTTTAAAAGGTAAGTAATCAGCACAAACTCTTGCCAAAGTTTAATTCTTCCATTTCTGAGTCTAAAACTACCAATCTAAACATTGAGAAAGTGGTCAACTTTATGTATATTTCCTAGAATGTCATGTAATAAAGAAGATGTTCTTCAAAATTAAAATGTTTTATTTGTTATATTAGATGCTTTGATGTGTTGTTATTTAAGGATTTGTATTATATATAGAACCTTAGAAACCAATCATAAGATTGTACTTTACTCAGAGATGCTCTGTGTTATGTATTAAACACTTGGTTAGGTCAAGTTTAAAACTATGTAGTCACACCAGGAACACTGTCATTGTTATCCCCATCCCAGCATGCCTTGTGCCAGTTAGATGGTGTTTTATGTGAACCTTTTCTCATGTAGCTGTCTCTTGCTGGAGGAATCATTCCTGGAATCTCCATTGTAATACTTCTTTTTGGTAGCTTTAAATGGAGGTATTGACCATAGTTTATGCTGTACTTTACCATTTTATGCTGTGCACCAGTTCCAGTCTTTGAGTTACTTTAAGCATGCATCCTGAGCTCAAAATGATTTCTAAAGTCATAGAGAGATAGAATGTAGACCCTTGTAAATAACAAATATTACTGTGTTATGGAAATTAGGGGATGAGGTGCTCAGGATACATCCGGATGTATTGGTGGGAATATATAGTTGGCTGTATCATTGCAACAGTCACCTTCCATTGCAGGAAGTTACAGAGAATGTAAAAGCCTCAACAATTAGAAATCTCCCAATGAAATAAAATGTATATTATATATATTGAGAAGCCTAAACAGCCTCAGCTCTGGAGAGATATACACATACAAAGAGGATAGGGTAAATCTTCAGAGTAGTGAAAGGATTTTCAAGAAAGGGTTGGCCAGTGTTTACAAGGCTGTTAGGAACTTAAAGAGGGCATTTGCTACGATTCTTTATGAAAGCACTTCACCAGTTCTGATTCTTGGTATTTGTTTTTTGTAGATATTTGCAGGGCTGTTGGTAAATCTCAAAACCATTGTGTCTTGGTTGGCATGGCTTCAATACTTCAGCATTCCTCGATACGGCTATTCGGTATGTTCTCTTTGTCTGTCACTGTGACTGATTCGTTTTCCCCATGCTGGGAACAAACAGGATAAAGCTAAAACTAACCATCTCATGTTCCTGGCATGAGCTATGCAAGTTTTAGGACAAGGAAGGAGAGTATCCTGTTAAGTCTTGGGTCAACTTGATAATCACCCAGGATTTCTGTAGTCATCCTGTTGTTTGAGGGAAGTGAAGGATCAGAAGATAGCTCATAGTTAAGGATGCAGATCAACTAATTGATGTAAGAAAATATAGTATTTCAGTTCAGTAAAGAAATTAATGGGAGGATGAGAGCCTAGAATACATATTTTTAAATGAAAGCGAAATTAGAAAGAAAAACCATATAATACTCACAGTTAGTATTGTAGAAAGCTAATCAACTCCAGAGAAAATTGTGCCTTAATATAGTAAAACTAAATTTCTAGCTCCTAAGAATTATAACTGATTTTAATGAGAACAAATAAGAAAAATACAAAGATTGTTACTATAAATTAACAGCAGTCATTGAGTATCACTATATCATTTTAACTATAGTATTTATGGGGTTATAAAACTGAGGAGAGAAGAAGGAAAGATTACTGTGTTATGGAAATTAGGGGATGAGGTGCTCAGGATACATCCGGATGTATTGGTGGGAATATATAGTTGGCTGTATCATTGCAACAGTCACCTTCCATTGCAGGAAGTTACAGAGAATGTAAAAGCCTCAACAATTAGAAATCTCCCAATGAAATAAAATGTATATTATATATATTGAGAAGCCTAAACAGCCTCAGCTCTGGAGAGATATACACATACAAAGAGGATAGGGTAAATCTTCAGAGTAGTGAAAGGATTTTCAAGAAAGGGTTGGCCAGTGTTTACAAGGCTGTTAGGAACTTAAAGAGGGCATTTGCTACGATTCTTTATGAAAGCACTTCACCAGTTCTGATTCTTGGTATTTGTTTTTTGTAGATATTTGCAGGGCTGTTGGTAAATCTCAAAACCATTGTGTCTTGGTTGGCATGGCTTCAATACTTCAGCATTCCTCGATACGGCTATTCGGTATGTTCTCTTTGTCTGTCACTGTGACTGATTCGTTTTCCCCATGCTGGGAACAAACAGGATAAAGCTAAAACTAACCATCTCATGTTCCTGGCATGAGCTATGCAAGTTTTAGGACAAGGAAGGAGAGTATCCTGTTAAGTCTTGGGTCAACTTGATAATCACCCAGGATTTCTGTAGTCATCCTGTTGTTTGAGGGAAGTGAAGGATCAGAAGATAGCTCATAGTTAAGGATGCAGATCAACTAATTGATGTAAGAAAATATAGTATTTCAGTTCAGTAAAGAAATTAATGGGAGGATGAGAGCCTAGAATACATATTTTTAAATGAAAGCGAAATTAGAAAGAAAAACCATATAATACTCACAGTTAGTATTGTAGAAAGCTAATCAACTCCAGAGAAAATTGTGCCTTAATATAGTAAAACTAAATTTCTAGCTCCTAAGAATTATAACTGATTTTAATGAGAACAAATAAGAAAAATACAAAGATTGTTACTATAAATTAACAGCAGTCATTGAGTATCACTATATCATTTTAACTATAGTATTTATGGGGTTATAAAACTGAGGAGAGAAGAAGGAAAGATCTGTGGGATAATATGGCCAGAGATCTCTTCTTGGTTTTTGTATTAGAGTCAAAATCCCAACCCTAGTCCTCTTGATTGCCAGGAAAAATAATTTTATTTTCTTTGGTATGAATGTGAAACAAGAGTTTTGTTTTTTTGTTTTTGTTTTTTTTTTTGAGATAACAACAGAGATTAAACTCAGAGGACGTATTTATAGTAATTCTTTGGGAACATTTTTTTTTTTTAAGATTTATTTATTTATTTATTTTGGGGGGATGGGGGGGGGAGGGGAGCAGGCGGGCTACTTCTACTGGTCTTTCATTTATATATTTTCATCCATCTTTGTTCTTTGGACCGTGTGGGCCTCCGATTGCGGTGGCCTCTGTTGTCGCAGAGCACCAGCTCTGGGCGCATGCGCTCCAGAGCTCCGGCTCGGTAATTAGACACATCGGTCCAGCCGCTCCGCGGCACGTGGGATCTTCCCAGGCCAGGGATCAAACTGGCGTCCCTTGCACTGCGATGCGGTGTCCTTACCCACTGGACCACCAGGGAAGCCCCTTTGGGAACATTTTGAAATTTAAAACTATTTTCCTGCTCCCATTTGTGTTATAGGCTTTGCAGCATAATGAATTTCTGGGACAAAGCTTCTGCCCAGGACTCAATGTAACAACAAACACAACCTGTAGCTATGCAGTGTAAGTTTGCATTCAATATCATACTGGGTTTGCTTACTGTTGTGGTGTGATACAGAAAAACCACTAGGCTTAGTACTGAAGAGTCGTTTCAGGGACACTGACTTCTCTGAGCCTGAATGTTCTAATTTATAAAGTGAGTTGTGCACTAATGCATGTTGAAGTCCTCCACAACTCCTGGGTATTCTAATAAGGTCAAAATTGTATTTTACTTGGAAAACTGTTTCTTGTGTGTTACTTATTCGTTCAGGGCTTTTAAAAAAGATTCTTTTGCAATTTGGATTATGGGTTTGGGTTTTTATTTTTAAGAACGTTTGAGTTTGAAATGAGGTACTTTGATATTTTTAGTCAGGCCTTAACAATATCAGACCTCTACGGATTGATTATACGGAGTGTATGGGCCCATGAATTTAGGATTCCTGTAAGCTCAACTCATGGCCAGTGTGAAAGTGTTGTTCACTCAGTCCAACTCTTAGCAACCCCACAGAATGTAACCTGCCAGGCTCCTCTGTCCATGGAATTGCCCAGGCAAGAATACTGGGGTGGGTAACCATTCCCTTCTCCAGGGGGTAAAACCCAGGTTTTCTGCATTGCAGGTAGGTACTTTACTGTCTAAGCTACCAGGAAAGCCCAACCCATGGCCAGTAGTAAGAACTGAAAGGGCAGCAGAGCTGGAGGGAACATTTTCTGGCCCCAGTCCTGGCTCTTGCCTCTTCCTCCTGCATTTAGGAGACAGTCTGCACAAGTTTTTTCTTTTTTTTTTACCTTATTTTTAATTGAAGGATAATAGCTTTACAGAATTGTGTTGCTTACTGCCAAACGTCAACATGAATCAGCCAAATTTTTTCTTTTTAACTGTCTTGGAATAATACTCCCTACTGAAGGATGTTTCCAGTAAAGAAAGAAGCATATATTTTAGGAAACTTGAGAAGGAAATCCTTTTTTTTTTTGTATAATAAAATTCCAGATTTTAATAAAATTAGAGGCATCATTTTAAAGTTAAGTAACAGTTTTCCTTTTTGATGATTGTTGTTAATGGTATGATTTCGATATATTAATTAATGAGGGAATAGAGAATGCTATATCCTAAATCTCATGAATATTCAAGTGAAGTAGAGGTAATTCTTAATAAATGACAAATTGCTATTAAGAAGGATTACCAGAAGACCTCTATGAAGAAAAACTTTATTTATCCTTCCCATTCCCTTTCTTTTGATCTGAGTATAACTTTTTTTATGTACTGCTAAGTTCCAAGAGTTGCACAAAAATGAATCTGGGGAATAACTGTGGTCGTGTCGGGTATTTTTAGGATCAGGTGCAGGGCTACCCCATCCTGCTGGGCTCCAGCTAAGGTTTGCCTGATAATTGGACTTGCTGGTAATGTCTTAAGAGCCGAGCATCTCTGATATTCATTCCAGTCTTAGTATAAGAGCTGACAGAGTGCAACTCTGACAGGAAATCTCTCTACTCACCTTTCCCTCTAGTTTTAGAACTTTCAACCTGTGTGTGTTTTGTGGGTAATAAGCTCTATAAAGAGCTTTGATCATCTTTCTAAGGGTCTTAGATATCATCTGCTAAAGCTGAGGCTTTTCCTATCAGGAGTAAGTGAAAAATTACTTGATAAATGTTTCTGCCCTTTGAAGAAAAGCAGCATCATTGACTTGGAAAGAGACAAATTTGGGAAGGCTAGCAACTTTCATGCAAAGTGTGGGTCTGTGAAGTTGGCCAAGTTTCTTAAACTTTAGTTTCCTCATCTTTTAAGTTTTGGGTTGTTTTAGGGGTTAACTAAACCATTATATGGGAGCTTCCCAGGTGGCACCGTGGTAAAGAATTTGCCTGCCAATGCAGAAGGCAAATTCAATGCAAGAGGTGCAGGTTTGATCCCTGGGTCATGAGGATGCCCTGGAGAAGGAACTGGCAACCCACTCAAGTATCCCTTTTGTTTTTTTTTTTTTGAGATTTCTTCACCTTTTTTTTTTTGTTTTTGCAATTTTTAAAATTTTGCTTTTTTGCTTTTACAGAGCTTTGTTGTTTACAGATATGTATAATCCCAGATTAATCATATATATATATATATATATATATATACCCCATGCCCCCCATCCCACCCCTCCAGGCCATCGCATAGCCCCCATGTAAGATCCCTTAACCCACAGCATCCAGTATTCTTGCCTAGGAAATCCCATGGACAGAGGAAGTCCCTGATGGGCTACAGTGCATGGGGTTGCAAAGAGTAGGACACAACTTAATGACTAATCCACATACACACACACAAACTATTATATGCAGATTGTTTCATAGTATCTAACAGAATTATAAGTGCTCAATTACTGTTTTTTCTATACATTTTTACAATGTATATGGCTGACCTAATAACCACTGTCATATCCCAATAAAACAGAAGTCTAACGCTAATAGCACATATATACATACATATATACCACTTCCCCACAAACCCTCCAAAACTGTTTTCTATTATAAATGAAAAGATGGCTATTTAAGACTTGGTAATGTATAGGCTTCTTTAAGGAATAGTGAATATATTGAGTAAAATTTGACAGATGCTAAGAATGAAATACTCTTTTTCTGTTGATTTTCAGATGTACTGGCGAAGAATATCTGATAAATCAGGGCATTGATATCTCATCTTGGGGCCTGTGGAAGAATCACGTAGCCTTGGGATGTATGATAGTTATATTCCTTACAATTGCCTACCTGAAATTGTTATTCCTTAAAAAATTTTCTTGAATTCCTCTTTAATTTGCATGATTTACCCCACATTAAAAAGAGAGCATCTTGATTTTGATATTTAGTGAAGTTTTCCTGGTGGTTTTCTTTTTATTTATTTATATTATGCCAATGTGTTTTATTATTTTTGATTGTCTTCCTTTCATTTGCCTCATTCTGTTGTTCAGCAAGAATTGTTTTCAACAGAAACATTTACACAGAAAAATCACAATGAACTAACTTAAAGAACCAAAGTCATAAACTAGTAATATTATGTACTACATATTAATTTACCTAGTAGAAATCTAGTTTAATTTATTAACCTGAAAAAGAACTGAGTTCTAGAAACTTGGGTTAAGTTACTAATATCTTTGGTATTGGTTTCTTCCCCTTTAAAATGAATAGGTGGGTTAGTTGCCCTCCTGCTTAAATATTATATGAGCCTATGATCTTCCATTATTTTAAAAATAATAAATGACAAATGTATTGACATTATAGCAGAAATATGAAACCCAAAACATGTTGGAAAAAATGCAGTGTCATATGGATAAAAATGCTAATATAATAGAAAAAGTTTTGATAAGCTTTTAAAGGTTATTAGAATTTACTGAGGTTTCTTTCTAGCGGAATTGGACACTCAGGAGTCTCAGCTGGGTTTTAGACTACAGGTGTAGAGGGCTGGGAGTCTGGCGACTTCCCCTTCTGGGGTAGCTCAGTACTGTGTGATCTTGGAGTGCGTCATAATTTCTTGAGGCTCTATGAAGGATGTCTGGGCTCGGTGAACCCCACTGCATTGTAATCTCCAGAGTTACTTGTGTAAAGAATGGTCCACAGCAGGATTTGGTAATTTCCACAATCCTTCCCAGCTCTGAAAATTTTAAACTTGGGATAGAACAACTGTTATAACTGGCCCTGTACAGGCTTTTTCTTTCTTATACATGCACTCATTAATTTACACATCTTCTCTTTATTTTAACATTTACCAGTAATAGGGGAGTGTTTTTAAACGTTTTTTTACTGAAAGGTAACGTAGGGAAAGTACTATCTAGTGAATTATAAAAGGATCACACCTGTGCAACCATCAATTCATGTCAAGAAATAGAACATGACAGTGCACAGAAGTCCCCTTGGGCTCCTCTTCCAGAACTGCTCCCTCCCTTCTGTCTGGGTTATTTTTTGAAATGACACTTGGGCACTCCCCTCTGTTGCTACTATCAGAATATCAGTACAGTTCAGTTTTCTGTTCCTGTGTATATAAATACATCCTTAATTAAACCTCCCCTCCCCTTTAATAAACTCTTCATTTTGGAATAATTTTAGATTTATAGAAAAGTTGCAAAAATGATGCAAAAATTAACATTGGTACATTACTATTAAACTATACACTTTATTCAGATTTCACTACTTTACCATCAGTATTCCGTTCTGGGATGCAGTCTAGGGGATCCTGTTTAATGAATTCCCTTTTTAAAAGTAAATACTTTTCAATATTATAGAAATTAAGTTGAGCTGAGGAACCAGAGTGTAGACAAGTCATCTTGGAGTATCCATTAGCGTCATGTTGCAGCATCAATCCAGGGACATAGCATTATATTTTCATCTTTGGATTTTAAGGAGCTTTTTTTCTTTTTTTATGATGTCGGATTAATGCATCATCTTGTAACACATCACCACACTCCTTTTTTTACCTGTGGGTTGGAATCTGCCTTCCAGTGAAGGGGATGTGGGTTCAATCCTTTGTCAGGGAACTAAGGCCCCACATGCTGCAAGGCAAAGTAAGCCCACAAACTGCACTCCATGAAAGATCCCGTAGGCTGCAACTAAGATCCATGCAGCCAAAGGAATATTTTTTAAAAAATGTGAGTGAAAATGTAAGCCCCATAAAATAGAAAATAAAATTTTGGTTTACAGAGATTTCAGAATATGTCTATATTTTTGAATTTTTATTTTATCTTCTTGCATGTCAGAAGAACTAGTTGATAATGAAAAGGATAAATAAATTACTTTGGTTTAAAGTAAAAGCCACCAGGTTGTTAGACCCATGAATAGCCTCCTTCCTTCCATCCTTTTTTATAACTACATCCAAAATGCCACAGAACCTTCAACCTTCTAGAGCAAGTCCTCTTGCACTCTTTGAAAGCCCCACAGAGCAAAAGAAGGAGTATAGATAGCCAACATCCATTTATTCCTGAGGATTTAAGACTAATTCAAAGGATGTCTACTCCATCCATAGGATTTGTCAAGTTAACCTGATTAGTTGCAACAGCCAATCTTCACCTACAGTACAGGAGACAACCAGTATCCCCACCTCACTCTCAAAGGTATGTGCTTATCCTCAGGGTACTAAAGATCACAAAGAAAGGAAACCTGGAATTCTGCCAGACAGGCTACCAACTTGATGTACCTCCTGGCCTTCTGTCATTTTATACACATTTTTCAAAAAGTGGTTGACTCACATGGTGACTGTAACCTTTTTGTCGCTGCTGAGCAATATGAACATAAAATGTTCTAAATAAAAATAACTCATTTTCTAGACTGTGAACAACTTCCACTTGTTTTTTCTTTTTTTTTTTTTTGCTGTTACCTAGGACCCCAAGCTTGCCTGATAAGAATCAAGATCGCCTGGGATGCTTATGTAAGAAAGGAAGGAAGAACTATTGTTTTTTTCCCCTGTTGACTTAGAGTCTCTGAGGAGTGGACCTAGAAATTTCTGGTGATTCTTTGCGAAATACTGAGGGTTGTAATAAGGACTTAAAACCATTTAACCTAAATTTGTGATGATTTGATCTTGATATAATCACTGTGTAATGACCGTATCCTAAGCCATCTATTTTGTATCCACCTAAAGGTCAGAATCACTAAGGAAGTAAGCTTATTACCATTACCGGATCTTCAACCCTTCTTAACCTGCAGAATCATTCTTTTACCTGGCAGTCCCACACAACAGCAGATATGGGTCTGTGATCGTGAGTTGAAAGCAGTACTGGTCTGATCCAGTGATGATGTGGTCCCTCAGTTTGGCCCTCTTTCTTTGCCAAGCCGTAAAACAGTGACCAGCTCAATAATTTGTGACAGATCATTAATATTTCCTTGCTGAGAACTGGTACACACAGTAGTATTAGTACCCAGCCTGTGGGTGTGTGTGTGTGTGTCACTTTGGCGAACATGTGCATGAGTCCCGAAAGGGATAGTGGCTTCAGTAGAAGCTAAAAAGTTGTCCCTAAAACAAGTATTCAGGATCTGTGAAGTAAATACAGGGTCTGCTTATCTTTATAGTTATGTATGCAAAATTCCCCCCACTTCCTTCTTTGTCCTTTCTCCATTTATCAGGTCTGTGGATTTGATTAACTTAGTCTGTATCTTTCTTATGAATAAAACAGGAATCCTCATAACATTTACCTCCATAGAGGTGGAAAGATTAAATGAAAAATGCATGTAAAGTGATTGGAAGTACCTGGCTTATAAGATTTGCTCAATACATTTTAGTGGTTTTAGTGACTACAGTGGTTATTAGCATCCTGCTGCTGC
This sequence comes from Tragulus kanchil, assembly GCA_022376925.1. Taxonomy (NCBI): domain Eukaryota; kingdom Metazoa; phylum Chordata; class Mammalia; order Artiodactyla; family Tragulidae; genus Tragulus; species Tragulus kanchil. The sequence continues at coordinate 94,889,802 of JAIOJX010000025.1, forward strand.
CAATTAATGCATGACCTCCTTGGAAGGACTGAAAGCAGGGCCATCCTCCAGGATGTGTTCTGTACATCTAACAGGACTTGGTAAACTATGGCCTGCAAGCCAAATCCAGCCTACTGCCTATTTTTCTATAAATAAAACTTTATTTTAACATAGCTACATTTGATTGTTTGTGGTCACTTTTCACACCATGATGGCAGAGGAGTTGCAACAGAGAGCCCAAATATGGCCTATAAAGCCTAAAATAGCTACTATGTGGCCCTTTAAGGAGTTTTTTTAATAAAAAAAATTCTTGTGCAGGAACATTCATGGATTGGTTTAAAGGATTCAAAATCAGACATATACATAACCTGAAATATATCAGTGATGCCATGAACTAGTAAGGAAAATTAGTTATTTAACAGAATGTGTTGACAAAACTAGCTCAATTATACGGAGACAAATAGCTATGAACCCTATGCAAAGTTATTCTTACAATTTATTATATGTGAAAGTAAATAAATTTGTGACCTTACAAAGATCTCTTTAAAATCCCCAAACAAAACTGATGGGTATCACTATATGATAACTAAGGAAAGCTCAGCACAATTCATAGATGGATGAAAGATGTTAACAAAGTCCAAAACCGATAAGGGATTAATATTAAGCCACACGAGGAACTTAGGCTACTCAACAAAGACCATGACTCAGCGGAAATCCAGGCACTGAACGAAAACACACCTGTTTCCCATTAGATCAAAGTGTACTATTTTAAAGACTTGAATTGGCAATTTACAAAAAGGGAAATCCAAATGTTGAACAACTATATAAGGCAGTGTTCAGTCTTATCAGGAGTCAGAGAAATGCCAAATAAAATGAGACCTAACTTCAAAACCATTCCATTACAAGGATTTTTGGGAGCTGGATGGTACCAATGCTGGCGAGAACTGGTACTTTCATGCATGTAGTGAAATGGTAGACTGCTGCGTTATTCTGGAGTGCAACCTGACAGTCCTGGGTCAAATTAAATATATACCTGGGACTCAGTACTCCAACTCTTGTCATGTACCCCTCGAGGAACACATGAAAAGTCAGCAAGGGAATTATGTACAAAGAATGCAGAAGAACTATGTGGTGGCTGTACATAAGGAAATGCTACGTAATCATCAGAATAATTTACTAGAGGTATAACCTGCAGAAGAAGTAATATGTCATTTATATTTGAACATAAAAAAAATGCCTTTTTCAAAGTCTCAGCCTTGACTATTAGTCTCAGGATAAAAAATGAATTACTCAACTGCTTCTCTTAAGAAACAGACCAACACTTACATCTGCTATTATATCAAGTCTTTATTAAGTAAAGTGCTCAGTATTACACATTAATGAAATTCTCAATTTTTGAGAAAGACTTACATATGTAACAGTTTTTATGGTACCAATATAAAGAGGAAGATGATAGGGGAGGGACAAGGAGGGAATTCTCACAACTTAAGAAGAAAGAAAATGTAACTTATGGGTAAAAAGAAAGAACTTCGCAAATTTGTACAAGGGAAATGAAAAACAGTATAATAGTGACTTTCTAGTGACCATAATTGATATATGGCACATGGTCAATACACATGGATACCACATAATAGCTGCACTTCAAATTGAAGTTTGTTTACATGTAACAACATGGTATACATACATAAATACGCACACTCAATATCCCTGGAACACAAACTTTAGTCCAAAACCGATAAGGGATGAATATTAAGCCACACGAGGAACTTAGGCTACTCAACAAAGACCATGACTCAGCGGAAATCCAGGCACTGAACGAAAACACACCTGTTTCCCATTAGATCAAAGTGTACTATTTTAAAGACTTGAATTGGCAATTTACAAAAAGGGAAATCCAAATGTTGAACAACTATATAAGGCAGTGTTCAGTCTTATCAGGAGTCAGAGAAATGCCAAATAAAATGAGACCTAACTTCAAAACCATTCCATTACAAGGATTTTTGGGAGCTGGATGGTACCAATGCTGGCGAGAACTGGTACTTTCATGCATGTAGTGAAATGGTAGACTGCTGCGTTATTCTGGAGTGCAACCTGACAGTCCTGGGTCAAATTAAATATATACCTGGGACTCAGTACTCCAACTCTTGTCATGTACCCCTCGAGGAACACATGAAAAGTCAGCAAGGGAATTATGTACAAAGAATGCAGAAGAACTATGTGGTGGCTGTACATAAGGAAATGCTACGTAATCATCAGAATAATTTACTAGAGGTATAACCTGCAGAAGAAGTAATATGTCATTTATATTTGAACATAAAAAAAATGCCTTTTTCAAAGTCTCAGCCTTGACTATTAGTCTCAGGATAAAAAATGAATTACTCAACTGCTTCTCTTAAGAAACAGACCAACACTTACATCTGCTATTATATCAAGTCTTTATTAAGTAAAGTGCTCAGTATTACACATTAATGAAATTCTCAATTTTTGAGAAAGACTTACATATGTAACAGTTTTTATGGTACCAATATAAAGAGGAAGATGATAGGGGAGGGACAAGGAGGGAATTCTCACAACTTAAGAAGAAAGAAAATGTAACTTATGGGTAAAAAGAAAGAACTTCGCAAATTTGTACAAGGGAAATGAAAAACAGTATAATAGTGACTTTCTAGTGACCATAATTGATATATGGCACATGGTCAATACACATGGATACCACATAATAGCTGCACTTCAAATTGAAGTTTGTTTACATGTAACAACATGGTATACATACATAAATACGCACACTCAATATCCCTGGAACACAAACTTTAGTACCTAATAATAAAGAACTTTATTCAAAATAATATTCAAAAGAAAGCAAAGATGGAGATGACCCATGAGAAATAACTGTTAAACAAACGCAATCTGCATCATTTCTGTAACATACAGCTTAGAAAGGCTGGTTTGTGCATGTTTTCTTGGAAGATTTGACTGCTACAGCCTACCAGTTAAATAAACAACTATATGAATTTATAGTATAAGAAGAAGGTCTCACTGCTATTCTCCAAGTGAAAGTTATTCACCAGTGCATTTTTTCTTGCTTGTCTCATTAGCTATCGAAAGGTCAGTATACTCAACAGTTTTGAAAAGTAAGATTTTTAGTTTTTGTTAAGAAATAGATTTCTTCCCCATAAATTTGGAGGGCCATTCTCTTATTTAAAAAAACAAAAACAAAACTGCTGCATATTCAAACTTTGGCTGATACCTTCTGATAATGGTTGAACTTTCAATAACCAAAACTTTTCATTAAACTGAACCCCACTTAGGTTATAAATTCTAGTTTTAAAATGCAGGTTCAGGAGTAATTTGAGTTCTGTATTCTTTTCTTTTTTTTTTTTTTTTAAGGTACAGTTTTGTTTTTTTTTTTTCCTTCTTCTTCTTCTTCTTAATTTTGGCCTCTTTTATTGGTCTTTCATTTATTTATTTTCGTCCATCTTTGTTCTTTGGCCTGTGTGGGCCTCCCATTTGCAGTGGCCTCTTTTGTTGCAGAGCACTGGCTCTGGGCGCGTGCTTGGTAGTTGGACACATCAGTCCAGTTGTTCTGCGGCACGTGGGATCTTCCAAGGCTAGGGATCGAACCGGCGCCCCTTGCACTGCAAGGCAGACTCTTTACCCACTGGACCAACAAGGAAGCCCGAGTTCTGTATTCTTAAAAGAGTATAAAACTCAAGCCTTAGTTTTATAATAGTTTACATGAATCTCAAAATTTAATATTTTGTTTAAAATGGACATACTTGCTGAATTAAAAGTTCCAGTACATCCTAAAATTTTTAGTAAGTTGATCTTCCTAGATTATTTGCAAATAAGTTGAGCCACATAGGCAAAAGACTATACAGATAGGTCTTCATACTAAACTAATTATTAGGGAAAACAAATCAAATTTAGTGATTTGGGTCCTTCTCATTTTTGTATGTTATGGTCAGAGACATTTAATCCACATTGACCTTTGGTGGTTTCATAAAGCTCATTTCAAATCAAAGTGAAAAATAGTGTAAAAATTAAGTGAAATGGTTAGTCCCACAGGTATTAGATATGATAAAATAACAATAATGCATAGTGTTCAACATTTACCATAACCATTCATACAAATTCTAACATAATGACTACATATCATTCTATGCTTTGAGGTTCTTTTCTAACTCATCTTTTAGAAAAGTTTACCCCAGGAAGGTAGTTGCAATAGAAGCCCCCTTTCTTTAAGAAAGCTATGCATTAAGCCTATGAGCTAAGCCTCAACGGAAAGGAATGCTCCTATTTTCCCTTCAAACACTTGGCTCAAATTGGAGCCATTCTCTTATTTAAAAAAACAAAAACAAAACTGCTGCATATTCAAACTTTGGCTGATACCTTCTGATAATGGTTGAACTTTCAATAACCAAAACTTTTCATTAAACTGAACCCCACTTAGGTTATAAATTCTAGTTTTAAAATGCAGGTTCAGGAGTAATTTGAGTTCTGTATTCTTTTCTTTTTTTTTTTTTTTTAAGGTACAGTTTTGTTTTTTTTTTTTCCTTCTTCTTCTTCTTCTTAATTTTGGCCTCTTTTATTGGTCTTTCATTTATTTATTTTCGTCCATCTTTGTTCTTTGGCCTGTGTGGGCCTCCCATTTGCAGTGGCCTCTTTTGTTGCAGAGCACTGGCTCTGGGCGCGTGCTTGGTAGTTGGACACATCAGTCCAGTTGTTCTGCGGCACGTGGGATCTTCCAAGGCTAGGGATCGAACCGGCGCCCCTTGCACTGCAAGGCAGACTCTTTACCCACTGGACCAACAAGGAAGCCCGAGTTCTGTATTCTTAAAAGAGTATAAAACTCAAGCCTTAGTTTTATAATAGTTTACATGAATCTCAAAATTTAATATTTTGTTTAAAATGGACATACTTGCTGAATTAAAAGTTCCAGTACATCCTAAAATTTTTAGTAAGTTGATCTTCCTAGATTATTTGCAAATAAGTTGAGCCACATAGGCAAAAGACTATACAGATAGGTCTTCATACTAAACTAATTATTAGGGAAAACAAATCAAATTTAGTGATTTGGGTCCTTCTCATTTTTGTATGTTATGGTCAGAGACATTTAATCCACATTGACCTTTGGTGGTTTCATAAAGCTCATTTCAAATCAAAGTGAAAAATAGTGTAAAAATTAAGTGAAATGGTTAGTCCCACAGGTATTAGATATGATAAAATAACAATAATGCATAGTGTTCAACATTTACCATAACCATTCATACAAATTCTAACATAATGACTACATATCATTCTATGCTTTGAGGTTCTTTTCTAACTCATCTTTTAGAAAAGTTTACCCCAGGAAGGTAGTTGCAATAGAAGCCCCCTTTCTTTAAGAAAGCTATGCATTAAGCCTATGAGCTAAGCCTAAACGGAAAGGAATGCTCCTATTTTCCCTTCAAACACTTGGCAAAAATGACAACATTGATTTTTGTGATTGGAAATGAAACTCAGAAGCCTTTTGACAGTTCTCGTCTAGCTTTAAAAGGCTACTTCATTGTCAACTGAGGAAACTCAGTCATGGTAACAGTGGGCACACCACTCAATAGACTTTACAAAGGTTTGTTTTTTTTCTGTACTCAATATTTACACCTGAATTTCTTATATGAGGAAAAGAAACATTGTCTTTGATCCATGGGCAAAATTTATCTAAAATAAATTAAAGTGCAGAAGAATTAATGATTGGTCACAAAGACCAGCATGGTATGGTGGTCAGGGCATATAAATAGTGTACCTGTTATGGCAAGTCAGGACAGCCACCTTCTCACGTGTTAAGAACCCATGTCCTACACGTGGATATTGGCACTCCCATTTCCACCTCCACCTTCCATTCCTTCTGTAGACTGGGAGGAAGAAGGGCGGGAGCTCCTGGGACGAGGCTGACCATTTAGTCCTACGGGTGTGCCTAATCCATGACCTATTTGGGAAGCTGCATCATCGCATTCCCAGCGTTCCAATTCTTCCCGCACTAGCCGTTCCATCTGTTCCCTGTGGATTTCACTGTCACGACCCAATCTTTCATCCTAATGAAAGAAAAAGAAACCAAGATGATGAGGCTCACAGATGTATACTTTTTGTTTTTTTTTAATTTTGGCCTTTTCTATTTTTTATTTACTTATTTTCATCCATTCATTTATTCTTTGACCTTTGTGGGCCTCCCATTGCAGTGGCCTCTCTCATTGCAGAGCACTGGCTCTGGGCGCATGCGCTGCAGAGCGCTGGCTTGTAATTCGACACACTGATCCAGTCGCTCGGTGCTTCCCGGGCCAGGGATCCAACCGGTGCCCCTTGCACTGCAAGGTGGACTCTTTATCCCCTGGATCACCAGGGAAGCCCCAGATGTGTACTCTTGTACTTAGGTATTCCCTCTGGAAATCTGGGGATCCAATAAACTGTATTTAGGTAAGGCTGGATCTATATCCATCGTAATAGCAATTCTCAGAATCACTGGAGGAATTTTTTTTGAGGGGAGGGTGCTTTATTCTATAGTCCAATGAAGGCAGTATCATCAGTGTGAGGAGTATTTAGAAAGTAACACCTCTGGATTATCATTTTATCTGCACTGATTTGTACAGATGGAGGAAAACATGACCTTGATATTTTATAGAACCAGGGTGTTTCTGTCTCAGACGACCACTGACCTCAGCCACTCCATCCAGCAGCCTTCCCAGCACCTCCCTTCTCTTCAGTTTGGCCCGCTCCATGATCTCCAGCTTCACTATCACGGCATCAATTTTGGACACAATGCTGCCGATGGAGTGTTCCATTCGGTCCACTCGTCTCACCAGGCTGCAGGAAACCACAGTTGAGAGGGACAACGACACCGTGTGTAGCTGTCTTTTTAGCCCAATTGGCTTATCAAATGGAAATGCTAAGAGTTTTTTTCTTAGCAATATTATAATCTAAAACACTTTCTAAATAGTTGTGAACTTTAGAGATAAACTCTCATACACTGCTGGTGGGAGTGCCAATTGGCACAACCCTTCTGTAAGTCAAGATTGTATCAGAAATGTATGCCTACCAGAAAAAGGTAGGCTATCATTTCATTCAGATTTCCCGGGTTTTTTTTAAGGGTTTTTTGAACATTTTACTTTGTATTGGGGTATAGGCGATTAACAATGTCCTAATAGTTTCAGGTGAACAACCGAGGGGTTTAGCCATACATATACATATGTTTATTGTCCCTGAAATTCCTTTCCCGTCCTGGCTGGTTTTTGAGAAATTTTAAAAGAAGTAAGTATATGTGTGATTTTTGACTATAAGGATATTCTCTAGGGTTCTGCTGATTTATAGTAGGTTATTAAAATGGTCACATTAAAAATTAACAGAAGATTGCTTAAATATATTGTTTATCCATACAATAAAATTCTAAAAAGACACCAGAAATTATATTGTGATGTAATATTTAAGGCAATGGGATGATGTTCATATTCTAATGATGATATACACTGGCATTATTTATAATGCAAATAAAGCAGTTAGAAAATACTTTGCTCGCTTATGATACCATTATTTTTAATAAATGTTATATAAATACTTTTAAAATATTGAGGAGATAAAACTTTTGGAGTGGTAGCATGAGGACCCTGGAGGCCCTCTCCCTTCTGAAACAGTTGTAGCTGTTGAAAATTATTATTATTTTTTAATTTGTAGAAACTTTCTTAAGGGTATACAGGAAATGAAGTTTTTTTCTTTTTTAAGTAATATTTCAGGTACAATCTGCTCTCTCCCTCCTCCTCCCCAGCTCAGTGTGACAGAGCTCTTTTAGCGGTGTATGCATGCCCAGTCGCTCAGTCGTGTCTGACGGTGCCAGGTTCCTCTACCCATGCGATTCTCTGGGCAATACTGGAGTGGGTTGCCATGCTCTCCTTCAGGGGATTTTTCCCACCCAGGGATTGAACTTGGGTCTCTGGTGTCTCCTGCATAGGCAAGTGGATTCTTTACCACCTCTAGGGATGGGCACAGCAAAGAATATCCAGCCCTTTTTTGCCAGTTCCTAGTGGAGGGCTACACTTATCTCCCAGGAAAGGGTAGGCTGCCAGTATTTCTTATTCCTGTACCTCCACCATCAATCCACACTGCAGAGACTAATTCAGACAGGAATAGCTGAAGAGATGAGATTCCTTTTTTTGACTCAACTTCCCGTTGAAGGTGTATTTTCCATTCCAGGAGAGGCAAGCTGAGAACACCAAAGGCTCATGCTATATGCATGAAGCATGGGGATCACTGTGAGAGAAACGGACCTCTAGCTCTGGAGTGGTGGCAAAGAGGTTTTGCCTAGAAGAAGAGTCAAGCCACAGAACAGAGGAGACTGTGGTGATAAGCAGTTAAAAGGAGGCTGGCCATTTCATGAGATCATCAAGTTAAACAGTTTACTAGATTCACCAGAGAGAACCAGGAAAGAGACAAAGGACAAAGACTGGCTTCAAAAACTCCCTCTGCAAAGGGACCTCAATTTCACTGAAGCAAACTGTGGAGCAATTTGTATCCCAAGGCACTGATGAAAACCACAAACCAATCAGCCAGCAATATATTGTTTATCCATACAATAAAATTCTAAAAGACACCAGAAATTATATTGTGATGTAATATTTAAGGCAATGGGATGATGTTCATATTCTAATGATGATATACACTGGCATTATTTATAATGCAAATAAAGCAGTTAGAAAATACTTTGCTCGCTTATGATACCATTATTTTTAATAAATGTTATATAAATACTTTTAAAATATTGAGGAGATAAAACTTTTGGAGTGGTAGCATGAGGACCCTGGAGGCCCTCTCCCTTCTGAAACAGTTGTAGCTGTTGAAAATTATTATTATTTTTTAATTTGTAGAAACTTTCTTAAGGGTATACAGGAAATGAAGTTTTTTTCTTTTTTAAGTAATATTTCAGGTACAATCTGCTCTCTCCCTCCTCCTCCCCAGCTCAGTGTGACAGAGCTCTTTTAGCGGTGTATGCATGCCCAGTCGCTCAGTCGTGTCTGACGGTGCCAGGTTCCTCTACCCATGCGATTCTCTGGGCAATACTGGAGTGGGTTGCCATGCTCTCCTTCAGGGGATTTTTCCCACCCAGGGATTGAACTTGGGTCTCTGGTGTCTCCTGCATAGGCAAGTGGATTCTTTACCACCTCTAGGGATGGGCACAGCAAAGAATATCCAGCCCTTTTTTGCCAGTTCCTAGTGGAGGGCTACACTTATCTCCCAGGAAAGGGTAGGCTGCCAGTATTTCTTATTCCTGTACCTCCACCATCAATCCACACTGCAGAGACTAATTCAGACAGGAATAGCTGAAGAGATGAGATTCCTTTTTTTGACTCAACTTCCCGTTGAAGGTGTATTTTCCATTCCAGGAGAGGCAAGCTGAGAACACCAAAGGCTCATGCTATATGCATGAAGCGTGGGGATCACTGTGAGAGAAACGGACCTCTAGCTCTGGAGTGGTGGCAAAGAGGTTTTGCCTAGAAGAAGAGTCAAGCCACAGAACAGAGGAGACTGTGGTGATAAGCAGTTAAAAGGAGGCTGGCCATTTCATGAGATCATCAAGTTAAACAGTTTACTAGATTCACCAGAGAGAACCAGGAAAGAGACAAAGGACAAAGACTGGCTTCAAAAACTCCCTCTGCAAAGGGACCTCAATTTCACTGAAGCAAACTGTGGAGCAATTTGTATCCCAAGGCACTGATGAAAACCACAAACCAATCAGCCAGCAATCAGGAGAACCAAAGAGGTAGATGGAATATTAACAGAGGCGGAAGATTAACAGAGAGATCAGAGAAAGACCTGCAAGCCTGTCTCCCCAGGATGACTGTGGGCATGGTCAGGGCTGTGACCTCTGAGCAGTGACATCAGAGGCTCACAACGTGGGGGAAACAGATTTCCCTAAAAATCAGATAGACAAATGACAACAGAAACAAGCTCTGAGGGAAAGGGAAATTTATAAACATCTGTAGTATTACTTAACATCTCCAGTCTCCAAAAAAAAAAGATAATGAGACACACAAAAAATAGGAAAATGAGACCCATACACAGGAAAAAAAAAAAAAAAAACCCAGGCAACCGAAACTGCCTTTGAGAGGCCCAGATAGACTGAGTAGACAAAGCAGTCAACATAGCTAGTATAAATATATTCAAAGAACTAAATTAAATCATGCATAAAAAAGGACAGTATTATGACACTGCCTCATCAAACAGAAAATATCAATAAAGGAAGAGAAATTGTTAAAAAGAACCAAATAGAAATTCTGCAGTTGAAAAGGAAATGAAAGGAAAAATTGCAATAATGAACTTATTACTTTTATAAAGAGAAAACACCAGTAATATTTATTTAAAAGAACTGATGATTAGTAATGGAAAAGACAAACTGGGAGAGGTGAAAGAAGCTATCTGGTGTCATTTTGACTCCTGTCAGCTCAAATTCTGCCAATTCCTTGATACTTACACTTGAAACTCTTCATAAGAAACCCCGCTGGAGATGCTTCCCCTCCTTCTGGAACTATGCCCACTGTCGTCATCGTCATCCTCCTCAGAGTCATCCAGGCTTCGAGGGAAGCTTCGGCTGCTCACGGGACGTGGTAAAGAGCTGTGATCCAAGTCCAGGTCCTCCTGAAGAACATGGCATCACTGAGGGGACGGGCAGGAACCCCTGGTCCCCCCAGAAGTTCCACTGAGGACTGGAGCAAATGGGAAAAGGATGTGTGCCATTTACCTAGGATTTCTGTGAGTTTAACACCAGACTGTGATCCTCACAGTTTTCAATTTCATGGACTGGCAAATAATTCAAAATAGATATTAATGACCAGCAAGAAGTTGCTAACTTCTTGTTTGGACAAGAAAGAACAGTAAGAATACAGTAAAGCAAAGCAAAAAGTAAATGAAGAAATACATTTTCATCTTTTCATGAAAGTTAACACACGTAATAGCTATGAAGTAAGGAAGGATACAATCTCAGAATAAGAATTTTGACTAAATACAGCCCTATGCAAATATTACTCACTGTCTTCTTGTTCATATTTCACTATGATTGGTGAAGTTTTTAACCTACTGGCACTGTTCTATGGAGTAGCATTTAGAAACCACTCTTCTATATAGCTGTCTCCTCATAGGAAACTGTTTCGTGCAACATTCATTTGTATTCTCTGTACCTCCCTTACCATGGATTTTTCTTTTTGGTTTGTTTAACCATTTCTTATTAAAGTTAATGTTAAAACTTTAGATTGCTTTTTTCTGTTTATAAAAACTCATTAAGTTTATTTTTTAACAGTTTCATAGTAAGCATTCAAATGAAAGGCAGTTGTTAGTTTTATTATAAATGATAGTTTAAAGAGCAACTAATTTTATCTCTTCTGAGAGATCTTTTTTCCCCTGTTCTCATGGACATCGTGAAGTATGTAACTACTCAGGTTTCTCCTCAAGTGGGTTCCTAGAAAGCTCAGGGCTAAATTTGCTGCTCAATCTTATTAAGCATATATATTACAGGGAGCTCAGTCTGGTGCTCCATGACAACCTAGAAGGGTGGGATGGAAGTAGTGTGAGGGAGGGGTTATATTATGTGTATACTTATAGCTGATTCATGTTTTTGTATAGCAGAAACCAACACATTATAAAGCAAGTATCGTCCAATTAAAATCAATTTTAAAAAGAAAATGAAGGAAGTATATAGTATTTTTGAATTATTTAAAGGCCCAAGATTTTTTCGTCCAATTTCCTGAAGAACATGGCATCACTGAGGGGACGGGCAGGAACCCTGGTCCCCAGAGTTCCACTGAGGACTGGAGCAAATGGGAAAAGGATGTGTGCCATTTACCTAGGATTTCTGTGAGTTTAACACCAGACTGTGATCCTCACAGTTTTCAATTTCATGGACTGGCAAATAATTCAAAATAGATATTAATGACCAGCAAGAAGTTGCTAACTTCTTGTTTGGACAAGAAAGAACAGTAAGAATACAGTAAAGCAAAGCAAAAAGTAAATGAAGAAATACATTTTCATCTTTTCATGAAAGTTAACACACGTAATAGCTATGAAGTAAGGAAGGATACAATCTCAGAATAAGAATTTTGACTAAATACAGCCCTATGCAAATATTACTCACTGTCTTCTTGTTCATATTTCACTATGATTGGTGAAGTTTTTAACCTACTGGCACTGTTCTATGGAGTAGCATTTAGAAACCACTCTTCTATATAGCTGTCTCCTCATAGGAAACTGTTTCGTGCAACATTCATTTGTATTCTCTGTACCTCCCTTACCATGGATTTTTCTTTTTGGTTTGTTTAACCATTTCTTATTAAAGTTAATGTTAAAACTTTAGATTGCTTTTTTCTGTTTATAAAAACTCATTAAGTTTATTTTTTAACAGTTTCATAGTAAGCATTCAAATGAAAGGCAGTTGTTAGTTTTATTATAAATGATAGTTTAAAGAGCAACTAATTTTATCTCTTCTGAGAGATCTTTTTTCCCCTGTTCTCATGGACATCGTGAAGTATGTAACTACTCAGGTTTCTCCTCAAGTGGGTTCCTAGAAAGCTCAGGGCTAAATTTGCTGCTCAATCTTATTAAGCATATATATTACAGGGAGCTCAGTCTGGTGCTCCATGACAACCTAGAAGGGTGGGATGGAAGTAGTGTGAGGGAGGGGTTATATTATGTGTATACTTATAGCTGATTCATGTTTTTGTATAGCAGAAACCAACACATTATAAAGCAAGTATCGTCCAATTAAAATCAATTTTAAAAAGAAAAATGAAGGAAGTATATAGTATTTTTTGAAATTCATTTCTTAGTTTCATTCATGTTTGGCTTTATATCTCAAGTTTTGTTTCCCTTCACTCTTATTTTTACATGTATGCTAACTTAACTGCATTTCAATATATTAAAGTGTTATATATCCATTTTGGAGAAGGCAGAGTTCTGCTACACAGAGAGAGAAAGAAAGAGAGAGAGAGAAACAGAGAGAGACACACACACATGCTCTCAGTGATTCACTCTGTAGTAAGGTGTTTGAAATATTGTAGATGCTGAACTGATCATGTTTTCTGAAACTAGACCCACCCTCTCTTTTTCCAAGTCGTCTCTCATCTGCTGGTGCTCATGTTCACTCAGTTCTTGGTCTCCATCCTGGTCATATTTTGTGAATATTGCCTCAATCTCTGCATCAGTATGGCCCTTCCTGAAATTAGTGAGAGGTTACAGATGAACTCATCCATATACATGATCCAGCCAAAACACAGACACATTGGCATGCGGGAGGAAAGGAGAAACCGCTCAGTCAGGGCCAGTCCTCCTCTTACAATACATTCCAGAAAGACACCCACCTCTGAAACAAATGTGTCTCTGTGAGACTTGGGCTAGCAGCAGACTTAGCACCAAGGATTTATCTTTATGTAAAGACTTTATCAGTGCCGGCAAATTGAGATTCTTACCCTTTGAGATCCTGCCGAAGCTCATCAAAGTTTAACTTGCCTCCCCCTTGCCGCAGACTCTCTGAAATGTCATCCACGGTATTTTTCTTCAGTTTTAGTTTGACCAAGGCTTTATGGTAGCCCTGCCAGAAAGAAAAGACTTTAGTTTTAGTTTATCCTCCTTTTTCATTTGGTCTGCCTTCCAATTACAGTGGTAACTCCTATAAACGCAATGACCAGAATGGTAACTGACATAAAAGGACCACAAAACAGGTGTCTATTGGATAAATGACAAACACATCCTGAGTTTTCTGTGAAGCTCTTATGGGAGAGATATGTGGGAAGGGTCAGGTGTTTCAGTAAATCAAAAGAAACTAGGGATACTTATAGCTGATTCTTTTTCCAAATTATAAAGCAAGTATCGTCAATTAAAATCAATTTTAAAAAGAAAAATGAAGGAAGTATATAGTATTTTTTGAAATTCATTTCTTAGTTTCATTCATGTTTGGCTTTATATCTCAAGTTTTGTTTCCCTTCACTCTTATTTTTACATGTATGCTAACTTAACTGCATTTCAATATATTAAAGTGTTATATATCCATTTTGGAGAAGGCAGAGTTCTGCTACACAGAGAGAGAAAGAAAGAGAGAGAGAGAAACAGAGAGAGACACACACACATGCTCTCAGTGATTCACTCTGTAGTAAGGTGTTTGAAATATTGTAGATGCTGAACTGATCATGTTTTCTGAAACTAGACCCACCCTCTCTTTTTCCAAGTCGTCTCTCATCTGCTGGTGCTCATGTTCACTCAGTTCTTGGTCTCCATCCTGGTCATATTTTGTGAATATTGCCTCAATCTCTGCATCAGTATGGCCCTTCCTGAAATTAGTGAGAGGTTACAGATGAACTCATCCATATACATGATCCAGCCAAAACACAGACACATTGGCATGCGGGAGGAAAGGAGAAACCGCTCAGTCAGGGCCAGTCCTCCTCTTACAATACATTCCAGAAAGACACCCACCTCTGAAACAAATGTGTCTCTGTGAGACTTGGGCTAGCAGCAGACTTAGCACCAAGGATTTATCTTTATGTAAAGACTTTATCAGTGCCGGCAAATTGAGATTCTTACCCTTTGAGATCCTGCCGAAGCTCATCAAAGTTTAACTTGCCTCCCCCTTGCCGCAGACTCTCTGAAATGTCATCCACGGTATTTTTCTTCAGTTTTAGTTTGACCAAGGCTTTATGGTAGCCCTGCCAGAAAGAAAAGACTTTAGTTTTAGTTTATCCTCCTTTTTCATTTGGTCTGCCTTCCAATTACAGTGGTAACTCCTATAAACGCAATGACCAGAATGGTAACTGACATAAAAGGACCACAAAACAGGTGTCTATTGGATAAATGACAAACACATCCTGAGTTTTCTGTGAAGCTCTTATGGGAGAGATATGTGGGAAGGGTCAGGTGTTTCAGTAAATCAAAAGAAACTAGGGATCTTTCAGTTTGTATTCAAGTTTAGGTTATAGGAATGAAAATCACTATGTTCCACAGCTGTCTGCCTAAGAGTAGGTATGAATGAGGACTATTTCTTAAGAAAACTGAGTCACAGATTAATTATTTTCTGTTATATCTCATAGTCGATATTTCCTTACATAAGTCATGGGTGTAAAAAACACTTCTGTGACAAAGAGATGAGTTTTCACTTATACTGCAGGTGGCTGTCACTATACGTGGCCGCACGGGGCTGTACAAAGGATGGTGCAACTGTGTGGAGCAATGTTACTTTATCAGTGGGAAAGATTAGGACTGCTCTGTGACCTTTGAAACTTTTGTCAGAACACTGAAAACTCCCTTGGTACTGGTTACAAATTTATAGGGAAATTTTAAGAAGTAAAAAGTGTACAATTTTAGAATACTGACGTTTTAAACAATAGAAACACAGAAAATGGAAATTTTACTTCTTTGTAAAAAACTTATCCAGATTAGTTTGAACAGTGATTGCCTTCTTCTTGTTCCTGTATAACATACGATATTAAGTGAACATCTTTTCTACGTCTTGATGAGTTCTAATCCTTTCTTAACCTGGATAAGCTTCCAATATTGTATCCCTTGACCTTTCAGAGTTATGAAATATCTCCAGGAGTCCCTCTAAAGTGAAATGTGTGGCCAGTGTCATTTCCTCTGAGACACTGTCATCCTATTGGTCACAATCACTTTCCTCATTTACATTGATAAACTTGCCTGCACTGAGTCCTTCTGGCTGCCGTCAAACTCTTGAAAGGTGTCAGTATCAACATTCCCATGGTCAGCTATGTATTTCTTCTAAAAATCCACTGTTTGTTTTTAATTTCACTTCCAGTGCTAGCATTCTTTGTTCCTTTGCTATACTTCCTTCTTTGCTGGCCTAGTCTCTTGTTGAATTATGTATATTTATAAAAGATCACATGGGTTCATCACTAGGAAATAAGGAGGCAACATGACTCTTAAGTTGTGTGCATAAACTGAATAGCAGATGTTCAGTGACCAACCTTTGACTTTGAAAGCAGTGACATTATTAGTCACTGATGATGATACCCATCTGTTACTCATGTAATGACCTATGCAGATAGTAGTGAAGTTTGTCCTTTCTGCCATTACTCACAATTAATATGCTATGATAACTGAAACATCCAGTGATAAATGAATGTGAAATCTGTATGCTACTACTCAGTATACTGTAATAACTGAAATTTGAACTGTGCTGAAAGGTGTGTTACTGAACTGAAATCTTCATTGAAATTGTTTATATCAGAACCAAAGTACAAAGTGAAGACAGCTTGTATTACCCTGGGGATTTGCTAGGATGTAATCAAACTGTTACATAAAATTCAGGATAACACAAATGTGAGGTCCTTTCCAAGGGTCTTTCTTTGTTTTACAAAGCAGAAGTTCTCTGTTAAAACATGATTCACAGACAACATTGTCCTGTGGTCTGTATTACAAAGCAGAAGTAAATATGAAAACTCCCTTGGTACTGGTTACAAATTTATAGGAAATTTTAGAATAAACAATTTTAGAATACTGACGTTTTAAACAATAGAAACACAGAAAATGGAAATTTTACTTCTTTGTAAAAACTTATCCAGATTAGTTTGAACAGTGATTGCCTTCTTCTTGTTCCTGTATAACATACGATATTAAGTGAACATCTTTTCTCGTCTTGATGAGTTCTAATCCTTTCTTAACCTGGATAAGCTTCCAATATTGTATCCCTTGACCTTTCAGAGTTATGAAATATCTCCAGGAGTCCCTCTAAAGTGAAATGTGTGGCCAGTGTCATTTCCTCTGAGACACTGTCATCCTATTGGTCACAATCACTTTCCTCATTTACATTGATAAACTTGCCTGCACTGAGTCCTTCTGGCTGCCGTCAAACTCTTGAAAGGTGTCAGTATCAACATTCCCATGGTCAGCTATGTATTTCTTCTAAAATCCACTGTTTGTTTTTAATTTCACTTCCAGTGCTAGCATTCTTTGTTCCTTTGCTATACTTCCTTCTTTGCTGGCCTAGTCTCTTGTTGAATTATGTATATTTATAAAAGATCACATGGGTTCATCACTAGGAAATAAGGAGGCAACATGACTCTTAAGTTGTGTGCATAAACTGAATAGCAGATGTTCAGTGACCAACCTTTGACTTTGAAAGCAGTGACATTATTAGTCACTGATGATGATACCCATCTGTTACTCATGTAATGACCTATGCAGATAGTAGTGAAGTTTGTCCTTTCTGCCATTACTCACAATTAATATGCTATGATAACTGAAACATCCAGTGATAAATGAATGTGAAATCTGTATGCTACTACTCAGTATACTGTAATAACTGAAATTTGAACTGTGCTGAAAGGTGTGTTACTGAACTGAAATCTTCATTGAAATTGTTTATATCAGAACCAAAGTACAAAGTGAAGACAGCTTGTATTACCCTGGGGATTTGCTAGGATGTAATCAAACTGTTACATAAAATTCAGGATAACACAAATGTGAGGTCCTTTCCAAGGGTCTTTCTTTGTTTTACAAAGCAGAAGTTCTCTGTTAAAACATGATTCACAGACAACATTGTCCTGTGGTCTGAACCAAACAGAAAAATATTATGGTCAAGGAGCCACTGTATCTTAGAAGAATGATAATAGGCAATAAGCTGTGTTCTTCAGATGTAGTTATTTGTTGTTGTTGAAGTTTTACACTTTAAATCAAGTAAAGGAGTCACATGGAGAAGAACAAAGTTGCCGGGCTTTTCCTGTCCTGCCCTTTCACTTAACAATTAAGCACTTCCTGAGAAGGTGCGTAAGTGAAAGTTCTCAGGACCTTAGGCTATGGATTTGCTCCAAGGACTTCTTCCTTTGACTGTTTTAAAACTTCCCTGGAAGGTCAAGGGTAAAGTGTGAACTAAATATTTTCCTCTAAAACTTCTTTTCTTTTTTAAAAAATCATAATTATGATCAAAGAAGGGAAAATGATTTTATATAGTTTTCTCTTCCCATTTATTCTGAACTCTGGATTTAAAAGTAAGAGCCAACTAGAGGAGGTGTCAAAATAAAGAGGATGAACCCAGCAGCTAAGCTCTTAAGAGCCCAGAGATTGTTGAGAATCCAGTTCTAGGCATTAAAGGATTCCCAGAATTTAAGTCCAAGATAGCAGTGAATCCATCTCTATATCTACTATAGACAGCATTTACATTGTTCCTGGAACACAGTGACCTACTCTTTACTTTAAATGGTGCAATGCAGCAATGTTGATTTGGCAATCTGGTTGAAACAACATTTATTTCATATAGAAAATAAAATGACTCTGAGAATTAGGGCTTGTCATACCTTTCTGATAAGATCTGAGAGCTCCATTTCAGCTTTCTGTTGAGCCAAATCAGATTTAACTTCAGAGTAAGTATCATTGATGATGGCCAAAAACATATTCTGTTTGTAAATCAAAGAAATGTAGAGATTAAAAAAGAAGTCTAAATATATTTTGTAAACATCAATCTAAAATTTGACACATGACATATTTTTAAAACAATCTGAGTGTTTAAAGAAATTATCAATTAATACTTTTGCTACCAAATTCTTCAGGAAAATTAGTTTTTCCTTTGTCATGGCAAAGCAATATATATTCTTACTTTAAAATGCTATATTTTTAATATAAAAAGGGATAAGAATGAAATGAAACAAAACATTAATATATTTACCTATGAATGGTGGGGTTATTTTATTATTTTTGCTTATCTATGTTCTGTATATTTTTTATTTGACATAAATTATTAGAAGTGTAGAACTCTAAATAGTTCTTCCAATTTCAATAGTCAACACAGACAAGTGGTGGCATCTATACTTATTTCAAATATTATAGTAGTTGAGAGTCACAGAACATATTTTAAGAAGTTAAAAAGGCCTCTGCAAACAGAAATACAGTAGGCCTAGCAGGAAGATAGTCAAGAAAAGCTCAGTGGAAAAGACATAGACTTTAGAGTCAAGCAAACCTGGGTTTCTGTCTTGGCACTGCTACGATTGTACTGTGTAACTCTTGTATTCTTCATTCTAAAATTTGTTTTTGCATTTATAAAATGGAAGAATTAGTAGTACCTCTGCTACAGATTTGTGGTAAGGATTAATGAGTTCATCTAAATAAAGCACTTAGGACATGGATAAGGATGGCAGGTGCCACATAATTTATAGCTATTGTTATTATTCAGTAGTGGTTAGTTCATTTTCCTGACTTTTCCCTTTCCCACTATAATGGTTTTATTTTCAACATTTGTTTCCAATGAATTTTATCAAAGTACCAAACTTAATTGATCAGGTTTTTTCTCTAGCTTTGGGTTTCAACATGGGTGACCTACTCTTTACTTTAAATGGTGCAATGCAGCAATGTTGATTTGGCAATCTGGTTGAAACAACATTTATTTCATATAGAAAATAAAATGACTCTGAGAATTAGGGCTTGTCATACCTTTCTGATAAGATCTGAGAGCTCCATTTCAGCTTTCTGTTGAGCCAAATCAGATTTAACTTCAGAGTAAGTATCATTGATGATGGCCAAAAACATATTCTGTTTGTAAATCAAAGAAATGTAGAGATTAAAAAAGAAGTCTAAATATATTTTGTAAACATCAATCTAAAATTTGACACATGACATATTTTTAAAACAATCTGAGTGTTTAAAGAAATTATCAATTAATACTTTTGCTACCAAATTCTTCAGGAAAATTAGTTTTTCCTTTGTCATGGCAAAGCAATATATATTCTTACTTTAAAATGCTATATTTTTAATATAAAAAGGGATAAGAATGAAATGAAACAAAACATTAATATATTTACCTATGAATGGTGGGGTTATTTTATTATTTTTGCTTATCTATGTTCTGTATATTTTTCATTTGACATAAATTATTAGAAGTGTAGAACTCTAAATAGTTCTTCCAATTTCAATAGTCAACACAGACAAGTGGTGGCATCTATACTTATTTCAAATATTATAGTAGTTGAGAGTCACAGAACATATTTTAAGAAGTTAAAAAGGCCTCTGCAAACAGAAATACAGTAGGCCTAGCAGGAAGATAGTCAAGAAAAGCTCAGTGGAAAAGACATAGACTTTAGAGTCAAGCAAACCTGGGTTTCTGTCTTGGCACTGCTACGATTGTACTGTGTAACTCTTGTATTCTTCATTCTAAAATTTGTTTTTGCATTTATAAAATGGAAGAATTAGTAGTACCTCTGCTACAGATTTGTGGTAAGGATTAATGAGTTCATCTAAATAAAGCACTTAGGACATGGATAAGGATGGCAGGTGCCACATAATTTATAGCTATTGTTATTATTCAGTAGTGGTTAGTTCATTTTCCTGACTTTTCCCTTTCCCACTATAATGGTTTTATTTTCAACATTTGTTTCCAATGAATTTTATCAAAGTACCAAACTTAATTGATCAGGTTCTTCTTTAACATGCTCTAGCTTTGGGTTTCCTTTATAACATGTAACCATGGTTTGTGATTATACAGTTTTCCCTACAAGTCCACGGACTCTTCATGAGGGGAGGGTTTGGTATCTATTTTCCTTACTACTTGCATCCCCTGTACCCAGTACATTGCCTAGAATATAGTGACTCAGTAAATATTTATTGAATGACTAATGAATAAACAAATCAAACCTGTATTATAATAATGAGCTATTAAATCTCTATGAATTAAGGAGGAATATCATTTAGGATTTTGTATCAGAAATGAGAACAGAATATAAAATACACAAAAGTTCCTGGCTTAATGCCTGATTCTCAGGGAAGACAGCTATAGTCAGTGAACGGCCTCCCACCTTCGTTCTTCCCACACGTGCACCTAAGGTTTTACTTCTGTTTCCAAATGACTGGTAGATGTCTGCAAACGTCTTAGCTGAAATGGGTTAAAGTGTGTGTCCTCTGAAGCGATTTCAAAAAATGGAAAGTGGCTGAGACTGGTTCTTGAAGGTATGAGGAGAGAAAGTTCACCGTCTTTCCATCCTGTCTCACAAGATTCACTTCATCGAGGGATGGACTCTGCAATAGGAAGTCTTTCCCTGCTGATGGTCGGGCTCTTGTTCCTGGCTCAGTCAAGCGAGCTCACATCACTGTGGCTTCTTAAATGAGGGCAATGCATTAACAGCTAGCAGTCATGGCAGAACGGTGGTCAACCTTGTACTTGGTTTGCCAATTACAAGGGGAAAAAAAAAAAAAAAAAAAGATTTGTACTGACAGTAACCTCTCCTCTCTCTCTGGAGGGTACAGGGAGAACAATTCCTTTTTGTGAAGTAGTACAAATAAATACTCCAGTACAAAAACAAAAAATAAGAGCCTTTCATGTTCCAGCCATTGATCTGATAAAACGACAGAACAATTTAGGAGGCACTGCCTACTAGAGGACAACATGTCTGCAGTTGAGCATTACCAATCACTGTGATCATGGCCCTCTCCTGGGAGACGGATGCACAAAGAAAATTCAATGGCCTGAAATCAACTGAAATCAACTAAGGGGTTCACAGTCGAGCTCTCAAATCTTGGTTTTTGTCCTCCAGGATTCAAATGTTCCAGAATTCAAAGTAATACCAATGTTAGAGAGTAAAAAAGGTTTACTTTTCTCTCTTTTTTTTTTCTTTAATATATGACAGGAAAGAGAAACCTATAATAGGCTTAATCACGATACATGCACACAGCAAGATATAAACATATGCTTGCCTGTTATTCCTGACTCAGTCCTACTAAAGCACATCTAATTCTCAATCAGTAAATACCACAGACTTGACCACTAAGTACCTGGACCAAAAACTCCGGAGCTCTTATAACTGAACTAATGAACTTTATACAAAGAACCTTTATAAAATCAATTAAAAATGGAAACAATGTTGTGTTTTATGGTTAATGTAATGAAAATCTTAAGTGTTAGTGTTTAAATGAAAAATACTCACTGCCTATATTAAGCTGACTTAATATTTTCTTAGTGGAGTGGACAAATAAATGAATAAATGCTAATATGAGGAACAAAATGCTTTTTAAAAAAAAATCTTAAAGGTCAGAATGTTACAAGTCAAAAATATAAAAGATTTATTTTTGAAAAGTAATATTTAAAGCATTTTGCATTCATTGTGAGATTTAGTTTTAAATTAAAATTTGAAATATTTTTTGTAGGCAGTGTCTAGATATAATAAATATGAATAAGTTAAAACAACCTATCTTGATTTTGACAAGCAATAGTTCACTCAAATATTATTCCTGGTACCCTGCATCTGGCTTGTTTTATCATTTTCTATTCTTTTGCTTTGTCATTTTCTAAAAAGAAAAGAAGAAGAGAAATGAAAAGTCATGCAAGCAAGTGACTATTTGTGGTCCCTTGCTTGAAAGTGCTGACATCAGCGTTAAAAAAAAAAAAAAGCATGTAAGCATATTCTACTTCTTAGGCAAAGCACTATTTTAAGTACCTATAAATTTCCACTTGATCAACTTTTTTATTGCATTGAATACACACATATAAATGAAAGATTATGGAAAAGATATTTGGTGAAAATATTTAAAACTGTGAATGAATAAAAAATAAAACAAAACATGTTTTCTAGTATCTACAGTTTTCTACTTCCTGGGTCTTTAAAAAACTGATAGAGAATAAAGTGTGAGAGAAAAGAAATGATGACGACTTATGATGGTGACTTATGAAGTTTAAGTCACCTCACTATAAGCAAAAGTGTACATACCAAAAGAATGAAGAACATAAAGAACACAAATGTAGTGAAATAAATTGGTCCCAAAACTCGATTAGCTTCCTCAATTTCTGCGAAGTTGATATCACCCAAAATGATACGGAATTGAGTGAAACTATAAAAACAAAACAAAAAGCAACACTACAATACAACAACAACGTATGTCCAACATTCTTTTGACGTAACATTTCTTAAGAGATAATTTCATACTTTTGAATCTTTTTTAGAAATTGATGTGGAAAGAGGCCAAATAACAGAAAATTGTCAACCTCTTTGGAAAACTCTTGCTACCTATAGAGCAATTAAGTCTTCTAGAGTAAAAATAGTATGCTTTCATGCAAAATACATTATTTCCATTTGGTTAAAAAGAAATACAGTAATTACTATTATATAACTTATAAAGCAATTGACTAAAAGCCAAAAAATTTTATCTTAAAGGTCAGAATGTTATTTTTTTGAAAAGTAATATTTAAAGCATTTTGCATTCATTGTGAGATTTAGTTTTAAATTAAAATTTGAAATATTTTTTGTAGGCAGTGTCTAGATATAATAAATATGAATAAGTTAAAACAACCTATCTTGATTTTGACAAGCAATAGTTCACTCAAATATTATTCCTGGTACCCTGCATCTGGCTTGTTTTATCATTTTCTATTCTTTTGCTTTGTCATTTTCTAAAAAGAAAAGAAGAAGAGAAATGAAAGTCATGCAAACAAGTGACTATTTGTGGTCCCTTGCTTGAAAGTGCTGACATCAGCGTTAAAAAAAAAAAAAAGCATGTAAGCATATTCTACTTCTTAGGCAAAGCACTATTTTAAGTACCTATAAATTTCCACTTGATCAACTTTTTTATTGCATTGAATACACACATATAAATGAAAGATTATGGAAAAGATATTTGGTGAAAATATTTAAAACTGTGAATGAATAAAAAATAAAACAAAACATGTTTTCTAGTATCTACAGTTTTCTACTTCCTGGGTCTTTAAAAAACTGATAGAGAATAAAGTGTGAGAGAAAAGAAATGATGACGACTTATGATGGTGACTTATGAAGTTTAAGTCACCTCACTATAAGCAAAAGTGTACATACCAAAAGAATGAAGAACATAAAGAACACAAATGTAGTGAAATAAATTGGTCCCAAAACTCGATTAGCTTCCTCAATTTCTGAAGTTGATATCACCCAAAATGATACGGAATTGAGTGAAACTATAAAAACAAAACAAAAAGCAACACTACAATACAACAACAACGTATGTCCAACATTCTTTTGACGTAACATTTCTTAAGAGATAATTTCATACTTTTGAATCTTTTTTAGAAATTGATGTGGAAAGAGGCCAAATAACAGAAAATTGTCAACCTCTTTGGAAAACTCTTGCTACCTATAGAGCAATTAAGTCTTCTAGAGTAAAAATAGTATGCTTTCATGCAAAATACATTATTTCCATTTGGTTAAAAAGAAATACAGTAATTACTATTATATAACTTATAAAGCAATTGACTACAAGAAGTTAATACATAATCCGGGTAAAAGATGATAACTCTCAACCTTCACAGTGGTCACCCTGCATGTGAATTTAAATTCTCTTCAGAAAGGTTTTTGAAGGATAATCAAAATTGTACACGTTTGAAGATCCAATATTCTCAATGCGCTTAAATGTGGTCAAGAACTGCTGTGTGCTGCCAGATGCTGGGTCTTAATCAGTAAAACTGATCCCAACTTTCATCAAACAGTAACATTATATAGGGATCTATGTACACAAAGTCCTATTAATTCTATTATCATGGTCATCTTCTTTCCTAACTAACTCCTTTCTACATGCCATGGAAGTCAGATACTAGCTATTTTACCTGTTGCTAACATTATACTTAAGAATTTTGGAAAAAACCTGAAAATTCTTGTATTGGTTTGTACTTCCCCTTGACTATTAGAAATCTTTTTTTTTTCCTTAGAAAATAAGCTGAAGTTTGATGTATGGCAACAATATTTAATAGGAATAAAAATATAGGCAAATGGTCTCTTAAATGCTACTGTATCTGGTACTGAGATGTCATTCTTTGGGAAAGAGCTAGTTTATGATAGCTGTTCTTCTGTATCTTACTATTGTACTTCTGGGCTCTATCTTAAACATTAGCATTTCAGAATGTATTGTTATCTTTGCATTGATGGGTCAATGTTTTGTGGTAAAAGAATTAATTCTCATTTAAGTTCTACTTTTAAATACTTGGTAGTTACGTAGCCACCATGAAGACTTCTTTAACCTTGAGAAGGCAAAGAATTAATTCTCATTTAAGTTCTACTTGAGTACCAAATTTGCCAACACTACAATACAACAACAACGTATGTCCAACATTCTTTTGACGTAACATTTCTTAAGAGATAATTTCATACTTTTGAATCTTTTTTAGAAATTGATGTGGAAAGAGGCCAAATAACAGAAAATTGTCAACCTCTTTGGAAAACTCTTGCTACCTATAGAGCAATTAAGTCTTCTAGAGTAAAAATAGTATGCTTTCATGCAAAATACATTATTTCCATTTGGTTAAAAAGAAATACAGTAATTACTATTATATAACTTATAAAGCAATTGACTACAAGAAGTTAATACATAATCCGGGTAAAAGATGATAACTCTCAACCTTCACAGTGGTCACCCTGCATGTGAATTTAAATTCTCTTCAGAAAGGTTTTTGAAGGATAATCAAAATTGTACACGTTTGAAGATCCAATATTCTCAATGCGCTTAAATGTGGTCAAGAACTGCTGTGTGCTGCCAGATGCTGGGTCTTAATCAGTAAAACTGATCCCAACTTTCATCAAACAGTAACATTATATAGGGATCTATGTACACAAAGTCCTATTAATTCTATTATCATGGTCATCTTCTTTCCTAACTAACTCCTTTCTACATGCCATGGAAGTCAGATACTAGCTATTTTACCTGTTGCTAACATTATACTTAAGAATTTTGGAAAAAACCTGAAAATTCTTGTATTGGTTTGTACTTCCCCTTGACTATTAGAAATCTTTTTTTTTTCCTTAGAAAATAAGCTGAAGTTTGATGTATGGCAACAATATTTAATAGGAATAAAAATATAGGCAAATGGTCTCTTAAATGCTACTGTATCTGGTACTGAGATGTCATTCTTTGGGAAAGAGCTAGTTTATGATAGCTGTTCTTCTGTATCTTACTATTGTACTTCTGGGCTCTATCTTAAACATTAGCATTTCAGAATGTATTGTTATCTTTGCATTGATGGGTCAATGTTTTGTGGTAAAAGAATTAATTCTCATTTAAGTTCTACTTTTAAATACTTGGTAGTTACGTAGCCACCATGAAGACTTCTTTAACCTTGAGAAGGCAGTGCTATCTCAGATTGTTTTTCTTCTTAATTTTATATATACTTACATACACTGTTGGAAAGTACTGAAGTCATCGACTTGAGTACCAAATACAAGGTATGCCAACTGAGCATATGCTAAGAAAATAATGAAGAACATAATTGCAAAGCCAAAGAGGTCTTTGGCACACCGAGACATTGTTGTAGAGAGCTGACTCATGGTCCTGTTAAAGTTGATGAATTTGAAGAGCTGCAAAATAGAGGGAAAATATACACAGATGAAAGGGTAAACAAAATGTGGTATATACACATGCAATGAATCAGTCAGCTTTAAAAAGGAATAAAATTTTGGTGCATGCTACAACATGAACGAACTTTGAAAACACTCTGCTGAGTGAAATAAGCCAGACACGAAAAGATAAATATTGCAAGGTTTCTCTTATAGGGGTACCTAGAGTAGGGAAATTTCACAGAAACAGAAAGGAGAAAAGAAGTTACCATGAACTACAGAAAGGGGGAAATAGGGAGCTAGTGTTGAATGGATAAAAAAGTTACAGCAGGGAAGATGAAGAAGTTCTGGAAGTGCAGAGTGGTGATGGTTCACAGCACAGAGAAGGTATTTAAGCCTCTGAGGTGTACACTTAAAAGTAATTAAAATGGCTTCTGGTTGAATGCCACCAGTATGGTGTTCAGGCACTTCGTAGAGGTTGGCTGGATGGCCTACGTCTCCTTTGGACCTCATGCTGGGAAGTTGGTCATGATTGTAGATGTTATTGATCAGAACAGAGCTTTGGTGGACGGACCTTGCACTCAAGTAAGGAGGCAGGCTATGCCTTTCAAATGCATGCAGCTCACTGACTTTATCCTCAAGTTCCCACACAGTCTAGGGACTCTCAAGCGTCTCCCCCAACACCACAGATCGAAGACATCAATTCTTCTGGTGCTCAGTCTTTATAGTCTAAAAGAGATTCTATTCCTATTAAATCAGTCATTCTGTGGTTCTTGACATGATGTAGATTATAGAAGTTAAAAACTGGTTTGTTGCTGTGCAATGACAGTTTGCAATATAACATGTGTTATGACATATTATTTTCTAAGCATTCTCGATTTTGATATTTGAAAGAAATCTCAAAGTAGTTATAATTCCGTTTTATGGCATTTGAACAGTCTTTAAGCATTACTGTAAAAAGTCAAAACATGGTGTAAAGAAAAAGTAGTTAAAATGGTTAATTTTGTTATGTATATTTTACAACAAAAGAAAAGACAGAAGACAAAATGACTTGCTTTTTCAAATCCAGCAACTCATGGTCTGTAAGTTGATGAATTTGAAGAGCTGCAAAATAGAGGGAAAATATACACAGATGAAA
Organism: Tragulus kanchil; assembly: GCA_022376925.1. Taxonomy (NCBI): domain Eukaryota; kingdom Metazoa; phylum Chordata; class Mammalia; order Artiodactyla; family Tragulidae; genus Tragulus; species Tragulus kanchil. Next base: position 94,917,201 of record JAIOJX010000025.1, read on the forward strand.
GGGTAAACAAAATGTGGTATATACACATGCAATGAATCAGTCAGCTTTAAAAAGGAATAAAATTTTGGTGCATGCTACAACATGAACGAACTTTGAAAACACTCTGCTGAGTGAAATAAGCCAGACACGAAAAGATAAATATTGCAAGGTTTCTCTTATAGGGGTACCTAGAGTAGGGAAATTTCACAGAAACAGAAAGGAGAAAAGAAGTTACCATGAACTACAGAAAGGGGGAAATAGGGAGCTAGTGTTGAATGGATAAAAAAGTTACAGCAGGGAAGATGAAGAAGTTCTGGAAGTGCAGAGTGGTGATGGTTCACAGCACAGAGAAGGTATTTAAGCCTCTGAGGTGTACACTTAAAAGTAATTAAAATGGCTTCTGGTTGAATGCCACCAGTATGGTGTTCAGGCACTTCGTAGAGGTTGGCTGGATGGCCTACGTCTCCTTTGGACCTCATGCTGGGAAGTTGGTCATGATTGTAGATGTTATTGATCAGAACAGAGCTTTGGTGGACGGACCTTGCACTCAAGTAAGGAGGCAGGCTATGCCTTTCAAATGCATGCAGCTCACTGACTTTATCCTCAAGTTCCCACACAGTCTAGGGACTCTCAAGCGTCTCCCCCAACACCACAGATCGAAGACATCAATTCTTCTGGTGCTCAGTCTTTATAGTCTAAAAGAGATTCTATTCCTATTAAATCAGTCATTCTGTGGTTCTTGACATGATGTAGATTATAGAAGTTAAAAACTGGTTTGTTGCTGTGCAATGACAGTTTGCAATATAACATGTGTTATGACATATTATTTTCTAAGCATTCTCGATTTTGATATTTGAAAGAAATCTCAAAGTAGTTATAATTCCGTTTTATGGCATTTGAACAGTCTTTAAGCATTACTGTAAAAAATCAAAACATGGTGTAAAGAAAAAAAGTAGTTAAAATGGTTAATTTTGTTATGTATATTTTACAACAAAAAGAAAAGACAGAAGACAAAAATGACTTGCTTTTTTCAAATCCAGCAATTTATCTCACTCAGGAAGTATTGGTTGAGGGACTACCTTGTACCAAGCATTGTTCTTGGAGTTGGGAATACAGCCGTGAACAGAGCAAAGCCCGTCTTCACGTCACTTACCTTTCACATGTTGGTTAAAATATAGTGAAAACAAGTCTAATTATAATTATAATGGCCATTGTAATTTTGCCCTAGAAAGATTAAAAGAAAAGAGGAAAAACCCACAAAAGGACATTAGCTAGGTAAGGCAAAGGGAACTGTACTCAATATTTTGTAATAATCTATAATGGAAAAGAATTTGAAAAAATATATTTAAAATTGAATCACTTTGCTACACACTTGAAACACAACACTGTAAATTAACTATACTTCAATAAAAACAAAAAGAGGGGCTTCCCTGGTGGTCCAGTGGGTAAGGACACCGCCTTGCAGTGCAAGGGGCGCCGGTTCGATACCTGGCTTGGGAAGATCCCACGTGCCGCGGAGCGGCTGGACTGATGTGTCCAATTATGGAGCCGGAGCTCTGGAGCGCATGTGCCCAGAGCCAGTGCTCTGCGACAGCAGAGGCCACCGCAATGGCAGGCCCACAAGGCCGAAGAACAAAGATGGATGAAAATAGATAAACGAAAAACCAATAGAAGTGGCCCACCCGCCCCCTCCCTCCTCAATCCACCCCCACAACGTTAACCTAAAAATGCACTAGTCTATTATTAGTTGTCATTTATTGTGCATCAACTATGTGCCAGGAATTTGCCGGGGCTCAGAATGAGGATCAGGACCAGGTTCTGTCTGATTGCACAGCTATATGGCACATTTTTGTATACAAGGCACTGAGGATGGTGACCTAAATGGGCAGCTCCAGCCCAGAGGGCATGAACCCCACATGGCTCTAGCTAGGAGCCCTAGTGAAAGGGCATGGGGAGATCCATCAGAAGTAGAGTTCCGATCCCTGCCTTAAAGAAAATAGTTCCCATGGTCTTGGGAATAAGATATTTACAAGTGAAGCACTATCTAAACTGTTTACTAGCAGTAACAGTTTTTTTGACAGTTATAATATTACTTAATACAGCTCCCAGTAGCACTTCTATGAGATCATGATTATTATTAGTTTTGTGATAAAAGTTTGGTACATTACTGATGGTTTCTCTTGCACAAACGTGCAACTGAATAAAGAGCACAAGAGATATAGGACCAAGTCGAAGCCCTCTGATAATCTCAGGTCTTCCAGCTATGAATACCATTCGGAAAAATAAGCAGCTGTTGGAAAATATCTTCTACAAAGGTGCTCTTCGATAGATCTTTAAGATTTAAATTAAAATTTAAACAGTCACAGCTACTATCTCATAGTAGAGAACACATTGATAGAACTTAACTGGTGAGAGTCTGGCAGCCGTCTCAGAAACACTAAAATTTCCTGCATCTCCAGAATTGAGGCTCATTGTCTATAACATGACCCAAGCTTCACACAGAAGGAAATGCACATGATGCCTTATAACGGAGAAGAAGGAAAGTCCTGAAAGTACTACTCGGAGAAGGTGTCTGTCCCAATCTCAATTCCAGGTAAAGCTTCCCTAAGGCTGCCACCTGGAAAGAAGGCAGTCCTTCCAGAGAACATTTCCAATGCAGTATTTCTCCCTTCCATTTTCCCACCCTTCCCCCTTCTTTCGCTTAGTTCCTTTTTCTTCACCTGGTCACCCCACATCGGGTAAAGCTCGAACCTGTCTTGTCTGTCTCTGCATAGTCAGGGGTCCCAGGCCCAGCTCACACACTGAAAAGGGCTCTTAATGCATTTGTTAAACAAAACCTAAAAAGACAGGTCTTGTAACAGGAGTCTCATTCAAGAGTGAGATGAAATGTCACATGAGTCCTGCTCATTTGCTTTAGCTATAAAACATGGAGCAGCCTTGGCTACTTAAATATGGCCACAGAAACACATTCAAGCCCTTCAACATTTTCCATGACTCACGTTAATAAAAAGAAAAACATATTAAAAATATGAACATGAAATTTATAAATTACCTTAATCCAGACAAAAAAAACTATGACAGCAGCTATGTTGTTGAACTGTATTTGCCAGTATGCTAGATTCTCAAAGTTGGGAAAAGTATTTTGATCTTCTAGAAACTGTAGCAGAACTTCCACTATAATATTACTTAATACAGCTCCCAGTAGCACTTCTATGAGATCATGATTATTATTAGTTTTGTGATAAAAGTTTGGTACATTACTGATGGTTTCTCTTGCACAAACGTGCAACTGAATAAAGAGCACAAGAGATATAGGACCAAGTCGAAGCCCTCTGATAATCTCAGGTCTTCCAGCTATGAATACCATTCGGAAAAATAAGCAGCTGTTGGAAAATATCTTCTACAAAGGTGCTCTTCGATAGATCTTTAAGATTTAAATTAAAATTTAAACAGTCACAGCTACTATCTCATAGTAGAGAACACATTGATAGAACTTAACTGGTGAGAGTCTGGCAGCCGTCTCAGAAACACTAAAATTTCCTGCATCTCCAGAATTGAGGCTCATTGTCTATAACATGACCCAAGCTTCACACAGAAGGAAATGCACATGATGCCTTATAACGGAGAAGAAGGAAAGTCCTGAAAGTACTACTCGGAGAAGGTGTCTGTCCCAATCTCAATTCCAGGTAAAGCTTCCCTAAGGCTGCCACCTGGAAAGAAGGCAGTCCTTCCAGAGAACATTTCCAATGCAGTATTTCTCCCTTCCATTTTCCCACCCTTCCCCCTTCTTTCGCTTAGTTCCTTTTTCTTCACCTGGTCACCCCACATCGGGTAAAGCTCGAACCTGTCTTGTCTGTCTCTGCATAGTCAGGGGTCCCAGGCCCAGCTCACACACTGAAAAGGGCTCTTAATGCATTTGTTAAACAAAACCAAAAAAGACAGGTCTTGTAACAGGAGTCTCATTCAAGAGTGAGATGAAATGTCACATGAGTCCTGCTCATTTGCTTTAGCTATAAAACATGGAGCAGCCTTGGCTACTTAAATATGGCCACAGAAACACATTCAAGCCCTTCAACATTTTCCATGACTCACGTTAATAAAAAGAAAAACATATTAAAAATATGAACATGAAATTTATAAATTACCTTAATCCAGACAAAAAAAACTATGACAGCAGCTATGTTGTTGAACTGTATTTGCCAGTATGCTAGATTCTCAAAGTTGGGAAAAGTATTTTGATCTTCTAGAAACTGTAGCAGAACTTCCACATTTGATGTTCTGTATATATTAATTCCTATAGCTACCACTGACAGCTGGAAAACAGAAGATTCATATATTATTACAGTGTTCTAGAAAGGTATAACTCACCATTAAATGACTAGTGTACTTTTCCTTCACTGACGTATTAATTCTAGGGTTCACCATTCTGCTCACCAAATGGCATTCACAAAAATCACTCACACACACAGAAAAAGTGTTGAGCACTGACATAAAAAGTGAAACAATATGCTGCATGCATTTCCTTAGTTAGAAATTCAATGAGTGCATGTGCACACACCTGAGAGATGTCACTATTTTTTTTTACAAAATGAATCACTCAGGAATGCCTTCTGCTTTTTCTGCCATCTTCATTTAAATGACTTACTCTTCTACTTTCTCAGGCCTCACCTCACTCTCTGTTTTTGTTTGTGAGGCATTTTTTCTCACTGTGTAGCCATCTATTTCTTCCTTTATTCAGTGTAGATATCTGTGCACGTAGCACTGTGCTAGGGATCAGAAGTAAAAAGTACCAACCTGGTCCCCAAGAAACGTATATACTGGTTCAAGAACAGATAAACACACAAAGACAAACAATACAAAAAATTTAAAAGAAGCTGACATCACACAACAAGGTAAAGGGTGAAACAAGATGTATTAAAAGGAATGCTCATGAGAAAAAAGGAACCTTTGGTCACAGATGGTGGGAATGATGGGCACAGAGGCTCGAGAAGGCTTGCAGTGAGAAGAGGTGAACCCAAGGTTTTCCTCTGCTTGTTTTTGTCCTTAAACTCAAGACAATACAACTCTTCACAACACTTTGATTCTGGGCTATAAAATCAGATTTGAGGGGAACACTGAACCTTACTTGCATTCATCACCACTGGGTTAACGTGTACATGTGTAAAATGCTAAAGGTTAGCTACAACCACCTGGCCTTCACATGGATCCCGAATCCATGGCAGGTGGGCTGTGGCAGGTGCCATGACTTCTGCCATCCATTTTCTATCTCTTCTCAAGGATGATGGTCAAAGATCACTTCATAAGACCTTGAGATGGCTGTCAGAGTCATGACCTGCCTGGCTGCCAACCACAGCTGAAAAAAGCAACCTCACCATCTTCCTTTTGTGCCCTGTGAAGGAGTCCCAGAATTAAAACTAGCATTTTTGCACTGGTGGTAGGAATATTTCCTTTGATCCCTTTGGAATACACTGGTTAGCGTTTTTCTGCACGGACTTAGTTGAGAAAAGGACTTACTGAACCTAAAAATAACCCCTTACCAACTCTCACTGGGTACCCTTTCTTTTTGCTCTGCTCAGGGTTAATGTTTATAAAAAACATACGGAGTATGTGGTCATTTATTCAATATCAATGTTGTAGAAATACACAAAATTTCCTTGAGACTCTTAAAACAGAGAATGAGAGAGAAGAGAAAGGAAGGAGATTTTGTGAGCATTTGGGTCACTATGTGACTCTTGAGTTTTCTTTAAGACTCTTACCTCTATTTAGAAAAAAACTTTCTTTGCTTCATAGAAAGCATGCTCTATCTCTATAGGGTTAGAGGAGGTTTCAAAAGAGAAGTAGGATTCCAGTAACTGTTCCTTGTTCTTTTAAAAGCACACTGTCTGAACTGTTGTCAGTACTAAGAGTTAAAAAAGATTAGAACAGCACAGGGAAGCAAGTTTTCAAAGAAGCACTTGCAAAATTCTGTGGTTGCTGAGCCAAGAAACTAGCTTCAATTCTCTGATATCATCAGCTATTTTTCAGCAGTCTTCAAAGAGGGTATAAGGCAATTCCCTGGGGTGTGAGAAGAAAATACTAAAACTTCTAGGCAGGTGATAAGAAAGTGTTAGAATTCTATTTGTCTTTATTTTTATACAAGTATCTCAAATCCATGCTGTGTATGTTTTTACAAATGTACCGATTATACCACTACACATACACACACACACACACATACTTTATAAATAAAACTAAACTAGGATGTGTCACCCAAGTTTTCATTGATATGTGTACATAAATCAAAAAAGCAGAATGCCACTAACTAGTCCTTCAAATACTGAAGACACTTGATTAAAAAAGAAAATATTAATTAGCATAATACCACAGTCACCTTTTTACCATTACTCTCAATGATCTAAACATAAATATATCCATGTCAACTAAAAGAGCAGTTTGTATTCTTAGGATCCCAAATAATTACTGCTTTCTAGAGTGATTTTCAATGTATATGAACTGTACTCTACCACTGTACAGTACAGAAATTTTTTGAAAAATTATTTCTAGTACCATCGCCTTTCCTGCCTCCTGAAGCACTACAATTCTTTTGTATATCTGTTCACTATTAATATGTTGAGAATCTGGGATTCAAGAGTTTAGCTAGGGCCTCCCTGGTGGTCCAGTGGGTAAGGACACCGCCTTGCAATACAAGGGGCACTGGTTCGATCCCTGGCCTGGGAGGATCCCACGTGCCGCTGGACCAATGTGTCCAACCACTGAGCCGGAGCTCTGGAGCGCATGTGCCCAGAGCCGGTGCTCTGTGACAACAGAGGCCACTGCGATGGGAGGCCCACATAGGCCAAAGAACAAAGATAAATAAATGAAAGATCAATAGAAGTGGCCAAAAAAAAAAAAAAAAAGTTTAGCTAGAGAAATTCTTCGATGCTATTCAGCCATCGGAAAAGAAGGAATGTTTTCTAACCAGTGTCTGCCCTTGTATTGCAAGGCGGTGTCCTTACCCACTGGCCCACTGCATCAGGGGCCAGATGGGTTCCACACTGTATTCTACAGGAATGTTCATTTTATATGAGCTATTTCTGAAGTACAGAGAGAAATGGGAGGCAGTGGCAGAGTGGTTAAGAGGGTTACTATGAGGATTAAATGAATTTCTATACAGGAAAAGCACTCAGAACTATACCTAGCACAGATAGTTTCTAAAGCGTTAGTAATTATTATTATTATTACTCCTATTAATACTGTTATTGTCACTCAATATAGTTTATTTATGTCTTAAGTATCTTTCTACTTACACATGAATATTTTTTCTATATTTAATAACATTACAATACATTAAGTAATATATTTTCTATATTTTACAAATAAGCTCTAATGATGATTTGATAATGACTTGATGTAAATACTTCACAAAGCCAAATTAATTTTTTGTTGGGGAGGAACAATGCTGGGTAAGAATCATATTAACAGAAGGGAGAATGTTAGTAGTAGGATAACACATCACTTACTATGAGTTTAGAAGGGCAGCTTTGTCATTGAACAGAGGAAAGGATGGAGTTTTAAGCATGTCATTAATGCCCTAATGTGTAACAGATTGTCAAAAGAGTATGTTGAAGGGAGAAAAGCTTGCAAAAATACAGTTTTACACTGAGGTCTCTGAAGGGAAGCCATTAAAATGATACTGAAGAGGAACTCTCTTGAACAAGTGCTGCAAATTGTAACAGAGTCACTGAAAGGCTCCTGGAAAAGGAAATGGCAACCAACTCTAGTATTCTTGCCTGGGAAATCCCATGGACACCGCCTTGCAATACAAGGGGCACTGGTTCGATCCCTGGCCTGGGAGGATCCCACGTGCCGCTGGACCAATGTGTCCAACCACTGAGCCGGAGCTCTGGAGCGCATGTGCCCAGAGCCGGTGCTCTGTGACAACAGAGGCCACTGCGATGGGAGGCCCACATAGGCCAAAGAACAAAGATAAATAAATGAAAGATCAATAGAAGTGGCCAAAAAAAAAAAAAAAAAAGTTTAGCTAGAGAAATTCTTCGATGCTATTCAGCCATCGGAAAAGAAGGAATGTTTTCTAACCAGTGTCTGCCCTTGTATTGCAAGGCGGTGTCCTTACCCACTGGCCCACTGCATCAGGGGCCAGATGGGTTCCACACTGTATTCTACAGGAATGTTCATTTTATATGAGCTATTTCTGAAGTACAGAGAGAAATGGGAGGCAGTGGCAGAGTGGTTAAGAGGGTTACTATGAGGATTAAATGAATTTCTATACAGGAAAAGCACTCAGAACTATACCTAGCACAGATAGTTTCTAAAGCGTTAGTAATTATTATTATTATTACTCCTATTAATACTGTTATTGTCACTCAATATAGTTTATTTATGTCTTAAGTATCTTTCTACTTACACATGAATATTTTTTCTATATTTAATAACATTACAATACATTAAGTAATATATTTTCTATATTTTACAAATAAGCTCTAATGATGATTTGATAATGACTTGATGTAAATACTTCACAAAGCCAAATTAATTTTTTGTTGGGGAGGAACAATGCTGGGTAAGAATCATATTAACAGAAGGGAGAATGTTAGTAGTAGGATAACACATCACTTACTATGAGTTTAGAAGGGCAGCTTTGTCATTGAACAGAGGAAAGGATGGAGTTTTAAGCATGTCATTAATGCCCTAATGTGTAACAGATTGTCAAAAGAGTATGTTGAAGGGAGAAAAGCTTGCAAAAATACAGTTTTACACTGAGGTCTCTGAAGGGAAGCCATTAAAATGATACTGAAGAGGAACTCTCTTGAACAAGTGCTGCAAATTGTAACAGAGTCACTGAAAGGCTCCTGGAAAAGGAAATGGCAACCAACTCTAGTATTCTTGCCTGGGAAATCCCATGGACCAAAGAGTCTGGCCAGCTATAGCCAACAGGGTTGCAACAGTTGTGCACGACTTAGCAACAAAACTACCACCACCACCACCACTGCAGGCAGGCAGGGGCTCTATAAGGTGTCATAGTCTTAATTTGATCTTAAGTCTGAGTGAAGTTTCCTGTCTCTCATACTGAATACATTGATGATCATCATTTATATTTTGTACACCATGGCCTATTGGCAACATTAGAAATTGCAGGGAGGTTTTCTCTGCTACCCTCAATATTCCCTGAAGTTTCTTTATGTCATAACTTTACACACATGTGTGGAAAAACATAAACTAATTTTTGTTACCAGTTGAAGAAAAATATCATTAGCCAAGACAGAATAAATCAGTTTTCTTCCCCCCACCTCTCATATGGCATACCAAAGACAGATATGAATTACTAAGCTATTCTTGTTATTAGTGTGACCAAATGACAGCCTATTGTAAATGCCTCTCCACTTTTTTTTTTCAATTTTTTTTTTTTTAAATCTTGGCTTCTTTTATTGGTCTTTCATTTATTTATTCTCATCCGTCTTTGTTCTTTGGCCTGTGCGGGCCTCCCATCACAGTGGCCTCTCTCATCACAGAGCACCTGCTCTGGGAGCATGCGCTCCAGAGCTCTGGCTAGGTAGTTGGACACATAAGTCCAGCCACTCCACAGCACGTGGGATCTTCCCAGGCCAGGGATCGAATTGGCGCCCCTTGCACTTCAAGGCGGTGTCCTTACCCACTGGACCACCAGGGAAGCCCTGCCTCTCCACTTAATATGCATAAGGATTACTTGTGCAAAAAAAGAAAATTAGTAACACTGAAGTTCGTATCACAGTGGAGAACCTTTAGATTCCCCTTCAGGAAGATCAAGACCCACATCTCTAAAGACAGCAAAGACTCTAACACATTTTAATAATAGAGAGGAGATTTGCTGGTGTTCTCAGACCTACCACAATGATCACAACATCCAGACAATTCCAGAAACTCCTGAAATAGTGTAGCTTGTGAATGCGAATTTCCAGTATCTCTTCCACCACATAGTAAAGGATAAAGAAACAAAAGATAATCTCACAGGCTGCCAGGAAGTAATCAAAAGTTGTGATGTATCGGATCAGCTTTACAGGCTGAAATTGCCAAGATGGAACCACACCTCCTGTTGCTGGGAATTCAACCAGTAACCTGCATTGCAATAAGAACAATTAGAACATTAAGAGCAACAACAACACATGAAATCAGGGAGGAACATCACCTACTCTGTCCCTGCACTAGAAGGTAATAAAACTATAACCACAAGTCACCCCAAACTAGTGAAAAAAAAAGTTTTTTTTAAATCACAGCCAGTGTACAATTCTCCATCCTTGTAGAATTCTGTGTCATAAAAAGAACAAGTCTTCCCAAGTCCTGCCAAAGAGATTATTCCTCCTCCATCTCCCATTTATTTCTCTAGTATTCATACCATTCAAAATGCTGTATAATTGTTTTTCAAATGTAGAAATTAATCAACAAACAAGCTTTTCTAGGACTTCTCTTAATTGCAAGGCATTCAACTGAGCAATGAAGAACATAAGATGTATAAATATGTCATCATTCAACATTATCTATGGCCTGGTTGAGAAGTAAAATGTCTATTTTTGTATAAAAATAAAGATAGGAACTGAGTTTCTCATTCATTCATGCATTTGATGACACCTAACCAGCAATACATATTTGCCTAGGGGAACCTTTCTGCTATTGGAACTTCTAGGACTGTACGGTGAATTGGTGCTTAGTTAATGTCTAATTGTCTGATACAGTAACATCTGTTTTTACATTTATATTGAAGGCATTGATCATAACTGAAATGAAGATGCTTCTTGCCAAATTCACTTTTGTTGGTGTCACACTGAGAAGGTCAAATGATTCACTTAATGGTATAATTTTCCTTCATGCTAGAAGCACACTTTCTATATCTTTAACTTTAAAACTTTTAAAAGACCTCCAGTCAGCTATTAGGCATAACTATCTCTCCCACCACAGGATGGACAGGGCAGGTGGCCACCCCTAGAACCTAGGAGCAACACTCAAGTACAAGCAGGAACTGTGGCAAATTAGAATTGATCAAAGAAGCGTGAAAATTTCCTTCCTTGGCATTATCAATATCCTGTTTCTTCCTATTTGATATGCTGAAGAGTAGGGGTGAGAACCACAAACCAGCAGAGCAATACTGAAATGAAGAGCCTTGTGACAGCCCCACTGTGAACTCACAAGGGCAGGAAATGACCTCTATGTGCCGAGTCATCTCTCTGCCCGTCTGGTTCTGCATCGTCAACCCTTCCAGATACTGAGGCAACAATGGAGAAAAACGAAGCAACTGCCTAGACAATGTTCACTCTTGAACTATGGGGAGGAAGTGAGACATACTCATTTACACTTTCTATAATTATTTCCTTAAATGTCAATCAGAGTTGCTTGCCTGCATTTATTCTTTCTGTCATCACTAGAATCACTGGGAGATGTTCAATAATAATTGCAGTAATTTTTCATTTATTGCTAGTAATATCTATTACTTGATTTAATATGATAATATTTTCTGCAAAACTTGCTAGATATAAAGACTGGGAAAATTCACTTGAGTATAAAACACAGAGTTTGAGTTTACTCTCAAAAATATGGCTAATACAACAATTTAGCTTTATTATTTGTTGGGTAAAGATATGTGCTGGTCTTTCCAGATGGCTCAGTGGTACAGAATCTGCCTCCCAATGCAGGAGACTGAAGAGACGCAGGTTAGATCCCTAGGTCGGGAAGATCCCCTGGAGTAGGAAATGGCAACGCTCTCCAGTATTTTTGCCTGGAAAATTCCATGGACAGATGAGCCTGCTGGGCTACATACAGTCTGTGGGGTCACAAGAGTTGGACATGACTGAGCGACTGAGCACACGACACATACAACACATACATACATGCAAATAATTCATGTCACTAGTGTTTGGCTTTTGCCACTATGTTCATCAGGAGGATTAAAGTGGATGGACTCTGGATCTCCCATGCCTTGTTCTACTTTTTTATAGCACACACTACCTACTAATATGCTATTCAATTTGTTTCTTGTTTATCATTTATTATCTCCTCCTGATGAATTTTTACCACAGGATGGACAGGGCAGGTGGCCACCCCTAGAACCTAGGAGCAACACTCAAGTACAAGCAGGAACTGTGGCAAATTAGAATTGATCAAAGAAGCGTGAAAATTTCCTTCCTTGGCATTATCAATATCCTGTTTCTTCCTATTTGATATGCTGAAGAGTAGGGGTGAGAACCACAAACCAGCAGAGCAATACTGAAATGAAGAGCCTTGTGACAGCCCCACTGTGAACTCACAAGGGCAGGAAATGACCTCTATGTGCCGAGTCATCTCTCTGCCCGTCTGGTTCTGCATCGTCAACCCTTCCAGATACTGAGGCAACAATGGAGAAAAACGAAGCAACTGCCTAGACAATGTTCACTCTTGAACTATGGGGAGGAAGTGAGACATACTCATTTACACTTTCTATAATTATTTCCTTAAATGTCAATCAGAGTTGCTTGCCTGCATTTATTCTTTCTGTCATCACTAGAATCACTGGGAGATGTTCAATAATAATTGCAGTAATTTTTCATTTATTGCTAGTAATATCTATTACTTGATTTAATATGATAATATTTTCTGCAAAACTTGCTAGATATAAAGACTGGGAAAATTCACTTGAGTATAAAACACAGAGTTTGAGTTTACTCTCAAAAATATGGCTAATACAACAATTTAGCTTTATTATTTGTTGGGTAAAGATATGTGCTGGTCTTTCCAGATGGCTCAGTGGTACAGAATCTGCCTCCCAATGCAGGAGACTGAAGAGACGCAGGTTAGATCCCTAGGTCGGGAAGATCCCCTGGAGTAGGAAATGGCAACGCTCTCCAGTATTTTTGCCTGGAAAATTCCATGGACAGATGAGCCTGCTGGGCTACATACAGTCTGTGGGGTCACAAGAGTTGGACATGACTGAGCGACTGAGCACACGACACATACAACACATACATACATGCAAATAATTCATGTCACTAGTGTTTGGCTTTTGCCACTATGTTCATCAGGAGGATTAAAGTGGATGGACTCTGGATCTCCCATGCCTTGTTCTACTTTTTTATAGCACACACTACCTACTAATATGCTATTCAATTTGTTTCTTGTTTATCATTTATTATCTCCTCCTGATTGAATGCAAGCTCTACAAGGACAGGGAAAATTGACTGTTCGCTGATGCATCCCAAAAGACTTGAACAGTGCCTGGCACTTATTAAGTGTCTAATAAAGGTTTGACAAATGAATGAATGAACAAGAGACCCCCAAACAAGTCAGTGAGATCATTGTCAGTTTCCTCAGTATCGCCAGAGTGGTCATGATGGTGACGTCACAGAACCTGTAGAAGGAACTTTATGTCTTTGGTAAATCATAAGTGTGAGCAGGTACCCGGGTATCCTGCTGGACCTGGGCAGAGCCCCTGCTTGTGTTCTGATAGTATGGGCATCGTCTGAGAACAGAAAAGTCAGAGGAGTGAGTCAAGATTTCATGTCTGGGGGCCTTGGTAACAGATCATCCTCATAATGAGAAAGGACAGATGCAAACAAAACACAGTGCTTTATCTGAGAAGGTTCCAGCTTTGGGATGAACTTGGACCAAACTTAAGGCTCTTCCGTACTCATAATATTCAAGGATCCTAATTTCTTTTCCCTAAATGTCCTTATTCCAATGAGCTGTTGGTTTTTATGCCTTCTTGCTCTGATCCTTGACTCTCTCATGGAGCCAGCTGTAGGCAATGATTTTCTGGCCTAACTCCAGGCTAGGATGTGTTTACAAGTACACAGAAGTACAAGGAATAAGTGCCCTTGATACACACCTGATTACACAGAACAAGTTAATGTTGGCATTATACACTGAAAAGTCTATAAAAATTGCCCTGGTTCCTCGGTCCAGCCAGCCATTTTTCTTGAGATTGAGTGGCTGTTTCTCTCGTTCTTGAACCAAAAGCTCCACTATAAGTTCCTGGAAAATTCCAGGGAATGAGCCTGCTTACATACAGTCTGTGGGGTCACAAGAGTTGGACATGACTGAGCGACTGAGCACACGACACATACAACACATACATACATGCAAATAATTCATGTCACTAGTGTTTGGCTTTTGCCACTATGTTCATCAGGAGGATTAAAGTGGATGGACTCTGGATCTCCCATGCCTTGTTCTACTTTTTTATAGCACACACTACCTACTAATATGCTATTCAATTTGTTTCTTGTTTATCATTTATTATCTCCTCCTGATTGAATGCAAGCTCTACAAGGACAGGGAAAATTGACTGTTCGCTGATGCATCCCAAAAGACTTGAACAGTGCCTGGCACTTATTAAGTGTCTAATAAAGGTTTGACAAATGAATGAATGAACAAGAGCCCCCCAAACAAGTCAGTGAGATCATTGTCAGTTTCCTCAGTATCGCCAGAGTGGTCATGATGGTGACGTCACAGAACCTGTAGAAGGAACTTTATGTCTTTGGTAAATCATAAGTGTGAGCAGGTACCCGGGTATCCTGCTGGACCTGGGCAGAGCCCCTGCTTGTGTTCTGATAGTATGGGCATCGTCTGAGAACAGAAAAGTCAGAGGAGTGAGTCAAGATTTCATGTCTGGGGGCCTTGGTAACAGATCATCCTCATAATGAGAAAGGACAGATGCAAACAAAACACAGTGCTTTATCTGAGAAGGTTCCAGCTTTGGGATGAACTTGGACCAAACTTAAGGCTCTTCCGTACTCATAATATTCAAGGATCCTAATTTCTTTTCCCTAAATGTCCTTATTCCAATGAGCTGTTGGTTTTTATGCCTTCTTGCTCTGATCCTTGACTCTCTCATGGAGCCAGCTGTAGGCAATGATTTTCTGGCCTAACTCCAGGCTAGGATGTGTTTACAAGTACACAGAAGTACAAGGAATAAGTGCCCTTGATACACACCTGATTACACAGAACAAGTTAATGTTGGCATTATACACTGAAAAGTCTATAAAAATTGCCCTGGTTCCTCGGTCCAGCCAGCCATTTTTCTTGAGATTAGCAACCTGAGTGGCTGTTTCCTCTCTCGTTCTTGACAAATCCAGGTAATAGCCAGCTCCACTATAAGTTGCAATCATTCCCCAGTAGCTGCTCCCATTCAAGTCTTTTTCACTTGTGTAAATCCAACTAGTTAAAAAACAAAACAAACAGGTTAAAATCAGTGGAACTCTTGGGGAAATTACAAAGACAACTGGTTCCTGGTAAAATAGAAAAGTACTGATAATAAACAAACCTAAGTCTTATCAAGCTGGGTAATGTGCTTTCCATGGCATTCCATGTTCTCTTACATAATTCTCATATAGCTGATATTCCCATTTTAGGAATAAGGGCCCCGAGGCTTAGGAAGTTCAATTCAGTCTCAGATCTTTTGAAGGCAGAGTCAGGAACCCACCCCAGAAGTGTATCTTCAGAACTCTATGCTCTTAGCCCTGTTTATATGGTTGCATTCCCAGAGTGACTTACTTAGGGATTAGATGACACTAGGCCCCCTAGAAACTGCAGCCAGGTAGGTGATAATAAGAACCAAAATAAAGCATAGAGAGCGCTTGGATCAGTCAGAGGGAAGCTAGCCTTCTTAGAAGGTCCAGTAATGATGAGGACGGTGAGACACAGAAGGCCCTGGGAAGAGACCGTGCTGAACACAGGCTGTGGAAGGTAAGCAGGATTCAGACTTACACAGGTGGATAGGGAGGGTATTTTTAAGCCTGAGCCAGAGAGGGGCAGAGAAGTACAAGGCAGCCACCAGTAGTTCAGTTTGGCTCCCATGTGATGAAGAGAAGGCTGAAAGATAGGCTGCAGTCAGGTGGTGAGGGGCCGGCCTGAAGGAGTCACTGAAGGGAAGGTTTCCAGGAGGCACAGAACAGTTACTCTGTGGCTCCGAGGAAGCCTGGAGTAGTGAGGAACAGAGGGCTCATGGGCAGAAAAGAGTTAACGTAGCCGCCTTTTTCCCATAAGGCCTGCTTTCAAGATTGGCCCTCAGCTGGCATCTGGAATTTGAGTGATATATAGCTCTCTACACTGATAAAAAAACTCTCTCTGATCAGAAAGAGTGGCTCAAGGTACCTAGGCTTCTGCACACACAAGGTGACTGCTGCTGCACACCTCCTTCCCTCCTGGGATGCGCCAGGCAGGGCTTGCCTATGTGACCAACACCCAGTAAACAGGGGAGGTCCCGAGTCTCTGAGTTTCTCGGACAGACAACGTTTCCCACATGTTGTCGCAATGTGTTACTGGAGGAAGGAAGCATGTCCTGCATGATGCCCCTGGGAGAGGACCTTTGCAAACTGGTACCTGGTTTCCTCTGGACTCTGCCCCACGTGCCTGTCCCTTTGGCTGCTTTTGCATACATCCTTTCACTGCAATAAACCTCAGCTGTGAGTACACACTGACTCCTGGGGGCCCCTCAAGCGAATCGCTGAACCTGGGGGTGATCCCAGGCATTCTGAGTGTCGCACCAAAAACCAAGAGGTAACGAGGCCTGAGCAAGGGCAATGAGGTGGGAAGGAAAAGAGAGAACTGACACAGGGTCGCGGCGGTGACTGTCAACAGAACCTGGCACTATCTGGGAAGTTGGGGTAAGGGAGAGAAGATGTCTGAAAAATGACTTGAATCTTTGCAATTCGAAGATGGTGGTGCTATGAACAAGAGGAAATACAGATCCAACAAGAAAGTGATGAGTTCAGTTTGGGCCACATTGAATTATGGGAGCTGGTGGGGACAGTCAGGTGGCATGCAAAAGCATCTTCTCTCGCTAGAACGTAAGTGCTGCCATGACAGGGGTGTGCTTCTGTTTTGCTGACTCCTGCTCTGTCACTCCAGCCAGCACCAAGGACATTACTAGAGAAGGGAGATAGTTCAGTTTGGCTCCCATGTGATGAAGAGAAGGCTGAAAGATAGGCTGCAGTCAGGTGGTGAGGGGCCGGCCTGAAGGAGTCACTGAAGGGAAGGTTTCCAGGAGGCACAGAACAGTTACTCTGTGGCTCCGAGGAAGCCTGGAGTAGTGAGGAACAGAGGGCTCATGGGCAGAAAAGAGTTAACGTAGCCGCCTTTTTCCCATAAGGCCTGCTTTCAAGATTGGCCCTCAGCTGGCATCTGGAATTTGAGTGATATATAGCTCTCTACACTGATAAAAAAACTCTCTCTGATCAGAAAGAGTGGCTCAAGGTACCTAGGCTTCTGCACACACAAGGTGACTGCTGCTGCACACCTCCTTCCCTCCTGGGATGCGCCAGGCAGGGCTTGCCTATGTGACCAACACCCAGTAAACAGGGGAGGTCCCGAGTCTCTGAGTTTCTCGGACAGACAACGTTTCCCACATGTTGTCGCAATGTGTTACTGGAGGAAGGAAGCATGTCCTGCATGATGCCCCTGGGAGAGGACCTTTGCAAACTGGTACCTGGTTTCCTCTGGACTCTGCCCCACGTGCCTGTCCCTTTGGCTGCTTTTGCATACATCCTTTCACTGCAATAAACCTCAGCTGTGAGTACACACTGACTCCTGGGGGCCCCTCAAGCGAATCGCTGAACCTGGGGGTGATCCCAGGCATTCTGAGTGTCGCACCAAAAACCAAGAGGTAACGAGGCCTGAGCAAGGGCAATGAGGTGGGAAGGAAAAGAGAGAACTGACACAGGGTCGCGGCGGTGACTGTCAACAGAACCTGGCACTATCTGGGAAGTTGGGGTAAGGGAGAGAAGATGTCTGAAAAATGACTTGAATCTTTGCAATTCGAAGATGGTGGTGCTATGAACAAGAGGAAATACAGATCCAACAAGAAAGTGATGAGTTCAGTTTGGGCCACATTGAATTATGGGAGCTGGTGGGGACAGTCAGGTGGCATGCAAAAGCATCTTCTCTCGCTAGAACGTAAGTGCTGCCATGACAGGGGTGTGCTTCTGTTTTGCTGACTCCTGCTCTGTCACTCCAGCCAGCACCAAGGACATTTCTAGAAAAGGGAGAGTTCATTGGGAACATGCCTGGCACATATTGACACTTTGTATATTTGTTGAAGAAACAATGAATCATCGAACAAGGATGAGAACGGGAGCCATCTGAATGGCAAAGTAAGAGTATAAAGAAAGAAAAGAGAGAGATCAGAAAATACAACCAGGGAACAAGCTAGAAGAAGAGTGCTGCAGAATTCAGAGGAACTCAGTTTCACTGTCACCAAAGTCAAAAGAACAAGTAATCAACAAGACCGCATTCTGCAGAGGAACTGATGAGGATCAAGACTGGGAATGGATCAGCAAATGGAACAAACCTACTGGTAGCTTCCAAGAAAGAACTCAAAAGCAGAGGTTTTAAAAGCTTTAAGGTGTGAAAAGGAGGACATGAAAAGGAAGTGGCACGTGAAGACCTCTCTTCCAAGAAGTTTGGAGATGAAGGGAAGAAGAAACGGGAGAAGCTCAGATTCTGGCAGGTCCAGGGATGGTTCAGATACACACAAGAAAGACCCCTTTGGTAGCCCACCCTGCAGTGAAAATTGCATATTCATCATGTATCCAACAGGTATTTACAGAGCATCTTGCATGTTCCAGGTACTGTTCAAAGTCTTGGAAATACAGTGACTGAACAAAATGGAGCCCCTGCCATTAAGAAGCTCCAGTTCTAACAGGGAGCTGTTGGCAGCAAGCAGGCACCGAGCAATATAATTAATATGGAGGAAGCCATCTGGTGTCACACAAGAAGCGTGGGCTTTGGGTCAAACTGGTTAAATCCCAGTGTGGTTCCAATGACTAGCAGTGATACTCTGAGTAAGTGAGTCTCTGTTTTTTCATCTATAAAATGGAGCTGAAGACCTGTTTCAGAGTTGTTCTGTGAAAAGTAGAAGAGATGATACATGAACTTACTTTTTATATAGCATCTGGCATAGAGTAGAGGATGCATAAATCTCTCTTATGAATGACATGAGATAAAATATTAGATAAGGAACCACAGTTTAAATGCTAGAACGTAAGTGCTGCCATGACAGGGGTGTGCTTCTGTTTTGCTGACTCCTGCTCTGTCACTCCAGCCAGCACCAAGGACATTTCTAGAAAAGGGAGAGTTCATTGGGAACATGCCTGGCACATATTGACACTTTGTATATTTGTTGAAGAAACAATGAATCATCGAACAAGGATGAGAACGGGAGCCATCTGAATGGCAAAGTAAGAGTATAAAGAAAGAAAAGAGAGAGATCAGAAAATACAACCAGGGAACAAGCTAGAAGAAGAGTGCTGCAGAATTCAGAGGAACTCAGTTTCACTGTCACCAAAGTCAAAAGAACAAGTAATCAACAAGACCGCATTCTGCAGAGGAACTGATGAGGATCAAGACTGGGAATGGATCAGCAAATGGAACAAACCTACTGGTAGCTTCCAAGAAAGAACTCAAAAGCAGAGGTTTTAAAAGCTTTAAGGTGTGAAAAGGAGGACATGAAAAGGAAGTGGCACGTGAAGACCTCTCTTCCAAGAAGTTTGGAGATGAAGGGAAGAAGAAACGGGAGAAGCTCAGATTCTGGCAGGTCCAGGGATGGTTCAGATACACACAAGAAAGACCCCTTTGGTAGCCCACCCTGCAGTGAAAATTGCATATTCATCATGTATCCAACAGGTATTTACAGAGCATCTTGCATGTTCCAGGTACTGTTCAAAGTCTTGGAAATACAGTGACTGAACAAAATGGAGCCCCTGCCATTAAGAAGCTCCAGTTCTAACAGGGAGCTGTTGGCAGCAAGCAGGCACCGAGCAATATAATTAATATGGAGGAAGCCATCTGGTGTCACACAAGAAGCGTGGGCTTTGGGTCAAACTGGTTAAATCCCAGTGTGGTTCCAATGACTAGCAGTGATACTCTGAGTAAGTGAGTCTCTGTTTTTTCATCTATAAAATGGAGCTGAAGACCTGTTTCAGAGTTGTTCTGTGAAAAGTAGAAGAGATGATACATGAACTTACTTTTTATATAGCATCTGGCATAGAGTAGAGGATGCATAAATCTCTCTTATGAATGACATGAGATAAAATATTAGATAAGGAACCACAGTTTAAATACATGCTTACACTTTGCAGGAACTGAATGGAGCATTAGAGAACAAAACCACTATCACAACCTGGAAAAAAATGTGCTTTGAGATTCTATCCCTTTACTCTAAATCTAATGGTAGTTAAGTTTGTTTCTTACAGGTCTGGGTATTAAAGAGGGTGTGCACTAGACGACAGACAAAGAACCTGGTTATGGGGAAGGTGTTTGCCCTCGTGTGTGTCAACTAATATGGATTCTGGTGTCTTACTTCCCACGAAAGGGATCTAGATGAACTGAAAAAGATTAATAAAGCTTAGAAGAAAATCCTAACCACAGTGACTTACCCAGGGCCTGTGACCCAAGAGGTCCACCTTAGGACTGCCTGAGAGCTCTTCTCACTTTTTATAATAATTCTAGCAGTAATGACTGTCCTCCCTTAATACACAAGGTGTTTTAAGTATGGTTATCAAAGAGCACCAAAAATCCCTGCAAATACACACAAATGCAGATACGTACTCAAAATCATAAACACATATTTGAGAAGGACAGGCTTTAAACCAGACAGAAAAACTGCCTCAAAAGCTTATTATACACTTTCAATAATTAAATTCTGAACACAAATTTATTTCTAATAGAAAAAAGAATTTCTATATCAAAAACATCCTGGTAACAATCCTGTGAACCACATCACCGAGACTATAAAAACAGAATCTACACATCTTGAAAGAAACCCCTGAAGGCCCAGATAGCTTCATGCCTGTGGGGATGTGGTCAATAATTTAGCCTTTTGAATGGATAAATAGTAGAAAAAACTTGAGAAACCAGTTAGGCCACAACCTTAAACATAAGCACTGAAGGCATCTCCTTGGTGAAGGGGTTAGAGAACGATGGAATGAATGTCTGTGAGAAGCCAGGGCCCATGGCCACGAGCCACAGACACTTACGCAGTTCCATTTCTTGGACCGAATGGAGCCCGGTCTTCACTGCTGAGGGAGTAGACATCATAGCACTCTTTAATCTCATCTCTCAAGTCCAGGGGGATGGAGCAGGATCCATTTCTGACTCTGAGTTGTCGTATGCGTGGTACCCCCAAAAGAAGGTTCTCATAGTAGATGAAGCTTCGGTTGTCAGCTTCCGTTCTATTGTTGGGTTGCGTCTTCCAGTAGAGCCCATCCAACAAGGCACCTTCTGCGAACTGAAAGCAAAGGCAACATTTTTGGAACGCTCCAAGCTCAGAGGCTGCCTTGCTCCCTTCTGGAAGGCTTCTGTGACCTGTAGTTTGGCAACTCTGTGAGCAGGGTAGAGTGAAAAGGGTGGGTTTTGCTGTCAGAGAGGTTGGACCTTGCTCCAACCTTGCTCCACCATTACTAATTGGTAGCTGTGAGGCCTTGAATGCCTGTAATATTTCTTTTTTTGTTAGTTTGTTTAAGTGTGGAGTCTCATTCACTGGACTCCCAGGCAAGTCCCTGTAATGTCTATCTTTTGTGTAGTTGCTATACCTGGCACAGAATGGGGGCTTCATAAACAACTTGGGTTTTTACTCTAGTTCTAAAGGCTTGCAGGGATGGTACCATTTGCCTAAATCTACAACCATGATCAATTTCACTTCCCCTTATTAAAACAGCATCCCACAGAGTAATTATGATTCATAATCATTACAGAGGCAATGATAACCAGTTTTGACTACCAGTCAGTTATCTGGTGGACTGTTTAATTGTCTAGTGTTTTTTTGGTTATATTGTGAACTCTAATCCCTCACTCCCTTTTCCTCCTCTCTGTTTTCAGAGGATGGCACCATCACAGAATTGTGTGTATGTGAGACATCTCTTCATTAGTTTGCTCGTAGTGATAGGGACAGAGTAGAATAGTTAGGCAGTTGCGAAGTCCTAGTAGGGGCCTGTGGATAGAAAGGTAAAACCTGGAAAAAGCTGGGAGGCCAGTAAGTTAATGATAACTCAAGAATGCTGCTTCTTATTCAATAAAACAGGAAGAGCTGAGAAAGGAGAAGCTAATGATGTATGCCTTGTGTCTGCATCTGCGTCTACTTGAGGAAGGCAGTCTTCTACCCTCCTATATATATGTAGCTGCCCACCCAAAGAAGAGGAGCAGAGCTTTCCTACCTACCGCTTGCACCTCTTACAAGTGCCCTAATAAATCCTCTTGCCCATCACTCTGCCTCTCACTGAATTTCTTCTGCATTGAAGCACAAAGAACCTGAGCCTCAGTGAGTCCAGATGTTGCATGAGTGCTGGATTAAGTCCTGGCCGTGTGGGTTCAAGTCTCGGACAGAGTTTTTGGCCAGGATTGAGTCCTGACTACATGGGTTCAAGTCCCAGCCAGGGGTTTGGCTGGGGTTAAGCTCCAGTCACATAGGTTCAAGTCCCAAACAGGGTTTGATTCGGTCTGGGCCCTGGGTTTAAGTGTCAAATCAAGGTAGAACCCTTTCAGTAGGGATGAAAAACTCAGTTGTTTCTCAGTGTCTTATCATTACCAGATGGTCAGTAAAGATGGAGTGCTTTGCTTCCTTGACATAGGGAAGACCCATATATGTGGTTTGGGATTCCAAGAATTTTTAGGTATTATTTAGTGCATTTTAGTTTTGTGTCAGTTTATCTTTAACAATGCCAGTTCTAAAGGCTTGCAGGGATGGTACCATTTGCCTAAATCTACAACCATGATCAATTTCACTTCCCCTTATTAAAACAGCATCCCACAGAGTAATTATGATTCATAATCATTACAGAGGCAATGATAACCAGTTTTGACTACCAGTCAGTTATCTGGTGGACTGTTTAATTGTCTAGTGTTTTTTTGGTTATATTGTGAACTCTAATCCCTCACTCCCTTTTCCTCCTCTCTGTTTTCAGAGGATGGCACCATCACAGAATTGTGTGTATGTGAGACATCTCTTCATTAGTTTGCTCGTAGTGATAGGGACAGAGTAGAATAGTTAGGCAGTTGCGAAGTCCTAGTAGGGGCCTGTGGATAGAAAGGTAAAACCTGGAAAAAGCTGGGAGGCCAGTAAGTTAATGATAACTCAAGAATGCTGCTTCTTATTCAATAAAACAGGAAGAGCTGAGAAAGGAGAAGCTAATGATGTATGCCTTGTGTCTGCATCTGCGTCTACTTGAGGAAGGCAGTCTTCTACCCTCCTATATATATGTAGCTGCCCACCCAAAGAAGAGGAGCAGAGCTTTCCTACCTACCGCTTGCACCTCTTACAAGTGCCCTAATAAATCCTCTTGCCCATCACTCTGCCTCTCACTGAATTTCTTCTGCATTGAAGCACAAAGAACCTGAGCCTCAGTGAGTCCAGATGTTGCATGAGTGCTGGATTAAGTCCTGGCCGTGTGGGTTCAAGTCTCGGACAGAGTTTTTGGCCAGGATTGAGTCCTGACTACATGGGTTCAAGTCCCAGCCAGGGGTTTGGCTGGGGTTAAGCTCCAGTCACATAGGTTCAAGTCCCAAACAGGGTTTGATTCGGTCTGGGCCCTGGGTTTAAGTGTCAAATCAAGGTAGAACCCTTTCAGTAGGGATGAAAAACTCAGTTGTTTCTCAGTGTCTTATCATTACCAGATGGTCAGTAAAGATGGAGTGCTTTGCTTCCTTGACATAGGGAAGACCCATATATGTGGTTTGGGATTCCAAGAATTTTTAGGTATTATTTAGTGCATTTTAGTTTTTGTGATCCAGTTACTCTATCTTTACAATCAACAGCTGTGACGCCAGGGTTTAGGAAGAATTTTAGAAAGTATTTTCCAGGAAGAAACAAGCATTTCTCTTCCAAGTTCCCTCCCCATTTTCTTAGATTCTTACACATTTTCAAGATTAGTTTACTATTTTTCCTATGGTATCCCTCATTGCTTACCCTATAACGCTAATGTTGGAAACTGACAATTTGGCGAGAGGCTGGGTTGAATTTTACATTAGAAATCTTTGAAAGAATGTCCCTGCCTTGTATCAGGCATATGTATCCCTGTCCTGAGATACATGCTACCATCAACAAACAGACAATAACAAAAGCAAAACAATCAAATTCTGCCCTTATGGGCCTTACATTCTACGAGACACTCAACAGAAACAGAACAGTTGCTGGGTCATGAATGACTGAATGAATTACACAACTAGGGTGAGGAAGTCTCTGTCACACTAGAGAGAAGTCCATTCTTCTTGCTCCTTAGCCATGTGTAAGCACTCTGTATCTTAGTTTTTTCATTTACAACCTAAGATATGATACTGGTACTCACCTTATTAGGTTACAATGAGGGTTAAGTAAGGTAAGGTATGAGACAAGATACATACAATGTTCTCAGTGAAATGCTAACAACTCAGCATAACTTATAGCATCTCACCCAGTGTTAAGTGCATACCACAACACGTAGATATGGCCGAATTGCATTTATGAAGTCATATGAACAATTTTCAATAACAAAGAGGTCATTTGCAAATACCTTCCAGAAGTCTTCCATTGAAGAAAGAGTTTTAAAGTTGGTTTTCTCCGTTTTGGACACCGGAGTGTCCAGGAAGAGTTGTGACATGATCCGGGTGTAGTAGTACACACTGGAGCTCATCATCCCATAGGTCACTGGAAGACAGAAAGAGCCAAATGAACTGTGCAAGAAACCTGGCACTCAGGCTCACACGACCCCAGTGGATGCATGGATAGACGTCCTGCCTTCCTATTAGTTAGTGCATTTAGTTCTTTCGTGCATTCCAAGGGAAGACCCATATATGTGGTTTGGGATTCCAAGAATTTTTAGGTATTATTTAGTGCATTTTAGTTTTTGTGATCCAGTTACTCTATCTTTACAATCAACAGCTGTGACGCCAGGGTTTAGGAAGAATTTTAGAAAGTATTTTCCAGGAAGAAACAAGCATTTCTCTTCCAAGTTCCCTCCCATTTTCTTAGATTCTTACACATTTTCAAGATTAGTTTACTATTTTTCCTATGGTATCCCTCATTGCTTACCCTATAACGCTAATGTTGGAAACTGACAATTTGGCGAGAGGCTGGGTTGAATTTTACATTAGAAATCTTTGAAAGAATGTCCCTGCCTTGTATCAGGCATATGTATCCCTGTCCTGAGATACATGCTACCATCAACAAACAGACAATAACAAAAGCAAAACAATCAAATTCTGCCCTTATGGGCCTTACATTCTACGAGACACTCAACAGAAACAGAACAGTTGCTGGGTCATGAATGACTGAATGAATTACACAACTAGGGTGAGGAAGTCTCTGTCACACTAGAGAGAAGTCCATTCTTCTTGCTCCTTAGCCATGTGTAAGCACTCTGTATCTTAGTTTTTTCATTTACAACCTAAGATATGATACTGGTACTCACCTTATTAGGTTACAATGAGGGTTAAGTAAGGTAAGGTATGAGACAAGATACATACAATGTTCTCAGTGAAATGCTAACAACTCAGCATAACTTATAGCATCTCACCCAGTGTTAAGTGCATACCACAACACGTAGATATGGCCGAATTGCATTTATGAAGTCATATGAACAATTTTCAATAACAAAGAGGTCATTTGCAAATACCTTCCAGAAGTCTTCCATTGAAGAAAGAGTTTTAAAGTTGGTTTTCTCCGTTTTGGACACCGGAGTGTCCAGGAAGAGTTGTGACATGATCCGGGTGTAGTAGTACACACTGGAGCTCATCATCCCATAGGTCACTGGAAGACAGAAAGAGCCAAATGAACTGTGCAAGAAACCTGGCACTCAGGCTCACACGACCCCAGTGGATGCATGGATAGACGTCCTGCCTTCCTACCCTTCGTCATTCTTCCAGGATCCTTCCCCAGCTCTCTGGCTTATTAAAAAACTAAATTAACACTGGCTCATGTGTGAAACACAACTGGCTTACTCCTGAACATTAGATTACAATCAGGTGCCTCTTCTTGACAGATGGGACTGCCAACACGCTCTTCAACTTTACCTCCGACTGCCTCCCAGAACACCCGCCACACCAGTGAGCGTGATGCCCCAGCAGAGGCCAGGCAGAGCTTCACATCCTTCTGCTGTGGGCTGCTGCTCACTCTATCCACAATAGCACAGGCAGGCCATTCTCACTTTGTTTTTAAATCAATTCTGCATTCTTCCCTGCTCCACTCTGTAACTCAATGTTCACCCCTACAGTGTGCACCATTGGGCTCCTCTGCATTCAGCCAACAGGAGGCAGAACAGGAGATCTGCAGGCCCAGAAGTGGGTTTCCCACTTTGCCCTCTCTCTCACTACCTGGATGGAAGTTTGGTGGATCCTCTAATCATGGCCACAACTACTGGGGGCATCTCTTCTCTTTGAGCCACACCATTCCCTCTCCTGTCCCTTCAGGCCTGGAGGTGGGAATTCTTCCCAGGATCTCAAGTCTCCTCTGGCTCCTGTAACCCTGCCACACCTCTGCAAACAGTCCCTCTGTTAAACTTTGTTTAATTACCACCTGAGTCTCCTATGTTTTTTCTTCTGGGATGCTGAGTAACACTGACACGTTTGCCTCCCACCCATGTAACAGATCTTGTTTGGCACACTCTAAACTCAAACCACATTCCTCCCATGAAGACTTGCTGATCTTTCCAGCCCATTCTGAATGGTCCTGGAGAAAGGTGGGGAGATCATAGGATTTCAGTCTGAGTCATGCCTCTTACTTGCTATGTGTCCTGTAAAAGTTGCCTAAACTTTCTAAGCCTCATTTCCTCTTCTAAAAGATGGGGATAATGAGTTGTCTCATGGGAGTTTTTGGTACTAAAAAAAAAAAAAAAAAACCTAAAAATGATCCATAACACACCCTCCTTTCACTTTGCCAATTGGACTTATGTCTTTATTGGTCATTCAGGAACACTTTAAAAACTCAGGCAAACTGGGTATTTGTCTTATAACCTGTCAGGGGAAACAATGTAATAACTTACTGTAAAGTCCTGTGGAGATTATTAAATAATAGTTCCTGTTTTCAGAGTGTAAAAGTCTGATAAATTGTAGATTTTATTAGCAGCCTGGTTTTGCTTAGATTACTTGGTATTTCAGAGTCTCATCTCATCAGAAGAGAGCTTATAGGTGGGAACGCCTGTCTCAACACCCCATTCAGTAAGATTTAATAAATGATAGTAAATTTGGCAAAAAAAAAAAAAAAAATTATCCATGACAGTGGTTGACACTGAAGTATCTAGTAATATTGGTTCTTCCTCCTGGTGGCTCAGATGGTAAAGAATTTGCCTACAATGCAAGAGACCTGGGTTCGACCCCTGAGTTTGGGAGATCCTCTAGAGAAGAAAGGACTGGCCACCCACTCCAGCACGCTTGCCTGGAGAATTCCCTGGACAGAGGAGCCTGGGAGGTTACAGTTCATGGGGTCACAAAAAGTCCCAAAAAAAAAACACGACTGAAGTGAAATAGGCACAATTTCAGCCTATACATACTTAAAAGAAAATTTGCATCTCTTCTCTGAGCCACACCATTCCCTCTCCTGTCCCTTCAGGCCTGGAGGTGGGAATTCTTCCCAGGATCTCAAGTCTCCTCTGGCTCCTGTAACCCTGCCACACCTCTGCAAACAGTCCCTCTGTTAAACTTTGTTTAATTACCACCTGAGTCTCCTATGTTTTTTCTTCTGGGATGCTGAGTAACACTGACACGTTTGCCTCCCACCCATGTAACAGATCTTGTTTGGCACACTCTAAACTCAAACCACATTCCTCCCATGAAGACTTGCTGATCTTTCCAGCCCATTCTGAATGGTCCTGGAGAAAGGTGGGGAGATCATAGGATTTCAGTCTGAGTCATGCCTCTTACTTGCTATGTGTCCTGTAAAAGTTGCCTAAACTTTCTAAGCCTCATTTCCTCTTCTAAAAGATGGGGATAATGAGTTGTCTCATGGGAGTTTTTGGTACTAAAAAAAAAAAAAAAAAACCTAAAAATGATCCATAACACACCCTCCTTTCACTTTGCCAATTGGACTTATGTCTTTATTGGTCATTCAGGAACACTTTAAAAACTCAGGCAAACTGGGTATTTGTCTTATAACCTGTCAGGGGAAACAATGTAATAACTTACTGTAAAGTCCTGTGGAGATTATTAAATAATAGTTCCTGTTTTCAGAGTGTAAAAGTCTGATAAATTGTAGATTTTATTAGCAGCCTGGTTTTGCTTAGATTACTTGGTATTTCAGAGTCTCATCTCATCAGAAGAGAGCTTATAGGTGGGAACGCCTGTCTCAACACCCCATTCAGTAAGATTTAATAAATGATAGTAAATTTGGCAAAAAAAAAAAAAAAAAATTATCCATGACAGTGGTTGACACTGAAGTATCTAGTAATATTGGTTCTTCCTCCTGGTGGCTCAGATGGTAAAGAATTTGCCTACAATGCAAGAGACCTGGGTTCGACCCCTGAGTTTGGGAGATCCTCTAGAGAAGAAAGGACTGGCCACCCACTCCAGCACGCTTGCCTGGAGAATTCCCTGGACAGAGGAGCCTGGGAGGTTACAGTTCATGGGGTCACAAAAAGTCAGACACGACTGAAGTGATTAGCACTTTCACAACATATCTATTAAAAATTTCCACACTTTAATGACTGCTATCTTATGCTGAATTCTAATGACTACAGGCATAATATGCTATAATATTCAAGCCTGACTACATACTTCAAGAGGAAGGAAACAGTCCTTCTTATGCTTCTTTTGATCACAGAAGTTTTATACATCTTTTAACCACAGTTCTTAATGCTCAGCAAGTGACGAATACTTAGCCGATTTTCTAATAAATCTTCAGGGCAGCATAAAATGCATTTTAAAACCTCATATTAAGTGACCTGGGGATTAAATGGTATTTAGTAAAATCTTTCCCTCATCTAGTCCCCTTCCCCACCCAAGCATAATAGAGCAATCAAAGAGAGGAGTGGATGTCAGTGATCCAAACATGAACGTATCAGTGAGTCCACCTTGAGCCGTCAGAGGAGCGATAAACAACCACAAGGCTCGTGTGCCGTATCCAGAGAGGCAGGGACCTCTTCCAGGCCCCTCTGGTGTCTCCCCACTGCCATCCTATAACCCACCACTTAAGACAAGCATACGCCTCTTTCAGTGTTACATGACCTGCCACCTATTATTGGACCAGAATTAAGGGTTTGGAATTTTAATCCATCACACCGATGGAACAAAATGTTATACGTGAAGATGAGCAAGATGTGACCTCTGTCCTCAAGAAGAGGAGCTCATGGTGTCCCTAAGGGGAGTGCTGCCTACCAGCCCCCACAGAGGAGAGGGCAAAGTACGGTGTACTCTGCAAAGGCCTTCTTCAGGTCCAAAGCTGATACCACACTCAAGAGGAGTGGTGAAGGCTCCCTAAGTCAATTAAACAATTATTAAACTGATTTTTTTCAATTAACTTGAAATTAGAATTTACTTTGGATTGGCTTGTCAATGTAGGTCATGCTCAAATTCTTCACCTGTGGGTTTTCTGGTTGTTGAGAAAGAATTATGACAAACTATTTAAATGTTTTTATTTATAAATATGTAATATACACACACACACACACACACACACACACACACACACACACATATATATATATACATATACATACGTATGTATTTCAGCCACTTTTTAAAAAATGTAACTCTCTTATTGGTCTCTATTTTTAATAGACCGCTTTTCAAATTCTCAGGACATATATGAAATTTAATAGCGTCACTAAAGGGAAAGGATACAACTTCTTGGTCATGCAGCGCCACCTACTGGACATCTAGAGGAACAATGTCAACCAACACTGAAGGGGATGATTCTAACATTCAATCCGCAAACACTCAGCCCCTCCCTTGTGTCAGGGAGTGGGCTGGTCCAAGGGATATCTTCAAGTGACTCTCCACACACTCCAGGGGTCAGCTGCGCCATGGATCCATATAGGCTGTAGCTAAAGGACACTTGGGATTTGAAGTTAGAATGATTTGGGCTAGAGTTTCAGCTTTGTTTCACCTTTAAGTAAGCTCTTGTGTTCTTTACCTTGGGATCTTGGATAAATTTTACTGAGCTTGAGTTTCATTATCTATAAAATAGGAATAATAACATCTAGGGCTTTTTGTGTAGATGTGAACACACACTTTACATATTGTTAAATACAACAGAAACGTAAGACAGCTGCATCATTTCTCCTTTCAGTTTAATAGGGAAAGCCCACTTGGAAGGTAACACACTCTTTTTGGGTTGGGGAGGGGGGTGGGCGGGCCACTTCTAGTGGTCTTTCATTTATCTATTTTCATCCATCTTTGTTCTTTGGCCCGTGTGGGCCTCCCATCGCAGTGGCCTCTGTTGTCGCAGAGCACTGGCTCTGGGCGCACGCGCTCCAGAGCTCCGGCTCAGTAATTGGACACATGGGTCCAGCCGCTCCGCGGCACTTGGGATCTTCCCAGGCCAGGGATCGAACTGGCGCCCCTTGCACTGCAAGGCGATGTCCTTATCTACTGGACCACCAGGGAAGCCCCCATACTCTTTAAATAAACTGAATTGTAAAGAGAAAAAGTTATAGCATGAAATAACCATAAATGAGGCTCAGGGAGGAGAGGGAAATATTTTAAAATATAAGGTAAAGAACGGTAAAGGACACACATATACCCCATGTGCATGCATTTTTTTTCTGTCATTTAGTCTTTAACCCGCAAATTCGATTTTCTAAGAAATAAGCCAGAATAAAAAAATATTATCAAAGCATGATAAACTAATCAGCATGTAAAACTAACTAAAGCTGTCTTAAAACATGGCTTTATTTCAAAATAGGCTATAAACACCATTTTACTCCTAATATTTGTGAAACAGTATTGGCTTAAATACTAAATGCTATATAAAGGGAACTGTAATGTATAAACTCCAGATCAGTGGAATAAAAAGAAAATTTCCAATGTAACAACAAAAAAAGAAAACACAAAGTAACAGGAAAGCATAAAAAGAGGGAAAAATAAGATGGCAGAAATTGGAAAAAAGCATGAAATATGAAGAGGTTAAACTTCCTAGATAACAAGGTCTTAAATGCTAATTAAAAATTTTTAAATATATCTTTAGAATTTTTACAAGACCCATTCAACATGAGTCAAAAAATACAGGTGTGAGGAAATATATATTAGATACACAAAAGGTGATAAGTGCTACAGTAATCTAATAAAGAGACTATAACGTGAGTACTGAGTTAAAGCAAAGGATTATTTTATGTTTATAACTGATACTTTAAACAATAATTTAACTATAGTGAACTTTTACATGTTGAATAACAATATCAAGATATATAAAGCAATACCTTCTAGTAATAGAAGGAGAATTACCAAAACCACAATAGTAGGGGCCTCCCAGGTGGTCCAGTGGGTAGAGAGTCTGCCTTGCAGTGCAAGGGGCACCAGTTCAATCCCTGGCCCAGGAAGATCCCATGTGCCACAGAGTGGCTGGACTGGTGTGTCCAATTACAAGCCAGTGCTCTGGAGCGCATGTGCCCAAAGCTGGCGCTCTACAAGGAGAGAGACCACTGCAATGAGAGGCCCACACAGGCCAAAGAATAAAGACAGATGAAAATAAATAAATAAAACCAATAAGAGGCCAAAATTAAAAAAAAATTAATGCAATAAATACATCAATCACTTTAAAAGAAACCACAATAGTAGTTGAAAACTTAAATTTTTATCTCTCAATCTTTGACAGAGAAAAAAGAAAAATGACCCAGGAATACTAGGGGTTTTAATAGAATAGGTGACCTGTCATTTAGTCTTTAACCCGCAAATTCGATTTTCTAAGAAATAAGCCAGAATAAAAAAATATTATCAAAGCATGATAAACTAATCAGCATGTAAAACTAACTAAAGCTGTCTTAAAACATGGCTTTATTTCAAAATAGGCTATAAACACCATTTTACTCCTAATATTTGTGAAACAGTATTGGCTTAAATACTAAATGCTATATAAAGGGAACTGTAATGTATAAACTCCAGATCAGTGGAATAAAAAGAAAATTTCCAATGTAACAACAAAAAAAGAAAACACAAAGTAACAGGAAAGCATAAAAAGAGGGAAAAATAAGATGGCAGAAATTGGAAAAAAGCATGAAATATGAAGAGGTTAAACTTCCTAGATAACAAGGTCTTAAATGCTAATTAAAAATTTTTAAATATATCTTTAGAATTTTTACAAGACCCATTCAACATGAGTCAAAAAATACAGGTGTGAGGAAATATATATTAGATACACAAAAGGTGATAAGTGCTACAGTAATCTAATAAAGAGACTATAACGTGAGTACTGAGTTAAAGCAAAGGATTATTTTATGTTTATAACTGATACTTTAAACAATAATTTAACTATAGTGAACTTTTACATGTTGAATAACAATATCAAGATATATAAAGCAATACCTTCTAGTAATAGAAGGAGAATTACCAAAACCACAATAGTAGGGGCCTCCCAGGTGGTCCAGTGGGTAGAGAGTCTGCCTTGCAGTGCAAGGGGCACCAGTTCAATCCCTGGCCCAGGAAGATCCCATGTGCCACAGAGTGGCTGGACTGGTGTGTCCAATTACAAGCCAGTGCTCTGGAGCGCATGTGCCCAAAGCTGGCGCTCTACAAGGAGAGAGACCACTGCAATGAGAGGCCCACACAGGCCAAAGAATAAAGACAGATGAAAATAAATAAATAAAACCAATAAGAGGCCAAAATTAAAAAAAAAAATTAATGCAATAAATACATCAATCACTTTAAAAGAAACCACAATAGTAGTTGAAAACTTAAATTTTTATCTCTCAATCTTTGACAGAGAAAAAAGAAAAATGACCCAGGAATACTAGGGGTTTTAATAGAATAGGTGACCTATTGCATATATATCCAACTTTATACTGTGTCAAAGGAGATCACTCATATTCTTTTTCAAATCTCCATGGAACATTTAAGAAAACTAGGAATATTCTAGGTCACAAAGAAAATACCCGTAAGTCCCTAAAATTAAAAACCAACCAGGCAGGTGTCCTTATAAGGAGATGGTCATATGAAGAAAAAGGAACACAGGGAGATGGTGGATTAGAATGTGAAGAATTAGAATGTCTAATACTTCATGTGAAGATGGAGGATTAGAATGATACAGCTACAAGCCAAGGATACCAGAGAGTGCAGCAAACCACCACAAGTGTGGAAGAGGCAAGGAAGATTCCCTATAGGTTTCAGAGGAAGAGTGGTCCTGCGGGCACCTTGATTTCAGACTTCTATCCTCCAGAGTAAAGTTTTGTTTTTTAAAGTCATAAAAAGCAAAACAGACAAAAACCTCAAAAACAAACAACTCCCATCAAAGAAACTCCATAAAAACAATCAAATGATAGTTTTTAAACCAAAAATGCAGGAAATTATTTTAAAAGGATGAACAAAGATACAGATAAAATTAAAACCATACAGAAATCTAACCATATAGAAATTAAAATTTTTTCTCTAAGTAATTCCTGTGTCAGTCAAAGAGGAAATAAAAAACTGTTGCACAAATGTAACTATACCGGATATAAAGGCAACAGGTGTTACTCTCAGATTTCAAATCTGCCACAGAGTAACACTATCATGATTAGTGGGTAGAGAGTCTGCCTTGCAGTGCAAGGGGCACCAGTTCAATCCCTGGCCCAGGAAGATCCCATGTGCCACAGAGTGGCTGGACTGGTGTGTCCAATTACAAGCCAGTGCTCTGGAGCGCATGTGCCCAAAGCTGGCGCTCTACAAGGAGAGAGACCACTGCAATGAGAGGCCCACACAGGCCAAAGAATAAAGACAGATGAAAATAAATAAATAAAACCAATAAGAGGCCAAAATTTAGAAGAAAAAAAAATTAATGCAATAAATACATCAATCACTTTAAAAGAAACCACAATAGTAGTTGAAAACTTAAATTTTTATCTCTCAATCTTTGACAGAGAAAAAAGAAAAATGACCCAGGAATACTAGGGGTTTTAATAGAATAGGTGACCTATTGCATATATATCCAACTTTATACTGTGTCAAAGGAGATCACTCATATTCTTTTTCAAATCTCCATGGAACATTTAAGAAAACTAGGAATATTCTAGGTCACAAAGAAAATACCCGTAAGTCCCTAAAATTAAAAACCAACCAGGCAGGTGTCCTTATAAGGAGATGGTCATATGAAGAAAAAGGAACACAGGGAGATGGTGGATTAGAATGTGAAGAATTAGAATGTCTAATACTTCATGTGAAGATGGAGGATTAGAATGATACAGCTACAAGCCAAGGATACCAGAGAGTGCAGCAAACCACCACAAGTGTGGAAGAGGCAAGGAAGATTCCCTATAGGTTTCAGAGGAAGAGTGGTCCTGCGGGCACCTTGATTTCAGACTTCTATCCTCCAGAGTAAAGTTTTGTTTTTTAAAGTCATAAAAAGCAAAACAGACAAAAACCTCAAAAACAAACAACTCCCATCAAAGAAACTCCATAAAAACAATCAAATGATAGTTTTTAAACCAAAAATGCAGGAAATTATTTTAAAAGGATGAACAAAGATACAGATAAAATTAAAACCATACAGAAATCTAACCATATAGAAATTAAAATTTTTTCTCTAAGTAATTCCTGTGTCAGTCAAAGAGGAAATAAAAAACTGTTGCACAAATGTAACTATACCGGATATAAAGGCAACAGGACCAACTGCCTTACTCTCAGTATTTCAAATCATCTGCCACAGAGTAACACTATCATGATTAACAGGAAATGTGACTTCTCTGCTAGCTCTTTGTTGTACTGTACCCTCACAGGGATGCAGTGGAAATTAAATAGGAACAGATTTTGAAAGGACTCTACAAACTAAAAAGTGCTACATAAATGCAAATATACAGAAATCAATGAATGTTTAGGCTTGCCCTGTTTCAGTTGCCATATTAGGAAAAGTTCTGCATTAGTGAAGGAAAGGGGCTTTCCAGGTGGTGCTAATGGTAAAGAATCTGACTGCCAGTGCAGAAGATGTGGGTTCAGTCTCTGGGTTGGGAATAGATCCTGGAGTATTCTTGCCTGGAAAATCCCATGGACAGAGGAGTCTGACGGGCTACAGCCCATGGCGGTGAAAAGAGTCAGACATGACTGAAGTGATTTAGCAGGCAGTGAAGAAAAAGAACTACTAATGAACATAAGAGAAAATGAAAATGGGCAAAGTCAGCACACCGAGTGAGAACATGAACGTGCCATCTGTGAGGTGTCCCTTCCAGATGCCTCGCTGCCTCCTCGCACTTCGGAGAGGTGTGTGAACTACTCTGACAATCTGACCTGAGGGGCACACACTTGGGGGAGGGGGCTGTTTCATAAAGGCTTCTCCATAGATCTGGCTCTCAAGCGGATCTTGAAGGATGAGGAGGAATTAACCAGCTCAACAGAAAGGCAACAGCACAGTCCAAGACCCTTTTGAGACTCATAAGTAGTTTGATGTGGCTGAAGTACCAGATATTCATAGGGAATAGAAAGCTGGAAGAAATAAGCAAAGACCATACAGTGAAACATATTACATAAAGATTTCAAACTTTATCTGGAAAACGAGTTGATTATACCATGTTTGACAGAAGAGTGACCTGGTTTAATCTGGGTCAGAGACGGTAGTCTGGAGGCACTGTCCAAAGCCCAGACACTGGGTGCCTTCCAGCCTGTGGTCCAATGGCATCCAAAGCCATCTTCTTAAAATCAGCCCCCTACTCAAAACCCTGGCTTCCTCTTACTGGAGCCTACTGGACTTGCAGGTCCTGACACCCTGACGACCTTTCCATCTTCATCTGATGGCACTGTCTCCAGTCACTGTCAGCACTCAGCTTCCAGAGTGTTCTGAGCTCTATCCTGCCTCAATTTATTAACTCTTGCAGTCCCTTCGTCAAATGACTGGTTCCCACTTTTGCTTTAGGTCCAAAGCAAACCCACTGACTTTGACTTCCCTGTAGGGAAATCCTCTCCCTCAGTTGTCTTCTTTCATACTACTTACTACCACATCTAAAGCTGGGGCTGTATATGTTCTGATTAAATTACTACATATTCTATTGAATCAATCAGGAAAGAATCTGACTGCCAGTGCAGAAGATGTGGGTTCAGTCTCTGGGTTGGGAATAGATCCTGGAGTATTCTTGCCTGGAAAATCCCATGGACAGAGGAGTCTGACGGGCTACAGCCCATGGCGGTGAAAAGAGTCAGACATGACTGAAGTGATTTAGCAGGCAGTGAAGAAAAAGAACTACTAATGAACATAAGAGAAAATGAAAATGGGCAAAGTCAGCACACCGAGTGAGAACATGAACGTGCCATCTGTGAGGTGTCCCTTCCAGATGCCTCGCTGCCTCCTCGCACGGAGAGGTGTGTGAACTACTCTGACAATCTGACCTGAGGGGCACACACTTGGGGGAGGGGGCTGTTTCATAAAGGCTTCTCCATAGATCTGGCTCTCAAGCGGATCTTGAAGGATGAGGAGGAATTAACCAGCTCAACAGAAAGGCAACAGCACAGTCCAAGACCCTTTTGAGACTCATAAGTAGTTTGATGTGGCTGAAGTACCAGATATTCATAGGGAATAGAAAGCTGGAAGAAATAAGCAAAGACCATACAGTGAAACATATTACATAAAGATTTCAAACTTTATCTGGAAAACGAGTTGATTATACCATGTTTGACAGAAGAGTGACCTGGTTTAATCTGGGTCAGAGACGGTAGTCTGGAGGCACTGTCCAAAGCCCAGACACTGGGTGCCTTCCAGCCTGTGGTCCAATGGCATCCAAAGCCATCTTCTTAAAATCAGCCCCCTACTCAAAACCCTGGCTTCCTCTTACTGGAGCCTACTGGACTTGCAGGTCCTGACACCCTGACGACCTTTCCATCTTCATCTGATGGCACTGTCTCCAGTCACTGTCAGCACTCAGCTTCCAGAGTGTTCTGAGCTCTATCCTGCCTCAATTTATTAACTCTTGCAGTCCCTTCGTCAAATGACTGGTTCCCACTTTTGCTTTAGGTCCAAAGCAAACCCACTGACTTTGACTTCCCTGTAGGGAAATCCTCTCCCTCAGTTGTCTTCTTTCATACTACTTACTACCACATCTAAAGCTGGGGCTGTATATGTTCTGATTAAATTACTACATATTCCATTGAATCAATCAATGAAGAAGCCAGGAAAGAAATGATAAAGCTTAAAAAGAAGGACTGTAGCAACGTATGAAAGAAGACAGATTTGAGAAGCACTAGAGAGGAAGAATGAGTGGAATGATATCACGAGAAGAGTGAGGGAAAGCATCGAGGATGATGCCCACGTTTGGGGAGAGGCAGTCACGAGAGTGACGTTAACATTAATCAACTTTGAGAATATGAGCAAAGCACATTTGGATGGGCAGAATAATGAGCCCAGGTTGAGGAACATGTTAAGGATGAGATGTCCATGAGATGCAACACTGGAAAAGTTGGCATGAGGGTCTTCCCTGGCGATCCAGTGGGTAAAGAGTCCTACTTGCAGTGCAAGGGGCACTGACTCGATTCCTGGTCTGGGAAGATCCCATGTGCTGTGGAGCGGCAGGACCGGTGTGTCCAATTACCAGTGTTCTGGAGTGCATGCGCCCAGAGCCAGTGCTCTGCGGCCAGAGAGGCCACTGCAATGGGAGGCCCACACAGGCCAAAGAGTAAAGATGGATGAAAATAAATAAAAAAATAATAAAAGAGGCCAAAATTAAAAGAAAAAATGTTGGCATGAGATTTGTAGCTCATGAGACAGTTTGAGAGTGACTTGGGAGCAGCAAGACAGGACCGGGTGAAGCTGTGGAGTACATTCCTTAAAGAGAAAGCCAAAGACTCAGTCACAGAAAATCCTGTCTAAACACATTTTTGGAAAGAAAAAAATTAAGAAAGTGAATAAAGCAATAAAGGATACAAAAGAGAGGGAATCGTAGAAGCCAAAGAAGGAAGTATTTAGAATACCAAATGCCATGGGACCAGATGCAAGAGAAAAGCTAAAAAAGGCTCATAAAATTTGGCAATCAAGAGGTCCCCAGTGACCTGGGTGGAGGCAGAGTAGGTGGCAGAGAAAGTTAGTAAAATTTAGTCACTAAAAAGTTAGTGAATTAACATGAGTAAAACTCCCAAATATTTTAATCCATTTTGGTTAAAATTCAAAGGAACTTGTAAGTAAAAAATTGTGATGGACATCTCTGAAGGACAGAAGTTGTCAATGCAAGTGCTTTTGTGAACACCTGTATTAAATAGTGCAAAATTTTTAAAAAACAAGAGGGAAGGATATGTAATATGTATATAGAAGTTACCACGAATACAGAAAACTATGCAGGTTGACTAAAGGTCATGCTTAAAGTAGTATTTGTCTGTGGATATACATTTCTTGTTATTGTAGTTTTTGTCTATAGTTTACCAAAAAGACAAAGAGCTTTCCAGCCAGTGGGTCTTCAGTGGTTACTTCCCACGGACTGTAGCCTGCAAACTTAAGACATCATGTGTTTGCTGTGAGGAGCTCCACAGGGAGATGAATGTTTGTCACCAAAAATGGAATTAGCTCTGGACAGTGTGATGATTAACCCACTGACTTTAACTTCACTGACCTGGTTGTCAACAATTAATCTACATGGGTTCTCTTGCAAATTAAGAAAACTATCTCTTTACTACCATCCACAGAAAATTTTTACAAGTAAAATAAAATATTCATCCCCTTTCTATTGACATATAATTAACAAATAATGCGATGTTAAGTTTAAGGTGTACAATGTGTAGATTTGAGACTATTTGTTTCTCTTTTTAGAATATAAGGCAAAGTCTCCTTCTTTCAGAGACAAAGAAGTGTAGACTCATAGGTTTCTTAAAAGGGCTCTCCCTCTCTCTCCTAGGACCATCATGCTGCATTATGATTATGCTGCTTCTCTCTCTATTTTCATTACTTCTTTAGATACTAGAGAGTTTAAGGCTTAACTCTTTCCCACACTAATTTTTTATATTTTCTACTCTGTGAAGTATGTTTTATTTTCTTTTCTGAAAATATTTCCTGAAATTTTAGTGTTTTTCTCAGTGATGCATGGGTAATAAACGTTAAAATGTCAATCCTTTGTAGTACTTCTTGTAAGTATTCTTTATAATTGTTTTCTGCCATTTAATTCTGTCTGTTCCTT
This sequence comes from Tragulus kanchil, assembly GCA_022376925.1. Classification (NCBI taxonomy): domain Eukaryota; kingdom Metazoa; phylum Chordata; class Mammalia; order Artiodactyla; family Tragulidae; genus Tragulus; species Tragulus kanchil. The sequence goes on from JAIOJX010000025.1 coordinate 94,956,344, forward strand.
TGACATGTAGAAATTATTACATTTCTATGATGTCAACTCAACCTCATGTATGATTTCTATTATTAATAATGTTTAAACATAGGAGATGTGGACAATTTTATAGAATGAATAGAGACGGCAGAAAAAAAAAGAAGGGGCACATTTATTTTTGTCATAGATTTACCAAAGATTTACCTTTGCCTTTTTCAAAGATCTTTTATAATAATATTCACTACTTTTTATCATGAGCTCCTTACTACAAAATTCAGGCTTAAATTGAAGAAAGTAGGGAAAACACTAAGCCATTCAGGTATGACTTAAATCAAATTCCTTATGATTATACAGTGGAGGTGATGAATAGCTTCAAGGGACTAGATCTGGTAGACATAGTGCCTGAGAACCATGGACGGAAGTTTATAACATGGTACACAGTGACCAAAACCATCCACAAGAAAAACAAATAAAAGAAGGCAAAGTGGTTGTCTGAGGAGGCTTTATGATGACTGCAACCATAAAATTAAAAGACACTTGCTCCCTATAAGAAGAGCTATGACAAACCTAGAGAGTGTACTAAAAAGCAGAGACATCACTTTTCTGACAAAGGTCTGTATAGTCAAAGGTCTGTATATTCAAAGCTATGGCTTTTCCAGTAGTCATGTATGGATATGAGAGTTTGGCCGTAAAAAGGCTGCGCACTGAAGAATTGATGCTTTTGGACTGTGGTGCTGGAGAAGACTCTTGAGAGCCCCTTGGACTGCAAAGAGATCAAACCAGTCAATCCTGAAGGAACTCAACCCTGAATATTCATTGGAAGGATGGATGCTGAACCTGAAGCTTCAATTCTTCGGTAGCTTTGTGCGAAGAGCCGACTGATTGGAAAAGACCCTGAAGCTGGGCAAGACTGAAGGCAAAAGGAGAAGAGGGCAGTTGAGGTGAAATGGTTAGATAGCATCACCGACTCAATGGGCATGAATCTGAACAAACTCTGGCAGATAGTGAAGGACAGAGAAGCCTGGCAGGCTGCAGTCGATCAAGTCACAGAGTCAGACACGAACAACATATGTATAAGTAAGTACTTTGATGATCAATTCACACTAGTCTTATGTTTCAAGTATAAATGAATTCTGAATTACAGGGAAAGTGGGGTTACTTAGTTTCCATGGTAGTCCTATCTTCTTGGTTAATCAGACTAATTTTAAAGAATTAACAGCTAGAACCAACACTGCTAAGGTGAAAATAAGCTCTTAATGGGCACTTAGTGGCTCCAAATGAATGACCAGTTAAAACCTACAGTTCTGGAGAACATACTGATGAGAGAAGTCAGCTCTTGTAAACTATCTTTGGGACAAATTTTGCTCTTATTTACTATTATTTATATAATAAATGACATACTGATCCTAGATCTTTTCCTGTATAACTCCTAACTGCCACAGAATCTTTCAAAATAAGGACTTTAAAGATGACAAAACAAAGGCTCAGAAAGGTTAAATAACTTGTTCAGGTTCACAAAGTGTGTAAGTAGAGATAGGACTTCAACCTAGATCTCTGTAATGCCAAAGATTCTACACTTTTCCTACTATGTTAGGCTGCTTTCCCGGACCCTGTGTATCTCATACAGAGGACTTCTAATATGCAAGGGAGAAGGATAAGTACTTATTTACCCAGAGAGTAATGTAGGGGTGTGTGTATGGTTAAGCTGCTTAGCTTGTGTCCGACTCTGTGCAACCCTATCGACTGTAGCCTGCCAGGCTTCTCTGAGTTGGATCTTATTAGTCATTTGATATTGATACTGCTGGTAAGATTTTTTAAAGCTGGTAACTGAAAAGGTGATTTCTGAACAATGGGGAAAGCACTTAATCACTAGGGACCAGTAAAGTTCTGCTTGGAGTAAATCATGCCTGCTTATCCTGACTTTCTTCTTAATTTGGTCAAGAGCTGATCGATTAGCTAACAGATCAGAAGAACGAAGGAGTTACTCAGGCAGGCATTTGAAAAAATCTTTCTTATCTTATTTCATGAACAGTCTGAACTAGATCATAATATAACTCAGTGAACTCCACCCTAAGAGCTTTGACTATGGACTGATGTTCTTAGACCAAACCTTTTTGATTTACGAATTTACTAGGATAAGGACTTGGATGATATCAACTCTGCTGCTGCTGTAAAGCTGAGAGAGCTAACAGATACATGAGATGGATGAATCTAGATCCAAGATAATTTCAACAGAATTGGAATGAGCAGATCCTAATGAGTTGACATTGAACAGAGCTGAAAGAGAAGGCCTCTAACTACATTCCAGGAAAAAGTACTCAAACACCAGCTGGGGGACACAGCGCTTTATAGTTTTTGGTGATGAGACTAAGGAATGATGAATTTGAAGAGTCAGGCAATGGTAGGATGTGTGCACCACAATGCAGTGCTGGATGAATACACTCATGGCCCCACTTCTCCACTCTTTCATGGTGAGGTTCCTGTCGTACCTTCAAAGACTGTGATAAATTGAGGTTTATTTTTAAATACATCTCCAATCACATGGTAAAAACTGAAAAGTTTAACCTAAAACAGATTTGGAGACTTCTGACGCACTCCAATGTCTAATAGAGATGACAACCTAGATTCTTGTTCAGGTTCACAAAGTGTGTAAGTAGAGATAGGACTTCAACCTAGATCTCTGTAATGCCAAAGATTCTACACTTTTCCTACTATGTTAGGCTGCTTTCCCGGACCCTGTGTATCTCATACAGAGGACTTCTAATATGCAAGGGAGAAGGATAAGTACTTATTTACCCAGAGAGTAATGTAGGGGTGTGTGTATGGTTAAGCTGCTTAGCTTGTGTCCGACTCTGTGCAACCCTATCGACTGTAGCCTGCCAGGCTTCTCTGAGTTGGATCTTATTAGTCATTTGATATTGATACTGCTGGTAAGATTTTTTAAAGCTGGTAACTGAAAAGGTGATTTCTGAACAATGGGGAAAGCACTTAATCACTAGGGACCAGTAAAGTTCTGCTTGGAGTAAATCATGCCTGCTTATCCTGACTTTCTTCTTAATTTGGTCAAGAGCTGATCGATTAGCTAACAGATCAGAAGAACGAAGGAGTTACTCAGGCAGGCATTTGAAAAAATCTTTCTTATCTTATTTCATGAACAGTCTGAACTAGATCATAATATAACTCAGTGAACTCCACCCTAAGAGCTTTGACTATGGACTGATGTTCTTAGACCAAACCTTTTTGATTTACGAATTTACTAGGATAAGGACTTGGATGATATCAACTCTGCTGCTGCTGTAAAGCTGAGAGAGCTAACAGATACATGAGATGGATGAATCTAGATCCAAGATAATTTCAACAGAATTGGAATGAGCAGATCCTAATGAGTTGACATTGAACAGAGCTGAAAGAGAAGGCCTCTAACTACATTCCAGGAAAAAGTACTCAAACACCAGCTGGGGGACACAGCGCTTTATAGTTTTTGGTGATGAGACTAAGGAATGATGAATTTGAAGAGTCAGGCAATGGTAGGATGTGTGCACCACAATGCAGTGCTGGATGAATACACTCATGGCCCCACTTCTCCACTCTTTCATGGTGAGGTTCCTGTCGTACCTTCAAAGACTGTGATAAATTGGAGGGAATTTCTATCATGTGGGCTGTTTAAAATCACATCTCCAATCACATGATCAACGGTTAACAGAACTGAAAAGTTTAACCTAAAACAGATTTGGAGGAGCTCCAATGTCTGTCTCCAAACTTCTGACGGGCTAAACTGGAGGAGAGACAAGGAAAAAGTCTTTGGTATGAGGTGGGGCTTGGAGAGCCAGCCGAGCTAAGAGGGAAAGTTAGATGAGGATCAACTCTGGCTTTGCATAAGAAAGAACCTTCCAACACAACCATAGAAAAATTAAATGCACTCTTGCAAAGCAGTCAATTCCTTAATCTGAACTCTTGCTCAGTCAGAGGTAGGATGGCTGACCCTTTGGGAAGGATGTTGCCAGGTGGCAGTGGGGGGAATTTTACCATTCATTGGAGGCTTCATCCATGACTGCCAAGATTCCCTCTTACCCAGAAACCCTACAATATTCTGAAAATAAAACTTTGGCTATATAAAAAGCTGTAGCTGATAAAAGAAAAATAAGTGATTAGTATGAAAAAAGAACAAAAAGCATAAAAATTCTAAAACAAACAAGAAATGACAAGTTAATTATATGACAAGCTTGATTCTTAAAACTCTAGCTATTTAGTTTATTTATCTGGCCTAGTTCCCAAACCTTGCCAGTGTATCTGAAAACTCAACTTCTCTGGCCACATTTTGAAGGCTTTGATTCACTAAATCTGAGCAAGCTATAATTCTAAGATAAATTCTCTCAGTGAGTCTGATGTTCAGGCCATTTGGGAAACACTAAAATTTTAGACTTACTTATAGAAATACTTGTACTTGGCATAAAATATATGTATGAATATATGCTTAATGCTTGAAAAAACGGTAGTAATAATGATTCTAATCTACCTGTTAAAATTTCAGGCCACTATAGTTTAGTATTTAAGCACCATTTCTACACTGGAAGCAAACTTGATTTTAGTATTTATTCTAAGTTCTACTAGCTTAGAACATAAAAGTTAAAAATATCACCTTTATAACCTTTAAGGTACTGAATAGATCATTTAGATTTCCTTTATAACACTCTTTCATGGTGAGGTTCCTGTCGTACCTTCAAAGACTGTGATAAATTGGAGGGAATTTCTATCATGTGGGCTGTTTAAAATCACATCTCCAATCACATGATCAACGGTTAACAGAACTGAAAAGTTTAACCTAAAACAGATTTGGAGGAGCTCCAATGTCTGTCTCCAAACTTCTGACGGGCTAAACTGGAGGAGAGACAAGGAAAAAGTCTTTGGTATGAGGTGGGGCTTGGAGAGCCAGCCGAGCTAAGAGGGAAAGTTAGATGAGGATCAACTCTGGCTTTGCATAAGAAAGAACCTTCCAACACAACCATAGAAAAATTAAATGCACTCTTGCAAAGCAGTCAATTCCTTAATCTGAACTCTTGCTCAGTCAGAGGTAGGATGGCTGACCCTTTGGGAAGGATGTTGCCAGGTGGCAGTGGGGGGAATTTTACCATTCATTGGAGGCTTCATCCATGACTGCCAAGATTCCCTCTTACCCAGAAACCCTACAATATTCTGAAAATAAAACTTTGGCTATATAAAAAGCTGTAGCTGATAAAAGAAAAATAAGTGATTAGTATGAAAAAAGAACAAAAAGCATAAAAATTCTAAAACAAACAAGAAATGACAAGTTAATTATATGACAAGCTTGATTCTTAAAACTCTAGCTATTTAGTTTATTTATCTGGCCTAGTTCCCAAACCTTGCCAGTGTATCTGAAAACTCAACTTCTCTGGCCACATTTTGAAGGCTTTGATTCACTAAATCTGAGCAAGCTATAATTCTAAGATAAATTCTCTCAGTGAGTCTGATGTTCAGGCCATTTGGGAAACACTAAAATTTTAGACTTACTTATAGAAATACTTGTACTTGGCATAAAATATATGTATGAATATATGCTTAATGCTTGAAAAAACGGTAGTAATAATGATTCTAATCTACCTGTTAAAATTTCAGGCCACTATAGTTTAGTATTTAAGCACCATTTCTACACTGGAAGCAAACTTGATTTTAGTATTTATTCTAAGTTCTACTAGCTTAGAACATAAAAGTTAAAAATATCACCTTTATAACCTTTAAGGTACTGAATAGATCATTTCGAGATTTTCAACATTTCCTAGATAACATGTGTTTAAAAGTAATGAGAGATTCCTTTCTGAACAAATAACAGAAAATTTCAGATAATTAGATAGAAAAAGGCAAGAAAATGGATGTTGTCTGTACACTATGTGCTGTTTAGTTGCTAAGTTGTGTCCCAACTCTTTTGTGACCCCACAGACTGTAGCCCATCAGGTTCCTCTGTTCATGGGATTTCTTATACTGGCATGGGTTGCCATTTCTTTCTCCAGGGAATCTTCTCTACCCAGGAATCGAGCTCACGTCTCCTGCACTGCAGGCAGATTCTTTACCAATGAGCCACCAGAGAAGCCCTTCATACATATATCCTTTCTAGCTTAAAAAACTTTTCTGCCTGAAGTTTCCACTTGGATAGGCAAAGTCTCAAACGTAAAAAGAAGCCATGCTCTGTTAAAGTTCATTAAAAACTTACTAGTAATAATAAAACTCTGAGTGGGAATGTTAAATAAATCAATATTTAATTTCTTAAAATTATAAATACCAAAACTTATGTTTCCTTAATCTTTTGCGTTCACCTTAACACATCTTTTTAAAAATCTAGCAAATAAACTTTTTTTTTTAAACATTTATTTATTTATCTTTTGGGGGGTGGGATGGGGAGGGAGGGGGACGGGCAAGTCACTTCTATTGGTCTTTCATTTCTCTGTTTTCATCCGTCTTTGTTCTTTGGCTCCTGCGGGCCTCCCATCGCAGTGGCCTCTGTTGTCGCAGAGCACTGGCTCTGGGCGCATGCGCGCCAGAGCTCGAGCTCAGTAATTGGACACATCGGCCCAGCCGCTCCGCGGCACGTGGGATCTTCCCAGGCCAGGGATCGAACCGGCGCCCCTTGAACTACAAGGCGGTGTCCTTACCCACTGGACCACCAGGGGAAGCCCGCAAATAAACATTTTTAAGGAAGCTTTTACCACTTAGTCAATTAAATTCAAGGGTCAATTTTAATATAATAAGAATGGCATTATTGAAGTATTGATTAAATCCTAACTCCATTTACAAAAAAGGGGACACTTTCCATGACTGGTGTAAGTTCTTAAGAGTTTCTAAGTGTATACTGTAAGAACAAACTCCTTTCCCTGAGGAATATGGTAAGAGGTCGTTGTGGTCATAAATCCGCCTCCTCTCCATTCTCATAAAGTGCTTTAAAGGGGATAGGACAAAACTCTATCATCCAGCATCCTGTGATTCAGAAGATGAGTCCATTGACTGTGTCTTTCTAGATTTTGAGGGAAATGGTTTTAAAGGCCTGGTTCTAGCTAAGGCTTCCCTCCCCACAGAGGAGGCAGGTATGTTCTGCAAGATGAAAAAGATGAGTCTGTACTACGTTTCCTGTAGAGTAAAAATCCACAATTACTGAATATTTAGAAGAAATAATGAATGAGAATGAACGCATTCACATAATACATCCAAATCCAGAAAAGGGGGGACTTTTAAATACACATCCATAAAAACAATCTTACGTGACACAGTATGTATTTCCTGAAAGTTAAACTACACACTACAGAATTCCGATACAGACCTTACATTAATTGATGTAATAATATTGACATTATAATTATTGTTACAAAATCTAATACAAAAGTCCTTTTTCCTTTTGGGCTTCTTGATGTCTGCTCCCTGCATATCATGGTGAAAATGGTCATGACTGACAACAAACTGGCCAATCAGATAATCCAAATTTTGTTTAATGTTTCTCAGAGGAGAAATGAGAGCCTTACTAAATTCTAAACTAGAATTAAAAATAACAAAAAACTTGGCACAGTTTTCATCCGTCTTGCTTGGCTCCTCCTCCCATCGCGGTGGCCTCTGTTGTCGCAGAGCACTGGCTCTGGGCGCATGCGCGCCAGAGCTCGAGCTCAGTAATTGGACACATCGGCCCAGCCGCTCCGCGGCACGTGGGATCTTCCCAGGCCAGGGATCGAACCGGCGCCCCTTGAACTACAAGGCGGTGTCCTTACCCACTGGACCACCAGGGGAAGCCCGCAAATAAACATTTTTAAGGAAGCTTTTACCACTTAGTCAATTAAATTCAAGGGTCAATTTTAATATAATAAGAATGGCATTATTGAAGTATTGATTAAATCCTAACTCCATTTAAAAAAAGGGGGACAGTTTCCATGACTGGTGTAAGTTCTTAAGAGTTTCTAAGGTGATACTGTAAGAACAAACTCCTTTCCCTGAGGAATATGGTAAGAGGTCGTTGTGGTCATAAATCCGCCTCCTCTCCATTCTCATAAAGTGCTTTAAAGGGGATAGGACAAAACTCTATCATCCAGCATCCTGTGATTCAGAAGATGAGTCCATTGACTGTGTCTTTCTAGATTTTGAGGGAAATGGTTTTAAAGGCCTGGTTCTAGCTAAGGCTTCCCTCCCCACAGAGGAGGCAGGTATGTTCTGCAAGATGAAAAAGATGAGTCTGTACTACGTTTCCTGTAGAGTAAAAATCCACAATTACTGAATATTTAGAAGAAATAATGAATGAGAATGAACGCATTCACATAATACATCCAAATCCAGAAAAGGGGGGACTTTTAAATACACATCCATAAAAACAATCTTACGTGACACAGTATGTATTTCCTGAAAGTTAAACTACACACTACAGAATTCCGATACAGACCTTACATTAATTGATGTAATAATATTGACATTATAATTATTGTTACAAAATCTAATACAAAAGTCCTTTTTCCTTTTGGGCTTCTTGATGTCTGCTCCCTGCATATCATGGTGAAAATGGTCATGACTGACAACAAACTGGCCAATCAGATAATCCAAATTTTGTTTAATGTTTCTCAGAGGAGAAATGAGAGCCTTACTAAATTCTAAACTAGAATTAAAAATAACAGAGAAGAGAACTTCTGAATTAACTGTTCAGATGCAGCTACAGTTGCTTTGAGTCATGATTTTGACAGGTCAAATATTTTCAAAATGTGGAAGGAAATGTTCTACTTACAGATGCACAAGACTATGAGAAAGAGGAGGTATGTGGCCAGTTCCCGTAAAACACTTTTAAGGTATTTCTCTCGGTCAGTGCTGCTTTCCTCCATAAGTCTTGTTCCCCAGAGACCTTTAAAATAATAATACAAGATGTCATTTTATTTTTAAAAAATCTCATGAATGGCAAAAGAAGAAAAACATAAAAATAGTATACATTAAGGGAAGTTCTCCTGTATTTTTTTTTTTTTTAGTATGCTCTTAAAACAACTGAGAAATGGTTTTAGTAGAAGTACCTTTAATTTAGGCATATATCACTCTCTACTGCCTCACCCCACCCCCAGGTGTGCAAAACACAAGGCAACAATCTGATGAACGCCTAAACTCCAAACCTCATTAGAAAGTATCTTAGTAAAATTTTAGAAAGAGAAGAGGAAACTTGGGCAGCCTAAGAAAGGAGGTTAAATAATTGTACATACATATCAGCTCTTGCTATTATGCAGGAGGAATTATCATTTTGCTGCATTAATTATCCTCTTAAGTACAAGACATAACTACATTGCAAACGATACCTTTTTGGTCACCCCTGATGTAAGGTAGTCCTGATTAGAGCATCACTTTATTATGGAAACATCGATCTGGCTTGTAACACACTGGTATAAAATTTCTGCTTTGTATTCATTTCTGCCTTTTAAGAAATTCAACGCTTACTGATTACACTAAACATGCTTAGCTGAACAGATTTTTAAAATTTCAATTAACATATGATTTTTAAATTAAAAGCAACAACTCATCTGCCTTCTCTCTCTCTTTGGAGAAAGAGTAAAATCAGTAACCATGCTCCATATTTTAGCAGATGGAAAAAGTGTTGGGCCGGCTGAGCAAAGATGACATAAGCCTTGGTGAGCTGGCTGGAGAGAGATCCCGCAGTTTTGGACACGGCCAGCAGACAGACATGGTGGCCGTCCAAACCCCCGCTAGTGAATAGTGCGGTCAATGGTCATGACTGACAACAAACTGGCCAATCAGATAATCCAAATTTTGTTTAATGTTTCTCAGAGGAGAAATGAGAGCCTTACTAAATTCTAAACTAGAATTAAAAATAACAGAGAAGAGAACTTCTGAATTAACTGTTCAGATGCAGCTACAGTTGCTTTGAGTCATGATTTTGACAGGTCAAATATTTTCAAAATGTGGAAGGAAATGTTCTACTTACAGATGCACAAGACTATGAGAAAGAGGAGGTATGTGGCCAGTTCCCGTAAAACACTTTTAAGGTATTTCTCTCGGTCAGTGCTGCTTTCCTCCATAAGTCTTGTTCCCCAGAGACCTTTAAAATAATAATACAAGATGTCATTTTATTTTTAAAAAATCTCATGAATGGCAAAAGAAGAAAAACATAAAAATAGTATACATTAAGGGAAGTTCTCCTGTATTTTTTTTTTTTTTAGTATGCTCTTAAAACAACTGAGAAATGGTTTTAGTAGAAGTACCTTTAATTTAGGCATATATCACTCTCTACTGCCTCACCCCACCCCCAGGTGTGCAAAACACAAGGCAACAATCTGATGAACGCCTAAACTCCAAACCTCATTAGAAAGTATCTTAGTAAAATTTTAGAAAGAGAAGAGGAAACTTGGGCAGCCTAAGAAAGGAGGTTAAATAATTGTACATACATATCAGCTCTTGCTATTATGCAGGAGGAATTATCATTTTGCTGCATTAATTATCCTCTTAAGTACAAGACATAACTACATTGCAAACGATACCTTTTTGGTCACCCCTGATGTAAGGTAGTCCTGATTAGAGCATCACTTTATTATGGAAACATCGATCTGGCTTGTAACACACTGGTATAAAATTTCTGCTTTGTATTCATTTCTGCCTTTTAAGAAATTCAACGCTTACTGATTACACTAAACATGCTTAGCTGAACAGATTTTTAAAATTTCAATTAACATATGATTTTTAAATTAAAAGCAACAACTCATCTGCCTTCTCTCTCTCTTTGGAGAAAGAGTAAAATCAGTAACCATGCTCCATATTTTAGCAGATGGAAAAAGTGTTGGGCCGGCTGAGCAAAGATGACATAAGCCTTGGTGAGCTGGCTGGAGAGAGATCCCGCAGTTTTGGACACGGCCAGCAGACAGACATGGTGGCCGTCCAAACCCCCGCTAGTGAATAGTGCGGTCAAGTCACATTACTGGTTATTTGGAAGAACCTTAGCATTTTCCAAAAAAGACAAACCTCTCAATCCTTTTTGTTAGATTAAGCTGGCTGTTAATGGCAAATTGCCTCACACTTGATTCCACAGACTTTAACCCCTTCCCCATGGAAACTCACACAGTCACTGAGGCCACAATCAAGCCACAGAGAACAGGGGGAAAATGGTATATGGTCTTGCACTTGGAAGAAATTACTTCATCTCTAGTGTTTATGTACTTTTTAAGTCTTATAATCATACATTAGTTCTGCTAAATTGGGGTATTTCATTTCCTTTTCTCTTTGTCTCCCAAATTTCCTTTAGGAAAAATCAGCATCTGCCTTCAAAGACACTGTGTTACGCGTCCTGGGTTTCACCACGCGGAAAGTGGAGCATAACTTATGACCAGGTTTGCTTCTGCCAAGATCTGGTAGTTGTCAGGGAATTACTCACTCAGAAGAAATGCAGCAAGCAGAATGTTTGTTCGCTGAAACTCTATCATATTAAAGAATTATTACAAATTTAGATGACATGGAAAATTACAACTCATAATAACACAGAGGCAGCCAAATATTAGGCTCAGTAGCCCTGGACACAACCAAACCATTTCTTTGGGTGTATTTCTTTTGGAGGCCAGGCCTAAAATATACACATAAGTGGAAATTGCTAGTTTCTTGACCATCAGGAGAGACGGCTGCCTTGCCTCACTTAGTCAGTGATTTCACTCTTTCCCATGGTTTATAAACAATTATGCACTAAGGAAAAGTCATAGTTCTTAATATTTACAAATGGTTTTGCTTGACCTATAAATAGAAAAGCCAAACTCTTATCAAATTTTCTTCAAGCTAAATTTGCAATGGTCTATGGCAATTTAATTCTAGCCCTTGAAGGAGACATTTCAAACAAAAAGAAACAAGTCCTTTTATTTATATTTTATAGAAATATATTTCTACATATTTACTGTTTCTAAATTACTCTAGCTACCTCCTCAAATATTTATGGCTATAAAAAATTCATACAGTTTCCCCACTGGGTGTATATGCAGGGTCAGTCTTAGGATACACGGACCCCTTTCTGATGGGTGAGAAACGGCTACAACCACAAATGGACAAAAATAGTTGTCCTATGGCCAACTACCTCCCATGTTTAGCAGGGATGATAGAATAAAAATGGTTAAGGGTAGGGCTTCCCTGGTGGTCCAGTGGGTAAGGACACCACCTTGAAGTGCAAGGGGCACCGGTTCGATCTCTGGCCTGGGAAGATCCCACGTGCCGCAGAGCGGTTCGATTCCTGGCCTGGGAAGATCCCACGTGCCACAGGGCGGCCGGACCAATGTGTCCAATTATGGAGCCGAAGCTCTGGAGTGCATGCGCCCAGAGCCGGTGCTCTGCGACAACAGAGGCCACTGCGATGGGAGGCCCACACGGGCCAAAGAACAAAGATGGATGAAAATAGAGAAATGAAAGACCAATAGAAGTGGCCTGCCCACTCCCCTCGCACCCCACCTCCCCCATAAATAAATAAATAAATCTTTAAAAAAGAAAGGTTAAGGGTAGAGTTCAAGTTCAAAATAGCATAATTCTTCAATAGCAACTCCTGTATTTTCCCACCATTGTCCCAGCTGTGGAGGGAGTACCTCCAAGCACTCATGTTCAGCAGATAATGTGTCTCCATTTGTTAGGAGGATCTGATCTGAGGGGACATGGGACAACATGCAATTTCCTTCCTGTGTAAGAAGGTGCTTAGTCAATGTGAGAGCCCAAAGTCAGAACTCTCGATGGATAGTTCAAAACACCAAAAATGTCTCCAACATAATAACTGACTTTGATGGGGTTTCCCTAGCAGCCCAATGGTTGGGACTTTGCCTTCCAATGCAGGGAATGTGGGTTTGATCCCTGGTCAGGGAGCTAAGATCCCACCTGCCTCATAATCAAAAAACACAAAACAGAAGCAATATTGTAACAAACTCAAAAATAAAGCCCCCCCCTTCCAAAAACAAGGTCTACATAAAACAATTTAATTCTAGCCCTTGAAGGAGACATTTCAAACAAAAGAAACAAGTCCTTTTATTTATATTTTATAGAAATATATTTCTACATATTTACTGTTTCTAAATTACTCTAGCTACCTCCTCAAATATTTATGGCTATAAAAAATTCATACAGTTTCCCCACTGGGTGTATATGCAGGGTCAGTCTTAGGATACACGGACCCCTTTCTGATGGGTGAGAAACGGCTACAACCACAAATGGACAAAAATAGTTGTCCTATGGCCAACTACCTCCCATGTTTAGCAGGGATGATAGAATAAAAATGGTTAAGGGTAGGGCTTCCCTGGTGGTCCAGTGGGTAAGGACACCACCTTGAAGTGCAAGGGGCACCGGTTCGATCTCTGGCCTGGGAAGATCCCACGTGCCGCAGAGCGGTTCGATTCCTGGCCTGGGAAGATCCCACGTGCCACAGGGCGGCCGGACCAATGTGTCCAATTATGGAGCCGAAGCTCTGGAGTGCATGCGCCCAGAGCCGGTGCTCTGCGACAACAGAGGCCACTGCGATGGGAGGCCCACACGGGCCAAAGAACAAAGATGGATGAAAATAGACAAATGAAAGACCAATAGAAGTGGCCTGCCCACTCCCCTCCCTCCCCAACCCGACTCCCGCCCAAAATAAATAAATAAATAAATCTTTAAAAAAAAAAAAAGGTTAAGGGTAGAGTTCAAGTTCAAAATAGCATAATTCTTCAATAGCAACTCCTGTATTTTCCCACCATTGTCCCAGCTGTGGAGGGAGTACCTCCAAGCACTCATGTTCAGCAGATAATGTGTCTCCATTTGTTAGGAGGATCTGATCTGAGGGGACATGGGACAACATGCAATTTCCTTCCTGTGTAAGAAGGTGCTTAGTCAATGTGAGAGCCCAAAGTCAGAACTCTGCGATGGATAGTTCAAAACACCAAAAATGTCTCCAACATAATAACTGACTTTGATGGGGTTTCCCTAGCAGCCCAATGGTTGGGACTTTGCCTTCCAATGCAGGGAATGTGGGTTTGATCCCTGGTCAGGGAGCTAAGATCCCACCTGCCTCATAATCAAAAAACACAAAACAGAAGCAATATTGTAACAAACTCAATAAAAGACTTAAAAGGTCTACATCAAAAAACAAAAATCTTAAAAACAAACAAAAACACTACAAGCTTCCAACAACAGGAGGCATGGGTTCAATCTCTGGTTGGAAAACTTAGATCCCACAGGCTGTGTGGCACAGCAGAAAATAAAGAAAGATTTTGAAAAAAATGCCATTTTGCAAGTATTTTGTCCAAATGCTTGCAGGATATAAGAAATATCACAAAGAGAACAATACAATGAGCCCTATAATGAGAACAATATAAGGAGAACAATATAATGAACTCCCTCACCTGCTTTAACAGTCACCATCAACTCAACACCAACCTTGATTCTTCAAAACCCTCATGCACTCCTCAATTTTTTTGTTTCTCTTTGTATTTCGGGGGGATCTCAGTTCCCAGACCAGGGATTGAACCCATGCCCCCTGCTCTGGAAGCACAGGGTTTTAACCACTGGACTGCCAAGGAAGTCCTCTTCAATTATTTTGAAACTAATCCCAGCGATCATCTCATCTCATTTTGTTAATATAAGATCTCAGATTCATGGTAAAAAGACTCAGTGTGGATATTTTGCCTCACATTAACCCTGTCTCATCGGAACTGCATTAATCCCTTGGGACTCCTTGATCATGACAAGGTGTGGTGGGAGGTCCGGAGTTTGAGCTGTGTTCAAATGAAGGGTCAACGACTTAGGAGCCATGCAACTTTACCTAATTAGGAGCCTACACTTCCTCTTTTGGAAACAGGGTAAGAGTATTTCTCTGTGGGCCTGCTCTGAAAAAGAGAAATTTTATACGTATACAGCATTTAGAGTGCTTGGAAGAGGGCCATTTATGGCTTCAGAAATAGGTCCAAATCTACGAGATGTCCTACTTCTGATGCTAAGTTGATGTGAAGATCCAAATTCATACGGACTTGTAAGTCACGGTAAAGAGCCTGACCAAATTCTCACTGGACTCAAATCATGAGTCCTGTTTTTGTGCTTAGACACAAGTGGGTTTGACCCTAGGAGCTAAGATCCCACCTGCCTCATAATCAAAAAACACAAAACAGAAGCAATATTGTAACAAACTCAATAAAAGACTTAAAAGGTCTACATCAAAAAACAAAAATCTTAAAAACAAACAAAACACTACAAGCTTCCAACAACAGGAGGCATGGGTTCAATCTCTGGTTGGAAAACTTAGATCCCACAGGCTGTGTGGCACAGCAGAAAATAAAGAAAGATTTTGAAAAAAATGCCATTTTGCAAGTATTTTGTCCAAATGCTTGCAGGATATAAGAAATATCACAAAGAGAACAATACAATGAGCCCTATAATGAGAACAATATAAGGAGAACAATATAATGAACTCCCTCACCTGCTTTAACAGTCACCATCAACTCAACACCAACCTTGATTCTTCAAAACCCTCATGCACTCCTCAATTTTTTTGTTTCTCTTTGTATTTCGGGGGGATCTCAGTTCCCAGACCAGGGATTGAACCCATGCCCCCTGCTCTGGAAGCACAGGGTTTTAACCACTGGACTGCCAAGGAAGTCCTCTTCAATTATTTTGAAACTAATCCCAGCGATCATCTCATCTCATTTTGTTAATATAAGATCTCAGATTCATGGTAAAAAGACTCAGTGTGGATATTTTGCCTCACATTAACCCTGTCTCATCGGAACTGCATTAATCCCTTGGGACTCCTTGATCATGACAAGGTGTGGTGGGAGGTCCGGAGTTTGAGCTGTGTTCAAATGAAGGGTCAACGACTTAGGAGCCATGCAACTTTACCTAATTAGGAGCCTACACTTCCTCTTTTGGAAACAGGGTAAGAGTATTTCTCTGTGGGCCTGCTCTGAAAAAGAGAAATTTTATACGTATACAGCATTTAGAGTGCTTGGAAGAGGGCCATTTATGGCTTCAGAAATAGGTCCAAATCTACGAGATGTCCTACTTCTGATGCTAAGTTGATGTGAAGATCCAAATTCATACGGACTTGTAAGTCACGGTAAAGAGCCTGACCAAATTCTCACTGGACTCAAATCATGAGTCCTGTTTTTGTGCTTAGACACAAGTGGGTCTTAGGAAGATGAATATAATCCTTCCTAAAAGTCCTCTGGATTGCAGGGGCACCTTCAAAAAGAGAAATGACACTTTCCTATTGGTCTATTTTCTATAGAATAGTCAGTTGTTACCTTAAATACTGACTTTCAAGTCTCAAATTCTTAGGCAGCCCCCTCCTAAGGTGCAGACAAGAATGTGTCACAGCTAATAGCCAGAATTCTATAGACAATTCACACTCACAAACTCCAAACTGAGATTTCTCTTTTTTCTCCTTTCTCTAGAAACCTATTTTCCTTGTGTGAGTTAATGGTACCAAGCCAGAAACACTGGTTTCATTCTAGAATAAGGCCTTTGCACAACCCTCACATGGAGCTGGTGCACAATTCTGATGGTTTCTGCCTCTCTTTAATCTAGCTTTGTTCCATCCCTGCTCGTAATTCTTGGCTGCAGCCTTTGTCACCTTATCCTAACCTGTTTTCTACCTCACCCCATTCTACCTTCTTACTAGAATCATCTTCAGATTGGTATGTGATTGTATTAGGCCCCTACTCAAAGCTCTCACTGTTTCTGTCTATAGGAAAAAGTATTAACACCAATGAGCTACTGGCCTTCTTGGTCTTACTTCTGCTATGTTTCCTTCCCCCAATTCCCCCAAGTGAAGTTTCACTTCTTCTAACCTCCCCAGGTAGAGCTGATCCTCTCTTCTTTGGGTCCCTGCCACACCTGGGACCTGGCACTGCAATTATTTGCTTATACCTCTGATCGCCCTAAATTCTAAATTCCTTGGAAGTTGGGATCTTGTATTTTTTATCTCTGTATCCCCTAGCACCCGCCACAAAGGAGATGCACAACAAACGTTTGTTGACTGCACAAATTCTGTTACTATCAGAGCTGTTTCATACCCCTCAGAGTAACAATCCTCCCTCAAACAAATCCCCCCACAATAAAACACAAAATCTCATTTGTTTGCAATTACAGTGCAAATAAAAGGGAAAAAAGAAGAAATTATGGAGTAAAAATGAAGGGAGGGCTTCCCTGGTGGTCCAGTGGGTAAAGAATCTGCCTTGCAGTGCAAGGGGCACCGGTTCGATCCCTGGCCTGGGAAGATCCCATCAGCTGAACAGGTGTGTCCAATTACAAGCCAGAGCTCTAGAGTGCATCCAGAGCCAGTGCTCTGCAATGAATGGGAGGCCCACACATGCCAAAAAGAATAAAAAGATAGATGAAAATAAATATAAATAAAAAAGAGGCATGATGGAGAATAGAAAAAAAAAAATGAAGGGAAATTCATAATGGCCAAAAGGTAGAAACAACCCAGATATTCATCAACTGATGAATGGATAAACAAAATGTGGTGCATACATACAAGGCAATACTATTCAGTTATCAAAACAAATGAAGTTCAGACACATGCTACAACATAGGTAACCACTGAAAACATACTAAGTGACATAAGCCACATATGAAAGGGCAAATATTATGTGATCCCACTAATATGAGCTACATAGAATAGGAAAATTCATGGAGTCAGCAAGAGAGGCTGGGGGCAGGGAAGAGGAGGGGATCTGGGAGTTATTATTTAATGGGCAAATCTTCTGTTTGGAATGATGAAAAAGTTCTGGACATGAACAGAGAAGATACAATATAGCAAATGAGAGAGGAAGTATCTATTTTTTATAGCAACTTAGCCCACCCTGACCAACACACCTAATTCTTTATGATTTCTTTGGGAAAATAAAAAATCAACCAAGCATATATGTATGAAATAGTCTTACTTCTGCTATGTTTCCTTCCCCCAATTCCCCCAAGTGAAGTTTCACTTCTTCTAACCTCCCCAGGTAGAGCTGATCCTCTCTTCTTTGGGTCCCTGCCACACCTGGGACCTGGCACTGCAATTATTTGCTTATACCTCTGATCGCCCTAAATTCTAAATTCCTTGGAAGTTGGGATCTTGTATTTTTTATCTCTGTATCCCCTAGCACCCGCCACAAAGGAGATGCACAACAAACGTTTGTTGACTGCACAAATTCTGTTACTATCAGAGCTGTTTCATACCCCTCAGAGTAACAATCCTCCCTCAAACAAATCCCCCCACAATAAAACACAAAATCTCATTTGTTTGCAATTACAGTGCAAATAAAAGGGAAAAAAGAAGAAATTATGGAGTAAAAATGAAGGGAGGGCTTCCCTGGTGGTCCAGTGGGTAAAGAATCTGCCTTGCAGTGCAAGGGGCACCGGTTCGATCCCTGGCCTGGGAAGATCCCATCAGCTGAACAGGTGTGTCCAATTACAAGCCAGAGCTCTAGAGTGCATCCAGAGCCAGTGCTCTGCAATGAATGGGAGGCCCACACATGCCAAAAAGAATAAAAAGATAGATGAAAATAAATATAAATAAAAAAGAGGCATGATGGAGAATAGAAAAAAAAAAATGAAGGGAAATTCATAATGGCCAAAAGGTAGAAACAACCCAGATATTCATCAACTGATGAATGGATAAACAAAATGTGGTGCATACATACAAGGCAATACTATTCAGTTATCAAAACAAATGAAGTTCAGACACATGCTACAACATAGGTAACCACTGAAAACATACTAAGTGACATAAGCCACATATGAAAGGGCAAATATTATGTGATCCCACTAATATGAGCTACATAGAATAGGAAAATTCATGGAGTCAGCAAGAGAGGCTGGGGGCAGGGAAGAGGAGGGGATCTGGGAGTTATTATTTAATGGGCAAATCTTCTGTTTGGAATGATGAAAAAGTTCTGGACATGAACAGAGAAGATACAATATAGCAAATGAGAGAGGAAGTATCTATTTTTTATAGCAACTTAGCCCACCCTGACCAACACACCTAATTCTTTATGATTTCTTTGGGAAAATAAAAAATCAACCAAGCATATATGTATGAAATAGCAAACAAAAAGTGATTTTAACAAATTGATACATCCATAAAACACATTCAACTTTGGAAATTCAGAAAATCTGATAATTCATGTAGATTCTCAAATTTTATCTCTGCATTAAAAAGTGTTTGCTAAGAAGAAAGTAAACAAAATCATCGGGTTGGAGATGACTTTAAGTTTGGAAAAGACTTTCAATCTTTCAGGTATCCTTTTCCTGCCTCTGGTCCCGGTCTTCATCTCCCTTTCACTGGCTGCTTCTTACTTGATCCTCCTACCTTCTGTCTCCCTCTGTAAGCTCTCCTGCACAGTACGTGGCCTGACTCATACTTCCTTTCAGCACGTTCTGCAATGGATCAAAAACTTTCAGCTGCTTCTTAATATTTAGGGGTAAATTCTTAATGCCTTGGTTAGACACAATGCTTTCCATAATCAGACCTCAAACTTTTTTGCCATCTTACTCCTGCTAAGAGGACAGATTTAGTGTCCAAGGAGAGACTAACATTTGTTCTCCAACACATGTTTGTGTCATTAAACAACAACATGCTGAAGCTAGAAGGAACCTTGAAGGTTAGGTTTAACTCTTCCATTTTTAAACGAGGAACAAAGGCTAAGAAGTCTGATGGGAGACTTCCAGGGAAGCACAACTTGAGTAATTGCTCCTGTCTTTAGAAACTCCAAGTTACTCTCTCTTCTTGACCCTGGGGACTACTTATATAATGCATATAAGATTTCTGTCATTGTATCCCAAGATGGGGGTTCAATCCCTGGTGGATCAATGGTAAAGAATCTGCCTGCCAATATACGATACGAGGGTTTAATCCCTGGGTAGGGAAGATCCCCTGGAGAAGGAAATGACAACCCACTCCAGAATTCTTGCCTGGGAAAACCCATCAACAGAGGAGCCTGGTGGGGAGTCCACGGGGTCACAAGAGTCAGATGCAACTTAGCAACTAAACAACAATGACAACAAGATCCCAAGAGGAGAAAATTTTAAAAATCACAACTTATTTATGAATATTCATCTCACTTTTCCAGTTTCTGTCCACAGGAAAATGTGTGTGTGTGTGCTTAGTCGTGTCCAACTCTTTGTGACCCCATGGATAGTACGTAGCCTGCAAAACATCCTCTGTCCACGGGGTTCTCCAGGCAAGAATACTGGAGTGGGTTGCCATTTCCTACTCAAGGCCATAGGAAAATAGTGATGTGTTATTTTAGTTCTTTTTTTTTGGTTGCACCTAGCACAGTCTATTTTCTAACAAATATTATTTAATAAGTAACAAGAATATCAATTATATTTCCTGACAAAGTAATAAAATAAAATTTATATCTAAAATTTTCTGTAAAAAAAGATTTTCATGATTCTACTCTCCTAATTAGACTATTGATAAGGTTTAACTAGTTTTACTACTACTTTATTCACTGTAATTTTTCTGAAACTTTTCTTTAAAAGCAATAAACATATATGGGTTCATATATTTCACTTAACTATATTCCATTACTGGGTTTATTCAAACAACATTAAATGTGTTATTAAATAAGTTGAGTTAAAAGGATCATGACTTTCCATTACTTTGTAACTTGTAAGAAACCTCTCATTTCAGTGAATATTTTAAAAAGCACAATTAAAACAATGTAAAATAATATATAATTTGTTTTAATACAATTTGGGACCTTTAAAATGTATTAATTTTTTCACTAATCAGCTCACACAGGTTATTCAAAAAGGATCTTCTGGTCCCCACCATGGTCTGAATCAATTAAACCAGCATAATCACTGTGTAAGAGTACCAAAACGTTCACTTTTAGAATCCATGACATAATTTACACTTACGAAGTACTCACAACATGGCAGACTTGCTACATTGTTTATGTCTCACCTCATTTATTTCTCCCATATCAAGAGCTAAATATTATGATGATCTCTTTTTAAAAAAAAAATCAAAAATTTGAGATCAGAGCGGTTAAGCAGTTTGCTGGAGGTCATTCAGCCAATGTGTGTTAGAACTTGGATTCGGGTATAGGCCTGACTTGGTGTTAATCATGTTGCTATGAAAATACCTGGATAATTTTTTTTTTTCTTCTGTGTAAGATTTTCAAAACTGACAGGAAGGGAAAGGGAGAATTTTAAAAGAACTGGGGATGGAAAACTCTTAAAAAGTGGAGATTAAAATCATTTGGATGCTAAGACAAACACAGCTCTTTTCAAGGATGCTCTGACAAAACTTTGCAAAAACAAGATTCAGTCTGCTCTCGGAAAATTTGTGTCCTCTTAAAAGGCACTGGCAATTTTTGAAAATTCCTTTCCTGCCTTTTGGAGTGCTGGGTGCACCGAACTCTGATACATTTCCACACAGCTGGTATCTGATGACTTCACTGTTTCATTGGAATGTCAAAGAACATTAATTAATTTATTTAAAAACATAACTTTCAAGTTGTAAGAACAATGTTAACATTTACTTTGCAACTGCTTAGGGAAAAATGCCTACAATTAGAAATGGCCAAATAACTGTTTTCCTAAGCACTTTATTCTATTTGTAGTGTTCTCAACGGTTTCTTCTTCCCTAAACAACCACAGACATCACCAAAACAGCTTCAATGACTACCCAAAGACACTCCTCCCACAACTAAGACACTGTGCTGCTTACCCTTTCCAGAACAGGATAAGGGGCAACAGGGCATTCAGGTCAGTGGAAGACCATGGGCGCTAGCACAGAATTTCCGTGAATATTTTAAAAAGCACAATTAAAACAATGTAAAATAATATATAATTTGTTTTAATACAATTTGGGACCTTTAAAATGTATTAATTTTTTCACTAATCAGCTCACACAGGTTATTCAAAAAGGATCTTCTGGTCCCCACCATGGTCTGAATCAATTAAACCAGCATAATCACTGTGTAAGAGTACCAAAACGTTCACTTTTAGAATCCATGACATAATTTACACTTACGAAGTACTCACAACATGGCAGACTTGCTACATTGTTTATGTCTCACCTCATTTATTTCTCCCATATCAAGAGCTAAATATTATGATGATCTCTTTTTAAAAAAAAAATCAAAAATTTGAGATCAGAGCGGTTAAGCAGTTTGCTGGAGGTCATTCAGCCAATGTGTGTTAGAACTTGGATTCGGGTATAGGCCTGACTTGGTGTTAATCATGTTGCTATGAAAATACCTGGATAATTTTTTTTTTTCTTCTGTGTAAGATTTTCAAAACTGACAGGAAGGGAAAGGGAGAATTTTAAAAGAACTGGGGATGGAAAACTCTTAAAAAGTGGAGATTAAAATCATTTGGATGCTAAGACAAACACAGCTCTTTTCCAAGGATGCTCTGACAAAACTTTGCAAAAACAAGATTCAGTCTGCTCTCGGAAAATTTGTGTCCTCTTAAAAGGCACTGGCAATTTTTGAAAATTCCTTTCCTGCCTTTTGGAGTGCTGGGTGCACCGAACTCTGATACATTTCCACACAGCTGGTATCTGATGACTTCACTGTTTCATTGGAATGTCAAAGAACATTAATTAATTTATTTAAAAACATAACTTTCAAGTTGTAAGAACAATGTTAACATTTACTTTGCAACTGCTTAGGGAAAAATGCCTACAATTAGAAATGGCCAAATAACTGTTTTCCTAAGCACTTTATTCTATTTGTAGTGTTCTCAACGGTTTCTTCTTCCCTAAACAACCACAGACATCACCAAAACAGCTTCAATGACTACCCAAAGACACTCCTCCCACAACTAAGACACTGTGCTGCTTACCCTTTCCAGAACAGGATAAGGGGCAACAGGGCATTCAGGTCAGTGGAAGACCATGGGCGCTAGCACAGAATTTCCGTTTTTATTTACTGAAATTAACAAATATGCAGTTGCAATTACCATAAGCTGTCTTAGAATTTTATTTCCCCCATAAGGAAAAAAGAAAAACCTTAAGATGTACCCATTCCCTCTAATACGACTTTCACTTATTTCCAAAGGTAAACAAAAGCTGACAGTTTTTCTTTGGGAAGGAGGTTTCCAATACATTTGCAGCAACCAGGGCGCCGTGGAATTCCGCGCTGGGTACCGGAAATAGAGCAGAATTAGCAGAGGTAGTGAAGCCGCTTCCAAGGGAGGCGGGGATGCAAAGAGGATGCGAGCCGCAGCCTGGGACAGCGGCCCTCGGCGGGCGATGGCCCCGGGGGCGCCCGCAGTTGGGGTTTGTGCATCAGCCACCAAGGGTCGCGCTCTTACCTCGCAGCCCGCGAACTAGTCTCTCGGCCCAGGCTACTCGGGAAGGCTGCCCGTCCAGGGGGCGGTGGCGATGCAGCGGGTCCCCGCTGCCGGCCGGGCTGGGACTAGGCGGGACCTGGTCCTCCCGCCGGCGCCGCCTCCCGCTGGCATGGCCCGCGCCGTGGTAGCCCCCCAGCCCCCGGCCCCGGGCGCCCGCGGAGCTCACGGCCGACGAGGAGGCCGACCTCCGGCTGCCTGGGCGCCACTCTACGTCCATCTCCACCACCGTTCCCCCTTCTTCTCCCTCCACCTCCTCTTCTTCCTCCTCCTCCTCGGCCTCGAAGCCCGGGTTGTCGCGGCTCCACGCCTGCCGCGAGCACGAAGAGAGCGGAGGAGAGGGGGAGGCCGATGCGCCGGCCGGGGGGTCCCGCGCAGCCGCCTGCCGGAGGCGCTCCATCTCGATCTCCAGGCCCCTGTGCTCCCGGAGGCCGCCCGGGGCGGCGAGGCCGGCGCCGGCCGTCGCTCCGCCCGGCATCAGCCGCCCGGGGCCCGCCGACCGCGGTGCCGGCGCCCGCTTCTCGTCCCCGGGCTGCTGCGGCTGCACGCGGCTCGAGTTCACCATCGCGGTCACTGGAGCCCGGCGCGCCCTCGCCCCGCGCCGTGCTCGGCGCTGCCTGCCGCAGGAGCCATGTTCCTTTCTTCCCGGGGCCCGCCGCCTCCTCCTGCTCCCCGCCCCCGACCCCCCCTCAGTCCCGCGTCCCTCGCCCGCCCCCTCGGCCCGCCTCCCCCGAGCCGAGCCGAGCCTCGCCTCGCCCAGCGGCGGCGACGCGCTGCAAGGGGAGGCGCAAGGAAGCCGCCCCCGCGGCCGGCGCGTTCGGCCCGGGCCAGCGTTCCAAGCGCATCCGGGGCCCGGGCGCGGGCGCCCACATTCCATTCGGGTGGAAAGGCGCAGGCGGGGAGGGAGTTGCTGACCCACCAGGCCGCCCGCAGGGAAAGGGCTTCTGGAGCTGTCACTGCCTGCGTGACCTGAGATAATGCTTGGGTTCCCGTTGCCCGCCAGCCACTTATACCTCGATTGACCAAAGTGCGGGGAGAGAGGTAAACCACTTTATGGGATAGTGAGAATAAATGAGATCCAGCCTGAGCTGATGTCTGCAACAGGGGCAAAGTCTTTCCTCCGTTTGAAAACGGTGAATACAAACTCCTAGCGCTGACATGCTTGGCCTTTGGCATCCCTCCTCGCCCCGATTCCGCTGCTTTTTGGATGGTTTCTTCAATTTTTGGTTGGCTTCTCTCACCACACATTGTGGGAACCCCGAGGATTGGGCCTGGGGGATCCCGGATGACTGGTGCTCTGCGTGAGCTCAGCCAACCCCTTCCCACCACCCCACTGTTCTGAGAGCAGCGGAATCCTACACATCCACCTCGATACTCTCTGCAATTGTCTCAAACTTCATTCATCCCACACGACATTTATTATCTCGTCTTCTTTAAGCCTGCTTCACCTCTGTACCCCCCCAAGTGAGATGTGAGTGATTTCTCACTTCCCAAACTACACCTCTTCATGTTGTCCTCATCTATCTACTCTAGATTTTCCCCCAAATTGTCTTATCCCCCCACCCCTACACACACACAAATGTCGCTTTGATTGGACCTCTGTTACTCATTCCTATTGTCAATGATTTTTGTCCAGGGCCCTTAAGGTTCGTGTTATTCATCGGAACAATGGATCTGTTAACTCCACTGTCCTTCTCCACTTCCTGATACCGACTGTTTTCCAGATTGTATCCTGGGACCAAAGCTATTCACTTCACGTTGATGCTTAGACACCTATGGAGCCTTCTGACAGCTTAAAGGATAGCATTTAGTTTCTGTACTTTGACTCAGTGAATTCTCACAATCTGCTTCTCTCTCTCTCTCTCTCTCTCTCTATATATATATATATATACATTTTTTTTTTTCGCTAGAGTTTTCATAACAAAGTTACACAGCCTGGGATCCCCCAGCCAATCGATCAGGAGGCATTTATTTTCTCACAATTCTAGAGGCTGGAAATCTAAAATCAAGTGTAAAAGGGAGTGCATAATGGTTTACTGATGGTTACTGGTTAGTGACTTATCTGTTGGATTAAATTACTCTGTTAGCATTGGCTTCTGTTAATCTTTATTGATTGTAACTGACTGCAATTTACGAAGAAGCCTTTAGACTATTCTGTTGATTGTAAAAGGGAATGTACAGGTGTGTCCAATCTCAATCAAAGGGGAGGGTCTTGCGCCATTGATTGGACCAGCCTTTAAAAACCGCCCTTTCCCTCCAGTCAGGGCCCTCGCAGGAAACCTAGTTTCTTGCGGGTGGTCATTGGCACCAGCCTAATAAGCCTCTTTTCCACCTACCAGGAGCGCACCTCACAACACAAGGTATTGGCACAGTTGGTTTCTTCTGAGGTCTCTCTCCTCAGCTTGTAGATGGTCGTCTTCTCCCTGAGTCTTCACGCGGTCTTCCCTCTGTGTATGTCTCTGTCCTAATTTCCTTTTCTCCTGAGGACACAGTCAGATTGGTTAGGGCTCACTCTTATGATCTCATTTCGACTTAATCGCCTCTTAACCCGAGGATTGGGCCTGGGGGATCCCGGATGACTGGTGCTCTGCGTGAGCTCAGCCAACCCCTTCCCACCACCCCACTGTTCTGAGAGCAGCGGAATCCTACACATCCACCTCGATACTCTCTGCAATTGTCTCAAACTTCATTCATCCCACACGACATTTATTATCTCGTCTTCTTTAAGCCTGCTTCACCTCTGTACCCCCCCAAGTGAGATGTGAGTGATTTCTCACTTCCCAAACTACACCTCTTCATGTTGTCCTCATCTATCTACTCTAGATTTTCCCCCAAATTGTCTTATCCCCCCACCCCTACACACACACAAATGTCGCTTTGATTGGACCTCTGTTACTCATTCCTATTGTCAATGATTTTTGTCCAGGGCCCTTAAGGTTCGTGTTATTCATCGGAACAATGGATCTGTTAACTCCACTGTCCTTCTCCACTTCCTGATACCGACTGTTTTCCAGATTGTATCCTGGGACCAAAGCTATTCACTTCACGTTGATGCTTAGACACCTATGGAGCCTTCTGACAGCTTAAAGGATAGCATTTAGTTTCTGTACTTTGACTCAGTGAATTCTCACAATCTGCTTCTCTCTCTCTCTCTCTCTCTCTATATATATATATATACATTTTTTTTTTTCGCTAGAGTTTTCATAACAAAGTTACACAGCCTGGGATCCCCCAGCCAATCGATCAGGAGGCATTTATTTTCTCACAATTCTAGAGGCTGGAAATCTAAAATCAAGTGTAAAAGGGAGTGCATAATGGTTTACTGATGGTTACTGGTTAGTGACTTATCTGTTGGATTAAATTACTCTGTTAGCATTGGCTTCTGTTAATCTTTATTGATTGTAACTGACTGCAATTTGAAGAATCCTTTAGACTATTCTGTTGATTGTAAAAGGGAATGTACAGGTGTGTCCAATCTCAATCAAAGGGGAGGGTCTTGCGCCATTGATTGGACCAGCCTTTAAAAACCGCCCTTTCCCTCCAGTCAGGGCCCTCGCAGGAAACCTAGTTTCTTGCGGGTGGTCATTGGCACCAGCCTAATAAGCCTCTTTTCCACCTACCAGGAGCGCACCTCACAACACAAGGTATTGGCACAGTTGGTTTCTTCTGAGGTCTCTCTCCTCAGCTTGTAGATGGTCGTCTTCTCCCTGAGTCTTCACGCGGTCTTCCCTCTGTGTATGTCTCTGTCCTAATTTCCTTTTCTCCTGAGGACACAGTCAGATTGGTTAGGGCTCACTCTTATGATCTCATTTCTACTTAATCACCTCTTAAAAGGCCCAGTTTCCAATACAGTCACATTCTGAGGTACTCTGGTGGGAGAGGGGAGAGTGTTCAATATACAATATATTGTACTTCAATATACAAATTTCTGAGGGAGACACAATTCAGCCCACTAAAGCTCCCAATCTACTCTACTAGCATGGTTTCCCACCCTATACAGCCACCTTTGCAGCACCTTGTACCTTCATAAAATGCTACATGTATTTAGGTATTCACATCCATTTATCACCTAATCCTGCAGTTTATCAGTAGGTATCTGTGACATTCACTTAACTGTGTTTGAAGCGCAGGTCTGGCTCATGCCATCCATCAGTTTCTTTTGAAGACATTTCTTGCTAAATTAGGAGCTAACATGTAGAGCTATGACACAACCCCTCTCCTCAAGAAAAGCGTGTTAGTCACTCAGTTGTGTCCAACTTTTTAGGACCACCCCCCCCCCGCCCCCGCATGGACTGTATCCCATCAGGATCCTCTGTCCATGGAATAATCCAGGCAAAAGTGGGTAGCCATACATCCCTTTCTCTAGGGGATCTTCCCTGACCCAGGGATCAAATCCAGGTCTCCTGCATTGCAGACAGATTCTTTGCCATCTGAGCTACATCAAGAAAAGACAGATAAGCCAGAAATAACTGTCTTGGGTAAGGGTAGTGATGTCTGTCATCTGAGACGTCTCTAAAGATGTCAGTGCCCTCAATAGAGCACTATTAGATCAACTAGTCAAATAAATCTCAACAGACACCTTGCCAGAGGGAAGCTAGGCCAGTCAAAGAGTTCTACTGTAAAATAGGTCTTGTTGTTTAATTGCTAAGTCATGTCCGAATAGGTCTATTATAGTATTTTTTAAAAATGATTATCAAAATGAAAAAAAAACAAATAAAAATGATTATCAATGTCAATGTGATGCTTGTTAAAAATACGCATTGCACATCTGCACTGCAATCTTATTGATTCAGAAACTCCAGAATTTCAGGCCTAAAATTTTGAACCTTCTTGGAGCATTCTGGAGCATCCTAAGTTTGAGAAGCTCCAATATGTTCCAAATGAATTGAGTTTCATGAAACATTTTCCCCGTATTCCTAGTGTTTCATTATCACCAGTGGTGCCGTCATCTGCAATCCCAGGCCTAGAATAAACTTCAGTGGTCCTTAAGTCCGACTAATGTTATCGAGTCCAAGCAAGTCCAAGCTCACTGTGTTCGCCACATGACAGGGCAATGAATCTGAGAAATGAGGTCTTGAGGCAAGGAAAACGACTTTACTTGGAAAACAGCTGACCAAGAAGATGGTGGACTGAGCCCTCAAAATAACCATCTTTCTGGGGTCTGGATGCCAGGGTTTTTTTATAGATCAAAGATGAGGGGAGGTGAGTAAGCTAAGATCTAGAAGGGCAAGCCTCATGAAGGGGAAGTGATAATTTCTCCCATCCAGCCATCCACTGGGTGGACAGAGTTCTGAACAAAGGCACTTTAGTTTAACACTCAGGCGGAGGGGCATGGTCCTCAAGGCAACCCATTAAGTGTGATTATAATAAAAAAGTAAATCAAAGAAACAGTTTGCCACATCGAATCTGAGAATTGGTTTCCTCCTTGCAACATTAACTCCTGCGTTGTGCTAATTCTGAACATTGGTTCAATTCCTACTCTGACATGTCCTAGCTGTGTGATCTTGGGCAGGTGACTTAACCTTGTTTTGTCTGTGAAAAATGAGACAACATTAGTGTTCACGTTTTAGAGCTGTTGTGAAGATTAGGCATGCAGAACACTGCCTGGCACATAGTAAGTGCTCAAGTATCAGCATTATGGGCTCTTATAGTTTACTCATGGTAAATATTTTCATCTATTATAATCGCATATTTGAAAGTCTTTGGCCAGACAGTGAGCTTCTTGAGGATGGACACTCCAATGACCAGGACAGAGGATTCCATATGAAATACTAATTGAGCACCTGCTAGGTGCCTCCTGGTGCACCAGGAGAATGTGCAAGAAATGACACCAATAAAAAGCCCCACCCTTAAAAAGCTAGCATTCCCTGCAGATTGTTTGGGGGAAATGACTCAGTATAGTCAGGTGCAATCATTGAGATGTGTGTTTACCTGAAACTTGAAACAAGTCATTGAAAGAAACGTGATTATTAAAAATGTATAGTAGCATTTGTGTGATATAACTTGGGTAGTAGTTGATGCATAGCATCTTTATATCCTACATTCCAAGAATTTCTCTACTAATTTCAATCTTAGTCTTCATAAACCCTTTCCCAGCTGTCCGATATGTTTCCTGCTCACATATTTATTCATTCTTTCTGGCTTACCAATATTCTCTTCACTGCTTTTACCTTTTCATGTTTGCCTCTTCAGAGCTCCTAGTTTTCGCTCATGCAGGCTCTGAGGTTGTAAATTTATCTTCCCACAAAATTTCTTCCTTTAGTACCCATTGCAAAACTCTATTTTTCATAAGAAATTATCCCTTATTAAATTAAATAAGTGAGATACACAAACTCAGTGTTCATCTGATTGCTACATCTTATTGACATATTACAAATTTCATTTATCTATAGGACCTGAAACACTGTGTGGGATAGATAATATAGCCTGAATACTGCTTGGTTTTATTTCATCTGTGTGATCGATTCTTCTGGGGACACACTTTTAAAACCTCACCTCTTAGTGTTAGTGCCACTGAGGACACTCAGAAGCCATTTGAAAGCTAGCTTTAAAAACAGCCTAGGCCAATTAATACTTTGTATTCTCCACACCTCTGACTTCCGAACTATTAGAATTGCTTGTTTTTCCTGTTTTACTCTTATTTTCCAAAGTGAGCTGATGAAGAAGACCTCTGCCCCATTCCCCGAAAAGTCTCTGGCTCAAGTATTCAGCATTATGGGCTCTTATAGTTTACTCATGGTAAATATTTTCATCTATTATAATCGATATTTGAAAGTCTTTGGCCAGACAGTGAGCTTCTTGAGGATGGACACTCCAATGACCAGGACAGAGGATTCCATATGAAATACTAATTGAGCACCTGCTAGGTGCCTCCTGGTGCACCAGGAGAATGTGCAAGAAATGACACCAATAAAAAGCCCCACCCTTAAAAAGCTAGCATTCCCTGCAGATTGTTTGGGGGAAATGACTCAGTATAGTCAGGTGCAATCATTGAGATGTGTGTTTACCTGAAACTTGAAACAAGTCATTGAAAGAAACGTGATTATTAAAAATGTATAGTAGCATTTGTGTGATATAACTTGGGTAGTAGTTGATGCATAGCATCTTTATATCCTACATTCCAAGAATTTCTCTACTAATTTCAATCTTAGTCTTCATAAACCCTTTCCCAGCTGTCCGATATGTTTCCTGCTCACATATTTATTCATTCTTTCTGGCTTACCAATATTCTCTTCACTGCTTTTACCTTTTCATGTTTGCCTCTTCAGAGCTCCTAGTTTTCGCTCATGCAGGCTCTGAGGTTGTAAATTTATCTTCCCACAAAATTTCTTCCTTTAGTACCCATTGCAAAACTCTATTTTTCATAAGAAATTATCCCTTATTAAATTAAATAAGTGAGATACACAAACTCAGTGTTCATCTGATTGCTACATCTTATTGACATATTACAAATTTCATTTATCTATAGGACCTGAAACACTGTGTGGGATAGATAATATAGCCTGAATACTGCTTGGTTTTATTTCATCTGTGTGATCGATTCTTCTGGGGACACACTTTTAAAACCTCACCTCTTAGTGTTAGTGCCACTGAGGACACTCAGAAGCCATTTGAAAGCTAGCTTTAAAAACAGCCTAGGCCAATTAATACTTTGTATTCTCCACACCTCTGACTTCCGAACTATTAGAATTGCTTGTTTTTTTCCTGTTTTACTCTTATTTTCCAAAGTGAGCTGATGAAGAAGACGCAAACTGAAGTACCCGTCAGTCCCACAGATTCCACCTTCTAAAGGAAATCCAAAAGGAGTCTCTGGCTTGTGTGGTGTTGCTTAGCAACCCACCCAAACAAACATATTTCCCTCTGAACTATTTTCTCAGTCCTTATTTATTCAAGAACACTGTAAAACGAGTTTTTATCACTTGACATCTGCAATCATTAGAAGAAAATTTGGTGTTTGAGGCTTTATAAGAACTGCCAAGCATACTAAAATGTTTATTTTATTTCTCACTTTACGGCTGTATTAATGCAAAGACTTGGATTTGTGGTATTCTTCTTCATGTCTGCAGTTTGATTTGGATCTGTCCCTACCTCTGTGGGGGGTTACCTTGGCACCATCTTTGGTTGGCACTGTAATTTTGATGATCTAATCCTTCTCTGTGTTCCCATCTCTGAATAATGAGGTTAAATATCAACCTTACAAATTACCGTAGAATTTTTGTTGAAGACATAATGAGGGAATGTTAATAAATTCATCAGAACCAGACTAGACTAGATGTCAGGCACTGTGTGAAATTCTAGGGAGGCAAAGATAAGACATGATTCCTACTTCCAAGTGGATCAAGTCTTCTAAGTCACAAATACCTCTTATGTGTGACACTAATATAATATTGTAAATCAGTAATACCTCAATAAAAAACATTTTTTATATTTTATTTTTAATCAGAGGATAATTACATTACAATATCGTGATGGTTTCTGCCATACATCATCATGGATCAGCCGTAGGTATACATATGTCACCTCCCTCCTGAACCTCCCTCCCACCTCCCTCCCTGCAGAAAACAAACATCTTTACATCACTCCCAAGCCCTCTCCTAATATGGTGAAAACTTAAGAATCTAGATTTAGAACTCATCTCCTTTTGGAAACTTCCTTAGCCATAATCCTGACCTCCCTGCTCAAATTTACTTGTCCCTCTATCTTGCAAACCTTTATTGCAACATTCGCCTTATATTGAAACTACCTGTTAACACAGCCATTTTTCTGAGTAGGAATGTAAGCTCCTGGAGAGCGGAGACCCTGGCTCATTTAGTTTGTAGTTTAGCAGCCCAGCAGCCAGTTCCCTTTCTTAATATAGCAATAATCAAATTTTCCTGGGTAGCCACCCTCTCTCAGGTTCTGAGTCCATGAGCTCCTCAGATGTGGCTGACACCACTGCTAAGTTCCCAAGTGGTGAGCATGGATCTCAGACTTGGCCAATCAGAGTATCATGTCCCCTTAACACCTGTGAATGGTATTTAAGAACAGGCACGGGAGCTGCTTCTGTCCAATGGAAATGAGGACATCTTAATTTTTCTGGGCTCTTGGAAGAGAAAAGTTTTTCTTCCCACTNGACTTGGAGTTGTAAGGATGTAAGTCTAGACAAGTTGGCAGCCAAAATGTTTACGCTAGGTGGAAAATAGAAGCCAACAATATACATACAGAAAAATATGTATAACGTGAAGACTTTTTCTGTCCCTACCTCTGTGGGGGGTTACCTTGGCACCATCTTTGGTTGGCACTGTAATTTTGATGATCTAATCCTTCTCTGTGTTCCCATCTCTGAATAATGAGGTTAAATATCAACCTTACAAATTACCGTAGAATTTTTGTTGAAGACATAATGAGGGAATGTTAATAAATTCATCAGAACCAGACTAGACTAGATGTCAGGCACTGTGTGAAATTCTAGGAGGCAAAGATAAGACATGATTCCTACTTCCAAGTGGATCAAGTCTTCTAAGTCACAAATACCTCTTATGTGTGACACTAATATAATATTGTAAATCAGTAATACCTCAATAAAAAACATTTTTTATATTTTATTTTTAATCAGAGGATAATTACATTACAATATCGTGATGGTTTCTGCCATACATCATCATGGATCAGCCGTAGGTATACATATGTCACCTCCCTCCTGAACCTCCCTCCCACCTCCCTCCCTGCAGAAAACAAACATCTTTACATCACTCCCAAGCCCTCTCCTAATATGGTGAAAACTTAAGAATCTAGATTTAGAACTCATCTCCTTTTGGAAACTTCCTTAGCCATAATCCTGACCTCCCTGCTCAAATTTACTTGTCCTTCTATCTTGCAAACCTTTATTGCAACATTCGCCTTATATTGAAACTACCTGTTAACACAGCCATTTTTCTGAGTAGGAATGTAAGCTCCTGGAGAGCGGAGACCCTGGCTCATTTAGTTTGTAGTTTAGCAGCCCAGCAGCCAGTTCCCTTTCTTAATATAGCAATAATCAAATTTTCCTGGGTAGCCACCCTCTCTCAGGTTCTGAGTCCATGAGCTCCTCAGATGTGGCTGACACCACTGCTAAGTTCCCAAGTGGTGAGCATGGATCTCAGACTTGGCCAATCAGAGTATCATGTCCCCTTAACACCTGTGAATGGTATTTAAGAACAGGCACGGGAGCTGCTTCTGTCCAATGGAAATGAGGACATCTTAATTTTTTTTCTGGGCTCTTGGAAGAGAAAAGTTTTTCTTCCCACTAGACTTGGAGTTGTAAGGATGTAAGTCTAGACAAGTTGGCAGCCAAAATGTTTACGCTAGGTGGAAAATAGAAGCCAACAATATACATACAGAAAAATATGTATAACGTGAAGACTGGAAGAATAGCAAAATTGAACTAGTGATAATGTTTGTGTGGCCATACTATTCAAGAACATTGTAAAATACATTTTTATAATTTGCTATATTCTAGTTTTGTCTGATGCAGATATGTATAAATACTACATATATATATATATATATATGGAATGTATATGTAAAGAATATATATATAAAGAATATAAATATATTCTGTATCCACAGTCAAAAGAATTTTGAATAACATAGGACCAAGAATAGAGCACCTTGGAATATTGTATGAGGTTTTTCTCTTTACCAGCTCAGACTTACTCACTATTAAAATTTGGGTGTAGTTGTTCAAAAATTTTGAATACAACTCTCTTTTTGCTAGTCCAGATTTCCAAAAAGATGTCAGAATTATTTCCAGAGCCTTCTGATGCCAACATGGATGATGTTTACAGCTTTCCCAGACCTATCAGACTTTACAGAATATATTCTTTATATTCATCTAGCATAATGTTATATATGATTAGAGTGCAAAAGAAGTTGTCCTTGCCTGCAAGACAGTTGTTAATTAGCTTGCAAGGACAATCTGCACACAGATAAAGCAAATATTTAGTGAGTACTCTATGGAAGGTTTTTATTGTTGTTGTTGTTGTTTTTGTTCTGCTTGCTCTTTGAGAGCCTGAAGTCTAGCTCCTAGGAATTCTGATTGATTATGTATTAGGCAGGTTCTAGGAGGTGGAGAATTACCAAGTTCTGATGACATCTTTTGAGCCCCTGAAACCAGCACTAATTGAAGTTAGATCTATCCCTGGGCTTCAATAACTAAAACTCTTTTTTTAAATATTGTTTTAGATTAGGGTTTCTGTCCCTTGTAATTGAAATAGTACTAGTTAATAGTATTACTTGAATAGAGGTAGACCATACAGACTGGTGAGAGCTGTGATAATGTTATGCATAAGATGATATGTAAACACTCAATTGAGATAAGTCGGCTAAATAGGGCCCACGGGGTGGCTAGTAAGCTATGCCACTCTGCAAGGAAGGGTTAAGAGATTAGAGATTTAAAGGGATGCTGAACCTTACTTTTCTAATATCTTTGAAATCATTGTTGGAGTTTCCAAAGGGCCTTTTAAAAATGTCTCTTCATTCTTATTGTATTTTTAATAACATAGTTCATAATTTTGTTGAAGTCCAACTTATTATTTTTTCTATGGATTGTGAAACTTTCTTACCATATTTAAGAAATCTTTGCTTCACTTAAGGCCATGAAAATTTTCTCCTATATTTTCTTCTAGAAGTTTTATTATTTCAGGTTTTACATTTCAACATATGATTCATTTTGAGATAGTTTTTCTCTGTGATGTGAGTTATGGAGAGTGAGTTTGTTTTTGTTTTTTGCATATGGATATCCAATTGTTCCAGCACTGTTAGGTGAAAAGACTATCCTTTCTCTATTAAATCACCTTTGCACCATTACTGAAAATCAATTAGTTACATATGCATGAGTTTTTTTCTAGCTGATCTGTTCTGTTCCTTTGACTCATGTGTTTAACATTTTTGCTAATTCCTTCCTGCTTTGGTTATAGTAGCTTCCTTCACATTCTCCCTCACTGGCTATATAAGATCTTTTAAAGTTGTAAATTTTAATGATTTAATTTTATTGAATGACTCTGTTAGTCTCTTAGTCTGCCCCATGAAGGGTTGCTGCTCATCGATTTATCACAGAGCATTAGTGACCTATGTTGGCTTTCTGTCTAAATGATATTTTTGAAATTATCTACAAACCCTGAGTCAATCATCATTTTTCAATAAAGCAAGCAATTATTTTATATATTCATCAGTTTTTCAGTAGTCTTTGACTCTTCTTCTGAAAGATAAGAATATTAGCAAATGTATACTCTCCACCAGCAAACACTTTTAAAAATGAACAATAACTTTTTGTAGCTAAAGTCTATAAACTTTCATTTTTTTCCTTAAATAATAAATATTTATTTTTTATAAATATATAAATATAAATTTAGTACTCATGTTCAGTACTCATTACCGGTGCTTTTAAAGTATGAGTTCCCTCTGTTTGAGTTACTTCTCTTGATTTAGTCCTTTTGGAATAGATTTTTTATTTAGTAGTTTCTTTTCTTTTCTTTCTTTGCTTTTAAAGAAGCACTATTAACGATTCTTTGTTTCCAGAATCTGTACAAAATTGAGAATGCTTTTCTGTTGCCATAAAACAAATGGGCTGGGCGCATTACTTTTGGCTCTATTCTTTTTTTCTTGTTTTCAGGATTCTGGAAACATCCTCCACCTTCCTCTGTCATTAAATGTTGCTATGGAGAAGTAGGAACTCCGATTAAACCCACATTTTTTTTTCTCTCAGTCCTTTCAGTGGTTTGATTTCTCTCTCCAAAAGTTACCTGCTTAGGAAGTTTTTAAAATAATTTGTTCCAAGATTAAATATTGTGGTTGCTCTTTCTGCATAATTATTTTTCTGGGAAATATTGTACAGTTTAATCAGTAAATCAAGATTTTCATGTATTTTAGAAAGGCTTGTTACTTTAATAATTTTGAAATATTCTGTTCCATTTGTTTTGTTTTCTTAATTCAAGGATACCAATTGTGTTCATGTTGAAGCTATTGTTTAATTTACATATTGTCCTCTTTCTAGTGATTTCTCTTTTTGTCATTTTTCTGGTTTGTTTTTAATAGGATTTTTATATCTCCCTCATTTTACTGTACCTTTCATATTTTTATAGTTTTAAATGTGACTTATTTATTTTTTTTAATATGAAGCAATTCTTTTAATGAATTATGTCAGCTCACTTTTCATTTCTGCATGGCCATATATTTTATTTAATCTTTTTCATTCCTTTTCTTTAACTTAATATTATTTTTTAAAGGATTTCTGTTTCTGACCCTCATGGAGCAACAGAAACGTAATTACCCACTTACCTTAAACAAATAAGCAACCAATAACAACGTATGAAAAATGGTTTTAAGCATGGACAATGGACAGTGATGAATAGTAATCCTTGAAAGAAGAAAAACAAACACCATGAGTCCTATCGTTTCCCCAGAAATTCCCTAAAGAGTGATTCCAAGCCACAGCACAGTCTTCCTTAGTTGAAATGATAGAGTTGGTTGAGAATTTAGGAAAGCCAAGGTGAACAGAATTTACAAACGGAGGATCAGAGAGGAGAGAGCAGCACAAAGAAATAGCTCCAGAAATCTCCCTGGTGTTTCTCTTGAGTCTTCAAAGCATTTGAAGAATCTGCCTGAGGCAAGAGGAAGAATTACCTGAAAGGGGCAGGTGGGAAAATTCTCAGTGTTCTTATAGAGCAGGAAATTTTTTAAATTCTTCAAAACAAAACAAAACAAAAACATTCTTAAAACATCCAGAGTAGACAGACCTTGTAATATATGGGTGTTGAATAGATACCTCAGAAGGGTCACGCTTCAGTAGTGGGCCTGAATTAGCTTAGAATAAAAGCTGGTTTGTTCTGCATAACTTCTAGTCAAAACCATCTGTTGAGTATGTCATCTGTTTTTTAAGTGATTCTAAGTGATAAGTTAAAATTTTTCACTACTGTTGTGTGTTCTTTACCTTATATTTATGGACTTTTTTTTTTTTAAGTCAGTTTTTGTTTCACACAAAGTTGAGAGTAAAATACAAAGAATTCCCATCTAACCCTTTCCTCTACATGTGCATAGCTTCTCCAGTTATCAACATATTGATTGGAATGGTGCATGAATTACAATTAATGAACCTAAACTGACATAATTTTATCACTCAAAATCTATAATTTATATTCGGGTTCACTTTTGGTGTTGTACATGCTATAATTTTGGGTAAATGTGTAATGACATATGTCCCTTATAGTAGTGTATACACAATAGCTTCTGTGCTGTAAATAGTTTTAAAGTTTTTATATCAGTCTTTTCCAGGATACTTTTTCTTGCATGGCCATATATTTTATTTAATCTTTTTCATTCCTTTTCTTTAACTTAATATTA
Source organism: Tragulus kanchil (assembly GCA_022376925.1). NCBI lineage: Eukaryota > Metazoa > Chordata > Mammalia > Artiodactyla > Tragulidae > Tragulus > Tragulus kanchil. Next base: position 94,993,982 of record JAIOJX010000025.1, read on the forward strand.
TTTTTTAAAGGATTTCTGTTTCTGACCCTCATGGAGCAACAGAAACGTAATTACCCACTTACCTTAAACAAATAAGCAACCAATAACAACGTATGAAAAATGGTTTTAAGCATGGACAATGGACAGTGATGAATAGTAATCCTTGAAAGAAGAAAAACAAACACCATGAGTCCTATCGTTTCCCAGAAATTCCCTAAAGAGTGATTCCAAGCCACAGCACAGTCTTCCTTAGTTGAAATGATAGAGTTGGTTGAGAATTTAGGAAAGCCAAGGTGAACAGAATTTACAAACGGAGGATCAGAGAGGAGAGAGCAGCACAAAGAAATAGCTCCAGAAATCTCCCTGGTGTTTCTCTTGAGTCTTCAAAGCATTTGAAGAATCTGCCTGAGGCAAGAGGAAGAATTACCTGAAAGGGGCAGGTGGGAAAATTCTCAGTGTTCTTATAGAGCAGGAAATTTTTTAAATTCTTCAAAACAAAACAAAACAAAAACATTCTTAAAACATCCAGAGTAGACAGACCTTGTAATATATGGGTGTTGAATAGATACCTCAGAAGGGTCACGCTTCAGTAGTGGGCCTGAATTAGCTTAGAATAAAAGCTGGTTTGTTCTGCATAACTTCTAGTCAAAACCATCTGTTGAGTATGTCATCTGTTTTTTAAGTGATTCTAAGTGATAAGTTAAAATTTTTCACTACTGTTGTGTGTTCTTTACCTTATATTTATGGACTTTTTTTTTTTTAAGTCAGTTTTTGTTTCACACAAAGTTGAGAGTAAAATACAAAGAATTCCCATCTAACCCTTTCCTCTACATGTGCATAGCTTCTCCAGTTATCAACATATTGATTGGAATGGTGCATGAATTACAATTAATGAACCTAAACTGACATAATTTTATCACTCAAAATCTATAATTTATATTCGGGTTCACTTTTGGTGTTGTACATGCTATAATTTTGGGTAAATGTGTAATGACATATGTCCCTTATAGTAGTGTATACACAATAGCTTCTGTGCTGTAAAAATCCTCTGAGCTGTGCCTCTTCATCCCTCCCTCACCCCTATGCCCCAGCAACCATTGATCTTTTTACTGATACTATGGACTCAGTCTTTTCCAGGATATCATCTAGGTTAGAGTCATACAGTACGTAGCCTTTTCATACTGGCTTCTTCCACTTAATACTATGCATCAAAGTTTTCTGCATGTCTTTTCATGGCTTGATAGCTCATTTCTTTTCAGTGCTGAATAAACTTCTGTCATCTGAATATGCTACAGATAATTTAGCCTTCACTTACTGAATGATATCTTGGTTGTTTCCAAGTTTTGGCAATTATGAATAAAGTTGCTATAAACATCCATTTGCAGGTTTTTGTGGGGTTATGTTTTCAATTCACTTGGGTAAATACCAAGGGGTGCCATTGTTTTGTCCTGTGGTAAGAATTAGGGCTTCCCAGGTGGCACGGTGGTAAAAGAATCTGCCTGCCAGTGCAGGAGACACAGAAAATGCAGAAGACACAGGTTCAGTTCTTGTGTTGGGAAGATCCTCTGGAGCAGGAAATGGCATCCCACTCCAGCAGTCTTCTCTGGAAAATCCCACTGACAGAGGAATCTGGCAGGCTACAGTCATGAGGTCGCAAAGAGTTAGACAAGACTGAGCATGCACACAGGTGGTAAGAATATGTTTAGTTTTGTAAGAGAGTACCAGACTGTTTTCCAAAATGGCTGCACCATTTTCCATTCCCACCAGCAATGATCCTTACCAGGATTTGATATCATCTGCCTCCTAGATTTTGGCCATTCTAATAGGCGTGTAGTGATATCTCATTCTCTAATTTGCAGTTCCCTGATGACATATGATGTGGAGGATTTTTTTTTATTCCATACAAATTTTATTTATTATTATTATTTATAGGGTTTTGTTGTTTACTGCCACACATTGACCCAAATCCTCCACAGGTATACATATGTCCCCCACCCCAAACTTCCTCTGTCCCCTTCCGCCTCCTACCCCTCCAGGTCAGCACAGAGCCCCTGTTTGCGATTCCCTAGTCCCTCAACATATTCCCCTCCCTCACCCCAATGTCCGTAAAACTGTTTTCCATGTCCACCTCTCCACTGCTGCTCTGCATGTTCATTTATCAGCACCATCTTTCTAGATTCCATATGTATGTGTCAGTATACAGTGTTTATCTTTCTCTCTCTGACATACCTCACTCTGTATATAGGTTCTAGATTCACCCACCTCATTAGAACTGATTCAAATGCATTTCTTTTTGTGGCTGAATAATATTCTATTGTATATATGTACCACAGCTTTTTTATCCATTATCTATCGATGGACATCTAAGTTGCTTCCATGTTCCAGCTATTGTAAAGAGTGCTGCAATGGACAATGGGGTGCATGTGTCATTTTCAATTTTGATTTCCAAAGGGTATATACCTAGTAGTGGGATTACTGAGTCATATGGTGGCTTTATACCTAGTTTTTTGAGGAATCTCCACACTGTCTTCCACAGTGGCTGCATAAGTTCACATTTCCACTAAAAGTGCAAGAGGGTTCCCTTTTCTGATGTGGAGGCTTTTTATATGGTTGTTTGGTAAGGTGTCTGTTAAGGTCTTTGGTCTATTTTTTAACCCTGTTGTTTATTTTCTTATTGTTGAGTTTTAAGACTTCTTTTTATATTTTGGATAATTGTCTTTTATCAAACGTGCCTCTTACAAATATTTTCTCTCAACCTGTAACTTGTCTTCTCATTCTTTAGACACTGTAATTTGCAGAGCTGAACTTTTAAAGCCTTTATTGATTTTGTTGCAATTTTTCTTCTGTTTTATGTTTTGGTCCTTTGACCAAGAGGCGTGTGGGATACTAGCTCCCTGACCAGGAATTGAATCCTTACCCCTGCATTAAGTGAAATCTTGACCACTGGACTGCCAGGGAAGCCCTAGAACTTTTAAATTTTAATGAAGTCAGTTTATAAATCCTTCCATGTATCACTCCTGTGGTATCTTATCTAAAAAGCATCATCATACCCAAGGTCATTTAGGTTTTCCTATTATTATGTTTTCATTAATCATTTATTGTGATTGTAACAGTTTTTGATATGTAACATTTTTTGTCTTCTTGTTATTTAGCATGTAATGGTTCATAATAGTCATATCTTTATTGGACCTTTAACAATGTAAAATACCTGTAGCTGCATTGCACGCTATTTGTTTTTAAATTCTACTTCTTTGACCGTATAGTTGCAATTCTTTAAGAAATTAATCTGTTTATAAGGGAAACATATAAAACAAAGAGAAACAAAAGTTATGTAGCATTTATTATTTTTTGATCATTGTATGAATCTGTTTTTGAACAGAGGGGCTTCATATGTTTATATTGATTAATTTTCTATTGTATATATGTACCACAGCTTTTTTATCCATTATCTATCGATGGACATCTAAGTTGCTTCCATGTTCCAGCTATTGTAAAGAGTGCTGCAATGGACAATGGGGTGCATGTGTCATTTTCAATTTTGATTTCCAAAGGGTATATACCTAGTAGTGGGATTACTGAGTCATATGGTGGCTTTATACCTAGTTTTTTGAGGAATCTCCACACTGTCTTCCACAGTGGCTGCATAAGTTCACATTTCCACTAAAAGTGCAAGAGGGTTCCCTTTTCTGATGTGGAGGCTTTTTATATGGTTGTTTGGTAAGGTGTCTGTTAAGGTCTTTGGTCTATTTTTTAACCCTGTTGTTTATTTTCTTATTGTTGAGTTTTAAGACTTCTTTTTATATTTTGGATAATTGTCTTTTATCAAACGTGCCTCTTACAAATATTTTCTCTCAACCTGTAACTTGTCTTCTCATTCTTTAGACACTGTAATTTGCAGAGCTGAACTTTTAAAGCCTTTATTGATTTTGTTGCAATTTTTCTTCTGTTTTATGTTTTGGTCCTTTGACCAAGAGGCGTGTGGGATACTAGCTCCCTGACCAGGAATTGAATCCTTACCCCTGCATTAAGTGAAATCTTGACCACTGGACTGCCAGGGAAGCCCTAGAACTTTTAAATTTTAATGAAGTCAGTTTATAAATCCTTCCATGTATCACTCCTGTGGTATCTTATCTAAAAAGCATCATCATACCCAAGGTCATTTAGGTTTTCCTATTATTATGTTTTCATTAATCATTTATTGTGATTGTAACAGTTTTTGATATGTAACATTTTTTGTCTTCTTGTTATTTAGCATGTAATGGTTCATAATAGTCATATCTTTATTGGACCTTTAACAATGTAAAATACCTGTAGCTGCATTGCACGCTATTTGTTTTTAAATTCTACTTCTTTGACCGTATAGTTGCAATTCTTTAAGAAATTAATCTGTTTATAAGGGAAACATATAAAACAAAGAGAAACAAAAGTTATGTAGCATTTATTATTTTTTGATCATTGTATGAATCTGTTTTTGAACAGAGGGGCTTCATATGTTTATATTGATTAATTTTCCAGCATTATCATGGTTTTATTTAAATAAAAGTTGTATATAATTAGATCATATGATTTTTTTAAATTGCACAACATGATGATTTACTGTACCTATTTATTGTGAAATTATTACCACAATCAAGTTAATTAGCAAACTCATTATCTCACATGGTTACCTTGTGTGTCGATGTGTGTAGCATGGTGAGAACACTTAAGATCTACTCTCTTAGCAAATTTCAAGTAAATATAGTAGTATTAACTATAATCACCATGCTGTACATTAAATTTCCAGAACTTAATCACCTTATGACTGAAAGTTTGTATCACTGAGCAAAAGATCCTCATTTCTGCCACACCCTAGCCCTGGCAATGGCTGGTCCTATGAGTCTGAACTTTTTAGATTTCATGTATGGTGTGATTATATAGTGTGTGTCTTTCTGTGTCTGACTTATTTCACTTAGTATAATGTCTTCTAAGTTCATGTATGTTGTGGCAAGCAGAAGGATTGCCTTGTTTTTTTGACTGAATAATATTGCATTGTTTCTATACATACCATGTTTTCTTTATCCACTCATCTGTTGATAGACTTAGGCTGCTTCCATATCTTGGCTATTGTGAATTGTGCTGCCATGAACATGGGAGTGCAGATATCTCTTTGAGATCCTGATCTTATTTCCTTTCAGTACGTATCCAGAAGTGGGACTGTTGGCTTATACAGCTGTTCTATTTTTAACTTTTTAGGAGCTTCCATATTGTTTTTCATAAATGCTGTCCAGGTTTACATTTCCACCAGCACTGTAATGCACTGTATGATATACTTTGAGTTAATTTGTGTGTTTGTTATAAGGTAAGGATTTGATTTCATTCTTTTGCATGAGGACATCCAGCTTTCCTAGCATTGTTTTCTGAAGAGATTGTCCTTTCCCATTGAGTATTCTTTGTGCCTTGGTCAAAGTTTAGTTGACTGTATATTTATTTCTCAGGTCCTAATTCTATTCCATTAATCTGTGTGTCTTTTTATGCCAGTACTACAAAATAGTTTGAAATTAGGAAGTGATGCCTCTGACTTTGCTATTCTCTCACAAGATTGCTTTGAGAGGTTTTCCTAGATGTATCCTTGAATACTTCATTGTACATCTCTGAAGAATAAAGCCTGAACCACTTTCATAAACACAATGCAAGGATCAAACCTAATAAAATTATTAATGATTCCACAAATCACCTAACATACTGTGTATATTCAAATTATCATGATTTTTCCTAAAATGTGCTTTGTAGGTTTATTTCTTTTTAAATTCAAGAGTCAATCAAAGTTTCTGATTTACCCTTGACAATGCCTGCTCAAGCTTTTAATCTAATATCCTCTCTTACCTCCTCCCTCCTTTCTTCTCTCATCTTTTTGACTTTTGGGGGGTGGGTGATTGCATCACACTAGGAGGCACATATCTAATAATCCCATTAGTGAAGCTGGTTGATTACTGGATGAAGAGGTTGCGTATTAAATCTCTCTAGTTAAAAGCATCTTCTGAGTGATTCCCTGGGCCCAGGAAAGGGATCAACTTTCCAGAGCCTTGAAGACAAGGGGTAACACCCCAAAATAGGGACTCATTTTCCACTCCACCTTCATTGGCGAGCAGCTGCCAAGAACAAAGGTCTCATCTCCGATAGACTTAGGCTGCTTCCATATCTTGGCTATTGTGAATTGTGCTGCCATGAACATGGGAGTGCAGATATCTCTTTGAGATCCTGATCTTATTTCCTTTCAGTACGTATCCAGAAGTGGGACTGTTGGCTTATACAGCTGTTCTATTTTTAACTTTTTAGGAGCTTCCATATTGTTTTTCATAAATGCTGTCCAGGTTTACATTTCCACCAGCACTGTAATGCACTGTATGATATACTTTGAGTTAATTTGTGTGTTTGTTATAAGGTAAGGATTTGATTTCATTCTTTTGCATGAGGACATCCAGCTTTCCTAGCATTGTTTTCTGAAGAGATTGTCCTTTCCCATTGAGTATTCTTTGTGCCTTGGTCAAAGTTTAGTTGACTGTATATTTATTTCTCAGGTCCTAATTCTATTCCATTAATCTGTGTGTCTTTTTATGCCAGTACTACAAAATAGTTTGAAATTAGGAAGTGATGCCTCTGACTTTGCTATTCTCTCACAAGATTGCTTTGAGAGGTTTTCCTAGATGTATCCTTGAATACTTCATTGTACATCTCTGAAGAATAAAGCCTGAACCACTTTCATAAACACAATGCAAGGATCAAACCTAATAAAATTATTAATGATTCCACAAATCACCTAACATACTGTGTATATTCAAATTATCATGATTTTTCCTAAAATGTGCTTTGTAGGTTTATTTCTTTTTAAATTCAAGAGTCAATCAAAGTTTCTGATTTACCCTTGACAATGCCTGCTCAAGCTTTTAATCTAATATCCTCTCTTACCTCCTCCCTCCTTTCTTCTCTCATCTTTTTGACTTTTGGGGGGTGGGTGATTGCATCACACTAGGAGGCACATATCTAATAATCCCATTAGTGAAGCTGGTTGATTACTGGATGAAGAGGTTGCGTATTAAATCTCTCTAGTTAAAAGCATCTTCTGAGTGATTCCCTGGGCCCAGGAAAGGGATCAACTTTCCAGAGCCTTGAAGACAAGGGGTAACACCCCAAAATAGGGACTCATTTTCCACTCCACCTTCATTGGCCGAGCAGCTGCCAAGAACAAAGGTCTCATCTCCCGATACCTGGCAAAAAATGCAGTATTGTCTCACGAGTTGATTGCTTCTCTTAGGCTCCCACCAGTGTTTTTGGGGAGAAGCTTCTAAAACAAGTTGAGGAGTGGCTGGCCTTCTATGAGACTGGAGAGATTCCACGAAAGAATCTGGATGTCATGAAGAAGGCAATGGTTCAGGCAAAGGGAGCAGCTGCTGAAATTACTAGGAAGCTCAAGACACAGGAGAAGAAATGCTTGAAGAAGGGAAAGAAAATGCTGGCTGCAATTGTCCAGATATCTTCAGAAAATAGTAGCACCCTGGAGGAGTGTTAGGAGACAAGTGAAAGACCCAAAAAGAAGAAAAAGCAAAAGCCCCAGGACACCCTTCAGGAAAATGGAATGGAAGACCCACCTGTTTCCGTTTCCAAACCCAAGAAAAAGAAATCTTTTTCTAAGAAGGAGCTAGTTAATAGTGATCTTGAAGAGGCAACTGGCACTCCTCCCAAGAGGAAGAAATCTTTTCCCCAAATCAACCAGAAAGTGACCCTGATGAGCTGGAAAACAAGAGGGTCCCGAAGAAAAAGAGGAGACTGTCTTTTAAGGAAGAGCCCCTCAGCAGTGGACCTGAAGAGGCTGCTGCCGGCAGCAAGAGCAGCATCTCCAAGAAAAAGAAAAAAGCTGGACTTCCCCTGGTGGTCCAGTGGGTAAGGACACCGCCTTGCAGTGCAAGGGGCGCCGGTTCGATCCCTGGTCTGGGAAGATCCCACGTGCCGCGGAGCAGCTGGACCGACGTGTCCAATCACCAAGCCGGAGCTCTGGAGTGCATGCGCCCAGAGTCAGTGCTCTGCGACAACAGAGGCCACCGCGATGGGAGGCCTACACGGGCCGAAGAACAAAGATGGATGAAAATGGACAAATGAAAGACCAATGGAAGTGGTCCGCCTGCTCCCCTCCCTCCCTAACCCAATCCCCGCCGAAAATAAATAAATAAATAAATCTTTAAAAAAAAAAAAAAAAGAAAGAAAGAAAAAAAAAAACTCCGAAAACTATCCCAGGAAAACTAGAATGGACATCTCTCCAGCGGGGTGTAACTTATAGAGGGATTCCTCATCCCATCTCCAGAGCCGAATAAAATAAAAACAAAACAAACAAACAAAAAAAGCATCTTCTTCCTTTGAAATTAGTAATTAGTGGAGTGATGTTCTGAGACCAGTGGAATATCCTCTTCCCAATAACCTCTGTGTGATGAATTTTGACATTCATTAATGGTCACTTCCTGAATCAATATTACACTGTGGCTTGCAAAATGATTTTGTAATTTTGCTATTTCCTCTACATTTATTATTAACTGGCATTTATCTGCAAAGAAGACCTTTCTTTTATGCTGTTTTATAGAATCACTGTATACTAATGGAATTAGTAAAAATTTCATTAGAAATCAATTTGTTATACTTTAACTGCCATTAGTCTTTTTATTCTCAAGTTACTTCAATTTTGACCAAGGGAAGTCTCCTTGGAGTCTGCTTTTTGGTTTCTCGTGTATGATTTCATTTTGGCTTTGAATGCTTCCTTGGTTTCTATCAGCTCTATTCTGTTAAGTCATTTTGCCCAAGAAGAGGAATAAGCCTTTTCCCCCTAAGGCCTGTGATAGCTCTCAGTGGACTGCTGTCCTTCTCAGAGTCCATTGCCTCTGTTTTGCTTTGTAATACTGGAGCTGGACCCTGTAAGCGTGTTTGCTTTGCCAACTGGCACAGTGGCAGGCTTCGTCAGCAGAGGGCACTGCAAGGACACTGCAGGGAACAGCTACTGGTGCTTGGTATGTCCTCTCTTTTTGCTCCTACAGAACAGTTGGTGTGATGTGCTTGCAGAACTCTCCGTGCAGCTCACTCTCCAGCCGCTTTTGCTGGCATCCTGGCAGGCAGGTCCAGCTCAGTCCCCTGCTCAGTCATGGCCCATGATTTCCTGCTTGCCAGCCTCAGTCTACTGAGGCTCCAGAGGGAAGCGCCCTGTTTGACGACTTTAGCCCACAAGTTATGGACCAGGTCTGGCCCAGGATACACCACAAACTGCTCTGTCATTCCCTGGGCTGCAGCTACACACTCTTTAATGAAGCCTGAATCTCAGCCTTGGGGAGAGGGCCCCTCTTTCCAAACTGTTCCTTATTGGAGTAGTCTCAGTCCTAGGGTGGGCTTTCACAGGCGATGCAGTGGTAAAAGAATCCTTCTGCCAATACGAGAGAAGCAAGAGACACAAGTTCAATTCCTGGGTTGGGAGTATCCCCTGAAATGGCAACCCACTCCAGTATTGTGGGGTTTTTTTAATTTAAAAAATGTTTAAATTAATTTAATCACTTTAAAATACTGTATGGTTTTTGCCATACATCAACATGAATCCACATTAGGTATACATCCATCCCTTCTCTCTTGAGCCCTCCTCCCTCCTCCCCCCTCCCCAACCCACCCCTCTGGTTTGCCACGGAGCACTAGCTTTGGATTTGTTGCATCATACATCAAACTCCCCTGACTATCTACTTTACATATGATAGTGCACATGTCTCAACGCTGTTCCCCTAAATCATTCCACCCTCTTCTTTCCCCACTCTGTCCAAAGTGTTTGTGTCTCCTTTGCTGCTCTGCAAGTAGACTGTCAAGTCTATCTTTCTAGATTCCATATCTATGTTTTAATATACGGTATTTGTTTTTCTCTTTCTGACATACTTCACTCTATATAATAGGATCTAGATTTATCCACTTCATTAGAACTGACTCAAATGTGTTCCTTTTTATAGTTCCAGTATTCTTCCTGGAAAATTCTGTCTACTAAGGAGCCTAGTCTGTGGTGTCACAAAGGTTCATGTGTGACTGAGTATGCAAGGCAATCCTGTGGAATTGTTAATTCTTTTTTATTATCCTCTGGTTAGCCCCCTACTTGTTAATAATTCTTTAAGTTGAATTTTCCCTGTTTTAATTGCTGGTGTGTTCTTTTCTTCTCATTGAATCTTAACAGTACAGTGGATGGTGTTTAGTGGTACCACAATTCAAAAATGCAGTTTCAGGATTAACTTGGTCACGTCCTTGGATTTGAGTATAGTGTTGAACTACTTGCCAATGGGAAATGAGATACTGTGTTCTTTGGCACACTGCAATTAATAAAGGTATTGCTTATGGCTAATTGTGATAAAGTGCCAACTGAAGCAAGTGCACTGGGAGTCCAGTGATGACAAGGATGGTGGTGTCTTAGTCTGTTTGGGTTCCGGTAGACTCATGCCCTACAAACACCAGTTTGTTCTAACAGTTCTGGAGGCTGGAAAGTCTGAGATCATCTTAACATTCATTAGGGCTAGTTCTCCCCTATTGCTTTTATTTTTCAGGATTTTCCTTCTCATTGTTGTAGGTTTCTTTTTTCATGTGGACTATAAAATCAGCTTGCATAGCTCCAGGGGAAAAATTATTTTATTTGGAATCACATTGCATTTATATATTAGGGGGGAGAATTGACACATTCATGAATAAACAGAGCCTTTCCATTTGTTTCAGGCCTCTTATTTAAATTTACAGGAGTTTGTTTTCCTAAATAGTTTGCTTTCTGTTTTTTAATTTGGATTTGTTGCATCATACATCAAACTCCCCTGACTATCTACTTTACATATGATAGTGCACATGTCTCAACGCTGTTCCCCTAAATCATTCCACCCTCTTCTTTCCCCACTCTGTCCAAAGTGTTTGTGTCTCCTTTGCTGCTCTGCAAGTAGACTGTCAAGTCTATCTTTCTAGATTCCATATCTATGTTTTAATATACGGTATTTGTTTTTCTCTTTCTGACATACTTCACTCTATATAATAGGATCTAGATTTATCCACTTCATTAGAACTGACTCAAATGTGTTCCTTTTTATAGTTCCAGTATTCTTCCTGGAAAATTCTGTCTACTAAGGAGCCTAGTCTGTGGTGTCACAAAGGTTCATGTGTGACTGAGTATGCAAGGCAATCCTGTGGAATTGTTAATTCTTTTTTATTATCCTCTGGTTAGCCCCCTACTTGTTAATAATTCTTTAAGTTGAATTTTCCCTGTTTTAATTGCTGGTGTGTTCTTTTCTTCTCATTGAATCTTAACAGTACAGTGGATGGTGTTTAGTGGTACCACAATTCAAAAATGCAGTTTCAGGATTAACTTGGTCACGTCCTTGGATTTGAGTATAGTGTTGAACTACTTGCCAATGGGAAATGAGATACTGTGTTCTTTGGCACACTGCAATTAATAAAGGTATTGCTTATGGCTAATTGTGATAAAGTGCCAACTGAAGCAAGTGCACTGGGAGTCCAGTGATGACAAGGATGGTGGTGTCTTAGTCTGTTTGGGTTCCGGTAGACTCATGCCCTACAAACACCAGTTTGTTCTAACAGTTCTGGAGGCTGGAAAGTCTGAGATCATCTTAACATTCATTAGGGCTAGTTCTCCCCTATTGCTTTTATTTTTCAGGATTTTCCTTCTCATTGTTGTAGGTTTCTTTTTTCATGTGGACTATAAAATCAGCTTGCATAGCTCCAGGGGAAAAATTATTTTATTTGGAATCACATTGCATTTATATATTAGGGGGGAGAATTGACACATTCATGAATAAACAGAGCCTTTCCATTTGTTTCAGGCCTCTTATTTAAATTTACAGGAGTGTTTCACAGTTTTCCTAAATAGTTTTGGCACATTTTCTGTTAAGTATTTTATCTATATTTGTTTCTATATTAATAACATTGTACTTTAAAAATATTCACTGTTAGTATTTTTTGTAAATGTTTTTAACTAAATTTTATATCATGTTTCCTTACAGAACGTGTTGGTTGTAACTTTTAGTACATATTCTCTGTTTTCTAGGTGTAGTCTTCTATAATTTATGTAAAGACATAAATTATATCTCAGTTCTTATGTATCTAAATGCTTATGATTACTAGCTTATATCTAAAGCTATTTTATATAATAGTGGAAAGAGAGGAAATGCTTACCTTGTCCTTGTTCTTAATGTAAATGCCTGTAATGCTTCTCCAGTAAGAATGATGCTAGTGTTTGGATGGAAGTATAAAGTATTTCATTATGTTAAGGAAGTATCCCTTAATTTTTATTTTCTTTTTATGAAATTAGGAATGAACGCTGAACTTTGTCAAAGACCGTGTCATGCTTTAGTATTTACTCACAGTATTTTCTTTCTTCCCTTCCTTTGTTGTGATTCACTGTATAGGGTGTGTACTTAACCTGAACATTGATATTGGGTTTGACTACGTGACTTGCTTTGTTTTAAAATTTTTTTACTGAAGTATATAGTTGATTTACAATGTTTCAGTTGCACAGCAAGATGATTCTGTTTTATTCAGTTATACTTATATATTCTTTTACATTATAGTTTATTATAAGATATTGGATGTAGTTTCCTGGGTTCTGGATCATGCTTAACATTCTTTTTTAGCCCTACAAACACCAGTTTGTTCTAACAGTTCTGGAGGCTGGAAAGTCTGAGATCATCTTAACATTCATTAGGGCTAGTTCTCCCCTATTGCTTTTATTTTTCAGGATTTTCCTTCTCATTGTTGTAGGTTTCTTTTTTCATGTGGACTATAAAATCAGCTTGCATAGCTCCAGGGGAAAAATTATTTTATTTGGAATCACATTGCATTTATATATTAGGGGGGAGAATTGACACATTCATGAATAAACAGAGCCTTTCCATTTGTTTCAGGCCTCTTATTTAAATTTACAGGAGTGTTTCACAGTTTTCCTAAATAGTTTTGGCACATTTTCTGTTAAGTATTTTATCTATATTTGTTTCTATATTAATAACATTGTACTTTAAAAATATTCACTGTTAGTATTTTTTGTAAATGTTTTTAACTAAATTTTATATCATGTTTCCTTACAGAACGTGTTGGTTGTAACTTTTAGTACATATTCTCTGTTTTCTAGGTGTAGTCTTCTATAATTTATGTAAAGACATAAATTATATCTCAGTTCTTATGTATCTAAATGCTTATGATTACTAGCTTATATCTAAAGCTATTTTATATAATAGTGGAAAGAGAGGAAATGCTTACCTTGTCCTTGTTCTTAATGTAAATGCCTGTAATGCTTCTCCAGTAAGAATGATGCTAGTGTTTGGATGGAAGTATAAAGTATTTCATTATGTTAAGGAAGTATCCCTTAATTTTTATTTTCTTTTTATGAAATTAGGAATGAACGCTGAACTTTGTCAAAGACCGTGTCATGCTTTAGTATTTACTCACAGTATTTTCTTTCTTCCCTTCCTTTGTTGTGATTCACTGTATAGGGTGTGTACTTAACCTGAACATTGATATTGGGTTTGACTACGTGACTTGCTTTGTTTTAAAATTTTTTTACTGAAGTATATAGTTGATTTACAATGTTTCAGTTGCACAGCAAGATGATTCTGTTTTATTCAGTTATACTTATATATTCTTTTACATTATAGTTTATTATAAGATATTGGATGTAGTTTCCTGTGTTGTATAAAGTAGATCCTTATTGTTTATCTATTTTATCTACAGTAGTGTGTGTTTGTTAATTCCAAATTCCTAATTTCTCCCTCTCTCTCTTCCCCCTTTGGTAATCATAAGTTTGTTTCCTATGCATATAACTTGCTCTGAACGATGGAATTTGATCAGAAGTGGCAGTGTGTCGGTTCAGAGCCCAAAGCATCACATGTTTCTGCTCAACTGTCTTGTGTTCTTGCCTTCAGTCTCAGAAGCACATGCCCTGGATAGTTGATCCCAGATAGAAAGACATAAGGAACAGACCTGAATCCATTCTGCTGTCTGAAGCATGATCACCCCTGACAACCCATAGACAGCTGACTGAGAGAAACAAGAATATTTGATGTTCTAAGCTACTAAGACACTTGGGGTGTTTGTTACTCATTATTTTCATAGGCATAGCAGACTTATATAACTTCTTTTTATCATCTGTAGATCTTATCATATGATATCTTTCTCTCTAGATTTAATGATTTTGTCAATTGTAGAAATGAATTTACTGATATTGAAACATCATTGTCTGGAAATAAACCCCCCTGATTATGATGCATTCTTTAAACTTGATTTTAGATTTCTGTTTGTTGGCATTTAATTTATGATTTTCCATTGCCAGTCATGAGTGAGACTGATTAATAGTTGTGTATGTGTGTGTTTGGAATCATTCTCAGGTTTGTGTCAAAGTAATATTTGTTTCATAAAGATTATTTGAGAGTTTTTCTTTTCTGCTACAGTTTAAGTGGTATTGAGATTATCTGGTCTTTTACGTTTTGATAAAATTCTACTGTAAAATCATTTGGGCCTAGTTTTTTTTTGGGGGGGGGGCAGCGGGTTGGGGAGGGAGGAGAGCAGTCAGGCCACTTCTATTGGTCTTTCATTTGTTTATTTTCATCCATCTTTTTTTGTTCTTTGGCCCACGTGCGCCTCCCATCACAGTGGCCTCTGCTATCGCAGAGCACTTGCTCTGGGCGCATGCGCTCCAGAGCTCCGGCTCGGTAACTGGACACATGGTTCCAGCCGCTCCGAGGCACGTGGGATTTTCCCAGGCCAGGGGTCGAATCAGCGCCCCTTGCACAGCAAGGCGGTGTCCTTACCCAATGGACCACCAGGGAAGCCCTGGGCCTAGTTTTTATAGATAGTTCTTTGATAACTTTTTCTTTTTCCACTATAGAAATTTTCTATTTGTGCGTTCTATGATTAGCAAAGTCACTTCTGATAAATTGTATTTTCCTAGGAAATAATCCAATTCATCTAGGTTTTCTGTTTGACTTGTACAGAGTGAGTCACTTTTAATTTTTAAATATTGATTATCTCCTTGTTCTTATTTCTTGTGTTTTCTCCCTTTCTTTGTTGGGTCAGCTAGTGTTTTATCTGCTGTACTGATTTTCTTTTTTTCTTTTTTTACAGTGACTTAGCATTTTGATTGATTAGTTTCCACTGTTTTTCTGTTCTCTGCCTCGTTGCTTTTACTTTTATTATTTCCTTTCTTATGCTTTCTTTTCCTTTAGTTTGTTATTCTTTTTTGAATTTTTAAGATGGGAGTTCAATGTATTTGTTTTCATTCCTTTGTTGTTGCTGTAAGAATTTAAGGCTATGGATTTTCTGTTATCACCGGTTTAATTGTACTCTTTTGAGTTTATGTCTCATTATAACACTTTTTCAGAAATTATGTAATTTAAAATTGTCCATGTTGTTCCAAGAATTGTTAAAGAATTTAAAATTTTCCAGTGGAATTTCCAGTTTTAGGAAGAGCAGAGGAGCAAAGCATGAAATAAAGGCATGTGGTCCACTTCAGATTTCCAGAACTTTTAGTTTTGAATGAAGTTGAAAATTTGTAATTAGCTGAAACTGCATTTAGAGTTTTTCCAATAATAAAAGACTATTTGTTTATTATCTATAGATGGTCAGCATGACTATGGGAACTACCAAGTTCTCATCCAAGGGCAATAAAGCAATAAACTTCTTGAGAAAATTAATGGAGAATGATGAAAAACAATAAAATTGATTTGCTATTGCATTTGGGCTTTCATAAAAAAAAGAGTTATTTATTTTTGGCTGTGCTGGGTCTTTGTTGCTGTGTGTGAACTTTCTCTAGTTGTGGCAAGCAGGGGCTACTCTTGGTTGCAGTGCACGGGCTTCTTGTTTTGGTGGCTTCTCTTGTGGAGCACAGAATCTAGGCATGTGGGGTAAGTATTGTGGTATACAGTCTTAGTTGCTCCACTGCTTGTAGGATCTTCCCAGATTAGGAATCAAACCCATGTCCCCTGCATTGGCAGGATTCTTAACCACTAAACCACAAGGGAAGCCCTTACTTACTTTTGTATCCGCTTTGTGAAAATTAGAAAAAGGCTGCTTTCATTGAGTGGAAGCAGCCTACAGACCCCTGCAAGGTTGGAGAGTTTCTGACAGTGTAGTCACCCCTGCTTTACTCCTGTTTCCTCCCCTGGGAACTTTAGCTCAGTCAGAGACTGTATAATTGATCCAGCAGGTCTTAGATTGCTCTCCACTGTGTCCAGCATGCTAATTAAAATGATTATATTTGTAATTGCTGGACAACTGTAGGAAACCAAATAAGAAACACAACTGATACCACCAGACTCATTACATTCAAGATAAAAGATTTATTCACACCAGCAAAAATAATCACAACAAAATATATACTAATTTAAAAAACAAAGGATCATAGTAACATGAAATGTTATATTCTCTCTTATAAGTGTATAACAGTATTTTGTTTGCTTCTACATAAATTTCTATTCAGAAAAGGGTAGCAAACATTAAAATGCTGTGATGGTTTGCATTTTTATGTAAAGAACATAGACTAAACCCTAAGGGTGTTACCATGAAGACACAGAGTAAACTAATGATCAAAAACATGATCTGTTTCCAGATCTACGCACATATACATTCACCAACTAAGCTGAGAAATAAGCATTTCATATTCTCTCCCACCCTGCTTTAAGGTATTCATTTATTTTTACTAAAAGCAAAGGAAGAAACTGTATTTTTTCCTTTCAATTGATCTCAGAAGAGGCACTATCTAATTCATGAGAAACGTGGATTTTCAGGTGTTGGTCCTCTTCCTGGCTCTCATGATCTAGGTCTAGTTTATCTTCAAAGCTATTGACTTCTTGGCTGATTTGGGGAGTTTCCTGACTCTCTGTTGCATCAGAATGCTCATTGCTCTCATCCTTGGCCTTGATCTTGAGTTCTTGGAAATTCTTGGTGCTGGTGGTTTCTGTGCTCTGGTCAATCAGCTGAGTCATCTCCTTGAGTGCATCATCCATCTCCTCGCTCTCAACATGTGACGTGAGGTCCTCCTCTGTGGTGTCTAGAGTCTGAATCACAGCACAAATGGGAGAAGAATTCAGTGAACAGCTAGGGAGGGAAGTGTTGTAATTCTCTAATGCTTTCTAACTTACAGGCCAGTGTGTTCTATAAAAACGTCTAAATTGGGCTGAAGCGAAAAAAAATACTAGCATGTTACTTTTTAAAAAACAATGTCCTTTCCTTATGTCATCTCTTTTCATTTAATTGGTACGTCAGTTATGTATGTGAAGTGTCATTATCTGTTTTACATTAAGGGAAAATGAATCAAAAGGTAAAAATCAAAAAGTTAAGTCAATAGTAAATGGAAAGGCTCTGTGCCAAATCCAGATCCTTTGACTAGAAAGTCAGTGTAATTTGCAGCTCTCCATTTCTTCTTATGTGTTTAACTTGAAGATTGCGACCCTTATATTGTGAAAAGACTCTTTTCTAAAGTCTTTTTAAATTTAAAGGAGTGAATACAATAAGTGCTTTATAACCAGGATTTGGAAAAACAGCATTGTGATTGAGAGACAAAATTAGAAAGAAATTATGTGGACTTGAACACAAAAACTAAGTGGGAAAAGGTTTTGTATTCAATGATCATAAAGTAATAATACTTGATAAATGAATAAATAAATGAGCACTCAGAATCTAGTTTCCTATAATTGGGCTCTAATCATAACCATCTGATGTGTCGATTCAAGATTTACCTGAACTTCAGATCTGCGGACCTTCCTAGATTTTGACTTCACTTCATTAGCCACACTATCACCTCGGCCATCATTTGTGTTTTCTGTAGGGGCAGGTGGAGTGAAAACTGTTGGAATGCCAGTGGGAAAATCAGCTTCATCAGATTCATCAGAATTGTGAGACTCATTGGAATGGTCAGGGTCATCGGTGTGATCAATGTCTTCAGAGTCATTTGACTCCTCCTGGCTGTTTTCATCATCTTCATCATCAAGGTCATCTGTTTGCTCAGGGCTTTCATTGGACTTACTTGGGAGGGTCTAAAAATCAAGATGGCCAGAAACATTGGGGTAAGGGTTTTTTGTTGTCTCTTAGTCTTTACAGTGCATTAATCTTTTACTATCTTTATTTAATTTCAGAATCTTTGTATTCATAATAAACACATAAAGACTTTTAAGCACTAAAGTGAGCTTCTTCCAATTTCTCTTTTAACACAAAACTATTTTGAAATCTTATTCTAATGCATTTTTCTTGCTTTCTTATAAAAATTATTTTCATAGATACTTTAAGCCAAATGTATATTATAATATTTATACCAATAACATTGTTTTTCCTTGTTTATGTTATACACCACTTAATTTATCAAATTTAATGATGCAATACATACAGATACATGATTGTGAGATCACTTTTTCTATTTGAACTAAGAATTCTCAGGATATCAGAGAATCCATGTATTAATGCACACCTCTGAAACTAAAATCACCTCCCTATTAGCCTGGAAAATCACAAGGCGACTCTGTTATTCATATGTGTAAACTGCAGCTCAATTAACCACTTAATGTCTATTACACTTCTGATTTGCAAATATACTGGGTCACTTATCTAACTTCTCTTATTGTAGATTCTTAGCATGTTCAAACAGAATCTTAAGGAAAGCAAATTTAACTTATCCTTTTGCTCAGCAAATATATTAATAATCTCAATGAAAACTAGCTACTGGAGGATTTGCTAATGGAATTTTGCCAGAATTTGAACCCAGGCAATGTCATTAGGAGAAAGACTGGCTTCCTGAGTCTCTAAGACACAAGAGATGTCAGATTCAAAGTGAAAACTCACATCTTGTTTGTTATCATCAGTCTCCTCAGAGGACACAGTATTCTAAATAAAGAAAGCATGAATCAGTGAACATCATACACATTTAACATTTTTATTCAAAAAGTTATCCATTTTTATGCAAAAGTTAGCTTTTTCCATCCAAAGAAGGCCTTATTTTTTAGCCTCATTGGTGGATAGATTAAGTAGGAAGACAACATGACTGATCAATTGCTGTCCTAAGCTCAGGTTTACGAACAGGCAGGAAAGATCCATTTAACCAGCCCAAACTGGTCTGCTTGGTGGCTTTTTTTGGTGGTGGCTGTTCCTTAATTGTGGTAATTTTAATGTATACAGTTAATTACAATTAAAAATACCTGTGATGCTAAGAAGGTCTGCTTCTGAGTCGGGTCAGGCTTTAGCCATTTGGTTAAGGCATCTGGGTATTTGTGGTAAAGCTACAAAAAAGAGTTGCATATTTGTCATTATTTTTAAAAAGAAACTGGTATCTCTAACTGATAAGCTGAAATAACAACTATTATTCCCCAATCTTGATGGATAAGCACAATGTGCATATTATTCAGTCACTAGAGCCTTAGGTATGTCTTTCATAATTTATTCTTTGTGGTAGATTCATTTAACAAACTTGCACATAGCACTTACCGTGAGCCAGGCATACTTTCACAGTGACTTACAAATACTAATTCATTTGAAAACTACTGCTCTAGATGAGTTTAAAGATTCCTTTTTTCCTTAAAAAAATTATATATATATATATATAATACACATACAAATATGTTATAATTGATATATATTTAATATATATTTTTCTGATGATACATGTAATACAGGCTTTATTTGTATTTATAAGGTAAATTTACAATTTTTTAAAAAGTAATATGAAGAACATACAGATAAGAAAAACAAGCTCAAATGAATCACTCAGTAACCATATCACTCGTACATAACCTGTGTTTTTAATCTTAAGAGGTGTTTCTTTATAGACTTTCCATATTTCCTTTTAGCTCTAGATTGCTAGGATCTAGATGGTTGAGCTCTCTACTGATCTCTTAAGTAACATTTAACCACTTACACTGCCATGGCTTCATGTGCCATGTTATACTCTATTTAAAAAGCATTAATTCTTCTCTCAAAGAGTGTGACCTCTATTTTTCTCTGGAAATGTTAATTTTCTGGCTTATTATTGTGATTCAGTATTTGTGTTCTTAGATCAGCTGGAAAACAGACACACTTACACATATCCATACTACAGTGCTCCTAACGTCTTCATTGAGCAGTCTAACTGCAGTGACCTCATTAAGTAGGAAGACAACATGACTGATCAATTGCTGTCCTAAGCTCAGGTTTACGAACAGGCAGGAAAGATCCATTTAACCAGCCCAAACTGGTCTGCTTGGTGGCTTTTTTTGGTGGTGGCTGTTCCTTAATTGTGGTAATTTTAATGTATACAGTTAATTACAATTAAAAATACCTGTGATGCTAAGAAGGTCTGCTTCTGAGTCGGGTCAGGCTTTAGCCATTTGGTTAAGGCATCTGGGTATTTGTGGTAAAGCTACAAAAAAGAGTTGCATATTTGTCATTATTTTTAAAAAGAAACTGGTATCTCTAACTGATAAGCTGAAATAACAACTATTATTCCCCAATCTTGATGGATAAGCACAATGTGCATATTATTCAGTCACTAGAGCCTTAGGTATGTCTTTCATAATTTATTCTTTGTGGTAGATTCATTTAACAAACTTGCACATAGCACTTACCGTGAGCCAGGCATACTTTCACAGTGACTTACAAATACTAATTCATTTGAAAACTACTGCTCTAGATGAGTTTAAAGATTCCTTTTTTCCTTAAAAAAATTATATATATATATATAATACACATACAAATATGTTATAATTGATATATATTTAATATATATTTTTCTGATGATACATGTAATACAGGCTTTATTTGTATTTATAAGGTAAATTTACAATTTTTTAAAAAGTAATATGAAGAACATACAGATAAGAAAAACAAGCTCAAATGAATCACTCAGTAACCATATCACTCGTACATAACCTGTGTTTTTAATCTTAAGAGGTGTTTCTTTATAGACTTTCCATATTTCCTTTTAGCTCTAGATTGCTAGGATCTAGATGGTTGAGCTCTCTACTGATCTCTTAAGTAACATTTAACCACTTACACTGCCATGGCTTCATGTGCCATGTTATACTCTATTTAAAAAGCATTAATTCTTCTCTCAAAGAGTGTGACCTCTATTTTTCTCTGGAAATGTTAATTTTCTGGCTTATTATTGTGATTCAGTATTTGTGTTCTTAGATCAGCTGGAAAACAGACACACTTACACATATCCATACTACAGTGCTCCTAACGTCTTCATTGAGCAGTCTAACTGCAGTGACCTCATACAGCTCTATGGTGGCCTTTATTTTGTTTATGTGGAATTGAACTCTGTGTGCCTTTTTGTCCAGGCTCCTTGGACAATGCCCGTTTGTTATTTGGCTGGCATGGTTTCCCCTATTGTGGAGGGCCAGGTACATCTATGGTGCTGGGCTGAATAATTAAAGTGTGGCTTGGTTAGAAAAAGCTGAAGTTCATCTGAGAAGCACAATATATACAAGCAGTATAAATAGACTTTGTTTTTATAATGGATTTCTTAGCAAATATCTTAGGAGATACTGTGAATATTATGGTTATGCCAACTCTCCAATATGTGAGGTGAATTTTATACTTGGTTTTCTACTAAATGAAGTGAAAGATGGAATTTTAACTTCTAGAATTATGTTGACTCATGGAAACAAAAGCCAGACAACTTCATAGAAGTCATTTTACATAAATGATAGACTTAGAGAATCACTTTATTATATTTAAAAATCTAGTTTGATTTTAAAAGACTGTATTAATTAAAAGCAATTCCATGCTTGGTACTGGCCTAGAACCATAGCTGGCACTCAATACATACTTATAAAGTATTTTGTTTCATTATGAAAATAAGTAAAATTGCCATATATCTGTAGTACATCTTGCAGCAGTTACATAAATAACTATATGATAAACCAAAAAGATGCTTACCTGGTTTTCCTCCGAGCTGCCAGAAGTAGTCTGTTTAACCTTTGAAACAGAAAGGTGAAGAAAGATTACAGTGTGAATGTGCTCCTGGCAACTTTGAAACACACAGTTCATTTATTTTGAGGAATATTTTTTAAAAAGATTCAGTTGTACTCACTGGAAGGGCAGAGGCAATGCCCAAGAGGCAGAAGCAAATCACTGCAATTCTCATGGTAATGATTGTTCCTGCAAAATATTTTGTAAGAAATATTTGATCTTTTCTTAGGCTAAAACAGTGATACTTTTTTTAGGCTACCACATTACAAAACATAACAAATAAATCTGTATTTTATGTGGAAATACTCTCTAAGGGAAAATTTTCTTTTTAATATTATGATCTTTTGAGACAATATTTATATTGCCACCTTTATTCCCCATCTCTCACTATTAGGCAAGGGAGAGAGGAATTTTACAGGTCAATGTTTATTCAACTTTAAAATTCAGAGTTTCAGAGATTATACCATTACTACCTGATATCTGCAGCCATCTAAACCTAAAAACAAATCAACAATAACTGAATTAAAATAATAAAATGAGAATGAAAACATTTATTTTTCAAAGAAAAACACAAAGAAGAAATAAAAATAAAAGAGAGAAAACTTGCTTTCTCCATTTTCCAGCACGCATTTCAAATGTGATTTTCAACCTAAATTATTTAAAAGGTGTTACTTAGGTGAAATGAAGCTGTCTCTAAAGTTAGTAAGTCAGGGTGTTCTAGAAACTTGAAGCAAAAAAGAAAACACTGAAGTCAAGAACTTTTCTATTTGTAAGTCTAAACAGTGTCATATAGGTATTTTGGTGAAATTTTAATAGGTAAATACAAAGGTGAAAATATTCAGAAAGGGATTTTTTTCCTTGAAAACAGGATAAATGAAATCATTAAAAATTAGCATTATCATCAGCTTATATAAGTACTAAAGAGCATTTCCTTTTAAATGTCTCCACAGTCATTTAAATGATGTAGATACAGTCATTCCAAAGAGGCATAGAATTTTCCTTTTTTTCTCTGATGGCAAGTAGTTTCAGTTCTTTTAAGGACTCCATGGAAATATTTTTGAGTTTCATATTTGACTGTCTTTCAAAATAGCCGGCCACCTTTACTGCAGAGCATCTGCCCTTGATCTAGCATGCTTATGCAAAAGACTAGAACAATTTAAGTCTGATGAGCAGCGTTTACTGTTAAACTCTTTTCCTTATAAACTGACCATCCCCGTGAAATGAAACAGTGTATAGGGAGGGCAGCAACCACAGAGCAAACTGCAGGCTTACCTTGGTCTGCGACGACAGAGACGAGTCCAGTCGCAGGCGATGCTGATGCTGCGCTCAGTGCTGCCCTCCTGGCCTCCTCTCCCTGCTGCTGACAGCCAAGATCTCCCAGAATTTAAAGGTTGCTCCAGATGCTCTCCACCTACACAGGGGGAGGAGAGATGTGTCATGAGGTATTTTGCCACTGCCCAACCCACTTGCTCCCACACTTCCCCCTCTGGTTTTGTGGTTACAGAACAAACACATGCACATGCATACTACCCTGCAGTTAAAACATTACTTACATACAATATCATTAACAAGCTTTTTTGTCCATAGTGCTGACTTCTTGGCATCCTGGAAGGGCATCTAGAGGCCCCATAAAAAAATAGGGGGAAGGAAATGACTAGTTTTTACAAAGACTTTATAATTTCTGAATTAGAAAAAAATATTATTTAAATCAGTCCTAAATAAAATTAAATGGATTTTTGTTTCTTTTGGTTTACGTTAACAGATTAAGGTAATAAATACAACCAAATTTGTCTCACAATTATGCTTATTTAAGAGGTACCAGGCTATTGTTTAGATATAAGAGTTCTAATACCCTCCATTTTTACTTAAGCTCTCTTTTGAGATTTCAAGTGTGTAGCAGCTTATTTAGACAAACGGCATTAGAAACATTAAAATCCACAGTCATGCTCCTTAAATTGGATTTACAATGACTTTCAAGGACATGGCTTTTTGTTCCACTGTCTGAATTATTTGGAGGTGATGGATCTGATAACTGCTACATAAAATAAAAGTATGGTAATTTATTCTCAGTGTGGCAGAGGTAAAGCAGTTTCTGATCAAGAGCAGGGTTACTGCTTGAAAGCGCTGCTTCAGGAACCAGAATGTGGCTTTGAATTCTACTCTCGCTAATCAGCTGAGTGACCTTGGGCAGATCATTTAGCCTTTCTATACTTTTTTATTGGTCTGTCAGATGCACAGTTCCTGGATTTTTGAGAGATTTAAGTGAATTGGTATGGGTAAAACTAAAAACACTTGGCACATATTTGCAAATGTCCTGCATAGTTTAATCACTGTGTATATGTTAACAATTATTAAGATTTTTGGGAGGAGCAGGTAGTCATGGTTTGTATTATCTTTAAATGGAATAGGTGATTGGAATGAGATCAGGTATAAGATTTTTAAACTGTGCACATCAACAGGTTATACTTCAAGATCTCCCAGAATTTAAAGGTTGCTCCAGATGCTCTCCACCTACACAGGGGAGGAGATGTGTCATGAGGTATTTTGCCACTGCCCAACCCACTTGCTCCCACACTTCCCCCTCTGGTTTTGTGGTTACAGAACAAACACATGCACATGCATACTACCCTGCAGTTAAAACATTACTTACATACAATATCATTAACAAGCTTTTTTGTCCATAGTGCTGACTTCTTGGCATCCTGGAAGGGCATCTAGAGGCCCCATAAAAAAATAGGGGGAAGGAAATGACTAGTTTTTACAAAGACTTTATAATTTCTGAATTAGAAAAAAATATTATTTAAATCAGTCCTAAATAAAATTAAATGGATTTTTGTTTCTTTTGGTTTACGTTAACAGATTAAGGTAATAAATACAACCAAATTTGTCTCACAATTATGCTTATTTAAGAGGTACCAGGCTATTGTTTAGATATAAGAGTTCTAATACCCTCCATTTTTACTTAAGCTCTCTTTTGAGATTTCAAGTGTGTAGCAGCTTATTTAGACAAACGGCATTAGAAACATTAAAATCCACAGTCATGCTCCTTAAATTGGATTTACAATGACTTTCAAGGACATGGCTTTTTGTTCCACTGTCTGAATTATTTGGAGGTGATGGATCTGATAACTGCTACATAAAATAAAAGTATGGTAATTTATTCTCAGTGTGGCAGAGGTAAAGCAGTTTCTGATCAAGAGCAGGGTTACTGCTTGAAAGCGCTGCTTCAGGAACCAGAATGTGGCTTTGAATTCTACTCTGCGCTAATCAGCTGAGTGACCTTGGGCAGATCATTTAGCCTTTCTATACTTTTTTATTGGTCTGTCAGATGCACAGTTCCTGGATTTTTGAGAGATTTAAGTGAATTGGTATGGGTAAAACTAAAAACACTTGGCACATATTTGCAAATGTCCTGCATAGTTTAATCACTGTGTATATGTTAACAATTATTAAGATTTTTTGGGGGGGGCAGGTAGTGATGGTTTGTATTATCTTTAAATGGAATAGGTGATTGGAATGAGATCAGGTATAAGATTTTTAAACTGTGCACATCAACAGGATAATTCACATACCTCTCTGAAAGACTGGATTAGATTTCTGAATTGTCTTTTTCTAATTTTTCTCTCAGGATATATAAAATTGGTTACTGAATAACAAAATTTAAAAAAATTCTATATTAAAAAGCTTTACAGGGCATTTAAAAGGTGTTTGAAAGAAAATTACAGTTAAAGGTCAAATATTGGAATAGAAATTTGGAGTAGCACAGCTCTTAGTTCATTTTAAACATTTAATATTGTTTCAAGACTACTTAATCTCTTCATCTACCTTTCTCAGTTGCAAAAGGAAATTGCATTTATCTCACACTTCTATTGTAAGAATCGTATAAAAAGTGAGGTTAAAGATAAATGGCCCTATTTGCTATTGTTTCTATGTAAGATCCTATTTACCAAATATTGCTTTTTTAAAAAACTTTTATTTGGCAGCACCAGGTCCTAGTTGCATGTGGGGTCTCTTGGTTGTGGCATGTGGGATCTAGTTCTCTGATTAGGGATTGAATCTGGGCCCCCTGCCCTATAAGCCTGGAATCTTAGCCACTGGACCATCAGGGAAGTCCCCAAATACTGCTTTTAATATAAATATTGATTAAATACTTTTTGATTATTTATTCAAAAGATTAAATAAATTTTGATTATTTAATCAAAATAATTTTTAAAATAAAAATTTAATTGACGAAATCCATAGGTTTGTAAATAGATGGGTGGGCAGAGGTAAAGCAGTTTCTGATCAAGAGCAGGGTTACTGCTTGAAAGCGCTGCTTCAGGAACCAGAATGTGGCTTTGAATTCTACTCTGCGCTAATCAGCTGAGTGACCTTGGGCAGATCATTTAGCCTTTCTATACTTTTTTATTGGTCTGTCAGATGCACAGTTCCTGGATTTTTGAGAGATTTAAGTGAATTGGTATGGGTAAAACTAAAAACACTTGGCACATATTTGCAAATGTCCTGCATAGTTTAATCACTGTGTATATGTTAACAATTATTAAGATTTTTGGGAGGAGCAGGTAGTCATGGTTTGTATTATCTTTAAATGGAATAGGTGATTGGAATGAGATCAGGTATAAGATTTTTAAACTGTGCACATCAACAGGATAATTCACATACCTCTCTGAAAGACTGGATTAGATTTCTGAATTGTCTTTTTCTAATTTTTCTCTCAGGATATATAAAATTGGTTACTGAATAACAAAATTTAAAAAAATTCTATATTAAAAAGCTTTACAGGGCATTTAAAAGGTGTTTGAAAGAAAATTACAGTTAAAGGTCAAATATTGGAATAGAAATTTGGAGTAGCACAGCTCTTAGTTCATTTTAAACATTTAATATTGTTTCAAGACTACTTAATCTCTTCATCTACCTTTCTCAGTTGCAAAAGGAAATTGCATTTATCTCACACTTCTATTGTAAGAATCGTATAAAAAGTGAGGTTAAAGATAAATGGCCCTATTTGCTATTGTTTCTATGTAAGATCCTATTTACCAAATATTGCTTTTTTAAAAAACTTTTATTTGGCAGCACCAGGTCCTAGTTGCATGTGGGGTCTCTTGGTTGTGGCATGTGGGATCTAGTTCTCTGATTAGGGATTGAATCTGGGCCCCCTGCCCTATAAGCCTGGAATCTTAGCCACTGGACCATCAGGGAAGTCCCCAAATACTGCTTTTAATATAAATATTGATTAAATACTTTTTGATTATTTATTCAAAAGATTAAATAAATTTTGATTATTTAATCAAAAATAATTTTTTAAAATAAAAATTTAATTGACGAAATCCATAGGTTTGTAAATAGATGGGTGGGCAGAATATGTGTCTTTTAAATTGGATGCATTTCAAATAAATTGATATTGTTGATTTGTGTGTTCTAAGTACGCATTTTAACAATTCAAATGGCAGCTATCTCTATAAAATATATAGCTCACTTAAGTTATAAAGTTGCAAAAACAGATTTCTTATTTCTGCTCTTAAAAACTCTTTTTTCCCTTTAAACACATTGCCCACATAACTGTCATATTGTCAGTGTAGTGGAGGGAAATACACACATTCTAAAAAAAAAAAAACCCAAGATTTCCACAGGATTCACTATGGTTTATACTGTGCCCACGGGAATGATTTAATAGGAAGTCAGAAAGTTATAGGAATAGATTCTGCTGGAGCCCAGCCATCTTGAGAAGAACCATATGACCCATAGGACTCTTCCTGTCATAGCTCCAAAGTGCCACACGGTGGCAGCGTTTCTGAGAAGGACTTCACAGTCCGGTTGCGTCAGTGATTTCCGGCAGGATGGAAACTTCATGCATTTACTGACTGAGCCATGAAACAACCATGAGGTCTTCCATTTCTTGGAATGCCAGGTGAGAATATATTTCCCAACAATGACCCGCTACACATTAACAGTGGACACAGAGGCCAAGAAAAGGAAAACATTCTTTTCTGCTGTGTTGTCTTTGGCAACCTCAGGTGTTCCTTATGGACTCCTCTGTTTTTTACACTCTCTCAAGAGGTTACTGATCCCAAGGCTCATTCAGACTAAAGGCTTGTGAATTCATGGCTAAAGAATGCGTCCGCTTTGCTTCAGAGATGAGAAGATAAACTGATCTGTGGTAGAGACCGTACTGTACAGTATGAGATGTACAGTGCGTCATTCTAATTTTTGAAACAGTTTTATTATTTAGGGAAGTCGGGCAAATACTGGGCCCCTGCCCTATAAGCCTGGAATCTTAGCCACTGGACCATCAGGGAAGTCCCCAAATACTGCTTTTAATATAAATATTGATTAAATACTTTTTGATTATTTATTCAAAAGATTAAATAAATTTTGATTATTTAATCAAAATAATTTTTAAAATAAAAATTTAATTGACGAAATCCATAGGTTTGTAAATAGATGGGTGGGCAGAATATGTGTCTTTTAAATTGGATGCATTTCAAATAAATTGATATTGTTGATTTGTGTGTTCTAAGTACGCATTTTAACAATTCAAATGGCAGCTATCTCTATAAAATATATAGCTCACTTAAGTTATAAAGTTGCAAAAACAGATTTCTTATTTCTGCTCTTAAAAACTCTTTTTTCCCTTTAAACACATTGCCCACATAACTGTCATATTGTCAGTGTAGTGGAGGGAAATACACACATTCTAAAAAAAAAAAAACCCAAGATTTCCACAGGATTCACTATGGTTTATACTGTGCCCACGGGAATGATTTAATAGGAAGTCAGAAAGTTATAGGAATAGATTCTGCTGGAGCCCAGCCATCTTGAGAAGAACCATATGACCCATAGGACTCTTCCTGTCATAGCTCCAAAGTGCCACACGGTGGCAGCGTTTCTGAGAAGGACTTCACAGTCCGGTTGCGTCAGTGATTTCCGGCAGGATGGAAACTTCATGCATTTACTGACTGAGCCATGAAACAACCATGAGGTCTTCCATTTCTTGGAATGCCAGGTGAGAATATATTTCCCAACAATGACCCGCTACACATTAACAGTGGACACAGAGGCCAAGAAAAGGAAAACATTCTTTTCTGCTGTGTTGTCTTTGGCAACCTCAGGTGTTCCTTATGGACTCCTCTGTTTTTTACACTCTCTCAAGAGGTTACTGATCCCAAGGCTCATTCAGACTAAAGGCTTGTGAATTCATGGCTAAAGAATGCGTCCGCTTTGCTTCAGAGATGAGAAGATAAACTGATCTGTGGTAGAGACCGTACTGTACAGTATGAGATGTACAGTGCGTCATTCTAATTTTTGAAACAGTTTTATTATTTATTTTGTTTTTGGCTGTGCTGTGTCTTCGTTTCTGCTGGGCTTTTCTATAGTCACTGGGCCCCGGCTTCTCATCTCAGTGGCGTCTCTTGTGGCCTAAACGAACTTTAGGGCCCTCAGACTTCTGTAGCTGTGCGTTAGAGCACAGGCTTAATAGTTGCAGTGCACAAGCTTAGTTGCTCTGCGTGGAATGTAGGATCTTCCCGGATCAGCGATTGAACCTGCGTCTCCTGCATTGGCAGGCGGATTCTTTACCACTAAGACATCAATTCTGATTTTTGAAAATGTTCGTGTTGTTTTTCATAATCAAACATGCTGCTGACACTTACTTTTTTCCTTAAGATTTTCCAGCTGTCACAATTAACATGTTAAATGATTTGAACCTGAGAGAGTTGATCTATAGCATTTCCACACTATTTCCATTCTTGATTATGTTAATCCTTGGTTATTAGAATCAAAAGGTCAAATGATTAAAAAAAAAAAGGTCAAATGATTAAATTCCTTGTAAATCTTATATCCGGACAGGGAAAAAGTTTAGGGTTAAACTGAAATGAAGGGTGAGTTGTGATCATAAAATATAGACACTATAAGATGACATATGGAAACATACTGAACATCATTTTATTTTTCACAAATTACATGAAAATTTTCATATAATAAGAAACTTTGTATGCAACTGTTTTGGTAAACTTTATCATATTGACTTCTACTTTATTTGGATATTTGTAATTATATTTTACTAACTATAATGAACAATTTTGACTTTTTCAGTGCTGTAAATGATTATTGTTTCCCTTGAGTACTAAGTACTCAAGGGACTAAGTACTTGAGTACTAAGTACTAAGCTAATCTTAGTACAATTTCCAATCTGACACAGAGAAGTTCGGGATTATATCTAATTGGAAGTCTACCCCTCATCATTTAATCATATGTAGTCGAGGGAAAAGGGAATTATTTTTTAGAGGGAGGGAAACAAGGGTTGATGATAAGGTTTTTATTTATTTTTATTTGGAGAATAATTGCTTTAGAACATGTGTTGACTTCTGCCATACAACAACATGAATGAGCCATATGTATACATAAGCCCACTCCCTCTTGAACCTCCCCCCAACCCCATCCCACCTCTCTAGGTTGTCACAGAACACTGAGTTGAACTCCCTATGTTATACAGCAGCTTCCTATTAACTGTCTTTTATGATGATGTATATGTTTCAATGATGCTCTCTCAATTTGTCCCACCCTCTCCTTCCCCTGCTCTGTCCACAAATTTGTTTTCTGTGTCTGCGTCTCTACTCCTCTCCTGTAAATAGGTTTATTAGTACTACTTTTCTGAATTCCATATATATACATTCTGTGCTAAGTTGCTGCAGTTGTGTCCGACTCTTTGTTACCCTGTGGACTGTAGCTGCCAGGCTCCTCTGTCTGTGGGATTCTCCAGGCAACAATACTGTGCTCCTGCATTGGCAGGTGAGTGCTTTACCACTAGCACCACCTGGGAAGCCCAAATACATGACTCTTTGAGACCCCATGGACTATAGCCCACTAGGCTCCTCTCTCCATGGAATTCTATAGGCAACAATACTGGAGTGGGTTGTCATGCCCTCCTCCAGAGGATCTTCCTGACCCAGGAATTGAACCCATGTCTTCTGCGTGCATCTCCTGCATTGCTCATGAATTCTTTACCTGCTGAGCCATTGGACATGCCTGTCCCTATTCCATGGCATAACATTTATATTTTTACATTTTGCTATATTTTAAGTCATGGATAAAAATTTATATATTATACCTATTTATATATTATATTCATTATATATTACATTTCATAATAATATTAATAAAAATAAAACTTTTTTAAAAACTAGGAGAGAAATAACTCCTAACATATGATTTTAATAAGTGAATCTTTGATGCTCTGAGAATTTATATTCTTACTTTCCCCCAAATGAGTTTTCTAGAGGCATTCTCAATATGGGTCACATGAATTTCTTTCAGATTCTGTTACACCAAGAATAGGAGATCAAGGACAAAGTGTTTGAAAAGGTTAGCTTGTTTCTTTCCTGGAAGATGCTGTCTGTGGCTTGGGAGGCAATTTCACTGCCAAATAGATCAGGAACATCAGGTTTCTCCGTAATCTGAAGATGTTTTTAGATTTTCCTCTCCCACATTCATATCCTCTTCATTTCCAAGCATCTGTGGATGAGACTGGTTTAGAAACCTATTAATTTCACTTTTTATATGATGAAATTATTTAAGAATCAAAGTTTGTCTCCTGTTTCTCTCCTCTTTTCACCCATTTCATACTTAGTAAATTTCTACTATCAGTTTTTCCTCTGAGAAATACTTCCTTATAATTTACCTTATCTGTAACAAAGAGTAAGACCAGAGCTTTAGCCTTTGCTCATTAAAAGGACAGCTATTCAAAATAATAATAATAGGGCTTCCCTGGTGGTCCAGTGGGTAAGGACACTGCCTTGCAGTGCGAGGGGCACCGGTTCGATCCCTGGCCTGGGAAGATCCCACCGAGCCAGAGCTCTGGGGCACAGGCACCCAGAGCCGGTGCTCTGCGACAACAGAGGCCTACTAGCACCACCTGGGAAGCCCAAATACATGACTCTTTGAGACCCCATGGACTATAGCCCACTAGGCTCCTCTCTCCATGGAATTCTATAGGCAACAATACTGGAGTGGGTTGTCATGCCCTCCTCCAGAGGATCTTCCTGACCCAGGAATTGAACCCATGTCTTCTGCGTGCATCTCCTGCATTGCTCATGAATTCTTTACCTGCTGAGCCATTGGACATGCCTGTCCCTATTCCATGGCATAACATTTATATTTTTACATTTTGCTATATTTTAAGTCATGGATAAAAATTTATATATTATACCTATTTATATATTATATTCATTATATATTACATTTCATAATAATATTAATAAAAATAAAACTTTTTTAAAAACTAGGAGAGAAATAACTCCTAACATATGATTTTAATAAGTGAATCTTTGATGCTCTGAGAATTTATATTCTTACTTTCCCCCAAATGAGTTTTCTAGAGGCATTCTCAATATGGGTCACATGAATTTCTTTCAGATTCTGTTACACCAAGAATAGGAGATCAAGGACAAAGTGTTTGAAAAGGTTAGCTTGTTTCTTTCCTGGAAGATGCTGTCTGTGGCTTGGGAGGCAATTTCACTGCCAAATAGATCAGGAACATCAGGTTTCTCCGTAATCTGAAGATGTTTTTAGATTTTCCTCTCCCACATTCATATCCTCTTCATTTCCAAGCATCTGTGGATGAGACTGGTTTAGAAACCTATTAATTTCACTTTTTATATGATGAAATTATTTAAGAATCAAAGTTTGTCTCCTGTTTCTCTCCTCTTTTCACCCATTTCATACTTAGTAAATTTCTACTATCAGTTTTTCCTCTGAGAAATACTTCCTTATAATTTACCTTATCTGTAACAAAGAGTAAGACCAGAGCTTTAGCCTTTGCTCATTAAAAGGACAGCTATTCAAAATAATAATAATAGGGCTTCCCTGGTGGTCCAGTGGGTAAGGACACTGCCTTGCAGTGCGAGGGGCACCGGTTCGATCCCTGGCCTGGGAAGATCCCACCGAGCCAGAGCTCTGGGGCACAGGCACCCAGAGCCGGTGCTCTGCGACAACAGAGGCCACCGCGATGGGAGGCCCACAGGAGCCAAAGAACAAAGACGGATGAAAATAGATAAATGAAAGACCAATAGAAGTGGCCTACCCGTCCCCCTCCCTCCCCACCCACTCCCCTCCCAAATAATAATAATAATAATAATAATAATAATGATGGGAATTATATGGGTTTTCATGGAACACCTATAATAGATTTGAAAGTATATATTATGTCTAATGTGCTTAACAGTCTATGAATTCAGTATCATGACCTTAATTTTTCAGTTAATTATAATAGAAGCCATCTACTGTGCAGTCACTTCTATATACATGATTATATTAACTCTTTGAAAAGTCTTTGAGTGTATACATGTTCAGGGTTAGTTGAAGCTTAGAGGAGGGAGTGGTTAGTTCTGCCATTTGGGGTTGGAAAGATTTCCAAGAGGATTCTGTAATACAACACAGAGGAAGAATTGATATTTAGAGAATTTTTTAAAAACTATGGATGATTAACAATGTATTAATGTCTGCTATACAGCAAAGTGGTTCAGCTATACATATATTTACATATGTATTCTTAAAATTCTTTTTCATTATGGTTTATCACAGGATATTGAGTATTGTTCCCTGTGCTATACAGTAGGGCCCTGTTTATTCTATGTATAATGGTTTGTATCTGCTAACCTCAAACTCCCAATCTACCCACCCCACTCCTTGACAGCCACAAGCCTGTTTTCTGTCTGTGATTCCACTTCTGTTTCAAAGGCCTATCATGAAATTATTTAAGAATCAAAGTTTGTCTCCTGTTTCTCTCCTCTTTTCACCCATTTCATACTTAGTAAATTTCTACTATCAGTTTTTCCTCTGAGAAATACTTCCTTATAATTTACCTTATCTGTAACAAAGAGTAAGACCAGAGCTTTAGCCTTTGCTCATTAAAAGGACAGCTATTCAAAATAATAATAATAGGGCTTCCCTGGTGGTCCAGTGGGTAAGGACACTGCCTTGCAGTGCGAGGGGCACCGGTTCGATCCCTGGCCTGGGAAGATCCCACCGAGCCAGAGCTCTGGGGCACAGGCACCCAGAGCCGGTGCTCTGCGACAACAGAGGCCACCGCGATGGGAGGCCCACAGGAGCCAAAGAACAAAGACGGATGAAAATAGATAAATGAAAGACCAATAGAAGTGGCCTACCCGTCCCCCTCCCTCCCCACCCACCCACCACCAAATAATAATAATAATAATAATAATAATAATGATGGGAATTATATGGGTTTTCATGGAACACCTATAATAGATTTGAAAGTATATATTATGTCTAATGTGCTTAACAGTCTATGAATTCAGTATCATGACCTTAATTTTTCAGTTAATTATAATAGAAGCCATCTACTGTGCAGTCACTTCTATATACATGATTATATTAACTCTTTGAAAAGTCTTTGAGTGTATACATGTTCAGGGTTAGTTGAAGCTTAGAGGAGGGAGTGGTTAGTTCTGCCATTTGGGGTTGGAAAGATTTCCAAGAGGATTCTGTAATACAACACAGAGGAAGAATTGATATTTAGAGAATTTTTTAAAAACTATGGATGATTAACAATGTATTAATGTCTGCTATACAGCAAAGTGGTTCAGCTATACATATATTTACATATGTATTCTTAAAATTCTTTTTCATTATGGTTTATCACAGGATATTGAGTATTGTTCCCTGTGCTATACAGTAGGGCCCTGTTTATTCTATGTATAATGGTTTGTATCTGCTAACCTCAAACTCCCAATCTACCCACCCCACTCCTTGACAGCCACAAGCCTGTTTTCTGTCTGTGATTCCACTTCTGTTTCATAGATAGGTTCATTTGTGTCATATTTTAGATTCTTCATATATATAGTGATATCATATGGTATTTGTCTTTCTTTTTTTTATTTACTCCACTTAGTATGATAATCTTTAAATCCATCCATGTTGCTGTAAATGATTCATTTTTTATGGCTGAGTAGTATTCCATTGTATATATGTACCATGTCTATCTTCTCATCTGCAGATGGACATTAAGGTTGTTTCCATGTTTTGACTATTGTGAATAGTGCTGTTGTGAACATAAAGGTACATGTATCTTTTTGAATTGTGGTTTTGAGAAACTAACTTTTAGGATGTTAGTCAAAATTATAAGCATTCAACTTTGACCAAATTTTCTTGTAAAAAACCACACAAAAAAACCAAATAAGCATACAGAAAAAGTTGTAAGTTACAATGATATTGATGAAAACTCTTATAGAGGGTAAATAATATTTTCTTTAATAGGTTTAACTCTAATAAAGACATAAAGCTTTATTTTTCCACATACGCTATCCAGCTATTGTCATAGTGTACTCATGAGCCACACAGTGTGATACAAGGTTAATAAGTCTCTGATAGTTTCATACTGTTATGAATCAGCAATTCAAAACATATAATTTCTGGTTGTGGTTTAGTATCATTAGCCTCATACTTTATATATATGTATATATATCTTAAATATTAGTTGTCTTGATTAACTAAATTTTGAGCGAATCACTCATCATATTTTAACAGGTCCCCAAAACCTAGGCAAAGGCATGGTTCATAGTTAGCCTTATGTCTTACCATATTTGGTACTTATATACCTACCATAATAATTATGGTAAGTAACTGCTGAATGTACACTAAAGAGTCCTATTCTTCAGAGTAGTTGATGGGAAGAGACATAGTATGTGGACTTCCCAGGAAGCACTAGTGGTAAAGAACCACCTGCCAATGTAGGAGACTTAAGAGATGCGGGTTCAGTCCTCAGGTTCAGCTATACATATATTTACATATGTATTCTTAAAATTCTTTTTCATTATGGTTTATCACAGGATATTGAGTATTGTTCCTGTGCTATACAGTAGGGCCCTGTTTATTCTATGTATAATGGTTTGTATCTGCTAACCTCAAACTCCCAATCTACCCACCCCACTCCTTGACAGCCACAAGCCTGTTTTCTGTCTGTGATTCCACTTCTGTTTCATAGATAGGTTCATTTGTGTCATATTTTAGATTCTTCATATATATAGTGATATCATATGGTATTTGTCTTTCTTTTTTTTATTTACTCCACTTAGTATGATAATCTTTAAATCCATCCATGTTGCTGTAAATGATTCATTTTTTATGGCTGAGTAGTATTCCATTGTATATATGTACCATGTCTATCTTCTCATCTGCAGATGGACATTAAGGTTGTTTCCATGTTTTGACTATTGTGAATAGTGCTGTTGTGAACATAAAGGTACATGTATCTTTTTGAATTGTGGTTTTGAGAAACTAACTTTTAGGATGTTAGTCAAAATTATAAGCATTCAACTTTGACCAAATTTTCTTGTAAAAAAAAACCACACAAAAAAACCAAATAAGCATACAGAAAAAGTTGTAAGTTACAATGATATTGATGAAAACTCTTATAGAGGGTAAATAATATTTTCTTTAATAGGTTTAACTCTAATAAAGACATAAAGCTTTATTTTTCCACATACGCTATCCAGCTATTGTCATAGTGTACTCATGAGCCACACAGTGTGATACAAGGTTAATAAGTCTCTGATAGTTTCATACTGTTATGAATCAGCAATTCAAAACATATAATTTCTGGTTGTGGTTTAGTATCATTAGCCTCATACTTTATATATATGTATATATATCTTAAATATTAGTTGTCTTGATTAACTAAATTTTGAGCGAATCACTCATCATATTTTAACAGGTCCCCAAAACCTAGGCAAAGGCATGGTTCATAGTTAGCCTTATGTCTTACCATATTTGGTACTTATATACCTACCATAATAATTATGGTAAGTAACTGCTGAATGTACACTAAAGAGTCCTATTCTTCAGAGTAGTTGATGGGAAGAGACATAGTATGTGGACTTCCCAGGAAGCACTAGTGGTAAAGAACCACCTGCCAATGTAGGAGACTTAAGAGATGCGGGTTCAGTCCTCAGGTTAGGAAGACCGCCTGGAGGAGGGCATGGAAAGTCATTCCGGTGTTCCTGCTTGGAGAATCCCATGAACAGAGGAGCCTGGAGGGCTCCAAGGAAGTTCATGGGGTTGCAGAGTCAGACACAACTGAAGCTACTTAGCCTGCCTGCATGCATGCTGAGAAGCAGCTACCCAGCTAAACTACACTTCCTTGCACATGGGTGTAGCCAAGGGACTAGCTCTTGCCAGTGCACTGTGATATGTTTCACATTCAAGTTGAAGTGCTTCTAAACTAAGTATGTCTCCTCCATAATCTTCTTTAATGTTTGGCTGAATGGAAAGGACTCTGAAACATTTTTGGAGGGCAGAAATCCAAGGAGGAGATAGCATGAACTGTGCTGACTAGAACCATGATATTAGATAGTGTATGAAGAAGAAACATGTTTCTATTCCCGTATATCCCTGTTGTCTGTTACAATAGCAGGTGTTAACCTTTATTAAGCAACTCTGTATACATAATAATTCTCAATCCTTGTTTATGTGTGCTAAGTCGCTTCAATCATGTCTGACTCTTTGTGACCCTATTGATTGTAGTCCACCAGGCTCCTCAGTCCATGGGATTCTCTAGGGAAGAATACTGTAGTGGGTTGCCATTCCCTTCTCCAGGGGATCTTCCTGACCCAGAGATCAAACCCATGTCCCTTATGTCTTTTGCATTGCAGGAGGGTTCTTTATCACTAGCACTACCTGGGAAGCCCATTATACATATATGTATATAGGTGTTAATAGTTTCTATTCTATAATATCTATTTAAATTCTATTTATTTTGAGTCCTCATTTCTAGAACATGGACTTATTTTATTCCTTGTGAAATTCTCATATATTAACATTGGAATTGATTATTTTATACGATAATTACATCAGTTAATCTCAAAGGAGATGATGTGTAGTAGTAGCAGTAGATATTTTAAGTGAATTAGGGTAACAGGTTTCTCTTGATTGTCTATTTTTTGTTCTTCCCACTTTTAATGAAAAGGACTTGCCTTCGTACAGGTTTTAGTGGATAGAGGCTGATGTTGGAAACCAGGGAACCTGAGGTCTTTGTTAACTATACTGTAAGCTTTATTAAATATTCAATTAGTTTGCCTGTGAAAAGAGAGAGGCTACAGTTATCTCCCAATAAATAATGAATTGCTCTTGGAACTTCTGATTGTTTACATAGTATCATTTGCTTTTACTGCTTAATTAGATCACTTATTAATGTTGTTTGGGTACCTTTTGTTTTTTGGCCTTGTGTTCATCAAGGAGCGGATGGACAAGTAGAGATGAAATTCACATCAGTTTACCTAGTTATATTTAAGGACTTGAAGTCATGTCCTCTGAAGGTTTTGGATGACTTCTGTTCCCTGCTAGGAATGTATTTATAGATTAATTTTAGTCTCAGTTGCCTTTTACCAGAAAATGTGTAAGTGGTAAATTCTAGGAAACTTGAAGAAGAAACATGTTTCTATTCCCGTATATCCCTGTTGTCTGTTACAATAGCAGGTGTTAACCTTTATTAAGCAACTCTGTATACATAATAATTCTCAATCCTTGTTTATGTGTGCTAAGTCGCTTCAATCATGTCTGACTCTTTGTGACCCTATTGATTGTAGTCCACCAGGCTCCTCAGTCCATGGGATTCTCTAGGGAAGAATACTGTAGTGGGTTGCCATTCCCTTCTCCAGGGGATCTTCCTGACCCAGAGATCAAACCCATGTCCCTTATGTCTTTTGCATTGCAGGAGGGTTCTTTATCACTAGCACTACCTGGGAAGCCCATTATACATATATGTATATAGGTGTTAATAGTTTCTATTCTATAATATCTATTTAAATTCTATTTATTTTTGATTCCTCATTTCTAGAACATGGACTTATTTTATTCCTTGTGAAATTCTCATATATTAACATTGGAATTGATTATTTTATACGATAATTACATCAGTTAATCTCAAAGGAGATGATGTGTAGTAGTAGCAGTAGATATTTTAAGTGAATTAGGGTAACAGGTTTCTCTTGATTGTCTATTTTTTGTTCTTCCCACTTTTAATGAAAAGGACTTGCCTTCGTACAGGTTTTAGTGGATAGAGGCTGATGTTGGAAACCAGGGAACCTGAGGTCTTTGTTAACTATACTGTAAGCTTTATTAAATATTCAATTAGTTTGCCTGTGAAAAGAGAGAGGCTACAGTTATCTCCCAATAAATAATGAATTGCTCTTGGAACTTCTGATTGTTTACATAGTATCATTTGCTTTTACTGCTTAATTAGATCACTTATTAATGTTGTTTGGGTACCTTTTGTTTTTTGGCCTTGTGTTCATCAAGGAGCAGATGGACAAGTAGAGATGAAATTCACATCAGTTTACCTAGTTATATTTAAGGACTTGAAGTCATGTCCTCTGAAGGTTTTGGATGACTTCTGTTCCCTGCTAGGAATGTATTTATAGATTAATTTTAGTCTCAGTTGCCTTTTACCAGATTAAATATTGTGTAAGTGGTAAATTCTAGGAAACTTGAAGAGTTTTAGAACATTTTACTGTGGTTCCCACTATAGAGATGACCATAATTAGAGGAAATAGTAGGTTAAGTTAGAAACTGTCTATGGTTGGGAGCTGGAGTTTTGATATTTTCCTGTATATTTCACTGATATTCCCCAAACTGTAGTGGTCTTTGGTTTGAGAATCATAGTTAGCTGGGAGGTGAGCCAGCATTCTTAGTGAGGCAGTGAAAGAGGTGGCATCTCAGCCGAGCTGGTACACCCACTCGTCTAGGTTGGGAGGAAGTGGAGGTTGGGGTCAGAAGAGCAGCCTTTTCCCGCTTTTAGACAGTGCCAGAGCGTCTCAGGCTGGGGTTTCACTTTATTTTTGTTTATGTGGAGTCGGTTCAGACACAAGTAAAATTGTGGTGTCTTAACCTCGAGTAAGATTTCAGACATATATCTTGTTTCATCAAGCTTGATCACTGAAGAATCTAGTTCATATTCTAGAGATGATAGCATTCTGAATTTAGAAAGATGAAAGTGACATACTTTCATTTAAACCTCATAGTCTTTGAATGCTTGGGGATGTAAATTAATGAAAGCATTTAACTTCTTTTTAAGGAGAAGGGTAAGAATCATACACACAGGAAGTCTATTTTCCTAAAATATATTTGCCTTCATTGTATTTTCAAAAGATTGGGCAACTGATTTATTTCTGGTGGTCCTATCTTCTATCTTGAGTGTTAACCATGTGAGCCGAAGGACGAGAATGGGGAAATAAAATCAATTACATTTTATTCCATTATACCAGGTATGTGTGAACATATGGCTATTTGTGTGTA
The DNA here is from genome assembly GCA_022376925.1 of Tragulus kanchil. Lineage (NCBI taxonomy): Eukaryota > Metazoa > Chordata > Mammalia > Artiodactyla > Tragulidae > Tragulus > Tragulus kanchil. The sequence continues at coordinate 95,034,230 of JAIOJX010000025.1, forward strand.
GCTGTTTTTCCCACAGGAAGGATTGAAGTGTTGTTTGGGTACCTTTTGTTTTTGGCCTTGTGTTCATCAAGGAGCAGATGGACAAGTAGAGATGAAATTCACATCAGTTTACCTAGTTATATTTAAGGACTTGAAGTCATGTCCTCTGAAGGTTTTGGATGACTTCTGTTCCCTGCTAGGAATGTATTTATAGATTAATTTTAGTCTCAGTTGCCTTTTACCAGATTAAATATTGTGTAAGTGGTAAATTCTAGGAAACTTGAAGAGTTTTAGAACATTTTACTGTGGTTCCCACTATAGAGATGACCATAATTAGAGGAAATAGTAGGTTAAGTTAGAAACTGTCTATGGTTGGGAGCTGGAGTTTTGATATTTTCCTGTATATTTCACTGATATTCCCCAAACTGTAGTGGTCTTTGGTTTGAGAATCATAGTTAGCTGGGAGGTGAGCCAGCATTCTTAGTGAGGCAGTGAAAGAGGTGGCATCTCAGCCGAGCTGGTACACCCACTCGTCTAGGTTGGGAGGAAGTGGAGGTTGGGGTCAGAAGAGCAGCCTTTTCCCGCTTTTAGACAGTGCCAGAGCGTCTCAGGCTGGGGTTTCACTTTATTTTTGTTTATGTGGAGTCGGTTCAGACACAAGTAAAATTGTGGTGTCTTAACCTCGAGTAAGATTTCAGACATATATCTTGTTTCATCAAGCTTGATCACTGAAGAATCTAGTTCATATTCTAGAGATGATAGCATTCTGAATTTAGAAAGATGAAAGTGACATACTTTCATTTAAACCTCATAGTCTTTGAATGCTTGGGGATGTAAATTAATGAAAGCATTTAACTTCTTTTTAAGGAGAAGGGTAAGAATCATACACACAGGAAGTCTATTTTCCTAAAATATATTTGCCTTCATTGTATTTTCAAAAGATTGGGCAACTGATTTATTTCTGGTGGTCCTATCTTCTATCTTGAGTGTTAACCATGTGAGCCGAAGGACGAGAATGGGGAAATAAAATCAATTACATTTTATTCCATTATACCAGGTATGTGTGAACATATGGCTATTTGTGTGTAGCTGTTTTTCCCACAGGAAGGATTGAAGTGTTGTTGTTGTTGTTGTTGTTTTAATTATTTATTTATTTGGCTTCCCTGAGTCTTATTAGTTCCAGCATATGGGATCTAGTTTCCTGACCAGGGATTGAACCTAGGCCCCCTGCATTGGGTACACAGAGTCTTAACCACTGGACCACCAGGGAAGTCCCGAAGTATTGGTTTTTTTTAACAAAAATCAATGAAACATAGAAATACAGAATAAATATTTGAGAGATCTGAGAAAAATGTATGAAATTAATAGACTTGTAGGTGTTTGAGTAAATTTAGCAGAAAAATAGAAAATGTCTAGTTATATACATGGACTTACTAATTTTAGTTGTCTTGAAGCAGCATAATTTAATATCAAATGCTTAAAACCACTAATTTAGTCAATAGAATTTAGAAATGTGGCTTGTATATACCTATCCAGCTAATAAAAAAATTTTTTGGGCTTCCCCTGGTGGCCCAGTGGGTAAGGATACCGCCTTGCAGTGCAAGGGCCGCCAGTTCGATCCCTGGCCTGGGAAGATCCCACGTGCCGCGGAGCGGCTGGACCCACGTGTCCAATTACTGAGCCGGAGCTCTGGAGCGCATGCGCCCAGAGCCAGTGCTCTGCGACGACAGATGCCACCACAATGGGAGGCCCACAGGAGCCAAAGAACAAAAGATGGATGAAAATGGAGAAATGAAAGATCAATAGAAGTGGCCCGCCCGCTTCCCTCCCTCCCCAACCCAACCCTTGCCCAAAATAAATAAATAAATAAATCTTAAAAAAAAATTTTTTTTCTTTGAAAAAAAAATAGGTAGTAAGAATTCCAAAGCATAAAGAGGAGACCTCTATTAAAGACAGCATTTCTCCATCTAGCACTGTCGTTCTAGTCCTAGAATCTCCCAGGTAACTGAAATCGGAGTGGTAATAAGGCAGGACATTGGGAAAAGGAGTGGTAGTTCTTATTGTGTGGCTCACTTCTAGGTCTAAGACTGCTTAAGTTCTAGATGGGCAGAAAAATCGCTAATAATAGAGATCAGAGCACCAGTCTTGGTTCAAATAAAAAAGATATCTTCTATGGTATGCACATCCACACACATACACACACACACACACACACACGTACATGCAATGGAATGTTACTCAGCAATAAAAGGAGAGAAAGAATGCCATTTGCAGTAACATGGGTGGACCTAGAGATTATCACACACTAACTGAAGTAAATCAAAGATACGTATGACATAGTATCGCTTATATGTAGAATCCAAAAAATGATGCAAATGAACTTATTTACAAAACAGAAATGTGAGGAAACAAACCAGTGAAGGTTTTGGGGGCTTTGGCTGAGTCAGAAGAAAAGTAAATTGGGAATGAGAAATATACTAGAAAGATCTGAGACAAACAAGTGATTTGATTCACATGGGCTTATTAGCTGGGGATATACTAATCGGCAACAGGTGAGTGATCTGCTATGGACTTTGAAATGCCAGATCTGTGCAGACTCCTTAACTTCTAGCCGATTTAGTTGCCCTCCAGCTGCAACACGCCCTTTCCATCCTCAAAGTCATGAGAATAATCATTGAATAGGGCTGTGACTGAAACTAGCCCAGGCTAATATCGTTCTCTGTAAACACCTGGAGGTTTCAGCACTGAGTTGACCCAAGAGGTCTTGAACACCCCCTTCCCGTCGTGTGTGTGTGTGTGCGCGCACGTGCGTGTGCTGTGGCACAGATACATACTCACAGACAGAAAAAAAAAAATATGGTTACCAAAGGGAAAAAGGGATGGAGGATAAATTAGGAATTTGGAATACATACTACTATATACAAAATAGACAAACAGCAAGGACCTACTGAAGAGCACAGGGAATTGTATTCAATATCTTGTAATATAACGTATAAGGGGAAAGAATCTGAAAAAGAATATAAAAATATAACTGAATCACTTTGTTGTATACAAGAAACAAATGCAGCACTGTATATGAACTATACTTCAATAAAAAATAAAGGAAGTGTATCTTCAAATATAGTCCAATCTGTGTATTCAGAAAGCAGCATTGGTATTGGCATGAGCTAGGCAATGTCTTGGTGTCTGTTTTTAACCAGGTGCCAAACTGAAAGACTTCAACTCTACTTACCCTTTGTTTTACCTTTCTAGATCAGGGGTCAGCAAGTTCTTGGACCAAATCCACTACTTATTTTTGTAAATAAAGTCCTATTGAAACATGACCACATCCATTTATTTATGTAGTGTCAATGACTGCTTTAGAGCTATGATAGTAGAATTGAGTAGTTGGGACAGTAGTTTGTAATGCTTAAAATACTTACTACCATCTGACTCTTTACAGAAAAGAGCTCACTTCAGTTCCAGATGAAAAATCTTTCTTTTAAAAATCTATTCTTTAAGTCAAGTATGTGAGTCAGTCTCTTATGCTAGTTCCAGCACTGTTGTTTCTAGCTACATCAAGCCATTTTTTAATATGCCATGCGTAGTGTCAGACACAGGGACCTGGCTTTGAACCATGCAATACAAGGCTTTCTATTTTGTTTTCACTCGTCCTGATAATGCCCTGCTTTACAGTCAGCACAGGACACTGAATCAGTTGTATTAAGGATAAGCATTTAATGATCCTTGCAAGTCTTTCTGGTCATAAGCAATAGTTCACCAGACACAGTCTTGTAAATATACTTGGAATTTCTACCATGTGTAAATAACCCATCTTACGTGGGCTCATCTGATACCTGTCTGTCACTTTTTCTGCCTTTTTCATATGATCCCTGGTGAGATAATTATACAAGGATGCCTATTGTTTGCACCCTCCACTGACTCAGAATCTTATTGTAAATCTGGGAAATTTAGTATGAATAATGATATTGATACCTTTATTTATCATTTTTTAAACATTTAAAGTGTTTTCAGATGGATGATGTGAATTGATACTTGTAATGGTGTTTGCCTCTGGGAAAGGGTTGGCTAGAGACAAGGATGGGAGAGAGACTTAAATTTTCATATAAATAACTTTTAGAGCTTTAAAATTTTGTATCATGTGTGAAGTAATTACCTATTACTGGATAGCAATAGCACCGTAAATTTAGAAGCTTAAAATAATACACATGTATTACCTCAGAGTTTCTGTAGGTCAGAAAGCCAGGCATGCCTTAGCAGGGTGTATCAGGGTCTTCACATGCTTTAAGTGAAGGGCTGGCCAAGTCTGGAGTCTCATTGGAAGACTTGATTGTGAAAGGATCTGCTTCCAGGTGTACATGATTATTGACAGGATTCAGCTCCTCGGGGACTTTTTAACAGGAAACCTCAGTTCCTAGCTGTTTGTTGGCTGGAGGCCTCATCCATTTATTTATGTAGTGTCAATGACTGCTTTAGAGCTATGATAGTAGAATTGAGTAGTTGGGACAGTAGTTTGTAATGCTTAAAATACTTACTACCATCTGACTCTTTACAGAAAAGAGCTCACTTCAGTTCCAGATGAAAAATCTTTCTTTTAAAAATCTATTCTTTAAGTCAAGTATGTGAGTCAGTCTCTTATGCTAGTTCCAGCACTGTTGTTTCTAGCTACATCAAGCCATTTTTTAATATGCCATGCGTAGTGTCAGACACAGGGACCTGGCTTTGAACCATGCAATACAAGGCTTTCTATTTTGTTTTCACTCGTCCTGATAATGCCCTGCTTTACAGTCAGCACAGGACACTGAATCAGTTGTATTAAGGATAAGCATTTAATGATCCTTGCAAGTCTTTCTGGTCATAAGCAATAGTTCACCAGACACAGTCTTGTAAATATACTTGGAATTTCTACCATGTGTAAATAACCCATCTTACGTGGGCTCATCTGATACCTGTCTGTCACTTTTTCTGCCTTTTTCATATGATCCCTGGTGAGATAATTATACAAGGATGCCTATTGTTTGCACCCTCCACTGACTCAGAATCTTATTGTAAATCTGGGAAATTTAGTATGAATAATGATATTGATACCTTTATTTATCATTTTTTAAACATTTAAAGTGTTTTCAGATGGATGATGTGAATTGATACTTGTAATGGTGTTTGCCTCTGGGAAAGGGTTGGCTAGAGACAAGGATGGGAGGGAGACTTAAATTTTCATATAAATAACTTTTAGAGCTTTAAAATTTTGTATCATGTGTGAAGTAATTACCTATTACTGGATAGCAATAGCACCGTAAATTTAGAAGCTTAAAATAATACACATGTATTACCTCAGAGTTTCTGTAGGTCAGAAAGCCAGGCATGCCTTAGCAGGGTGTATCAGGGTCTTCACATGCTTTAAGTGAAGGGCTGGCCAAGTCTGGAGTCTCATTGGAAGACTTGATTGTGAAAGGATCTGCTTCCAGGTGTACATGATTATTGACAGGATTCAGCTCCTCGGGGACTTTTTAACAGGAAACCTCAGTTCCTAGCTGTTTGTTGGCTGGAGGCCTCTGTTCCTCTCCAACATGATAGTTTGCTTCATCAAAATGTGCAAGCTGAGAAGGCAATAGAAGGAGTCTGCTAGCAACACAGAAGTCAGAATTTGATACTGTACACAACTATAGAACATCCCATCACCTTTGCCTGTTTCTGCTAAAACAAGTCCTTAGACCATCCTTAGACCATCAAGGGTAAGGAATTACTTGAGGGCATGAATACGAGGAATTGGGGAATCCTAGAGAGGTAATTTTAGAGTCTGTTTGTTGCAACTGTGCATATTATCTATTTAGTGAAAATAAATAAGTAATTTTAGACATTTAAGACTTAAATGAAAATGAAAATTTCAATATAATGTGTGAAATATATTTATTTTTTTATAAATAAAAAAGACGTGCAAAAGTACATATATGTCTATAAATGCACACAAAATGATGACATGGTACAGATCAATGATTTGTCTTTGTTCAAGGCACTATAACATAATACTATAGACTGGGTGGCATATATACCACAAAGATTTATTTCTCACAGTTCTGGAGGCTGAAAAGTCCCAGGCAAGATTAGATGGCAGATTAGATGTCTGGTGAGAGCTCACTTCCTTGTTCATAGATGACCGTCTTTTTGCTGTGTCTTCATATGTCGAAGGGGTTAGGAGATATCTGGGGTCTCTAGTATCATTAGTGAGCAATCTACCTTTATAACCTAAGAACTTCTCAAAGACTCTACCTCCTAATGCCTACACACTGGGAATTAGCTTTCAATATATTAATTTTGAGAATAAAAAAAAATTCATACCATAGCAGTGGTTACTTCTATGGAAGGGAGCATGAGAGGAATGAGTATAAAGGAAATGTAATAGTTTAATCTATGTCTTTGTTTTCTTCCAAGAAAAAGGAATTAGGGCCATTTAATAGAGTTATAGAGGATAAACAGCTTTCAAATGGCTTGTTTAAGGAAGCTCCAAGTCTGGAGTCTCATTGGAAGACTTGATTGTGAAAGGATCTGCTTCCAGGTGTACATGATTATTGACAGGATTCAGCTCCTCGGGGACTTTTTAACAGGAAACCTCAGTTCCTAGCTGTTTGTTGGCTGGAGGCCTCTGTTCCTCTCCAACATGATAGTTTGCTTCATCAAAATGTGCAAGCTGAGAAGGCAATAGAAGGAGTCTGCTAGCAACACAGAAGTCAGAATTTGATACTGTACACAACTATAGAACATCCCATCACCTTTGCCTGTTTCTGCTAAAACAAGTCCTTAGACCATCCTTAGACCATCAAGGGTAAGGAATTACTTGAGGGCATGAATACGAGGAATTGGGGAATCCTAGAGAGGTAATTTTAGAGTCTGTTTGTTGCAACTGTGCATATTATCTATTTAGTGAAAATAAATAAGTAATTTTAGACATTTAAGACTTAAATGAAAATGAAAATTTCAATATAATGTGTGAAATATATTTATTTTTTTATAAATAAAAAAGACGTGCAAAAGTACATATATGTCTATAAATGCACACAAAATGATGACATGGTACAGATCAATGATTTGTCTTTGTTCAAGGCACTATAACATAATACTATAGACTGGGTGGCATATATACCACAAAGATTTATTTCTCACAGTTCTGGAGGCTGAAAAGTCCCAGGCAAGATTAGATGGCAGATTAGATGTCTGGTGAGAGCTCACTTCCTTGTTCATAGATGACCGTCTTTTTGCTGTGTCTTCATATGTCGAAGGGGTTAGGGAGATCTCTGGGGTCTCTAGTATCATTCGTGAGCAATCTACCTTTATAACCTAAGAACTTCTCAAAGACTCTACCTCCTAATGCCTACACACTGGGAATTAGCTTTCAATATATTAATTTTGAGAATAAAAAAAAATTCATACCATAGCAGTGGTTACTTCTATGGAAGGGAGCATGAGAGGAATGAGTATAAAGGAAATGTAATAGTTTAATCTATGTCTTTGTTTTCTTCCAAGAAAAAGGAATTAGGGCCATTTAATAGAGTTATAGAGGATAAACAGCTTTCAAATGGCATATGTTCACTTTATCATAGGATTAGAACTCAAAACATAATTTTCCTAAATGTCACAGAATTTTTCCTATTTATTTATTGGATTCTTTGTTTCTAAACTGAATTGTTTTATTCAGAAAACTTATTAAATTATTTAAAGGAATGATAGATATTAGTCTTCTGATGCCTGACTAATCTCATTGGGTGGCCATTTCTGTTCAGTATGTTTGATAATTAGCCATATTTAAAAACATGATAAACAGAATCTTTATTCAATCTTGGAACAGCATTGCCAGATTTAGCAAATGAAAATATAAGAAGCCCAGTTAAATTTGAATTTAGTGTTTTAGGGTGGACTTTTTTTTTTTTTTTTTTTTTACCAAATTTGGAAAACTCGGCAGTGGTCACAGGACTGGAAAAGGTCAGTTTACATTCCAATCCCAAAGAAGGGCAATACCAAAGAATGTTCAAAGTACTGTACAATTGCACTAATTTCACATGCTAGTAAGGTCATACCCCAAATCCTTCAAGCTAGGCTTCAACAGTACATTAACTGAGAACTTCAGTGTAGAAGCTGGAGTTGAAAAGGCAAAGGAACCAGAGACCAAATTGCTAACACCTGTTAGATCATAGTAAAAGCAAGGGAATTCCAGAAAAACATCTACTTCTGCTTCACTGACTACACTAAAGCCTTTGATTGTCTGGATCACAGCTAACTGTGGAGAATTTGTAAAGAATTCCTTAAGAATACCAGGCCATCTTACCTGTTTCCTGAGAAACCTGTATGCAGGTCAAGAAGCAACAGTTAGAACTGGACATGAAACAACAAACTGGTTGCAAATTGGGAAAGGAGTACATCAAGGCTGTATATTGTCATCCTGCTTATCTAACTTTTATACAGAGTACATCATATGAAATGTCAGGCTGGATGAATCCCAAGCTGAAATCAAGACTGTGGGGAGAAATATCAATAACCTCAGGTAGGCAGATGACACCACTCTAATGGCAGAAAGCAAGGAGGAACTAAAAAGCCTTTTGAAGAAGATGAAAGAGGAGAGTGAAAAAGCTGGCTTAAAGCTCAATATTCAAAAAACTAAGATCATGGCATCTGGTCCCCTAACCTCATGGCAAATAGATGGAAAAAAAATGGAGACAGTAGCAGACTTTATTTTCTTGGGCTCCAAAATTACGGCAGATGGTGACTACAGTCATGAAATTAGAAGATTCTTGTTCCTTGGAAGAAAAGATATGAAAAACCTAGACAGGGTATTCAAAAGCAGAGACATCAGTTTGCCAGCAAAGACCCATAAAGTCAAAGCTATGGTTTTTCCAGTACTTGTGTATGGATGTGAAAGTTGGACCATAGAAAAGGCTGAATGCTAAAGAATTGATGCCTTTGAACTGTGGTGCTGGAGGAGATTCTTGAGAGTCTCTTAGATAGCAAGGAGATCAACCCAGTCAATCCTAAAGGAAATAAACCCTGAATATTCATTGAAAGGGCTGATACTAAAACTGAAGCTCCTGGGCTTCCCTGGTGGTCCAGTGGGTAAACAGTCAACCTTGCAGTGCAAGGGGCGCCGGTTTGATCCCTAGCCTGGGAAGACCCCACATGCCACGAAATGACTGGACCGGTATTTCCAATTATGAGTCAGCAGTCTGGAGCGCATGCACCCAGAGCCGGTGCTCTGCAACGAGAGAGGCCACTGCAATGGGAGACCCACACAGGTCAAAGAATAAAGATGAATGAAAATAAATAAATACAAAACCAATAAAAAAGGCCATAATTAAAATATATTTTAAAATATTAACAACAACAACAACAACTGAAGCTTCAATACTTTGGACACTTAATCCAAAGAGCTGACTCATTTGAAAAGATCCTAATACTGGGAAAGACTGAGGGCAGGAGGAGAAGGGGGCAACAAAGGGTGAGATGGCTGGATGGCATTATCAACTCAATCAGTGGACATGAGTCTGAGCAAACTCTGGGAGATAGTGATGTATGGAGAAGCCTGGAGTGCTGCAGCCCATTGGACTGCAGAGTCAGCCATGACTTAGCAACTGAACAACAAAGATTTTTAAAATTATAAGCTATAGTGAATGCTTGTGACCAGAATATTTTTTCTGAAAGCTAGTAAATTTAAAGATTATAAAGACTTCAAACTTTGCGCTATTTCCTTTGAGTCTTCATTAACTTTTCTACGCTTCTGAAATAGACACTTAAATCTCTCTGTGGAAGTATAAAGAAGTAATGTAATTTTGCAGAATATGATTTGCCAGTATACGTTTGCCAAATTTGACTTTATGACTATATTCCAGGAAAATAGAAAAATAAAACTCAATAAGGAAATAGTTTGCAACTAAATTTCAATAAATGTCCCAGAGATGGAACTTTGTGTCAGGGTCTTTTGTACATTGATTTAGTAGATTTCTTTTTCTTTCTTTCTTTTTTGCAGTGTTAAACACATTATTCCTTGAAGTTTATCTTGATGATGTAACATAATTGGATGACTGAACACTTACCACATGAGTTCTAACATTCCACTTTTTTAGACTGATTAACAGCTCTCTAGTGGGGAAAAAATGACTATGTGTTGCCACAGAAAAGTGGAGGAAAGAATGGGAGTGTGCCATCTAGGACCTGATTGCTGTCAGCCCAATCTTCTCTGGCTCTGGATCAGAGGAAAAACGGCCCTGTAGGCTGAGTTGCCAAGGATCCACCAGCCCCCACCGCCCCCCACCTCTCCTACCCCTTCATCCTGCCTTTGACTAGTTTGAAAAGTCAGTGGATGGTGCTGACAGTCAAGAAGAGGGGAACAACCTGGGATTTCTCCTCTTTCTCTGCATTGGGCAGCATCTCTGATAGTACCTCTGCCTTCCTCCTGGCCTTAGCTTTCCCCTGGTGGCCCTAGGTCCTGGGCTCTCCTACCATTCCCATTCTCTCCTCTTGTTTAGGAAGGGCAGTGACTCCTGAGGTTGTTGCCTCATGAAGCCTATTTGGCATCTCAGATCTTCCATCTCCCATAGTATCCCTGTGTTAAAATGTTTCTGTTATATGTACTGGTTTCTAGTTGTCTGGACCGACCTTGCTCGATATAGGAACACGGAAAATTTTGAGAGAATATCAAAAAGATTTTTAAAATTATAAGCTATAGTGAATGCTTGTGACCAGAATATTTTTTCTGAAAGCTAGTAAATTTAAAGATTATAAAGACTTCAAACTTTGCGCTATTTCCTTTGAGTCTTCATTAACTTTTCTACGCTTCTGAAATAGACACTTAAATCTCTCTGTGGAAGTATAAAGAAGTAATGTAATTTTGCAGAATATGATTTGCCAGTATACGTTTGCCAAATTTGACTTTATGACTATATTCCAGGAAAATAGAAAAATAAAACTCAATAAGGAAATAGTTTGCAACTAAATTTCAATAAATGTCCCAGAGATGGAACTTTGTGTCAGGGTCTTTTGTACATTGATTTAGTAGATTTCTTTTTCTTTCTTTCTTTTTTGCAGTGTTAAACACATTATTCCTTGAAGTTTATCTTGATGATGTAACATAATTGGATGACTGAACACTTACCACATGAGTTCTAACATTCCACTTTTTTAGACTGATTAACAGCTCTCTAGTGGGGAAAAAATGACTATGTGTTGCCACAGAAAAGTGGAGGAAAGAATGGGAGTGTGCCATCTAGGACCTGATTGCTGTCAGCCCAATCTTCTCTGGCTCTGGATCAGAGGAAAAACGGCCCTGTAGGCTGAGTTGCCAAGGATCCACCAGCCCCCACCGCCCCCCACCTCTCCTACCCCTTCATCCTGCCTTTGACTAGTTTGAAAAGTCAGTGGATGGTGCTGACAGTCAAGAAGAGGGGAACAACCTGGGATTTCTCCTCTTTCTCTGCATTGGGCAGCATCTCTGATAGTACCTCTGCCTTCCTCCTGGCCTTAGCTTTCCCCTGGTGGCCCTAGGTCCTGGGCTCTCCTACCATTCCCATTCTCTCCTCTTGTTTAGGAAGGGCAGTGACTCCTGAGGTTGTTGCCTCATGAAGCCTATTTGGCATCTCAGATCTTCCATCTCCCATAGTATCCCTGTGTTAAAATGTTTCTGTTATATGTACTGGTTTCTAGTTGTCTGGACCGACCTTGCTCGATATAGGGAACACGGAAAATTTTGAGAGAATATCAGAAAATCAAAGATCCATATTCTTTTTTCCTTGACATAATCTTCAAGGAGTTTCAAATAAACGAGTGAACAACTGTTCCTATAGCACTAATGATTTTTCTGTTTCAAGGATCAAAGGCTATTCAGGGTCTTCCAGAGCAAACAATCCCTAAGAATGTTTGGCTAGTAGAGCATGAACTTGCACTTTTCGTCAAATCAAGTTTTCTGTTATTTTCTAAGGGAGCACAGACAATTCCACTTTTTTTTTCTAGTGGAGAGGAGATGTCATCATTTCTAGATTAATAGTTCTTAAAATAAATATGCAAGGGAAAAGAGAACAGACAGAATGAATGGGAGGGGGAAAGGAGTTTAGAGATAACTGTAAAAATAGGAAGATGACACGGTATCAGATAATACAACTATCCTCTTGGAGAGAAGGCGGATAGCTTTGGTTAAAGGAGGATTTAAAAAGTATTTTCTCAGAAATGTTACTCATAACTGTAGTTCAGTAAAAACATTTCAGTTATTTGCATGAGATCATAAGCCTCAGACAATGTAGGAAATGATATGGGCTATGGGCATTGTAAATATTAATAATCACAACCTTTCTGTGAATCTTTGCCAGCAAAGGAAAGGAAACGCCTTTCATAGTCAAAGCAGTGAGCTTGAAAAATGATCAGCAGTGACACAAACCTGATAGAGGAGAGGAGCAACCATTGGAAGTGTAAAATGCCTTGCTCCAGGAAGTTTTCCATTCCGCTTGTGAGCTAAGTGTGGTAGACAAGTCAGCAGACGTCTTCGCAGCCTTGGCCAGGCCATGAGAAAGATGGCTTGGAAGGAGAAAACAGAATTAAAAAGAAATATAACAGGGAAGATTGAGACAAAATATGGGCTCATTAGCTGGGGTCATGCTAGCCTAGAACTGCTGTGGGCTTAGGGACACCGGGTCAGCGTGTGTTAGAACGCTGCATGTGCGCACAGACCAGACTCCTTTGAACTTCTTACAGGTCTAGTTGCCCCGCAGCTGTAGCAAGCTTTTTCCCTTAAAGAAATAAACAACATAGAGTCTCAAGGATTAGTTGCTGACTAAGGACGTGACTGAGTCCCAGTCTGTGCTGATTGGAAACATTGCCTGGATGCTTAAGCTAGCAATAGAAGAGGACTAAGTGAATATGTTCCAGGCTCTCGATCCATGAGATCGGGAGTCCCCTGGTCCCTTCCTTTCTGCTTATTTCTGTCTATGCGTGTATTTCTTAACGTCTCGCCACACCTACTGTTCTCCCTGTACCTGACTGAGGTTCTGTGCTAAGGGCCTTGTTAGGTGACTTGTTAGGCAAGGTCAAACCTTGAGCTAGAATTTGTGTAAGTCACAGATCCACTCATGGCTTCCTGGCATCAAATACAAATGCCTTTCTTAAATGTCCCAGGGCGTTATTGCTGTACAATGTGCCATTGTCCTCAAGAGCAATGACTTTGCTGTTAGGCTGCTTTGGTCACTTCCTTACTGAGGCATTTTGAGCAGGGATTGACCTCTCTGGGCCTCCTTTATTAAATAGGGGAAGAAACAACAGCTTCTTCAGAACTCTGCACATTATATATTGAAGAGAACAGTGACTGTATGTTATAGTAGCAAAGAAAGCAGAAAACTGGGATTGGGGAATCTGCAGCAAAATAGGGTCACCACATTTAGCTGGACAGTATATTGGGAAATACATTAAGTCTGAAACTGTGATTCATGTTCAGCTTAGGTTCCCTCTGTTTCTTGAGAATGTTTAACTTACTTAAGTCAAATGACATTTTTTTTACAGATGGAAAATTATGAGCTGTTTAGGAAAATAAGCACATGTCTTAACTGAGCAAGATCACCTTTTCCAAGAGAAGTGAAATGAAATTTTAATTTTGGTGGGGGGGGGGCGGGCCAGGCAGCTTCTATTGGTCTTTCATTTCTCTATTTTCATCCGTCTTTGCTCCTTGGCTCCTGTGGGCCTCCCATCGCGGTGGCCTCTGTCGCTGCAGAGCGCCGGCTCTGGGCGCATGCGCCCCAGAGCTTCGGCTCGGTAATTGGACACATCATTCCTGCCGCTCTGCGGCACGTGGGATCTTCCCAGGCCAGGTATAGAACCGGCGCCCCTTGCACTGCAAGGCGGTGTCCTTACCCACTGGACCACCAGGGGAGGGGAAGCCCCCTATTGGTCTTTCATTTTGTCCATTTTCATCCATCTTTGTTCTTTTGGCCTGTGTGGGCCTCCCATCGTGGCAGCCTCTGTTGTCACAGAGCACCGGCTCTGGGCACATGCACTCCAGTGCTCCAACTTGGTAATTGGGCACATGGGTCCCCGCGGCACGTGGGATCTTCCCAGGCCAGGGATCGAACCGGCGTCCCTTGCACTGCAAGGAGGTGTCCTTACCCACTGGACCACCAGGGAAGCCCTGAAATGAAATTTTAAAAGTGTTTAGATAGAAAACAATTGATAGAAAAAAATTTTCCCTCTCTCTCTCTTTTTCCCCCTACCTTCCTTCCTTCCGATGGGTGGTGGCCTCAGTTTTCATATTAACAAATATCAACCCAGAAATAATGGCTTTCAGCTGTATTTAGTGTAGAAATGTATTCTATCACTGTCATTGCTGAAATACCATTTTTTTGCAGGTTTTGACCAAGTCCTGCTAGAATAATTTTAACAGTGGATCAGATCTATGCAGGATTTCCTGTATGAGAACTCTGGAAATGAAAGATTTTAGTTTAGCTATAGCTATACGCCACTAAAAAAAAAAAAAAAAAGAAGAAGAAGACAAGAAAATAGCTAAGCTAAATGCCACTGTTTGTAAATGCATTTTAGTTTAGGAAAGTGTAATTAACCAGGTACATACTGTCAGGGACTTTACAATAATAATTTCCTCCTCTAGAGCAAAGTTAATACTTAGTGGTTCAAATAAGCTGGTGTTCCCATTTCTCCCAACTCATATGACTGGAACAAGTTTACAACCTAGTGGGACGGTCTTATGAACCTTCTAGGAAAATATGGTTTTGAACTTGCTAAGTGTTGAGGAGTTCTTCTTCATAGTGAACCCATTCATCTGTGGCAACCCAACCTGTGTGGCACTTTAGGTAGAAAATAGGCCATATTTTGACACCAATACCACCTCCTTAGAATTTGGAAGCATCTATAGCTTTTCAGTAGTGTAATGCCCTCACCTGCATTGGTGGCACAGAACATTTATTAAAGATGACTGTAAACCAACATTTACAGAGCTAAAAAAGAGACCATATGCTTGTGAGTAAAAACACTGGGGGTGAACAGTCATTATTTGCCTGGGCCTGAAGGGGGAAGGTTATGGGTGTCCAAGACCCATCTCACTGTCTTTCTCCTGGCTTTATTTACCCAGTCTGTGGGATTACGACCATACCACTGCTCCTGGAGTGCTGCCTCCCCTGAGACCATACTATTTTGCAAACCCTCGAAAGGATGAAACCTCAGAGCAACAAAGGTAAACATGATTAATCACAACTTCTTTTTAATCACTAGTTTAGGAACACAGGAAAGAAAGATGAACGTAGGAAAGGTGGTGAGATTGACAAATAGGCAGCAACATCATAAAGCTAGTAGAAGAGAGGAAGCTGGATTCAAATGGGACAACTATTCCCTTTGTCCAAATATTTACACTGGTTGCATGAGCCACCTAGATACAGAGGCATACCATCTTTCCCACTATGGGCAATGCACAGCATCTTTCCTGCACAATTTTTCTAGGTCATCCTCAAAGTAATAATATTTCTCTCTAAATTACCATAGAACTTTAAATATGCTCCTTTTTATGGTAATCCACATCTCTCTCCACCCGAGTTGGATGAGAGTGAGAGAGAAGGAAAAAAATTCAAAAATGAATCAAAATAAAAAAATTTGGTAATTGCAAAGAAGGTATTTTGCTACTATGGCCAAGAAAGTCCTCTTTGAGAAGAAGATACATAAGGAATGAGCAAGAACTAGCTGTAAAAGCAGAAAAAAGAATGTTCCAGAGAGACAGAACAGCATGGGCAAGGTCCTCAAGAAAAGAAAGGACCTTGGGTGTGTATGAGGAGCTGATTGTAGGCCAATCTGACTGGGAGCTAGTGAAAGTAGAAGAGAACCTTAGGGAAAGCAACTCTGTATCCAGAATAGTGTCTCTTCTGGTAGGGACGAAACACTGCTCCTTCCATAATGGTAATGTTCCAATGTAATAAACCTGTCACTTGATAGCTGGCTGATCGCCCTAGGAAATGGCACCATTGAGGGGGCTCTGTGTTGGTCTCTACTGCTGCATATCAGGCACTCAGCAGTGGCCAGGCCAAGTGGTCCTTGGTGAATGGGAGTCTGTGTTGCTGAGCCCATGTGTAACCTCCATGCCTGCCACCGTGGCCACTTTGCTCATGAGCCCACTGGATGACTGTAGTGATGACTAGAGAAAGTGACTGATTCGTGCCAACAGAACATGTCATCCTTTACTATTGGTTGTTGTAATCCTCCTCTGCTGGCGTCACTCTTTGGTGAGCATTCACATTGGACACAGATATCTTCACCACCATTGGCTGTTCTACTAAGTTGATCCATATGCCTCTTCCCCCAGTTCCTTTGCTCCCGATTTCCTAATCGTGTTTCCTCCACATCCCTGATCACCCAGACAAACTATTAGCCACCACATATCCCCTGATCCCTCCAAAAATAAAAGAGAGCCTGACTACTGCATCTAATTTCGTTGGTCAAATGGTATTCTAAAATCATTTTTTCTAGAATATAGTGCTAGACTAGACACAGTAGATTTATCTGTATTATTTAGCATGCTCTGTGGAATGCAGATAATGCAAAAATTACTTCTTACTTAATTACCAGAAACCTTGAAACATAAAAAGATAATTGTAAATTAAGGAAATTTCTATTTCAATTTTGGTTTTGTTCATAATGTGTATGGATTTTTTTGGATGGATTTCCATCTAAAAATACACTGGAAGTTCAAGATCATATGATCACATTTTTGAATAATGCATCCTTTTGTTATCCCATCATCTTGAGAGAAATATGGTCTCACCAAACATATTTACAACTATGTCTTTTACTTTTACCTTTGTATTTGAACACAGAAGAGCAGTGAGTAATGTATTACCCAAAGTGGTCACAAAATACCTTTTGATAATTCTGCTAAGGTTTACAATCATGAAGTGGCAGAAATATTGTATTATGTGTCTTAATTTTATGGTGCAATTAATTTAATTATTTTTAAAACAAAAGGAATGTGATACATAAGCACATACTAATAACTATCAGAAATTCATTCATTCCACTAACAAAACTTTAGTGAAGCATACAAAGCCTCTGCCTTCAAAGAGTTTGAAATCTAGTGGCAAGGCTAACTGTAACAAGGTTAACAAATAAATAAATATATAGTATAACATTGTATAATGATAAATGTATTAAAATAGTGGATTGTGTTCAGTGTTAATTATCAAAGTATATTTGTTTGTTATAAAACTAATTTTTGTCTATTTAGAAAACCATGGAAAGTAACCATGATTTTTTCATATAATACAGTCAAATACGTTATAAGTTGCAATAATTTGGAAATTAACTTGGAGCTAAATAATAAGGTATCAACAGTTATTTTTGGTTCTAGTATATGAAGTTTTTTTCAAATATGTAAAGTTGGGTTTGTGAAGAAAGCTCTTGTCTCTTTAACTTCCTGTTTAAGTAATAGAAGTCTAGGAAACTCTATGATTGACCAAGCGATAATGACAGTTTATTCATTGGCAAACTTGGCTTTTTTCCTGCCCATAAGCATAGCATTAAGAAGATGAAACCCTCACCACAGCATATGTGTACATTTTGCTGAACTGACAAAAATTGAACAATCCAAATTCCAATCTTAGAAGTTAGGAGAGTTAGAAGTTACACTGGAAAACCTAAACTAACGAAGGCTATAACTGTAACAAGAGGAGTACTTGAGCTCCCCAAAGTCAGTTATTTAGAGTAGCAATTATTAGAGGCAAAATTCCATAAGAAAAATTTTCTTCTTCAAAAACTCATCACTAGATGAAAGATTTTATTCCAGCTATACAGAAATGCTTCTTTAGCTCACTGGAAAAACAAAGTCAAATGTAAAGTTGAGTAGTCTGTTCCACAGTACTTTGTTTTGTATGTTAGACAAACAGTTATCTAATTGTGCATTAGAGGTACTGGAGTATATAAAATCTGAGAGAATCATTCCAGCCCATTTTCATTCTTTTCACTGTCTTTCACATCAGTATACTAGAATATTTATTCTTGGTTATGTACCAGGATATTTGTTATCAACTATGTGGCAGTCTATCAAGACAAAGATAATCAGGGTTGTGTTTAGCCACTGAGTCATGTCCAACTCTTTGGGACCCTTTGAATTATAACTCACCAGGCTACTCAGTCCGTGAGATTTTTCAGGCAAGAATGGGTTGCTGTTTCCTACTCCAGGGGATCTTCTTGGTCCTTGATTCAACGTGTGTCTACCATGTCTTCTGCATTGCAGGCAGATTCTTTAACTGCTGAGCTATCAGGGAAGTCTAAGCAGATATGCAGCTCACATCACGTAAGCGCCTATATTCTGCTATTGCTATAGGAGCACAGTGTTGACTGTTTACTTCACTGAAGCTTTTCAGAGGGAATCTGAGCTCAGTCTCAGTGGGTCTATGTAACTATCTTGCATTAATGTGAGATTCAGTGTAAAGTAAATACATCAAATGGTAACTACCTATTGGACATTTCCATTTTTTCATATCTACTTAAGATTCACTTTCCAGGCACTCTAAAATCTTTCTGGGCCCTTAAGGGTAAAAACATACCTTCCCACAGGACACTCATTTAGTACTATCTGGTTACACCAGCAACTCCAGGAGCAACTATTTGGATGTCATCAAATCTCCATTGTCTCCTCTTGCTCTGAAACCTGAATCTGCTGAGTTTTTAGTTTCAACCTCTCTTGATTCTCTTGTAGCTCTTTTTCTGAATTGCTTTTCTGCAATATGAACCCTGTTACCATTCATTTATTGACCAAAATACCAATAACACAGGGCATTTGTATTTAGCAGATCATGCTGAAGTTTCAAAGTTGTACAGTGAAATTACATTGCTGACTACAAGCCAAAAATTAACATTTAACAAGAGTCATCATGGTCCTACCATGGCCTCCATTGGTCATCCCTCCACCACTTTTTAACTTGCGGTCTCTCCTTAGGCTTGCTTCCTTCACTTCTGGTCAATGTCTCACCATTTATCTCCTGATCTTTCCCTGTAATCTCTCATGTTAATTTGCTCAGGCTGCCAGAACAGAATACCACAGACTAGGTAGCTTAAACAACAGAAATTTATTATCTCCCATCTCTGGAGTCTAGAAGTCAAGATCAAGATACTGGCAGATTTTATTTTCTCCATCATCTCCCTGTATCCTAGCATGGCCATTCCTCTGTGCATGCATCCCTGGTGTCTCTTCTGTATCTTAATCTTCTCTTCTTATGTGAACACCAGTCAGAATAAAAGCTTACCCTAACAGCTTCATTTGAACTTAGTTATCTCTTTAAAGATCTTTCTTCAAAAGCAGTCACATTCTGAGGGGTTTAAGCCTTCAACATAAAAATTTGGAGGGAGGGAGAGAGACACCATTAAGTCCATTCTATTTCTCAAGTCCTCTCTTTCCTGTTTCATTACTAGCTTCTGATCCCCAAGTGTCAATTCCTTGTCTAAAGCAGAACAGTTTTGTTTTCCGGTAAGAACCTCTCTGTATATTTGAAACAAAATGATATCTTTCAGATTTCATTTTTTTCTTTAGCTCAGGTGAAAGTTTTAAAAGTATGATTTCTTCTCCAATATAAATAGTTTCCATGGCAGGACTCCATCAGTCTTTGTACATGTGAGGGACAAATACGATTTATTCTCCTTATTCCAAAGAAGTTCCCTCAGGACCCAACAGATGGGAAGGAGTTGGCTGAGGTGCTTAACTTTTCCTTCTTCCAACTCATATATTTCCTCTTGAATTTATTCACTTAAGTCACAAGAAGAACTTGTAAAAATTAACTTAGAAAAGGGAATACCTTGTCAGCTGCTAATACATGCATTTCAGGATTTTTTTCTTTAAATAAAATTTTATCCATTGCATAACAGTTACCCATCATCTATAAGTCAAATAACTCACCACACCTCTCTATCCCTCGTTTCTCCTGACAGTTCCTCCTTCAATTCCACTGCAAATTGGGGTCTTCCTCTTCAATTCCAGGGCTCTCTCACCACTCATCATTCAAGAAGTCTTTATCGAGCAATTAATCTATATTGTTGTTAATCTTTGCAACATAACTGTAAGGTAGATATTATTAAACATGCAGATGAGAGTTCATGGGTCAAAGTCTTGGTCTTATGCTATTTAGTGAAAGAATCTGGATTTAATCTGTATCTGCCAGGTCCTACTGTGTCTGCTTTTTTCACTTCATAAGAATAGCAGAAATAAGAGACTTCCAGTTTTCAAACTCTCACTAGAGTTTGGAATTCTCAATACTCTTAGTCTTGTCCTCAATATTTGAATACTGTAAGGTCTATCCAAGTTTATGTTCCTCTTGACCCTTTTTAAAATTAGAAAGAATATTTGGGGGATTATCCTTAAATCATAATCCTCTAAGATTACTCTTACTAGTTTTGCATTTTACCTTCCCATCCTGGTTGACGTTAGTTTACATATTGAAAATTGTGGCTAGTCCCTCCTGGTTTCGACAGGGTGAGAAGAGAGGGACCCCAGTCAGTGCCCTCCACACAGAGGGAGGGCAACAGTGGTTGGTGGGAAGCCCTGAAGGGAAGGAGTCCTGGGTCAGTGCCAAAGGACAGTAAATAATGAGACACTATTCCAGGAAGTCACAAGCCAGTGAAAGTTTTGGGAAAGAAATGCAATATTCATGAACCAAGAGACAGTTCAAAAGGTGAATCAAGATGAAAAGCCCAATAGGAGAGATGAGGGAATGAAACATGATAGTTAGGACCCAAAGGAAACAAATGTAGGTTGAAGGGGGGTTTAAGAACAAAACCTTTGTTTGTGCTGATATGTCCTTTATGCATTTCTAAGTGTGTATCATTAGGGCTCAGTTAAAATGTCACCAGAACTGGAATTTTTGGGCCTAACCTCTCTATAATAAGGAATTATTGTGTATTATGTATCTAAGTTAAATGCTTGATAAGTATTATTAATATTTGATTCTTCTGAATTCCTTTTTTCCTAAGTCATCGTGATGGGAAAAAAGAGTCATAAACATAATCAATAGCTAATTTTAGTGAGTGCTTAAATCCTTCTAATGCTTTAATGCTTCTAACCCCATGATGTTTAGTGGCTAAGTCGTATCTGACGCTTGCAACCCCATGGGCTATAGCCCCCCAGGATCCTTTGTCCATGGAATATTCCAGGCAAGAATACTGTTGTGGGTTGCCACTTCCTTCTCCAGGGATCTCCCCAACCTGCTCTGAACCTACATTGGCAGGTGTCTCCTGCATTGGCAGGTGGATTCTTTGCCACTGAACCACCGGGGAAGCCCAGTGAGAGAAGGATATTATTATTCTCATTGTTCAGGTGAGAGGAATGGAGCCATGGAAGTGCTAAATAATTTTCTCATGGTTTTATAATGGGTCAGTGGCATGGCAAGGGTTTGCACTGATTACTATGTAATGTATTGAGAGATAAAATAATGATGCAGTATAAACAAATAAGGATCCAATGAACTGTGCTTGGATGAGGATGAAGGAGAGCTCTGCTAATGAGATGACATCTCTTCTATGGGTCATGCCACAACTTGGTGCCCATATAGATATTACCTTTAATTTTGCTTTCATGTAAATATTATCCATGATACTGCTCTCCTTACCCAGAAACTGAAAGTAATACATGAACAAGGATTCGTCCCAATTTTCCTTTTACGAAATAACCCTAAGTTTTAAAGACATTCCCATTCCACAGGGCTTGGATGTTCCATTCAAGTTATGGTTTGTTTCAGAAATTCTAGATAACCAGTGCTACAATGTTCATTGCAGTGACATTTTAAAAAACTAGTAGAGCTGGATAACATGTTAAAATCCACACAATGCTCTTTATACTTCAGGCAGTTTGGATACCTAAGTTAAAGGGGCTTGGGATTAAACCTTTGTTTGTGCTGATATGTCCTTTATGCATTTCTAAGTGTGTATCATTAGGGCTCAGTTAAAATGTCACCAGAACTGGAATTTTTGGGCCTAACCTCTCTATAATAAGGAATTATTGTGTATTATGTATCTAAGTTAAATGCTTGATAAGTATTATTAATATTTGATTCTTCTGAATTCCTTTTTTCCTAAGTCATCGTGATGGGAAAAAAGAGTCATAAACATAATCAATAGCTAATTTTAGTGAGTGCTTAAATCCTTCTAATGCTTTAATGCTTCTAACCCCATGATGTTTAGTGGCTAAGTCGTATCTGACGCTTGCAACCCCATGGGCTATAGCCCCCCAGGATCCTTTGTCCATGGAATATTCCAGGCAAGAATACTGTTGTGGGTTGCCACTTCCTTCTCCAGGGATCTCCCCAACCTGCTCTGAACCTACATTGGCAGGTGTCTCCTGCATTGGCAGGTGGATTCTTTGCCACTGAACCACCGGGGAAGCCCAGTGAGAGAAG
This sequence comes from Tragulus kanchil, assembly GCA_022376925.1. Lineage (NCBI taxonomy): Eukaryota > Metazoa > Chordata > Mammalia > Artiodactyla > Tragulidae > Tragulus > Tragulus kanchil. The sequence continues at coordinate 95,056,603 of JAIOJX010000025.1, forward strand.
GATATTATTATTCTCATTGTTCAGGTGAGAGGAATGGAGCCATGGAAGTGCTAAATAATTTTCTCATGGTTTTATAATGGGTCAGTGGCATGGCAAGGGTTTGCACTGATTACTATGTAATGTATTGAGAGATAAAATAATGATGCAGTATAAACAAATAAGGATCCAATGAACTGTGCTTGGATGAGGATGAAGGAGAGCTCTGCTAATGAGATGACATCTCTTCTATGGGTCATGCCACAACTTGGTGCCCATATAGATATTACCTTTAATTTTGCTTTCATGTAAATATTATCCATGATACTGCTCTCCTTACCCAGAAACTGAAAGTAATACATGAACAAGGATTCGTCCCAATTTTCCTTTTATGAAATAACCCTAAGTTTTAAAGACATTCCCATTCCACAGGGCTTGGATGTTCCATTCAAGTTATGGTTTGTTTCAGAAATTCTAGATAACCAGTGCTACAATGTTCATTGCAGTGACATTTTAAAAAACTAGTAGAGCTGGATAACATGTTAAAATCCACACAATGCTCTTTATACTTCAGGCAGTTTGGATAAGAGGAGAGGATACTCTCTCAAGAAAATATTTTCCTGCAAGTAGTATTATCTGAAAGGTAAGAGTAGATTGGACTAGAAATGTTAGTTCACCTCTTTTTCATTGGCATCATTCTTTAACAGAACTCCCCATGAGAAAAGTTTGACAGAACAAAGCAGTATGGTTAATTTCTTTCTCAAAACATTTATCAGTGAGGTGTGATTTATGTATGTTTGCTAACAACTGCTTTCATAAATGTTTGCTAATACACGTGGCAGAATTCTTCTATGCATTTCTACAGTGAAGCTGTCAGAATGAGGACATATAAATTTAATCCACTTCTAAATGTAAGTGATAAGTTGTGTGGGAAGCCATAGAAGAATGTTGACAAGAGTGGTGATGTGCTCACATTTGCATTTTAAAGTTTCCTTTAGTTTAACAGTTATTAATTTTTGAAGATTTTAAAATATTCAGCAGCAATTAGCACATAGGCTTCAAACTCTTCATATAATAGAAGTATAATAAACAATCATCCCTTCTGAGGAGAAAAGCTAGCTGAAAAACAATACCAAAACATGAATAATTATACTTTGATATATGGTGACATGGATGCTAGAGCGTGACTGTATTTGAAGTTATGGTTTTTCAAGAGGTAACTAAGTTAAATGAGGACATTTCAGTAGGCCCTAATCCAAGATGACTGGAGTCTTTATAAGCAGAAGTGATTAGGACATGGACACAGACAGAGAGAAGACCATGTGAGGACACAGAGAGAAGTTAGGAAGAGAGGCCTCGGGGCTTCCCTGGCAGCTCAGTGGTGAGGAGTTCTCTTGCCAATGAAGGAAACACAGGTTTGATCCCTGATCTGGGAAGATCTCACATGCTGTGGATCAGCTAAGCCTGTGAGCCACAACTATTGAGCCTTTGCTCTAGAGTCTTGGAGCTTCAACTATTGAGCCCTTGTAGCACAACTACTGAAGCCCATGTGCCCTGGAGCTCGAATTCCACAACAAGAGAACTCAGCGCAATAAGAAGCCTGCTCAGCTCAACTAGAGAGTAGCCTCCACTCCCTGCATCTAGAGAAGAGCTTGCAACAGCAGTGAAAACCCAGAATAGCCAAAAATAAATAAATAGTAAATAAAATATTTAAAAAAAAAAGAGAGACCTCAGAGGCAATCAACTGTGCCAAAAACTTGACCTTGAATTTCTATTCTCCAAAACCGTGAGACAGTAAATTTCTGTTTAACCATATAGGGTAGCTGACTAATACATATCTCAACAATAGCCATGAGGAAGAGACCATTGTTTTCCCCATTTTACAGATAAAGAAACAGAGTCACAGAAAGGTTAAATATTAGTCTAAGGCCAATAGAGGGATGGGATGCTTGAATCTGGGCTTCCCAGGTGGCACTTGTGGTAAAATAACCTGCCTGCCAATGCAGGGAGATGTAAGAGACACAGATTCAATCCCTGGGTCAGGAAGATCCCCTGGATGAGAAAATAGCAACACACTTCAGTATTCTTGCCTGGAGAATCCCATGGACAGAGGCACCTAGCAGGCCACTGTCCAAAGGGTCACAAAGAGTTGGAAATGTCTGACATGACTAAACCACCACCATACTTGAATTTGAATCCAGATAGTTGTCTCCAGAGCCTGAGCTCGTCCCTAGTTTTCTGTCGCCTTTCTGATTGGACATTCTCCATTCTGGAGCAGGACAGCCTTTTTAAAATTAAGATACTTCTTAATGTCTACAACTCTAGCTCCTTTCTTTATGACTAGTTAATTCCTCCAGAGAGGAGTCCTTCGGTAACCTATATGGTAGATATATTTCTGGCTCGCAGCATTTGAAACTAGGGCCAGGAATGGGGAGAAGGCAATGAAGACTCAAACAGACTTCACTTAATCTCATTTTCAGTCCCAACTCGCTCCATATTCTTTCAAACCAATGTTTCCCAGTCTGAAGCCTTTCCGACCAAATGCCTTCAGGGAATTTACTTTTGGACTACATGGTACAATGTAGGTGGTGGAAGAAATTACCTAGTCTTTTTAATACAGGTGTTCAGCTGGTCTCCTGTTATCAGCCTCACACCTTGTCCCACCATCAATAACCAATGCCTGGGCCCCTCTAATCCTGGCAGGACTGTCACACTTCCTGCTGGGGATGCCACTCCCGTATCAGCTGTTTCAGTTACTACCACTCCTTCTACTTCCCATCTAATGTGTCAGCATCTTTGGTCCAGCGTTGTTTCATCTTCTATTTTCTCTCTGTGAATTTACAAGCTTTCATATTTTTATGGTTATGGTAGTGAGTTTGGGAAAAGAAAGATGTCTTTAATCTGATATATTTATTAGTTCTTCTGATACTGTTCTGTGAAGTTGTTTAAGTACCGTGTTTGGTTTCACTTATACTTCCTTCTGCTCTTGGCTTGATTAATTTGGTTATATTAGATGTGAGACACCTACAAGTGGACATGTTCTGCTTTAATTCAGACTTGCTTTGCCAGTGTGGACTTTGGATGGATCATGTGTGTCTGGAACCACAGACATGACCCTGAAGAAAGTAATGGAGCTCTTTCTCAAAGAAATGCTGTTCTGGCTCAAGTAGATCTGAAGGTAAAGGTATTCTTGCCTGGAGGATCCCATGGACAGAGGCACCTAGCAGGCCACTGTCCAAAGGGTCACAAAGAGTTGGAAATGTCTGACATGACTAAACCACCACCATACTTGAATTTGAATCCAGATAGTTGTCTCCAGAGCCTGAGCTCGTCCCTAGTTTTCTGTCGCCTTTCTGATTGGACATTCTCCATTCTGGAGCAGGACAGCCTTTTTAAAATTAAGATACTTCTTAATGTCTACAACTCTAGCTCCTTTCTTTATGACTAGTTAATTCCTCCAGAGAGGAGTCCTTCGGTAACCTATATGGTAGATATATTTCTGGCTCGCAGCATTTGAAACTAGGGCCAGGAATGGGGAGAAGGCAATGAAGACTCAAACAGACTTCACTTAATCTCATTTTCAGTCCCAACTCGCTCCATATTCTTTCAAACCAATGTTTCCCAGTCTGAAGCCTTTCCGACCAAATGCCTTCAGGGAATTTACTTTTGGACTACATGGTACAATGTAGGTGGTGGAAGAAATTACCTAGTCTTTTTAATACAGGTGTTCAGCTGGTCTCCTGTTATCAGCCTCACACCTTGTCCCACCATCAATAACCAATGCCTGGGCCCCTCTAATCCTGGCAGGACTGTCACACTTCCTGCTGGGGATGCCACTCCCGTATCAGCTGTTTCAGTTACTACCACTCCTTCTACTTCCCATCTAATGTGTCAGCATCTTTGGTCCAGCGTTGTTTCATCTTCTATTTTCTCTCTGTGAATTTACAAGCTTTCATATTTTTATGGTTATGGTAGTGAGTTTGGGAAAAGAAAGATGTCTTTAATCTGATATATTTATTAGTTCTTCTGATACTGTTCTGTGAAGTTGTTTAAGTACCGTGTTTGGTTTCACTTATACTTCCTTCTGCTCTTGGCTTGATTAATTTGGTTATATTAGATGTGAGACACCTACAAGTGGACATGTTCTGCTTTAATTCAGACTTGCTTTGCCAGTGTGGACTTTGGATGGATCATGTGTGTCTGGAACCACAGACATGACCCTGAAGAAAGTAATGGAGCTCTTTCTCAAAGAAATGCTGTTCTGGCTCAAGTAGATTGCCTTGACCAGCCTTAGCCAACTCATAGCATTATTTGACTTCGTTTTAGTAATCTTTTCTAATGAAACAAACAGTCCATCTAATCAACCAGCAAACTTTTCAGATTGGTAACTGATAGGTAGGAAAAAACACTGCCAACTCTTTTATTGTCTCTTCCCCTACCACACAATCACACTGTTGAGTTTGATTGCATTTATTATTTATATAACATCAGAAATCAGAAATTATGACAGTGGTATGGCTGGAGATGGAGAATGGGAGCAAACAGCATTTCTTAGTGCAGTTAACTGTGGACCTATGCAGTCCTTTTTGGGGAAATGATGGATGGCAGGCAATTGTCAATGACTCTGAAACTAGAAAGTGAAATTTTGCTCCTAGCAATATTTTTTAATTTCAGAGAATTATATCATCAATTCAGAAGTAAAATCTATTTGTTTTCATTTGAATCATAAAATATTTGCTAACATGGGGTTATTGCGGGTCTTACATCAAACTTGAATAAAGATTACCATTTACGGGGAGAAAAAGAACACCCCCTAAAAACTAATCAGCTATAACTATTACCAATAAAGTCTTATTTCTTTGCAAAGGAAATGTTCTCAAACCTGCAACACTTGCCAGTAAGAGTACTACAGAGAAGATAAATTCTGAAAAGAAGGAAGTATCCTTTATCCACCTATTGAAGATACATTTTATATTGTTAGCACCAGTGTAAACTTTGAGAATCTCATTTCTTGGTCAACAAGCTAAGGGTGAGACTTCTGATGCTGATTCTAATATTTTTATGGTTATGGTAGTGAGTTTGGGAAAAGAAAGATGTCTTTAATCTGATATATTTATTAGTTCTTCTGATACTGTTCTGTGAAGTTGTTTAAGTACCGTGTTTGGTTTCACTTATACTTCCTTCTGCTCTTGGCTTGATTAATTTGGTTATATTAGATGTGAGACACCTACAAGTGGACATGTTCTGCTTTAATTCAGACTTGCTTTGCCAGTGTGGACTTTGGATGGATCATGTGTGTCTGGAACCACAGACATGACCCTGAAGAAAGTAATGGAGCTCTTTCTCAAAGAAATGCTGTTCTGGCTCAAGTAGATTGCCTTGACCAGCCTTAGCCAACTCATAGCATTATTTGACTTCGTTTTAGTAATCTTTTCTAATGAAACAAACAGTCCATCTAATCAACCAGCAAACTTTTCAGATTGGTAACTGATAGGTAGGAAAAAGCACTGCCAACTCTTTTATTGTCTCTTCCCCTACCACACAATCACACTGTTGAGTTTGATTGCATTTATTATTTATATAACATCAGAAATCAGAAATTATGACAGTGGTATGGCTGGAGATGGAGAATGGGAGCAAACAGCATTTCTTAGTGCAGTTAACTGTGGACCTATGCAGTCCTTTTTGGGGAAATGATGGATGGCAGGCAATTGTCAATGACTCTGAAACTAGAAAGTGAAATTTTGCTCCTAGCAATTTTTTTTAATTTCAGAGAATTATATCATAAATTCAGAAGTAAAATCTATTTGTTTTCATTTGAATCATAAAATATTTGCTAACATGGGGTTATTGCGGGTCTTACATCAAACTTGAATAAAGATTACCATTTACGGGGAGAAAAAGAACACCCCCTAAAAACTAATCAGCTATAACTATTACCAATAAAGTCTTATTTCTTTGCAAAGGAAATGTTCTCAAACCTGCAACACTTGCCAGTAAGAGTACTACAGAGAAGATAAATTCTGAAAAGAAGGAAGTATCCTTTATCCACCTATTGAAGATACATTTTATATTGTTAGCACCAGTGTAAACTTTGAGAATCTCATTTCTTGGTCAACAAGCTAAGGGTGAGACTTCTGATGCTGATTCTAATATGTTTCACTAATTTAAGGTTCACTTAGGACACTATTTAATTAAAGCAATCATTGAAGGGCTTTCACAGGTCACATTTTATCTCTGTTTACTCAGTTCCCTTCTTTTTAAAAAAATTTATTTTTATTTTACTTTTACAGAGTTTTGTTGTTTACAGCTATACATAAACCCAGATCAGTCATAGGTATACCCTTGACCCCTCCCACCTGACCCACAGCCCTCTCCCTCTCCATTCCCGCCCCTCAAGGTTGTTGCAACCTATGTAAGTTCCCTTAGTTTTACAGCATATACACAATGGTTGTTTCTTTTACATATGGTAGTGTAGGTTTTCTTGTTACTCTTTCCATACTCTTACCTCCCCGCAATGACCATAAGTCTGTTCTCTATGTCTGTTTCTCCATTGCTGGTCTGCTTATGCACTTATCAGTATCTTTTTTCTAGATTCTGTATATATGTGTTAGTATACTGTACTTGTCCTTCTCTTTTTGACTTACTTCACTTTGTATAATAGGTTCTAGATTCATTTGTGTTATCAGGACTGACTCAAATGCACTTCTTTTTATGGCTGAGAAATATTCCATTGTATATATGTACCATAGCTTCTTTATCCATTCACTTTTTGATGGACATCTAGGTTGTTTCCATGTTCTAGCTATTGTAAAAAGTGATGTAGTGAACATTGCAGTGCTGTGTCTCTTTCATATTGTACATGTTTTCCTAGTTTTTTAAAAATATCATCAATTCAGAAGTAAAATCTATTTGTTTTCATTTGAATCATAAAATATTTGCTAACATGGGGTTATTGCGGGTCTTACATCAAACTTGAATAAAGATTACCATTTACGGGGAGAAAAAGAACACCCCCTAAAAACTAATCAGCTATAACTATTACCAATAAAGTCTTATTTCTTTGCAAAGGAAATGTTCTCAAACCTGCAACACTTGCCAGTAAGAGTACTACAGAGAAGATAAATTCTGAAAAGAAGGAAGTATCCTTTATCCACCTATTGAAGATACATTTTATATTGTTAGCACCAGTGTAAACTTTGAGAATCTCATTTCTTGGTCAACAAGCTAAGGGTGAGACTTCTGATGCTGATTCTAATATGTTTCACTAATTTAAGGTTCACTTAGGACACTATTTAATTAAAGCAATCATTGAAGGGCTTTCACAGGTCACATTTTATCTCTGTTTACTCAGTTCCCTTCTTTTTAAAAAAATTTATTTTTATTTTACTTTTACAGAGTTTTGTTGTTTACAGCTATACATAAACCCAGATCAGTCATAGGTATACCCTTGACCCCTCCCACCTGACCCACAGCCCTCTCCCTCTCCATTCCCGCCCCTCAAGGTTGTTGCAACCTATGTAAGTTCCCTTAGTTTTACAGCATATACACAATGGTTGTTTCTTTTACATATGGTAGTGTAGGTTTTCTTGTTACTCTTTCCATACTCTTACCTCCCCGCAATGACCATAAGTCTGTTCTCTATGTCTGTTTCTCCATTGCTGGTCTGCTTATGCACTTATCAGTATCTTTTTTCTAGATTCTGTATATATGTGTTAGTATACTGTACTTGTCCTTCTCTTTTTGACTTACTTCACTTTGTATAATAGGTTCTAGATTCATTTGTGTTATCAGGACTGACTCAAATGCACTTCTTTTTATGGCTGAGAAATATTCCATTGTATATATGTACCATAGCTTCTTTATCCATTCACTTTTTGATGGACATCTAGGTTGTTTCCATGTTCTAGCTATTGTAAAAAGTGATGTAGTGAACATTGCGGTGCTTGTGTCTCTTTCAGTTTTGATTTCTTCAGAGTATATGCCGAATAGTGGGATTGCTGGGTCACATGGTGGTTCTATTCCTAGTTTTTAAAGGAATCTCCATACTGTCTTCCATAGTGGCTAAATCAATCTACATTCCCACCCACAATGCAAGAATGTTTCCTTTTTTCCACACCCTCTCCAGTATTTGTTGTCTGTAGATTTTTGATGATGGTCATTCTGACTGATGTGACTTCTTAATAGTAGATTTGAAACTCCTCTACCAATATGTCCCATTATGCTGTTTTTAGTGGTGCTTTTTCATTTGTGACTTTTAAGGGCCTATAAAGTCTCTCAAATGTTGACTGAAGGAAGGAAAAGAAACTTTAAAACATTAATCCTGGGAGAAATCACCTTCTTAGACTTGCTTATTACAACTCTAAGACTGTGGTGTCCCAGGAGGCGAACATGAACTATTGACATTGACTACTCGCAAAAGCTGTAAAGGTCCATATTAGAAACAAACACCTCTTGGAGGTATGCAGCACTGAACATTTACCTCTTCTGGAACAATCCTAGAGAACACTATTTCCAGGTGTTTTGAACATTCATGATCTATAGAACACATCAGAGTACTGTATTTTAGTTAAATCTTAAAAACTTCTGATGCTCGTAGACCCAGAAAATGGTGATCTCTTGCTGTACCATGTCTAAATTCATGTTGATGAACACCTTTACCTGTTATTTTGATGAATGATGTTTTCAGATCCTATTACATGATTATTAGGCCACAAGTAGAAAAGTGAGAACAAATGAATTAAATTATAATAGTATGTCTACAGAAGCTTCTGGGGGCATTTTGAGTCTTTTCCCTTTTCCCTGAGCATGTACCATATAATGACATAGATGCCGATTTTATTCTTTGTGGAGGTCATGATTCTTGAATTGATAATGGAGATAATTTAAAATTTCTTGGTTCCCATGAGTATCTTGTTGTAGGATTTTAAAAACATAGAGTTGTTTTGGGGATGATTCTGCAGTTTTTTATATGCTTACGTATTCCTTGGTCTGGAACAACAGTTCTTTATCCATTCACTTTTTGATGGACATCTAGGTTGTTTCCATGTTCTAGCTATTGTAAAAAGTGATGTAGTGAACATTGCGGTGCTTGTGTCTCTTTCAGTTTTGATTTCTTCAGAGTATATGCCGAATAGTGGGATTGCTGGGTCACATGGTGGTTCTATTCCTAGTTTTTAAAGGAATCTCCATACTGTCTTCCATAGTGGCTAAATCAATCTACATTCCCACCCACAATGCAAGAATGTTTCCTTTTTTCCACACCCTCTCCAGTATTTGTTGTCTGTAGATTTTTGATGATGGTCATTCTGACTGATGTGACTTCTTAATAGTAGATTTGAAACTCCTCTACCAATATGTCCCATTATGCTGTTTTTAGTGGTGCTTTTTCATTTGTGACTTTTAAGGGCCTATAAAGTCTCTCAAATGTTGACTGAAGGAAGGAAAAGAAACTTTAAAACATTAATCCTGGGAGAAATCACCTTCTTAGACTTGCTTATTACAGCTCTAAGACTGTGGTGTCCCAGGAGGCGAACATGAACTATTGACATTGACTACTCGCAAAAGCTGTAAAGGTCCATATTAGAAACAAACACCTCTTGGAGGTATGCAGCACTGAACATTTACCTCTTCTGGAACAATCCTAGAGAACACTATTTCCAGGTGTTTTGAACATTCATGATCTATAGAACACATCAGAGTACTGTATTTTAGTTAAATCTTAAAAACTTCTGATGCTCGAGACCCAGAAAATGGTGATCTCTTGCTGTACCATGTCTAAATTCATGTTGATGAACACCTTTACCTGTTATTTTGATGAATGATGTTTTCAGATCCTATTACATGATTATTAGGCCACAAGTAGAAAAGTGAGAACAAATGAATTAAATTATAATAGTATGTCTACAGAAGCTTCTGGGGGCATTTTGAGTCTTTTCCCTTTTCCCTGAGCATGTACCATATAATGACATAGATGCCGATTTTATTCTTTGTGGAGGTCATGATTCTTGAATTGATAATGGAGATAATTTAAAATTTCTTGGTTCCCATGAGTATCTTGTTGTAGGATTTTAAAAACATAGAGTTGTTTTGGGGATGATTCTGCAGTTTTTTATATGCTTACGTATTCCTTGGTCTGGAACAACAGTGAAAAATTCTCTAAGGATTTGCATCATTTCAAACTCTTAAGAAGTGAGTGTGAATAGGCAGGTAGATTTCAAGTGTAATATCTATGGAGTTAAATAAGGTGTTATTAGTTTTGCCAACTAGAGAGGAACCATTGACTGTCAAAAAGATGTAATACTTGGGTGTTTTTAAGGCAGTTTTTAAAATCCAATAAAACAACTTCCAACTTTAGGCTGAAAATTCTCTTGCTCGTTTTTTAGCCATTATGCAACTGGGAAGAGGCAAGCAGAGAATGCTTTCTTTGTGCGAGAGCTAGAATAATGCAGAAAGCCACCCACCTTGGGCAAATTACTTCTCAAAGTGTTTAGAGAGGTCTGCCTTTAATTAAGTCTGTCCTGATGGAGTGAGCTACACTGTTTTTATAGCAAGGGTGATTTAAAAAAATATTCCTTGTGAAAACATCATACGAAATACTTCAGTTTTAGTTCTTTTTAAAATAAGGTTTTTCGATCTGAGGGATGAGAACAGCAGGGGAATAACTTCTCCTTTGAAGACAGTATTCCAATAATAATGCTTCTTAAATAGCATTTAAAAAGCGGTGTGTTGACATGCCTGCTAAGACTGTTATGAAAGGACTTGAGGGAGACCACCATGAAAGAAAGAGTGACAGGTGCAAAGAGGGAAGCAAAGGGTGGGCCCTTTGTCCTAAACTCACTTATGCATTATCCATGGATTTGCACACATTGTTAGAATATGGTTAGGTATCTCCTTTCCATGTATTTTTATATCAAGGTGTCAACAGGCTTTATAAATCCAGACAGAATACCTTTAAGAATATTACTGAATAAGCACAGTCTGTCTCATTCATTATTAGGCCACAAGTAGGTAGAACAAATGAATTAAATTATAATAGTATGTCTACAGAAGCTTCTGGGGCATTTTGAGTCTTTTCCCTTTTCCCTGAGCATGTACCATATAATGACATAGATGCCGATTTTATTCTTTGTGGAGGTCATGATTCTTGAATTGATAATGGAGATAATTTAAAATTTCTTGGTTCCCATGAGTATCTTGTTGTAGGATTTTAAAAACATAGAGTTGTTTTGGGGATGATTCTGCAGTTTTTTATATGCTTACGTATTCCTTGGTCTGGAACAACAGTGAAAAATTCTCTAAGGATTTGCATCATTTCAAACTCTTAAGAAGTGAGTGTGAATAGGCAGGTAGATTTCAAGTGTAATATCTATGGAGTTAAATAAGGTGTTATTAGTTTTGCCAACTAGAGAGGAACCATTGACTGTCAAAAAGATGTAATACTTGGGTGTTTTTAAGGCAGTTTTTAAAATCCAATAAAACAACTTCCAACTTTAGGCTGAAAATTCTCTTGCTCGTTTTTTAGCCATTATGCAACTGGGAAGAGGCAAGCAGAGAATGCTTTCTTTGTGCGAGAGCTAGAATAATGCAGAAAGCCACCCACCTTGGGCAAATTACTTCTCAAAGTGTTTAGAGAGGTCTGCCTTTAATTAAGTCTGTCCTGATGGAGTGAGCTACACTGTTTTTATAGCAAGGGTGATTTAAAAAAATATTCCTTGTGAAAACATCATACGAAATACTTCAGTTTTAGTTCTTTTTAAAATAAGGTTTTTCGATCTGAGGGATGAGAACAGCAGGGGAATAACTTCTCCTTTGAAGACAGTATTCCAATAATAATGCTTCTTAAATAGCATTTAAAAAGCGGTGTGTTGACATGCCTGCTAAGACTGTTATGAAAGGACTTGAGGGAGACCACCATGAAAGAAAGAGTGACAGGTGCAAAGAGGGAAGCAAAGGTGGGCCCTTTGTCCTAAACTCACTTATGCATTATCCATGGATTTGCACACATTGTTAGAATATGGTTAGGTATCTCCTTTCCATGTATTTTTATATCAAGGTGTCAACAGGCTTTATAAATCCAGACAGAATACCTTTAAGAATATTACTGAATAAGCACAGTCTGTCTCAGGTGCAGGTTACCAGAGTAATGGCCAAATCCAATAATTTTTCCTGGATTGAGATTGCATAAGACCTGGACTTTGATTTGAGTCTGTCCTAATAAACATGGAGGTTCTCTGTGGCTGAGCTCTTACCATCTTTCGAAGATGGGAAATTCCACTGGCTTGGTCATCAACACCCTCATTACATGATGTGAGGATTGGGGAGTGGCTTAATTCCAGATCCATGCTGCCACTCCATTTCATAGGTCTGGCAATTTCCAAGGTGGCTGCCCTGGATAGAATACAGAATTCTGCTTCTTATGGAAACCACCACTTAACCATCTTTTAAACTCAAGGAAACCAACTGTCTCCTGGAAGAAGATCAGACCTCCCTTTGACCTCAGAGCCCAAGATCTCCACCAACCACTAATTGGGCAATTGACTTTCTCTCTACTCTAGCCCTGAACTCACAACATATTAACACCTACTTGGGCAAGAGATCCCAGCATTCATGAAAAAGAGAACAGGTATTGTTTCTATTTGAGAAAATGATCTTTTCATTCTTTTGGTAGTGAGTCCATTAAGCAGTGGGGGAAATTTATTAAGGTTTTGTTTTTTATTTTACTATTTATCAATGGCTGTAGATCATCACAGATATAATAAGATGGTAATGTGATTGCAATTACAGTTCTGGACAGTGTATCTTCACTCAAGCAGGGAATAAACACTCCCCTGCCTGGTTTTGATTCTAATTTTGCACTAGCCAAAATTTTAGTCAAGGATAGGTTAACTGCCTGCTAAAATAATTTGCTTCTTCCTTTGAAGACAGTATTCCAATAATAATGCTTCTTAAATAGCATTTAAAAAGCGGTGTGTTGACATGCCTGCTAAGACTGTTATGAAAGGACTTGAGGGAGACCACCATGAAAGAAAGAGTGACAGGTGCAAAGAGGGAAGCAAAGGGTGGGCCCTTTGTCCTAAACTCACTTATGCATTATCCATGGATTTGCACACATTGTTAGAATATGGTTAGGTATCTCCTTTCCATGTATTTTTATATCAAGGTGTCAACAGGCTTTATAAATCCAGACAGAATACCTTTAAGAATATTACTGAATAAGCACAGTCTGTCTCAGGTGCAGGTTACCAGAGTAATGGCCAAATCCAATAATTTTTCCTGGATTGAGATTGCATAAGACCTGGACTTTGATTTGAGTCTGTCCTAATAAACATGGAGGTTCTCTGTGGCTGAGCTCTTACCATCTTTCGAAGATGGGAAATTCCACTGGCTTGGTCATCAACACCCTCATTACATGATGTGAGGATTGGGGAGTGGCTTAATTCCAGATCCATGCTGCCACTCCATTTCATAGGTCTGGCAATTTCCAAGGTGGCTGCCCTGGATAGAATACAGAATTCTGCTTCTTATGGAAACCACCACTTAACCATCTTTTAAACTCAAGGAAACCAACTGTCTCCTGGAAGAAGATCAGACCTCCCTTTGACCTCAGAGCCCAAGATCTCCACCAACCACTAATTGGGCAATTGACTTTCTCTCTACTCTAGCCCTGAACTCACAACATATTAACACCTACTTGGGCAAGAGATCCCAGCATTCATGAAAAAGAGAACAGGTATTGTTTCTATTTGAGAAAATGATCTTTTCATTCTTTTGGTAGTGAGTCCATTAAGCAGTGGGGGAAATTTATTAAGGTTTTGTTTTTTATTTTACTATTTATCAATGGCTGTAGATCATCACAGATATAATAAGATGGTAATGTGATTGCAATTACAGTTCTGGACAGTGTATCTTCACTCAAGCAGGGAATAAACACTCCCCTGCCTGGTATATGGCTATTGACCTAGTAAATGCTTTTGGGCATCTCCATAAGCCAAATTCATAAGGTGTAGTTTGGTTTCTAGTACCAAGGATAGGAGAATATTAACTTGCCTAAAGGCTAGTTAATCTTTGTCAGTGCATTTCATTCCTTTTATATTGTGTTTCAGGGGGAACTCAATCATCTTAATACTCTATAGCACATGATGCTAGTGTATTAAGTTGATGAAATTATGCTTATAGGACCTAGTGAGCATGAGCTATAAAGTGTCTACATGCCTTCTTAAGAGAGAGATGTGTCAGAGGGAGAGTGAAACACTGTTGATTTCACCTATAGCATAGGTGGAGTTTCTAGGTATAAGTCATCTTGGTTGTGTTGGGATAGTCCTTCTAAACTGAGATATAAGTCCCTGTGCCTTGCATGGCTTGCTCCAAAGAATAGGAAGAACATTGTTTGAAGCTCTTTGAATCTGGAAGACCACATATAACACATGTGGAGATGCTAGTCTTACCATTCATTGGAAAACATGTAATGCTGCCAGTTTTGAGCAGAGCTGGGAGTAAGAAAAGCAAAATAGGCTCTTTGGCAAGACTGTGTTACTCACATTGTGACCTCTTAGACCTGATGGTGTTAGGCATTTGTTTCAGACAGTTTGCTTCAAGCTCACAGTGCAAACTCTTAGGCATTTGGAAAACTTGACCTTTTCTAACAACTATTCTCCCTTCAAAACCTCAAAATTTTAATGTAAGTGAATATTTGACTCAAACTGCTTATTGTGAACTGGATGCTATCTAATTCATTGCACCATAAAGTAGACGTGTGCATACCATTCTAATATAAAATGACAATGGTATTTGGAGACAGGGCCATGGAGAGTCAGAAAGCATAAATAAATGGCATGAGTGAGTAGCTTGGACTCCATGTCCACTGCTCCTATAACTTTCCTGCCATTCCCTCAGATGACACCTACAGTCTCATGTGGAATTCTCTATGGCCAGCTGAAGTGGGAAAGAAAGAGGATGGTTTATGAAGGCATAGTATGTGGTCATCAAACAGAAATGGATAGTTTTCGTGTACAACCTCTCTTAGGAGTGGCACTGAAAGACAATGTTTTCAATAGGCAGAACTTTGGACAGTCACATTGTTGTCCAATTAATATGGAAGGAGAGATAGCCTGCAGTATGAATTTATATAAAATGGATAGGCCAGTGGTCAAGGCTTTTGGAAGTAAAACATAGGAATGTTAGTGGCAAGGTCTGGGGAGAGGATGTAGGATAGACCTTTCAGCACAACAAAGATGGAGGGATATTTGTGTTCCATGTAAATGTCCATTAGAGAGTAGCATACTAGTGAATGAGTGCTTTTGATAATTAAGTGAATATGATGATATTTCTTCAGGATATCAGTCAACTTCTTTCCCTTAACTTTCATATTATTGATCGATAGAGATATATTAAGTAGGTTTGATGGCAGGAATGGAGGCTGTGTGTGGGCTCGGAGATATAAGCTTTTTTCTTGTGCCTTCCCATGGCTTGCTCCAAAGAATAGGAAGAACATTGTTTGAAGCTCTTTGAATCTGGAAGACCACATATAACACATGTGGAGATGCTAGTCTTACCATTCATTGGAAAACATGTAATGCTGCCAGTTTTGAGCAGAGCTGGGAGTAAGAAAAGCAAAATAGGCTCTTTGGCAAGACTGTGTTACTCACATTGTGACCTCTTAGACCTGATGGTGTTAGGCATTTGTTTCAGACAGTTTGCTTCAAGCTCACAGTGCAAACTCTTAGGCATTTGGAAAACTTGACCTTTTCTAACAACTATTCTCCCTTCAAAACCTCAAAATTTTAATGTAAGTGAATATTTGACTCAAACTGCTTATTGTGAACTGGATGCTATCTAATTCATTGCACCATAAAGTAGACGTGTGCATACCATTCTAATATAAAATGACAATGGTATTTGGAGACAGGGCCATGGAGAGTCAGAAAGCATAAATAAATGGCATGAGTGAGTAGCTTGGACTCCATGTCCACTGCTCCTATAACTTTCCTGCCATTCCCTCAGATGACACCTACAGTCTCATGTGGAATTCTCTATGGCCAGCTGAAGTGGGAAAGAAAGAGGATGGTTTATGAAGGCATAGTATGTGGTCATCAAACAGAAATGGATAGTTTTCGTGTACAACCTCTCTTAGGAGTGGCACTGAAAGACAATGTTTTCAATAGGCAGAACTTTGGACAGTCACATTGTTGTCCAATTAATATGGAAGGAGAGATAGCCTGCAGTATGAATTTATATAAAATGGATAGGCCAGTGGTCAAGGCTTTTGGAAGTAAAACATAGGAATGTTAGTGGCAAGGTCTGGGGAGAGGATGTAGGATAGACCTTTCAGCACAACAAAGATGGAGGGATATTTGTGTTCCATGTAAATGTCCATTAGAGAGTAGCATACTAGTGAATGAGTGCTTTTGATAATTAAGTGAATATGATGATATTTCTTCAGGATATCAGTCAACTTCTTTCCCTTAACTTTCATATTATTGATCGATAGAGATATATTAAGTAGGTTTGATGGCAGGAATGGAGGCTGTGTGTGGGCTCACCAACAGTGGTATGCTTTCATCAAGATTGATTTGTCCACAGCATCACTGTGTGTCCAGGTAAACTATTATAAAGGCCACTGATTAGCTCTCAATATGGTACCATTTATGGTGTTCATGTTAGTCTTCTGGAACAGTGGGATAGCATCTGAAGACTCACTTTTGGCACCATCAGTAGTAAAATCCTAGGAGATAAGGATGCTATGACGAGATTCAGTAAACACCTTAAACCAAGGCCAGTGTAAGGTGTTATCTTCCTAGAGTTGAGAATGGACCTTTCAACTAAAACCAAAAGCATAATTTGGGAAAGTTTTTCTTCCTTTTCGTTCAACCTTGGTCTGGGTGGGTTTATAATACTGGAGGTAGGAAAGCATTCATTAAGGAATTCAATAATAGTTCCATTGAATCAGAAATGATTCTGCCCACTGGCCATTTTAGGCTACTAAAGCAATAGAACAATAGAAGTTATTGTACCATCTGGGGTGATGATCCTGATTACCAAGGTGAAACTGAGTTACTTCTGTACAGTGCAGTATGAGAAGAACTATTTCTGGAACCCAAGTGCATTCTTAGCTACTTAGGACTCTATTACCCTGTGGCCCTTGGCAATGAAAAACTGTGGCAATATGATAAAGATGGGACCTCTTAAATACCCAGGTCCTAGAGGACTAGAGACTTGACTCAAGTGGTTAGGTTAAGAATCCATCCATGGGCTTCTCTGGTGGTCCAGTGGGTAAGGACACTGCCTCCAGTACAAGGGACGCTGGTTCGATCACTGGCCTGGGAAGATCCCATGTGCTGTGGAGCGGCTGGACCAATGTGTCCAATTACTGAGCTGGAACTCTGGAGCGCATGTGCCCAGAGCCAGTGCTCTGCAGCGAAAGAGGCTACTGTGATGGGAGGCCCACAAAGACCAAAGAACAAAGATAAATAGATGAAAGACCAATAGAAGTGGCCAGAAAAAAAAAAAAAAAGAATCCATCCAACCATATCTTTAAGAAGATAAGGAAAACATGGGCTAGGGATTGGAATAAAGTCACAATTTAGACCTATTGGCCAGTTACAGAAGCAGAGATTGTAACATTTTGCCTTGTAATAACTGTTTCTTTTCTGCATGTTTCCCCTGACTCCTTTTATGAAGAACACTGCTCGTAATTACCATTTCAGGTTGCAGTTGGTGACATGACTGCATTGACATTGAAGGGAGGTAGCTGATTTTGGACGCGAGTTTTTCACCTGGTCAAAAGACAGGAGTGAATGCTGAGAGGTAAAAGGAGTGGAAAGTGCTGGGTACTTTTTGCCTCTTCTCCATCCTATGTGGAAATTCATCAGTGGACTTTGTTTCTGACTCCTGAATGGGTTGAGCCAATAGGAGGCAGAGTAGCATGAGGTGGTGGTGTCTTTCCTTTGTGATTCTGCAGGTGTTCTGTGTCCATTTCTTGAAGGTTATGTAGCTCTTTTCAGCTGACATTTTTCACGTAACTACCTTGTCTGGGTTTGGATAGCCAGTCTTCTTAGACTTTGGGCTCCCATGTTAATAGCCCACAGGCACGGAACCAGAAGTATTTCTGGTTGGTTCCCTAAAACCTACTCATGGCAAATGGTTTCTTTTAAAAATTCCCCTCAGATTACCTGATCTCAGTATGTCCTACTGGGACCCTGACTGACTCATATACAATAGTTCAGCTAGTCTATGTAATCGTGCTATGACATAGGTTGGATTCATCCTGTCACTTCTGTTGTTGGAACATTCCAGTGGCTTTTCATTGTGCTTTAAATAAAACCCAAACAGCATGACTTCCAAAGCCATCCTTGATCTGATTTCTTCCTCCTCCAAGCTGATTTCTTGTCACTCTCCTTCGCCCTCATTGCACTCTCTACTTTAAGACCTGCTGTTTCTCCTGAGAGTCTCATCACAAATATCTGCCTGTCCATAATCCAAATTTCAGTTTAAATGTCCTATCCTCAGAGGACCTTTCCTTAACCTTTCAATCAAAAGTAGTCATTCAGAGATTATCACATCATCCCATATTAACTTTTCTTATAGAATTTATCGCTCACTGATATTTTATTTATTTTATGTTTATAAAATCCACCCCTATCTTTAAGAAGATAAGGAAAACATGGGCTAGGGATTGGAATAAAGTCACAATTTAGACCTATTGGCCAGTTACAGAAGCAGAGATTGTAACATTTTGCCTTGTAATAACTGTTTCTTTTCTGCATGTTTCCCCTGACTCCTTTTATGAAGAACACTGCTCGTAATTACCATTTCAGGTTGCAGTTGGTGACATGACTGCATTGACATTGAAGGGAGGTAGCTGATTTTGGACGCGAGTTTTTCACCTGGTCAAAAGACAGGAGTGAATGCTGAGAGGTAAAAGGAGTGGAAAGTGCTGGGTACTTTTTGCCTCTTCTCCATCCTATGTGGAAATTCATCAGTGGACTTTGTTTCTGACTCCTGAATGGGTTGAGCCAATAGGAGGCAGAGTAGCATGAGGTGGTGGTGTCTTTCCTTTGTGATTCTGCAGGTGTTCTGTGTCCATTTCTTGAAGGTTATGTAGCTCTTTTCAGCTGACATTTTTCACGTAACTACCTTGTCTGGGTTTGGATAGCCAGTCTTCTTAGACTTTGGGCTCCCATGTTAATAGCCCACAGGCACGGAACCAGAAGTATTTCTGGTTGGTTCCCTAAAACCTACTCATGGCAAATGGTTTCTTTTAAAAATTCCCCTCAGATTACCTGATCTCAGTATGTCCTACTGGGACCCTGACTGACTCATATACAATAGTTCAGCTAGTCTATGTAATCGTGCTATGACATAGGTTGGATTCATCCTGTCACTTCTGTTGTTGGAACATTCCAGTGGCTTTTCATTGTGCTTTAAATAAAACCCAAACAGCATGACTTCCAAAGCCATCCTTGATCTGATTTCTTCCTCCTCCAAGCTGATTTCTTGTCACTCTCCTTCGCCCTCATTGCACTCTCTACTTTAAGACCTGCTGTTTCTCCTGAGAGTCTCATCACAAATATCTGCCTGTCCATAATCCAAATTTCAGTTTAAATGTCCTATCCTCAGAGGACCTTTCCTTAACCTTTCAATCAAAAGTAGTCATTCAGAGATTATCACATCATCCCATATTAACTTTTCTTATAGAATTTATCGCTCACTGATATTTTATTTATTTTTATGTTTATAAAATCCACTTATTTCTCTCTCGTTCTCCCTCTCTGACCCCTCCTCCTTTCTAAAATGTAAATTTCCTGAGAACTGAGTTTTAATGTTTATTGATATTGAGTTAAAATGTAGAGATTTTTAAAAAAAGCAGGGATTAATTCTGTTCTATTGATAAAGTAACAGAAATTCAGAGGTTTTAAATTTCTCAAGGATTCACAGTTATTAGTGGCAGAATCAGCACCTGTGACTTCTGATATCCATATGCCAGGGTCCGTTCTCCATTTCATTTACTGAGTAGCAATGAGCTACTCAACCATAAAAAAAGAACAAATTAAAGCCATTGACAGCAATGTAGATGCAGCTAGAGATTTTCATACTAAGTGAAGTAAGTCAGACAAAGAAAGACAAATACCACATGATATCACTTATGTGTGGAATCTAACATTTGACAGATAAACTTATCTATGAAACAGAAACAGAATCATCGACATAGAGAAGGGATTTATGGTTGCCAAGGGGAAGGGATTTGGAGGAGGAGTGGAGTGGAAGGTTGGGGTTAGCAGATGTAAGCTTTTATATATAGAATGGCTAAACATCAAGCCCCTACTCTATAGCACAGTATCAATATCCTATGATAAACAATAATGGGAAAATTTTTTAAGAAAGAATATATGTTAAAAAGCAAAATAAAAATAAAGTAAAAAAAATACGTTTAACTGAATCACTTTGCTGTACAGCAGAAATTAACATAATATTACAAATCAATTATACTTCAATAAAAAATCAGTGAAAATGCTATTGAAGACTGAATGCCATGAGAGAGGGACTAGTGAGCACACCCTCAACTAATGTCAGATCTAAAACTCCTGAAAAAATAATTCTGGGTCTCTTATCTTCTTAGCCCATTTTGGGCTTGGAAATGAATTGTTTCCGAATATTGAATTACCATTTCTCTCCAAATACTCTGCTGAGCAATTTAATAAGAAATTAGAAGTGTTCCATAATTTAGTGGCCAAGTTTAAATGTCCTATCCTCAGAGGACCTTTCCTTAACCTTTCAATCAAAAGTAGTCATTCAGAGATTATCACATCATCCCATATTAACTTTTCTTATAGAATTTATCGCTCACTGATATTTTATTTATTTTTATGTTTATAAAATCCACTTATTTCTCTCTCGTTCTCCCTCTCTGACCCCTCCTCCTTTCTAAAATGTAAATTTCCTGAGAACTGAGTTTTAATGTTTATTGATATTGAGTTAAAATGTAGAGATTTTTAAAAAAAGCAGGGATTAATTCTGTTCTATTGATAAAGTAACAGAAATTCAGAGGTTTTAAATTTCTCAAGGATTCACAGTTATTAGTGGCAGAATCAGCACCTGTGACTTCTGATATCCATATGCCAGGGTCCGTTCTCCATTTCATTTACTGAGTAGCAATGAGCTACTCAACCATAAAAAAAGAACAAATTAAAGCCATTGACAGCAATGTAGATGCAGCTAGAGATTTTCATACTAAGTGAAGTAAGTCAGACAAAGAAAGACAAATACCACATGATATCACTTATGTGTGGAATCTAACATTTGACAGATAAACTTATCTATGAAACAGAAACAGAATCATCGACATAGAGAAGGGATTTATGGTTGCCAAGGGGAAGGGATTTGGAGGAGGAGTGGAGTGGAAGGTTGGGGTTAGCAGATGTAAGCTTTTATATATAGAATGGCTAAACATCAAGCCCCTACTCTATAGCACAGTATCAATATCCTATGATAAACAATAATGGGAAAATTTTTTAAGAAAGAATATATGTTAAAAAGCAAAATAAAAATAAAGTAAAAAAAATACGTTTAACTGAATCACTTTGCTGTACAGCAGAAATTAACATAATATTACAAATCAATTATACTTCAATAAAAAATCAGTGAAAATGCTATTGAAGACTGAATGCCATGAGAGAGGGACTAGTGAGCACACCCTCAACTAATGTCAGATCTAAAACTCCTGAAAAAATAATTCTGGGTCTCTTATCTTCTTAGCCCATTTTGGGCTTGGAAATGAATTGTTTCCGAATATTGAATTACCATTTCTCTCCAAATACTCTGCTGAGCAATTTAATAAGAAATTAGAAGTGTTCCATAATTTAGTGGCCAAAATAACTTTGTTAAATGCTGAGTTAAGCACATCTCTTTACTGTAGGAATTCTTAGAGTCTTTAATATGTACATTGTGAATTTCCAGGAGGCAGATGTACAACTACCCAAACTGATCAGCATAGAAAATACTTTTATGAGAATCCTATCAACATCTCATAAAACATGTACTTCCTGGAACACAGTGGGTAAACATGAAATTAAATCTTTAGTGGTAGACATCATGTTGGAAGAAAAATTTTGTTATACAGATAAATTTATTAAAGAATAATTTTCTGTTTAGAGAAGGAAGAGTATGTTTGTATTGGCATCTTCTAAATTTTGTTCTTATGTGTGGTTTATTCAGTTTCGTGAAGTTTTTTTGTCCAAGTAAGTGTCTGCCAAATTTTTATTTCTCTGGTCAAACCACATATTATTTCTGATAGCCCAGCTATTCTGGTAAAAGTGTTGAAACATTTTTAAGTCTGTTATAGATGTCTTCTGACAAGATCCGGACAATTTCTAAGCAATCTGTTAGGCAGTTGTCTACCTCCAATACCATCTGCATTGCTGTAGTTTGTTCTGTAACATGAGTTATGTTTCTAGAAAGATTCAAGGTATTTAAAACATTGAATAATGCAGAGGTTTCAATGAGAAAAAGGGGTTTGAGACTAGAATGTATAAGACAAGCAAGATTAAGTTACTCATCCCCACAGAAATCTTAATAATAAATTATTTTCCAAACTATAAAAAACTATTATTGAATTTAATAAGTTGGCTTATTAAAATGACCATGATATTGTAAAGCAATTATCCTCTAATTAAAAAAGATAAATTATCAAAAATGGACAGAAACCGAAACCTGACTTAATGATCTTAGTAGCAGCCTCTGTTTCCTGTTACCCTTTTGAGTTTGTCTTATTAATTGCGTTTGTAGCACAATTTAAAATTACCATAAACTTTAAACAAAAGAATTTTTAATGCATGGATAAAGAACAAAGGAAGAACTGAATAGCATGTCACTAGTTTGGTTCTTTATATTTGAACCCAAATGCCATCCAGAGGTCCACATAGTAAGAATGTCCAAAGCTCTCCCCACCATTTCTGTGAATTCTCAGGCACTCTTCTATTTCCTGGACTCCCGTGTTCTCATGCTCTTGGGAAAGAAAATATTGCCTGAAATATCAGTAAACAAAGGATGTCACAGTCATGATCGATTGCAGCTACTGCCAAAGGTGAGCTGGTGAGCCCTGAGGGCACTCAGGAAAGAAACAAAGAATACCTGCTGTCCAGCTGTCATCAGGCTGTGGCTACTACCCATGGTGAGCCCAGAGGAAACTCAAGATGAGAAAACACAGAATATTGGCCCTGAAAGCTGAGACACATATCAAAGGAATGACTTCAGTGAGCCCAAGCTCTTACATCTTCCCATACACAGAAAAGCCACTAAGTTCCTTGAGATACCTAGTTTTCTTTTATTAACAATGATCTTTTGTCTGCCAAATTTTTATTTCTCTGGTCAAACCACATATTATTTCTGATAGCCCAGCTATTCTGGTAAAAGTGTTGAAACATTTTTAAGTCTGTTATAGATGTCTTCTGACAAGATCCGGACAATTTCTAAGCAATCTGTTAGGCAGTTGTCTACCTCCAATACCATCTGCATTGCTGTAGTTTGTTCTGTAACATGAGTTATGTTTCTAGAAAGATTCAAGGTATTTAAAACATTGAATAATGCAGAGGTTTCAATGAGAAAAAGGGGTTTGAGACTAGAATGTATAAGACAAGCAAGATTAAGTTACTCATCCCCACAGAAATCTTAATAATAAATTATTTTCCAAACTATAAAAAACTATTATTGAATTTAATAAGTTGGCTTATTAAAATGACCATGATATTGTAAAGCAATTATCCTCTAATTAAAAAAGATAAATTATCAAAAATGGACAGAAACCGAAACCTGACTTAATGATCTTAGTAGCAGCCTCTGTTTCCTGTTACCCTTTTGAGTTTGTCTTATTAATTGCGTTTGTAGCACAATTTAAAATTACCATAAACTTTAAACAAAAGAATTTTTAATGCATGGATAAAGAACAAAGGAAGAACTGAATAGCATGTCACTAGTTTGGTTCTTTATATTTGAACCCAAATGCCATCCAGAGGTCCACATAGTAAGAATGTCCAA
This sequence comes from Tragulus kanchil, assembly GCA_022376925.1. Taxonomy (NCBI): domain Eukaryota; kingdom Metazoa; phylum Chordata; class Mammalia; order Artiodactyla; family Tragulidae; genus Tragulus; species Tragulus kanchil. The sequence continues at coordinate 95,080,609 of JAIOJX010000025.1, forward strand.
AGCTCTCCCCACCATTTCTGTGAATTCTCAGGCACTCTTCTATTTCCTGGACTCCCGTGTTCTCATGCTCTTGGGAAAGAAAATATTGCCTGAAATATCAGTAAACAAAGGATGTCACAGTCATGATCGATTGCAGCTACTGCCAAAGGTGAGCTGGTGAGCCCTGAGGGCACTCAGGAAAGAAACAAAGAATACCTGCTGTCCAGCTGTCATCAGGCTGTGGCTACTACCCATGGTGAGCCCAGAGGAAACTCAAGATGAGAAAACACAGAATATTGGCCCTGAAAGCTGAGACACATATCAAAGGAATGACTTCAGTGAGCCCAAGCTCTTACATCTTCCCATACACAGAAAAGCCACTAAGTTCCTTGAGATACCTAGTTTTCTTTTATTAACAATGATCTTTTGTTTCTACTACCTGCCCTTTGTTGCAAAACTCCTGTGTACTCTAGTTTCCCCTCACCTACTCAGCATTTTTCCCAGAGTTACTTGCAATGCTGCCTCTTGGCCTAGAGTCCTTAATATGTCCACTGACTAAAATGTAAGTCTCAACTTTTAGGTTGTAAATACTGTTTTAGTCAACATTCTGCACCATAACAACCCAGATGTGATTTTTTTTAAAATTTTGACCGATTTTATTGATTTTTTATCCATTTATTTTCATCCATCTTTATTCTTTGGCCTATGTGAGCCTTCCATCATAGTGGCTTCTCTCATTGCAGAGCCCCAGCTCTGGGAGCATGCGCTCCAGAGCGCCTGCTCAGTAGTTAGACACACCAGTCTGGCTGCTCCGCAGCACGTGGGATCTTCCTGGGCCAGGGATCGAACCGGTGCCACTTGCACTGCAAGGTGGACTCTCCACCCACTGGACCACCATGGAAGCCCCCCAGATGTGATTTTTAATCCTTTTGCCAATTTGCACCTCTTCCTCCCTACACAACCACACCATTCAATGGCTATAATAGACTATCAAAATGGAGGAGAAAGGAATCACATAATGTTCCAAACAGCAAACAAATTTGCTTCTCTCTCTCTCTTTCTCCCTCCCTCTGTCTCTCCCTCTCTGGAGTGGCCAGTCAGACACTGTACACAGTGGGTTGTCACAGATGAAGAACTCCAAATTTAGGAAATGCCAACATTTTTAATGAGCTATAAGCTCATCTTCCAGCTACAAACATGGAGGGAGACATTATCGTTATTGTAGTGGACAGAAAGCAAACCTGTGCTCCGCTTTCATGGGAGACATTATTTCAGTCTTCCGAATCTGTTCATTATAAAAATATCCTTGAAATACAGTACAGAACCAAAAAGTAGTTAATACCTCTGCTCACAAGACATTCAGAAATACCTGTGGGGAGTTTTCTCCCAACAACGCCTCAACTATCGTTTTCTTCTTTTCCCCATCATGCCTCTTTTATTTATATTTATTTTCATCCATCTTTTTATTCTTTGGCATGGATGGGCCTCCCATTGCAGTAGCTTCTCTCACTGCAGAGCACAACCTCTGGGTGCATGCAATCCACAATGCTGACTCATAATTGGACATAACAGTCAGTCCTGCCGCTCCGCGGCATGTGGGATCTTCCTGGGCCAGGGACAGAATCAGTCCCCCTTGCACTGCAAGGCGGACTCTTTACCCACTGGACCACCAAGTAAGCCCCTTCAAGTATCTTTTTTGGGGGAGAGAGCACTTCTATTGGTCTTTCATTTTATCTTTGTTCTTTGGCTTGTGTGTTCTTTGGCCTGTGTGGGTCTCCCATCGCAGTGGCCTCTGTCGCCGCAGAGCATTAGCTCCGGGCGCATGTGCTCCAGAACTCTGGCTCGATAGTTGGACACAGTAGTCCAGCCGCTCCGTGGCACCTGGGATCTTCCCAGACCAGGGGTCGAACCAGCATCCCTTGCACTGTAAGGTGGTGTCCTTACCCACTGGACCACCAGGGAAGCCCCTTCAAGTATCTTTTGATGTATAAATTCTTCTGTCTATTTTGCCCCTGCCTCTCCCTTCTTCACAGCTTATTTGTTGAAGAAACTGGTACTCTAGAATGTTAGCAACCTGGAGTTTGCTAGTTGAATCTCTCGGTGCCTTTTACTCGTTCTCCGGTGTTTCCTATAAATTGATACAGTCTTGATCAGATTCATATTTTACCTTTTGCCATAGCACTTCGTAGGTGGTGGTGTTTGAAGAACCACCATGCCTGGATGGGTCTTTTCTGTGATGTTAGATGCTATTGAAGATCATTTACAAAATGAGATTGACAAGGAGGGAGACATTATCGTTATTGTAGTGGACAGAAAGCAAACCTGTGCTCCGCTTTCATGGGAGACATTATTTCAGTCTTCCGAATCTGTTCATTATAAAAATATCCTTGAAATACAGTACAGAACCAAAAAGTAGTTAATACCTCTGCTCACAAGACATTCAGAAATACCTGTGGGGAGTTTTCTCCCAACAACGCCTCAACTATCGCTTTTCTACTTTTCCCCATCATGCCTCTTTTATTTATGTTTATTTTCATCCATCTTTTTATTCTTTGGCATGGATGGGCCTCCCATTGCAGTAGCTTCTCTCACTGCAGAGCACAACCTCTGGGTGCATGCAATCCACAATGCTGACTCATAATTGGACATAACAGTCAGTCCTGCCGCTCCGCGGCATGTGGGATCTTCCTGGGCCAGGGACAGAATCAGTCCCCCTTGCACTGCAAGGCGGACTCTTTACCCACTGGACCACCAAGTAAGCCCCTTCAAGTATCTTTTTTGGGGGAGAGAGCACTTCTATTGGTCTTTCATTTTATCTTTGTTCTTTGGCTTGTGTGTTCTTTGGCCTGTGTGGGTCTCCCATCGCAGTGGCCTCTGTCGCCGCAGAGCATTAGCTCCGGGCGCATGTGCTCCAGAACTCTGGCTCGATAGTTGGACACAGTAGTCCAGCCGCTCCGTGGCACCTGGGATCTTCCCAGACCAGGGGTCGAACCAGCATCCCTTGCACTGTAAGGTGGTGTCCTTACCCACTGGACCACCAGGGAAGCCCCTTCAAGTATCTTTTGATGTATAAATTCTTCTGTCTATTTTGCCCCTGCCTCTCCCTTCTTCACAGCTTATTTGTTGAAGAAACTGGTACTCTAGAATGTTAGCAACCTGGAGTTTGCTAGTTGAATCTCTGCGGTGCCTTTTACTCGTTCTCCGGTGTTTCCTATAAATTGATACAGTCTTGATCAGATTCATATTTTACCTTTTGCCATAGCACTTCGTAGGTGGTGGTGTTTGAAGAACCACCATGCCTGGATGGGTCTTTTCTGTGATGTTAGATGCTATTGAAGATCATTTACAAAATGATGTTATTGTAATTCTTTAACACTTCTTTTATTAGCTGCAACACTTCTATATATATTTTAAAAACTTCCATAAACTCTTGGATTACTTTGAGATACAGTTCACATAAGAAAGGGATGTTAAATGCTTGATGTTTTCCCTTTATTCAATAGCTTTCAAAATTGTCAGTTGGTGCCCTACTGCCCCCCAAAAGTGACCAGTGATCCCAGATGCCATTATCTGTTGCCCCTTTGGCCTCTTTCAACCAAATAGCTCTTTCTTCCCCTGAGGACTTAGGTGACAGATACCCAGTGATCATGTTAGTTCTTTCTAAGCTTTAGGCAGAGTTAGGAATAGTGCTGATGATGGCTGACTTATATCCGGAGCTTTTTTCCAGCTTTGCCAGTTACTTTATTGAGCACTTTGCCATGAAATTAACTTAGTTCATGAAATTAAACATAGCTGGAATTGCTGTTTTGGGCCACGTTATGATTGTTTCTAAGAGTTTATTTGGTAAAAAATGAATCTAAAATGCAAATGGAAATGCTAAAACACAGAATATATACTCACGAGCAAACGTGAAGTGAAAGGACTTGCTTTCCTAGACAGAAAGACTTACTGTTAAGTGACAAAAATTAAATGAGCTTTTGGTGAAAGGATTGACAGACCAATAGGCTGACTACCAAATCTCCAAACAGTTGGGACTAACTGGTACAATCACTTTGGGAAACAGTTTGCCATTATCTGCCAGGTTGAAGATACGTATGTTTAATACTATAGTGACCACACAATTTTTTCTCAAAACAATGCACATAGGTTCTATTATTTTCCTGAACTTTATCAGCATTTGTTATTTCCTGATTTTCTTGATAGAAGCAATCCTAGTGGATGTGAGGTCATATCATTATGATTTTAATTTGCATTTCTCTGCTGATTAGTGATGTTGAGAATCTTTTCATGTTTGTTCGCCACCTGTATATCTTCTTTGGATAAATGTCAAGTCCCTTGCACATTTCAAAATCAGGTTATGTGCTTTTGTTGTTGAGATAGTCCCTTATCATATAAATAGTTTTCAAATATTTTCTCCCATTCTGTAGGTTGTCTTTTCACTCTGTTGATTGTTTCTTTTTCTATGCAGAAGCTTTTTAGTTTGATGCACTTTCATTTGTCTCTGTTACATCTGTTGTCTGTGTCTTCATGTCATAGGCAAAAAATCATTGCAAAGATCAATGCCATCAGGTTTTTCCTCCTATGTTTTCACCTAGAGTTTCTATAGTTTCAAGTCTTTATTCCATTTTGAATGGATTTTTGGACACAATATACAGTAAATATCCAACTTTATTCTTTTGCATATGAATGTCTAATTTGCCAACACATTTGTTGAAGAGTCTTGGCACCCTTGTTGAATGTCATTTGAGTATATATGTAAAATTTATTTTTGGCCTCTTTATTATTTTTTATTTTATTATTTTTTTCTTCTAGTTTCATTGAGATATAATTTACACATAGCACTGTGTAAGGTTTTTTGTTTGTTTGTTTGTTTTTTTTTACATGTATTTATTTGTTTGGCTGCATTGGATCTTAGTTGTGGCATGTGGGATCTAGTTCCCCAACTAGGGATCAAACCCTGGCCCCCTGCATAGGGAGCTTAGAGTCTTAGCCACTGGACCATCAGGGAAGTCCCACTGTATAAGTTTAAGATGTACAATGTAATTACTTGACTCATATATATTATGAAATGATTACCAGAATAAGTTTAGTTAAGATTCATCATCTTAGACAGATTTAAGAAAAATTTTTTTTTTTCCCCGGGTGATGAGATGTCTTAGAACTTAACAGCTTCTAAATATACCATATCTGGGCTCTCTATTCTATTCCTTTGGTCTATGTATCTTTTTTGTGTGTGTGTGCCAGTTCCATACAGTTTTGATTGCTAAAATTTTATGATATGTGTTGAAATCAGACAATGCAAGGCCTTTTGTTTTAATTTTTTTTAATGGTTTCTTTTGGGGGTAGGGTTGGGGAGGGAGGGGCTGGGAGGGCCACTTCTATTGGAAAACTTTTCATTCTTCTGCTGATTAGTGATGTTGAGAATCTTTTCATGTTTGTTCGCCACCTGTATATCTTCTTTGGATAAATGTCAAGTCCCTTGCACATTTCAAAATCAGGTTATGTGCTTTTGTTGTTGAGATAGTCCCTTATCATATAAATAGTTTTCAAATATTTTCTCCCATTCTGTAGGTTGTCTTTTCACTCTGTTGATTGTTTCTTTTTCTATGCAGAAGCTTTTAGTTTGATGCACTTTCATTTGTCTCTGTTACATCTGTTGTCTGTGTCTTCATGTCATAGGCAAAAAATCATTGCAAAGATCAATGCCATCAGGTTTTTCCTCCTATGTTTTCACCTAGAGTTTCTATAGTTTCAAGTCTTTATTCCATTTTGAATGGATTTTTGGACACAATATACAGTAAATATCCAACTTTATTCTTTTGCATATGAATGTCTAATTTGCCAACACATTTGTTGAAGAGTCTTGGCACCCTTGTTGAATGTCATTTGAGTATATATGTAAAATTTATTTTTGGCCTCTTTATTATTTTTTATTTTATTATTTTTTTCTTCTAGTTTCATTGAGATATAATTTACACATAGCACTGTGTAAGGTTTTTTGTTTGTTTGTTTGTTTTTTTTTACATGTATTTATTTGTTTGGCTGCATTGGATCTTAGTTGTGGCATGTGGGATCTAGTTCCCCAACTAGGGATCAAACCCTGGCCCCCTGCATAGGGAGCTTAGAGTCTTAGCCACTGGACCATCAGGGAAGTCCCACTGTATAAGTTTAAGATGTACAATGTAATTACTTGACTCATATATATTATGAAATGATTACCAGAATAAGTTTAGTTAAGATTCATCATCTTAGACAGATTTAAAAAAAAATTTTTTTTTTCCCCTGGTGATGAGATGTCTTAGAACTTAACAGCTTCTAAATATACCATATCTGGGCTCTCTATTCTATTCCTTTGGTCTATGTATCTTTTTTGTGTGTGTGTGCCAGTTCCATACAGTTTTGATTGCTAAAATTTTATGATATGTGTTGAAATCAGACAATGCAAGGCCTTTTTTTTTTTTTAATTTTTTTTTTTAATGGTTTCTTTTGGGGGGGTAGGGTTGGGGGGGGAGGGGGCTGGGAGGGCCACTTCTATTGGTCTTTCACTTATTTATTTTTCATCCATCTTTGTTCTTTGGCCTTGTGGGCCTCCCATTGCAGTGGCCTCTGTTGTTGCAGAGCACCGGCTCTGGGCGCATGAGCTCCAGAGCTCCAACTCGGTAATTGGACACATCGGTCAGCCACTCCGTGGCACGTGGGATCTTCCCAGGCCAGGGATCGAACCAGCGCCCCTTGCACTGAAAGGCAGTGTCCTTACCCACTGGACCACCAGGGAAACCCCAATGCAAGGCCTTTATCTTTGTTCTTTCTTGGGTTTATTATAGCTATTTAGGATTCTTTGAGATTCCATGTAAATTTTACGTTTTTTATTTTTCCTACTTCTGCAAAAACTGTCATTGGTATTTTGGTAGGGATTGTATTGAATCTGTAAATCACTTTGAATAGTAAGAACTTTTTTTTTTTTAAGATTTATTTATTTGGGAGGTGGTGGGTGGGGAGGGAGGGGAGCAGGCAGGCCACTTCTACTGGTCTTTCATTTGTCCATTTTTCATCCATCTTTGTTCTTCGGCTCCAGTGGGCCTCCCATCATGGTGGCCTCTGTTGTCACTGAGCGCCAGCTCTGGGCGCATGTGCTCCAGAGCTCTGGCTCGGTAACTGGACACATTGGTCCAGCTGCTCCATGGCATGTGGGATCTTCCCAGGCCAGGGATCAAACTGGTGCCCCTTGCATTGCAAGGCAGTGTCCTTACTCACTGGACCACCAGGGAAGCCCAGTAAGAACATTTTTAATAATATTTGATCTTCTCATCTATGATCATAGAATAGCTTTCCATTGATTTGTGGGCTTTTAAAATTCCTTTCAGCAATGTATTGTAGTTTTCAGTATACATGACTTTTACCTTCTTGGTTAAATTTATTCCTACATAGCATTTTTTTGATGCTATTATAAATGGGGTTGTCAAATTAATTTACTTTTCAGATTGTGTGGAAATGCAAATGATTTTTCTGTTGATGTTTTTATCTCAAAGTTTTGTTGAGTTTGTTTACTAGTTTAACAGCTTTCTGTCTGTATAATATCTTTGCATTTCCAACAAACAAGACTGTCATCTCTGAACAGTAATACTTTTTCCTCTCCAATTTGTATTCCTTTAATACCTTTTTCTTGCCTAACTACTTTGGCTAAGACTTCCAATACAGGGTTTTTGTTTTTTGTTTTTTGTTTTTAAAGTGATAATAGACATCCTTGCCTAGTTCCTAATCTTAGGGGAAAAGCTTTCAGTTTTTCACCATTGAGTATGATGTTAACTGTGGGCTTATTATATATGGCTATCATTATTTGAGGTAATTTCCTTTTACTCTTAGTTGTTGAATGTTTTGTCATGAAAATATGCTGAATTTTGTGAAATGCTATTTTTGCATTGGTTGCATGATTGTGTAATTTTTATCCTTCATTCTTTTAATCTATTACATTGATTATTTTTTGTATGTTGAGCCATCCTTGCATCCTAAGAATACCCACTTAGTCATGGTGTATAATCCTTTTAAGATGCGTTTAAATTTTGTTTACTGAGTGTTTTGTTGAGAATTTTTACATCTATATTCATTAGAGATATTGATCTATAGTTATCTTATAATATCTTTGTTTTGCTGTGGTATCAGGGTAATGCTAGCCTCATACAGTGAGTTTGGAAGTGTTCCCTCCTTTTAAATTTTTTGAAAGAGTTTAAGAACAATTGATATTAATTCTTCTTTAAATGTTTGGTAGAATTCTACAGTTGAAGCCTTTTGGTCCTGGATCTTTCATTTTTAGGGAGTTTTGACTACAGGTAAAATCTTAACTGTTTATAGGCCAGTTTAAATTTTTTATTTTTTCCCAATTCTAAAAATGTATACGTTTATTCTTAGTTATTCAATTTGTTGGCACATAATTGTTCATAGTAAATACTTATAACCCTTTTTATTTTTGTAATTACTTTTTTAAAAGAAATACATTTTATTTATTTACTTATTTTTGGCTATTCTGGGCCTTCACTGCTGCAGCAGGCTCCTCTCTAGTTGCAGAGAGTGGAGGATACTCTCTCCTTGAGGCAAATAGGTTTCTTGTTGTGGTGATTTCTCTTGTGAAACTCTAGGGCTCTAGGGCACACGGGCTTCAGTAGTTGCAGCACATGGGCTCCACAGTCGCAGCTCTGAGGCTCTAGAGCACAGGCTCCGTAGTTGTGGCTCATGGGCTTTGTTGCTCTGCAGCATGCGGATCTTCCCAGATCAGGGATCGAACCTATGTCTCCTGCACTGGCGTGCAAACTCTTTACCACTGAGCTACCAGGGAAGCCCCTCTTTCTGATTTTTATTGAGTGTTTTTTTTTTTTTTTTTAAGTTAGTGTAGCTATGAGTTTGTCAATTTTATTTATCTTTTTTACAAACAATTCTTAGTTTCATAATATTTCTTAATTCAGGTGGTGGATATATGGGAATTTATTTTGTGATATATCATTGAAATTTACATTTATATTTATTATGCTAAAGACGTAATAATAAAAAAAATGGTTTAAAAGAGCAAATCTCATTTCTGGCAGAGAGCGCAGCTAGAAGCAGATGGTGGCTTTCTACCCTGGGGCCCTCTAGGCCCTCAGGCCTCAGGTTGGTGGGTGAACTGAGGGCCCCAGGACACTGTCGGGTAGTGTTTTGCGGAGCAGTTGCCGAGGCCACTAGTGGGCGGGGCCCAAGTCTGGAAGCCGCTGTGAACCTCTCTCCCTGACGCCCCCACACCACGACCTACTGGCGATGCCCGTCCAAGCCCCTATCCTGCCAACCAGACCGCTAGGTCTCTTCACCCAATGCCGCAGGGCTTGGGCTTAGGCCAAGCCTCTGCCTGGCCATTGAGGATGTGGCGCTTTTGGGCATCGGGAGTGGCAGGGCGAGAAGAATGGCGGCCGCTGGAAGGTTGCGGAGAGCCGTTAGAGCCTCGAAAGCCTGGGAGGCTTGTGGAAGCCAGCTCGTCCATCCTTAGGCTTTGGGGCCACGCAAATCCACGATTTGGGATGATTGCTGTGTTCCAGTTGGACGAGCCCTCACCTCATACTGACAACGATGGACAAAGGCCTTAAAGAGCCTGGAAGGTTAGCAGAGTGGTGGTCGAGGACAGGTGGACTGCTAGCGGGCCTTGGGACGCTTGGTGGTCGTCTACCAAGACCTTGATGTTGGGAAATTAAAAATGGTAGAATAATGCACCCCATAGGGCCAACAGGAAGTGCCTGCTGCCCTTTGGGAAGATTTACTGGCGGCTGATAGAAGGCCTGTGTATATATGAAAAAGCTGCTCTCAACTCCCCGCCCCCCAACCTTTCAGAAGAAAACTTTAGCTACATCTAGGCCTCCTAGATGTAAAGAGGTTGTTGACGTATGATAAAGTAGAATTAGAAAAATCACATCTTGTAAATGCCAATTTGTTTAAAAAAAAAAAAACCTATAGAAAGAAATGTCTTCTGGAAATGACTTTTCAAAATGGAGTTGTTTTGGTCACCTCTTGAAGCAGCATCTGGAGCCATGGAAGCCCACTTTTATTCAGTGGGTTGGAGGACAGGAAATGAAGATCGTGAGGAAGAATGGAAAGTTCAAGGCCAGACTGGTCATACTTAGAAGACATTTCCATATAACCATTGCTTTGTGTGTGCATTTTATTCCTCACTACTGTATATATAGTTGACAATAAGTACTTTTTTGGGAAAAAATCTAGTATTTCTAGATGTTCTGAAGTGCCTGATCTATGTTAAAAGGAGAGGTAGCAAAATGACATTTTATAGATATCTTTTTGTTAAAATCCATATGAAATGTTGTGGGGCAGGGTTTGGAGGGGGGAATTGGCCAGACCACCTCTTGGGACAGTACACATTGTGTTTTGTGCACTGGTTCAAGGTCTCAGTGGGGTGCGGTGGGGGAGCAGAAGAAAGTGCTGACCTTTGTGCCAGTGTGCTCACAGTGACGCAAGATTAACCATTGTCTTTTTTCTCTTTGTGCATTTTGTTTTCACTTTGCTGTGTATATATGTGTTTATATTGGACAAATGAGTCCTAATTCACAACATCTACTCTTTCTAGATGTTAAAGAGGTTGCCAGTGTATGACAAAACTAGAGTTAGTAAACAACAATAGTAAATAATGCATTTTTGTACATTTTGTGTTAAAAGTTTCTAGGAAAGACTGTCTTCTGAAAATTTGAGCATTATACTCCCCTGGGTTGGTGGAGATACCTCATACTGACAACGATGGACAAAGGCCTTAAAGAGCCTGGAAGGTTAGCAGAGTGGTGGTCGAGGACAGGTGGACTGCTAGCGGGCCTTGGGACGCTTGGTGGTCGTCTACCAAGACCTTGATGTTGGGAAATTAAAAATGGTAGAATAATGCACCCCATAGGGCCAACAGGAAGTGCCTGCTGCCCTTTGGGAAGATTTACTGGCGGCTGATAGAAGGCCTGTGTATATATGAAAAAGCTGCTCTCAACTCCCCGCCCCCCAACCTTTCAGAAGAAAACTTTAGCTACATCTAGGCCTCCTAGATGTAAAGAGGTTGTTGACGTATGATAAAGTAGAATTAGAAAAATCACATCTTGTAAATGCCAATTTGTTTAAAAAAAAAAAAACCTATAGAAAGAAATGTCTTCTGGAAATGACTTTTCAAAATGGAGTTGTTTTGGTCACCTCTTGAAGCAGCATCTGGAGCCATGGAAGCCCACTTTTATTCAGTGGGTTGGAGGACAGGAAATGAAGATCGTGAGGAAGAATGGAAAGTTCAAGGCCAGACTGGTCATACTTAGAAGACATTTCCATATAACCATTGCTTTGTGTGTGCATTTTATTCCTCACTACTGTATATATAGTTGACAATAAGTACTTTTTGGAAATAATCTAGTATTTCTAGATGTTCTGAAGTGCCTGATCTATGTTAAAAGGAGAGGTAGCAAAATGACATTTTATAGATATCTTTTTGTTAAAATCCATATGAAATGTTGTGGGGCAGGGTTTGGAGGGGGGAATTGGCCAGACCACCTCTTGGGACAGTACACATTGTGTTTTGTGCACTGGTTCAAGGTCTCAGTGGGGTGCGGTGGGGGAGCAGAAGAAAGTGCTGACCTTTGTGCCAGTGTGCTCACAGTGACGCAAGATTAACCATTGTCTTTTTTCTCTTTGTGCATTTTGTTTTCACTTTGCTGTGTATATATGTGTTTATATTGGACAAATGAGTCCTAATTCACAACATCTACTCTTTCTAGATGTTAAAGAGGTTGCCAGTGTATGACAAAACTAGAGTTAGTAAACAACAATAGTAAATAATGCATTTTTGTACATTTTGTGTTAAAAGTTTCTAGGAAAGACTGTCTTCTGAAAATTTGAGCATTATACTCCCCTGGGTTGGTGGAGATGGGAGAGGAGGGAAGGGTCTTAGGCTAGAATGCTCATATTTGGAAGACACTTTCAGATTATAACTGTTACATGGGGCAGTTTAATCAAGACTGCTCTGTATGTAGTGGACAAATAAAGTCCCCATTGAAACATCTAGTCCATCTAGATGTTTAGAACTGTCGATGTATGTTAAATGTAGAAGTAGTCAAATACCACTTTGTAAATATCTTTTTGCTCAAATTCATATAGGAAGCACTGTCTTTGGGAATGTTAAATATTAAACCATCTCTGCGAGCAGTATAATGTGTCTTATATTTGTTCAGTGGTTGGGAGGAGATGGGAGGGAAAGAATTGCAAAAGGTAACATGCTAGTGCGTTTGTACCCGGACATTTTCAGACAAAACTGTTTTTGTGTGTCTTATGTGCATTTTGGGTTGCTGTGTATATAGTGTACATAATGGACAAATGAGTCCTAATTTTGCAACATCTAGTCTCTAGATGTTAAAGAGATTGCCAGGGTATGACAAAACTAGAGTTAGTAAACAACAATAGTAAATAATGCATTTTTGTACATTTTGTGTTAAAAGTTTCTAGGAAAGACTGTCTTCTGAAAATTTGAGCATTATACTCCCCTGGGTTGGTGGAGATGGGAGAGGAGGGAAGGGTCTTAGGCTAGAATGCTCATATTTGGAAGACACTTTCAGATTATAACTGTTACATGGGGCAGTTTAATCAAGACTGCTCTGTATGTAGTGGACAAATAAAGTCCCCATTGAAACATCTAGTCCATCTAGATGTTTAGAACTGTCGATGTATGTTAAATGTAGAAGTAGTCAAATACCACTTTGTAAATATCTTTTTGCTCAAATTCATATAGGAAGCACTGTCTTTGGGAATGTTAAATATTAAACCATCTCTGCGAGCAGTATAATGTGTCTTATATTTGTTCAGTGGTTGGGAGGAGATGGGAGGGAAAGAATTGCAAAAGGTAACATGCTAGTGCGTTTGTACCCGGACATTTTCAGACAAAACTGTTTTTGTGTGTCTTATGTGCATTTTGGGTTGCTGTGTATATAGTGTACATAATGGACAAATGAGTCCTAATTTTGCAACATCTAGTCTCTAGATGTTAAAGAGATTGCCAGGGTATGACAAAGTAGTTAGCAAAATTAGCACATTTGTACACTTGTGTTGATCTTCACAGGAGTGCTTGTCTTCTGTAAATGATTTTTTGATAAGAATTTGTTCAGACACCTCTAAGCATTACACATGTCTGTACTTGTCCATTGAATGGGTGGTAGAGAGAAGGAAGTGAGGGAGGTTCAGGCCAGAATGGTCATAATTTGGAAGATACCTCAAATTATAACCATTGTTCCATGCATGCAATTTTATTTAACTGTAGTGTGTACATAGTGAACAAGTAAGTTCTTATATGAAATATCTAGTCTTTCTAGATACTTAGAAGTGCTTGATGCATTTAAAGGTAGAAGTAGTAGAATAATGCTTCTTGTAAATAGCTTTTAAACATTGCTGGGAAATACTGTCATTGGAAATGGAATTGTTAAGCCTCCTCTCAGGTGTTTTCACTGGGTTGAGGGAAGTGGGAGGGAAGTTGGCAAAAGACGTTTTGCTAGTGTGTGCTAGAACATTTCAGCTTACCACTGCTCTTTATGTTAAGTGCATTTCGTTTAACTTTTACTATGTATATTATGTAGATACTGGACAAATGGTCTCAATTTTATAATATCTAGTCTCTAGATATTAAAGAGGATGCCAATGTATGACAAAAGTAGGGGCTGTAAACTAACACATTTTGTACACTTTGTGTTAAAATTCATTGAAAGTCTGTCTTCTGAAAAGGACCTTCAGAAGTGAAATTGTAATAAATCACATCTAAGTGACACATGCGCCTGCATTGCCACCCACTGTTGGATGTATGGCGAAAAGGAGGAATTGGGAGAAATGAAAGGTTCTAGACCAGACTGTTCCTTTGTAGAAGACACCTTCAGATATAACCATTGTTACATGTGTGTAGTTTATCAACACTACTGTGTATCTAGTGGACAAACTTAAGTCCTTATTTGAAACATCTAGTCTTTCTAGATGTTTAGAAGTGCACAAAGTATGTTAAAAGTAGAGGTAGTGAGATAACATATTTTGTAGATTTATCTTTGTTAAGATTCATATGAAATACTCATTTAGAAATGGAATGATCAAAATGATCAAAACACCTCTCTAAGCAGTACGTATTATTTTATTTGTGCTGGTTCATAGAAAAAGTGCTAGGGGGAGGGGTTATACCAGTGTGTTTATAGTTAGGCTAGGTTAACCATGTCTCATATGTGTCTTGGTATTTTGTTTTACTTAGCTGTGTATATAGTGTACATAAGAGACAAATATCCAAATTTCCAACATCTAGTCTTCCTAGATGTTAAAGAGGTTGCCAGTGTATGACAAAAATAACCAATAAGTACATTGTGCACACCTGGTGTTAAAATTCATAGGAAAGATTTCTGAAAACAACTAGCAGAAGTGAAATTGTCAAAATCTCCTCTAAGCATTACAGATGCTTATTAGACTTGTCCACTACGTTGATAGAGATGGGAAGGGGAAGGGTTCTTGGCTAGAGTGTTCCTGTTCAGATGACATTTTGAGACTCTAGCCCTTGTATGCAGTGTATTCAGTGCTACTATGTGTGCGTACAGTGGACAAACTTAAATTCTTTGTTTTTTTTTTTTTCCAAACAAATTCTTATTTGAAACACCTAGCCTTTCTAGATGTGTAAAAGTAGAGAATCTATCTTGAGAGTGGGGAGTTAAATACATTTCAAGATTTTCTTTTCTTTTTTTTTTCTGTTAATTCATAGGAATTTTTTTTTTTTTAAAGATTTATTTATTTATTTACTTTGGGCGGGGGTTGGGTTGGGGGGGGAGGGGAGTGGGCAGGCCACCTCCACTGGTCTTTTTTATTTCTCTATTTTCATTTGTCTTCGTTCTTTGGCTCCTGTGGGCCTCCCATCGCGGTGGCCTCTGTCGTTGCAGAGCACCGGCTCTGGGCCCATGTGCTCCAGAGCTCCAGCTCAGTAATTGGACACATCAGTCCAGCCGCTCCACGGCACGTGGGATCTTCCCAGGCCAGGGCTTGAACCGGCGCCCCTTGCACTGCAAGGCGGTGTCCTTACCCACTGGACCACCAGGGGAAGCCCCAGGAATGGTTTTGTTTGGGGATTGGAATTGTCTTGGAGAATAAGCTGACTGTTTGCTGGGTGGCGGGGTGGGGGCGGGGAGGGCAGAAGACAGGGAAGGGAGTTCAGAGAGAAGGGCACCATGTGGTCTTCAAACAAGTTCAGGCTGTCTAGCCATTGTTCTATTTGTGCATTTCAGTTAACATGGCTGTGTATTAAATAAGCAAGTCCTAATGCCCAAATTTATATTAAAAGTAGAGGTAGTAAAATAACCCCTGAATAAATATCCAAATTTACAACATCTAGTCTTCCTAGATGTTAAAGAGGTTGCCAGTGTATGACAAAAATAACCAATAAATATATTGTGTACACTTGATGTTAAAATTCATAGGCAAGACTTCTGAAAACAACTAGCAGAAGTGAAATTGTCAAAATCTCCTCTAAGCATTACAGATGCTTATTAGACTTGTCCACTACGTTGATAGAGATGGGAAGGGGAAGGGTTCTTGGCTAGAGTGTTCCTGTTCAGATGACATTTTGAGACTCTAGCCCTTGTATGCAGTGTATTCAGTGCTACTATGTGTGCGTACAGTGGACAAACTTAAATTCTTTGTTTTTTTTTTTTTCCAAACAAATTCTTATTTGAAACACCTAGCCTTTCTAGATGTGTAAAAGTAGAGAATCTATCTTGAGAGTGGGGAGTTAAATACATTTCAAGATTTTCTTTTCTTTTTTTTTTCTGTTAATTCATAGGAATTTTTTTTTTTTTTAAAGATTTATTTATTTATTTACTTTGGGCGGGGGTTGGGTTGGGGGGGGAGGGGAGTGGGCAAGCCACCTCCACTGGTCTTTTTTATTTCTCTATTTTCATTTGTCTTCGTTCTTTGGCTCCTGTGGGCCTCCCATCGCGGTGGCCTCTGTCGTTGCAGAGCACCGGCTCTGGGCCCATGTGCTCCAGAGCTCCAGCTCAGTAATTGGACACATCAGTCCAGCCGCTCCACGGCACGTGGGATCTTCCCAGGCCAGGGCTTGAACCGGCGCCCCTTGCACTGCAAGGCGGTGTCCTTACCCACTGGACCACCAGGGGAAGCCCCAGGAATGGTTTTGTTTGGGGATTGGAATTGTCTTGGAGAATAAGCTGACTGTTTGCTGGGTGGCGGGGTGGGGCGCGGGGAGGGGCAGAAGACAGGGAAGGGAGTTCAGAGAGAAGGGCACCATGTGGTCTTCAAACAAGTTCAGGCTGTCTAGCCATTGTTCTATTTGTGCATTTCAGTTAACATGGCTGTGTATTAAATAAGCAAGTCCTAATGCCCAAATTTATATTAAAAGTAGAGGTAGTAAAATAACCCCTGAATAAATATCCTTTTGTTCGTTTATAGGAAGGGCTATGTCTTCTGGGAGTGTCTATGTTAATCCATCTCTTGGATCTAAGTTAGTCTGCATTTTGTTGCTGAAATGTTGGAGGAGGGTAAGAGGAAGGTGAGGGGACGGGCTCTTGGCTAATAGCTCCATTATCTGGAAGACCGTTCTAGGTTACAATCATAGGTCTGCATGTGCATTTTTGTGAAGTAGCTGTGTTTATTGTGGACAGAGTTGATTATTTTGCAACATCTAGGCTTTTTAGATGTCCTGAGGTGACAATGTATGATAAAAAGTAGAATTAGTGAATTAACCAATTTGTAAATATCTTTATAATTGATTTTTAAAAAATAGGCAGCATCTTGGACATGGAATTGTTAAACCATCTCCAAGAAATGTACATCAGGACTTGTTCATTTAGGTTGGCAGCAGAGGGCAGAAGGAAGTATAAAGGGCGGCTGTATGTGAATGTGTTCATATTTATCTCTTGATAGTAACTATTGATGTGTGTCCATCTCTTGGCTGTACTATAGGAATGCATTGTTGAATAATTCAGCAGAAACATATCTTTCTGCTAATACTTTAATAGTTTAGATCGTATAATGAATCCTCTTAGAAGCATTATACTTTGTGTACTTGGTTGCTTTTATGTCTTGTTTTTTAAATTGAACATTAAGGGAATGTAGTATTTTCATCATAGCTCTGCCAATATCTTTATCTAGAAGCCTGTTGCCATTTTTGTTTTCTCTGAAATTTTTGTCACCAAGAAAGGCAAGATTACATTTTTTTCTTTCCAGATTGAGTGGTGTCGTGTATTCTTAGTTATCAAAATACTCATAACTTTGGGACTTTGAAATGGTAAATATTCATGATGTGTGAATTTGCATGATACATAACTGTATGCTCTTAATTACGTAAGGATGGATGCTTAGTTGTGAAAATACACAAATGAGACCTAGAAGGACACGTCAGATGGTAAACTGCTTGTCATTATGAAGGACTGTTTTTTGCTTCTTGTTTGGTTTCCTAATATGCACGTGTTAACTTTTAAGAAATAAATGTTATTTTAAAAAGCTTAAAAAAATAAAACAAATCTCTTCTGGCTATCCCATTACAGATATTTGTTCATCCCAGTAGCCCCTCTTCTACCTCTCTTCTTTGATTCTCGTGTCCTCTTTTTCAGAGCCCTACAAAGAAACATTGGTCTTTCTTTATTACAGAGATTTTTAATTAGTTTTCATCATCTTGGAGGAGGTAAGAGAGGTTATGGGCCTGGTATATTTCAATCTGGGCTTTAGGTTCTAGGTGCATGTATTTGTGAAGTAGCTGTGTTTATTGTGGACAGAGTTGATTATTTTGCAACATCTAGGCTTTTAGATGTCCTGAGGTGACAATGTATGATAAAAAGTAGAATTAGTGAATTAACCAATTTGTAAATATCTTTATAATTGATTTTTAAAAAATAGGCAGCATCTTGGACATGGAATTGTTAAACCATCTCCAAGAAATGTACATCAGGACTTGTTCATTTAGGTTGGCAGCAGAGGGCAGAAGGAAGTATAAAGGGCGGCTGTATGTGAATGTGTTCATATTTATCTCTTGATAGTAACTATTGATGTGTGTCCATCTCTTGGCTGTACTATAGGAATGCATTGTTGAATAATTCAGCAGAAACATATCTTTCTGCTAATACTTTAATAGTTTAGATCGTATAATGAATCCTCTTAGAAGCATTATACTTTGTGTACTTGGTTGCTTTTATGTCTTGTTTTTTAAATTGAACATTAAGGGAATGTAGTATTTTCATCATAGCTCTGCCAATATCTTTATCTAGAAGCCTGTTGCCATTTTTGTTTTCTCTGAAATTTTTGTCACCAAGAAAGGCAAGATTACATTTTTTTCTTTCCAGATTGAGTGGTGTCGTGTATTCTTAGTTATCAAAATACTCATAACTTTGGGACTTTGAAATGGTAAATATTCATGATGTGTGAATTTGCATGATACATAACTGTATGCTCTTAATTACGTAAGGATGGATGCTTAGTTGTGAAAATACACAAATGAGACCTAGAAGGACACGTCAGATGGTAAACTGCTTGTCATTATGAAGGACTGTTTTTTGCTTCTTGTTTGGTTTCCTAATATGCACGTGTTAACTTTTAAGAAATAAATGTTATTTTAAAAAGCTTAAAAAAATAAAACAAATCTCTTCTGGCTATCCCATTACAGATATTTGTTCATCCCAGTAGCCCCTCTTCTACCTCTCTTCTTTGATTCTCGTGTCCTCTTTTTCAGAGCCCTACAAAGAAACATTGGTCTTTCTTTATTACAGAGAAAAATTTTCATCAATCTCTAGGCCCTGCTATCAAATATGGAAAACCAAACTCATCTAATCAAGGTATTCAGGAGTCAAGAATATTCTAGTTAACTAGTTTAATCACATTTTTAGAAGACTATTTTATCCTAACACATATAAAACAAAGTATTTCCTGTCATATGAAGAGCAACTTATTTTGCTTTTTAAGTGATACACAACTGTGTATAACTAAATGCACGCCTATAATTATGAACCGATTGTAACCAATTTGTTTAATGAAAGCTCCTATCATTTAAGAACTGCTGTACTTTAATTTTCTTCATTTTAGTTCAGTTCAGTTGCTCAGTTGTGTTCAACTCTTTGTGACTCCATGAACTATGGCATGCCAGGCTTCCTCGTCCTCTCAGAGCTTGTTCAAACTCATGTCCATTGACTCAGTGATTCTATCTAACCATCTCTTCCCCTTTTGTCCCCTTATCCTTCTGCCTTCTATTTTCCCCAGTATCAGGGTCTTTTCCAATGAGTCATCTGTTCGCATCAGGTGGTCAAAGTATTGGAGCTTCAGCTTCAAAATCGGTCCCTCCAATGAATATTCAGAGTTGATTTCCTTTAGGACTAATTGGTTTGATCTCCTTGCAATCCAAGGGACTCTCAAGAGTCTTAAACGTACAATCAAAATCAAGAGGAGTAACATAAACAGAACTTATTCATGTGAGCTTAATGTTGATTGCACATTAATCAGAATATGTAAGAAAGGGAGAGTTTTATTAATTAGTTAATTAATTAGTATGCATCTAGAGTGATTTTTTTCTTTGTAGAGTTGATTTCTGTTGTTTTCAAATGAGAACTCTGGGCAACAGAATTTAAATGGAAGTGACTGTTCAATGCTCTGTGGTGACCTATGAGAAGGAAATCAAAGGAAGAGGGGTTATATGTATACATGTGGCTGATTCACTTTGCTGTACAGCACAAACTAACACAACATTGTAAAGCAACTACACTCCAACAACAGCGACAACAAAAAAATAAAATAAAATGGAAGAAAGCAGGTTCAGCAGATTGTGAGAGACCAGGTTTTCATGACATCATCTGTGTTCCCAAATCCAGCCACAACTGAAGCCAGAACTTCCCTTGATTTTTCAATTATGTGAAGCAATAAATTCTCCTTCTCCTTAAGCCTGCTTGGGCTGAGTTTTTGAAACTCACAAAGCAAATAATCCCAACCGTTACTATATTGTACTCTTCCTTTCTATTCTTATGTCCTTTTTTATTTTTTTTATGATTTTGTGATAAAATTTAAAATAAATAACACTATAAAGATTACAAACATACAAAAAAAAAAAAAAAACCACCCATTTAATCCTTATGAAGGCTATTCATTACTGTGATCCAAAGTTCTATTAACAGGGCCAGGCACCTGTTTGCTCTTTAATATGAGATGAACTCAGCACAGAATTTGACACTATTGATTCTGTTTTTCTTTCCTGTAAATTTTCTAGTTGTTTGAGCTTTTCATTCTTTTTAAAACTAACTCATGGTAAGTGAAATGAAATGCATGGTTTTCTGTTTGACTTCTGAGTTCCATTAACTTAAAAACAAGCTTGAAAAAAAAAAAAAGCTTGATTTTTATTACTCATATTTAAGCATTAAAAACTCACACAGTTGTATATATATTTATTATTTTATAATCTGCCTACATAGCATTGTAGAAACAGAAAATACATATCCACTCAAAATGATGGTCTCATCCCCATGGAAATATTTCTAGAGTACAAAGTATAATTGCCTGAGATGTTTGACATCAGGTTGCTTTTTTACTTTTCCATTAGAATTTCTGCTGCATGCATTTTGTACAAAGTTATTGCTCTTCAATATTTGTTAAACACAGTTATACAGTTAATTTTTTTTTTTCAGAACAAGGTCATGTGGATCAGTGAGTTTACTCACTTGCATGTGATTTGGACTTAAATTAAACCAGTTAACCAAGATGAAACCAAAATCAGAATGTTAACTTATTTGAATGGACACATCTATGTTATTTAGGAAAAAAATTAAAAGCATGTTGGCATAACATACACACACATAATATTGGACTTATTTTTACTCTTTGGGTTTAAAAGTATGGTTGATTTTTATGATTATAAAAAGCTAATATATGAACATTGTTAAAAAGACTAAACACTGTAGAAAAATTCAAAAATGAAAAAGTATCTATGATGTTACTCTCAGATATAACAATTATTATTTTCAAATAGTGTCTTTATATCTTTTAGCCAGACATAGATATTTTTATATACATTTTTTGAGATAAGTATGTCCATATAATTTTGTATAATCTTTTAAAAATACCTTTGTTATAAAAATAAAATTATGATAAAATATTTTAACTTTTACATCACCTATTCCTTTTTATTTATTTATTTAGGGTGGAGGTCGGGTTGGGGAGGGAGGGGAGCGGGCGGGCCACTGCTATTGGTCTTTCATTTCTCCATTTTCATCCGTCTTTGCTCTTTGGCTCCTGTGGGCCTCCCATCACAGTGGTGTCTGTCTTTGTAGAGCACCGGCTCTGGGTGCATGCGCTCCAGAGCTCCGGCTCGGTGATTGGACACATCGGTCCAGCCGCTCCGCGGCACGTGGGATCTTCCCAGGCCAGGGATGGAACCGGCGCCCCTTATACTGCAAGGCGGTGTCCTTACCCACTGGACCACCAGGGGAAGCCCATCACCTGTTACTTTAATAGATTACTCCACTGTCTGAAATTGATGAAATGAAAAGTATTCAAAAGAAAAGTATTTCATTTGAATATGGTTATGTACTAAATTATGGCACTATAACTGTAACTTGTAAATCATTACAGATCTAAGACTAACGTCTTAATTTTATGGTCTTACTATGTACTTGACATTATCAAGATTAAAAAAATATAAGCCATCTTGTTTAATTCTCTAAATGACTTTTAATGGTATATAAAAGAAGTAGCATTAGCATAATGGAGTGGGTTTGGGTAGGGAAGAAGGATAAAACATGTACTAGAGGAAGTTAGGAGATCTGGTCACCCAAAACTAGTTAACTCTGACCATTTGGAATACTTTCTTGTATCAGCTTTGCTAGAGTATGGTGCCCAGTTGTTTTGGTCAAACATAAGTCTAGATGTCACTGCAAAGGTTTTTTTTTTTAAGATGTTATTGACTTTTATAACCAGTTGACTTTAAGTAAAGCAGATTGTCTCAGAAGGTGAAGTTCTGGGTATGGGTAGTGGTAATGGGTGTAGAACAATGCAAATGTTCCTAACACCATTGAACTATACAAAAAGAATGATTAAAATGGGAAGTTTTATGTTATGTATATTTTACCACAATTAAAAGAAAAGTATAGCAGATTACTCTCCATAGCATGGGTGCACCTCTTCTAATCAGATGAAGGCCTTAAGAACAAAGGCGGGTTTCCTGAAAAAGAAAGAATTCTGCCTCAAGATGGCACCATAGAAATTCTGCCTGAGTTTTGAATATTTTGAATCAAATCTGATGGCCTCTCCTACAGATTTTGGACTTGCCATTCCCTGCGATCACATGAGCCAATTCCTTAAAAAAAAAAAACTCCCCCCTCCTTTCTCCTAACTGTAATCAATACAGAAAACTTGGCTAAATGACCCAAAGTTTTAATTTCTTCAGTTAAAGGTTGGGAGATAGAATTAGATCAAAGGTTTCTCCCCAGTATTCTTGCGCTTCCTTGGTGGTGGAGATGGTAAAGACTCCGCCTGCAATGTGGGAGACCTGGATTCAATTCCTGGGTTGGGGATATCTCCTGGAGAAGGGATAGGCTACTCACAGCAGTATTCTTGCCAGGAGAATTTCATGGCTTGTCCATGGGGTTGCAAAGAGTCAGACATGACTGAGAAACTTGACTTTTCAAACTGCAGTCTGTGGATCAGTCTTAATTTTATGGTCTTACTATGTACTTGACATTATCAAGATTAAAAAAATATAAGCCATCTTGTTTAATTCTCTAAATGACTTTTAATGGTATATAAAAGAAGTAGCATTAGCATAATGGAGTGGGTTTGGGTAGGGAAGAAGGATAAAACATGTACTAGAGGAAGTTAGGAGATCTGGTCACCCAAAACTAGTTAACTCTGACCATTTGGAATACTTTCTTGTATCAGCTTTGCTAGAGTATGGTGCCCAGTTGTTTTGGTCAAACATAAGTCTAGATGTCACTGCAAAGGTTTTTTTTTTTAAGATGTTATTGACTTTTATAACCAGTTGACTTTAAGTAAAGCAGATTGTCTCAGAAGGTGAAGTTCTGGGTATGGGTAGTGGTAATGGGTGTAGAACAATGCAAATGTTCCTAACACCATTGAACTATACAAAAAGAATGATTAAAATGGGAAGTTTTATGTTATGTATATTTTACCACAATTAAAAGAAAAGTATAGCAGATTACTCTCCATAGCATGGGTGCACCTCTTCTAATCAGATGAAGGCCTTAAGAACAAAGGCGGGTTTCCTGAAAAAGAAAGAATTCTGCCTCAAGATGGCACCATAGAAATTCTGCCTGAGTTTTGAATATTTTGAATCAAATCTGATGGCCTCTCCTACAGATTTTGGACTTGCCATTCCCTGCGATCACATGAGCCAATTCCTTAAAAAAAAAAAACTCCCCCCTCCTTTCTCCTAACTGTAATCAATACAGAAAACTTGGCTAAATGACCCAAAGTTTTAATTTCTTCAGTTAAAGGTTGGGAGATAGAATTAGATCAAAGGTTTCTCCCCAGTATTCTTGCGCTTCCTTGGTGGTGGAGATGGTAAAGACTCCGCCTGCAATGTGGGAGACCTGGATTCAATTCCTGGGTTGGGGATATCTCCTGGAGAAGGGATAGGCTACTCACAGCAGTATTCTTGCCAGGAGAATTTCATGGCTTGTCCATGGGGTTGCAAAGAGTCAGACATGACTGAGAAACTTGACTTTTCAAACTGCAGTCTGTGGATCAGTCTTCATTTTGGACAAAATTCTACCTAGGCTGTGATAAAAAGAAAAAACAAGTTTCTCAGTCTTTTAGAAACCAAATGTGTTCAAGTATATGGCCAAATATGTTCAAGTATATTTTTCTCTCCTCCCACAGTGTTCCCTCTAGTTTATAGTCTTCAGCTCTTTTTTGGAGTGGAAATACTCTTGTGTTTATGAAGCAATAATGATAATAGTTGATAGTTAACTGTTCTGTCTTGTGTTTTAATGTACCAAGGCAAGATGCAAAGTTGGCAACTTTAAATCAGTTACCTAATTTAGGAGACTTTTTACTAGTTAATGTAATTTAAAAATATGGGAGTCACAGCCGTAGATGATCCCTTCCAACTCTAAACTTCTAAAGCTCTAAGATAAGATGTTAAGGACTCATTTAGTTAGAGACTCAGAAATCAAAAAATAAAAACAAAACATAAAATATTATGAAGACAAAGAACTTATTTGTGGATTTTTAGTCATTTTGGATTATTAATGCTACTTTGTATTCTGTAAACACGGTAAAGGCCAGTAACTGTGGGTTTATACAGCATAACTTCCCTGTTCTGCTGGTAAAACTTTCAGCCTCAATTCCTGGTAAAAGTTAACATTTAACATGCCCTTAGTTGATTCTTCCAATTTATTTCATGGTTAGATAAAAGAGATTAGCTAAACCAGCTTTACTAATCTGTTTTCAATTTTAATCTTTAATGAACAAAAAACCCAGGGTAAATGACCCAAAGTTTTAATTTCTTCAGTTAAAGGTTGGGAGATAGAATTAGATCAAAGGTTTCTCCCCAGTATTCTTGCGCTTCCTTGGTGGTGGAGATGGTAAAGACTCCGCCTGCAATGTGGGAGACCTGGATTCAATTCCTGGGTTGGGGATATCTCCTGGAGAAGGGATAGGCTACTCACAGCAGTATTCTTGCCAGGAGAATTTCATGGCTTGTCCATGGGGTTGCAAAGAGTCAGACATGACTGAGAAACTTGACTTTTCAAACTGCAGTCTGTGGATCAGTCTTCATTTTGGACAAAATTCTACCTAGGCTGTGATAAAAAGAAAAAACAAGTTTCTCAGTCTTTTAGAAACCAAATGTGTTCAAGTATATGGCCAAATATGTTCAAGTATATTTTTCTCTCCTCCCACAGTGTTCCCTCTAGTTTATAGTCTTCAGCTCTTTTTTGGAGTGGAAATACTCTTGTGTTTATGAAGCAATAATGATAATAGTTGATAGTTAACTGTTCTGTCTTGTGTTTTAATGTACCAAGGCAAGATGCAAAGTTGGCAACTTTAAATCAGTTACCTAATTTAGGAGACTTTTTACTAGTTAATGTAATTTAAAAATATGGGAGTCACAGCCGTAGATGATCCCTTCCAACTCTAAACTTCTAAAGCTCTAAGATAAGATGTTAAGGACTCATTTAGTTAGAGACTCAGAAATCAAAAAATAAAAACAAAACATAAAATATTATGAAGACAAAGAACTTATTTGTGGATTTTTAGTCATTTTGGATTATTAATGCTACTTTGTATTCTGTAAACACGGTAAAGGCCAGTAACTGTGGGTTTATACAGCATAACTTCCCTGTTCTGCTGGTAAAACTTTCAGCCTCAATTCCTGGTAAAAGTTAACATTTAACATGCCCTTAGTTGATTCTTCCAATTTATTTCATGGTTAGATAAAAGAGATTAGCTAAACCAGCTTTACTAATCTGTTTTCAATTTTAATCTGATGACACAGGGTAACCAGAAAGCCAGAGTGTAGAAAAAGATAGGGGGGATTTCCTCTTGCATAGATTAATATCCTCGTGTATTAACAACAGAAACTATGAAAAAATGGGTTTTTTAAAAATATAAAGCTGGTTTTAAAATTCAGCTTTTCTGGTCATTAGGTAGTAAAAACGAATCAGTAGTCCTTTGATAGATGACTCTTCAGTGGGTTTAGAGATACAGTTATAACTGTAGTGACTTATTTGTGGGCAAATAATAGGTGAACTTATAGAGCTGTCAACCAGGATTCAAACAGGGCTTCAGTAGCTGCATTTGAGTAGCTCAGTAAATCATCCATCATAATTCCTTATGGATTATCAGTATTCAGAAAGGAATTGAAATTAATTCACTTAGCTATAATGTTCTTGAGGAAAATCATTTAAAGCTTTATTCTCTTATCGTACACTGAAGAGAAGATTTATGAAACCTAAGTAGAGTTTAAGATATCTTTCCAGACTAAAATATATCTATTTTTAACTACATTGTTATATTTGGGGAGGGTCTTCCAAATATTTCCCTCTAAATTTATACTGACTTCTTCACTTTTGTTGATGTGATTAAATTCCATATAAAAAGCAGAGCTTATCATTATAGATCTAGGTATGTGTTGATAAAATTTGGTCAATCTTCATTTAAAAGTTCCAAGCTCAAGTTTCTCATTCACCAAGAATGTCTTTTCTTATGTGTTTGCATATGTGCAACAAAAATAGGTTTTGAGTTTCTACTTTCTCTTTTTTAAAAATATAGGCAACAGAAAAAGTGTATTTAATCGTTTCTTGTGCCCCTTTCTTATTCTGTCCAGAGGTTCCATTCATATGGTTATAGTCATGGCTGATATCTGGATATAAATATATTTATTACTCAGAAATAGAAATAATTTTTTTCTCAACAGAGACTGTAGAATGAATGGCTTTGGCTAAGTGATGTCTTTGAATCTTACATTTTAATATTTACCTCACTTGTGTTTTCATTATCTCTGGTAAAGATGCAGGGCACCTTTCCCAAGGAATTTAAGTAAAGGTAAACAGAGTTGGTTAGAGGTAATGAGAAGTGATATCACAATGAGTCACAGGTCTGGTTCTCTAGCTGACAACTGAGGATGTAAATTCCCAGAACAGGCCAGTTTTATCAGTGTTTAAGAGGACAAAAAAATGTCATAGGATGCCAAGAAACTCTCTTTTCAATCTGCTTTCTTTATGGCAAGGGAATATTCAAGAAACAGACAAGACCAGAAAGTGACAAAACAATCAGCTATAAATATAGCCTGTGTTTATTCGAGGACAGTGTGTTCTGTAAAGCACTGTGAATATTTGGATTCTTGCAAAGAACTGTGTCTAGTTTAACTGAAATTTGCAAGTGCAGAAGAGAGAAGAAAACATATCCTGGAGAACATAGCACACCATATGGGTGTTTAGTATCCTGTTCTGTTTTTGTTCTAGTCACAGGATAAAAATTTCCATTTTGCCTAGATTGACTGCCATTGCATGGCTGGGCCACAAATTCTATTAACATTCATTCACTTATTTGCTGTTTGCCAGAAACTGAAACATGAGAATCTGTAGGAAAGAAGCCTATTTCTGCCCATATTTTAGCAACAGAGGACAAAAGAAACCTGAGAATTATAAATCATAATACAGTGTGATGAGTGCCAAATAGTGTGTGATGAAGGAAAAAAAGTGAAGACTTAGGGTCACCAACTCATCCTAGTTTACCTGGTAGTTTTCTGGTTTTAGCACTGAAAGCCCAGTCCTGGTTTTGACTGGGAAACCCCTCTGTCCCAGCCAAACCCAGACAGTTAGGCACATTAGTGAGGTATCCAGCTGAGGGGGAGGGTCACTGGCGCTAGTAATGGAGAGTAGAATGTGAGAAAGTTTCCCAGAAGAGAGAAAAATATTTAAACTATGTCTAGAAAGGTAGAGGTGGAAAAATGTAGGTATTACAGGCTGGCTCAGGTCTTACTCATTGGAACCTGTGAATGTTAACTTCTACGGCAAAGACATTTTGCATATGAGATTAAAATTAAAGATCTTGAGATGGAGATAGTATCCTGGATGACACAAGTGGTTCCTAAATGTTATCCTAAATATCCTTATAATAGAAGGAAGAGTGAGATTTGACAACAGAAGAGAAGATGGAAACAGGAAGCTACAGTAATGTATAAAGAAGGGGCCACCAGACAAGGACTGTCCATGGTCTCCAGAAGCAGGAAAAGGAAAGGAAATTGATTCTTCCCTGGAGCTTCTGGAAGGAACCAGACCTGTTGACACCTTGGTTTTAGCCCAGTGAAACTGATTTCAGGTTTTGGTCTCCAGATCCTGAGAGAAATAAGTAGAGTTGCTTTATACCACTAAATTTGTGATAATTTGTTACAGCAACAACAGGAAATTTAATACAGGAGGAACCTAGAGAAGGGCATTCCAGGCTAGGGAATAGCATGACAAAGGCTGTTCGAGAACAAGAGTTCTTCAAAATATTACAAGGCACCAGTCTGGCAGTTTGGCTGCTAAGCACACATGGGAACACACAGGAAGCTCCAGGCATGGACAGAGGCTGGAACCCAAATGACTTTATATTATAACTCACATTAAGGAGTTTTTCTTCCATCTTGGAAATAAATGAAAATATATTCAGTGATGTAAAGAAGGACCATAGTGAGATCATATTTGCATTTAAGAAAAGTCTTTTCAGTAGGAAGATGGAAAGTGAATTATTGAAAGGAGGAAGAAAATTCAAAGAAGCAGGAAAGCCCGTTTAGAATGATCATCTTGTCCAGGCAAGGAAAATAAAGTCTTGATTGCCAATGGAAATGGAAACGGGCAGGGATTTTGTAAGGTGGGTTAAATGGACTGAGTGACCAACTAGGAAAGGTTGAAAATTTTATTTGGGTGCTATGGAACAAAGACCTGTCATTAGGCACATTAGTGAGGTATCCAGCTGAGGGGGAGGGTCACTGGCGCTAGTAATGGAGAGTAGAATGTGAGAAAGTTTCCCAGAAGAGAGAAAAATATTTAAACTATGTCTAGAAAGGTAGAGGTGGAAAAATGTAGGTATTACAGGCTGGCTCAGGTCTTACTCATTGGAACCTGTGAATGTTAACTTCTACGGCAAAGACATTTTGCATATGAGATTAAAATTAAAGATCTTGAGATGGAGATAGTATCCTGGATGACACAAGTGGTTCCTAAATGTTATCCTAAATATCCTTATAATAGAAGGAAGAGTGAGATTTGACAACAGAAGAGAAGATGGAAACAGGAAGCTACAGTAATGTATAAAGAAGGGGCCACCAGACAAGGACTGTCCATGGTCTCCAGAAGCAGGAAAAGGAAAGGAAATTGATTCTTCCCTGGAGCTTCTGGAAGGAACCAGACCTGTTGACACCTTGGTTTTAGCCCAGTGAAACTGATTTCAGGTTTTGGTCTCCAGATCCTGAGAGAAATAAGTAGAGTTGCTTTATACCACTAAATTTGTGATAATTTGTTACAGCAACAACAGGAAATTTAATACAGGAGGAACCTAGAGAAGGGCATTCCAGGCTAGGGAATAGCATGACAAAGGCTGTTCGAGAACAAGAGTTCTTCAAAATATTACAAGGCACCAGTCTGGCAGTTTGGCTGCTAAGCACACATGGGAACACACAGGAAGCTCCAGGCATGGACAGAGGCTGGAACCCAAATGACTTTATATTATAACTCACATTAAGGAGTTTTTCTTCCATCTTGGAAATAAATGAAAATATATTCAGTGATGTAAAGAAGGACCATAGTGAGATCATATTTGCATTTAAGAAAAGTCTTTTCAGTAGGAAGATGGAAAGTGAATTATTGAAAGGAGGAAGAAAATTCAAAGAAGCAGGAAAGCCCGTTTAGAATGATCATCTTGTCCAGGCAAGGAAAATAAAGTCTTGATTGCCAATGGAAATGGAAAACGGGCAGGGATTTTTGTAAGGTGGGTTAAATGGACTGAGTGACCAACTAGGAAAGGTTGAAAATTTTATTTGGGTGCTATGGAACAAAGACCTGTCATAGGTGAGATGGGGAATCCAGGAGGAATCACGTGTGTATAGGCTATGAATGGCAATGATGGGTTAGCTTCTAGACATGGAATTTGAGGAGCCAGTGGCATATACAAGTACAATTTTAACAAGACAGTTCAGTCAAGAATTTTTAAAAGTCTTTGAAGAAGAAAAGCTCTCTTTGGGACATGGAGGCGGTGAGGAAAATAGAAATGGACCAAAGATGAGATGGTTGGTAATGCAGACTTGCCTTCAGGCATGGCCTTGTCTTTCTCAGTATGTCCAGACATTTCTTGTGGATTACCATCCAGTATATTACTGACTGTAATTCAGATAAAAGTCTCAGTTGACCTACTTCATTTGGTCTCTGCATCTCTTACCTTGCTGCTCTCTCATGTGTCTTCATGTCATCTCTTAAGCTATGATCATGCTCCACTCCTACTCAGGATTCTTCTGTAGCTTCTGCACTGAGGCATCCACCTACCTTTCAGCCTGCTTACCGCTACTCTCCCTCTATCTCAGCAGATAAAAAAAAATTAAGCCATTGTCTAAAAAGCTTATGAAATGAAAATGAAACTAACAAAATGAAAATGAGGAAAATGAGCATAAGATTTAAAAGCTGATTTTTAAAAATATTACCATCTTTAATAATAAAATCCATTAATTGTACCAACATTGATTTTTGTAATTTGTCTGACCTTGCCCTAGTAGGGAAATGGTAAGGCTCTAATTATATGCAAACTCCAAGCAGAAGTTGTCCATTAACTCCATTTCTTGTTTAATAACTTTAAAAACAACTTTGTGAACGACTTTTGCATCTATAAGGATATATGCCAGTGTGTACTAAAGATGTTTCAATTGGTAATCAAGTCTAGTTTTTGTTTCAAATTAAGTATTCTGGGTCATCTTTATCTTTTTAGTTCATTATGTATAGATAGAAATTCTGATTGTTATATAAATTTAAATACTATCATACTTCTGGTTCTTGAGCTAGAGTGAAAATCATCTTTCTATAGAAGCCTCACTTTGTCTATTGTCATTTTCTTTGTCCTCATGAGAACTATGTGCTAAGTTGCTTTAGCTGTGTCCGACTCTGTGTGACCTTGTGGACTGTAGCCTGGCAGGCTCCTCTGTCCACAGGATTCTCCAAGAAAGAATAGTGGCGTGGGTTACCATGTTTTCCTCCAGGGGATCTTCCTGACCCAAGGACTGAACCTGCATCCCTTATGTCTCCTGAATTGAATGGTATGTTCTTTACCACTAGCACCAACTGGGAAACTCCACGAGAACTAGGGACATAGAAATGCTTTTAAAAGTGAATTATTGGTTCAATTCAAAATTTTAATTATTTGGTTACTTCTCAAGACATGAAAGATTAAAGTTTAAAAAAAATCTAAGTTACAGTCCCACCATGAAAATACTACTATTTCAGCACTTAAAATCACCATGGAATATCTAAAACAGGATTTTAATTACCATTATTCTTTTTTTGACTGTTGGAAATACACTTCTACTTAAAAGTTCTACTTTATTTTCACTCTTTCTCCATTGGAATCCATGTTTGCCTCCTTTGTTTTTTAAAAGTATTTTGTGTAATAGTTATCTTAACATTTATCTTATTTCTTCTTTTAGGGAGATAAATTCCTTAAAGGTAGGCCCATGTCATAGTCAACTTTGCACTCTATATACACAGAGTAGCTACATACAGCTGCTTTTAATAAATATTTGTTGAACTCAACTATTTGCCATTATTCTTCCTCATAGTAGAGCTGACTTCACATTTCTAGGTGCCTTACTGTACTTTGTCATCATAAACAGATGCAGAAATCATTTGGAGGGCTTCCCCTAGTGGTCCAGTGGGTAAGGACACCGCCTTGCAGTGCAAGGGGCGCCGGTTCGAGCCCTGGCCTGGGAAGATCCCTTGTGCCGCGGAGCGGCTGGACTGATGTATCCAATTACCGAGCCGGAGCTCTGGAGTGCATGCGCCCAGAGCCGGTGCTCTGCGACGACAGACGCCACCGCGATGGGAGGCCCACGCGGGCCAAAGAACAAAGACGGGATAAAAATAGAGAAATGAAAGACCAATAGAAGTGACCCGCCCGCTCCCCTCCCTCCCCAAACCGACCCCCGCCCAAAATAAATAAATAAATAAATCTTTAAAAAAAAAAAAAAGAAATCATTTGGATATAAAGGTACAGGTCATGCTAAAAGAAATTCTAGTTTTGTGCTGTTCTAATGTTCCTTTATTAATTTTCCAGTGTTGTCAGGATCTTTTAAAAGTGATGGACATTTCCACAAACATTAAAAAAAAAGTTGAACCGAAGAGTTTGTTATCAATTGCTTCAAGACTCTTCTTCATGAACAGTGTAGAAAAATTATAGTTGTAGAATTTTTAGATTGACTTTTTTTTCTTTATTTTAAAGATTTTGCAGAGTTTTGTTGTTCACCGACGTGTATGTTCCCAGATCATTCATATGCATATCCCTGGTCCTCCACCACCACCCAGTTCCCCCCGTCCCACCCCTCCGGACCATTGCCGCAAGTGATTGCAGGCACTCCTATTCCCTTAGCACAATGACAATAGCTATCTTTTCCACACATGCCAGTATAGGTTTCGATGTTACTTCCTCTATGCCTCCCTCTCACTGTTTGTTCCCCACAATGTCCTTATGTCTATTCACTGTCTGTTTTTCCATGAGTTCACTGTGTGTGTTATCATGACCATCTTACTAGTTCTATATATATGAGTTAGTATACTGTACTTGTCTTTCTCTTTTTGACTTACTTCACTTTTTATGATAGGTTCTAGAGCTAGCCGCCTCATTAGGACTGAGTCTTCTGCATTTCTTCTAACAGCTGAGTAGTAGTCCATTGTATATATGTACCAGAGCTTCTGTATCCATTCATTTGTCGATGGACATCTAGGTTGTTTCCATGTTCTGGCTATTGTATAGAGAGCTGCAATGAACATTGGGGTACAGGTGCCTCTTTCAGTTTTGATTTCATCAGGATATAGGCCTAATAGTGGGATTGCTGGGTCATAGGGTGCTTCTATTTTTAGTTTTTTAAGGAATCTCCATACTGTCTTCCATAGAGGCTGTATCAATTTACATTCCCACCAGCAATGCAAGAGGGTTCCCTTTTCTCTGCACCCTCTCCAGCATTTATTGTCTGTCGATTTATTGATGATGGCCATTCTGACCGGTGTGAGGTGGTATCTCATTGTGGTTTTAATTAGCATTTCTCTAATAATAAGCGAGGTTGAGCATCGTTTCATGTGCTTTTGGGCCATCTGTATGTCCTCTTTGGAGAGGCATCTCTTTAGATCTTTTTCCCATTTTTTTTAAAAGATTTATTTATTTATTTTGGGTGGGGATTGGGTTGGGGAGGGAGGGGAGTGGGCGGGCCACTTCCATTGGTCCTTCTCTATTTTCATCCATCTTTGTTCCCTGGCCCGTGTGGGCCTCCCATCGTGGTGGTGTCCGTTGTTGCAGAGCGCCGGCTCTGGGCGCATGCGCTCCAGAGCTGCGGCTCGGCAATTGGACACATCGGCCCAGCCGCTCCGTGGCATGTGGGATCCTCCCAGGCCAAGGATCGAACCGGCGCCCCCCGCACTGCAAGGCGGTGTCCCTACCCACTGGACCACCAGGGGAAGCCCTTTTTCCCATTTTTTGATTGGGTTGTTCGTTTTTCCTGTGCTGAGTTGTCTGAGTTGCTTGTAGATTTTGGAGATTAATCCTTTGTCTGTTATTTCATTTGCTATGATTTTCTCCCACTCTGTGGGGTGTCTGTTCAGCTCTTTTGTAATTTTCGTAAAAACCCCCCCTTTTTT
This sequence comes from Tragulus kanchil, assembly GCA_022376925.1. Lineage (NCBI taxonomy): Eukaryota > Metazoa > Chordata > Mammalia > Artiodactyla > Tragulidae > Tragulus > Tragulus kanchil. Next base: position 95,113,962 of record JAIOJX010000025.1, read on the forward strand.
TGTCCACTGAGTTATGTGCATCTTACTAGTTCTATATATATGAGTTAGTATACTGTACTTGTCTTTCTCTTTTTGACTTACTTCACTTTTTATGATAGGTTCTAGAGCTAGCCGCCTCATTAGGACTGAGTCTTCTGCATTTCTTCTAACAGCTGAGTAGTAGTCCATTGTATATATGTACCAGAGCTTCTGTATCCATTCATTTGTCGATGGACATCTAGGTTGTTTCCATGTTCTGGCTATTGTATAGAGAGCTGCAATGAACATTGGGGTACAGGTGCCTCTTTCAGTTTTGATTTCATCAGGATATAGGCCTAATAGTGGGATTGCTGGGTCATAGGGTGCTTCTATTTTTAGTTTTTTAAGGAATCTCCATACTGTCTTCCATAGAGGCTGTATCAATTTACATTCCCACCAGCAATGCAAGAGGGTTCTCTTTTCTCTGCACCCTCTCCAGCATTTATTGTCTGTCGATTTATTGATGATGGCCATTCTGACCGGTGTGAGGTGGTATCTCATTGTGGTTTTAATTAGCATTTCTCTAATAATAAGCGAGGTTGAGCATCGTTTCATGTGCTTTTGGGCCATCTGTATGTCCTCTTTGGAGAGGCATCTCTTTAGATCTTTTTCCCATTTTTTTTAAAAGATTTATTTATTTATTTTGGGTGGGGATTGGGTTGGGGAGGGAGGGGAGTGGGCGGGCCACTTCCATTGGTCCTTCTCTATTTTCATCCATCTTTGTTCCCTGGCCCGTGTGGGCCTCCCATCGTGGTGGTGTCCGTTGTTGCAGAGCGCCGGCTCTGGGCGCATGCGCTCCAGAGCTGCGGCTCGGCAATTGGACACATCGGCCCAGCCGCTCCGTGGCATGTGGGATCCTCCCAGGCCAAGGATCGAACCGGCGCCCCCCGCACTGCAAGGCGGTGTCCCTACCCACTGGACCACCAGGGGAAGCCCTTTTTCCCATTTTTTGATTGGGTTGTTCATTTTTCCGGTGTTAAGTTGTCTGAGTTGCTTGTAGATTTTGGAGATTAATCCTTTGTCTGTTATTTCATTTGCTATGATTTTCTCCCACTCTGTGGGGTGTCTGTTCAGCTCTTTTGTAATTTCTTTTGCTGTACAAAAGCTTTTAAGTTTCATTCGGTCCCACATGTTCATTTTTCTTTTCAGTTCCGCTATTCTAGTAGGTGGATCAGAGAAGATCTTGCTTTGATTGATGTCCTTGAGGGTTTTGCCTATATTCTCCTCTAAGAGTTTGATGGTTTCTGGTCTTATATTTAGATCTTTAATCCATTTTGAGTTGATCTTTGTGGATGGTGTCAGGGTATGTTCCAATTTCATGTTTTTGCATGTAGCTGTCCAATTTTCCCAGCACCACTTGTTGAAGAGGCTGTCTTTGTCTCATTTTATCGTTTCGCATCCTTTGTCGAAAATAAGGTATCCATAGGTGCGTGGGTTTATCTCTGGGTTCTCGATCTTGTTCCATTGGTCTATAGTTCTGTTTTTGTGCCAGTACCATACTGTCTCGATGACTGTTGCTTTGTAGTAGAGTCTGAAGTTAGGGAGGCTGATCCCTCCAGCTACATTTTTCTTTCTCAGGATTGCTTTGGCTATTCCAGGCCTTTTGTGTTTCCATATGAACTGTGTGATTGTTTGGTCTAGTTCTGTGAAAAATGTCAATGGTAGTTGGATAGGTATTGCATTGAATCTGTAGATGATATTTGGTAGTATGGTCATTTTCACAATATTGATTCTTCCGATCCAGGAACATGGAATATCTCTTCATCTGTTTAAGTCATCTTTAATGTCTCTCATGAGTGTCTTATAATTTTCTGTGTACAGTTCTTTTATTTCTTTGGGTAGGTTTATTCCTAGTTATTTGATTCTTTTGGTTGCAATGGTGAAGGGGATTGCCTCTTTGATTTCGTTTTCTCATTTTTCATTGTTTGTGTATAGGAATGCCAGTGATTTCTGTGTGTTGATTTTGTATCCTGCGACATTGCTGAGTTCATTGATTAGCTCTAGTAGCTTTGTAATAGTGTCTTTGGGATTTTCTATGTATAATATCATGTCGTCTGCAAAAGAGTATCCTGCGACATTGCTGAGTTCATTGATTAGCTCTGACTTTGTCAGTTGTTTCATTTGCTATGCTTCTCTCCCATTCTGTGGGGTGTCTGTTCAGCTTTTTTGTAATTTCTTTTGCTGTACAAAAGCTTTGAAGTTTCATGAGGTCCCACATGTTCATTTTTCTTTTCAGTTCCGCTATTCTAGTAGGTGGATCAGAGAAGATCTTGCTTTGATTGATGTCCTTGAGTGTTTTGCCTATATTCTCCTCTAAGAGTTTGATGGTTTCTGGTCTTATATTTAATCCATTTTGAGTTGATCTTAGTGTATGGTGTCAAGGAATGTTCCAATTTCATGTTTTTGCATGTAGCTGTCCAATTTTCCCAGCACCACTTGTTGAAGAGGCTGTCTTTGTCTCATTTTATCGTTTCGCATCCTTTGTCGAAAATAAGGTATCCATAGGTGCGTGGGTTTATCTCTGGGTTCTCGATCTTGTTCCATTGGTCTATAGTTCTGTTTTTGTGCCAGTACCATACTGTCTCGATGACTGTTGCTTTGTAGTAGAGTCTGAAGTTAGGGAGGCTGATCCCTCCAGCTACATTTTTCTTTCTCAGGATTGCTTTGGCTATTCCAGGCCTTTTGTGTTTCCATATGAACTGTGTGATTGTTTGGTCTAGTTCTGTGAAAAATGTCAATGGTAGTTGGATAGGTATTGCATTGAATCTGTAGATGATATTTGGTAGTATGGTCATTTTCACAATATTGATTCTTCCGATCCAGGAACATGGAATATCTCTTCATCTGTTTAAGTCATCTTTAATGTCTCTCATGAGTGTCTTATAATTTTCTGTGTACAGTTCTTTTATTTCTTTGGGTAGGTTTATTCCTAGTTATTTGATTCTTTTGGTTGCAATGGTGAAGGGGATTGCCTCTTTGATTTCGTTTTCTCATTTTTCATTGTTTGTGTATAGGAATGCCAGTGATTTCTGTGTGTTGATTTTGTATCCTGCGACATTGCTGAGTTCATTGATTAGCTCTAGTAGCTTTGTAATAGTGTCTTTGGGATTTTCTATGTATAATATCATGTCGTCTGCAAAAAGAGAGAGCTTGACTTCTTCCTTTCCAATCTGGATTCCTTTGATTTCTTTCTCTTCTCTTATTGCCGTTGCTAGAACTTCCAGGACTATGTTGAATAGTAGTGGTGAAAGTGGACACCCCTGTCTTGTTCCTGATCTTAGAGGGAATGCTTTCAGTTTTTCACCATTGAGGATAATGTTCGCTGTAGGCTTCTCATATATGACTTTCACTATGTTGAGATAGGTTCCTTCTATGCCCATTTTCTGAAGAGTTTTTATCATAAATGGATGTTGTACTTTGTCGAAGGCTTTTTCTACATCTATTGAGATGATCATGTGATTTTTGTCTCTCAATTTGTTGATATGGTGTATCACATTGATTGATTTATGGATATTGAAGAATCCTTGCATGCCTGGGATGAACCCGACTTGATCATGGTGTATGAGTTTTTTGATGTGTCGTTGAATTCTGTTTGCTAGGATTTTGTTGAGGATCTTGGCATCTAAGTTCATTAGTGAAATTGGCCTATAGTTTTCCTTTTTTATGTTTCTTTTGCCTGGTTTTGGTATCAGGGTGATGGTGGCCTCGTAGAATGTGTTTGGAAGTTTTCCTTCCTGTGCAATTTTTGGAAGAGTTTTAGAAGGACACGCATTAGCTCTTCTTTAAATGTTTGGTAGAATTCGGCTGTGAAGCCATCTGGCCCCGGGCTTTTATTTTTGGGTAGATTTTTAATCACAAATTCGATTTTTGAGCTTGTGATTGGGTTGTTCAAAGTTTCTGTTTCTTCCTGGCTCAGTCTTGGGAGATTAATCTTCCCCAAGAAATGGTCCATTTCTTCCAGGTTGTCCAGTTTGTTGCCATAGAGTTGCTCATAATAGTCTCTTAGAATCTTTTGGATTTCTGCATTATCTGTTGTAATCTCTCCTTTTTCATTTTTGATTTTGTTGATCTGGTTCTTCTCTCTCTTTCTGTTAATGAGTCTGGCCAGTGGCTTGTCAATTTTGTTTACCTTTTCAAAGAACCAGCTTTTTGTTTTATTTATCTTTACTATTGTTTCTTTCATTTCTTTCTGATTTATTTCTGCTCTAGTCTTTATAATTTCTCTTCTTCTGCTGGCTTTGAGATGTCTTTGTTCTTCTTTCTCCAACTGTTTTAAGTGGCGGGTCAGGTCATCTGCTTCTTATTTTCCTAGTTTCTTGAGGTGGGATTGTATTGTTATAAATTTTCCTCTTAGAACTGCTTTTGTAGTATCCCATAGGTTTTGCACTGTCGTGTGTTCATTGTCATTTTCTTCGAGGAATTTTTTAATTTCTCCTTTGATTTCCTTAGTAATCAGTTGGTTTTTTAAGTATGTGTTATTTAATCTCCATGTGTTTGTGTTTTTAGTGGTTTTATTTCCTGTAGTTGATCTCTAGTCTCATTGCATTGTGGTTTTGGAAGTATTAAATTTTATCATAAATGGATGTTGTACTTTGTCGAAGGCTTTTTCTACATCTATTGAGATGATCATGTGATTTTTGTCTCTCAATTTGTTGATATGGTGTATCACATTGATTGATTTATGGATATTGAAGAATCCTTGCATGCCTGGGATGAACCCGACTTGATCATGGTGTATGAGTTTTTTGATGTGTCGTTGAATTCTGTTTGCTAGGATTTTGTTGAGGATCTTGGCATCTAAGTTCATTAGTGAAATTGGCCTATAGTTTTCCTTTTTTATGTTTCTTTTGCCTGGTTTTGGTATCAGGGTGATGGTGGCCTCGTAGAATGTGTTTGGAAGTTTTCCTTCCTGTGCAATTTTTGGAAGAGTTTTAGAAGGACACGCATTAGCTCTTCTTTAAATGTTTGGTAGAATTCGGCTGTGAAGCCATCTGGCCCCGGGCTTTTATTTTTGGGTAGATTTTTAATCACAAATTCGATTTCTGAGCTTGTGATTGGGTTGTTCAAAGTTTCTGTTTCTTCCTGGCTCAGTCTTGGGAGATTAATCTTCCCCAAGAAATGGTCCATTTCTTCCAGGTTGTCCAGTTTGTTGCCATAGAGTTGCTCATAATAGTCTCTTAGAATCTTTTGGATTTCTGCATTATCTGTTGTAATCTCTCCTTTTTCATTTTTGATTTTGTTGATCTGGTTCTTCTCTCTCTTTCTGTTAATGAGTCTGGCCAGTGGCTTGTCAATTTTGTTTACCTTTTCAAAGAACCAGCTTTTTGTTTTATTTATCTTTACTATTGTTTCTTTCATTTCTTTCTGATTTATTTCTGCTCTAGTCTTTATAATTTCTCTTCTTCTGCTGGCTTTGAGATGTCTTTGTTCTTCTTTCTCCAACTGTTTTAAGTGGCGGGTCAGGTCATCTGCTTCTTATTTTCCTAGTTTCTTGAGGTGGGATTGTATTGTTATAAATTTTCCTCTTAGAACTGCTTTTGTAGTATCCCATAGGTTTTGCACTGTCGTGTGTTCATTGTCATTTTCTTCGAGGAATTTTTTAATTTCTCCTTTGATTTCCTTAGTAATCAGTTGGTTTTTTAAGTATGTGTTATTTAATCTCCATGTGTTTGTGTTTTTAGTGGTTTTATTTCCTGTAGTTGATCTCTAGTCTCATTGCATTGTGGTTTGAGAAGATGGTTGATATAATTTCAGTTTTCTTGAATTGACTGAGTTTAGATTTGTGGCCCAAGATGTGGTCTGTCCTGGAGAATGTTCCGTGAGCACTTGAGAAAAAAGTGTATTCTTCTGCTTTTGGATGGAACGTCCTAAAGATATCGATGAGGTCCATCTTTTCTAGTGTGGCATTTAAGGCTTGTGTTTCTTTATTAATTTTTTGTTTGGATGATCTGTCGATTGGTGTGAGAGGAGTGTTAAAGTCTCCTACTATTACTGTGTCATTGTTGATTTCTTCTTTTAAGTCTTAAAGTATCTGTCTTATGCATTGAGGTGCCCCTGTGTTGGGTGCGTAGATATTCATGACAGTTATGTCTTCCTCTTGGATAGATCCCTTAATCATGATGTAGTGACCTGCCTTGTCTCTTAGAATCTTCTTTACTTTAGAGTCTATTTTGTCTGATAAGAGGATTGCTACTCCAGCTTTCTTTTGATTTCCATTTGCATGGAATATCTTTTTTCCCGCCTTTCACTTTCAGTCTATGAGTGTCTCTAGGTCTGAAGTGGGTCTCTTGTAAACAGTATATATGGGTCTTGCTTCTGCATCCATTCAGCCAGCCTGTGTTGTTTGGTTGGAGCATTTAGTCCATTTACATTCAAAGTAATTATTGATACGAATGTTCTTATTGTCATCTTCTTAGAAATTTGGGGTTTGATTTGTAAGACTTCTCCTACTCTTGTAATTATTGGCTATATCAGGCCCTTTAACACTTGTTGTAGGGCTGTTTTTTGGTACAGAATTCTTTTAGTTTTTGCTTGTCTGTGAAGCTTTTGACTTCACCATCAATTCTGAATGAGATTCTTGCTGGGTAGAGAATTCTTGGTTGGAGGTTATTCTCTTTTGATTTCCTTATTTCAGTATGTAGTATAATTTTCCTCTTAGAACTGCTTTTTAAGTTCACTGTCGTGTGTTCATTGTCATTTTCTTCGAGGAATTTTTTAATTTCTCCTTTGATTTCCTTAGTAATCAGTTGGTTTTTTAAGTATGTGTTATTTAATCTCCATGTGTTTGTGTTTTTAGTGGTTTTATTTCCTGTAGTTGATCTCTAGTCTCATTGCATTGTGGTTTGAGAAGATGGTTGATATAATTTCAGTTTTCTTGAATTGACTGAGTTTAGATTTGTGGCCCAAGATGTGGTCTGTCCTGGAGAATGTTCCGTGAGCACTTGAGAAAAAAGTGTATTCTTCTGCTTTTGGATGGAACGTCCTAAAGATATCGATGAGGTCCATCTTTTCTAGTGTGGCATTTAAGGCTTGTGTTTCTTTATTAATTTTTTGTTTGGATGATCTGTCGATTGGTGTGAGAGGAGTGTTAAAGTCTCCTACTATTACTGTGTCATTGTTGATTTCTTCTTTTAAGTCTTAAAGTATCTGTCTTATGCATTGAGGTGCCCCTGTGTTGGGTGCGTAGATATTCATGACAGTTATGTCTTCCTCTTGGATAGATCCCTTAATCATGATGTAGTGACCTGCCTTGTCTCTTAGAATCTTCTTTACTTTAGAGTCTATTTTGTCTGATAAGAGGATTGCTACTCCAGCTTTCTTTTGATTTCCATTTGCATGGAATATCTTTTTCCAGCCTTTCACTTTCAGTCTATGAGTGTCTCTAGGTCTGAAGTGGGTCTCTTGTAAACAGTATATATGGGTCTTGCTTCTGCATCCATTCAGCCAGCCTGTGTTGTTTGGTTGGAGCATTTAGTCCATTTACATTCAAAGTAATTATTGATACGAATGTTCTTATTGTCATCTTCTTAGAAATTTGGGGTTTGATTTGTAAGACTTCTCCTACTCTTGTAATTATTGGCTATATCAGGCCCTTTAACACTTGTTGTAGGGCTGTTTTTTGGTACAGAATTCTTTTAGTTTTTGCTTGTCTGTGAAGCTTTTGACTTCACCATCAATTCTGAATGAGATTCTTGCTGGGTAGAGAATTCTTGGTTGGAGGTTATTCTCTTTTAGCCATTTAAATGTGTCTTGCCATTCTCTTCTGGCCTGAAGGGTTTCTGTTGAAAGATCCACAGTTAGACGTATGGGGTTTCCTTTATATGTTATTTGTTGTTTTCTCCTAGCTGCTTTTAGTATTCTGTCTTTATATTTGGTTTGCGTTAGTTTGATTAGAATGTGCCTTGGTGTGTTTATTCTGGGGTCTATCGTGTATGGAACTCTTTGTGCTTCTTGGACTTGGTTGACTATTTCCTTTCCCATGCTGGGGAAGTTTTCAACTATAACCTCTTCAAGAATTTTTTCATAGCCTTTCTTCCCCTCTTCTTCTTCTGGGACTCTTATAATTCTAATGTTGGTGCGTTTGATATTGTCCCATAGGTCTCTGAGGCTATCCTCACTTCTTTTAATTCTTTCCGTTTTGTTGTGTTCTTCAGCACTTATTTCCACCATTCTGTCTTCCAGCTCACTTATCCGTTCTTCAGCCTCCAATACTCTACTGTTGAGACCTTCTATAGTATTTTTGAGTTCAGCAGTTGAATTGGTAGTCTCTATTTGCTTATTTTTCATTTCTTGCATGTCTCTTCTCAAAGCACTAATTTCCTCTAATATTCTGTTTTCGGTGTTTTGAATCCTCATTAGTATAGCTTTTCTGAATTCTCTTTCAGATAATTTGTCTATCTCCTCCTCTGTCATTTGAAGCAGTGTTTCTCTGGCTTGGTCCTTCATTTGTGCAGTGTTTCTCTGTCGTTTCATTATTAGGTTAATTTTTGTTTCTTTGTGTGTGTCTGTGTGTATGGAGTTCTTTTTCCCCCACCAGGCTTCTTGGTTGAATTCTCCCTTCCTTTGGGTTTCTGTCCATGTAGAAGGGTTCAGTGGTTTGTGACTTGGATGGTGGTAGGTCTTCTTTACAGGTGAATAATCTCTAGTGTGGTATGTTCTTTGATAGTGTGGGGTCTTGGAATCAGGGCTTCCGCTCTGAGGATCCTTGGTTTGATGATTGGTCAGGGGGTGTAGGCTCTATGTGTGGTTTGCTATGGTGTTCCGTGATATTAGTTCAAATACTAGCATCTGAGGGACGAGAGGTGCATCCCCGATGGGTGACAGTCATAACAGCATGCAGATGTTTTCTAACATAATCATAAGATATACATACATACACAGCAATACCCGCATCTGACCAGTTTTACAGAGAAAAGCACAGGAAATCTTTCTGAACAAATCAAACCGCCAAAATTGTTATTTGTTGTTTTCTCCTAGCTGCTTTTAGTATTCTGTCTTTATATTTGGTTTGCGTTAGTTTGATTAGAATGTGCCTTGGTGTGTTTATTCTGGGGTCTATCGTGTATGGAACTCTTTGTGCTTCTTGGACTTGGTTGACTATTTCCTTTCCCATGCTGGGGAAGTTTTCAACTATAACCTCTTCAAGAATTTTTTCATAGCCTTTCTTCCCCTCTTCTTCTTCTGGGACTCTTATAATTCTAATGTTGGTGCGTTTGATATTGTCCCATAGGTCTCTGAGGCTATCCTCACTTCTTTTAATTCTTTCCGTTTTGTTGTGTTCTTCAGCACTTATTTCCACCATTCTGTCTTCCAGCTCACTTATCCGTTCTTCAGCCTCCAATACTCTACTGTTGAGACCTTCTATAGTATTTTTGAGTTCAGCAGTTGAATTGGTAGTCTCTATTTGCTTATTTTTCATTTCTTGCATGTCTCTTCTCAAAGCACTAATTTCCTCTAATATTCTGTTTTTGGTGTTTTGAATCCTCATTAGTATAGCTTTTCTGAATTCTCTTTCAGATAATTTGTCTATCTCCTCCTCTGTCATTTGAAGCAGTGTTTCTCTGGCTTGGTCCTTCATTTGTGCAGTGTTTCTCTGTCGTTTCATTATTAGGTTAATTTTTGTTTCTTTGTGTGTGTCTGTGTGTATGGAGTTCTTTTTCCCCCACCAGGCTTCTTGGTTGAATTCTCCCTTCCTTTGGGTTTCTGTCCATGTAGAAGGGTTCAGTGGTTTGTGACTTGGATGGTGGTAGGTCTTCTTTACAGGTGAATAATCTCTAGTGTGGTATGTTCTTTGATAGTGTGGGGTCTTGGAATCAGGGCTTCCGCTCTGAGGATCCTTGGTTTGATGATTGGTCAGGGGGTGTAGGCTCTATGTGTGGTTTGCTATGGTGTTCCGTGATATTAGTTCAAATACTAGCATCTGAGGGACGAGAGGTGCATCCCTGATGGGTGACAGTCATAAAAGCATGCAGATGTTTTCTAACATAATCGTAAGATATACATACATACACAGCAATACCCGCATCTGACCAGTTTTACAGAGAAAAAGCACAGGAAATCTTTCTGACAAATCACGCAATCAAAGATGATACTTTCCCATTAAGCTCTGAATTAATTAAAATAATGCCTGGAAAATTTATAGATCTTGGGTAAGGTCCTGGCTTGGATAATTACAATGAGAGCACTTTTTAACTAGGACATGTGTTGGGGGTGAGGAGGTGGAGGGTGTATGAGTAATGAGAAGGAATAGATTTGTCTTGGTAGGATTTTATAGGATTAGGTAGCAAAGATTAATGTGTTGTATTGTTTAGTGCAGCTGGAAGAGAATAGTGGAGACAGGAAGACAGGAAATATTTATCTAGAGGGTATTGGCAGATAGGAGAAAGTTTTACGTTTAGAACATAGAGGGAGAAAGCAGTGGCAAAGAGGAGAGAGGATTAGAAGTTTCCAAGAATTAAAATTTAAAAAATACAATACAATAAAATCAAAGTCAAAAAAAGAAATTAAAAATTTAAAAGGGCAGAAAAAATAAGAGACCAAAAAACACAACAAACAAACAAACAAAAACAAACAAAAAACCAAACAGGACAAACAAACAAAAACCCCAAACCAGACCAATCAATCGAATAAACAAAATAGTCCACAACAAATAAACCGTCAAAAAAAGGTAAATACTGTCCCTGGTTTTTATCTTCTCATCTGCCTGTTGGAAACCAGTCTGCTCTTGATGGTGGTGTCTTGATGGCGTAGTCTTTCCCTTATAGCGCTGGTTGCTATGGTTTCTGTTTTTGTTTTCAGCAAAACGAAGGCTTTGCTGCGATTTTGGGTGCTGGCCGGGGAGGCGGGTTGATCCCAGTCCGTCGGGCGGGGCCGCGGCACGCGCAGTCCCGTGTTGGAGGGCAGCGCCCCGGCTCTACTGCGCACCCGCCAGTAGCCTCCAATCCCTGCTCTTCTCCCAGCTTCCTCCACTTCCACTGCCACTGCATTTCTAGGGGTGCGCGGGCTCCTTTGCCGCTGGCACACGTGCTCTGTTGGTTACGCGTCCAAGTCCCAAAGGCGGGCGCGAGCTTTCTCGTCCGGCTCATGCCGGATCCCTGGTCAGCAACCCGTGGGCGACTTCCCCTCTCCGTGCAGCAAGCCCTCCAGTTGGAGTGTTTGAATTTACCGCAGCAGTGCGGCTTGGCGGCACGGCGTCTGGTGCGGCTTTTCGTCCGGCCAAGATTGACTTTTAAAAGTCCTTTAAACTTCTACCAAAAAAGGTAATTTATATAGTACAGTGTAGAGTGGTTCAGTAAGCTCAGTTGTTTAACACAATTGTCAATAAAAATGTATCAGTTTGCTTGGGGGCCATTACAGGTTAAATTGTTATGTTGCAGCCCAGTACTTCACAATATGACTTGATTGGAGATAGATTCTTTATTGAGGTAATCAAGTTAAAAGGAAGTCATTAGGGTGGGCCTAATCCAATATGATTGGTGTTCTTGTAAAAAGGGGAAATTTGGACAGAGAGAGAAACCTGCATAGAGAGAAGATGGCCACTTGAAGATGGAGGGTTGGAATGGTGCAACTCAGATCCAAGGGACACTAATGAGAAAGAGGCCAACAAGGGTCCTTCTCTATTGATTTCAGAGGGAGGATGGCCTTGCTATCACTCTGATTTCAATTTCTTGTCCTTAAAACTGTGAGACAAGCAATTTCTGTTGTTCTGTTGTATAACCAATTTGTGGTACTTTGTTATGAAAGCCCTACAAAAACGCTACAGGAGCTTAAGAAATGTACACTCATACTTCATTCTATGAAGTCCTTTTGACTTGTAATATTTCAGAATGAAAGTATCTGTTAACAGTTTCAAACTTAGAAAAATTTAAATATTTCTGGTTTGAAAAAAGATCAGTTTGGGGGTTAAAAGAATGAAGATTCAAAAATAGTGAAAACATCTGTTAGACAAAACTAGCAGTCATCACTGGATTATATCTATAAGAAATTTTATAAAATGTGATTACCAGCAATGAGATGCCATCTCAGAAGAAGAGATGGGATATTTTTAATGTGAAGTGCAGAGACTGAAAATCTTAACAGTCACTTAAACTATGATTACTTTTGTCATTTGAATAAAGAACTGATTTCTTTTTCTTTTAATTATATGCTTCAGACTTGAATAATATATTTTCCTGGCATTGTTGCAGGTGCCAGGAGATCAAGGACCATCTCTGATGTGTCCCAGGTGACCTGTTCCTGGCTGAATCCCAGTGCCAGTGAATGTACTAGTTGTCTAATGATAGTAGGAGGAAGGAACAGAGACAAAGAACATGATGGGAGAAATAGGAAAGAAGAATCAAATGACAGTTTCCTTGTCATTCCACCATGACATATGGGCAGCATTTTAAGTCTGATGCCTTTTAAAAATTAATATTGAATTATATTTAAAAGTTCTCTTTTACTTTTTGGAAATTAGATATTTTTATCTTCTCAGAATGAGGTTATAAGCCTGTGATGTGATCCTTCCACTAGAATTTTAGCTATTAATATTCATTATATTAGCCTTTATATTTTATTTTCTGAACATTGTGTTCTCATCCTCATTCACTCTTCTGGATGACTATTTTGTAAATGCTATCACAAGGGAGATATGATAGAAGATAATTATAACCAAAATAACTTGTGGATCAATAGGATCATTGTTATATTTTAAAAACAGGTACAGAATACATTTCAACTTGAGAATCAGGAAATTTATTTGCATTCTGCCACTGACATTCTTTGACAATGAATAAAGCTCCTTATCAGTTTTTTTCTTTAAAACCAAATTCTCAGTAACTATTTTAAACTGATTACTTGATGGCTATTCTTTCTTTTCTTTTAATTATTTATTTATTTGTCTGCGCTGGGTCTTAGTTGCGGCTTGCAAGATCCTCAGTCTTTGTTGCAGCATGCAAGATCTTTAGCTGCAGCATGTGGGATCTAGTTCCCTGACCAAGAATTGAACCTGGGCCCCTTGCGTTGGGAGCACAGAGTCCTTCCCACTGGAACACAAGGGAAGCCCCCTCAATGACTGTTTTTAAATGTTGTGCACATCTAGGAGTGAAAATTTGCCTGATTGCAAAATACTGTATTATTTACATTTCTATGTCAAACTTACTCAGGAAATTGTTTCTTCTTGTCATTGAAAGAATAAAAGTGGATATCAACATTATCCACTGAAGACTGTGATTTTAGGATAAAAAAAAGCCTACATATTTTATGGTTATATTACATATAATTTCCAGATAGGGAAAATTCATAGAAATAGAAAGCACCTTAGTGGTTACCAGGGCTGGATTGAGAGGAAATAAGAAATGCTTGCTAGGGGAATGGGGCTTCTTTTTAGGGTGATGGTGGTACAGCTCTGTGACTATACTAAAAATTGTACACTTTTAAGAAATTTTATGCTTTGTGAATTATAGCTCAGTGAAAATGTATTAAAAATTCTTCTCCCTCCCCAAAACATATACTTTCAAAGTTAGTATTTTCCCCTTTTACAGTTGGTCTTAGGAGGAGCCTGGTGGGCTACAGTACATGGGATCGCAAAGAGTTGGATATGACTGAGCAACGAACACTTTCACTTTCTTCACTTTTCACATTTGAACTAGGTTAACAGTGCTTACCATGGGACTAAACTTTCCCTTTTCACTTAACCTCTGAGCTGTTTTCTTTGAATATACTCTTTGATGGCAAGTTTTCATACTCTGGGGATGAATATGATATTGAAAATGACTAAAACTCAGTGCAACCAAATACAGTTAATGAAGTGTAAGCATAAAATGACACTTTCTTGTGTGCTCATAAAATAGCTCTGAATGTTACTTCCAAAAATTATTTCAGGTATAGTTGGAACAGGTCAGCATATTTGGATTCAACATAAAATCATCCATGGTGACCTTCTGGAAATACCACATTTACTTTTACTTGTATTTTCATTAGTGAAAAAATAATGTTAGTATTTTATGGTTCTACCTCTTGGTCGTGATAGATGCTTAGTCCAGTTGCAGCATGCAAGATCTTTAGCTGCAGCATGTGGGATCTAGTTCCCTGACCAAGAATTGAACCTGGGCCCCTTGCGTTGGGAGCACAGAGTCCTTCCCACTGGAACACAAGGGAAGCCCCCTCAATGACTGTTTTTAAATGTTGTGCACATCTAGGAGTGAAAATTTGCCTGATTGCAAAATACTGTATTATTTACATTTCTATGTCAAACTTACTCAGGAAATTGTTTCTTCTTGTCATTGAAAGAATAAAAGTGGATATCAACATTATCCACTGAAGACTGTGATTTTAGGATAAAAAAAAGCCTACATATTTTATGGTTATATTACATATAATTTCCAGATAGGGAAAATTCATAGAAATAGAAAGCACCTTAGTGGTTACCAGGGCTGGATTGAGAGGAAATAAGAAATGCTTGCTAGGGGAATGGGGCTTCTTTTTAGGGTGATGGTGGTACAGCTCTGTGACTATACTAAAAATTGTACACTTTTAAGAAATTTTATGCTTTGTGAATTATAGCTCAGTGAAAATGTATTAAAAATTCTTCTCCCTCCCCAAAACATATACTTTCAAAGTTAGTATTTTCCCCTTTTACAGTTGGTCTTAGGAGGAGCCTGGTGGGCTACAGTACATGGGATCGCAAAGAGTTGGATATGACTGAGCAACGAACACTTTCACTTTCTTCACTTTTCACATTTGAACTAGGTTAACAGTGCTTACCATGGGACTAAACTTTCCCTTTTCACTTAACCTCTGAGCTGTTTTCTTTGAATATACTCTTTGATGGCAAGTTTTCATACTCTGGGGATGAATATGATATTGAAAATGACTAAAACTCAGTGCAACCAAATACAGTTAATGAAGTGTAAGCATAAAATGACACTTTCTTGTGTGCTCATAAAATAGCTCTGAATGTTACTTCCAAAAATTATTTCAGGTATAGTTGGAACAGGTCAGCATATTTGGATTCAACATAAAATCATCCATGGTGACCTTCTGGAAATACCACATTTACTTTTACTTGTATTTTCATTAGTGAAAAAATAATGTTAGTATTTTATGGTTCTACCTCTTGGTCGTGATAGATGTAACAGTCTAGGATTATAATGAAACAGAAGTGCCAAGTGAAAAGGGTAAAGATGCCCTCTATCTACTGGATTCAGGAAGTAAATTTCTTTTCTTTCTTTTATGAGCAGAAGAGGTGGTTTGAGATAAGTGTGGTGAGAGTCTTAGAAAAGCAGGCATGTGTATGAATCGGGTTTTCCCCCATGAGGTTGACTGAACTTACGAAAGAAGAGAAGGAAGTGACCTGATATCAATAATCCCATAGTCTCTTGTCTTACCCTGGAGGCTTCCATGGACTTCAAAGAACCTATGGCACAGAGGGTTGTTTGTGCCTATTCATAGTCAGCAGTGTGTTCTCATAGCCTGGGTAATGAGCAGAGGGCCTGTGTCCCTGCCAGGCGAGCCACAATACCATTTGCCTTACTACCCTGTGAGAAAGCACATGTGGGTAACACATAACTTACAGACCTTGATCAATGTAGTGGTTATATCTGTTTGTCACCTTACTGATGCCATCACATGTGGTCAAGTCTCAGAGTGGCATTCTGTTCAAGAAGCAGTGTTCTTACACTAAAAAGGTGTTCAATTTATTAACTGGATATCTTGAAGAGTATTAAAGTGCATAGAACTTAATGATCTTTTGGACTCTCTCTTGAACCCTCCACATTTCATTCTCTTTGACATTCCAGATTCTCATTTGCCAATTCCAGTTCCCCCTCTCTTGCTGAGTCTTTTCCTTCCTCTTGGCTCTTGGATTCTGTAGTATTCTATCTGCCAATTCTGCGTTCCAAAAGGCTATACAAGAGTTTGGCAGAGAGAGACTGCTTCAGAGAAATTGGATAGAAATTGGCATGATCAGTCAGGAATCTATTGATATTTGAAGGGTGGGGAGGAGGGAGAATCTAAATATTATTAGATTCTTATCTTGATCCTTATCAATATTTTATATTAATAGTTTATTTTTTATTGAAGTATAGTTGAATTATAATGTATTAGTTACTGCTATACAACAAGGTAACTTAGTTTACAATTCTTGTATCTCTCACCACAGGTTTTAGTGTCTGTGGTGCTTCCCCTGTATTGTGGCATACGTTCTATTCATTTCTTGTGGCATCCTAGCTACACATCCATTGCAAAAGTACTTTTTGATTTCCATTATTGTTTTGATTACTCCTTTGAGTTTCATCATGTCTATAACGTCTCTCTGTTTTACTACATTGTCTTTTTCTTGTGTCATAATTTAGTTTATCTCCCAGGTTTAAGCCATGTATTCTCTGCTCCTGCCCTGCCCTGCCTAAATGCTGGAACAAGAATAGAGCTAAGAGACAATACAGGAGCAGAGCAGAGGGAGATGCACCAGTTTAGATAAGGAAAGGTCAACACACAAGATGTAGATGGAGAGAGCAGGAGGCAGGGATGGAATGGGTTTGCCTCTGGGGAAGAAGCTCACCTAAAGACTGTGTCCCAGGCACCCAGAATAATTCAAAAAGAAGGACTCTAAAATGACTTGAAAATGGAAGCTCCTTTGAATAGTCACCCAGTCTTTCCATAGGATTGCTTTGGTAAGGACAAAACTGTTTGATGTTGTACATTATGCTGCATTTAGGAAAGAATCAATTATATGGCTGTATAGTCATACCACCTACATTCTGTGCTATTACCCTTTAAATTTGAAATAAAGGTTTATAGTCACCACCAATTATGCAAACATGGCCATCATTCCTTCCTTTCTCACTCCCTCCTTCCCCTCCTTTCTTCCTCCCTCCCTTCCTGCTGCTCTCTCTCTGTCTTCAATATAGTACACCTGAAAGACTAGACAAGGGGATAAGGCACTAATGCACTTCCAAAGTGTCCATTGGCTAGTAGCTATCTAGGAAACCTAAATCCTCTGCTGTTTTACCTTCTTGTGTAGGCCATTGAGAGTTGTTTTTCACCCTAGTGAAAAGCCTATGGGGTTCCTCCAGCCTGAATCAAGAAGTTAAAATAGGCCACAAAAGAGCTTTCAAAGATAAGGTTCTCATAACGGTAACAATCAGACCCTCATCTCTTCAGACCTGCCTCTCAATGTTTATCTATTGCAAGTTCATTTCTTGCTCTTCACTTTTACATCTAAAGCATATATCCTTCAACCTTCCTTTACCTTCCCAAATCATTCCGTTCTTTATGGTCCAAATCAAGTCCTAGCTCTCCCAAGACTCTCTCTGCCCTAGCTCACAATATTATTTATTGTTTTCTGAAATTCTAGAGAAGATTTTGGTTCTTGCATCATTTTGAACTTACATAGTGTAAATGTGGGAAGACATAAATGGGGCAGAATTGAAGAATGAAAGGATTGAGAGAAGCTTTGCCAATCTGCATGGTCGACCTCCCATAATTTGACCCAGTTTTTCTTACATTAAGTGGCAACTGCTGCCTAGTTTTTAGATCCCACCACAATTACCCTCTTTTCTTAAGCTGTAAAGACATTACTCATAACAGTGATCAAATGGAGCATTAATCAGATTAATGGGTGTTGTTTGAAGTTACATACAAAATAGGCAGATATAGAATACAACAGTAACCATGATGGAGCAAGCAGGCAAAGAAACTAAGGCTGAATTAACTCCAAAATTGAAGGGCTATATAAAGATGGCACAATTTGCTTATATAAAATGTTGATAGTATTTTCCGAATCACTGATTAAAAATACATCTGTATGATAGTGATGGCAAAAAGATTTGCTCCCTTTTCTCTTTCTTTAAATGTTAAAACCAGGCTTAAAGGGCAGCCTCTAAAGCATAGTGCTCATTTTTGTTTTGGTAGGTGGATTTCACTAACCAAAATGACAACAAACACTCAGAAATGGGAACTTACTCTATGGCATCTGTTCAAACCTCTTAAAACCAGAGATACTTTCCTGTCTGATGGATAAACCACCCAAGCACAGATTAAAAGCATATGTTTCATGGTTCTCTGAGAGTATTTATAGCTCAGAATTTATACTTCCTGATCATTTACAACAGAACCATCTGAATAGGTAGTAAACATTTTGCAATAATTCCAGCCCCATTCTAGCAAATTTCGACTTCCCTATTTTGAAATTAAACTACACATTTTCTTTCCTCAGCGGAAAGAAATATCTGCATAAGGAAGTTGAAGTATTTTCCATACTACATATGACCTAGTTACATATTTGCAAGGTTTGCAATATTAACCAACAGCAAGGCCAATTTTAGGTTTATGTACTCAACTACCTCCCTTGATAAATTCTTGTGTTACAGTATAATCTGTTCTTCAGAACAGTAGGTTGAAATATGAAGCACAGCAACATTCATATAATAGAATGCAAAACATTAGAGTTTCCACTAGAGGACATAAATATGCTATTTTGAGTTATAATTCTATTCCACTAGTTATTTATTATGTGCAACGTGCACCAAGCAGGTGTTATATTAAGTCAGCAAATCAGCACCATTTTTGCTCTTTGACTTCACTGAACTCACACTGTAAGAAAGAGAGCACTTGAAAATGGAAGTTGATAATAGAAAATAATACCACAGGTGTTTCCTATATGCATATAGAAAAATGACAATTTGGGAGAGATTTTCATTTAGCTTGAAATTGTCATTCTTGAATTGTAAACACAGTACGGGCAGTCTCATTTAGGACTGGGCAATGGAAAATGACTAATTTACTCAGATAATGTCAACATCCTAAAAAACAGATAAAGTCCTGAACCAGGAGTAGTGATAATAGTCATAATACTGATAATGATAGTCCCCTACCTTCTTGAAGCTTTTATTTTAGATGGCACTTTACTTCTTGAATAGGTCTCTTCTAACTCTTCTTTTCCTTCCTTAAACCCCATCTCCCTCCCTGAAACATTTCCTAGCTAACAACAAAAAAAAGGTGGTAATACGGCCATCACTACCCATAGGTAACTGATGGAAATAGGCATGCCCTCAATTTGCTTCACTCACCACCACACAAAATGCTCCCATCTCTTTTACTGAACATAATACAATTTTGGGGAGTATTTGCTTTATGCAGTTTTTCTTTTTAGTTGTCTTCCCCTTTTGTCTGTATTTGTGATTCTGTTCAAGATGATTATAAGTTCTAAGCAATATTTAACAGAGACTCCTTTAAGCAGGTTAATACTTGAGTTAATGATCAAAAGTTATATATAAATATAATGCTTTCGACATTTAAAAAGGAAGTTTCATTTTAGCATTTGTAAGTGACAGAGGGCCTTATTGAGAAAGTTTCCAACCCTAAAGCAGAATACTGGTGTCATCTTTTTTTTTTTTTTTTTTTAAAAGAGCATTTCAAATCTTTTGTGGGTTGGCTGGTCATTCACTGAGTTGTGTCCTACTCTTTGCAGCACCATTGACCAGAGCCTGCCAGGATCCGCTGTCCATGGGGATCTCCAGGCAAGAATACTAGAGTGCATTTCTGTTTCCTTCTCCAGGGGAACTTTCTGGATCAGGGATTGAACCTATGTCTCCTGCCCAGGCAGGCAGATTCTTTTACCACTGAGCCACCAAGGAAGCCCTTCAATCTTTTCTTTTTAAGTATCTGACCAAAAAAGATTCAGTTGAAGTGAAAAATTTGGTAAAGGAGGGGACGTAGGGAAAGTGATGGAACCTAGAAAGATTCTAAGGGCACAGATGTGGCAATAGGACCCTAAAGCTACCTATGCTAGGGTAATCATGGACTGAAAGCACTCACCCTGACAAGACACCATAGTAACCATTTGCGTGAGTTATTTTATGACAGGAGGTCTTACTAAGGAACATAGAACTATTAATAATAAGCTGTCACCATCTGTAAGAATTTGGAAACGGTCAAAAGAAGAGACCATGTGTCCTACCACTCCTAGAATCCTTCTCAATGGAATTGATATGGCTGAGCAATGCTTGTGCCACCAGAAAGGACCCTGAGTCAGAATGATTGGCCAGAGACAACCCAGAACTACTCTCATAACCATAAAACCCAAGACTGAGAGCCACATGCCAGAACAGTCCTCTGGAGTTTCCTTAATCTGCTGCTCTCTGCTCAGACACCTCTTCCCAATAAAGTCTCTTGCTTTGTCAGCATGTACGTCTCCTTGGATAATTCATTTCTGAGTGTTGGACAAGAGTCCCTGGTTGGGCTTTGGAAGGGTCCCTCTTCCCAAGGTCTATGCATCACATAGAGACTTCAGGGACTGCCAACACCTCCATTGCTTGACCCTAAGATGTCCATCTGTTTCTTCTCATCAGAAAATTAGGTTTCCATGGAAGGCAGGGTCAGGTTTGCTCCTGTCTGACCTCTTCCACTCTCTGTTTCTTTTTAGCCAGCAAGGTATACCCCAGAGAAGTTCACAGAAAGATTAACCCCTGAGGTTGCTGCTCCTTTTATTTCATTGACTCTAAAATGGGAGGAATTTCTTATTCAAACTTACTTTTCCATGAGGCTCTATTGAAAGTTGCTAGTAAAAAATCCTCACCAACAGATAAGTTTGTTTTTCCTATTGGAAAAGCATAGGTTTTGGATTCAAGTCTGTTAATTTGCTCTTATCTCAGTTTTATTTATCTATGACACCGGAATAAAATAATAAATAAGGAAGCATTATTTCCACCATAGACCCTGAACTCTAGTTTTCATCTCTTGTTCACTGGTTATTGTCTTCAGAAGGCATGACTTACTCTGGAACAGTTTAGAAACTAGAGTTAGCTGCTTTCCTGAGATAATCAAGCGTTAAAGGTGAAGTTGACATTGCATAGTTATTTTGGACTGAAAGCACTCACCCTGACAAGACACCATAGTAACCATTTGCGTGAGTTATTTTATGACAGGAGGTCTTACTAAGGAACATAGAACTATTAATAATAAGCTGTCACCATCTGTAAGAATTTGGAAACGGTCAAAAGAAGAGACCATGTGTCCTACCACTCCTAGAATCCTTCTCAATGGAATTGATATGGCTGAGCAATGCTTGTGCCACCAGAAAGGACCCTGAGTCAGAATGATTGGCCAGAGACAACCCAGAACTACTCTCATAACCATAAAACCCAAGACTGAGAGCCACATGCCAGAACAGTCCTCTGGAGTTTCCTTAATCTGCTGCTCTCTGCTCAGACACCTCTTCCCAATAAAGTCTCTTGCTTTGTCAGCATGTACGTCTCCTTGGATAATTCATTTCTGAGTGTTGGACAAGAGTCCCTGGTTGGGCTTTGGAAGGGTCCCTCTTCCCGCAAGGTCTATGCATCACATAGAGACTTCAGGGACTGCCAACACCTCCATTGCTTGACCCTAAGATGTCCATCTGTTTCTTCTCATCAGAAAATTAGGTTTCCATGGAAGGCAGGGTCAGGTTTGCTCCTGTCTGACCTCTTCCACTCTCTGTTTCTTTTTAGCCAGCAAGGTATACCCCAGAGAAGTTCACAGAAAGATTAACCCCTGAGGTTGCTGCTCCTTTTATTTCATTGACTCTAAAATGGGAGGAATTTCTTATTCAAACTTACTTTTCCATGAGGCTCTATTGAAAGTTGCTAGTAAAAAATCCTCACCAACAGATAAGTTTGTTTTTCCTATTGGAAAAGCATAGGTTTTGGATTCAAGTCTGTTAATTTGCTCTTATCTCAGTTTTATTTATCTATGACACCGGAATAAAATAATAAATAAGGAAGCATTATTTCCACCATAGACCCTGAACTCTAGTTTTCATCTCTTGTTCACTGGTTATTGTCTTCAGAAGGCATGACTTACTCTGGAACAGTTTAGAAACTAGAGTTAGCTGCTTTCCTGAGATAATCAAGCGTTAAAGGTGAAGTTGACATTGGGTCTCAAGATGCAGAGATGGCATCAGTGAGAATGACTTGCCACTGTCTCTGCCTGTTGCACAGTGAGCAGCTCTGCTAGTCCGTGAGAACCAAAGACTCTCAAAGATGCCCATTTCAAATCAAGAATTCACCTTGGACACTGGAAACTTTGTCCTGTGGGCTCTCTTGACTATACTCTGTTCAAACCATTGCTACTTTGGAGTTTCTATTCTGCTTCTACAGAACTTCTGTCATTTGGAATGACCCTTCTAAAAATATCTCTAGGTGAATCTCCTTTAGTCTTTTTATCTATCAAGACTTCAAATTCACAAGAATGATAGTTTTCTGTCGATGAGATTAGTTATAGTAGTAATGATGTATAATAATAGTAGCACTATAACTGGCTGAGACTTCTGTACCATTTACTGTGTGGCAGATACATTGCTTATCATATATTAATTCTTTGAATCCTTCCAATAGCCTTTTGAAGAAGACACTATTACAGTTATGTTTTTACAGACTAGGAGACTGCCATGGTTTGTTACCAATGTGTGCAAGTCTTAGAGCTAGTAAATGGTGGGGCTGGGTTTTGAACCTAAGTAATCTGGTTTCCAAGGTTTTGCTCTTAGTCTCTATGATGTATAGCTTCTTTCTTAATAATGACAAACACTATTTATCTTGTGTTTCCTTTGTTCCTGCCACCATTTTTAAAGGAGTTTGTGTTCAATATTTCACTTATTTCAAAACAAGTATATGAGGAAAATTTTTGCTTCTAGTTTTCAGATGAGAAAACTAAGGCTTAGAAAAGTTAAATATCTTACATAATGTCACATAGCTAAGAAATGGCAGAACTGGTATTCCCCACAACCCATAACCTGAAGCTGAGTGTAAAATTGTCCCAAGTGTATATTCCTAACTTCTTCCAGACTGAATAGAAAATTCCATTTACATTGTTACTTTTTATAAACTCTCCATAACGTCATATCAGGAAAATGTCTTTAAAATAATCTGAGGCCAACAATTTTTTTTTAAACTTCAAATATTTATTCTTAATTTGTAAGTGGTGAGAAAATAATTTCTGAACAGGGAGGGATTGGTATGCTCATAAATAAAAGTTTGGTGTGTGTGTATGGAGAAAGGTGAGTTATGTGTTTTCACTGGAGACTTTGGCAGGGTAATAAATCTTGAAATTATACAGGAAATAAGCCTGAAGACATAGGGCATGGCCAAATCATAGAGGGCCTCGAGGGCCTGGTTTGGAGTTTTAACTAACTCAATAAACCGTGAGGATCCACTGAAAGCTCTGTAAGCAACCAGGAACTGAGCATACTTGGTGAGATTCCTTGCATAGTGGGGGCTGAGGCAGAGAAGCAAAAGTAGGAGCTTAGTAAAAGGTAAGTGCATAGTATTTGCATATCCACCAAAAGACATGCATTAATGTTTATGGCACTTCCTTCATAACAGCAGCTTTATTCATAAAACCCATAGAGTGGAATAATAAATAGCAATAGAAAAGAACAAACTGCTGTTATACACACTGATATGAATGAATGTTGTAGACAGACACAAGGCTAAGTGAAAGAAGTCGAACACAAAAGTGTGTATCCTGGATTTCAGTGACAGGAAGTACAAGAATAGGGAAAACAGATCTCTGGTGAGAGAAATCAGGATTGTTGCCTCTGTGGGGCAAATGGTGTTTATTGACTGGAAAGGGGTATGAGTCTTTTGATGGGTTGGAACTAAGGCTTAGAAAATTTTTAAATGACAAACACTATTTATTTTTTTTTCCCACCATTTTTAAAGGAGTTTGTGTTCAATATTTCACTTATTTCAAAACAAGTATATGAGGAAAATTTTTGCTTCTAGTTTTCAGATGAGAAAACTAAGGCTTAGAAAAGTTAAATATCTTACATAATGTCACATAGCTAAGAAATGGCAGAACTGGTATTCCCCACAACCCATAACCTGAAGCTGAGTGTAAAATTGTCCCAAGTGTATATTCCTAACTTCTTCCAGACTGAATAGAAAATTCCATTTACATTGTTACTTTTTATAAACTCTCCATAACGTCATATCAGGAAAATGTCTTTAAAATAATCTGAGGCCAACAATTTTTTTTTAAACTTCAAATATTTATTCTTAATTTGTAAGTGGTGAGAAAATAATTTCTGAACAGGGAGGGATTGGTATGCTCATAAATAAAAGTTTGGTGTGTGTGTATGGAGAAAGGTGAGTTATGTGTTTTCACTGGAGACTTTGGCAGGGTAATAAATCTTGAAATTATACAGGAAATAAGCCTGAAGACATAGGGCATGGCCAAATCATAGAGGGCCTCGAGGGCCTGGTTTGGAGTTTTAACTAACTCAATAAACCGTGAGGATCCACTGAAAGCTCTGTAAGCAACCAGGAACTGAGCATACTTGGTGAGATTCCTTGCATAGTGGGGGCTGAGGCAGAGAAGCAAAAGTAGGAGCTTAGTAAAAGGTAAGTGCATAGTATTTGCATATCCACCAAAAGACATGCATTAATGTTTATGGCACTTCCTTCATAACAGCAGCTTTATTCATAAAACCCATAGAGTGGAATAATAAATAGCAATAGAAAAGAACAAACTGCTGTTATACACACTGATATGAATGAATGTTGTAGACAGACACAAGGCTAAGTGAAAGAAGTCGAACACAAAAGTGTGTATCCTGGATTTCAGTGACAGGAAGTACAAGAATAGGGAAAACAGATCTCTGGTGAGAGAAATCAGGATTGTTGCCTCTGTGGGGGCAAATGGTGTTTATTGACTGGAAAGGGGTATGAGTCTTTTGATGGGTTGGAACTATTTTATCTTTTTATCTGGGGTGGGATGATATGTTTTTTTTTTTAAAGATTTATTTATTTATTGGGCGGGGATCGGGTTGGGGAGGGAGGGGAGCGGGCGGGCCACTGCTATTGGTCTTTCATTTCTCTATTTTCATCCGTCTTTGTTCTTTGGCTCCTGTGGGCCTCCCGTCGCGGTGGCGTCTGTCATTGCAGGGCGCCGGCTCTGGGCGCATGCGCTCCAGAGCTCCGGCTCGGTAATTGGACACATAGGTCCAGCCGCTCGGTGGCACATGGGATCTTCCCAGGCCAGGGATGGAACCAGCGCCCCTTGCACTGCAAGGCGGTGTCCTTACCCACTGGACCACCAGGGGAAGACCGATGATATGGTTTTTACACAGATGCACACATATATGTATGAACTGATATATTGGTATATATGTAAAAATTCATTGATTTGCATACTTACCGTTTGTGAACTTTATGGTACATATCTTATAACCCAATAAGATTTTTAAGAAAATATTATTGCATAGTTGAATCAACTCTTTTAATAGTTGTGAACATTCTCCAATGGAGAGTTCCATTCATTTTTCTCTGATTAAAAAAAGAAAGCATATTTCCTCTTTTCAGATTTTCTTCCTATGATTCACTGAATCAGTCACAAGGGTGGGGGTTTCAGTGAGACGTGGAGTAAAGAGAGTAGGCTTCTAAGGTGGTGATGGGGAGGGGAGGATGTGAGTCAGATTCTCTGGGTGTGATTCAGGGCAGGTTGCCCCACTCAAGAGACGGCTCCTCTTTCTCTGACAGTGATTTAAACATAGCTTCCCTGTTTTTATTTCCCTCCACCAACCACTGTCTCCTATGAATGGAAACCAAGGAGGTCACTGTGATTAACCCATTTTCACATAAAATAATCAGGGACTATTTTCTTCAATCTAGAAACTAATTGGTAATTTGTATCTCTAGCAAAGTATTTCAACTATACACATAATATTCTTTTTCCTATTCTTTTCCATTATGGCTTAGTACAGGATATTGAATATCAGTAATTTGTATGTAAAACATGCAAAGAGTTTGTAGTAATTAGACCATATGAATGCCATCAGTGTGTAAGTGGAAAGCAAGTTGATTTTCTTGCAGGATTACCTTTGTGGAAATTTATGTTTCTGAGATCAGAACACCATTGTGTAAACAAGCTGGTACGAGCCAGACCCAGATACATTTACATTTTTTTACAGTCAGTGATTTTGAAAATTCTTTCAGACACACATATTTGCTGAGCAGATTCAGTGTCTAAGATAAGACACTGATGTGAGGAGCCCAGAATAAATGGGGTGTAGTTCCTGTCCCCAGTGAGGATATAATCCAAAAGACAGGATGAAGGCTGGCAAGAAAGTACATGATAACCACCAAGAGAAAAATACAGAGCTCTTGGGAGTTCAGAGACAGATGGGTGAGATTTCAACAATAAAAACTGGGTAAGAATCTTTGGGCAAGAAGGGAATGATGGTATTTGTAACCACCATTTCTATACTACGCTGTATAAGATGCTTTCACATTCTTTCTCACTGAGTGTTTAGAAAAACTCTGTAAATAGCTATTGTTCACTTCACACTCTTGATGAGTAAACTAAGTCATGGAGAGCTAGTGACATTCACATATCAGAAGACCCAGGACCTAAACCCAGGTGCCTCTGACACTGTTACCCTTTTCATAAGAGTAGATGATATGCCCTAAAATTTAAAAATATGGATACCTGAGGTAAACTAACAGGGCTTGGATTGCAATTCTTTTACTTCCTGGCTTGGAGACTTCTTGCAAATCACTTCATTTTTTTTCCCATTTTTTGACTATTCTGGGTTTTCACCTCTGCCACAGGCTCCTCTTCAGTTGCAGGGGTTCTACTCTGCAGTTGAGGTGAGCACGCTTCCTGTTGTGGTGACTTCTGCCATAGAACTTGGGCCGTGTTGAAGGCACACGGCCTTCAACAGTTGCAGCACATGGGCTCAATAGTTGTGGCTCTGAGACTCCAGAGCACAGACTCAACAGCTGTGGCTCACAGGCTTAGGTGCTCCACAGCATTTGGGATCTTCCCGGATCAGGGATTGAACCCATGTCTCCTGCATTGGCAGGCACTTTACCACTGAGCTACCACGGAAGCCCTCATTTCATTTTTTAATGTATCCTTTTATTTATCTGTGAACCAGGGTTAAAATTAAAATGCACTTCAGTAAGATTAAATGAGTTTACCCATACGAACCATTTAGAACAGCTCCTGTATATATTATCAGTATAAGAGTGCTTGCTTCTATTATTTTTAGGTGTTTCTGTAAAAATAATGTATACTCTAAAGAAAACTGACATGAACCTTATTGAAGAGTTGACACACTTTTTAGAGGTAAGACCAACATATAAAAATCAGTAATATTCTTTTACCCAGCAGTGATCTATTTAGAAATATATTAGAAAAAAAGATACAACTCAAAATAGCAACAAAAGCTATAAAGTACTAAGGAATATACTTAATTAAAGTGTGCAAAATATTTCTAAAATCATTTGGAAAATGCCCAAAGAGGTCAATAGAAATTCCTTCCCAAGGGTTAGAGAGGGAAGACATTGTAGATAAAGGGAGTATCATGAGTAAAGACAGTGTGTGGGCATTTTTAGGGAATAGTTTGGTACGAGGTGGGATACACACACCATAGAGTGAGATTAAAGCAGAAAAATCCATTTTGAGTAAGGTCATGGATGGTTTGAATGTCAGATTAAGGATTTTGCAATTAATTCAGTAGGTAGCAGGAAAACTGTCACAGATTTATGAATAGGGTGTAGGACAGAAGTCAGAAGGATACTTCAGGAGAAAATAATTCAAACAAGAGGCTGGGAATTGCCTAAAGGTTGTGGAAAGTTTAAAATTTCATTATTTTAGAATGGTTAAAAAGGGAAAATGAGCCCTTTAGAAATAATTCTAAACAATAAATCAACCTTTATTATATATTCTTATATTTTTTTAGAAAGATATTGAATCTGAGTAGATCAAGTAAGTTGCTACTTGGTTTATCATCTAACTATCTATTATGGTCAACAGGTAATGGTAAACTTGGGAGTTTACATTTGTCTTGGTTTGTTTTGAGACTATGGCAAAATGGTAGTTAACTATTAACATGCTCTATATGGGGATATGAATAGTTCTACATGGACCTTATTCACTGGGCTTTTAATGTCATCCTTTTCCACAGCATTTGGGATCTTCCGGATCAGGGATTGAACCCATGTCTCCTGCATTGGCAGGCACTTTACCACTGAGCTACCACGGAAGCCCTCATTTCATTTTTTAATGTATCCTTTTATTTATCTGTGAACCAGGGTTAAAATTAAAATGCACTTCAGTAAGATTAAATGAGTTTACCCATACGAACCATTTAGAACAGCTCCTGTATATATTATCAGTATAAGAGTGCTTGCTTCTATTATTTTTAGGTGTTTCTGTAAAAATAATGTATACTCTAAAGAAAACTGACATGAACCTTATTGAAGAGTTGACACACTTTTTAGAGGTAAGACCAACATATAAAAATCAGTAATATTCTTTTACCCAGCAGTGATCTATTTAGAAATATATTAGAAAAAAAGATACAACTCAAAATAGCAACAAAAGCTATAAAGTACTAAGGAATATACTTAATTAAAGTGTGCAAAATATTTCTAAAATCATTTGGAAAATGCCCAAAGAGGTCAATAGAAATTCCTTCCCAAGGGTTAGAGAGGGAAGACATTGTAGATAAAGGGAGTATCATGAGTAAAGACAGTGTGTGGGCATTTTTAGGGAATAGTTTGGTACGAGGTGGGATACACACACCATAGAGTGAGATTAAAGCAGAAAAATCCATTTTGAGTAAGGTCATGGATGGTTTGAATGTCAGATTAAGGATTTTGCAATTAATTCAGTAGGTAGCAGGAAAACTGTCACAGATTTATGAATAGGGTGTAGGACAGAAGTCAGAAGGATACTTCAGGAGAAAATAATTCAAACAAGAGGCTGGGAATTGCCTAAAGGTTGTGGAAAGTTTAAAATTTCATTATTTTAGAATGGTTAAAAAGGGAAAATGAGCCCTTTAGAAATAATTCTAAACAATAAATCAACCTTTATTATATATTCTTATATTTTTTTAGAAAGATATTGAATCTGAGTAGATCAAGTAAGTTGCTACTTGGTTTATCATCTAACTATCTATTATGGTCAACAGGTAATGGTAAACTTGGGAGTTTACATTTGTCTTGGTTTGTTTTGAGACTATGGCAAAATGGTAGTTAACTATTAACATGCTCTATATGGGGATATGAATAGTTCTACCAAAAAATTTTTGGCAGAAGTTGGATCTTTTCGGAGGCAATGATACCAAGGTATAACACTAATAATTTTTTGTTTAATTAGATGGAATGCAAAAGATACGGTTATATAAAGGCATGAAGGAGAGGAAAATGAAAACATAGTGAATGACTACTATATGCGCCATCAGCTAGCTTAATCTTGATTTATCAGTGCTGTAGAGTCGATATTATCCCCATTTCACAGTTGAAAAATTAAACAGACTTGTCAGTTTTCTCTGTCACAGTTTATTAACAATCCAACTGAATAAATTATTTAACCTTTTTAAACCTGTTCCCTCACTGATTAAAATGGGAGGATAATAATGTCCAAATCCCAGGGCTAGTGTCTGGATTAAGTACAATGAAAACACACTAAATCCTTAGTCCAATACTTGGCTCACAATTGCTAGCTTCTTGACTTACCACAGGCCAGGCACAACACTAAGAAATTTAGTCATCATCCCATTAAATCTTTTTTTTTTTTTTGAGTTTATTTATTTTTTTACTTTTACAAAAATTTTGTTGTTTACTGCCACACATCAACCTGAATCTGTCATACATATGTCCCTCCCTTCCATTAAATCTTTACACAAACTTTATTTGGGTACTCAAACTTTATTTATTGTGGGTACTCAATTCTTACTATAGTTTTAAGAAATAATTTTATATTATTTTATTATAATTCAGAGAGATCATCAAGATCAAGAAATTAACAGATAGCAAAACTGATATTTGAATTTAGCTTTGTTTGAGGGCAAACCCCAGAAACTTTTAATAATATTCCACATCAGAAAATAATAGAAATACTAATAAATTTCAAGCTTTTTCTCTATAGATATTCTGATTTGGACTCTGACGAGAGAATAAGACATTTACTGGGGATGCTTTGAACATGAGAGAGAAGTATATTTCACTGTTGTCCTAATGAATATTCTTTTGCTAGTAAGATCAGTTTCCTTCTGTATCCCCCATATACCATATACTTTCAAAGTCAAGAATTAAGGCAGGACTAAGAATGATAAAGGGCTTCCTTGGTGGCTCAGCAGTAAATAATCTGCCTGCCAAGCAAGAGATTTGGGTTCAGTCCCTGAGTCAGCAGGATCTCCTGGAGAAGTAAAAGACAACATGCTCCAATATTATTTCCTGTAAAATCCCATGGACACAGGAACCTGGTAGGCTACAGCCCAAGGGGTCTCAAAGAGTTGGACATGACTTAATGACTAAACACCACACCACACCAAGAAAGATGAAGTGAGGAGACAAATGTACAGTTAAACCTAGCATGCAGAAGGAGAGCAGTTGCCTCCAGCCAACACTCAGAAAGAAGAATGAGGGGAAGTGATACAATAGAGATATAAAACATCTGGGGAGAATTGGAGAAGGAGTGTCCATTGTGGTTGAAGGAAGGTGGGAGTGGGAAGTTTCTGGGTAGAAGAAGGAAAGGACTCAGAGAGAAGATAGGATGAAGGAGGAGGGCAAGGCAAAAAGAAAGACTTGGTGACAGCAAAGTAGGGCAGAACCACTCAGTGTGGTGGCCTGTGGTGTGCAATGATACGGGGAAGGAGACAAGCCTAGAGCCCCACTGGATCCCGGGCTCACTGGGCTCTGTGTTGCATTTTCAGCAAGAGGAAAGTTGGCCCATCTTTCCTTACCCAACTATACTTTCTCTGCTGATCTTTTATCTACTTCAAGTACACTCTGTTTACTTGTCTAATTAATTGGCACCCCAGACCCACATAGCTGGATAGTTAGAACCATTCTCTTCTGACTCATGAAGGAGTGAACATCATAAAGTAGTTGACTTTTCTAGAGCTGTTTGTGAGACTGTCTGGTTTGACTAGAATAATGGCTCTTTTCTTTCTTTGTTTCTCACCAGCCAGTGTGGCTTGGGACTTAATAACCAGGCAGAGCACTTAAATTAATATTGGTCAATTTTTAAGCTTGAAGAAGGAAAAGGGAGGTAGGAATTTTACATTGTTAGTTTTTTGCGGCAGCTTACTGTCTATTTTGGATAGGCCAGGCAAGTCTTACCAACACTTTGAAAACATGAACATAAGAAGGAAAATGCTGCTGCTCTTACATTATTTTCTCTTTGCACACAGTTCATTTCCTAGATGAGAAGACCTTTTTTTTTTTCTGCTCTGTATCCTTTCAAATGTATTCAGAATGAAGTGATGGCTTATGATTCCTTCGCTTATAAAACTCTTGGTTTCTTGAATTTTTTTGCTGAGTGATTTAAAGGTTTTTCTTTTTTTCCCCAAAATTATATCACTGGAAGATAGGTTTCTTATGTGTCTATAGGTGGTATTGGGAAGCTCAAATAAGGAGGTGAGTAGACAAATGTACAGTTAAACCTAGCATGCAGAAGGAGAGCAGTTGCCTCCAGCCAACACTCAGAAAGAAGAATGAGGGGAAGTGATACAATAGAGATATAAAACATCTGGGGAGAATTGGAGAAGGAGTGTCCATTGTGGTTGAAGGAAGGTGGGAGTGGGAAGTTTCTGGGTAGAAGAAGGAAAGGACTCAGAGAGAAGATAGGATGAAGGAGGAGGGCAAGGCAAAAAGAAAGACTTGGTGACAGCAAAGTAGGGCAGAACCACTCAGTGTGGTGGCCTGTGGTGTGCAATGATACGGGGAAGGAGACAAGCCTAGAGCCCCACTGGATCCCGGGCTCACTGGGCTCTGTGTTGCATTTTCAGCAAGAGGAAAGTTGGCCCATCTTTCCTTACCCAACTATACTTTCTCTGCTGATCTTTTATCTACTTCAAGTACACTCTGTTTACTTGTCTAATTAATTGGCACCCCAGACCCACATAGCTGGATAGTTAGAACCATTCTCTTCTGACTCATGAAGGAGTGAACATCATAAAGTAGTTGACTTTTCTAGAGCTGTTTGTGAGACTGTCTGGTTTGACTAGAATAATGGCTCTTTTCTTTCTTTGTTTCTCACCAGCCAGTGTGGCTTGGGACTTAATAACCAGGCAGAGCACTTAAATTAATATTGGTCAATTTTTAAGCTTGAAGAAGGAAAAGGGAGGTAGGAATTTTACATTGTTAGTTTTTTGCGGCAGCTTACTGTCTATTTTGGATAGGCCAGGCAAGTCTTACCAACACTTTGAAAACATGAACATAAGAAGGAAAATGCTGCTGCTCTTACATTATTTTCTCTTTGCACACAGTTCATTTCCTAGATGAGAAGACCTTTTTTTTTTTCTGCTCTGTATCCTTTCAAATGTATTCAGAATGAAGTGATGGCTTATGATTCCTTCGCTTATAAAACTCTTGGTTTCTTGAATTTTTTTGCTGAGTGATTTAAAGGTTTTTCTTTTTTTCCCCAAAATTATATCACTGGAAGATAGGTTTCTTATGTGTCTATAGGTGGTATTGGGAAGCTCAAATAAGGAGGTGAGTATGACAAATAAGACTTAGATTTCTGAGCAGGTATGCTTGACCAAAACAAGATTCACAGCCATTTTAATGTTCTTATTTTCCTTAATCCTTTAGTAGAAAAGCTATGTTTTTCTTAAAAGAGAACAATTCTTCCTCTTGCATTGGAAGTTGCTCGGTTGTGTCCAACTCTTTGTGACCCCCATGGAGGAGCCCACCAAGCTCCTCTTCTAAGCAAGAATATTGGAGTGGGCATCCATTTCCTACTCCAGGGGATCTTCCCGACTCAGGGCTGCATCTCCTGCATTGGAGGTGAATTCTTTACCACTGTGCTGCCTGGGAAGCCCCTCAACTTCTAATACCAATTCTAAAAACTTACATACTTATGCTCGCTATATTACTACAGAAACATGAGGTCCTTATATTGCCAACAGATGCTGGGAACTTCACACTGCATTCTTGAAGAGGTAGAAGATCATGTGCAAAAGGGCCATTTAGTCCTGTCAGCTGGGCTGGTACAACTCCCTCCCTGGCCTCATGGTTCAGAGCACAGAGGCCATGTGACAGGCTTTCTGAGGCATATACAGGACATGGTGGACCCTCAAAATATGGCTGGGCCTACCACAAAGGAACCATCGCACACAGTTCAAATATCCAATGGGAGGCATGGCAGCAGAGAACAAGAGCAATGGGACATTTGACTGTTCATTTTGGAAGGATCATTCAAAGAAGGAAAAGGGAGGTAGGAATTTTACATTGTTAGTTTTTTGCGGCAGCTTACTGTCTATTTTGGATAGGCCAGGCAAGTCTTACCAACACTTTGAAAACATGAACATAAGAAGGAAAATGCTGCTGCTCTTACATTATTTTCTCTTTGCACACAGTTCATTTCCTAGATGAGAAGACCTTTTTTTTTTTCTGCTCTGTATCCTTTCAAATGTATTCAGAATGAAGTGATGGCTTATGATTCCTTCGCTTATAAAACTCTTGGTTTCTTGAATTTTTTTGCTGAGTGATTTAAAGGTTTTTCTTTTTTTCCCCAAAATTATATCACTGGAAGATAGGTTTCTTATGTGTCTATAGGTGGTATTGGGAAGCTCAAATAAGGAGGTGAGTATGACAAATAAGACTTAGATTTCTGAGCAGGTATGCTTGACCAAAACAAGATTCACAGCCATTTTAATGTTCTTATTTTCCTTAATCCTTTAGTAGAAAAGCTATGTTTTTCTTAAAAGAGAACAATTCTTCCTCTTGCATTGGAAGTTGCTCGGTTGTGTCCAACTCTTTGTGACCCCCATGGAGGAGCCCACCAAGCTCCTCTTCTAAGCAAGAATATTGGAGTGGGCATCCATTTCCTACTCCAGGGGATCTTCCCGACTCAGGGCTGCATCTCCTGCATTGGAGGTGAATTCTTTACCACTGTGCTGCCTGGGAAGCCCCTCAACTTCTAATACCAATTCTAAAAACTTACATACTTATGCTCGCTATATTACTACAGAAACATGAGGTCCTTATATTGCCAACAGATGCTGGGAACTTCACACTGCATTCTTGAAGAGGTAGAAGATCATGTGCAAAAGGGCCATTTAGTCCTGTCAGCTGGGCTGGTACAACTCCCTCCCTGGCCTCATGGTTCAGAGCACAGAGGCCATGTGACAGGCTTTCTGAGGCATATACAGGACATGGTGGACCCTCAAAATATGGCTGGGCCTACCACAAAGGAACCATCGCACACACAGTTCAAATATCCAATGGGGAGGGGCATGGCAGCAGAGAACAAGAGCAATGGGACATTTGACTGTTCTTTATTTTGGGAAGGATCATTCTTCATTTCCTAGTTTTTATTAGGAGAATATTCTTATGATGCAGAATATACATTTTTCAAGAAATGAGGGATTGTACTAGATAGTCAGTGTTAAAGAAAATGGACATTTTCTGGTATTGTTTTTGCTGATATATGGTATATATCACATTAATGGACTTGCCATAGCACTGAATGAATGATTGTATGAACTCCCTTAGCTAGCCTTTCCTTTTCAAAACAGTTTTTGGCTTTTATTTAGATTTTTCCCATTGTTAATTAAAAAAAATTCTTTGTCACTTAATATATATTGTTAATACTTGATTTCATTCCATCAACCATATAAATCTTGCTATGATTTTGAATGGCATCGCCAACTCAATGAACATGACCTTGGGCAAACTCCAGGAAATAGTGAAAGACAGGGAAACTCAGTATGCTGCAGTCCATAGGGTCATAAGGAGTCAGACATGACTTGGTAACAAAACAGCAACAACATGATTGTCCATGTTATTACTTATATTGAAATTGAGGTTCTGAGAGAATAAAGGACAGAACTGGGATTTGAAATCTGGCTTTCTAACCCTGTATGAAACTAGTATGAAAGAGAGAATGTTTTGGCTCATTTGTGTCCCACTCTTTGCAACTCCATGGACTGTAGTTACCCAGACTCCTCTGTCCGTGGAATTCTCCAGGCAAGAATACTAGAGTGGGTAGGCATTCCCTTCTCCAGGGAATCTTTCTAACCCAGGGATCAAATCCCAGTCTCCTGCATGGCTGGCAGACTCTTTGCCATCTGAATCACCAGGGAAGCTTCTATATTCTACCCTATTTTCTCCAAGGAAACTATATGTGTATAAAAGAGCCATTAATGACTATTTGTTCACAATAAAAATAATTCAGAATCTTTTAAGATTTGAAAAAACAAGGTAAGTAAACCTATCCAAGGTGCCTTCAGGCATCTACTGTTTAAAACTCTGGGTTCCTGCTCCCATCAGACATGGCCACAGAAATTCAGTCATATTATCAGATTCTTTTTTTCTTACTCTATCTGTTCTGACTGTTGTTGGCCAAGCCCCTTAGGTCACCTCTTACCATCTAATTAACTTTCCAGTCTTCTCCTCTTGTCCCCTTTAGGTTTTCCCCAGTTGTGGATGCGAGCCACTTCCTGACATCCCCAAAGCATAACTATCACCAGGTAGTTGCATTTAGAAAAACTCTTCAAGAGGTCCATGAATTACAGATGGAAATTAAAATACAGAAAAGAAACAAAGCCATGAAACTCTGTACTAGATATTAGATGAAAATACAAGTTCAAGATACTTATAACACTTGTCAAACCCATAGCACTGAAAGTCGTTTACTTCTAGGCCCCATCAGCTTGCTGGTGACTGTCCTGGTGCTATTCCAGATGGCTTTGTCTCTGTTCTCATGTTCCAATTTCTCCCTTCCAAGGGAAATGGACTGTGCGTGTCCAGTTATCTTCTTTCTCATCATGATCATTGTTAAAGTCAGCCTGCACTGAAGACCACTTTCTTTTTCTTTATTCCAAACAATTTTATTTATTATTATTATTTTTATTTTTACAGGATTTTATTGTTTACTGCCACACATTGACCCAAATCCACCATAAGTATGCATATGTCCCCCATTTGAACCTCCCCCCATACCCCGCCCATCCCACCCCTTTAGGTCATCACAGAGACCCTATTTGAGATCCCTTAGTCCCACAGCATATTCCCCTCCCTCACACCTGTGCCCCTAAAACTGTTCTCCATGACCGCCCCTCCACTGCTGCTCTGCATATTCATTTATCAGCACCATCTTTCTCGATTCCATACACACGTGTCAGTATACAATGTTTATCTTTCTTCCTCTGACATGCTTCACTCTATATAATAGGTTCTAGATTCATCCACCTCATTAGAACTGATTCAAATGCATTTCTTTTTATGGCTGAATAATATTCCGTTGTATATATGTACCATAACTTCTTTATCCATTCATCTGTCCATGGACATCTAGGTTGCTTCCATGTCCTAGCTGTTGTAAATAGTGCTACAATGAACAATGGGTCACATCTGTCTCTTTCAATTTTGATTTCCTCAGGGTATTTGTCTACTAGTGGGTCATATGGTGGCTCTATTCCTAGTTTTTTGAGGAATCTCCACACTGTCTTCCACAGTGACTGTATCAGTTCACATTCCCACCAACAGTCCCACTCCCAGCATTTATTGTCTGTAGACTTTTTGAGGATGGCCATTCTGACTGGTGTGAGATGATATCTCATTATAGTTTTGATTTGCTTTTCTCTAGCAATAAGCAATGTTGAGCATCATTTCATGTGTTTGTTAGCCATCTGTATGTCTTTTTTGGGGAGATGTTTGCTTGGATCTTTTTCCCATTTTTTGATTGGGTTGTTTGTTTTTTGCTGTTGATTTGTCTGAGTTGCTTGTATATTTTGGAAATTAATTCTTTGTTGGTTGTTTCATCTGCTATTATTTTCTTCCATTTTGAAGGTTGTCTTTTCACTTTGCTTATAGTTTCTTTTGCTGTGCAACAGCTTTTAAGTTTAATTAGGTCCCATTTGTCTATTTTTGTCTTTATTTCTTTCTATATGAACACTTAGAGGTCTCCCTCCAACCAAAGACTGGGCATTCAATTTTTCTCTTTTTCTTTTTATTTATTTATTTATTTATTTTTGTACATGTATGTTCCCAGATCAATCAGATGCATATCCCTTGGCCCCCCCCCACCCAGGTTCCCCCCCCCATCCCTCCAGACCATTGCTCCAAGTGGTTGTAGGTACTCCTATTCCCCTAGCACAATGACAATAGCTATCTTTTCTACACATGACAGTATAGGTTCCCATGTTACTCCCTCCCATTGTTCGGTCTCCACAATGTCTTTATGTCTATTCTCTGTTTTTTCATGAGTTCACTGTGTGTGTTATCATGGGCATTCAATTTTGCACAACTAGAAGACCCATAATGTTTGCTGCCAAATTCAGGTTTTGTAAAAAATTTTGGCCTCTTTTACTGAGTTTTTATCCATTTATTTTCATCCATCTTTATTCTTAGCCCTGTGTGGGCCTCCCATCACAGTGGCCTCACTTGTTGTAGAGCTCTGGCTCTGGGCACATGTGCTCCAGAGTGCTGGCTTGTAATTGGACACACTGGTTCAGCCGCTCCATGGCATGTGGGATCTTCCTGGGCCAGGAATCGAACCAGTGCCTCTTGTACTAGAAAGCAGATTCCTTACCCACTGGACCACCAGGGAAGCCCCCATTCAGTTTTTTCCCCCAGAGAAAGTCTCTCACTGCCCAGAGCTATAGTAAACTACTGGTACAATTAAACGTTTTTCCTGATTTCTTTACCAGTATAGGAATACTGAGATCCTAGCTTTGAGAGCCTCAATACACAAACACAATGGAAAGTCTGTTTTCCTTTGTTTTGTTTTGGGGCTTTTTTTTGATTGGGTTGTTTGTTTTTTGCTGTTGATTTGTCTGAGTTGCTTGTATATTTTGGAAATTAATTCTTTGTTGGTTGTTTCATCTGCTATTATTTTCTTCCATTTTGAAGGTTGTCTTTTCACTTTGCTTATAGTTTCTTTTGCTGTGCAACAGCTTTTAAGTTTAATTAGGTCCCATTTGTCTATTTTTGTCTTTATTTCTTTCTATATGAACACTTAGAGGTCTCCCTCCAACCAAAGACTGGGCATTCAATTTTTCTCTTTTTCTTTTTATTTATTTATTTATTTATTTTTGTACATGTATGTTCCCAGATCAATCAGATGCATATCCCTTGGCCCTCCCCCCACCCAGGTTCCCCCCCCCATCCCTCCAGACCATTGCTCCAAGTGGTTGTAGGTACTCCTATTCCCCTAGCACAATGACAATAGCTATCTTTTCTACACATGACAGTATAGGTTCCCATGTTACTCCCTCCCATTGTTCGGTCTCCACAATGTCTTTATGTCTATTCTCTGTTTTTTCATGAGTTCACTGTGTGTGTTATCATGGGCATTCAATTTTGCACAACTAGAAGACCCATAATGTTTGCTGCCAAATTCAGGTTTTGTAAAAAATTTTGGCCTCTTTTACTGAGTTTTTATCCATTTATTTTCATCCATCTTTATTCTTAGCCCTGTGTGGGCCTCCCATCACAGTGGCCTCACTTGTTGTAGAGCTCTGGCTCTGGGCACATGTGCTCCAGAGTGCTGGCTTGTAATTGGACACACTGGTTCAGCCGCTCCATGGCATGTGGGATCTTCCTGGGCCAGGAATCGAACCAGTGCCTCTTGTACTAGAAAGCAGATTCCTTACCCACTGGACCACCAGGGAAGCCCCCATTCAGTTTTTTCCCCCAGAGAAAGTCTCTCACTGCCCAGAGCTATAGTAAACTACTGGTACAATTAAACGTTTTTCCTGATTTCTTTACCAGTATAGGAATACTGAGATCCTAGCTTTGAGAGCCTCAATACACAAACACAATGGAAAGTCTGTTTTCCTTTGTTTTTGTTTTGACAAGGTTAATGCTTTAGGTATAATACATTATGAAATTTCCAGGTTATTTTATTTTGACTACAGGTAGATGTGATAACTTTCTAGTATTTTTTTTCTAGTATTTTTAAGTAAAGAGCAAATTCCTGAGTGCAATATGCTGTGCTAGGGAGGAGATGTGCAAAATTTACTATCAATGGATACCTTGTAGGGGTCCTGGAGCTCAATTGTATATGGGACACTGACATTTTCCTGTTGAAACATTTCACAAATGATTGCTGTTATATATATTTCCTGAATTTGTTGAGAGCTAGTTCACCTAACTGTTTAGAATATAATGCTTTTAAAACAACTGAGTGGATGAGTTTTTAATGCATAATCTTGATCCTGTTGACTCATCACAGATTCTTCTTAAAAAACAGCTTTAAAAAATTGATAGTACTGAACTTATCTGGTGAATTAACCTGCTAATGTAGGGGACACAAATTCAATCCCTGGTCTGGGAAGATACCACATGCCGAGAGGCAACTAAGCCCATGCAGTACAACTATGGCCTGAGTACCGTAGAAACCATGTGCTGCAACAAGAGAAGCCATTGCAATGAGTCCATACAATGCAACTAGAGAATAGCCCCTGCTCACTGCAGCTAGATAAAGCCCACACACAGCAACAAAGACCCATTTCAGCCAAAAATAATTGATGAAATAAATAAATATATTTTTAACTTGATAGTACTATAGTTATACTTCATGAATTCAGAGCAGCTGTTTACCCATTACATAATGTCTCTTCATCTCAATTTTCTTGTTTGCTCATTGATTATAATAATAATACCCTGCCCCAAAGAATTGCTGCAAATATTAAATATAATAGCTGTAAGTACTTAGCAACAACAAATACTCTAACAGTGTTGACTATTATTGGTATTAGTAGTACTGATAGTAGTTTACCCCTTCCTGGATCACAGTCTTGTGGCAAAGGGGCTCGCATAACTCAACGAAGCTATGAGCCATGCCATGCAAGGCCACCCAAGATGGATGGGTCATAGTGAAGAGTTCAGACAAAATGTGGTCCACTGGAGGAAGAAACGGCAAACCATTCCAGTATTCTTGCTGTAAGAACCCCATACAATTTGAAAGAAAAAAAAAAATGATATGACACCAGATGAGCTCCACTCCCAGGTTTGAAAGTGTCTAGTATGCTACTTGGGAAGAGCAGGAGGCAGTTATTAATAGCTTCAGAAATAATGCAGTGGCAAGGCCAAAGCAGAAATATGGCACATGGTTGTGGCTGTGTCTGGTATTGAAAGTAAAGACCAATGCTATAAAGAACAGTATTGCATAGGAACCAAGAATTAGGAATCAGTGAACAAAAACGGATGGACATGGGCAAATTTAATATGGTGACTATTATATCTGCTACTGTGGACAAAAATCCCTTAGAAGAAATGGAGTAGCCCTCATAGTCAACAAGAGAGTCTGAAATGCAGTACCTAGGTGCAATCTCAAAAATGACAGAATGATCTCTGTTCATTTTTAAGACAAACCATTCAACATCAGAGTAATATAAGTGTATGACCCAACCACTAATGCTGAAGATGCTGAAGGTGAGCAGTTCTACAAAGACCTACAAGACCTTCTAGAACTAATAACAAAAATGATGTCCTTTTCAGGCATCTATACCCCAGCGTTCACTGCAGCACTCTACACAATAGCTAAATCATGGAAACAACCTAGATGTCCATCAACAAATGAATGTATAATGAAGCTCTGGTGCATATATACAATGGAATACTTCTTAGCCACAAAAAGAAGTGTGGAAGATTCAGTCCTAATGAGATGGATGAGTCTAGAACCTATTATACAATGTGAAGTAAGTCAAAAAGAGAAGGACATATGCAGTATACTAACACATGTATATGGAATCTAGTAAGTTCATACTGATAAATACACATGCAGATCATCGATGGAAAAACAGTCATAGAGAACAGACTTATGGACATTGGGGAGAGGGAAAAGTAGGGGAGAGATATGGAAAAAGCAACACAAAGCCACATCTTTTGTAAAAGGATACTGGATAAAGTCCGGCTAACTCAACGAAGCTATGAGCCATGCCATGCAAGGCCACCCAAGATGGATGGGTCATAGTGAAGAGTTCAGACAAAATGTGGTCCACTGGAGGAAGAAACGGCAAACCATTCCAGTATTCTTGCTGTAAGAACCCCATACAATTTGAAAGAAAAAAAAAAATGATATGACACCAGATGAGCTCCACTCCCAGGTTTGAAAGTGTCTAGTATGCTACTTGGGAAGAGCAGGAGGCAGTTATTAATAGCTTCAGAAATAATGCAGTGGCAAGGCCAAAGCAGAAATATGGCACATGGTTGTGGCTGTGTCTGGTATTGAAAGTAAAGACCAATGCTATAAAGAACAGTATTGCATAGGAACCAAGAATTAGGAATCAGTGAACAAAAACGGATGGACATGGGCAAATTTAATATGGTGACTATTATATCTGCTACTGTGGACAAAAATCCCTTAGAAGAAATGGAGTAGCCCTCATAGTCAACAAGAGAGTCTGAAATGCAGTACCTAGGTGCAATCTCAAAAATGACAGAATGATCTCTGTTCATTTTTAAGACAAACCATTCAACATCAGAGTAATATAAGTGTATGACCCAACCACTAATGCTGAAGATGCTGAAGGTGAGCAGTTCTACAAAGACCTACAAGACCTTCTAGAACTAATAACAAAAATGATGTCCTTTTCAGGCATCTATACCCCAGCGTTCACTGCAGCACTCTACACAATAGCTAAATCATGGAAACAACCTAGATGTCCATCAACAAATGAATGTATAATGAAGCTCTGGTGCATATATACAATGGAATACTTCTTAGCCACAAAAAGAAGTGTGGAAGATTCAGTCCTAATGAGATGGATGAGTCTAGAACCTATTATACAATGTGAAGTAAGTCAAAAAGAGAAGGACATATGCAGTATACTAACACATGTATATGGAATCTAGTAAGTTCATACTGATAAATACACATGCAGATCATCGATGGAAAAACAGTCATAGAGAACAGACTTATGGACATTGGGGAGAGGGAAAAGTAGGGGAGAGATATGGAAAAAGCAACACAAAGCCCTATACTATCTTATGTAAAAGAGATAACTATTGTCAATGCACTGTGGGACTAGGGTATAATACATGGGGGCTATGTGATGGCCTGGAGGGGTGGGATGGGGTGAGTGGGATATACATATGACTAATCTGGAATTATACATATTTGTAAACAACAAAACTCTGTAAAATAAAAATAAAAATAAAAAATCTTGCGATTGTGGGAAAAAATGGTGTCCTTTTCATCATAGGGTATTGGAAAGCAAAAGTAGGAAGTCAAGAGATACCTGGAATACCAGGCAAATTTAGCCTTGGAGTACAAAATGAAACAGGGCAAAAGCTAACAGAGTTTTGTTAGGAGAATACACTTCTCATAGCAAAAATCCTTTTTCAACAACACAAGAGATGTCTCTAAACATGGACATCACCAAATGGTTAATACTGAAATCATATTGATTATATTCTTTGCAGCTGAAGATGGAGAGGCTCTATACAGTCAGCAAAACCAAGATCTAGAGCTGGTTGTGGCTCAGATCGTGAATTCCTTATTGCCAAATTCAGGCCTAAATTGAAGAAAGTAGGGAAGACCACCAGACCATTCAGGTATGACCTAAATCAAATACTATATGAATAAACAGTGTAGGTAATGAATAGATTCAAAGGATTAGATCTGGTGCACAGAGTGCCTGAAGGACTATAGATGGAGATTTGTAACACTGTTCAGGAGGCAGTGATCAAAACCATCCCAAATAAAAAGAAATCCAAGAAGGCAAAGTGGTTGTGTGAGGAGACTTTACAAATAGCTGAGGAAAGAAGAGAAGAGAAATACAAAGGAGAAAGGGAAAGATACATTCAACTGAATGCAGAGGTCCAGAGAACAAGGAAAGATAAGAAAGAAGGCCATCGTATGTGAGAAAGGCAAAGAAATAAAGGATATCAGAATAGGAAAGACTAGAGATTTCTTTAAGAGAATTGTAGATATCAAGGGAATATTTATGCAAAGATGGTCACATAAAAAGGATAGAAATGGTAAGGACCTAACAGAAGAAGAGATTAAAAAGAGGTGGCAAGAATACTCAGAAGAACTATACAAAAAGGTCTTAATGACCCAGGTAACCATAATGGTGTGTCACTCACCTAGAGTCAGACATCCTGGAGTGTGAAATCAAGTGGGCCTTAGGAAGCATTACTATGAACAAAGCTAGTGGAGGTGATGGAATTTCAGCTGAGTTATTGCAGATCCTAATAAGTGATGCTGTTAAAGTCTGCACTCAATTTGTTCATAGAGCTGAAAAATGTTAGTTTTCATTATAATCACAAAGAAGTGCCAAAGGATATTCAAACTACTAGACAGTTGCACTCGTTTCACATGTTAGTAAGGTTATGCTCAAAATCTTTCAAGCTAGACTTCAACAGTAAGTGAACTGAGAACTTCTAGGTTTGAATCTGGGTTTAGAAAAGGCAGATGGATCAGAGATCAAGTTGCCAACATTCATTGGATCATAGAGAAAGCAAGGGAATTGCAGAAATTCATCTACTTCTGCTTCATTGACTATATGAAAGCCTTTGACTGCGTGGACCACCACAAACTGGAAAATTCTTAAAGACACCTTACTTGTCTCCTGAGAAACCTGTATGTGGGTCAAGAAGTAACAGTTAGAACTGGACCTGAAACAACGTACCGCTTCAAAACTGGTATAGGAGTACGACAAAGTTGTATGTTGTCACCCTGTTTATTTAACTTACATACAGAGTACATCATGCTGGGAGAAATATTAACAACCTCAGATGGAGATTTGTAACACTGTTCAGGAGGCAGTGATCAAAACCATCCCAAATAAAAAGAAATCCAAGAAGGCAAAGTGGTTGTGTGAGGAGACTTTACAAATAGCTGAGGAAAGAAGAGAAGAGAAATACAAAGGAGAAAGGGAAAGATACATTCAACTGAATGCAGAGGTCCA
This sequence comes from Tragulus kanchil, assembly GCA_022376925.1. Classification (NCBI taxonomy): domain Eukaryota; kingdom Metazoa; phylum Chordata; class Mammalia; order Artiodactyla; family Tragulidae; genus Tragulus; species Tragulus kanchil. The sequence goes on from JAIOJX010000025.1 coordinate 95,157,811, forward strand.
GAGAACAAGGAAAGATAAGAAAGAAGGCCATCGATGTGAGAAAGGCAAAGAAATAAAGGATATCAGAATAGGAAAGACTAGAGATTTCTTTAAGAGAATTGTAGATATCAAGGGAATATTTATGCAAAGATGGTCACATAAAAAGGATAGAAATGGTAAGGACCTAACAGAAGAAGAGTTTAAAAAAGAGGTGGCAAGAATACTCAGAAGAACTATACAAAAAGGTCTTAATGACCCAGGTAACCATAATGGTGTGTCACTCACCTAGAGTCAGACATCCTGGAGTGTGAAATCAAGTGGGCCTTAGGAAGCATTACTATGAACAAAGCTAGTGGAGGTGATGGAATTTCAGCTGAGTTATTGCAGATCCTAATAAGTGATGCTGTTAAAGTCTGCACTCAATTTGTTCATAGAGCTGAAAAATGTTAGTTTTCATTATAATCACAAAGAAGTGCCAAAGGATATTCAAACTACTAGACAGTTGCACTCGTTTCACATGTTAGTAAGGTTATGCTCAAAATCTTTCAAGCTAGACTTCAACAGTAAGTGAACTGAGAACTTCTAGGTTTGAATCTGGGTTTAGAAAAGGCAGATGGATCAGAGATCAAGTTGCCAACATTCATTGGATCATAGAGAAAGCAAGGGAATTGCAGAAATTCATCTACTTCTGCTTCATTGACTATATGAAAGCCTTTGACTGCGTGGACCACCACAAACTGGAAAATTCTTAAAGACACCTTACTTGTCTCCTGAGAAACCTGTATGTGGGTCAAGAAGTAACAGTTAGAACTGGACCTGAAACAACGTACCGCTTCAAAACTGGTATAGGAGTACGACAAAGTTGTATGTTGTCACCCTGTTTATTTAACTTACATACAGAGTACATCATGCTGGGAGAAATATTAACAACCTCAGATATGCAGATGATACCACTGGAATAGCAGAAAGTGAAGAGGAGCTAAAGAGCCTCTTGATAAAGGTGAAAGAGGAGAGTGAAAAAAGCTGGCTTAAAACTCAACATTCAAAAAACTAAGATCATGATGGCAAATAGATGTGGAAAAAGTGGGAGCAGTGACAGATTTTATTTTCTTGGGCTCTAAAATCACTGTGGACAGTGATTGCAGCCGTGAAATTAAAAGACAGTTGCTCCCTTGAAGGAAAGCTGTGACAAACCTAGAGAGCATATTAAAAAGTAGAGACAGAGCTTCCCTGGTGGTCCAGTGGGTAAAGATACTGCCTTGCAATACAAGGGGTGCCAGTTCCATCCCTGGCCTGGGAAGATCCCAAGTGCTGCAGAACAGCTGGACCGATGTGTCCAACTACCCTGCCAGAGCTCTGGAGCGCATGAATATAAACAGATGAAAGACCAATAGAAGTGACCCCCCCCCCCAAAAAAAATACATATATTAAAAAAAATAAAAAGCAGAGACATCACTTTTTTGACAGAGGTCCATATAGTCAAGGCTATGGTTTTTCCAGTAGTCACATACAGATGTGAGAGTTGGACCACAAAGAAGGCTGAGCACTAAAGAATTGATGCCTTTGAACTCTGGTGTTTAAGAAGACTCTTGGGAGTCCCTTGCACAGAGAGGAGGTCAATCCTAAAAGAAATCAACCCTGAATAGGCATTGGAAGGACTAATGCTGAAGCTGAAGCTCCAGTACTTCAGCCACCTGATGTGAAGACATGATTCATTGGAAAAGACCCTGATGATGGGAAATATTGAAGGCAGAAAGAGAAGGGGACAGCAGGGGATCCAATGGTTAGATACCATCACCGATTCAATGAAGATGAATTTGAGCAAACTCCAGGAAATAGTGAAGGGAGCCTGGTGTGCTGCAGTCCACAGGTGATCGCAGAGTTGGACATGACTTAGCAACCGAACAGGAACTAGTAGTAGTTTCAGCTTATAAGGGTCACTAATTGTTTACTCTCTCATTAAAGATATAACAGCTGGATGATCAAATGATGTCATATCTAGCAGAGTTAAGATTTTTGAGTCTCCTTCTTCAAATCTTGGTTTTATCACTTGCAAGCTATGTGACTTTAGGCAAATTGCACAGCCTCTCTGAGTAATGACCATGGCACTTACCTCACAGTGTGTTGTGAGGACTAAATGAGCTAGCTGTATAAAGGTATTGGCATAGACCAAGCCCTGAAACATTGGCACCTTCTCTGTTCATTTTCTTCATTTTATCTTTCTTACATCACTCTTCTTATTACCTGACCTTTACTAGTGTGAATAGTTTCAGTATATGAAAGGCTTGCCTCTTCCAGGCCAGAGAGAGTCATCTAAACCTGTGCAGGGCTGAGAAATACTTGCAGGTCAAGAAGTCAAGAAAAGGATATCTAGTGAAAATTCTTGGAAAAGTGTTTTTGTTCAACTGAAAGTTACAAGTTTAGGTCAAAGAGAAATCCCTAAGGAAGGTAGTAGAGGACCTCTTCTACCTCCTCACAGAAATAGTCAAGGATGTGGCTTATTACTTCACCTGAAGGGTGGCTTTCCCTGCCCTCCTGGGATGTTGTTAACTCTGAGTCACAGCTGTGTCACCCTCTCCTGCCAGCCCAATGCCACTTCCTGTGGCTGGTGAGGATTTTCCTCCAACAGCTCCTAAGCCTGTCATGACCTTCATGTTTTAAAGGAACACCAGAGGGTATATGATGTTGTGAAGCATAGCTCCAGCCCAGGAAACTGGGAATTTGGCTTCTGGTTCCAACTTCAGTCCTAATTCTTCAGTTGACTTTGGGCATGTCATTATCCTTTTTCCACTCCAGTTCTACTAAGTGTAAGGTACGTAGAATAACATCTACCTTTCTGAATTCATAGGATCATTTGAAGATTCCATAACAACATATTCAGATGCCTTCACACATTTAAACATTCTTTTTTTTTTTTTTAAAGATTTATTTATTTATTTTAGGTGGGGGTCGGGTTGGGGAGGGAGGGGAGTGGGCGGGCCACTTCTGTTGGTCTTTCATTTCTCTATTTTCATCCATCCTTGTTCCTTGGCTCCTGTGGGCCTCCCATCACGGTGGCCTCTGTTGTCACTGAGCCCCGGCTCTGGGCGCGTGTGCTCCAGAGCTCCGGTTCGGTAATTGGACACATGGGTCCAGTTGCTCCGCGGCATGTGGGATCTTCCCAGGCCAGGGATCGAACCGGCGCCCCTTGCACTGCAAGGTGGTGTCCTTACCCACTGGACCACCAGGAGAAGCCCCCATTTAAACATTCTTATTTGCCCTTTATTATGATACAGTTGAGTGTGATGAGAGAAGCAGGGACTTGAAAAAGAACTGAGACCTGATTTCAGCTTTGGTACTTGCTAACTTTGTGACCTTAAGTCAATCCCTTAGTTTCTTTGAGCTTGATTTCCTCATTAGTAAAATACAATGATCATCTCATGGGTGTTTGTGGGTTTCAAATAAAATGAACTTTTGCAAGATGTTAGTTTTTCTTTTTCTCTAATGGCTCTATCCAGGTTTGTTTATTTTAAATAAGCTTTCCCCCTTTTTATTTGGTTTACAAATTTTACGTAGGTATGATGTGGAGTATTTCTTATTTGTTTTCCAGAATTATATGTGTATATATGTATATCTATACACATATATTTATTTATATACATGTATATAAAATATTTGTATAAAGCTATTTAAACCTTCCTTGGATTTCTTAGGCATATATGTTACATATGTTTACTTATCAATAATAATTTTATCAAAGTATTTATGTGTATGTGATATATTTTTATCTGTATCTGTATCTATCTATTGATTAATAGATATAACACATCTTGAGCTTCCCAAGTGGTGCTAGTGGTAAAGAATCTACCTGCTAATGCAGGAGACACAGGAGATGCCAGTTCAATCCCTGAGCTGGGAAGATCTCCCGGAGGAGGGCATGGCCCAGTCCAGTATTCTTGCCTGGAGAATCTCATGAACATCCATAGGGTCACAGAGAGTTGAACACAACTGAAGTGACTTAGCACGCATTCTGTTAGGTACAAGGTGATATTTCATTGGGGTTTTGGTTTGCATTTCCCCAATAATTAGTGATGTTGAACATCTTTCCACGTGTCTGTTTGTCAATTAGATGTTCTCTTAGGAAAAAAATGTCTATTTTGTCATTTTTTTCCTGTTGAATTATATGAGTTCTTTATGTATTTTTGGATATTAGCATCTTACCTGACCTGTCATTTGCAAATATCTTCTCTCATTCAGTATGTTATCCTTTTTTTTTGACACTTTATTTCACTGTGCAAAACATTTTTAGTTTGATATTGTCTCAGTTGTTTGTTTTTCTTGTTTGGGAAGACACACACACACGCACACACACACACACACACCCCACATATTTATAAGATCAATATAAAGAGACTACTACCTATGTCTTCTTCTAAGATTTTTTTCGTTTCAGGTCTTATATTTGAGTCTTTAATCTGTTTCAAGTTTCATTTTTGCTTATGGTGTGAGAAAGTGAATATTTTGCATGTTAGTTGCTTAGTCATGCTAAACTTTTTTCAACCCCATGGACTGTAGCCTGTCAGGCTCCTCTGTCTATGGGATTCTCCAGGCAAGAATACTGGAGTGGGTAGCTATTCCCTCCTCTAGAGGATCTTCCTAACCCAGGGATCGAACCTGCATCTCCTGCATTGCACGCAAATTCTTTACCATTTGAGCCACCAGAGAAGCCCCATTTTGCATGTAGTTGTTCAGTTTTCCCAATACTATTTATTGGAGAGGCTATCTTTTTCCATTATATCTTCTCGTCTCCTTTCTTGTAGATTAGTTGATTGTGTGAGTATGGGATATTTCTGGGTTTTCTGTTGTGTTCCATTGCTCTGTATGTCTGGTTTTTTTTTTTCTTTTTTTGTCAGTACCATACTGTTTTATATATATATATATATATATTACTGTAGCTTTGTAGAATATTGAAATCTTCCTTCTACGGTTTTGTTGTTTTCTTTTCAAAACTGCTTTGGCTATTCTGGGTCTTTTGTGTTTCCATACAAATTTTAGAAGTATTTGTTTCAGTTCTGTGAAAAATGCCATTGGAATTTTGATAAGGATTTTATTGAATCTGTAAGTTGTTTTGATTAATATGGTCATTTTAAGAATATTAATTCTTCCAATCCATAATGCCAGTATGTCTCGTATTGTCTTCAGTTTCTTTCATTAGTGTTGTGGTTTTCCAAGTGCAAGTCTTTTACCTACTTGACTAGATTTATTCTTAGGTATTTTATAGTTTTTGATGCAACTGCAAATAAAATTGTTATTCTCTTTTTCTGACAGTTTGCTATTAGGATGTGGAAATGCAACAAATTCTGTATATTAATTTTATATTGTAACTTTACTGAAATCATTGATAAGATCTAATAGTTTTTTGGTAACACCTTTAAAATTATCTATCTATATATAGTATCAAGGAATCTGTAAACACTGACAGTCTTGCTTCTTCCTTTCCAATTTGGATTCCTTTGATTTCTTTTTAATGTCTGTAAGTTTTTATATTTTGTCAAATTTGGGAATTCTCAACCGTTACTTCTACAAGTACTTAAAAAATTTTTTTTTCTCCCCTCCTTCTGGAACACTGATGAGACAAATGTTAGTTTTTTTTTAATATAGTCCCACCGTTCCTTAATGTTCTATTTATTTGTTTTTCCATTTTTTCTCTGTTGTTCAAGATGAATTATTTATATTGCTCCGTGTTCCATCTTCCAGTTCACTGATTTTTTTCTCTTATCTTCTCCATTCTATTTTTGCACCCATTCACTGAGGTTTTTATCTGGGTTATTGTACTTTTCAGTTCTAAAATTAATTTGGTTCTGTTTTTATTTCTTTACTAAGATTATCTATTTGTTTCATTTATTTCAAGTGTTTTGGTGATTGGTCGTTGAAACATTTGTATATGGCTGCTTTAAAATCTCTGTCAGATAATTCTAATATCATCAATATAGTGGTGTTGTTTTCTATGCATTGTTTTTTTTTACAGTCAGTTTGAAATCTTCCTGTTTCTTGGTATAATGAGTGATTTTTAGTTGAAAATTAAATATTTTCCATTATGCTATGAAACTCTTTTCAAATCTTCTGTTCTAATTGGCTCTTTTTGTCTGGTAGAGATAGAAGCCTGGGTTTCCCATGTAACTTCTGTAGGAACACACACACTACATACACAAGTACATACTCTGAAAGGTTTTAGGGGGTCCTCTTTACTACTGGGCAAGCCTGGTTTCCCATGTGATCTCCAGTGGCACCATGGGTGGTGACCACATTATGTTGGACTTTAGTTGAAGTCCTGACTGAAGGAGTAGTGCTTGTTTACTTCTGGGTAGTGATAGAAATCCAGATGCCTCACAGAGCCCCCATTGACATCATGAGAAGAGGTGTGTCTCCTTTTAGGCCAATACAGATGAAAGCCCTGGCTTCCTAGAACTAAATAAAATTGTTATTCTCTTTTTCTGACAGTTTGCTATTAGGATGTGGAAATGCAACAAATTCTGTATATTAATTTTATATTGTAACTTTACTGAAATCATTGATAAGATCTAATAGTTTTTTGGTAACACCTTTAAAATTATCTATCTATATATAGTATCAAGGAATCTGTAAACACTGACAGTCTTGCTTCTTCCTTTCCAATTTGGATTCCTTTGATTTCTTTTTAATGTCTGTAAGTTTTTATATTTTGTCAAATTTGGGAATTCTCAACCGTTACTTCTACAAGTACTTAAAAAATTTTTTTTTTTTCCCCTCCTTCTGGAACACTGATGAGACAAATGTTAGTTTTTTTTTAATATAGTCCCACCGTTCCTTAATGTTCTATTTATTTGTTTTTCCATTTTTTCTCTGTTGTTCAAGATGAATTATTTATATTGCTCCGTGTTCCATCTTCCAGTTCACTGATTTTTTTCTCTTATCTTCTCCATTCTATTTTTGCACCCATTCACTGAGGTTTTTATCTGGGTTATTGTACTTTTCAGTTCTAAAATTAATTTGGTTCTGTTTTTATTTCTTTACTAAGATTATCTATTTGTTTCATTTATTTCAAGTGTTTTGGTGATTGGTCGTTGAAACATTTGTATATGGCTGCTTTAAAATCTCTGTCAGATAATTCTAATATCATCAATATAGTGGTGTTGTTTTCTATGCATTGTTTTTTTTTACAGTCAGTTTGAAATCTTCCTGTTTCTTGGTATAATGAGTGATTTTTAGTTGAAAATTAAATATTTTCCATTATGCTATGAAACTCTTTTCAAATCTTCTGTTCTAATTGGCTCTTTTTGTCTGGTAGAGATAGAAGCCTGGGTTTCCCATGTAACTTCTGTAGGAACACACACACATACATACACAAGTACATACTCTGAAAGGTTTTAGGGGGTCCTCTTTACTACTGGGCAAGCCTGGTTTCCCATGTGATCTCCAGTGGCACCATGGGTGGTGACCACATTATGTTGGACTTTAGTTGAAGTCCTGACTGAAGGAGTAGTGCTTGTTTACTTCTGGGTAGTGATAGAAATCCAGATGCCTCACAGAGCCCCCATTGACATCATGAGAAGAGGTGTGTCTCCTTTTAGGCCAATACAGATGAAAGCCCTGGCTTCCTACTTGACCTTCTCTGACGCCACCTTGGTGGAGGGATTTGGTGTACCTCATTACAGCCTGTCAAGAGTGGAAGCCCAGACTTCCTACTCAATCTTTGCTGGTGAAGGAAGGAGCGGGACATCAGTTTTTCTGTGGTGTTTGGTTGAAGTAGAGTGATTACTGACTAAAAGTTCTCCCCTTTCTTCATTCTTTGGTTAGAGAGAGAGGAGTTTTGTTGGGGTTTATAGTCTGTTCCCAGTAGTCTTTCTAGGTCATTAGATTGTTCAGCTCCATATCTGGAATGAGACAAAAAAAGAAAAACACCCCAAGGAATCCCAAGGAACTTACCACTGTGTTGTTTCTCAAGTCCCAAGGTCCCCAGCCAGTCTGCCTTTCAGTCTTCTTATGTTTGTTTTACATATAATCCCCAAAGTTTTTAGTTCTCCTTAGTGGGAAGAGTATGGAAAAGTATGACCAAGCCTCTTCCCAGAAGAGAACATGCCATGTATTCATTTCTAAAATAAAAATCCCATGAAAATGTTCAAAGATACAATTTATTCATCCCTGTTGTCCCTTTGAATCGGTTTTTCCTTAATCCAAAGTATTCCTAAATTGATTGACAGGGAGATTCACAAGACTAAAATGTACTTTTAGGATGATAATAAACCTCACAAGTAAAAGGTGGGTAAGTTCAGAAAAACTGTGCTAAACCATTTCTTTTACTGCTGAGTTCCTGAGAACTTTTAATGTTAGTTCATATTCCAGCTTCCCAGGTAACAAGGGAAAAAGTTCTAATTGGCTCTTTTGTCTGGTAGAGATAGAAGCCTGGGTTTCCCATGTAACTTCTGTAGGAACACACACACTACATACACAAGTACATACCTAAAGGTTTACCTTACTACTGGGAAGCTGGCTTTACTCTGGGAACCTGGAGTGGGGCACCATGGGTGGTGACCACACTATGTTGGACTTTAGTTGAAGTCCTGACTGAAGGAGTAGTGCTTGTTTACTTCTGGGTAGTGATAGAAATCCAGATGCCTCACAGAGCCCCCATTGACATCATGAGAAGAGGTGTGTCTCCTTTTAGGCCAATACAGATGAAAGCCCTGGCTTCCTACTTGACCTTCTCTGACGCCACCTTGGTGGAGGGATTTGGTGTACCTCATTACAGCCTGTCAAGAGTGGAAGCCCAGACTTCCTACTCAATCTTTGCTGGTGAAGGAAGGAGCGGGACATCAGTTTTTCTGTGGTGTTTGGTTGAAGTAGAGTGATTACTGACTAAAAGTTCTCCCCTTTCTTCATTCTTTGGTTAGAGAGAGAGGAGTTTTGTTGGGGTTTATAGTCTGTTCCCAGTAGTCTTTCTAGGTCATTAGATTGTTCAGCTCCATATCTGGAATGAGACAAAAAAAGAAAAACACCCCAAGGAATCCCAAGGAACTTACCACTGTGTTGTTTCTCAAGTCCCAAGGTCCCCAGCCAGTCTGCCTTTCAGTCTTCTTATGTTTGTTTTACATATAATCCCCAAAGTTTTTAGTTCTCCTTAGTGGGAAGAGTATGGAAAAGTATGACCAAGCCTCTTCCCAGAAGAGAACATGCCATGTATTCATTTCTAAAATAAAAATCCCATGAAAATGTTCAAAGATACAATTTATTCATCCCTGTTGTCCCTTTGAATCGGTTTTTCCTTAATCCAAAGTATTCCTAAATTGATTGACAGGGAGATTCACAAGACTAAAATGTACTTTTAGGATGATAATAAACCTCACAAGTAAAAAGGTGGGTAAGTTCAGAAAAACTGTGCTAAACCATTTCTTTTACTGCTGAGTTCCTGAGAACTTTTAATGTTAGTTCATATTCCAGCTTCCCCAGGTAATAAATTCCTGAATATGGGAATAGACCAATAAATTTGTTATTCTGAAGAGCACACAGGTAGTGATATGCCTAATAATGTAAATAACCAAGTAAATTATAATGTTAAAAATTTGCATATGATTAGAATAATATTTTCATCCCACCCACCAATAAACAAACGTACATATTAAAATGCATGAAAGTTTTAAAGCAAATGGAACACACATGAATGTAGAAATTTTAAGTCACTTTGTGGGAAGATTCTTTCTTTGTAGAAAGATTCTTGCCCACCAGCATGTGCTACTCCTAGTTTTATTTCATAACCCTGTCCCTGTCTTTGGAATATCTTGCTAGTTTTCAGAGATTTAGAACACACTTTCTGAGCTCTAGCTCCAAGATTCCTTAATGACCCCTACATATAATTAATGAAATGGGAAAGTTAAAGGTGTCATATGCAAATGACTGAATGGAAATTAAAGGAACATTTGAAAGTCACTGTATGTTGAGTTGTAAGTTAAAAAACAAAAAGAAATAATAGAATGCTCTGGTAACCTTGTAGAGAGGCACGGTTTTCGGCCTTTGGATAAACTAATCACTCTGGGATTGACTACAGTAAAGACTTGATTAATAGACAAGACTGGTCTGGGACTTCCCTGGTGGTCCAGTGGTGAAGACTGCGACTCTGCACTCCCAGTGCAGGGGGCTCATGTTTAATCCCAGGTCAGAGAAATAGATCCTGCATATTGCAACTAAGACATGGTGCAGCCAAACAGATAAGCAATACCAGTCAGAAGTATTCCAGTGTATTATGAATTGAAAGGTAATTTCTTACAGTGACATGTTTGTATAGCTGGGTGAAGAAAATAGTATGTTTTCCTTCCCTTGATACAAGTTTGAATGGAGAGGAGAATGCATAAAGTGGAAGAGGAAAAAGAGGACCCCTAAGAAAGGATGTGGTGAGATGGTGTAACCAAAGAAATGCCGTGTGAAGGAAATGACAAATTCTACATTGTCATTGTCCACAAAAGCATCATTCATCTGGGCCAAAGATTACACGTTTGTGCTGGAGCACCATACATGCTCCTTTGAGTTCGAAAACATTTTGAAAGCTAAAGAGGACGGTTGGTTCCTTCCCTTAAATTACAGTTTTCATTTGGCTTATGATCCAACTTATTGGTACGTTTTCCATACCATCTGGCTCCCGTTCTGCTCTTGCCTAAAATCATAGGCAGAGAGCTTGGAAGAGAGCCTCCAGGCATTTAATGAGCTTGTGGCCATCCCACCCACCAATAAACAAACGTACATATTAAAATGCATGAAAGTTTTAAAGCAAATGGAACACACATGAATGTAGAAATTTTAAGTCACTTTGTGGGAAGATTCTTTCTTTGTAGAAAGATTCTTGCCCACCAGCATGTGCTACTCCTAGTTTTATTTCATAACCCTGTCCCTGTCTTTGGAATATCTTGCTAGTTTTCAGAGATTTAGAACACACTTTCTGAGCTCTAGCTCCAAGATTCCTTAATGACCCCTACATATAATTAATGAAATGGGAAAGTTAAAGGTGTCATATGCAAATGACTGAATGGAAATTAAAGGAACATTTGAAAGTCACTGTATGTTGAGTTGTAAGTTAAAAAACAAAAAGAAATAATAGAATGCTCTGGTAACCTTGTAGAGAGGCACGGTTTTCGGCCTTTGGATAAACTAATCACTCTGGGATTGACTACAGTAAAGACTTGATTAATAGACAAGACTGGTCTGGGACTTCCCTGGTGGTCCAGTGGTGAAGACTGCGACTCTGCACTCCCAGTGCAGGGGGCTCATGTTTAATCCCAGGTCAGAGAAATAGATCCTGCATATTGCAACTAAGACATGGTGCAGCCAAACAGATAAGCAATACCAGTCAGAAGTATTCCAGTGTATTATGAATTGAAAGGTAATTTCTTACAGTGACATGTTTGTATAGCTGGGTGAAGAAAATAGTATGTTTTCCTTCCCTTGATACAAGTTTGAATGGAGAGGAGAATGCATAAAGTGGAAGAGGAAAAAGAGGACCCCTAAGAAAGGATGTGGTGAGATGGTGTAACCAAAGAAATGCCGTGTGAAGGAAATGACAAATTCTACATTGTCATTGTCCACAAAAGCATCATTCATCTGGGCCAAAGATTACACGTTTGTGCTGGAGCACCATACATGCTCCTTTGAGTTCGAAAACATTTTGAAAGCTAAAGAGGACGGTTGGTTCCTTCCCTTAAATTACAGTTTTCATTTGGCTTATGATCCAACTTATTGGTACGTTTTCCATATCATCTGGCTCCCGTTCTGCTCTTGCCTAAAATCATAGGCAGAGAGCTTGGAAGAGAGCCTCCAGGCATTTAATGAGCTTGTGGCCATCATGCGGGAGCATTCAGATTTCCTAAAGCCACCCTCTTTAAATGTATCCTAGTAGTTAGGAAGGAATATTCTAAAACATCTTAATATTTTATTTCTGTTTTAAAATGTCTGATTGCGGAAAATTTTAAACCTGCAGAATATAAAGAGGATAGTAAAGTAAACTTCCATGTACCTCTCAAACAGTTTCAGCAACTAGTAACTTTTAACCAGTTGTGGTTTTTTCTACACTTCTGTTCTCACCCAGGGTATTTCAAGGCATATTCCAGGCATCATGTCATTTTATTTATAAACATTTCACTATATACTTTTACAAGTACTTTCATTAGGAGGTACACATTACCTGGCTGTCTCCCTTTTTGTAACAAGTATTGATGATCAAGGTTTAGACCTATTAATTCATTAGTGTTGCAGAATAATGATATCATTTTACTGACTTTAAATCTCCCTTTAGCAATAGAATGACTTACACCTGTTTTTTTCCTCTCCCAACAAGATTCATATTTCTTTAGTAACTAAAGAATTCTCAGGCTTTCAAAAATACCGTTTGGAATTAGTTAACTAATTTATTTTTACTGAAGTATAACTGATTTACAGTGTTGTGTTAGTTTCAGGTATACAGCAAAGTGATTCAGGTTTATAAACATATATGTATTTTTTCAGATATTTTTCATTATAGGTTATAACAAAATATTGAGCATAATTCCCTGTTTTATATAATAGATCCTTGTTGGTTATTTGTTTTATACATAGTAGTTGTTGTTGAGTTGCTAAATTGTGTCTGACTCTATTGCAATGCCACGGACTATGGACCACCAGGCTCCTCTCTCTGGGATTTTCCAGGCAAGAATACTTGAGTAGGTTGTCGTTTCCTTCTCCCAGGGATCTTCCCCAAGGATTGAACCTGTGTCTCCCTATTTGCAGGTGAATTCTTTATGACTGATCCACCTGTAGTATGTATATGTTAATCCAAACTCCTAATTTATCCTACCACTCCCTATTCCCCTTTGGTAACCATAAATTTGTAGACTTCTATCAACAAGTTCCTTAACACATCTGCGTGAGTTTGGAATTAAGGTCATGTGTTCCTGAAATACAAGAATCAAAGTAATGTACTTCTTCTTAATAATGTGGTACATTATTATCTTTAAGTCACAAGAAAAATTCAGGAATTAATGAATTCAGCTAGTAAGTGCCAAAACAATTTATTGGTTATTGGTTAGGGAGTTAGTTGGTATTTTTAAATTATGATTTGGCAAGATCTCTTAAAATCAAAAAAGAAGACAAACCAAGAGAAACCTATGAACTAGGAATTCCACTTATGAAAAATTTACCCCTAGATAATTTCCAAGGTTATATGAACAGATCATTAAAGTACTATTTACAATAATATATCAGAGGAAAAACCCCTCAATTTTCTTTAGCAGAAAACTAATTAGTTTTACATCACAGTAGATGAATTACTACCATGACATTTTTACAGAATATTAAGTCAATCTTTATGTACTGATATAAAGAGTTTACAGCTTGTGAACTCAGTATGACCTGGCAGGAAGTGGAATTCTATTTCTATGAAATGTATACAATCCTACAGTTTTTTTAAAAAATGAAAATACATTATTTTTTAAGTAAAAATAAAATCTGATAAGGTACAGTTTTAGGTAAGATGGGAAAAAGAATTTGATAGAAGTTCAGTGTTTCCGTAAGGACATTCAGTGCGCATGCAGAATCTTAGAGTTGGCAGTGCTTAAATCATGAGGGTCAATCTCACTTTTAATCCTGAGTATAATTAACCAATGACAATGGGCAGTAATTAGGAGCATTAGCTCTTTGGATTGATGATTCTTGCCAGTTGGAAGCAAGTCAGAACACTGGATCAGGACATGATATTATGTAAGTGATAGAGGGACCAGTGAATTCTAACTGGAGAATGATCAGAGATGAGATGGGGAGACTGAGGTTGACTTTGGTACACTGGATCGACAGGACAGGTGTGACCGGCATTTCAGACAAAGATGACAAAGATGTAATGATGTGCTTTGACAAAGGTGAGCAGACTGCTTTGGTTGACACTAAGGGTTCACTTAGAGAGGCAGTGTAGGTATGGTTAAAGGATATAGGTGGAACTTGAAGCCTGGTTTAGAGGTGGGACCTTTATCCTACAGGCGGTAAGAAGTCACTGCCAACTTATAGGGTTGATCCGTGAAGGAGAGACTCACTGAACTGCACTGAATCAGGGAAGAGTGATCTCTAATCATACTTATATACCAGCATGAAGTCACCCTTGAGACCAGATTTGAGCAAGAAGAGAAGATTGTCTTCTTTTGTACTCTCAACCAACAGGAACTTTTTTTTTTTTTTTTTTTCAATTTTGGCCTCTTTTATTGGCTTTTTATTCATTCATTTTTCATCCGTCTTTATTCTTCTGCCTGTGTGGGCCTCCCATTGCAGTGACCTCTCTTATTGCAGAGCGCTGGGCACATGCACTCCAGAGTGCTGGCTCATAGTTGGACACACTGGTCCAACTGCTCCGCGACACGTGGGATCTTCCCGGGCCAGGGATTGAACTGGCGCCCCTTGCACTGCAAGGTGGACTCTTTACCCACTGGTCCACCAGGGAAGCTCCCAACAGGAGCTTTTAACACCTGCCTTTTACAGAAAAACAGTCACAAGAAGACTAACACCTTTTTGCTTACTTCACTAAGTGACTATTTTAGTGAAACTCTAGTTTGTCCTTCAGCACCCCTAGTCCTTGTGAATTTTTCCACTGGAGCAAGGAGAGATATCAGCTGACCACTTTATTCATCAGAGTGGCAGTGTTAGCTTTCCACCTTCCTAATGAAATTCTCCAGTTGGCTGTGAAAATAGCAGGAAGCCAGCTATATTTAGCAAAGGAAAGCAACAAGTCTAAGCAGTGTGCAGAGAAGGGGAAAATAGAAGCACAAAGTCTTATGATCAGTGCAACCAACAGTACTGCTTACAATTTTCCATATTTTGTAACTGGCAAGGGCAGAATGCTTTGTTTTGCTTTTTAAACCAAAGTCAAGCCTACAGGTTCTCTTACTATTATACCTAAATAAAATATTTTATTTGTTCAAGGGGCAGAGTATTATTAGATTTTGAAAGAATAACAGAAAAGGGTCTAATAGTAACTGTCTTTTATAAAGGTGAGCAGACTGCTTTGGTTGACACTAAGGGTTCACTTAAAGGCATTATAGGAAGTTGGGAACTTGAAGCCTGGTTTAGAGGTGGGACCTTTATCCTACAGGCGGTAAGAAGTCACTGCCAACTTATAGGGTTGATCCGTGAAGGAGAGACTCACTGAACTGCACTGAATCAGGGAAGAGTGATCTCTAATCATACTTATATACCAGCATGAAGTCACCCTTGAGACCAGATTTGAGCAAGAAGAGAAGATTGTCTTCTTTTGTACTCTCAACCAACAGGAACTTTTTTTTTTTTTTTTTTTCAATTTTGGCCTCTTTTATTGGCTTTTTATTCATTCATTTTTCATCCGTCTTTATTCTTCTGCCTGTGTGGGCCTCCCATTGCAGTGACCTCTCTTATTGCAGAGCGCTGGGCACATGCACTCCAGAGTGCTGGCTCATAGTTGGACACACTGGTCCAACTGCTCCGCGACACGTGGGATCTTCCCGGGCCAGGGATTGAACTGGCGCCCCTTGCACTGCAAGGTGGACTCTTTACCCACTGGTCCACCAGGGAAGCTCCCAACAGGAGCTTTTAACACCTGCCTTTTACAGAAAAACAGTCACAAGAAGACTAACACCTTTTTGCTTACTTCACTAAGTGACTATTTTAGTGAAACTCTAGTTTGTCCTTCAGCACCCCTAGTCCTTGTGAATTTTTCCACTGGAGCAAGGAGAGATATCAGCTGACCACTTTATTCATCAGAGTGGCAGTGTTAGCTTTCCACCTTCCTAATGAAATTCTCCAGTTGGCTGTGAAAATAGCAGGAAGCCAGCTATATTTAGCAAAGGAAAGCAACAAGTCTAAGCAGTGTGCAGAGAAGGGGAAAAATAGAAGCACAAAGTCTTATGATCAGTGCAACCAACAGTACTGCTTACAATTTTCCATATTTTGTAACTGGCAAGGGCAGAATGCTTTGTTTTGCTTTTTAAACCAAAGTCAAGCCTACAGGTTCTCTTACTATTATGCCTAAATAAAATATTTTATTTGTTCAAGGGGCAGAGTATTATTAGATTTTGAAAGAATAACAGAATAATATGCTGTTTGAAATAAATCAGCCGGTAAGTATGATCATACCCACATTTAGTAACTTCTATTTGATTTAAAACATTTCAAATGGAATAACTGTTATAATAGGTATTTTCAATCAATTTCCTATAAGACTTCTACTCTCCCATAGTCCTGTAATACATTTTCTCCACTGCTATGCCTTCTAGCAACTTTACTTGGATTGAAAGTTTTAGATAGTGTTCACAAGACTTAGTGAGACATGAAATATAAAGTTTTTCATGCTTAGAATTTCAATAGAGATGCTTAGCATCTCTGTTGTAACTTTTTATCCCCACTCATGCTTTCCTGAGAAGCAGGCATTCTTTGTTTAAACTTAAAGAGAGAGCCGTGAAGGAATTTACTAATTTACAAGGCAAGTTCTACTTTAGTTGAAAACTTCTCCTTTTTATTGGGCTGAAATCTTTCTTCCAATTTCTACTTTAAGCGCTGTTCTCTACATAAATATAGACAATATATATTCCTAATACAAATTATCTTTTAAAATTTTTGAAATAGATATAATCGGGCCAGAATATATGTTTAGTGCAATAAAGTAATCCCTAGCTTTTTGTCATGTGTCCCACCTTTGATTCATATCGAGATTGTGGTCAACTTGCTTTCCTACATTTTAGATTAAAGGACTCAATTGTTGTTTTATCTGTTTAGAGGAACATCTTCCTGACATTTTTCTAGGACATTTGCTTTGTGACTACAAGACCCATTGCCCAGAGCACCTGGTTGTTTCTTGTAGTGTGGACTCCTATTAGGCAGACACAGAAAGTGTTTGCTTAAACCTTCAAACAGATAATGTTTTTTCTTCATCTATGATTTTACTTTGCATCTCCAAGGTAAATAACTAAATTAAAAAAGAAAACAGAAAGGCTCTATATTTAGTTTGTCTAGCTATTAATATTTTTTAAAGTATGGTTCAGAGTAATTTTAGATACATACTTATTATATTTAACTGCAAATTATTCTCCCAAGCATTGGGTTTGTTATTGTTCCAACTCATTTCCTCTTTGGTGGGCCTCTGCGGTTGTCAGTTTCAGGAAGTCCCTGAAGGCTTGATCAAAGAAGGATAAATTGAATAATCAATAAAATAATGCTTAATCACTATTTCCATTGTCCTCATTCTTCTTGTCAAGCCTCCAGCTGTCACCAGGGGACAAATATTAATAGAAAGTCGTCTTCCTGAATAATATAAAATACAAATCTTTATTTAAGACATTTCTACTCTTTAAAAAGTCTAGTACAAAGTGAGAGCAAAATCTGGCAAAAACGATTGGAATACATCTTGAACTTTTTCTTAGAATAGATTTAAATTATATTTGCGTACCATTGGTAATGCTAGTGTTCATTTTAATATGTAAACCTCTCACTTCCTTTGTAACATTTTTCAGTGTTTACATAATTATAACTGGATGTTCTGAACTATCCCTCAGGAAAGATTTGTGTCATATTTTAACATGTGTCTAACCCCAAATCCTAAGTACACAGCTACTATATTTAAAAAGGGAGGGAATTGTGTGGATCCTCTATGGGTGCCAGAGTGGCATCCACAGACTATAAAGTATACAGTTCTTTTCAAATTTGTAAACAACAGAAGTCATCCCTGGAAACATTCTGTTGTTCTGTTATGTCCTGGGTCCAGCCAAGGGCTGAGTTCAGAATGAACTCAACGTTCTCAGTAACCCTTTAACTAACTCCTTCTGGCAGGGGCTTCTTCTGGCTTAGATTGTACCAGTCCTTTCCCACAAAAGTGGCCATGGAGGGCGGTTGGTGTCAGGTCTCCAATTTCACTCTGGAAAATAGTCCCTCATTATCTGCACCCTCTGCAACCTTTGCCCTTCCTGAGCTAGTAGCCATGCCGTGTTCAATTAATGTCCATGCCTCTCTGCCAGCTCTCATGTTGTCTCACAGTATCACTTAACTCATTTTGCTAAGGTAGCCTTTACATGTATTTGTCTTTGTTGCCCAGGTAGATGCTAACTTCTTGACTCTTACACCTTGACTCTAACACCTTAACTCTTTGGATTCCCTACAATTTTTAGTTTAGGTGTTCAGTGAATAACACTCTTTCTGGCGTCATTTCAGGAATTGTCCCTTTTTGGTGGGCCTCTGCGGTTGTCAGTTTCAGGAAGTCCCTGAAGGCTTGATCAAAGAAGGATAAATTGAATAATCAATAAAATAATGCTTAATCACTATTTCCATTGTCCTCATTCTTCTTGTCAAGCCTCCAGCTGTCACCAGGGGACAAATATTAATAGAAAGTCGTCTTCCTGAATAATATAAAATACAAATCTTTATTTAAGACATTTCTACTCTTTAAAAAGTCTAGTACAAAGTGAGAGCAAAATCTGGCAAAAACGATTGGAATACATCTTGAACTTTTTCTTAGAATAGATTTAAATTATATTTGCGTACCATTGGTAATGCTAGTGTTCATTTTAATATGTAAACCTCTCACTTCCTTTGTAACATTTTTCAGTGTTTACATAATTATAACTGGATGTTCTGAACTATCCCTCAGGAAAGATTTGTGTCATATTTTAACATGTGTCTAACCCCAAATCCTAAGTACACAGCTACTATATTTAAAAAGGGAGGGAATTGTGTGGATCCTCTATGGGTGCCAGAGTGGCATCCACAGACTATAAAGTATACAGTTCTTTTCAAATTTGTAAACAACAGAAGTCATCCCTGGAAACATTCTGTTGTTCTGTTATGTCCTGGGTCCAGCCAAGGGCTGAGTTCAGAATGAACTCAACGTTCTCAGTAACCCTTTAACTAACTCCTTCTGGCAGGGGCTTCTTCTGGCTTAGATTGTACCAGTCCTTTCCCACAAAAGTGGCCATGGAGGGCGGTTGGTGTCAGGTCTCCAATTTCACTCTGGAAAATAGTCCCTCATTATCTGCACCCTCTGCAACCTTTGCCCTTCCTGAGCTAGTAGCCATGCCGTGTTCAATTAATGTCCATGCCTCTCTGCCAGCTCTCATGTTGTCTCACAGTATCACTTAACTCATTTTGCTAAGGTAGCCTTTACATGTATTTGTCTTTGTTGCCCAGGTAGATGCTAACTTCTTGACTCTTACACCTTGACTCTAACACCTTAACTCTTTGGATTCCCTACAATTTTTAGTTTAGGTGTTCAGTGAATAATTATTCGTTTTACTCTTTCTGGCGTCATTTATACCAATTTTATTTTATCATCAGCTTTAATATTGTTATTTTATGTATAAAGTGTTTTCATGAAAGCATGCATTTTTGGCATAATACCAGAATGTCAGAGTCTTCCCTTAGGGAGGAGCCTTGTTAGACTTCTGAGTATAGTGATACAGAGTTTTGTGATCTTAAGACACTGTTTTTCACTGTTTTCCTACATCGGTTTGGAATACCGCTTCCTGATTTATGAGGGCAAAACAAGTAAAGAGTACTTGTTTTCATAAGCCATTTTTGCTCTAAGTGGTACTTCTCAAAAACACCATGGTTCTGTGATTTGGGGTTCTCATATTTATTTTAAGTTACTGTTTAGGAAAAGTTCCATATTACAGTAATTAAAACTAAGTATTTTAAGATAAATGATGGCCATTGCTAGAGGAATTAATACAAAGCTGCAAATAATTTTCTCCTTTCCCTGTTCCCCAATCTATTTTATGCTGTCCTTTACATTTTATAAAAAGTCATTTGCAAAAAGTAGCTGGATGTGAACTTTATAGAACTTGAACCTCAGCTCTGCACTCGATGCTACATGTGGTAGAGGAAAAACTTCATGAGCAGCCCTGGAATACAGAGTCAAACACAGCCATGAAGACAAGATTTATAGGCACGTAAAAATTATTGAATGAAATAAGGACTAAAATTATAGAACATAATTAAGTGCAGACTGAGTAAAATGCAAATATTATATTTTACATTCATATACTTCTTTCTTCTTTTCTAGAAGGAATTCAAGGTGCACATGGTAAGAGCTAACAATGACTAACACTGTACCAGATGCTGAACAAAGGGCTTGGTATACATTATTTATTTACTCCCTACAACAATTTTTGAAGGAGTGTTGTTATTATTTCTGCCATAAAAGATAGCACACCAAAGCCTGCTGGGGCTAAATCACTTATTCAGCCTCAAATGACTTATAGGGCAATGTGCCCAAGTTTGGCCTCACTTCTGACTCTAACACCTTAACTCTTTGGATTCCCTACAATTTTTAGTTTAGGTGTTCAGTGAATAATTATTCGTTTTACTCTTTCTGGCGTCATTTATACCAATTTTATTTTATCATCAGCTTTAATATTGTTATTTTATGTATAAAGTGTTTTCATGAAAGCATGCATTTTTGGCATAATACCAGAATGTCAGAGTCTTCCCTTAGGGAGGAGCCTTGTTAGACTTCTGAGTATAGTGATACAGAGTTTTGTGATCTTAAGACACTGTTTTTCACTGTTTTCCTACATCGGTTTGGAATACCGCTTCCTGATTTATGAGGGCAAAACAAGTAAAGAGTACTTGTTTTCATAAGCCATTTTTGCTCTAAGTGGTACTTCTCAAAAACACCATGGTTCTGTGATTTGGGGTTCTCATATTTATTTTAAGTTACTGTTTAGGAAAAGTTCCATATTACAGTAATTAAAACTAAGTATTTTAAGATAAATGATGGCCATTGCTAGAGGAATTAATACAAAGCTGCAAATAATTTTCTCCTTTCCCTGTTCCCCAATCTATTTTATGCTGTCCTTTACATTTTATAAAAAGTCATTTGCAAAAAGTAGCTGGATGTGAACTTTATAGAACTTGAACCTCAGCTCTGCACTCGATGCTACATGTGGTAGAGGAAAAACTTCATGAGCAGCCCTGGAATACAGAGTCAAACACAGCCATGAAGACAAGATTTATAGGCACGTAAAAATTATTGAATGAAATAAGGACTAAAATTATAGAACATAATTAAGTGCAGACTGAGTAAAATGCAAATATTATATTTTACATTCATATACTTCTTTCTTCTTTTCTAGAAGGAATTCAAGGTGCACATGGTAAGAGCTAACAATGACTAACACTGTACCAGATGCTGAACAAAGGGCTTGGTATACATTATTTATTTACTCCCCTACAACAATTTTTTGAAGGGAGTGTTGTTATTATTTCTGCCATAAAAGATAGCACACCAAAGCCTGCTGGGGCTAAATCACTTATTCAGCCTCAAATGACTTATAGGGCAATGTGCCCAAGTTTGGCCTCACTTCTGACTCTGATCAGACCCCACAGCTGCTCTCAGCCTCTATCCTGTGTTCATCAAACTGCAGACCCCAGGTCACTATTGTGTCATGAGAATAATTTACTGCATGACCACTGTAATTTTAAGAAATAAGATAAAAGTGAACAGAATATATCCCACATTAATATTATTCTGAATCTTCAGTGTACATATGTAAGTGGACTCAGTCATGATGTGAAATGTAACGTTTCCTATGTGTTGGAGGCAAAGAAGTTTGAAAAGTTCAGCGTCTCAAGGAAATCAGTAAGAATTAAGAGATTTATTACTAGAAATAGATATTTATTATTATTTTAATTGATGGATGAATAGGTTGAGGACCAGAAGTAAAGCAGGACTACTGCTTTTCTTTTTGGTTGTTCTGTACGGCATGTGGGATTTCGGCTCCCTGACCAGGGATCTAACCTGCGGCCTTTGCAGTGGAAGTGCAGAGTCCTAACCACTGGACCGGGAATTCCCCCAGGATGACTTCTTAAAATGAGAAATATATGGAACTTGGAGTTCATATACCATTCTAAAAGCTATGGTGAATGTAGAGATATTAAAAGTGCTCTCTCTCTCATTTCACCACTGGCTTCCAGTCTAGAGGAACAGGTAATGTTATTGGAAGAGAGATGGTGGATAGGAGAGGCCTCTGAAGTTTTATGAAGAGGTAGATCACATGTCACCTGAGTGACTTATTCTTTTGTGATTTAGGGTCTATTTAGAGAATGCTTTTTAAAGTTTCATGATAGAAGAGCTTTCCTGATGGCTTAGTGATAAAGAATCCTGCCAGTACAGGAGGCAGACG
This sequence comes from Tragulus kanchil, assembly GCA_022376925.1. Lineage (NCBI taxonomy): Eukaryota > Metazoa > Chordata > Mammalia > Artiodactyla > Tragulidae > Tragulus > Tragulus kanchil. The sequence goes on from JAIOJX010000025.1 coordinate 95,179,950, forward strand.
TGCGATCCCTCATTCAGGAAGATCCCATGTGCCTCACAGCAACTCAGCCCATGTTCCGCATCTATTGACCTTGTGCTCTAGAGCCTGGGAGCTGCAACTACTGAGCCCATATGCCAGAACTGCTAAAACCTGCACATCCTGAAAACTCTGCTCTGCAATAAGAGAAGCAACTGCAATAAGAAACCTGCATACCACATCTAGAAAGTAACCCCTTCTCACTAGAGAAAAACCTTCATGGCCACAAAGACCCAGCACAGCCAATAATAATAAAATAAGTAAATGAATTAAAATTTCAAAAAATCCATGTGAAGGAGTTAGGGAAAAATACGTCTAAAATTTCTTCTTGTGGAAGGCAGTAATAAAGAGAAGATTACAAAATAGATGTAGACTAGAGTAATTTAGAATGCAAAAACCTAGGAAGAAGTTATGGGTGTGGAGAGATGTGAATTGAAAGATGAGATTTAGTATGTACAGAGAAAACTAAAAGAGGCAGAAAGAAAAGAGCTAATAAGTCACTTGGCTTCAGGGAAAAATTCAGAGGGCAAGAAAGACCTGGGGATCTTTTGGGAGGATGGAAATGAATGCAAGAGAAATAGGGGAAAAGGATTAAAAAATATTAATGTGAATTGTGAATAAAATCCCTTGATGCTGGTCTAAAGAAGTAAGGGCTAACTATACTTATACTGAACTTCAGTGATGGCATCCAAAACTCAGCTCTTTGGGATAAAGAATCTGTGTTTTTTCAATCTTACGTAAATGCTACAAAATGCCACTGTCATTATAAGTTCTACTGAACACTCCAGTAATACAACTGTCTAAGCCCACATGAGTTAGAAGCCACAAAAATCGATTGTCTTTCTTTGAAAGCAGGACCTGAAGAGACTGGGCCTCATGAACCCCTGAGCTTTGTTTGTGTTATGGTGTTTATGTAATTATCCCAGAGTCATTTAGGCTGAATGGTCTATTGGATGTGTGTTTCATTTCTTTAGAACTGCCTCAAATATACTCAAGTATATTTTGTGCAACTTTTTACACCTTTTTGTCTGAATGCCACTAGTCCAGAGAAGTCCAAACACCTAGTGTCAGAGAAAGGAGCTGTGTCCTCTAACGACATAGAGAAATGATCCTATAGAGATCTTGCTGCAGAAGTCAACTTCATTCTTGGCAAATGAGTTGAAGTCTATCCTTTTCTACTTACCAGCTTAAGATGATAGAATCCTCCTTCAAGTGAATGATCCATTTCCCACTGTCAGCGATGTACTCAAAATCATCAGTTGTATTGTGAATAAAGTCTTTTTGTTATCAGGGAAGGTTTACTTCACTGTACTAAACTATGAGGATGGTTGTTAAATGGATTTTAATATAAATACCAAATTAGACTTCACAAAAATAATGCCAGACTCCAAAAGTCAAAAAGACAGGGTTTTTGCCTTATATTAGGAACACAGATGTTCTAATCCATTTAGTAAGGAATGCCTTACCAATGATAAGACCCTGAACCACTTAAATCACTTATATTGACATATTGTAAATTAAAGGAGCATGTCTTGAATTAAATTCAATTTAGTGTTTTCTTACTACCTTTAAAAAATGTAAAGATTTCTAACATGAGATCTAGCCTTTTAACAAACTGTTAATTGTACGATACACTGTTGATAAGTAGAGATGCAATGTTTTATACCCATCTCTCATCTTGCATAACTGAAACAGTTTACACATCAGAAATCAACTCCCCACTTCCCCTCTTCCCCCCAATCCTCAGAAACCACCAGTCCACTCTGCTTCTATGAGTTTATTTGAGGCTATTCTAGATATTTCATACACATGGACTCCTTGGGTTGACATACAAGTGTTGGTAGAGGAATAAGAGATAGAAGAAAGAAAAAGGAGCAGTCTCATGGTCAGGGGCAGGCAGGGACTTCCCAGACATAGTTTGGAAACATTCCAAGTTGTGTAGTTAAAAAAAAATAAAGGTTTTTGTAAATTTCTTTTTCCCAGTTATGCATTGTCTGATGTGATCACGACCTTGTCAGCAAGTTCTATTTTCACTGTGACAGGAAAACCTTTACCTCATGCTCACTTTGGGGAAATGTTAGTCCTTACTGTTATAACTTCTTCCTTCACTTTGCCTCTTCTCTGTCTGAGAAGCTTCATGGAAAATTCAACTCATTTCTCTTAAGAGTTTTCCTCCTCAGGATCATTCTAAAATTTAATTGTATTATATAATTTATGTTTTAATAGTTGCTATTTCCCTTACAACAAATATTGTTCATTATTGCTTAAATCTAAGTTGTTAGGTAGTATAACTAGCCCAACCTTGATTCAGATGGTTTCAATATGAGTGAAGTGATACAAGACTTATGTAGAAATGGAAAAAAATACTTGATATTTTAAAAATGGATTTTGTCCCTCGTTTCTCCTGATACTAGTAGGCAGTTAATATTAATAGCAGTTAAATTTTGCTTTGCTTAGAAACTTTTTAAAGAATTTCAGAAAAAATTTCAAAATGATTTAAGGAAATCTGGCATGCTATGGTCCATGGGATCCCAAAGAGCTGGACACAACTGAGCGACTGAACTGAACTGAATTGAACTGTGCTGTACCACAAACAGGCCCAGAAATAAATGGGTTAGAAATATATAACCTTACTCCAATACTCTCACCTTATGTGTATACTATATTTGAGTAACACTGTAAATTATCTTGTACTAGATAGGTTAATTGTACGATACACTGTTGATAAGTAGAGATGCAATGTTTTATACCCATCTCTCATCTTGCATAACTGAAACAGTTTACACATCAGAAATCAACTCCCCACTTCCCCTCTTCCCCCCAATCCTCAGAAACCACCAGTCCACTCTGCTTCTATGAGTTTATTTGAGGCTATTCTAGATATTTCATACACATGGACTCCTTGGGTTGACATACAAGTGTTGGTAGAGGAATAAGAGATAGAAGAAAGAAAAAGGAGCAGTCTCATGGTCAGGGGCAGGCAGGGACTTCCCAGACATAGTTTGGAAACATTCCAAGTTGTGTAGTTAAAAATAAATAATGGTTTTTGTAAATTTCTTTTTCCCAGTTATGCATTGTCTGATGTGATCACGACCTTGTCAGCAAGTTCTATTTTCACTGTGACAGGAAAACCTTTACCTCATGCTCACTTTGGGGAAATGTTAGTCCTTACTGTTATAACTTCTTCCTTCACTTTGCCTCTTCTCTGTCTGAGAAGCTTCATGGAAAATTCAACTCATTTCTCTTAAGAGTTTTCCTCCTCAGGATCATTCTAAAATTTAATTGTATTATATAATTTATGTTTTAATAGTTGCTATTTCCCTTACAACAAATATTGTTCATTATTGCTTAAATCTAAGTTGTTAGGTAGTATAACTAGCCCAACCTTGATTCAGATGGTTTCAATATGAGTGAAGTGATACAAGACTTATGTAGAAATGGAAAAAAATACTTGATATTTTAAAAATGGATTTTGTCCCTCGTTTCTCCTGATACTAGTAGGCAGTTAATATTAATAGCAGTTAAATTTTGCTTTGCTTAGAAACTTTTTAAAGAATTTCAGAAAAAATTTCAAAATGATTTAAGGAAATCTGGCATGCTATGGTCCATGGGATCCCAAAGAGCTGGACACAACTGAGCGACTGAACTGAACTGAATTGAACTGTGCTGTACCACAAACAGGCCCAGAAATAAATGGGTTAGAAATATATAACCTTACTCCAATACTCTCACCTTATGTGTATACTATATTTGAGTAACACTGTAAATTATCTTGTACTAGATAGGAAAGTACATCAAAATTAAGATTTACATCTAAAATTGGCTTCATTTAGGGGGAGGATGGGAACTTTTATTTATAACTTTTACACATTATGATATATAGTTAAGCTGTATTCAATATGTAATTATTTCCATGCCTCTTGTTGTTGTTCAGTCATTGCCTGACTCTTTGCGACCCCATGAATGACAACATGCCAGACTTCCCTGTCCCTCACCATCTCACAGAGTTTTCTCAAACTCATGTCCATTGAGTTGGTGATGCCATCCAACCATCTTATCCCCTTGTCGCCTTATTGCTCTCTTCTCCTGCCCTCAGTTGTTCCCAGAGCCTTTTCCAATGAGTTGACTCTTCACATCAGGTGGTCAGAGTATATAATAATATAAAGTATATAATAAAGAATATAGGAGTTACAATTAACTAAGGAGTTTTCTGCGAGGGAGAAAATTATCGTTGAAAAGATAAGAAAGCACTCACATGAACTGCTTCAGGGTATTAAAGGAACATAGTTTCAGAGTTAGTATATTCCTTGAATTCAACCTTGTGTGTTTTGGCACAAACTAAAACATGATGAGAAAATAAATTAACCTCAAGTTATTTAATAGGCAGCATTTTTGTGACTGTCTACTGAATTAGACATGGCAGCTACAGGAAGCATAGGAAATGAGGTGGGATGGGACGGTGGACTGAGAGAGAGTGGGTTGGGATGGTGTTAGTTCTGTGTTGCTGTGTTTCCATGAAGTTTTGTATAAAATGGGTTTTATGATGTTTGCTAAAACCTACCTATGTGGGAAATGTTTGGTTTGAACTTGAAGTAAAATAAGCTGCCATGTCCTAGACTGACTGGCTGACCTCAGTAATACAGCCAGAAAGACTCTGTCTCCAGGAGCCTTCCTGCCTTTCACCCACTGAAGAGGTCTTACTTTTACTGCCCAACTAATTCACCTCTTCTTGGCATCTTTAATCATTTCTTACTTTTTGTCTATAGTCATAACACCATGAACACACCTGATCTTGTCTAAACCTTCTTCTATTTCAACTATTTAGAAACAACTATTAAGAATATAAGAAGTTTTTCTAGAAAAAAGAAAAGGTAAAGACAAAGTCTCTAACTTCTATATGCATCAGTAGAACCTGGTAGTATCTAAATACCAGTGTTCTCTTGCAGGGCTTGCTCCATGAGCAGGTGGGTGGCCTGTGCTGTCACACAGACCCATACTTAGAAGGGACACACACTTGATTTAATGTGGTGGCATTTCCTTCTTGAAATTCTTTATTCTCTGAACTTGTGTTTTGTAAGACAGGTCTGATGGGACAATGCAGCATGCTCTTGAGCAGATGACGTACACAGGAGAAAAGAGATGTTTTCTAATTTAGTACCTTTAATAGCACTTTCCCCTGCTTTCTGAAAAAAGAAGCCTTGCATTTTCATTTATACTGGGCCTCACGAAGTATATAGCTGGTGTGATCTCTGTAAATCTTTACAGTTTTTATTCTGCTAATTATAGCACATATTTGAGAGTTTGCTCCTAAAAGTGGTCATGTTCATCTGTTAAACTTGTAGCATAATGTTTTGTTGCAAACATTCTTGACTACTCTGTAGGAGTAAGTGTATGATACTCATTGTCTTAGTCTGTTTGAGTCACATAACAAAACTATCATAGACTGGGTAGTTTAAACAACAAACATTTATTTCTCACTCTTCTAGAGGCTGGGAAGTCCAAGATCAAGGCACCTGCAGATTCAATGTCTGGTGAGAGCCACTTCTGGTTTATAGACAGCCATCTTCCTGTAATTTCACATGGCAAAAGGGACAAGGGAGCTGTCTGGGGCCTCATTTATATGGGCACTAAGTTCCATTCTTGAGGATACTTAATCACCTCCTGAAGGCCCCACTGCCTAATACCATCACACTGGGGATTAGGTTTCAACATATATGATAGTCTTACTGGACTCTGAGATTCTTTTCACTTTCTATTTTCTCTCTGTGTTCACTGACTCTCTCTTCTGTCCCCTCCATTCTTATATTGAGTTCATCCACTGAGGTTTTTTTTACTTCATTTTTTATATCTTTTAGTTCTAAAATTTCTATTTAGTTTCTTATATCTTCTGTTTCTTTTTCAAAACTTTCTGTTTTTAATTTGAGCAAAGTGTGTGATTAAATTTATCACTGAAGCATTTTATGAAGGCTGCTCTGAAGTTATTTATTAGGTAATTCTAACATCTCTGTCATCTCAGTGTTGGCATTTATTTTTTCTTGGCATGTATTTTTTCATTCAGTTTAAGATCCTTCTGTTTTGTTTTTGTTTTTTTTGTATAATGAGTGATTTTTGATTGAGTCCTAGATATATTTATGTTATCAGACTCTAGATTTCATTTAACTTCTGTTTTAGCTGACTTTCTGTGACTTAACACCAGCAGAAGAGTCTTATGACCTCAATGCAGCATGCTCTTGAGCAGATATAGGAAAGATGTTTTCTAATTTAGTACCTTTAATAGCACTTTCCCTGCTTTCTGAAAAAAGAAGCCTTGCATTTTCATTTATACTGGGCCTCACAAGTATATAGCTGGTGTGATCTCTGTAAATCTTTACAGTTTTTATTCTGCTAATTATAGCACATATTTGAGAGTTTGCTCCTAAAAGTGGTCATGTTCATCTGTTAAACTTGTAGCATAATGTTTTGTTGCAAACATTCTTGACTACTCTGTAGGAGTAAGTGTATGATACTCATTGTCTTAGTCTGTTTGAGTCACATAACAAAACTATCATAGACTGGGTAGTTTAAACAACAAACATTTATTTCTCACTCTTCTAGAGGCTGGGAAGTCCAAGATCAAGGCACCTGCAGATTCAATGTCTGGTGAGAGCCACTTCTGGTTTATAGACAGCCATCTTCCTGTAATTTCACATGGCAAAAGGGACAAGGGAGCTGTCTGGGGCCTCATTTATATGGGCACTAAGTTCCATTCTTGAGGATACTTAATCACCTCCTGAAGGCCCCACTGCCTAATACCATCACACTGGGGATTAGGTTTCAACATATATGATAGTCTTACTGGACTCTGAGATTCTTTTCACTTTCTATTTTCTCTCTGTGTTCACTGACTCTCTTCTGTCCCCTCCATTCTTATATTGAGTTCATCCACTGAGGTTTTTTTTACTTCATTTTTTATATCTTTTAGTTCTAAAATTTCTATTTAGTTTCTTATATCTTCTGTTTCTTTTTCAAAACTTTCTGTTTTTAATTTGAGCAAAGTGTGTGATTAAATTTATCACTGAAGCATTTTATGAAGGCTGCTCTGAAGTTATTTATTAGGTAATTCTAACATCTCTGTCATCTCAGTGTTGGCATTTATTTTTTCTTGGCATGTATTTTTTCATTCAGTTTAAGATCCTTCTGTTTTGTTTTTGTTTTTTTTGTATAATGAGTGATTTTTGATTGAGTCCTAGATATATTTATGTTATCAGACTCTAGATTTCATTTAACTTCTGTTTTAGCTGACTTTCTGTGACTTAACACCAGCAGAAGAGTCTTATGACCTACCTCATCGGGGTCAGGTAGAGATGGAAGCCCAGTTTTCTTACATGGACTCTGTTGACATCAAATATGTGTGTGTCCGTAGTTTATCGTTTCTCCAGGCAGGAGCGAGATTTCTCATTCCACATATGGTCTCCACTGTCCCCCTGAGTGAGCAGCATGATCACCACTGGGTAGTAGTGAATGTCCTAACCCTTTAGTAAGCCTACCTTATATCACCTCAGTAGAAAGATGCTGGGGGGGAGTGGACCCAGGCTTCTCACTTGGTCTCCATTAACACCACAGGACCAGCTCCTCACAGGCTGACTGAAATCAAAGTTTCAGCTCCCTTTCTAGCTTTCTCTGACACCATCCTGGACTGGAACACCTCATTACATGCTCTTGGGATGGAATTCTGGGCTCCTCTTGGCTTGTATGTGTAGGAGGTGGGGCAGATGTATAGCCATTAGGGTTTACAGGTGGCTCAGTGGTTATGGCTGATGCAGGAGACATGGCTTCAATCCCTGATCCTGGAAGATCCCACATGCCATGGAGCAATTAAACCCATGCACCACAGTTATTGAGTCTGTGCTCTAGAGCCTGTGCTCTTCAGCACAACTACTGAAGCCCTAGAGGCCTAGAGCCTGTGTTCCACAACAGAGAAGCCACCATGAACTGCAATGAGGAGTAGCCCGCACTCCCAACAACTAGAGAAAAGCCCACATAGCAACAAAGACCCAGCACAACCAAAAATAATAAAGAAATAAAAAGTATAGCCATTACGGTCTAAAATTTTCAGTCTTGCTAGGTGACCCCATTCCTGTTTCTTCGACCAGAGAGTTTAGGCTTCAGTTGTTGTTGTTTTTTTTTTTTTGTCTGTTCTGGTTGGCATCTCTAGATTGCCAATATCCTCAGTTCCAAATCAGAGATATAGGAGGCAAAAAGAAAACTCGGGGAATTTAGTACCTTATTGTTCTTTGGGTCCCATGGTTCCTGGCTAGTTGGCCTAATTCTCTCCACATTTCAGCTTTTTCACTGGTTTATTTATGTGCCCATTATATTTGTAACATGTATCTGTATATATTTGTTGTACTTAGCAAGAGGAATAGGGATACCTCTAATCTATCTTTGGGTCCCTGGTGACTCAGATGGTAAAGAATCTGCCTGAAATATAGGGGACTGAGCTCAATCCCTGGGTCAGGAAGATCTCCCGGAGAAGGGAATGGCAACCCACTCCAGTATTCTTATCTAGAGAACTCCATGGACAGAGGAACCTGGTGGGATACAGTCCATGGGGCTGCAAAGAGTCAGACGTGACTGAAAGACTAACACAGGCTATCTATCTTCACTGAAGTAGAAGTGATGTATTATTTTTATTTTTAAAAGATCAATTGTTAAAAAAAAAAGCAGTTGTAGGTTCATGACAAAATTGAGAGGAAAGTACCAAGATTTCCCTTATAACTCCCTTGCCACTACATGCAAAATTTCCCCAGTTATCAACATCAGTCACCAGATGGTACATTGGTTACCAGGGATCAACCTACATTGACCCATCACTCAAAGTTCATAATTACATTAGGTTTAAACCTTGGTGTTGTACATTCTGTGGATTTGGACAAAAATATAATGAAATGTATCCATAGTTATAACATAATAGGAAGTATTTATACCTGCCTAAAACTCATCTTTTGTTTGCATATTCATTCTCTTCTCCCCAAGTGATCTTATTGTCTCCATAGTTTTACCTTTTCTAGAATGTCATATAGTTGGGATCATACAGTTCATAGCCTTTTCAAATTGACTTATTTTTCTTACTAATGTGAACTTTTCTTCACATATTTTTATGGCTTGACAGCTCATTTCTTTTTAGTGCTGAATAATATTGCACTGTCTGGATGTATTACCTTTCATTTATCCATGTAAGATGAAGGACATCTTGGTTGCTTCCCACTTTGGGCAGTTATGAATAAAGCTACTATAAAATCCACATATAGGTTTCTCTGTGTACATATTTTCAGTTCCTTTGGATAAATTTCAAGGAAAGTGATTGCTGGATCATATAAGGATATGTTCAGTTTTGTAAGATCCTGCCAAAGTATTTTCTAAAGTGGCTATACTATATTGCATTCCAGTCAGCAATATATAAGTCCTCCTTGCTTTACATCCTGGCTGGGTTGATATGTCAGTGTTATGAATTTTGGCCATTCTAGTAGAAGAATGTGTACTGGTATCCCATGTTGTTTTAATTTGCATTTCCTGATGACATAAGTTGTGGGGCATCTTTTCGTATGCTTATTAGTCATTTGTGTATCTTCTGAGGTGGGGCAACTGTTAAGGTCTTTGACCAATTTTTTGATTAGGTTGTTGTTCTCTTATTTTGAATTTTAAGAGTTCTTTGTATATTTTGGACAATTGTCTTTTATCAGACATGTCTTTTGCAGCTATTTTCTCCCAGTCTGTAGCTTGTTTTCTAAGTCTCTTGATACCATCTTTCACATACTATAAGTTTTCAGTTTTAATGAAGCCCAGCTTATGAATTACTTTTTTCATGGATTATGTCTTTGATGTTGTATCTAAAAAGTCATTGCCCCCATTTCCCACCAGATGGTACATTGGTTACCAGGGATCAACCTACATTGACCCATCACTCAAAGTTCATAATTACATTAGGTTTAAACCTTGGTGTTGTACATTCTGTGGATTTGGACAAAAATATAATGAAATGTATCCATAGTTATAACATAATAGGAAGTATTTATACCTGCCTAAAACTCATCTTTTGTTTGCATATTCATTCTCTTCTCCCCAAGTGATCTTATTGTCTCCATAGTTTTACCTTTTCTAGAATGTCATATAGTTGGGATCATACAGTTCATAGCCTTTTCAAATTGACTTATTTTTCTTACTAATGTGAACTTTTCTTCACATATTTTTATGGCTTGACAGCTCATTTCTTTTTAGTGCTGAATAATATTGCACTGTCTGGATGTATTACCTTTCATTTATCCATGTAAGATGAAGGACATCTTGGTTGCTTCCCACTTTGGGCAGTTATGAATAAAGCTACTATAAAATCCACATATAGGTTTCTCTGTGTACATATTTTCAGTTCCTTTGGATAAATTTCAAGGAAAGTGATTGCTGGATCATATAAGGATATGTTCAGTTTTGTAAGATCCTGCCAAAGTATTTTCTAAAGTGGCTATACTATATTGCATTCCAGTCAGCAATATATAAGTCCTCCTTGCTTTACATCCTGGCTGGGTTGATATGTCAGTGTTATGAATTTTGGCCATTCTAGTAGAAGAATGTGTACTGGTATCCCATGTTGTTTTAATTTGCATTTCCTGATGACATAAGTTGTGGGGCATCTTTTCGTATGCTTATTAGTCATTTGTGTATCTTCTGAGGTGGGGCAACTGTTAAGGTCTTTGACCAATTTTTTGATTAGGTTGTTGTTCTCTTATTTTGAATTTTAAGAGTTCTTTGTATATTTTGGACAATTGTCTTTTATCAGACATGTCTTTTGCAGCTATTTTCTCCCAGTCTGTAGCTTGTTTTCTAAGTCTCTTGATACCATCTTTCACATACTATAAGTTTTCAGTTTTAATGAAGCCCAGCTTATGAATTACTTTTTTCATGGATTATGTCTTTGATGTTGTATCTAAAAAGTCATTGCCATCCTCAAGGTCATCTCAGTTTTCTCTTATATGATCTAGGAATTTTATAGTTTTCCATAGACCATTTACGTCTATGATCTATTTTGAGTTAATTTTTATGAACAGTGTAAAATCTGCATCTAGATTCAGTTCTCTTTGTGTTCCAATTTTCCATCACTTATTGAAGAGACCATCTTTGCTACAGTATTTTCTTTGTTCCTTTGTCAAAGATTCGTTGACTGTCTTTATGTGGGTCTATTTCTGAGCTCCCTATTCTGTTCTATTGATCTGTTTGCCTAATCTTTCACCAGTTACAATACTGTCTTGATTACTATAGCTTTTTAGTAAGTCTTGAAGTCAAGTGGATGGAATTTCTTGCTGGATCAGTGGTAAAGAATCTGCCTGCCAAGGCAGGATACATGAGTTCTATTCTTGGATCAGAAAGATCCACTGGAGAAGGAAATGGCAACCCGCTCCAGTATTCTTGCCTGGGAAATCCCATGGACAGAGGAGCCTTGTGGGCTACAGTTCATGGTGTCACAAGAGTCAGACATGGCTTAGTGACTAAACAACAACAATATAAGTGATACAGTGTTTTTTTTTTTTTTTTTAATTTATCTTTTGGGGGTTGGGGTGGGGAGGGAGGGGGATCAGCGGGCCACTTCTATTGGTCTATCATTTATCTGTTTTCATCCGTCTTTGTTCTTTGGCTCCTGTGGGCCTCCCATCGCGGTGGCCTCTGTCGTTGCAGAGCGCCGGCTCTGGGCGCACACGTGCCAGAGCTCCGGCTCGGTAATTGGACACATCGGTCCAGCCGCTCCGCAGTACGTGGGATCTTCCCAGGCCAGGGATTGAACCGGCGCCCCTTACACTGCAAGGCGGTGTCCTTACCCACTGGACCAACAGGGGAAGCCCGGTACTGTGTTTTTAACTTCTAATTCCACTTACTCATTATTGATATACAGGAAAACAATTGATTTTTGTATGCTGCAACCTTGCTGTCATTGCCTCCTAGTTCCAGGAGTTTACTACTGTTGTTGATTCCTTTTAACTTTCTATATAGACAATCATGTAACCTATGAACACAATTTTATGCCTTCCTTCTTAATAAGCATAACTTTCCCCCTACTTTTGCTACCTTATTGCATTAGCAAGCATTTCCTATATGATGTTGAAAAGGAGTGGTGAAAGAGGATATATTTCATTAAATCTGTGCTATCACATTTTATGTATAGTTTTGTCATTGTTCTCATTTTAGTGGTATTACTGGTCTCATAGGTTAGGATATGCTGAAGAGCACAGGAGAGCCAACATCATTATGCAGCAGGATACTTGTCCTAGCCTCCAAAATTCTTACATACAGTTGAGATGAATGCCTAAAGGTAATGACATATTTTGCATCTCAAAAACTGGTAATACCCACTGAGCTATCTGGGAAGTCCTGATAGCTAATATATATAAGATCATAAAATAAAGACCCACAAATATTGATAAAATAGTACTATAAAATATTACACTAGGTTTTGTTTCTGAAAATAAATTGTATAATATGGCATAAAGGGCAGACCTGGTCTGATCTTGGTTCTTATAGAGGAAGCAACAATCAAAAAACAAAGAGAGTGATGATTATATAATTAGAAATTAAGCAAGAAGCAAAGAAAACTGATATTAATTTAGCCAGTATGTTGTGCCAAGTACCAGTGCAGGCATTTTGTAGGTGCCAACAAATCACACAATCCTAGACTATATTGACAGGAGTAAGTGGCTGGAGTAAAAGGGGTAACTCTCATACTGTGTTCTAAGGTATGTAGATGACTTGTGGACATTGTGCCCAGCTAAATAGAGGGAACGAGCATGGCGACAGATCATATGAAAAGTCATTGAAAAAGGTTTAATTTGAAAGATCTCAAGTGGCAAAAAATGAATTATTCCGCCTAGAACCAGAAGAGCAAGGTAGTACTTTCCTCATTAATGTAAGTATTTAAGCAGTGAGAAAATGACCAGTTATTAGAGATGAAAGAAAGTAATCTTTAGCTGTAGGTGAGCATTAGATTAGATAACCTCTAAGGTTCCTTTTAAGAGTCCATGTACCTCTATAGGTCAAGTGAGAGAAAGAATGGCAGAGTGTTCATGTCCATGTGGGAAGGACATGTTAGCCTCCCAAAACTGAGCACAGATGGTCTTCAGTTTTAGTGAAGTCCAGACATTAGTAAGAAATAAAAGAGATATTTTCAGTTAAGATAAATCCCACTTATTATATTAGGAAACAGGGAATTCAGGGTTTTACAGGAGAAATGTATGCAAACAAAAGCTGGATTTAGTTTCCAGGGGACTATTATTCAAACAAAGAACTCTTGTTTTGATTGTGACGTTAAAAGTAATGGGATATGGGCATGATAAAAGAGAGGCACCTGCTTTTGTATTAAAAAAATAATTTCCTGTACGAAAATATGGTCTCTGAATTTAATCGTGAATGAAAAGAACAAAGATGCTCTCAAATGCTCTGCTTAATTTTGTGTTAACATGTCTTTTAAGAAAAGAGAGAGCTAGGTTGCCATCTAGTGACTATTTTCTGCTTTTTCAATTTTAGAAGCTCTTGAACATGATCCTCTTGGCAGTGATATTTTGAACCTGGCTGTGCATTAGTGTCATCTGGATTCTTGGGACCCAGCTGAAGATAAAATTAGAATCTTTGAGATGGGGCCCTAGAGGTTCTGCTCTACTAGAAAGATCTTCAGATGACTCTACTGCAGATAGTCTATCACCACTGTTTGGAATTAACTGCCCTGAGGGCATATTGTGTGTGGGATGTAGTGTCACACAACCAAATTTATTTAAAGTACAACATTTACTTGGTTTCAGGAACATGCACCTTCGTGCCGTGTCTTTGTACCTCTGGAACTTAAAACAGGCTTAGCATGCTAGAGTTTACCCTGCTACTAAATCAAAGATACTCAATAAAGGATGTTTATTACAACACTGGCTTTAATAATGATTAGGAAAAAACCACTTAAATGTTTATTAATAAGGTTTGTCTAAAAATCACAGTAAATCCAACCATTGAAATTCTATGCAATCACTTAAAAAGAATGAGATATTTCTCTGTGTGCTGGCACCCCAGATATATCATGTGCAGAAAACAAGGTATAATTTTAGGAAAGAGCTGATTCTGATGCAAGTGGTCTGGAGCTGATCTCAGAGACACTGCACTAGTGAATCAACAGAGTAGTTATGCTACAAGGTCATGAATGGGGTCCAAGGAGTTTCATTTTTAACATGCTCCTCAAATAATTTTACTATAAACCAAACCTTGAAATCACTAGCGTATCTCCTCAGTAATGCTCAAACCAGTCTCCTAGTTCTCCTCTAGCACTATGGATGGTCCAGATCTTCCTTTGTGTTGACCTGGCCTTGTGGGGACACTTTCAGTCTCTAATGGAGAAATAATGTGCCTTGTGGATTGTCCATATCAACAAATGATGAAAATATGATTTAAAGTGAATTTATAATACACCTTTCCGCAGGGTCCTTGAGACAGGCTCTTGCAAAATCTTTTCCAAGTGTGGGGGTGGGGCTTCCCCAGTTCACCCTAATGTGGAAAGTAATCTGGTGGCTATTAAGCTGTGATGAGCCTCAGGTCACATACATGTCGGTTGTTCTAGCAGGATATGACCACAGCGTATGTCTGTGTAAAAGACAGAACAGAAAGTGTGACAAAGAAACAAAAGAAGGAACCAAGGGAGCAAAAGTTGAAAGTGCAAAAGAGCAAAGCTTCACAAAGAGCTGATTTGAGATGTGTTTGCTGATTTATGTTTCCTAAAGGCCTGGGTTCTAAGAGATTGTCCCTTGTTATTAGAATTTCCAATTAGTAGAATTTGTAAGCAATAATCCATGACTCTGCAGTGTTCTACAAAATTGTGACCTGTCCAGTATCAGGTTGATGTAAGGAAACAGCCCTTACAGGAAGGTCCGTCAACATTTACTTGGTTTCAGGAACATGCACCTTCGTGCCGTGTCTTTGTACCTCTGGAACTTAAAACAGGCTTAGCATGCTAGAGTTTACCCTGCTACTAAATCAAAGATACTCAATAAAGGATGTTTATTACAACACTGGCTTTAATAATGATTAGGAAAAAACCACTTAAATGTTTATTAATAAGGTTTGTCTAAAAATCACAGTAAATCCAACCATTGAAATTCTATGCAATCACTTAAAAAGAATGAGATATTTCTCTGTGTGCTGGCACCCCAGATATATCATGTGCAGAAAACAAGGTATAATTTTAGGAAAGAGCTGATTCTGATGCAAGTGGTCTGGAGCTGATCTCAGAGACACTGCACTAGTGAATCAACAGAGTAGTTATGCTACAAGGTCATGAATGGGGTCCAAGGAGTTTCATTTTTAACATGCTCCTCAAATAATTTTACTATAAACCAAACCTTGAAATCACTAGCGTATCTCCTCAGTAATGCTCAAACCAGTCTCCTAGTTCTCCTCTAGCACTATGGATGGTCCAGATCTTCCTTTGTGTTGACCTGGCCTTGTGGGGACACTTTCAGTCTCTAATGGAGAAATAATGTGCCTTGTGGATTGTCCATATCAACAAATGATGAAAATATGATTTAAAGTGAATTTATAATACACCTTTCCGCAGGGTCCTTGAGACAGGCTCTTGCAAAATCTTTTCCAAGTGTGGGGGTGGGGCTTCCCCAGTTCACCCTAATGTGGAAAGTAATCTGGTGGCTATTAAGCTGTGATGAGCCTCAGGTCACATACATGTCGGTTGTTCTAGCAGGATATGACCACAGCGTATGTCTGTGTAAAAGACAGAACAGAAAGTGTGACAAAGAAACAAAAGAAGGAACCAAGGGAGCAAAAGTTGAAAGTGCAAAAGAGCAAAGCTTCACAAAGAGCTGATTTGAGATGTGTTTGCTGATTTATGTTTCCTAAAGGCCTGGGTTCTAAGAGATTGTCCCTTGTTATTAGAATTTCCAATTAGTAGAATTTGTAAGCAATAATCCATGACTCTGCAGTGTTCTACAAAATTGTGACCTGTCCAGTATCAGGTTGATGTAAGGAAACAGCCCCTTACAGGGAAGGTCCGTCAGTTGGGCTCACATGTTTTATAACAAGGGGTAGGAGACTGGAAGGATCGATGAGGATGAAGAATATGGGTGTAAAAGCCTCCTTGGATCCCCAGGACTGCCAGCAGTCAATGAAAATGAACCTCTACTCTGCCTTTCCAACACATGGTCTTACAGGGATTATATATGTATATTATATATGTATATGTTTAACCACCCTGGATCTTTAGTTGCAGCATGCAAACTCTTAACTGAAGCATGTGGGATCTAGTTGCCTGATCAGGGATTGAACTCAGGCCCTCTGTCATGGAAGCACAGGGTCTTACCCACTGAACCACCAGGGAAGTCCCACTATATAGTTTTGAGTATGTGAGAAAGCTCTGTTATTTCAAATTACTCTTGCTTGTTCACCTATTACTTAGTCAAATCATGTGAGCATAAGCCTTGAATCAGTTTGCATGTATTTCTTTTTCAAAATAATATTTATAGTCTTTCTTATTATAAAAGAAATTGATTCAGTACATAAATTTACAAAGAAAATAGACAAATGTAAAGGAAAAAATCACTTAGAGATGCATCACATTTTTCTCTTCCAGTCCTTAGTTTCTAAATATATATTTATATATAGTTAAAGGAAGTTAGTATTACATTTTATATACTGTTTGCTACCCTGTTGTATTAATCCACTATGTCCTTTCCAAGTGTGGGGTGGGGCTTCCCCAGTTCACCCTAATGTGGAAAGTAATCTGGTGGCTATTAAGCTGTGATGAGCCTCAGGTCACATACATGTCGGTTGTTCTAGCAGGATATGACCACAGCGTATGTCTGTGTAAAAGACAGAACAGAAAGTGTGACAAAGAAACAAAAGAAGGAACCAAGGGAGCAAAAGTTGAAAGTGCAAAAGAGCAAAGCTTCACAAAGAGCTGATTTGAGATGTGTTTGCTGATTTATGTTTCCTAAAGGCCTGGGTTCTAAGAGATTGTCCCTTGTTATTAGAATTTCCAATTAGTAGAATTTGTAAGCAATAATCCATGACTCTGCAGTGTTCTACAAAATTGTGACCTGTCCAGTATCAGGTTGATGTAAGGAAACAGCCCCTTACAGGGAAGGTCCGTCAGTTGGGCTCACATGTTTTATAACAAGGGGTAGGAGACTGGAAGGATCGATGAGGATGAAGAATATGGGTGTAAAAGCCTCCTTGGATCCCCAGGACTGCCAGCAGTCAATGAAAATGAACCTCTACTCTGCCTTTCCAACACATGGTCTTACAGGGATTATATATGTATATTATATATGTATATGTTTAACCACCCTGGATCTTTAGTTGCAGCATGCAAACTCTTAACTGAAGCATGTGGGATCTAGTTGCCTGATCAGGGATTGAACTCAGGCCCTCTGTCATGGAAGCACAGGGTCTTACCCACTGAACCACCAGGGAAGTCCCACTATATAGTTTTGAGTATGTGAGAAAGCTCTGTTATTTCAAATTACTCTTGCTTGTTCACCTATTACTTAGTCAAATCATGTGAGCATAAGCCTTGAATCAGTTTGCATGTATTTCTTTTTCAAAATAATATTTATAGTCTTTCTTATTATAAAAGAAATTGATTCAGTACATAAATTTACAAAGAAAATAGACAAATGTAAAGGAAAAAAAATCACTTAGAGATGCATCACATTTTTCTCTTCCAGTCCTTAGTTTCTAAATATATATTTATATATAGTTAAAGGAAGTTAGTATTACATTTTATATACTGTTTGCTACCCTGTTGTATTAATCCACTATGTCCTTTCACCACATTACTGAATAGTGGCGGTGGTTTAGTCGCTAAGCCATGGCTAACTCTTGAGACCCCATGAACTATATCCCACCAGCCTCCTCTGTCTTCCAGACCTTATCCTGCTTCCCCCTTCACCAAGCTATCTTTTGCTCTCTGCCACAGTAGCCAGAGTTGTCCTTTTAAGATAAGTCAGGCCATCTGCTTTTTGCTCACAAACATTAATTGGATTTCCATCTCCTTAGTTTACAGGTGTGGTCTTCTGTTCCTCTAGTGTTTGGACTTGATTTACCTCACTCTCCTTGCACATCCACACAAGCCCCATTTGGCTTTCCTGCTGCCCTCAGGACACCAGGCAGGATGCTGCTTCAGGGCCGTGAAACTTGCTGTAAATTCTGCTCAGGACTCTTCTCTCTTTCAGGTCCACGTGGCTAGCTTCCTTACCTTTCTCAGGACTCTGCCCAAATGTCAGCTCAATACAGCCTTTCCTGACCATCCTATATAAAATAGTTTCTGTCGCCTTTCCCTGCTTGGTGTTTTCCATAGCATTCATCACTATCTAACATAGAATTTTTCCTTTTTGTTTACTGTCTCTCTCCCATTAAATATAAACTCGAGAAAGCAATCTCTTGCACTTTTAGCAGTATCGGGCACATAATAGACAATCAACTGAATGGACTCAGCTCAACTCAAATATGTTGAATGAGTGAAACTTTTCTCTTTTTCTTTTTGGCCTCTAAGTCATCATTCATTTGTTTTCATCCACCTTTTTTTTTTTTTTCTTATTCTTTGGCATGTGTGGGCCTCCCATTGCAATGACCTCTTGCACTGCAGAGCTCTGGCTCTGGGCACATGTGCTCCAGAGTGCTGGCTCCTAATTGAACACACTGACCCAGCCGCTTCTCGTCTCATGGATCTTCCTGGGCCACGGGATCTAACCAGTTCCTCTTTCACTGCAAGGCGGACTCTACCCACTGGACCGCCAGGGAAGCCCAAATGAAAAAAACTTTTTTTAATAGGAGAGGAGCTATTCATGTGATGTGTTATAGGACCTATGATGTATTTTAGGACCAGGTTTACTACTATTCTGGGTTAAACTCTTTCTTGGTCATACTGACTGAATCTTTAAAAGTACTTTTGCAATTAAATTTGCCTCTTTTTCTTTCAATTTTTGTTCATAAGTGATGTTTGTCTTACGGTTTTCTTATTTTGTTTTCTATTTTTAAGGTTTAATATTAAAGCTATCTTAGCTTCCTAAAATGAAGGAGGCAGCTTTACACCTTTCCTACTATTTCCAAAACAATGGGTATATCATGCCATTATCTATTTGTTCAAAGTTTGAAAGGACATGCTAATAAAACCATTTGACCCTGAGGATTTTTTAGAGGTAATTGATAACATTTCCAGTTTCTTTTATGGTTAATGATTGATTTAAGTTTTAGGATTTTTTCAGGAGTTGTTTGTTTTCAGAAAAGGCTACTTCATAGAAGTGTTCTACTTTTATAATCCTAAAATAGTTTTTTTATCTCATATTTTAAATGTGTCTCTATGTGGTTATTATTATTTTCATTAGCAGTTTACTTTAAATTTCTTACTCTTTGTCTCTATAAGATCCTTTAGAGGCTTCTCTTATTATTATAAATTTAAAAATATTCAACGTAAACCAGTTTCAGTTCTATTACTAGTTTATTAACCTAAAAATGGTAACAGTCTACTTAAAAATAAATACAGTTGACCTTTGAACAATGCAGGAGTAAGGAGTATTGACCTTATTGCAGTCTAAAATTCCTGTATAACTTTATCATCGGCTCTTGGTATCTGTGGTTCCTTACTCTCAGATTCAACCAACACTAGATCATGTAGTACTGTATTTATTGATAAAAATAATAAGTGGCCCTCTTCTCTTCAAGCCTGTATTATTCCAGAGTCAACTACATAGCAGTAGCCATATTTTTACACAGGGAGTGTGTCTGCTATTGTAAGCTCTATGACTTTACAAAGTATTATTCATTTGGTAAAACAGAATTCTCTTTTAGCTTTTCTTGTCCTTACTAGTTAAAGTCTAAACCATACATGTTCTGATAGATTTTCTTGCAGATATTGGGTAAATCCACTCATCATTTTTACTTTGTCATTATCTGAGTTTCTGGCCTTGAGTTTGTATTGGAATTTTGTTTCCCTTTCTTTCTGGATTTCTTCATTAAGCTTTTTCTAACCCTTTATTCCTCCCTCTTTTTTTTCTGCTCTGAATCCCCCTTTCCATGACTTTCATCCAGACCCAGCTGTTTATTGTCCTTTCCTTTGGGCCATCTAATATAATATATTAACACCTATGATTCTAGGTATCAGTATCTTGACCAGCAGAATGCACATTGTTAGATGTTGTTTTTGAAATTCAGGCTTCATAGTGTCTTAAAAACAAGTGCATCTTGAGTGCCTACTTGGGTGAAAGTGTGTCCTATAGACTGAGTGAGGAGACAGAGTTGTTTCTTGTGGATTACAGAATTGCCTTTTAGTTGTCCTACAGCCAGTCTTCTGCCTTCCAACTCCCCCTTCCTAGTCCCACTACCATCACCTCCCTGTCCTGTTCTTGGAATGATATTTCTAAAGCTTTCATATATATATATATATACACACACATATAAAATATCATTTGAGGTGATCTACTGACAAGCCCTCATTTGTCCATCGGAGCTTACCATCAACAGCCTTTCTGAATGTGATACTCATCATTGTTCTTTCTTCAGCTAGAGTCCAATTCTTTCCTCAGAACTCTTGTAATTGTTTTATGTTTCTATCATTGAACTTACCTCATTTGGCTTTGAATCTTACATGCCTTTCTTCCTGACTAAACTACAGCCTTGCTAAAACCAAGGGCTTCTCTTTTCTTCCTTTCATCCCCATGGAGTTTTGTAAAATGTGGTCATTCAGTAAATGTCCTTCAACTGAGCTGAATATCATGCCAGACAGAGTCAGGTATCTTGACTGGTTGGAGTTGCCAAGAGCAGTTTAACTAGGGCTACAGAATCAAGGTAGATATTTACAAGCTGAGAACCCTGAAACAGGTTAGAGAGAGTAGCAGGTGTAGAAATAAATTCCAGAGTCCGGAGTCATCTTTTCTTTTTGGGCACAAGGTGGCAGACAGTGTCCATTTCAGTAATTGCATGGAAGGAAGCTTGGTAAAGATGAAATTTTCTGCCCTGTTTTTGAAATCTGTTTACTTAAAAATGAAAAAAATAAAAGTGAAGCCAGTGCAGCTTTGTGGCTGAAACCTGGGTTTGGATGAAGCAGAGACCCACTTCCTGACCACAGTCAGAGCAGAGCTCTGATCCTTCTCTTTTGGACTCATCCCTCCATGTCTGTATCATCCCTTAGAAGGGCATCACGGATATTGAAATATTTAGTGTTTTCCATAAATAGATGGAAGAAAATCAAACATTGTCAGTGCATTGAATAAATATGCATGAATACTGAGAATGGAGGAAATAAAATCTGCCCAGAGAACTGAAATGTAGTTTCTCCACTAGGTAGCAGACTAGGACAGACTAAGACAGACCTTTGGAAGATGCTGCCTATAATCAATCACCCAAAGAAAGCATTTGTTCTGTCTGTTAGCTCATTGTTTTTCCTTTACAGCACCAAGTGTTTTTCATGTAATCAGATCATTTACATGTAAATTTCTGATAAAATCTGAGATATAACTAGCAGGTCGATTTCAATTTACTTATCTGCAACTTAAATGCTAGTATAGTTTTCTTTGTAGCTTCCCTGGTGGCTTGTGCTGTGCTTAGTTGCTCAGTCAGGTCTGACTCTTTTGACCCCATGGACTGTAGCCTGTCAGGTGCCTCTGTCCATGGGGATTCTCCAAGCAAGAATACTGGAGTGGGTTTCCATGCCCTTCTCCCTGGAATTTTCCCAACCCAGGGACTGAACCCAGGTCTCCCTCATTGCAGGTCGTTCATTGCAGTCTGAGCCACCAGGGAACTGGTAAAGAATCCACCAGACAATGCAAGAGCTGCAGGTTTGATCCTAGTTTGAGAAGATGCTCTGGAGAAGGAAATGACAACCCATTCCAGTATTCTTGCCTAGGAAACCCTATGAACAGAGGAGTGAGAGTGGTTACAGTCCATGGGGACACAAAGAGCCAGATATAATTGGCAACTAAACAACAAACAACAGTTTTCTTTGTTTCATTAATTGGCTCTAGTTGTGTGTGTGTGCCAAAAATGTCTTTTATTAGCAAAAGCAACATACTAGGAATAGTTAATTTGGGAATAATAATTGTGATTAACTTATTAGGTGATATGTTAAGTCTTTCCATTGATACTGGTTACTAGTATAACTAGAAGATGGAGAAGAAATATGGGGTAGGGCTTCCCCTGGTGGTCCAGTGGGTAAGGACACCGCCTTGCAGTGCAAGGGGTGCCGGTTCAATCCCTGGCCTGGGCAGCTGGACTGATGTGTCCAATTACTGAGCCGGAGCTCTGGCGCACATGCGCCCAGAGCCGGCCCTCTGCGATGACAGAGGCCACCACGATGGGAGGCCCACAAGGAGCCAAAGAACAAATATGCATGAATACTGAGAATGGAGGAAAAAAAATCTGCCCAGAGAACTGAAATGTAGTTTCTCCACTAGGTAGCAGACTAGGACAGACTAAGACAGACCTTTGGAAGATGCTGCCTATAATCAATCACCCAAAGAAAGCATTTGTTCTGTCTGTTAGCTCATTGTTTTTCCTTTACAGCACCAAGTGTTTTTCATGTAATCAGATCATTTACATGTAAATTTCTGATAAAATCTGAGATATAACTAGCAGGTCGATTTCAATTTACTTATCTGCAACTTAAATGCTAGTATAGTTTTCTTTGTAGCTTCCCTGGTGGCTTGTGCTGTGCTTAGTTGCTCAGTCAGGTCTGACTCTTTTTGACCCCATGGACTGTAGCCTGTCAGGTGCCTCTGTCCATGGGGATTCTCCAAGCAAGAATACTGGAGTGGGTTTCCATGCCCTTCTCCCTGGAATTTTCCCAACCCAGGGACTGAACCCAGGTCTCCCTCATTGCAGGTCGTTCATTGCAGTCTGAGCCACCAGGGAACTGGTAAAGAATCCACCAGACAATGCAAGAGCTGCAGGTTTGATCCTAGTTTGAGAAGATGCTCTGGAGAAGGAAATGACAACCCATTCCAGTATTCTTGCCTAGGAAACCCTATGAACAGAGGAGTGAGAGTGGTTACAGTCCATGGGGACACAAAGAGCCAGATATAATTGGCAACTAAACAACAAACAACAGTTTTCTTTGTTTCATTAATTGGCTCTAGTTGTGTGTGTGTGCCAAAAATGTCTTTTATTAGCAAAAGCAACATACTAGGAATAGTTAATTTGGGAATAATAATTGTGATTAACTTATTAGGTGATATGTTAAGTCTTTCCATTGATACTGGTTACTAGTATAACTAGAAGATGGAGAAGAAATATGGGGTAGGGCTTCCCCTGGTGGTCCAGTGGGTAAGGACACCGCCTTGCAGTGCAAGGGGTGCCGGTTCAATCCCTGGCCTGGGCAGCTGGACTGATGTGTCCAATTACTGAGCCGGAGCTCTGGCGCACATGCGCCCAGAGCCGGCCCTCTGCGATGACAGAGGCCACCACGATGGGAGGCCCACAAGGAGCCAAAGAACAAAGACGGATGAAAATAGAGAATGAAAACCCAATAGAAGTGGCCCGCCCATCCCCCTCCCTCCCCACCCCACCCCCCAAAAGATAAATAAATAAAATAAATCTTAAAAAAAAAAAAAGAAATATGGGGTAAAATGTATTTCTCGTTTTCATATTCTAAGAAGCATTTCTTTCAGGTTCTCTCTCTCTTTCTCTCTCTCATGTGTGTGCATAAATATATACACACACCTCCATGTGTAGGTGTCTATATATGCATACTTTCATATATATAATATATATTATTTATTATGTCTGTCTATCTGACATATGGTGATGCAGTGAATGTTCAAGTGCTGAGGTGCTGGAGCCTGACTGCAGCTACTAGCTGGATCATTTACTAACAGTGCTGTGCCTCAGTTTCCTCATCTGTAAATGGAGATAAGAACATTACCCATACAATATGTCGACTGTACAAATTAGAGGATTTAACAGAGCATGGCACATGCTAGCCATTATTATTTGTGTGTATCTGACTTGTGTCTGTAGTTTATAATACAGGTTTGTTTTATTTTTGCCTCTAAGTCATCATTTGTTTTCATCCATCTTTATTCTTTGGCATGTGTGGGCCTCCCATTGCAGTGGCCTCTCTCATTGCAGAGCACCGGCTCTGGGCACATGTGCTCCAGAGTACTGGCTTGTAATTGGACACACCAACCCAGCTGCTTCATGGCATGTGGGATCTTCCCAAGCCAGAGATTGAACCAGTTCCCCTTTCATTGCAAGGCAGACTCTTTACTCACTGTACCACCAAGGAAGCCCTACAGGTTTGTTCATGTATATATATAGTACTTCTATATACCCAATGTGGGAGTTTAAATTTTTTGAAAGCACCATAATGTCATATTGACATTGACTTGTATTCATCTGTGTTATATAGGTTATTAAACTCAGTAATCAAGGTGCTGTACAGAAAGTACCAATTACTATTTCTGCCATTTGGGAACTTTCATTTCAAAGAGATGAGAGAAATAATATGCACTTTTCTTACTTTTTCCCTTATCTCTTTCTTCTCTTGGCTCTTCTCCTTGAGAAGAATGTCAAAATTGGAGAGGTGTCTCTGTTAAGAATTCGGTTCCCTATGAATAACCCAAAAGGACAGTTGCTTAATTGAAAACTGTTGAAGGAAAGAAGATAATGCGGGTGGTTCAGAGGCATCTCTGTGATTCTTTTGAAAACCTACGCTCTTCTTGTCTATCTCATTTATTCTCACACAACTAGATCCACACTTCTGGCATCATATGTGTGGAGTCTTTTAGCTCATAGCAAGTCTATCTGTGTCACCAACTGGGTGTCCCTAAATTTAACTCAGTTCTGACACTATCTCCCCAGAGACAGTGAGTAGGAATGTGGAGCTTCCATGCCCTTCTGGGTGAGTTACTTTCCCATCACGTTTGCATACCTGGATATTCTCTGAAATCCATTTTTGGGGGATTTTTATGAAGGTTTCATCACATAGGCCTAATCAACTATAAGCTGCATCTCCAGCCTCTCTCCCCTCACTATAGAATATGGGTAGGGCTGAAAATGTCAAGCTTCTAATCATATCTGGGTCTTTCTGGTGACCAGCCCCCATCCAGGAGGCCACCCAGAGTCAGTGCATTAGAACAAAGACATTATCACCCAAGAAATCCCAAAGGATTTTAGAACTCTGTGTCAGGAACTAGGGGTCGAAGTACAAATATTAGAACAAAAGATGTTCCTAATCATTTTACCATTTAGGAAATTGTAAGGATTTTAGGAGTTCTGTGCCAGGAACTGGAAAAAGAGGCCTATATATTTATATATATACATATATATATAAATAAAATTATATATATATATATATATATATATGTATATTTGTTTTCTATGAATCTCATGCCTTTTCTTCTTGGCCACAGAATTGCTATGGCACTCACAGGCATCATGTTGATGTTAAACAAAGAAGAATAGGCTAAGTAAAGAGGAAGGATGGTACTAACAGTATGTGCTTTCTTACCAAGAAGAGCAAAACTTTCCAAAAGTCTGCTCTCCTCTCTGATCAGGAGGCTTATGGCTAATTCCAGAATGGTATCACAAGGCCATTAGCTGGGAAAGCATCTACACTCAAGGCTGGAGAAAGAAATAGGCCTGAGATGATTTGGAATCGGCCAATGAATAGTATCTGCCAAAGTAAGTTTTTGTCTTGGTTTTGCATTTCTGCTTCTGCTTCTTAATTTCTCCCTCGTTCCCTCCTGCAAATCCATTCCCTTCTTTGTTTAGAAGTAGGTTGAACTGAGAAAAGTGATAACATGGAGAGTTGTGTCGGGAAATAAAATTTGTTCTAGAAGAAGTTATAAATATAAAATGTGCAACAGAAAAGAAGAACATAGAAAGACATGAAACAGTCTATTTTATTACAGCAAAGGAAGTCAGGAAAAAGGAAATACTGACTTGAGCAGAGAGGGATGAAGGGAGGCTTTCAAGCTTTATCCAGTGGATTAATTCCATAGCACTGCCTTTGCCAGAGATGAACTAATCTTGTTGTGTCTGAAATGAAGCACCAAAGACAACAAACTTTCTTATAGGTCTTTTAATTAGATTATCATATGAGATATTGTCTTTTCATGCTACAGAGCAAACAACAAAGGAAGGGTTTTGTGATACTCAACCTATTTTTAAATGATACCTATTCAAATATTTCCTATTTCATGAGTCCTTAATGAACTTTTTCTTAAAAACATCGTAACTTTGAATAGAATTTCATAAAGCTCCATAACTTTGAGTATAATTTCATATTATGACCATTAAGATAGTAACTGTTCTCCCCAGGAGGCCAAGTCTCTTGGCTTATTCAATTCCTGGCTCTGTTCTTCCTCTTATTGGCTATCAGGAGGCTCCCCGTTATACCATTAAGTCACCGATGACTCAGTGCTCAAATCTTTATCCTGTTGAGAATTTCTAGTCACCATCACTCTCACTGGAACTGCCACTGTCAGATGATTCACTACTGTCAGGCTTTTTAGGGGGGCGAAATCTCCTACTGGAATGGGGCCTTCTGTAACCCCAGGTGCCTCTGCTTTGTGACCCACCCTTGTTCCGTGTATAATTATTTTGTCTGTAGGGTGCATAATGATTTTTCCTGCTGTGTGTTATCATGGTTCCCTCACTGCTGGGACCATTATGGGAACCTATTTCATTTTTAATTTCATTCTCAAGACCAGAAGAAGGAAAGAACTGGCCCTGACCTTTGCCTCTGCTAGGAAATCTTTGTGTTTCCTTTGAGGTCACTTGATTCCTGTTAGAATGTTCTGTACCTTTTCTGCTACTACCTTTGCCATTTTTTGGAATTTCATTATAGTTAGTACTTTCAGCTCCATTGCTACCACCATCTTTTCTTTTGTCTTTTGCAGGTACATGAGGGTAATGGAACTCTATTTTCCCTTGATGAGGGCACCCATCTTTCTTGAGAAAATGAACATGGAGAGTTGTGTCGAAAAAACAGAAAAAAAAAAAGGAACATAGAAAGACATGAAACAGTCTATTTTATTACAGCAAAGGAAGTCAGGAAAAAGGAAATACTGACTTGAGCAGAGAGGGATGAAGGGAGGCTTTCAAGCTTTATCCAGTGGATTAATTCCATAGCACTGCCTTTGCCAGAGATGAACTAATCTTGTTGTGTCTGAAATGAAGCACCAAAGACAACAAACTTTCTTATAGGTCTTTTAATTAGATTATCATATGAGATATTGTCTTTTCATGCTACAGAGCAAACAACAAAGGAAGGGTTTTGTGATACTCAACCTATTTTTAAATGATACCTATTCAAATATTTCCTATTTCATGAGTCCTTAATGAACTTTTTCTTAAAAAACATCGTAACTTTGAATAGAATTTCATAAAGCTCCATAACTTTGAGTATAATTTCATATTATGACCATTAAGATAGTAACTGTTCTCCCCAGGAGGCCAAGTCTCTTGGCTTATTCAATTCCTGGCTCTGTTCTTCCTCTTATTGGCTATCAGGAGGCTCCCCGTTATACCATTAAGTCACCGATGACTCAGTGCTCAAATCTTTATCCTGTTGAGAATTTCTAGTCACCATCACTCTCACTGGAACTGCCACTGTCAGATGATTCACTACTGTCAGGCTTTTTAGGGGGGCGAAATCTCCTACTGGAATGGGGCCTTCTGTAACCCCAGGTGCCTCTGCTTTGTGACCCACCCTTGTTCCGTGTATAATTATTTTGTCTGTAGGGTGCATAATGATTTTTCCTGCTGTGTGTTATCATGGTTCCCTCACTGCTGGGACCATTATGGGAACCTATTTCATTTTTAATTTCATTCTCAAGACCAGAAGAAGGAAAGAACTGGCCCTGACCTTTGCCTCTGCTAGGAAATCTTTGTGTTTCCTTTGAGGTCACTTGATTCCTGTTAGAATGTTCTGTACCTTTTCTGCTACTACCTTTGCCATTTTTTGGAATTTCATTATAGTTAGTACTTTCAGCTCCATTGCTACCACCATCTTTTCTTTTGTCTTTTGCAGGTACATGAGGGTAATGGAACTCTATTTTCCCTTGATGAGCATTTTGGCTGCCACCCTCAACTCTGTTTCCTTCTTTCCCAGGGAGTTTCTTCAAATCAGTGCTGCCTATGATGTTATTGCTGCCTTCTACTAGGCTTACATCATCTGTATTTGCTTCCTGAGCTGTTTTACCCTTGGTTCCTGTGGTTTTTCTGCCATCCCCTTCCTTCTCTGGGATTTCATTATAACCTGGCCCTCTTGCATCAGGACTAGTGGTCTCAGGTTCACCTGGTCTGGAAAAGTCTGTTTGAATATTTGTAACTTCTTGGTCAGGACCAATAGTATCTGCTTTACCAGAAATGTCTTTAAAAGGTGGACCATCTCCACTGAAAGGAGAGATATCATTATCTCCCCTCCCTTGAAGATCTGGGTATCCACTGCCCTCAAAATCACTGGGGACTTTTTTTACTTTGGAGAGCTGTTTTAGATAGTCCATATTGTGTTGGATGAGGGGGGTAGTTTTGCTTTTTACTGGAATATTCTGAGCTAGGGAATCTCCTTGGTGATTCTTTTTCATTTTTGAAGGGACTTTAGCATAGTTGGCGTCTGCTGGAATTTTGCCTAGAACATTTCTGGGTTTGTTTCGTTTGTCTTCTTCCCCCAAGATTTCCATCACAGACCCTGGCTCCACTCTGTGCTTCATGTTATTTCTGATGAGTGCTGCGCCATATTCTTCTTGGTCATGTAGTTTGTGGATAGCACTGTCTCCATCCTCAACTCTGTACTTCCCAGTTGACTCAGGATAAATGGACATCTTTAGGTCATTGTGGACATTTTCTTTGTTATTGATGCTGTAGTCTTCATTCACTGACTGTTTGTTTTCCAAAAGGTTTTGAGATTTTGTGATTTTGTTATTTTCACTGGTTCCTGGAAGGGACACATGTTCCTCTTTTTCCTGGCTGATGTTTTCTTTAGGTTCTGACTCTAGATTTCTTCTCTTGCCAGAATGGGGAAGAGCAATATTGCCTTTGTTGTTTTCTTCCTGATAAAATGTAATTTTCAACATAAAGTGGTTATTTTATGTTAAACTTCTAAAATGTAATAATTATTAGGCAATGATTTTTAAAACCCCACCAGATACTTAATAAACAGAGTCTTTTAACTCAATAGAGATTTGTTGGTAGAGACAAATTTGAAATGAACAAAGCAGGTTTCATGGAAAAAGAAGGGGGGCTTCCCTGGTGGTCCAGTGGCTAAAGAGTCCGCCTTGCAGTGAAAGGGGCACTGGTTAAATCCCTGGCCCAGGAAGATCCCATGTGCCATGGAGTGACTGGACTGGTGTGTCCAATTACGAGCCAGTGCTCTAGAGTGCATGCGCCCAGAGACAGTGCTCTGCAATGAGAGAGGCCACTGCAGTGGGAGGCCCACACAGGCCAAAGAATAAAAGGATAAATGAAAATAAGTAAATAAAAAACCAGTAAAAGAGGCCAAAATTTAAAAAGAAGAAGAAGGAACAAGGTTTGAAGAGTGGGTAAGATTCAAAACCATGGAAGGAAGATGGTGAGAATATCCTAAGTGGCATGCTCAAACGTTTCGAAACAGGAAACATTTGAAAGATAATATGAATAAAAACTAAAAGTTTGGAGTAAAGAAAACCTAAAGAGAATGATAAAGAGGAGAATCCTAAAGAAGAGAAATAAGTTTGGAAATACAGATGAGGGCCTGATTTTAAAGGAGGACTTGAATTTAAGGAGGACAGAGTATGGTCCTTGTGTTGTGACCAGTGAGATATTGCAAGTGAAATGGATTTCATCAAACATGATTATTTTTCTCTCTCTTTCCCCAAAGCCCTATTGTCTCTTTGTTTTGGCCCTGGTCCTCAAAGGTATAAATATTTTCTTCTCTCCTTTTTTTTCCTTCTTTTTTTTTTTTTGACAAAAAGTATGCAAATAGAAGAATGTAGGTAATACTAAGCTCCTGACATTCAAACAAAGGATTTTGCAACAACTGTTGGTGACCCTAGCTATTGTCTGAGAAGTTATTTATTTTATTCTATAATTATTAATAATTAATAGTGTATTATTTTATTTTCTTGCCTTTGCCATGTAATAAACCAAATTAGATAGTCTAGATCAATAGTTCTTAAATTTATCAGAACTGTATGGAAGGCTTACTAAAGCAAGTATTGTTGGACCCAATGGCCAGATTTTCTGATTCAGTAGACTTGCGGTGGGGCTCTAGAATCTGCATTTATGACAAGTTCCTAGTTGATGTTGATGCTACTGTTTGATAAACACACTTTCAGAACTACTCTTCTAGATCATAACTTTAAGTTGTGGAGGTCCAGATAAGAAAAGTCCCTAAGAGAATAATGGGATGACAAAGAGAGAGTAGAGAAGAGTGTTAGTCTTGTATCTCAATTTGTCCTTTTTGGAAGGAAGGTCTGTAAGGATGCTGCTTCAGAGACTGCATCTTACCAACCCGAGGTGCAGCCGAGGTGCAAAAAGCTTGAATAATGTGATTAGGAAGAAGGAGGGGCTGAGATTGATTTTGCCCACTCTCTGTGGCACGGGCTAGGTATGAATGCATCAGGGTTTTCAGGAGCTTTCCAGATGGAGTGAGTGTCTCTAAAAGGAACAGTGAGGGCTTCCCCTGGTGGTCGATTGGGTAAGGACACCGCCTTGCAGTGCAAGGGGCGCCGGTTCCATCCCTGGCCTGGGAAGATCCCACGTGCCGCGGAGCGGCTGGACCGGTGTGTCCAATTACCAAGCCGGAGCTCTGGAGCGCATGCGCTCAGAACAGGCGCTCTGCAACGACAGACGCCACCGCGATGGGAGGCCCACAGGAGCCAAGGAACAAGGATGGATGAAAACAGATAAATGAAAGACCAATAGAAGTGGCCCGCCCACTCTCCTCCCTCCCCAACCCGACCCCTGCCCAAAATAAATAAATAAATAAATAAATAAATCTTTAAAAAAAAAAATAAATAAAAAGAGCAGTGTACTTAGATGGAACATATATATATACTAGGAACAATATAAGACATACGCAAACAAAGAAAGATTTACATTGTCCATAGGAACTAGGAGAGGCTGAATCCCTACCACCACCACCCTAAGACTGTACTGTTTGGTCCTAAGCTATTATAGGCAATGACTTCATCTTAGGATTCCAGAAGGGAAGGCAGTACACAAAGGTCAAGCAACATTGTCCTTTCCATCTCTGAGGATCTCATGTCTTCCTCTCCACTATTGTATAAACCATGTTTGTACATATGGTATATGGTATGTAGTGGATGATGTTAAGCCATCCCCAACTTCCTCATATACATGCTTGCCATCTTAGGGGGAGATGGAGAAAGTGAAGATCTGAGCATTTTTATCTAAAAGAGACTGAAGTCTTACTCAAAAAACTATATCCATGATTAGACAAACTTAAACAGGTTGAATTTAATTTATGTACACTCCTTCCCCATTTATTCATGCAGAGGTGGGAGCTCCTGAGCAATGGAAAACTTACAGACAGAATGAATACCATACTTTCCTTCCACCTCAAGCTTGTACTAAGATTTACACCTCCACTACATACATCTTTGAACTGATGGGTAACTTGAAATCAAATAAGAGATACTTATTGAAGAACCTGAGACATGTAAGAAATTGGGCTGGATGTTATATGTTCCAAGTAATATCTGATGACTTGTTAAATGGCAGAGGTGGTAGTCATGCAGGGGTGTGGAGGGTGGAAGCGAGGTGGTGAGGCAAAGACTTTGTATTCAGTCAGGGATTGCACAACATAAAATCAAGTGAAATGGATTTCATCCAGTTCATCCGTTTCATCCTGCACAGGGTTTGTGTCAGAACTTCAAGGAGAATAATTTGGTTTGATTTTATATAGGATGAAGAGCCAGTGAAGGTGTATGAGCAAAAGATAAACAAGGAGGAGTCGAGCTAAAAAGGAATAATCAGGAATCTGCTGCAGTGTCTAGGAATGAGACGTAATCATGTGGATTAGGATTATGCCAAAGAAAAAAGTTACAAAGAAAAACCTTTTATTGATGCCCAAGTAAAAAAGGGGTAATAACTAGAATGTTGACATTCCAAAGTGAAGGCAAAAGAAAAGGTAACTTTTTATGTTAGACATATTGCAATTGAGATGATATAGAACCTGAGCTCAAAATGCAACATCCAGGGCTTCCCCTGGTGGTCCAGTGGATGAGGACACCGCCTTGCAGTGCAAGAGGCGCCGGTTCGATCCCTGGCCTGGGAAGATCCCACGTGCCCCGGAGCGGCTGAACCGATGTGTCCAATTACCGAGCCGGAGCTCTGGAGCGCATGCGCCCAGAGCCAATGCTCTGCAACGACAGACGCCACAGCGATGGGAGGCCCACATGAGCCAAGGAACAAAGACGGATGAAAATGGAGAAATAAAAGACCAATAGAAGTGGCCCGCCCGCACCCCTCCCTCCCCAACCCGACCCCCGCCCTAAATAAATAAATAAATAAATCTTCAAAAAAAAAGAAATGCAACATCCAGTTAGAGACAGAGTTGGGTGTCACAGCCTCCCAGAACTGTTAGCAGAACTCCTGAGCAATGGAAAACTTACAGACAGAATGAATACCATACTTTCCTTCCACCTCAAGCTTGTACTAAGATTTACACCTCCACTACATACATCTTTGAACTGATGGGTAACTTGAAATCAAATAAGAGATACTTATTGAAGAACCTGAGACATGTAAGAAATTGGGCTGGATGTTATATGTTCCAAGTAATATCTGATGACTTGTTAAATGGCAGAGGTGGTAGTCATGCGGGGGTGTGGAGGGTGGAAGCGAGGTGGTGAGGCAAAGACTTTGTATTCAGTCAGGGATTGCACAACATAAAATCAAGTGAAATGGATTTCATCCAGTTCATCCGTTTCATCCTGCACAGGGTTTGTGTCAGAACTTCAAGGAGAATAATTTGGTTTGATTTTATATAGGATGAAGAGCCAGTGAAGGTGTATGAGCAAAAGATAAACAAGGAGGAGTCGAGCTAAAAAGGAATAATCAGGAATCTGCTGCAGTGTCTAGGAATGAGACGTAATCATGTGGATTAGGATTATGCCAAAGAAAAAAGTTACAAAGAAAAACCTTTTATTGATGCCCAAGTAAAAAAGGGGTAATAACTAGAATGTTGACATTCCAAAGTGAAGGCAAAAGAAAAAGGTAACTTTTTATGTTAGACATATTGCAATTGAGATGATATAGAACCTGAGCTCAAAATGCAACATCCAGGGCTTCCCCTGGTGGTCCAGTGGATGAGGACACCGCCTTGCAGTGCAAGAGGCGCCGGTTCGATCCCTGGCCTGGGAAGATCCCACGTGCCCCGGAGCGGCTGAACCGATGTGTCCAATTACCGAGCCGGAGCTCTGGAGCGCATGCGCCCAGAGCCAATGCTCTGCAACGACAGACGCCACAGCGATGGGAGGCCCACATGAGCCAAGGAACAAAGACGGATGAAAATGGAGAAATAAAAGACCAATAGAAGTGGCCCGCCCGCACCCCTCCCTCCCCAACCCGACCCCCGCCCTAAATAAATAAATAAATAAATCTTCAAAAAAAAAGAAATGCAACATCCAGTTAGAGACAGAGTTGGGTGTCACAGCCTCCCAGCCCACATTCTTCCCACTTTCTATGATCCATGGTTAGCTGGTGCACCCTGGAATATTTTATAGACTAATTGCTTGTAACTTTTCATGTCAGATCATTTCACATAAGGATATTCTAAATTTTTGTTGCCTTTTTTTTAAACCTGCAACCAGTAACTAGTATTCTTTTTTCCTGATACAGTGATCATCAAGGTTATTTCCTCTTTAATGTACAACCCTTCCAGGAAAGTCAAGGTTCCCTCCATATTCACTGGGTGCTTTCTCTTCTCCAGGTTGACCTGTGCAGATCACTCTTATTAGGTCACTAGATTCAGATCCGTCCTCCACTAGGAGTTCTGTTCTACTTGAAAGACTGGCTGCTTTTACACATAAATTTTATTAATGATGGAGACAGTGGGGAATTGTTGAATCAGCTTACACTTGAATCTCAAGATAAAAATTATTTATGGAGGTACCCTCTATTCTTACAGAGCTAGCTAATATGCAGTATACAAAAGAATCCACCTGCAATGCAGGAGACCCTGATATGATTCCTGGGTCCAGAAGATCCCCTGAAGAAAGGATAGGCTACCCACTCCAGTATTCTTGGGCTTCCCTGGTGGATCAGACAGTAAATAATCCATCTGCAATGTGGGAGGCCTGGGTTTGATCCCTGGGTTGGGAAGATATCCTGAAGAAGGGCATGGCAATCTAATTCAGTATTCTTGCCTGGAGAATCCCTGTGGGTAAGAGGACCCTGGCAGGCTACCGTCCCCTGAGGTCACAGAGTTGGACATGACTAAGTGACTAAACCCAAACATTCCAACATGTAGTATTTTTATAGTTTGAAATGACTTATTTGGGGGAGTTATTATTTACAAATCTTTTATCTTGGCAGGTATAGTCTGAAAAGAGATAAGGTTTTCTCATGCAGAAAAATAAAATAGAGAAAACTTTATAGTGAGTTATTCTGTATTTTAAACATTTGATAGAAGACATTACATGTGGGAAAGGTTTACATGGACATGTATTTTTTTTTTTTTTGCAACCAAATTCATTAGCTCACTGCTAATAGAAACTTTTGAGTTAAACATATACACTATAATAATCCCTGTAAAAATTTTCCCCTTCCTATTCTGACATGGGAAGTTTTGTTTTGTATTTGGTACTTTTACTGATTTTGAAACAGTAGCATGTATGCTAATGAACTCTGTATATGTCTTTAAGAATCAGATAGAGTTCTTTTATTAAAAAAAAAAGTGAAACAACTTTTAAATTGTAATTGTCAGTCACTTCACATTTGCTCATGTCTGCTGACTTCTGATTGCACTGTTGATTGTGTGATGGTTGTATGGTCCACATATCAGTTGACTGATCTGCTTGCCTGTGTCCTGCTTTCCTATCTCTGTGCCTTAACTGGTATTGTTCTTTTCATGGAAAACAGTTTCTCCTACACAAATGTTTGCTAGAATCGTACTCATCCTCCAGCTCTGGGTGCTTTCTCTTCAGGTTGACCTGTGCAGATCACTCTTATTAGGTCACTAGATTCAGATCCGTCCTCCACTAGGAGTTCTGTTCTACTTGAAAGACTGGCTGCTTTTACACATAAATTTTATTAATGATGGAGACAGTGGGGAATTGTTGAATCAGCTTACACTTGAATCTCAAGATAAAAATTATTTATGGAGGTACCCTCTATTCTTACAGAGCTAGCTAATATGCAGTATACAAAAGAATCCACCTGCAATGCAGGAGACCCTGATATGATTCCTGGGTCCAGAAGATCCCCTGAAGAAAGGATAGGCTACCCACTCCAGTATTCTTGGGTTTCCCCTGGTGGATCAGACAGTAAATAATCCATCTGCAATGTGGGAGGCCTGGGTTTGATCCCTGGGTTGGGAAGATATCCTGAAGAAGGGCATGGCAATCTAATTCAGTATTCTTGCCTGGAGAATCCCTGTGGGTAAGAGGACCCTGGCAGGCTACCGTCCCCTGAGGTCACAGAGTTGGACATGACTAAGTGACTAAACCCAAACATTCCAACATGTAGTATTTTTATAGTTTGAAATGACTTATTTGGGGGAGTTATTATTTACAAATCTTTTATCTTGGCAGGTATAGTCTGAAAAGAGATAAGGTTTTCTCATGCAGAAAAATAAAATAGAGAAAACTTTATAGTGAGTTATTCTGTATTTTAAACATTTGATAGAAGACATTACATGTGGGAAAGGTTTACATGGACATGTATTTTTTTTTTTTGCAACCAAATTCATTAGCTCACTGCTAATAGAAACTTTTGAGTTAAACATATACACTATAATAATCCCTGTAAAAATTTTCCCCTTCCTATTCTGACATGGGAAGTTTTGTTTTGTATTTGGTACTTTTACTGATTTTGAAACAGTAGCATGTATGCTAATGAACTCTGTATATGTCTTTAAGAATCAGATAGAGTTCTTTTATTAAAAAAAAAAGTGAAACAACTTTTAAATTGTAATTGTCAGTCACTTCACATTTGCTCATGTCTGCTGACTTCTGATTGCACTGTTGATTGTGTGATGGTTGTATGGTCCACATATCAGTTGACTGATCTGCTTGCCTGTGTCCTGCTTTCCTATCTCTGTGCCTTAACTGGTATTGTTCTTTTCATGGAAAACAGTTTCTCCTACACAAATGTTTGCTAGAATCGTACTCATCCTCCAGCTCAGTTATATCTGATATATAGCTTTCCCTGAGCACCAGACTAGGAACTAATCTTTTCTACTCTAAGCCCTAAAGCATAACTTTTGGGGATACCATTCATTTTGCACATTCTGTCTCAGGTTATAATAACTTTTGTAAGAACCATAGAGTTCTTTTCTAAGCCTGGAGAGAAAGAGTTAAGTTTTCTCAGTCATTTTATCTCACGTGGTATCTTACACAACAGGAAGTACTGAGCACATATTTGTTAGAACCAGTAAGTTTAAAAGACAAGTCTTAAGAAATGTTAAGTCTTAGAGGTATATTTAAAGAATATTGAGCAGAACAAAATAACATTCTGAAGGGAAACCTCTGCTTTCATGGGGATGAAGCCAGATTTGAAAAAAGTAAATAGTCCTTTTGCTGATGGCATTTTAAACTGTTTTTAGCTCTTTGGTCAATGAATCTGAAGAAGGGACCAAATGAAAAGAACTGTTGTTTCATTCCAGTGACAAAGCCCTGTTTCTTTCTCTTCCAAGCATCCTGACACAGATGGTGTCATCTGTGGAATTAATTTAAGGGACATTAAAATATGTTGCTTTTTCTTAAAAAAGGGTCAAAATGATTTCCTTCTAATCCCCACCACTACATTAGAGCATATGATACAGTATGTCCAGAAAACTTCCTTATAAAGGATCAAAGTTTACTCAGAAGCTCATGAGTGTCTGGTGTCCACCAGCACCACATCTGCTGTGGCAGATCTTGAAGCAGGGCAGGGTTTGGAGCAGGGCATGAGGTCACCCATCTGTGTCAGGAAGACTCTGGGACCCAGGAAGACTGTTTGTATTGACTTTTATGTTTTGAAACAGTAGCATGTATGCTAATGAACTCTGTATTAAGAATCAGATAGAGTTCTTTTATTAAAAAAGTGAAACAACTTTTAAATTGTAATTGTCAGTCACTTCACATTTGCTCATGTCTGCTGACTTCTGATTGCACTGTTGATTGTGTGATGGTTGTATGGTCCACATATCAGTTGACTGATCTGCTTGCCTGTGTCCTGCTTTCCTATCTCTGTGCCTTAACTGGTATTGTTCTTTTCATGGAAAACAGTTTCTCCTACACAAATGTTTGCTAGAATCGTACTCATCCTCCAGCTCAGTTATATCTGATATATAGCTTTCCCTGAGCACCAGACTAGGAACTAATCTTTTCTACTCTAAGCCCTAAAGCATAACTTTTGGGGATACCATTCATTTTGCACATTCTGTCTCAGGTTATAATAACTTTTGTAAGAACCATAGAGTTCTTTTCTAAGCCTGGAGAGAAAGAGTTAAGTTTTCTCAGTCATTTTATCTCACGTGGTATCTTACACAACAGGAAGTACTGAGCACATATTTGTTAGAACCAGTAAGTTTAAAAGACAAGTCTTAAGAAATGTTAAGTCTTAGAGGTATATTTAAAGAATATTGAGCAGAACAAAATAACATTCTGAAGGGAAACCTCTGCTTTCATGGGGATGAAGCCAGATTTGAAAAAAGTAAATAGTCCTTTTGCTGATGGCATTTTAAACTGTTTTTAGCTCTTTGGTCAATGAATCTGAAGAAGGGACCAAATGAAAAGAACTGTTGTTTCATTCCAGTGACAAAGCCCTGTTTCTTTCTCTTCCAAGCATCCTGACACAGATGGTGTCATCTGTGGAATTAATTTAAGGGACATTAAAATATGTTGCTTTTTCTTAAAAAAGGGTCAAAATGATTTCCTTCTAATCCCCACCACTACATTAGAGCATATGATACAGTATGTCCAGAAAACTTCCTTATAAAGGATCAAAGTTTACTCAGAAGCTCATGAGTGTCTGGTGTCCACCAGCACCACATCTGCTGTGGCAGATCTTGAAGCAGGGCAGGGTTTGGAGCAGGGCATGAGGTCACCCATCTGTGTCAGGAAGACTCTGGGACCCAGAGATTCATAGCAGTGACCCTCCAGTAGCCTGAGACCATGAGGAAAGGACAGATAGAAAGGACCAGCCACAGATAGAAACCCCAGGAAAAAGACAAAAGCAGAAACCCAGGGCAGACAGAAGTAAACGTTGT
Organism: Tragulus kanchil; assembly: GCA_022376925.1. Taxonomy (NCBI): domain Eukaryota; kingdom Metazoa; phylum Chordata; class Mammalia; order Artiodactyla; family Tragulidae; genus Tragulus; species Tragulus kanchil. The sequence goes on from JAIOJX010000025.1 coordinate 95,218,384, forward strand.
CTCCCCTCCAGTTTCTGCTAGTGTTGGCCCAGAGTTGGCTCAGGGTAAGGATTCAGCTTACCTTCACATCAGTTTGATTTTTCCTCCCAGGCGAAGTGTGAACATACTTAAACATATAATACCCATGTTTCTCGTGGTGACCCTTGTACGTTATCTATAAAAACACAACATTATATTAGGGTGATTGTATCTCTTACTAAGAAGTTTACTGACTGTCTTGATAGTGCAAAATACTTTTACCTCTGGTGAAATCTACTTAGGCATCTAACAAATGGTAGTACTTCTGATTACCACAGGAGGGCATGTGTCAGCCAGCTCCTGACTTCTTGTTCCTTCTCTAATCTTTACATAGGCTTTCCTTGGGGATCAGTGTCAAACTGCTCTCTCCTCCAGAGTGTATCAATTTTATTATCAAATTTCAATGGAGGGCTTCCCCTGGTGGTGCAGTGGGTAAGGACACTGCCTTGCAGTGTAAGGGGCGCCGGTTCCATCCCTGGCCTGGGAAGATCCCACATGCTGCGGCCGGACTGATGTGTCCAATTACGGAGCTGGAGCTCTGGGGCGCATGCGCCCAGAGCCGGCGCTCTGCAACGACAGACGCCACCGTGATGGGAGGCCCACAGGAGCCAAAGAACAAAGACGGATGAAATTGGAGAAATGAAAGACCAATAGAAGTGACCCTCCCGTCCCCCTCCCTCCCCACTCCACCCCCCACAAGATAAATTAAAAAAAAAAAAAAATTCAATGGAAATAAAGCACTTGGAAATATTTTCAGGTAGGAGAAGGCAGGGGGATGAGGAGAAAGGCAGATTTTACAATATTCATGCTGATGTCAAATTGGGAAAACTCACAGCATGAACGTTCAGGCTCTTAAGCTGGTAGTTTCTGCCTTTGTAATTTCAAGCTGAACTAGACAACAGAAGATTGTTAGTTTTTAGAATGAATTTTCTAAGATTGCCAGGAGAAACCCTGCTAGGCAGAAGTAAACTGCAATTTGGTGACGTGAAAAGCTGAGAGCTCTTGTTTAACTTTCTGTTTGCATATGGAAAACTAACTCCATGTACACAGAATTTCTTATAAAGACTTGTTAACTCAGCTTGCTTTGTTTTCTCCCTCATTTAGTACTTTGTTCTCATGTACATGGGTGGGAAAATGTTGCTTGCTAATAACAACATCCTAGAATTTTATTCATCCCTCCAAAGGGAGAAATCACATGAAGAGAAACAAATTCCCATTCAAAAGGCTTTTTTCTTGCGTAACACACATTGTGTGAATTAAAATGCCAAAATTATGTTGCATAATTTTCCATTCCCATTCTAGGTACACAAGAATATTTTGACAGTTAAAATTTTCCACATGTTGACTTTTCTCTTTATAGAGTCGGAAGAGGTGTATTTGAGAAGAGTAATTCTGTTTACCCTCTGCTCTTCCACACAGTCTTGCTTCGTTTTCTCAGCCTGTGATGGCAATGTCTGAAAGGAAAGAAGAAATAAAACATCACCAGATGTTTCTTCTTTCACTCATTTCTTCAAACAATAAATGTCTCCTTTATTTTTCTCTCACTCAGTCCTCAATGCTCAGTCACTCAGTCATAGTCAACTCTTTGCAACCCCATGGACTGTAGCCCACCAAGCTCTTCTGTCCATGGAATTTTCCAGGCAAGAATACTAGAGTGAGTTGCCATTTTCTCCTCAAGGATCAAACCCAAATCTCCTGAATTGGCAGGCAGGTTCTTTATCACTGTGCCAACTGAGAAGACCTCGCCACCGTGATGGGAGGCCCACAGGAGCCAAAGAACAAAGACGGATGAAATTGGAGAAATGAAAGACCAATAGAAGTGACCCTCCCGTCCCCCCCCCCCCCCCCTCCACCCCCCACAAAATAAATTAAAAAAAAAAAAAAATTCAATGGAAATAAAGCACTTGGAAATATTTTCAGGTAGGAGAAGGCAGGGGGATGAGGAGAAAGGCAGATTTTACAATATTCATGCTGATGTCAAATTGGGAAAACTCACAGCATGAACGTTCAGGCTCTTAAGCTGGTAGTTTCTGCCTTTGTAATTTCAAGCTGAACTAGACAACAGAAGATTGTTAGTTTTTAGAATGAATTTTCTAAGATTGCCAGGAGAAACCCTGCTAGGCAGAAGTAAACTGCAATTTGGTGACGTGAAAAGCTGAGAGCTCTTGTTTAACTTTCTGTTTGCATATGGAAAACTAACTCCATGTACACAGAATTTCTTATAAAGACTTGTTAACTCAGCTTGCTTTGTTTTCTCCCTCATTTAGTACTTTGTTCTCATGTACATGGGTGGGAAAATGTTGCTTGCTAATAACAACATCCTAGAATTTTATTCATCCCTCCAAAGGGAGAAATCACATGAAGAGAAACAAATTCCCATTCAAAAGGCTTTTTTCTTGCGTAACACACATTGTGTGAATTAAAATGCCAAAATTATGTTGCATAATTTTCCATTCCCATTCTAGGTACACAAGAATATTTTGACAGTTAAAATTTTCCACATGTTGACTTTTCTCTTTATAGAGTCGGAAGAGGTGTATTTGAGAAGAGTAATTCTGTTTACCCTCTGCTCTTCCACACAGTCTTGCTTCGTTTTCTCAGCCTGTGATGGCAATGTCTGAAAGGAAAGAAGAAATAAAACATCACCAGATGTTTCTTCTTTCACTCATTTCTTCAAACAATAAATGTCTCCTTTATTTTTCTCTCACTCAGTCCTCAATGCTCAGTCACTCAGTCATAGTCAACTCTTTGCAACCCCATGGACTGTAGCCCACCAAGCTCTTCTGTCCATGGAATTTTCCAGGCAAGAATACTAGAGTGAGTTGCCATTTTCTCCTCAAGGATCAAACCCAAATCTCCTGAATTGGCAGGCAGGTTCTTTATCACTGTGCCAACTGAGAAGACCTTTTCTCTCACCAGGGTATGTTATTCAATGTGGAAAGTCATTCTGACTAAAAGATGGGCACATGCATCATGTTCGTTTCTTCACTGAAGGAGAATGTTGACCTTCCTCCCTGCAGAGGGAGACGGTGTTGTCTAATACAGAACTATGTTCAAGCAGGAAAACAGCTGAGTTGGAATTAGTGTGCCTCCAAATGAAAAGGCTTGGATGTCATTAGTATCCACTGAAAAAGTTTTCCCTGGTACATTGGAAATGTTTACTATCAGTGAACTAAAATCAGAGTTGAGTGATGTGTGGATTGTATGTGCTTGTGTAAGTTCAGTCATTGCAATTCAGATTAGGATATGATGCTCCTGATAGTCCAGCCAGAGTGAAACCATAGCCCTGCACCTAAGGGGAAGGAAAACACTGAGGATGGGACTTTATTGTTGTCAGTCACATGGGCAGTTGTTTCTTTCAGGGAAAGGGAAAATGATATTTTAGAATGTGAGTTATGGAATGATACTATGAATCATTAAGCTTTTCATTGCTTCCACTATCAAAAATCCAGAATTTTGCCTAACATCAAAACCAAGAAAACTACTTTTTATTTTCAATTCCATAGTAATTTTCCCCCCAGGGGCATATTTTATAATACTACCCTTTATTGACCTCGCCTTTTATTGGTTCTTATATGTTCATGTGCATGTAAAATTAGAGCATTGCATCATTCCTCATAAATATCAAAAGAGCTTAAATAGTTCTGGAAATAGACCTATAGGAAAGAGAAAATAGAAAAAATGGGATAGGTAGCTGTTAAGCAAAAGAAAGAAATGACAGTTTGGGATATTCAATATCTTCTTACAGAATACACATGTAACATGTATTAAAAATATATGTGATAGTATAGAGTATCTTAATATACTTTACAACAGTAAATCATGAACTTAACAGCAGAGTAACTTATCACAAAGTCTATATGTTTTAATTGCATGTTGATGATTATTAATTGAATCACATGGCCTAATAATCATGTTTTATTTTTTCCACTTAAAAATTTATTTTTTGAAGGAAACAAGAATGTTACCCCTATATATGCCTTTTCAATATAGACCATTTTAAAAGTCTTTAAAATTTGTTACAGTATTGGTTCTGTTTTTATGTTTTGGTTTTTTAGCCACAAAATATGTGGCACTTTAGCTCCCTGACCTCTGATGGAACCTGTACCCCCTACACTGGAAAACCAAGTCTTAACCACTGAATGCCAGGGGAGTCCCCTAAATATGCCTGTTTGACATAAAAATTATTTTGAACTGAAGGCAATTAATAAGTAGAACATATAGAAAAAGTTCCCCTATACTGCCTAAAGGGAATAAACTCTCCTTTTACTAGAGACAGACTCTTAGTCCCCAAAGGGCATAGAGGAATATGTAAGCAAATCCTGTTAACCTAACCTTAATCTTCCTAATTAAGGAAGATAAGGATTACCTAATCCTAGCTCCTTTGTCTTGTTACTTGTCTAAACACTATACAACTTCCTGCTCTGGTCATTTCTTCTGGTCCTCATTCCTTTGTGAAGGTTTCCGTGAACATGTAAAACTTTAAAAATCTGTATGCTCTTCTCTTGTTAACTTGTCTTTGTTGGTTTCATTTTCAGACCCAGCCTGAGGCCCAAAGAGAATTGAAGAAAACCTTTTCCTCGCCTAGAGCTTGAATTTGGATTATATTTCCAGAACATGTGTAAGTGGCTCAGTATACACTGATTTCTGATACCACTAATTTATAATTATATAATTTAGAGAATTATTCAAGTAGAATCCATATCTGGCAGAAAACCTCACATTTAGCCATTCGTAATTCCAAATTTTGTATCCTTGCCAAACTCTTTTCATTTGAAATCTGCACCCCTCCTCCCACACTGTACTCACCCACTTGGCAGTTCTGCCATTGAACGTGGCTCTGAAATGGAGATGACCTTGTTTCCCTCAGAGGAGGAAGACTGGCATCCTCTCTTGACCACTGGTCACTGGATTGGTGTTGACATAGCACATTTACTGGAAGATGGTCAGAGATGCCACTCTAGCTGTTCTTTGGAATGTGTTGCCCAAAATAGATCGATCCTCAGCTGGTGGGATTGAGCTGGGTCAGCAGGACCCGCTCTATCCTCCTCGTGCCTAAGCACGTGCCTCTATGGCCCTGATTGAGCAAAGTGAGCTGTGTGTATTGGGCCTGGAAGATGTCCATTTAAAGCAGCATACCCCCCACAAGACTGTTAGAGTGTGTGTGCTGAGAGGGGACCCGCTTTCCCCAATTTCTACTCTCCTCAGTGTTTGGCATAGCTCATGCTTCTCAGTGGGTCTCTCTGTTGCTTATACATTCTGACAACAGAATGACCACTTGTTTCCTTGTTTCTTTTAGGTATTATCTAATTAGCACTGTGTCTTTGGGACAGAAAGTTATCTGTAACGCTCAGCATTTTCACAAGATGAGTTAGTCACATCCTGAGTACTCATTTGGTGGATGAATCAGGGAAAAGAAAAGCCAGTAGGAAATTGGAGCTTGATTTGGGTTAAACTGTGGGGAACTTCTTCCCATTTTTAGCCTTGCTGATGGGGAGAAAATCACTAGCAGAATCTTACAGGGTTGGAGTGTTGCAAGAATTACAGAAAAGGTCTGGTTCCTTTGAGCAGTCTTGTAGTCATACAGTCTAGTTGCTTAGCTGTAGAGCATTCAAGTCGGTTTTTTTTTTTTTTTTTTTCAGATTTTGGTAAAATATTGAGTTCTTTTGACATGTTATAATTTAAGTATATTTATTCATGAACTGTTTGAAACACTGTGGCTGACTATCAGTTTTCTTGAAAATATTCTTTCTGGTGCTTCTCCAAAGGCGACATGTGGACATTTTATAATTCTTCTTATGTGTTTGTTGGGTGCCTCCTTGATGACAGACATGAGTGTCAAGTGTTGAATGCTTCCTTTTTCTTTGGGACTTTATTGTAAACGAACTAGCTAAGTGTTACTAATTTTAAAAAGACATTGCTTAAAAGAAAAATAGATACAGAGAGTAAGAGATTATATGATGCATAATTAAATTTTGAAATGCTTACTGGTGCTGCCAGGGTCAGACTGAAAAGGAGCAGTTCCAAACAGAAGATTTGCATCTTTGAGAATCTCTGTAAAAAGACAATGGTGTTTTACCCTGTAGTATTGCCGGTTATGAACTGCAGCCATAAGAATAAATAAAACATAAAAATCTATATAAACATCTTTCCCCTTAGCAGTCTATTTGTCCATTACCTTTTGTTTTAAAAAAACTATATATGATTTATATCTAAGTGTATAAACTTTAAGGACTTTCAAATGTCTAATTATTCCGATGTGAATATGAAAATTAAAAAATATAGACATGAATTTATAGACATTCATTTATTGTCAGCCCAGAGACAATTTAATTGAATTATTTATATAATTCAGAATAATATTAAGGGAAGAGTCAGTAAACTCAACGCTAGAGCATAAATGTATCCATCCTGAGTACTCATTTGGTTTTTTGGATGAATCAGGAAAAGAAAAGCTCCCAGCATTTTCACAAGATGAGTTAGTCACATCCTGAGTACTCATTTGGTGGATGAATCAGGGAAAAGAAAAGCCAGTAGGAAATTGGAGCTTGATTTGGGTTAAACTGTGGGGAACTTCTTCCCATTTTTAGCCTTGCTGATGGGGAGAAAATCACTAGCAGAATCTTACAGGGTTGGAGTGTTGCAAGAATTACAGAAAAGGTCTGGTTCCTTTGAGCAGTCTTGTAGTCATACAGTCTAGTTGCTTAGCTGTAGAGCATTCAAGTCGGTTTTTTTTTTTTTTTTTTTCAGATTTTGGTAAAATATTGAGTTCTTTTGACATGTTATAATTTAAGTATATTTATTCATGAACTGTTTGAAACACTGTGGCTGACTATCAGTTTTCTTGAAAATATTCTTTCTGGTGCTTCTCCAAAGGCGACATGTGGACATTTTATAATTCTTCTTATGTGTTTGTTGGGTGCCTCCTTGATGACAGACATGAGTGTCAAGTGTTGAATGCTTCCTTTTTCTTTGGGACTTTATTGTAAACGAACTAGCTAAGTGTTACTAATTTTAAAAAGACATTGCTTAAAAGAAAAATAGATACAGAGAGTAAGAGATTATATGATGCATAATTAAATTTTGAAATGCTTACTGGTGCTGCCAGGGTCAGACTGAAAAGGAGCAGTTCCAAACAGAAGATTTGCATCTTTGAGAATCTCTGTAAAAAGACAATGGTGTTTTACCCTGTAGTATTGCCGGTTATGAACTGCAGCCATAAGAATAAATAAAACATAAAAATCTATATAAACATCTTTCCCCTTAGCAGTCTATTTGTCCATTACCTTTTGTTTTAAAAAAACTATATATGATTTATATCTAAGTGTATAAACTTTAAGGACTTTCAAATGTCTAATTATTCCGATGTGAATATGAAAATTAAAAAATATAGACATGAATTTATAGACATTCATTTATTGTCAGCCCAGAGACAATTTAATTGAATTATTTATATAATTCAGAATAATATTAAGGGAAGAGTCAGTAAACTCAACGCTAGAGCAATAGAAATGTAATTTGAACAAGAGAGAGAAAAGAGATTTTTAAATGACCATTCTTTTCTTTCAGCCCTTTGTAAGTGTATTCTTCCTCAGAGACCTGTGTGATGATAGCAAGTATCAACTCAGAATTTTATGTCTCAGAAAGATATACTTTCTTCAAAATTGTTAAGAACTAGGGTTTTAAAGTAAGATTTGTCTTTGAGTTCTTGACTCTGTTATTTAATAGGCAAGGGGCCCTGGGCAAGTCATTTAAACTTTCTCAACTTTGATTACCTCATTTGTAAAATGTGAGTAGTATTTGTAGTGTATTTATGTGACAAAAATTCTTAAGTAGCTCTTTATACAAAACCTGGCACATAATAAGTGCTCAATAAAGGTTAGCTATTATCATTAAAATAAATAACAAACAGTTAAAAATAGCATCAAGTTATTATAATAATTCATAACAAACTCTAAATGAATCTGCCAGGGTAGCAAGCTCTACTGTGAGAAATGAAATCTTGTTCATTATCACCCTGGTGCCCAAATATATATCCTCATACTCATTAGTAATGTATATGAAATGGGAGCTACCTGTGGTCTGGAGACCAAAACAATTTACATAATACTTATTTTAACAGCTAACATTTATTGAAAAATAAAATGAGCCAAGAACTGTTGTAAACATTTGACATGAATTCAGTTAATTGAACCTGACGATAATGCTGTGAAGTTAGGTGGCATTACCAGTTCTGTTTTATGAATTAGGTAATGGACACAAATTCAAATAATTTGTCCCAGAATTCCCAGGTTTTTAGAGGCAGAAAAAGGATTAGCATTCAAGGCAAGGTAGCTCTAGAGCCAAACTCTGCACCACCTTGAATAAGTTTATTGAATAAGTTTGTATTATTTTATCTTATTAGAGAATAATCTACATGTAGTTCATGTAAAGGCAAATCATAGTATTATATTGGGCTCAACCAAATGATGTTTAACACACTAGCATTTTATTATGGATAAAGGTACATGCTTATACTTCGGTAAATATGTTAAGAGAGTCTAGTGAGTTTGTCAAAGCCATTAGATTGGAAAAGAAAGTTAACATAACTTTGGATTACTAATCTGTTGGTTTTGCTATTAAGTGTTTTGCTAATAACTTACCACACAGACGTACTACAATCAATATGAAAATTGGTAAATTATACCACTCTTTGATATTACATGAGAGAAAAGTACTTTTAATAGTAAAGATAAGTTAAATACTTTTGCAGTTTTTGACCATTCTAAGATAAAAGCTTTGGTGAAATAAATATGATTATTAAATATATTCTAAAATCCTGAGCTATTCTCTTCTAAATAAATGCAATTTTAAGGACCTTAATCTTAGCCATAATTTTGCTCCCAAGCATTTTAGAGATCATGATAGTACAAGTCATGTGTCTAATGGCTTAACGCTGATGAGTAGAAGTATCAGCACAGATGAAGTTTGAAAGCATAAGTCTGATCATATTGTCCTTATTCTGTCTTATAAGCAAAAGTATAGAGTAAAATTGAAATGCTTGAGTCGTGGAGATTGATAATGTTGTTAGTCAAATGAGAGAGAAAACTGTTACGAAGCCACCAATTTTAGCTGTTCATTTCTAGAGATTAGTAATACACTTTCTTTCTATTAAGCAAAACACTATATATTACATAGTTGTGCCCACAGGAGAATACTTTCAATATGCATTTATTTTCAAAAGCAATATTCCTACCTGAGTAGCATACATCTTAAAAACGTCAACTATGTTACAAAGCTATTTGCTATCAAGAGAGTCAAATTACCTGTGGATCTTTGACCTTCAGAATACCTGGTTTCTTCTGCAGGATTAGCAGTCTCTGGGTATTTGCTGAAATTTAAAGTTTGTTAGAGTTCCCAATGGCCAATCAGCATTGACTCACTTAGCGCTAGAAAACAATTCGTTACCAGTGCCCACAGATAACCATAGGGGGCAAAGTAATTTTAATCTAAAAATGTTTTTGTGGTAGAAAGCTACTATCAAATGTTCCAGAAAATGGGATAAACAGAAAATATAAATATCCCAGCTTGGTATATCATGTTGTCAAATAATTAAAATTGATTTCAGAACTATTGGTTCTGCCTGAGTAACTCACAAGTTTATAAATAGAAAACATTTTGGCTGTTATTTTGAGTAGAACCTTTATAATTTCAATTGTGCCTGAATGAAATTCAGCAACATTTAAGAAAAATGCACTGAGTGCCTATTATGTGGCCAGCATTAGGGAAACACAGTGAATGAAACAGGAAAAAAAAAAATTCCTGTCTTCATGGAGTTTATAAGCTGATGGGGAGACAAACAGTAAACAAGATAAAGAAGTAAAATACAATGTGTTAGGCAGTGACACAGACTCAGTCTAAGAAGAACAAGTGTTTCAGAGAAGGAAGAGTAACAAGCATGGGGAGTAGGGACACAGGGTTGAAATTTTAGATAAGGAGGCCCAGGAAGACTTCATTGAGAGGGTGACTTTCAGGCATATGACTTTCTAGTGGAAGAACACTAATGGAAGAACATTCTAGGCAAAAGGAAGAGAAAGAGGAGACACCTGGGGATAAAAGTCTGCTGTCTGTTCTAAAACAGAAAAGGTCAGGTTGGCTGGGAGGACTGCAGAGGGGAATAGTAGGAAATGAGGCCAGAAAAGTATTAGATGGAAGATAATGCAGTGCCCGGGGGTCAGCACAAGGCTCCTGACTTTGCCTGAGTGAGAAGGAAGCCCTTGGGCAAAGGAGGAAATGAAGGAGGGGTTGAGTAGGAAAAGGCAGAGTCTGGCAAGGAAGCTTTTACAGTAATCCCATCAAGAGACATTTGGGACTTGAATCAGAAAGGATGGTGAGACCCACGTGGAGTCACATTCTGGACATATTTGGAAAGTAAAGCCAACAGGATTGACTGATATATAGATGTGGCTGGGAGAGGAAATCAAGGATGGCACCAAAGTTTTCACCTTGAGCAACTGGGAGAATAAAGTTACCCTTTAGTATCGTTAAGAGGGAAACGGTAGAAGTGGTTTAGAAAGAAATATTGAGAATCTGGGTTTGTATGTGAAAGTTATAAAACGGTCAATGTAGGACGTTGACTTTTTCAGTGAAACAAGTAGCACACACATGCTGGAATAAGCCTTTTTAGGGCAGTTTGGTCCAATCTGCCTGCCAAAGTCATGATTGCAATAGTTCAGGAGGTTTAAAATATTATACTACCCAGAGGGGTAATTTGTTAGAATTTTGCGTGAACATTAATAAAAGATAATGTAAGAATTGTTTAACTCATACCAAGAGATAAGAACTACCTATAGCTAAACACAATTTTAATAGATTGTAAATGATATACAATGAAATTTCAGTGTAAACTCTCGATTTCTCTTAACTTTCAAAACAGACCAGAATCTCAGCAAAATATAAAGGATTTGACTGACATAGAAAAAGGCTGACAAGGAAATGGAAGGAAAGGAGAAACCAAGCAGTAGTGTTCAGTCGACTGTAAAACTACACAGAAGCACATAGCTATATAAAACTAGGTAGAGTGAATACCACAAAAATGCTCATTTTGATAGTCTGTTAAAGTAATGAATTATTCATGAATTTCTATGAGAATTAGAAAGTCTTCAGTGTTTAAAGGTTTTGTCCTCTTCTATAAAAGTAACTTTATACTTTTGAATGATCATGTAGAAGTAGGCACCAAGTATGTACCTTGTACATGGTGCAACCTTAGAAAATATTGGGGCTTTTCCACTAATATTATTTTATAGTTTCAGATTTCAAATGTGTTACTTCTTTGTAGTTTATTCTTTCCAAAAAAAATTGTAGTGTATAAAGGATTTCCCTTTCACTTAAGTGATGAGAAAGTATTTAATTCTATCTAGATGAATCTGTGTTCTATGAGAGAAAGTTCATAGACTATTAAGAGAATAGTTGGCTTAGCTACCAATCCTACCAAAGAGTAAACTGGCATGTAGCTAGATATATATACACTCCCAAAGCTAAAATGAATTCAAGGCTCAAAAAATAAAAATGCAACTTGAGCTTTAAATTTAGAACCTGCAATTGACTAAAGCCCAAGAAGAGAGAGAAAAAAAGATGAGCCTATTTTGGTTGAAAGTTTGCAGAGAAGAAACTGAGGGGGAATTAACAGAGAATACTCATTTGTTGAAGTTCTGTGAAGCAGAGGTGTTCCTTTTACCCTGTTAAAACTTGCCCCCTGGTTGAGCTTGAACTTCAAAAAGTCAACATAGCTTTCCTAAATGTTTTTGTGTAATAATTTTTTTTTATTTTGCTTTTACAGAGTTTTGTTGTTTACAGCTCTATATAATCCCAAATCTGTCATAGTCATTTCTTTGACCCCTTGTAATAAACATTTTTTTCATAACATTTCTTGGAAACCAAAGATAAAAACTAGTGTTCTGTTAAAACAACAAAAAAAGTTACCTAGTCTAGTCTCACACTGTTTCTATTTAATTGTAAAACAAAGCAAAATAATATAAAATTAGGAAGGAATAGAGAACAGGAAATGGACATGAACTTTCTTCAGGTTCTTGGTTCATGACTCAAGCACAGACATCTTCACCAATGATGCACCTAGCTCGGCTTTTTGTTTTGTCTCGTTTTTTTTTCGTCTATTTCTGGAACCTCCCACCAGTCTTCTCTATACTTGTGCTCTAGGTCCAATTATTTTGATTTACATTTTTAAAAACTTAGGATTGTAAGAACACTCTTTATCCTCTGAGATATTGGTTTCCCAACTTCTCATTAACACTATTAGGTAACACTAATAATTCTGTATCATTATACGCCTCTGGAGGTATGCATATGCTATATATATTTCTGACTAATTGAAATAATGCTGTATTTTCTAATTTGCACAATAATTATATGCACAGTAAATATACAGAGTTTTCCCTCCTGAATCAGTGCGGGGATCTTCACATATATTTTGTGAATGGAAAGGGGAACTCTTGTGTATCTCCTCTTTACCATGTGGATCCTTAAAGACTTATCAAGGCTTTGGGCATTTCATAGAAGTATTTATTCCCCATTGATTTCCAGAAGAGAGTCTGAAGTGGGTTTGCTGGGGCTTGCCATGTCTTTAGCAGAAGGAAATATTTCTGTTTCAGATATGTTCATTCATGAGGATCAGTATTCATTCTGAGTTTTAAGAGGTTACTTTTGAAAATGTCAGTTACAACCAACTTTCTCATCTACCCCTAAATTATGTTTATTTTTGTTTTATAATTTTTTCTCTTCATGTTTGGGAATTTCAGCAGAAGTACATAAAAATTTCATTCAGATATGTAACCACAAATACTCATGGAACCGCGAAAAGTCATGAGACAGCATGAAACTAGCTGTGCTCATTTCTCTAGGCTATTTGTTTACCATTCAGCTATTACTAGCAAAGAAAGATATGTCAATATAATTTACTTTTATTTTTATATTATAAAGATGCCATATTACACCTTAAAGTGTAATTCAGAGGGTGTAGTTAAAATGTAATTATAATGATACCAGCCTTTTTCTTCAGGACAGGGTGACATTACTGGAAGTAGCTATGAAATTTTGTTGTGACCTCAAGGGGGAAATACCTTTCATTCCCGAACAGTCTTTGCCATTTTGTTTTCCAGGACCGAGTATCCTCTTAGAAACAGAACATGATGACATATACTAGCTAGTTACTGGACACATGATGTATTCTTACCTAATTTGGACATATTTAGTCTTTTCAGTTTTTAGTTTTAAAGTTCGTGTTTATCTGTGTTGTGTTATCATTTACTTTAGCTCTTTTCTTATGACTTTCTTAATTCTCACAAACCCAGATTTTCTCTAGGCTTGCCCGTTCTTGTTTCAATTATCTATTGCCGTGTAACAAACTATCTCGAAACTTAGTGGTTTAAGTTTTTTGTGTTATTTTTTTGACTAATTGAAATAATGCTGTATTTTCTAATTTGCACAATAATTATATGCACAGTAAATATACAGAGTTTTCCCTCCTGAATCAGTGCGGGGATCTTCACATATATTTTGTGAATGGAAAGGGGAACTCTTGTGTATCTCCTCTTTACCATGTGGATCCTTAAAGACTTATCAAGGCTTTGGGCATTTCATAGAAGTATTTATTCCCCATTGATTTCCAGAAGAGAGTCTGAAGTGGGTTTGCTGGGGCTTGCCATGTCTTTAGCAGAAGGAAATATTTCTGTTTCAGATATGTTCATTCATGAGGATCAGTATTCATTCTGAGTTTTAAGAGGTTACTTTTGAAAATGTCAGTTACAACCAACTTTCTCATCTACCCCTAAATTATGTTTATTTTTGTTTTATAATTTTTTCTCTTCATGTTTGGGAATTTCAGCAGAAGTACATAAAAATTTCATTCAGATATGTAACCACAAATACTCATGGAACCGCGAAAAGTCATGAGACAGCATGAAACTAGCTGTGCTCATTTCTCTAGGCTATTTGTTTACCATTCAGCTATTACTAGCAAAGAAAGATATGTCAATATAATTTACTTTTATTTTTATATTATAAAGATGCCATATTACACCTTAAAGTGTAATTCAGAGGGTGTAGTTAAAATGTAATTATAATGATACCAGCCTTTTTCTTCAGGACAGGGTGACATTACTGGAAGTAGCTATGAAATTTTGTTGTGACCTCAAGGGGGAAATACCTTTCATTCCCGAACAGTCTTTGCCATTTTGTTTTCCAGGACCGAGTATCCTCTTAGAAACAGAACATGATGACATATACTAGCTAGTTACTGGACACATGATGTATTCTTACCTAATTTGGACATATTTAGTCTTTTCAGTTTTTAGTTTTAAAGTTCGTGTTTATCTGTGTTGTGTTATCATTTACTTTAGCTCTTTTCTTATGACTTTCTTAATTCTCACAAACCCAGATTTTCTCTAGGCTTGCCCGTTCTTGTTTCAATTATCTATTGCCGTGTAACAAACTATCTCGAAACTTAGTGGTTTAAGACATCCATTGATTATTTTCTCTCAAGTGTCTGTGGAGTGACTTGGCTCAGCTGTGTGGTCTTTACTTGTATCTCTCATTTGGGGCATTCAGATGGGGGTGAGTGCAGGAATTCTCTGAAGACTTGATTAGGCTACACATCTAAGACGATCCTTTGGTGCTTCTCTATATGACTTCTTTCTCCAGCAAAAGAAGTTGCTGGAGAACAGTTGATCAGGGCTTAAAATACTATGTCGGTTAAAAGCTCTTTAACTGGAGGTTTGCTGGTGGCTCAGTGGTAAAGAATCCACATGCCAGTGCAGGAGACATGGGTTTGATTCCTCACCCAGAGAGATCCCACTTGCTTCTTGCTGATATGGATCAGCAAATTTTCTCTGTAAAGAACCATATAGTAAGTATTTTTGGCTTTGGTGGCCATATGGAGCTTATGTGCCACAACTATTGTGCTTGTGCTCTAGAACCAGGGAGCTGCAGCTACTGAGCCCACATTCTACAATCATAGAATTAACCATAGTAGTACTGGATTTGATAATAACTCTTTCTATTCAGCATAAATAATGGTTTATGTTATGCTGTTGATTTTCTGTAACTATCCTACAGCTAGAATCTATATTAAACTTTTCCTCAGCTTGCTAAGAGGTGAGACATGCCTAAAAATCTCTGTCATGAAATTTCAAAAGATAATTAGGATAATGAAAATATTATCTTCAATACTGTTTATTGAAGATAAATAACATTCTTGTGTTCATGTTGGGAAAGTGTCAGAAGGATTTTATTAAGTGGCTGCAGAAAAGAAATAACTCACAGATTGCTCTACCAAATACCAGAAATTTTTACCGTATATTTCTGGAGTTCGCTGGTAGTATGCTTGTATCCAAAGTGATTAACAACAGTTAAAAGTTAAAATTGGCTTCCCAGGTGGCCCAGTGGTAAAGAATCTGCCCAGCAATGCAGGAGACACAGGTTCAATCCCTGGGTTGGGATGATTCCCTGGAGAAGGAAATAGCAACCCGTTCTAGTATTCTTGCCTGGAAAATCCCAGGGACAGAAGAGACAGGTGGGCTGTAGTCCATGGGGTCACAAAAGAGTCAGACACAAATTAGCAACTAAAAAACAGCAACAAAAATTTTTAATTAATCAATTTTTTATGGTTATGACCTTATACAGGCATCTAAAATGGGAGTTAGCAAACAAACTATGGCCTGTGGACCAAATATGGCCCAACGTTTGTTTTTGCTGATAGAGTTTTATTGGAACATGCCATGCACATTTGTTTACATTTTGTCTGTGGCAGTTTTTGCTAAATTGACAGAATTGAAGAGTTGTTACAGAAACCACCAGTTGCTCTGTTGGCCTGCAGAGCCAAAAATATTTATTATCTGATCCTTTACAGAGAAAGTTTGCTGATCCATGACTAAAATAGTGAAGGTTGTATTTGTATTTTTTAAAAAGATAAGACATAGCACAGAGAACTCTAGTCAATGCTCTTTAATAGCATATATATAAAAAAGAAAAAAAAAGTGGATATATGTATATGTATAGCTGCTTCACTTTGCTGTGCACCTGAAACTAACAAGACATTGTGAATCATCTATAATCCCATATAAAGTTTTTTAAAGATATAAGAAAAATTCTGACAATACACATTGATGGAGGACTTATATTTCTACACTCTGGGAGCTATAAAGTACAGGAAGGAAAACCTCCTGAAAAAGAATATGAAAGAATGAAATATATGTGGAACCTTTACTCTTAGAACAACAAATCAAGTTAATGAGTTTCTAACCCATTGATTATTTTAAAGACCTAAGGGGAGAAAATATTTACAAGTATTTGGATAAACAAAAGTGATTGCTTCTTCCTTTTAATCAATATAGATTATATTTTTAAAGTGAAATTCACATTTCTCAACATTAGACAATCCTTTTTGGAAGAGTGTATTTATATTTTTCTGCTTTTCTGACACCTTTGTTATTTCCTCTGTCATTCAGAGAGATTCACTTTGTATAGGGATGGATTTTTTTCTTAATAAGAGGAATTCAAATTGAAAGAAAGTAAATATTTTGGTTTTTTCGTTCTCAAATAGACTGTTTAAACTCCCAGCAAAAATAATCACTTGGAAAGCCAAAGTTTTAGTTCTGCAATGTGAAAATATTTTTAAGAGCAGAAAGGGTGATAGAAAATCAATAGGGTCAGCCACAAAAGAGGCAGAGTGAAGTTTTTATATTACAATAATAAATTTTTCAGAGTTCAGATTAAAATATGGCTCATCCTGGCTTTCAGCTGGAAAGGATATTGATTGAGGCATTGTCATGGAGGTGGCAAGACAGTCTTGAAGTAAGGAGATAGGCCTTTCATAGGGTGACCACAGGGAGAGGAGCAGAGTCATCTCTCAGAAGCAGCTATGCTAATATCCACAGATGAACCACCCCTTGGATGTGGCATGTGCTATGAGGCCTATTAGTGTCTCACTGCCTGGTGAGGGCCCACATGAATCCTGGTGAGGGTCTCCATGAATCCTCTTGTAGAAGTAGCCCTCTTTCATGCACTAAGACACTTTTTAGACCATCCAAACTCCCTTTCCTTATGCGGTCAGCCTTCTTTAAATGGTCCAGGGCACTCCTAAGCCCCACCAAATTTTCATATCTATAAGAGGCATTTACAGGAATAGCTCTCTGATAACCTTGCATGTCTCCGTGTAAGCCATATGGGCAAGAACTGACTGTTGGCCAGCCTGAGTCTCTGTAAAGAGTCTTGTGAGTCCTCCTGGAGCAAAAAAGGATAAAAACGCTGCTGAGGAGATGCCCTCGGCTTACCTCCTGTCTGTCTTATGGGAGATCACAAGATCATTCTTCATTTACCTCCCTAGTTTCAGCTGAGAATAGGACTTTCAACTTTACCCCCACTGGCCTTGTGTTAGGGTTTAATTGCAGACTTTAGCAGAAGTCTGTTTGCTTGGCTGGGCTTCCTTGGTGACTCAGTCGTGAAGGACTTGACATATTTTTAAAGTGAAATTCACATTTCTCAACATTAGACAATCCTTTTTGGAAGAGTGTATTTATATTTGTCCATTTTCATCCATCTTTGTTCTTCCCTCTGTCATTCAGAGAGATTCACTTTGTATAGGGATGGATTTTTTTCTTAATAAGAGGAATTCAAATTGAAAGAAAGTAAATATTTTGGTTTTTCGTTCTCAAATAGACTGTTTAAACTCCCAGCAAAAATAATCACTTGGAAAGCCAAAGTTTTAGTTCTGCAATGTGAAAATATTTTTAAGAGCAGAAAGGGTGATAGAAAATCAATAGGGTCAGCCACAAAAGAGGCAGAGTGAAGTTTTTATATTACAATAATAAATTTTTCAGAGTTCAGATTAAAATATGGCTCATCCTGGCTTTCAGCTGGAAAGGATATTGATTGAGGCATTGTCATGGAGGTGGCAAGACAGTCTTGAAGTAAGGAGATAGGCCTTTCATAGGGTGACCACAGGGAGAGGAGCAGAGTCATCTCTCAGAAGCAGCTATGCTAATATCCACAGATGAACCACCCCTTGGATGTGGCATGTGCTATGAGGCCTATTAGTGTCTCACTGCCTGGTGAGGGCCCACATGAATCCTGGTGAGGGTCTCCATGAATCCTCTTGTAGAAGTAGCCCTCTTTCATGCACTAAGACACTTTTTAGACCATCCAAACTCCCTTTCCTTATGCGGTCAGCCTTCTTTAAATGGTCCAGGGCACTCCTAAGCCCCACCAAATTTTCATATCTATAAGAGGCATTTACAGGAATAGCTCTCTGATAACCTTGCATGTCTCCGTGTAAGCCATATGGGCAAGAACTGACTGTTGGCCAGCCTGAGTCTCTGTAAAGAGTCTTGTGAGTCCTCCTGGAGCAAAAAAGGATAAAAACGCTGCTGAGGAGATGCCCTCGGCTTACCTCCTGTCTGTCTTATGGGAGATCACAAGATCATTCTTCATTTACCTCCCTAGTTTCAGCTGAGAATAGGACTTTCAACTTTACCCCCACTGGCCTTGTGTTAGGGTTTAATTGCAGACTTTAGCAGAAGTCTGTTTGCTTGGCTGGGCTTCCTTGGTGACTCAGTGGTGAAGGACTTGCCTGCCAATTCAGGAGACATGGGTCCAATCCCCGGGGCGGGAGGGTCCCCTGGAGAGGGAAATGGCAACCCACTCCAGTATTCTTGCCCATAGACAGAGGAGTCTGGTGGGAGACAGTCCTTGGGATCTCAAAAGAGTTAGACACAATTTTGCAACTAAATAACAATCTGCTTGGCTAGAGGTGAGAGCTGGCCGCTCAACAGCAGAATGACCCACCACCTGTACTGTCTATCCTCTGGCCTCTCTGGCTCAGGGTCTCCCATGGGATGAGGGATGCAGGGAGAGGATCTCATGCAAATCCTGCTTTTGCTCTTGTGTAAACTATTTGACTCCATTTGAGCTTACTGTCTCCCAGATGGCTGCATCTATGGAATTTCAGTGACTAAACCCAATAGATGCAGTTAGATCTTCATAGCCCGGTTAGAATCATACTGCCATGTGGGGATGCTTGACAGCTCAAAAGGGAAAAAGGGTCATCCTATTTTGGCAACAACATGAAAAGAGATTTTCCTTGTTTACTAGCAGTCACTGTTCTCAAAGAGATTTTTCTTTGATCACCTGAGCATGACATGAAAGCTGTAAAATGTTATCTTATTAACTCTGAAGAACAAAGGAATAAAACATTGTTATGGTTGTTATATGTGCTCTTATCCAAAGTTTGCTATTCTGATTCCCAGATAGATTCACTTATGTTAACAGGGTATCTTTTGTGTGTAAAGAAAGAAGCTCTGATAGGTACCCAGGGCATGAACCCCGGACAAGTCTCCTTTCCTCCACTTACCAACCCTGTTGTCTCAGGCAAGTTACTAAAGATCTCTGTAACTCAGTGCCCTTACCTATAAAATGAAGTTGACTTCCAGAAACTGTAAGAATTAAGTGAAGTAATATATGTAAAATGCTTAGAAACCAACTGACACTTAGCAAGTGTCTAATAAGCATTACCTATTGTATTAATGAAAATTGTGTTTCTGAAACCATAAGGTACATGAGAATCACCTGCCCACTCCCCCACCCCCATTTCTGATTTAGTAGTTCTTGAGTGGAGCTCCAGATTGCACTTCTAGCATGTTCTCCGGTGATACTGATGCTGCTGTTCTGATAGCTACACTTTGAGAACCACTGGGTTAGGATGTAATTTTCAGATAAATTATAGAGACCCGTAAGCAACGTGGTTTAAAAAAACAGAAGTTAATTTCTACAAGTTGGGTGTTGGTGCTGCTTAAAGCCAGACCTTTTCTAACTTGTCACCTTGCCATCCAAAGACTGTCACCGAAGGCTTACCACCATTGTTGAATTCCAGCCATAGGAGGGAGAAATGAGAGGAATAAGAAGAGGATAATACCTCTCTTGAGGGAATCAGCCAAGAACCTGTGCACATTTAATTGCACCAGAACTTAAATCAAATGGATACATCTAGCTCAATAGGAAGTGGCAGATTTTAGAATTTATGCTGTAGCCACCTTTTTAGCTAAAACCCCCAGAGTTCTGTTACTATGAGAAACAAGGGAGAACATAAACTGACTTTCACCTAGGAGCTCAGCCACAGTTACAGACTGGCTTCTACCTTTAAACAAGAACAAAAATATTTTCTATGAGTAGGAGAGTATAAATATCCTGATTTATTACCATCCCACTCCATATAAGCGTAACTTGCTTCACTTTTTATCTTTTCTCCATTCAAAGGAGTCATTTGATTGTCTTTTTCTGGGAAAAATTAAAATGCTCGTCTTTCTTTTTTTAATTATTTGGATCAAGTCTCTTCTAGATGGGCCTTCGATAGATATTGTAAGGAATGACAGAAAATAGAGCTTCTGGTAGGGAAACTCAAAGGGAATTTGGAGCAAGAGGCCAGGGAGGCTAGCTAGAATGGTAGAAAGAGATAGGAATTCTGATATATGAGTAGGAAAAATATTTCAACAGGGTGCTTCCATGCAGAAGATATTGCATGATATGGAGGAGAGAGCTGCTATGAGGGACATCATTAGAGTGTGCAGTGGTGGTTTAGTCACTAAGTCGTTCCAACTCTTGTGACCCCATGGACTATATAGCCCACAAGGGATCCCTTTCATGGGATTTTCCAGGCAAGAATACTGGAGTGGGTTGCCATTTTCTCCTTTAGGTCATCTTCCTTATGCAGGGATCAAACCCATGTCTTCTCCTGCATTGCAGTCAGATTCTTTACTGACTGAGACACTAGGTAAGCCTGCAGGGTATGTAGGGGCAATGTTAAATTATAGTCCTCACCAACTCACCTTCTAGTCTTGATCCAAGAACTTCATGTTGCCTGCATGGCCCCTGGGTAGTTGATGGTCCACAGATCTTACTGTCTGATTACCTATTTGTTCTGGTGTCTGGACTAGGCTATAATCTTTCCTCTGCTACCAATACATACTCCAAGTGAAGGCCTTGCCACAGTGGTCCTTTAACACTGTGCAAGTCTAAAGGTGATTCCTAGATGCTTACAGCAGTGGTGGACAGCAGTCACCATTCTGCACTCAGTGAATGAAGTGTACTAACTTGAATCCCTTGGAGAGTAGTGGACACCCATATTACATGTCAAAAGCAAAGCAAACAAACAAATGTAAAAGAAAGATTAACTGATTTTGCTATATAACAATGAATAACTTCAAAATATGAATAAAGTTCAGAGATTTCAGTGATCCTTTCCAAATCTAAGATTTGATGATTCTATGATATACTGAGATAGTTTGTGACAATGTCATGAAAAAATAGGAAAGATTACCTATATCCCCTAATAAATATTTATCACATACTTATCAAACTGTTCCCAATGCCTCCATCTCATCAAAAACTTTTGCTTACAAAGATTCATTAGGATAAGGAAAAAAAAAGTTCTGTGACTTCTCAGAAGGCAATTTTTTTATGCCCAGGACTTCCCTGGTAGCTCAAATGGTAAAGAATCTGCCTGCAGTGCAGGAGACCCAGGTTTGATCCCTGTGTCAGGAAGTTCCCCTGAAGTAATGGCAACCCACTCCAGTACTCTTGCCTGGAGAATTCCATGGACAGAAGAGCCTGGTGGGCCCCTGTCCATGGGATCGCAAAGAGTCAAGAACATGACTTTCACTTTCACTATGGCCAGGTAATTCTATTACAATCAAATGCACCTAAGTGTTAAGATACAGAAAGGAAGGAACTGGAGAGAGAGGTGATGATGATCTGAGTAGCTCATAATATACTGGACTCAGAACAGCAACCTGCTATATATTTGTTGTTTAGTTGCTGAGTCGTGTACAGCTCTTTGTAACCCCATGGACTGTAGCCTACCAGACTCCTCTGTCCATGGAATTTTTCAGGCAAGAATACTGGAGTGGGTTACTATTTCCTTCTCCAGGGCATCTTCTCAACCTGAGGATCAAACCTGTGTTTCCTGCGTTGGCAGGCAGATCTTTGCCACTGAGGGAACAAAGACTAAGGAAGGAAACTCCTGATATCACCATCATTCATGCCCACCTAACACCAGGGCTCATGGATATTGCACAATACCAAGCAACCTATGCAGAAAGTTATGCCAAAAGTATCAGAGAATCCTTGCTTTGAAAATGTTCTTTAGGGCTCTGGTCATAAAACAGCTAGTTCTAAGAAAATTGTGATAGAGGATAAGGCTCATTTGTTCAACACGCTCTCATAATTAGAGATTTCCTGTCCACTCATGGTTTAATAACTTCCCTGGTGACTCAGATGGTAAAGAATCTGCCTGCAATGCAGGTGACCCGGGTTCAGCTCCTGGGTTGGAAGTTCCCCTGGAGAAGGAAATGGCAACCTGCTCTAGTATTCTTGCCTGGAGAATTCCATGGGCAGAGAAATTTTGTGGGCTACAGCCCATGGGGTCACAGAGAGTCAGAAATGACTGAGTGACTAACACATGACTTAATTCCTGATGGATATATATGAGCAAATCTAGCATTCCTGATGAATATAGGCTAATAGTTAAGGTAACAGACTCTAAAGCCAGGCTACTTTGTCTTAACCTTGGCTTTTCCGTAGTGATTTGGTGCAAGCTGCTTAACCTCTTTGTACCTCAGTTCCTTTGTCAATAAAATGGTTGATGACAGTAAAACCTACCTGATAGAATTTTGTGAGGATTAAATGAGTTAGCAATAAATGACATTATGGGAAATTGGGAAATTTTGGATATTAGCTGTATTAGAAAGTATTATCATATCTGTGTTAAATTTCTTGAGAATGAGAATGGTATGGCTGCTATGTAGGAGAAGTCCCTGACCCAATACTAAATGCTGAAGTGTTTAAGAGTGAAGAATTACGATGTCATGATGTCTAAAATTACTCTTTAATGGTTTGGCAAATTATGTGTATATATGGAGAGAGGCATACAGAAATAGAGATAAATGTGGCCAAATGTTAACCATTGGTGAATCTAGATGCTCGTGTACTAGTTGTCCAGCCTTTCTGAGGGCTTGGTCTTTTCAGAATAAAAAGATAGAAGATGATGGGTTGATGTATGTGTGCAGTGTGAGAGTTTTCTACCTCATCCCACACATACCCCACCTAAAACCAGGGCTCATGGATATTGCACAATACCAAGCAACCTATGCAGAAAGTTATGCCAAAAGTATCAGAGAATCCTTGCTTTGAAAATGTTCTTTAGGGCTCTGGTCATAAAACAGCTAGTTCTAAGAAAATTGTGATAGAGGATAAGGCTCATTTGTTCAACACGCTCTCATAATTAGAGATTTCCTGTCCACTCATGGTTTAATAACTTCCCTGGTGACTCAGATGGTAAAGAATCTGCCTGCAATGCAGGTGACCCGGGTTCAGCTCCTGGGTTGGAAGTTCCCCTGGAGAAGGAAATGGCAACCTGCTCTAGTATTCTTGCCTGGAGAATTCCATGGGCAGAGAAATTTTGTGGGCTACAGCCCATGGGGTCACAGAGAGTCAGAAATGACTGAGTGACTAACACATGACTTAATTCCTGATGGATATATATGAGCAAATCTAGCATTCCTGATGAATATAGGCTAATAGTTAAGGTAACAGACTCTAAAGCCAGGCTACTTTGTCTTAACCTTGGCTTTTCCGTAGTGATTTGGTGCAAGCTGCTTAACCTCTTTGTACCTCAGTTCCTTTGTCAATAAAATGGTTGATGACAGTAAAACCTACCTGATAGAATTTTGTGAGGATTAAATGAGTTAGCAATAAATGACATTATGGGAAATTGGGAAATTTTGGATATTAGCTGTATTAGAAAGTATTATCATATCTGTGTTAAATTTCTTGAGAATGAGAATGGTATGGCTGCTATGTAGGAGAAGTCCCTGACCCAATACTAAATGCTGAAGTGTTTAAGAGTGAAGAATTACGATGTCATGATGTCTAAAATTACTCTTTAATGGTTTGGCAAATTATGTGTATATATGGAGAGAGGCATACAGAAATAGAGATAAATGTGGCCAAATGTTAACCATTGGTGAATCTAGATGCTCGTGTACTAGTTGTCCAGCCTTTCTGAGGGCTTGGTCTTTTCAGAATAAAAAGATAGAAGATGATGGGTTGATGTATGTGTGCAGTGTGAGAGTTTTCTACCTCATCCCACACATACCCCACCTAAAACCAAATAAAATAGGTATGGGGTTGTCAGATAGAACACAGAACATTCAGTTAAACTTGAATTGCAAATAATAAATCATTGATTTAGTATAAATATGTCCCAAATAGTTCACAAAGGCCATATATTGCATGGAGCATACTTATACTACAGAGTTATTCATTGTTTATCTGAAATTCAAATTTAGCTAAGCATCCTGTATGTTTTATTTGTAAAATCTGGCAACTCTAATAAAAGCCATTTATCTTGATATATATGGCTGACCCTGTCCACAAGCATGTCAAAATATTTGATTTATCCATGAGAAAATGTCTATAATCCTTTGGAACTTTAAACCATAATAGAAATAAACTTTTGTCCTTTAGCTGAATTGTCCTCTCACTGGTCTCCCCCTTTTCCATTCTGAATCTCTCATTTTTTCTTCTTAATTATACCACATCTGAAGGGTTGCATTTTTATTTGTGATAAAATCCATAGATACAATATACATACAGGTCACATAAAATACATGACAGTGATAATCAAACCTAATAGACAGTGACAGGTAGTGTGATTAAGGAACTACACATTTATTGTATACAGTGTTACTAATGTTAGTGAATCTAATCTCTTCTAAGAAGCACCTCTTGCACAAATATTATGTTTTAGCAGTTAGTGGAACTATTTATAGGACTGCAACCTCAAACTATTCAATCACACATGATCTCATGCATTGGTTTACCACTTGACAAATGGTCCTGATTTATGACCTTTTAGCAACATAAGAGGGAAAAGCAATAAGAAGCCCATGACTTGCAGAAGCATTTACAGAAAACCACTTTGGAACAGTAGCACCATTCCATATGATAAAATGCACATTTGTTATATTGCACTTTCCTGAGTTGAACTTTGAAAATGGTAGCCACACAAAATGCCAGAACGGGTGAGTTCATCCCCATCTGGGCCTTCACTGGTGATAGTAGTAATCTTGACCATCATAGCTCTCATAACCACGCCCTTTATAGTAGCTGTACTCATCCTCATAGGCTCGATAAGTGTCCCCACGAGGATCTCCATTCTCACTTTCATAGATTTCATATCCATTATCATACTCATTGGTGCCTGTTTGCTCATACTCCCCAGGGGTGGCAGATTTCACAAGTGGTGGTGGGGTGGTGCCATAGACCTCCTGGGGCAGGGTTGTAGGTTTAAACCCACCATTTGGAGAAGTAGTGGTCTTAAAACCACCATTGTCCTGCTCTCCAGCCACTGTGGTTCCTTCTGTATTGGCTTCAGTGACACCTTCTTCACCTTCTTCCTCTCCATCATCCCCACCACTGCTGCCGTGGCCGTTATCTACCTCTGTACTGTTTGTGCTGGTGCCGTTTATGCCTTGCTCATTTTCATCCACTTCTGCCTCATTTTCTTCATTTTCTTCCTCTTCCTCTTCTTCTTCATCACTGTCCTCCTCTTTTGTAGTCTTTTTCCCTGTAGCCCCGGCCTATAAGGAAAAGTGTCAAAGAATCCAAATCTAGGTGTGAAAAACATAAAACTTAAGGCCATTATTTCATCCAGCACAAGCTTTCTGTACTGATATCATCATTCTACATGTAATTTTGAATTGAAGCCAATTTAATGTATAAAAGAATTATCTGAGGCTTTAAAATTCAGAATTAGTACCTTTGTCCGTTGTATGCTGGTGGAGAAAAGGCCATTTGGTAAATAAATCTCTTCGGTAGGAGGTGCCTTCTATAACTTTGCTAATCACTTTCTCTGCCTTGAAACCTCTTGAAAATGGTCCTGATTTATGACCTTTTAGCAACATAAGAGAAAAGCAATAAGAAGCCATGAAAGCATTTACAGAAAACCACTTTGGAACAGTAGCACCATTCCATATGATAAAATGCACATTTGTTATATTGCACTTTCCTGAGTTGAACTTTGAAAATGGTAGCCACACAAAATGCCAGAACGGGTGAGTTCATCCCCATCTGGGCCTTCACTGGTGATAGTAGTAATCTTGACCATCATAGCTCTCATAACCACGCCCTTTATAGTAGCTGTACTCATCCTCATAGGCTCGATAAGTGTCCCCACGAGGATCTCCATTCTCACTTTCATAGATTTCATATCCATTATCATACTCATTGGTGCCTGTTTGCTCATACTCCCCAGGGGTGGCAGATTTCACAAGTGGTGGTGGGGTGGTGCCATAGACCTCCTGGGGCAGGGTTGTAGGTTTAAACCCACCATTTGGAGAAGTAGTGGTCTTAAAACCACCATTGTCCTGCTCTCCAGCCACTGTGGTTCCTTCTGTATTGGCTTCAGTGACACCTTCTTCACCTTCTTCCTCTCCATCATCCCCACCACTGCTGCCGTGGCCGTTATCTACCTCTGTACTGTTTGTGCTGGTGCCGTTTATGCCTTGCTCATTTTCATCCACTTCTGCCTCATTTTCTTCATTTTCTTCCTCTTCCTCTTCTTCTTCATCACTGTCCTCCTCTTTTGTAGTCTTTTTCCCTGTAGCCCCGGCCTATAAGGAAAAGTGTCAAAGAATCCAAATCTAGGTGTGAAAAACATAAAACTTAAGGCCATTATTTCATCCAGCACAAGCTTTCTGTACTGATATCATCATTCTACATGTAATTTTGAATTGAAGCCAATTTAATGTATAAAAGAATTATCTGAGGCTTTAAAATTCAGAATTAGTACCTTTGTCCGTTGTATGCTGGTGGAGAAAAGGCCATTTGGTAAATAAATCTCTTCGGTAGGAGGTGCCTTCTATAACTTTGCTAATCACTTTCTCTGCCTTGGAAACCTCTTCCCAGAAATGCAATGGCATCTCTCAGGACTTTTTATCCATTGCTAAGATGCTTGACCTTAGTCTTCTGTGATAATATTGAAAGTCATTGTAGGAACATGGGAAGAGAACTTGCCTGGGAAAAGATATTTCCTTATTTATTTGTAAACAGGGAAATTGTACCTGCTCTTACTTTTTCATTGAGTTAATGAAGATAAAGCAGTGTGTGTGCAGTGTCAGGATAGCCTTGGACTTCAGTAAAGAAAGTAGAACAGACTGAACATTTTGGAGGAATTGTTACCTTCTTGGGAAGCCGGATAGCAGCTAGACCTATGTTCACAGTTCCAGGTGTGATCTCCTCTCCATAGCCAAGTGTGGTGGTGGAAAGGGTGGCGTTCTCAGCTTCTGATTCTTCATCTTCATTTTCATCGGAATCTTCATTCCCTTCATTGTTTTCTCCTTCATTTGAGGTCTCCTGATGAAAATGTCCAGAGAAAGAAAAATTATTTTAACTGAAAGACAACTCAAGATTTGTTGGAGTCATGACCATTACTGAGAAAAGAATTCCATTTCCCTTAGCCATCTTGTCATCTAGTGTTGACAGTTCTGCTTCCTCTTATGCCATTTGCACTTCTCACTTCCTGAAACTCAATTCAAAGCCTTTTCATCCAATTTACCTCACTATAGTATATTTTGGACTTCCCTGGTAGCTCAGGTGGTAAAGAATCTGCCTACAATGTGGGAGACATGGGTTCGATCCTGGGTCAGGAAGAATCCCTTGAGGAAGGCATGGCAACCCACTCCAGTGTTCTTGCCAGGAGAATCCCCATGGACAGAGGAGCCTGGTGGGCTACAGTTCTTGGGGTTTCAAATAGTCAGGACAGTAGGAGCCTTAAAGGTCAAAGAATCCAAATCTAGGTGTGAAAAACATAAAACTTAAGGCCATTATTTCATCCAGCACAAGCTTTCTGTACTGATATCATCATTCTACATGTAATTTTGAATTGAAGCCAATTTAATGTATAAAAGAATTATCTGAGGCTTTAAAATTCAGAATTAGTACCTTTGTCCGTTGTATGCTGGTGGAGAAAAGGCCATTTGGTAAATAAATCTCTTCGGTAGGAGGTGCCTTCTATAACTTTGCTAATCACTTTCTCTGCCTTGGAAACCTCTTCCCAGAAATGCAATGGCATCTCTCAGGACTTTTTATCCATTGCTAAGATGCTTGACCTTAGTCTTCTGTGATAATATTGAAAGTCATTGTAGGAACATGGGAAGAGAACTTGCCTGGGAAAAGATATTTCCTTATTTATTTGTAAACAGGGAAATTGTACCTGCTCTTACTTTTTCATTGAGTTAATGAAGATAAAGCAGTGTGTGTGCAGTGTCAGGATAGCCTTGGACTTCAGTAAAGAAAGTAGAACAGACTGAACATTTTGGAGGAATTGTTACCTTCTTGGGAAGCCGGATAGCAGCTAGACCTATGTTCACAGTTCCAGGTGTGATCTCCTCTCCATAGCCAAGTGTGGTGGTGGAAAGGGTGGCGTTCTCAGCTTCTGATTCTTCATCTTCATTTTCATCGGAATCTTCATTCCCTTCATTGTTTTCTCCTTCATTTGAGGTCTCCTGATGAAAATGTCCAGAGAAAGAAAAATTATTTTAACTGAAAGACAACTCAAGATTTGTTGGAGTCATGACCATTACTGAGAAAAGAATTCCATTTCCCTTAGCCATCTTGTCATCTAGTGTTGACAGTTCTGCTTCCTCTTATGCCATTTGCACTTCTCACTTCCTGAAACTCAATTCAAAGCCTTTTCATCCAATTTACCTCACTATAGTATATTTTGGACTTCCCTGGTAGCTCAGGTGGTAAAGAATCTGCCTACAAGGTGGGAGACTTGGGTTCGATCCCTGGGTCAGGAAGAATCCCTTGGAGGAAGGCATGGCAACCCACTCCAGTGTTCTTGCCAGGAGAATCCCCATGGACAGAGGAGCCTGGTGGGCTACAGTTCTTGGGGTTTCAAATAGTCAGACATGACTGAGTAAGCACAGCACAGCTATGGCATGTTTTAGATATTTCTGTATTCCATTTAGTCAATATAAAAATATTTGTGTCATAATTTCAGCATATCTGACTATATGATATCATACTATATATGGCTTAGGCTCTGGAAGTCTTATTAATAACGACTATCAAATGATTATACACTAATTGTATTTACTGACAAATTTGCTGAATTATGCATGTGTGTCTTTGGTCACTGTCTTATTGTGAGTGGTAAACTATATATTTCTAAAAACTAAGCCCTTTCTGTTACACTGTGATTTTTGTTGCACTAGGATTTTTGATGAGGAGGAGGATTTATGTGAACTGTCCACCCAACACCTAGGATATTTTTTTCAGAAAGGAATATTTTTTATAGAAACTCCTTTCTTCAAACAAATTGATTGCATGTCTTATTTACTACAAAAAAAAGAAGTGAATGTATTTCATTTACTTTTAGGAGTATTTAAAGGAAAGATATATATTAAATTCAAAATCCATCTGTTAATATATAGGCCAGTTCTGAGCTATGTGCATTATTCAAAAGATTCAACTTGTTTGACACAGTTTTTCAGTACAATGAAGAAACTAAACATTCCAATAAATTCTTAGTGATATATTATGTTACTGCAGGAAGTTGTTTTCTAAAAATTACTCCTCCTCTATAAATGTTTTACTTCATGTTGTTAGGCAGTTACCTGTTGATTGAGTTAATCTCCCAAAGTAATTCATAGCTAATATTGAAAGTCACAGAGAATTTATTTACCTTAAATAATTTGCTTGAAAACTGAATTTATTTCTATATACTTTTGAAGAGATTGTGATGTTAGGATAACTTTACCTAGGCATCCTATATTTTATGAGTTCAAAACAAACAAACAAAAACCACATTTAGCTTGCCTTATTACTAAAACAAACTATGTTTGTTTAATCAGATTTATAAGTTCCACTGTTTCAATGAATGCTTGGGACTACTTGAATCCACCCCAAAATAGTCTCCAAGCTAACTGTGTCAAATATTCCACAAACACCATACTGTTTATTTACTTTTTCATGTTTATATGCTTTAGTCCAACAGACAAAAACCTTTTAAGGGAGAAAGAGGAAAGCTCTTTTGGGTCGAAAAAAATACACATTGGGTCTTTCCCCTTGTTTCACAAGTGAAAAACCTAAGATCCTGTGGGATAAATGACTAGCATGAGGTCAAAGACATGGCAGTTCATTAGCATGGTCATGATCACAGACCCAGACTCCTAACTCGTAGAATTCTCTACCCTACAACACACTTTCTTTTCCTGGTACTTTATTTAAGGTTGTCCTGCTGCAATGATTTAAAAATGAAAGTAGGTCTGTCTTTTGATTGGGGTGTGTGTGTGTGTTAGCAGCTCAGTCGTGCCCAGCTCTTTGCAACCCATGGACTGTAGCCCACCAGGGTCCTCTGTCCATGGACTTCTCCAGGCAGGAATACTGGAATAGAAACTCCTTTCTTCAAACAAATTGATTGCATGTCTTATTTACTACAAACAAAAGAAGTGAATGTATTTCATTTACTTTTAGGAGTATTTAAAGGAAAGATATATATTAAATTCAAAATCCATCTGTTAATATATAGGCCAGTTCTGAGCTATGTGCATTATTCAAAAGATTCAACTTGTTTGACACAGTTTTTCAGTACAATGAAGAAACTAAACATTCCAATAAATTCTTAGTGATATATTATGTTACTGCAGGAAGTTGTTTTCTAAAAATTACTCCTCCTCTATAAATGTTTTACTTCATGTTGTTAGGCAGTTACCTGTTGATTGAGTTAATCTCCCAAAGTAATTCATAGCTAATATTGAAAGTCACAGAGAATTTATTTACCTTAAATAATTTGCTTGAAAACTGAATTTATTTCTATATACTTTTGAAGAGATTGTGATGTTAGGATAACTTTACCTAGGCATCCTATATTTTATGAGTTCAAAACAAACAAACAAAAACCACATTTAGCTTGCCTTATTACTAAAACAAACTATGTTTGTTTAATCAGATTTATAAGTTCCACTGTTTCAATGAATGCTTGGGACTACTTGAATCCACCCCAAAATAGTCTCCAAGCTAACTGTGTCAAATATTCCACAAACACCATACTGTTTATTTACTTTTTCATGTTTATATGCTTTAGTCCAACAGACAAAAACCTTTTAAGGGAGAAAGAGGAAAGCTCTTTTGGGTCGAAAAAAATACACATTGGGTCTTTCCCCTTGTTTCACAAGTGAAAAACCTAAGATCCTGTGGGATAAATGACTAGCATGAGGTCAAAGACATGGCAGTTCATTAGCATGGTCATGATCACAGACCCAGACTCCTAACTCGTAGAATTCTCTACCCTACAACACACTTTCTTTTCCTGGTACTTTATTTAAGGTTGTCCTGCTGCAATGATTTAAAAATGAAAGTAGGTCTGTCTTTTGATTGGGGTGTGTGTGTGTGTTAGCAGCTCAGTCGTGCCCAGCTCTTTGCAACCCATGGACTGTAGCCCACCAGGGTCCTCTGTCCATGGACTTCTCCAGGCAGGAATACTGGAATAGGTTGCCATTCTTTTCTCCAGGGGATCATTCCAACCCAGGGATCAAACCTGGATCTCCTGCCTTGGCAAGTGAATTCTATACCATCTGAGCCACTAGGGAAGTCCTAGGTCTCAAAGATCTTTTTAAATAGAAAAATTATCAGTCATTTGTACTTAAAAGTGTATTATTAACCCACTAGAATGGCTAAAATGACTGAAAAAAGCATGTGTTGGGTGAGAAGCTGCTGGAATGTTCCTATAGGGATAGTGGAAGTTTTCATTAGTATCTTGGCTTTGGGAAGCTGTTGGTGGTATCTCTTCAGGATGAATATGTGCAGACCTTTCAAAATAGACATTTTGTGTCTAGGTAAAGTGGCCTCCAGAAATGAATGCATTTGTTCACCTGAATTAGTACTAGAATGTTCACAGCAGCACTGTTTGGTTGCATCCCAAACCTGAAAATTCCTTAACTGCCCATCAACAGAGGGATAATACGTTGCAGTACACTGACATGGTGAAATACTGACAATAAGAATGAATGATTTACAACTACAGAACCATATGGGCCTGTCTCTGAAGCTGAAAGAGGAAAAGGCTGCATATGGAAGAGTATATGCTGCATGATTCTATATATACATGTATGTATATGAATGAAACACAGAAAGAGCCAAAAACAGTCTATCTGATAGGAGTCAGCATAGCATTTGTCTTGGTGGAGGTTGGTTAATGAATGAATGGAATGGAGCACAAACTATGTGTTGCTTTTTTCCTATGGATGCTGGCTACACTTAAGTGTTCAACCTCTGAAATTTCAGTCATCTGCAAACTTATGATAATTGTGTTATGTATATTATATGTCAATAAAAGTTTTTAAAATGTACAACTGGATAATTTAGAAGAAGGGAAAAAATGTAAGATCACCAAATAGAAAATATGCCTAAACACCTTCTCATGGGAATACAATTCCTAGGGGACCATGTATTTACCCTAGATTGTCAATGAAATTTTAGAGAAGAGATGGGGACAAAAGAAGTTCTAAAGTCTCTTCAGGATGGAAGACTTCAAGTTTTATTCATCCAGTTTTCCATTATCACTTTGAATGAATGGTCTTTGGAGCAAAACCAAACTGCCAAATATTGATTGGGCACTAAATATGTTTAAGAAACTGGGCTGGGGAATATGTAGAGATGCAAAAGAGATTACAGCACTATTCATTCTCAAAGCAGGGATTTTAACCTGTGGTCTTTAGTATCCTAGGTCATGGAGAGTTTGAAAATAAATTCTAGTTTGCAAATAAGGACTAGAAATGTTCAGAGATTGTTGGCAAACAGTGTTGGCAAAAAATGTTCTGAGATTATTGTGTAGGTGAGGTCTCATCAGAGTCCTAAAGGAGACTTAATCTTCCTCCATTGCCAAGCACCACTGCAGCCAATCAAGAACAATTGCCAGAAACTATGCAGCCCAATCCACTACACTGTACAGCAAACAGCTGTAGTTTAATGGATTACCCTAATTTAGTTCTTTGTGCCAGATTGATATGTGGAAGGAACTCCAAGCAAAATTTTGTGGGATTTAGTAGGTGGCATTATTCCTGGTACTGGCTTGATGTTCTTATAAGGTCTTCCTATAAAAGCTATTAAGACAAATTATGGTACTGAAAATGTTATTTTATGGTTTTAAAAAATCAGACTAATTTTTTGTCACTTTTGAAATTTCCACAGCATTTTGTTTTCAAGATAGCAAACATTTATCCACAATTCATTTTGGACTGTCATTGTCCCTTCATAAACAGCATCGAAGAACACCTGAATTTAGAAAGTTCCCAAACCAGTGGATAGCTATAATTGACTATCCAGGAAAATGTACCTAATTAGTAGTTTCCAGGGGTAAGAATGTCAGCTATGAACACGTTAGCACAATTTCCAAGTTATATAGATGAATTTTAGCCATGAACTACAGTAATTTATAGGAAGATATTTCTACATCTTGAGTATTTGCATTTCTTTAAGGACATGAATTTTATTATTAGACAAAAAGACCTATGAAATTCAAATTAAAAAGAACCACCCTACTTTGTGAGTCAAGAAAGGCAGATGAATCACAGTAACACTTTAAAGGATATAAGACTAGCTTTCTTATACTACCCATTCATTAAATTGAATTTTTAAAGTTCAGTGCTTAAAACAAGTATTACACTAACTTTAATATTATTATGTATTTGTCTTTACTGGAAACAATGCCAAATTTGACTGCCAAATATTATTGGGCACTAAATATGTTTAAGAAACTGGGCTGGGGAATATGTAGAGATGCAAAAGAGATTACAGCACTATTCATTCTCAAAGCAGGGATTTTAACCTGTGGTCTTTAGTATCCTAGGTCATGGAGAGTTTGAAAATAAATTCTAGTTTGCAAATAAGGACTAGAAATGTTCAGAGATTGTTGGCAAACAGTGTTGGCAAAAAATGTTCTGAGATTATTGTGTAGGTGAGGTCTCATCAGAGTCCTAAAGGAGACTTAATCTTCCTCCATTGCCAAGCACCACTGCAGCCAATCAAGAACAATTGCCAGAAACTATGCAGCCCAATCCACTACACTGTACAGCAAACAGCTGTAGTTTAATGGATTACCCTAATTTAGTTCTTTGTGCCAGATTGATATGTGGAAGGAACTCCAAGCAAAATTTTGTGGGATTTAGTAGGTGGCATTATTCCTGGTACTGGCTTGATGTTCTTATAAGGTCTTCCTATAAAAGCTATTAAGACAAATTATGGTACTGAAAATGTTATTTTATGGTTTTAAAAAATCAGACTAATTTTTTGTCACTTTTGAAATTTCCACAGCATTTTGTTTTCAAGATAGCAAACATTTATCCACAATTCATTTTGGACTGTCATTGTCCCTTCATAAACAGCATCGAAGAACACCTGAATTTAGAAAGTTCCCAAACCAGTGGATAGCTATAATTGACTATCCAGGAAAATGTACCTAATTAGTAGTTTCCAGGGGTAAGAATGTCAGCTATGAACACGTTAGCACAATTTCCAAGTTATATAGATGAATTTTAGCCATGAACTACAGTAATTTATAGGAAGATATTTCTACATCTTGAGTATTTGCATTTCTTTAAGGACATGAATTTTATTATTAGACAAAAAGACCTATGAAATTCAAATTAAAAAGAACCACCCTACTTTGTGAGTCAAGAAAGGCAGATGAATCACAGTAACACTTTAAAGGATATAAGACTAGCTTTCTTATACTACCCATTCATTAAATTGAATTTTTAAAGTTCAGTGCTTAAAACAAGTATTACACTAACTTTAATATTATTATGTATTTGTCTTTTACTGTCATGCTCTGTCCACCTAAATGTGAATAATGTTTTCTTCCTTTTTATCAGAATCTACATTTATTCCACGTAAAAGAGATACTTTTGTATTCATGTGCCACTTATAGGTAATTTTAACCCCAAATTGTAATAGTGTTTTAAACAAGCCATTTTAGTTAATTCTAATTTAAATAATATCCCCCTTGTCCAAAATAGAAGACTGTGGGCAGTTGGTAAGCTAGCAATGGCTATTTGTTGTGTCTAAACTACAGGAGACTAGTTTTCTATTTATTTTTTTGTGCTGCTTGGTTTGTTAAAGAAAAAATGCAGAAATCCCTTACCTCTTCTTCCTCCTCCTCTTCTGAGCTATCACCATTTCCATTTTCTTCAGATGAGTCACTACTGCTCTAAAAAATATGTATACATGAATTTATACACATATAAATATATGTACATATATATTTATTTACTTAGAACAGTTTTCATGCTATTGTGAGAAAGATGAAGAAATGGACATATACAAAATGAGGTTAGAGAAAAAGGAATATTTTACAGTGATCAAAATATTCTTTGAAATACTCCATTTTAACCTCATAAGCATTGACAATATGTTGAAATGTTTTGTGTGTAAAAACCAGAGCAATGAATGGCAGAAAGGCTGAGCTCTGAGAGAATGAGAGCATTATCTGGTCCAATTTCTTTTATTTTACAGAGAAGAAATCTGAAGCCCACAATGATGTGAAAATGTACCTAATTAGTAGTTTTTTCCAGGGTAAGAATGTCAGCTATGAACACGTTAGCACAATTTCCAAGTTATATAGATGAATTTTAGCCATGAACTACAGTAATTTATAGGAAGATATTTCTACATCTTGAGTATTTGCATTTCTTTAAGGACATGAATTTTATTATTAGACAAAAAGACCTATGAAATTCAAATTAAAAAGAACCACCCTACTTTGTGAGTCAAGAAAGGCAGATGAATCACAGTAACACTTTAAAGGATATAAGACTAGCTTTCTTATACTACCCATTCATTAAATTGAATTTTTAAAGTTCAGTGCTTAAAACAAGTATTACACTAACTTTAATATTATTATGTATTTGTCTTTTACTGTCATGCTCTGTCCACCTAAATGTGAATAATGTTTTCTTCCTTTTTATCAGAATCTACATTTATTCCACGTAAAAGAGATACTTTTGTATTCATGTGCCACTTATAGGTAATTTTAACCCCAAATTGTAATAGTGTTTTAAACAAGCCATTTTAGTTAATTCTAATTTAAATAATATCCCCCTTGTCCAAAATAGAAGACTGTGGGCAGTTGGTAAGCTAGCAATGGCTATTTGTTGTGTCTAAACTACAGGAGACTAGTTTTCTATTTATTTTTTTGTGCTGCTTGGTTTGTTAAAGAAAAAATGCAGAAATCCCTTACCTCTTCTTCCTCCTCCTCTTCTGAGCTATCACCATTTCCATTTTCTTCAGATGAGTCACTATTGCTCTAAAAAATATGTATACATGAATTTATACACATATAAATATATGTACATATATATTTATTTACTTAGAACAGTTTTCATGCTATTGTGAGAAAGATGAAGAAATGGACATATACAAAATGAGGTTAGAGAAAAAGGAATATTTTACAGTGATCAAAATATTCTTTGAAATACTCCATTTTTAACCTCAAAAGCATTGACAATATGTTGAAATGTTTTGTGTGTAAAAACCAGAGCAATGAATGGCAGAAAGGCTGAGCTCTGAGAGAATGAGAGCATTATCTGGTCCAATTTCTTTTATTTTACAGAGAAGAAATCTGAAGCCCACAATGATGTGAATTCTCCATCCAGTTCAAGGAAAATCTTGAGCTGAAGCATAGATGTCATTGTTTTACTTTCTTTATAAAATATGAATGAAATGATAACTAGACATCACAGAATATAAGCTGTTGTGTGCTAAGTCGCTTCAGTTGTGTCTGACTCTTATGACGCTATGGCCTGTAGCCCATCTGTGTCCTCTGTTCATGGGATTCTCCAGGCAAGAATACTGGAGTAAACGGCCATGCCCTCATTCAGGGGATCTTCCTGACCTAGGAATTAAATCTGCGTCTCCTGCATTGTCAGGCAGGTTCTTTAACAGTAGTGTGTCCTGGATGATTTTCTTAAATAATGAGTTTTCCTGGTGAACTTAAACTAGACATTAACTTGAAATTAAATTTGCATATAATTTAAGAACTTTTTAGTCTAATTAAAGCCAATTCCTAAAATGAGATGTGTGTGTGTGTGTGTGTGTGTGTAAAATAGCTTTATAAGAGAAAATTTTATTAACCTATTTAGGAAATTTATGAATACTATGCCCTTAAAAAGCTCAATATTGAAGGATAATAAATTAAACTAAGGAGTCTATATATAAAAATAAAAATATAAGTTAATGAACTTTGCTATGTTTTTAAAAAATATTTGTGTATTTATTTATTTAGGCTTCCTTAGTTGTGGCATGCAGGATCTAATTTCCTGACCAGGGATCCAACACAGGCCTCCTTCATTGGGAGTGTGGAGTCTTAGTCACTGGACTACCAGAGAAGTCCCAGCTTTGCTACTTTTTAAAAGGAAATGTTAATCCCAATTGAATGTTCCTTCTTTTTCTCCAACCACTCCTTAATGACCTTAAGGATATAAGTAGATACCCAACATAAGATTCTGTCATTTCCTATCCTGAAAATTTGTCTTTAATTCTGGTGACTCAGTGAAGTACTGTGGGTCTTAGAAAATATAGCTGTAGAAGAACCTTAGGGATGAGGGAACATTTATGTCCCAACACTGCTCAGATCTCTCCCTATTGGGCTTATTCTTCAGGTGACCACACCATCCACCCAAGGAAAGGAATGCTTGTCACCTTGATCCAAGAATAACTTTGAGTTGAAAAGAGAATAATTAGACTGTCTCTTTCACTGCCATGACCTTAATGGCTGTACCTTCCCTAGCCAGAGGGGAAAAAAGCATAAGGTTCTATTGGAACTATTTCTATTTGTTAGTTAAATTATATATAGAGGACAGCATATTTGTGGAGCATATTTTGTCTCAGTGTTTTTTTAAAAAACATAATTAAGATTTATACAATTTTCAAACAACAGCAGGATACAAATTCTATTCAAGTTCTCATGGACTATAAACCAGGAGACTGGAACTTACCAAGGAACATAAAACAAGGTACAAAAATCTCATGGTCTAAAGGTATTGAAATCATTCTCAGTGGGAGTGCTTTAATCATTTTGCAAGCTTCCTCACCCTAGCTTTCATCCTACTTCAACAATGTCACTCTTCAATTAGTATCCACAGTTAAGCACAGTTTTAAAACTGCTTGAAGTGCGTTGAAGCCTTAGTGTTTTCTTGTTTTCCTTTCTTTCATTTATGCCTTATTACCAAGTCACTAAGTCTTGTTGATCCTCTGGAAGTCTTTCATATACTCCTTCCAGCCTCTATCCCTATTGCACTTATTCAATTTCAAAAGATATGTTGCAGGCACTGTATTGCGAATTAGAGTTAATAAGAGAAGTTGGAAATATGGACAGTTTTTGCATATTAAACACTGTGATAAATGAGATGAATTTGATAAAAGTATTATAAGATAAAGTCCTGCTGTCCAAGAGGTCACACACTAGCCAAATATTATAATCATAAAAAAGCAATTTCCTCAACTAAAAATGCTTAGGGTATTAACCTTACTTATACTTCTGTTTCTATAGCCAACCAGATAAACTACAATAGGCTGACAGCCTAGCAATTGATATATTTCATGCAAATTGGTATTTTGGAAATGATTATATAGAAACAAAGACCTATTTTAATATAACACGAATTTCAAAGCCAATGCAGCCTAATGCTTTTGGGGGTAATAATCTGAGTACTAAATATTTCATAGACTTGGCAAAATGAATAATAAAAAGCTATATATGTAGATATGCAAGGAGAAACATCTTGGAAATAAGATTTTGTAAAGTGGAATGATAGATCATCAGTACTAGATACTACTGTTAGACTGCGAGACATATTTTATCAGATTCTATCTTATATTAATCATTGATTTAGTTTTTCTTTTTTAAAAAATTTTGTTGGAATATAGTTGATTTACAATGTTGCATTATGAATTCTATTTTAAAACAACTCTCTTATTTACAAAGTCTACACTGGTTGCAGTAAACCTATCTGCATACAATCTAGAAATTTTGAATATTAAAGATCTGCTTAAAAATCTCTGAACTTTGGGCTTATCAAAAAGGAAAAATAGAACCTTTCCTAATATCTTTCCAGTATGGACATTTGAATTGAACCACATGTATATATCTATAAAAATTTCTAGGTGGGAATAACTCTTAAGTATATGATATTTTAGAAAAGTTGAGGAAGTAGTCCAAAATTTAGATGTACTACCATTTCTGCTTAGTTTAAGACAGACAACAAAATTTCAAATGAACACTGTTATTTATGGGCAGACCAAAGAATGGAAGGCAATTCTGAAAACCCACAACTCTTGTATCATTTGTGCTCATGTTTCTACACACCATCCCCACAATTATTATGGTGCTGGAAATACTTTAAAATGATCATTTCCTATCATTGTATGAGTTAGAAATGGGTTAGGCCAACATATGGCAGGATGCTATTGCCAAGCCACTGTGCTGAGGCATCGTTTTCAGCGTCCTGACTGCTGCTAGTGTCACAGAGGTCCTGGGTCAGGAATGGTGCCCATAATTGAGTTTTCAAAACCCTTTTCACAGGTAACCCAGTAAAATATTATAAAAGTCTTTTGGGTATTAACCTTACTTATACTTCTGTTTCTATAGCCAACCAGATAAACTACAATAGGCTGACAGCCTAGCAATTGATATATTTCATGCAAATTGGTATTTTGGAAATGATTATATAGAAACAAAGACCTATTTTAATATAACACGAATTTCAAAGCCAATGCAGCCTAATGCTTTTGGGGGTAATAATCTGAGTACTAAATATTTCATAGACTTGGCAAAATGAATAATAAAAAGCTATATATGTAGATATGCAAGGAGAAACATCTTGGAAATAAGATTTTGTAAAGTGGAATGATAGATCATCAGTACTAGATACTACTGTTAGACTGCGAGACATATTTTATCAGATTCTATCTTATATTAATCATTGATTTAGTTTTTCTTTTTTAAAAAATTTTGTTGGAATATAGTTGATTTACAATGTTGCATTATGAATTCTATTTTAAAACAACTCTCTTATTTACAAAGTCTACACTGGTTGCAGTAAACCTATCTGCATACAATCTAGAAATTTTGAATATTAAAGATCTGCTTAAAATCTCTGAACTTTGGGCTTATCAAAAAGGAAAAATAGAACCTTTCCTAATATCTTTCCAGTATGGACATTTGAATTGAACCACATGTATATATCTATAAAAATTTCTAGGTGGGAATAACTCTTAAGTATATGATATTTTAGAAAAGTTGAGGAAGTAGTCCAAAATTTAGATGTACTACCATTTCTGCTTAGTTTAAGACAGACAACAAAATTTCAAATGAACACTGTTATTTATGGGCAGACCAAAGAATGGAAGGCAATTCTGAAAACCCACAACTCTTGTATCATTTGTGCTCATGTTTCTGCGGCCACACACCATCCCCACAATTATTATGGTGCTGGAAATACTTTAAAATGATCATTTCCTATCATTGTATGAGTTAGAAATGGGTTAGGCCAACATATGGCAGGATGCTATTGCCAAGCCACTGTGCTGAGGCATCGTTTTCAGCGTCCTGACTGCTGCTAGTGTCACAGAGGTCCTGGGTCAGATGGTGCATAATTGGCACCCTGAACCCAAACTGTATAGTAATAAAAATAGCACAGTGCTGGTTTGTTCTCTATTTAAAATCAGCACCACACCCTCTAGTTTTCAAAACCCTTTTCACAGGTAACCCAGTAAAAACAGAAACTCTTATTTTTAGTGGTTAGTTATTTTTTGTTTGTTTACAAATTTTAAGGCTGTTTTGTTTTTCTCCCAAGCTTTTTAGTTCGCTTCATGAATTTCTCTCTTCCCTCTGCATTCTTGAGCCACATTTTCCATTATAGTTATGCTCCAGTATATGACGTATTATTCTAATGAATTACACAGGTCAAAGGTTAAGAAAATCTTCAGTAAACGATAGGTTATCAGGATTTTTTTTAATGGTCTTTATTATTTATGAATTCATTTTTCCCGTAAGTTAAAAGACTAAGTTATTGGATGTAAAAAAGCTATAGGGCAGCATTGAAAACAGCTATAATATGGCAATTAGTGGCTCTAGTACTGACTTAAATGTCAACAACTGACAAAACTGTCCACTTTTGTGAGTGAATTAGTCAAAAATACCTGAAATCATTGTTCCGCGGTGTTTGCTTTCATTGTATCATTCTAGACTGGCCCCAAATGAGTTTTCTGTGTGTGTGTGTGTGTGTGTGTGTGTGTATAGCTCTGCTTTATAAGAAAACTTGGGAATAAGTTTTGTTTTATTATATTAAAAACAGACTGTTTGAGTAAGTGTCTTTCTGGCTGAATTTCAGTGAGAGTTGAATTTAGATGTTTTATAGTTAAATTTAATTCCCTTTCAATTATAAAGAGTGATAAAAAAATAATTTTTATACGCCTGAACAAGAAATCGTTTTAGAGCAGGATATAAGTAGGCATGCTTGTAAAGATAATATCGGGGCCTGTATTTAAAGACCTGCATGGACACAGTAAATGACACATTCATGTTTCATGTGCAGTAAATCTAGAGTAAGCGTAGTCAAACAAAGGAATTTTGCTAAAATGAATTACCCCATTTTCTTCAGAATCCTCTAATTTGGCTCTTCGGTGCAAATTTTTCATCTGTTTGAAAAAGCAATTAATTACTATATATTCTCTCTTTAATAAAAGAGACAAAAGTGGAAATACCTATTAGGCTTTAAGTAAAGAACTTACTGAGAAAGCACAGGCCATTCCCAAAATGCTGAGCAAAATTAAAGCCGTCTTCACAGGTAACCCAGTAAAACAGAAACTCTTATTTTTAGTGGTTAGTTATTTTTTGTTTGTTTACAAATTTTAAGGCTGTTTTGTTTTTCTCCCAAGCTTTTTAGTTCGCTTCATGAATTTCTCTCTTCCCTCTGCATTCTTGAGCCACATTTTCCATTATAGTTATGCTCCAGTATATGACGTATTATTCTAATGAATTACACAGGTCAAAGGTTAAGAAAATCTTCAGTAAACGATAGGTTATCAGGATTTTTTTTAATGGTCTTTATTATTTATGAATTCATTTTTCCCGTAAGTTAAAAGACTAAGTTATTGGATGTAAAAAAGCTATAGGGCAGCATTGAAAACAGCTATAATATGGCAATTAGTGGCTCTAGTACTGACTTAAATGTCAACAACTGACAAAACTGTCCACTTTTGTGAGTGAATTAGTCAAAAATACCTGAAATCATTGTTCCGCGGTGTTTGCTTTCATTGTATCATTCTAGACTGGCCCCAAATGAGTTTTCTGTGTGTGTGTGTGTGTGTGTGTGTGTGTGTATAGCTCTGCTTTATAAGAAAACTTGGGAATAAGTTTTGTTTTATTATATTAAAAACAGACTGTTTGAGTAAGTGTCTTTCTGGCTGAATTTCAGTGAGAGTTGAATTTAGATGTTTTATAGTTAAATTTAATTCCCTTTCAATTATAAAGAGTGATAAAAAAATAATTTTTATACGTACCTGAACAAGAAATCGTTTTAGAGCAGGATATAAGTAGGCATGCTTGTAAAGATAATATCGGGGCCTGTATTTAAAGACCTGCATGGACACAGTAAATGACACATTCATGTTTCATGTGCAGTAAATCTAGAGTAAGCGTAGTCAAACAAAGGAATTTTGCTAAAATGAATTACCCCATTTTCTTCAGAATCCTCTAATTTGGCTCTTCGGTGCAAATTTTTCATCTGTTTGAAAAAGCAATTAATTACTATATATTCTCTCTTTAATAAAAGAGACAAAAGTGGAAATACCTATTAGGCTTTAAGTAAAGAACTTACTGAGAAAGCACAGGCCATTCCCAAAATGCTGAGCAAAATTAAAGCCGTCTTCATTCTGGTGATTGTTTCTGGAATTAATGAAGTGGTAAAGTTAATGAGTAAAGCTAAGAAGGTACCTTTTTTTTCACATAACAAGAGATGTACTTAATTTGTTTTATTTTTGTCCAGTTAAAGTTTTGGCTAACTAGGACCACATTTCTGCCATCGTTTTAAAATTGTTCCTTCTATTTAAGTGCTGGAAGACAAACTTTATCCATCTATTTGAATAATCATGAATTCCATATTTGGTTTTAAACTATCTGCTCTGACTTGTCAGTGGAAAACCATTTCATCACTGCCAGGGGTTTGAATGCTTAGTGTATTCACATTGGGGTGAGGAGGCCTTGTAATATCATTGACATGGAGCATCAGCTGGTGTAGTTATGTGACTTATTTGTTTTGCTTATATTGAAAACTAGGCAAAAATTGAATATATTCATATGATTGCCCTTGTGCCAATTATCCTACAGGCTTTTTCCAGCTTATATATAACCTTTAAACTAAAAGTTTGTAAAATGAAGACTAGGAGCCATTTTCCTATGGAAATCTTAGAATTTTTTTAAAAAAATTTTATGTGTGTGAAAAGATCCATGATATATGAAATAGTACTGTCCTAACGTGTAGCACCCAACATCCATGTTTAAGGAAGATTCTTTGAGAAGAGTTATCAGAGTTCATATTGGAATATCAGAGGCAAATTTCCCCATGTTACATTGTTCTTTAGTTCCATTAAGCTTATAATCACTGATGTGGAAGATTGTTATGGAATGAATATGGGCCTTTCCAGGGTCAGGGTGATAGTCATGTCAATTCTATGGAACAATCAAAGATGCAGCTCTTATGACAGAAGTAGTTTGTGAACAGCCCTGGGATCTGCAGCCAGGCAAAGTGCACAGTTCTACATAGATTCCTCATAGGTCAAAAATTATAAATTAGCAATTGTGAAATCCTATCCTAATTTTATTCTATTTAATAAAATCCTAGTTTAATAAAAGTTGAACAAACTTAGCTGAAAACCACCAAAGCCCAGCACTTGCACTGACACACACCCTTAATTGAGAGTGAGCTCTCCTTCAGAGGGACAACTTTGGCAGTGTTTTAGAAGGAATATGTAATAGAGGTGGGAATTTCCCCATAAACATACTGGAAAAAGTAATATTTAAAATGAGTGAAATTCATGTCATATGCTATGTCTGAATGTAGATTCTGCATTATCATCCCTGGTCATGATTTATTGCATCCTTATTGAGCATCTGAAACTAAAATGAACATTACATAGTGGAAGGCTAGAGGCCTGGAGAAGCTGTCTTAGGTCCTCGGTCACCTCTCTTTGAGGCAGAGTGGGTCTTTGATTTTGATGCCTACTAACTTGCTCACAGTCCTGTCTACTTTAGTAAAAGTTCTTGATGGCCACATGAATAAAGAGGGTCTGTCAGGGACTCATCTGTTTAAGAAGCTTTCATTGCTATTGAGGTGCTCTGAATAATACTTTGAATTTGGCTACCCATGATGAATCCCACTAACAAACAGGAAGATTACTGCCCTGCAGCTTTATGAAAAGAGCTGGAATAATTACAGTATCTTAAGAGTTAAAAATGTAAATACATAGAACTGTCGAAGGAGTTTGGAATATCAAGTTTCTCATAGTAAACCATAAAACAGCTAGATGCAAATATAGCAGGAATAATATAAAAAGAACTGAGTGATTCACATAGGCAGCAATTGGCTCCCTGCAT
Organism: Tragulus kanchil; assembly: GCA_022376925.1. Lineage (NCBI taxonomy): Eukaryota > Metazoa > Chordata > Mammalia > Artiodactyla > Tragulidae > Tragulus > Tragulus kanchil. Next base: position 95,263,160 of record JAIOJX010000025.1, read on the forward strand.
AAATTTCATTTTATTTACTTTGTAAGTAAAAAAAGACCTCTAGAGTGCCCACACAGACAACAATTCAACAGTTTATAAAGGATTGTTTTGAGAATCTAATTGCAAGTTTCTATTGAAAAGAATGTGATAAACTAACATCATTTATTTCCCTAGTATTAGGTGCATTTTTCCATTCTGGCTTTAGAGTTATATGGTATTAACACTTTTAAAATCAAATATATAATATATTGAAAAATATTGTTTATAATTGAAGTGCAGATTAGGCATCATTGATGGAGAAATCAGCATACATCAAGGCAGATTTGTAAATGCAAAATAGTGTTTCAGTCAGGTTATCTAGAATGCATTAGAATAAGTAAACAGTTATCTTGAAGTACAGAGGTAGAAAGGAGAAAACATAATTTTGTGGTTTATGTACATAATAATGAGAACTTATTTACATGCATAGGTTAATAAATTTAGCCGTTTGGAAAGAATCTAAAACCTGAGGTACCAATTTAATGGTAAAGAAGTGTTTTAGTATATGTGCTGCCAAAGCGAGCACAATAAGTGTTAAGTTGCATAGCAATTCTATACAATGTATTAATATCTACATTTGAATGAAAAGTTCAAATCCAAGCCCAAAGATGTGAAATATGAAGTGTTTGGTTTATAAGATAAGAAAGTTGTGATGTTAAACCTTACCCTTTGGCAGTCCTGGAGTGAGAAGGCAGGCTCCCAGGAGTGAGTGACCCAGATTGAATATTCTCTCTGCTCTCTCACTCACTCATTCACTTGCTCTTGTGGGCTATAAACGCTTCTCAGCCTTCCCACAGCCAATGTCAGAGGCTAGCCTCTAAATTTTGATTGGAATTTCCCACTAACAAACAGGAAGATTACTGCCCTGCAGCTTTATGAAAAGAGCTGGAATAATTACAGTATCTTAAGAGTTAAAAATGTAAATACATAGAACTGTCGAAGGAGTTTGGAATATCAAGTTTCTCATAGTAAACCATAAAACAGCTAGATGCAAATATAGCAGGAATAATATAAAAAGAACTGAGTGATTCACATAGGCAGCAATTGGCTCCCTGCATAAATTTCATTTTATTTACTTTGTAAGTAAAAAAAGACCTCTAGAGTGCCCACACAGACAACAATTCAACAGTTTATAAAGGATTGTTTTGAGAATCTAATTGCAAGTTTCTATTGAAAAGAATGTGATAAACTAACATCATTTATTTCCCTAGTATTAGGTGCATTTTTCCATTCTGGCTTTAGAGTTATATGGTATTAACACTTTTAAAATCAAATATATAATATATTGAAAAATATTGTTTATAATTGAAGTGCAGATTAGGCATCATTGATGGAGAAATCAGCATACATCAAGGCAGATTTGTAAATGCAAAATAGTGTTTCAGTCAGGTTATCTAGAATGCATTAGAATAAGTAAACAGTTATCTTGAAGTACAGAGGTAGAAAGGAGAAAACATAATTTTGTGGTTTATGTACATAATAATGAGAACTTATTTACATGCATAGGTTAATAAATTTAGCCGTTTGGAAAGAATCTAAAACCTGAGGTACCAATTTAATGGTAAAGAAGTGTTTTAGTATATGTGCTGCCAAAGCGAGCACAATAAGTGTTAAGTTGCATAGCAATTCTATACAATGTATTAATATCTACATTTGAATGAAAAGTTCAAATCCAAGCCCAAAGATGTGAAATATGAAGTGTTTGGTTTATAAGATAAGAAAGTTGTGATGTTAAACCTTACCCTTTGGCAGTCCTGGAGTGAGAAGGCAGGCTCCCAGGAGTGAGTGACCCAGATTGAATATTCTCTCTGCTCTCTCACTCACTCATTCACTTGCTCTTGTGGGCTATAAACGCTTCTCAGCCTTCCCACAGCCAATCACTGTCATGGCCAAAGTGATGTCAGAATGTGGATTCTCACCAGAAAACTCCCAGACTTCCCAATACTTTTTCAAGACACAAGCTCAGTTGAGTAAACATGAACTGTGGTACTAGTGCCAAGAGGTTTGCATTGTGGAATTTAATTGAAGGTTAAGATGAAGATGAATAGTTTGAGTTCTGGATATATATAAAAATATACTGGATTTGAAGTAAAATAAATAGCAAAGGATTTAACTATTTAAAATTCTCATAATCATATAAATTATCACTGTGTTAAAAGGAAGAAAAGCTTACTGTAATCAGATAATCAGTCCTACATTATTAGTTTAAAAAAAAATGAAAGAGAAGAAACTAAATAATAAAGGAGAGGAGCTGATGAACAATACTTTCAAATCAATTATTTTATATTTTTCTTCAAATATGATTTGGTGACTCATAAATTTTGTGTAATTAAATGTCAGAATTTATAAGATACGCTTCCTGAATGCTGAGTATAAAAGATTTATACTAAGTTTTTGAGGATCCTGCAACTGAGAGACAGCTTGTACTTCTTGCTTTGTAAAATAAACCTCTTTAGACTATTATACGGTCCTTTTCTCTTGTGCAAGAAATGTCACCTCATTGTATTTTTTAGGGTTTCTGTATACCTCTTTTCTGTTGATTTTCAGATTTAATTTTTTCTGGTGGGTTGGGTATAGAAAAAAATGATTAGAGCTAGCAAGGGTGACCTGTTTTTATAGAAATGATTCATGGAAACCAAACACACAAGAAATTAATTGATAAACTAAAATACTGAAGTTTTAATTTTCAAAGAGAATCTTATCTTAATGGCTTGCATATTCTGCTTGTTCAGTCTTTAAACCTTCCTCTAACTGTGAAGTCTGTGAGAAACCAAAAATTGATAAATACTGCCTGTAAGTATATGTGCCAGTCACCCTGTTAAATATTTTGGATAAATTGTCTTTAGTTTCAGAAAAATTGTTTAAAAGATAGAGACTTATAAATATTCTCTCTGCTCTCTCACTCACTCATTCACTTGCTCTTGTGGGCTATAAACGCTTCTCAGCCTTCCCACAGCCAATCACTGTCATGGCCAAAGTGATGTCAGAATGTGGATTCTCACCAGAAAACTCCCAGACTTCCCAATACTTTTCAAGACACAAGCTCAGTTGAGTAAACATGAACTGTGGTACTAGTGCCAAGAGGTTTGCATTGTGGAATTTAATTGAAGGTTAAGATGAAGATGAATAGTTTGAGTTCTGGATATATATAAAAATATACTGGATTTGAAGTAAAATAAATAGCAAAGGATTTAACTATTTAAAATTCTCATAATCATATAAATTATCACTGTGTTAAAAGGAAGAAAAGCTTACTGTAATCAGATAATCAGTCCTACATTATTAGTTTAAAAAAAAATGAAAGAGAAGAAACTAAATAATAAAGGAGAGGAGCTGATGAACAATACTTTCAAATCAATTATTTTATATTTTTCTTCAAATATGATTTGGTGACTCATAAATTTTGTGTAATTAAATGTCAGAATTTATAAGATACGCTTCCTGAATGCTGAGTATAAAAGATTTATACTAAGTTTTTGAGGATCCTGCAACTGAGAGACAGCTTGTACTTCTTGCTTTGTAAAATAAACCTCTTTAGACTATTATACGGTCCTTTTCTCTTGTGCAAGAAATGTCACCTCATTGTATTTTTTAGGGTTTCTGTATACCTCTTTTCTGTTGATTTTCAGATTTAATTTTTTCTGGTGGGTTGGGTATAGAAAAAAATGATTAGAGCTAGCAAGGGTGACCTGTTTTTATAGAAATGATTCATGGAAACCAAACACACAAGAAATTAATTGATAAACTAAAATACTGAAGTTTTAATTTTCAAAGAGAATCTTATCTTAATGGCTTGCATATTCTGCTTGTTCAGTCTTTAAACCTTCCTCTAACTGTGAAGTCTGTGAGAAACCAAAAATTGATAAATACTGCCTGTAAGTATATGTGCCAGTCACCCTGTTAAATATTTTGGATAAATTGTCTTTAGTTTCAGAAAAATTGTTTAAAAGATAGAGACTTATAATAAAGGAAGTTGTATAAAAACAACTCAACCCCATAGTTCAGTTTATCAAACTTTAAAGTACTGACCCAAGACAATGGAAAGTGACTATTCCAGGACAAAGAGCCAAACATAAAACAGATCTTGTCTCTGTCTTTAAATATTTTAGAACCTGCCTGCATTGCAGGAGACATGGGTTCAATCCCTGAGTTGGAAGATCCCCTGGAGGAGGAAATGGCAACTCATTTCAGTATTCTTGTTTGGAAAATCCCATGGACAGAGGAGCCTGGCAGGCTATAATCTTTAGGGATCACAGAGTCAGATGTGAAGAGCAACTGAGCACACATGCATGTGTAGACAGACCTGAGGCACAGCAGTCAAAATATATACAAGGTTTAGAGATGCTAAGAATGTAGGATGTTTTAGTTCTAAATGACAAAAGAATAGCGGAGCTGGCCCGAGGCATCAGAATAGGAATTTGCTGGGTTATTGGTAGGTAAGATGTTATCAAGAAGGAAGAGAGAAAACATTCTCAAGGATAAGTTTAAAGGATAGGGAAATGCATGAAAAACATACCAGCAGCCTCAAATATTCACTGAATTCTCTCATGCTAGTTTTTCATTTGTACAATTTTACTTATCCTTCACACACACACAAATTCTATGAGATTATCTCCATTCTACAATGAGGCAAGTAAGGCAGAGCAATGGTAAATACGCCCTGGGCTGCATGGCTAATTAATGGGGGAATCTAAGGACTAAAGTCAAGTCTAATTCTAGAGTCTACTTTTAATCATTATGTATCCTTGTTAGCATGTTCAAAAGATTGAAAGTGATTCAATAGATTGAAATATAGTGAATGGAAGTAGGGACAGATGAGGATGGTCAGATGAGGGAGGGGGTTTAGGCTGTCCTCAGGAGTACAGGCTCCATCTTGGAAATGAGCGGATCCCAAAAAACTAAAGCAGAAAAATAATATATTTTGAATGGCAGTTTGGAAAATTCTTTTGTTGATAAGGCAGAGCTGGGTTGAGGAAGGCAAGACTATTGTGGAGGAGGGGGGGGTGGGTTTCAAGCAGATATTTTAGTGTCCAGAAAAGCAATGATGAAGGTCTGAACTAACGTAGTCGGAATGGAAAGAACAGAACAAAGAAAAGTGATGCTAAATAGATAAAAGTAATAGGACTCAATAGAAGTAAGATAAGTGGAGAAGGCTAGGATGATTTCTGGATTTGGGACTTGGGTAACTTTGAGAATGGTGCACCCACATCTCATGCAATTCCTAGCAGAGTAATTGATACAATATAATCACTCTGTAAGTTGTTAATAGTATAAGATATGACAAAAGGAGTTGAGAACTGAGAATCAAAAGACTGAAAGTTTGTTCTACCAACATGCGAACCACTTAACCTCAAAGAGGCTTCAATTTAAGTCATCTTTTAAAAGTAAGGGAATTTTCACAACAAAAAAAGGAACAGGCCATCACATTCCTCCATCACCAGTAGAGCATTCTTCCCAAGCAATAGCACTTGAATCTGATGAAATTTATATTTCTAGAGAAAATACAGGGAACAGAAGACTATGTAAGATGACTTCATTGGGATGCATTCAGTAAAGTTCAGAAAGTGGGAAACATTATTAGACATATCACCTGGCTTCTGTAAAAAATAGAAGAGAAGGGAAACTGTAGATTTAAAAGATCTCAGAGACATATCTAGAGAAATTGTGAAACAGAAATGTTGAATGCTGATTGCGTGTTTTATAGTATTAAGAAATTATTGTTAATTTTTAGGTATAATTGTATATTTTTAAAAGAAATCTTTTAGAGATTCATTTTTAAGTATTTATGGATAAAACAGATATTCTAGGGTGAGGAAAAAAGATGAAACAAGTTTGGCCATAAATTGATAATCATCAAATTGGTGATAAGTCAGTGGAGATTCATCATATTATGCTCTTCACTTTTGTATATATTTGTAGAGGTTTGGAAATAGTTATTTTTTAATGGAAATAATTGAACTAAGTGGTCTTTAAGACTGTTTGCATTTCTAATATTCTGTAATCTCTTATTTTGTATAAATTATTTAAGCCTGATATATCCTTTCCAGAAACCCTCTAGTCTAACTTGGCTGCATTTATTCATGCATGCTTATTGGAACATTCTAAGGAGTGGTGCTAGAGAAAAAAATCACAGATCCTTACTGCCGTTATTTTTTTTGAAAGAAACAAAGAGTCGGAATGGAAAGAACAGAACAAAGAAAAGTGATGCTAAATAGATAAAAGTAATAGGACTCAATAGAAGTAAGATAAGTGGAGAAGGCTAGGATGATTTCTGGATTTGGGACTTGGGTAACTTTGAGAATGGTGCACCCACATCTCATGCAATTCCTAGCAGAGTAATTGATACAATATAATCACTCTGTAAGTTGTTAATAGTATAAGATATGACAAAAGGAGTTGAGAACTGAGAATCAAAAGACTGAAAGTTTGTTCTACCAACATGCGAACCACTTAACCTCAAAGAGGCTTCAATTTAAGTCATCTTTTAAAAGTAAGGGAATTTTCACAACAAAAAAAGGAACAGGCCATCACATTCCTCCATCACCAGTAGAGCATTCTTCCCAAGCAATAGCACTTGAATCTGATGAAATTTATATTTCTAGAGAAAATACAGGGAACAGAAGACTATGTAAGATGACTTCATTGGGATGCATTCAGTAAAGTTCAGAAAGTGGGAAACATTATTAGACATATCACCTGGCTTCTGTAAAAAATAGAAGAGAAGGGAAACTGTAGATTTAAAAGATCTCAGAGACATATCTAGAGAAATTGTGAAACAGAAATGTTGAATGCTGATTGCGTGTTTTATAGTATTAAGAAATTATTGTTAATTTTTAGGTATAATTGTATATTTTTAAAAGAAATCTTTTAGAGATTCATTTTTAAGTATTTATGGATAAAACAGATATTCTAGGGTGAGGAAAAAAGATGAAACAAGTTTGGCCATAAATTGATAATCATCAAATTGGTGATAAGTCAGTGGAGATTCATCATATTATGCTCTTCACTTTTGTATATATTTGTAGAGGTTTGGAAATAGTTATTTTTTAATGGAAATAATTGAACTAAGTGGTCTTTAAGACTGTTTGCATTTCTAATATTCTGTAATCTCTTATTTTGTATAAATTATTTAAGCCTGATATATCCTTTCCAGAAACCCTCTAGTCTAACTTGGCTGCATTTATTCATGCATGCTTATTGGAACATTCTAAGGAGTGGTGCTAGAGAAAAAAATCACAGATCCTTACTGCCGTTATTTTTTTTTAGTTGGGACTAATCCAACAACTCTTTCTGTTGAAATCTCACTATAATAATGGTCTTCTTTATTTAAATCAGGTTGTTATGCAATGATTCAAGAGTTACATGGCATATGAACACACATTCATTTCATTGATGTACTGTGTGATGATTCTTTTCTGGAAAAACCCCACATTCCATTGTGATGTACCCTTCTTACCCACCACATTTACTCAGTTATCAAATCTTATTTAACAGTACTTCCACAGTTTATTTGAAATCTATCCTTCTTCCTCTTTTCTTGTTGCTTCTGCCTTTGTTCAAGTCCTCATTACTTCTTGTCAGATTAGAGTAGTAATACTTTAACTGTGACATGTTGACTATTTCCTCATCCCCAAACTTCTGTGACCACAGGACTTAGATTAAGCTGAAGTCCTGGTGTTGTCTCTTTATAGCTTTTGACCTTGGGTTAAACTCTCTCAGCCTAAAAGCTCTGCCCCTGACTTTCCTTTCCAACATAGTTTATTATTGCTTGCTTGCTAGAATATACCGTTCAAGATGCTCTGTATAGACTTTTGATTGCCAAGTCTAGGAAATAGATGGCCACCTCATGTAAAGAGCTGACTCATTGGAAAAGATGCTGATGCTGGGAAAGATTGAGGGGAGGAGGAGAAAGCAGTGACAGAGGATGAGATTATGGCATGATCAACTCTATGGACATGAGTATAAGCAAACTCTGGAGACAATGACTTTTGGTTTCATTTTAAGTATTTATGGATAAAACAGATATTCTAGGGTGAGGAAAAAAGATGAAACAAGTTTGGCCATAAATTGATAATCATCAAATTGGTGATAAGTCAGTGGAGATTCATCATATTATGCTCTTCACTTTTGTATATATTTGTAGAGGTTTGGAAATAGTTATTTTTTAATGGAAATAATTGAACTAAGTGGTCTTTAAGACTGTTTGCATTTCTAATATTCTGTAATCTCTTATTTTGTATAAATTATTTAAGCCTGATATATCCTTTCCAGAAACCCTCTAGTCTAACTTGGCTGCATTTATTCATGCATGCTTATTGGAACATTCTAAGGAGTGGTGCTAGAGAAAAAAATCACAGATCCTTACTGCCGTTATTTTTTTTTAGTTGGGACTAATCCAACAACTCTTTCTGTTGAAATCTCACTATAATAATGGTCTTCTTTATTTAAATCAGGTTGTTATGCAATGATTCAAGAGTTACATGGCATATGAACACACATTCATTTCATTGATGTACTGTGTGATGATTCTTTTCTGGAAAAACCCCACATTCCATTGTGATGTACCCTTCTTACCCACCACATTTACTCAGTTATCAAATCTTATTTAACAGTACTTCCACAGTTTATTTGAAATCTATCCTTCTTCCTCTTTTCTTGTTGCTTCTGCCTTTGTTCAAGTCCTCATTACTTCTTGTCAGATTAGAGTAGTAATACTTTAACTGTGACATGTTGACTATTTCCTCATCCCCAAACTTCTGTGACCACAGGACTTAGATTAAGCTGAAGTCCTGGTGTTGTCTCTTTATAGCTTTTGACCTTGGGTTAAACTCTCTCAGCCTAAAAGCTCTGCCCCTGACTTTCCTTTCCAACATAGTTTATTATTGCTTGCTTGCTAGAATATACCGTTCAAGATGCTCTGTATAGACTTTTGATTGCCAAGTCTAGGAAATAGATGGCCACCTCATGTAAAGAGCTGACTCATTGGAAAAGATGCTGATGCTGGGAAAGATTGAGGGGAGGAGGAGAAAGCAGTGACAGAGGATGAGATTATGGCATGATCAACTCTATGGACATGAGTATAAGCAAACTCTGGGAGACAATGAAGGACAAGGAGGGCTGGCATGGTGCCGTTCATGGGGTCGCAAAGAGTCAGACAGACTGAGTGACTGAACAACAGCAATAACAAAGAAGCAGATAAACACTCTAAAACATGGTTTCATGTGAAGTCTCTTTGCAGCTCTTAATTGAAATCTTAATGGCCTAGAATATTCTAGAATAAATGACGAAATTTCTCCTTCTCTATCAAAAATGCTAAAATTCCTGGCTATGCCAATATTCTGGTTATTACTCAACCCTTCCACTGTTTCTTTCATGTCTCCCTCATCCACTCTTTCTCTCTGAAACCAGAAGTAGTATGTAGTTTGGACATCAACCCTCACATCTACAGTGTTCTTCTACTGAACTGTCTCATCATCAGCCTGATTGCTCTTTGATACTTCATCATTGACCCTTTTCTACTCAGAGTAAGAAAGGGTAAAGTGTCATACCCCTTTAACCTTTTAATTTCCAATATGCAATTTGCCCTCCATCCAGGGTTACCCATTAAATCTTTGCCTGGCTTTTCCATCAATAATTCTCTGACTTTATATAAATCAATCAATTGCTGTCACTTATTGAGTTCTTATAATCTTGGGTGGTTATAATCTTGCCCACAAGAGATACATTTATTTCCCTTAGAGTTTATAGTCCAGTCAAGTTCTCCCTCCCTGGCCTCTCCTGTTCGTGTGAAAGTCAAGTAATGCTTTTTCTAACCACACCCAATTTCCCAGCAAAGCTTTCATATATTCCACAGCCAGAAAAAAACAAATACCAAACTGTACCTAGTATAAATTCCTATTTAAGAACCATCGTATTCTCTTGTGTGGTGGTGGTGGTGGTGGTGATGTGTGTGTCCATGGCATCTGTTTTTTATTGTGAGATTCTAGAGGACAAGGACTGTATCTATTTCAAATTGCTATATACAGAGTCAGGAAAACCACATCTATGGTTATTTATATGAGACTGAATATTCTGATAGCTGGTGAACAGTAATGAGATATATCAATGAATTCCTTGCCCTTTCAAAATGAGAAGGCAAAGGTTAGCACACAAATGCTATTAGCAGATAGCAAACTAAGGAAAAAGTACTTACAGACTGTTGTCTATTATGTGGTTCCTGCCTCCAAGGGAAATGTTCTGAATTCGTCTCCTTCCAAATTTTGAATAAAAAAGATATGGAAGAAGATAAATGAATGAAGGTTAAATCTGGCTGAGTCTCTCTACAACCTTCCCTGATGGTTTATCTCTCTAGTTTACCATTTACTTCTCCCTACTGGCTCTCTTTCATTGGAATTTAATTTCCATAGAACAAAGAAACAAAACCCTCCTTCATCAATAATATTCCCACCCAGCTACTAATATATTTCTCTCTCCCTCTTCACAGTCAAGTTTCTTAAGAGTTATCAGCATTTAATGATACAAGTGCTTCACCTTCTGCTCTTTTTTCAGCCCACAGCGATGTGGCCTCTGTCTCCCATAATTCTGTAGAAACAGCTGTTAAAGATTACTGGTGACTTCATTCTGGTTAATCAGTGAGTTCTTGATGCTTAATTTCAGTAAACATTTCTTCAGTCACTTTCCTAGGTATGTCGATAGCAGTGGATGCCAGTTTTCTCCTCTTTCAAAAGTTCTGCCTCCCTCCCACATGCATGGTGCTGCATTCTCTGATTTCCTCTTCCCTCCCTGCCTGCTATTTCTCAACTCCTCTTATGGGCTCCTTTTTATCTAGCTGTCTTTTGAATAGTGATATTTTCAGGGTTCTGTCCTTGTCCATCTCCTATCCACATTCTCCAGAGTCTTTCTGGATAAGCGCTTCCATTCCCATAATTTCACTTATGCATCTTCTATTCTTTTTTAATTCAAAATTTCCTCCTGGCTTCAAAGTCATACATATTATCAAACTTATAATGGAAATATCCCCCTGGAAATTCCCAAGTTATCTCAAGTTCCAAACTGTCCTTCCTTCTATTTTTTTTCCTAGTGTTCATGCTAGAAATTTGGTATCATCCTTATCATGTCTGTCCCTTATCCCTCCCACCCCCGTGTGGTCCTGTTAATTCTACATGCCTCAAATCTTATTTCCATCCACCTCACTACAACTATTATCCTACTTGCGGCCACTATTGTCTCACCTGGGTTACTGCAATAAACTCATTAATGTCTTTTCAGTCCATTTTTCAAACCATGGCCAAAATAAACCTTCTAAAATGTATTTTCAGTAATATATTTTCCCAACATCTGCTTAAAATCCTCCATGACTCTAGGATCCTCAGGATAAAATTTAAATTTCTCAGAGTTGCATAGAAGGCTCTTTGAGATCTGATTTTTACATATGACTCCAGCCCTGTACCTTTAATTTCCTATCTCACATTAAGATCAAGGCATATTAAAGTAGTTCATTTCCTTCATTTTATATCATATCTTTTTATCTAGGCCCTTGCACATGCTATCTTTGTCTGTCTAACTCTGACCAGTCATTCAGGGCTCAGTTCTGAAGTTACATCCTTTAGGAAGCCTGTCCTGGTTCTTACCCTCACTTTGTCTAGGTTGGTACCTCTCCTTTGTTTCCAGAGCACTCCTGTGATAGTAATGTTTCTCTACAGGGCTAAATGCTTCCTCTGAAGACCTCTGAGTTGGTTAGGGTTTTATAAACAGCTGTTAAAGATTACTGGTGACTTCATTCTGGTTAATCAGTGAGTTCTTGATGCTTAATTTCAGTAAACATTTCTTCAGTCACTTTCCTAGGTATGTCGATAGCAGTGGATGCCAGTTTTCTCCTCTTTCAAAAGTTCTGCCTCCCTCCCACATGCATGGTGCTGCATTCTCTGATTTCCTCTTCCCTCCCTGCCTGCTATTTCTCAACTCCTCTTATGGGCTCCTTTTTATCTAGCTGTCTTTTGAATAGTGATATTTTCAGGGTTCTGTCCTTGTCCATCTCCTATCCACATTCTCCAGAGTCTTTCTGGATAAGCGCTTCCATTCCCATAATTTCACTTATGCATCTTCTATTCTTTTTTAATTCAAAATTTCCTCCTGGCTTCAAAGTCATACATATTATCAAACTTATAATGGAAATATCCCCCTGGAAATTCCCAAGTTATCTCAAGTTCCAAACTGTCCTTCCTTCTATTTTTTTTCCTAGTGTTCATGCTAGAAATTTGGTATCATCCTTATCATGTCTGTCCCTTATCCCTCCCACCCCCGTGTGGTCCTGTTAATTCTACATGCCTCAAATCTTATTTCCATCCACCTCACTACAACTATTATCCTACTTGCGGCCACTATTGTCTCACCTGGGTTACTGCAATAAACTCATTAATGTCTTTTCAGTCCATTTTTCAAACCATGGCCAAAATAAACCTTCTAAAATGTATTTTCAGTAATATATTTTCCCAACATCTGCTTAAAATCCTCCATGACTCTAGGATCCTCAGGATAAAATTTAAATTTCTCAGAGTTGCATAGAAGGCTCTTTGAGATCTGATTTTTACATATGACTCCAGCCCTGTACCTTTAATTTCCTATCTCACATTAAGATCAAGGCATATTAAAGTAGTTCATTTCCTTCATTTTATATCATATCTTTTTATCTAGGCCCTTGCACATGCTATCTTTGTCTGTCTAACTCTGACCAGTCATTCAGGGCTCAGTTCTGAAGTTACATCCTTTAGGAAGCCTGTCCTGGTTCTTACCCTCACTTTGTCTAGGTTGGTACCTCTCCTTTGTTTCCAGAGCACTCCTGTGATAGTAATGTTTCTCTACAGGGGCTAAATGCTTCCCTCTGAAGACCTCTGAGTTGGTTAGGGGTTTTTATAGGACAGGAAGAAGGTCTTATTCACTATTAGATCTCCAACCACTCATCACAGTGCCTGATATAGGACATTTATTCAATAAATCTTCTTGAAATAATAGCTGACTGATTAAGAATGAATATTGGGGGCTTCCCTGGTGGTCCAGTGGGTAAAGAATTCACCTTGCAGTGCAAGGGGCACCTGTTTGATCTCTGGCCCAGGAAGATCCCACATGCCGAGGAGTGGCTGGGCCAGTGTGTCCAATTGAGAGCCAGCGCTCTGGAGCGCATGCGCCCAGAGCCAGTGCTCAGTGAGGTAAGGGGCTACTGTGATGGGAGGCCCACACATGCCAAAAAGAATAAAGATGGATGAAAATTAAAAAAAAAAAAAAAAACAGCAATAGAACCCACATCTTTTGTGTCTCCTGCATTGCAGGCAGATTCTTTACTTCTGACCCACTAGGGATGCACCTAAGGAGAGAAATCAAATAATAAGAAATAACAGAATTGAAGTTTAAAGGGCCACAGACCATTGTAATACCTAAGAAAATGGGAAAGGGAATCTATAATAACTTCCAGAGGGCTGTCATGTCTATAGCTATTTATATCAGCCATAGTAAGGAAAGAACCTTCTAGAATGTATTTTCAGTAATATATTTTCCCAACATCTGCTTAAAATCCTCCATGACTCTAGGATCCTCAGGATAAAATTTAAATTTCTCAGAGTTGCATAGAAGGCTCTTTGAGATCTGATTTTTACATATGACTCCAGCCCTGTACCTTTAATTTCCTATCTCACATTAAGATCAAGGCATATTAAAGTAGTTCATTTCCTTCATTTTATATCATATCTTTTTATCTAGGCCCTTGCACATGCTATCTTTGTCTGTCTAACTCTGACCAGTCATTCAGGGCTCAGTTCTGAAGTTACATCCTTTAGGAAGCCTGTCCTGGTTCTTACCCTCACTTTGTCTAGGTTGGTACCTCTCCTTTGTTTCCAGAGCACTCCTGTGATAGTAATGTTTCTCTACAGGGGCTAAATGCTTCCCTCTGAAGACCTCTGAGTTGGTTAGGGGTTTTATAGGACAGGAAGAAGGTCTTATTCACTATTAGATCTCCAACCACTCATCACAGTGCCTGATATAGGACATTTATTCAATAAATCTTCTTGAAATAATAGCTGACTGATTAAGAATGAATATTGGGGCTTCCTGGTGGTCCAGTGGGTAAAGAATTCACCTTGCAGTGCAAGGGGCACCTGTTTGATCTCTGGCCCAGGAAGATCCCACATGCCGAGGAGTGGCTGGGCCAGTGTGTCCAATTGAGAGCCAGCGCTCTGGAGCGCATGCGCCCAGAGCCAGTGCTCAGTGAGGTAAGGGGCTACTGTGATGGGAGGCCCACACATGCCAAAAAGAATAAAGATGGATGAAAATTAAAAAAAAAAAAAAAACAGCAATAGAACCCACATCTTTTGTGTCTCCTGCATTGCAGGCAGATTCTTTACTTCTGACCCACTAGGGATGCACCTAAGGAGAGAAATCAAATAATAAGAAATAACAGAATTGAAGTTTAAAGGGCCACAGACCATTGTAATACCTAAGAAAATGGGAAAGGGAATCTATAATAACTTCCAGAGGGCTGTCATGTCTATAGCTATTTATATCAGCCATAGTAAGGAAAGAACAAATTAACTTTTCTACATATGAACAGACTGAAGAATCATTTTTTGTGGGGGTGCATTTCTATTGATCTTTAATTTATCTATTTCCATCCATCTTTGTTCCTTGGCCTCCGTGGGTCTCCCATGACAGTGGCACCTCTGGTCGCAGAGCACCAGCTCTGGGTGCATGCGCTCCAGAGCTCCAGCTCAGTAGTTGGACACATCGGTCCAGTCACTCCACAGCACGTGGGATCTTCCCAGGCTAGGGATTGAACCAGTGTCCCTTGCACTGAAAGGCAGTGTCTTTACCACCGGACCACCAGGGATGCCCCCGAAAAATCATTTTGTTCTCAGTTTTTAGTTAATGTTTTTTACCCTCTTTGCGTTTTGAACTGGAAATAAATTTTTTACTTACCAAAGAGAAGTTTTCGTGCTGTTACTTTATTACTCTATTATTTTGTGAAAAACCTGAATGTTTACTTTGTGATGTTAAAACACCTAGTATATTTATCAAATCACCACATTGTCTAGTGAAGAACTGAGAAATGTGTTCTCAGAATCATCATTTCAGGGATTGCACAATTGACAAATATAGTCTTTTAGTTGCCAGCTGGGGTTATATTTTTGGTGTTCCTGAGGGTTTCCACTGCTTCAGACCTTCTGAGATGACCTGCAATAATGACAGTTTGTGATTCCACAAAAAACAAATCACTGCCAGTCTTTAGTTGTGGTCTTGTGTTGTAATTTTGTATGATATGGCTCATTCCATTGCATCAACCATAAAAGTTACAAAAGTCATTGGATATCTGAAGCCAGCTGTTCACATAGTGGGTATTTACTGGGTTTACTTTTGTATTTTCTGCCTCAGTGTGTCCAGTGTGAATTCCTTGGGATACCTCTGGCCCAGTACATTCCAAACAGGCTTCCTTCTTTTGGAAGAATAATCTCCGTGTGCATGTCTCATTTTCTTCCAGCTGATGTTTTATTCTCCTACCTGGGCTTTCATCTAGGTCATCTGCCCTAAACATTTAAAATTTTACAGGGTTTTTTTCCTTTTGATATTTTCTACTTCATTCACTATTTTTCTCTATCCTCAAATAACTCTCTGTATTTCTGTCATGGTATTTCACCTGTAGAAAGAGTTTATTAGATATAGGATGACTGACTGAATGACTGGTTTTCTTAAGCTTATTATTAAGGATAAAGTCTTCCTACTCTATCAGAATTTGAACTTGGTATATAAGTTCCTTCCTTCTCTTAATCCTATGCACTACCCTAAAGAATAAATTAACAGTTATTTTTTATTTCTTTATTTTATTTCTTTATTGTTATTATTTTTGGCTGTGTCAGGTCTTAATTATAGCAGATGGGCTCTTCACTTTAGCATGCGAGCCTCTCTCTAGTTGTGGCTCGTGGACTTGGTTGCCCAGTGGACTGAGGGATTTTAGTTTACAAACTGAACCCATGTTTCCTACATTGGAAGGTGAATCCTTAACCACTGGCCTGCTAGGGAAGTCCCATAAAATATCAGTTATCTAGATTCAAAATTTTAATGGATAAGCAAAGCATTTCTTATAGAGATTTTAAACTCAAGATGGTTATCTATAGCTTGTATTCTCCACACACAGCCATGCTCAGAGGCAAAGATAAGATGACATGACTCTCCTCCATTTTTAAAATCTAAAAAAATTTAAACAATTCATAATAAAATCAGATGGAATAAAGTGATGATATATTAAATAACAATAGGCCAAATCAGAAGTAAAATAAATTAGATTAAGCAAGAAATTCAACAACTCTGGAAAATATGATCCATTGTAATCATCACTATCACCATCAAAAGTGTTGAAATGGGACTTCCTTGGTGGTCCGCTGGTTAAGATTCTGCCTTCCAGGAACTTCCCTGGTGGTCCAGTGGGTAAGGACACTGCCTTGCAGTGCAAGGGGCGCCGGTTCAATCCCTGGCCTGGGAAAATCCCACGTGCCATGGAGTGGCTGGACCGATGTGTCCCAACTACCAAGCCAGCGCTCTAGAGTGCGTGCACCCCGAGCCAGTGCTCTGCAGCAACAAAGGCCACTGCAAACAAAGATGGATGAAAATAAATAAATGAAAGACCAATTTAAAAAAAAAGTAGGAAGTACTAATAATTAAAAAAAAAAAAAAAAAAGAATCTGCCTTCCAGTGCAAGGGATGTAGATTCAATCCCTGTTTGGGAAACTAAGGTTCCACATGCTGCAGGGCAACTAAGCCCCTGCACCACAATTAAGATTCCATGTATCGCAACTAAGACTCAATGAATCCAAACAAATACATTAAAAGAAATGTTGAAATGCCTATTTTCACCTGATATCTGGCAAAATCTCTCTTTTGAAAGAATAATCTTTCTATGCAAAACTATGAGGGATTTGGCATTTTTACATAGAAATATCTAAACTCTAGATACAATGTAAATAGAAATATAAAATTGAATAGCATCCCCCAAAGGCAGGGTTCAGTATTCCCAATAGTAAAAGGAAAATAGTGAGTATAGTTATGGAATGGTAGACTGGAGAGCCCATTAAAATTCAAGTTTTTTTAATCTAATTCTACCAGTTAGAATATCTTTTAAAACACATGGAACATATTTTTCTTTAAATCTGATGAGCTGGCATCAGAAGATGATGTCCTCCCATAGCCTTGTGGCTTTACATCTTGGGTGGGGGTCAAAGGATTTGCCTACAATTTCAGGCCTATTCAAAACCAGAGTCAAGTCCTCCTTGTAATTATGTTTTCCTGTAATAGCTCAAGAGCTCCTACTCCACATTCAAGTTCATATTTTATAAAGGTAAATTGGCAGAGTCTTTCCTTCTGTTGGTGTTACCATGTCAGTGAGAAGCTACCACCCCTGAGAGACCAGGATTGGCCTCTGTGGTAGAAGAAGTGTTGGCCACCATGAGAGACAGAAGTTCCCTAGGGATTTGGATATTTTAGGTTCGGTGGTAGATTCCATGTAGGAATAGAGGGGGTCCTCACAAGATAACATGTTATTTGAGAACAACCAGATCTAAGGGGCTGCAGAAGAAGGACGTGGAGTGTATCAAATGAGGCATTGGATTGAAAAGGATCTCGGCCCAGGTCATGGGCCCATGGAGCAGTTACAAGCTTAATACCAACAATAGCTGAGGCAGCAGGGTTGGGGGTGAGAGGTGGGAACAAAGATAGTGGCAGAAAAAAAAGATGGATCTAATAGAGAAACTAAACACTTTACTGTGCCTCATCATAAGAAAGGCACAGAAATTTAGAACATCACAAGGCTATTTCATGACACTGGTGGGAGAAACTTTTCTGTTTTGTTTGTTTCCTAGAATAAAATTCATATTTTAAGAGAGACTTCAGTTAACATAATTGGGACACTTGTCCCAAAATTTGAAGAAAGATTACAATTTTCTAAAACATACTCTTGCTAAGCAATAGTCCATATACCCAAAGGTCATAGACTTATTTGTCCACCTAATGACCACAAAGGTACCCATGGAAGGAGAAGATTGGTAGTCTCTCAGTTTCAGTTTTTTCATGAGGTCCAAATTGATAAAGATGAGTCAGTAATAATACAGGTCATTCTTTTTTCTCTTGGTAAGTGTGTGATGTTGTAAGCCATAGACTCTCCAAAATTTTTTATCCATCCATCCATCCATCCATCAGTCCATCTATTCATTGTTTTCAATACCTACATACTAGGCACAATGCCAAATGAATGCTAGGGATGCAAAGATATAGCAATAAGAAGATCCAAAGTTATCCCATAAAATTAAAACAGAAAATGTGTCCATAATTCTTTTGTGAAGAGTCTAAGGTAAGCTCACTAGTGGGACTTAGATATCTACTTTCTAAGATGCTTAGAGAAACCATCAAACAATGCCTTTCATAATATTTCCTCATTTTATATTTTTTTTCTTTCTCAAAGAACAAGTAGCAAACTTAGCAAAACTAAAGAAAATAAACACATTCTCAGGAAACTTTTTAAAGATTCCCATGTGGGTAAGCTTTAATTTAATTGAATTGAGAGATTTTTGTCATTGTTTTAAACTTATGAAAAATACGTCATCAGCTCCAAAATACATGAATTAATTTTATTTCCAAAGGACTGGAAATCTATCTGCCTGCCTCTTACTACAAATTTTTTTCTATTTCATTTTCACACTCACGTTATTCTTTAGAACCGTACCAAACTTATAGGCTCTTTACATTTTGCATGCACACTGAGGAAAAATCTTGTGGACCCACTTGAAGAAACCTTTTCAAAGTGCTAGGTGGGAACAAAGATAGTGGCAGAAAAAAAAGATGGATCTAATAGAGAAACTAAACACTTTACTGTGCCTCATCATAAGAAAGGCACAGAAATTTAGAACATCACAAGGCTATTTCATGACACTGGTGGGAGAAACTTTTCTGTTTTGTTTGTTTCCTAGAATAAAATTCATATTTTAAGAGAGACTTCAGTTAACATAATTGGGACACTTGTCCCAAAATTTGAAGAAAGATTACAATTTTCTAAAACATACTCTTGCTAAGCAATAGTCCATATACCCAAAGGTCATAGACTTATTTGTCCACCTAATGACCACAAAGGTACCCATGGAAGGAGAAGATTGGTAGTCTCTCAGTTTCAGTTTTTCATGAGGTCCAAATTGATAAAGATGAGTCAGTAATAATACAGGTCATTCTTTTTTCTCTTGGTAAGTGTGTGATGTTGTAAGCCATAGACTCTCCAAAATTTTTTATCCATCCATCCATCCATCCATCAGTCCATCTATTCATTGTTTTCAATACCTACATACTAGGCACAATGCCAAATGAATGCTAGGGATGCAAAGATATAGCAATAAGAAGATCCAAAGTTATCCCATAAAATTAAAACAGAAAATGTGTCCATAATTCTTTTGTGAAGAGTCTAAGGTAAGCTCACTAGTGGGACTTAGATATCTACTTTCTAAGATGCTTAGAGAAACCATCAAACAATGCCTTTCATAATATTTCCTCATTTTATATTTTTTTTCTTTCTCAAAGAACAAGTAGCAAACTTAGCAAAACTAAAGAAAATAAACACATTCTCAGGAAACTTTTTAAAGATTCCCATGTGGGTAAGCTTTAATTTAATTGAATTGAGAGATTTTTGTCATTGTTTTAAACTTATGAAAAATACGTCATCAGCTCCAAAATACATGAATTAATTTTATTTCCAAAGGACTGGAAATCTATCTGCCTGCCTCTTACTACAAATTTTTTTCTATTTCATTTTCACACTCACGTTATTCTTTAGAACCGTACCAAACTTATAGGCTCTACAAATGGAGTTACATTTTTAGCATGCACACTGAGGAAAAAATCTTGTGGACCCACTTGAAGCTTTCAAACATCCTTATGTATATGGGGAACAATACCCAGTGCAGTATCCAACTTGCTAGACAGCATTGTAAAAACTACGGTGCTAGTTTAGCTTTGTAGACTATCTGACTCAGAAGAATGCATTTTCCTTTTGTTTTGTCTGTTAATTGCACTGCGCTTTGACCAATGGTCCTGTGATTGTGTCCGTGTAAGGTAGAGTTGATGCAGTAAATTAAGCCTACTTGCTAGGATGAACTTAGTATTGTCTCAAAGCTGTTAGGACTTAAAGTAGCATTAGACCACAAATCAATCTTGGGGCCTTTAATTAAGTTGTTTTTTTAATTAAAGTATAAATACATGTAGTGAATTATATAGATCTTAAGTGTACAGCCTTTTCAGTTTTGATAACTATTTATACCCAGATCAACATAGAGCATTTGCATTACTCTAAAAGTTCTCTCATATTTTTTCTGAGTCTACTCCCTCTGTCTGCCAGAGGCGACCATAAGTCTGCTCTTCATCCCACAGATCAATTTTGTTATCCCTATTTTTTTAATATTTATGTATTTGGTTGCACCAAGACTTAGTTTTGGCATGCAAGATCTTTGATCTTCACTATGGCGTAGGAGATCTTTAGTTGTGGCATATTGGCCCTACTTCCCTGACCAGGGATTGAACCCAAGTCCTCTGCATTGGGATCATGGAGTCTTAGCCACTGGATAACCAGGGAAGTCCCTGGTCTCTTGAAGTTTATAGAAATGGAATTGTACAGCCAGTATTCTTTCATATCTGACTTCTTTCACTGAGTGTAATACTTTTTATATCCATTCATTTTGATCATATATCAGTAGTTCACTGTTTTTTATTGATGAGTAATATTCTATTATATAAATATACTATAATTTGATTATTCGTATTCCTGTTAATGGATACTTAGTTTGTTTTCAGTTTTTTCTGTTGTGAAAAAAGCTATAGTAAACATTGATATAAACATTTATGTACCTATCTTTTTATGGACAGATGACATTTAATTTTAAATTTAAGCTATAATAAAATCAGAACGTTAATACTTAAGCTTTCATTAAGTGGCTACCTTGAGTAAAATCAGACTATAAAGGAGATGGACAAGGGCCAGTACAATGCATTTAGTAGCATCTATAACCAGGGGCAAGGAGGGAAACACCAGAACACAAAAGGGTTCCATAAAACATTGGTCTCACACCAGCTTGGAGCACTTCAGCCCCACTGCACTGGGAACTGTCATGGGAAAGCAGACATCAGTTAGGGTTATATGGTGAAAAGACATAGAGGCAAACATACTTGGGTTAAGTTCTTGCTCAGTAACTTAAGACAAATTGAGCATTTTGAGCTTTGTCATTCTCATCTATAAGATAAAATAATTCCCAATGTGATAGGTATAAGAATTAAATGAGATATGCTACTCATAGCAAATTTAATTTGTGTGAAATATAATCAGAGATACCATTATTTATGTATCATAATGAAACAAAATATATTAAGATTACAATTTGAGTCCTAGTTCATACCCTAGGATGATTTAAATTTAAAAACTTGGGGAATTCCCTGGTGATACTGGTGGTTCAGACAGTAAAGAATCTGCCTGCAATGTGGGAGACCCCAAATCAATCCCTGGGTTGGGAAGGAAAGAAGGAAATGCCAGAAGGAAGTGGCAACCTACTCCAGTACTCTTGCCTGGAGAATTCCATGAATAGAGGAGCCTGGTGGGCTACAGTCCATAGGGTCACAAAAAGTCAGACACAACTGAGCAACTAACTTTCCTGTAGTGAGAACTCCACCCTTCCACGGCAAGGGGCACTGATTCTATCCCTGGTTGAGGAATTAAGATTCCTCAAGGGTCTTCCCTGGTGGTCCAGTGGGTAAGGACACCGCGTTGCACTGCAAGGGGCGCTGGTTCAATCCCTGGCCTGGGAAGATCCCACGTACCGCGGAGCGACTGGACCCATGTGTCCAATTACCGAGCTGGAGCTCTGGAGCGCATGCGCCCAGAGCCAGTGCTCTGCGACAACAGAGGCCACCGCGATGGGAGGCCCACAAGAGACAAAGAACAAAGATGGATGAAATAGATAAATGAAAGACCTAGAGAAGTGGCCCGCCCGGCCCCCCCCCCCCCCCAACCCTCCCCCCCCCACCAAAAAAAAAAAAAAAAATACATCAGTAAAAAAAAAAAAGAAAAAGATTCCTCAAGCTGTGTGGAAAGGCCAAAAAAATTTTTGCTGTTGTTGAATGTTGACTAGGCCTATTGTGGTGATCATTTTATGATATATATGAATATTGAATCATGATGTTATACATAACATCATTATGTCATCCTCAATTAAAAAGAGAAAGTTGTTTTAAGCAAGCGATTCTGTGATTGAATTTACATAAGAAAAATTGCTGCAATAAATTGCACGTACTTTGGTAGATAAATCCCTAATATTAGCAGTTTAATAAATAAAATGCAATTTAAGGATCTTTCCCTTAAACTTTGCAAAATGTTCAACATTGGTATTTTCTATCATCAAAATTAATTGCAAAGGGACATATATTAATGAAATTTTACATATTTCATATTTGAAAATGTCTTTCCACACAAATAGATCCAGCCAAATACTGATATTAATCCATAAGCATGTAACTTTAGTTGAACAAATTCATTACTAGGATGGCATCGATAGAATTCTGTTAGGCTTGTCTCTTGGTATTTGCCTTTTATCCTGTCATTGCATTGCAAATTAATCATCTTCAACTGAAGTTCAATGGAAGCTCCTCAGTTTCATTAGTTAACTGAAAATTTTGTTCATACTTCCATGGAAGTCTGAAAATGTTGCTGGAACTACAATTTGAATTTGGAAAATATACCTACTGCAAATATTTGTAAGAATGGAAAACTCAGTTCTTGTTTGAACATTTGACAGCCTTGGAAATGTAAAAAACATCACAGGTTTAGCCAGGAATTACCAATCCCTATCATAGTGATCATTTCATAATGTATGGAAATGTCAAATCATTGTCTAATATGCTTGAACTAACATGACGTCATAAACCAGCTGTATTTCAATTAAAAAATAATTACTGGTCCCTAATAACTTATATTTTAATTTACTTAAGTGGCCAAATTTTGCTCATATTGGAATTTTGTATTAAATGTAGTAAAACACAGCACTATTCTCAACTTAAACTAACATTTGTCTTTCAGGATTTTAACCTACAACACAGTTTAATGGATGACTCCCTGAAACCTTTCTCATATATTGTTTTGTTATAATAATTCTTTATTATGTTCTGTAGTCTGATGGAATACATTGTCTTTTCTGGTTTTCTTTTTAATTTTTAAATTGTATTTATTTATTTTCATCCATCTTTATTCTTTGGCATTTGTGGGCCTCCCATTGCAGTGGCCTCTCTTGTTGCAGAGCACTGGCTCTGGGTGTATGTGCTCCAGAGCTCTAGCTCATAATTGGACTCACTGGTCCAGCTGCTCCACGGCACATGGGATCTTCTCAGGCCAGGGATCGAACTGGTGTCCCTTGCACTGCAAGGCAGACTCCTTACCCACTGGACCACCAAAGAAGCTGTACATTATCTTTTTTATTCCTTTTTTCTTAATTCCTGTAGGTTTTTTTTAGTCTCCATTAACTCCTGATTTGGGCATTTCTACTAAGAGTTTGAGCTTTTCCATCAAGGGATTTGGAAACCAAAATGGACTAAAGAGCATTAGTTTTCTCATTCAAAAGATTTTGTCACCTCTTTTTAGTATATGGTCATTTTAAAATAATCTTGTAAGAGGCAATAGCAAATGTATAAATTTTTGACATAACCATTCATCTTTTTATTAGAATTAAAAGTCATTTTAGCTTCTACTAGCCTCAGTTTCCATATTTTTAAAATGCATTATTTATTTTTTGGTTGCACTGTGTCCTCACTGCTGCTCACAGGATTTCTATAGATACAGTGACTAGGAGCTACTCTTCTTTGCTGCAGTGCTCAGGCTTCTTATTGTGGTGGCTTCTATTGTGGAGCACAGGCCCTAGGCACATGGGCTTCAGAAGTTGTGGCCAGAGGACCCTAGAGCACAGGTTCAGTGGTTGTGGCTCACAGGCCTACTTGCTCCACAACATGTGGGATCTTCCTGGGTGAGGGATCAAGCCTATATCCTCTGCACTGGCAGGTAGATTCTTATCCATTGTCCCACCAGGGAAGTCCATCAGTTTCCAGACTTTTTTTTTTCTCTTTTTTTGGGGGAGGGAGGGGGCGGGCGGGCCACTTCTACTGGTCTTTCATTTATTTAGTTTCATCCATCTTTGTTCTTTGGCCTGTGTGGGCCTTCCATCACGGTGGCCTCTGTTGTCGCAGAGCACTGGCTCTGGGCGCATGCACTCCAGAGCTCCAGCTCAGTAATTGGACACATGGGTCCAGCCGCTCCGCGGCAGGTGGGATCTTCCCAGGCCAGGGATCAAACTGGCGCCCCTTGCACTGCAAGACGGTGTCCTTACCCACTGGACCACCAGGGAAGCCCCAGTTTCCAGACTTTTAATATGAGGATCATGATACCTATTTTAAAGTCGTTATGAGCAATAAGATAGTACAGGTGGAGTGTCTGGTATTGTGAGTCTTCAATATATTTCACTTCCTGGATGGTTAGGATGAGAGTTAGGGATAAGGTTAGGACCACATAAACATAATGTTAAACATTTCTTTTATAATCTTTGCATACGTATATTCTTTTCATCTTGAAACATCTCAGAAAATTTTTGTTGTTTGTATGAGAGTTCACTTTCATCATGCTCTGGGGAAACACAGAAGTATAGTTTTCTAAATCACATGTGTATGAATTTAAAGTATCCTTTCATATATATATATATATATATATAGACATATAGACATATGTGTGTATGTTTATCTAAACATGCTGTGCATATGTTTAAAACAGCCTTTCTTCTACTGTTTTATTATATCTATAAATATGTTGCCTTTTCACTAATTAAGCATTTTAGTGAGAAAATTAGGGAGGAAAATGAAAAAATATCAGCCACCATTCCTTGAGGCATATCATTCACAGACCATAGAGAAAGATCAAACAGTTTGTGGACCACTGTAGCCTGAACCAACCATTAGCAAACCAGTGCTTTTCAAACACAGAGGGTCACGGAGAACCCACTATGATCTGCCATTTCCAAGGATCTCAAGAGTGACACCCAATGCAGCAATGTTTTCTTGGGTGGCATCTTGTTAACTTATGAGCCACAAAGTTTCATGCTTAAAATGTGGTTGAGAATTTAAGCAGAAGCCTGTAAATGAGTAGCTTAGTATCTTAAAACCATATATTTAGCCAAATGAATGTGTGGCCCCATGATGTTTCTCTTTAGATGCCTAAACTTTGAAGAGCAAAGGGTTAGATCACTTTTAGGCATTTCTTGCATGTATGTAGAGGCTTCTTTCTCTTATTTTCTCCCTCCAATATTATTTTCATACCTTGGTGAAATGGGAATCACCTTTTACATTTGCCATGTTTGAATGTGAAAGCCTTGGTGGTGGTGGTTTTAATAACTCAAGAGTATTCACATTTCCACCCTGGAGCTATTCTAAAAAGAAACCACAGTTCCAGAAATAAGCAAAGCAAACAAAGCAAAAGCTAATGTGATGTCTTTTAGATTGCAGGTAGTAAGGTTACTGGTAAAACAATGTTTGGCTCTGCAAATATATTTTCCCCTGCTTTTAAGATGTAAATATAATTAGATATTTCTGCTTGGCTTTATTTTGGGGCCCTCTGAATGTCAATGGCAGGTCAGAAAGGAGATGGAATGAGGAGTCCTGGAGAGCTGGAAGAGCTTGCCTGCTGTCCTGGCCTCGGGAATGACATTTTATTGGCCTGTTCTCCTGGTCCTCCTTTGAATCTTGGTGGAAACAAGATTTCCTTCACTGGGACATCCCTGTTTCTCATTTCTGATCCTTTCTGAGAACCAAAGACTCTAGACCTTCTTGTTTTTATCACCCTTCTGAAGACTAATAAAGAATAAGTTATTTATTCATTTATTTATTCATTCAACAAGTATCATCTACTACGTATGTGGTCATAGAATTCTAGGCTAAACATTCAAGAGTATAAGAAGAAATGAAGAATACAATCTGTAGTCTGGTGAGAAAAAATAATAAGTAGAAAATTTATGTTACAATGCAAATGCATAAGTTAGCTGAGAAAGTGATAGTCATTGGAAACCATATTGTCCAGCAGGGCAAACTTGAGGGGATGAATAAAGTCTGGCAAACCAGTGCTTTTCAAACACAGAGGGTCACGGAGAACCCACTATGATCTGCCATTTCCAAGGATCTCAAGAGTGACACCCAATGCAGCAATGTTTTCTTGGGTGGCATCTTGTTAACTTATGAGCCACAAAGTTTCATGCTTAAAATGTGGTTGAGAATTTAAGCAGAAGCCTGTAAATGAGTAGCTTAGTATCTTAAAACCATATATTTAGCCAAATGAATGTGTGGCCCCATGATGTTTCTCTTTAGATGCCTAAACTTTGAAGAGCAAAGGGTTAGATCACTTTTAGGCATTTCTTGCATGTATGTAGAGGCTTCTTTCTCTTATTTTCTCCCTCCAATATTATTTTCATACCTTGGTGAAATGGGAATCACCTTTTACATTTGCCATGTTTGAATGTGAAAGCCTTGGTGGTGGTGGTTTTAATAACTCAAGAGTATTCACATTTCCACCCTGGAGCTATTCTAAAAAGAAACCACAGTTCCAGAAATAAGCAAAGCAAACAAAGCAAAAGCTAATGTGATGTCTTTTAGATTGCAGGTAGTAAGGTTACTGGTAAAACAATGTTTGGCTCTGCAAATATATTTTCCCCTGCTTTTAAGATGTAAATATAATTAGATATTTCTGCTTGGCTTTATTTTGGGGCCCTCTGAATGTCAATGGCAGGTCAGAAAGGAGATGGAATGAGGAGTCCTGGAGAGCTGGAAGAGCTTGCCTGCTGTCCTGGCCTCGGGAATGACATTTTATTGGCCTGTTCTCCTGGTCCTCCTTTGAATCTTGGTGGAAACAAGATTTCCTTCACTGGGACATCCCTGTTTCTCATTTCTGATCCTTTCTGAGAACCAAAGACTCTAGACCTTCTTGTTTTTATCACCCTTCTGAAGACTAATAAAGAATAAGTTATTTATTCATTTATTTATTCATTCAACAAGTATCATCTACTACGTATGTGGTCATAGAATTCTAGGCTAAACATTCAAGAGTATAAGAAGAAATGAAGAATACAATCTGTAGTCTGGTGAGAAAAAATAATAAGTAGAAAATTTATGTTACAATGCAAATGCATAAGTTAGCTGAGAAAGTGATAGTCATTGGAAACCATATTGTCCAGCAGGGCAAACTTGAGCATGGTCAGTGTGGCAGGTGTAAAAATTAAAGTGTCTGGAAGAGTATGTCTTTATTTTGTTTGCAAATAACAAATTTTTTCACACTCTCAAAAACAGGAGTTATAGAACTACTCCGCAAAACTGGAATATCAGAATATCTTTTCCCTAACTTGGTCTATATCTCTCTTTCCTCTCCTATCTGTTCTGCAAGATTCTTGATTTCTGCTCTTCCTTAATGTCAGCTTGGATGTACCTTCTTTGCCAAGAACTCAACTCCAGTTTCAGCATTGCAAAGGTGTCTAACATAGATTCAAGAGCTGTTATGACACCAATTCTATTGTATGATTTTGTGTAGCTTTTTCCAGAGGCACTCAAAACTCAGATGTACAAATGGAGAAGTGAGGCAGTAATGCGGATATAGGACTGGCAGGATGTAGGATGAATGTGGTAAAAGCAAATGGACACAAGGACATTACAACTATGGAACAACGTTTAACTAATGAAATCAAAACTGGATTAAGAAATTGAAAGGGACAAAAACATTAGGAAAAAGAGGAAAATTCAGAGACCTGGGTTAGAGATGTCAGCTACAAATTGGCGCTTGCTAAGGGCATCTACTACTGAACAACAGCAAGGGCATTTGCCATCTGCCTCTGCAGAGATTGAGCCCTGTGTTACTGCAGCTGTTGATCTTCCACATGCCTGAAGGGAGCTCAGGGTGGAGAATGAGGCAATTTGTGCACAAGGGAAGCTGATAGAACAGGTAGATAATTAGATATTTTCAGGAACTGATTTCATGATCCCAAGCCTTATATTTCCTCATATCTAGAAAAGCACTAAATCCCTTCATAATGACATCAGCTCCTCCGGACTAGCAGAAAGCCTTTTGTAAAATAAGTTCTTGGTTGCATTGAACTCCCCCTTCCCCAAAATCACATGTATTGACCTTCCGCCGCTTCCTCTTTGGAGCAGTTTCTCAGAACTGTCTGAGATTCTGTCTCCTGGTCTGCAGTCCTCATTTTGCCCCAAATAAATCTTTAGTCACAACTCTTACATGTGCATCTATTTTAGTCGACAGAGATATTGGATCATTGAATGTTGCTGTAAACTTCCCCTCATGATTAACTTACACAGTTACTTTTTCTTGCTGCAAGAGTTAACTGTAGTAAATTGATATATAACAAAGAATAGTCCAGGGAAATCATCTGTGTCTGAGACAATAGAGTGCGAAGGAAGTGTTACCATGGCTATTGTAGTGCTTGTGTGGGAGTAGATATTTTAAGTTAATGCAGTGGTGGGAGGGAACAACATCTAGTTGATTTAGAGGTGAGTATCACTGAAGGTACTATTCTAAGAGGAAATTGTCCTTTTTTCTTGCACTATTTGTTGTAATCTTGAATTTTAATCTAAATGTACAAGATGGTTAGAACCAATTTTTGTATGATTTTGTGTAGCTTTTTCCAGAGGCACTCAAAACTCAGATGTACAAATGGAGAAGTGAGGCAGTAATGCGGATATAGGACTGGCAGGATGTAGGATGAATGTGGTAAAAGCAAATGGACACAAGGACATTACAACTATGGAACAACGTTTAACTAATGAAATCAAAACTGGATTAAGAAATTGAAAGGGACAAAAACATTAGGAAAAAGAGGAAAATTCAGAGACCTGGGTTAGAGATGTCAGCTACAAATTGGCGCTTGCTAAGGGCATCTACTACTGAACAACAGCAAGGGCATTTGCCATCTGCCTCTGCAGAGATTGAGCCCTGTGTTACTGCAGCTGTTGATCTTCCACATGCCTGAAGGGAGCTCAGGGTGGAGAATGAGGCAATTTGTGCACAAGGGAAGCTGATAGAACAGGTAGATAATTAGATATTTTCAGGAACTGATTTCATGATCCCAAGCCTTATATTTCCTCATATCTAGAAAAGCACTAAATCCCTTCATAATGACATCAGCTCCTCCGGACTAGCAGAAAGCCTTTTGTAAAATAAGTTCTTGGTTGCATTGAACTCCCCCTTCCCCAAAATCACATGTATTGACCTTCCGCCGCTTCCTCTTTGGAGCAGTTTCTCAGAACTGTCTGAGATTCTGTCTCCTGGTCTGCAGTCCTCATTTTGCCCCAAATAAATCTTTAGTCACAACTCTTACATGTGCATCTATTTTAGTCGACAGAGATATTGGATCATTGAATGTTGCTGTAAACTTCCCCTCATGATTAACTTACACAGTTACTTTTTCTTGCTGCAAGAGTTAACTGTAGTAAATTGATATATAACAAAGAATAGTCCAGGGAAATCATCTGTGTCTGAGACAATAGAGTGCGAAGGAAGTGTTACCATGGCTATTGTAGTGCTTGTGTGGGAGTAGATATTTTAAGTTAATGCAGTGGTGGGAGGGAACAACATCTAGTTGATTTAGAGGTGAGTATCACTGAAGGTACTATTCTAAGAGGAAATTGTCCTTTTTTCTTGCACTATTTGTTTAAGAATGGTGAGCTAAATACTTTGAATTTTAATCTAATGGGTAGAAAGGAGCTCCTAAATTAAAATGTGGGTTCTAGTCTAAGATAGCCGATGAGTCTATATAGCTGCAAGATGTAGATTCTAAGCATAGATTTCTACAGCTGCTATGAGGTTTATTTCCTAGTAGAGTAGAAATGTGGTCATTTTTGTTTGTTTGTTTGGCCATGCCACACAGCATGTTGGATTTTAGTTTCCTGACCAGGGATTGAATCTGCAGCCCCTGAAGTGGAAGTGCAGAACCACCAGGGAAGTCACAGAATGCAGTCATTTTTGAGCAAGCATCAGTGGCTATGGGTGTGAGTTCTTTCTCTGACACACACTTACACATACACTCACACACACACTCACACACACACACATACACCCCCTCTGAAGTCTGTACTTATTCGCATAGGTGTTTCTAGATATATGTGATCATCAGACATGCTCGGCTGCTTCAGTCATATCCAACTCTTTGCAGTCCCGTGAACTGTAGCCTGCCAGGCTCCTCTGTCCATTAAATTTTCCAGCCAAGAATATTGGAGTGATTTTCCATTTCTTCTTCCAGGGGATCTTTTCAACCCAGGGATCTAACCCACATCTCTTGTGTCTCTTGCATTGGCAGATGGCATCGTCAGAAGTGCAAGGGTATGACTTGAACTAGAACACTCAGGGCCGGGAGGGCTGCTTCTGGGTTTAGGACATTTTGATACAGCATAGATTTTCAGAAAAAGATGAATGAAGAGTTTACATCCCATAAGGACACAGTCTCCTGGAATATTGAGGACCTACCTGCTGAGTAAAAAACGTTGCAGACATGACTGCATCTCTTTTAGTCAGTAGCCTCCAGTTTGTGCCAATGAGGGTAAGGTGCAAATTTGGAAAATTGAAAAACTGGAAAGGGAAAGGCAACCTAGGAATATAAATAAAGTAGGTGATCTCACACCTGTCTCCACATGTTTAGAATAAGCTTCAAAGTGGCTGTGACTCTGGAGCTAAACTGAAATAGCATGCAGAATATAGTTGTCTGTATCATTCTTTATGCTTTTTAAAAATTGAGGTGAAGTTTACAATATATACAACTAATCATTAAAATTTTACAATTCAACAGCATCTCGTGAATTCACAGTCTTGTGCAACCATCATCTTCATGTAGTCTCCAAACATTTTCATCTCCACTGAAGCAAACCTGACACCATTATGCACTTCATGGCTTTTCTGCCACTCTTTTCACCTTCCTAAAGGTGTTCCCATCTCCTGCTCCTGAGTGGAAATTCAAACCAGTTTCTGCTGGAACTAAAAAATCTGAAAAAGGAAATGAGATAGAAGCAAGACTAGGGCTGGACCAGAAACTGGGATTGTTTCCAGGTGGACTTAATGCCACGGTCTGCCTTCAGTTAGAATTTTTCTTGGAAGACCTACATGTTGACACTAAGCTTTGGTCCTCTGTTTTTAAAAAAAATATATTTTTTTATACATGGTAATAAGTTTACATGAATACATAATTCAGATTATATTATAAGTGCTGGTTATTTTAAGTTCAGTACTGATACTGAAGCTGTAGTTCCAATATTTTGGACACCTGATGTGAAGAGCCAACTCATTGGAAAAGACCCTGATGCTGGGAAAGGTTGAAGGTTAAAGAAAAGGGGGTAGCAGAGGATGAGATGGTTAGATAGCATCACCCATTCAATGGACGTGAATTTGAGCAAACTCTGGAAGACAGTGGAGGACAGATAAGCCTGTCGTGTTGCAGACTGCAAAGAGTCAGATATGACTTAGCAACTGAACAAAAACAAAATCAAATATAATCTATAAAATCCCTAAGTCTTTAGTTTTTAAAATTTTCTTTGAGTAAGCACACAGTTGATTTTTGTAAATGTTCCATAGACAAAAAGAAAAATGTAAATCTCTATTGGGGGAATATTCAGTTTCTCCATGACTTTGTTTAGTGTTTTTGACTATAATGTCATACTATTCCAGTGAAAAATAATTAAAATATTTAACTCTAATCATATTTTTCCTACCTTTTCCTTGTTTTCTAACACTTCAATATGTTACATTTGGTTTCTGTAGTACATGGTATAATCATTTAGTTTCCTAAATTGTACCTTTGGTTGTTAAATAATCTTCCTTTTTTATATGATTTGATGTATTGGAATTTTGAGGAGCCGCTCAATAAATAGCATCCCTCTTCTTCACCTAAGCAGAACAAGTTAAGAAATAAAAATTAATGGATGGTATATGCAAGACGGCCTTTCACATTTGAGGGCTTAGTGTCAAATTAAAATATGAACATCTTTATTTAATAGTCATTTGAATTTCAAGACAGGAACAACAGAGCATTAAACCAACCCTCAGGGACCTCTAAGCACAGAGACTTTCTAATTGTGGGGCTCTGTACAACTGTTCAGGAGGAAAGCTATATATACCAGCCCTGGGTGTATGGAAATAGAAATACCAACCTGGCTACAGTGGGGTTGATGTAGGAGAATGTGTGAGAGTGAAATGGGCCTACTAACTGAGACTTACTCTGCTGGTGACTGACCAATAACACATTTTCCTATCAATAGCCCAATTCCATCAGTGTTCAAAAAGATAACTTACAAATCTGGTAGTATGTAAAAGTATGTTAAGCAGTAACATATGATAGATAATTATGCATTATAAAAGAAAGTTCTGAGTGATGTCATTAAGTCTCCTCTTACCTATTTTTTGCGTATTCCACTTTCTCTTAACTTTTGCAAAAAGATTTGCTGCTGAGTCATGGAGTATTAATGTCCCAGGAGATGATCTTGCCTGCTTCTCCACAAACTATGAATAGCACAGGCATTGGCCATGTGCACTAAGCCCACAGCTAGTGAGTGCAAGGCTTCAATCCTGTAGTAAGGAGGCCACCCCCAGTGATGAGAAGGCGCTTGTCCGTCACATCACTTTCATTCTTGGCTTTTCTTCTGAGAAGACACAAGTGAAGGACTCAATTAGTGTCAACAATGATGGGATTTGTTTATTTTTCATGGTGTAGACACCCAACTTCTGAAACTAGTCCTGAGGTCAGTACTTAAACATCCACCCAATGGTTTCTTTCTTTTCAGCCTTTGTTGTCCTGGAGGAGTTAAGACTAAAAAGTAAGGGTCATGACATGCTGAAAACAGGGCATGTTACAAGGGGAATAAAACACAGTTATGTGATATACCAATTGTACATATGAATTCCAAGTCCTTATATTGAACCAACTGCCAGTAGTAGTTATGTTGTGAATAGATTCTCATAACCTTGAGATTAAATGTTCTAATATTATTGAGTTGTGTTCCAACAAGTCAGGAAAAAGGAGAGAATAATGAATTCTGTTACTGATGTTTAGGCAGTGTATAGGAAGATATTTACCTATCTAAAGAGCCAGTGAATTACAAACTTCAAAACATGTAGCTGCTGAATGAAGATTAAAAACTAACTTTACAGGGGACCAGGGATATACATATGACTAATCTGGGATTATACATATCTGTAAACAACAAAACTGTAAAAATAAAAAGTAAAAATCAATAAATAAATAAAACTGCCAAAAAAAAAAAAACCTAACTTGAAAATTGGGAGTAAAAAAATAAAATAATTCATATCCAAGAGAATAAATATATACCCAACTTTTCCTTTATTTTCAGAGTTGCTAATGTAGCAACTATAGAATGGTTCACTGTGTCCCATCAGGGTTTTAAACAAGGATTTAGTGGTGCCCTGATTGATATAATATATGAACTCTTCAAGAAGACTTTAAAGACCTTCTCCTTGAAGATGTGTTTCCTGAATTTTTGTATTTTTAGATTACCTCTTTTCTTTATACATAAAATACAGTTTGGCTATGTAGGAAATCTTTGGGTCATATTTTCTTTCTTTCAGAAATTTAAGTATTCAATAGTTTTCACTGTAATTTTGTTGTCAAGAAGTCTGAAAGCATTCTTAGAGTATCCCCTTGTAAGTTATCTGATCTCTTTTATCTGGATACCCAAAGGATTCTCTACTTTTGAAGTCCAATAAACTTAATATTCTTCAGGGTTTACCTTTTTTATCAACTGACAAATATTGTGGGAGCTGGCTGGTATGTTTCTATACAATCTCATTTTAATTTTATATTGGAGTATAGTTGGTTTACAGTGTTGTGTTTCAGGTGTACAGCAAAGTGATTCTGTTATATGATATACATATATCCATTCTTTTTTTTTAGATTCTTTTCCCATATAAGTTATTATGGACTATTGAATAGAGTTCCCTATGTTGTATTGTAGATCCTTGTTGACTATCTGTTTTATGGGTAGTAGTGTGTATATGTTAATCCCAAACACCTAATTCATCCCCCCTCAGCTTTCACCTTTAATAACCATAAGTTTGCCAGTCCTTTCACCTTCTGTACCCCAACCACACTGATCTCCTTTCTCTTTCTTAGCCCTGAAGAGCCCTTGCAGCATCAGCACGCTTTCAATATGCACTCTTTCAACATGCACTCTTTCTGTCTGGAATACTGTTCTTCACATCTTTACCAGCCAACTTCCACAAACATCTCAGATCTCAGTTCCTGTGCCTGACCCTGCCAGCTAATTAAATCCTCCATTATTGGTCTCATAGTATCAGTCACCTCTCCTTCACACGAGTGATCCCAAATGAATTGTTTGTTTTGCATTAGGCTGTCAGGTCAATGAGCAGTAAAAACAAATCTGTACCCTTATTTTATCCACAGTGACCCAGGCACATAGTATACATTCAGTATATTTATTAAATGACTTTAGAAGCCTTCTCAAGTGAGTCTTCCCTCCACTAATAATGGTTTGCACTCTTTGAGCACATAACCTATGCCAGACACTATTAGAAGCATTTCTTATATCTCTTGGCCTATTTAACTCTCTCAACAAACCTGTGAGATAAGAAGTGCTATTACCATCTCTGGTTTTCAGATTGGGAAATAGGGACAAGGCTTAGAATCTGTGTGTCCACAGGCAGCTTGCATGCCTGGGAAGTCTGTTCCAGGTGACTTGCTGTGCCCACTGAAAAAAACGCAGTACTGACATTTCATGACAAACTAGATTTAATACGTATGAAATATTAATTATAAGATCATAGAAAGTTTGCATACATTAAATTCTCATTGAGTGATGCACATTCTCCATTTATCTGTTTTTTTAAAATAAAATCTCCATTCATTTATTTAATGAGTATATATTGAGTACTTAACACATGCCAGAATGTGTGCTAGAAATTAAGAAATAGAAAAGAGAATGAGAAAATCTTTACTCTTGAAATGCTCCCAGCCTGGTGGGATAAGTGGAGACAGAAATAAATTGTTTAGGGTAATTTTATGAGCACAATAATGATATTTACAGTGTGCTGGGAGTGAGGATGGAAGAACAAAACTCAGTGTTGCCTAGCAACGGGTGTGGATGGTCAGGAAAATGTGTCACCTCTTGGAGTCTCTATATAAAAATGACTGTTTTGACATGTGTGCTCAATTCCATCTGACTCTGTGACCCCATGACTGTCACCCACCAGGCTCCTCTATCTATGGAATTTTTCAGGCAAGAATACTGGAGAGGTTTGCTATTTCCTGTGCCGAGGGATCTTCCTGAAGTAGGGATTGAACCTGCGTGTCTTTCATCTCCTGCATTGGCAGGTGGATTCCTTACCATTGAGCCACCAGGGAAGCCCCATGTCAAGTAGGCCTGTGATAAAGATTCCTAATAACCCTTTTACTCTCTGTTTTTCATAGACCGAGCCCCAGGACTGCTGAAATAAAATACCTTAAACAACATAAATTTTTTTCTTTCACTGTGTTAGCAGCTGAAATCCCAAGATCAAGGTGTCCAGCAGTTGGTTCCTTCTGAGGAAAATGAAGGAGAATCTGTTCCATGCCTTTCTGTTAGGTTCTTATGGGTTGCTTGCAATTTTAAACCCTGCAAAGAATCAAACACATCACTCTACTCTCTTGAAACTTGTCTTGTTTAAGGGATTACATTGCATTAAGCATAAATTTATTCATTCTCATTATAGTTTTTGGGAAATAAGGAAAAACAAGGCTTAGAATCTGTGTGTCCACAGGCAGCTTGCATGCCTGGGAAGTCTGTTCCAGGTGACTTGCTGTGCCCACTGAAAAAAACGCAGTACTGACATTTCATGACAAACTAGATTTAATACGTATGAAATATTAATTATAAGATCATAGAAAGTTTGCATACATTAAATTCTCATTGAGTGATGCACATTCTCCATTTATCTGTTTTTTTAAAATAAAATCTCCATTCATTTATTTAATGAGTATATATTGAGTACTTAACACATGCCAGAATGTGTGCTAGAAATTAAGAAATAGAAAAGAGAATGAGAAAATCTTTACTCTTGAAATGCTCCCAGCCTGGTGGGATAAGTGGAGACAGAAATAAATTGTTTAGGGTAATTTTATGAGCACAATAATGATATTTACAGTGTGCTGGGAGTGAGGATGGAAGAACAAAACTCAGTGTTGCCTAGCAACGGGTGTGGATGGTCAGGAAAATGTGTCACCTCTTGGAGTCTCTATATAAAAATGACTGTTTTGACATGTGTGCTCAATTCCATCTGACTCTGTGACCCCATGACTGTCACCCACCAGGCTCCTCTATCTATGGAATTTTTCAGGCAAGAATACTGGAGAGGTTTGCTATTTCCTGTGCCGAGGGATCTTCCTGAAGTAGGGATTGAACCTCGTGTCTTTCATCTCCTGCATTGGCAGGTGGATTCCTTACCATTGAGCCACCGGGGAAGCCCCATGTCAAGTAGGCCTGTGATAAAGATTCCTAATAACCCTTTTACTCTCTGTTTTCATAGACCGAGCCCCAGGACTGCTGAAATAAAATACCTTAAACAACATAAATTTTTTTCTTTCACTGTGTTAGCAGCTGAAATCCCAAGATCAAGGTGTCCAGCAGTTGGTTCCTTCTGAGGAAAATGAAGGAGAATCTGTTCCATGCCTTTCTGTTAGGTTCTTATGGGTTGCTTGCAATTTTAAACCCTGCAAAGAATCAAACACATCACTCTACTCTCTTGAAACTTGTCTTGTTTAAGGGATTACATTGCATTAAGCATAAATTTATTCATTCTCATTATAGTATTTCCATAATAATTGCTATTTAATAATAAATATGAATATGATTGAATATATGCAAATACATAGAATTCTGCTTTATAGATTCCCTCCTAGAAATACAGGCATTTTGGTCTAATTTCAAGAACCTGCCTATTGTACACCAAAAAACACAACAGAAAAAACAACAATTCTTAAGACTTCCCCTGGTGGTCCAGTGGGTAAGGACACCGCCTTGCAGTGCAAGGGGCGCCGGTTCGAGCCCTGGCCTGGGAAGATCCCACGTGCCGCGGAGCAGCTGGACCAATGTGTCCAATTACCGAGCCAGAGCTCTGGAGCGCATGCGCCCAGAGCTGGTGCTCTGCGACGACAGAGGCCACCGCGATGGGAGGCCCACAGGAGCCAAAGAACAAAGACGAAAGACCGACAGAAGTGGCTCGCCTGCTCCCCTCCCTCCCCAACCCGACCGCCACCCAAAATAAATAAATAGATAAATCTTTAAAAAAAAAAAAAAAACAATTTTTAAATAAGACAGAACCTATTATGCTCTATAGGGCTTCCCAGGTGACTCAATGGTAAAGAATCTGCCTTCCAATGCAGGAGACACAGGGGAGAGGCGGGTTTGATTCCTGAATCAGGAAGATCCCCTGGAGGAGGAAATGGCAACCCACTCCAGTTTCCTTGCCTGGAGAATCCCCTGGGCAGAGGAGCCTGGGAGGCTACCGTCCATGCAGTTGAGCAGCCCTGTATTCTTTTGCTTCAGTTGCCCTCTCCTGGTTATCAGGCCCTGCTCATGTACATCAGCTGCCTGGAGCTTCTTCAAATGTCGGGTTTAGTAAGGTGCAACTGAATAAAGTACTGTTGGATGAGTTTTGACAAATGCATACAATCCTGAAGCCATCACAATTTAGTAGATATGGTATTTTCATCACCCTGAAAAGTTTCATCAAGCCCCTTTGCTGTCAATACTCTTTCCCATCCCCAGGCATATAGTAAGAAATGAATATTTGATGAGAAAATTTTAGTTACCTACTGCACACAGCGAGTTCTAACATCCAGTTATTGGACCTCAGTCTAAGTATCACAACAACAAAGAAACCCAGCATTTAATCCAGGAAACACAAAATGCATTGGGAAAAAAAGAACAGCAAAAAAAGGCAAAATTCTCTGAGAAAACTTAATTATAGAATACATGGTCAGATAAGATAAACCCATAAAGAGAGAGAGGGAAAAAGTGAAAGCTTCTTGGAATATCTTTATAGTCTCAAAAGAAAAACAATTTAAAATATTCTAAGTAAATCTGACTCAGATGCCACATACACTTGAATATGAGACAGGTCATGAGACAAAGGTGTCAAGCTTTAACAAATCGCCACTGCACACTACAAACTGTCAACTGCCAGTCACTGGCAGCAGCATCAATTGGGAAGCTTTTTAAAGGCAAACATTCCAAGCCCCTAGCCTGTGTATTTTGATTTAGGGGACCTTGCATCAGGCTCAGGACTCAGTATTTTTAAAAACTTCCTCAAGCCAACATTCTACCAGCTTTGGAAACTTCTTCCTAACACCTTCACCTGTGAACACCTCAAAATGCACACTTTTTTTTTTAACAGAAGAAAATAAAGCTTGGTGCATTTCTTGAACTTGGAGATGCATGACTGAAGACAAAAAATACCTTCCATTTTCTTAGTTGTCACAGACTTTTGTGACTAAGAGAAACGGATAGTTGCCAAACTCAGAAACACCTGAAAATAAAAGAGGCAGTTATTATAAAAATAAGCACCTGTAAACAGTATTTATTTTAATGAAAAAATAATGGTTTAGAGGAAAAATCCAAGCTATAATAAAATGAATTATTGTTCTGCAAGCCATCCTGAAGGAGGGTTTCCTATGAAAGGGGATTCGTTGTCCCTATTCAGCTGTGTACCTGGATGGGAACGAACAGCTGTAGCTGCTCTTGGAACCTGTGTTGTATGATAGCCTGGAGGGGTCCAAACAAGTTACCCACCCAGTAGTCACAGGACACTGGGCTTCCTCGGAATGTTACTAGGTGGTCCACATAGTAAGTATCTATCATGTAATTTTTAAAACTGCTGTTTACTCTGTCCTTTTTTGGTATTTCACAAGGAATATTAGCCTAAAGGCCCTGAATGCTCTTAAATGCAATCAAGAGCCCCTTAATTTTGTCCATTCTATTGATTCCCAGATTTATTTGACACAATTTACTTTTTACATAAGATACAGCCTTGTAAATGGTGATTCAGACAATATCATGGCAAATGTTGTCATTCCAATGAAAAAATTTTACATAATAAAGATAGAGGAAAAGTGAAAGCTTCTTGGAATATCTTTATAGTCTCAAGAAAAACAATTTAAAATACTCTAAGTAAATCTGACTCAGATGCCACATACACTTGAATATGAGACAGGTCATGAGACAAAGGTGTCAAGCTTTAACAAATCGCCACTGCACACTACAAACTGTCAACTGCCAGTCACTGGCAGCAGCATCAATTGGGAAGCTTTTTAAAGGCAAACATTCCAAGCCCCTAGCCTGTGTATTTTGATTTGGGGGACCTTGCATCAGGCTCAGGACTCAGTATTTTTAAAAACTTCCTCAAGCCAACATTCTACCAGCTTTGGAAACTTCTTCCTAACACCTTCACCTGTGAACACCTCAAAATGCACACTTTTTTTTTTAACAGAAGAAAATAAAGCTTGGTGCATTTCTTGAACTTGGAGATGCATGACTGAAGACAAAAAATACCTTCCATTTTCTTAGTTGTCACAGACTTTTGTGACTAAGAGAAACGGATAGTTGCCAAACTCAGAAACACCTGAAAATAAAAGAGGCAGTTATTATAAAAATAAGCACCTGTAAACAGTATTTATTTTAATGAAAAAATAATGGTTTAGAGGAAAAATCCAAGCTATAATAAAATGAATTATTGTTCTGCAAGCCATCCTGAAGGAGGGTTTCCTATGAAAGGGGATTCGTTGTCCCTATTCAGCTGTGTACCTGGATGGGAACGAACAGCTGTAGCTGCTCTTGGAACCTGTGTTGTATGATAGCCTGGAGGGGTCCAAACAAGTTACCCACCCAGTAGTCACAGGACACTGGGCTTCCTCGGAATGTTACTAGGTGGTCCACATAGTAAGTATCTATCATGTAATTTTTAAAACTGCTGTTTACTCTGTCCTTTTTTGGTATTTCACAAGGAATATTAGCCTAAAGGCCCTGAATGCTCTTAAATGCAATCAAGAGCCCCTTAATTTTGTCCATTCTATTGATTCCCAGATTTATTTGACACAATTTACTTTTTACATAAGATACAGCCTTGTAAATGGTGATTCAGACAATATCATGGCAAATGTTGTCATTCCAATGAAATCAATAAAAAGAGTAAATTGGTAATCTATAAATAAAGATGAGCAAAGCCTTAGGATTATTTGGAATAATGATGTTTGATTGTTAATGTTGATAATATAGTTTCTGGGTCAAGATAAGACTATGTAAGCATATTAGTAACATAAATGACAATTCAAAGGAAATATTTTAGAAATTTAAGGCAATCTACTAGTTTAAAATATTTTAGAAATATTTGTCTCCTTAAAATTATCAGGCTAATTTAAAATATTGTTACATGCTCATTGAAGTAATTCATAGGGTAACTGAAAGTAGAGTCTAGCTGCTGGCCTCTTTAAAGCCAGTAAAGAGGCAAGGTTGGTAGAAAGGAAAATTTGCTTTATTTTGGATGCCAGCAATTGGAATGGGTGCTGTAGGCCAGACTTCCATCCAAGGCTGACTCCCCCTACTGACAATCCATGGCCAAGAGCTGTAGGCTGGGCAAGAGGGAGGGGCTACATGCAGAAACAGCAGGGTCAGCTCTGACAGTCCTGAAACTCGTCATCGGTGGTCTGATCAGTATCATCTTGTTTGTTGTAAGTACAGTTAGTCTTCAGTTCTAGGATGAGTTTGGTCCCATTTCCTTGAGGCCAGTTCTTGGAACTGTGGCAGCTTATGTCATGGTTATAGTCTGGTCATCACATAGTTAACTTCTTCCGCCTGTTGAAGGTTTCAGTATCTATAAGACAGCTCACAGAATATGGCTCAAAATATCATCTATAGGTCTGGAGAAGGAACTAAGTCCGTGACTATGCTTAATGATTAAACTATTATTATTTTTTTTTTTGTTTTTCCTTTGTTTATCTTTACTAGGTGGTCCACATAGTAGTATCTATCATGTAATTTTTAAAACTGCTGTTTACTCTGTCCTTTTTTGGTATTTCACAAGGAATATTAGCCTAAAGGCCCTGAATGCTCTTAAATGCAATCAAGAGCCCCTTAATTTTGTCCATTCTATTGATTCCCAGATTTATTTGACACAATTTACTTTTTACATAAGATACAGCCTTGTAAATGGTGATTCAGACAATATCATGGCAAATGTTGTCATTCCAATGAAATCAATAAAAAGAGTAAATTGGTAATCTATAAATAAAGATGAGCAAAGCCTTAGGATTATTTGGAATAATGATGTTTGATTGTTAATGTTGATAATATAGTTTCTGGGTCAAGATAAGACTATGTAAGCATATTAGTAACATAAATGACAATTCAAAGGAAATATTTTAGAAATTTAAGGCAATCTACTAGTTTAAAATATTTTAGAAATATTTGTCTCCTTAAAATTATCAGGCTAATTTAAAATATTGTTACATGCTCATTGAAGTAATTCATAGGGTAACTGAAAGTAGAGTCTAGCTGCTGGCCTCTTTAAAGCCAGTAAAGAGGCAAGGTTGGTAGAAAGGAAAATTTGCTTTATTTTGGATGCCAGCAATTGGAATGGGTGCTGTAGGCCAGACTTCCATCCAAGGCTGACTCCCCCTACTGACAATCCATGGCCAAGAGCTGTAGGCTGGGCAAGAGGGAGGGGCTACATGCAGAAACAGCAGGGTCAGCTCTGACAGTCCTGAAACTCGTCATCGGTGGTCTGATCAGTATCATCTTGTTTGTTGTAAGTACAGTTAGTCTTCAGTTCTAGGATGAGTTTGGTCCCATTTCCTTGAGGCCAGTTCTTGGAACTGTGGCAGCTTATGTCATGGTTATAGTCTGGTCATCACATAGTTAACTTCTTCCGCCTGTTGAAGGTTTCAGTATCTATAAGACAGCTCACAGAATATGGCTCAAAATATCATCTATAGGTCTGGAGAAGGAACTAAGTCCGTGACTATGCTTAATGATTAAACTATTATTATTTGGTCTCCTTTGTTTATCTTTATTTCTGTATTTTCTCACTTCTCTGATTGAATGAATTCCTTGGCTAAAGTTTTTTCACAGATAAAAGCAAAGGTGGAAGACATGGAGGGCTAGGACCATAGGGTCCTGCTCTGTTTCACCAGGGGTCTTTTCTTACTCATGCTAGTAGCATATGTGCACTTAAAGCCCAAAGTTCATGTAGTTCAATATCC
Source organism: Tragulus kanchil (assembly GCA_022376925.1). Lineage (NCBI taxonomy): Eukaryota > Metazoa > Chordata > Mammalia > Artiodactyla > Tragulidae > Tragulus > Tragulus kanchil. The sequence goes on from JAIOJX010000025.1 coordinate 95,305,570, forward strand.
AGTTTACCTTTCTGGATGCATCTCCCACAGTTTGTGCGTTGCTCTAGCTTGCTACACTAAACTCCACAGCACTCTCAAATATATAATGAATGTTTAAAAGCTCTATGTATCTGCTCACACTGTCATTTTGGCCTGGAATGTCCTCCTCACTCATCTCTCAAAGCTTCCTCCAGTACATCTTTCCTTCTGTGCTCCTTCTTAAACCACTATTGGCCATTATTACAGCATATTAAGCTTTAATCCGTCTCTTCCACTAAATTGTGAATTCCAATAGGATAAATAGGAGAACTAAGTCATGTTCACTTGGATAACACTTAGGATTTTAATGATTTTTCTATTGTAATTAAATTTAGAATACTCTCTAACATATTTCTTTTTCTAATTAAAACACAGCCTCAGGCTTCCCTGGTGGTCTAGTAGATAAGGAGTCTGCCTTGTAGTGCAAGGGGCACTGGTTCGATCCCTGGTCCGAGAAGATCCCACATGCCCACAGAGCGGCTGGACCAGTGTGTCCAATTACAAGCCAGAGGTCTGGAGCGCGTGTGCCCAGAGCCAGAGCTCTGCAACAAGAGAGGCCAATGCGATGGGAGGCCCACACGGGCTAAAGAACAAAGGTGGATGAAAATGAATATATGAAAGACCAACAGAAGTGGCCAAAAAAAAAAAATTATTAAAACAGACAAAAAAACCCCACAGCCTCCAGTGGTCTGAGTTAATGAGACTTGATGTGCTGTGTGCTCAGTCATGTCTAATTCTTCACAACACTATGGACTGTAGCCCACCAAGATCCTCTGTTCATGAGATTTTTCAGGCAACAGGACTGGAGTGGGTCGCAATTTTCTCCTCCAGAGAATCTAGCGTCCCAGAGATTGAACCTGAATATCTTGCATCTTCTGCTTTGGCAAGCATTTGCTTTAGAAGCGCTTTATCCTCACTTAAAGGAAATTAAGTCACAGAGAAATTAAGCACTTTATCCAGTGGTACACAACTTACAAGTGATAGAACCAGAATTCATCTTCTAGGTTCATCGTGGTGGGCAAAACAGAATCAGTAAATGCCATGGGTATGAGGTTTCTACAACTAGATTACCTGTGTTCATAGCCCAATTCTAATAGCTTTGTGACCTTGTATAAGAAATTAACTTCTGTGATCTCATCTATAAAAATACCTTGTAGCAGCTGTAATCACAGTGAGTTTTTGCTGTGTCAATTTGGCAGCCTTAGGTTCTACCTGCTAGGATGGGTTCCTTTGTCCAATCTTTCAGGGACATTTCTTTTCTTCTTTTTAAATTTTATTTACTTGTTTATTTTTGGCTGTTCTAGGTCTTTGTTGCTGCAAGTGAGCTTTCTCTAGTTGCAGTGAGTGGGAGATACTCTTTGTTACCATGCAAGGACTTCTCATTTTAGTCGTGTCTTTTGTTGCAGAGCACGGGATTGTCATATGTTGACTTGTTTATTGCTCATAATAAAACAAGCCTTCAGGTTTTTTTTTTTCCCTGGTTGGTCTAGTAGATAAGGAGTCTGCCTTGTAGTGCAAGGGGCACTGGTTCGATCCCTGGTCCGAGAAGATCCCACATGCCCACAGAGCGGCTGGACCAGTGTGTCCAATTACAAGCCAGAGGTCTGGAGCGCGTGTGCCCAGAGCCAGAGCTCTGCAACAAGAGAGGCCAATGCGATGGGAGGCCCACACGGGCTAAAGAACAAAGGTGGATGAAAATGAATATATGAAAGACCAACAGAAGTGGCCAAAAAAAAAAAATTATTAAAACAGACAAAAAAACCCCACAGCCTCCAGTGGTCTGAGTTAATGAGACTTGATGTGCTGTGTGCTCAGTCATGTCTAATTCTTCACAACACTATGGACTGTAGCCCACCAAGATCCTCTGTTCATGAGATTTTTCAGGCAACAGGACTGGAGTGGGTCGCAATTTTCTCCTCCAGAGAATCTAGCGTCCCAGAGATTGAACCTGAATATCTTGCATCTTCTGCTTTGGCAAGCATTTGCTTTAGAACGCGCTTTATCCTCACTTAAAGGAAATTAAGTCACAGAGAAATTAAGCACTTTATCCAGTGGTACACAACTTACAAGTGATAGAACCAGAATTCATCTTCTAGGTTCATCGTGGTGGGCAAAACAGAATCAGTAAATGCCATGGGTATGAGGTTTCTACAACTAGATTACCTGTGTTCATAGCCCAATTCTAATAGCTTTGTGACCTTGTATAAGAAATTAACTTCTGTGATCTCATCTATAAAAATACCTTGTAGCAGCTGTAATCACAGTGAGTTTTTGCTGTGTCAATTTGGCAGCCTTAGGTTCTACCTGCTAGGATGGGTTCCTTTGTCCAATCTTTCAGGGACATTTCTTTTCTTCTTTTTAAATTTTATTTACTTGTTTATTTTTGGCTGTTCTAGGTCTTTGTTGCTGCAAGTGAGCTTTCTCTAGTTGCAGTGAGTGGGAGATACTCTTTGTTACCATGCAAGGACTTCTCATTTTAGTCGTGTCTTTTGTTGCAGAGCACGGGTTCTAGTGCTTGAGCTCAGTAGTTGTGAGGCATGAGCTTAGTTGCTTCACAGCATGTGGAATCTTCTCAGACCAGGGATCAAACTGATGTCCCCTGCATTGGCAGGCAGATTCTTAACCAGAGAACCAGGGAAGTCCCAAGGGTCATTTCTGAGAGTAGAGAAGGATTTTTGGTGGGAGGGCCATATCACCTTAACAGTCCATGACCTATTGGCTCTTGAGGTTGTTTTGAGGTTGAGAAATCCCAGGGTCCTATGAGCAAGACATGTGGTTTTTTGCAGTACAAACCCTTTAAAACTGCAGTCAGCTGATTGTTTATAATGTTTTCAAAACTCATATCAATGACAGAAGGATTTTCCGTCAAACACTGAATCTCAAGTTGAAGCAGGGGCCCATCTTCAGTGACTTCTTTACAATGTAAGTGAAGGTTCTGTCCTTTCTCCTAGATTTGAGCTTTATAGAATCAGCCTCAGGTTCTGCGACAGGACAGGCAGTGGTGGTGAAGTGGGATGATCTGTCTTGGATCTGGCTTCTCATGGACTGTATTCTTGCCCATATGCTGTTCAGTGAGAAGCATTGAGTCTTTGGACTGGCCAGGGCTTTGCAGCAGAGGGTTTTTTTTTTTTCTTTTTTAAAGAGGATCAGTGCTTCCTGACTTTTCCGCTGTGTTCCAGATATCTTCATTTCAAACACTCCAACTCCCTCATTTTTTTCAATGACACTTTATTTGTTTTGTTGTTTTTTATTTCTTCAACAATATTTTTGTAGGTCTCAGGAAATTTGGCAGTTGCAATTCAGCAAGGCTTTGGTCATTACTTCAGAGCTTCAATATCTTTTCTTTGCTAATAGCTTTGTGACCTTGTATAAGAAATTAACTTCTGTGATCTCATCTATAAAAATACCTTGTAGCAGCTGTAATCACAGTGAGTTTTTGCTGTGTCAATTTGGCAGCCTTAGGTTCTACCTGCTAGGATGGGTTCCTTTGTCCAATCTTTCAGGGACATTTCTTTTCTTCTTTTTAAATTTTATTTACTTGTTTATTTTTGGCTGTTCTAGGTCTTTGTTGCTGCAAGTGAGCTTTCTCTAGTTGCAGTGAGTGGGAGATACTCTTTGTTACCATGCAAGGACTTCTCATTTTAGTCGTGTCTTTTGTTGCAGAGCACGGGTTCTAGTGCTTGAGCTCAGTAGTTGTGAGGCATGAGCTTAGTTGCTTCACAGCATGTGGAATCTTCTCAGACCAGGGATCAAACTGATGTCCCCTGCATTGGCAGGCAGATTCTTAACCAGAGAACCAGGGAAGTCCCAAGGGTCATTTCTGAGAGTAGAGAAGGATTTTTGGTGGGAGGGCCATATCACCTTAACAGTCCATGACCTATTGGCTCTTGAGGTTGTTTTGAGGTTGAGAAATCCCAGGGTCCTATGAGCAAGACATGTGGTTTTTTGCAGTACAAACCCTTTAAAACTGCAGTCAGCTGATTGTTTATAATGTTTTCAAAACTCATATCAATGACAGAAGGATTTTCCGTCAAACACTGAATCTCAAGTTGAAGCAGGGGCCCATCTTCAGTGACTTCTTTACAATGTAAGTGAAGGTTCTGTCCTTTCTCCTAGATTTGAGCTTTATAGAATCAGCCTCAGGTTCTGCGACAGGACAGGCAGTGGTGGTGAAGTGGGATGATCTGTCTTGGATCTGGCTTCTCATGGACTGTATTCTTGCCCATATGCTGTTCAGTGAGAAGCATTGAGTCTTTGGACTGGCCAGGGCTTTGCAGCAGAGGGTTTTTTTTTTTCTTTTTTAAAGAGGATCAGTGCTTCCTGACTTTTCCGCTGTGTTCCAGATATCTTCATTTCAAACACTCCAACTCCCTCATTTTTTTCAATGACACTTTATTTGTTTTGTTGTTTTTTATTTCTTCAACAATATTTTTGTAGGTCTCAGGAAATTTGGCAGTTGCAATTCAGCAAGGCTTTGGTCATTGCGAGCTTCCTTAGCTAGCTTCAGATGAAAAATGGCTTTTCTTCAGAAGGCTATGCACTTAACTGATATCTCTTACCTGCTTTCCAACAGGCCTAACTGAAGGGAGCTCCTGTCTCTCTGTAGCCCTTGCTGGAAGCAATATTCCCTACAACTTCTAAACACACAGGTGTCCCATCAAGTTACTAGCAAGCATCACTGCTCCAGCATCAGTAGGCATGAAGTCTGAGTTCCCAGAGGCAGCAGAATAGTTTAGCTGCCAGCTTCGCTACAGCAGAGTACCTGTGGATCCCCATTGTCCTGCATGAAGGGCACTGGAATCCTCAATTATTCTCACCTGAACTCATCAAGCTGCACATGTGGGATCTGTCTTTCATAGCACTCTGTTTCTTTTAGGCTCCTCTGTCCATGGAATACTCCAGGCAAGAATACTGGAGTGCATTACTATTCTCTTCTCCAGAGGATCTTCCCAACCCAGGGATCAAACCCAGGCCTCCCACATTGAAGGCAGATTCTTTACCATCTGAGTCATAAGGGAAGGCCCATAAATTCAGTGGGAGAAATTAATTTTAAAGCTCTCTGATTCAGTGTACTAATAAAATTATTTAATTGACAGAGACAAGAAGTATTTGGTCAGAATTTCATTCAACTCAGAAACCACAAATTTGAATTTGGACTCCAACATTTGGACACTTGGTAGAGGTACTTCCTGTCATGTTCATGGAATACAATGTATTTGTCTTTTTGCTCTATTCAACTCAGTCTTTTTTTTTTTTTTTTTTGGCCACTTCTATTGGTCTTTCATTTATCTATTTTCATCCATCTTTGTTCTTTGGCCTGTGTGGGCCTCCCATCGCAGTGACCTCTCTCGCTCCAGAGCTCCAGCTCGGTAGTTGGACACATTGGTCCAGCTGCTCCACGGCATTTGGATCTTTCCATGCAAGTGATCGAGCCAGTACCCCTTGCACTGCAAGGTGGTGTCCTTACCCACTGGACCACCAGAGAAGCCCTATTTGACTCAATCTTAACACATCTCTGCAAAGGAATTTCATGCTTGTTACTGAAACAATTATTGTTTTCTATAAGAAAATTAGGGAATTTGTAGATTTCATAAGAAGTATTAAGAACTCTCCCCATGTACTGATATCCTTAGTATAAAAGGAAAAATGCTATTTGTTAATAAAAGATGTTGAAAAAATTATTGTACCTATATATTCAGGACTCTACCATGGTGTCCCTCCAATTTCCTTTCTTCCAGCCTGCTAGAGTTGCTGTGCCATACGGTAGATCCTAGTTGGTTATGTATTTTATAAATAGTAGTGTGTATATGTTGATCCCCAACTCCTAATTTACCCCTCCCCTTCTTTTTCCCCTTTGATAACCATAGGTTTGTTTTAAAGTCTGAGTTTGTTTCTATTCTGTAAATAAGTTCATTTTTATCATTTTTTTAGATTCCACATATAAATGATACCAAAAAAGAATAAGCCTGAAATTTCTTACCTAATATAGATGGACACTTGGTAAGGGGATTTATTCTCCACATAGGTCGTGACTTCAGGAATTCTCCTGTAGCTCTTCAAACTGAAACTGCTGCTCAGTCAGACCAGAATACAACTGGAGCTCTGATACCTGGTGCCCAATGTGGTCCTTACCTAATAGTGCAAAGATGCTCTCTATGGGATTTCCTGCCATCAAGGAGAAACCTTGTAAAAGGAAAGAAGAGTGGATATATTCCACATAATTGTTCCTTGATTCTTTGAATTATTTACTTTAAAAAAGTGTTTAATTCAAAAAAGTCTCAGGTGTGCAGAATAGTTACAAGAATGGTACAGGAAAGACTGTTTTATTCTGGACCATTTGAGAGTAAGTTGCTGAAATACCACAGCACTCCAGACACTTTAGTGTATAATTCCTACTAACAGGGACATTCTACTAAATAACCCCAATATATCACTAATATTAGGAAATTCACATTGACATATCACTACACCTAATCCCTGGACTCCATTCAAGTTTTCCGATCATCCCAATAATATCCTTCATGAAAACATTATGTCGTCCAGAATCGCATGTTACATTTAGACGTCTTCAGGCTGGACCAGTTTTTCAGCCTTCCCTTGACTTTCATGACCTTGACACATTTAAAGTTCACAGAGCAGGTTACATACTGTAGAATGTCCTTCAAGTGCAGTTCATTTGCTGGTCCTTCAGGATTAGAGTCAGATCATGCTTCCCTGGCAGCACCAGGGAAGTGATTCTGTGTCCTCATGACATCTCTCAGGTGGCATATGGTTTAACTTGTCTTATGACTGGTCATATTACCTGTGACCACTAGACTCAAGTGGCATGCAAGGCCTCTTCACTGTAGAGTTACTCTTTTCCCCTTGGAAAGTAACAAATAGTTTGTAAGATGGTATGCTGAAACCATGTAAAGACAACAACCCTCAACAAAATTTCACTTCATTCATTTATATCAACAAATTCATTTTCATTTTCAGTTCCTTTGGGTAGGTAAATAAGTTATTAGCATTCTATGGCAACACTGCTTATAACCCAGGACTCCTCCGATTTCCGTACAAGCAAGAGGCAATGCAGCTCTCTCCTGGGGGCTCTCCTAGCCTGCAGGAGCATTCCATTGCTCTTGAATAGATGGAAGAACTGGGAAGTTAAACTCCCTGAGGGCAGCAAAGGACGAAAGCTCAAGCTCGTGGATCCATCCCCCAGCCTTCTCGTTCCTCAGGTAGGACAACTCAGTGTTCCACGTTGTTACCCAGAGTTCCTCACAGGGACTGAAGCCAGTTACCTGTGTCAGTACATTGTTCACTAGGACATCCTTTGTTATTGGCTTCCTTCCCTTCTTGTCTAAATATCCTAGCCTCCCAAGAACCTCCACTTCCGGCTATCACCTCCCAATACGCTCCTGGCATTCAAATCTTTTTCTCAAGATCTGCTTTTGGAATGCTCATCTTAAGACACATGTCATCCACACAGAGTAAGTTGCTGAAATACCACAGCACTCCAGACACTTTAGTGTATAATTCCTACTAACAGGGACATTCTACTAAATAACCCCAATATATCACTAATATTAGGAAATTCACATTGACATATCACTACACCTAATCCCTGGACTCCATTCAAGTTTTCCGATCATCCCAATAATATCCTTCATGAAAACATTATGTCGTCCAGAATCGCATGTTACATTTAGACGTCTTCAGGCTGGACCAGTTTTTCAGCCTTCCCTTGACTTTCATGACCTTGACACATTTAAAGTTCACAGAGCAGGTTACATACTGTAGAATGTCCTTCAAGTGCAGTTCATTTGCTGGTCCTTCAGGATTAGAGTCAGATCATGCTTCCCTGGCAGCACCAGGGAAGTGATTCTGTGTCCTCATGACATCTCTCAGGTGGCATATGGTTTAACTTGTCTTATGACTGGTCATATTACCTGTGACCACTAGACTCAAGTGGCATGCAAGGCCTCTTCACTGTAGAGTTACTCTTTTCCCCTTGGAAAGTAACAAATAGTTTGTAAGATGGTATGCTGAAACCATGTAAAGACAACAACCCTCAACAAAATTTCACTTCATTCATTTATATCAACAAATTCATTTTCATTTTCAGTTCCTTTGGGTAGGTAAATAAGTTATTAGCATTCTATGGCAACACTGCTTATAACCCAGGACTCCTCCGATTTCCGTACAAGCAAGAGGCAATGCAGCTCTCTCCTGGGGGCTCTCCTAGCCTGCAGGAGCATTCCATTGCTCTTGAATAGATGGAAGAACTGGGAAGTTAAACTCCCTGAGGGCAGCAAAGGACGAAAGCTCAAGCTCGTGGATCCATCCCCCAGCCTTCTCGTTCCTCAGGTAGGACAACTCAGTGTTCCACGTTGTTACCCAGAGTTCCTCACAGGGACTGAAGCCAGTTACCTGTGTCAGTACATTGTTCACTAGGACATCCTTTGTTATTGGCTTCCTTCCCTTCTTGTCTAAATATCCTAGCCTCCCAAGAACCTCCACTTCCGGCTATCACCTCCCAATACGCTCCTGGCATTCAAATCTTTTTCTCAAGATCTGCTTTTGGAATGCTCATCTTAAGACACATGTCATCCACACACTACAAACCCTTTAAGGCATTTACCACATTTGCAACAAATTTGTAGTCTGACAGTGTGGCTATTACTCAGTTATTCTTTCAGACTTCCCTGGTGGCTCAGACAGTAAAGAATCTGCCTGCAATGCAGGAGACCTGGATTTGGTCCTTGGGTTGGAAAGATCCCCTGAAGAAGGAAATAGCAACCCACTCCAGTATTCTTGCCTGGAGAATCCCATGAACAGAGGAGCCTGGTGGGCTACAGTCCATGGGGTCCCAAAGAGTGTGATATGACTGAAGGACTAACACTTTCACTTTCATTCTTTCAAGACTTTGTTTTTTCCCTATCTAAATGATACAAATCTTCTCACCAAAGTGTGAAATCAAAACAGATGGATAGGATAAATCAGTCGTATTAAAATATTCCCCGAATCCTTGCAGGAAATCAGTCCAACTCGTGTTAGCAAAACACTGTTGAAACAAGATACGTCCATGTCATCTGGTCAGTTAGCTCCTTGAAGTCAGAGTGTTAGGCAAGTGCTTTCTCATTCTTTTATGTTTCCATGGTTACTTATAGTCCGTCCCTGAATCTGATCAAAGCATCTGTTTCCCATCCTCCACAGTGTACTTTTACCAGGAATTATCATTTTTACTCCATAAAAGTAAATATATATGGTGCTTGGCATATTTTGAAGAGACGGCTGAAAATAATAATAATGTTCTTGTACTTGCTATTCTTAACCACCCCCCAAAAAACCACTCAGTACAAACAACTGCTAGACCAACTCTGTCTGGGAAGAGCAGATTTAGAAAGAAGGGAGGCATTATAGACAGTACCACATACAAGAAAGAAAATATAATGTCTCAGCCTGATACACTGTGGGATGCTGCAGGATGCTGACTCACTTTGCAACTATAGTCCTTCCTTTAATCTAAGCATTCTTACACAACAAGTTCAGTTCAAACAAATCTCTCCTGAACAACATCTTAAGCATTCGTTACATCAACGTAGAACCTCCATTCGGCTATCCTCCCAATACGCTCCTGGCATTCAAATCTTTTTCTCAAGATCTGCTTTTGGAATGCTCATCTTAAGACACATGTCATCCACACACTACAAACCCTTTAAGGCATTTACCACATTTGCAACAAATTTGTAGTCTGACAGTGTGGCTATTACTCAGTTATTCTTTCAGACTTCCCTGGTGGCTCAGACAGTAAAGAATCTGCCTGCAATGCAGGAGACCTGGATTTGGTCCTTGGGTTGGAAAGATCCCCTGAAGAAGGAAATAGCAACCCACTCCAGTATTCTTGCCTGGAGAATCCCATGAACAGAGGAGCCTGGTGGGCTACAGTCCATGGGGTCCCAAAGAGTGTGATATGACTGAAGGACTAACACTTTCACTTTCATTCTTTCAAGACTTTGTTTTTTCCCTATCTAAATGATACAAATCTTCTCACCAAAGTGTGAAATCAAAACAGATGGATAGGATAAATCAGTCGTATTAAAATATTCCCCGAATCCTTGCAGGAAATCAGTCCAACTCGTGTTAGCAAAACACTGTTGAAACAAGATACGTCCATGTCATCTGGTCAGTTAGCTCCTTGAAGTCAGAGTGTTAGGCAAGTGCTTTCTCATTCTTTTATGTTTCCATGGTTACTTATAGTCCGTCCCTGAATCTGATCAAAGCATCTGTTTCCCATCCTCCACAGTGTACTTTTACCAGGAATTATCATTTTTACTCCATAAAAGTAAATATATATGGTGCTTGGCATATTTTGAAGAGACGGCTGAAAATAATAATAATGTTCTTGTACTTGCTATTCTTAACCACCCCCCAAAAAACCACTCAGTACAAACAACTGCTAGACCAACTCTGTCTGGGAAGAGCAGATTTAGAAAGAAGGGAGGCATTATAGACAGTACCACATACAAGAAAGAAAATATAATGTCTCAGCCTGATACACTGTGGGATGCTGCAGGATGCTGACTCACTTTGCAACTATAGTCCTTCCTGAATGTAGAAAAAAATCTAAGCATTCTTACACAACAAGTTCAGTTCAAACAAATCTCTCCTGACCCTACATTGCTACAGGTCTAGATGTCGCCAATGCTAATATCTGTATTGGACATTCTGTGTAATTACTTTTCCAAAAGAGCAGACCAAACAATTTCTCAAGTAGAGAAAACTCTCTGTACACAGAGTACTCTCCTGTGCAAGCAATAGGAATAGTTGGACAAGTGAAAAGAAGCAAGAAATATTGACGACATTTTAAGAATAAACACATAGGTCCTCCCTAAAACAGAAGATATTTGCAAATAGCACAACCTGCTCAATCTTTTTGGCCAACAGGCGAGATCCAAATATCCCATCCATCTCTCCTGAGGGAACATTGAGTTTTCCTGAAGAAAAGTTCCAGTTATAAATAAATGTTCCAAACATCTCTATAATTACTAGTTACTTTTAAAGTATTATACAGGTGGAAATTCATTTTACCTAAAGCATATTTTACAAATGACCAGTGGTAAAGAATTTGGTCCAAGAGAGGTATGTTTTCATTTTAAATAGAAAAGTTTATGTAAACATGTAACCACTTCTAAAGTGTGGGGTCATTTTCCCTAAGTCCTATGTCTCACCAGAGCCATCAGAAGCGGACACATAGGATCAGAGACCAGGAAATTATCTCTATACCATTCACTTCTCCACAAAGTCAAAAATGAAAGGACCGTTTCCACTCAAACAAAAGTGCTTTTCACAAAGAAACTTGTTTGAGGGAACTAATACCCAAATCTTTCCTCTCTTTCTACTCTTAATTTTTGACCTCTGAAGGATGCACGTAATTCCAATGAGAGACTCCTTAGAGAAGAGGCCTTTTTTATTTGTTTGTTTTATGGTCTTTGAATAGCCTGGATACTTCTACAGTCATTTGATGAGGAGTTTTAAGTGTGAATCACTGGTTTTCCTGAACTTTATTGTCCTGTACAAACTGCCAGTTCTGATGACTTGGCTTTGTGAAAACATTCTCTCCCACTGATACCTTCTTTTGTAAGATTAAAAAAGAGGATGTGAAATGATTGAATCGTATTTTCAAAGGAAAAAATAGAAAAATAAGATAACATTGTAAGATAACATTTAAGAAAACATAGTCAGAATGGCTAGCCTCAAAAAGAACATAAGTAACTAGTGTTAGCATGGATGTAGAGAAAAGTAAACCCTAGTACACTGTTGGTGGTAATGCAAATTGGTCTAGCCACTGTGGAAAGCAGTATGGAAGATTCTCAAAAAAATAAAAACAGAACTCCAAAATGACCCAGCAATTCTCCTGGGTATATATCAGAAAGAAACAAAAGCACTAATTCAAAAAGTTACACAGACAATGCCCATAGCAGCATTATTGCCAAGCTATGGAAACAACCTAAGTGTCCATCAACGGATGAATAAATAAAGACAATGTAGTACAGGTATATACAATGAAATACTATTCAGTCATAAAAAAATGAACAGAATTTTGTCATTTTAAGCAACATTGAAGAACTTGGAGGGTATTGGGCTGAGTAAATCAGATTAAGACAAATATTGTATGATATTACTTGCACATCGAATCTAAATAATAAAACAAACCAGTGAATATAACGAAAAAGAGCAGATTCACAGATACAGAGAATAAACTAGGGGTTGCCAGTGGGAAGAGGCACAACCCAGAGTTGTGGAGTGGGAGGAACCAATTATTGGGTGTAAAGCTCAGGACTATATTGTGTAATATGTCCTCAGGAAGATAACCAATGTTTTGTAATAACTGTAAATATAAAATAACCCTTCACAATTATACAAACATTTAAAAAATAAGACAGTATTTCCCAGGTTCTTGTTATAAATAAAATTTTAAAAATTATAATGGGAACAAAAGAGGTTGATAGAATAAATATTTAAGTCACATTTTTATATGTGGCTAGTCTAGAGCTTCTCTTCTTATAATAAATATTTTTGAAGACGAAATGAACACTTTTAGGTCTTCCCGGTGGCACAATGGTAAAGAATCTGTGTAGCAATGCAAGAGATCAATACCAGTTTGATCCCTGTATTGAGAAGATACCCTGGAGTAGAAAGTATCAACCCACTACAGGATTCTTCTGGAAAATTATATGGACAGAGGTGCCTGGTGGGCTACAGTTCATTGGGCTGCAAAGAGTCAGACACAACTGAGTGACTGAGCACACACAGTATTATCTCTAGATCAGTACTGATTCAGAGGCAGAGGGCTATTTTCCATAAATATCATGACATCTAATTGGAAGCTATGCTTTGCAATTAAAAATTCTGATTCCAATAAACATGAAAGTTGATAAACTGAAAAACATATGATAGAACTATCATAATTTGCTTTTTATCAGTCATTTTGCTATTTATTAAATACTCTTTTATGTCCAGGTTGTGCTGAGTTGTGAAGAAATGTAAAAGACATATAAAAACAGGACTTAAGCCTCAGTGCACTTTCTGTGTAATTGGGGGGAGGGATGCAAAGCACAGTTCTTTTTGTATCATTCTAAAATCCTCCTGTGATCTCTCTCTTACCTACCCAAAGGCATCACTACACCCTCGCCCAGTATTTAGGAGCCTTTACCATGTGCCTGATTCCCAAAACTTTCTGTGGCATCCAGGCAAACCCTGGCTACTTGTTACTTTGTGACAGTCTCTCACCCAGCTGTGTTCTGGCAGCACCTACCAGTTAGAATCCTTTCTTTCAGCACCTCCTGCTCAATGGAATCATTGTGTCTTCCTTACTCCCTTCCAGTAGAAGTAATTCTTCCCTTGCTGAATTCTTTTAGCTCTATTTCTGGTGTTTATCATATTAAACACAGTGTTATAGATATTAGTGTTTATTTGCCCCACTAAAATTACCCTAATGCAATTCAAATGGCTTGTTTATCTAAATACCTCCATAACACATTGTCTGACTCAGTATCTGGTTTTTAATATGTACTCAAACATGTCGTAGTTGAATGACTGAATAAATGAGTACTGGAAACAATCATGGAATAATTAAGAAGAATAATTGTGTAGCAATGGATGCAGGATACTAGGAAGGTAAAAGAAATTGGAAGGAGAGAATAAAATAGCTTAAATGTGGACTGGACTACTGTAAGAAAACCAAATGCAAGATTTAAACCTGATTTGGGCCTTTAAGGATGACTATGTCAAACAGTGAAACCAAAGTGACTAAGAATATTTGGATCTGGGAGTCTAACTAGCGGAGGAGAAGAAAGAAATTAAAAGGTAGGCTATGAGAGGAAGGTTTGAGACATTACCTTATGTAAGGCTGAGCAGAAACCGTGAGCTATAAAATAAAACCTGATTAGCTGTAATCCCAGAAATTAAGCTGTTTCTAGGACCCGGGCTGTTTGCAGAGAAATAACATGTTCAATTGAGAAGGGCTGGGTTTGATTTAAATTTCACTGTCTATGGTTTTTGTTGGGCTTGGGATTCTCCAACCCTCCATTTTCTCATCCATGAAGTGGGAGTTTTAACCCTCACCCAGCTGGGCTGTGTGTGGATTAAGTAAGATGATATGTGGAAAGTGCTGGGCAGATAGAAGGAGCTCAGTAAATAGCTGGCCTTGTTAATTTGCTCTGGGCTCCAGTTTGAATACTTGTTAGATATGGTTCTCCTTAAATCCATTTGTGGCCAGAGTGTCTGAGACTTGAAACCTATTCGTAACTGTTCTACAGGAAGGCATTTTGGAATTTAGGTGGAGACCGTAATAGAGGTAATGATGATTATGATGACGAAAGAGTTTACAACAGCTAGTATTTATTGAGTGCCTATTATGGACTAGCAACGATGCTAAGAACCTCCTAAGAATTATTGCATTTTATCCCAACAAAATATACATGGCAAGCAAAACATCTAGAACTGGTATTTGGGGCTTATTCACAAGGATTCTGTTGGAATAAAATGTATCTGAATCTCAGGAATCCCAGTCAATGGGAATATAGCAGAAACCAGAAGAGGGAGTCCCGGGCAGTGAAAAGGCACACTGACTCAAAGGCATACCCTAACAATGGAATCCAGGATACAGCAGTTAAAAGGTAGGATAATCTCAGATCTGATCCAAGAAGGCGTCTATACCAGGGGCTCCAGTCCCACCAGCAGCCAGGCTACCGGCAAATCCAAGTAGGCAAGTGATAGCACTGTGATTCTTAGTGGGATCCTTATGGTAGCTAGACAATACAAGAAACAAGATATAGCCTCCTTGGGGAAGAAATTTGGCAACAGCTGAGTGGGCTAAAAGGATCCTATCTCGTGAATTAAGGCAAAAATGGCAATTTTTTTCTCCCTTGTCAATTTCTAAGCAAGTGAATAGCTATCTAAAGCCTTGTGATTGAGACCAAATTTAGGCTAAGCAATAAAGACTATCATGAAGTATTAATGATATCGACCAAGAGTACCAGGAGGAAAAGCGGAGGCAGACTGATTTTGACTGTTGTGTTGGGTTTAATAGGAGAATCAAGACAGACGTGGAGACCAAGGAAGAAGGACTATATAAAAAGGAACTATTATGAAGGAACACCTTTTAGAGGATGCAGGGAAAGAGAGGCTTGGGGCCCGTCAATCTGGTCCAGACTGAATAGATGGAATAAGCCTTGGGCAAATGTTTAAATATATCTCCTTTCCCCAGTCTGTTGCCTTTTTAAGAATTGACTATAGCGTTCTAACTCCCCAGGTGCCCCAGTACTCAAAGTAAAGGCTTGGCGTTAGGTGTCCCATGTTTCCAATTTGCTGTTTGTAAAGCTCCATGAGCTTCTCAGAAAGAAATTCAATAAGTATTCTCAGGAAACAATGATATTTAAAAAACACAAATATATGCATATATACACAGAGAGAGATAAAAGGAAGGTAAACATCATTTTTTTAATTGTTTTCATAACAAAATTTTGTAGTGCTATTATCTGAAATACATCAAAATAAAAATTGTATGCTGCTAAGAGATCTCTTTCAAGAATTACATTTAAATTTCAATATAGTTGTATTTATTCAAATAAGAGGAAGTACAAATGCCAGCAAAAAGAAGAAAATGTCTCAAAAGTCTTTCAATATAATAGCAAATTACACTTTTTTTCAAAGTGAGGAATAGGGAGGTGGCTATTTGAACATTTTTTTCTCCTTGAAACCACATTCCTGTGGCATTACTCAAATTAAATCCGGCAGTCATTGAAAGTGGAAGGAGAAAATGACCATATTAAAGCCAAACAGAAAATGAATCTGGATCTTTTATTATATTTTTCCAGGTCTGTAACTTCCCAACCTGTTCTGTTTGTGAAAATAGACAAATATAACTCTCCACAAGAAGGAACATCTGTCAGTCTCCCAGGCCTTATTTCTTAAAGCAGACTTTGTTTTGAGGGACCAAGAGTAAGGTGACTATATGTAGAAATGCCTATTTGAAAACTCCTGTTCTATTTGTGTGGTAACCTCCCAATTTATGTCTTACTCTAGGAGAAAAAAGAAAGCCACATATGAAACATGTTTTTTAAACATTCTTTTTTAGAAAAGAAAAAGTCATGTCTGAAAAGAAAGCAGTATAGTTAGAATGAGTACATGTTTTTTCTAATTCTGCCTTTTGATTTAACAACATTTGAACAATTTTTTAAAATAATTTTGGAACTTCTATATTGCTTGAAATAACAGAATTCTATCAACATGTATAGGACAACAAACATATTGTCTACAAAGTGAACTTATGGATTTCTTGTCTTCATCTTCTGTGCATGCAAACACATGTATACATAGATTTCACTTTTCTCTCATTCATTGGTAAATTTAGAGAGATGGAATACTATTCCAGTTGTTTTCAAAACCCCCAAAATTTTGTATTTTTGTTTTAAGCTCCATGAGCTTCTCAGAAAGAAATTCAATAAGTATTCTCAGGAAACAATGATATTTAAAAAACACAAATATATGCATATATACACAGAGAGAGATAAAAGGAAGGTAAACATCATTTTTTTAATTGTTTTCATAACAAAATTTTGTAGTGCTATTATCTGAAATACATCAAAATAAAAATTGTATGCTGCTAAGAGATCTCTTTCAAGAATTACATTTAAATTTCAATATAGTTGTATTTATTCAAATAAGAGGAAGTACAAATGCCAGCAAAAAGAAGAAAATGTCTCAAAAGTCTTTCAATATAATAGCAAATTACACTTTTTTTCAAAGTGAGGAATAGGGAGGTGGCTATTTGAACATTTTTTTCTCCTTGAAACCACATTCCTGTGGCATTACTCAAATTAAATCCGGCAGTCATTGAAAGTGGAAGGAGAAAATGACCATATTAAAGCCAAACAGAAAATGAATCTGGATCTTTTTATTATATTTTTCC
Source organism: Tragulus kanchil (assembly GCA_022376925.1). NCBI lineage: Eukaryota > Metazoa > Chordata > Mammalia > Artiodactyla > Tragulidae > Tragulus > Tragulus kanchil. The sequence goes on from JAIOJX010000025.1 coordinate 95,322,545, forward strand.
AGGTCTGTAACTTCCCAACCTGTTCTGTTTGTGAAAATAGACAAATATAACTCTCCACAAGAAGGAACATCTGTCAGTCTCCCAGGCCTTATTTCTTAAAGCAGACTTTGTTTTGAGGGACCAAGAGTAAGGTGACTATATGTAGAAATGCCTATTTGAAAACTCCTGTTCTATTTGTGTGGTAACCTCCCAATTTATGTCTTACTCTAGGAGAAAAAAGAAAGCCACATATGAAACATGTTTTTTAAACATTCTTTTTTAGAAAAGAAAAAGTCATGTCTGAAAAGAAAGCAGTATAGTTAGAATGAGTACATGTTTTTTCTAATTCTGCCTTTTGATTTAACAACATTTGAACAATTTTTTAAAATAATTTTGGAACTTCTATATTGCTTGAAATAACAGAATTCTATCAACATGTATAGGACAACAAACATATTGTCTACAAAGTGAACTTATGGATTTCTTGTCTTCATCTTCTGTGCATGCAAACACATGTATACATAGATTTCACTTTTTTCTCTCATTCATTTACTCATTCAGGTAAAAAAGCATTTTTTAGTGAGTTGAGTTTTGTCCCATCTTGCAAAAGATATATCCACCCAGAACTTGGTGAATGTAGCCTTACTTGGAAAAATAGATCTTTGCAGATGTAATAAGATAAGGATCTTGAGATGAGATCATCCTAGATTACCTGGGTAAATCCTAAATCCAATGACAAGAGACACTCAGAGGAAGAGACAGAGGGGAAAAGGTTATTGGGACAGAGATTGGAGTTATGCAGACCTAAGTCAAGGAGCTCAAGAAGCCACCAGAAGCTCGAAAGACAGGCAAAGATTCTCCCCTAGAGACTTTGGAGAGAGTTCTTGATTTCAGACTTCTGGCCTCCAGAACTGAACTGTTAGAAATTCTGTTGTTGTACCCACCACATGATAATTTTTGGCATCCCTAGAAATCTAACATGGTATATCTTAACACATTTCATTTGCCATGTATATTGTTAGGCAAGTATATATCTGTGAATAAAATATCATCTTATCTTGTCCTGGAGGGAGTCACAATCTAGCACATGAAAAAGAAATATAACAATATATATTCTAAGTGAAGTTTAAACCAAGGAATGATGGGTGTCTCAATTATTGAGATCCTTCTATGGTCCATGAGTGCAGTGTAGAGGCTCAGGTACCCAAGGAGTACCCCGAGATGCCAGAGATGGTAGAGGAAGCTTTCTAGAGGAAATAGTATTTTAGCTAACCTTGAAGAGTGGGTTGAAATTTTCATGATGAAAGGTTGGAAATCAGGCTATGTAGGAGATAGAAAACTGAAGGAGTGGAAGCTCTAAGAGGCACAGAAAAAATGTGTCAAGGAAAAATAGAGACATTTTAACCTTGACGTGAACCTTCTCAGATGATTCAGATGAGGATAATCCAAAGGGTTATGGATCCATAAGAAGGACTCTAAACTTCTGGAAACTTTGCAGAGTGGAGTTCCCATACAAGCTGGGAATTTATATCAAAGAAAAATAAACTTCTGTCTTGTATGTAGACCACTGTTTTTCATATCCTGATCAAATAAGGTGAACCTGCATTCTCACTAACACCAGTCTGAAAGAAGATCTAGAATGGGGGAGGGCAATTGCTGGTGGGGGAAATGGTTAATTGGTTATTAGGTGGTGAAAGTAGTTAGGTCTCACTAGTGGTGCTAGTGGTAAGGAACCTTTTAGCAATACAGGAGAAATAAGAGACACAGGTTCAATCTCTGGGTGGGGAATATCACCTGGAGGAGGCAACCCACTCCAGTATTCTTCCCTGGAGAATCCCATGGACAGAAGGGCCTGGTGGGGCCCATAGGGTCACAAAGAGTTGGACACAACTGAAACGACTGAGGATGCATGCAGTGAGAGTAGTTAATGGTAGTATGAGGGGGAAGAGGGTTGAATTGAAGAAAAAGTCCACAGGATATGGTAATCAATTATATAGAGAGGGCAAAAATGAAGGAGGAAAAAAATGTTGTAAAATGAGGTGTTGGGGTTAAATGTAATAAAGACAGACAATAATTGAGAAAGAGAATAATTGAGAACTGTGCCCATCACCTTCATGGATCATAGCCCTGTCACGGGGAAGCGGCTTGTATGACTCAATGAAGCTATGAGTCATGCTGTGCAGCATCATCCAAGATAGACATCTCATAGTGAAGAGTTCTGACAACATGGGGTCCACTGGAGGAGGAAATGGCAAATCACTCCAGTATTCTTGCTACAGAAACCTCATAACAGATCACAGAGAACTGAACATGAGTTAACAACTGAACAATAAAAAAGCCTTAGGAGAAACAGGCATAAAATAACTAGACAAAACAAGAAGTCTTTGGACCCAGCAATGAAGAAAGCCTATCTTTTGCTGGTTTCCTTATCCATCATTGACAACTTTTACAATATTCACTGAGTGTTTTCACACATTTTCCTCAGTTTCAGACAGCCTCTTTCAAAGACTGCCATCACCTTTACTGTTTTCTTTCTATAATGCTCTCAGTGTATGGTAAAAGTGAACCTCCTATGGGTTTAGGCACTGAGCTACTTGTTTTTATTTTTTACTGATTTAGAAGATCATGATACAGTAATAATAGATATATGTTATTATATATTTATCAAAACTCATAGATTGTACAACACAGAGAGTGAACCCAAGTGTCAGCTATGGACTTTGCACAACAGTGATGTTGGTTTATCAGTTGTAACACATGTACCACAATGATGCAGGATGGTGATCCTGGGGGACACTGCTTGTGTTAAGGGAACTATTGACAGAAACCACCCACCTTTCCCACTTAGCTGAGCTGTCTCACAGTAAGGAACATGGTGCTGCTGCTGAAAACTAACTGGAAGAATTCAGGAGGGGCCACAAGAGGGAGGGCATGACCAACTTCTCATTAGCCCTCACACTGAAACCCATCTTGGCTAAGAGATGTACACCACCAGGAAGGACCCTGAGTCACCAAGCATGAACTAACCAAGGTGACTGGCCATAGACAACCCAGAAATTAATCCAATTACCATAAAAACCTGAGACTTCAGGCCACATGGCAAAGCAGTTTTTCTGGATTCTCTGACCCTGCGGCTCTCTGCCTGAATGCCCGTTTGCAATAAGTGTCTTGCTTTGTCAGCATGTATGTCTCCCTGGACAATTCATTTCCAAATTATAGGTGAAAGCCCACTCCTGGGCCCTGGAAGGGATCCCCATCCTGCCACACACACTTGTGGGGATGTGGGAACTCTTTTTATGCTCAATTTTTCTTTATATATATATATATATATATATATATATATAATTATTTTTATATATATATATTATTATATATATATAATTATTTTTATTTGACTTTTATAGAGTTTTGTTATTTATAGTTATACATAACCCCAAATAAGTCATAGGTATACCCTTGAGCCCTCCCACCTGAGCCCCCGCAAGTCCCCCCAGTCCTACCCCTCCAGATTGTTGCATAGCCCCATATAAGTTCTCTTAGTCTTACAGCATATTCACAATGGTTGTCTCTTTTACATATGGTAGTGTAGGTTTCCATGTTACTTTTTCCATACTTCTCATCCACTCCTCCCTCCACCCAATGACCATAAGTCTATTCCCTACATCTGTTTCTTCATTGCTGGTCTGCTTATGCATTTATCAGTACCATTTTTCTAGATTCCGTATATATGTGTTAGTATTACTGTGTGTGTCCTTCTCTTTTTTGACTTACTTCACTTTGTATAATAGGTTCTAGATTCATCCACCTCATTAGGACTGATTCAAATGCACTTCTTTTTATGACTGAGAAGTATTCCATTGCATATGTGTACCATAGCTTCTTTATCCATTCGTTAGTGGACATCTAGACTGTTTCCATGTTCTAGCTATTGTAAAAAGTGCTGCAGTGGACATTGGGGTACATGTGTCTCTTTCGATTTTGATTTCCTCAGAGTATATGCCTAATAGTGGGACTGCTGGGTCATATGGTGCTTCTGTTCCTAGTTTTTAAAGGAATCTCCATACTGTCTTCCATAGTGGTTGTATCAATTTACATTCCCAACAACAGTGCAAACATGTTCCTTTTTCTCCACACTCTCTTCAGCGTTTATTGTCAGTGGATTTTTTGATGATGGCCATTCTGACTGGTGTGAGGTGATATCTCACTGTAGTTTTGATGTGCATTTCTCTAATAATGAGTGGCAACATTGAGCATCGTTTCATGTGTTTTTTGGCCACGTGTATGTCTTCTTTGGAGAGATGTCTGTTTAGGTCTTTTTCCTATTTTTGTCCTATTTTTTGATTGGATTGTTTGCTTTCTCGGTGTTGAGTTATATGAGCTACTTGTTTATTTTATAAATTAATTCTTTGTCAATTGTTTCATTTGCTACTTTTATCCCATTCTGAGGGTCGTCTTTTCACCTTATTTACAGTTTCTTTTACTGTGCAAAAGCTTTTAAGTTTAATTAGGTCCCACTTGTTTATTTTTGTTTTTATTTCCATTACTCTCGAGGGCGGATCTTAGAAGAACTTGTTTTGGTTTATGTCATCGAGTGTTCTGCCTATGTTTTTCTCTAAGAGTTTATAGTTTTTGCTCTTACATTTAGGTCTTTAATCCATTTTCAGTTTATCTTTGTCTATGGTGTCAGGGAATGTTCCAACTTCATTTTTTTACATGTATCTGTCCAATTTTCCCAGCAGCATTTATTGAAGAGGCTGTCTTTGCCACATTGTACATTTTTCCCTTCTTTGTCAAAAATAAGGTACCCGTAGGTGTGTGGGTTTATCTCTGGGCTCTCTATCTTGTTTCATTGGTCTATATTTCTGTTTGGGGGCCTGTACCACACTGTCTTGATGACTGTTGCTTTGTAGTATAGTCTGAAGTTAGGGAGGTTGATCCCTACAGCTCCATTCTTCTTTCTCAGGATTGCTTTGGCTATCCAAGGTCTTTTGTGTTTCCATATGAACTGTACTATTTTTTGGTCTAGTTCTGCAAAGAATGCCATTAGTAATGACAGGAATTGCACTGAATCTCTAGATGATATTTGGTGGTATGGTCATTTTCATGATATTGATTCTTCTGACCCAGGAATATAGAATATCTCTCCATCTTTTTATGCTGGCTTTGATTTCTCTCATTAGTGTCTTATAATTTTCTGTATACAGTTCTTTTGTTTCTTTAGTTAGATTTATTCCTAGATATTTTATTCTTTTTGTTCCAGTGGTGAATAGGATTGCTTCCTTGATTCCACTTTCTGGTTTTACATTGTTTGTATATAGAAATGTGTATGTTCAATTTTTCTGTGAACCCAAAACTGCTTAAAAAATTAATGCAGAGGCTTTCCTGGTGGTCCAGTGGGTAAGGACACCACCTTGCGGTGCAGGGGACACAGGTTCGATCCCTGGCCTGGGAAGATCCCACATGCCACGGAGCTGCTGGACTGATGTGTCCAATTACCAAGACGGAGCTCTGGAGCGCATGCGCCCAGTGCCGGTGCTCTGCGACAACAGAGGCCACTGTGATGGGAGGCCCACACGGGCCAAAGAACAAAGATTGATGAAAATACGTAAATGAAAGACCAATAGAAGTGGCCCACCCACCCCACTCTCTCCCCAACCAACCCCCTCCCCCGCCCCCCCCAAAATTAATGCAGAAAATACATATGTGTACCTTTTTTTGAAAAATAATAAGCTGTACTGCACTTCTTATTCCTCTTCAAGGAAATCAATTTATTTTCCTTTAGAAAAAAAAATCAAATGTAAGAGTTTCTGTTTCCACATTCTCAAGTATTTGGAGTCCTAATAATGATTATTTTGGTAATTATTATAAACATCCATGAGGTATTTCAAAGGTAGTAAGCCCATAGAGATTACTATATTTTCCCTTATGGAGAGCAAATAAAAAGCTTTCATTGAGAGAACAGCTTTGGTTATACAAGTTTATTTAGAAATAGAATGATCAAGCTAGCATGGTTTTAAGAGTTTGGCCCTGAAGTTACTAACCTAGTCAGTTCCTGCTTCTGCCATTCACCAGATATGGGTTCTTGGTCAATTTTTTGATACAGTCTAAATCTTATTTATCTCATCTCTAAAATGAAGTTAATAGGAATACCCACAGTTCATTGATTTATTGACAAGATTGAATAAGATAATAAATGTAGAGCATTTAGTATAATGCTTGACACAAGAGACTGATCAGTTACATGTTTTTGTGATTAGAGGATGTTTTCCATTTACCAAATAAATACTGTCTTGGAGGACATTCAGTCATATACTGAGCAAGAAATGAACTGAGGTCTGAAAATCCTGACTTATGACTCTAGCCACGATTAAAGGAATAGGTATTAGACTTACTCTCCTACAATTTGCAACTTTGAAACTGGGAAGGGAAAACACATGAAGCAGCTCTTCTCAGGCCTTGGTTAACAGGTAGCTCAGGGCTGTGATCCTTGAGAGACACAAAGCCCAAGTGAACACCAAGGTCACTCTGATTCCCTAAACGCAATTTCCAAACTGGCCCAGGGAAATGGAGTCTGAACTGAGAACAGCAGTTTTATATGACACAGAGACTAAAGTTTAGGACTACTGAAGCAGCTGGGATTTGCATTTCGGAGCACCAGAAATATGGGTGCTTAGAAGAGAAGCATCCCCAGAAATCAGCATTACTGTTCTCTTGAATCTTGGACTGTGTACTTGTGGTGAGACATAGAGAGGCCTAGTAAGAAGTGGTTACTTTGGGGCTGTAAACTGAGTGGAAATCCCAGAGAATACATGGAAGACAATGGAATGAATAAATGCCAGCAAGCCAGGGCTGAGGCCCCAGAAGAGTCATAGTTTAGGAGGAGGTCTCCTCTAGCGCTTTTCGTTAGGGATAATCTGGTGCCACACTAATAAAAGTTTAAACTCAAACCTCAGGAGAAACATGCTGAGCTGCCAGTAAGTTAATTATTTGCCAGAATAAAACCTAACATGCTTTACAGGAAGACAAATCTAGAATCTGTACAATATAACATTCCATTGTCTGGCATGAAAATTTAAAAATTATGAGGCGTGTGAAGAATCAGAAAAATATGACCAAAATAGGAGGAGGAGAAGGCTGTAGAAATAAACCCAGAGATGACAGATGTGTAGGAATTTGCAGACAAGGATTTCAGGCAACTATTATAAAAGTGGCCAAAAAATCTAAAGACCAAGATAAATAGATGTGTAAACAAATGTGGGATTTCAGTAAATAAATAAATGAAAACTAAAAGAGACAAAGAGTCAAATGAAAATTGCAGAACTAAAAAAATCTGAAATTTAAAGATATTTGTAGATATCTTAATGGCAGTTTGGATACTATGAAACAAAAGGTTTTGAAGACAGATAAGTAAAATCTTTGCAAACTTAAATATACATGATAAAGAAAAATATAGGCTGAACAAAAAATGAACAGAGTTTCAATGATCTGCAGGGTACATACTGTAGAGTCATCAAACATTTGTGGAATAGAAATCCCAGAGACAGAAGATGACTTTGGGCAGGAAAAATACATTTCAAAAAAAAGGGAAAACCTAGGAAGTCCCCTCTGATTCCCTAAACGCAATTTCCAAACTGGCCCAGGGAAATGGAGTCTGAACTGAGAACAGCAGTTTTATATGACACAGAGACTAAAGTTTAGGACTACTGAAGCAGCTGGGATTTGCATTTCGGAGCACCAGAAATATGGGTGCTTAGAAGAGAAGCATCCCCAGAAATCAGCATTACTGTTCTCTTGAATCTTGGACTGTGTACTTGTGGTGAGACATAGAGAGGCCTAGTAAGAAGTGGTTACTTTGGGGCTGTAAACTGAGTGGAAATCCCAGAGAATACATGGAAGACAATGGAATGAATAAATGCCAGCAAGCCAGGGCTGAGGCCCCAGAAGAGTCATAGTTTAGGAGGAGGTCTCCTCTAGCGCTTTTCGTTAGGGATAATCTGGTGCCACACTAATAAAAGTTTAAACTCAAACCTCAGGAGAAACATGCTGAGCTGCCAGTAAGTTAATTATTTGCCAGAATAAAACCTAACATGCTTTACAGGAAGACAAATCTAGAATCTGTACAATATAACATTCCATTGTCTGGCATGAAAATTTAAAAATTATGAGGCGTGTGAAGAATCAGAAAAATATGACCAAAATAGGAGGAGGAGAAGGCTGTAGAAATAAACCCAGAGATGACAGATGTGTAGGAATTTGCAGACAAGGATTTCAGGCAACTATTATAAAAGTGGCCAAAAAATCTAAAGACCAAGATAAATAGATGTGTAAACAAATGTGGGATTTCAGTAAATAAATAAATGAAAACTAAAAGAGACAAAGAGTCAAATGAAAATTGCAGAACTAAAAAAATCTGAAATTTAAAGATATTTGTAGATATCTTAATGGCAGTTTGGATACTATGAAACAAAAGGTTTTGAAGACAGATAAGTAAAATCTTTGCAAACTTAAATATACATGATAAAGAAAAATATAGGCTGAACAAAAAATGAACAGAGTTTCAATGATCTGCAGGGTACATACTGTAGAGTCATCAAACATTTGTGGAATAGAAATCCCAGAGACAGAAGATGACTTTGGGCAGGAAAAAATACATTATAACAAATAATAGGAAAAGAAATTCCCAAATTTAATATAATAAAAAGTAAAAAACACAGAGGACACGCTCCATCACCAAATAACTAATGTCCCTGAGAACTGCTGTTCATCTCTTCAGCAAGAATTGGACATTTTAAAACTTAGTTTTGAAAATTCCAAATTCTCATTTTGGCCAGGGTGAAAGAATGAGCCGCAAACAGCATAAACACAAGGAAACCACATCTAAGCATATTGTAGTACGATTGCTTTAAACCAAATTAAAAATAAAAATTTCAAAGCATTGAGAAGACACAATGCACACAGGAAAGTTACAAAAGAATAACCACTGCATTCTCATCAGAAATAGTACAAGCCAGAAAGCTATGGGATGGCAGCTTTTAAAGTGCTAAATAAATAAGGAATAAACTATGAATTTAGAATTTAAACCAAGCAAAATTTTTCATTAAAACTTTAATCCAGGACTTCCCTGGTGGTCCAGTGGGTAAGACTCTGTGCTCCTAATGCAGGGGGCCTGGGTTCGATCCCTGGTCAGGGAACTAGATCCCACATGCCACAACTAAGGCCCAGTGCAGCCAAATTAAAATAAATAAAGCAATAATTAAAAAATAAACTTAAATTCAGTGCATGTATTTTCAGATAACCTAAGTGATGACCTGCACTAGAAGATATGCTAAATAAACATATTCAGGTCAAAGGGAATTATGCCAGAATTAGAAACTCAAACCTATATGAATAAATAAACTAAGTGTTTTTTTACTTCTTTAAAAAGAAATTAATTATTTGAAACAAAAGTACTAATATGTTATGGAGTTTGTAATGTGTAGAAGTGAGATACGTGACAAATAGCACAAAGAAGGAAAGAGGGGGGCTTCCCCTGGTGGTCCAGTGGGTAAGGACACCGCCTTGCAGTGCAAGGGGCACCGGTTCAATCCCTGGCCTGGGAAGATCCCACGTGCTGCGGAACGGCTGGACCAATGTGTCCAATTACTGAGCCGGAGCTCTGGAGCACATGCGCCCAGAGCCGACGCTCTGCGACAACAGAGGCCACCGCGATGGGAGGCTCACAGGAGCCAAAGAACAAAGACGGATGAAAATAGAGAAATGAAAGACCAATAGAAGTGGCCCGCCCGCTCCCCTCCCTCCCCAACCCGACCCCCGCCCAAAATAAATAAATAAATAAATCTTAAAAAAAAAAAAAAAGAAGGAAAGAGGGAAATAGAAGGAAGTTTATATATGTTTTTTATGTTATGTGTGAAGTGTTATTCTATCAATTCAACGTGTAGGCTAAGGATGCAAATGTAATCCCTAAAGGAGCCATTAAAGAAATAAAACAGAGAAATCATAGGTCAAAAGAGGAGATTAAAATGTTATACTGAGGAATGCTCAATTGAAAAGAAGACAGGAAAAGATGGAGAAAGGAAATAGATAGATGGGGCAATAAAAGCCAAGCAGTAAGATGGCAGACTTAAACCTAACCACATCAATCCTTATGTCAAATGTAGAGGTACTGGACAACCAGTTAAAAGGCAGAGAAGCAATATCAAACTATATGGTGTTCTCAAGAGATTCTCTTCAAATATAAACATAGGATAAAAGTAAAAGGATGGAAAACAAGGTATACCATGAAGCACTAAGCTTAAGAAAGCTGGAATGGCTATATTAATATCAGACAAAATATACTATTTATAATAGCATCAAAAATAATAAAATACTTGGGGATAAGTTTAACCAAGGAGGCAACAAATCTATTTACTGAAAACTATAAAGCACTGATGAGAGAGAGTAAAGAAGGCACAAAGAAATAGAAAAATATTCTGTGTCCATGGATTAAAAGAATTAAAATTGTTAAATGTCCTAAAGCAATCTACAGCTTCAAGGACATCTCTGTCAAAATCCCAATGGTATTTTTCACAAAACAAGAACAATCTTATAGTTTGTATCAGACCACAGAAGACTCCACATAGCTAAAGCACTCTTGGGAAAGACAAGCAAACCTGGAGGTATCTTACTTTCTAATTTCAAACTGTATTACAAAGTCATACCGATCAAAATTACTATAGCGTATGGTAAAAGAGCCTGAAGTTATTAAACAGTTTTAAATTTCAAATAAATATATTTTTATCACAGGGAAAAATAAATTACTATAAGGTTTGGCATTAAAAAAAAAAAAAAAACCAGGCACATGACCAATGGAATAGAAAAAAGAATCCAGAAATAAACCCACAGACATATGGTCAACTAATTTTTTGCAAGGGCAAGGAGAACACACAATGGGGAAAGGATAGTCTCTTCAGTAAATTATGCTAGGGAAACTTGATATTCACATGCAAAAGATTGAAACAAGACCCCAATTTACACAACTCACAAAAATTAACTCAAAATAGATGAAAGACTTAAATGTAAGACCTAAAACAATAAAACTCCTGGAAGAAATGATAGGGAGTAATCTCTTTGACATTGGTCTAGGCAATGTCTTGGATAAGACCTCAAAAGTACAGGCAACAAAAGCTAAAATAAACAACTGGGACTACTGCATTAAATTAGAGAGCTTCTGCACAGCAAAGGGAACAATCAAAAGACTGAAAAGGCAATATACAGAATGAGAGAAAATATTTGCAAACCATATATCTAATAAGGGATTAATATCCAAAGCAATTGTAAAACTTACACATCTCAATAGTAAAATGAGATTAAGTTTGCCCTAATTTCTATTGTAAATTTTTTATTTTCAGTGTTTTTATATTATGACTGGGTAGGATAATATTCGTGTTTTAAGTAATGTCACAAATATTGACGGATTGCATGATAGAACAAAATGCAACACATGAATTTCCCAGTTGATTTGTTCTTTCATAGACATCACTTCATTTTGTTATAGGTACAAACCACTCTTCATAAAGTAGAAGTATTCAGTACAAAGTGAAAATATGAAAGAGATGTGCCTGTTTTCATCTGTCGGAGACCTCTGGCTACCCCAGATATACATATTCTCTATTATCTTTTCCAAATGAATCTTTCTCTCCACCTTATCAAAATGTATCAGTCAAAGTCAAAGGAAAACAGTGTAGGTCTATATTTAGATGAGAGACTCAAAGAGGTACTTGCAAGAGCTATTATAACTACTATTGTTACCAGTGGTTTTTTTGGATTACAGAGGGAGTCCTTGAAGTGTTTTCTAAACATACATCAACTTCAAAACATGTTTTTCCCTCAACTAGTATATCTTAACTCCCTTAAACACAGGAGCATTTCAAGTGCAATGTGAAAATTTTTAGGTTGCTTTGTATTCACTTATGCTTGTCAAAACGTTCAGTTCAACCACTCAGTCGTGTCCACCTCTTCACAGCCCCATGGAACTGCAGCACACCAGGCTTCCCTGTCCTTCACCATCTCCCAGAGCTTGCTCAAAGTCATTTCCACGGATTCAGTGATGCCATCCAACCATCTCGTCCTCTGTTGTCCCCTTCTCCTTCTGCTTTCTATTTTTCCCAGCATCAGGGTCTTTTCCAATGAGTCATCCCTTCGCATCAGGTGGCCCAAGTACTGAAGCTTCAGCTTCAGCATCAGTCCTTCCAAACACTGTCAATACATTATTTTCAAGTAATTACTTATAGGTAAATATTCTCCTGAGCTTTTCCCCTTAAAATAAAAAGGTCAAATTGTAGTCAGACTATTTCATTCAGAGTGGAAGTTTTATCGAATTTGATTTTAAAGTATATTTTTCTAGCACTTTTGTCATTTCTCCCACCTTTTCATCATCCTTTGCAACTGTATGAATCTGTCAGTACTGCATATTCTTAACCAAAAGATTTAATAGAATTGATAAAAATATAAACAGGTTTAGAAATTTGAGAGTGTATGTGAAATATTATCTACATCATATTATGCATAAAGCATATATAATACATGTGTATTGAAATTTTTTGCCTTAGCAGAATATTTCAGGTTGCTGTCTCCACTGCCTTTGACCTATAAATGGAAGAAAGGTGAGTGCTCACTTCATTTTGTTATAGGTACAAACCACTCTTCATAAAGTAGAAGTATTCAGTACAAAGTGAAAATATGAAAGAGATGTGCCTGTTTTCATCTGTCGGAGACCTCTGGCTACCCCAGATATACATATTCTCTATTATCTTTTCCAAATGAATCTTTCTCTCCACCTTATCAAAATGTATCAGTCAAAGTCAAAGGAAAACAGTGTAGGTCTATATTTAGATGAGAGACTCAAAGAGGTACTTGCAAGAGCTATTATAACTACTATTGTTACCAGTGGTTTTTTTGGATTACAGAGGGAGTCCTTGAAGTGTTTTCTAAACATACATCAACTTCAAAACATGTTTTTCCCTCAACTAGTATATCTTAACTCCCTTAAACACAGGAGCATTTCAAGTGCAATGTGAAAATTTTTAGGTTGCTTTGTATTCACTTATGCTTGTCAAAACGTTCAGTTCAACCACTCAGTCGTGTCCACCTCTTCACAGCCCCATGGAACTGCAGCACACCAGGCTTCCCTGTCCTTCACCATCTCCCAGAGCTTGCTCAAAGTCATTTCCACGGATTCAGTGATGCCATCCAACCATCTCGTCCTCTGTTGTCCCCTTCTCCTTCTGCTTTCTATTTTTCCCAGCATCAGGGTCTTTTCCAATGAGTCATCCCTTCGCATCAGGTGGCCCAAGTACTGAAGCTTCAGCTTCAGCATCAGTCCTTCCAAACACTGTCAATACATTATTTTCAAGTAATTACTTATAGGTAAATATTCTCCTGAGCTTTTCCCCTTAAAATAAAAAGGTCAAATTGTAGTCAGACTATTTCATTCAGAGTGGAAGTTTTATCGAATTTGATTTTAAAGTATATTTTTCTCTAGCACTTTTGTCATTTCTCCCACCTTTTCATCATCCTTTGCAACTGTATGAATCTGTCAGTACTGCATATTCTTAACCAAAAGATTTAATAGAATTGATAAAAATATAAACAGGTTTAGAAATTTGAGAGTGTATGTGAAATATTATCTACATCATATTATGCATAAAGCATATATAATACATGTGTATTGAAATTTTTTGCCTTAGCAGAATATTTCAGGTTGCTGTCGTCTCCACTGCCTTTGACCTATAAATGGAAGAAAGGTGAGCTGCCTATAACTGATAGTCTCATGCCATCCTTGCTCCCTTAACATCTGGTTTTGACTAATGGGAAGCAACATACCAGGAGATCAGCTGGTGGGAGGAGAGATCAATGTATTAATCTGCTCATTCCCTTCCGCGTCTGCTGGGGTTTGGACAGTGGTTGTCAGAACCTATCAGGCAACCTGTGCCAGACAGCCTCTCTTGCCCAAGCTCAACCTCTTCCCAGTCTTGGCAACACTATTTCATCCTCTTGAGCCTTCAGATAAATCTAAGAGTGGTAGCAATTTTTCATTGTTGGAAAAACCTAACTGTCTCACCATCCCTTGTGTTTTACCCCTGCCCTTACCTCTGTAGACAATCTTCTCTTCAAGTTATCTCTAGTTGTATCTTTTTAAGGTGCCATCTGTTTCTATGCAGACTTATGTGTTCCCAGCGTGACCCCAAGAAATAGACCCTCAATGTAGATTAATTCTACATTGGTTTCCATGAACTCCAATCTCCTTGACATGGGGAAAATGTGCCCTAGGTAAACTATAGCCTGCAAAGTCATTGTGTTAACTTGAATTATCACCAACAGTAGCGTGAGGTAGAGCAAGCATCCTTAACCCCTAGGTCATGGATTGGTACAGGTCCATGGCCTGTTAGGAACCTAGCCACACAGCCAGAAATGAAGGGCAGGAGGGCAAACGAGGCTTCATCTGTAGTTACAGCTCCCTATCACTCAAATTGCTGCCCGAGTTCCTCTTTCTGTCTCATCAGTGGTGGCTTTAGATCCTCTTTGGAACTAGAACCCTACTGTGAACTGCACATCCGAGGGTTCAAGGTTGCACACTGCTTAACAGAATCTAATGCCTGATGATCTAAGGTGGAGCTAGTAATGTTAGTGCTGGGGAGCAGCTGCAAATACCGATTATCATTAGCAGAGATGTTTTAACTGGACAGAGACCATAACTCTATTAGTGAGCAGCGAGTGACAATTAAGCTGTATCTGGTGGCGCACTTTATAGTGGCAAGTGAATTGATGTACTTCAGTCTACCGCTGCGTTTAGTGGCAGGCTCTAAGTCAGAATCTTATTTTAATCTACATGTAGGCCTTTCATTATTGTATTTACCACTTCCATCAGTGCCTCTTTCCCACACTGTGCACTTGTCTCAGTCACATTTTGGTGAGCCAACAAGCTAACCCTAGCCAAAATAAGTAGAAAACAAGCATTGCAGGGAAGCTTCTTTCAAAAGGTGAAAAGACCCAGTGATGAAACAGAAAAAAGACTCTAAGACTGCCAACAAAAAGGAAAGCTGCATTTAAAAGAAAATACCAGGAGTCCTACTTGAGTTCCAGGTTCATTGCAACAGGTGATGTGCTTTCTCCAAGCCCAGTTTTGGGTAGCAATTTTTCATTGTTGGAAAAACCTAACTGTCTCACCATCCCTTGTGTTTTACCCCTGCCCTTACCTCTGTAGACAATCTTCTCTTCAAGTTATCTCTAGTTGTATCTTTTTAAGGTGCCATCTGTTTCTATGCAGACTTATGTGTTCCCAGCGTGACCCCAAGAAATAGACCCTCAATGTAGATTAATTCTACATTGGTTTCCATGAACTCCAATCTCCTTGACATGGGGAAAATGTGCCCTAGGTAAACTATAGCCTGCAAAGTCATTGTGTTAACTTGAATTATCACCAACAGTAGCGTGAGGTAGAGCAAGCATCCTTAACCCCTAGGTCATGGATTGGTACAGGTCCATGGCCTGTTAGGAACCTAGCCACACAGCCAGAAATGAAGGGCAGGAGGGCAAACGAGGCTTCATCTGTAGTTACAGCTCCCTATCACTCAAATTGCTGCCCGAGTTCCTCTTTCTGTCTCATCAGTGGTGGCTTTAGATCCTCTTTGGAACTAGAACCCTACTGTGAACTGCACATCCGAGGGTTCAAGGTTGCACACTGCTTAACAGAATCTAATGCCTGATGATCTAAGGTGGAGCTAGTAATGTTAGTGCTGGGAGCAGCTGCAAATACCGATTATCATTAGCAGAGATGTTTTAACTGGACAGAGACCATAACTCTATTAGTGAGCAGCGAGTGACAATTAAGCTGTATCTGGTGGCGCACTTTATAGTGGCAAGTGAATTGATGTACTTCAGTCTACCGCTGCGTTTAGTGGCAGGCTCTAAGTCAGAATCTTATTTTAATCTACATGTAGGCCTTTCATTATTGTATTTACCACTTCCATCAGTGCCTCTTTCCCACACTGTGCACTTGTCTCAGTCACATTTTGGTGAGCCAACAAGCTAACCCTAGCCAAAATAAGTAGAAAACAAGCATTGCAGGGAAGCTTCTTTCAAAAGGTGAAAAGACCCAGTGATGAAACAGAAAAAAGACTCTAAGACTGCCAACAAAAAGGAAAGCTGCATTTAAAAGAAAATACCAGGAGTCCTACTTGAGTTCCAGGTTCATTGCAACAGGTGATGTGCTTTCTCCAAGCCCACTCTGTGTAATATGTGGCAGCTAGCTATCCAATGAAGCCATAAAACCTTCAAAACTGCTTCACCACACGGAGACCAAACACCTTGCATTAAAAGAAAAGTCCTTGGAGTTTCTCAAAAGTAAAAGAATGTGAACATGAAGAACAGAAGTAATTATTGAAGGCCACCACTTCATCAAATCTGTCTGCACTGAGAACATCATTCTTATTGGCTAACTACACTAAAGCTTATAAGCCTTTTACCATTGATAAAGAGTTAGTTAATCCTAGGGACATTTGTCATGAGTTTTTAAGAGAGGCTACAGTTCAAAAGGTGGTACATGTTTCTCTTTAAGCTAGCAGGAAAACTAGATGAATTGGTAAAATAGCAGAGAATGCTGAGTGGGGAGAAAAACCTGTGATAGCACAATTTATAACATAAACACATAGACTCACAATAAAAAATTCTGATCTGTTGATTCAGTTGCAATGTGCTTGTTAGTAACATAAATCTCAACTTTGTGAATCACCAAATATGCATTCATGGCATCATTTTCAAAGGCTTCTGTCCATTTCCAACAGAAAATGTTAATTCATTCTCTATTGCTGACTTTTCAAACAAATCTGTGATGCAAACTTCATCCTCTGGATCTTTGGGATTATGAAGTCTTAGTTCACCATAGGACAGCTGGTCATGCCTTACTCCTGAGTAGTCCTGTGGGTCAAGGGGACCCTGAAAGAGGGGGTTAAAGGACCTGAGGACTAAGGGCACCTTTGGGTAGACGACTACAGGTCATTCACACATTGTAAACCCACCATGTGATTGCCGCCAACCCGAGCTTAGTGGCTGGCTCTAAGTCAGAATCTTATTTTAATCTACATGTAGGCCTTTCATTATTGTATTTACCACTTCCATCAGTGCCTCTTTCCCACACTGTGCACTTGTCTCAGTCACATTTTGGTGAGCCAACAAGCTAACCCTAGCCAAAATAAGTAGAAAACAAGCATTGCAGGGAAGCTTCTTTCAAAAGGTGAAAAGACCCAGTGATGAAACAGAAAAAAGACTCTAAGACTGCCAACAAAAAGGAAAGCTGCATTTAAAAGAAAATACCAGGAGTCCTACTTGAGTTCCAGGTTCATTGCAACAGGTGATGTGCTTTCTCCAAGCCCACTCTGTGTAATATGTGGCAGCTAGCTATCCAATGAAGCCATAAAACCTTCAAAACTGCTTCACCACACGGAGACCAAACACCTTGCATTAAAAGAAAAGTCCTTGGAGTTTCTCAAAAGTAAAAGAATGTGAACATGAAGAACAGAAGTAATTATTGAAGGCCACCACTTCATCAAATCTGTCTGCACTGAGAACATCATTCTTATTGGCTAACTACACTAAAGCTTATAAGCCTTTTACCATTGATAAAGAGTTAGTTAATCCTAGGGACATTTGTCATGAGTTTTTAAGAGAGGCTACAGTTCAAAAGGTGGTACATGTTTCTCTTTAAGCTAGCAGGAAAACTAGATGAATTGGTAAAATAGCAGAGAATGCTGAGTGGGGAGAAAAAACTGTGATAGCACAATTTATAACATAAACACATAGACTCACAATAAAAAATTCTGATCTGTTGATTCAGTTGCAATGTGCTTGTTAGTAACATAAATCTCAACTTTGTGAATCACCAAATATGCATTCATGGCATCATTTTCAAAGGCTTCTGTCCATTTCCAACAGAAAATGTTAATTCATTCTCTATTGCTGACTTTTCAAACAAATCTGTGATGCAAACTTCATCCTCTGGATCTTTGGGATTATGAAGTCTTAGTTCACCATAGGACAGCTGGTCATGCCTTACTCCTGAGTAGTCCTGTGGGTCAAGGGGACCCTGAAAGAGGGGGTTAAAGGACCTGAGGACTAAGGGCACCTTTGGGTAGACGACTACAGGTCATCCCTCACACATTGTAAACCCACCATGTGATTGCCGCCAACCCAGCAGCATCTCCCCTGGGCAACGACAAGGCCACACCAACTCCAGGTAGGGCACAACCCCTAGGAGTCAGGCCCAGGGAGCCTGAACTTCTGGGAATTCTGACCCCAAACCTTCATGCTACTCGGTGGTCTTAGGTGTGCTGTGCCTGATAGCTCTATCTCAGTGCTACTGCATACAGAACTGAGGGAGTCACATTGGCACCAACAAAAAACTTGCTAGAGATGCTGTTTCATGAGCCCCACAGGAGAATCATAGCTTAGAGTGGGACCCTGATTCCCCTAGATTTGCGTGCACTTTAAAGCTTTGGAGGAAATGTTTTCTGTGTGGTTCCCATGCAGTTTCCATTAGTATTCCATGACGAGTGTTTAGCAATAACACCTGTGCCCTCCCCACAGCGTCTGTTGATCCAGGTGGGAGCAGCTGCACTGGTTTAACTCCAGGTGAAAAGGGCCTATCTTAGGCCCGTTTTAAGCACAAGGACTTCTGGGTACATGGGTAAGAGTTGTTTTCAGTCTTCAGTCTTTTTGCTTTTGTGGAGGCATCGGTGTCTGCTCTACCTGAGACAGGCGGGGGCAGGGCAGTGTAGCCCACTTACTCTATGCTATAGCAGAGTTTAGGGGCATCCATGTGAATGGAGAGCACATGTAGACAGGAAAGAAAAACCTCTCTGTTGTTCGGGGAGGAAAAAAACTTCCAGAAATGCGCTCCACGCAAGAGCTCATTGTTCCTGAATCTCTTTTCCAAAAGGTTGGCATTTCAGCGTTTCAGGGTCCTTTTGCCAGTGGGTGTCATAGGAACAGATGAAGGAGCTGTGCTGATGCCACTGAAGTCATTTTCAAGGTACTGATAAGATTCTCAACATGATATCAATGAGAAAACAAGGCAGAGCAGAAGGAAGAGGAGGAGAAAATGGCAGCTTCTCAGGTAAATTTCCTGTCCTGGGTCAGAGGATGTGTCTGCTTTTCTTCCTGAAATGTCATGGATTTAAAACCTGTAAACCTTTCGTTTTTCACTTATGATGTTCCTGCCTAGCAAGGTTGTTTTCCATGACTTTTCTTCTCCTTCATATCACAATCAAAGTGGCTCTTTACTTCTCTCCTGCGTTCCAGAGCCTTTTCACCATTGTTTTCATCCAAGCTCCC
The DNA here is from genome assembly GCA_022376925.1 of Tragulus kanchil. Classification (NCBI taxonomy): domain Eukaryota; kingdom Metazoa; phylum Chordata; class Mammalia; order Artiodactyla; family Tragulidae; genus Tragulus; species Tragulus kanchil. Next base: position 95,341,889 of record JAIOJX010000025.1, read on the forward strand.
CACAGAGCATGGAGAATTCTCAGCATGAATTAATGATCTTCAACCATTGAAATTATTCCTTTTGTGAAAGAGTCATATAGGAAGGCATTAATATCCAAAATTCCCTGTGGGATGATTTCAAATATTTTTGAAGATATTAGTGAAGAAGGAGAAAGCGGAATGATTATTGTATATCTGAATGCAACATCCATTTATCACAACTGGATTAGGAAAACACTTTTAAGTGGGATGGCATTATTGATTCAGATAATTCAAGGTTCTGGGGAAAAAATAATTAGGAGTGATTTGCTCTGTATATTGAGAGGAAAATTTATTTAAATATAGTATTAGAGTCAAAGAACATGGGAGGTATAGACAGAGTGAAATTTGTATAAAACTGACTTTTTTCACAGTATTTTCAGATTATGACTGTGTATTTTCACCCAGAATACCACAGCAGGGATGATGTGTTTTATGTCCTTCAGCCCCATGATTATCATTTATTTGATCACCATTCAGCTGGGTACATGGGTAAGAGTTGTTTTCAGCTACTTTTGCTTTTGTGGAGGCATCGGTGTCTGCTCTACCTGAGACAGGCGGGGGCAGGGCAGTGTAGCCCACTTACTCTATGCTATAGCAGAGTTTAGGGGCATCCATGTGAATGGAGAGCACATGTAGACAGGAAAGAAAAACCTCTCTGTTGTTCGGGGAGGAAAAAAACTTCCAGAAATGCGCTCCACGCAAGAGCTCATTGTTCCTGAATCTCTTTTCCAAAAGGTTGGCATTTCAGCGTTTCAGGGTCCTTTTGCCAGTGGGTGTCATAGGAACAGATGAAGGAGCTGTGCTGATGCCACTGAAGTCATTTTCAAGGTACTGATAAGATTCTCAACATGATATCAATGAGAAAACAAGGCAGAGCAGAAGGAAGAGGAGGAGAAAATGGCAGCTTCTCAGGTAAATTTCCTGTCCTGGGTCAGAGGATGTGTCTGCTTTTCTTCCTGAAATGTCATGGATTTAAAACCTGTAAACCTTTCGTTTTTCACTTATGATGTTCCTGCCTAGCAAGGTTGTTTTCCATGACTTTTCTTCTCCCTTCATATCACAATCAAAGTGGCTCTTTACTTCTCTCCTGCGTTCCAGAGCCTTTTCACCATTGTTTTCATCCAAGCTCCCCACAGAGCATGGAGAATTCTCAGCATGAATTAATGATCTTCAACCATTGAAATTATTCCTTTTGTGAAAGAGTCATATAGGAAGGCATTAATATCCAAAATTCCCTGTGGGATGATTTCAAATATTTTTGAAGATATTAGTGAAGAAGGAGAAAGCGGAATGATTATTGTATATCTGAATGCAACATCCATTTATCACAACTGGATTAGGAAAACACTTTTAAGTGGGATGGCATTATTGATTCAGATAATTCAAGGTTCTGGGGAAAAAATAATTAGGAGTGATTTGCTCTGTATATTGAGAGGAAAATTTATTTAAATATAGTATTAGAGTCAAAGAACATGGGAGGTATAGACAGAGTGAAATTTGTATAAAACTGACTTTTTTCACAGTATTTTCAGATTATGACTTTCTGTGTATTTTCACCCAGAATACCACAGCAGGGATGATGTGTTTTATGTCCTTCAGCCCCATGATTATCATTTATTTGTCCCATTACACCTGAGGTTCAGTGGCTCAGATGCTTTCTACAAAATTTCTTTGCTATGAAGTTCATTTATTTTTATCTCTGATGTGATTCACTGAGACATGTGCATAAACCATCATGGTAAATCTGGAAACTCCAATTTTTTCCCTAGGTTTTCTTTGTCTCTAGTTTGCTTTGGAAAATGAACATTACATTTGCTTATTAAAGATACTACATTTTCAAGTGGAGATTGTAATCAGTTGGTATTTGCTCTTAGAAGTTTCCCTCTTACTTTACACTCATGCAACAGACATATTCTTCTTTATGACTTCTTATTTTTTAAAAAGTTTAAGGATCGTTATTAATGTGTGCTCAGTTGTACTGTTCCTGAAATACAGCTCAACTCAAATGAATATTTTAAAAGACATAAAAGATTCAGAACCATAATTCTAGATTATTTTAGATCATTGTGGGTATGTCTCCTGACATGTATTTATAAAATGCAAAGTGTATCATTCACAAATAGATTTCTAAGATTTATCCAGTTGAAAATAATTAGTATTAATTCTTCTTTTAAAATTTGATAGAATTCACCAATGAAGTCATCTAGTTCTGGTATTTTTTGTTGGGAGGTTCTTGAAAGTTCAATCTTCTTAATAATTTAATCTGCTCAGATTGTCTTAAATATTTTCTTCATGATTCAGTTTTTTTTTATTTTTTAACTTTGGATCATTATTTAGAAATTGTGTGAATTAGTTTCCACATATTTATAAAATTTCCAGATTGTCCTTTTGTTCATTCCTGGTTTCTTACCATTGTGGTTGAAGAAACAGAATATGTGGATATAGTTTGTCTAGTTAGTATATGTTGATATGTTTATTTCATGTTGATAACAATTTAATTTCCATCACATCCAAAAGCTCTATTCTTTTACTCTCCTCCATGAATTTTTATATATAGTGTTCCAATTTACTTCTTTGTGTATTATTTATACATATAACTATTATTGCTGTAGTTATCTTAATAGTTTCTTAAAAATCTTAATAACTGTTTAACACACCACCATATTATTAAAGTATTCTCACCCTAACTATATACTTAGGTTGCAAATCTATTGTATATTCTCATATGTTTTCATGGTACTATTTAGTTTCCTTTTCTTCTAGCTTGAGGATCTCTTTTAGAATTTCTTGTAAGACAAATCTAGTGATGATGAACTCCCTCGACTTTTGTTTTTTGAAAAGAGATTTTAATATCTTAAGAAGAACAATTAATGGTGGTTAGGATATTCTTGGTTGGCAGGTTTGGTCTTTTTTTAATTTTACAGAGTTTTGTTGTTAAAAGAGATTATTGATATGTCCCTCCGGTTGGGAAAATGAACATCACATTTGCTTATTAAAGATACTACATTTTCAAGTGGAGATTGTAATCAGTTGGTATTTGCTCTTAGAAGTTTCCCTCTTACTTTACACTCATGCAACAGACATATTCTTCTTTATGACTTCTTATTTTTTAAAAAGTTTAAGGATCGTTATTAATGTGTGCTCAGTTGTACTGTTCCTGAAATACAGCTCAACTCAAATGAATATTTTAAAAGACATAAAAGATTCAGAACCATAATTCTAGATTATTTTAGATCATTGTGGGTATGTCTCCTGACATGTATTTATAAAATGCAAAGTGTATCATTCACAAATAGATTTCTAAGATTTATCCAGTTGAAAATAATTAGTATTAATTCTTCTTTTAAAATTTGATAGAATTCACCAATGAAGTCATCTAGTTCTGGTATTTTTTGTTGGGAGGTTCTTGAAAGTTCAATCTTCTTAATAATTTAATCTGCTCAGATTGTCTTAAATATTTTCTTCATGATTCAGTTTTTTTTGATTTTTAACTTTGGATCATTATTTAGAAATTGTGTGAATTAGTTTCCACATATTTATAAAATTTCCAGATTGTCCTTTTGTTCATTCCTGGTTTCTTACCATTGTGGTTGAAGAAACAGAATATGTGGATATAGTTTGTCTAGTTAGTATATGTTGATATGTTTATTTCATGTTGATAACAATTTAATTTCCATCACATCCAAAAGCTCTATTCTTTTACTCTCCTCCATGAATTTTTATATATAGTGTTCCAATTTACTTCTTTGTGTATTATTTATACATATAACTATTATTGCTGTAGTTATCTTAATAGTTTCTTAAAAATCTTAATAACTGTTTAACACACCACCATATTATTAAAGTATTCTCACCCTAACTATATACTTAGGTTGCAAATCTATTGTATATTCTCATATGTTTTCATGGTACTATTTAGTTTCCTTTTCTTCTAGCTTGAGGATCTCTTTTAGAATTTCTTGTAAGACAAATCTAGTGATGATGAACTCCCTCGACTTTTGTTTTTTGAAAAGAGATTTTAATATCTTAAGAAGAACAATTAATGGTGGTTAGGATATTCTTGGTTGGCAGGTTTGGTCTTTTTTTTTTTAATTTTTACAGAGTTTTGTTGTTCAGAGACATGTATGTTCCCAGATCAATCATGTGCATATCCCTGGTCCCCTCTCCCCTCTCATTCCCCCAACCCATCCCTCCAGGCTGTCCCACCAAGTCCTTGTAGGAACTCATTCCCACAGCGCAATAACAGTAGTTTTTTCACATATGATAGTTTAGGTTTCCATGTTACTCCCTCTGTGCCTCCCATCCACTGTTCATTTGCCACAATGTCCATATGTCTATTCTCTAAGTCTGTTTTTCCATCGGTTCACTGCATGGGTTATCATTACCCATTGATTAGATTCCATACATATGTGTTAGTATACTGTACTTGTCTTTCTCTTTTTGACTTACTTCACTTTTTATGATAGGTTCTAGATCCAGCCACCTCATTAGGACTGATTCATCTGCATTTTTTATTAACAGCTTAGTAGTATTCCATTGTATATATGTACCAGAGCTACTTTATCCATTCATTCGTTGATGGACATCTAGGTTGCTTCCATGTACTACCTGTTGTAAACAGTGCTGCAGTGAACAGTGAGGTACAGGTGCTTCTTTCAGTTTTGATCAGGATATAAGCCTAAGAGTGGGTCATAGAGTGCTTCTATTTTTAGTTTTTTAAGGAATCTCCATACTGTATTCTACAGAGGCTGTATCAATTGACATTCCCACCAGCAATGCAAGAGTGCTTCCTTTTCTCCACACCCTCTCCAGCATTTATTCTCTGTCGATTTGTGGATGATGGCCATTCTGACGGGTGTGAGGTGATATCTCATTGTACTTTTGATTTGCATTTCTCTAATAATAAGTGAGGCTGAGCATCATTTCATGTGCTTCTGGGCCATCTGTATGTCCTCTTTGGTGAGATGTCTCTTTAGGTCTTTTTCCCATTTTTTGATTGGGTTGCTCATTTTTCTGGTGCTGAGTTGTCTGAGTTGCTTGTAGATTTTGGAGATTAATTCTTTGTCGGTTGTTTCATTTGCTATGATTTTCTCCCATTCTGTGGGCTGTCTGTTCAGCTTTTTTGTAATTTCTTTTGCAGTCCAAAAGCTTTTAAGTTTCATTAGGTCCCACATGTTCATTTTCTCTAGGTCTGAAGTGGGTTTCTTGTAAACAACACATATATGGGTCTTGCTTCTGTATCCATTCAGCCAGCTTGTGTCTTTTGGTTGGGGCATTTAGTCCGTTTACATTCAAAGTAATTATTGATATGAATGTTCATATTGTCATCTTATATATTTGCGGTTTGATTTGAAGGACTTCTGCTCTTGTATTTATTGGCTATATCAGGCCCTTTAACAATTGTAGGAAGGGTTTCATGGTGCAGAATTCTTTTAGCTTTTGCTTGTCTATGAAGCTTTAGACTTCTCCATCAATTCTGAATGAGATTCTTGCTGGGTAGAGAATTCTTGGTTGGAGGTTATTCTCTTTTAGCCATTTAAATGTGTCCTGCCATTCTCTTCCGGCCTGCAGGGTTTCTGTTGAAAGATCCACAGTTAAACATTTGGGGTTTCCTTCATATGTTATTTGTTGTTTGCTCCTAGCTGCTTTAAGTATTCTGTCTTTATATATAGTCTGTGTTGGTATGATTAGAATGTGCCTTGGTGTGTTTCTTCTGGGGTTTATCCTGTATGGAACTCTTTGTGCTTCTTGGACTTGGTTGACTATTTCCTTTCCCATGCTGGGGAAGTTTTCAACTATAACCTCTTCAAGAATTTTTTCATAGCCTTTCTTTCCCTCTTCTTCTTCTGAGACTCCTATAATTCTAATGTTGGTGCATTTGATATTGTCCCATAGGTCTCTGAGGCTATCCTCAGTTCTCTTTATTTTTTGCACTTCTGTTCTTCAGCACTTATTTCCACCATTCTGTCTTCTAGCTCACTGATCCGTTCTTCTGCCTCTGATAATCTACTGTTGAGACCTTCTGTAGTATTTTTAAGTTCAGCAATTGAGTTGTTTCATTTGCTATGATTTTCTCCCATTCTGTGGGCTGTCTGTTCAGCTTTTTTGTAATTTCTTTTGCAGTCCAAAAGCTTTTAAGTTTCATTAGGTCCCACATGTTCATTTTCTCTAGGTCTGAAGTGGGTTTCTTGTAAACAACACATATATGGGTCTTGCTTCTGTATCCATTCAGCCAGCTTGTGTCTTTTGGTTGGGGCATTTAGTCCGTTTACATTCAAAGTAATTATTGATATGAATGTTCATATTGTCATCTTATATATTTGCGGTTTGATTTGAAGGACTTCTGCTCTTGTATTTATTGGCTATATCAGGCCCTTTAACAATTGTAGGAAGGGTTTCATGGTGCAGAATTCTTTTAGCTTTTGCTTGTCTATGAAGCTTTAGACTTCTCCATCAATTCTGAATGAGATTCTTGCTGGGTAGAGAATTCTTGGTTGGAGGTTATTCTCTTTTAGCCATTTAAATGTGTCCTGCCATTCTCTTCCGGCCTGCAGGGTTTCTGTTGAAAGATCCACAGTTAAACATTTGGGGTTTCCTTCATATGTTATTTGTTGTTTGTTCCTAGCTGCTTTAAGTATTCTGTCTTTATATTTAGTCTGTGTTAGTTTGATTAGAATGTGGCTTGGTGTGTTTCCTCTGGGGTTTATCCTGTAAGGAACTCTTTGTGCTTCTTGGACTTGTTTGACGATTTCCTTTCCCATTCTGTGGAAGTTTTCAACTATAACCTCCTCAAGAATTTTTTCATAGCCTTTTTTTCCGCTCTTCTTCTTCTGAGACTCCTACAATTCTAATGTTGGTTTGTTTGATATTGTCCCATAGGTCTCCGAGGCTATCCTCAGTTCTCTTTATTTTTTGCACTTCTGTTCTTCAGCACTTATTTCCACCATTCTGTCTTCTAGCTCACTGATCCGTTCTTCTGCCTCTGATAATCTACTGTTGAGACCTTCTGTAGTATTTTTAAGTTCAGCAATTGAGTTGTTTCTCTATTTGTTTATTTTTCATTTCTTGTATGTCTCTTAGTGCACTAATTTCCTCTAATATTCTGTTTTTGGAGTTTGGGATCATCTCTAGTATCACTCTTCTGAATTCTCTTTCCGAAAATTTGTCTATCTCCTCTTCCATCATTTGTTAACTGTGTCTCTCCGATTTGTTCCTTCATTTGTGCAGTCTTTCTCTGTCTTTTCATCATTATGTTAATTTCTGTTTCTTTGTGTGTGTCTATGTATTAGAGGTCTTTTTCCCCCAGGCTTCGTGGTTGAATTCTCCCTTGCTTTTGGTTTCTGTCCTTGTAGAAGGGTTCAGTGGTTTGTGTCTTAGGTGATGTTACGTCTTGTTTGCAGGTGGACACTCTCTAGCGTTGTGTGTTCTTTGATAGTGTAGGGTCTTGAAGTCAGGGCTTCCACTCCAAGGATCCTTGGTTTGATCTCTGGCCAGGGAATGTAGGTTCTATGTCTGGTTTGCTATGGTGTTCGGTGGTATTACTTCAAATATAAGCATATGAGGAACAAAAGGTGCATCCCAGATAGATGACTGTCTTAAAATCATGCAAACATTTTCTAACATAATGGAAAAATATACATACATACACATCAATAACCACAGCTGAACAGTCTTACAGGGATAAAGTATAGGAAATTTTTCTGGCAAGTGGCACAATCAAAGTTCATACTTGACCATTAAGCTGTGAGTTAATGAAAATAGTGCCTGGAAAAACATCCAGGGCAAGGTCCCGACTGGGAATATTACAATGAAAGCAGTTTTTAACTAAGACAAGGGTTGTGAGTAAGAAGGAGGAAAGTGTATGGGTAATGAGAAGGAATAGATTTGTGTTGCAAGGATTTTATAGGGCTAGGTAACAAATATTAGTGTGTAGTAGAGTTTAGTACAGCTGGAAGAGAACAGTAGAGACTGAAAGATAGGAAATATTTATGTAGAGGTTAGTAGTAGGTATAAAAATGTTTTACAGTTAGAGCATAGACAGAGGAAGCAGTGGCCAAAAAAATTAAAAGTTAAAAAAATTCAAATTAAAAATAAATTTATACATTAAAAACAATTAAAAAGAAAAGACAAAAAGGAAAAGAAAAAAAAAAGGGAAAAACAACAACAATAAAAAACAAGGGTAAATACTGTCCCTTGCCATCTGCGTGTGGACCTTCCACCTGTTTGCTCTTGCTGTTGTTGTCCCAGATTTTCCTAGTCTATACTGGTGGGAGTCAGGTGTGGGGGCTGGACGGCTGCTTATGTCTTAGGTTTCAGTGAGGCTCAGGTTTTATTTGTTTTTTTGTTTTTGTAGTCAGGCCCCTTGCAGAGCCGGTTGCTCTAGTTTCTGTTTTGCTTTCAGCAAAACAAAGGCTCTGCAAACAGCTCAGATGCTGTCCGGGGCAGGCGCAGCGGGCGGTTCCTAGTCCATCTGGCGGGGTCCGCGCCTCCGGGCCCGTGCTGGAGGGGGCTCCCTGGTTCCACTGCGCATCCCCTGGTAGCCTTCAATTCCTGCTCTTCTCGTGGTTTCCTCTGCCGCGGCTTTCCGCTGTCTGCGGGACTGCGCCTCCTCCCAGGTGCCAGGCTTCTTTGCTGCAGCTCTGGGACTGCGCGGGCTGTTCGAGCTGCCGGGGCACGCGCACTGTCGGATACTGGACTAAGCCGTTACCAACGGCAGGTGCGAGCTTCCCCATCTGGCGTGAGCCGGGCTTTTGGGCTGCTACCCGGGGGGGATTTCCCTGTTCTGTTACGCACGCCCCGCCAGCATTGTCTCAGCTCATCTGGCGCCCGGCGACCCTGTAGTGTCCGGCGGGATTTTCACGCTGAGCGCTGCCTTCTGTCCTCCCGGCGCACTTCCCAGTGCTCTCCACCTGGTCAGGTGTGGGGGTTGGAGTACGGGGATGCCTCATTACGGCAGCTCTGGGAAAGTTCTGGCTGCTCACTCTCCAACCCTTGTAGACCTGAGTTCTTCTGTCATCTAGAGAACTCAGGTTTGTTGATGGTGTTTCATTCCTTGATTAGTTCTGGTTATTCTAATGGGGAGCTGGTGAAATCCTCCTCTCATTCCTTCGCCATCTTGGCCCCCCTCCAGGTTTGGCTTTGAATATGTCATTCTACTCCCTCCTGGCATGTGAGGTTTCTGTTGAGAAATTAACTTTTAATCTTATGAGCGTTCTCTTATAAGCTATAAGCTTCTCTCTTCTTACTGCCTTTAAAATGCATCTTTTTTTGGTGTTGACAGTTTTACTGTAATGTGTGTGTGGGGGGGGGTGGTTGGCCACTTCTATTGGTCTTTCATTTATCCGTTTTCATCCATCTTTGTTCTTTGGACTGTGTGGGCCTCCCATCACAGTGGCCTCTCTCGTTGCAGAGCACCGGCTGTGCACACATGTGCCCCAGAGCTCCAGCGGTAGTTGGACACATTGGTCCAGCCACTCAGTGGCACGTGGGATCTTCCTAGGCTAGGGATCGAATCAGCACCCATTGCACTGCAAGGTGGTGTCCTTACCCACTACACCACCAAGGAAGCCCTGTAATGTGTTTGGAAGAAATTTTTTTTTCTTTTTTTTTTTAGGTTTGTCTGCTGCCCTATGAACTTCATGAACTTGGATATCCAAATCTCTCCCCTAACTTGGAAAATTCTCAGCCACTATTTATTTTAATAAGACTTCTGTGTCTCTTTACCTTCTAAGAGTCTGTAATGCACAGCTTGTTTCTTTGATGGTATTTATAAATCACATGGGCTTTCCCTGGTGGCACTAGTCATAAAGAACCTGCCTGCCAATACAGGAGACAGATACGTGGGTTTGATCCTTGGGTCAGGGAGGTGGCCTAGAGAAGGGCAGGGCAACCCACTGCAGTAATATTGCCTGGAGAATCCCTTAGACAGAGGAGCCTGGTGGGCTACAGTCCAAGGGGTAGCAAAGAGTTGAACAGGACTGAAGCAACTTAGCATGGACACATAGATCACATGGTCATTCTTCACTCTATCTTTGTTCTGCTCCAAGTGGATATTTTCAACTTACTGTCTTTTACCTCAGAAAATTTGTTCTGCTTGATCTGGTGTTGTTTTTTAAAAAACTTTTTATTCTGTCATCTAGAGAACTCAGGTTTGTTGATGGTGTTTCATTCCTTGATTAGTTCTGGTTATTCTAATGGGGAGCTGGTGAAATCCTCCTCTCATTCCTTCGCCATCTTGGCCCCCCTCCAGGTTTGGCTTTGAATATGTCATTCTACTCCCTCCTGGCATGTGAGGTTTCTGTTGAGAAATTAACTTTTAATCTTATGAGCGTTCTCTTATAAGCTATAAGCTTCTCTCTTCTTACTGCCTTTAAAATGCATCTTTTTTTGGTGTTGACAGTTTTACTGTAATGTGTGTGTGGGGGGGGGTGGTTGGCCACTTCTATTGGTCTTTCATTTATCCGTTTTCATCCATCTTTGTTCTTTGGACTGTGTGGGCCTCCCATCACAGTGGCCTCTCTCGTTGCAGAGCACCGGCTGTGCACACATGTGCCCCAGAGCTCCAGTGGTAGTTGGACACATTGGTCCAGCCACTCAGTGGCACGTGGGATCTTCCTAGGCTAGGGATCGAATCAGCACCCATTGCACTGCAAGGTGGTGTCCTTACCCACTACACCACCAAGGAAGCCCTGTAATGTGTTTGGAAGAAATTTTTTTTTCTTTTTTTTTTTAGGTTTGTCTGCTGCCCTATGAACTTCATGAACTTGGATATCCAAATCTCTCCCCTAACTTGGAAAATTCTCAGCCACTATTTATTTTAATAAGACTTCTGTGTCTCTTTACCTTCTAAGAGTCTGTAATGCACAGCTTGTTTCTTTGATGGTATTTATAAATCACATGGGCTTTCCCTGGTGGCACTAGTCATAAAGAACCTGCCTGCCAATACAGGAGACAGATACGTGGGTTTGATCCTTGGGTCAGGGAGGTGGCCTAGAGAAGGGCAGGGCAACCCACTGCAGTAATATTGCCTGGAGAATCCCTTAGACAGAGGAGCCTGGTGGGCTACAGTCCAAGGGGTAGCAAAGAGTTGAACAGGACTGAAGCAACTTAGCATGGACACATAGATCACATGGTCATTCTTCACTCTATCTTTGTTCTGCTCCAAGTGGATATTTTCAACTTACTGTCTTTTACCTCAGAAAATTTGTTCTGCTTGATCTGTTTTTATGATGGTTAATGTTTCTTGTGTCTTATAATAGTTTTAAACTGTATTATTTGAATTTAATCTGTACAGCATGGTGATTTGATACATTTACATACTATGATTCCCATTGTAGCAGTTGTTACCACCTCGATCATGTCACATAATCATTGTTTCTTTCTTGTGGTTGGAAAAAATAAGATCTAAAGTTAAGACTAAGATCTTTAGTCTTCTAGCAAGTTTGATTATAATACAATAATCCATTGTTTATATTCACTATACTGTGCATGAGATCTTTAGGAATTATTTGCTATTAAAGTTCATATTCTTAAACAACATCTCTCCTGTTCCCCCAACTCAGACCCTGGTAACCAATATTCTGCTCCTTGTTTAAATGAGTTTTATGAGTTTAGCTTTTTTGTTGTTGTTACATATAAATGATACCACATAGTTTTCTCTTTTTGACTTAGCATAATTTACCCAAGGTACATGAATGCTGAAAATGGTAAAATTTCCTTCTTTCTAATGACAGAGAAATACTCATGTGTTCAATGTATATAGATAAATGTATAGATACTGATATCACATCTTCCTTATACATTCATTTGTTGATAAGAGCTTAGGTTGATTCCATATCTTGGCTATTGTGGATGCTGCCGCAGTAAAAGTGGGGTGCGTGTATCTTTTCGAGTTAGTGCTTGTATTTTCTTTCAATAAATACCCTTTAGTGCAATTGCCAGATCATATAATCTATTTTTACTTTTTTGAGAAACCTTCATATTGTTTTCCATAGTGGCTGCTTAAATTGTATCCCTGCTAACAGTTTACTTGTTCCTTTTTGTTCACATCCTCACTGATGCTTATCTCTTGTCTTTTTGATGACAGCCATTCTACCAGTTGTAATAGGTCACAAAAACCACAATAATAACATTGCTTTGACCTGCATTATATTTATGGTTAATCATGCTGAGCACATTTTCATATGTCTATTGTCATTTGTATTTCTTTTAGGAAAATTTGTTCTGCTTGATCTGTTTTTATGATGGTTAATGTTTCTTGTGTCTTATAATAGTTTTAAACTGTATTATTTGAATTTAATCTGTACAGCATGGTGATTTGATACATTTACATACTATGATTCCCATTGTAGCAGTTGTTACCACCTCGATCATGTCACATAATCATTGTTTCTTTCTTGTGGTTGGAAAAAATAAGATCTAAAGTTAAGACTAAGATCTTTAGTCTTCTAGCAAGTTTGATTATAATACAATAATCCATTGTTTATATTCACTATACTGTGCATGAGATCTTTAGGAATTATTTGCTATTAAAGTTCATATTCTTAAACAACATCTCTCCTGTTCCCCCAACTCAGACCCTGGTAACCAATATTCTGCTCCTTGTTTAAATGAGTTTTATGAGTTTAGCTTTTTTGTTGTTGTTACATATAAATGATACCACATAGTTTTCTCTTTTTGACTTAGCATAATTTACCCAAGGTACATGAATGCTGAAAATGGTAAAATTTCCTTCTTTCTAATGACAGAGAAATACTCATGTGTTCAATGTATATAGATAAATGTATAGATACTGATATCACATCTTCCTTATACATTCATTTGTTGATAAGAGCTTAGGTTGATTCCATATCTTGGCTATTGTGGATGCTGCCGCAGTAAAAGTGGGGTGCGTGTATCTTTTCGAGTTAGTGCTTGTATTTTCTTTCAATAAATACCCTTTAGTGCAATTGCCAGATCATATAATCTATTTTTACTTTTTTGAGAAACCTTCATATTGTTTTCCATAGTGGCTGCTTAAATTGTATCCCTGCTAACAGTTTACTTGTTCCTTTTTGTTCACATCCTCACTGATGCTTATCTCTTGTCTTTTTGATGACAGCCATTCTACCAGTTGTAATAGGTCACAAAAACCACAATAATAACATTGCTTTGACCTGCATTATATTTATGGTTAATCATGCTGAGCACATTTTCATATGTCTATTGTCATTTGTATTTCTTTTTAGGAAAATATCTGTTTCCTTCACCCATCTGTATATTGGGTTGTTTGATTTCTCATGACATTTTGTCAGTTTTTTATTTTGATATCTTTTGATTGTATGCCCCTGATGGAGTATATGGTTTGCATTTTTTCCCATTTAGTAGGTTGACTTTTCTTCATTCTGTTGATTGTTGATTTTGTTGTAGACAAGCTTTTAAGTTTGAGTTATTCTTGGTTGTTGATTTTTGCTTTTTGTTTTTGTGCTTCTACTATCATATCCAAAAGAATAATCATCAAAACTTATGTGAAGCAGTTTCATACATTTTCTTTTTAAACTTTTATGGCATCAAGTCTTAGATTTAATTTTTCACATCATTTTTTAAAGTGTTTACAATTGCATTATTAAAATTATACAAATTTTATTTATTATTATTCTTTTTGCAGGGTTTTGCAGTTTACTGCCACACATCGACCCAGATCTGCCATAGGTATACATATGCTCCCCTCGTCCCGAACCTCCCTCCCACCCCCTCCTCATTCCATCCCTCCACGTTGCCACAGAGCCCCTGTTTGAGAGTTTTTCACACTCTTGATTAACTTTATTACTATTCTTTTCTGTGATATTGTAAGCGGGACCTTTTTCATCATTTCTGATAGTGTCTATCGTGTGTAAAACTATAACAGTTTTATATGTTCATTTTATATCCTATAGCTTACTATATTTATTAAGTTGAAAAGTTTTTTGGAGGTGGTATGTTTAGGATTTTGTACATATAGAAATATATCATCTGCAAACAGAAAATTTAGCCTTATCTTTATGATTTGGTTTTGTTTTGTTTTTCTTGCTTACTTGCTCTGGTTAGGAATTCCAGTCTGTGTTACATAGAAGAGGCAAGAGTAGGTAACCTTGTCTTGGTTCAAAACTCAGGGGAAATGCTTTCAGGTTTCATAATTCAGTAGTCTGTTAGCGTTGGGCTTATCATAACAATGTATTGAAGCCCCCTTATTTTGTCACAAAACCACACAGTAATAAAAAAAATTTGCTTTGACCTGCATTATATTTATGGTTAATCATGCTGAGCACATTTTCATATGTCTATTGTCATTTGTATTTCTTTTTAGGAAAATATCTGTTTCCTTCACCCATCTGTATATTGGGTTGTTTGATTTCTCATGACATTTTGTCAGTTTTTTATTTTGATATCTTTTGATTGTATGCCCCTGATGGAGTATATGGTTTGCATTTTTTCCCATTTAGTAGGTTGACTTTTCTTCATTCTGTTGATTGTTGATTTTGTTGTAGACAAGCTTTTAAGTTTGAGTTATTCTTGGTTGTTGATTTTTGCTTTTTGTTTTTGTGCTTCTACTATCATATCCAAAAGAATAATCATCAAAACTTATGTGAAGCAGTTTCATACATTTTCTTTTTAAACTTTTATGGCATCAAGTCTTAGATTTAATTTTTCACATCATTTTTTAAAGTGTTTACAATTGCATTATTAAAATTATACAAATTTTATTTATTATTATTCTTTTTGCAGGGTTTTGCAGTTTACTGCCACACATCGACCCAGATCTGCCATAGGTATACATATGCTCCCCTCGTCCCGAACCTCCCTCCCACCCCCTCCTCATTCCATCCCTCCACGTTGCCACAGAGCCCCTGTTTGAGAGTTTTTCACACTCTTGATTAACTTTATTACTATTCTTTTCTGTGATATTGTAAGCGGGACCTTTTTCATCATTTCTGATAGTGTCTATCGTGTGTAAAACTATAACAGTTTTATATGTTCATTTTATATCCTATAGCTTACTATATTTATTAAGTTGAAAAGTTTTTTGGAGGTGGTATGTTTAGGATTTTGTACATATAGAAATATATCATCTGCAAACAGAAAATTTAGCCTTATCTTTATGATTTGGTTTTGTTTTGTTTTTCTTGCTTACTTGCTCTGGTTAGGAATTCCAGTCTGTGTTACATAGAAGAGGCAAGAGTAGGTAACCTTGTCTTGGTTCAAAACTCAGGGGAAATGCTTTCAGGTTTCATAATTCAGTAGTCTGTTAGCGTTGGGCTTATCATACAACTTTTAATGTATTGAAGCATATTCCTTCTATAACTCATTTATTTTTTAAAAGCTTATTTAGTTCTTTTTGGCTAGGCTAGATCTTAACTGCTCCATGGGCTTCTTTCTAGTTGCTGAGAGTGGGGACTACTCTCTGTTGCTGTGCACAGACTTCTCATTCTGGTGGTTTCTCTTGTTTTGGAGCAGGAGCTGTAGGGCACAATAGGCCCCTGTGGCTAAGTAGTTATGGCTCCCAGGCTCTAGAGCCCAGGGTCCATAGTTGTGATGCACAGGCTTAGTTGCACCACAGAATGTGGGATCTTCCCTGACCAGGGATTATGCCCATGTCTGCTGCATTGGCAGGCAGATTCTTTACCACTGAGCCACCAGAGAAGCCCCTGTAACTAACTTCTCTGGGATTTGGTCAAGTAATTTCTATTAATATGTTTCTATTAATATGATTATATCTTCCATTTATTCTCTTAATATGATGACATTTATTGATTAGCATACATGGTGCCACCGTTGCACTGAGGTTTGTTGTTGTTCAGTCACTAAGTTGTGTCCTATTCTGCGCGACTCCATGGACTGCAGCATACCAGGCTTCCCTGTCCTTCACTGTATCCCTAAATTTGCTCAGACTCATGTCCATTGAACTGATGTTGCCATACAACCATCTCATCCTCTGACACCTCTCCTCCTCCTGCCTTCAGTCTTTGCCAGCTGGTTTCATCCCATCCCTCCAGTAGCCTGATTTCATTGATTAACTTTATTACTATTCTTTTCTGTGATATTGTAAGCGGACCTTTTTCATCATTTCTGATAGTGTCTATCGTGTGTAAAACTATAACAGTTTTATATGTTCATTTTATATCCTATAGCTTACTATATTTATTAAGTTGAAAAGTTTTTTGGAGGTGGTATGTTTAGGATTTTGTACATATAGAAATATATCATCTGCAAACAGAAAATTTAGCCTTATCTTTATGATTTGGTTTTGTTTTGTTTTTCTTGCTTACTTGCTCTGGTTAGGAATTCCAGTCTGTGTTACATAGAAGAGGCAAGAGTAGGTAACCTTGTCTTGGTTCAAAACTCAGGGGAAATGCTTTCAGGTTTCATAATTCAGTAGTCTGTTAGCGTTGGGCTTATCATACAACTTTTAATGTATTGAAGCATATTCCTTCTATAACTCATTTATTTTTTAAAAGCTTATTTAGTTCTTTTTGGCTAGGCTAGATCTTAACTGCTCCATGGGCTTCTTTCTAGTTGCTGAGAGTGGGGACTACTCTCTGTTGCTGTGCACAGACTTCTCATTCTGGTGGTTTCTCTTGTTTTGGAGCAGGAGCTGTAGGGCACAATAGGCCCCTGTGGCTAAGTAGTTATGGCTCCCAGGCTCTAGAGCCCAGGGTCCATAGTTGTGATGCACAGGCTTAGTTGCACCACAGAATGTGGGATCTTCCCTGACCAGGGATTATGCCCATGTCTGCTGCATTGGCAGGCAGATTCTTTACCACTGAGCCACCAGAGAAGCCCCTGTAACTAACTTCTCTGGGATTTGGTCAAGTAATTTCTATTAATATGTTTCTATTAATATGATTATATCTTCCATTTATTCTCTTAATATGATGACATTTATTGATTAGCATACATGGTGCCACCGTTGCACTGAGGTTTGTTGTTGTTCAGTCACTAAGTTGTGTCCTATTCTGCGCGACTCCATGGACTGCAGCATACCAGGCTTCCCTGTCCTTCACTGTATCCCTAAATTTGCTCAGACTCATGTCCATTGAACTGATGTTGCCATACAACCATCTCATCCTCTGACACCCTCTCCTCCTCCTGCCTTCAGTCTTTGCCAGCATCAGGGTCTTTTCCAATGAGCCAGCTCTTTGCGTCAGGTGGCCAAAGTATTGGTGCTTAAGCTTCAGTATCAGTCCTTCCAATGAGTATTCAGGGTTGATTTCCTTTAGAACCGAATGCATTGATCTCCTTGCTGGCCAAGAGACCCTCAAGAGTCTTCTCCAGCACCACAGTTGGAAATCATCAATTCTTTAGTGCTCAGCCTTCTCTTTGGTCCAGCTCTCACATCCATATATGACTATTGGAAAATCCATAGTTTTGACTATATGGACCTTTGTCAGCAAAGTGATGTCTCTGGTTTTTAATATGCTCTGTAGTTTTGTCATAGCTTTTCATCCAAGGAGCAAGTGTCTTTTAATTTCCTGGCTGCAGTCATCATCTGCAGTGATTTTGGAGCCCAAGAAAACAAAATCTGTCACTGTTTCCATATTTCCCTACCTATTTGCCGTGAAGTTATGGGACCAGATGCCATGATCTTAGTTTTTGGAATGCTGAGTTTTAAGCCAGCTTTCTCACTCTTTCATCTTGATCAAGAGGCTCTTTAGTTTCTCTTCGTTTTCTGCAATTAGTGGTATCATCTGAATATCTGAGGTTGTTTATTTCTCCTGGAAATCTTGATTCTAGTGATAGATGATGGTGGACAGGTTACCATGAACAGTGTCGAATTCTTGATCTCCAATGGAGAAGAATTCACATTGGGATCAAAAAGACGGCTTTGGTCATTCAGAGCTTTGTGAAAGTTTATTAAGGAAAAAGTATGGAGAGCTTCCAGCACAGACACTGGAAGAGGAATAGAAGAGAACCTCCTTAGCCAGTTCAGACAAGACAATTTGTATTTTCAAGTTATTAAAATAATAGATCAAAAGATTATCTTAAGGTTGTAAAAGCCCTATAGGCCCACACCCACCACATTAACATGAGATTAGCTAGAGGATAGTCTCCAGGCTTCAGGGCTAAGTGAGACAGTTCTAATGTAAAGGCCTTCCTAGGCCCACAGCATTAACAAAAGACAATACATTTAGTTTCAGTTTCAGAGTTGATCTTCATCATAACAAACATTTCAGGCTAGAAAATGTTTGCCTTTCTTTCTCCTTTTTTCTACCCCTCTCATCCTTGGGACCCTCTGGCCTCCTTATCAAATCTGCCTATTAATCTCTTTGACTAGCTTGTGAGTCACCCAGCCTGGCATTTCTCATGGTGTACTCTGCATGCATTAAATAACCAATGTGACAATATACAGCCATGATGTATATTGAACCAGTTTTGAACCAGTCCACTGTTTCATGTCTGAGCCTAACTGTTGCTTCTTGACTTGCATAGAAGTTTCTCAGCAGGCAGGTAAGGTGGTCTGGAATTCCCATCTCTTTAAGAATTTTCCACAGTTTGTTTAAGTCAAGTTTGTGTAGTCAGCTTTGGTAGCAGTAATAAATATATTATCTTTCCTGATTTAATATTTGCTCTGTAGTTTTGTCATAGCTTTTCATCCAAGGAGCAAGTGTCTTTAATTTCCTGGCTGCAGTCATCATCTGCAGTGATTTTGGAGCCAAGAAAAAAATCTGTCACTGTTTCCATATTTCCCTACCTATTTGCCGTGAAGTTATGGGACCAGATGCCATGATCTTAGTTTTTGGAATGCTGAGTTTTAAGCCAGCTTTCTCACTCTTTCATCTTGATCAAGAGGCTCTTTAGTTTCTCTTCGTTTTCTGCAATTAGTGGTATCATCTGAATATCTGAGGTTGTTTATTTCTCCTGGAAATCTTGATTCTAGTGATAGATGATGGTGGACAGGTTACCATGAACAGTGTCGAATTCTTGATCTCCAATGGAGAAGAATTCACATTGGGATCAAAAAGACGGCTTTGGTCATTCAGAGCTTTGTGAAAGTTTATTAAGGAAAAAGTATGGAGAGCTTCCAGCACAGACACTGGAAGAGGAATAGAAGAGAACCTCCTTAGCCAGTTCAGACAAGACAATTTGTATTTTCAAGTTATTAAAATAATAGATCAAAAGATTATCTTAAGGTTGTAAAAGCCCTATAGGCCCACACCCACCACATTAACATGAGATTAGCTAGAGGATAGTCTCCAGGCTTCAGGGCTAAGTGAGACAGTTCTAATGTAAAGGCCTTCCTAGGCCCACAGCATTAACAAAAGACAATACATTTAGTTTCAGTTTCAGAGTTGATCTTCATCATAACAAACATTTCAGGCTAGAAAATGTTTGCCTTTCTTTCTCCTTTTTTCTACCCCTCTCATCCTTGGGACCCTCTGGCCTCCTTATCAAATCTGCCTATTAATCTCTTTGACTAGCTTGTGAGTCACCCAGCCTGGCATTTCTCATGGTGTACTCTGCATGCATTAAATAACCAATGTGACAATATACAGCCATGATGTATATTGAACCAGTTTTGAACCAGTCCACTGTTTCATGTCTGAGCCTAACTGTTGCTTCTTGACTTGCATAGAAGTTTCTCAGCAGGCAGGTAAGGTGGTCTGGAATTCCCATCTCTTTAAGAATTTTCCACAGTTTTGTGATCTACAGTCAAAGACTTTAGTGTAGTCAGTGAGATAGAAGTATATTATCTTTCTGGAATTCTCTTGCTTTTTCTATGATACAACAGATGTTGACAATTTGATCTCTGGTTCATCTGCCTTTTCTAAATCCATCTTATACATCTGGAAGTTCGTATTTCACATATTGTTGAAGCTTAGCTGAAGGATTTTGAACATTCCCTAGCTAGCACGTGAAATAGGTTCAACTATATGGTAGTTTGAACATTCTTCGGCATTGCCCTTCTTTTTGATTGGAATGAAAACTGACCTTTTCCAGTCCTGTGGCCATTGCTGAGTTTTCCAGATTTGGTAGCATATTGATTGCAGCACTTGAACAGCATCATCTTTTAGGATTTTGAATATCTCAGCTGGAATTCCATCACCTCCATTAGCTTTGTTTGTAGTAATGTATCCAGGCATAAATCCCACTTAATCATGGTGAATGATCCCTTTAATGTGCCATTGAATTTGGTTTGTCAGTATTTTGTGTATATGTCATTTATAATTTTTCAGGGATATTGATCTGTGTTTCTTTCATAGTGCCCTTGTCTGGTTTTGATATTGGGGTAATTAATGCCTCATAAGATGGTTTGAAAGTGTTCCCTCCTCTTTTTGGAAGTACTTAAGAAGTCTTGGCTTTAATTTCTATACTTGTTATAATTCACCAATAAAACCATCTGACCCTCAAAATTTTAATACTGTTTCTTTCTCTTACTCATTAGTGGTCTGTTCAAGTGTCCTATTTCTTAAAGTCAGAGTTGATCTTCATCATAACAAACATTTCAGGCTAGAAAATGTTTGCCTTTCTTTCTCCTTTTTCTACCCTCTCATCCTTGGGACCCTCTGGCCTCCTTATCAAATCTGCCTATTAATCTCTTTGACTAGCTTGTGAGTCACCCAGCCTGGCATTTCTCATGGTGTACTCTGCATGCATTAAATAACCAATGTGACAATATACAGCCATGATGTATATTGAACCAGTTTTGAACCAGTCCACTGTTTCATGTCTGAGCCTAACTGTTGCTTCTTGACTTGCATAGAAGTTTCTCAGCAGGCAGGTAAGGTGGTCTGGAATTCCCATCTCTTTAAGAATTTTCCACAGTTTTGTGATCTACAGTCAAAGACTTTAGTGTAGTCAGTGAGATAGAAGTATATTATCTTTCTGGAATTCTCTTGCTTTTTCTATGATACAACAGATGTTGACAATTTGATCTCTGGTTCATCTGCCTTTTCTAAATCCATCTTATACATCTGGAAGTTCGTATTTCACATATTGTTGAAGCTTAGCTGAAGGATTTTGAACATTCCCTAGCTAGCACGTGAAATAGGTTCAACTATATGGTAGTTTGAACATTCTTCGCATTGCCCTTCTTTTTGATTGGAATGAAAACTGACCTTTTCCAGTCCTGTGGCCATTGCTGAGTTTTCCAGATTTGGTAGCATATTGATTGCAGCACTTGAACAGCATCATCTTTTAGGATTTTGAATATCTCAGCTGGAATTCCATCACCTCCATTAGCTTTGTTTGTAGTAATGTATCCAGGCATAAATCCCACTTAATCATGGTGAATGATCCCTTTAATGTGCCATTGAATTTGGTTTGTCAGTATTTTGTGTATATGTCATTTATAATTTTTCAGGGATATTGATCTGTGTTTCTTTCATAGTGCCCTTGTCTGGTTTTGATATTGGGGTAATTAATGCCTCATAAGATGGTTTGAAAGTGTTCCCTCCTCTTTTTGGAAGTACTTAAGAAGTCTTGGCTTTAATTTCTATACTTGTTATAATTCACCAATAAAACCATCTGACCCTCAATTTTTTTTTTTTTTATTGAGAGATTTCTCAATACTGTTTCTTTCTCTTACTCATTAGTGGTCTGTTCAAGTGTCCTATTTCTTAACGATTTAGTCTTGGTAGATTTTATGTTTCTAGGAGTTTGTCCATTTTTTCTAGGTAATGCAAGTTAACTGCATATGATTGTTAATAGTGAATAGTCTCTGTACTTTGCATTTTTCTGGCATCATTGTAATGCACTCGCTCGCTTGAACACTCTCTCTCTCTCTCTCTCTCTCTTTTATTCTAGCCAACAGATTGTCAATTTTATCTTTTCCAAAAAAAAAAAAATCCTAAATAATATTTCTTTCTATTATTTCTGCACTCCATTATTTGTATACCCATTATTTTTTAGATTCTTTTCCCCTATATATCACAGAGTATTGAAAAGTTCCTTGTGCTATATGGTAGGCCCTTTTATTGCTTTCATAACTGGTCTAATCCTTATTATTCATTCTGCCAGCACTAGGCTTAGTTTTTTTCCTAGTTCCTTTAGTTGTAAAATTAAATTCCTTACCTGAGTGTTTTCCAGAGAAAAAAGACTTTATCACTTCCAGCACAATGAGCATGAGCTTAATACTGTGTTGGTTCTCCCTCCCCTACCAGTTTCCACTGGGATGACGGAGAAGGATCCAGTTGGTTGCTTCTAGGTACTCAGTTGTGTTAGACTGAGGAAGGCCGAGTTTGAGGACTGCACTGCTTTTAAAATGAGAGGTTAGTAAGCTTCCTGTTTTTCTGAGGGAAAGACATTACCTCATTCTTCAAGGCTGTTCATTACAAACACACTCCCAAGAAATGGCTCAACGGAAATGCTCTCAGAGCAGGCATTCTTTTTTTTTTTTTTTTTAAATAACTGAAGAATAGTTGACATAGAATATCATGTTAGTTTCAGAAGTGTAACATAATAATTCAGCATTTAAGTATATTGCAAATTGATCACCATGATGAGTCTCATAACCATCTGTCCCCATCCACAATTGTTGCAATACGATAAGATGGTTTAAAAGTGTTCCCTCCTCTTTTTGGAAGTACTTAAGAAGTCTTGGCTTTAATTTCTATACTTGTTATAATTCACCAATAAAACCATCTGACCCTCAATTTTTTTTTTTTTTATTGAGAGATTTCTCAATACTGTTTCTTTCTCTTACTCATTAGTGGTCTGTTCAAGTGTCCTATTTCTTAACGATTTAGTCTTGGTAGATTTTATGTTTCTAGGAGTTTGTCCATTTTTTCTAGGTAATGCAAGTTAACTGCATATGATTGTTAATAGTGAATAGTCTCTGTACTTTGCATTTTTCTGGCATCATTGTAATGCACTCGCTCGCTTGAACACTCTCTCTCTCTCTCTCTCTCTCTCTCTTTTATTCTAGCCAACAGATTGTCAATTTTATCTTTTCCAAAAAAAAAAAAATCCTAAATAATATTTCTTTCTATTATTTCTGCACTCCATTATTTGTATACCCATTATTTTTTAGATTCTTTTCCCCTATATATCACAGAGTATTGAAAAGTTCCTTGTGCTATATGGTAGGCCCTTTTATTGCTTTCATAACTGGTCTAATCCTTATTATTCATTCTGCCAGCACTAGGCTTAGTTTTTTTCCTAGTTCCTTTAGTTGTAAAATTAAATTCCTTACCTGAGTGTTTTCCAGAGAAAAAAGACTTTATCACTTCCAGCACAATGAGCATGAGCTTAATACTGTGTTGGTTCTCCCTCCCCTACCAGTTTCCACTGGGATGACGGAGAAGGATCCAGTTGGTTGCTTCTAGGTACTCAGTTGTGTTAGACTGAGGAAGGCCGAGTTTGAGGACTGCACTGCTTTTAAAATGAGAGGTTAGTAAGCTTCCTGTTTTTCTGAGGGAAAGACATTACCTCATTCTTCAAGGCTGTTCATTACAAACACACTCCCAAGAAATGGCTCAACGGAAATGCTCTCAGAGCAGGCATTCTTTTTTTTTTTTTTTTTAAATAACTGAAGAATAGTTGACATAGAATATCATGTTAGTTTCAGAAGTGTAACATAATAATTCAGCATTTAAGTATATTGCAAATTGATCACCATGATGAGTCTCATAACCATCTGTCCCCATCCACAATTGTTGCAATACGATAAACCATATTCTGTATTCATGTTAAATTTTTGTCAATTTTTATTTTAAAATTAGTATTTTGTGCTTCCTGTGTCCCTTCAACTATCAGGTCGAACACCTACTCAGCACTTTAACCACCAATTTGCTCACTCTGTCTATACGATTGATTTTATTGTGTTTGTTTTGGTTTTGGATTACACATATAAGTGAGATCATGTGGTATTTATCCTTTTCTATATAACTGACTTCACATAACATCATACTCTCGAGGTTCATCCATGCTGACAAAAATGACAAGACTTCATCTTTTTATGCCTGAGTAATATATATAACTATACGTGTGTGTGTGCATGTGTGTATATATATATGGCTACACATATTTATGTATCTGTGTATATATGTATGTCTATGTATCTATTGACATGTGTAGATATATGTGTATATGTGTATAAAGATGTATACATGTGTTATGTGTATTTTCATATGTGTATATTTTTATCACTTTTTTATCCACATCTATCATTGAATGTTTAGATTCCTACGATGTATTAGTTATTGTGCATTAGGTTGCAGTGAACATAGGGTGCATATTATCTCTTTAGTTTTTTGCTTTGTTTTATTTGAATAAATAACTGCAAATGGAATTGCTGATATGGTAGATGTATTTTTTATGTTTTTGGAACCCTCTATAATTTTTTTCAGTAGTGGCTGCAATGATTTATATCTTTAGCAGTAACTCAGGTGAGTTCTCTTTTCTCCACATCCTCAGCAACACTTCTTAAATGCTGTCGTTTTGATTGTGGCCATTCTGACAAAACTATAAGGTTGGTTTTTCTGTGGTTTTGATTTACATTTCCCTGATGATTAGTCATGTTGAGCATGTTTCCATATGCATGTTAGCCATCTGTATTTTCTTTTTTTTTCCATGATGTGTATTCAGCTTTTCTACCCAATTTTTAAAAATTAGTTTATTTATAATATTATATTTGTTATATGTGTACAACATAGTTATCCAGTATTTTTTACAGATCACACTTGATTAAAAGTTATTACAGGGCTTCCCTGGTGGTCCAGTGGATAAGGACACCGCCTTGCAGTGCAAGGGGCACCTGTTCGATCCCTGGCCTGGGAAGATCCCACGTGCCGCGGAGCGGCTGGACCAATGTGTCCAATTATGGAGCCGGAGCTCTGGAGCACATGCGCCCAGAGCTGGTGCTCTGCGACAACAGAGGCCACCACGATGGGAGGCCCACACAGGCCAAAGAACAAAGATGGATGAAAAATAGTTAATGAAAGACCAATCGCAGTGGCCCGCCCCCTCCCTCCCCCACCCGCCCCCAGAAAAAAAAAAGAAAAAAAAAGTTATTACAAAATAATGATTGTAATTTGCTGTCCAATACAATATATATTTATTGCTTATCTACTGATATTTTACACATAGTAACTTGTACCTTTTAATCCTATGCCCCCTGATTTAGCCCTCCTTCCTTATCTGTCCCTTGGTTTGTATATCTGTGAGTCTGTTTCTGTTTGGCATATACATTTTCTAAGTTCCACATATAAATGATATCATACAGTGTTTGTCTTTCTCTTCTTCATTAAGCATAATACCTGTAAGGTCCATCCACACTGCTGCAAATGGCAGAGTTTTACTTTTTTATGGCTATGTAATATTCCACTGTAGATATATACCATATCTTCTCTATCCCTTTGTTTGTGGGTATTTGGGTTGCTTTCATACCTTGGCCATTATTAATAGTGCTGCTCTGAACTTTAAGGTTCATGTATTGTTTTGAATTAGTGCTTTTATTTTTTTATCTTAGTTTTGTATCCAGGAGTTATTGATGGGTCATATGGTAGTTCTATTTTTAACTTTTTGAGAATACTACTTTCCATAGTGCCTGCAACAAGTTCCAAACCTACCAACAGTGTACGAGGGTTCACTTTTCTTGGCATCCTCTCCAAAATCTGTTACTTGTAGGCCTTTTGATGATAGCTGTTTTGACAAGTGTGAGATCAATATCTCATTGTTTTTCATTGAATTCTCTAATGATTAGTGATGTTGAGCATCTTTTCATGTGTCTTGTAGCCTATCTGTATGTTTTCTGTGGAAAAATGTTGATCCATGTCTTCTGACCATTATCAGTTATATTGTTCTTTTTATGTATGTGTGATGTTAAGATGTATGAGCTATTTATATGTTTTGGATGTTAACACTTTGTCAGTCATATCATTTGCCAAATATGTTGTTCACACTTTGAATTTTTTATTTTGTTGATCATTTTCATTGCTGTGCAAAATCGCAGTGCCGGGCCACCAGATGGAGGCCCACACAGGCCAAAGAACAAAGATGGATGAAAATAGTTAATGAAAGACCAATCGCAGTGGCCCGCCTCCCTCCCCACCCGCCCCCAGAAAAAAAAAAGAAGAAAAAAAAAGTTATTACAAAATAATGATTGTAATTTGCTGTCCAATACAATATATATTTATTGCTTATCTACTGATATTTTACACATAGTAACTTGTACCTTTTAATCCTATGCCCCCTGATTTAGCCCTCCTTCCTTATCTGTCCCTTGGTTTGTATATCTGTGAGTCTGTTTCTGTTTGGCATATACATTTTCTAAGTTCCACATATAAATGATATCATACAGTGTTTGTCTTTCTCTTCTTCATTAAGCATAATACCTGTAAGGTCCATCCACACTGCTGCAAATGGCAGAGTTTTACTTTTTTATGGCTATGTAATATTCCACTGTAGATATATACCATATCTTCTCTATCCCTTTGTTTGTGGGTATTTGGGTTGCTTTCATACCTTGGCCATTATTAATAGTGCTGCTCTGAACTTTAAGGTTCATGTATTGTTTTGAATTAGTGCTTTTATTTTTTTATCTTAGTTTTGTATCCAGGAGTTATTGATGGGTCATATGGTAGTTCTATTTTTAACTTTTTGAGAATACTACTTTCCATAGTGCCTGCAACAAGTTCCAAACCTACCAACAGTGTACGAGGGTTCACTTTTCTTGGCATCCTCTCCAAAATCTGTTACTTGTAGGCCTTTTGATGATAGCTGTTTTGACAAGTGTGAGATCAATATCTCATTGTTTTTCATTGAATTCTCTAATGATTAGTGATGTTGAGCATCTTTTCATGTGTCTTGTAGCCTATCTGTATGTTTTCTGTGGAAAAATGTTGATCCATGTCTTCTGACCATTATCAGTTATATTGTTCTTTTTATGTATGTGTGATGTTAAGATGTATGAGCTATTTATATGTTTTGGATGTTAACACTTTGTCAGTCATATCATTTGCCAAATATGTTGTTCACACTTTGAATTTTTTATTTTGTTGATCATTTTCATTGCTGTGCAAAAGCTCTTAAGTTTATTTAGGTCCCATTTGTCTATTTTTGCTTTTATTTATTTTTCTGTTCTTGCCTTAGAGGCAGAATCCAGAAAAAATAGTTAAAATCTATGTCAGAATGTTCTGCCTCTGTTCTGTTCTGGGAGTTTTATGATTTTGTGTATTACATTTAAGCCCTTAATTCATTTTAGGTTTATATTTGTATATGGTGTGAGGAAATGTTCTAAGTTCCTTATTTTACACATACTTCTCCAGTTTTCCCAGCACCACTTATTGAAAAGAGTGTCTTTTCTCTATTCTTGCCTCCTGTGTGGTAGGTTTATTCCCCCTAAGAGTGTGTGCTCCTTTCTGGGCTCTCTGTTCTGTTCCCTTGATCTGTGAGTCTGTTGGGTGATTATTGGAGCTTTGTACACACAGAGCACACTGTCTCCAGCTCTGGTCTTTTTTCCTCAGGATTGCTTTGGCAGTGTGGATATTTTGTGGTTCTGCTTTTATTTTAAGATTATTCATGCTAGTTGAGTGAAAATTGTCAGGAGTATTTTGATAGGATTGCTTTAAATCTGTTGGTGGCTTTGAGTAATATAGCTATTTAAAAATACTAATTCTTCCTCATCCAAGAGCATGAAATATCTTCTCAGTTGTTTGTGTTACCTTCAATGTCTTTCATCAGTGTCTTACACTTTTCAGTATAAAAAGCTTTCACCTCTGCGGTTAAATCTATTCCTAGGTATTTTATTATTTTTGGTACAATTTTAGATTTTTTCTTAAATTCTCTAATAGTTTGTTAATATGGAGAAAAATAATAGATTTCTATGTATTATGTTTACTTCAAATTTACTGAATTTATTCTTGGCAATAGCTTGAAATCTTGAGGGTTTTCGTGAGATTATCATGTCATCTGCAACCAGTGACAGTTTTACTTCCTTTACAAATTAGATACCATTTTTTTACTTGTATTTTTGTCTTTTTACTGTGGCTAGAATTATTGACGTGGTTGTGTTTTAGTCACTAAGTTGTGTCCAACTCTTTGAGATCCCATGAACTGTAGTCCACCGGGCTCCGCTCTCCAAGGTGTTCTCCAGGCAAGGACACTGAAGGGTTGCTTTCCTTCTCCAGGGAATCTTCCAGACCCAGAGGTGGAACCTGGCTCTCCTGTGCTGCAAGCAGTCTCCTGCATTGCAGGCAGATTCTTTTGTGATTGAGCCACCAGGGAACCCTTGGAATTATTAATACTGTCTTGAATAAACGTGGTGACAGTAGGCATCCTTGTCTTGCTACTGTTCTTAGAAGAAATACTTTCAGCTTTTCACCATTCAGTATGATGTTAGCTCTGATTCTGTCATATATGCCCTGTATTTTATTTATTTATTTTTGGTCTCACCATGTAGCATGCAGGATCCTAGTTCCCGGATGCGAGATCTAACCCAAGACCCCTGCAGTGGAATTGCGAAGGCCCAGCCACTGGAGTGCCAGAGAAAGTGCACGCCCTTTATTATAAGAAAAGGTATGTGCGGTTTATTTCCACTTTGTTGAGAGTTTTATAATAAATCACATTTTGAATTTTGTTGGATTATGCCAAATGTTCTGGCTAGAGGTATCTGCTTTTATTTTAAGATTATTCATGCTAGTTGAGTGAAAATTGTCAGGAGTATTTTGATAGGATTGCTTTAAATCTGTTGGTGGCTTTGAGTAATATAGCTATTTAAAAATACTAATTCTTCCTCATCCAAGAGCATGAAATATCTTCTCAGTTGTTTGTGTTACCTTCAATGTCTTTCATCAGTGTCTTACACTTTTCAGTATAAAAAGCTTTCACCTCTGCGGTTAAATCTATTCCTAGGTATTTTATTATTTTTGGTACAATTTTAGATTTTTTCTTAAATTCTCTAATAGTTTGTTAATATGGAGAAAAATAATAGATTTCTATGTATTATGTTTACTTCAAATTTACTGAATTTATTCTTGGCAATAGCTTGAAATCTTGAGGGTTTTCGTGAGATTATCATGTCATCTGCAACCAGTGACAGTTTTACTTCCTTTACAAATTAGATACCAGTTTTTTACTTGTATTTTTGTCTTTTTACTGTGGCTAGAATTATTGACGTGGTTGTGTTTTAGTCACTAAGTTGTGTCCAACTCTTTGAGATCCCATGAACTGTAGTCCACCGGGCTCCGCTCTCCAAGGTGTTCTCCAGGCAAGGACACTGAAGGGTTGCTTTCCTTCTCCAGGGAATCTTCCAGACCCAGAGGTGGAACCTGGCTCTCCTGTGCTGCAAGCAGTCTCCTGCATTGCAGGCAGATTCTTTTGTGATTGAGCCACCAGGGAACCCTTGGAATTATTAATACTGTCTTGAATAAACGTGGTGACAGTAGGCATCCTTGTCTTGCTACTGTTCTTAGAAGAAATACTTTCAGCTTTTCACCATTCAGTATGATGTTAGCTCTGATTCTGTCATATATGCCCTGTATTTTATTTATTTATTTTTGGTCTCACCATGTAGCATGCAGGATCCTAGTTCCCGGATGCGAGATCTAACCCAAGACCCCTGCAGTGGAATTGCGAAGGCCCAGCCACTGGAGTGCCAGAGAAAGTGCACGCCCTTTATTATAAGAAAAGGTATGTGCGGTTTATTTCCACTTTGTTGAGAGTTTTTATAATAAATCACATTTTGAATTTTGTTGGATTATGCCAAATGTTCTGGCTAGAGGTATGAAGATGATCATACGATTTTATCCTTTGTGCTAATCTGGTGTGTCACAATAGATTTGCATATACGGAATCATTCCTGCGTTGCTGAGATGAATCCCATTTAACCATGGCGTATGGTTCTTTTAATGTTTTGTTGAATTTAGTTTACTAATATTGTGCTAAGGATTTTTGCTTCTATGTTCATCAGAATTATTGGCCTGTAATTTACTTTTTATGTCATGGTATTTATCTGGTTTCCATACATGGATGATGCTGGTCTCAGAAAATAAGTTTGGAAATATTCCTTCTTCAATTTTAGGGGATAGTTTGAAAAGGATAGATGTTAACTTTCCTTTAAATGTTTGGTGGAATTTATCAGTGAAGACACCTGGCCCTGGATTTTTATTTATTGGGAGTTTTTGGTTACTGATTCCATGTTATTTGTAGTGGCCAATCTGTTTAGATTTTTATTTATTCCTAATTTCATTTTGGAAGATTTACATTTCTAGGAATTTATACACTTCTAGGTTGTACAGCTTGTTGGTATATGGTTGTTTGTAGTAATCTCTTATGATACTCTGTATTTCTGTGGTGTCTGTTACAGCTTCATCTCTTTCATTTCTGATTTATTTAAGCCCTCTCTTTGTAAAAAATGTACAGCTTTTGTCTTCTGTTCTTCACAGAAGCCTGGTAAGTGTTTGATCTTCTACCCTTACTATGTGCATACTTTTTATAGTGAGATTTTCCCTTTTCTGTGTTTTCTTGTTACTAATTAACGATAGTTCTTTTGAGGCTAAATAAATTCCTTCAACATTTTTCTTATAAGGCTTCTTTAATATCAGTGATGAACTCAGTTAGCTTTTGCTAGTCTGGGAAACTTTGGGGGTGGAGGGGGGAGGGAGGGGACAGGCGGGCCATTTCTATTGGTCTTTCATTTATCCATTTTCATCCATCTTTGTTCTTTGGCCCGCACCCCTGGAGTGCCAGAGAAAGTGCACGCTTTATTATAAGAAAAGGTATGTGCGGTTTATTTCCACTTTGTTGAGAGTTTTTATAATAAATCACATTTTGAATTTTGTTGGATTATGCCAAATGTTCTGGCTAGAGGTATGAAGATGATCATACGATTTTATCCTTTGTGCTAATCTGGTGTGTCACAATAGATTTGCATATACGGAATCATTCCTGCGTTGCTGAGATGAATCCCATTTAACCATGGCGTATGGTTCTTTTAATGTTTTGTTGAATTTAGTTTACTAATATTGTGCTAAGGATTTTTGCTTCTATGTTCATCAGAATTATTGGCCTGTAATTTACTTTTTATGTCATGGTATTTATCTGGTTTCCATACATGGATGATGCTGGTCTCAGAAAATAAGTTTGGAAATATTCCTTCTTCAATTTTAGGGGATAGTTTGAAAAGGATAGATGTTAACTTTCCTTTAAATGTTTGGTGGAATTTATCAGTGAAGACACCTGGCCCTGGATTTTTATTTATTGGGAGTTTTTGGTTACTGATTCCATGTTATTTGTAGTGGCCAATCTGTTTAGATTTTTATTTATTCCTAATTTCATTTTGGAAGATTTACATTTCTAGGAATTTATACACTTCTAGGTTGTACAGCTTGTTGGTATATGGTTGTTTGTAGTAATCTCTTATGATACTCTGTATTTCTGTGGTGTCTGTTACAGCTTCATCTCTTTCATTTCTGATTTATTTAAGCCCTCTCTTTGTAAAAAATGTACAGCTTTTGTCTTCTGTTCTTCACAGAAGCCTGGTAAGTGTTTGATCTTCTACCCTTACTATGTGCATACTTTTTATAGTGAGATTTTCCCTTTTCTGTGTTTTCTTGTTACTAATTAACGATAGTTCTTTTGAGGCTAAATAAATTCCTTCAACATTTTTCTTATAAGGCTTCTTTAATATCAGTGATGAACTCAGTTAGCTTTTGCTAGTCTGGGAAACTTTTGGGGGGGGGGGGGAGGGAGGGGGACAGGCGGGCCATTTCTATTGGTCTTTCATTTATCCATTTTCATCCATCTTTGTTCTTTGGCCCGTTTGGGCCTCATATCGCAGTGGCCTCTGTTGTTGCAGAACACCGGCTCAGGGCACATGCGCTCCAGAGTTCCGGCTCGGCAGTTGAACACATCGGTCCAGCTGCTCCACGGCAGGTGGAATCTTCCCAGGCCAGGGATCGAACTGATGCCCCTTGCACAGCAAGGTGGTGTCCTTACCCACTGGACCACCAGGGAGGCCCTGGGAAACTCTTGATATGTTCTGAAGCATAATCTTGCTGACATAGCATTCTTGTTGTGGGCATTTTCCTTTTAGCCGACTGAATACATCCTGTCGTTTATTTCTTCCTGGTCTGCAAAGTCGACTGAAAAGTCAGCTAATAGTCCTAGGGGAATAGCTAGCCTATAACTAATTGCTTTTACTTCACCGTTTCTATGATCCCTCTTGAATTTTTGACACTTTAACTATCATGTGTCTTGGTGTGGACCTATTATCTTCATCTTGTTTGGATCTCTGTGTTCTCTAGACCAGGATGTCATTTCCTTCCCCAGGTTAGGAAATTTATCAGTCATTATATCCTCTAAGTTCTCTGGTTGTTTCTCTCATCTCCTCTTTCTGAGACCCCTATAATGCTCATGTTAATAATCTTGATGTTGTCTCAGAGGTCCCTTATTTATGTTTTAATTCTTTTATTTTTTCTTGCTTGGGTGATTTTTTAAAAACATTTATTTATTATTTTCATCCATCTTTTCTTTGGTATGTGTGAGTCTCCCATTCCAGTGGCCTCTCTTCGTTGCAGAGCACTGACTCTGGGCGCATGCGCTCCAGAGCACTGGCTCATAATTGGACACACCAGCCCAGCCCCTCCACAGCACATGGGATCTTCCCAGGCCAGGGATCAGACTGGTGCCCCTTGCACTGCAAGGCAGACTCTTTACCCATTGGACCACCAGGGAAGCCCTGTTTGGGTGATTTTTGCCACTGTGTCTTCCAGATGAGGGATCTGTTCTTCTGTATTATATAATGTTTCCCTCTGATGTGTGTTTGTGTGTGTTTTCATCTGTTACTGTATTTTTCAGTTGTTGGGTTCCTATATGTTTTTATTCCTTATTGAAATTCTAATTATGTCCAACTATTTTTCTTCTGACTTGGGTGAGTGTCTTTATAATCATTACCTTGAACACCTTTCTTTTTTAAAGATGGAATGCTTAGGTCTATTTTGCTCATTCTTTTTCTCACGTCATATCTTGTTACTTCGTGTGTAACACCCTCATCTGTTTCCCTATGTTTCCTACTTCTCTGTGCATCTCTATTCAGTAGGTTCAGTTCATTACATTTCCTGGTCTTGGAGACATGGTTTTATGTGGGAGATGGCCTACAGGACCCAGCAGCGCATTCCCCTCTGGCCGGTGGAGCAAAAGTCTCCAGGGGTGTCCCCTCTGTGGGCCGCATGCACCTTTCTGTTAATGGCAAGGCCAACTACTGTGGACAAGCTGGAAGGCTGTGTTAGACCCTGGCCTAAATCGAGGGGAGGCCCTGAATTATGTGGTTGTGATGGGTGTGTTGGTAGACAAGGCAGCCCTCCATTACAGTGGCTTGTGGTGTTCCAGGGGCACAGGTGGATGGGCTGGGCCCCCAGTGTGGCTGCTTGTGAGGCCTTGTGGTGCAGAAGTGCTGTAGGCACAGTGGCCGATGTCCAGGCCCTTGATACTCATCAACTAGAGGGAAGACAGAAAGTTGCCTGCCAATGTCTCAGGCCCTATCAGGAGTCCCAGCTGCCTCTTGCTTTTCTAAGAAGCTCTCCTAGATGCTCAAGTAGGTCTGATCCAGGTGTCTTTCAAACGACTGGCTCTCTCAGGGACTGAGACCATGTGAGATTTTGTGTGCGTCCTATGAGAGCAAAGTCTCGGTTTCCTTCAGCCTCCACCTGTCCTGAAAGGAAACCTGCAGGTTTTCAAAGCCAGACCTGCTGTGTTCTTTTCTCCCCTGGGCTGAGCAGCCTGATGGAGGGCTCAGATCTTCCCCTCCTCGTGGAGCACCTGTGCAGTTGTGACACCTTCCAGTTGTGAGTCACTGTGCTTGAGTTGTGGGTTCCAACGACACCGTTTCCAATCCTCCTGCCTACCTTGTGGGTTCTGCTTCATGTCTTGGATTTGTGGGAAGTTTTCTCTGCTAGTCTTCACATGATTCTCAGAGATAATTCCTGTGTAAGTGGTTATAATTTGAGTGTATCACAGAAGGAGGTGAGCTCAGTATCTTCTTAGTTATCTTCATCTCCTGTCAACCTTTTTTTTTCCATAGAAATTTTATGTATTATTATATTTTTAACAGAGTTTTGATGTTTACTGCCACACATCCACCCAAATCTGCCATAGGTATACATATGTCACCCCACCTCCTGAACCTCCCCCCGCCCCATTCCACCCCTCCAGGTTGCTGCAGAGCCCATTTGAGATCCCCTAGATGCATGTTTACACTGATAAATGCATATATTTTTATCAGTGTAAACATACATCTTTGAATTGAATTTTTCTTTGCATTCTGTAAGTTTAGGTACTTTGTGTTTCCAATTTTGTTTGCTTTCAGATATTTTTTAAGTTCACTTTTGATTTATTCTTGCATGCATTGGCTGTTCAGGAGCTTGTTCAATTTCTAGATGTTCCTGAATTTTCAAATATTCTTCTTAATATTGATCTTGGGTTTTACATCATTGTGGTTAGAGAAGATACTTGATATGATTTCAATCTTACTGGATTTTTGAAGACTTCTTTTGTGGCTTAACATGTGATTTATCATAGGAAATGTTCTTTGTGCACTTAAAAAGAATAGAAATTTGCTGCTGTTTGAAGTGAAAAATTTTGCAATTTATATGTTTCTATTTAGATGATCTATATCAGAACCCCCTTGATATCAACTGTGTATGTTCAAGTAGGTCTGATCCAGGTGTCTTTCAAACGACTGGCTCTCTCAGGGACTGAGACCATGTGAGATTTTGTGTGCGTCCTATGAGAGCAAAGTCTCGGTTTCCTTCAGCCTCCACCTGTCCTGAAAGGAAACCTGCAGGTTTTCAAAGCCAGACCTGCTGTGTTCTTTTCTCCTGGGCTGAGCAGCCTGATGGAGGGCTCAGATCTTCCCCTCCTCGTGGAGCACCTGTGCAGTTGTGACACCTTCCAGTTGTGAGTCACTGTGCTTGAGTTGTGGGTTCCAACGACACCGTTTCCAATCCTCCTGCCTACCTTGTGGGTTCTGCTTCATGTCTTGGATTTGTGGGAAGTTTTCTCTGCTAGTCTTCACATGATTCTCAGAGATAATTCCTGTGTAAGTGGTTATAATTTGAGTGTATCACAGAAGGAGGTGAGCTCAGTATCTTCTTAGTTATCTTCATCTCCTGTCAACCTTTTTTTTTCCATAGAAATTTTATGTATTATTATATTTTTAACAGAGTTTTGATGTTTACTGCCACACATCCACCCAAATCTGCCATAGGTATACATATGTCACCCCACCTCCTGAACCTCCCCCCGCCCCATTCCACCCCTCCAGGTTGCTGCAGAGCCCATTTGAGATCCCCTAGATGCATGTTTACACTGATAAATGCATATATTTTTATCAGTGTAAACATACATCTTTGAATTGAATTTTTCTTTGCATTCTGTAAGTTTAGGTACTTTGTGTTTCCAATTTTGTTTGCTTTCAGATATTTTTTAAGTTCACTTTTGATTTATTCTTGCATGCATTGGCTGTTCAGGAGCTTGTTCAATTTCTAGATGTTCCTGAATTTTCAAATATTCTTCTTAATATTGATCTTGGGTTTTACATCATTGTGGTTAGAGAAGATACTTGATATGATTTCAATCTTACTGGATTTTTGAAGACTTCTTTTGTGGCTTAACATGTGATTTATCATAGGAAATGTTCTTTGTGCACTTAAAAAGAATAGAAATTTGCTGCTGTTGAGTGAAATGTGCAATATATGTCTATTAGGTTTGCTTGATATCAACTGTGTGTTCAAGTTCAGTGTTTCCTGACTGATATTCTGTCCAGATGATCTATATCAGAGATCCCCAACCACCTTGACACCAGGAATCAGCTTCATAAAAGACAATTTTTCCATGTATGCAGGGCGAGTGGAGGATCGTTTCAGCATAATTCAAGCATATTACGTTTATTACAACATAATGTAATTACAACATAATTATAGCTTATTACTGATCGGGCAAGAGGTGGAGCTCAGGTAACAAAGCAAGCCATGGAGAGCAGCTGTAAATACAGATGAAGCTTCTCTCCCTTACCCATCACTTAACTCCTGCTGTGCAACCTGATTCCTATACAGTGGGGGTTGGGGACCCCTGATCTATGCATTGTTGAAAGTTGGGTATGACTTTTCTCACCATTATTTCTGCACATTTTCCCCATTATATGTATTACTATTTTCTTTATATATTTTGAGGCTCCAGTGATGGATACATATATGTTCATAGTTGTCAGAATTTCTTGATAAGTGAATTCCTTTATCGTTATGTGATAATCTGTGTTTCCTTGAGAAGTTTGACTTAGTCTTCTGTACTTTATAATACACTACTCAGGCAAGTACTATGTGCGTGGAATATATTGTATTCAGTCATTAAAGTTTATCCTATATATATAGCCTGAAAGTTAACACAAATCACTGTACAAAGTACATAATTGGACATTTTAAAATCCCTATGTGTATGTGTATATATGTATATATATATATATATATATATATATATATATATACACACACACACACACACATATTTTATTGGAATATAGTTGATTTACAAAGTTGCATTAGTTTTAGGTGTACAGTGAAGTTATTGTTATTCGTCTTTTACAGAGTTTTGTTGTGTACAGCTATACATAATCCCAGATCAGTCATAGGCATATCCCTGACCCCTCCTACCTGAACCCCCCTACCTCATCCCTCCCCATTCCACTCACCTAGATTGTTACACATTATATATTTTTAAATTGATGTATATAGTTGAGTTGCAATACTACATTAGTCTCAGGGGTATAACATCTCAGGGATTTAATGTTTTTATAGATTACCTCCCATTTAAAATTATTACAAAAGAGGGACTTCCCTGGTAGCCCACTGGTTAGGACCCAATGCTTCAATTGAAGAGAGTGAGGGTTTGGTCTCTAGTTGGGGGATTAAGACCCCACATGCCCTGTGGCATGGCAAAAGGCAAAAAAAAAAAAGGAATGACTATATTTCCCTATGTCGTACAATATATTCTTGTTTATTTTATACATAAGGGTATTAGATTAAGAGAAACAAAAACTGTCTCAGCCTCCTCACTTCATTCTCCCCTATGTCACCACTAGTATGTTCTCTATGAGTCTGTTCTCTGAGTCTGCTATTTATGTGTGTATATATATATATATATATATATATATATATGTATGTATGTATGTATATATATAAAATGAAAGGAATACACACACACACACACACACACACAGACACACACATACATATGAAAGGAATATATACAGATTCCTTTCTTGCCTTTTTTAGATTCCACACATAAGTGATAACGTGGGGTATTTGTCATTCTCTGAAATATTTAACAAGGCATAATACATTCTAGGTCAACCCTTGTTGCTGCAAGTGGCAGAATTTGATTATTTTTAATGGCTGAGTAATACTCTATTGCACATACATACCATCTCTTATTAATCAATTCCATTGTCGATAGATATTTGCTTGGCTTCCATAGCTTGGCATTGTAAACAATGCTGCTATGAACAATGAGGTGTATATAACTTCTCAAAATAGTGTTTTACATTTTCTTTAGACATATACCCAGCAGTGGAATTATTGGCTAACATGATAGGTCTAATTTAGTTTTTACAGGACACCCATATTTTTCTCATGAAGAATTTGCAATTCCACCAAGAGTACTATGGCTCCCTTTTCTCCCTATCCCCAATAACCTTCGTTTTTTGGTTTTTTTTTTTTTTTTACCCTTTTTTTTCTTTAGTTTTTCTTATTTTTCATCTTAGTTTGGTTATGCCTTGAGGAATACAGAATAGTAGTTCCTGAACCAGGTATAAACCCCACATCCCCTACACAGGAAGCACAGAGTCTTAACCAGTAGACCGCCATAGAAATCGTGTTTTCTGGTAGACTTAATGGATAGCCATTTTGACAAATGTAATGTGATGACTTATTAAGGGTTTATTTCTTTTCATTCAGTTGAATTTGATTTCAAAACAAAGTGTCAGACTGCATATGATCTGCAGGTTTAATTTTCTAGTAACTGGCCTAGATTAACATGTAGAGAAATAAACCCTGTAAAATGTAAATGTTCTTTAATATTTTCAGAAAAATTGATATGTAATGATCTGCAATATATTATACAAATAATCTCCACAAAGATTGTCTGAGATCTGTGAGTCTGCTTCTGTTGTTGTTTTTTTTTTTTTATGTAACTTTTTGCTTTTACAGAGTTTTGTTTTTACAGATACGTATTATCCCAGATTAGTCATATGTCTATCCGTGACCCTTCCCTCTGCTTGTGTTTTTTAAGGAAGTTCATTTGTAACACTTATGTAGATTCCACATATAATTATCATATGATATTTGCCTTCCTCTGTTCATTTAGCATGATCATCTCTAGGTTTATCCATGTTGCTACAGATAGCATTCTTTTTCTTTTTAGAGGCTGAGTAGTATTCCACTGTGTCTCTGTGTCCAGTCTTCTTTGCTTATCGGCCTGTTACCTTGTTACCTGTAACATTTTCCTTGTTACCATGTCTTATCTACTACAAACGGTGTGGCAGCAATGTTGGGGTGCATATGTCATTTCAAACTATAGTTTCCTCAGGTTATATTCCCTGGTGTGAAAATGATTGATCATCTCCTTGCTCTGTTTTTACGGTATCTAAAAAACATATTGACTGTTCTACATGTAGCACTTGACATTTTGTATGCTCAATGATAGCACAGGAGGCTTCCTCTTCCCATGCACTCTCCAGCATTTATTGTCTGTGGATGTCTTAATGATAATCAGTCTCACTGGTGTGAGGTGATGTGCTTGTGTGCTCACACATGTCTGACTCTTTGCAACCCCGTGGGATTGAACCTGTGTCTTCTGTGTTTCCTGCATTACAGGCAGATTTGTTTTTCTTTTTTCCTTTTTTTTTTCAACGCCCCTTAGACACGCTTATCACTAGAGGCAGGTCTTAAGTTCTAGGGAGGTTCCGACCATAGTGAGGAAATGCCGCCATCGTTGTTAAAGATAATCATCGGGTGAACTAAGGTCAGTCACGATTCACAAAGCTGTGCACAGACTCCCACAGAAGTAGGAACGTTTGCTCAACCCTTACCTTTACAAATGAGACTTTCCCAGGGCTGACTGTAGGTTTAATTTTCTAGTAACTGGCCTAGATTAACATGTAGAGAAATAAACCCTGTAAAATGTAAATGTTCTTTAATATTTTCAGAAAAATTGATATGTAATGATCTGCAATATATTATACAAATAATCTCCACAAAGATTGTCTGAGATCTGTGAGTCTGCTTCTGTTGTTGTTTTTTTTTTTTTATGTAACTTTTTGCTTTTACAGAGTTTTGTTTTTACAGATACGTATTATCCCAGATTAGTCATATGTCTATCCGTGACCCTTCCCTCTGCTTGTGTTTTTTAAGGAAGTTCATTTGTAACACTTATGTAGATTCCACATATAATTATCATATGATATTTGCCTTCCTCTGTTCATTTAGCATGATCATCTCTAGGTTTATCCATGTTGCTACAGATAGCATTCTTTTTCTTTTTAGAGGCTGAGTAGTATTCCACTGTGTCTCTGTGTCCAGTCTTCTTTGCTTATCGGCCTGTTACCTTGTTACCTGTAACATTTTCCTTGTTACCATGTCTTATCTACTACAAACGGTGTGGCAGCAATGTTGGGGTGCATATGTCATTTCAAACTATAGTTTCCTCAGGTTATATTCCCTGGTGTGAAAATGATTGATCATCTCCTTGCTCTGTTTTTACGGTATCTAAAAAACATATTGACTGTTCTACATGTAGCACTTGACATTTTGTATGCTCAATGATAGCACAGGAGGCTTCCTCTTCCCATGCACTCTCCAGCATTTATTGTCTGTGGATGTCTTAATGATAATCAGTCTCACTGGTGTGAGGTGATGTGCTTGTGTGCTCACACATGTCTGACTCTTTGCAACCCCGTGGGATTGAACCTGTGTCTTCTGTGTTTCCTGCATTACAGGCAGATTTGTTTTTCTTTTTTCCTTTTTTTTTTCAACGCCCCTTAGACACGCTTATCACTAGAGGCAGGTCTTAAGTTCTAGGGAGGTTCCGACCATAGTGAGGAAATGCCGCCATCGTTGTTAAAGATAATCATCGGGTGAACTAAGGTCGCAGTCACGATTCACAAAGCTGTGCACAGACTCCCACAGAAGTAGGAACGTTTGCTCAACCCTTACCTTTACAAATGAGACTGGACTGTACCCAGGGCTGACCTGGGGGTCAGTGTGACACGGCTGTGGCCCGTGTGGTCAGCGTGACATGGCTGGCACCACCTGGAAGCCTTTTCAGCCATTCCCACCACATGGCCTTGTACGGGCAGATTCTCTACCTGCTGAGCCATTAAGGAAGTACCTCATGTGACGTGATACTTCCTTGCAATTGTGAGTCTCTGATCATTGAGTCTGTAATGATTAGAGTCTAATCATTTGAGTCTCTAATCATTAGCAATATCGACCATCGTTTCTTGTGGTTAAAGTTTTATTGTTTAAGAGTGTGACTAATATTTACCTCTTAAAATTATCCTTGGGAAAGTTGTCTCCTGATGTGAATACTTTTTCACTTACCTCTCCCCGGGTATTTCTTGAGGGCCGGTGTGTCATTTCGAGCATCACGGGTCCTTGTTCCTATTCAGTGCCTCCCCATCAGGTTTTAGAGTTGCTGTTACAGGGACTGGCCACTAGATGGCAGCACGTCTTCATTCCCAAACCTGATTTATGCAGCAACCAAAGCCTTAGAGAAACTTGGATTCTTGGGTTGTAAGGTCAAAATGGCCTGGTACGCTAGGACAACCACCTCTGTTCCCGAAACTTGGCATTTCCAGCCTTTAAGCTCATGCCTGCTCCGTAATGCAACACTCGTCTGGGGGAAAAAGAGAGAAGTAGAGTAGACATTCTTTCTACTATCATTTAATTTAAAGTTGTTATTTTTAATTTTCCTGTGAGTTTTGATGATTTGCACTGTTGTGTCTTCAGGCATACAAAAGGGAATTCAGACATATATCTACACATACCCATGTGCTTCAGTTTGGGTTTGAAAACAATTTGTTAAACGGTTTTGACCAAAACATAATGTAGAATACGTCTAAAACAGAGAATAGGTCTTTGTGGATAATCTGTTTATGATATATATTACTGTCTACACATTCCTACAATTTATCCTTTCCTGTTGCTTTTCACGCACATAAGCCTAAGTTTCTTTTCTAAGTCTCTTGGTGTATTTCTACTCAGTAAATTGCTCATAGGTATGAGTTTTGCTTCCACCCCTGAGAAAGATTGTTGCCTTTCTATAAATTATACTCTAATATCTCAGACTTCCTCCATTTTTCTCAGAAAGACATTGATGGACTCTTCTTTTTGGCTAAGCATTCAGTGTCTTTCAGTGGGAGTTCTTCCTTAATCATTCACCAGTCATTGACATTTTCGTTGCTTCAGTGTCTAAGGTATTATAAATCTACTAGGTGCCTTAGGCAGCAGTGGGCGACTGTTTTTTTCAAAGGGGAGTTTTCTGAAGTGTATAGTTGGTTAGGCAGGGGAATGCTGGAAGACCTGAGACATCTGTTTTAATTTTCCTAACTACACAAAAAATTCCCATTTAAATTTTTTACACATTGCATTTCCCAAGACAGCTTAAGAGTCCTCTTCCTACTTTAAGCACTGGCATTTTGCTTTGTATATATATTAAAGAAAACCATTTACTGTGGTGCGAGGTAACACTCCATTACAGACTTAAAGCTCTTCTTTACCACGAGCAAAGGAGACCATCGTTTCCTGTAATTTCCATCGCAATAAATTAACACATTACGGTGACTGATAAGATCTCTTCATAGTGGCCTCTAAAAATTCATCCTGATTTTAATTACTTTTAATGGGCAAAATATTGATTGGAATTGTAACTTACATCGCCGAACATTTAGGTAATTTTGGTGCAAAGAAAATTACATATGAGTATTTCTGTTCTCCAAAACACCGGAAGGTCCAGTCACGGCTTCCTTAGCAACTCTGGTCAGTTGGGCCTGCAGGGTCTCATGGATTGGCCATTGGGTTTGCACTGTTGTGTCTTCAGGCATACAAAAGGGAATTCAGACATATATCTACACATACCCATGTGCTTCAGTTTGGGTTTGAAAACAATTTGTTAAACGGTTTTGACCAAAACATAATGTAGAATACGTCTAAAACAGAGAATAGGTCTTTGTGGATAATCTGTTTATGATATATATTACTGTCTACACATTCCTACAATTTATCCTTTCCTGTTGCTTTTCACGCACATAAGCCTAAGTTTCTTTTCTAAGTCTCTTGGTGTATTTCTACTCAGTAGATTGCTCATAGGTATGAGTTTTGCTTCCACCCCTGAGAAAGATTGTTGCCTTTCTATAAATTATACTCTAATATCTCAGACTTCCTCCATTTTTCTCGGAAAGACATTGATGGACTCTTCTTTTTGGCTAAGCATTCAGTGTCTTTCAGTGGGAGTTCTTCCTTAATCATTCACCAGTCATTGACATTTTCGTTGCTTCAGTGTCTAAGGTATTATAAATCTACT
This sequence comes from Tragulus kanchil, assembly GCA_022376925.1. Lineage (NCBI taxonomy): Eukaryota > Metazoa > Chordata > Mammalia > Artiodactyla > Tragulidae > Tragulus > Tragulus kanchil. The sequence goes on from JAIOJX010000025.1 coordinate 95,384,435, forward strand.
AGGTGCCTTAGGCAGCAGTGGGCGACTGTTTTTTTCAAAGGGGAGTTTTCTGAAGTGTATAGTTGGTTAGGCAGGGGAATGCTGGAAGACCTGAGACATCTGTTTTAATTTTCCTAACTACACAAAAAATTCCCATTTAAATTTTTTACACATTGCATTTCCCAAGACAGCTTAAGAGTCCTCTTCCTACTTTAAGCACTGGCATTTTGCTTTGTATATATATTAAAGAAAACCATTTACTGTGGTGCGAGGTAACACTCCATTACAGACTTAAAGCTCTTCTTTACCACGAGCAAAGGAGACCATCGTTTCCTGTAATTTCCATCGCAATAAATTAACACATTACGGTGACTGATAAGATCTCTTCATAGTGGCCTCTAAAAATTCATCCTGATTTTAATTACTTTTAATGGGCAAAATATTGATTGGAATTGTAACTTACATCGCCGAACATTTAGGTAATTTTGGTGCAAAGAAAATTACATATGAGTATTTCTGTTCTCCAAAACACCGGAAGGTCCAGTCACGGCTTCCTTAGCAGCTCTGGTCAGTTGGGCCTGCAGGGTCTCATGGATTGTGACGTGTCATATAAGTACCACCAGAAAGCACTAGGGCTTCCGTCCTCAATATTCTCCACCCTGACCATTCTACCAAGACAAATCTTCATCTTGCAATGTTCTTTTCTTGATGTTTCTGTTTTGTTCTGGGGATGATATTCAAGGGAAGGGACACAAGGAAGCTTCTGAATCACCTGGACACCAGGAAACAAACTGGCTTTCTAAGCTAGTCCACGGAAGATGTGTTCCAATCCTGAGGGTTGCATGGGGTTCGCTTCTACTTCTAAAGGCCAGGCCCACATAGGGAGGCTCGGAGTCTGGGCAACAGCACCAGGCATCACCGTTCCCATTGGTGCCGAATACTGGGACCACACTCCTGCCTGCTGAGCCCCACGGGAGCTGAGCCTCGAGACTGGAGTGCGCCCCCGCTGCAGGAAGGCCACACTAGCCTGGGGAGAGCTGCCAGGAGAGCCGAGACGAGCCAGTTGGGATTCTCCTAAATGTTCCCTTTGCTCTCTCCAGCAGGAGCCTTCATTTCCACTATGCAGTCAGGTATCAAGTTGCAGCGGTGACTTCCTTTTGCCCTCCTCTCTGCCCAGCTTCTTTGCATGCTTGTTGTGCATCACTGCCAGCGGTGACGAGTCGGGGTGGGTGGCAGACCTATTGTCGTCACACCTCTGTGTGTGTGTCTGTGTGTGTGTGTGTGTGTCCCTAAGTTTCAGGCCCTGAGAAGAGTACCCCTCCCACATTCCTCTTTCAGGAGAGGGATTCTGCTTCTCCAGTCTGCCTTTCTTGGTCTCTGGGAATGGCTCCGGAACACCTACTTCCCTGTGATAGCCCCTGCTGGGGGCCTGCCTGCCTCCCAGGGGCTTTCGGTCTTTGCAGCCGCGGGGCCTAGCAAGGCCGTCTTCTGGCTTCTTCTCCTTCGCTCATGTCCCTTGTCTGGAGCCGCTCCTCCTTGTCCATCCACGGGCCCCGGGACCCACTGGCCGCTTCCTCGGCTTGGCTTTGGTGCCCGCGGGGCTCTTGGGGAGAGTGGGGTGCCTGTGTCTTGTGGAGTGGAGGTCTCCTCTGAGTGGAGGCCCTGGCCTGGGGGCGCATGATGCTCTCCTGCTGACTGTCATTGTCTTTCGGCACAGGTTCCTAAGCAACGCAGGCACCCTTTGTCTAGGTCACCCTTTGGAATGTCCGTGCCCCCTGAGAGCTTAGCACCTTTGCCTCTCCCGGGCAACCGCTCGTGCAGCCGTGGCTCCTAACAGCCCTGTGTCTGACTGGCAGGCGGTCCCGCATCGGATCCATGGGCGTCTCTGTCTCTTCCGCTGGAGGTACACCGGGCGTGGGGGTGGGCGAGCAGGGGCCCTCTTTCTTTCCGCTTTGACGGAGTCTGGGTTCGGTTCCTGTCGCCCTCCTGCAAGCGGCGTCTGAACACGCCTCCTGAGTGGAGTCCTCACTGGATTCCCTTGGCCAGACTCGTCGCCGAGGGCCGGTGTGCTGGACAGCCCCCAGGGCTTCAGAGGCTCCCTGGCCCAGAGGCAGAGGGGCTCCGCGCAAGGGGCGTCCTGCTAGTACAGGCTGCGTCCACCAGGCGGCAGCACTTCTGCCTTTTCCGCGCAGGCTTTCAGGGCGCCAGAGGAGACTGAGGGCAGCTTGCCTTGCTGAGGCGGGCCTTGGCACGCCCCGGGCCGCAGAGAAGCCCGCTGCCTTCAGGCCTCCGACTTCTTCCGCGGGCCCCTGCCGTCGGGAGACACGTTCACCTGGGCCAGACTGGCTGTGGTCGAGGGGGCTGTCCCTTCCCGGGGAGGGCTTGGAAAGCAGAAACTGGAACGAGGCACCTGCCTCCCTGCAGACCAGCTGGCGGGTCTCAGCTCTTCCTTTGGTCTCTGGGAATGGCTCGAACACCTACTTCTGTGATAGCCCCTGCTGGGGGCCTGCCTGCCTCCCAGGGGCTTTCGGTCTTTGCAGCCGCGGGGCCTAGCAAGGCCGTCTTCTGGCTTCTTCTCCTTCGCTCATGTCCCTTGTCTGGAGCCGCTCCTCCTTGTCCATCCACGGGCCCCGGGACCCACTGGCCGCTTCCTCGGCTTGGCTTTGGTGCCCGCGGGGCTCTTGGGGAGAGTGGGGTGCCTGTGTCTTGTGGAGTGGAGGTCTCCTCTGAGTGGAGGCCCTGGCCTGGGGGCGCATGATGCTCTCCTGCTGACTGTCATTGTCTTTCGGCACAGGTTCCTAAGCAACGCAGGCACCCTTTGTCTAGGTCACCCTTTGGAATGTCCGTGCCCCCTGAGAGCTTAGCACCTTTGCCTCTCCCGGGCAACCGCTCGTGCAGCCGTGGCTCCTAACAGCCCTGTGTCTGACTGGCAGGCGGTCCCGCATCGGATCCATGGGCGTCTCTGTCTCTTCCGCTGGAGGTACACCGGGCGTGGGGGTGGGCGAGCAGGGGCCCTCTTTCTTTCCGCTTTGACGGAGTCTGGGTTCGGTTCCTGTCGCCCTCCTGCAAGCGGCGTCTGAACACGCCTCCTGAGTGGAGTCCTCACTGGATTCCCTTGGCCAGACTCGTCGCCGAGGGCCGGTGTGCTGGACAGCCCCCAGGGCTTCAGAGGCTCCCTGGCCCAGAGGCAGAGGGGCTCCGCGCAAGGGGCGTCCTGCTAGTACAGGCTGCGTCCACCAGGCGGCAGCACTTCTGCCTTTTCCGCGCAGGCTTTCAGGGCGCCAGAGGAGACTGAGGGCAGCTTGCCTTGCTGAGGCGGGCCTTGGCACGCCCCGGGCCGCAGAGAAGCCCGCTGCCTTCAGGCCTCCGACTTCTTCCGCGGGCCCCTGCCGTCGGGAGACACGTTCACCTGGGCCAGACTGGCTGTGGTCGAGGGGGCTGTCCCTTCCCGGGGAGGGCTTGGAAAGCAGAAACTGGAACGAGGCACCTGCCTCCCCTGCAGACCAGCTGGCGGGTCTCAGCTCTTCCAGCACGGGGGCTTCACCCTTTGGGGGACGCACCACGCTTGATGTGGCTCTTGGGAGCCAGCTGTGGCCCCAGGCAGACTGGACGGTGTAGCTCAGGTGCACAGGGGGCTCGGGTTTGCAGGATTCCTCCCGGAGCCCAGAGACATCCCAGCCTGGAGACCGAGCCTGCTCAGTCTGCAGGGATGGGAGGGGAGCCAGGGAACACCAGGGAAGGAAGCTGTAGGGAACCCGCTTTGGTGAGGCGGCGGTGGTGGTTGTGTTGTTGTCGACGTCCTCTTTAGTGTTTGGTTGAATTTGCCTGGGACTGCCTTTCAGTGACAATGCTTGTTCCTTTCAGCTGTGCCGGGAGGAGATGAGTTGATCCCTCTCAACGTGCCCATTGTTGGCAGCTTCTGGACCACGACTCTTTCTGAAGCCCGAGAGTAGAATTCCTTGTGCTGATTGGGTCCGTCTTCCTGAGGGCCTGTTTTCTCCGCACACCCCTCAGGCAGGCAGGGAGAAAGCCCAACACAGGTGTGTCTGCTCCTGTGGACAGATTCCAGGCCCCTTCGCGCTTGGCTTCCTTCCTCCTTGGGATGCAGCCGGCTTGAGTGTGCTCTGGGGGGACGGCCTGCCGGGGGAGACTGGGTACCGAGGCAGAGCGGCCCAGGCGGCCCAGGCCCAGAGAGGGCTTGTGGTCGAGGGATTCCTCTGGGGCTCCCTGGGCCCCAGGACCTGCCAACCTGGAGACCCAGAGAGCTCAGGATGCAGGGATGCCATCCGCGCCTGGGACCAAGAGGCAAGGAAGGCAGCGAGCAGGTCGTTGTGGGATTCGTTTCGCTTTCCATTCTTTGCGTGTTTGATGTGAGCTCGGAATTGCTGTCCCTCTCAACGCGGCTGCTTTCGGAGGTACAGGGAGGAGGTGGGCGTGTACCTGTAAACATGCCCATTCGCTTCAGCTTCTCTCCTCCTAGGCGACTGAGAATTGCCAGTGATGATTTCCTAGGTCGTCTTGGTGGTCTGTTTTACACACACACACACAGAAGGAGAGAGAGAGAGAGACAGAGAGAGAGAGAGGATAAATCTCGAGGTGTGCACTCGTGTGTATATGTTTCTGGCAGCTTACAGTTTCTTTGTCCTTCACCCCGTTCTTCTCGGAAAGCCTGGGTTCATTTTCTACGGTCTGTGAGTGTCATTCCCCTTTCTTTTTTTTTTTTTTGTAATGATTAAACATATACCTTCCTTATTTTATTGTTTTTTTGTTTTTTTTGGGTTTTTGGGGTTTTTTTGTTTTTTTTTTTTAAACCTTTATTTTACTTTTAACTTTTACAGAGTTTTGTTGTTTACAGATACGTATGTTCTCAGATTAGTCATATGTATATCCCCCCCTTCCCTCCCCTCCCGACCATCACACAGCACCCCTGAAGGATCCCCTTTTCTCACAGAGCAATGACTAGAGCTATTTTCTTCACTTATCGTAGTACAGGCCTTCATGCTACTTCCTTTACGCCTCCCACCCTCTGTTCCTTCCCCACAATGTCCATATGTCCACTGTCCATGTCTGTCTTTCTGTCGCTTCACTGCATGTGCCATCATCACCATCCTACTAGATTCCATATATATGTGTTAATATACTGTATTTGTCCTTCTCTTTCTGACTGACTTCACTTTTGATGATACGTTCTAGATCCAGCCACCTCATTAGGGCTGATTCTTCTGCATTTCTCTTTACAGCTGTGTAGTACTCCATTGTATATGTGTACCAGAGCTTTTGGATCCATTCGTTCGTCGATGGGCATCTAGGTTCCTTCCATGTTCTAGCTATTGCATAGAGAGCTGCAATGAACTTTGGGGTACAGGTGCTTCTTTCAGTTTTGATTTCGTCAGGGTATAAGCCTAAGAGTGGGATTGCTGGGTCATAGGGTGTTTCTGTTTTTAGTTTTTTAAGAAATCTCCAGACTGTCTTCCATAGAGGCTGTATCAATTTACACTCCCACCAGCAATGCAGGAGTCTTCCCTTTTCTCCACAGCCTCTCCAGCATTTATTGTCTGTCGATTTGTGGATGATGGCCATTCTGACGGGTGTGAGGTGATATCTCATTGTAGTTTTGATTTGCATTTCTCTAATTATTAGTGAAGTTGAGCATCGTTTCATGTATTTTTGGGCCATCTGTATGTCATCATTGGAGAGGTGTCTGTTTAGGTCCTTTTCCCATTTTTTGATTGGGTTGTTCGTTTTTCCAGTGCTGAGTTGTCTGAGTTGCTTGTAGATTTTGGAGATTAATTCTTTGTCTGTTGTTTCATTTGCTATGATTTTCTCCCACTCTGTGGGCTGTCTGTTCAGCTTTTTTGTAATTTCTTTAGCTGTACAAAAGCTTTTAAGTTTCATTAGGTCCCACATGTTCATTTGTCTTTTTAGTTCTACTGTTCTAGTAGGTGGGTCAGAGAAGATCTTGCTTTGATTGATGTCCTTGAGGGTTTTGCCTATATTCTCCTCTAAGAGTTTGATGGTTTCTGGCCTTACATTTAAGTCTTTAATCCGTTTTGAGTTGATCTTTGTGTATGGTGTCAGGGTATGTTCCAACTTCCTTTTCTTGCATGTAGCTGTCCAATTTTTCCAGCACCATTTGTTGAAGAGGCTGTCTTTGTCCCATTTTATATGTTCGCCTCCTTTGTCAAAAATAAGGTAGCCATAGGTGAGTGGCTTTATCTCTGGGTTCTCGATCTTGTTCCGTTGGTCTATATTTCTGTTTTTGTGCCAGTACCATACTGTCTTGATGACTGTTGCTTTGTAGTAGAGTCTGAAGTTGGGGAGGCTGATCCCCCCAGCTCCATTCTTCTTCCTGAGGATTGCTTTGGCTATTCGAGGTCTTTTGTGTTTCCATATGAACTGTGTCATTTGTTGGTCTAGTTCTGTGAAGAATGTTATTGGAAGTTTGATAGGGATCGCATTGAATCTATAGATGACATTTGGTAGTATGGTCATTTTCACAATATTGACTCTCCCGACCCAGGAACATGGAATATTTCTCCATCTGTTTAAGTCTTCTTTAATGTCTCTCATGAGTGTCTTGTAATTTTCTGTGTACAGTTCTTTTGTTTCTTTGGGTAGGTTTATTCCTAGATATTTGATTCTTTTGGTTGCGATGGTGAAGGGGATTGCCTCTTTGATTTCATTTTCTGATTTTTCACTGTTTGTGTATAGGAATGCCAGTGATTTCTGTATATTGATTTTGTATCCTGCGACTTTGCTGAATTCGCTGATTAACTCTAGTAGTTTTGTAATAGTGTCTTTGGGATTTTCTATGTATAATATCATGTCATCTGCAAATAGGGAGAGTTTGACTTCTTCTTTTCCAATTTGGATTCCTTTGATTTCTTTCTCTCTTATTGCTTCTCCATTTTAAGAGTCCCACTCTGTGGGCTGTCTGTTCAGCTTTTTTGTAATTTCTTTAGCTGTACAAAAGCTTTTAAGTTTCATTAGGTCCCACATGTTCATTTGTCTTTTTAGTTCTACTGTTCTAGTAGGTGGGTCAGAGAAGATCTTGCTTTGATTGATGTCCTTGAGGGTTTTGCCTATATTCTCCTCTAAGAGTTTGATGGTTTCTGGCCTTACATTTAAGTCTTTAATCCGTTTTGAGTTGATCTTTGTGTATGGTGTCAGGGTATGTTCCAACTTCCTTTTCTTGCATGTAGCTGTCCAATTTTTCCAGCACCATTTGTTGAAGAGGCTGTCTTTGTCCCATTTTATATGTTCGCCTCCTTTGTCAAAAATAAGGTAGCCATAGGTGAGTGGCTTTATCTCTGGGTTCTCGATCTTGTTCCGTTGGTCTATATTTCTGTTTTTGTGCCAGTACCATACTGTCTTGATGACTGTTGCTTTGTAGTAGAGTCTGAAGTTGGGGAGGCTGATCCCCCCAGCTCCATTCTTCTTCCTGAGGATTGCTTTGGCTATTCGAGGTCTTTTGTGTTTCCATATGAACTGTGTCATTTGTTGGTCTAGTTCTGTGAAGAATGTTATTGGAAGTTTGATAGGGATCGCATTGAATCTATAGATGACATTTGGTAGTATGGTCATTTTCACAATATTGACTCTCCCGACCCAGGAACATGGAATATTTCTCCATCTGTTTAAGTCTTCTTTAATGTCTCTCATGAGTGTCTTGTAATTTTCTGTGTACAGTTCTTTTGTTTCTTTGGGTAGGTTTATTCCTAGATATTTGATTCTTTTGGTTGCGATGGTGAAGGGGATTGCCTCTTTGATTTCATTTTCTGATTTTTCACTGTTTGTGTATAGGAATGCCAGTGATTTCTGTATATTGATTTTGTATCCTGCGACTTTGCTGAATTCGCTGATTAACTCTAGTAGTTTTGTAATAGTGTCTTTGGGATTTTCTATGTATAATATCATGTCATCTGCAAATAGGGAGAGTTTGACTTCTTCTTTTCCAATTTGGATTCCTTTGATTTCTTTCTCTTCTCTTATTGCTGTTGCTAGAACTTCCAGGACTATGTTGAATAAGAGTGGTGAAAGTGGACACCCTTGTCTTGTTCCTGATCTTAGAGGGAATGCTTTGAGTTTTTCACCATTGAGGATAATGTTTGCTGTGGGCTTCTCATATGTGGCTTTCACTATGTTAAGATAAGTTCCTTCTATGCCCATTTTTTGAAGAGTTTTTATCATAAATGGATGCTGTACTTTGTCAAAGGCTTTTTCTGCATCTATTGAGATGATCATGTGATTTTTGTCTTTCCATATGTTGATATGGTGTATCACATTGATTGATTTGCGGATGTTGAAGAATCCTTGCATGCCTGGGATGAACCCAACTTGATCGTGATGAATGAGCTTTTTGATGTGTTGCTGAATTCTGTTTGCTAGGATTTTGTTGAGGATTTTGGCATCTAGATTCATCAGTGAAATTGGCCTATAATTTTCTTTTTTTGTGATGTCTTTGCCTGGCTTTGGTATCAGGGTGATGGTGGCCTCATAGAATGTGTTTGGAAGTGTTCCTTCCTGGGCAATTATTTGGAAGAGTTTTAGAAGGACAGGCATTAGCTCTTCTTTAAATGTTTGGTAGAATTCACTTGTGAAACCATCTGGCCCTGGGCTTTTATTTTTAGGTCATTCCCCTTTCTAAACTCCTCCCATGAGTGTTTGGATGCCACCTGGCAGGGGCGTGGCCCAGGGACTGCCATTCTGTGTCCCCCTCCCTAGACTGACTTGCTTGCAAGATGCTTTGGAAGGCCTTCCTGTCTTCCTGTCCGTGGCGAAGATTCCCTCTTCTTTTGGTTCCCTCTTCGTTCGGGGGCGTTCCTTCCATACTCAGGACGTCCATGTGAGCAGGAGTTTGTGCCACTCCGCGCTCCGGGGTGCTGTGCGTAGGAAGGGAGGGCCTTGGGACCCGTTCGGGCGCCGGTGCCCTTGCCGGGGAAGGGTTTGTCCTGCTCAGAGCGTCCTCGGTGGGCATTCCTGCAGATGGGATGGCTCCCTCTTGCGTGTCCGGAGGGCCCTGCCCACTGTGGGGTGCGGGCTGGATTCCATGGTGCATTTCCTTTGACAGCTCCTGAGGCCTCCTGTCCCGCGCCGCCCCACCGGCCGTGCCCCTTCTGGCAGGTGTGGTGCATGCCTATTGAAATCCACCCGTTTCATGTGCCGCGAGGGGCTCCTTCCTTGCCGTTTCCAGTCTCTTCTGTGTCCTGCTTGGCAAGCCAGGCCACGGTTTCCTGCGCTGGCCCTTTCCAGTTTTCGGTCCCTGGAGTTGCGGTGAGTGAGCAGTACCTCGTGAAAGAGGCCGCACAAAGGGCACCTGAGTTCCCTTTCTTTGGATTCCTCGGCCTGGATGGGTTTGGACGGCAAGTGTCATTTCCGTGCCCCAGGCCTCGGGCCTCCTGGGTGTGGGGAAACTGAGCTGTCCGTGTGTCTGTTCCCAAAAGCGCCTGAAGGCTCGATGCCGGCTCCCCTTCGGAAGGCCTTCGGGTCGATGGGGCCTCCAGGGCCTCCTGGGCTGTGCCTTGCCGTGCCCCGGACCAGCAGAAAGCGCTCGGGCTCCTGTCCTCATCCTTCCGCGCCCTGACCTTCACCCGGGACACATCTTCACCGTTGCCTCCTTGCTTTCTGGAGGCCTCTGTCACTCTGGGGGCACACCTTTCTTTCCAAGAGCAGGCCTCAGGGAGGCTTCGGCAGCACCTGGCCCCCCAAACAGCAGGTGGCTGTGTAAGCCGGCTTTGCGGCAAAGAGGGTTGCACGGAGCTCGCTTGGGCTGCTCCAGGCTGGGCCTGCCCCTGGAGGCTCGGGGCCCGTGCTAGGGCACCGGGCACCCCCGTTCCCGATGGTCCCGAGTGCTGGGACCAGCTCTCCCGCCCGCTGAGCCCCACGGGAGCTGAGCCCTGAGACTGGAGTGCGCCCCCGCTGCAGGAAGGCCACACTAGCCTGGGGAGAGCTGCCAGGAGAGCCGAGACGAGCCAGTTGGGATTCTCCTAAATGTTCCCTTTGCTCTCTCCAGCAGGAGCCTTCATTTCCACTGTGGATGGGTTTTCCTTTGACCCGGGCGTCCTCGGTGGGCATTCCTGCAGATGGGATGGCTCCCTCTTGCGTGTCCGGAGGGCCCTGCCCACTGTGGGTGCGGGCTGGATTCCATGGTGCATTTCCTTTGACAGCTCCTGAGGCCTCCTGTCCCGCGCCGCCCACCGGCCGTGCCCTTCTGGCAGGTGTGGTGCATGCCTATTGAAATCCACCCGTTTCATGTGCCGCGAGGGGCTCCTTCCTTGCCTTTTCCCAGTCTCTTCTGTGTCCTGCTTGGCAAGCCAGGCCACGGTTTCCTGCGCTGGCCCTTTCCAGTTTTCGGTCCCTGGAGTTGCGGTGAGTGAGCAGTACCTCGTGAAAGAGGCCGCACAAAGGGCACCTGAGTTCCCTTTCTTTGGATTCCTCGGCCTGGATGGGTTTGGACGGCAAGTGTCATTTCCGTGCCCCAGGCCTCGGGCCTCCTGGGTGTGGGGAAACTGAGCTGTCCGTGTGTCTGTTCCCAAAAGCGCCTGAAGGCTCGATGCCGGCTCCCCTTCGGAAGGCCTTCGGGTCGATGGGGCCTCCAGGGCCTCCTGGGCTGTGCCTTGCCGTGCCCCGGACCAGCAGAAAGCGCTCGGGCTCCTGTCCTCATCCTTCCGCGCCCTGACCTTCACCCGGGACACATCTTCACCGTTGCCTCCTTGCTTTCTGGAGGCCTCTGTCACTCTGGGGGCACACCTTTCTTTCCAAGAGCAGGCCTCAGGGAGGCTTCGGCAGCACCTGGCCCCCCAAACAGCAGGTGGCTGTGTAAGCCGGCTTTGCGGCAAAGAGGGTTGCACGGAGCTCGCTTGGGCTGCTCCAGGCTGGGCCTGCCCCTGGAGGCTCGGGGCCCGTGCTAGGGCACCGGGCACCCCCGTTCCCGATGGTCCCGAGTGCTGGGACCAGCTCTCCCGCCCGCTGAGCCCCACGGGAGCTGAGCCCTGAGACTGGAGTGCGCCCCCGCTGCAGGAAGGCCACACTAGCCTGGGGAGAGCTGCCAGGAGAGCCGAGACGAGCCAGTTGGGATTCTCCTAAATGTTCCCTTTGCTCTCTCCAGCAGGAGCCTTCATTTCCACTGTGCAGTCAGGTATCAAGCTGCCGAGGTGACTTCCTTTGGGCTCCTCTCTGCCCAGCTTCTTTGCGTGCTTGTTGTGCATCACTGCCGGCGGTGACGAGTCGGGGTGGGTGGCAGACCTATTGTCGTCACACCTCTGTGTGTGTGTGTGTGTGTGTGTGTGTGTGTGTGTGTGTGTCCCTAAGTTTCAGGCCCTGAGAAGAGTTCCCCTCCCACATTCCTCTTTCAGGAGAGGGATTCTGCTTCTCAAGTCTGCCTTTCTTGGTCTCTGGGAATGGCTCCGGAACACCTACCTCCCTGTGAGATCCCCTGCCGGGGGCCTGCCTGCCTCCCAGGGGCCGAGCAAGGTCGTCTTCTGGTTTCTTCTCCATCGCTCATGTCCCTCGTCTGTCTGGAGCCGCTCCTCCTCGTCCATCCACGGGCCCCGGGACACACTGGCCGCTTCCTCGGCTTGGCTTTGGTGCCCGCGGGGCTCTTGGGGAGAGTGGGGTGCCCGTGTCATGTGGAGTGGAGGTTTCCTCTGAGTGGAGGCCCTGGCCTGGGGGCGCATGATGCTCTCCTGCTGACTGTCATTGTCTTTCGGCACAGGTTCCTAAGCAACGCAGGCACCCTTTGTCTAGGTCACCCTTTGGAATGTCCGTGCCCCCTGAGAGCTTAGCACCTTTGCCTCTCCCGGGCAACCGCTCGTGCAGCCGTGGCTCCTAACAGTGACGTGCCAGCCCTGTGTCTGACTGGCGAGCGGTCCCGCGTCGGATCCATCGGCGTCTCTGTCTCTTCCGCTGGAGGTACAGCGGGCTTGGGGGTGGGCGAGCAGGGGCCCTCTTTCTTTCCGCTTTGACGGAGTCTGGGTTCAGTCCTGTCGCCCTCCTGAAAGCGGCGTGTGAACACGCCTCCTGAGTGGAGTCCTCACTGGATTCCCTTGGCCAGCCTCGTAGCCGAGGGCCGGTGTGCTGGACAGCCCCCAGGGCTTCAGAGGCTCGCTGGCCCAGAGGCAGAGGGGCTCCGCGCAAGGGGCGTCCTGCTAGTACAGGCTGCGTCCACCAGGCGGCAGCACTTCTGCCTTTTCCGCGCAGGCTTTCAGGGGGCCAAAGGAGGCTGAGGGCAGCTTGCCTTGCTGAGGGGGGCCTTGGCACGCCCCGGGCCGCAGAGAAGCCCGCTGCCTTCGGGCCTCCGACTTCTTCCGCGGGCCCCTGCCGTCGGGAGACACGTTCACCTGGGCCAGACTGGCTGTGGTCGAGGGGGCTATCTCTTCCCGGGGAGGGCTTGGGAAGCAGAAACTGGAACGAGGCACCTGCCTCCCCTGCAGACCAGCTGGCGGGTCTCAGCTCTTCCAGCACGGGGGGCTTCACCCTTAGGGGGACGCACCACGCTTGATGTGGCTCTTGGGAGCCAGCTGTGGCCCCAGGCAGACTGGACGGTGTAGCTCAGGTGCACAGGGGGCTCGGGTTTGCAGGATTCCTCCCGGAGCCCAGAGACATCCCAGCCTGGAGACCGAGCCTGCTCAGTCTGCAGGGATGGGAGGGGAGCCAGGGAACACCAGGGAAGGAAGCTGTAGGGAACCCGCTTTGGTGAGGCGGCGGTGGTGGTTGTGTTGTTGTCGACGTCCTCTTTAGTGTTTGGTTGAAGCCGGGCTGCCTTTCAGTGACAATGCTTGTTTACCTCTGAGTGGAGGCCCTGGCGCATGATGCTCTCCTGTACATTGTCTTCGGCACAGGTTCCTAAGCAACGCAGGCACCCTTTGTCTAGGTCACCCTTTGGAATGTCCGTGCCCCCTGAGAGCTTAGCACCTTTGCCTCTCCCGGGCAACCGCTCGTGCAGCCGTGGCTCCTAACAGTGACGTGCCAGCCCTGTGTCTGACTGGCGAGCGGTCCCGCGTCGGATCCATCGGCGTCTCTGTCTCTTCCGCTGGAGGTACAGCGGGCTTGGGGGTGGGCGAGCAGGGGCCCTCTTTCTTTCCGCTTTGACGGAGTCTGGGTTCAGTCCTGTCGCCCTCCTGAAAGCGGCGTGTGAACACGCCTCCTGAGTGGAGTCCTCACTGGATTCCCTTGGCCAGCCTCGTAGCCGAGGGCCGGTGTGCTGGACAGCCCCCAGGGCTTCAGAGGCTCGCTGGCCCAGAGGCAGAGGGGCTCCGCGCAAGGGGCGTCCTGCTAGTACAGGCTGCGTCCACCAGGCGGCAGCACTTCTGCCTTTTCCGCGCAGGCTTTCAGGGGGCCAAAGGAGGCTGAGGGCAGCTTGCCTTGCTGAGGGGGGCCTTGGCACGCCCCGGGCCGCAGAGAAGCCCGCTGCCTTCGGGCCTCCGACTTCTTCCGCGGGCCCCTGCCGTCGGGAGACACGTTCACCTGGGCCAGACTGGCTGTGGTCGAGGGGGCTATCTCTTCCCGGGGAGGGCTTGGGAAGCAGAAACTGGAACGAGGCACCTGCCTCCCCTGCAGACCAGCTGGCGGGTCTCAGCTCTTCCAGCACGGGGGGCTTCACCCTTAGGGGGACGCACCACGCTTGATGTGGCTCTTGGGAGCCAGCTGTGGCCCCAGGCAGACTGGACGGTGTAGCTCAGGTGCACAGGGGGCTCGGGTTTGCAGGATTCCTCCCGGAGCCCAGAGACATCCCAGCCTGGAGACCGAGCCTGCTCAGTCTGCAGGGATGGGAGGGGAGCCAGGGAACACCAGGGAAGGAAGCTGTAGGGAACCCGCTTTGGTGAGGCGGCGGTGGTGGTTGTGTTGTTGTCGACGTCCTCTTTAGTGTTTGGTTGAATTTGCCTGGGACTGCCTTTCAGTGACAATGCTTGTTCCTTTCAGCTGTGCCGGGAGGAGATGAGTTGATCCCTCTCAACGTGCCCATTGTTGGCAGCTTCTGGACCACGACTCTTTCTGAAGCCCGAGAGTAGAATTCCTTGTGCTGATTGGGTCCGTCTTCCTGAGGGCCTGTTTTCTCCGCACACCCCTCAGGCAGGCAGGGAGAAAGCCCAACACAGGTGTGTCTGCTCCTGTGGACAGATTCCAGGCCCCTTCGCGCTTGGCTTCCTTCCTCCTTGGGATGCAGCCGGCTTGAGTGTGCTCTGGGGGGACGGCCTGCCGGGGGAGACTGGGTACCGAGGCAGAGCGGCCCAGGCGGCCCAGGCCCAGAGAGGGCTTGTGGTCGAGGGATTCCTCTGGGGCTCCCTGGGCCCCAGGACCTGCCAACCTGGAGACCCAGAGAGCTCAGGATGCAGGGATGCCATCCGCGCCTGGGACCAAGAGGCAAGGAAGGCAGCGAGCAGGTCGTTGTGGGATTCGTTTCGCTTTCCATTCTTTGCGTGTTTGATGTGAGCTCGGAATTGCTGTCCCTCTCAACGCGGCTGCTTTCGGAGGTACAGTGCGGAGGTGGGCGTGTACCTGTAAACATGCCCATTCGCTTCAGCTTCTCTCCTCCTAGGCAACTGAGGAGAATTGCCAGTGATGATTTCCTAGGTCGTCTTGGTGGTCTGTTTTACACACACACACAGAAGGAAAGAAAGAGAGACAGAGAGAGAGAGGATAAATCTCGAGGTGTGCACTCGTGTGTATATGTTTCTGGCAGCTTCCAGTTTCTTTGTCCTTCACCCCGTTCTTCTCGGAAAGCCTAGGTTCATTTTCTACGGTCTGTGAGTGTCGCTCCCCTTTCTAAACTCATCGCATGAGTGTTTGGATGCCACCTGGCCGGGCGTGGTAGCTCAGGTGACGGGCTCGGGTTTGCAGGTCTCCCGCCCGGGAGACTGGACGGCCTAGCTCAGGTGCTCAGGGCTCGGGTTTGCAGGATTCCTCCCGAGCCCAGGGACACCAGCCTGGAGACCGAGCTGAGTGGGGTAGCCCTGTAGGGAACCCGCTTTGGTGAGGCGGCGGTGGTGGTTGTGTTGTTGTCGACGTCCTCTTTAGTGTTTGGTTGAATTTGCCTGGGACTGCCTTTCAGTGACAATGCTTGTTCCTTTCAGCTGTGCCGGGAGGAGATGAGTTGATCCCTCTCAACGTGCCCATTGTTGGCAGCTTCTGGACCACGACTCTTTCTGAAGCCCGAGAGTAGAATTCCTTGTGCTGATTGGGTCCGTCTTCCTGAGGGCCTGTTTTCTCCGCACACCCCTCAGGCAGGCAGGGAGAAAGCCCAACACAGGTGTGTCTGCTCCTGTGGACAGATTCCAGGCCCCTTCGCGCTTGGCTTCCTTCCTCCTTGGGATGCAGCCGGCTTGAGTGTGCTCTGGGGGGACGGCCTGCCGGGGGAGACTGGGTACCGAGGCAGAGCGGCCCAGGCGGCCCAGGCCCAGAGAGGGCTTGTGGTCGAGGGATTCCTCTGGGGCTCCCTGGGCCCCAGGACCTGCCAACCTGGAGACCCAGAGAGCTCAGGATGCAGGGATGCCATCCGCGCCTGGGACCAAGAGGCAAGGAAGGCAGCGAGCAGGTCGTTGTGGGATTCGTTTCGCTTTCCATTCTTTGCGTGTTTGATGTGAGCTCGGAATTGCTGTCCCTCTCAACGCGGCTGCTTTCGGAGGTACAGTGCGGAGGTGGGCGTGTACCTGTAAACATGCCCATTCGCTTCAGCTTCTCTCCTCCTAGGCAACTGAGGAGAATTGCCAGTGATGATTTCCTAGGTCGTCTTGGTGGTCTGTTTTACACACACACACACAGAAGGAGAGAGAGAGAGAGACAGAGAGAGAGAGAGGATAAATCTCGAGGTGTGCACTCGTGTGTATATGTTTCTGGCAGCTTCCAGTTTCTTTGTCCTTCACCCCGTTCTTCTCGGAAAGCCTAGGTTCATTTTCTACGGTCTGTGAGTGTCGCTCCCCTTTCTAAACTCATCGCATGAGTGTTTGGATGCCACCTGGCCGGGGCGTGGCCCAGGGACTGCCATTCTGTGTCCCCCTCCCTAGACTGACTTGCTTGCAAGGTGCTTTGGAAGGCCTTCTTGTCTCCCTGTTCGTGGCTAAGATTCCCTCTTCTTTTGGTTCCCTCTTCGTTCGGGGGCGTTCCTTCCCTACTCAGGACGTCCATGTGAGCAGGAGTTTGTGCCACTCCGCGCTCCGGGGTGCTGTGCGTAGGAAGGGAGGGCCTTGGGACCCGTTCGGGCGCCGGTGCCCTTGCCGGGGAAGGGTTTGTCCTGCTCAGAGCGTCCTCGGTGGGCATTCCTGCAGATGGGATGGCTCCCTCTTGCGTGTCCGGAGGGCCCTGCCCACTGTGGGGTGCGGGCTGGATTCCATGGTGCATTTCCTTTGACAGCTCCTGAGGCCTCCTGTCCCGCGCCGCCCCACCGGCCGTGCCCCTTCTGGCAGGTGTGGTGCATGCCTATTGAAATCCACCCGTTTCATGTGCCGCGAGGGGCTCCTTCCTTGCCGTTTCCAGTCTCTTCTGTGTCCTGCTTGGCAAGCCAGTCCACGGTTTCCTGCGCTGGCCCTTTCCAATTTTCGGTCCCTGGAGTGGCCGTGAGTGAGTAGATCATGTATATATTATACGTGCATCTGATATTCTGTACGTATTCCAACCGTCTTCTAGTTTATCTTCCCTTTACAGTGTTCTTGGAATGCCTAGGTTCATTTTCTGTTGTCTCTGAGCCTCTTTCCTTTTTCTAAATTCATCACATAAGTTTTTGGATACCACCTCTGTTCATCTGGCCTGGAGTCTGTGCCCCTCTAGTGTTCCTGAGGTTGTCAATAGGAAGTGTCATGGGAAATGTTCAGTGGCCTATGTCCTTTCTGGGGCAGGTTTTCCTGATCGAGGTCCAGATGTGGGAATCCCTGAACTCTCTCAGGAGGTGTTGTCCGTCAGCAGCTGTCACAGCACAGGGCCAGACTCCACAGAGGCAGCTGGCAAATGCCATTGTTCCATCCTTGGCAATGTATTTGTAAATGCCAAATTGTAGTTAACAGCTTATTTACACTTTCCCTTTCCATTGACAGCTTATGAGGCTATTTTACTTCCTTGATGTCCAGTCCAGCATGATTTGTGTGTAAATATATTAAGGATAGCCACTTTATGTGATGTGAGCCTACTTTGCCATTGGTAATCTCTTTTGTCTAATCATGAGTAAGGTAGACAGTCGTCAGTTTCATGTTTTACCTTTCCATTTTTTTTATAATTTCAGAGGCTGTGAATGATATCTATTTCTTGAAATAGGCCTTGAAGACTGATCCCGATTTCAATTTTTTTTAAAACATTTATTTTATTTATCTTCCATGGGGAGGGAGGGAGGGTGATGGGCGGGTCACTTCTATTGGTCTTTCATTTCTCTATTTTCATCTGTCTTTGTTCTTTGGCTCCTGTGGGCCTCCCATCACGGTGGCCTCTGTTGTTGCAGAGCGCCGACTCTGGGCGCATGCGCTCCAGAGCTCCAGCTTAGTAATTGGACACATCAGTCCAGCCGCTCCGCGGCACGTGGGATCTTCCCATACCAGGGATCGAACGGGCGCCCCTTGCACTGCAAGGCGGTGTCCTTACCCACTGGACCACCAGGGGAAGCCCTGAAGTGTTCTTCTTTAGAGATGCCTTTTAAAGGCAGTCTTGATTAGCAATTGGAATACATGGAATCCAAAACAACAAAAGGCTGGCTAATCTCTTCCGGTGCAGATGTTTCACTCTACATGGGCATTCACTTGGCTTGCTTCTGCTTCTGGAGGGGGACCTGCCTCTGTAGACTGTGAGTTTTCTAGGGCATCAGTTTCTTGTGGTGGGACGATCTCCCCTGCCTCCTGAGCCCTGAATATTTCAGCCTTGAAACTGAGAGTTCTCAGGCTGCAGGAATGTGACTCTAGCCTGGGGTAAAATACCAAGATGGGAAATGTTCAGTGGCCTATGTCCTTTCTGGGGCAGGTTTTCCTGATCGAGGTCCAGATGTGGGAATCCCTGAACTCTCTCAGGAGGTGTTGTCCGTCAGCAGCTGTCACAGCACAGGGCCAGACTCCACAGAGGCAGCTGGCAAATGCCATTGTTCCATCCTTGGCAATGTATTTGTAAATGCCAAATTGTAGTTAACAGCTTATTTACACTTTCCCTTTCCATTGACAGCTTATGAGGCTATTTTACTTCCTTGATGTCCAGTCCAGCATGATTTGTGTGTAAATATATTAAGGATAGCCACTTTATGTGATGTGAGCCTACTTTGCCATTGGTAATCTCTTTTGTCTAATCATGAGTAAGGTAGACAGTCGTCAGTTTCATGTTTTACCTTTCCATTTTTTTTATAATTTCAGAGGCTGTGAATGATATCTATTTCTTGAAATAGGCCTTGAAGACTGATCCCGATTTCAATTTTTTTTAAAACATTTATTTTATTTATCTTCCATGGGGGCGGTGGGGGACGGAGGGGGTCGGGTGGGCCACTTATATTGGTCTTTCATTTCTCTATTTTCATCTGTCTTTGTTCTTTGGCTCCTGTGGGCCTCCCATCACGGTGGCCTCTGTTGTTGCAGAGCGCCGACTCTGGGCGCATGCGCTCCAGAGCTCCAGCTTAGTAATTGGACACATCAGTCCAGCCGCTCCGCGGCACGTGGGATCTTCCCATACCAGGGATCGAACGGGCGCCCCTTGCACTGCAAGGCGGTGTCCTTACCCACTGGACCACCAGGGGAAGCCCTGAAGTGTTCTTCTTTAGAGATGCCTTTTAAAGGCAGTCTTGATTAGCAATTGGAATACATGGAATCCAAAACAACAAAAGGCTGGCTAATCTCTTCCGGTGCAGATGTTTCACTCTACATGGGCATTCACTTGGCTTGCTTCTGCTTCTGGAGGGGGACCTGCCTCTGTAGACTGTGAGTTTTCTAGGGCATCAGTTTCTTGTGGTGGGACGATCTCCCCTGCCTCCTGAGCCCTGAATATTTCAGCCTTGAAACTGAGAGTTCTCAGGCTGCAGGAATGTGACTCTAGCCTGGGGTAAAATACCAAGAGAAGTCCATATTAGGCATTTTTTTTTTACCCTAAATGTAGTCTTTCTTTATCTAGGAGTTGCCCAATTGGCAGTGTTTCCTTTGTTACAGATTATCAAAAAAAGGTGGTGGGGGGGATTCAGTTATACACCTGTACTTTTCCATTGTGTTCAGCGTCCATTTCCGTGGATGTTATTTACACATTGTGAGTACAGTTTCTTGTGCCATAGAGTAGGTCTAGGTTTGTGAGCTAGTGTATGTATATAGATGTGTGTGTGTGTGTGTAGATTTCTCTCAATTTATCTTCTTTTCCCACCTTTCCTCTTCTATAAGACTTTCTTTTCTCGAATCTCTACATCTCTTTTGTAAACTGGTACATAAATTCCACCTTTAAGTGATATCATATAATGGTTGCCTTTCTCTGTTCAACAGGCTTTACTCATTTCCATCCATGTTGCTGACAAAGGTGTTTTGTTTCTTCTTATTCATGGCTAAGTTTACGTCGTTTCTCTGGGGCAGGTCTTCCAATTCATTCACCTGTCCTTGGACATTTTGGCCTCTTCAGTGTCTTGACTACTGTAAATCTTGGGTTCTGGAGGGAATGCTGAGGTTTGTGTCTCTTCTAATGTCAGTTTCCCTGGTTCTAGGCCCTGTCATTGGAATGCCTGATGGTCTGCTGACATTTTCTTTGTAATTTCCTAAGAAACCTCACTACCCTTGTCCAGGTAGTTGTTTATACTTTTCATTGCCGCTGACCTCTCGGGCATTTTTCCTTTACCCATCTCCTGCTTTGGCATTCATGGTTCATGACACTATATTGATAACACCTCTGTCTGCCTAACGTGTGATGATTCCTTCTTGCAATTTCAGTCTTTTCTAATAGTACTGTGGACCATGCTTTGAGTTATTTTTCCTCTTTCCTTTTTTAATTCTAAACCGTGTGAATCCAGTTTACCTCCTGAAAGTGGCCTCTGAAAACTCATCTTGAGTTGAGTTCTCTTTGGGTTACCTTTCCCAGCCTAGGTCCGCAGGGCTGCTGTCCTTGACAGCCCTGAGGCTTCCGGAGTATTTCTTGCCCAGAGGTAGTGTCCCTATTGCTGTTACAGGGAGTGCCCACAAGGTGGAAGCACTCCTCATTCTCGAAGGTCCCCAGGCGCCTTAGTGAAACGTGCCTTCCTGACTTATAATTTAGAATGTCCCGCGCCAGAAAAAAGCCTAGAGGCCTCTGTTCTCTGTCTTCTTCCCTCCAGCGCTTCACCTTGGACAAATGTTTACCCTTGCAAAATCGCTATGTTTGACGGGGCTGTGGTTTTTAGGGGAGAGCTTTTAAAAAGAAACTAGAGTAGGAATCTTTATCACCTGGAGACCAGCGGGCCTTTTAAAGCTCTTCCAGCACAAGGGCTTAAGCATACTTGGTTAGCACCAGGCTTCATTTTGCTCTCGTGGGACAGCCTGTATGGGCAGACTGGTCCCAAGCAGATTGGACTGGGCACCACAGTTCTCTTGCTCCCTGAGCCCCAGGACCTTCCAGCTTCACTCCAGTCCTGGTAAGGCTGTAGTGGTATGAAACTAGCCCTGAATGGAGGCAAGAGGGTAACTGTGTTTTTTATTATTATTGTTGTTGTTTGTTCTATATTTTTAGTTTGTCTAGCATTATCATTTATTTACAATGTTTTGTTTCCGGTGTTTAGTATTTGATTCTGTTATACATCAACACATTTTTTTTCATCTTCTCTTTCAATTGTGACTACGAAAGTCTTTTTGTAAAATTCCCTGTGCTATATAGAGTTGTCTTTGATGATATATGTTATATACGGTGGTCTGTATAAGTTTTTCCCACACTCTAACTTTTCCTCTTCGCACTTTTTTTTTCTGTTTTGGCTCAATTTTTCTTAATCCTTTGAGCTTACTTCTCTTTGGAAATTCATTAAGCTAGAGTTTTTCGATTTCACCTCTAAATGGTATTACATGATGGTTTTCTCCTTCTTCCTTAGATGGTTTTCTCCTTCTTCCTTAGTAACTTAGTTCACAAGAGTTTGATAATCTTTGTTCTTCTGTTTTGCTGGGATTTTCACTGTCGCATTCTTCCATTTCTCCATCACTGTCTCTATATATGTTCATCTCTCCATGGACATTTTGGTTTTTTTCCATGTCTTGAGTACTGTAAATATTGTGCTCTTGGTAACATGAGTCTTTCAAAGTAAATTTTTCTCTGGATATATGCTGTAACAGTGGTACTGCTTGATCATCTGAGAAGTTCATTTTTTGTTTAAGGAACCTCTGTAGCATTTGTTTTAGTGGCTCTTATTTTTTTCCTGTGGATAATATAGGAGGCTTTCATTTTTTCCAGCCTCCCAACATTCGATATATACATAGTTTTTCTCCATGGAATTCCTACGTCCTCTGTAGTTTCAGAGAGAGAGAGAGAGAGAGAGAGAGAGTGTGTGTCTGTGTGTGTGTGTGTGTGTGTGTGTTCGTTCCCTGAGGAAATACTGAATAGTCTTCCATCAAATGAAAGTGGTTATTCTATCTAATATTGTCTGATTCAGTTATTGGTACAGAAAAACATATCTTTTTTCAACTTTTTTGTTGAACTACTCATTTTCTTTGTATACTGTCTTGTTTTGTTTATCTGCTTATACTCGATGCCACATAGGTTCTGAAATTGTTTTGCCCAGAAATAAACTCATATAATTTCGTTAATTTTCTGTAGAGGAGATAAGGCTATTGAGGGAGTGGAGGAGACAGTCTATTTTGAAAATGTTGCTGGTAAAAATAGTCACTGGCAAAGAATGAAAGTGATCCACCAAAACCTTAAATATAATACATGTAATCATAAAAATCTTAGGGGAAAACACAGGAGGTAATTGTTTGACCTGGCTTTTGTCTATGTTGTTTTTGTCACAAAAGCAAAAATAAACTAGTAGGACTACCTGGAATTAAAAAGCTTCTACTCAGCATTTGAAATCAAGAATAAAATGAAAATTTAGCACATTGAACGAGAGATAAATCTGTAAACCATATATTCAATAAGGGCTTGACAGCCAACCTGTCAAAGGAATTCATAAAACTCAGTAGCAAATATTACTATTTACTCAATTTCAAAATAAGCAAAAGTCCTTATTAGACATTTTACCAAGGAAAAGAAAATGATGACCATCAGGTACATAGAAAGGTGGTCAAAATTAGTAGTAATGAAGGAAATACAAGTAAAAGTCACAACTGTATAAAGTTACATGTATTAAAATGGAAGTTAAGGCCATTTATAACAAATTCTGGTGAAGGTATGCAGAAAACATTGTGGAGTATCCTCAGAAACCTAGAAATAGAAATACCATATGACCTAGCAATCCTCCTCCTGGATAACAGTCAAAAACAAATAAATGAAGAAAAGATATCATAATTTACAATACTTCAGGTATGTAAACAACCTAACAACCTAAATGACCATCAACAATTAAATGCTGGAATGAAATATATATGTGTGTTTGTATATATATGTATATTTAAGTAAATTTATATATAATACAATGGACTATTATTTCAGCCATGAGAAAAAGGAAGTTTCAACAACATGGACAAACCCAGAGATAATTATGCTAAGTGAAATAACCCAAACAGATATAGCATACTGGTACTGTCTCACTTTTATGTGCAATATAAAATTTTTAAAAATCCATTTCATAAAGAAACAAAGGCATTTCACAAATGTTTATGTCTTTGGAATTGGGTCATGGAAATTTTTTTGACCTTTGATTGCATTGTGTTTTCCTTTTTATTTATGCTTCTTGGTTGATTTGCATTATTTCTGTACATTTTGAAAAAGAGCTGCTTATACTAGTCTTTATGGAAGGTTGTTAACTAGAAAGATCTTTACATATGTATATGAATATGAATATATTCATGCATATATATGTATGAATTTTGATATATTTGTATATTCATGAATATATAAACATATGTATGTGAATATATATGACTATATTCATGTGAATATATTCATACATATATGAATATATGTATCTATGTGTATGGATATATATATCCATGTGTATATGAATAAGAATTGAATAAATAATGTTATCTTCCAAAAGACATATTTCTAACAGAAAATGCAAATTCATTTGCAAGATACTTCCCTTTATAGGAGATAGACATTTCCTCCACCTACTCATTGTGATGACACTGGACTCAGTGACTCTTTTCCAATCAATAGATTATGGAAATAGTAGCTTTATAGAGACATGCAAAACACTACCTTAATCTTGGAAATTTGGTTACACCTTCCATGATAAGAGATGACATTTTCTTCTAAAATCCTTTAACTCTCGTCTACTCATAAATTTAAAAAACACTTTCCAAAATATAGAGATACTTTGAAAATCAAGAGGGTTTCCCTGGTGGTCCAGTGGGTAAGGACACCACCTTGCAGTGCAAGGGGTGCTGGTTTGATCCCTGGCCTGGGAAGATCCCACATGCCGCAGAGCGGCTGGACCGATGTGTCCAATTACCGAGCAGGAGCTCTGAGCGCAAGTGCCCAGAGCCTGTGCTCAGCAAAAACAGAAGCCAGTGCGATGGGAGGCCCATACGGGCCAAAGAACAAAGATGAATGAAAATAGATAAATGAAAGACCAATAGAAGTGGCCCACCTGCCCCCTCCGTCCCCACCCTACCCCCTCCTCACCCCACCCCCTAAAAATAAATAAATAAATAAATCTAAAAAAAAAAAAAATCATGAGGCCTCCTCCCCACTGCCGAGGTCATGAACAACTAGGAAAGACTGAGGATGTGGCACAGAGCCTGGGAAAAAGCATGCCTAAATAAAATGTGGTCTTCAGAACTGGACCCAGGGGTTTTGGTGACAATACTTCAGGTATGTAAACAACCTAACAACCTAAATGACCATCAACAATTAAATGCTGGAATGAAATATATAGTGTGTTTGTATATATATGTATATTTAAGTAAATTTATATATAATACAATGGACTATTATTTCAGCCATGAGAAAAAGGAAGTTTCAACAACATGGACAAACCCAGAGATAATTATGCTAAGTGAAATAACCCAAACAGATATAGCATACTGGTACTGTCTCACTTTTATGTGCAATATAAAATTTTTAAAAATCCATTTCATAAAGAAACAAAGGCATTTCACAAATGTTTATGTCTTTGGAATTGGGTCATGGAAATTTTTTTGACCTTTGATTGCATTGTGTTTTCCTTTTATTTATGCTTCTTGGTTGATTTGCATTATTTCTGTACATTTTGAAAAAGAGCTGCTTATACTAGTCTTTATGGAAGGTTGTTAACTAGAAAGATCTTTACATATGTATATGAATATGAATATATTCATGCATATATATGTATGAATTTTGATATATTTGTATATTCATGAATATATAAACATATGTATGTGAATATATATGACTATATTCATGTGAATATATTCATACATATATGAATATATGTATCTATGTGTATGGATATATATATCCATGTGTATATGAATAAGAATTGAATAAATAATGTTATCTTCCAAAAGACATATTTCTAACAGAAAAATGCAAATTCATTTGCAAGATACTTCCCTTTATAGGAGATAGACATTTCCTCCACCTACTCATTGTGATGACACTGGACTCAGTGACTCTTTTCCAATCAATAGATTATGGAAATAGTAGCTTTATAGAGACATGCAAAACACTACCTTAATCTTGGAAATTTGGTTACACCTTCCATGATAAGAGATGACATTTTCTTCTAAAATCCTTTAACTCTCGTCTACTCATAAATTTAAAAAACACTTTCCAAAATATAGAGATACTTTGAAAATCAAGAGGGTTTCCCTGGTGGTCCAGTGGGTAAGGACACCACCTTGCAGTGCAAGGGGTGCTGGTTTGATCCCTGGCCTGGGAAGATCCCACATGCCGCAGAGCGGCTGGACCGATGTGTCCAATTACCGAGCAGGAGCTCTGGAGCGCAAGTGCCCAGAGCCTGTGCTCTGCGAAAACAGAAGCCATTGCGATGGGAGGCCCATACGGGCCAAAGAACAAAGATGAATGAAAATAGATAAATGAAAGACCAATAGAAGTGGCCCACCTGCCCCCTCCCTCCCCACCCTACCCCCTCCTCACCCCACCCCCTAAAAATAAATAAATAAATAAATCTAAAAAAAAAAAAAATCATGAGGCCTCCTCCCCACTGCCGAGGTCATGAACAACTAGGAAAGACTGAGGATGTGGCACAGAGCCTGGGAAAAAGCATGCCTAAATAAAATGTGGTCTTCAGAACTGGACCCAGGGGTGAAAAGTAGTATTAGAAATGGTGACATATTAGTAGAACCTGTAGTTGAGCTCATGATAATGTACTGGTGTTGGTTTTTTGTTGTTGATAAACATCTTTTCAGCGAACCTAAATGTAGCTAGAATAAAACTTCACATAAAAATCTCAATTTATTACAGTAATTACCATAATTTATAATACGTGATTGCCTCCATTTATGTTAATATCCTCATCTTCTTTCTTGAATGCATCTTGCTTGCCCTTTGTGATTTTAACAGCAATGGGGCTTCTCATTAAACAAAACAGATTTAGGTCTCTGTCTTAGAAATTGTTACTACTATATTGATCCAAGCTTAATGAATGGAAACTATCAATTTGGTTCTACAACTGGAAATTCAGGAGCCTGCCTGCAAGCCAGTTGCTTATCAGAAGATCCAAGTAATATGAAGACTTAATCCAAAATAATCTACCATGAAAACAGTCCCCAACGACAGTCTATTTTATACAGACAAAAAAAAAAATTACAACACCAAAAAATTATTTAGGTTTAGTTCTCACTGTATTTTTTTCAGCTTTACTGAAACATAATTGGCCAATAAAATTGTAACATTTGAAGCATGCAAAGAAAGTGAAAGTGTTAGTCACTCATTTGTGTCTGACTCCTTGTGACTCCATGGACTGTAGCCCACCAAGGTTCTGTATCCATGGAGTTTTCCAGGCAAGACTACTGGAGTGGGTAACCATTCCCTTCTCCATGGGATCTTCCCAACCCAGGGATTCAACATGGGTCTCCTGCATTGCAGGCAGATTCTTTACCTTCTGAGCCACCAGAGAAGCCCATCTGAAGCATATAGCATGATAATTCTATGTGTGTGTTTATATAATATATAAATATATCATATCTAATATATATAATTTCATGAGAACATTTTTTAAAGTTTTTCTTATACAGTGTAGCAAATCAATTCTATTAGTCTTGTTACATAGTAGATTCTTAGACTTTTTTCACCTTACAACTGAAAGTTTGTACTTTCATACCAACTTTATTTTCCTATCCCTAGGTATGCCTGGTAAATGTACTTCTACCTTTTATGAGTTGACATGTTTATGTCCTGTGTAAATGTATTAGAAATGGTGACATATTAGTAGAACCTGTAGTTGAGCTCATGATAATGTACTGGTGTTGGTTTTTTGTTGTTGATAAACATCTTTTCAGCGAACCTAAATGTAGCTAGAATAAAACTTCACATAAAAATCTCAATTTATTACAGTAATTACCATAATTTATAATACGTGATTGCCTCCATTTATGTTAATATCCTCATCTTCTTTCTTGAATGCATCTTGCTTGCCCTTTGTGATTTTAACAGCAATGGGGCTTCTCATTAAACAAAACAGATTTAGGTCTCTGTCTTAGAAATTGTTACTACTATATTGATCCAAGCTTAATGAATGGAAACTATCAATTTGGTTCTACAACTGGAAATTCAGGAGCCTGCCTGCAAGCCAGTTGCTTATCAGAAGATCCAAGTAATATGAAGACTTAATCCAAAATAATCTACCATGAAAACAGTCCCCAACGACAGTCTATTTTATACAGACAAAAAAAAAAATTACAACACCAAAAAATTATTTAGGTTTAGTTCTCACTGTATTTTTTTCAGCTTTACTGAAACATAATTGGCCAATAAAATTGTAACATTTGAAGCATGCAAAGAAAGTGAAAGTGTTAGTCACTCATTTGTGTCTGACTCCTTGTGACTCCATGGACTGTAGCCCACCAAGGTTCTGTATCCATGGAGTTTTCCAGGCAAGACTACTGGAGTGGGTAACCATTCCCTTCTCCATGGGATCTTCCCAACCCAGGGATTCAACATGGGTCTCCTGCATTGCAGGCAGATTCTTTACCTTCTGAGCCACCAGAGAAGCCCATCTGAAGCATATAGCATGATAATTCTATGTGTGTGTTTATATAATATATAAATATATCATATCTAATATATATAATTTCATGAGAACATTTTTTAAAGTTTTTCTTATACAGTGTAGCAAATCAATTCTATTAGTCTTGTTACATAGTAGATTCTTAGACTTTTTTCACCTTACAACTGAAAGTTTGTACTTTCATACCAACTTTATTTTCCTATCCCTAGGTATGCCTGGTAAATGTACTTCTACTCTGATTCTATGAGTTGACATGTTTTTATTTTTAGATTCCACATATAAGTGATAAAGTATCTGTCTTTATCTGGTTTAAGTCATTTAATGTCTTCAAGGTCCAACCATGGTCCAATCCTTCCACAAGCCTGGATAATATATAATTGTATTTTTATACCACATCTGCTTTATTCATCGTCAATGGATAGACACTTAAACTGCTTCCTTTTATTGTATATTGTAGATAATGCTGAGGTGAACATGGTAGTACACATATCATTGATATCCTGTTTTCTTTTACTTTGGATATATGTCCAGAAGTGGGATTGCTAAATCATACTGTAGTTAAAATTTTATTTATTCAGAAACCTCCATACTGTTTTCCATAATGGATATACCATTTTGCATTCCTCCAGCACAAGAGTTCACTTTTATCCACATCCTTGAAAATAATTGTTCCTTCTGATATCTATTTCATGATACCTATCCCAACTAGTGGAAAATGATGTCGCATTATGGTTCTGACATGCAATTGCCTGTGATTAGTGACGTGTGGAGTACCTCTTCCTGAACCTGTTGATATTGAGAAACGTCTTTTCAATTCCTCCATGTTGTAATCAAAATGTTTTTTGTTGGGTTATAAGTTTATTTTATTAATATTTTTTTCAGAATTCTGACTTTATGGCTGCTCTGTGTGGCTTGCATGACCTTAGTTCCCTGACTTGGGATCAAACCAAGGCCTATGGCATTGAGAGCACTGAAACATAAACCCTGGAAGGCCAGGGGAAATTTCCCCAAATTTTAAGTTTTTATATGCTTGTAAATTATGTCTCTAAAGGGTTACTATCCAAAATCTTTTTTTGCCAGTTCGGTACATTGCCTTTTCATGTCTTTTGCTGGTTTGCTTTGTAGTGAAATTGTTTATAAATTTAAATATTCTCTGTGTATTTTTGCTTTTGGTATTGAATTCAACAATATCAAAAAGTCATTGTCAAGATCTATCTTAAGGAGTTTTTTCTTTCTGGGTTTTCTATGCGTACTATTTTCACCTTACAACTGAAAGTTTGTACTTTCATACCAACTTTATTTTCCTATCCCTAGGTATGCCTGGTAAATGTACTTCTACTCTGATTCTATGAGTTGACATGTTTTTATTTTTAGATTCCACATATAAGTGATAAAGTATCTGTCTTTATCTGGTTTAAGTCATTTAATGTCTTCAAGGTCCAACCATGGTCCAATCCTTCCACAAGCCTGGATAATATATAATTGTATTTTTATACCACATCTGCTTTATTCATCGTCAATGGATAGACACTTAAACTGCTTCCTTTTATTGTATATTGTAGATAATGCTGAGGTGAACATGGTAGTACACATATCATTGATATCCTGTTTTCTTTTACTTTGGATATATGTCCAGAAGTGGGATTGCTAAATCATACTGTAGTTAAAATTTTATTTATTCAGAAACCTCCATACTGTTTTCCATAATGGATATACCATTTTGCATTCCTCCAGCACAAGAGTTCACTTTTATCCACATCCTTGAAAATAATTGTTCCTTCTGATATCTATTTCATGATACCTATCCCAACTAGTGGAAAATGATGTCGCATTATGGTTCTGACATGCAATTGCCTGTGATTAGTGACGTGTGGAGTACCTCTTCCTGAACCTGTTGATATTGAGAAACGTCTTTTCAATTCCTCCATGTTGTAATCAAAATGTTTTTTGTTGGGTTATAAGTTTATTTTATTAATATTTTTTTCAGAATTCTGACTTTATGGCTGCTCTGTGTGGCTTGCATGACCTTAGTTCCCTGACTTGGGATCAAACCAAGGCCTATGGCATTGAGAGCACTGAAACATAAACCCTGGAATGCCAGGGAATTCCCAAGTTTTAAGTTTTTTATATGCTTGTAAATTATGTCTCTAAAGGGTTACTATCCAAAATCTTTTTTTGCCAGTTCTGTACATTGCCTTTTCATGTCTTTTGATGGTTTACTTTGTAGTGAAAAAGATTATAAATTGAAATATTCTCTGTGTATTTTTGCTTTTGGTATTGAATTCAACAATAACAAAAAGTCATTGTCAAGATCTATCTTAAGGAGTCTTTCCTTTCTGGGTTTTATTTCAGATCTTAAGTTTAGGCCTTTAATCCATTTTTATTAATAGCTTGATTTTGTGTAAGATATAAGAGGGGTCCAGTTTTTTGTGTGTTTTTTTTGATATTGCTATTGATTTCCAAACACCACGTGCTGAAGAGACTATCTCTTCACCATTGTATATTCCTTGGTCTTTGTCATAAATTAATAGAGCATACACGTGAGCTTCTTTTCCACTGATGAATGTTTTTATGCCATTACCATACTGATTTATTATAGCTCTGTAGTTTAGTTGAAAGTTAGGGTGAGTGAGGGACTTCCCTGTTTAAGACTTCATGCTCCCACTTCAGAGGGCATGGATCTGACCCCTAGTCAGGAACTAAGGTCCCACCTGCTGCATGGTGTGGACAAAAATAAATAATAAAGACATGTAATGCTTCCAGTTTTGTTATGTTTCCTCAAGATTGTTTCAGCTTTTGTGGTTTCCATATCAATTCTAGGATTCTTTTCTATTTTTTGTGAAAATTGCCATTATAATTTTGATATAAATGGCACTGAATCTATAGATATTTCGGAGTAGTATGAGTAATTTATCAATATTAGTACTCCCAATCTATGAGCATGGAACATCTTTCCATTATGTGTCTTCATTTCCTTTCATCAATATTTTATAGCTTGCTGTATAAATATTACACTTCCTTCTTCAAATTTGTTCCTGTGTATTTGTTTTTGATGTAATATTTCTGACTGTATGTTGTGCTTATGTAGGAAAGCAAATGCTTTTTTAATATTGATTTTATATCCTGCAAATTTCCTAAATTTATTAATCCTAGTAAAATTAGGGGGAGGATTGAGACACTGAAAATTGAGACAGTTTTCATTCTAACTTTCCTTCTTGGATGCCTTTTACTCTTTTCTTGTCTAATTGTTTTAACCAGGACATCTACTGTTATGTTAGATAAATCTAACAGAATGGTTATCACTGTCTTGTTCTGATCATAGAACAAAAGCTTTCAGCTTTTCCCCATAGTACCATAATGAATATTATGTTGATAGTCTCTTAATTAAAAATTTCTCTGTGTATTTTGCTTTTGGTATTCAATAACAAAAAGTCATTGTCAAGATCTATCTTAAGGAGTCTTTCCTTTCTGGGTTTTATTTCAGATCTTAAGTTTAGGCCTTTAATCCATTTTTATTAATAGCTTGATTTTGTGTAAGATATAAGAGGGGTCCAGTTTTTTGTGTGTTTTTTTTGATATTGCTATTGATTTCCAAACACCACGTGCTGAAGAGACTATCTCTTCACCATTGTATATTCCTTGGTCTTTGTCATAAATTAATAGAGCATACACGTGAGCTTCTTTTCCACTGATGAATGTTTTTATGCCATTACCATACTGATTTATTATAGCTCTGTAGTTTAGTTGAAAGTTAGGGTGAGTGAGGGACTTCCCTGTTTAAGACTTCATGCTCCCACTTCAGAGGGCATGGATCTGACCCCTAGTCAGGAACTAAGGTCCCACCTGCTGCATGGTGTGGACAAAAATAAATAATAAAGACATGTAATGCTTCCAGTTTTGTTATGTTTCCTCAAGATTGTTTCAGCTTTTGTGGTTTCCATATCAATTCTAGGATTCTTTTCTATTTTTTGTGAAAATTGCCATTATAATTTTGATATAAATGGCACTGAATCTATAGATATTTCGGAGTAGTATGAGTAATTTATCAATATTAGTACTCCCAATCTATGAGCATGGAACATCTTTCCATTATGTGTCTTCATTTCCTTTCATCAATATTTTATAGCTTGCTGTATAAATATTACACTTCCTTCTTCAAATTTGTTCCTGTGTATTTGTTTTTGATGTAATATTTCTGACTGTATGTTGTGCTTATGTAGGAAAGCAAATGCTTTTTTAATATT
The DNA here is from genome assembly GCA_022376925.1 of Tragulus kanchil. Classification (NCBI taxonomy): domain Eukaryota; kingdom Metazoa; phylum Chordata; class Mammalia; order Artiodactyla; family Tragulidae; genus Tragulus; species Tragulus kanchil. The sequence continues at coordinate 95,415,875 of JAIOJX010000025.1, forward strand.
GATTTTATATCCTGCAAATTTCCTAAATTTATTAATCCTAGTAAAATTAGGGGGAGGATTGAGACACTGAAAATTGAGACAGTTTTCATTCTAACTTTCCTTCTTGGATGCCTTTTACTCTTTTCTTGTCTAATTGTTTTAACCAGGACATCTACTGTTATGTTAGATAAATCTAACAGAATGGTTATCACTGTCTTGTTCTGATCATAGAACAAAAGCTTTCAGCTTTTCCCCATAGTACCATAATGAATATTATGTTGATAGTCTCTTCAGCACGTGGTGTTTGCTATGTGGCCATTATTATGTTGAGGTACATTTCCTTCTATATTCAATTGGTTTAGAGTTCTTTTTTTTATCATGAATATGTATTGAATTTTGCCCAAATCTCAATGCACCTGTTAAAATACAAATGCAAAAGTTCTCAGCAAAAGTCTAACCAAATTCAGCATCAAATCTAAAATATTATGTATCATTATCATGTGGAATTTAACCGTGTCATGGAAAGTTGGCACAACCTTATTGTTATATACTTACATTGTTATATACTATAGTATATATATGATATATACAAATTCTATCTATCTATATATATCAATAAGAGTGATATACAATGGTAATATGATGGAGAATATCAATATATGATCCTTCAGTAGATACAGAAAAACCATTTGACAAAATGCAGTGCCCTTTTTTAACAAAAGCTCTGAAATTGGGGACTGAAAGAGGATACCTCAAAACAAGGCCGTAACAGTGGACATATGGACATTGTGGGGAAGGAAAAGTGGGTGAGAGGCATAAAGGAAGTAGCATGAAGGTCTGTACTATCACATGTGAAGAAAATAGCTATAGTCATTGCTCTGTGAGAAAAGGGGATCCTGCAGGGGTGCTGTGTGATGGTCAGGAGGGGTGGGATGAGGGGATATACATATGACTAATCTGGGAACATACATATCTGTAAACAATAAAACTCTGTAAAAGTTAAAAGTAAAATAAAAGTTAAAAAGAAAAAACAACAAGGCCATAAACAGTACAGACCTGCAACTAACTTTGTACCTAATGGTGAAAAACAAAGCTTTTCCTTTAAAATCAGGAACAAGAGTATCCACATTCACTATTCCTATTAAAGACAGTACTTGTAGTGCTAACAAGAAGAATCTGACACACAAAAAAATTTTTAAATGGCATCCATAATGGAGAGGAAAAAGCAAAGCTTTCTCTATTTTCAGAAAATAAGATTTTATATATGACTCCCCCCAAAATGGTAGAACTAATACGTGAATTCAGTCAAGTTGGAGGATACAGAATCAACATACAAAAATCAGTTGCAAAACTTTACACTATTAACAAAATATTTGAAAGAAATAAATAATCCCACTTACAATATGAGAAAAATACCTAAAAATAAATTTATCCAAGAGAGTGAAAGCTGTCTGTACTGAAAACTATAAGACATTAAGGGAAGAAATTGAAGACAATACAAATAAATGTTAAGAGAGTCTTTGCCCATGAATTAAAAGAATATTGTTAAAATGACCATGTATCCCAAAGCAATATGGAAATTCAGTGCAATCCCTATCAAAGTGTCAGTAGCATTTTTCATAGAAATAGGGACGAAAAATTCTAAAATTGGCATGGAACCACAAACGAATTCAAACAGCAAAAGTAATCATAAAGAAGAAAAAATTGGAGGCTGTGTGCTTCAAGATTTCAAATTCTGTTACAGAGTTATGGTAATAAAGACAGTAATAGTATTGACATAAGAAGAAATATGTTTCAATGGAAAATAAATAAACCTAAGCATATACAGTCAATTAACTGAACACACAATGAGAAAATTCAATAGTCTCTAATAAATGTTGTTGAGAAAACTGGAAGCCATGTACAGAAAAGTGAAACTGGATCACTATCTTACACCACACACAACAATAACTTAAATTGGGTTGAATATCTGAATGGAAGATGCAAAACCATAAAACTCATAGAAGAAAATAGAAGTGCCATAAGTTCTTTGACTTAGGTCTTAAAGATGATTTTTTGAATCTAACCAAAAAAGGGAAAGCAACAAAAGCCAAGTATAGGACATCAAAGTTTAAAAAAGAAAATTATGCACAAAGGAACCATCCACAAAATCAAAAGGCAGCCTACTGAGAGAAGATATTTGCACATCATATACAAATAAAGGGCTAATAAACACAATGTTAAAATTCATACAGCTCAATAATGAGAAAACAAACAAAAAATACAAATAATCCTGCTAAAAACTGCTCTTGGCACAGATGTAAATTATACATTTTTCTTCCCAAAATAGAAGGCCAACAAGCACATGAGAAGATTCTCAGCATCACTTACAATTAGGAAAATGCACATCAAAACCACAATGACATATCACCTCACACCTGGCTACTATAAAAAAATAAAAAGTGGTGACAAGAATGTGAGTAAAAGGACATCTTAGCATTCTGTTGGTAAGAATGTAAACAGATTTAGTCACTATGGAAAACAGAATGGAAATTCCTCAAAAAATTAAAAATATAACTACTATACAATAATGTAATGTCACTTCTGGATATTTCTCTGGAAAAAAAGCATACACTAATTGGAAAATATACATGTATCCTATGTTCATTAGAGCATTATTTCCAATAGCCAAGATATGCAAACAGAAAAATTCTAAAATTGGCATGGAACCACAAAGAATTCAAACAGCAAAAGTAATCATAAAGAAGAAAAAATTGGAGGCTGTGTGCTTCAAGATTTCAAATTCTGTTACAGAGTTATGGTAATAAAGACAGTAATAGTATTGACATAAGAAGAAATATGTTTCAATGGAAAATAAATAAACCTAAGCATATACAGTCAATTAACTGAACACACAATGAGAAAATTCAATAGTCTCTAATAAATGTTGTTGAGAAAACTGGAAGCCATGTACAGAAAAGTGAAACTGGATCACTATCTTACACCACACACAACAATAACTTAAATTGGGTTGAATATCTGAATGGAAGATGCAAAACCATAAAACTCATAGAAGAAAATAGAAGTGCCATAAGTTCTTTGACTTAGGTCTTAAAGATGATTTTTTGAATCTAACCAAAAAAGGGAAAGCAACAAAAGCCAAGTATAGGACATCAAAGTTTAAAAAAGAAAATTATGCACAAAGGAACCATCCACAAAATCAAAAGGCAGCCTACTGAGAGAAGATATTTGCACATCATATACAAATAAAGGGCTAATAAACACAATGTTAAAATTCATACAGCTCAATAATGAGAAAACAAACAAAAAATACAAATAATCCTGCTAAAAACTGCTCTTGGCACAGATGTAAATTATACATTTTTCTTCCCAAAAGAGAAGGCCAACAAGCACATGAGAAGATTCTCAGCATCACTTACAATTAGGAAAATGCACATCAAAACCACAATGACATATCACCTCACACCTGGCTACTATAAAAAAATAAAAAGTGGTGACAAGAATGTGAGTAAAAGGACATCTTAGCATTCTGTTGGTAAGAATGTAAACAGATTTAGTCACTATGGAAAACAGAATGGAAATTCCTCAAAAAATTAAAAATATAACTACTATACAATAATGTAATGTCACTTCTGGATATTTCTCTGGAAAAAAAGCATACACTAATTGGAAAATATACATGTATCCTATGTTCATTAGAGCATTATTTCCAATAGCCAAGATATGCAAACAGCCTAAGAACCACTGATAGTTGAAATGAAAAAATGTTATCCATAGGTATGTGTATATATACACATATGTGTGTATGTGTAAAAAATGTTATCCATATGTATGTATGTACACATATACACATATATACATCCACATATATACATCCACTATAGAAGAATATATGCCTGTGTCTGAATAATTTTCATACACCTATGTACATATATTGGAATACCACTCAGCCATAGAACAGAATGAAATATTGCCATTTATGACAGCAAGTTCAGATCATGGGATTATTGGTTTAAGTGACGCATGTCAGATAAAGACATAGTATATTATTTCACTATAAAACCTAAAGCCCAAAACTCATAAATACATAGAATAGATTGATTGTGCCAGAAGGGAGGTGTGGTAGAGTGTTGTACAAATTCAAGTGGGGATCAAGAGCTAAAAATTTCCAGTTATGACATAATGTACAGAATAATATTAGAGATACCAAGGGAATGGTGTGGACCTAACAGAAGCAGAAGAGATTAAGAAGAGGTGGCGAGAATGCACAGAATAACTTAGAAAAAAGGTTTTAATGACTTGGATAACAATGCTGATGTGATCACTCACCTAGAGCCAACATCCTGAAGCGTGGAGTCAAGTGGGCCTTAAGAAGCATTACAACAAACAAAGTTAATGGGATGATGGAATTCCCACTGAGTTATTTCAAATCCTAACAGAAGATGCTATTAAAGTACTACACTCAATATGCCAGCAAATTTGGAAAACTCAGCGGTGGCCACAGGACTGGAAAATGTCAGTTTTCATTCCAACCCAAAAGAAAGGGCAATGCCAAAGAATGTTTAAAATATCACACAACTGCACTCATTTCACATACTAGCAATGTAATGGTCAAAATCCTTCAACCTAGGCCTCAACAGTACATGAACTGAAAACTTTCAGATGTATAAGCTGACTTTAGAAAAGTCACAGGAACAAGAGATTAAATTGGGAACATCTCTTGGATCAAAGAAAAAGAATTCCAGAAAAACATCTACTTCTACTTCCTTGACTACACTAAAGCCTTTGACCACGTGGATCACAACAAACTGGTAAATTCTTAGAGATGGGAATAACAGATCACCTTACCTGTCTCTTGAGAAACCTATATGCAGGTCAAGATGCTGTACATTGTCACTGGGCTTATTTAACTTATATACAGAGTACAGCATGAGAAATGCTGGGCTGGATGAAGCTCAAGCTGGAATAAAGGGAGAAATATCAATAACTTCAGATATGCAGATGGCATCACCCTAATGGCAGAACATGAAAAGGAACTAAAGAGCCTCTTGAAGGTGAAAGAGGAAAGTGAAAAAGCTCGCTTAACACTCAACATTCACAAAACTAAGATCGTGGCAAATAGATAGGAAAAAATGAAAACAGTAACAGACTTTATTTTCTTGGACTCCAAAATCACTGTAGATGATGACTACAACCATGAAACTAAAAGATGCCTGCTCCTTGGAAGAAAAGCTTTGATAAACCTAAACAGTATATTAAAAAGCAGAGACATCATTTTGCCAACAAAGGTCCGTATAATCTAAGCTATGGTATTTCCAGTAGTCATGTACGGATGTGAGAGCTGGACCACAAAGCAGCCTGAGTGTTGTAGAATTGATGCTTGTGAACTGTGGTGCTGGAGAAGACTCTTGAGGGTCCCCTGGATAGCAAGGAGAACAGTCCCGTCAATCCTAAAGGGAAACAAACTTGAATATTCACTAGAAGGACTTATGCTGAAGCTCCAATACTTTGGCTACCTGATGCACAGGGCTAACTCACTGGAAAAGCCCTGATGATAAGCTGGGGAAAATGCAAAAAAAGCAAATTTGGAAAACTCAGCGGTGGCCACAGGACTGGAAAATGTCAGTTTTCATTCCAACCCAAAAGAAAGGGCAATGCCAAAGAATGTTTAAAATATCACACAACTGCACTCATTTCACATACTAGCAATGTAATGGTCAAAATCCTTCAACCTAGGCCTCAACAGTACATGAACTGAAAACTTTCAGATGTATAAGCTGACTTTAGAAAAGTCACAGGAACAAGAGATTAAATTGGGAACATCTCTTGGATCAAAGAAAAAGAATTCCAGAAAAACATCTACTTCTACTTCCTTGACTACACTAAAGCCTTTGACCACGTGGATCACAACAAACTGGTAAATTCTTAGAGATGGGAATAACAGATCACCTTACCTGTCTCTTGAGAAACCTATATGCAGGTCAAGATGCTGTACATTGTCACTGGGCTTATTTAACTTATATACAGAGTACAGCATGAGAAATGCTGGGCTGGATGAAGCTCAAGCTGGAATAAAGGGAGAAATATCAATAACTTCAGATATGCAGATGGCATCACCCTAATGGCAGAACATGAAAAGGAACTAAAGAGCCTCTTGAAGGTGAAAGAGGAAAGTGAAAAAGCTCGCTTAACACTCAACATTCACAAAACTAAGATCGTGGCAAATAGATAGGAAAAAATGAAAACAGTAACAGACTTTATTTTCTTGGACTCCAAAATCACTGTAGATGATGACTACAACCATGAAACTAAAAGATGCCTGCTCCTTGGAAGAAAAGCTTTGATAAACCTAAACAGTATATTAAAAAGCAGAGACATCATTTTGCCAACAAAGGTCCGTATAATCTAAGCTATGGTATTTCCAGTAGTCATGTACGGATGTGAGAGCTGGACCACAAAGCAGCCTGAGTGTTGTAGAATTGATGCTTGTGAACTGTGGTGCTGGAGAAGACTCTTGAGGGTCCCCTGGATAGCAAGGAGAACAGTCCCGTCAATCCTAAAGGGAAACAAACTTGAATATTCACTAGAAGGACTTATGCTGAAGCTCCAATACTTTGGCTACCTGATGCACAGGGCTAACTCACTGGAAAAGCCCCTGATGATGGGAAAGACTGAGGGCAGGCAGACAAGGGGGCAAGAAAGGATGAGATGCTTGGATAGCATGATCAACTGAATGGATATGAATTTGACCAAACTGTGGGAGACAGTGAAGGACAGAGAAGACTGTTGTGCTGCAGTTCATGGGGTTGCAAAGAATCGGACATGACTGAGAGACTGAACAAGAACAATGTAGAGCATGGTTACTTATCTACTGCCAAATTGGCAGTATAATTTTGACTAAGAAATTATACCATTCTTCGGTTCTCAGTGGAAAAAGTTAATTTTTTAACTTTACGATACAGGTTGATAACTAGACAAATTATGCTGATCATTTTGCAATGTATACAAATGTTGAATAATGTTGTATTCCTATAATTAACATGATTTTCTGTCGATTAAACTTCAATTAAAAATGGTGATGCTGCACCATTTAATATAAACTCCCTTCTGTTACATAATTACAGAGGAAAGTCAAAAGTTCAAAGATCAGATCTGCAGGAAACAAAATAAAAACTACAACACATTGGAGAGCTGGGAAAATATGTTAGAATTGGAAACCCAGAGCTCACCTCCTCTCACAGGCCAACCAAAAGAAAACTATTTGCTGAATGATCAGCAATGAGAAACACCTAGAATTTATCAGACAATGCCTTCGACAACTAAAGTTATAAAGAAGAATTGATGAGATATGTGGCAGGATGACGTGATATAAGTCAGGTCCCATACCCCCCAGATCAACAGCTCCCAGGTGGGGAAGTAATTACAATTGCAGAGTTCTCTCAATGGAGAGAGAGGTCCAAGCCCCACATTAGGCTCCCCAACCTGAGGATCCTGCGCTGAGAGAACAAGCCCTCAGAGAACTTGGCTATGAAGGCCAAATAAGACAATTAGGAATGTACGGATGTGAGAGCTGGACCACAAAGCAGCCTGAGTGTTGTAGAATTGATGCTTGTGAACTGTGGTGCTGGAGAAGACTCTTGAGGGTCCCCTGGATAGCAAGGAGAACAGTCCCGTCAATCCTAAAGGGAAACAAACTTGAATATTCACTAGAAGGACTTATGCTGAAGCTCCAATACTTTGGCTACCTGATGCACAGGGCTAACTCACTGGAAAAGCCCCTGATGATGGGAAAGACTGAGGGCAGGCAGACAAGGGGGCAAGAAAGGATGAGATGCTTGGATAGCATGATCAACTGAATGGATATGAATTTGACCAAACTGTGGGAGACAGTGAAGGACAGAGAAGACTGTTGTGCTGCAGTTCATGGGGTTGCAAAGAATCGGACATGACTGAGAGACTGAACAAGAACAATGTAGAGCATGGTTACTTATCTACTGCCAAATTGGCAGTATAATTTTGACTAAGAAATTATACCATTCTTCGGTTCTCAGTGGAAAAAGTTAATTTTTTAACTTTACGATACAGGTTGATAACTAGACAAATTATGCTGATCATTTTGCAATGTATACAAATGTTGAATAATGTTGTATTCCTATAATTAACATGATTTTCTGTCGATTAAACTTCAATTAAAAATGGTGATGCTGCACCATTTAATATAAACTCCCTTCTGTTACATAATTACAGAGGAAAGTCAAAAGTTCAAAGATCAGATCTGCAGGAAACAAAATAAAAACTACAACACATTGGAGAGCTGGGAAAATATGTTAGAATTGGAAACCCAGAGCTCACCTCCTCTCACGGGCCCAAACCCAAAAAGAAAACTATTTGCTGAATGATCAGCAATGAGAAACACCTAGAATTTATCAGACAATGCCTTCGACAACTAAAGTTATAAAGAAGAATTGATGAGATATGTGGCAGGATGACGTGATATAAGTCAGGTCCCATACCCCCCAGATCAACAGCTCCCAGGTGGGGAAGTAATTACAATTGCAGAGTTCTCTCAATGGAGAGAGAGGTCCAAGCCCCACATTAGGCTCCCCAACCTGAGGATCCTGCGCTGAGAGAACAAGCCCTCAGAGAACTTGGCTATGAAGGCCAGTAAGACTTAATTCCAGGAGTCCCAGAAGGTTGAGGAAATAGAGACTTCACTCGTAATAGGCAAACACAAAAATGTTACATACTGGTACCCAAGAGGAGAGGTAGGAAGGGGATGAAAGCTACCTGTTGACTTGGAGCATTTCCTGGAAAGGCAGGAGGGAACTGCATCTCCAGGGCACAAAGACACTGGTGGTAGGCCATGTTGGAAGCTCTTTCTACCATGTGGAACCAGTGATGGCAAATGCTATTTTGGAGTCCTCTTTCCAATACTCCAATAGATCCAATACTCAGCCCTGCCCAGGCCGAACAGGCTATAGGTGCCAGTGCTGGGACACTTCTGGACAAACAACTAACACATGGATACAACCTCATCCACTGACGGAAAGACTGCCTTGAGACTCTGAGCTCACAACCTCAGGACAACCCAAGTGACCATCAGTCCATTAATAAAGGGAAGTGATGTATTTCAGAATACATACACACACATACCACGTATGTATATGTGTGTGTGTGTTTGTATATATGTATATATGTGTATATATATATATATGCATATACACACATACAGACATATGTTAATATAGCAGAATCTATAAACAGAAAATGCTTCCTTTTCAAGTGGGGAACGTGGAAATTTCTCCAGGATAGATTACATAAGCAGCTTCAAAACAACCTTCAGTAAATTTAAGAAAATGGAAATCATATCAAGTATTTTGTCCATATAATACCATGCGACTACAAATTGACTACTCGAATATAATTGCAAAAAAATTACAAGAGGCTAAATAATCCACTGATCGCTGAAGAAATCAGAGCAAATAAATACCTAGAGACAAATGAAAATGAAAACAACAATCCAAATCTATGGGACAAAGCAAAATCTGTTCTAAAAGGGAAGTTTACAGTGATACAAGCTTACTCCAAGAAACCAGAAACATCTCCAATGTACAAACTAACCTTATACTCAAAGGAGCAAGAAAGGAGTGCAGGTGGGGAGGGGTCAGGGATATACCTATGACTGATTTGGGATTATCTATAGCTGTAGAAAGAACAAAACTCAAAGTTAGTAAAATTTTTGAAAATCAAAAGGATTAGAGCAAAAGTAGAGTCTACAAATCAATAGAAAAGATTAATGAAACTAAGAGCTAGTTCTTTGAAAAGTTAAACAAAATGTAGCTAAACTCACCAAGAAGAAAAATAGAATGGCCTCCAATCAATAAATCAGATAAGAAAGAGAGTAAGGACAGCTGACACCACAGAAATACCAACGTGCATGAGATTACTATAAACAATATATGTTAATGAATGGACAACCTAGAGGAAATGGACCAACTCCTAGAAATGTAACATCACCCAAGACTGAACAAGGAAGAAATATTATCAAATGAATTACCAGTAATAAATTGAATCAATTATTTAAAAATAAAAACTTCCAACAAATGAAATTCCAGAAGCAGATGGCTTCACAAGTGAATTCTACCAATTTAGAGAAGAGTTCACACCTATTCTTATAAAACCTTGCAACCTGGAGGGGTGGGATGGGGAGGGAGATGGGGGAGGCTCAGGGTGGGGACATATGCACATCTATGGCAGATTTGGGTTGATGTGTGGCAGTAAACAACAAACCCCTGTGAAAATAATAAATAAAATTTGTATGGAATAAAAAACATATTAGAAGTATTATAGACACTATAAGTCAGCCTTTGAGCCAATAGGACAGCCATAGAAGATACCTGTTTTGTAACAGATCAGTATCTGGTAAATGACTTTTTCTTCTCTTAAATACCATCGTTGCAAGATTCACTGTTGCATTAATAAGAATAATAAAATTCTACATTGAATGTAAATAAAACTATTCAAAATCATTGCAGACTCAGGAATTATGGGGTTGGGGGAAAAGGGTGCAGGATCATGAGAAAACTCAGGATACTTGATAGCTGTGACGGAACACTTGAGGCCATTGACATAACAAGATACTAGAAGTGGGCTGAAGTCCCTGGGATGAGAGGAAGATTAAGGACAAGGAAGGAGGAGGATGTGAAGGATCCAAGGCTTGGGAGTAGTAGAAGGGCAGCAGGCTTGACTGAGAGCTCTGGAATCCTTGGCTAGAGGTGCCATGGAGATGGAGGTCTAAAATGCATAGGGCGGAAGGGGGAGAGCCATCAAGAAGCATAGAAGGACAAGAATTAGTTCTGGAGAGATCCAGAGGTCACAGGAGAAGAGATGCCCAGGTGACAAAGAGTAGAAGAGAATGTTGGAGCTAAGGGACAGAAGTGGGGTGATGGCAGTGGCAGTGGGTTGAGGGTCACTGACTTTACCTCCTACTCACTAATTCTATGACTTGCATTCAAATCATAGCCCATTGTGAATAGTTTCTGATTTGAGACCTTGAGTTAATAACATTCCTTACAGAAAAATACTTGTGATAATGCCTTCAACTGAATACACTATAAAGGATTAGAAAAACAAATGAGTAAGCCATGACCCAATATTTCTTCTCTCCTTTAGGACATCGGATGCCAGGTGTGACCAGGGAAGGTTCACATGGAAACCACCAGAATGAAATGGATTTTGCCTAGTATCCAAATGGTCCTGGAAGTGGATTCTTCCAAGGAAGCTGCAGATAAGAACCTACGTCTCATGAAACTCTTTTATGACCTTGTAAGATCCTAAACTAAAAGCCCAGCCAAGACCACTGGAGTCTTAACTAATGAACTGTAGTATGTTTTTTAAATTGCTAGATTTGGAGTGGGGCCCATGACTCTGACTTTTAGTCAGGTTTTTTTCTTCAGGCCAATGCTGATTTCCCCAGACATGTTTTTAGCAGCACTGGAGAAAGCAGGCACACACCCCCTCAGCCCCTTACACCGACCACCTTATCTCAATACAACCACTGTTGGATCCACTAAAGACCATCATCGTGGTCCTGAAGGATTCCATGTTTGTCTGCCACTTTAAAGTTCACAGAATGCTTACTTAGATGCTATAACATCTAAGTAAGTTTCTTTGGAAAACAACATATGTGTAGTCTTTAATGCAATGACTACTGAGCACCTACTGTGTGCTTACAAGTAGGTTACCATGCACTGTTCTGGGAACCTCACAGCTGTTACTGAAGTTACCCTCCCAGTCACAAAGCCCTGGTAGTTTAATAACCAAGAGGATGTAGGTACTGGGACTTGCCTTTCTTTCTCTTCTTCTGTCTCCCTCTAATTAATGTAAAAGAAATGTTTGTATACAGTAAGAACTAACTGTAGATATGTGGAGGAATACAGAAAGCATGGGTATCTTAGAAGTTCAGATAATTTCAGAGAGTTTTCAGCATTCTATGTATGTCTTTCCTGAGATCGTAGATCAAGTTTTAAGTTTATAAGCAAAAACTAATAAGTCTTCCTAACTTGATGAATTTTTCATACTCGCAGCAGCAGTACATAGAACATTTAATTCTCCCCCATTCTCACTAAAACTTAGTATTACCAATTTTTGGTTTATTTTATTGTTTTAATTTATGCAGCAAGAAACTTAAGGTGGCACCTCGCTATTTCCCTGATGGATAGCATAAAGTATGAATATTATTGAGCCTTCAAAATAGGACATTTTTCTATGTGGGATAATAGAAATGAACCTGAAGTACGTCATGCTAAGTGTAATAAGCCATCACAGAAAGGAAAATACTATATTAGTTCAATTACATGTGGAATCTACTAAAGTCCAGCTCATAAAACAGAGCAGGATATTGTTTGTTGGAACTGGCTGTGTGGACAATAGATGTTAGTCAAATGGTACAAAAATTCAGTTATATAGGATGAATGAATTCTGGAAATCTAAGTACAGCCTGGTTAAACAGTTAATTGTAGGGCATATTATACTTGAGAACTACTAAGGGAGTGTATTCAAAGTGTTCTCACCAGAAAAAAAAATGCAGATAAGTCAGATGACTGATATGTTAATTAGCTTGAATGTGGTTATCATTTCACCACATCTTTATTCACATTTTTGAACCTGAACAAACACTGGAAATGCGGAAATGGAATGCAGGTTACTGGACGGGATGACTCATGAACTGCAGGACTTAATGAGACTCCAAAACATATGGGTCTTTGCTCTCACACCTCTGCTTTTGAGTTTTAGCCAAATGTGAGCATATGCCACTGAGGAGCAGCCAACCAAGCACCTGTGCAGGGAGGGAATGGCTCAGGGCGGGGCCAGGCCTACCCAGAGTCCTCTGAGGGTGTGGGGCTGGGTGGGGCTGGGCGGGGCTGGGAAGGAGCCGTCCCTCTGCACTGCTCTCCAGGTCTCTGAGGTACTTGCCTCACTGTCTCTCGTTAGCCTACCCAGCAGTTCCTATTATTTTAACTCAGTGACTTCCCTGCCTATTTTATAAATTAAAATAAAAAGTACTATAACATAAATATGATTTTCTGGGACCATGATACTAGAAACTGTTTTATTCTTAATTTAGAAACTCAGTCGCTGTCATCCATATCCTCATGGCCATTCCTGTCACTTGTAACCCTTCACAGGGTGACACCAGGACTCACACACAACGCAGAAATGGAACTGGCCCACATACATCCCAAGTCCCTACAAAGCACTCCTTAACAGACCCGCCACCCTCAATTCAAACATTTAAATATTTGTAATATCCTCGGGTCAGGCCTTGTGAAGAGTTCAGGTAACATCAGCCATATTCACAGATAGCTTCTCACATATGCTAGAGAACGTGTATTTCCTTAGAGTGGCCATATGACAGAATTCTGGCCAGTGATGTGGAGAGGGAAGGACAAGGGAGGAAAGTGTTCCCCAAATCCAAAAGGAGGGGCTTCAAAGAAAAGCCTCTGTGTCCTGTCAGATTCACACATCCTCCTTCTTGCTGCATGGAACATGGTTTGATGCTTGACAATGGGATGATCATACTGAAATTATGAGAGACCAAAAAAATGTGCAAAATGCCTGGATGTAGAAAATGCCAGAGAAAAGAATGAAAAAATAAAAAAGCACCATGTAAGTTTTCACAGCCATTTTATCAGCCTGAGCATCTACCTATTCCCTGTGCACACAGCAACAAACTCTTCTTTTCTATAGGTATGCATTAGTCCATTCTTAGTCCAGCCAAAAACAAACTACCAACTATAGAAAATAACATTATATTTAATTTATACCAATGTTAAAGTGTGGCACTCAATATGTCAGCAAATTTGGAAAACTCAGCAGTGGCAACGGGCCTGGAAAAGGTCAGTTTTCATTCTAATCCCAAAGAAGGGCAATACCAAACAGTGTACAAAGTACTGCACAATTGTGCTCATTTCACATGGTGGTATGGTTGTGTTCAAAGTCCTTCAAGTTAGGCTTCAGCAGTATATGAACTGAGAACTTTCAGATGTACAAGCAGGGTTTAGAAAAGGCAAAGGGGCCAGAAATCAAATTGCCAATATCCATTGGATCATAGGAAAAGCAAAAGAATACCAGAAAAACATCTACTTCAACTTCCTTTCCTACACTAAAGCCTTTGACTGTGTGGATCACAACAAACTGTGGAAAATTCTGAAAGAAAAGGGAAATTTTATTCTTAATTTAAAACTCAACATTCCTAGATCCACTTGTAACCCTTCACAGGTGACACCAGGACTCACACAACCAGAAATGGAACTGGCCCACATACATCCCAAGTCCCTACAAAGCACTCCTTAACAGACCCGCCACCCTCAATTCAAACATTTAAATATTTGTAATATCCTCGGGTCAGGCCTTGTGAAGAGTTCAGGTAACATCAGCCATATTCACAGATAGCTTCTCACATATGCTAGAGAACGTGTATTTCCTTAGAGTGGCCATATGACAGAATTCTGGCCAGTGATGTGGAGAGGGAAGGACAAGGGAGGAAAGTGTTCCCCAAATCCAAAAGGAGGGGCTTCAAAGAAAAGCCTCTGTGTCCTGTCAGATTCACACATCCTCCTTCTTGCTGCATGGAACATGGTTTGATGCTTGACAATGGGATGATCATACTGAAATTATGAGAGACCAAAAAAATGTGCAAAATGCCTGGATGTAGAAAATGCCAGAGAAAAGAATGAAAAAATAAAAAAGCACCATGTAAGTTTTCACAGCCATTTTATCAGCCTGAGCATCTACCTATTCCCTGTGCACACAGCAACAAACTCTTCTTTTCTATAGGTATGCATTAGTCCATTCTTAGTCCAGCCAAAAACAAACTACCAACTATAGAAAATAACATTATATTTAATTTATACCAATGTTAAAGTGTGGCACTCAATATGTCAGCAAATTTGGAAAACTCAGCAGTGGCAACGGGCCTGGAAAAGGTCAGTTTTCATTCTAATCCCAAAGAAGGGCAATACCAAACAGTGTACAAAGTACTGCACAATTGTGCTCATTTCACATGGTGGTATGGTTGTGTTCAAAGTCCTTCAAGTTAGGCTTCAGCAGTATATGAACTGAGAACTTTCAGATGTACAAGCAGGGTTTAGAAAAGGCAAAGGGGCCAGAAATCAAATTGCCAATATCCATTGGATCATAGGAAAAGCAAAAGAATACCAGAAAAACATCTACTTCAACTTCCTTTCCTACACTAAAGCCTTTGACTGTGTGGATCACAACAAACTGTGGAAAATTCTGAAAGAAAAGGGAATACCTTACCTGTCTCCTAAGAAACCTGTATCATGTCAAGAAGTAACCATTTTAACTGGTCTTGGAATAAAGAACCAGTTACCAATTGGGAAAGGAGTATGTCAAGGCTGTATGTTGTCACCTTGTTTATTTAACTTATATACAGAGTATATCATGGGAAATTCTGGGCTGGATGAAGCACAAGCTGGAACCAAGATTGCTGGGAGAAATATCAACAACCTCAGATATGCAGATGATACCACTCTAATGGCAGAAAATGAAGAGGAACTAAGAAGCCTCTTGGTGAGGATTAAGAGGGAAGTGAAAAAGGTGACTTAAACTGAGCATTCAAAAAAACTAAGATCATGACATCTGCTCCCATCATTTCATGGCAAATAGATGAGGAAAAAGTAGGAACAGTGACAACTTTCATTTTCCTGGGTTACAAAATCTGTAGCAACCTATAACTGAGGACAGGGACTGCAGCCATAAAATTAAAAAAATGCTTGTTCCTTAGAAGAAAAGCTATGGCAAACCTAGACAGCGTATTAAAGAGCAGAGACATCATTTTGCCGACAGGTCCATATAGTCAAAGCTATGGTTTTTATCAGTAGTCATGTATAGATGTGTGTGTTGGACATAAAGAAGGCTGAGCGCCAAAGAATTGATTCTTTCTAACTGTGGTCATGGAGAAGACTCTTGAGAGTCCATTGGGCTGCAAGGAGATTAGACCAGTCAACCCTAAAGGAAATCAACCCTGAATAGTCTTTGGAAGGACTGATGCTGAATCTGAAGCTCTAATACTTCGGGCACCTGATGGGAAGTGATGACTGATTGGAAAAGCCCCTGATGGTGGGAAAGACTGAGGGTAGGAAGAGAAGAGGGCAACAGAGGAGGAGATGGTTGGATGGCATCACTGACCCAATGGACATAAGTTTGAGTGATCTCTGGGTGATAATGAAAGACAGGGAAGACTGACATGCTGCAGTCCATGGGGTTGCAAAGAGTTGAACATGCTGAATGACTAAACAACAACACTACTTCACTTCCTTTCCTACACTAAAGCCTTTGGCTGTGTGGATCACAACAAACTGTGGAAAATTCTGAAAGAAAAGGGAATACCTTACCTGTCTCCTAAGAAACCTGTATCATGTCAAGAAGTAACCATTTTAACTGGTCTTGGAATAAAGAACCAGTTACCAATTGGGAAAGGAGTATGTCAAGGCTGTATGTTGTCACCTTGTTTATTTAACTTATATACAGAGTATATCATGGGAAATGCTGGGCTGGATGAAGCACAAGCTGGAATGAAGATTGTGGGACAAATATCAACAACCTCAGATATGCAGGTGATACCACCCTGATGGCAGAAAATGAAGAAGAACTAAAGAGCCTCTTGGTGAGGATTAAGAGGGAAGTGAAAAAGGTGACTTAAACTGAGCATTCAAAAAAACTAAGATCATGACATCTGCTCCCATCATTTCATGGCAAATAGATGAGGAAAAAGTAGGAACAGTGACAACTTTCATTTTCCTGGGTTACAAAATCTGTAGCAACCTATAACTGAGGACAGGGACTGCAGCCATAAAATTAAAAAAATGCTTGTTCCTTAGAAGAAAAGCTATGGCAAACCTAGACAGCGTATTAAAGAGCAGAGACATCATTTTGCCGACAGGTCCATATAGTCAAAGCTATGGTTTTTATCAGTAGTCATGTATAGATGTGTGTGTTGGACATAAAGAAGGCTGAGCGCCAAAGAATTGATTCTTTCTAACTGTGGTCATGGAGAAGACTCTTGAGAGTCCATTGGGCTGCAAGGAGATTAGACCAGTCAACCCTAAAGGAAATCAACCCTGAATAGTCTTTGGAAGGACTGATGCTGAATCTGAAGCTCTAATACTTCGGGCACCTGATGGGAAGTGATGACTGATTGGAAAAGCCCCTGATGGTGGGAAAGACTGAGGGTAGGAAGAGAAGAGGGCAACAGAGGAGGAGATGGTTGGATGGCATCACTGACCCAATGGACATAAGTTTGAGTGATCTCTGGGTGATAATGAAAGACAGGGAAGACTGACATGCTGCAGTCCATGGGGTTGCAAAGAGTTGAACATGCTGAATGACTAAACAACAACACTACTCAATATGGACAACAGTATGAAGGGTTCTTTAAGAGCAAGAACTAGAGCTAGCATATGCTCTGACAGCCCACATCCAGGGTATATATCCAGTCCAGACAAGAATCTGAGAAGACACATCCACCCCAACGTTCACAGCACTTCTATTTACAATAGACAAGACATGGAAAGAACCCAAATGTACATCGACAAACAAAAAAAAATACTTGTACATATAGACAGTGAAATAATACACAGCCATAAAAGAATCGTGCCTTTTGCAGGAACATAGATGGAACTACATATGATCAAACTTAATGAAGTAAATAAGACATAGGAAGATGGATCATGTGATACCACTTATAGGTAGAATCTAAAGGTAGATACCCCTGAAACAATGTACAGAATGGAAACAGACCTAAAGACTTGGGGAAAAAAATCTTATGATTACTAAAGGGGAGAGGCAGTGGGAAAAGATCAATTAAGAGATAAGGATTAACACACATAGTATTGCATATAAAATAGATAATCAGCAAGAACCTACTATATAGCACAGCAAGTCTACTCAATATTCTGTAATAACATATATGGGAACAAAGTGTGAAAAGGATCAATTATAAGTCTATGTATAACTGAATCAACTAGCTAATACCTAAAACAAACACCACAATCTAAATCAATTTTACTACAATAAAAATTGAAAACTAAATTAAATGTTTAAAATGTAATGAGACACAAGCTTTTGGGTATTTATTTTGCATGCCAAGTAAACCCAGGAACATGACATCCACTATAACAATGGTTGTAGTAAGCACTCACAAGCAGAATGAAGAAATCATGCTGCCTCCTGGTGGTTTCCCACAGGAGCCAGCTTTAAACTAGGACTTAAGGGCGCTTAACATATACAAGGTGTGCAGAAATGTAAATTACAACTGCACAAAAGAATAATTGCAGTAGTAATTGAAATGAAATTCAAATACGGCAGAATTTAAAGAAGCCAATTTCAAGAGGTAAATATCACATTATTTTTAATAATAATATTTAATATTACTAGCTCAGTGTTACTAATTAATAGAGACATGCATATCAAACTACCATAGGGTATCACTTCACACCTGTCAGACTGGTTATCATTAAAATGCTGGAGAAGGTATGGAGAAAAGGGAAGACTCCTACACTGTTGATGGGAATGAAAACTGAAAAGAGCAACATACAGAATGGTATGGAGCTTCCTTACACTGAAAATTGGGTTGCCAGGTAACAGGCAATCACATATCTGGGCAAATGTCCAGAGAAAACCTAAATTTAAAAAAGGCACATGCCCCTAAAGTTCACCACAGTACATAATAATTATAGTAGTCAAGAAATGGAAGCAACTAAAACACCCATGGACAGATGAATGCATAAAGCAGCAGCAGTCCATAGAGACAATGAGATCTTATGTAGCAAAAAGAAAGAATGAAATAATGTCCTTCTCTACAACTAGAATGGAGTTGTAGAGTTATCACACTAAGTGATGTTAGAGAAAGGAAAACAAACATCACTTACTGTTCGAACAGAAAATGTAATAAAATGAAATACTTTTAAAAAGACTCACAGACTTACAGAAGAAAGTTATGCTTACAAAAGGAGAAAGGTGAGGGGAAGAGAAAAACTAGGAGGTTAATATAACCTCTACACACTATATATATATATATATATATATATATATATATACACACACACACACATATATACATAAGTATATATATAATAGATAATTTACAAGGACCTACTGTATAGCACAGGTAATTCTACTCAATACTGTAATAAATTATACGGGAAGACAAGCCAGAAAAAAATAGATATCTGTAGATGTATAAGTGAATCACCTTATTGTACACCTAAAACAAAATATTGTAAATCAATAATACACCTATAAAACTAAAGAAAAAGGAAAGAAATGCCGAATAGATTCCTCTTTGGCTTCATTTTCTGGGCAGTGTCATATCCTGGAGCCTGAGCAGGCTCAGGCCCCAAGGCTGGACTCTTAAAACATTCAGGGAGATGGGGGGAAACCCCATTACCTGAGCCCCCTTTGGACATGCACTGACTCTTACCTTCTACAAGGGAACTCAGTATCCTGATTCAGGTGAGCCCTCCAAGAGGTCCACAAACCACGTATAACCTACTACAACCAAGGCATGGTCAACACCCTGGGCTAAAAGAACCAGGATTCCAGGTAATGGGGTTCTTCACTGTAGCCTCCATGTTTCAAAGGCCTCACCTAAGGACGTCAGCACCCTCAATGCAGCAATTTTGAAAAGCTTCAAATGTATCACAAGGGTGAGGAGTAAGAGAGAAGAAATAAAAAGGCAGAAACCCATGGGGTTTGAACCGTCATACTGCCTTCTAACTGAAAAGCCAAGAAGACAAGTTTCAATAAGGTTATGGCTCCCTTGCAAACCAGAATTGGGTATGAAATTCCGCCATCTTGTGAACTCTGTTTATAACAGCAACTTCAGAACCATAGCTTCAAAGCACTGAATCCAGGCCTGAGGGTCTGTAAATAACACCAGCCTTGAAATATCCCGGGAGAGGCAATCAAAGCAGAATTCAAAACAGGGCAGACTTTCCAGAAGCCAATTTCAAGAGACATATATTAATGATACTGGACAATTAAAAAAAAAAAAAGAGGGCACAGGAAAATATGCTCAACATTGTTACTTATTAGAAATGTGGTAATCAAAATAACCATGGGGATTAATCTCACAGCAGTCAAACTGGTTATCAATAAAATATCTACAAAAAATTAACACTGAAGAAGGTGTAGAGGAAAAAGAAGCCACCCATAGTGCCAGTGGGAACAGAAACTGTAAACAGCCACATGAAGAACAATACAGAGGTTCCTTACAAAACTGAAAATAAAGCAATCCCACACCTAGTTGTATATCTGGAGAAAATCTTAATTCAAAATGCACAGGTAGGGCCTTCCCTGGCCTGGGAAGATCCCACATGCCACAGAGTGGCTGGACCAATGTGTCCAATTACCGAGCCAGAGCTCTGGAGCACATGCGCCCAGAACTGGTGCTCTGTGACAACAGAGGCCACTGCAATGGGAGGCCCACATGGGCCAAAGAACAAAGATGGATGAAAAATAGATAAATGAAAGACCAATAGAAGTGGCCCGCCCACCTCCCTCCCCACCTCCCTCCCTACCACAGAAAAAAAGTTTAAAAAAGACACAGGAACCTCAGCATTCACATATCACTCAGTATTTACAATATCCAACACAATAAAGTGACCAAAATGTCCATGGACAGATGAATGGATAAGAAAGATGTGTTAGAGAGAAACAATGGAATCTTAGCCATAAAGAAGAATAAAAAGAAGGTACTTCTCAGCCACATGGATGAAACCAGAGATTATGATACCAAGTAAACTAAGTAAACGAAGACTTAGCAGCATGTGATATCACTTTAGACATAGAGTTTAACAGCTCATACCAATAATCTATTTTACAAAAGAGAAATAGAGTCAGAGACTAAGAAAAGACACATATGCTCACTAAAGGGGATAGGGAGGAGAAATAGATAAATCAGGAGGTGGGAAAAATTGTAAGGTCTGGTCCCGAGGCTCCTTTCCCCCACTTCCTACCTCCCTGACACAAGA
Organism: Tragulus kanchil; assembly: GCA_022376925.1. Classification (NCBI taxonomy): domain Eukaryota; kingdom Metazoa; phylum Chordata; class Mammalia; order Artiodactyla; family Tragulidae; genus Tragulus; species Tragulus kanchil. Next base: position 95,436,910 of record JAIOJX010000025.1, read on the forward strand.
AAGACCTTGACTAGAAGGCCCCTCACGCCAGACTGAACAAGGCCGATGAAAAACAGCCATGACACCAACAGAGGACCACCCTGCCCCCGCCAGAAGTTCTCACTGGACAAAGGAAAGATGAAACTGCCCCATTTGCGAACGCCCCAACACCTGGCCTCAACCAATCAGGTCGACGGTGCCCCAACCTGGCCAGGGACTCTGCTGACCACGTCACCTTACCTATAAAGGGGGCCCTCCCAGTCTTTGTGTGCGCTTTCCCTCACTCCCTCTCTCCTCTCCTCCCCGTGAGGGACGCCCGAGAGCGCCCGTCCAATAAAGCCTGCTCTGCCTCACCAATTCCGATCCTCCTCTCTCATTTTAAAACACCGGCGGGGACCAACCTTACAAAAATATGTAATAGATGACCAGTGAAGATCTACTCTATCTATAGGAGAGGGAATTCTACACACATGCCTTATTAATGTCTGAAGGAAATACACTCAGAAACTTGGGATTCACTTATACATGTACACATAGCATTACTGTATACCTAAAACAAAACACTGTTAATAATCCATACTCCTACAAAATTTAGAAGTTTAAATTAAGATGAAAAAAAACACCTCACTGTTGTAATCCTCTATGGCATTGTTTACATGGGCTAATGGCACATCCCGAAGCCTGAGGAGGTTTGGGTCCCAAGGCTGAAATGTCCAAGGTACAGGGAGCAGGGGGAGGTTGTCTCAGCACATGAGGCCCCTTTGGACCTGTGCTGCTTATTATGTCTGCATGGGAACACAGTTTCCGGTTCAAACAGAACTTCTGTCGACAAGAGTATTTGCCAACTGCCTCTGCAGAGATGGAACACTGTGCCTTAGGAGCTGCTGACTTTTCAACACCCCCTGAAGGAAATCAGGGTGGGGCAAGGCACTTTATGGGGAATCCAGTGGAGCAGGTCTTTAGATAGGTAAATGACTTTTAGGAACAGCTTTTATTATCTCAATCCTTGCATCTCCTCCCAACTAGAAAAGTGCTAAAATCCTTCATGTAGATGTCACATCATCCTGTCAGACACAAGCCATTTGTAAAACAAGACTTTTAAAATAACCCTTTCTTTGATGGCATTTGAATTTCTGCCACACTGAAACCCTTATATTGGCTTTCCTCCCCTATCTCCTTGGAGCAGTCTATCAGAGTTATCTGGGGTGCTGCCTCCCGGGCTGCAGTCCTAATTATTCCCCAAATAAAACTTAACCCACAATTCTCAAGTTGTTCAGTTTTAAGTCGACACTTCCAAGATATAAAAGAAACAGTGTTCAAAACACGGTGGAGCCCCAGAACTGGGAACGCTTTCAAAAGCCATCTGTTTTCCAAGTCTCCTACTGATGGAGGTCTCCACTCAAGCTTCCTTCATTAAAAGGCCTCAGCTATGGATGACTCACCCTCAAGAGACCAGTTTTCCATGGATTCCGATTTCTCCCAGGGCGAACCCTAAGGGAGAAAAGGAAGTTGAAACCCCCCTTTTTTGCCCTTACAAAAATATGTAATAGATGACCAGTGAAGATCTACTCTATCTATAGGAGAGGGAATTCTACACACATGCCTTAGTTAAACTGTTGGGATTCACTTATACATGTACACATAGCATTACTGTATACCTAAAACAAAACACTGTTAATAATCCATACTCCTACAAAATTTAGAAGTTTAAATTAAGATGAAAAAAAACACCTCACTGTTGTAATCCTCTATGGCATTGTTTACATGGGCTAATGGCACATCCCGAAGCCTGAGGAGGTTTGGGTCCCAAGGCTGAAATGTCCAAGGTACAGGGAGCAGGGGGAGGTTGTCTCAGCACATGAGGCCCCTTTGGACCTGTGCTGCTTATTATGTCTGCATGGGAACACAGTTTCCGGTTCAAACAGAACTTCTGTCGACAAGAGTATTTGCCAACTGCCTCTGCAGAGATGGAACACTGTGCCTTAGGAGCTGCTGACTTTTCAACACCCCCTGAAGGAAATCAGGGTGGGGCAAGGCACTTTATGGGGAATCCAGTGGAGCAGGTCTTTAGATAGGTAAATGACTTTTAGGAACAGCTTTTATTATCTCAATCCTTGCATCTCCTCCCAACTAGAAAAGTGCTAAAATCCTTCATGTAGATGTCACATCATCCTGTCAGACACAAGCCATTTGTAAAACAAGACTTTTAAAATAACCCTTTCTTTGATGGCATTTGAATTTCTGCCACACTGAAACCCTTATATTGGCTTTCCTCCCCTATCTCCTTGGAGCAGTCTATCAGAGTTATCTGGGGTGCTGCCTCCCGGGCTGCAGTCCTAATTATTCCCCAAATAAAACTTAACCCACAATTCTCAAGTTGTTCAGTTTTAAGTCGACACTTCCAAGATATAAAAGAAACAGTGTTCAAAACACGGTGGAGCCCCAGAACTGGGAACGCTTTCAAAAGCCATCTGTTTTCCAAGTCTCCTACTGATGGAGGTCTCCACTCAAGCTTCCTTCATTAAAAGGCCTCAGCTATGGATGACTCACCCTCAAGAGACCAGTTTTCCATGGATTCCGATTTCTCCCAGGGGCGAACCCTAAGGGAGAAGAAGTAAGAAAACACAAGCCTTTGGAACTTCTTGTGGCACTTGACATTCCAAATGACAACCTGGGAAGCCGTGTTTCACTAACTCTCTGCTTTCTCTGCTTGCCCCATTAACAAGATGCTACTGCCTTGTGGGTGATTTTAGAAACAGCAACTAGAAAGCCACTGCTTTTAGCCAGTGAATATTTACAAGGCCTTGCAAGGCTATGAAAGACACCAGCCCTCAAGAAATATCCCGGGGAGGTACTAAAAAAGAACTCAAATCAGGACTACTTCCTAAAGACCAATCTCAAGAGGTAAATATGACTCATGCAGTTCAAAAAAAAAAACAAAAAAAAAACAAAAAAACCCCAGCAATCCAGGAAAGATGGTCAGCATCATTGAAGATAAGAGACAATGGAATCAGAATCAAATTTCCAGTGAGGCGTCATTTCAAAAGAATCAGAGTGGTTACCATTACAACATTGACAAACAATAAATGCTGGAGACCGCATGGGGAAAAGGAAAGATTTCTACCCATGTCATTGTCAAAGAAAACTGTAGAGAGATACACACAGAATACTAGGGAGGTTCTAAAGACACTAGCTACAGAGCTATTGTGATCAGGCATTCCTAGGCCTGGGCATACAAATGGAGAAAGCCCTAATTCAAAGAGGCAGGCCCCCAAGATTTACCACAGCACTCAATATCTACAGCAGCTAAGACACCAAATGAACCAGAATGACCATGGGAAGATAAAAAGATAAGAAGAACGTGGTACAGAGACAATGTGATCATACTCAACCATAAAAAGAATGAAATAATATCCTCAGCAACATGGAGAACCCAGACATGATCAGACTAAAAAGTCAGTTACATAGAGAAAGATAAACGTCATGCAATATCCCTAAAAGGTAGACTCAAAATGTCGATAACTGTTCAAAACACGGTGGAGCCCCAGAACTGGGAACGCTTTCAAAAGCCATCTGTTTTCCAAGTCTCCTACTGATGGAGGTCTCCACTCAAGCTTCCTTCATTAAAAGGCCTCAGCTATGGATGACTCACCCTCAAGAGACCAGTTTTCCATGGATTCCGATTTCTCCCAGGGGCGAACCCTAAGGGAGAAGAAGTAAGAAAACACAAGCCTTTGGAACTTCTTGTGGCACTTGACATTCCAAATGACAACCTGGGAAGCCGTGTTTCACTAACTCTCTGCTTTCTCTGCTTGCCCCATTAACAAGATGCTACTGCCTTGTGGGTGATTTTAGAAACAGCAACTAGAAAGCCACTGCTTTTAGCCAGTGAATATTTACAAGGCCTTGCAAGGCTATGAAAGACACCAGCCCTCAAGAAATATCCCGGGGAGGTACTAAAAAAGAACTCAAATCAGGACTACTTCCTAAAGACCAATCTCAAGAGGTAAATATGACTCATGCAGTTCAAAAAAAAAAACAAAAAAAAAACAAAAAAACCCCAGCAATCCAGGAAAGATGGTCAGCATCATTGAAGATAAGAGACAATGGAATCAGAATCAAATTTCCAGTGAGGCGTCATTTCAAAAGAATCAGAGTGGTTACCATTACAACATTGACAAACAATAAATGCTGGAGACCGCATGGGGAAAAGGAAAGATTTCTACCCATGTCATTGTCAAAGAAAACTGTAGAGAGATACACACAGAATACTAGGGAGGTTCTAAAGACACTAGCTACAGAGCTATTGTGATCAGGCATTCCTAGGCCTGGGCATACAAATGGAGAAAGCCCTAATTCAAAGAGGCAGGCCCCCAAGATTTACCACAGCACTCAATATCTACAGCAGCTAAGACACCAAATGAACCAGAATGACCATGGGAAGATAAAAAGATAAGAAGAACGTGGTACAGAGACAATGTGATCATACTCAACCATAAAAAGAATGAAATAATATCCTCAGCAACATGGAGAACCCAGACATGATCAGACTAAAAAGTCAGTTACATAGAGAAAGATAAACGTCATGCAATATCCCTAAAAGGTAGAATCAAAAATGCATACGAATAAACTACTTTTGTTGTTGTCACGCAGTCATGTCCACCTCTTTGCGACCCAGTGGACTGAAACTCATCAGGAGCTTCCCTGCCCTTCACTATCTCCCAGACTTTGCTCAAACTCATGTCCATTGGGTCAGTGATGCCATCCAACCATCTCATCCTCATCCTCTGTCATCCCCTTCTCCTGCCCTCAAAGGTTCCCAGCATCAGAGTCTTTTCCAAAGAGTCGATCTTCCTATCAGGTGGCCAAAAGAGAAATAGACTCAGAGACTTAGAAAAGAAATACTGCTTACCAAAGGGAAAATTGGAGGAAAAAAGAAATTAGGAAGTAGGGGAAACCTATATATGCTAATAAGTATATAAAATAGATCCTCAATAAAACCTAACCTAGAGTATAAGAACTCTCCTCAACATGCTTTAAGAACCTATATGGGGGGTTTCCATGGTGGTCCAGTGGGTAAGGACACTGCCTTGTGGTGCAAGGGGCGCCGGTTCAATCCCTGGCCTGGGAAGATCCCACGTGCCGCAGAGCGGCTGGACCGATGTGTCCAATTACTGAGCCAGAGCTCTGGAGCGCATGCGCCCAGAGCCGGTGCTCTGCGACAACAGAGGCCACCGCGATGGGAGGCTCACACGGGCCAAAGAACAAAGACGGATGAAAATGGACAAATGAAAGACCAATAGAAGTGGCCCACCTGCTCTCCTCCCTCCCCACCCCACCCCCACCAAAATAAATAAATAAATAAATAACCTATATGGGGGGCTTCCCCAGTGGTCCAGTGGGTAAGGACACTGCCTTACAGTGCAGGGGGACACCAGTTTGATCCCTGGCCTGGGAAGACCCCACGTGCCATGGAGCGGCTGGACTGATGTGTCCAACTACCAAGCCAGAGCTCTGGAGCACATGGGCCCAGAGCCAGTGCTCTGTGACAAGAGAGGCCACTGTGATGGGAGGCCCGCACAGGCCAAAGAACAAAGATGGATGAAAATGAATAAGTGAAAGACCAATAGAAGTGGCCCACCTGCTCTCCTCCCTCCCCACCCCACCCCCACCAAAATAAATAAATAAATAAATAACCTATATGGGGGGCTTCCCCAGTGGTCCAGTGGGTAAGGACACTGCCTTACAGTGCAGGGGGACACCAGTTTGATCCCTGGCCTGGGAAGACCCCACGTGCCATGGAGCGGCTGGACTGATGTGTCCAACTACCAAGCCAGAGCTCTGGAGCACATGGGCCCAGAGCCAGTGCTCTGTGACAAGAGAGGCCACTGTGATGGGAGGCCCGCACAGGCCAAAGAACAAAGATGGATGAAAATAAATAAAGACCTATAGACGTGACCAGAAAAAAAAAGAACCTATATGGGATAAGAAGGTCCACACAATTGGCATGTGTAGATGTATCAAAGAATATCCTTCCCATACACCTCTGAAATAAGAGGAAATCAAGGATAGCCCAATAAAAATTACAAATTAAATTAACCCAAAGGGGGAAAAACACACAAGAATTCCCTAAACTACCTCTTCTCTAACCTTAATTTCCTTGGCTGTTGTCATGTCCCTGGAGACTGAATAGGCTTGGATCTCAAGGCTAAGAAGTTGTGGGCTACAGAAAGGATGTCCCAAAACAAGAACCACGTTTCTGATATGTACTCCATGTTCCATACTGAACAGGAATACAGTTTTCTGTTCAAGAGGGTCATTTCAAGAACCAAACCAATCCTAATGCAAAGAACAGTGCAGCTTCGGGAGAAAGAGCTTGGACAAGCCAGTGTTCTCCAGGTCTTCTAATCATGCACATCCTTATCCTATCCTCTTTGTTGAAAAGGCTTCCCATTGAAGGACAACATCATGAACAATACGACATCATAGGGGTCCAGATTTGCCTACTGAAGTAAGAGTATGGGGGAAGTGCTAGGAAGACAGAAGCACTCAGGCCTTCTTAGGCACAACACATTCCAAATGACATCACTGGAAGCCCAGATTCACTAAGGTTCCGGTTTCCCCAGCAGCCAGAGAGGGGCATGAAAAAGTGCTGCCACCTTGTTGACCAGGTTTGTAACTACAACAGTAAACAACACTTTTGGGCACTTAGTCACAAAGCCTGAAAGGCTGCAAATGACCTTAGTCCTCAAGGAACAATCGGGAAGGAGGAGGTTGGGGGGTTGGGGCTGGGAATACCATTAGGATGACTTTCCAGAGGCCTATCTCAGCAGGTAAATATGACTCACCATTTAAACAAAAGAACACAAAAAAAGTTAAAAGCACCCAGGAAAAGAATGTCCACATAAAGATTAAGGAATCTTGCAACAGTATCATACACTCACCACCAGTCAGGGTGGTAATATTTAAGCATCTCTGAACAGTCATAGCAGGAGAAGGTCTACAGGAGAAGGAAAGCCTCCTGAACTGTTTGAGAAAAATGAAGTGTGTAGACCCGCATGCAGACATTACAGAGCATCCTTAAAAGCCTTGAAACTTAGCTATCGATCACACAATTCTAGGCCTGGTCATATACTTGAAGAGTGCCTTCCTTTGAAAAGAGCCAGGGACTGCAAAGTTCATCGTGGACTCACTATAAAAAACAGACAGAGAGGGGCTTCCCTAGTGGTTCAGTGGATAGCCCAATAAAAATTACAAATTAAAATAACCCAAAGGGGGAAAAACACACAAGAATTCCCTAAACTACCTCTTCTCTAACCTTAATTTCCTTGGCTGTTGTCATGTCCCTGGAGACTGAATAGGCTTGGATCTCAAGGCTAAGAAGTTGTGGGCTACAGAAAGGATGTCCCAAAACAAGAACCACGTTTCTGATATGTACTCCATGTTCCATACTGAACAGGAATACAGTTTTCTGTTCAAGAGGGTCATTTCAAGAACCAAACCAATCCTAATGCAAAGAACAGTGCAGCTTCGGGAGAAAGAGCTTGGACAAGCCAGTGTTCTCCAGGTCTTCTAATCATGCACATCCTTATCCTATCCTCTTTGTTGAAAAGGCTTCCCATTGAAGGACAACATCATGAACAATACGACATCATAGGGGTCCAGATTTGCCTACTGAAGTAAGAGTATGGGGGAAGTGCTAGGAAGACAGAAGCACTCAGGCCTTCTTAGGCACAACACATTCCAAATGACATCACTGGAAGCCCAGATTCACTAAGGTTCCGGTTTCCCCAGCAGCCAGAGAGGGGCATGAAAAAGTGCTGCCACCTTGTTGACCAGGTTTGTAACTACAACAGTAAACAACACTTTTGGGCACTTAGTCACAAAGCCTGAAAGGCTGCAAATGACCTTAGTCCTCAAGGAACAATCGGGAAGGAGGAGGTTGGGGGGTTGGGGCTGGGAATACCATTAGGATGACTTTCCAGAGGCCTATCTCAGCAGGTAAATATGACTCACCATTTAAACAAAAGAACACAAAAAAAGTTAAAAGCACCCAGGAAAAGAATGTCCACATAAAGATTAAGGAATCTTGCAACAGTATCATACACTCACCACCAGTCAGGGTGGTAATATTTAAGCATCTCTGAACAGTCATAGCAGGAGAAGGTCTACAGGAGAAGGAAAGCCTCCTGAACTGTTTGAGAAAAATGAAGTGTGTAGACCCGCATGCAGACATTACAGAGCATCCTTAAAAGCCTTGAAACTTAGCTATCGATCACACAATTCTAGGCCTGGTCATATACTTGAAGAGTGCCTTCCTTTGAAAAGAGCCAGGGACTGCAAAGTTCATCGTGGACTCACTATAAAAAACAGACAGAGAGGGGCTTCCCTAGTGGTTCAGTGGATAAGGGCACCGCCTTGCAATGCAAGTAGTGCCGGTTCGATCCCTGGCCTGGGAAGATCCCATGTGCCACAGAGCGGCTGGACCAATATGTCCACTACTGAGCCGGAGCTCTGGAGAACATGCGCCCAGAGCCGGTGCTCTGCAGTGACAGAGGCCACTGTGATGGGAGGCCCACACAGGCCAAAGAACAAAGATGGATGAAATTAGATAAATGAAAAAGACCAATAGAAGTGGCCAAAAAAAGAAAAAACAGGACAAACATGGAAATCAAAGAATAAGGAAAATTGGTACAGAGAGACAATATAATCTAACTAAGCTATGAAGAATACAATAATATCTACCTCAGTAACATAAATGGATGAATGTATAGTCATACTAAATAAAGTAGACACAGAAGGAAAAACATTGTGTAATCACTTAGTACTGGAAAAGAAAACTCAAGAAAATGAATGAACACCATTAAAAATGAGAAATACACACAAAGACTACAAGAAAACTTACGCTTACCAAAGAGAAAAGGTGGAGAAAAATTAGTAACTAGGAAGTGAAGAAACCTATGCACACTAATACATCTAATATAAAAATAGATCATCAACAAAATGCATGAAAAACCTGTTAGGACAAAAGTGCCCAAAACTTGGCATTTGTAGATATATCAACAAAAGCCCTGTCTCTACCTATAATATAAAAGAAAAACCACACTGTGAATCAATGATTTTCTATAAAATTTAAAGTGGAATAGAGGGAAAAATAAACTAACTCTCTACTGTTCTCTAAACCCCTTTACCCCAGAGGGGACCCTGTCCCTACAGTCTGGGAAGGTTCATATTCCAAAGCTGAAATATGGTGGGGCTCAAGGAAGAGGAGAGGATGTCCCAGCACCTGAGGACTCTGTGGGACCTGTATTGCTTGTTTCCTCTGCGTGGAACACGTCTTCACACAGAAAAACAGATAGAGCAAAACAAAGCACAGTGTGCTCAAAGAATGGTGGAACCTATGGGCAGAAACAGAGAGGAAAAGCAAGCCACTTTCCAGGTCTCCAGATGAGTCAGACTGGTCATATACTTGAAGAGTGCCTTCCTTTGAAAAGAGCCAGGGACTGCAAAGTTCATCGTGGACTCACTATAAAAACAGACAGAGAGGGCTTCCCTAGTGGTTCAGTGGATAAGGGCACCGCCTTGCAATGCAAGTAGTGCCGGTTCGATCCCTGGCCTGGGAAGATCCCATGTGCCACAGAGCGGCTGGACCAATATGTCCACTACTGAGCCGGAGCTCTGGAGAACATGCGCCCAGAGCCGGTGCTCTGCAGTGACAGAGGCCACTGTGATGGGAGGCCCACACAGGCCAAAGAACAAAGATGGATGAAATTAGATAAATGAAAAAGACCAATAGAAGTGGCCAAAAAAAGAAAAAACAGGACAAACATGGAAATCAAAGAATAAGGAAAATTGGTACAGAGAGACAATATAATCTAACTAAGCTATGAAGAATACAATAATATCTACCTCAGTAACATAAATGGATGAATGTATAGTCATACTAAATAAAGTAGACACAGAAGGAAAAACATTGTGTAATCACTTAGTACTGGAAAAGAAAACTCAAGAAAATGAATGAACACCATTAAAAATGAGAAATACACACAAAGACTACAAGAAAACTTACGCTTACCAAAGAGAAAAGGTGGAGAAAAATTAGTAACTAGGAAGTGAAGAAACCTATGCACACTAATACATCTAATATAAAAATAGATCATCAACAAAATGCATGAAAAACCTGTTAGGACAAAAGTGCCCAAAACTTGGCATTTGTAGATATATCAACAAAAGCCCTGTCTCTACCTATAATATAAAAGAAAAACCACACTGTGAATCAATGATTTTCTATAAAATTTAAAGTGGAATAGAGGGAAAAATAAACTAACTCTCTACTGTTCTCTAAACCCCTTTACCCCAGAGGGGACCCTGTCCCTACAGTCTGGGAAGGTTCATATTCCAAAGCTGAAATATGGTGGGGCTCAAGGAAGAGGAGAGGATGTCCCAGCACCTGAGGACTCTGTGGGACCTGTATTGCTTGTTTCCTCTGCGTGGGAACACGTACTTCTCACACAGAAAAAACAGATAGGAGCAAAACAAAGCACAGTGTGCTCAAAGAATGGTGGAACCTATGGGCAGAAACAGAGAGGAAAAGCAAGCCACTTTCCAGGTCTCCAGATGAGTCAGACATTTTCTGAACCTTTTTATTTAAAAGACCTCCCATAAAAAGGACAAGCAGCTCAAACAACTCAACACCAGAAAAACAAACAATCCAATCAAAGAACGGGAAAAAGGGCTTCGCAGGTGGTCCAGTGGGTAAGAGTCTGCCTTGCAGTGCAAGGGGCACCAGTTTGATCCCTGGCCAGGGAAGATTCCATATACCACGGATCGGGGCGGGACCTGTGTATCCAATTAGGAGCCAGCGATCTGCGGCGCATGTGCCCAGAGCCAGGGCTCTGCAACGAGATTGGCCACTGCAATGGGAGGCCCACACAGGCCAAAGAAAAAGGATGGATGAAAATAAATTTTTAAAAACCAATAAAAGAGGCCAAAAAGTGTTTTTCAAAACTGGGGAAAAGGGGCTTCCCCTGGTGGTCCAGTGGGTAAGGACAACGCCTTGCAGTGCAAGGGGTGCTGGTTCGATCCCTGGCCTGGGAAGATCCCATGTGCCACGGAGCGGCTGGAGCAATGTGTCCAATTACCGAGCCGGAGCTCTGGAGCGCATGCACCCAGAGCCGGTGCTCTGCAACGACAGACGCCACCACGATGGGAGGCCCACAGGAGCCAAAGAACAAAGACGGATGAAAACAGAGAAATGAAAGACCAATAGAAGTGGCCCGCCTGCTCCCCTCCCTCCCCAACCCGACCCCCGCCCAAAATAAATAAATAAATAAATCTTTAAGAAACTTACTAAAAAAAAAAAGAAAGAAAAAACCATGAAAAAGACCTAAACATAAATCTCCCCAAAGAAGACATACACATGGCTAAAAAAAGACATGAAAAGATCCTCAACACCGCTCATTATTATAGTAATGCAAATCAAAAGTACAATGAGATATCACCTGACACCAGTCAGAATGGCCATCAAATCAAACAAAAAAAAATCGGACCCTGGTCCCTACAGTCTGGGAAGGTTCATATTCCAAAGCTGAAATATGGTGGGGCTCAAGGAAGAGGAGAGGATGTCCCAGCACCTGAGGACTCTGTGGGACCTGTATTGCTTGTTTCCTCTGCGTGGGAACACGTCTTCTCACACAGAAAAAACAGATAGGAGCAAAACAAAGCACAGTGTGCTCAAAGAATGGTGGAACCTATGGGCAGAAACAGAGAGGAAAAGCAAGCCACTTTCCAGGTCTCCAGATGAGTCAGACATTTTCTGAACCTTTTTATTTAAAAGACCTCCCATAAAAAGGACAAGCAGCTCAAACAACTCAACACCAGAAAAACAAACAATCCAATCAAAGAACGGGAAAAAGGGCTTCGCAGGTGGTCCAGTGGGTAAGAGTCTGCCTTGCAGTGCAAGGGGCACCAGTTTGATCCCTGGCCAGGGAAGATTCCATATACCACGGATCGGGGCGGGACCTGTGTATCCAATTAGGAGCCAGCGATCTGCGGCGCATGTGCCCAGAGCCAGGGCTCTGCAACGAGATTGGCCACTGCAATGGGAGGCCCACACAGGCCAAAGAAAAAGGATGGATGAAAATAAATTTTTAAAAACCAATAAAAGAGGCCAAAAAGTGTTTTTCAAAACTGGGGAAAAGGGGCTTCCCCTGGTGGTCCAGTGGGTAAGGACAACGCCTTGCAGTGCAAGGGGTGCTGGTTCGATCCCTGGCCTGGGAAGATCCCATGTGCCACGGAGCGGCTGGAGCAATGTGTCCAATTACCGAGCCGGAGCTCTGGAGCGCATGCACCCAGAGCCGGTGCTCTGCAACGACAGACGCCACCACGATGGGAGGCCCACAGGAGCCAAAGAACAAAGACGGATGAAAACAGAGAAATGAAAGACCAATAGAAGTGGCCCGCCTGCTCCCCTCCCTCCCCAACCCGACCCCCGCCCAAAATAAATAAATAAATAAATCTTTAAGAAACTTACTAAAAAAAAAAAGAAAGAAAAAACCATGAAAAAGACCTAAACATAAATCTCCCCAAAGAAGACATACACATGGCTAAAAAAAGACATGAAAAGATCCTCAACACCGCTCATTATTATAGTAATGCAAATCAAAAGTACAATGAGATATCACCTGACACCAGTCAGAATGGCCATCATCAAAAAATCTACAAACAATAAATGCAGGAGAGGATGGGGAGAAAAGGAAACCCTCTTGCATTGCTGGTGGGATACAGCCAGTATGAGAGACAGTATGTAGATTCCTTAAGAAACTAGGAATAGAACCACCACATGACCTAGCAATACCACAATTACGCATATATCCTGAGGGAATAAAACTCAAAAATGACATATGTAACCCACCGTTCATTGCAACACTATTTACAATACCTGGATCATGGAAACAACCTAGATGTCCATTAACAAATGAATAGATAACCAAGCTGCGGTACATATATACAATAGAATATTTCTCAGCCATAAAAATAAATGCACTTAAGTCAGTCCTAATGAGGTGGGTGAATTTAGAACCTATTAGCCAGAGCTAAATAAGTCACAAAGAAAAAGGTAAATATTGTATCCTAACACGTTCATAAGAAATCTAGAAAGATAGCACTGATAAATGTATATGCAGAGCAGCAGTGGAGAAAGAACCATAAAGAACAGACTCAAGGACACTGTGGGGAGGAAGGACTGGGCGAGATGGAGGGAAAGAGTAACATAGAAAGGTACATTACGATATATAAAAGTGACAACAAGTGTGAATATACTGTAAGACGAAGGGAACATACACAGAGGCTATGTAACAGCCTGGGAGAGTAGGCTGGGGAGGGAGATGGGACGGAAGGCCAAGAGGTAATGTATATACCTTTGACTAATTCGGGTTTATGTATAGCAGTGAACAACAGAATAATGTAAGTGTAAAATAAAAGAAATAATAATAATAATAAAAACAAAGAGAAAAAAATCAAAAAAGAAACAAGAAAACTACCTACACCAAGCTCCAGGTGGACACAGATCATCAACCCAATGCCAGTCCACAAGCTTCGAATCCCCTGTCCCGAAGGGCCACAAGCTTGGCAGGTGGACACAGCCCCGTGCGTCCCCTCTCTGTCCCTGTCACACAGAAAACACACGGTGCGTCAGTCATATGCCCGAGCAATCCAGAACGTAAGGAAGGGAACGAAGATCGGCACCCCCTAAGCACGTCTAGACCCCTTTAGCCGGGTCCGCGTCCCCTCCCGGGGCCTGAGCGGGCCGGCACCCCCGGGCTGGCCGACCGCGGGCTCCCGGGCAGACAGGAGGGGGAGGAAGGGCCTTCCCCGCAGGCCTCCTTCAGGCCTGCCTGGCCTGCGGCCCTGGGCGCGGGACCACGTCGGACGGACGCAGAAGGGCCGGCCAGGAGTCCGCCCAGTGCACGGGCACGCAGAGAAGGCCGGGGCCCCTGAGCCCCAGGGCGGGCACAGCCGGCCGCTGTCCAGGCCTGCGGGCCACGCCCGTCCTTCCTCCAGCGACGCTCTGAGCAGCCCGGCCGTGGGAAGGACCCCGCGGAAGGTCGAGCCGCGCCATGCTCAGCTCACTCACTGGCGGGTCCAGACCCGGAGCCAGTCCCCAGCTGAAGACAAGCAGGCACCGCGGAAGCCACCGCCGCGCTCACTGCTGACAAGAGCCCCGGCTCGGAAACGGGGAGCAATCCACGCCAAGGCCCAAACAGGAGGCAGGGGGCACCAGGCGCACCGTGGAATCGCACGCAGGTGTCAAGAAGGGAGACCTCACGTCGACCTCTGCACCAGGAACGGACCCCGAGAGGAGACGCCTCCAGGAAAGAAACTCAGTCGAGCAAGAGAAGCCTCGTGGCCTGATCCCCCGGCTCCGCAGGCAAGCCTCACCCTCCCAAACCGCAGCACAAAGGGGAAGCAGGTGCACTCCTGCCACCTCAGGCTTCGCCCAGGGACACGGTGGGCAAACATGCGGACGTCAGGGGGCCCGGCACTAACGTACAGACACAGCGCGACGGGCCTGACGTGGGACCAACGGGGAGAGGAAGGCGAGGCCTCCTGCCTCCCTAAACTGTCTCAGAAGCAAAGCTCTCTCTCAAAGCATGGCCTCCTTCGAAGTGTCCTTGAATGTCCCCTCTGGACCCAGGAAACAAGCCAAACACTGTCAAGCCCTCCTGTACCTAGACACAAGGCACACACACTAGAGGGGGAGGAGGAGGAGGAGGGCAAGTAAAACAGCCTCGCCCCCTTTGATCCCCTCCTCTGAAGTCCTTTCCTCAGGATGCAGGTGCAACGCAGGCCCCTGCAACCTAAGCAGACCCGGATCTGAAGGCGGACCTAAGGCGGATTCCGGCAGCAGGCCAGGGTGCCCCAGCACCGGAGCCCTCTCGCAGGACAGGAAGGCCCGTGCCCTCTGGCGTGGGAACCCGGTCTCCCGAGGCGCACCCGCCCGCCGGGAGCCCAGCCGATCTGGGTGAGCCCACAGCGGGACGGAGCCCCGGGGCGTAAGGGGCCGGGGCGCCAGACGGCTGTCCACGTCCCCGGGGGCTGCGGATCCTCGGGGCAGGCCTCCCGGTGGAAAACAGGGCCTCTGCTCCGAAGGACGAGCACTTCCAGGGAGCCTGACGCAGGGCTGCGGGTGGGTCTCCGCGGTGGAGGCAGGGAAGGAAGCCGGAGGGGGACCGACACTCTCCCCGCGAGCCCTCTCCCCGTCCAGGACGTTGCCCAGGACAAGCCCGGAGCTCCAGAATCCCCGAGGAGCTGCTCTCCCTGGCGCCCCGAGGCGGGCGTGGAGAAGTGCTGCCGCCTTGTGGACAGGCCGGGGAACCGCACCTGCCGGGAGCCCCCAGCCTCTGGGCTCTGAGGAGCTCCTCCATCAGGCCTGAAGGGCCGGCAAGGACACTGGCTCCCAAAACGCAGTCGGCCACAAGGAAGGGGGCGGGGCCCGGGCCTCCAGGAGAAAGGAGGGGGGCGCCAACGGGAAAGCTGGACGCGTGTCCAGAGGCCCGTCTCAGCAGGGGAGCCGGCCTCGCCGCAGGTCAAGGAAAGCAAAGGACCCGAGGTCCCAGCGGCCGGGAAGCGAAGGTGCGCGGGGGGAACCAGGAAGGAGAAGCGACGGAGCCCTGCCCCACGGGAGCCTTTCCCAGCCGTCGGGGGGCTTGGGCTTTCGACCCCTCCGATTGCGCCGCGCTGGAGGAGGACTGTGGGAGGAGGGACGCCTCCCAGGCTGCGGGAGGCCACCGGGAGGGACCGGCGCCCCGGGCACGACCCGACCGCTGGCCTGGGGACTGGGAAGTCCAAGCCCTCAGGGGCCCGGGCCCGGCGAGCCCTGGCCTGCGCGTGTCAAGGGAGACGGCCTGCTTGGGAAACGGCCCGGGTGCGGGGTCGCTTCCCGTCCGCGCTGGATAGTTGAAACGGCCTCGGGACCCTCGGGGCCTAGGGAAGTGGAAAGCCGGGGAAAGGAAGGGCACCCCGAGGCAGCGGAATGGCAGAAGACCTGAGGACGAAGGCAACGACGTCCAGCTCAGCCACGTGCCCGGACCCAGGTCTGACCGTTCGACAGGAAATCCATCGCGCACAGACAGGGAGACGCGAGGGGTGACCCCCTGGCAGTGAATCACAAACCTCACCAGAGGGAACTACCACCCTAAGGCAAGAAGGACTCAAACACTTGACTAATTTTTGCTTACCACAGGGAGATGTTTGTGTGGTCGGAGATAGGAAAATTTAAATGGTTGCATAACGCATAAACCCATGTCGAGGTGAGCATTGATCATAAACCAAATCCTAGTCAATATGCTCTATGATCTGGATATGTAATGATTTGATTCTACTTAAGAAATATATTCGAATTTATTATGTTAAATAGGAATCAAGGTATATTTCAGATGAAGTAAGTAGATATGCAATTAGATTGAGACATGGATAAAAGAGAGAGACAAATTTTTCTGGAAAATGTTATGTTGAAGGTAATTATTGTATCCTAACCCAATTTAGGAATAGAACTGACAGACATAGGTAGTACTTTATAAAAGAGTGAAATAAATAATGTACGAAACTTACAGCTGAAAAATTCCATAATCGTGAATGAAACCCACCCACCCACATTCCAGAGGGAAACCACAGTATATTTCTTGATGCAGAAAAACAGATCACTCATTGAGACTACACAGTAGTGAAAATCACCAATCATGTAGAAAATGAATTAAGACAATTTGTAAAGGGAACTTTGAGAGAGCATCAAGAATATTACCATGAGCATCATAGGTGTCTCAGACAGAAGAGGATAGAGAAAATGAGAGACATTATTGAACGTTATAGTAACTGATAACTTTCCCAACCTTGGTAAGGCCACGGACATTCAGATCCTAGACAGAGTCCCAAAGAAGATGAAGATAAACAGTGCCACACCAAAACTTTATAGTGTCAAAGTAAAGGTAAATTAGGATCGTCAAATCAGTGAAATGAACCAACTAATTATGTTGAAGATATCAATATTCTCATAAGGTGAATAGTTGACTTTTCAGTAGACTTCGCAAACAAGATTGAAAAGACAGAATATAATCAGTGGGCTAAAAGGAAAATGCCTACAAGAAAAATACTTTACCAGTAAGATTACAATTCAAAATTGAAGGATAGATCAAGAGTTCCCCAGACTAGTAAATGCTATCTGAATTAATGACTAATAATTAAGTAACCTTATAATGTTCAAGGAATTTACTTATGCTTAAGACACATGTCTGTGTTTCCCATGTGTCTGTGGTAATAGAATCTGCCTGCCAATCTAGGGGCCACAAGAGAAGCAGAGTCAATCCCTGGGTCAGGAAAATACTCTGGAGAAGGAAGTGGCAACCCATACCAGGATTCTTGCCTGGGAAATCCCATTGACAGAGGAGTCTGGCAGGTTACATTTCATACGGTCACAGAGAGTTGGACATGACTGAGAGACTAAGCATGCATGGAAAAGAAATGTCACTAATTATTAACGCTAAAACACAGGATAGTAAAAATCTCACTGGAAAAGTTATCCTGATAGTAAGGGTAGTAGATCAAACACTTATTAATCTTCCATAAAGAATAAAAGTAGCATGTTTTTGAAAAAGAGAAGGCCCGAGATTTCCTTGGTTGTCCAGTGGTTAAGATTCCATGCTCCTAACGTATGAGACACTGGTTCTGTCCTTGGTTGGGGAACTAAGATCCCGATAGCCTTAAAGAAAAGAAAAGACCCGAGTGGGGCTTCCCCTGGTGGTCCACTGGGTAAGGACACTGCCTTGCAGTGCAAGGGGCGCCGGTTTGATCCCTGGCCTGGGAAGATCCCACGTGCCACGGAGTGGCTGGACCGATGTGTCCAATTACCAAGCCAGAGCTCTGGAGCACATGTGCCCAGAACTGGCACTCTGCAACGACAGAAGCCACCGCGATGGGAGGCCCACAGGAGCCAAAGAACAAAGATGGATGAAAATGGAGAAATGAAAGACCAATAAAAGTGGCCCGCCCGCCCCCCTCCCCCCCCCAACCGTCCCCCCCCCAAAAAAAAAAACCCGAGTGAATCATAAATCAAAGAGATAGAGTTACAAAGGCATCACAGAAATTCAATGTATCATAAGAGTTTGCTATTAATACAAACAAGATTGAAAAGACAGAATAATCAGTGGGCTAAAAGGAAAATGCCTACAAGAAAAATACTTTACCAGTAAGATTACAATTCAAAATTGAAGGATAGATCAAGAGTTCCCCAGACTAGTAAATGCTATCTGAATTAATGACTAATAATTAAGTAACCTTATAATGTTCAAGGAATTTACTTATGCTTAAGACACATGTCTGTGTTTCCCATGTGTCTGTGGTAATAGAATCTGCCTGCCAATCTAGGGGCCACAAGAGAAGCAGAGTCAATCCCTGGGTCAGGAAAATACTCTGGAGAAGGAAGTGGCAACCCATACCAGGATTCTTGCCTGGGAAATCCCATTGACAGAGGAGTCTGGCAGGTTACATTTCATACGGTCACAGAGAGTTGGACATGACTGAGAGACTAAGCATGCATGGAAAAGAAATGTCACTAATTATTAACGCTAAAACACAGGATAGTAAAAATCTCACTGGAAAAGTTATCCTGATAGTAAGGGTAGTAGATCAAACACTTATTAATCTTCCATAAAGAATAAAAGTAGCATGTTTTTGAAAAAGAGAAGGCCCGAGATTTCCTTGGTTGTCCAGTGGTTAAGATTCCATGCTCCTAACGTATGAGACACTGGTTCTGTCCTTGGTTGGGGAACTAAGATCCCGCATAGCCTTAAAGAAAAGAAAAGACCCGAGTGGGGCTTCCCCTGGTGGTCCACTGGGTAAGGACACTGCCTTGCAGTGCAAGGGGCGCCGGTTTGATCCCTGGCCTGGGAAGATCCCACGTGCCACGGAGTGGCTGGACCGATGTGTCCAATTACCAAGCCAGAGCTCTGGAGCACATGTGCCCAGAACTGGCACTCTGCAACGACAGAAGCCACCGCGATGGGAGGCCCACAGGAGCCAAAGAACAAAGATGGATGAAAATGGAGAAATGAAAGACCAATAAAAGTGGCCCGCCCGCTCCCCTCCCTCCCCAACCCGACCCCCGCCCAAAAAAAAAAACCCGAGTGAATCATAAATCAAAGAGATAGAGTTACAAAAGGCATCACAGAAATTCAATGTATCATAAGAGTTTGCTATTAATACAAACAATCATACACCAACAAATTAAATAAACTAAAATAAGTAGATAAATTCCTAGGAATGTAAGTCTTCCAAGATTGAGTTAGGAATAAATTTTAAAATCTAAACAGATCAATTACTTGAAATGAAATTGAATCAGTAATTAAAAAACCTCCCAACAAACAACAGTCCAGGGCCAGGTGACTTCACTAATAAATTCCATCAAATATTTAAAGGAAAGTTATTAATAGCATCTGTCCTTCTCAGACTATACAAAAAACTGAAGAAAGAGTGTTTCCAAACCTATCCTGAGGCCATCATCATCCATATATGAAAACCAGGTAAAGACACTACCAAAAAGGTAAATTACAGGCAAATACTTCTGACGAAAATATCCTCAGCAAGAGTTTAGTAAACCAAAGTCAATACATTAAAAAGAACTGTAGACCATGATTGAATGGGAGTTTATCTCAGCAATGTGAGAATGAGTCCATAATCAATTAATCAGTCCCCCAGATCAGCACAACAAAGGACAAAATCGTATGATCATGTTCATACCTCCAGCAAAAGCATTTAGCAAAATTTCACAAAATTCAAAATCTGATTACAAAAATTCTTAACAAAGTTGATATAGACACAACTTACCTTTTATAATAAAGATAATGATCTCTCCTGGTGGTCAACTGGTTGGGAATCTCTGATTTCATTGTAGGGGGTGTAGTTTCTATCCTTGGTCTGAGAACAGGGTTTCCACAAGCTGTGTAGTGAGGCAATAAATTGATAAATAAATCAAAGGGTATATATGACAAAATCAGAGTTAGCATCATACTTAATAGTGAAAAGCTGAAAGCATTTTGTCTAAGAACAGGAGCAAGAATTCCTACTCTAACTACTTTTATTCAGTCCAGGATTCATAGTTTTAGCCACAGCAAAGAGACAAAAATAAAAGTAAAAAATGAGATTTGTGAAGGAAGTAAAACTGTCACTGTTTGTAGATGACATGATAATATACAGAGAAAACTCTAATGATTTTATCAACAAATTATCATCAATAAATTCAGTGAAGCTGAAGTATATACAGTTAATATACAGAAATCCATTATTTTTCTCTGTACAAACAACAAAATGAGAAACTAAGGAATAAAACATTTAGGATTGTACCAAAATTAATACCCAGGAATAAATTTAACTACTGAGGGAATGAGTTATATAGTGAAAATTAAAAGACACTGATGAAGGAAATTGAAGGTGTTACAAATAAATGAAAGGATATGCCATGCTCTTAGGTTGGGATGAATTAATCATTTTAAAAGAGCTCTTTCCTCAGAGAAACGTTCAGATTTAGGGCAATCCCTAACAAAATATCCAGGATATTTTTCACAGAACTAGAACAAATTATTCTAAAACACAGAACCATAAAATATCCATATTGCCAAAGCAATTCTGAGAAGAAAAAAAAAAAGAGGACCAAAGTTAAAGATAGTGTGCTCCATAATTATAAAGCTACAATAATCATAAAAACAGACACAGAGATCAGTGGAGAAGAGAACCCAAGAAAGAATGAATACACTTAGGGTGAACGTATCTATTACAAAGGAGGCAAGAATACACCCCAGAGGAAAGAATATACAATGGAGAAAAGACAGTCTCTTTAATAAACTGTACTGGGAAAACTGGAAAACTACATGTAAAATAATGAAATTAGAGCATTTCCTCATGCCATACACAAATATAAATTCAAAATGGAGTAAGGACCTAAATGCTACACACCAAACCATAAAATTCCTAGAAGAGAATATAGGCAGAACACTCTGACATAAATCATAGCAATTTTTTAATCTGGTCTCTAAGGCAAAATAAATAAAAACAAAAATAAACAAATGGGACCTAAACAAAATTAAGAACTTTTGCACAGCAGTGAAAACCATCAACCAAAAAGAAATTCATAGTGCAAAGTAGAACATATTTAAAATGATATGATAAAAGATTAGTATCCAAAATACATAAACAGATCATACAACTCAATGTCTCACACACACACAAAAGAACAAACAACACAATCAATAATGGTCAGAAGATATGAATAGACATCTTTCTAATGAAGACATACAAATGGTTAAAAGGCTCATGAGAAGATGCTCAACATTACTAAGTATTAGAGAACATCACTGATTATTATTAGAGAAATTCAATTCAAAGCAACAACATCAACGTCACACTTGTCAAAATAATCATCCTCAAAATGTCTACAAATAACAAGTTTTGGAGAGGATGTAGAGAAAAGAGAAGTCCTTGTAATCTGTTGGTAGAACTGAAAATTGTTGCACTATGAAAAACAGTATGGAAGTGCCTCCAAAAGCTAAAAATAGGACTACCATATGAACCGTCAATAACTCTCTTGCATACATATTAAGGAAAAAATGAAAACATTAATTCAAAAAGATGCATAAACCTCAATGTTCATAGAAACACTATTGAATATGGCCAAGATATAAAAGCAATCCAGATGCCTGTGAACTAGTGCCCAAGTGCACAAAGGAGATCTGGTATATATGTAGAGAGACTATTACACAGCTGTAGAAAGAGTGAAATTCTGCCTTTAGCAGCAACATGGATGGGCCTCAAGAATCTCATTCTGAATGAAGTCGGAGAAAGACAAAAACAGTGTTGTATCATTTATATGTGAAATCTAAAAATTATACAGCATATACGCAAAATCAAACAGACTCACAGATATATAAAGAAAATAATGGTGACTGGTTGGGACAGGTAAGCGGGAAAGGGTAAAACAAACATACATACATACATACATACATACATACATACAAGCTACTATGTGTAAAATATCATTAGATAAGCAACATAGATATATTGTATAGGACAGGGACTTATAGCTACTATCTTACAATAAATTTTAATCAAGTATAATCTGTAAAAAAATACCGGGTCACTATATGAACATATGAAACTAATATCATAAACTAATTTTTAAGAAACAAATAATACTTGGGTAGAGGAGCTCAGTACACATTTTGTCACACAAAAAAAATACAGATGATTAAAAGGAGTATGGAAGCATGCTCAGCATCACTGTCATCAAGAAAAGGCAGATTAAAACCACAAAAAGATATCACCTTACAGTTGTCAGAATGGTTACAATCAAAATGACAACATTTAAGAAGTGTTGCCAAGGATGTGGAAAAAGGAGAAGTCAGCTGTGCTGTTGCGAAGAACATAAATCAGTGCAGCCGCTAATTAAACTATTACAGAGGGTTTTGAAAACATAAAAAAATAAAAACATATGATTTAGCAATTCCAGTTTTGGATATTTATCCAAAGAAACTAGACAAAGCAAAAAACTAATTTGAAGAGATATATGGGGACTTCCCTGGTGGTCCAGTGACTAAGACTCTGCACTCCCAACACGGGGCCCAGGTTCAATGCCTGGTCAGGGAACTCGATCCCATATGCTGCAACGAAGACCTGGAGCAACCAAATAAGGTTGGGAGGGGTGGGAAGGGGGGGATATACATACGACCAATCTGGGAACATGCATGTCTGTAAACAACAAAACTCTGTAAAAGTTAAAAGTAAAATAAAGGTTTAAGAAAAAATAAAGAAAAATAAATAAATAAAATTAATAAAAAATAAAATAGATATATGCACACCCCTATGTTCATTCCAACATAACTTACAATAGCCAACATATGGTTGAAACCTAAATGTCCATAATAGATAAATGGATAAAAAGTGATTTTATATGTACGTGTATGTGTAATGTGTGTGTGTATATATATATATATATATATATATATATATATACACACACACACATATGTACATGAAAAAATACACATAAGACACTTAACATACACATACCTATATATATACATATAGATACATGCATAAATATATACACATATACATACACATAGATACATAAATATGTATAGATATATTTATGCATAATTATAAATACTACTCAGTCATAAAAGGATGAAATATTGTCACTTTTGATGACATGGATGGAGTCTGATGACATAACAGAGGATGATGCTAAGTGACGTGATATGAAAAAGCCTAAATAGTACATGATCTCACTTATATGTGTAACCTAAAAACAAAACAAACAACAAATCCAGTCTTACAGACACAGTGAGCTAATTCGTGGTTGCAATACGGGAGGTGAGTGGGTGTTGGACAAGATAGTTGAGGGGCATAAGAGTACCAAGTTCTAGTTATAAAATAAAAATTGAAAACAATTTAACATACAGAATAAAGAATATGATTCCTGATATTGAAATATCTGTGGATGGGGACAGATGGTTACTAGATTCATCATGGTGATCATATACATATGTATATGTATCTGTATATAACAAGTTGTGTGATAAGTTGTTTCAATCGTGTCCAATGCTTTGCAACTTTATGGACCATTGACCACCAGGGTCCTCTGTCCATGGGGTTCTCCAGGCAAGAATACTGGAGTGGGTTGCCATGTCTTCTTCCAGGGGACCTTCCCAAATATTGAATGCTTATGCTGTACATTTAAAACTAACATAATACTGTATGTCAACTATTCTTCAATTTAAAAAAGAAAGAAAAAGAATGCATGCCCTGGCAGAATTTCACTTGAGCCATTTCTTAGGGGTGTGTTTCTAATGAACAGCTTTAAAGAATGAGGTATTGTCTCTCCCTCAGACAAAAAAGGAAGCTTGCTAACCTCTCATTTTAAAAGCCATGTTGGGGCTTCCCTGGTGGCCCAGTGGGTAAAGATACCACCTTGCAGTGCAAGGCTCCAGTTCGATCCCTGGCCTGGGAAGATCCCACGTGCTGTGAAGCGGCTAGACCGATTTGTCCAACTACCAAGCCGGCGCTCTGGAGCGCATGCGCCCAGAGCCAGTGCTCTGCGACAACAGAGGCCACTGCGATGGGAGGCCCACACGGGCCAAAGAACAAAGATGGATGAAAATAGAGAAATGAAAGACCAAGAGAAGTGGCCCACCCGCCCCTCTCCCTCCCCAACCCGACCACCCCCCGGCTCATCAAGATAAAATAAAATAAAAGCCATGTTGACGTTTGGCAGTAAACAACAAATCTCCATAGAAGAATTAAAAATAAAATTTTAAAGTCTTTGGATCTTAAAACCCAGCGTTCCTCTGTGTAACACAACTGAGCACATGCAAGGCATGCAGTTGGATCCCTCTGGGTCAGGCCAGTGGAAACTAGCAAGGAAAGAGAGTCAATATTGTGCTCATGCTTGTTGTACTGTAAGTAATAAAAATATTTTGTCTATAAAAAAAGAAAAACCCTCAATTAAAGAAACTCAACAACTAAGGGAGCTAGAAAAAGAACTAAGCCCAATGTTGGCAGAATGAAATAAATAATAAGGATTAGAGAAGTTATAAAAGAAATAGAAGGACCTACACTATAGTACAGGGAACTCTAGTCAACACTCTGTAAGGACCTATGGGGGAAAAGAATCTAAAAAACAGTGGATATATATATATATATACATGTATAATAGATTCACTTTACTGTACATATAAAACTAGTAACATTATAAATTAACTATACTTCAATAAAAATAAAGCAATCAAGATTATGAAAATACTAGAAAGAAAAATATTGAGGAGTTTGTTTTGAAAAAGACAAACAAAATTGACACTGTTAACTAATATAACTAAGAAGCGAATATATAGAAAAAGAATATATATACATATATATATAGGTATTACTAATGATGCCACAAAAATACAAAAGAAAATCAGAGATTACAATTAATAATCATATGCAAACAACTTGGATTACCTAGGAAAAAGCAAACTCCTAGAAATATACATACTACAAAGATTAAGTAGTTAAGAAATAAAAAATAAACTGACAAAGAACAAGTAAAGAAAAGGAAACAGTATTGAAAAACCTCTCAATAAATAAAATTCAAATGCTTTTACCAGTGAATTATACCAACTGTTTAAAGAGAAATTAAAGCCTAGACTTCTCAAATACTTCCAAAAAGAGGAGCAAACACTTTCAAACCACCTTATGAGGCATTCATTACCCCAATATCAAAATCAGACAAGAGCACTATGAGAAAAGTACAGATCAATATCCCTGCAAATCATAGATGACACACACTCAAAATACTGGCAAACCAGATTCAACAGCACATTCAAGAGATCATTCACCATGATCAAGTGGGATTGATTTATGCCTGGATGGCATAATGTATGGCTCAGTGTATATAAATCAATAAATGTGATATATTACATTAAGAATAAAGGGAGAGCATGATCATATTAATAAATACAGAAAATTTTGGCAAAATTTGACATCTTCAAACTTTCTTTCATGATAAAGACTCAAAGATACAAAGGAATATACCTCAACACATTAAAAGTCATGACAAGCCCAAAGTTAACCACATACTCCATTATGAATCCACAAAACGTTTCCTCTGAGGTTTGGGCAAAGACAAGATTACCTATTCTTGCCTCTTTTTTGCAACCTAGTACTAGAATTCCTAACTAGAATAAGAAACAAAAGTCAAATAAATCCAAATCATAAAATTACCGTTAAATTTTCTCTATTTGCTGGTGACATGTTTCTGTATCTAACAAAACCCTAAACTTATCACCTCTGAAATGCTGTTCAACCTAATGAATAGGGTAAGCTGCAGGATACAAAAATCAAAATCCAAAAATCGTTTGTAGTTTTATAACCCACAGAAATAATCAGTAAAGTTTAAAAAGGTCCCATTTACATAGCATCAGAAAGAATAAAATAATTTGTAATATAGTTAATCAAGAATGTGAAAGATTGAACCTAAGACTTGGTATCATAACAGTTTTGAAAGAAAATGTAAGAAATTCATCCACATTGGTTTTGATGGTTGGTTGTCTGGATGTCAGACTCAAAGCATGAAAACAAAAGCCAAAATTAACAACCAAAAATAAATCAAACTTAAGCTTCTATACAACAAAATAATCAACAAAATGAAAAGTCAACCTATCAAATGGGAAAAACTGCAAACATATATTCAATAAGGGGCACACAATCAAAATACATTTTTGAAAAACTCGTAACATGCCTCAAGAAACCAATCAATCCAATATATGGATAGGTAAAGGAAATAGATTTTCCCCAAAATGACATACAGGTGGTCAAAGGGGGCATGAAAATGTGATCAACATAATTAATTATCAGTATGATACACATCAAAACCAAAATCAGATATTATCTAATGCCTCTTAGACTGGCTATCATCAAAAACAAGATATTTTCAACTTATTGACTTATTGAGGATGTAGAAAGAACTGTTAGTGGGGATATTGATTTTTGCAGCCACTATGGAAAACAATACTCAAAAACATAAAAATAGATCCATTACATGATGCAGCAATTCCACTTTGAGTATTTATCCAAAGATAATAAAAGCACTAATTTGAAAAGATAAATGCACCCCTCTACTGCAGCATTACCCACAAGAACCATGGTATGGAATCAATCTAAGTTTTTGTCAACAATGAATGGATAAGATATGATATTTGCAACTATCATTTGACTATAAATACACACAGTGAATATTATTTGGCCATTAGAAAGAAGAAAATCCTACAATTGTCAGCACTGAGAAAACTATGCTATGTCAAAAAGAGAAAGACAAATACTATGTGATATCATTTATACGTAAAATTTTAAAAAGTCAAGTTCATAAAAAACAAGTAGAATGTGGGTGACCAGGGGTTGAGGTATGAGGAATAGGAGAGATGTTGTTTAAGGATACAAGCTTTTAACTAATAGTAAATAATTCTTAAAGATCTGATCCACAGTATAGTGAATATAAACAATGGTGTTATAGTCAAACTTGTTGAGAGACTAGATCTTAATCTTTCTAACCACAATAAATAACTACATGATACAGCGGTGATAACTACTGCTACAATGACATCATAGTATATTTAAATGAAGAAAATCACCATGCTGTACACCTGAAATATATTACACTTTACATATAAGAAAAAAGAGACACAATAGTCATCATGAATATCAACAAAAAATCCAGTCAGCAAATGGGTAGAAGACTTAAACAGACATTTCTCCAAAGATGACAAACAGATGGCTAAGAGGCACATGAAAAGATGTTCAACATGGCTCATCATTAGAGAAATGCAAATCAAAACCCAAAGACATATCACCTCACACTAGCCAGAGTAGCTAACATCAAAAAATACACAAACGGGCTTCCCTGGTAGTCCAGTGCGTGAGGAGTCTGCCTTGCAGTACAGGGGGCATCGGTTCCATCCCTGGCTCAGGAGGATCCCACATGCAGTGAAGCGGCTGGACCAGTGTGTCTGGCTGCAAGCCAGAGCTCTGGAGCACATACAGAGCTGGTGCTCTGCAGCGAGAGAGGCTACTGCAATGGGAGGCCCACACAGGCCAAAGATTTAAATGAATGGAAATAAATCAATAAAAACACAATGAAAGAGGCCAAAGTTTAAAAAGAAATTCACAAACAGTAAATGCTAGAGAGGGTGTGTAGAGAAGGAAGTCCGCCTACACTATTGGTGGCAATGTAAATTGGTACAGCCACAATGGAGAATAATATGGGGGTTCCTTAAAAAAGCTAAAAATAGAACTAACATATGACCCTGTAATCCCATTCCAGTGCATATATCTGGAGAAAAAAACATCCAAAAGGATACATCCCAATGTTCATTGCAGCACTGTTCACAATAGCCAAGACATGGAAGCAACCTCAATCTCCGCTGGCAGAGGAATGGATAAAGAAGATGTGGTGTGTACACACACACACACACACACACACACACACACACACACACACACACAGAGTGGAATATTACTCTGCCATTAAAAAGAATGAAATAATGCTATTTCCAATAGTATGGGAGGACCTAGAGATTATTATACTGAGTGAAGTCAGACAGAAAAGGAGAAATATTGTATGACATTCCTTATATGTGCAATCTCAGAAAAAATTGTACAAGTAAACTTATAAAACAAAAAAGAGACTCACAGTCTTAGAAAATTAACTTATGGTTGCCTGGAGGAAGGATGGGGAAGGGATAGTTAGGAGTTTGGTTTGGACATGTATGCACTGCTTTATTTAAAATGGATGCCAACAAGCACCTACTGGTAGCACATGGAGCTCTGCTCAATGTCAGTGCAGCCTGGATGGGTGGGAGGGAATTTGGGAGAATGGATACATGTTTATATATCCTGGGTCCCTTCATTGTTCACCTGAAATTATTACAACATTGTTAATCAACTATATCCCAAAAAAATAAAAAAAAAGCATATCTCTAATATCCAAAAATACACCGGTAGTCCAGTGCGTGAGGAGTCTGCCTTGCAGTACAGGGGGCATCGGTTCCATCCCTGGCTCAGGAGGATCCCACATGCAGTGAAGCGGCTGGACCAGTGTGTCTGGCTGCAAGCCAGAGCTCTGGAGCACATACAGAGCTGGTGCTCTGCAGCGAGAGAGGCTACTGCAATGGGAGGCCCACACAGGCCAAAGATTTAAATGAATGGAAATAAATCAATAAAAACACAATGAAAGAGGCCAAAGTTTAAAAAGAAATTCACAAACAGTAAATGCTAGAGAGGGTGTGTAGAGAAGGAAGTCCGCCTACACTATTGGTGGCAATGTAAATTGGTACAGCCACAATGGAGAATAATATGGGGGTTCCTTAAAAAAGCTAAAAATAGAACTAACATATGACCCTGTAATCCCATTCCAGTGCATATATCTGGAGAAAAAAACATCCAAAAGGATACATCCCAATGTTCATTGCAGCACTGTTCACAATAGCCAAGACATGGAAGCAACCTCAATCTCCGCTGGCAGAGGAATGGATAAAGAAGATGTGGTGTGTACACACACACACACACACACACACACACACACACACACACACACACAGAGTGGAATATTACTCTGCCATTAAAAAGAATGAAATAATGCTATTTCCAATAGTATGGGAGGACCTAGAGATTATTATACTGAGTGAAGTCAGACAGAAAAGGAGAAATATTGTATGACATTCCTTATATGTGCAATCTCAGAAAAAATTGTACAAGTAAACTTATAAAACAAAAAAGAGACTCACAGTCTTAGAAAATTAACTTATGGTTGCCTGGAGGAAGGATGGGGAAGGGATAGTTAGGGAGTTTGGTTTGGACATGTATGCACTGCTTTATTTAAAATGGATGCCAACAAGCACCTACTGGGTAGCACATGGAGCTCTGCTCAATGTTGTGCGGCAGCCTGGATGGGTGGGAGGGGAATTTGGCGGAGAATGGATACATGTTTATATATCCTGGGTCCCTTCATTGTTCACCTGAAATTATTACAACATTGTTAATCAACTATATCCCAATATAAAGTTAAAAAGTTTAAAATAAAAAAGCATATCTCTAATATCCAACTTTCAACAATGAATACATCATCCAGAAAGAAAATTAGTAAAACAGTACCAAACTTGCACTGTACATTAGACCAGATGGCTTTAATTGACAAAGAACAAAGTATTCCATTCAATTACAGCAGAATACATACTTTTCTCACTTGACTGTTGAACATTCTCTAGAACAGATCACATGATGGGTCACTGTACAAATCTCAGAGAATTTAAGAAGACTGGTATCATACTTAGTATTTTGGTTTTAGCTATTCAATTATACATATATATATGTATATATACACACATTCTTTTAGAAATGTTTTCCATTATAGTTTTATTATTTATTTAGCTGTGGCTTTCAGGACCTTTGAGCTTCATCACAGCATGCAGGATATTTAGTTGTAGCATGTGAACTTACGGTTACTGCATGTTCAATCTAGTCCCCACACTAGGGATCAAATATGGGCCTCCTGTATTGGGCACAGAGTCTTAGCCACAGGGTCACCAGGGAAGCTCTTATCATAGGATACTAAATATAAGCAGATAGCACGGCCGAGCAGTCTAAGAATTCTGAATATAGTTTCCTGTGCTGTACAGTTGGACCTTGTTGTTTGTCCATTCTATGTATAAAATCTAACATCTGCTAACCTCAACCCTCCCACTCTATTCCTCCCCTAACCTAGACAGTTGTCTATGTCCATAATTCTGTTTCATAAATGGGTTGATTTTTGTCATACTTTATACTTTTTTTACACATTTTTTTGTCTCTAAGTCATCATTTATTTTTCATCCATCTTAATTATTTGGCCTGTGTGGGCCTCCCATTGCAGTGGCCTCTCTCATTGCAGAGCACCAGCTTTGAGCGCATGCACTCCAGAGAGCTGGCTCCTAATTGGACACACCGGTCCAGTCGCTCTGCGGCACGTGTGATCTTCCCCAGGCCAGGGATGGAACCGGTGCCTCTTGCACTGCCAGGCACACTCTCCACCCACTGGCCCACCAGGGAAGCCCCAATTTTTGTCATATTTTAGATTCCACATGATATGATAACATACCATATTTGTCTTCCTCTGATTTACTTATTTTTTTTCAACCACTATGGTCAGGAACAGAGTAGAAATGAACAACAGGACAGAGTTTGGAAATTTTACAAGTATGTGGAAATTAAGCAACATAGTCCTAAAGAATTAATAGGCCAAAGAAAAAGATAAAGACTGAATCATAAACAAATATTTAACACAATCTGAGCAGACTATATTAATACTGAGGAGATTAGATCAGTCTCATAAATTTACCTCCCAACAAAAAAAATACCAGGATTATATGGCTTCACTGGTGAATTCTGCCAAAATTTTAAAGAAGACTACTGATTATACTTCACTGGATAAATCTTATGAAGCTATTTGTGGATGATACACTTTATAATTTATAAATACACTTGGGGAGACATACACAAGATTGTTTAAAGTAAGAGCTTTTAGTTCTGAATTATTGATGTCTTCTAAAGTATCACTTGAGTTGAGCTATATTTCAGAAACTTAACACACTGCATATATTAAGATTCTTGTAAACATTTTTTTAAATACAAAGAAATTATAAAGATTATGTCTATTGTGTGAGTATAGAGTATCAAAGAAACTTGCAGAAAACTTGACTGATTACAATCTCCACTTGAAGAGTTAGAGTTAGAGTTAGAGTAAGAGTTTAGCAAAGATGACCATGTTCATTTTCCAAAGCAAACTACAAGCAAAGGAAAATGAATTAACAATTGAAGACTCCAGATTTACCATGATGGTTTACACACATTTTTCAGTGAATCACACCTAACTCTTACTAAAGATAAAATATATGAACTTCAAAGCAGAGGATTTTTGCAGAAAGCCACCTGAACCAGTGAATCTCAGGTGGAATGGGACAAATAATTATCACAGGACTGAAGGACACAAGACACGTGATCACTGCAATGGTATTCTCAGTGAAAATACCAAAGAAAATCATAATCTGAAACTATCATGAAAAAATGTTAGCTTTATATAAATTTCAATCCACATAAAGCTTGCATGTTCTCAAACTTAAATTCTGTATTGAAATGGCCTTTCTTATCCTCATACTGAGCAAATCCTCCTAATTACATTTTCCTCAGAACTTTGATTTATCTGGGCCACTAATGCCATTCCACTTACAAGTGCATTTTCTTAATCCTGTTGTAATAAACTGATGTTGCATTCAGATATACATTAATCATTTCAATTTACCCTTCTTCAATAATATCTCAATATCTGAAATTATCCCATAGGGAATTCTGGATATTAATGCCTTCCCCTGGTTCTCTTTTACAAAAGGAATAATTTCAATAGTTGAAGGTCATTAATTTATACTGAGAATTCTCCATGCTCTGTGGGGAGCCTGGATGCAGACAATGGGGAAAGACTCTGGAACACAGAAGAAAAGTAAAGAACTGACTTCGTCATACAAAGACGGGAAACGTAGTGGAAAATAACCTTGCTAGTAGACAGGAACATCAGGAATAGAAAATTGAGATAGGTTCTCAATCCATGACATTTCAGGAGGAAAAGCAGACACAGCCTGTGAACCAGAACAGGACATTTACCTGAGAAGCTGCCATTTTCTCCTCTTTCTCCTCCTGCTTTGAGTCATTTTCTCACGTATATCATGTTGAGTATCTTGTAAGTATCTTGAAAGTATGTCATCAATGGTACCAGCACAGCTCCTTCATCTATTCCTACCACACCCACTGGCAAAAAGACTCTGAAACGCTGAAATGCTGATCTTTTGAAAAAGATAGATTCAGAAATAAGGACCTCCTGCACAGAGCTCATTTCTGGAGGATTTTTTCTCACAGAAAAACAGAGAGGTTTTTCTTTCCTGTCTATACATGCTCTTCCCTCACACAGGTGTCCCCAAACTCTAGTATAGCTAGTGCACTGTCCCTTCCAGTCTCAGGTCGGGCAGACACTGATGCCTCCCCAAAAGCAACAGGACTTAAGACTGAAAGCAACTCTCACCTGTGTACTCAGTAGCCCTCGTGCTTAAAACAGGCCTAACATAGAATCACCTGGAGTTAAACCAAGGCCAGTGCTCCCACCTGGATCAATAGATGCTGTGGGGAGAGCACAGGTGCTATTGCTAAACACTGATCATGGAATACTAATGGAAACTGCATGGGAAACAGGAAACATTTCTTCTAAAGCTTTAAAGTGCACCCAAATTTGGAGGTGGGGTCAGGGCCCCACACTCTAAGCTATGATTCTTCTGTGAGGCTCATGAAATGGCATCTTTAACAAGCTTTTTGTTGGTGTCATTGTGACTCCCTCAATCCAGTGTTCAATATCATTGCGCTAGAACTCTCAGGCACAGCACACCTCAGATCACTATTTGGGGTCAGAACTTCCAGAAGTGCAGGTCCCCTGGGCCTGATTCCCAGGGGTTAAGCCCCTCCTAGAGTTGGTGTGGCTTTGTCATTGCCCAGGGGAGATGTTGCCACATTGGTGGCAATCACATGGTGGGTTTAGGGTGTGTTGAGGGTCACGTGTAGAAACCTACCCAAAGACACTCTTAGTCCTCAGGTCCTTTAGCCCCCTCCCTCAGGGTCCCCTTGACCCATAGGACTACTCAGGAGTGAGGCATGACCAGCTGTCCTCTGGTGAGCAGAGACGCCATACCCTCTTAGGATCCAGAGCATGATATTGTTTGTATCACAAATTTGTTTGAAAATAAACCAAAGGCAGCAATGGAGAATGAATTAACATTTTCTGTTGGAAATGGCCAGAAACCTTTGAAAATGATGCCATGAATGCATATTTGATAATTCACAAAGGAAGTTGAGATCTATGTTAATAAAGCCCATTATAACTGAATTAACAGATCAAAGAATTTTGTTTATTGTGTGTCTGTGTGTTTGTGTTATAAGTTCTGGTGCCACAGTTTGTTCTCCCCAGCTCCTTTAAGTATTTATACTTCCCTCACATCTTTAAAGTGCATTCATTAACGTAAAAGAAAAAAAGCATATCCACTTTTTAAATATACTTCGAGAATCTAGAATCCTTTAAATGTGTATTTCAACAAATTTTAATGCAATTTTAAAGGTTACTTTCCATCTACAGTTATTATAAAATATTGGCTATTTTCTATATTGTACAATACATCCCTGAGCCTATATTACACCCAGTGGTTTGTATCTCCCACTCCCCAGACCCTATATTGCCCCTCCCTCTTACCTCCGCACTGGTCACCACTAGTTTGCTCCCTGTATCTGTGAGTTTGGGGGGTTTTTTTGGTTTTTTATATTTACTCATTTGTTGTATTTTTTTTAAATTCCACATATAAGTGATATCACATAGTATTTGCCTTTCTCTGTGTGACTAATTTCATTTAGCATAATGGCTTTCAAGCATATCCATGTTGGCGCAAATGACAAATTTGCAAATGGTAGTATTGTGTTGTATATATGTACTACCTTCCTTATCCATTTATCTGTGAATGGACTTCTAAGTTGCTCCTGTATCTTGATAATTATAAATAATGCTTCTATGAACATAGGGGTGCATGTATCTTTTTGAATCTTCCAGTATAGCTCAAGCAGTGTTTCATGGGCCACATACCAGTGTGTTTAAAATTTTAAGTGATTTTTAGAAACAGCCTTTTTTTCCTTTTTTTTTGCCAAACAGCTTGAACCCAGGTCATGGCAGTGAAGCACCATGTCCTAATCACTGGACCAACAAGGAATTCCCAGACAAACTTTAAAATAAGAACTAAAAAAGAAGGGAAAGGCATCATGATCAAGGGATCAATCTGAGAAGAATAACACTCTTAAGTACTTAGGCACTCAACAAAGAGCACCTAAATACATAAAACAAATATTAACTAACAGAAGGAGACACTGACTAACAGTAAAATTCAGGAGCTTTAAAACCCCATTTAAGACAATGGACAGTTCACCCAGACAGAAAATCAACGAGGAAACACTGACCTTAAATGACACCTCAAGCCAGATAGATACATATACACACACACATGCATACACACACACACACACACACACATATACTGCACATCCATCCAAAAGCAACAGGATATACTTCCTTTTCAAGTGCATATGGAACTTTCTCCAGAATAGATCACATGCAATGCCTCAAAATAACAATCAGTAAATTTAAGAAAGTTGAAATTACATCAAGTATTTTTTCCAAACATGATTCTATGAAATGCTCAATGCAAAAAAATAACTGCAAAAAAACCCACAAACACATGGAGGCTACACAATATGCTACTAAATAAATCACTGAAGAAATCAAAGATAAACTTTAAAAAATACCTAGAGACAAATGAAAACAAAAACACAACAATCCAAATCTAAAGGACACAGCAAAAGCAGTTCTAAAAGTTTAGTGATACAAGCTTATCAAAGGAAACAAGAAATATTTCAGATGTAAAACCTAACCTATACCCAAACAGCAAGAAAAAGAACAAAGCTCAAAGTTAGTAAAACAAAAATAAATCGTAAAGATCAGAGCAGAAATAAATTGAAAAAAAGACTAAAAACCAGTAGAAAATACTAATTGAGAACTGATTCTTTGAAAGATAAAACAAAATTTAACCAGACTTAAGAAAAAAGAGAGCCCATGAAATGGAAAAGGTAGAACTGACAACACAGAAGTATCAGTGAGACTACTATGAACAACCATATGCTGATAAAATAGGCAACAGAGAAGAAATGAACTTCTAGAAATATGACATCTCCCAAGACTGAAAGAGGAAGAAACAAAACATAATCAGATGATTACCAATGAAACTGAATCAGTTATTTAAAGAAAAATAAAACCTTCCAACAAACAAAAGTCCGGGAGCAGATGGCTTCATAAGTGATTTCTACTAAACATTTAGAGAAGAGTTAACATCTGTTCTCCCCAGACTGTTTTCAAAAATTGCAAAGGAAATTGCAGCATCAGGAATTATAGGGTTGGGGGAAATGGGTGTAGGGTCTTGAAGAAACTAAGGACACTTGATAACTGGTGACTAAAACATTTGAGGGCATTGGATATCACATGAGAAATGAGAAATGGACTGAAGTCATTAGAATGAGAGGAGGATAAAGGGAGAAGGAGGATGTGCAGGATCAAAGGTTTGGAAGCAATAGAAGGGAAGAGGGTTGGACGGAGGTCTCTTGAATCCAGGGCTAGAGGTTCCATGAGGATGGAGGTCTAAAGTGGACAGGAAAGGGCTTCCCTAGTGGTCCAGTGGGTAAGGACACCGCCTTGCAGTGCAAGGGGCACTGGTTCGATCCCTGGCCTGGGAAGTTCCCACGTGCCGCAGAGCAGCTGGATTGGTGTTTCCAATTACCAGTCAGAGCTCTGGAGTGCATGCACCCAGAGCCAGTGTTCTGCAGCAAGAGAGGCCACTGTGATGGGAGGCCCACACAGGCCAAAGAACAAAGATTGATGAAAATAAATAAATGAAACACCAATAGAAGTGGCAAAAAAAAAAAAAAAGTATGCCTTATAAAACCCTGATTTTTGACCTTGTAAGACCCTTAACAGAAAGTCCAGCCAAGACCACTGGCTTTCAAAATTATGAACTGTAGAACGTTTTTTAAACTGCTAAATGTGGGGTCATATATTATAGTAGTGATACAAATAAACTATCAGGTATAGGAACAAATATAATTGTAAAATGAAACATTATAAAATATGAGGTTATAAAATATTTAAGCAATAAATCCAAGTAAAGGGAATTCTGTGGTGGTTAAGTGGTTAGGACTCTGCTGTCTCAATGCTGAGGGCCTGAGTTTGATCCCTGGTCAGGCAACTAAGATCCAGGAAGCTGCATGGGCAAAATAGAAAGTATAATATCTCACCGCATTTCCAGTGTTAAAGTAATCAAAGAAAGAAGTCATTAGGCTGAGGTGACCCTCATTCTTTGGTAGCCTATTTAAGCAAACAAAACTTAATGTAGAGTCAAGGCACTTATAGTCTGAGCAAACAAATTAACAACAACCAATAATACACAGCCAAAAGGTGACTGGTTAAGATATAGTCAAATATTACCCTCTCTTTGATTTGGTGTCTTCTCTACAAAAACCTCTCCTCTAGTTCCTGCACATAGAGTGTTCATAATCACATTTGATTTGACGCTGCCAGAAAGGAATACAGGTAGTCTCACATTAATTCTTTTATTTGGTGAGGAGGGGGAGGCAGCCAGGTCACTTCTATTGGTTTTTCATTTATCTATTTTCATCCATCTTTGTTCTTTGGCCCGTGTGGGCCTCCCATCGCGGTGGCCTCTGTTGTCGCAGAGCACCGGCTCTGGGCGCATGCGCTCCAGAGCTCCGGCTTGGTAATTGGACACATCGGTCCAGCAGCTCTGCAGCACGTGGGATGGATCTTCCCAGGCCAGAGATCGAACTGGCACCCCTTGCACTGCAAGGTCGTGTCCTTACCCATTGGACCACCAGGGAAGCCCTCAAATTAACTCTTGAAAATGTGTAAGTTAATATTAACACACAGTTCCATATTTCATTTTGAGCATTCTTCTCATCTAGTCCCTTAAGACCTCGCTCAGTTCCAGCCTCTCCCTGCCCCATTCACTCATGCCAACGACACACCAGCATAGTTATATCCTCAACTCATCAGACTTCACCCTTGATGGTAACACCACACTGCCTGCACTATCAGAGTCTCCCACCACAATGTTGAGCAGTGCCTAGGGGACTTCCGGCACACACCAGCCCCTCCTAGAGCCCATACATCCAGTCATACGCTCCTCCTTTCATCAGCCTGGCGTTGAAGATCACCACTCTTGAAGCCCATTTTAATGAAGCCCACACAACTAAGTCTGTAGCTTGGGCAAGCTGGTACCACAATCCATAGCATAGACCAGTTCTTCCTCAGACCCATGTCGTTAACACCTAGGATTTTTGACAACCGTTCCCTTTTTAGCCTCTCTTTATCCCAAAGCTTCACACAGACACACAGGGAATGCAGGTGAAACTCATAAGACTTGAATGTGGCACCACTAACAATGCACATAACCCAAGAACAGACTGGAATCTGGGACTAGCCACCCAGAATCACCCTGAAAATACAAATGCATAAGACAGTGGTCATTTCCACGTCTACAGCAGCTATCTGATGCCACAGATTGCTGTTTCATACTTCAGGCTTAACACTGCAGGCACAGCTCTGCTGTTCTAGAATTGCCAGCCAGACTATAATCCCTCTTCCAAAATGAGACCTGCAGAGTCTAATTGGGAGAGTCAATTCATACTGTTTAAAACGACCACTTACACAATGAAAAAAGTCTTGCTGTGCTCCCATTTCTTGGTCATCCTTTTCAGAGCAGCTTAGAGACCAGAGTGCCTGGAAACTGCAGTCTTTGTGAATGGATCTGGCACTTACAATTTCTCATGTTCAGACTCAAAATAGGAGAGCAAAGGATTTGAAATTTGGTGTGTGGATTTTATCTTTGCCATCAGTGATAAAGAAAGAGAAGGGGCAAAGATAATCTCTGTCCTAGGAAAGCAAGTCAGACATCTAAATCCTCCAGGGAAAGATGAACATAAAAACACTCAGTTCCCAACGTAGAACACGCAGCAGATCATTACAGCTATAAACTCTTAAGGATCTTACCAGTGTCGTGAACACAGTGTATCTACACATACCGGTAAACCTGCAATAGATCCTCTTGAAACATTCCTGTCATGAAGGAATAAATGTTTTCTCCCCCATAACGGTCTCGCTCAGACCTCACTGCTTTCTCCAGTCTCCACTCAATTTGCAAATGGTGAATGGAGAATATCATCTCTTCAGAATTTGTTAGTGATTTTTACTGGGAACAAGCAGTAATTGTGTTCAGATAGGATGGTTGTGTCAAAGGCACTCAGACACGTATCTTTTTTTTTTTTTTTGAGGTTTTTTTTTTTGTCCTCTTTTATTGGTTATTTATTTATTTATTTTCATCCATCTTTATTCTTTGGCCTGTGTGGGCCTCCCATTGCAGTGGCCTCTCTCATTGCAGAGCACCGGCTCTGGGCACATGCACTTTAGAGCGCTGGTTAATAACTGGAAACACCGGTTCAGCTGCTTGGCGGCACGTGGGTCTTCCCAGGCCTGGGGTAAAACTGGTGCCCCTTGCACTGCAAGGCAGACTCTTTACCCACTGGACCACCAGGGAAGTCCCTCAGACATGTATCTTGATTTCTCTAGATTAATGCTGCTGGAAGTGAGGTCTAGGGGAAACAACTTGAGTGCATGCTCCAAATTTAAATTGAATGCCTTCATTCCAGACTTGGAGCATCATAACATCTGAGTGTGAGGCCCCAGTTTCACTTTATAATGAAATCCATAAGTGGTTTGTCTAGACATGAAATTCCGGTGCGTAAAGTTCACCAAAGGCATTTTCAGCCTTGACTCCCCATTGGGATCATTTGTGTGTTTTTAAGAACTACCATACCCTCTGCCACATATTCTGTCACTTACTCTTTGGCAGGGCCCAGGAGCAATGATATTTTAACAAAGTGTCCTATTGTGAGGCCAGGATAAATACAAAATTCCCAAGTTCATTTCTGAGGACCTAATACAGGGTCTGTTCCATAGGGAAGCCTGCTGTACATAGACTTGAATGGGGGACAGTCTATCTCATGTTCCAGTGTTGGAATGTACGTGTCTCTAGAAGACCAATGCCTCCAAAAATAAGGAAGGAGAAACTCACTAAGCTTCATAAAGGCATTTTGTATATTCACAGATTTTTCCTGGCCTCAAAAGCAATGAACAAAAGAGTCAGAACATACAGACAGACCCTCAGTAGCTGTTTGAAGCCTTTGGCTCCTACTCTGATTGCCATGGAAGATTACTGGAGCCAAAGCAAAACCCTGAGATAATTTAGGAGCTTGACATGAGTGGAGCAGGAGATGTGACAACAAAGAGACATAAATCCAGGCTTCTTAAAATAATTTCCACTGAAGCAGAGCTTCCCTCACATCTTACATCCTTGCTTCCTCCTTCACCTTTGGACATCACCCCTGTATTACACCTGCTTTATTCGTTCTCACCTACCTTGGTGAATGATCACATCCAAGGACTTTGCCTTTGGTGACCAGTTCAGCTTAGAAGATAGCAAGACCTGCTTATTAAAAACCAAAAGGAACACGTTTCTTATCCCAGGGATTCAACATTAGTTGTCAGTGAAGGAATCTGGAAGATAGTCTCTAAATCAACTGAACAAAATTAACATCAGCTGTCATGGGACAAATTGATATCAGTTGACCAATGTGCACATTATCAATGCTGGAATAGTTATACCAAAAAAAAAAAAAAAAAAACCCAAGAAAACCAAAAAACATTCATCTAATCATGAGAACAGGGTTAAACACATTTAAACCACATATAACTCTCACACTCTGCCTATACACTTGTGTATCTTAAATAGGAAGTCCTTTCTTGAGGCAATTGAGAGCTCTCTTTTTCAGATGGGTTATTCTAGCTATATAGCAATCGTCTTTATTGGTGCATTTTCATGATCCTTGTCTACACAGACTGATGTTACACCCAGACAAAACCTACAAATTACATATTATCCTTCTTCAGTGATATTCTAGGACCCAACCTCACATTCAATGGGAATCTTGTGTTATCAGCACATTTACATTTTCAACATTTGCACATCAGCAATTCATGGTAGGAATTCTTTAAGCTGCAAAGCGGTAGTTCCCAGCCTTTTGGGCACCAGGGACTAGTTTCATGGAAGATAAATTTTTCCACAGACAGATTGGGGTGGGGGATGGTTCCAGGATGATTCAAGAGGATTACATTTCTTGTGCAGTTTATTTCTATCATTATTACATCAACTCTATCTCAGATCATCAGGCATTAGATCCTGGAGGTTGGGGACTCCTGCTGTTAAGGGAGCCTGGAAGGAGAAAATGGAGAGAAAGCAATGGGATATAAGAGAGGAGTACCCTAAAGATCTAACTTTGGCTGTCATTAGGAGAAAAGGAAAATTATTAAAAACAAAGCTGTTAGGGATTGGCAAATGCCAGTAGATAGCTTACGGTGAATGCTGTCTGATTCACGACCCCCAAAGGAGAAAATTTCACTTTTGAGTCAAAAGACCAGCTTTGGTCACTCAGAGTTTTGTGCGGCAAAAGTTTTCTTAAGGGGGGAAAAAAAGATAGAGAAAGCTTCCAGCAAAAGAAACTGGAAGGGGGTAGGAGAGTACCCCAGCAGCTAATTTAGGCGAGGCATTTTGTACCTTCTCAGTTGGTTATTAACAAAAAAATCAAAAGACTATTTTTAAGGCTGTAAAGGTCTTACTAAGACCCACCTCCACAACATTAGCATAAGATTAGCCAGAGGACAGTCTCAGGACATAAAGACTAGATAAGATATTCCAATGAAAAACAGTTTGCATCCATAAAACAGTAAGAAAGTCACGTTCACAGCAGATCATTATCACAACAAACATTTACTCTAGAAAATGTTTGTTCCCCCTCCTCCTCCTTGGAAACCACTGGCCTCTTTACCAAGTCTGCCTATTCACCCCTTTCAGGAGGATCACTAGAAGTACAGAAATAAATGTGTGTAAGCTCTAAATATATGGGATTTCAGCAAGAAAAGGACTCAGCCGCTGATACAGATCACAAATCTTACCTGGACCTGCCATTTCTTCCTCTTTCACCTTCATTTCTAGGTTTCTTTCTCAGGAGATATTATATAGAGAAATCACACCTGGACATCTTTGAAGGTGTCAGCATAGCACTTTCACCTGCTCCCTGCACGCTCAGGGATAGGAGGTGCTTAAAATGCAAAAACTCCACACGCTCCTATCTTTTGTCATGTGACAGATTCAGGAAAAATATGAGCTCCCACAAGGAGGCCAAAATGTGATATTCTCCTTCTCTATTTTCATAGGCCAATCTCCAGCCAGTCACTAATGCAGTGACAGCCCAGGAGCATGTGATTTTGCACTGACCTAGTCCACGCCCAAACACTGTTACTTTTCCTCTAACCAAAGGCTGGACTCAAGTCTCACACCACAAAAATATCTGAGAGCCCTCTTGTGTAATCTTGGGTTCTCCCTGGAATTGGTAGAAATAATTAAAACAAATCTATTTGTAATCTCTAAAATTATGTTGTTCACCTGAAACTATGTTATACACCTGAATCAAATACAACATTGTATGTCAACTATACTTCATCTTTTAAGACCACTCTCAGACCAGTAGAACCTGTGAAGGAGGTCACAGGTGATAACAGTAATTAAAACTCACCAAGTAATCTCTATTGTAAGCCTAGAGTGAAAAACATCTTGACTCTCAAATTTTCATATGCGTCAAAGCAGTCCAGCACCCAGGGAAGAAACTATGATTCTGAAGGTTGGAGTGGGGCCCTTGAATTGATATTTCTATCAAGTTACTTCCTTGTGTCCTTGCTTCTCCGCAGGCCCATTTTAGCAGCACCAGAGAAAGCAGGCATACCTCAGCTCAGCACCTTACATCAACCACCATATCTCAATACAATTAACTACCACCATCGCAGTCTTGAAAAATCACATGTTTGACTTGCACTTTATAAAGTTTACAGAACACTAATAATAAAAGCTATAACATCTGAGTAAGTCTCTTTTGAAAATGACATGTATATATAGTCATTAGAGCAACGGCTACTGAGCATTTACTATGTGTTTACACGTAGGTTACAGTTTGGAAACCTCACAGCTGTTATTGAAGTTAATCTTCACAAAGCCCTGGGATTTTGCCACTGGGAGTTTCATAATAACCAAGAGGATGTAGATATTGGGATTCACCTTTCTCTTCTGTTTCTCTATCATTGATTTTTGTTTTTTACTGTTTGCATACAAGAGAAGCTACCCATAGACGGCTGGAAGAATATGATAAGTAAGGGTATCTTAAAAGTTCAGAGAGTTGTTTCTAGAAGTTGATGGCTTTGCAATTACTTGTACTTTAATAGGATACATAAAGATTTGGGAGTTCCCAGATAGATCAGTCAGTAAAGTATCTGCTTTCAATGCAGGGGACCTGAGTTCATGGATGGGGAAGATTGCTTGGAGAAAAGAATGGCAGCGCACTCCAGTATTCTTGCTTGGAGAATTCCATGGACAGATGAACCTGGTGGGCTACAGTCCATAGTATTGAAAAGAGTTGGACACAACTTAGTGAGAACAACAACAAGAACAACATGAAGATTAACTTTATAAATAAAATTCGATCAGTTTTCCTAACTGCATGTAATTTTTTTATACCCCCATAAGCTATACAAGGTAATTTTTACTCCTAGCCATTATCACTAAAATTTGATGTTGCCAATTTTTGTTTTGCTTTTTATTTAACTTAAGCATCTAGGAATTTGAGGCATCATCCTATTATGGTTTCTCTGGTGTATAGTATAAATAAAGAAAATGTGATGTATATGAATAAAATTCTTCAGCCTTAAGAACAAAAAAGGAGTGAGAGGTGGGAGGGAGATTCAAGAGAAAGAGCTATATGTATACTTATGGCTGATGCATGTTGATACATGGCAGAAACCAACAATATTGTAAAGCAATTGTCCTTCAAGTAAAAATAAAGAATTTTTTTAAAAAGTAAAAACAAAACAACCGAAAAGGACAGTCTTCCATTTGGAACAACATGAATGAATTGGCAAGGCATTATGTTAAGTTGAAAAAACCAACACCGAAAGGAAAATAGTGTATTACCTCAATTATGTGTGGAATCTACTGAAATCTAACTCACAAAGCACAAGAAAATATTCATAGATAGTAACTTGCCCTGGGAGACGGGAGATGCTGGACACAAGGTACAAAAATCAGGTTATGCAGAATGAATGAACTCTGGAGATCTAAGCACA
The DNA here is from genome assembly GCA_022376925.1 of Tragulus kanchil. Classification (NCBI taxonomy): domain Eukaryota; kingdom Metazoa; phylum Chordata; class Mammalia; order Artiodactyla; family Tragulidae; genus Tragulus; species Tragulus kanchil. The sequence continues at coordinate 95,480,426 of JAIOJX010000025.1, forward strand.
GCCTGCTGAAACAATAAATTATACAAGACATTATATTTGAGTGGTGCTAAGATCCACCAACTGTGGGGACAGGAGGAAGAGGTTCAGATAGAAAAGGAAGAAAGAAATTTGGAGAGAAATTTCCAGAAAAAAGAAAACGGATAGAGCAGCACATCCCGCCCACCAAAATACCAAGGCTTTTATAAGCTCCGAATTCACAACTACCGGTCTGTTTGTCTTTTAGATGCCAACACCCATTCAGGCTTGGGACTTTAAATGTGCAAACCAGAGTCAAGCCAGGTATTTGTGGGTCCCGAATCTCTGGAGAAACTTAAGGCATCAGTCCGCTGACAGTTTGTCAGCCTCTCAGGCCACTGGGCAACCCGATCAGGCTAGAAGTGCCCCCATCACATGCTGAAGGCAGGCCTGTGCTGTCCCTGTGAGGCAAGGCAATCTGAGCCTGAGTTAGTGGCTCCGAATAACACCTCCTGTTTGGGCTCATCCTTGGGGTTTGGCCAACCCCGTTTCGGAGCCTGGAGGTTTAACAGGGACCCTCAGGTAAATTCCGTCGGTGCTCTGCCGCCCTCTAGCGGCTACCGGCTCCAACGTCAATTCACATCCCTTCCTCCGGCCTCTCTCCCTTTCCCTAGCCTGGCAGCTGCACTGGTCCATCCTCAATATATCTTGTCTTTTTTGTTTTTTTGACTTGACCAAAGGCCACTTGCCAAAGACTATTTCTAATCATAGACCAAAAAAGTAAATGAAAAGAGGGAAAATGTTCTTTGATGATGGTTGAAGAGATGACAGCGATAGTTGCGCAGTGACTCTTTGTGACCCGACAGAGCGTAACCCACCAGGCTCCTCTGTCCGTGGAATTCTCCAGGCAAGAATACTGGAGTGAGTAGCCATTTCCTTCTCCAGGAGATCGTTCCGACCGAGGGACTGAACCGAGGTCTGCTGCATTGCAGGCAGATGCTTTACCATCTGAGTCACCTGCTCATCTCATGAACATGGGCTGGCTATAATTACTCCTGGGGTTAGTTCTTCCCTCACTTTTTGGCGACAGGGCACCTCTCTATGTGTTCACATTTTCTTAATGTGTCAGAAAGAAAGATTTATAAAAGGATAGATTTTAATGTTAGTTCCAGCTTTCACTTTTCCTGCTGTTGTGACCTTCAGTGACTTTAGTCTCCTCCTAAGCACTGTCTTTGCAAAATGAAGATAATAAAATTCACTTACCATAGAGTTAAATGAGATAAAATGTCAAGGATTAATCAATAGAATTTAATGAAAATTTCCACCCTTACTTTTAGCTCCTTTCTCAAAGCAGGTGTTTATTCTTTCCAAAGGCAAATTCCATACTCTTCTCTTCTGGGACCTATTCTGTTCCTTTCCTATCTTGTATCTTTAGTCTCATCTTTTCACTGTTCCTCCATTTATAAATATTTGAAGAATCCTCAAACCCTTGCTTTGATTCTCTCTTCTGATTAAGCAGCAGTTTTGTATTTAACCATCCCTCTAACATGGAGCTTTTAGAAAACCTTCTCTTACTGTTTCTTTTCCCTATTCATTCTTCAGTGGGTTCACCCACCAGACCCCACGGACAGGAAACTCCAGTGGCTTCCCAAAAGCCAAATCCAGAGGCTGGCTTCCTCCTTTGATGCTTTTTGACCCACCACAACTCAATTTTCCTGATTTTGCTTTTCACATGTTGATTGTTAAACATTCGTTTCCTTTAGCTTCCTGGTTGTAAAGCTTTTCTAGTTTGATTTTCTTCCTACTGCTCTGAGCATTACTTTTGAGTCTCTAGTTAGCACCATCCTTTCCTTAGATTGTGTGTTCTTTCCTTCTGTTCTTTTTAGAGCTTCCCTGGTGACTCAGCTGTAAAGAATCCGCCTGCAATGCAGCAGTCACAGGAGACGCAGATTTGATCATCCCTGGGTGGGGAGATGCCCTAGAGGAGGACATGGCAACCCACTCCAGTATTCTTGCCTGGAGAATCCCATGGACAGAGGAGCCTGGAGGGCTACAGTCCATGGCATCGCAAAGAGTCAGACATGATTTAGCACGCACAGCATGTTTTTTTTTATACTCCTCCCATGATTTCTTTGAGTCATCTTATGAAGGCTTTACAACTGTTCACAGCCATTCATTTTGTCCTTACCCCTGAGTACATGGGAAGATTGCATTTTCCTCCCTTGAAGTTACTCCAGGGCTTCCCTAGTGGTTCAGTGAAAAGAATCGCCAGCTAATGCAGGTGATAAGGGTTCCATCCCTGGGTCAGGAAGATCTCCTGGAGAAGAAATCGCAATCCACTCTAGAGGAAACTGGTGGGCTACAGTCCATGAGATTGAAAAAGAGTCGGACGCGACTTAGCAACTAACAACAACCCAGTTACTCCACATGTTAGCAATCACAGATCCTGTTTATTCTACTATCTGAACTTCAAAAAACCCCAAAAAGCTTCCCTTTCAATTTCCAATGAACCTCCCACTCATCCAATCTCATCTGTACTTCAGTGACATTGTGCCGTGTGGTATGTTTATACAAATCCAGCGCTTCCTGGATTGTTTTTTCCACATCACAGTCAGAATTCCCCTACTTACAACCATTCCCTTTGCCCTTCCAGTGAAATCCTTAACATCACACAGAGACCCCAGCCCAGTCTCCTCAGTCTGCCCTCCACTAACCTCATGTTCTCTGCTGCAGCCCCTCTGATCTCTCTCATTTCTTTCAAAGTACTGTGTTCCTTGACATGCATCTCAGAATATAGCACTTCAAGGTACATGAAAGCCATTTTGCAAGACATACGGTTCTAACTCCCTACTGTGAACTGGCTTAAAATTTATCTCCTTTTCCTTGCTATGAGTGATGATGTATTGGGCTGAAGCATGCCCTCTAAAGAGATACGACGGAAATTTTCTGGCAGTCCAGTGGCAGGATTCTTCACTGTCATTTACTGAGGATGAGGGTTCAGTCCATGGTCTAGGAACTAAGATCCCACAAGCTGTGCATTTCCTTCTGTTCTTTTTAGAGCTTCCCTGGTGACTCAGCTGTAAAGAATCCGCCTGCAATGCAGCAGTCACAGGAGACGCAGATTTGATCATCCCTGGGTGGGGAGATGCCCTAGAGGAGGACATGGCAACCCACTCCAGTATTCTTGCCTGGAGAATCCCATGGACAGAGGAGCCTGGAGGGCTACAGTCCATGGCATCGCAAAGAGTCAGACATGATTTAGCACGCACAGCATGTTTTTTTTTATACTCCTCCCATGATTTCTTTGAGTCATCTTATGAAGGCTTTACAACTGTTCACAGCCATTCATTTTGTCCTTACCCCTGAGTACATGGGAAGATTGCATTTTCCCCTCCCTTGAAGTTACTCCAGGGCTTCCCTAGTGGTTCAGTGAAAAGAATCGCCAGCTAATGCAGGTGATAAGGGTTCCATCCCTGGGTCAGGAAGATCTCCTGGAGAAGAAATCGCAATCCACTCTAGAGGAAACTGGTGGGCTACAGTCCATGAGATTGAAAAAGAGTCGGACGCGACTTAGCAACTAACAACAACCCAGTTACTCCACATGTTAGCAATCACAGATCCTGTTTATTCTACTATCTGAACTTCAAAAAACCCCAAAAAGCTTCCCTTTCAATTTCCAATGAACCTCCCACTCATCCAATCTCATCTGTACTTCAGTGACATTGTGCCGTGTGGTATGTTTATACAAATCCAGCGCTTCCTGGATTGTTTTTCCACATCACAGTCAGAATTCCCCTACTTACAACCATTCCCTTTGCCCTTCCAGTGAAATCCTTAACATCACACAGAGACCCCAGCCCAGTCTCCTCAGTCTGCCCTCCACTAACCTCATGTTCTCTGCTGCAGCCCCTCTGATCTCTCTCATTTCTTTCAAAGTACTGTGTTCCTTGACATGCATCTCAGAATATAGCACTTCAAGGTACATGAAAGCCATTTTGCAAGACATACGGTTCTAACTCCCTACTGTGAACTGGCTTAAAATTTATCTCCTTTTCCTTGCTATGAGTGATGATGTATTGGGCTGAAGCATGCCCTCTAAAGAGATACGACGGAAATTTTCTGGCAGTCCAGTGGCAGGATTCTTCACTGTCATTTACTGAGGATGAGGGTTCAGTCCATGGTCTAGGAACTAAGATCCCACAAGCTGTGCAGCATGACCAATTAATTAATTTTTAGAGATATATTGAAGTCCTATTCCCTGGTACCTGTGAATATGAATTTATTTGTATATAGTCAATTGCAGATGTAATCGCATTAAGATGAGGTCCTATTCTGAATTGTATCCTTAGAAGAAGGGACATCCTCTAGAGAATGCTCAAGAGGAGGCCAGGGCCAGAGTACCTGTGGTACTTAGTTGTGTACATGCGTTGTGTACACAAAGTTGCTCTGTGGACACAAAATATTGTATGTCTACAGTTGTATGTACACATTGCGTATCCAAAGTTTTGTTGTGGACACTAGTACGTACACTGTTGTGTATATGATTGAGTACCCAAAGTTCCTTTTTGGACATGCATTATGTACACAGTTGTTATTATGTACACATGAGCTTTGTGTACACATATTCTATACACAGTTGCATATATACAGGCTGTCCTCCTTGGTGGGGCACTGGGGCTGATTCAGTCAGCCCCTTGGATAACATGACTCTTATTGTTAAATCAGTCCCCATTATTCAGGTGATTCCCAGTAATTCAGTCAGCACCTTTTATCACAAGGGGACCCCAGGCACCCTCCAGGGTACAGCCAGGGAGGAGTGCTCTCCCCTTGGGGACACATGTGTCCATTATGTGTGAGCATAAATCTTTGCTGAACCAACTGAGAGTGCATTGCAGACATCTTGCCTCTTTACTGTGCATTCCCTTTAAAAAAAATGTTAAGGCATTCTTTTATATTACAATTGAATGATCAAATCAAGAAACTGACACTGTTCTATTGTTTAAACTACAAGGGAACAGCGATTATAGTAATGATTGGGCTGTGGTGATAATCTGGGGAGACTGACTTAACTCCATTTGGGGTGAGGGACGGATCACCCACCCTGGAGGCCTGGCTAGTGAGAGAACTCTCCTTGTCAACCTCTTCCTTTGAAGCAACAGAGGAAGAGGTGGTTGCAGGAGACTGCTTGAAAACCAAACATGCCCTCTAAAGAGATAGACGGAAATTTTCCAGTAGGCAGGATTCTTCACTGTCATTTACTGAGGATGAGGGTTCAGTCCATGGTCTAGGAACTAAGATCCCACAAGCTGTGCAGCATGACCAATTAATTAATTTTTAGAGATATATTGAAGTCCTATTCCCTGGTACCTGTGAATATGAATTTATTTGTATATAGTCAATTGCAGATGTAATCGCATTAAGATGAGGTCCTATTCTGAATTGTATCCTTAGAAGAAGGGACATCCTCTAGAGAATGCTCAAGAGGAGGCCAGGGCCAGAGTACCTGTGGTACTTAGTTGTGTACATGCGTTGTGTACACAAAGTTGCTCTGTGGACACAAAATATTGTATGTCTACAGTTGTATGTACACATTGCGTATCCAAAGTTTTGTTGTGGACACTAGTACGTACACTGTTGTGTATATGATTGAGTACCCAAATTTCCCTTTTTTGGACATGCATTATGTACACAGTTGTTATTATGTACACATGAGCTTTGTGTACACATATTCTATACACAGTTGCATATATACAGGCTGTCCTCCTTGGTGGGGCACTGGGGCTGATTCAGTCAGCCCCTTGGATAACATGACTCTTATTGTTAAATCAGTCCCCATTATTCAGGTGATTCCCAGTAATTCAGTCAGCACCTTTTATCACAAGGGGACCCCAGGCACCCTCCAGGGTACAGCCAGGGAGGAGTGCTCTCCCCTTGGGGACACATGTGTCCATTATGTGTGAGCATAAATCTTTGCTGAACCAACTGAGAGTGCATTGCAGACATCTTGCCTCTTTACTGTGCATTCCCTTTAAAAAAAATGTTAAGGCATTCTTTTATATTACAATTGAATGATCAAATCAAGAAACTGACACTGTTCTATTGTTTAAACTACAAGGGAACAGCGATTATAGTAATGATTGGGCTGTGGTGATAATCTGGGGAGACTGACTTAACTCCATTTGGGGTGAGGGACGGATCACCCACCCTGGAGGCCTGGCTAGTGAGAGAACTCTCCTTGTCAACCTCTTCCTTGATGAAGCAACAGAGGAAAGAAGGTGGTTTCAGCAGACCATGGAGTATCTGCTTGAAAACCAAACATGCCCCAGACCATTATGGGCTTAACTTTCTTAATGAAAAAATGAACTTAATTTGAGAGTCTTCCACTTCGGAGTGTATCAGAAACACATTCTCTGGGATTTTCTTTTAGCAAAAATGTGTTATCATTGGTGAATGTGATATATCCTTGCTGGATTTTAACTTTGATTCACAACAAACTGTGTATTGTCTTTGGAAAAGATAATGCAAGTTCATGATGACACGGTAAGACAATTTTTAAAAATTCTCTTCTTCCCAAATCCCAACATTTTTTCACAGCTGTATTGAGAATTATTTTACACACCATAAACTTTAGTCATTTAAAGTGTATGACTTAGTGGTTTTTAGCAAATTTATGGAATCATGCAAATATACCACAATTTTAGAACATTTTCATTATCCCAACAGGAAGCCTTGTACCCGTTAGCAGTCTCTCTCCCTTTGTCTTCCCAGCCTAACCCTAGGCAGCCACTTGTCTACTTCCTGTCTGATAGATTTGTCTATTCTGAACATTTTATATAAATGGAATGATGGTGTATGTGAGTTTCGTATCTGATTTTCTTTCACTTATCCTAATACTTTCAAGTTTCATCCATGTTTTAGCGTTAAGTCCCAACCTTGTAATTCTTGTATGCCATCTTCGTGTCCCAAGTAACATTTACTGATTTTCATCCCCCTCTCTTCACATAAAAATACCAAAGCCATTCTTTTATTTCTATGTCGCTTTCTTCTCTGTGATTTCCACTGAATATACCAGTGTCGAATCTCATGGCATCCCCCTGCAGTGGAAAATTTCAGCCCTGATATTTCAGACAATCCCACCAGTTCCTGTAATCTTCCACTCACACCATCACTAAAAATGAAACTGCTTACAAAAGCTGAGCCAATAACAACAATCACCGTATTACTCAATCCTTCCCTTCTGCAGCCAAAGGAAGGTTATATTGTCAGGAAATAGTGACACCACCTCAAGGACAGACTAGCCACACTCTCCTTGTCAACCTCTTCCTTGATGAAGCAACAGAGGAAAGAAGGTGGTTTCAGCAGACCATGGAGTATCTGCTTGAAAACCAAACATGCCCCAGACCATTATGGGCTTAACTTTCTTAATGAAAAAATGAACTTAATTTGAGAGTCTTCCACTTCGGAGTGTATCAGAAACACATTCTCTGGGATTTTCTTTTAGCAAAAATGTGTTATCATTGGTGAATGTGATATATCCTTGCTGGATTTTAACTTTGATTCACAACAAACTGTGTATTGTCTTTGGAAAAGATAATGCAAGTTCATGATGACACGGTAAGACAATTTTTAAAAATTCTCTTCTTCCCAAATCCCAACATTTTTTCACAGCTGTATTGAGAATTATTTTACACACCATAAACTTTAGTCATTTAAAGTGTATGACTTAGTGGTTTTTAGCAAATTTATGGAATCATGCAAATATACCACAATTTTAGAACATTTTCATTATCCCAACAGGAAGCCTTGTACCCGTTAGCAGTCTCTCTCCCTTTGTCTTCCCAGCCTAACCCTAGGCAGCCACTTGTCTACTTCCTGTCTGATAGATTTGTCTATTCTGAACATTTTATATAAATGGAATGATGGTGTATGTGAGTTTCGTATCTGATTTTCTTTCACTTATCCTAATACTTTCAAGTTTCATCCATGTTTTAGCGTTAAGTCCCAACCTTGTAATTCTTGTATGCCATCTTCGTGTCCCAAGTAACATTTACTGATTTTCATCCCCCTCTCTTCACATAAAAATACCAAAGCCATTCTTTTATTTCTATGTCGCTTTCTTCTCTGTGATTTCCACTGAATATACCAGTGTCGAATCTCATGGCATCCCCCTGCAGTGGAAAATTTCAGCCCTGATATTTCAGACAATCCCACCAGTTCCTGTAATCTTCCACTCACACCATCACTAAAAATGAAACTGCTTACAAAAGCTGAGCCAATAACAACAATCACCGTATTACTCAATCCTTCCCTTCTGCAGCCAAAGGAAGGTTATATTGTCAGGAAATAGTGACACCACCTCAAGGACAGACTAGCCACACCAGTGACATCTTCATCTGGGCTTGTCCCCAGAAGAGATGGAAGTCACCACTTTGTTCCTCAACTAAGGGCCATTATGACCCATTCTTTCCAAAAAAGAAAAAGAAAAATGCTGTCTTTCTCATGCTTTTTTATAAACAAATGGGTCTTTGTTTGTTTTTTGTTTTTGTTTTAGGGAAAATGTCAAATATATTCAAAAGCAGAGAGACTACTATGATGCATTCCCATGCAGTGCCCAGCTTCAATGATGATCAACACCTGGCTAATCTTGTTTCATCGACCCTTCATCCCCACTCTGCACCTCCTTTACCAAAGACATCTCCCTAAAACTCTTTCCAAATAAGACTTGGATCCTCCTACCCTGTTGTCCCATAAATCTGGTTATTTTAACTTTTTTGTGGGAGATATTTGGAGAGGATGACTGTGTCCAGCTCTGGGTCTTGTGGATACAAAGATGAATAGGACATTGTCTGGGGGGTTTGCCATCAGGAACACAAAACACAAATATTCCATTTGGTTATAAGCCAAGGCTGGGGGAAGGACAAAGTTGGTTCCTGACACATCTTCACACGGTGGTGGTGCGGTTTGTAAATAAAATCATTACCAGAAATCACATGCTGGAGTGGGAGTAATGTTTCTGATAAAGTTGCTGGAGTGGAACTGCTTGCATGGTGTTACTTTAAAGGTTAGATGGGGTTAAAGGAACTGCTACTATAAGGTGGTGGTTGGTTAAAATGTAAAGGCAGAGCCATTCCTCTGATTGATCAGGCATATTGGAGATGATTCACAGCCTGGAAAATCATCTGACTGCAAGCCACGGTGCCAGCCCTCCTGTGTTCCACATTGCCCCTATCCTCCTCTGAAGCCTCGAAATGGGGGGAATGAGATCAAAAGGAACAGGCAAAGAAAAAGGGTCAGGACAAAGGAAATATAAATTAGAAGATCCAGGTTTCCTGCATTGCAAGCAGATTCTTTACTGTCTGAGCCACCAGGGAAGCCTAAACAAAACCACATGGAGACGCCGGGGATTGAACCCGGGGCCTCATACATGCAAAGCATGTGCTCTACCACTGAGCTACATCCCCTAACAGTATGAACTGGTATCTCCACAAATCAGTAGCAACATCACAGGAATGCGTGTAAGTTAAAATGTATATAAAATAGAAATATATATGTATCCAACTGTAAATGGGAAGAAACTGCAGGGTCTGTGTAAAACCATGAAGAAATTTCACTTGCCCAGGGGCTCAGACAAGCCACCAGGCAGAGCACCTGGGCCTCCAGGAGTGCGGCGGAGAGCTCCTTGGAGCAGCAATTTCCTGGCATCAGACGTGGATCATCGTTACCTTAACAAATTGCTCCCACAATGAATGGTGTCGAACTTCCTCTATTCCGTCACTCCTCATGCACCAAAATGCACTCATGACTGCAGGTCACTCAGAGCTTTGATCGGATGGAAGGAACCAGGAGAGACTCCCATTTTCTGCACATTTTGAAGAATGAGGAAGAGGCAGGCAGATGAAGAAAAAGTTTTTGAGTGAGGGCATAAATATAAACCAAGGCATTTTAAGGCATGAAGCAGCATGGCCTGGTCACCAAGCATTTTAGTATCAATGGAGGTTAAATGCAAGATAAGACATGTGGAGAGAAAAGAGGCAGGTGAAAAAATAAAGAAAAGAGAGAGGTGAGAAAGGCAGGACCAGACTAAGAGGTCTTCTCTTGTTCTGGGAAAGAACAGGGGCTCGATTGAGGGATTAGAAGCAAGGGAACTTGCACAATCAGACTTGTATATGGGGTTGACCCCTGTGGACAGTGAACTGTAGCTGAAGATCCAGGTGGGTTTGTGCTATACAGTGTAAGGCTGAAAAGAGACATCCCTTAGCGAGTTCAGAAATGCAGTACAGGTGCTATTAGAGGCTGAATTGTGTCCCTCTCCCAAATTTCTTATGTTGAGGTCCTGACACTGAGGACCTCAGGATGTGACAGCACATGGAGATAGGTCTTTAAGGAGGTAGTTAAGTTAAATGAGGTCATTCGGGTGGCTCCTAATTGAATATACCTGTTGTTGTTAAAAGATGAGGAGATTAACACACATGTAGGGAAGACCACATGGAGAAACAGGAAGAAGATGGCAGTCCCAAGCCAAGGAGAAGAAACGAGCCCTTCTGACACTTAGATCTGTGACCTCTAGCCTCTAGAACTGTGAGAAATAGATTTCTGGTGTCTAAGTCAAGCATTCTGGGTAGCTCTAGGACAGTAATACAAAGGTGTAACAGGATATCGTGGATGGTCAGGAAACTCAGCAAGACTTTTTTTTTTTTTAACTTTTTATTTTCACAGACTTGTATCGTTTACAGATATGTATAATCCAAGATTAGTCATATGTAATTCCTGGACCCCTCCTCCACCCCCCTCCCAGGGCCACCACCCCACCCCTCCAGGCCATTTCACCGCGCCCCTGCAGGATCTTCTATTCCCACAGCGCAATGACCATAGCTATCTTTTTCACACATGATAGTATAGGTTTCCATGTTACTCCCACCCACTGCACATTCCCCACAATATCCATGTCTGTTCTCTGTTTTTCCATCACTTCATTGCATGTGTTATCATTACCATCCTCCTGGATTCCACGTATATGTGTTAGTATACTGTACTTGTCTTTCTCTTTTTGACTTGTTTTACTTTTTATAATAGGTTCTAGCTCCATACACCTCATTAGGGCTGATTCTTCTGCATTTGTTTTTACAGCTGAGACGTACTCCATTGTATATATGTACCAGAGCTTTTTTATCCATTCATTCGTCGATGGACATCTGGTTGCTTCCATGTTCTAGATATTGTATAGAGTTCAGCAAGACTTCTTGATCACAAGTGGGAACAGAGAAGGCAGAAGGCTAGGAGGCCTGCTAGACTTCTCATTTGATGACATTAGTCGGGGCAAGGTCACTCAGTGTGACAGAGATCCTGGAGAAGGAGCCACTCGAGCTGAGTTACATCTGAGAGCTCGTGAGAAGAAAAGGCATATCTGAACATTGAATGTTGAGTCTGAAACACTTCACAAAGGGTGGGATAACCATGATTATTGTCTCATTTCTGAGACTGATTTCTTGTGTGTTCTTTGAGCCTCCGTTTCCTCAACTGTTAAAGGGGGGGAAACAAAGACAAGATAATAATGCCTTCCTTATACCTCAGAGAGTTGTTGAGAGTTCCCATGGAAGGAACATCAAAGGATTATTTAGAAGCTTTACTGAGTTCACTGAGTTTCTTAAGAGAAATTTGCCTCAAAACGACAAAATATTTCAAATGCAGAAGTGTGTGTCAGTCGCTCAGCCGTGTCCAACTCTTTGCCACCCCATGGGCTGTAGCCCTCTGGGCTTCCCTGTCTATGGAATTCTCCAGACAAGAATACTGGAGTAGGTTGCCGTTTCCTTCTCCGGGGGATCTTCTGGACCCAGGGATCGAACCCCGGTCTCCTGCACTGCAGGCAGACTTTTTACTGTCTGAGTCACCAGGGTAGCCTTCGTAGACAAGGATTACTTATCAAATCCTGGATCTGGTGGTGAAGTGTCCAAATCTTTCTTATATCTAGTTCTGCTTGTCACCAAGGGCTATACCCACAAGGTGGCAATTTGTGTTTCTAGAAACTTAATCATACTGATATATAATGCCATGTGTGTAGTGATAATGGCTAATATAACTAGGTGCATTTCTGTAAGATTTCTTAATAGTAGATGTATTATAAATCAGAGATAAATTTTTTCATTTGATACATTTAGTGAGTCAGAAAGAAATCAGAGATGTAATAAGCTATGACTTCTCAGATGTCATTACTTTGATTGTTAAAATCAGGAATTAATGGTTTTTAGCATAGATGTTATACGATATTATCACAAAAGCATAGATTGTACCAGTTGTAACCAGAGCAATTCACAGTGTGAAATAATTTGTAAACTATGTGAGACTAAAACCCTAAACACTAAAAATGAAGTGGTATGACTACCTTTCACCACTAGAGAGAAGCAATCCTCTGTAATAAATAAATTGTGTCCTCGGTGGCTGCCCTGGTGGCTCAGACAGTAAAAGATCTGCCTGCAGTGCAGGAGGCTCCGGTTTGATCTCTGGGTCGGGAAGATCCCCTGGAGGAGGAAATGGCAAAACACTCTAGTATTCCTGTCTGGAGAATGCCATAGACAAGGGAGCCTGGGCGCTACAGTCCATGGGACTGCAAAGAGTCAGACACAACTGAGTGACTAACACACTTGGGGGTGTTATTGCTGGTTGGGCAGGGGGGCCTTAAATGATTGTTCCAACACAAATTCTCTAATATACTAGATTAGAATTTTAAATTCCAGTCAAAGAAGGAAAGCTCTTTTTATGTTTTATATAGCATTGCTGATGATAAGGATTACATGCATCATTCCTCCGGGGGCTGTTGTAGGATCCCAAAGGACAGAAACTGATAGAACTTCAGAGGTCTTCCGTCTTACCAGAAATCTATAAAGTAACAGGTGTGAAAGTTTTCCTTTCTAGTCCTTTGGGGAAACAGGCAGACCTAAAAATTAAAATACTTGGTTAACTGAAAACTCACTAAGTATAAAATAGTACATAAGCAGGGAAATCCTTGTAAGTAACTCCATCAAATTTTTAATCCATAAAAAATTCAGTCTTTTTAAAAGTTATTATTATAATAATACATGGCAATAAAATTTGGAAAACAAAAAATCATGAGAAAAAAAGATAAATATATTAGTGGCCTTTTTATCTATTTTCTTAAGTGGTTACTTTCCTAAGTGACCATATTTAATTAAGATCGTGTCTTAAATCTTTTTTACAGTAAGGAATGGAGGATAATGGATAGATAGACAAGAAATATCTCAATAGTTTCCAAATCTGGCTGACAGTCAAAATTACCAAATCAGAATGTATTGATACAGAAGGAGACAAAGAGGAAGATGGACTCCTGAATGTGTGTGTGTGTGTGTCTGTGCATGTGTGTCTGCATGCATGCAAGTTTGTTAGAGTTGACATGAAGGTGTCATGTAAGATATAGAGTATCTGAATGGTTAAAAGCTTTAATGAACCCAAATTGTGGCAACTAAAACTGCCTTTCAAAAAATCATTTTGCACTAGGAAAAATTGTGAAAGACATACATTAGACACATTGACAACGTTAAAAATACATTTAGGCCTGTGGTATTTTATTAGAGAAAAACGTTTATTTGAAACTACTCAACTACTAAGAACAATTTGTCCTTGGAAGTATATAAAGATGAACAGAGCATTAAACAAAGAAACAAAGAATTTTTATACACTAAATCAAAAGTGAAAGTCACTCAGTTGTGTCTGATTCTTTGCAACCCCATGTAGCCTGCCAGGCTCCTCTGTCCGTGGAATTCTCCAGGCAAGAATAGTGGAGTGGGAAGCCATTCCTTTTTTCAGCGGGTTTCCCAACAAGGTCTCCTGAATTGCAGTCAGAATCTTTACCAGCTGAGCCACCAAAGACCCTCACAGCAAAAACAAACAAACAAGATGCACCTTACAGCATTTCTCAGACTTGTGACATATCACAAGGAAGTTTATTCTCCATGAAGATAAAATGGAAACTTCAAAAATATTTTGAAAAAAGAGCAATGACTCTAAGAATTGATTCTCTGAAAAGATAAACAAAATTGATAAACCTTTATCCAGACTCTCTGAGGAAAGAGAGTGCCCACTATGATGTATACTGAAACTGTCAGTTACGTTAATTTAAAAAAAAAAAAAAAAGAAAGAAAAACAACTACTGTGGGATTCAGACACTACTGAGCCACTGAAGATTTAAGAGATGTTTAAGGGTAGTCATGATCATTATCAACAGTTCAGGAGATATATGGGGGCAGACAGGCCAGAATTCCAAAGGTTTCTCCTAGAGAGAAACTAGCTTAAGAGATTCATAGTTTAAGAGAGTCATAGTTGAGACCTGGATTACGTATGAAAGGGAGAGGATCTTTATCATTCACCAGCAGCCAACACAGCATTCATGCCAGGAGCTTCTGAGAAACAAGTCCAATGCTGCATTGCCAGTAAGGAATCTTGACCTGCCTCCACAGTAGTCCAGCTCAGATATATCCAGGGACCAGAGAGGCTAAAAAAAGTCTTTTCTGGGGGCCAAAAAGAAGTCAGGGTTTCTGAAATAAGCAATGCTGTTATCAATGCTATCCATAGAGCAGCAGCAGCAGCATCACTAAGAACTTGTTAGAAATGCAGAATTTCAGGTCTCACCCAAGATCAGTTGAATCATATCCTGCATTTTACAAGCTGCTGCCCCTGCCCCATCAATTCTATATACTTGAAGTTAGGTCTTCTCAACCACCTACTTGGTAGTTGGATGAGTGAGTGGTGAGTGAACGGCAACAAGCATGACCAAGACACACTTGTTAACTCATAAACTTAGAAGGACCTTCAGCCCGGGGATTCAGATGTAAAGCGCAGAATTATCTGAATCTATAGATTTATCAAATACTTCCAAGAGATAAGGAGAGTACCCAGATCTTAAAGTTATATTTTTATTCATTGTTGGCATTGACAAAGATGAAATAAGTCTAGTTTTGACAAACTCACTTCTCAGAGGCAAGGTAAAATAACCCCTCAGCTCTAAGAAAATCATGACTACGCCACGTGCGGGGCCCACAGCATTCTGGGCCCTCACCACTCTCTCACACATACCTTCTTCCTTGAGTCTAATCCTTGCGTAGATTCAACCAGCCTCCATTTTCACAACTTTTGTTTTGCTGTATCCTACTCAGGCTGTTGGGTGTTTATTTTCTAACTTTAGAACCAGATTCTATGGGACCAAGTAAAATACATTTTGATAGTTTTCAAATTTTAGACTCACTTAGAAAGCTTTTTTAAAAAACAAACAAAAAAACCCATAAACTTTTGCTTAACATTCTCAGAGGCTCTGATTCTGAGGGTCTGGGTTGGGACCTGGAAATATACATTTTTAACAAGTATCCCAGGGGAGTTTTCCAAACATGAACCACAATCACATTTTGAGAATGGTGGGTCTGGTTGTTATTGATCACTTCATACGCATACACAGACTGAGACAGGCTGGGACCTTGCACCTTTGGCTACAGCGCTTGCACTTGAACAAACCTCTCCTCCAGCAACAAAATACAAAGCAACTATAAGGGACTAAAAATAACTGCATGCATGCAAGTTGAGACAGAAAGATACATAAGACCAAAAAACGTAATTGCCAGTTCTAGGAGCTGGGAAGGAAAACAGGGTGTTGGCACCAGAAGCAGGGTACTGAGCATGCCCCCTGCACACAGTACCACCAGAGAGGTAGGCAAACCGCCTAAGTCACCCCTCCGGCCTGACCCCTGGACGTAATCCTACTTTCATCCCATATAAGGAACACGCTCACTCCATCCCCGCTCCCAGGGGATGAGCAAGTCCCGAAAGCCTTGACTGAATTTCTTGTCTGGCCCCTCAACAATTTCTGTTGACTGAAGTGAAAGTGTCAGTCACTGAGCCATGTTTGACCCTTTGCGACCCCATGGACTGTAGCCTACCAGGATCGTCTGTCCATGACTTACTATTTATTGGGGAAGGCCAAGAATCCTGGTCAGTATCAAGATCACCTTCTAAGGAGTAACAATGGGTTAATTAGAACAGTTTCAGATGTGTACTGGCTTTACAAGCACTTCTGATGACAGTGAAATCCAGATGAGCTAGGGTACAACTTAGAAAAAATTGCCTAGTGAACCATAGCCAAGAAGATGCTTCTCTGGCAGGATGTGTCCTGAAATTGAGTACCTGCCACCCAAGAAGGAGAACAGTGACTCACAGTACCACCCATTTGGGAATGATAAAATTGAGGAAAGAATTTCATTTAACACAGAGAAACAGGGCTTTTCTGGTGGTCCAGTGGGTAAAGAGTTCGCCCTGCAGTGCAAGGGGCACCAGTTCGATCCCTGGCCCGGGAGCATCTCACGTGTCGCAGAGCAGCTGGACTGGAGTGTCCAATTGCGAGCCAGCGCTCTGGAGCACATGCACCCAGGAGCCAGTGCTCTGCAACGAGAGAGGCCACTGCGATGGGAGGCCCACACGGGCCAAAGAATAAAGACGGATGAAAATGAATGGTGACTTAGAGGCAAAAAAAAAAAACAAAAAAACAAAACAGATAAACATCAGTACAAATGTGAACTCTTAACTAGATAAGGTTAGCCCTGAAACGTAAGAAATTTTATATTTTCCAGTAATTATGTATGTTAGAAGCAGTGCGTTGTACAATTATGCAGTTAATACTGTGATTTTAAGGGTATTATAAAGCTGTCACAATTATTGGACAAAGGAAAACACAACCAAGTTTGTTGCAGGTGTTTGGTGATTAAGCCAGAATGCCTCTCAGTTACTAGAGAAGGAGTAGGTGACATTTAATGGCATTACACCTCACTTGAGTGCACGTGCAAACACACATGGCTGCTGTGTAACAAGAAATGTGATGGCACAGCAGGTCAGGGGCATCAATGACACTCACTGTGATAATGAAAGCATGCTAAATTCTAAATTCTCTGCTTCAAGTGCTCACCTTTAAAATACAGAAGACACATGGTAATTGCTAACTTCAGTTGGGCTCTTAAAACATGCAAAACTGTACTCAAAGTATTTTATCTGTATTGATTAATTTAACTCTCAAAACAACTGTAGGAGGGCTTCCCTGGTGGTCCAGTCGGTAAGGACACCACCTTGCAGTGCAAGGGGCACCAGTTCGATCCCTGGTGTGAGAAGATACCATGGGGCTGAGCGGCTAGACCCATGTGTCCAACTACCAAGCTGGAGCTCTGGAGCACATGCGCCCAGAAGCCAGTGCTCTGCAAGGAGAGAGGCCACTGCAATGGGAGGCCCCCACAGGCCAAAGAACAAAGATGAAAATAAATGAAAGACCAATAGAAGTGGCCAAAAAAAAAAAAATTTGTAAAAAAAAAAAAACAAGAAAAAAAACACTGTAGGAAATGGGTATACTCTTATTCCCACTTACAATGAGAAAATGGAGGCAAAAAAAAAAAACATTGAATAACACAAGGCCCACCAGGAACTAGCTACAGGCAGTTTGTCTCTAGACTCCAGTTTTCATTTTGCATTGTTTATAACTGGTTTATAAACCAGTATTTACTTATTCTAGATACAAATCCTTTGCTGATTGCATGAATAGCAAATGCCTTTTCCCCTACTGTGGTTTGCTTTTCACTCTCTTTTTTTGGTTTGTTTTTCTTTCATTTTTTATTGTTTGGTCTGAAATAACATACATAAAGGAATGGAATAACCTAAATATGAAAGGTTTTAAAATATGAAGCCAAAGGAAGACATAGTGACTAAGAATGGAAACGGGAAGGAAAAAAATGCCCTTAGCTGCTTCAAGCACAAAAATTACTGAAAAATCTACATTGTGGTTAAAGGGAAGCATTTAGGCATGGTGGGAGAAACAGTCATCTATAGTAAAAAACAACATAAGCCTAGTTGTGCAGTTAATACTGTGATTTTAAGGGTATTATAAAGCTGTCACAATTATTGGACAAAGGAAAACACAACCAAGTTTGTTGCAGGTGTTTGGTGATTAAGCCAGAATGCCTCTCAGTTACTAGAGAAGGAGTAGGTGACATTTAATGGCATTACACCTCACTTGAGTGCACGTGCAAACACACATGGCTGCTGTGTAACAAGAAATGTGATGGCACAGCAGGTCAGGGGCATCAATGACACTCACTGTGATAATGAAAGCATGCTAAATTCTAAATTCTCTGCTTCAAGTGCTCACCTTTAAAATACAGAAGACACATGGTAATTGCTAACTTCAGTTGGGCTCTTAAAACATGCAAAACTGTACTCAAAGTATTTTATCTGTATTGATTAATTTAACTCTCAAAACAACTGTAGGAGGGCTTCCCTGGTGGTCCAGTCGGTAAGGACACCACCTTGCAGTGCAAGGGGCACCAGTTCGATCCCTGGTCTGGGAAGATACCATGGGCCGCTGAGCGGCTAGACCCATGTGTCCAACTACCAAGCTGGAGCTCTGGAGCACATGCGCCCAGAAGCCAGTGCTCTGCAAGGAGAGAGGCCACTGCAATGGGAGGCCCCCACAGGCCAAAGAACAAAGATGAAAATAAATGAAAGACCAATAGAAGTGGCCAAAAAAAAAAAAATTTGTAAAAAAAAAAAAACAAGAAAAAAAACACTGTAGGAAATGGGTATACTCTTATTCCCACTTACAATGAGAAAATGGAGGCAAAAAAAAAAAACATTGAATAACACAAGGCCCACCAGGAACTAGCTACAGGCAGTTTGTCTCTAGACTCCAGTTTTCATTTTGCATTGTTTATAACTGGTTTATAAACCAGTATTTACTTATTCTAGATACAAATCCTTTGCTGATTGCATGAATAGCAAATGCCTTTTCCCCTACTGTGGTTTGCTTTTCACTCTCTTTTTTTGGTTTGTTTTTCTTTCATTTTTTATTGTTTGGTCTGAAATAACATACATAAAGGAATGGAATAACCTAAATATGAAAGGTTTTAAAATATGAAGCCAAAGGAAGACATAGTGACTAAGAATGGAAACGGGAAGGAAAAAAATGCCCTTAGCTGCTTCAAGCACAAAAATTACTGAAAAAATCTAGATTGTGGTTAAAGGGAAGCATTTAGGCATGGTGGGAGAAACAGTCATCTATAGTAAAAAACTACAACATAAGCCTAGTTGTGGCCCAATGAGCTGTGTTATGGTGGGAGAATCATGTGGACTTTCTGGACCTTCTCACTCTCATTTCTGTAAGAAAGAGTTTGAAATTGACCCTGCAAAAATATGGATGGCAGCAATTATAAATGCAGAGAACACTTAAATGTAATTATCATTGTTCTATAGAGCAAGTGACCCACTACAGGTGTCACATAGATTTGACATTTTTACTTTAAAATATATTTTAAATTTTATTTCATTATGTGTATATTCATTTTAATCTGAAGTAATGTTTGATTACTTTACAAATAATGAATAAAATATTCCAGGAAGATTCTTTATATCTTTTTTGTAGATTTGCCTGTTTCCAGCATATTTCTCTACGTTTAAGAAAAATACTAGATATTATTTTGTTCCTTTTTCACTCTACAAAGTCTGTGAGATTCCAACATGCTAATTCTAGCTTCCAGTAATAGACTTGAGAAAAATATAAATTGATTATTTATCAAAAAATCAGGGCTTCCCTGGTGGTCCAGTGGGCAAGGACATCACCTTGCAGTGCAAGGGGCACCAGCCCGACCCCCGGCCCGGGAAGACCCCACGCGCTGCAGAACGGCCGGACCAATGTATCCAACTACTGAGCCAGAGCTCTGGAGCGCATGCACCCAAAGCCAGTGCTCTGCAGCGAGAGAGGCCACCGCGATGGGAGGCCCACAAAGACAAAGGAACAAAGATGGACGAAAGTAGACAAATAAAAGACCAATAGAAGTGGCAAAAAAAAAAAAAAAAGATTACTGTTGGGGCTTCCCTGGAGGTCCAGTGAGTGAAGAGTCTGTCTTGCAGTGAGGGGGGCACCGGTTCAGTCCCTGGCCCGGGAGGATCCCATGTGCCGTGAAGCAGCTGGACTGGTGTGTCCAACTGGGAGCCGGTGCTCTGCAGGGCATGTGCTTAGAGCCGGTGCTCTGCAGCGAGAAAGGCCACTGCAAAGGGAGGCTCACACAGGCCAAGGAATAAACATGGATGAAAATCAATCAATAAAAAAACAATAAAAAAGGCCAAAATTAAAAAAAAAAAGTACTGTTTTCACTGCTAGTTGTGATTATTCTTTGACTACTAAAGGGCAATTTTTAGAGATATTAGGAAAAAAGACTACATGGTATCACTGATTTTTTTTTTTTTTTTTTGCCACTTCTATTGGTCTTTTATGTGCTTTTCACTCTTAATGTGTTTTTATTGAACAAGAGTTCTTCATTTTACTGTAATTGAATTCATCAACCATTTCCTTTATTTTTAGCACCCTACCTAGGCTCTATTTAAGAAATCTTTGCCTATCATCAAAGTCATGAAAATAGTCTCCTATTGTTATCTCTTACAAGTTCTATTATTTTATCGTTCTCATTTACTTGGAAAAGATTTTTGCATTTAACATAAGGTACAGATCAAAACTCACTTTTACCCATACAGATATACAGTTCACGCAGCTTCATTTATTAAACTCAAAAGACTTTGTTTATTAAAAAGACTCTTCTTTGTCCATTGTTCCCCAGTTCTACTTTTATAATAAAGAAAGTGTTCACCTAAGAATGTTAATTCATTTAAAAATATCCAATTGGCATAATTAGTGCATAAACTGAATTATACTGGAATACCTTTTAAAAAAAATTTGTTTTTAAATCCATTTATTTTTCATCCATCTTTATTTTTTGGCATGTGTGGGCTTCCCATCGCCCTGGCCTCTCTCCTTGCAGAGCACAGCTCTGGGCACACGCGCTCCAGAGCGCTGGCTCGTAATTGGACACACCCGGTCCAGATGCTCCATGGCACGTGGGATCTTCCCAGGCCAGGGATCGAACTGGTGCCCCTTGCACTGCAAGGCGGACTCTTTACCCACTGGACCACCAGGGAAGCCCTACTTTTTTATATATTAGAAGATTTTACTAAAAACCTGATCACAACATTCTGATTCCATGCATATTCTAAATTTGGACATATGCCTCTAGCAGAGATGGTGAAACATCATATACTGTACAGGATACATGCAATGTTACATTGTATCTATATTCTATTCCAGAGCTTTCCAAATTGATGTGAAGAGAAAATTGTTCTTTGGGGGGGGGGTCGGGGAAGTGAGAGGAGTATTTAGAAATATATGCGGAATGCAAAATAAAATTAATCCTTTACCACATAAACTCATATGTTCAAGCCACAGAATGTGACTAGCTTATTTTCCATCCTGGGATTTTTCTAAACTTTTAATGTGCTAATAACTAGGGTGTGCCACATTAATAAGCATTTCCCAGGCTTGTGTGACCACAAAGTTCTTTGATGTAAAAAAACTTCACTCTCAGCCCAGCCTTCATTCACTGTTTAGTCAAGAGAAGAGAAGCCATTAAATTTGTGCCATAAAACCCATAAAGCCACTTGTATCTGACCTCACACCTTCTCCCGCAGGTAACTAGTGCACACCCTCCAGTGGAAGGAGTGTCTCTTTACCTTGCGCCATGTTCACTTGCTTCCTCTGGACTCAGCTCTCTCCTCTGCATCCATCCCCTTTCTTGCAGTTGGTTCCTCCTTGATAAAATCAAAATAGACTTTTCATTGCCTAACGTTTTTTTTGGAAAAAAAAATACCATGAGAAATTTAAAACAGTACAGCTTTTCTGGAAACTAGTTCAACATTTCCTAAAAAAATGAAATATACATGTTTCATTGTTGTTCAGTTGCTAAGTCATATCTCTTTGCAGCGTTATGGACTACAGCATACCAGGGTTCCCTGTCCTCACCATCTCCCAGAGGATTTCCCTTCTCATCCATCTTTATTTTTTGGCATGTGTGGGCTTCCCATCGCCCTGGCCTCTCTCCTTGCAGAGCACAGCTCTGGGCACACGCGCTCCAGAGCGCTGGCTCGTAATTGGACACACCCGGTCCAGATGCTCCATGGCACGTGGGATCTTCCCAGGCCAGGGATCGAACTGGTGCCCCTTGCACTGCAAGGCGGACTCTTTACCCACTGGACCACCAGGGAAGCCCTACTTTTTTATATATTAGAAGATTTTACTAAAAACCTGATCACAACATTCTGATTCCATGCATATTCTAAATTTGGACATATGCCTCTAGCAGAGATGGTGAAACATCATATACTGTACAGGATACATGCAATGTTACATTGTATCTATATTCTATTCCAGAGCTTTCCAAATTGATGTGAAGAGAAAATTGTTCTTTGGGGGTGGGGTCGGGGAAGTGAGAGGAGTATTTAGAAATATATGCGGAATGCAAAATAAAATTAATCCTTTACCACATAAACTCATATGTTCAAGCCACAGAATGTGACTAGCTTATTTTCCATCCTGGGATTTTTCTAAACTTTTAATGTGCTAATAACTAGGGTGTGCCACATTAATAAGCATTTCCCAGGCTTGTGTGACCACAAAGTTCTTTGATGTAAAAAAACTTCACTCTCAGCCCAGCCTTCATTCACTGTTTAGTCAAGAGAAGAGAAGCCATTAAATTTGTGCCATAAAACCCATAAAGCCACTTGTATCTGACCTCACACCTTCTCCCGCAGGTAACTAGTGCACACCCTCCAGTGGAAGGAGTGTCTCTTTACCTTGCGCCATGTTCACTTGCTTCCTCTGGACTCAGCTCTCTCCTCTGCATCCATCCCCTTTCTTGCAGTTGGTTCCTCCTTGATAAAATCAAAATAGACTTTTCATTGCCTAACGTTTTTTTTGGAAAAAAAAAAATACCATGAGAAATTTAAAACAGTACAGCTTTTCTGGAAACTAGTTCAACATTTCCTAAAAAAATGAAATATACATGTTTCATTGTTGTTCAGTTGCTAAGTCATATCTCTTTGCAGCGTTATGGACTACAGCATACCAGGGTTCCCTGTCCCTCACCATCTCCCAGAGATTTCTCAGACTCATGTCCACTGACTCAGTAATGCCATCCAACCATCTCATTCCCCTTCTCCTCCTGTCCTCAGTCTTTCACAGCATTTGGGTCTTTCCCAATAAATGGGCTCTTCTCATCAGATGGCCAAAGTATCAGAGCTTCAACATCAGTCCTTCCGATGAATATTAAGGGTTGATTTCCATAAGGAGTGGCTGGTTTAATTTCCTTGTACTCCAAGGGACGCTCAAGAGTCCTCCAGCACCACAATTCAAAAGCATCAATTCTTCAGCACCGAGCCTTCTTTATGGTCTAACTCTCACATCTGTGCATGACTACTGGGAAAACCATAGCTTTGATATACGAACCTTTGTTGGCAAAGTGTTGTTTCTGTTTTTAATATGCTGTCTAGGTTTGTCAGCTTTTCTTTCAAGGAGAAAGCCTCTTTTAATTTCATGTACACAAAATGTGTCATAAAATCCAGTGATCATACTCCTGGCATCTATTCCAGAGAAATGAAACATGCTCACATAAAAACCCATACACAAATGTTCACAGCAGTTTGATTTGGAAAAGAAAAACTGGAAACAATGAAAATATCCTTCAACAAATGAATGGCTAAAATCTCCCATGGTACATCCATACCATGGAGTACTAATAAAAAGGAATGAACTACTGGTAAGCACGCAGCATGGATGGATCTCAAGAGCATAGGGTAACTGAGAAAAAACAACTTTAAAAAGTCATGTATTAATACTGTATGATTCCATTTATACAATGTTTTGAAATGACAAAATTTCCCAGATGGAGAACAGTCATGCTTGTCAGGAGTTGGGGATGTGGGAGGGGTGGCATGAGGGATATCTTTGTGGTGCTGAAATAGATGTGTAACTTCATTGCAGTAGTGGTTACACAAATACACACACATGGTAAAGTAGCATAGACTTTATGCACATTACACCAGTATCATCTCCTTGGTTTTGGTATCGGACTGTAGTAATCCTGAAAAAAATATACATGTTTCATTGTTGTTCAGTTGCTAAGTCATATCTCTTTGCAGCGTTATGGACTACAGCATACCAGGGTTCCCTGTCCTCACCATCTCCCAGAGATTTCTCAGACTCATGTCCACTGACTCAGTAATGCCATCCAACCATCTCATTCCCCTTCTCCTCCTGTCCTCAGTCTTTCACAGCATTTGGGTCTTTCCCAATAAATGGGCTCTTCTCATCAGATGGCCAAAGTATCAGAGCTTCAACATCAGTCCTTCCGATGAATATTAAGGGTTGATTTCCATAAGGAGTGGCTGGTTTAATTTCCTTGTACTCCAAGGGACGCTCAAGAGTCCTCCAGCACCACAATTCAAAAGCATCAATTCTTCAGCACCGAGCCTTCTTTATGGTCTAACTCTCACATCTGTGCATGACTACTGGGAAAACCATAGCTTTGATATACGAACCTTTGTTGGCAAAGTGTTGTTTCTGTTTTTAATATGCTGTCTAGGTTTGTCAGCTTTTCTTTCAAGGAGAAAGCCTCTTTTAATTTCATGTACACAAAATGTGTCATAAAATCCAGTGATCATACTCCTGGCATCTATTCCAGAGAAATGAAACATGCTCACATAAAAACCCATACACAAATGTTCACAGCAGTTTGATTTGGAAAAGAAAAACTGGAAACAATGAAAATATCCTTCAACAAATGAATGGCTAAAATCTCCCATGGTACATCCATACCATGGAGTACTAATAAAAAGGAATGAACTACTGGTAAGCACGCAGCATGGATGGATCTCAAGAGCATAGGGTAACTGAGAAAAAACAACTTTAAAAAGTCATGTATTAATACTGTATGATTCCATTTATACAATGTTTTGAAATGACAAAATTTCCCAGATGGAGAACAGTCATGCTTGTCAGGAGTTGGGGATGTGGGAGGGGTGGCATGAGGGATATCTTTGTGGTGCTGAAATAGATGTGTAACTTCATTGCAGTAGTGGTTACACAAATACACACACATGGTAAAGTAGCATAGACTTTATGCACATTACACCAGTATCATCTCCTTGGTTTTGGTATCGGACTGTAGTTACATAGCTGCAGAAGTAACCATTGATGCAACTGGGTGAAGGGGAATGGAACCTCTCTGCACTTTCCTTCCAATTTTCCATGAATCAATATTTCTTCAAAAGAAAAAAAAATCAGTGTACACTAAACAAGTAAAAACACATGAGCTTCCCTAGACCCCATGTTCCCCTCAAACTGATGCTTTTGAACTGTGGTGTTGGAGAAGATTCTTGAGAGTTCCTTGGACAGCAAGGAGAGCAAACCAGTCAGTTATAAAGGAAATGAACCCTGAATATTCATTGGAAGGACTGATGCTGAAGCTGAAGCTCCAATACTTTGGCCACCTGATGCAAAGAGACCACCCATTGGAAAAGACCCTGATGTTAAAAAAATGTAAGACAGAAGGAGAAGGGGACAGCAGAGGATGAGATGGTTGGATGGCATCACTGTGTCAATGGACATGAACCTGAGCAAGCTCTCGGAGATTGTGAAAGACAGGGAAACCTGTTGTGCTGCAGTCTATGGGGTCACAAAGAGTCAGACACAACTGAGCGACTGAACTATTATGTTGTACGTACTATAAGTAAAACAGTGTGTTCAGCAGTGATAAATGCTATGAAGAAAAATAAAGTTGGAAAGAGGGATAGTGCTTGAGTGGAAATAAACGTGATTTAAACAGAGTGTTGAGCAAGGCCTCACTAAAAGGCAACATTTGAACAAAGCTGAAAGAAACAAGGGAGTAAGTTTGGAAGAAGTCTGGCAGTATCATTCCTCAAAAGGTCAACAGCCAATGCAAAGACCTTTTCTGGATAGTAAGAGTTATCCTGGATTGCACGCAGCATGGATGGATCTGAGCATAGGGTAACTGAGAAAAACAACTTTAAAAAGTCATGTATTAATACTGTATGATTCCATTTATACAATGTTTTGAAATGACAAAATTTCCCAGATGGAGAACAGTCATGCTTGTCAGGAGTTGGGGATGTGGGAGGGGTGGCATGAGGGATATCTTTGTGGTGCTGAAATAGATGTGTAACTTCATTGCAGTAGTGGTTACACAAATACACACACATGGTAAAGTAGCATAGACTTTATGCACATTACACCAGTATCATCTCCTTGGTTTTGGTATCGGACTGTAGTTACATAGCTGCAGAAGTAACCATTGATGCAACTGGGTGAAGGGGAATGGAACCTCTCTGCACTTTCCTTCCAATTTTCCATGAATCAATATTTCTTCAAAAGAAAAAAAAATCAGTGTACACTAAACAAGTAAAAACACATGAGCTTCCCTAGACCCCATGTTCCCCTCAAACTGATGCTTTTGAACTGTGGTGTTGGAGAAGATTCTTGAGAGTTCCTTGGACAGCAAGGAGAGCAAACCAGTCAGTTATAAAGGAAATGAACCCTGAATATTCATTGGAAGGACTGATGCTGAAGCTGAAGCTCCAATACTTTGGCCACCTGATGCAAAGAGACCACCCATTGGAAAAGACCCTGATGTTAAAAAAATGTAAGACAGAAGGAGAAGGGGACAGCAGAGGATGAGATGGTTGGATGGCATCACTGTGTCAATGGACATGAACCTGAGCAAGCTCTCGGAGATTGTGAAAGACAGGGAAACCTGTTGTGCTGCAGTCTATGGGGTCACAAAGAGTCAGACACAACTGAGCGACTGAACTATTATGTTGTACGTACTATAAGTAAAACAGTGTGTTCAGCAGTGATAAATGCTATGAAGAAAAATAAAGTTGGAAAGAGGGATAGTGCTTGAGTGGAAATAAACGTGATTTAAACAGAGTGTTGAGCAAGGCCTCACTAAAAGGCAACATTTGAACAAAGCTGAAAGAAACAAGGGAGTAAGTTTGGAAGAAGTCTGGCAGTATCATTCCTCAAAAGGTCAACAGCCAATGCAAAGACCTTTTCTGGATAGTAAGAGTTATCCTGGATTTTTCAAGAAAGAGCAAGGAGGCAAGTC
The DNA here is from genome assembly GCA_022376925.1 of Tragulus kanchil. NCBI lineage: Eukaryota > Metazoa > Chordata > Mammalia > Artiodactyla > Tragulidae > Tragulus > Tragulus kanchil. The sequence continues at coordinate 95,507,419 of JAIOJX010000025.1, forward strand.
TGACAGAGGAGAGAAAGTTGAAGGGGATGAAATCCAAGAAATAACTGGTTGGGACTGGAAAGACCAGATCACTTGTCCAACACGGTAGTCTGCAAGGTGAGAATTTGTGAAGACGTTGGTGAGTTTTGAACAGTCTGATATGACCTAACCTTACACTTTCACAGGATCTGCTGAGGATGGAATAACTTCGAAACTAGTCCGGCCAGGGCAAATCATCACCTCCACTTTGCATAATTCATTGGGCTCTTCTCAGTCCTTATTTTTGCTGAGTGACCATTCAGCAGTGTTTGACTTTTTAACCATTCTTGTCATCTATTTAGTATCTTTATCTCCTTCCTCTCAGGCAACTCCTTCTCAGTTTCTTTTGTTCTACCTGTTTCATAAGCATTGGACTTTCTCAAGATTGTATATGTGGCCTGAGGAGTAATAAGTTATTCAGTCTGTCATGCAGTTACACTGAGAATTATCCTCTTAATTCTTAATTGACAGAGAAATCATGAGACCACATTACATAGAAATTAATAGAATATAATCTGAAATCTTAAATAATATCTCAATAGATCTTTACATATTATATTCATCCTCCCGCACATAAATGCATCTTCTCCAACTGAGCAGAAAACTAGATTTTTCGCCAATCCTGAGCATATATCCAGAGAAAAACATGATTTGAAAGGATATGTGCACCCTGATAGACACTGCAGCACTGTTTACACCAGCCAAGACATGGAAGCAACCTAAATTTCCATCAATAGAGAAATGGATAAAGATGAGGTACATATATACACAATGGAAGATTACTCATCCATCAAAAAGAATGAAGTAATGCCATTTGCAGCAACATGGATGGACCTAGAGAGTGTCATATTGAATGAAATAAGTCAGACAGAGAAGGAGAAATATCATATGTGGATTCTAAAAAGAAATGATACAGGGCTTCCCTGGTGGTCCAGTGGGTAAAGACTCTGCCTTGCAGTACAAGCAGCGCCGGTTCAATCCCTGGCCTGGGAAGATCCCACGTGCCGCGGCTGGACAGATGTGTCCAATTACCAAGGCAGAGCTCTGGAGCACATGTGCCCAGAGCTGGTGTTCTGCAACAACAAATACCACTGCAATGGGAGGCCCACACAGGCCAAAGAACAAAGATGGATGAAAATAAATAAATGAAAGACCAATAGAAGTGGGCAAAAAAAAAAAAAAAAAAAAGAAATGATACAAATACTTGTCTCCTTAGCACAGTAGGCAGCGGCGCAGTCTCATAAAAAAAAATTATACAAATAAATATATTTACAAAACAGAGACTCACAGACTTACAACATGAACTCAGGGTTGCAGCGGGGAGGGGATAAGTAAGGACTCTGGGAATGTCATGCACACACTACAATGTTTGAAATGAATAACCAATGAAAATCTATTGCATAGCACATGGAACTAATCTATTGTATAGCAATATTCTAATCTAATCTAATAATCTAATCTATTGTATAGCACATGGAACTCTGCTTAATGTTATATATTAGCCTGTATGAAAGGGGAATTTGGGAGAGAATGGATACATGTATACATATGGCCAAGCCCCTTCACTGTTCACTTGAAACTATCACAAAATTGTTAACTGGCTGTACCCCAATACAAAATGCTTTTGGTGTTAAAAGTAAAAATTAAAAAGAAAAGATACAAATGAACTTATAAAACAGAAAGAGACCCAGAAAAGATGATTTGAAAGGATATGTGCACCCTGATAGACACTGCAGCACTGTTTACACCAGCCAAGACATGGAAGCAACCTAAATTTCCATCAATAGAGAAATGGATAAAGATGAGGTACATATATACACAATGGAAGATTACTCATCCATCAAAAAGAATGAAGTAATGCCATTTGCAGCAACATGGATGGACCTAGAGAGTGTCATATTGAATGAAATAAGTCAGACAGAGAAGGAGAAATATCATATGTGGATTCTAAAAAGAAATGATACAGGGCTTCCCTGGTGGTCCAGTGGGTAAAGACTCTGCCTTGCAGTACAAGCAGCGCCGGTTCAATCCCTGGCCTGGGAAGATCCCACGTGCCGCGAAGCGGCTGGACAGATGTGTCCAATTACCAAGGCAGAGCTCTGGAGCACATGTGCCCAGAGCTGGTGTTCTGCAACAACAAATACCACTGCAATGGGAGGCCCACACAGGCCAAAGAACAAAGATGGATGAAAATAAATAAATGAAAGACCAATAGAAGTGGGCAAAAAAAAAAAAAAAAAAAAGAAATGATACAAATACTTGTCTCCTTAGCACAGTAGGCAGCGTGTCAGTCTCATAAAAATTAATTATACAAATCAATTTATTTACAAAACAGAGACTCACAGACTTACAACATGAACTCAGGGTTGCAGCGGGGAGGGGATAAGTAAGGACTCTGGGAATGTCATGCACACACTACAATGTTTGAAATGAATAACCAATGAAAATCTATTGCATAGCACATGGAACTAATCTATTGTATAGCAATATTCTAATCTAATCTAATAATCTAATCTATTGTATAGCACATGGAACTCTGCTTAATGTTATATATTAGCCTGTATGAAAGGGGAATTTGGGAGAGAATGGATACATGTATACATATGGCCAAGCCCCTTCACTGTTCACTTGAAACTATCACAAAATTGTTAACTGGCTGTACCCCAATACAAAATGCTTTTGGTGTTAAAAGTAAAAATTAAAAAAAAAGAAAAGATACAAATGAACTTATAAAACAGAAAGAGACCCAGAGAATGAGTTTATGATTTCTGGCGGGGAAAGGATAGTTAGGGAGCTTGGGATTGGTATGTACACACTGTTATATTTAAAATGGGTAAGCAACAAGAACCTATTGTATAGTACATGGAACTTTGCTCAATATTATGTGGCAGCCTGGATGAGAAGGTGGTTTGTGGGAGAATGGAGCCAAGTATATACAAAACTGAATCCCTTTGCTGTTTACCTGAAATTATCACTGATTGTTAATCAGTTATACCCCAATACACGATAAAAAGTTTGAAAAAAAAGACTGGAATTTCTCTTTTAAGGGATTTAGTCAGAGATTCTCCAGATTTTGGGGTCACGAGTCCAACTGGGGTAAGGAAGCATCTAAATAAAATAAACTAAGTCAAAATCTATGAATTGAATTATATGAGTCTAGACCTTTTTCCTTCTGACTTGCTTCCAAAAAACTAGCAGTCAGGATACTGAAGGACAAATAAGTACCTGAAGAGTCATTTTTGGGGAGAAAGGATCCAGGAGAAAAAGCTTACAGATTTAGACATTTAACATGTCACAATGAAATGACAAAGTGCTACCTAAGTGCCATAAGGTGATGACTGCAAGTTGCCCAAGATCTTCTCATGAAGTTTCATTTAGACATTCAGTACTCTACTTTTATATATTATTAGACAGCCAAAATCACCATGCATTTGAGGAAGTTCACCAAAATTTTAAGTCAAAGACCAGAACAAAGAAGAAATAGAGACAGAAGAAACAGACAATTCAGAGTGCATAAGCAAACTTCAGCTAAAGTTTAGTTAATGTTTACATAAAATGTTAGTAAATAAAAAATATTAACAAATATTGCATCAGTGAGAAAAGATAGAGCTCTTGGATATTTAAAATCAAATATTAAAATATTTGATAGCAGAATAAGAAATTCATAGAACAAAAAGACAAAGAGATGGGAAATAAGATCAATGCTTAAAAAAATCTAAAAAAACTGTATTAACATTGGTTCAGTCTCTATCTGCTCATAGTAGATTCTTAATACATAGTAGTTACTATCATCTCATGCAGAAAATAAATTTGTCAGTGATCTTTGCACATGAGATTACTTTCAACTGAATTTTATCTTGTGGTACTATTTTATTAAAACTAAATTTCACATATACGATTTTAGGGACTTAAACTTAGATTAGTAGATGACAATGAATTTACTCAACACATAATACACATTTCAACTGCACTGATTTCAATGACATCAACAAGTATATAAGCTCTCAGTTCTAACTGCTCCTTTGGGTCTTCACTTTTATGTGAAGGCTCCCATCCACATGTAAAAACTCTACATGTGAAATAAAACTTGTGTACTTTCCTCCTGTTAGTCTGTCATGTCAGCTTAATTTTTATGTCTAGCCAGAGACCCTAAGGGGTCCTCTTGTGGTTAGTGATAAAGGTCTACCTGTCAATGCAGGGCTCAATTCCTTGTCTGGAAAGAACCCCTGGACAAGGAAATGGCAACCCATTCCAGTATTCTTGCCTGAAGAACTCCATGGAGACTGATGGGTCACAATCCATGTGACCACAATGAGTTGGATACAACTTAGTGACTGAACAGCAAAATATTTTTTTCTGACTGCTTCCAAAATCGTCGATCTGAAGGAAAATAAGTACCTGAAGAGTCATTTTGGAGAAAGGATCCAGGAGAAAAAGCTTACAGATTTAGACATTTAACATGTCACAATGAAATGACAAAGTGCTACCTAAGTGCCATAAGGTGATGACTGCAAGTTGCCCAAGATCTTCTCATGAAGTTTCATTTAGACATTCAGTACTCTACTTTTATATATTATTAGACAGCCAAAATCACCATGCATTTGAGGAAGTTCACCAAAATTTTAAGTCAAAGACCAGAACAAAGAAGAAATAGAGACAGAAGAAACAGACAATTCAGAGTGCATAAGCAAACTTCAGCTAAAGTTTAGTTAATGTTTACATAAAATGTTAGTAAATAAAAAATATTAACAAATATTGCATCAGTGAGAAAAGATAGAGCTCTTGGATATTTAAAATCAAATATTAAAATATTTGATAGCAGAATAAGAAATTCATAGAACAAAAAGACAAAGAGATGGGAAATAAGATCAATGCTTAAAAAAATCTAAAAAAACTGTATTAACATTGGTTCAGTCTCTATCTGCTCATAGTAGATTCTTAATACATAGTAGTTACTATCATCTCATGCAGAAAATAAATTTGTCAGTGATCTTTGCACATGAGATTACTTTCAACTGAATTTTATCTTGTGGTACTATTTTATTAAAACTAAATTTCACATATACGATTTTAGGGACTTAAACTTAGATTAGTAGATGACAATGAATTTACTCAACACATAATACACATTTCAACTGCACTGATTTCAATGACATCAACAAGTATATAAGCTCTCAGTTCTAACTGCTCCTTTGGGTCTTCACTTTTATGTGAAGGCTCCCATCCACATGTAAAAACTCTACATGTGAAATAAAACTTGTGTACTTTCCTCCTGTTAGTCTGTCATGTCAGCTTAATTTTTATGTCTAGCCAGAGACCCTAAGGGGTCCTCTTGTGGTTAGTGATAAAGGTCTACCTGTCAATGCAGGGCTCAATTCCTTGTCTGGAAAGAACCCCTGGACAAGGAAATGGCAACCCATTCCAGTATTCTTGCCTGAAGAACTCCATGGAGACTGATGGGTCACAATCCATGTGACCACAATGAGTTGGATACAACTTAGTGACTGAACAGCAAAATAGAGACCCTAAAAAAGTAGAGGAAAAGTCTTATCTTTCCTATAGTATTACAGAGCATAGAAAAAGGGAATCTGATCAAATAGAGGCATTAGGAAAGACCGTCTTTTGGGACTTGGCTGGTGGTTGGTCCAGTGGTTGAGACTTCATGCTTCCAGTGCAGGAGGCATGGACTCCATTCCTGATCAGGGAACTAAGATTTTACATGCCTCGTAGCCAAAAAAATAAAAACTGTCTTCTGGAAATGAAAATCTGAACTGGGATCTGAGGAGCAGAAACTACTATGTGGGCAGATGTTATGTAAACAATATTCAGGCTCCCTTTCTTTGTCAGTTTTAGAACTCAGATCTTAGCCTGGGTAGCAGTCCTCCTTATAGATAAGCATGGCCACTGGAATTAAGCAAAACTTGCTGAGTGGAGCTTCCGAAGCATTGTTTCTGTTACTGAGTCCAAGCTCGCTCTGCTCACCGCATGACAGGCCAATGAATCCAAGAAACCAGGTGCTGAGGCAAGGAATATGACTTTATTCAGAAAGCAGCTGATAGCGAAGATAGCAGGCTAGTGCCTCAAAATAACCATCTAACCCGGAGTCTGGATGCTAGGCTCTTTTGTAGATCAGAGTTGGGTAGCTGGGTGAGGAAGCAAAGCAAAAAGGCCATTAATCTTGCAAATATCTAGAGAACAGGCATATGGACATTGTGGGGAACGAACAGTAGGTGGGAGGCATAGAGAGAGTAACATGGAAATCTCTACTATCATATATGAAAAAGATAGCTACTGTCATTGTGCTTTGGGAATAGGAGATTCTGCAGCGGCTCTGTGCGATGGCCTGGAGGGGTGGGATGGGGGCACAGGGGAGGGAGGGAGCCAGGGATATACATATGACTAATCTGAGATTATACGTATCTGTAAACAACAGAACTCTGTAAAAGTAGAATAAAAATAATTATAAAAAACCAAACAGGGGCTTCCCCTAGTGGTCCAGTGGGTAGGGACACCGCCTTGCAGTGCAAGGGGTGCCGGTTCGAGCCCTGGCCTGGGAGGATCCCACGTGCCGCGGAGCGGCTGGACTGATGTGTCCAATCACCGAGCCGGAGCTCTGGAGCGCACGCGCCCAGAGCCGGTGCTCTGCAGCTACCGCGATGGGAGGCCCACAGGGAGCCAAGGAACGAAGATGAATGAAAATAGAGAAATGAAAGACCGATAGAAGTGGCCCGCCCACTCCCCTCCCTCCCCAACCCGAGCCCCACCCAAAGTAAATAAATAAATAAATCTTTAAAAACAAACAAACAAACAAACAAACCCCTCTAGAATGGCAAGCCTCAGGCAGGGGATGCATTAATTTCTCCCTTCCTGCCATCCACACGTGAATACAGTTCTGAACAAAGGCATTTTAGTTTAACAGTAAGATAGAGGGGCAGGAGTCTCTGAGGCAAGTCATTTTTTATGATTCTAATAACAAAAACAACAAAAAGCAAGTCAAAGAAACAGTTCCAAAGCAGTTAGAATTGGCTTCCTCGCTGAAACCTTTGAACAGAATGGCTCAGCTGGAGGGGGATGGTTTGCTCTTTTTCTCTTCCTCTTCTCTGGAAGGTAGAGGTGATGACTGATATTTCAGTAACAGATGACCCCGAGGATGAAAACTCTACACTAAATGTTGCAAAAGGCTATCTTGGACATGCATTTTTCCCCAAGTTTGACAACATAAGAATAGGCCTTGGGTGTAGAACACTTCCGTATCTAGAGATAAAGAATCCACATGGGTCTGTGCTGGACTCATCACCCTAAGTGGAAATATTTTCCTGTCTCAGGATCCGTGTGTGCTCCTTTGTTTTGCTGGGTCCTCAGCTTTCAGTATTTCAGGCTCCACTGGGAAGGGGAGGTGCTGAATGAAGGCTCTTCATGACTGTTAATACAATTAATCTCTTCTTGTGTCTCCCTAATCACTTCCTACTTTTCCCTCTTTCTGAGGTTCTTGCATCTCCTGACGGAAGGTGTCTTCCACAGACCGTGTCCTTTCCCTTTGCTTTTTTCTCTCTGTGATGGCTCCTTTAGGGAAACCTCTAGACTCCTGCGATTCAGCTTTCTGTGGGAGGGTCTGCAACATCATCTCAAGATCCCACTGGACTTTGTTTCATCTAGTTTTCCCTCCAGTGTCCCATTGTTACTTGAGAGTCAGTATTTACAATTAAATTCTCCATCACCTTCATAGCTTCTTTCTTCCTAAGTGGGAAGTGTAAAGGCCCCAAACAGGCTATTGCTATATATTCTGCCACTTTCATAAGCTGTATTATAGATGATTCTGTGGTCCATTTCCCAAATGGAGTCATCTGGCAAGTTTCATCAAAAACTTAACTTGGGGCTTCCCTGGTATACCAGTGGTTAGGAATCTGCCTACCAATGCAGGGGACACGGGTTTGATACCTGGTCCTGGAAGATCCCACATGCCATGAGGCAACTAAGGCCGCCCTCTAGGGCCTATGATCCACACCGACTGAGCCTCCATGCTGCTGAAGACAGCACACCTACAGTCCACACTCCACAATAAGAGAAGCCACTGCAATGAGAAGCCCATGCACTGCAACAAGACTCAGCCCAGTCAAAAAATAAATAAATAAATAATTAAAATTTAAAAACTCAAACTGCTGTTAAAAGATAATTTTCCAAAAAAAGTTAAAGTCATGACTTATACAGATATAAAAAATGAATACATTAAAGACTTTTTTTAGGTCACGGAGGAAACAATTGTTATAACTGATTCAAAAGAGAATTCCAAGGACAGATACACTTACAGATCAGGAATACTGAAATGAATGTGTAAATGGAGACAAGACTGGTTTCTACCCCATCCCTCCCCTCAACCCCGACTTCTACTATACAGGACATCTGTATATCTACAAACAAGGCTTACATTGCAATGAATAAAAATTTACAGAGCTTTGAAAGAGCTTGCAGGATCCGAATCAGATAACACACAGGAGTCTTCTCAAATCTCTCTGGATAGTGCATAGTTTTCCACCAAAGCACAACTTCTACACTGTTTGGTCTTCCTCCACTCTTGAATCTCATCCCCATTAACTGTACTAATTTGTAGCTTTTACCTCCCCTAACTTCTACAAAGAACACCGTTGAGTCCATGTTGACTCCCACATCGCTAATAAACTCTTCTAGCCTTTCAAGATCCTCTTTAATCCTGCATCACTCTCTTTTGTAACCTTTCATTCTAGGCAAGCCTGATCCCTACACCCTAAGCCAAGCCAATGCCCTCCCACACACTCCTACATATCCTGATGTCCTCCTCAGTCATCTACACCCTTCTCATTCTACTAGCTCCTTTCAAGTTTTTAGTTTTTGCATTCGTTATGTGAAGGCCATAAGTGGGACCTATTCTGTTCTTTAATTAACAATGCTGGGGGCTTCCCTGGTGGTCCAGTGGGTAAGGACACTGCCTTGCAGTGCAAGGGGCGCCGGTTCGATCCCTGGCCTGGGAAGATTCCACGTGCCGCGGAGCAGCTGGACCGATGTGTCCAGTTACCAAGTCGGAGCTCTGGAGTGCATGCGCCCAGAGTTGGTGCTCTGTGACAACAGAGGCCACTGCGATGGGAGGCCCACATGGGCCAAAGAACAAAGATGGATGAAAAAAATAAATGAAAGACCAATAGAAGTGGCCCCCGTGCTCCCCGCCCTCCCCAACCCGCACCCCCATCCAAAAAAAAGTGCTAACAATGCTGGGTCCAATAGACCTTTATCACGGAGTCACTCAAACATTTTATGAACACCTTATATATGTGGAAGTCACAGTCTGAGTTCTAGATCTAGGCACTGGAAGTTTACAGATGAAAGCTGTGGCTCCCAAGATGTCTAGGGGAAACAGACAAGAATACAAGGGACCAACACCTTGAGACAGGTTGCTGTGGGAGCAAAGGGAGAGCACATAACCCAGGTGTGGAATGTCAGTGAAGGTTTCCTGGAAGACGTGGCATCAGACCAAACTCTTAGTCAAGCAAAGAAGAGGACAGAGGGAACTGAAGTATATGTACTTTTAAACTGTATGAAACAGTCTACTTGTATCTCTTTACAGTCATGATTTATCTTGCCTCTACTAGATAATAAAAGTCCTTGAGGCCAGGGACCCTTTTAAATTCTGTGGCACCCCATGGTTTCCAAAATAAAAGCATAGTAAACACCTTGTGAACTTACAGTTTGATGGACAACTCAATCTTGCATCCCAAGTGGCCAATAATACTGTTCAGTAAGGACAAAAGTTATTTGTGGGGTATGTCACTTATTTCTTCCCTATTCTATTTAGGGCTTCCCAGGTGGCTCAGTGGTAAAGGATGTGCCTGCAGTTCAGGAGACCCTGGTTCCATCCCTGGGTCTGGAAGATCCCTTGGAGGAGGAAATGGGCATAGTGAGGTTATGGCAGGTTACACCAGGAAACAAATTCTCCCTGACAGGAACAGCAAAGAAAATGAAGGGAACAGAATTTGTTGAAAGGAGATAGTCACAAATGTCACCTACGGCCCTGCAGCACCATCACCTCTGAAGCTCATAGAGCCCTCCCCTCTCCACTCACACAAAAGGTTGGCTGGCAGTTTTAAGCAAATTTCTGGCTGTAGCTTGAGGTCACTGGAGTGAGAAAACAGCTATAAAGTGAATACAAAATTTCTCTTTTAAATGAACATACGCGAATCTTGTTGAGATTACTGAGTTTGTGACGCAACTTCTCTTTAACTACCTAAAGGAGGTGGAAGTTAAAGAGGACCTACTAACCCCAACTTGGCAAGCCTTCAAACACGGACGGTCAAAAATCTCTGCTGTGTCCAACTTTTGTATAGGGAAATAGACATTCTCTCCTTCCTGCCACTAACACCTTGACTTTACTCATACTGGTGGACCCCAACCACTTTGCGCCCTGAGCTTTTTAAAAAGATCCAGCTCAGACACCAGTTTAACAGTAAGGATAGCTTTCATATCCCTCTTTGTGCTTCACCATATTCTTCCAGTTCAATTCAACCATGTATCTGTTTACAGCAAACAATGTAAATTATTTTGTCAACCCGAGAGGACATCCGGGGAGGTGAAGGTTTCCTGGAAGGCGTGGTATCAGACCAAACTCTTAGTCAAGCAAAGAAGAGGACAGAGGGAACTGAAGTATATGTACTTTTAAACTGTATGAAACAGTCTACTTGTATCTCTTTACAGTCATGATTTATCTTGCCTCTACTAGATAATAAAAGTCCTTGAGGCCAGGGACCCTTTTAAATTCTGTGGCACCCCATGGTTTCCAAAATAAAAGCATAGTAAACACCTTGTGAACTTACAGTTTGATGGACAACTCAATCTTGCATCCCAAGTGGCCAATAATACTGTTCAGTAAGGACAAAAGTTATTTGTGGGGTATGTCACTTATTTCTTCCCTATTCTATTTAGGGCTTCCCAGGTGGCTCAGTGGTAAAGGATGTGCCTGCAGTTCAGGAGACCCTGGTTCCATCCCTGGGTCTGGAAGATCCCTTGGAGGAGGAAATGGGCATAGTGAGGTTATGGCAGGTTACACCAGGAAACAAATTCTCCTGACAGGAACAGCAAAGAAAATGAAGGGAACAGAATTTGTTGAAAGGAGATAGTCACAAATGTCACCTACGGCCCTGCAGCACCATCACCTCTGAAGCTCATAGAGCCCTCCCCTCTCCACTCACACAAAAGGTTGGCTGGCAGTTTTAAGCAAATTTCTGGCTGTAGCTTGAGGTCACTGGAGTGAGAAAACAGCTATAAAGTGAATACAAAATTTCTCTTTTAAATGAACATACGCGAATCTTGTTGAGATTACTGAGTTTGTGACGCAACTTCTCTTTAACTACCTAAAGGAGGTGGAAGTTAAAGAGGACCTACTAACCCCAACTTGGCAAGCCTTCAAACACGGACGGTCAAAAATCTCTGCTGTGTCCAACTTTTGTATAGGGAAATAGACATTCTCTCCTTCCTGCCACTAACACCTTGACTTTACTCATACTGGTGGACCCCAACCACTTTGCGCCCTGAGCTTTTTAAAAAGATCCAGCTCAGACACCAGTTTAACAGTAAGGATAGCTTTCATATCCCTCTTTGTGCTTCACCATATTCTTCCAGTTCAATTCAACCATGTATCTGTTTACAGCAAACAATGTAAAACTTATTTTAAAAATATATATACAAGTTGAATTCTATTACTTCTGTATGTTGTTTTGCTATTAGAAATGGTAAAGAGGCAGGTTGCCCACCATTTCGTGTACTGTTTTGACACTCTCCCCAGGATAAAAACAGGTATAAAGGTTAAGATGGAGGTATGACTAAGAGGAAGTTAAGGATGATATTTGTTTGTCTCTGCTCTCTCTGCCTTATGCCTCAATATGGTTTAAAAACTTTTGTACTAGCGAATGGTGGTATACAGTGTGGGATAGTGTCATAACCAATTTGACAATTTATTAATCACAAAGTAACAGTAAATCTCTAACTTTAAATATATATATATATATATTAAAACACTGGGCGCTATTCGCAAAGCTTCTCTTTTCAAAAAACAGTATTTGGGCTAACTGCCTTACAATGTTGAACCCTTAGACCAGAGAAAAGTTCCAGAAAAAAGTTTTTTAAAAAAGAAAGTGATAAAAATACCTACGCAATTTGAGCTCTGCCGTAAAGCTACGTGTACCCTCTATCTCCCCGGTGCCCCGCCTCCGTCTCCGCCCCTCGTTAGACAGCACAACCGCGACTCCGCCCCTCTCCTGCGCGCTCCTCCCAAAGCCCCGCCTCTTCGTCTCAATTCGCTTGCGATGGCCGGGACCGCCCTCCAGTCTTGCGTCTATCTCAGCACCGCCCAGTCGACCCACCCTGCCCCTTGGACGCACGCGTGCGCGTCCGGGTTCGAGCCCTTCCGCGTGCGCGCTGGCTCTCAGCCGACAGCCCCGCCTATTGATGCCCTCCCGGCACGCCCCTTGGCACCTGCCCCGCCTCTAGGCGCGCACCCGCTGTCCCCCAAAGCGGGGCTTCTAGGCGCGCGCCCGCCCTCCTCGCGCCACGTGCTCGGTGGAGGGCGGTGCGGAGGGCTGAACCGAAAAGATGTTCTTGCTGCCTCTTCCGGCTGCTGCGCGAGTCGCCGTCCGACATCTGAGCGTGAAGCGTTTGTGGGCACCCGGACCCGGACCGCCAGCCGCCGCAGACATGACGAAGGTGAGAGGCCGCGGCTCGCTCCGGGGTGGCCGCGAGAATACTACCCGCGGGGAACGGGGACTTCGGGGCGGGGCGAGGCAGCGTTGTCCCGGGCTTTTGAGCCAAGTCACAAACATGGCTAAAAAGAAAAGTTCCTTGCTTTTGCCAAGTACTGCTTTGGCTACGGGCTGCGCGAGGCAGCAGAGCCCCTAGAGCTCTCCTAGACTAGTGGCGAGGATGCGCTCTTCCTTCTCTAGCTTTAGAGTGCTAGGACCCGAACTCTGAGCGCGAGAGGATGGTAGCTACCGTTTTCCTGAGCTTACACTCTATGCTCTGCCGTTATTTTGCCCTTTTGTTTAGTTCTCCCAGTAACCCAGGGAACGACGGCGCCAAGATTGTTACCACCTTAGTCAGGAAGATGCCCACGTATTGATGAGGTTAAATGTTCCCTAGGGTCCCAGAGTCGGATAGTTACCGGCCCCAGATTCCACAATAGGACCGGCCTTCTCTGCTGAAGTTGAAGGCCAGGAAAACACAGGTCCTCCGGGAGTAAGATGCCTGGAAGGGTTTCTAGAGAAAAATTAAGTTTCTCTAGGGAAAAGGGCTTTAAGGAGATCCATCTCTCGCGAGATTAAACTAATTGTGCTGCAGAAGAATCGCCTCCTCCACCTAAATGAGCTTCAAAAGATTGGGAAGCGCGCTCCTCCCAAAGCCCCGCCTCTTCGTCTCAATTCGCTTGCGATGGCCGGGACCGCCCTCCAGTCTTGCGTCTATCTCAGCACCGCCCAGTCGACCCACCCTGCCCCTTGGACGCACGCGTGCGCGTCCGGGTTCGAGCCCTTCCGCGTGCGCGCTGGCTCTCAGCCGACAGCCCCGCCTATTGATGCCCTCCCGGCACGCCCCTTGGCACCTGCCCCGCCTCTAGGCGCGCACCCGCTGTCCCCCAAAGCGGGGCTTCTAGGCGCGCGCCCGCCCTCCTCGCGCCACGTGCTCGGTGGAGGGCGGTGCGGAGGGCTGAACCGAAAAGATGTTCTTGCTGCCTCTTCCGGCTGCTGCGCGAGTCGCCGTCCGACATCTGAGCGTGAAGCGTTTGTGGGCACCCGGACCCGGACCGCCAGCCGCCGCAGACATGACGAAGGTGAGAGGCCGCGGCTCGCTCCGGGGTGGCCGCGAGAATACTACCCGCGGGGAACGGGGACTTCGGGGCGGGGCGAGGCAGCGTTGTCCCGGGCTTTTGAGCCAAGTCACAAACATGGCTAAAAAGAAAAGTTCCTTGCTTTTGCCAAGTACTGCTTTGGCTACGGGCTGCGCGAGGCAGCAGAGCCCCTAGAGCTCTCCTAGACTAGTGGCGAGGATGCGCTCTTCCTTCTCTAGCTTTAGAGTGCTAGGACCCGAACTCTGAGCGCGAGAGGATGGTAGCTACCGTTTTCCTGAGCTTACACTCTATGCTCTGCCGTTATTTTGCCCTTTTGTTTAGTTCTCCCAGTAACCCAGGGAACGACGGCGCCAAGATTGTTACCACCTTAGTCAGGAAGATGCCCACGTATTGATGAGGTTAAATGTTCCCTAGGGTCCCAGAGTCGGATAGTTACCGGCCCCAGATTCCACAATAGGACCGGCCTTCTCTGCTGAAGTTGAAGGCCAGGAAAACACAGGTCCTCCGGGAGTAAGATGCCTGGAAGGGTTTCTAGAGAAAAATTAAGTTTCTCTAGGGAAAAGGGCTTTGCAAGGAGATCCATCTCTCGCGAGATTAAACTAATTGTGCTGCAGAAGAATCGCCTCCTCCACCTAAATGAGCTTCAAAAGATTGGGAAGGTCACCCTTTTGGTTGTTGGGGGGATCGGAAACCGGGGACGGCCCGGCCGGAGAAGCACACGCGTAGGAGTCAGGCTCGAGGAACAGAAGGACTATCCCTGGTTCGGAGTGCTCTAGACGGAGTTTGTGCGCAGGATGGCCGAGGGACCAGAGGCCTTTCCAGTACTATGGAAATACATCGGGTAACATCCGTGTTCTGTCTGATCAGTTCCCTTCCTTGGTTGCCTGAACGGCAGGCAGTGGGGAGTCTTAGGAAAGTTAGAACCTGGGAAGGTTACTAATGGGTAGGAAGCCTCTGTTTTTTGAAAGAAAAGACCAGACATGATTTGGACTTAAGTACCGGTGTGATTTTGTAGAAAGGACGGAGGACTGTGAGGGAAGGCATCTAGATTCTTGCCCAGTTCTGTTGCACCTGGGCTAGTCTGTCAGACCGGGTTTCGGTTTCCTTATCTGTCAGCGGGGGAAGTAGACTACATGTTCTTTCCAGGTCACAGAGGCGCCCTCAGTCAGAACACAGTTTTAAAGTCATAAATTTCTGTCCAAAGGCAGTGATTCCTAGGTTTACTTCCTTGTTTCAGGTTTTTGGAGCCTGGGGCTCACGGAGATGACAGGATAAGCCACTAAGTGTTGGGCAGAATGCTCTCTGTCCCTGCCTCTGCCTTTCCCAGTGAAGGTGCATCCTTTTCCTCTCTTTCAGGCTATGAGGTGGCTAGAGAACTTGTTAGTTATCAGAGAGTGTGTTATAGGGATGGCATCCCAGAATATTGCAGATTTTGCATTTGAAGGTTGGAGGGGAGGGAAAACTTGCTTCTCCTCTTCTCAGTTCTAGGGCTGAACCTAAGGATGAAATGGACCTAAATCAGATGAACCAAAGAAAGGCATCCAAGTTTTATTTCATATTTTTATGTTTACAATCTTC
Source organism: Tragulus kanchil (assembly GCA_022376925.1). NCBI lineage: Eukaryota > Metazoa > Chordata > Mammalia > Artiodactyla > Tragulidae > Tragulus > Tragulus kanchil. Next base: position 95,522,873 of record JAIOJX010000025.1, read on the forward strand.
AAAAGGGAAATGAAGACCCAAAGAAGCCCACAGACCCCAAAGCTTTTTAAACAGAATGAGAAATTGTGGGGATGTGATTAGGCAAAGGAGCCTAGGGGCAGTAAGCTGAGACAGGAACTAGGAAATACGTGGGGGAAACTAAGGGAGGGTAAGGCTTATTTTTGTCGGTTTGTTTGTACAGATCCATTTTTGTGTTGACTTCCCAGTCTCTCATGAGAAGAATGTCCTCTTGTTGGTACAGGGAAAGAAGATTTCTCATGGGAAATTTTATGACCAACTTTTGAATAGAAAGTGGGAGGTCAGAGAGCCCTTCCTGCATCTGCTGTTTCTTAGCTATCTGCCCCTCAAAGTAATCAGTAGGCCAGATTGGCATATTTTGGGGTGACATGTTCTGAACCCCTTTTAGTTCTTTTTTTTTTTTTTAAAGATTTATTTATTTATTTACTTTGGGCGGGGGTCGGGTTGGGGAGGGAGGGGAGCAGGCAGGCCACTTCTATTGGTCTTTCATTTCTCCGTTTTCATCCGTCTTTGTTCTTTGGCTCCTGTGGGCCTCCCATCGCGGTGGCATCTGTCGTTGCAGAGCACCGGCTCTGGGCGCACGCGCTCCAGAGCTCCGGCTCGGTGATTGGACACATCAGTCCAGCTGCTCCGCGGCACGTGGGATCTTCCCAGGCCAGGGCTCGAACCGGCACCCCTTGCACTGCAAGGTGGTGTCCTTACCCACTGGACCACCAGGGGAAGCCCCCCTTTTAGTTCTGACTTGGTTATAAAGGGAGTTTGTTTACTTAAAGTACCTTTCTGCTCTTTATTTGAAAGTGAAGGAAGCCCTCTGTGTTGTGAAAGCTCTTGAGAGGGACTGTTAAGACCAAGACAGATAGTAATTTCGCTCTTGCATTGGCAGGAGTTTGAAACACATAGGCAAGATGTGAGTATAGTTGACTGCCCAGCACCTGGTGCTTTTTTGGTCTTGTTCTTCTGTCCTTGGCGGGAGTGGGGCTCAGTTTTGTTGTAATGGTTAGCATTTTCTTTCTTTTTTTTTCTTTTTTAAGTAATTTTATTATATTTTTATTCTTGGCTATTCTGGGTGTTCGTTGTTGCACAAAGGCTTTTTTCTTCTTGTAGCAACCAGGCTTCTCATTGCAATGGCTTCTCTTGTTGCACAGCGTGGACTCTAGGACGCACAACCTTCAGTAGTTGCCACATGTGGGCTCAATAGTTGTGGCTCCTGGGCTTAGTTGCTCTGCAGCATGTGGAATCTTCCCCGATCAGGGATCAAACCTGGGTCTCCTGCACTGGCCGGCGGAATCTTTACCACTGAGCTATAAGGGCAGCCCAGTGGTTAGGTTTTTCTGGAATTTGGGAATCCTAGATTTCCTGTCAGAGATCTACTCTAATTATATACAGCTTTTCTGTTGTTCTCAGGGCCTTGTTTTAGGAATCTATAGCAAAGAAAAAGAAGATGATGCACCCCAGTTTACAAGTTCAGGAGAGAATTTTAATAAATTGGTGTCTGGAAAGCTGAGAGAAATTTTGAACATGTAAGTATTCATCTATGGGTTCCAATTTTTAAAATGCCCTGAAAGTGAAAGGGAATATCTTTTTGTGCTAATGGATGAAAGTGCACAGAAATACACTGGCTAGGATCATCTTTGTGAAAGTGAAAGTTTGTGTCTATGGAATGCACATTGTTACTTTGTGGTGCAGTATTGAGTAAGTTCACAGTTCTGGGAATTCAGGCCACTGCCACCAAATCACAGACTTCTTGTAAGAGGCTGACCCAGAAGGATCTGGAAAGTACCAGATTTCTTCAGCTCACACTCCTGGCTCCAGCTCATTTCTCCCCACCGCTCTCCCATTCACTTCCCACCCATCTCTCTACCTCTTTAACTCCCCTTTACTTTGGGAGAGCAGCCTGTCCTGGGCTAGTTCAAAATAGCCTCAGGAGGCTGCATTGCAAGGCTTGAGTTTCAGGGAAGTCTCAGGATCTTAAAGGACATGTGAATTGCCTAGGGGTGTAGTAAGAATGCACATTCTAGTCGGGGCCTGAGATTCTAACCATTCTTGGATTAGCCAGGATATCGGGAAGGTAGGAAAAGGTTGCTATTGCAAGACCTTCTAAGCTGTGAGCCACCATTTAACAGAAACAGGTGTCAGCATAGCCCACTAGCCAGATTAGTTAGATGATTACTTGGCTATTCTGGGTGTTCGTTGTTGACAAAGGCTTTTCTTCTTGTGAAGGCTTCTCATTGCAATGGCTTCTCTTGTTGCACAGCGTGGACTCTAGGCGCACAACCTTCAGTAGTTGCCACATGTGGGCTCAATAGTTGTGGCTCCTGGGCTTAGTTGCTCTGCAGCATGTGGAATCTTCCCCGATCAGGGATCAAACCTGGGTCTCCTGCACTGGCCGGCGGAATCTTTACCACTGAGCTATAAGGGCAGCCCAGTGGTTAGGTTTTTCTGGAATTTGGGAATCCTAGATTTCCTGTCAGAGATCTACTCTAATTATATACAGCTTTTCTGTTGTTCTCAGGGCCTTGTTTTAGGAATCTATAGCAAAGAAAAAGAAGATGATGCACCCCAGTTTACAAGTTCAGGAGAGAATTTTAATAAATTGGTGTCTGGAAAGCTGAGAGAAATTTTGAACATGTAAGTATTCATCTATGGGTTCCAATTTTTAAAATGCCCTGAAAGTGAAAGGGAATATCTTTTTGTGCTAATGGATGAAAGTGCACAGAAATACACTGGCTAGGATCATCTTTGTGAAAGTGAAAGTTTGTGTCTATGGAATGCACATTGTTACTTTGTGGTGCAGTATTGAGTAAGTTCACAGTTCTGGGAATTCAGGCCACTGCCACCAAATCACAGACTTCTTGTAAGAGGCTGACCCAGAAGGATCTGGAAAGTACCAGATTTCTTCAGCTCACACTCCTGGCTCCAGCTCATTTCTCCCCACCGCTCTCCCATTCACTTCCCACCCATCTCTCTACCTCTTTAACTCCCCTTTACTTTGGGAGAGCAGCCTGTCCTGGGCTAGTTCAAAATAGCCTCAGGAGGCTGCATTGCAAGGCTTGAGTTTCAGGGAAGTCTCAGGATCTTAAAGGACATGTGAATTGCCTAGGGGTGTAGTAAGAATGCACATTCTAGTCGGGGCCTGAGATTCTAACCATTCTTGGATTAGCCAGGATATCGGGAAGGTAGGAAAAGGTTGCTATTGCAAGACCTTCTAAGCTGTGAGCCACCATTTAACAGAAACAGGTGTCAGCATAGCCCACTGCAACTGCATATTATATGGATTACAGATTACCTGTTAGCATCTGATAGATATGTTCTAATAATTATTGGGTAACAGAATTTGCATCCTCTGTCAATTACCTGTCCTTAACCCAGACACAGCTCCCCGAAGTGCTTTAAATAATTCCTTAATCCAAAAGCTAACCTGTAGGAGTACAGAACACCTGGGCCTTCCTGACTGGTTGGTACCAGGGCATCCCATCCTCAGGCTGTAGTTATGTATTGCCAGCTGCTTTGTTTGAAAATTGCCTGGTATCCTATCTGTGAATATGTCACAAAGAAGCTCCAGGACAACACAGTGCAGTTAAGTCAGTCACTTAGGTTGGTGTCTTGCATCTTTTGTTAGATGTAAGATTGAGGTCAGCCTCCATCCAATGCTCAGCTCTCCTCTGCATTACCCACCGATGGCACTGCTTTCTGTAGGTTTTTAAAATAAGTGCATTGAATCTAATCTGGAAAGTTTTTGAGCTAGAATTCGAAGGGCTGCATCTGAGAAATGTCTGAGAGAATTCTGTATGTGATGACATAAATAGCAGATTTACAGAAGCATCAAAGTACTGTAATAATGCAGTTGGCTTATGTTACTTCTCAAGGGAGTAGAGCAAACTCTAATTTTTTTTTTTCAAACTCTGATTTTTAACACAACTATTTCTTTTTGTTTCAGATCTGGACCACCCCTGAAGGCAGGCAAAACCCGAACCTTTTATGGTCTACATGAGGTATGAGATGAAGATAAGGTTTATTTGGCAAACCCTCTGTGAGCACCTGTATGCATGATCATGCATAAAATTGTGTATTGGATTATGAATTAGTTGTACCCCAGTATTAAATCACAAGCATTAGTTAACTTGTAAAGAGGCAAATTGCTGTCAGAAAGTACTACATTTCTTATATTCCTCAGTCTGCAGGCTTTTTTGGTTCACTGGCCGTGTCTTACAAAGCAGACTTATTTGCAGAATTATTCTTACTCTACCTTTCCAACACAGAGTTAAAAATTTTTATCAAGATGTCAGGGCCTAAAAAAAATGAAACAGCCAAATTTCACTGTGAGTTTTTTTCCTGTGTGGAGGTTAAGGTGATTGTGTGCAAACTCATGTACCATTTCCTGCTGGAAATGGATGCTTTAAAGACATAAAACAGCTGACTTGGTGTATTTTTTGGATTAGGACTTCCCCAGTGTGGTGGTTGTTGGCCTCGGCAGAAAGACAGCGGGAGTTGATGAACAGGAGAACTGGCATGAAGGCAAAGAAAACATCAGAGCTGCTGTCGCAGGTTAACTTTTGAAGCTGAATGTTGATAAACGTTCCTAAGGGTCATGCTGAGGTTATCTATCTCTCTTTTTGTCCTCTTACCGTCACCATGCCTCCCACATCCACACAAATAACTCAACGAGTATTCAGTTTCCTTTACCCAGTATGCTTGGCCTTACTTTAGAGATAGAAGGTTATCTTATGGAGTTGCATTTTTATATTGCTTCAGCTTGTGTCTTGGGGTTTCAAGACCATTTGTTCCCTCTTGCGGTATTGGTCTTAGAGCTCTAGTTTGCCAGGAAGTCCTGGTGGGTATATTTCTTTTTTTGTAATGCATCCCTGGCATCGCCCAACTTTTCAATCACATGGAGTCATAATTACTTACAAATCAGAGGAAATGGATGCAAAGTACAAGGCACTTGTTCATCACTAGTTACCACAGGTATGTGTGCCTGTCTCAGTTTGTCACGTGGACAGTTTTAAAAGTTGAGGTGGGTGCCTTTGAGTCCCTTCAGAACTGAGTGGAAGGATGAGGCCTTCATCGAGGAGCGGTGGTTAAAGATGCTTTGAAAACCATTGCCAAGGCGGGGATCATTAGCTGGGTTGAGCTTTGGCTGCACGTATATCATAGGTGCTTGTTAAATTTACTTTCAAAGTTCATGTTGGGTGATTATTTCATAACTTTTATTTGGGAGATTTTGCTGACCTGATTGTAATAAGCACAGTGTTAATAATAGACTTTGCTCAGTTCCTTGGATAAACTTCAGTGTCATCACGTCTCTCATTTTTAATCTGGCAAGCTTTTGGTACCTTTCCAACACAGAGTTAAAAATTTTTATCAAGATGTCAGGGCCTAAAAAAATGAAACAGCCAAATTTCACTGTGAGTTTTTTCCTGTGTGGAGGTTAAGGTGATTGTGTGCAAACTCATGTACCATTTCCTGCTGGAAATGGATGCTTTAAAGACATAAAACAGCTGACTTGGTGTATTTTTTGGATTAGGACTTCCCCAGTGTGGTGGTTGTTGGCCTCGGCAGAAAGACAGCGGGAGTTGATGAACAGGAGAACTGGCATGAAGGCAAAGAAAACATCAGAGCTGCTGTCGCAGGTTAACTTTTGAAGCTGAATGTTGATAAACGTTCCTAAGGGTCATGCTGAGGTTATCTATCTCTCTTTTTGTCCTCTTACCGTCACCATGCCTCCCACATCCACACAAATAACTCAACGAGTATTCAGTTTCCTTTACCCAGTATGCTTGGCCTTACTTTAGAGATAGAAGGTTATCTTATGGAGTTGCATTTTTATATTGCTTCAGCTTGTGTCTTGGGGTTTCAAGACCATTTGTTCCCTCTTGCGGTATTGGTCTTAGAGCTCTAGTTTGCCAGGAAGTCCTGGTGGGTATATTTCTTTTTTTGTAATGCATCCCTGGCATCGCCCAACTTTTCAATCACATGGAGTCATAATTACTTACAAATCAGAGGAAATGGATGCAAAGTACAAGGCACTTGTTCATCACTAGTTACCACAGGTATGTGTGCCTGTCTCAGTTTGTCACGTGGACAGTTTTAAAAGTTGAGGTGGGTGCCTTTGAGTCCCTTCAGAACTGAGTGGAAGGATGAGGCCTTCATCGAGGAGACGGTGGTTAAAGATGCTTTGAAAACCATTGCCAAGGCGGGGATCATTAGCTGGGTTGAGCTTTGGCTGCACGTATATCATAGGTGCTTGTTAAATTTACTTTCAAAGTTCATGTTGGGTGATTATTTCATAACTTTTATTTGGGAGATTTTGCTGACCTGATTGTAATAAGCACAGTGTTAATAATAGACTTTGCTCAGTTCCTTGGATAAACTTCAGTGTCATCACGTCTCTCATTTTTAATCTGGCAAGCTTTTGGTGAGCAGAATGCTTCATCAGGAAACCCTAGTGTCCAAGAGGTGATTCTAGGAATAGCAGCCACTTCCTCAGGGCTGGCTTTGTGAGCAGCTAGGCCAGTCATTTTATCCATCAGTCTATCCTCCCACTACCTGTTAAGGGTGTGCACATCCTCACTGCACAGAAAGGGAAGTAGAGGCTCAGAAAGATCAGGTGTCAGAACCGGAATTTGAACCCCAATCCTGAGGTTTTCTCAGGACCCCATCCCAAGCCTCTTGCCTTCTGCCCTCTGAGGGGCCTCTGACTGACTGACTCCAGTTTTCTGGTTCCTCTGCCCTATGAAGCGGGGTGCAGACAGATTCAGGAGCTGGAGATCCCGTCCGTGGAGGTGGACCCCTGCGGAGATGCCCAGGCAGCTGCGGAAGGAGCGGTGCTTGGGCTCTATGAGTATGACGACCTGAAGCAGAAAAGGAAGGTGGTGGTGTCAGCAAAGCTGCATGGAAGGTGATGGCACGAAACCGGGACCAGGTCCATTCCCTGCATGCTGATGGTGGGGCCTTCTGGACGCGAGTGGCCTGCCTTTCAGTGTTGGGCACTGTCTTGTGACTCGTCTGGCTCTCCCATGGCCTTAGCCATTTTAGGAGTATGACAACTGTGCCTCTGTTCTCCTGGCTTTTGCCCCATGTGTGTTTCCCCACGACTCTCCAGACCCCTCCGTGTTTGCTGATTCGTAGGAGGCCATACCCGGCTGGCCCTCTGAGGAGGGAGGGAACACGATGACAGATCGTCCCAGTAGGTTTTGATGCAGGTCATTTCCATCTACTCACACCTTCAGGCTCTGTGCTGAAGGCTCAGATGCAGGGTCCCTACCCTCCTGGTCCGTTAAAGATGCTTTGAAAACCATTGCCAAGGCGGGGATCATTAGCTGGGTTGAGCTTTGGCTGCACGTATATCATAGGTGCTTGTTAAATTTACTTTCAAAGTTCATGTTGGGTGATTATTTCATAACTTTTATTTGGGAGATTTTGCTGACCTGATTGTAATAAGCACAGTGTTAATAATAGACTTTGCTCAGTTCCTTGGATAAACTTCAGTGTCATCACGTCTCTCATTTTTAATCTGGCAAGCTTTTGGTGAGCAGAATGCTTCATCAGGAAACCCTAGTGTCCAAGAGGTGATTCTAGGAATAGCAGCCACTTCCTCAGGGCTGGCTTTGTGAGCAGCTAGGCCAGTCATTTTATCCATCAGTCTATCCTCCCACTACCTGTTAAGGGTGTGCACATCCTCACTGCACAGAAAGGGAAGTAGAGGCTCAGAAAGATCAGGTGTCAGAACCGGAATTTGAACCCCAATCCTGAGGTTTTCTCAGGACCCCATCCCAAGCCTCTTGCCTTCTGCCCTCTGAGGGGCCTCTGACTGACTGACTCCAGTTTTCTGGTTCCTCTGCCCTATGAAGCGGGGTGCAGACAGATTCAGGAGCTGGAGATCCCGTCCGTGGAGGTGGACCCCTGCGGAGATGCCCAGGCAGCTGCGGAAGGAGCGGTGCTTGGGCTCTATGAGTATGACGACCTGAAGCAGAAAAGGAAGGTGGTGGTGTCAGCAAAGCTGCATGGAAGGTGATGGCACGAAACCGGGACCAGGTCCATTCCCTGCATGCTGATGGTGGGGCCTTCTGGACGCGAGTGGCCTGCCTTTCAGTGTTGGGCACTGTCTTGTGACTCGTCTGGCTCTCCCATGGCCTTAGCCATTTTAGGAGTATGACAACTGTGCCTCTGTTCTCCTGGCTTTTGCCCCATGTGTGTTTCCCCACGACTCTCCAGACCCCTCCGTGTTTGCTGATTCGTAGGAGGCCATACCCGGCTGGCCCTCTGAGGAGGGAGGGAACACGATGACAGATCGTCCCAGTAGGTTTTGATGCAGGTCATTTCCATCTACTCACACCTTCAGGCTCTGTGCTGAAGGCCAGGGATAGGCAGATGCAGGGTCCCTACCCTCCTGGTCTACTGGGGAGACAGGCTTTAAGCAGATTTATTGAGCAGATTTATTTTATCCCTTTCTGGGATCAGAAGCAGATAGTGCGAGACCCTCAGGAGACGGTGTGGAGGACAACTGGTCTTGTTGGTAGCTCTGCTGTAGTGGGTGAGAATGAGGGCCCTGTGACTAGTCAGCCTGGCTTCGAATCTGGCCCCCAAGTCCCAGTTGGGTGATCTCAGTGAAGTGATTGGGATCATTTTCCTCATTAGTTGAGTAGAGTGGAGAATCAAATTTCATGGGACTTTTATGATTGAAAGACTAAACGCATCAAACATGAGGCACATGGTGAACTCTGTAAACAGTAAGTGTTGTTTTATCTGTCCCCGCGCCACGCATGTTAATTCTTGTCGTGCGTAAGAAGAATCAGGGTCCTGGGAAACCGTCTCATGTCCTTTGTCTTCTGAAGCAAACTCTGACCCCTGGCAGGTTGGAGCTGAGGGTCCCGAGTCAGACAGGGAGAAGGCAGGAGGCCAGAAGTTCCCTAGCAGGACTGAGCAGAGGGAGCTCATTCTGCAGTCCCTTGGACCTTTCTGTGGACGCCCTGCTGTTAGATTCAGGGGCAGATTTCAGGCTCCAGAGGTCCATCGGGCCAAACCCTTTTTTCAGTAAGGGGAGGACTCTAGCTCAGCTCAATGGAGGCCGTGTTTTCTAGCTCTTTTCTTTTTGACTGTGCCATGGGGCATGTGGGGTCTTAGTTCCCTGACAGACATCAGACCTGTGCCTTCTGTGGTGGAAGGTAGATTCTCCACCACTGGACCACCAGTGAAGTCTCTCCAGCTTTTTATAAACCATAATGGCTGCCTCTCTGGTCCAGATCACAAAGAATAAATCTGGGTCCTCTGTTCATCACTTCTCGCTGATTTTTAGTAAGAGCCCTCCTAGCTGGGCCATGGTCAGTGTTCTCAAGAGGCTAGCTGATGATGACCTTGTGCTTTCTTGTGCCAGCGGGGATCAGGAGGCCTGGCAAAGGGGAGTCCTCTTTGCTTCTGGGCAGAACCTGGCGCGCCGTCTGATGGAGACACCTGCCAATGAGATGACGCCAACCAAATTTGCTGAGATTATTGAGAAGAATCTCAAGAGTGCTAGTAGTAAAACAGATGTCCTCATCAGGTAATTCAGGATTGTATCATAGACTCATATGATATGATTGTATCATAGACTCATCTGGCTAGAGCCAGATGGAAATCGGAGATCCTAAAATCCAGCCCCTTTACCATTCAGGGAATTTGAGACCAGACAGGTGAGGTGACCCACTAGCAGCCACATGCCAGCAAGGGCTCAGTTTGAGGTTTATTCCTGTCATATCTTGCCTTCCTTTTGAGAGAGTGTTGTGACTTAACACTACATATTGTGTGTGTATGTTGTAGCAGCTTTATTGAAATATAATACAACATGCAATTCACTCGTGTAAAGTGTGCAGTTCAGTAATGTCTAGTGTATTCACAGAGTTGTGCTACCATCACTGCAGTCAATTTTAGAATGTTTTCATTACCCTGTTCAAAGAAATCTTGTACCTACTAGCAGTCACTCCTCATTTCCCTCTCCCCCAGCCGTCATGTCAGTTCACGGACATTTGGGTTGTTTATACCTTTTAGACCCTGTGAATAATGCTGCTATGTGCATTTGTATACAAGGTTTTATGTGGACATGTGTTTTCATATCTCTTGGGCAAGTACCCAAGTACTAGGAATTATTGGATCAAACGGTAACTGTGTTAACTTTATTGAGGAATGTCCACGTATATTGCTTTGATGAATTCTTTCTATGTTTTCTCTTTTTGGCATAAGTGAAGAATACAGCACACCCTCCTTGGCATGGAGTGAGCATCTTTGCCTGGTAGATCCCCTTAGCTAGATTAGATGCCAGAGCTGGTGTTCCTGGCCATCCTGAGGTTTGTTGTTAGCAGTCACACCATTGAACATACAAGGCTGCCCCCCCTGGGCTTCTTGCCCTCCTGGGCACTCCTCCTTACCCTTTAAGCAAACCATGTCTGAGTGTTGGAGGATTTATGATGAAATTAAATCAGCAGATACTTGCTTCACCTAAAGAGTCCTTTACTATCAAAGTTGCTAATCAAGGGTGGTTCCATTTAAAAGGATTCTTCACCATTTGTGATTAGACTTCACATTTTTCAGGAAAATCCCTGTGGTGTAGACAGAGTAAAGAAAATGTACAATCTATAGCAAATGCAGAATTGGAGCTTGATAAGATTTATGGAATTCTATAGCAATGTTTAGTCTCTAAAAAGGTGTCTTAGTGAAGACTGTTCTTGTTTTATTTAAGGAGACACCAGAGCTATGTTATGTCAGTAGATTGTGGCTGCGTGGCCACATGTCGTCAGTGAAGGCACCGCTCGTGTGCCTGGAACTTGGCATACAAAGATGGATGGTAGAGGTGCTTGTCCTCAGACCACTGAGGACTTTGCAGGAAGGAATAGGAAGGGAAATGGCTGTGTAGTGGGTGCTGGAGGAGCAGAGAACCAGGGAGGATTGTGGAAGAACTGAAAAGGTTTGCCAAAAAAAATGGTGTCTTAAGCAGTCAGGAAGGTGAACAGACAAAAGAGCAGGGCAGGAACACATATGCAGTGACCTTGGGAAACCATGAAGCTTGAGGTGGAGCAAAAGGAATTCAGCCAGAGAATGCCGTAATTCTCTGTCAGGTGGGTAGAACCCATTAAATTGAAGCAGCTGCATCAAACTTGCTCTAGTGTAGGTGGGTATAAATCAAGGAAATACAGATTGTGCTTCCAGAAGGGCAGGACTTTAATAACACAAGTACTGGGTTTGTGATTAAAACTACCCACATTTTACAGCCTTCTTTTGACTACCCACGTTTTACAGCCTTCTTTTGAAATGAGTTTCTTTTAATTGTCATACCTTCAATCTTTTTATTCTTTTCACTCTGAAGTTGGGTGGCCATCTCTCTATGATGAAGTCCTAGTTTAATAGTTTTAACAGATGACTAGGCAGGTGTGGGAGGAGCGTTCTGAATGAGGTTGTTTCAGGTCTGTCTGTAGGCGGGTACGATTCCTCCCTTGGCCTAATTACTGCGGCCAGAAGTCGACAGAGAGCTCTTTTGTGTCCCCAGCCTTTTTTGACTATGTACTGTTAACCTGACATCATATTAGATACTATCCGTGAATTCTTTTATAATTCTATAGCTAATCTTTTGATGGGAGGACATTGATCTTATTTTATAGATGGGGAAACAGACTCAAAATCAAGTGACTGACCCAGGAATGTGCAGAAAGCAGATAGGAGGTGATAATTGAAGCATTAATATGTATATACTTTAAGAGATTGTATGTTATACTTTTTTACATGTGGATGAGTTTATTCTAAGTTATTGAAACAGAGATAGCAACATGTATTTACTTTTTCCTTTCCTGCTCTATAGACCCAAGTCTTGGATTGAGGAACAGGAAATGGGATCATTCCTGAGTGTGGCCAAAGGGTCTGAAGAGCCTCCAGTCTTCCTGGAAATTCACTACAAAGGCAGTCCTGATGCAAATGAACCTCCCTTGGTGTTTGTTGGGAAGGGAATTACCTTTGACAGGTACTTCATTAGTGTATCCATGGTTTGTATTTTGGTGAATGCTTTGTATACACGTATTATTTGGTGTGTAATTTGCTTCATAAGCATGCTGTTTGATCACGTCTTGTGTGTTACTTTAAATATATTAGGTAGCCATTTGTAAGATACCTACTGTGTGTCAGAGGCTGTATTAGGCATTTTACATATATTAGGCCTGGTCTTCCTAGGAGCTAGGTGTTGTGGACATTCTTCATGTGAGGAAATCATGACTCAGAGAGGTTAAATAATTTTTTCAAAGCTCCGTAACTAATAGAGTTAGAAGTCAATTTCAGCTATGTGTTTAAAATGCCTTCAGATATACCCACTCGACACTTAAGATTCTCCTGTGTGGTATTAAGGATTTCCAGGTGGATTATGTGTTTATCATGCTGTCTACCCTTTGCTTGCCTTAGGTTACATTTTTTGCTCACCAGTCTGGCTTTCGTTAATCTCCTTAAACTGGTGGTCCCCAACACCAGAGTTCTATAAAGTTTTGATGGCCCCCTAGTACATTTTGTACCCATTCAGGAACTCCATGCAAAACATGAATGAATCCTGCCTTTACAAGATGCCTCTGCCCTGGGGATGTCTGGCCACCAGAGTGGTCTTCTTTCTACTCTTATTTTTCCATTCAGTGGATTCTCTCCTTGTAAGTATTGGTCTCCAAATGATCTTCATTATGTGAAGATCAGTAAAAGATTTGAACTTATATCATTCAAACTATGCATATTTGTTTATGTCACATGCATAAAGTGTGTATTATAAAATACTCTCGTAGTGAATTCTCTGGAGGTCAAGCGGTTAGAATTCAGCACTGTCGCTGCTGGGGCCAGGATTCCACCCCTGGTTAGGGAATAAGAGCCCTTGTCACAAGCCTCGTGGCACAGCCAAAAAGAAAAATAAAACATTATAGCAAATAAAAATTAGAGAATGAAAGTTCTTTTTAAATGTCTTGCTAATTGTGATGGTTTTATACCATCGTAGGCTAATATCTTAACACAGAACATTTATGCTCAGGGTGCAGTTTTAAATCTGTAGTTCAGCTTTTTGTTATGAGGCTGTTCAGCAAGGATACCCAACCTAGTCTTTTCGGTTTAGAGAAGCTTTCTAGAAAGAGTGACACTTTCAGTTTGCCATGTGGAGAATAAGGGAGTAAGTTCTGCAGGGAGCAGGGCAGGTTATATCAGGGTGAGTAAGCGTGGCTCTTCTAAATATATTAGGTAGCCATTTGAAAGGGAGGCTGTATTAGGCATTTTACATATATTAGGCCTGGTCTTCCTAGGAGCTAGGTGTTGTGGACATTCTTCATGTGAGGAAATCATGACTCAGAGAGGTTAAATAATTTTTTCAAAGCTCCGTAACTAATAGAGTTAGAAGTCAATTTCAGCTATGTGTTTAAAATGCCTTCAGATATACCCACTCGACACTTAAGATTCTCCTGTGTGGTATTAAGGATTTCCAGGTGGATTATGTGTTTATCATGCTGTCTACCCTTTGCTTGCCTTAGGTTACATTTTTTGCTCACCAGTCTGGCTTTCGTTAATCTCCTTAAACTGGTGGTCCCCAACACCAGAGTTCTATAAAGTTTTGATGGCCCCCTAGTACATTTTGTACCCATTCAGGAACTCCATGCAAAACATGAATGAATCCTGCCTTTACAAGATGCCTCTGCCCTGGGGATGTCTGGCCACCAGAGTGGTCTTCTTTCTACTCTTATTTTTCCATTCAGTGGATTCTCTCCTTGTAAGTATTGGTCTCCAAATGATCTTCATTATGTGAAGATCAGTAAAAGATTTGAACTTATATCATTCAAACTATGCATATTTGTTTATGTCACATGCATAAAGTGTGTATTATAAAATACTCTCGTAGTGAATTCTCTGGAGGTCAAGCGGTTAGAATTCAGCACTGTCGCTGCTGGGGCCAGGATTCCACCCCTGGTTAGGGAATAAGAGCCCTTGTCACAAGCCTCGTGGCACAGCCAAAAAGAAAAATAAAACATTATAGCAAATAAAAATTAGAGAATGAAAGTTCTTTTTAAATGTCTTGCTAATTGTGATGGTTTTATACCATCGTAGGCTAATATCTTAACACAGAACATTTATGCTCAGGGTGCAGTTTTAAATCTGTAGTTCAGCTTTTTGTTATGAGGCTGTTCAGCAAGGATACCCAACCTAGTCTTTTCGGTTTAGAGAAGCTTTCTAGAAAGAGTGACACTTTCAGTTTGCCATGTGGAGAATAAGGGAGTAAGTTCTGCAGGGAGCAGGGCAGGTAAAGAGCCGGATGAAGGTGGCAGGTGGCAAGGAAGAGGGGCCATTCTTAGTACTGAAGGAATGCCGAGGAGAAAGCGGCTTTGACAGAGTGTGACTAGGGGAAGGGTTGAGGCACAGCTGGAGAGAAAGGCAGAAGCTGGGTTCTGGGCCTGATTAGATTTTGGACTTTGAACAGTTAAAAGTAACTGAAGGGTGTTTACCAGAGGCAAAGAGTGATGTGAGATTGATACAGAAAAGTTTACCCATTAAGTGTTCAGTTCAGTGAACTTAAACTAATGTGTGCTCCCTTACAACCACCGCCTCTATCATGAAAAGGAAACATTTCCCAAATGTCTCAAAAACTCCCTTGGGAATTTGGGGGACTGTTCTTTCGTACTCATCCCCTTTCCCATGCCCATCTCAGATGACCAGTCATCTTTCTGTCATTGTAGGTTGCTTTTGCCTCTTCCAGAAATTCATTACATGAAATCCATCTGGCCTCTTTATCAGCATATGATCTTTGAGATTTAAGATGTTGTTGGTCATATTGTGTGGAAATACATTTGTTTATCCAATCATTGTTGAAGCATTTGAGGGTCTTTTGTTTGTCTTTTTTTTCCTCTTCTGTTTGTAAAAATTTGTAGTTGGTTGGGTAATGAAGTAAAGAGGTAATAAGCCTGCTGTAGAGACACGTGAATATATAGGAGCCAGGCAAACATCTGAGTGTTGGTGGTAGCCTCAACTAGGATGGACTCAGGAGAAAAGAAATGGATAGGTTGGAGGGAAATCTAAAAAGTAAGCAGAGATAATTGCGGACCTTTGACAGAGGCGTTATTTGGAATGATAGTCCTATGCACAGAGAAGAACCCCCTGAGCAAAAGCAGCCTAGAAGTAAATAGAGGGACCAGTGTGTTCTCCTTGTAAATGACAACCATCTAACTATCAAGTGCTTTGGAGGTGAGTGAGAATTAGGGCTTGATTTCTAAGGTGAGCAGATGTTAGACCGAGGAGTTGACTCTAACCAGGGCAAGTCAGCAGCAGAGTCCAGTTAGAACTCAGAGTCAAAGCTCCCAGCTCCGTGACGAGCCATAAAGGAAGTTGCCCTGGAGTCTTATAAACCGGAAGCAGAAACGTTACTAGTTAGTTCCGGAAGTCTTTTGGGACAGTGGATTGGGTTTCTTGCTAATTGAAACCTTTCTCCGCTCTTGTGTTTGGGCCCTGCCTCGAGGCTTTGGGCTAGCATCTTCCTCATGCCTGTGGGTTTTGCTGTTTGCAGGGTCTGGCATACCTTGAGACTGTCAGAATGAGTCTTCTTCTGTCTTCCTAGGAGTTGAAAGGAATCTTCCCAGTCTTCTGTGAACTTGTCAGTTTCCCCCAAGAGCTTGTGTCCTTCAGGTTCAACCAGTTGATCAATTCATAAAATTTGCTGAAAAGACATGGGTATCACGAGTTCAGATGGAATTTAAGCAGCTTTGACTGTATGATGCAGTAATGTTTTCAGTGGCAGTGCTTACATTTCATTCAGATAAAAGCAAAATGAACCAAGTTGCCTGCCCCCCGGTACTTCTGGAATTATTTTGTGTCTTTTATAAAAACCACAATAATGTCTTTTCAAATGTTGAAATCATTCAGATTCTCAATTTGGAAATTTCTTGGTACTTATATGTGGTTGGTTACCCCCCCATTTTTTAAGAAAGTGCTTCTGGCCCCCTTCTTTGTTCTTAACATGGTGCTCTGTCCTTTTCCCCCAGTGGTGGCATCTCCATCAAGGCGGCTGCAAATATGGACCTCATGAGGGCCGATATGGGAGGAGCTGCCACTATCTGTTCAGCCATCGTGTCTGCTGCCAAGCTCGACCTGCCCGTCAACATCGTAGGTGCGTAGGCGGCCTTCTTGGAGAGCTTCTAGAATCTGGTCAAGTGGTAGAATGGAGACAACATGGTTTTCTTTAATCTTAAAAAATCAAGAAATGGTTTATAAATAGATTTTCATAAAGCATAAAATGTTTGTTTAGCTGAGATAAGTGTTGTCTTAACTGGCAGAGTTAAATGTATTCTGTGTTATGGGCTGTAACTAGGATTGCTTGTTTTACTTCTGCAAAATGTAGTTAGCAGTTGGGCACATAATGTCAAGTTTGTGGTTTATTCCAGCGGAAAATGCTAAGTAGTCAGGGAGCAATTACCTCATAGGGTTGTGGCCGATTAAATGCCTCAACATGCAGAAAAAGTGCCCAGTACGCAGCAGTGATTTTTGTAGAGCAGGATGTCAGACACAATCTGGGGGTTTGCTGTGCGTCAGAGGGGGATCTAGGGGTTGAGACTGATATTGAATGACTTGCCCAGTGTTATCTCCATTGTATGAGAAGGTAGGACTGCAGGCCTAGGTCTGTCTGACATGCCCCTTTTCTCTTCTCCTCCATTTTTGCTAAACTATTTGAAATTGAGTCTCAGACATCATGACACATCACCACTGAATACTTGTGCTTATATTTCCTAAGAACAGAGACATTCTGTTTAATGACAATGCCATTATCATTTCCAGGGATTGATACAGCAACCAAATTCAAACTGCCCAGTTGTCAAAAAAATTACTTGTTTTATGTGTGTGTGTGTGTACACATGAACATTTATTTCTGTTTGTTTTGAAAGTCTCATGGCCACTCAAGGAATGCTCCTTGCATGTGGTTACCATGTCGCTTCAGTTTTCTTTAATCCAGAACCTATTCCTGCCCCCTCCTTTTTTTTTTTCTTTCACAACACTGGCAATTTTTGAAGATTCAAGTTTATCTTGTGATATTCCATGATTTGGATTTGTTTGGTTATTTCTTCATGTTGGAATCAGGTTAGACTTCTTTGGAAAGAATGATGTGTACGTCCGGTTGCTGGTGCACATAATGTCACTGGGTCATTGGTGATGCTAAACTCAAACACTGGGTCAAGGTGGTAGCTGTGACTGCCATCTGTTGAGAGTCCGCTGGTGACCTTGGTCCCGTGGCTGGCATGTTTGGACATAGTACACTCTATGTTCCTTCATGTATTCTTTTTTATCAGGTTTGGCTCCGCTTTGTGAAAATATGCCCAGTGGGAAAGCCAACAAGCCTGGAGATGTTGTTAGAGCCAGGAAGCGGAAAGACCATACAGGTTTGTAGGTGGAAGACACAGCCTAACTAGGATTGCTTGTTTTACTTCTGCAAATGTAGTTAGCAGTTGGGCACATAATGTCAAGTTTGTGGTTTATTCCAGCGGAAAATGCTAAGTAGTCAGGAGCAATTACCTCATAGGGTTGTGGCCGATTAAATGCCTCAACATGCAGAAAAAGTGCCCAGTACGCAGCAGTGATTTTTGTAGAGCAGGATGTCAGACACAATCTGGGGGTTTGCTGTGCGTCAGAGGGGGATCTAGGGGTTGAGACTGATATTGAATGACTTGCCCAGTGTTATCTCCATTGTATGAGAAGGTAGGACTGCAGGCCTAGGTCTGTCTGACATGCCCCTTTTCTCTTCTCCTCCATTTTTGCTAAACTATTTGAAATTGAGTCTCAGACATCATGACACATCACCACTGAATACTTGTGCTTATATTTCCTAAGAACAGAGACATTCTGTTTAATGACAATGCCATTATCATTTCCAGGGATTGATACAGCAACCAAATTCAAACTGCCCAGTTGTCAAAAAAATTACTTGTTTTATGTGTGTGTGTGTGTACACATGAACATTTATTTCTGTTTGTTTTGAAAGTCTCATGGCCACTCAAGGAATGCTCCTTGCATGTGGTTACCATGTCGCTTCAGTTTTCTTTAATCCAGAACCTATTCCTGCCCCCTCCTTTTTTTTTCTTTCACAACACTGGCAATTTTTGAAGATTCAAGTTTATCTTGTGATATTCCATGATTTGGATTTGTTTGGTTATTTCTTCATGTTGGAATCAGGTTAGACTTCTTTGGAAAGAATGATGTGTACGTCCGGTTGCTGGTGCACATAATGTCACTGGGTCATTGGTGATGCTAAACTCAAACACTGGGTCAAGGTGGTAGCTGTGACTGCCATCTGTTGAGAGTCCGCTGGTGACCTTGGTCCCGTGGCTGGCATGTTTGGACATAGTACACTCTATGTTCCTTCATGTATTCTTTTTTATCAGGTTTGGCTCCGCTTTGTGAAAATATGCCCAGTGGGAAAGCCAACAAGCCTGGAGATGTTGTTAGAGCCAGGAACGGAAAGACCATACAGGTTTGTAGGTGGAAGACACAGCCTCCAAGTTCTGCTCTTCCTGAAGGAGTTCCTCATGTAGCCGCATTGCTTTGAATGGTTGCAGACTGTAGGCCCCACTTAGGGAAGGGCAATACCTTTATTAAATAGAGTAGTTTTTCATATGGTCAGAAATACTTCTTTTTTTTTTTTGGTCGGGAGGAGGCGGGTTGGGGATGGAGGAGGGCGAGCGGGCCACTTCCATTGGTCTTTCGTTTATTCAGTTTCATCCATCTTTGTTCTTTGGCCTGTGTGGACCTCCCATCACGGTGGCCTCTGTTGTCATAGAGCACCAGCTCTGGGCGCATGCACTCCAGAACTCCGGCTCAGTAATTGGACACATCGGTCCAGCCGCTCCATGGCACGTGGGATCTTCCCAGGCCAGGGATCGAACCAGGGTCCCTTGCATTGCAAGGCGGTGTCCTTACCCACTGGACCACCAGGGAAGTCCGGAACTACTTCTTTATGGGAATTTTAAGGTTGTTTTTCCTACTGTACTTTACTTCCCGTATGCTATACACACAAGTTATCTAGCCAGCTCTGCAGAGCAGAGCAAAACAGTAAGAATGCAGGCTGTTTTTTGGATACACCTTCAACGTGGTAACTCTTTCCGTTTAGCAAAGTGTTTGAGGGGAAAACACGTCCTGCACCATGGGTGCTGCATATGGGGGTGTGGCAGCAGGTCCTCCGCTGGGCATATGCATGCATGCAGGCACCGCACATAACAACTTAGCCTATTTAGAAGAAGATACATATTATATCTAATATAGCTGAAGCTGCTGCAGTTGCAAGAGTTCTCTGGTCTAGAGATCCAGGCTGCTGCTTTGCATTTTTATTGTATGCTGGTGACATAATGTCACTGGGTCATTGGTGATGCTAAACTCAAACACTGGGTCAAGGTGGTAGCTGTGACTGCCATCTGTTGAGAGTCCGCTGGTGACCTTGGTCCCGTGGCTGGCATGTTTGGACATAGTACACTCTATGTTCCTTCATGTATTCTTTTTTATCAGGTTTGGCTCCGCTTTGTGAAAATATGCCCAGTGGGAAAGCCAACAAGCCTGGAGATGTTGTTAGAGCCAGGAACGGAAAGACCATACAGGTTTGTAGGTGGAAGACACAGCCTCCAAGTTCTGCTCTTCCTGAAGGAGTTCCTCATGTAGCCGCATTGCTTTGAATGGTTGCAGACTGTAGGCCCCACTTAGGGAAGGGCAATACCTTTATTAAATAGAGTAGTTTTTCATATGGTCAGAAATACTTCTTTTTTTTTTTTGGTCGGGAGGAGGCGGGTTGGGGATGGAGGAGGGCGAGCGGGCCACTTCCATTGGTCTTTCGTTTATTCAGTTTCATCCATCTTTGTTCTTTGGCCTGTGTGGACCTCCCATCACGGTGGCCTCTGTTGTCATAGAGCACCAGCTCTGGGCGCATGCACTCCAGAACTCCGGCTCAGTAATTGGACACATCGGTCCAGCCGCTCCATGGCACGTGGGATCTTCCCAGGCCAGGGATCGAACCAGGGTCCCTTGCATTGCAAGGCGGTGTCCTTACCCACTGGACCACCAGGGAAGTCCGGAACTACTTCTTTATGGGAATTTTAAGGTTGTTTTTCCTACTGTACTTTACTTCCCGTATGCTATACACACAAGTTATCTAGCCAGCTCTGCAGAGCAGAGCAAAACAGTAAGAATGCAGGCTGTTTTTTGGATACACCTTCAACGTGGTAACTCTTTCCGTTTAGCAAAGTGTTTGAGGGGAAAACACGTCCTGCACCATGGGTGCTGCATATGGGGGTGTGGCAGCAGGTCCTCCGCTGGGCATATGCATGCATGCAGGCACCGCACATAACAACTTAGCCTATTTAGAAGAAGATACATATTATATCTAATATAGCTGAAGCTGCTGCAGTTGCAAGAGTTCTCTGGTCTAGAGATCCAGGCTGCTGCTTTGGTTTATCTTTCTTAAACTCTCGCCTTTTTGTTTTTAAAAATCCTGACATTTTTCCCCTTGTGTTATAAACCTAATGGTAAAGTGAACCAGCCACTTCTCTTTATTTCAGCCTCTAGTGTCATCAGCTCTGATACAAGGATTATTAAATTATATTTGCTCTTCAGATTAAACATATTCTTATTCTAATGGTAGGATATTTTTTATAATTGACAAACATCGCATCAGCGATTTCTTTTAAATTGAACGCTTCTGTGAGTGTCTAGATTTTATGTTCATTGTTTGTATCATCTTACCCTTTTTTTCTTTTGACCTTCCTCTTTGCAGGTGGATAACACGGATGCTGAGGGGAGACTCATCCTGGCTGACGCACTCTGCTACGCGCACACTTTTAACCCAAAGGTCATCATTAATGCCGCCACCCTGACAGGTCAGGCAGTGTGCTTTTCCTGCTTTTGTTTGAGGAAAGTCTCATTTGTTGCCATCGAATGCACACATTGTACTCAGGGCGTTATTTTGCTGAAATCTGGCAAGCTCCATTTGCTTTCAGAGGTCTTTCATGGAAAGAATTATTCTGCAATTATAAACTGCTTTGAATCTTAGGTTTGTTGGTTTGAAACATCCCAGGCTATACTTTTAAAAAACGAAATAGCAGGTGGGTCAGGTCAGCCATCCATAGTGACAGCTAAAGATGATACTAAGCAATGTTTTCTGTTACAGTTGCCATTTGATGCAGGTCTGAAAAGATAAGTGGTAAATTGCAAGATCAGTAGTTGTTGTTTTAATCATGATGGGCTACCTAGGTGACTTTTTACCAGGAGGTAAAGAGTCCTCCTGCCAAAGCAGCACACTCGGGTTCTATCCCTGGGTCAGGAAGATCCCTTGGAGGAAAGGCATGGCAAACCACTCCAGTATTCTTGCCTGGAGAATCCCATGAACAGAAGAGCCTAGCAGGCTGCAGTTCATGGGGTGCAAAAGATGTATCTGATGCCCCCTAGTGTTTTCTGAACTCTTGTGTTTGAGTTTATACAGAAGAAAAGCTTTGGGATGAGGAGCAGAGGTGGCAGGATCCTCAAATATCAGGGGTGGGGGCGTATAATATGTTTGTTGTGTGGAACACATTGGCTTCACAGGGGTGGCTCCCGGCTGTGCTACTTACTAGTCCACCAGCCTTGGGCTGACTTCCTGACAGCCTCATGCATCGGTACATGGGGAAAAGTCTGTTTGCCTCACCAAGTTTTGAAGATGAGAGGGAGTTTCTGGAAAGTCTCTTTAATACAGCACCTGCATGCAGCAGCTCTGTGGAGTAGTAATCAATGCCTAAGGGAACGACAGCAGGCACTGACTTATTGCGGAACCTCTGTGTCATAATCTTTTTCTTTTTTTTTTTAATTTTGGCCTCTTGTTTTAATTGGTCCTTCATTTATTTATTTTCATCCATCTTAATTCTTTGGCCTGTGTGGGCCTCCCATCGCAGCAGCTTCTCTCGCTGCAGAGCACTGGCTCTGGGCGCATGCATTCCAGAGCGCCGGCTCATAACTGGACACACCGGTCTAGCCGTTTTGCAGCATGTGGGATCCTTCCGTGCCAGGGATTGAACCGGTGCCCCTTGCACTGCACGGCGGACTCTTAACCCACTGGACCACCAGGGAAGCCCTGTGTTCATAATCTTTTATCCAACAGTTCTCTTTAGGGATTCTTTGTGTCTCAAGCTCTTTTAAAATTCAGCCCATTTTTTTTATATTTTGATTTTAGTTCTTCTCTTGGTCATATGAGCCTTACTTTAACAGCAGTCAGTTCATGTTTCCTTTTTATGTGATTCTAACAATAGTCCATAGATTCATCTGTTACAGTTGCCATTTGATGCAGGTCTGAAAAGATAAGTGGTAAATTGCAAGATCAGTAGTTGTTGTTTTAATCATGATGGGCTACCTAGGTGACTTTTACCAGGAGGTAAAGAGTCCTCCTGCCAAAGCAGCACACTCGGGTTCTATCCCTGGGTCAGGAAGATCCCTTGGAGGAAAGGCATGGCAAACCACTCCAGTATTCTTGCCTGGAGAATCCCATGAACAGAAGAGCCTAGCAGGCTGCAGTTCATGGGGTGCAAAAGATGTATCTGATGCCCCCTAGTGTTTTCTGAACTCTTGTGTTTGAGTTTATACAGAAGAAAAGCTTTGGGATGAGGAGCAGAGGTGGCAGGATCCTCAAATATCAGGGGTGGGGGCGTATAATATGTTTGTTGTGTGGAACACATTGGCTTCACAGGGGTGGCTCCCGGCTGTGCTACTTACTAGTCCACCAGCCTTGGGCTGACTTCCTGACAGCCTCATGCATCGGTACATGGGGAAAAGTCTGTTTGCCTCACCAAGTTTTGAAGATGAGAGGGAGTTTCTGGAAAGTCTCTTTAATACAGCACCTGCATGCAGCAGCTCTGTGGAGTAGTAATCAATGCCTAAGGGAACGACAGCAGGCACTGACTTATTGCGGAACCTCTGTGTCATAATCTTTTTCTTTTTTTTTTTAATTTTGGCCTCTTGTTTTAATTGGTCCTTCATTTATTTATTTTCATCCATCTTAATTCTTTGGCCTGTGTGGGCCTCCCATCGCAGCAGCTTCTCTCGCTGCAGAGCACTGGCTCTGGGCGCATGCATTCCAGAGCGCCGGCTCATAACTGGACACACCGGTCTAGCCGTTTTGCAGCATGTGGGATCCTTCCGTGCCAGGGATTGAACCGGTGCCCCTTGCACTGCACGGCGGACTCTTAACCCACTGGACCACCAGGGAAGCCCTGTGTTCATAATCTTTTATCCAACAGTTCTCTTTAGGGATTCTTTGTGTCTCAAGCTCTTTTAAAATTCAGCCCATTTTTTTTATATTTTGATTTTAGTTCTTCTCTTGGTCATATGAGCCTTACTTTAACAGCAGTCAGTTCATGTTTCCTTTTTATGTGATTCTAACAATAGTCCATAGATTCATCTGCTAAGAATCCTTTTTTTTTAAGCTAATATTATAGAATTTTTATGTCTTTTGTCTCCTTGTTCACTTCAGCAAACACTTTAAGCTGAACAGGAGAGGTTCTAGGGCTGGTGTTTTGAGGTACAGTGCTGAGGTAGGTGGTAGTACACCCTTGCTGTAAATGAGGAGTCACAGCGCCTGCCTCCCCTCTGCCCCAACCTTTGGTTTTTTTTCTTCCAAACCTGGAGGTATGAGAAGGTGGGAAAGGGCAACCTGATATGTGAGCCTTCAGGTCACACTGGCCATTGTCCTCACTGAAGGCTGTTGATAGTTTACTTTAGTTCCGTAAATACTGTCTGAGCCTCTATAAGTTCCAGGAGTTCAGATTCAAAGGGGAGGATGAGAAAGTTTCTAACCTAGAGTTCCTAGCAGGAAAAGGAACATAGGTTTTAGAGGGAGAAGACCTGATTTGAAGATCTGCCTCTTAATAGTGTGTGACTTTGACAATGCATCAGTTGTCTCATCTGTTAAAGGAACAGGTACCTCACTGGCAAGAGGGGTGCCTGTGAAAATTAAATGAGATGATACGGGCTGTTGTGCTTGGCCTGGTAGACACTGGACTGAAGTTATTGACTTTTAAAGGGCAGACCTGTAGCAGACTGTAGGAGCCATGGCTGCTCAGTGGGTGCGATTCAGTCATGGCATTTTTTAAAGCCTGTGATTAGGATGGGATGAAATGTGGTGCCCCGGTTGTTTCTCTGGATCTGGTGGCAGTTTCCGCTGCAGAGCACTGGCTCTGGGCGCATGCATTCAGAGCGCCGGCTCATAACTGGACACACCGGTCTAGCCGTTTTGCAGCATGTGGGATCCTTCCGTGCCAGGGATTGAACCGGTGCCCCTTGCACTGCACGGCGGACTCTTAACCCACTGGACCACCAGGGAAGCCCTGTGTTCATAATCTTTTATCCAACAGTTCTCTTTAGGGATTCTTTGTGTCTCAAGCTCTTTTAAAATTCAGCCCATTTTTTTTATATTTTGATTTTAGTTCTTCTCTTGGTCATATGAGCCTTACTTTAACAGCAGTCAGTTCATTTTTCCCTTTTTTATGTGATTCTAACAATAGTCCATAGATTCATCTGCTAAGAATCCTTTTTTAAGCTAATATTATAGAATTTTTATGTCTTTTGTCTCCTTGTTCACTTCAGCAAACACTTTAAGCTGAACAGGAGAGGTTCTAGGGCTGGTGTTTTGAGGTACAGTGCTGAGGTAGGTGGTAGTACACCCTTGCTGTAAATGAGGAGTCACAGCGCCTGCCTCCCCTCTGCCCCAACCTTTGGTTTTTTTTCTTCCAAACCTGGAGGTATGAGAAGGTGGGAAAGGGCAACCTGATATGTGAGCCTTCAGGTCACA
Organism: Tragulus kanchil; assembly: GCA_022376925.1. NCBI lineage: Eukaryota > Metazoa > Chordata > Mammalia > Artiodactyla > Tragulidae > Tragulus > Tragulus kanchil. The sequence continues at coordinate 95,547,696 of JAIOJX010000025.1, forward strand.
CTGGCCATTGTCCTCACTGAAGGCTGTTGATAGTTTACTTTAGTTCCGTAAATACTGTCTGAGCCTCTATAAGTTCCAGGAGTTCAGATTCAAAGGGGAGGATGAGAAAGTTTCTAACCTAGAGTTCCTAGCAGGAAAAGGAACATAGGTTTTAGAGGGAGAAGACCTGATTTGAAGATCTGCCTCTTAATAGTGTGTGACTTTGACAATGCATCAGTTGTCTCATCTGTTAAAGGAACAGGTACCTCACTGGCAAGAGGGGTGCCTGTGAAAATTAAATGAGATGATACGGGCTGTTGTGCTTGGCCTGGTAGACACTGGACTGAAGTTATTGACTTTTAAAGGGCAGACCTGTAGCAGACTGTAGGAGCCATGGCTGCTCAGTGGGTGCGATTCAGTCATGGCACCTTTCCTTTCTTAATGCCTGTGATTAGGATGGGATGAAATTGGTGGCTTCAGCACCTTCCTTGGAGCTTTGATGTTTCTTCCATACTCTGAGAAATTCTGGTGGCACTGGTAAGTTAGCAGTTCAATATACAGCCTCAAAAGTGCCTTGTAAAAGAAAATGGGAGGTATGCCCCCAATAATGGTAATTCTAAAATCGGTGGTGGTACTAGTTTTGTAATTGTGTAGAAAAGAGATTACTTTCTGAAGTATGTAATGAAATCATCTCTGGAGCCATGATTATAGGAACCATGGCTTGCATTAAATAAGTACTTAATGGATCACATTGAATATTTATGTCTTCCGTTTTCTCTTCCTTTAAGAGAGGCTGTCGTATCACATTCTTGTCTGTGGTCAGTGTTTATCTTTTCTCTGAGAAATTCAAACACTGATGCAAGATTCTTGTGGGGTTGATAGGACTGTTTTGAGGACAAGTGAATAAATATGGAAAAGGCCACTAACTTGAAAAGCAAAGCATTTGTGTATGTGTTGTATCCCCCAGTCATCCAGACAGACCACAGGCAGTGAATAACCAGCACCCACCATAGTACCTGGGGTACGGTAGGTGCCGTGAGCGGTTGTTGACATAGTTGGCCTGTATTTAATTTCTGAGCATGACTGGGAATGTGGAGGTGGGCCAGACAGAGGTGAGGCAGTGGGCAGTGGCAGTCAGCAGATCCTCAGCACAGAGGAGCTGAGTTAAAAGGAGTTCATGAGAGCCTATGTATCTAACCTAGAGTTCCTAGCAGGAAAAGGAACATAGGTTTTAGAGGGAGAAGACCTGATTTGAAGATCTGCCTCTTAATAGTGTGTGACTTTGACAATGCATCAGTTGTCTCATCTGTTAAAGGAACAGGTACCTCACTGGCAAGAGGGGTGCCTGTGAAAATTAAATGAGATGATACGGGCTGTTGTGCTTGGCCTGGTAGACACTGGACTGAAGTTATTGACTTTTAAAGGGCAGACCTGTAGCAGACTGTAGGAGCCATGGCTGCTCAGTGGGTGCGATTCAGTCATGGCACCTTTCCTTTCTTAATGCCTGTGATTAGGATGGGATGAAATTGGTGGCTTCAGCACCTTCCTTGGAGCTTTGATGTTTCTTCCATACTCTGAGAAATTCTGGTGGCACTGGTAAGTTAGCAGTTCAATATACAGCCTCAAAAGTGCCTTGTAAAAGAAAATGGGAGGTATGCCCCCAATAATGGTAATTCTAAAATCGGTGGTGGTACTAGTTTTGTAATTGTGTAGAAAAGAGATTACTTTCTGAAGTATGTAATGAAATCATCTCTGGAGCCATGATTATAGGAACCATGGCTTGCATTAAATAAGTACTTAATGGATCACATTGAATATTTATGTCTTCCGTTTTCTCTTCCTTTAAGAGAGGCTGTCGTATCACATTCTTGTCTGTGGTCAGTGTTTATCTTTTCTCTGAGAAATTCAAACACTGATGCAAGATTCTTGTGGGGTTGATAGGACTGTTTTGAGGACAAGTGAATAAATATGGAAAAGGCCACTAACTTGAAAAGCAAAGCATTTGTGTATGTGTTGTATCCCCCAGTCATCCAGACAGACCACAGGCAGTGAATAACCAGCACCCACCATAGTACCTGGGGTACGGTAGGTGCCGTGAGCGGTTGTTGACATAGTTGGCCTGTATTTAATTTCTGAGCATGACTGGGAATGTGGAGGTGGGCCAGACAGAGGTGAGGCAGTGGGCAGTGGCAGTCAGCAGATCCTCAGCACAGAGGAGCTGAGTTAAAAGGAGTTCATGAGAGCCTATGTATCTGGGGATTTGACCAGTATAGAAAGTCAGGCATCTGCTCTGATAAGTGCTGCTTGAGCGGGATCTAAAGGAGGAGGCATCACTGGGTCAGGAGGGAAGGAATAGCATCCCACAGAAGGCACCTAGGGAGGTGGGTGTGAGGGAGCAGCAGGGAGCAGGACAGAGAGGAGCAGAGTACGGCAGGGTCAGGACACTTGGGACACATGTGCTGGTAGGCACCAGTCCCCTGCTGACCTTGGCGTTTTGTGGGATTTAGTCTGGAGCCAAGTGTAGCAGGACGCTGAGAATGGGGACAATGAGATTGTTTGGCCCGTGATGGGTCCTTGGCCAACAGTGTGCCAAGGGCAAGGGCGAGGGGCCGAGGCCAGGTGGGCTGGTGAGCAGTGTGTGGTTATTGACTCCAGATGTGTAAGTGTGTGTCTTAAGAATGGGTGTCTGTGTTTGGCTTCAGTATAATCTGTTGGGTCTAGGAGTATAGGTGAAACAAGCTGTCCCGTGACTTAATAATTGTTGATGGGGGTTAATGGGTACTTATATGTCCATTATATTATTATTCTCTTTGTTTTGTGTATATTTGAAGTTCTTGACAATTTTTTTAAAACTGTCACGATAGTCCAGTGGTAGATAATGCTGGCAGCCATGGTGAAGGAAAGTGGATAGGATTGAAAGATAATTGGGAGGTAGAGTAACAGAAGCCCAAGGAATAAATAGCTCAAATAGAGTTGCCCGAATGTCATGCAGAATCACAGACTTTTACATACAGGTCACTGTTGTGTTTGCAGTAGCATTATGTCTAAAGACACAATGTAGGGCTTTCCTGGTGGCTGAGTGGTAAAGAATCTGCCTGCCAGTGCAGGAGACATGAGTTAGATCCTTGATTGGAGAAGATCCCACATACCACAGGGCATCTAAGCCCATCTGCCTGTGCTCTGGATCCAGTGAGCCTCAACTACTGAGCTTGTGCTCCACAACAAGAGAAGCCACTGCAATGAGAAGCCTGTGCACTGCAACTAGAGAGTAGCCCCCACAGCCTGTGCACTAACTAGAGAAAAGCCTGCACATAGCAATGAGGACCGAACATAACCAAAAATAATAAAAAAAAATTATTTTAAAAGAAAACCATAATGTACATACCTTAATTTAAAAATACTTTATTGCTGAAAAATTTTAATCAACCATCATTTAAACTTTCTGTGAATCACAATAGTAACATCAAAGAACACTGAGCACAGATCATAGTAACAAATAAATGAAAATGTTTCAGATGTTGCAAGAATTTGATAATATGACAGAGAAACAGAGTGAACAGATGCTATTAGGAACATGGCTCTGCTAGGCTTACTTGACATAGGATTGCCACAAACCTTCAATTTGTGAAAAATGCAGTAGCTGCAAAATGCAGTAAAACGAAGTGTAGTAAATGTGGTATGCCAGTACCTCTACCCAGTGGATTAATAGTCATTAAGAATACTTTTAACGAATTTTTTATAAAAGAAGAATAGATGGGGCTTCCCTGGTGGTCCAGTGGGTAAAGAGTCCGCTTTGCAGTGCAAGGGGCACCAGTTCGATCCCTGACCTGGGAAGATCCCACATGCCATGGAGCGGCTGGACCGGTGTGTCCAGTTATGAGCCAGCACTCTGGAGCACATGCACCCAGAGCTAGTGCTCTGCAACGAGAGAGGCCGATGCACTGGGAGGCCCACACAGGCCAAAGAATAAAGATGGATGAAAATAAATAAATAAACAATTATAGAGGCCAAAATTTAAACACACACACACACACACACACACAGAAGAATAAATGTTTAAGGCATAAGGGGAAGAACATGAACTTGTACACTGTGGTCTTAATTATGGGTTTTGTGGGTTTTTTGAGTTTAGAAGAAAAGATTTAAATAATCTGGAAAGATTATGTAATGGTTATCCCTGGGACGAGATAATTGGTGACATTTGATGTTTGCTTTTTTGCATTTTCTTTAATAACTGAAGGTGAATTCTAGCTTGAGAAAACTAGAAAGCTGTTACATATATACAGTAAGGATTTCCCAACATCATCTTTGAAAATGAGGGAGACATTAAGATAGGGTTAAAGGCTAAAGTGTTGGTCTGCACGGCAGCAGAGAAACCCGTCTTGCAGGAAGATACCGAATGCTGACCTGAAGGACTGGGTCTTGCAGGTGCCATGGACATAGCTTTGGGATCTGGTGCTACTGGGGTCTTTACCAATTCTTCTTGGCTGTGGAACAAACTATTTGAGGTAAGACTAACACACCGAAATTATAGAGATGATTTAATTACTGTAGGCTTAGAATGCTTTATTTCTTCAACCCCATGTTAAAGTGATTTATATGTTGTAGATTTGTCTTTGAAATGAAAATTCAATAAACTCGATTCATGGTGGCTTTCTGTAAATATTTTAAAATTATAGGCATGATGCCACATTCCTCCTCAGAATGAAGTGAAAATGACTAAAAAATATCCCTGATGTAGAAAAGGGTATGAGGACAGCTTTGTAAAAGAAGGAATGGCCTTTTAATGAATTGTGTAATGAATCAAATAGAGGAGTGTGTAAATAGGGCTCGACTGGGTTCCTTAGCAGTCAGTGAGGACAAGGGTCTCTGCTGCTGTGCTCTGGGCCTCCTCCCAGCCCTTTCATAGCAGCCTCTTCCAAACTTCAGTTTCCCATCTCCACCACCCCCACACTCACTGCCGTCCGCTTTCCCTGGTGACACCACTGTGTTAGCCTCCCTTAACCTGTCCAGAGGCAGAACGTACCTCTGGCCTCTTGATGACACCCTGCCCTTGGCTTCCACGATAATCTTCTCTTCTGGTTTCCTTCCTTGCTGACTTCTGTTTCAGCCTCCTTGGCCGGCATTTTCCTTTGTCTGCCCCTTTGGTAGACTTCAGTCCTGGGCCAGTCTACACAGTCCTCCTCGGGAAGCCCGTCTATTCCCGTGGCTTTAGCTGGCTCCTCTCTGCTGATGGCTTCTCTCTCCTGAGCCCCAGATCCTGTGCATCCACTTGGCTATGAAACAGCTCCATCTGGCACCTCATTCTTTTAATTATTAATGGGAGCTTACTATGTGCCAGCAGGGATAAATTCGTGAATACATTCTTGATGTAGTTTAAGGTCCTGAACTTCTCTTCCACTCTAAACTGCTTCCCTTTCACTTCTGTCATGTCACCGTTTGTGAAGCATTCTGCTATCCCTAGGCTTTAGGAGAAACTCATGCCCGTTGTCTTCTTTCAGGTGTGGTGTAGGGCCTCTCCTCTCCACCTACTAGGCACACACTGTCCCTCTCTATCATAACCACTGAAATAACAGTCAGCAGTTCATACAGCCTCTTGTCCTGGAGATAGGCACTTTCAACCCTTGATGGGTTGTTCAGATAACTAATCAAGTCTCAGTTTAACAGCTTACATTGCTGCTTCCTGACCATTCACTTTGGGCTCTTACCTTTAACCACAGTGAATTAAAACAACCATTATCCATTTCTCCTACTATCCTGTGGGACCTTTGATGGCTCACATATTAAGTATATCCCCAACCCCTGTTGGTGTTTAGCAGTTAAGTAGATAATGGATGAATGAGTGTGTAAATGATTACATGAATTAATGAGGTTGCCTTATCTTAGGATCTGACCTTCAGTGCTACAGTTCCAGGCACAGCGAGGCCACAAATACCATGAAAACTAGTTCACCCTAATCAAACCAGCAAAGTCTTGCTGCTGTGCTCTGGGCCTCCTCCCAGCCCTTTCATAGCAGCCTCTTCCAAACTTCAGTTTCCCATCTCCACCACCCCCACACTCACTGCCGTCCGCTTTCCCTGGTGACACCACTGTGTTAGCCTCCCTTAACCTGTCCAGAGGCAGAACGTACCTCTGGCCTCTTGATGACACCCTGCCCTTGGCTTCCACGATAATCTTCTCTTCTGGTTTCCTTCCTTGCTGACTTCTGTTTCAGCCTCCTTGGCCGGCATTTTCCTTTGTCTGCCCCTTTGGTAGACTTCAGTCCTGGGCCAGTCTACACAGTCCTCCTCGGGAAGCCCGTCTATTCCCGTGGCTTTAGCTGGCTCCTCTCTGCTGATGGCTTCTCTCTCCTGAGCCCCAGATCCTGTGCATCCACTTGGCTATGAAACAGCTCCATCTGGCACCTCATTCTTTTAATTATTAATGGGAGCTTACTATGTGCCAGCAGGGATAAATTCGTGAATACATTCTTGATGTAGTTTAAGGTCCTGAACTTCTCTTCCACTCTAAACTGCTTCCCTTTCACTTCTGTCATGTCACCGTTTGTGAAGCATTCTGCTATCCCTAGGCTTTAGGAGAAACTCATGCCCGTTGTCTTCTTTCAGGTGTGGTGTAGGGCCTCTCCTCTCCACCTACTAGGCACACACTGTCCCTCTCTATCATAACCACTGAAATAACAGTCAGCAGTTCATACAGCCTCTTGTCCTGGAGATAGGCACTTTCAACCCTTGATGGGTTGTTCAGATAACTAATCAAGTCTCAGTTTAACAGCTTACATTGCTGCTTCCTGACCATTCACTTTGGGCTCTTACCTTTAACCACAGTGAATTAAAACAACCATTATCCATTTCTCCTACTATCCTGTGGGACCTTTGATGGCTCACATATTAAGTATATCCCCAACCCCTGTTGGTGTTTAGCAGTTAAGTAGATAATGGATGAATGAGTGTGTAAATGATTACATGAATTAATGAGGTTGCCTTATCTTAGGATCTGACCTTCAGTGCTACAGTTCCAGGCACAGCGAGGCCACAAATACCATGAAAACTAGTTCACCCTAATCAAACCAGCAAAGCCTGTCTGTGCTACAGAATACAAGCTTATTTATTTAAACTGAGACCTACAATATTAGTTTGATGATTTCAGCATATGCGTCACAGATCTGTGGAACTGTTCTATAAGAACATTCCTGGCTTCTTTTATAATTCTTAAGCCTTTTAATTAACTAAAATAATCCTGGAATCTGTTGTATTGTGGCACGTGTTTTAGAGTAACTAGTCAGGACCTGCTTCATCTGCTCTGCCAACTCTCATACCTGTTTGTTCTCTAGGCCAGCATTGAAACGGGAGACCGTGTCTGGAGGATGCCTCTCTTTGAACATTATACAAGACAGGTTGTAGACTGCCAGCTTGCTGATGTTAATAACATTGGAAAGTACAGGTATGTAAAATAAGCTATAAAGGTACATTTTTACAATCGTGATTGGTTGCCAAAATGACCATTTTCAGTTATAATCTCCTTTCACAAAAGGTTTAGTTGTCCAATTTCTTTTTTTTTTTTTTAAAGATTTATTTATTTATTTTGGGGGTGGGTGTGGTGGGGAGGGAGGGGAGCAGGCGGGCCACTTCTATTGGTCTTTCATTTGTCTGTTTTCATCCATTTTTGTTCTTTGGCCCGTGTGGGCCTCCCATCGCAGTGGCGTCTGTCGTCGCAGAGCGCGGGCTCTGGGCGCATGCGCTCCAGAGCTCCGGCTTGGTAATTGGACACGTCGGTCCAGCCGCTCTGCAGCACGTGGGATCTTCCCAGGCCAGGGATTGAACCGGCACCCCTTGCACTGCAAGGCGGTGTTCTTACCCACTGGACCACCAGGGAAGCTCATCCAATTTCTTTTTTATGTAGTGCTCATAAGCACTGATTTCTTTTATTTTCAAGGTATTTCCCAACTAGTTCCGAATTTTTTGCATGTTTTCCAATCCAAAGTTCATTTTAAGCAAATGGTAAGGGAAGGAGGTGGACCAAATGGTCATTAACATAGGAAAAAGAATTTATCCTTTATGCTTAAAGCTGTGTCTAAAGACAGATTTCGATTTCCATGTTATCTGACCTTCAGTGCTACAGTTCCAGGCACAGCGAGGCCACAAATACCATGAAAACTAGTTCACCCTAATCAAACCAGCAAAGCCTGTCTGTGCTACAGAATACAAGCTTATTTATTTAAACTGAGACCTACAATATTAGTTTGATGATTTCAGCATATGCGTCACAGATCTGTGGAACTGTTCTATAAGAACATTCCTGGCTTCTTTTATAATTCTTAAGCCTTTTAATTAACTAAAATAATCCTGGAATCTGTTGTATTGTGGCACGTGTTTTAGAGTAACTAGTCAGGACCTGCTTCATCTGCTCTGCCAACTCTCATACCTGTTTGTTCTCTAGGCCAGCATTGAAACGGGAGACCGTGTCTGGAGGATGCCTCTCTTTGAACATTATACAAGACAGGTTGTAGACTGCCAGCTTGCTGATGTTAATAACATTGGAAAGTACAGGTATGTAAAATAAGCTATAAAGGTACATTTTTACAATCGTGATTGGTTGCCAAAATGACCATTTTCAGTTATAATCTCCTTTCACAAAAGGTTTAGTTGTCCAATTTCTTTTTTTTTTTTTTAAAGATTTATTTATTTATTTTGGGGGTGGGTGTGGTGGGGAGGGAGGGGAGCAGGCGGGCCACTTCTATTGGTCTTTCATTTGTCTGTTTTCATCCATTTTTGTTCTTTGGCCCGTGTGGGCCTCCCATCGCAGTGGCGTCTGTCGTCGCAGAGCGCGGGCTCTGGGCGCATGCGCTCCAGAGCTCCGGCTTGGTAATTGGACACGTCGGTCCAGCCGCTCTGCAGCACGTGGGATCTTCCCAGGCCAGGGATTGAACCGGCACCCCTTGCACTGCAAGGCGGTGTTCTTACCCACTGGACCACCAGGGAAGCTCATCCAATTTCTTTTTGATGTAGTGCTCATAAGCACTGATTTCTTTTATTTTCAAGGTATTTCCCAACTAGTTCCGAATTTTTTGCATGTTTTCCAATCCAAAGTTCATTTTAAGCAAATGGTAAGGGAAGGAGGTGGACCAAATGGTCATTAACATAGGAAAAAGAATTTATCCTTTATGCTTAAAGCTGTGTCTAAAGACAGATTTCGATTTCCATGTTCACCTCTTAATAGGTTTCATTAGTTTGCCTTTGCTCTTTGGTCACAGAAGCCACTTAGCAAGAATGGAGAAACTTAGTAGAATGTTCAGTGTACATTTATGTGGGCTTAAATGTTGATTTTTGTCTCTTCCTTCAGATCTGCAGGAGCATGTACCGCTGCAGCATTCTTGAAAGAATTTGTGACTCATCCTAAGTGGGCACACTTAGACATAGCAGGTGTGATGACCAACAAAGATGAGGTTCCTTATCTGCGCAAAGGCATGGCTGGGAGGCCCACGAGGACCCTGATTGAGTTCCTGTTTCGGTTCAGTCAAGACAGTGCTTAGTTCAGATGCTCTACCATGTCTTTATTCTGTCTTAAATGGACAGTTGAGTTTCAGAGTACTTTTGAATGAATAGGTAAAAGTCTTTTAAGGGAACAAAAGGTGATATTTAAAAACAGAACAAAATGAAATCTGTATGCCTTGATTTTTTCATTTTATGCAGAGATTTATAGCTAATATCTTACTTGGAAACGATTTTTAAGATAGTCTATAAAATGATGATTTTTAAAAAAGTTATCTAATTACTCTTCAGAATATGTTTATAACTGAGAAATAAAATTGTATTTTAGATTTGTGATGCTGGGAATACGAACAAACTAAAAGTTGCTATGCAATTGTCAGAAATAATAAATGCAACTTTTGGTGCTCTCTGTTGTGGCTCTCCTATTCACTTATATTATTATAAACCCAGTGATGCTATTAATATAACTTGTCTCTTCCGGCTGTGTTATATGAATTAAATTGGGATATGATGACAAAGGTACTTTCTCAGTGTTAGTAACTTTGGGGCACTTCATGATGAGCTTATGAGTTATGTGAGGCAGGTACTGTTAACCCTACATTCAGTTCAGTGCAGTCACTCAGTCGTGGCTGACTCTCTGCGACCCCCTGGACTGCAGCACGCCAGGCTTCCCTGTCCTTCACCATCTCCTGGAGCTTGCTCACACTCATGTCCATTGACTCAGCGATGCCATCCAACCATCTCATCCTCTGTTGTCCCCTTCTCCTTCTGCTTTTTGTTTTTCCCATCATCAGGGTCTTTTCCTATGAGTTACCTCTTTGCATCAGGTGGCCAAAATATTGGAGCTTCGGCTTATGCATCAGTCCTTCCAATGAATATTCAGGGTTGATTTCCTTTAGGATTGACTGGCTTTATCTCCTTGCAGTCCAAGGGACTCTCAAGAGCCTTCTCCAACACCGCAATTCACCACAGCATATATTCTTTGGTGCTCAGCCTTTTTTATAGTCCAACTCTCACATCCACATATGACTACTGGAAAACCACAGCTTTGACTACATGGACTTTCGTCGGCAAATGCTGTCTCTGCCTTTTCATCCACTGTCTAGGTTTGTCATGGCGTTTCTTCCAAGGAGCAAGCGTCCTTTAATTTCATGGGTGTAATCACCATCCTCAGTGATTTTGGAGCCCAAGAAAATAGTGTGTCCACAGTTTCCATTGTTTACCCACCTATTTGCCATCAGGTGGTGGGACCAGATCCATGATCTTTGTTTTTTTTGAATGTTGAGTTTTAGGCCAGTCTTTTTACTCTTTTCTTTCACTTTCATCAAGTGGCTCTTTAGTTCACTCTTTACTTTCTGCCATCAGGGTGGTGTCATCTGCATACCTGAGGATATTGCTGTTTCTCCTGGCAATCTTGATTCCATCTTGGGCTTTCTGATTCCCCAAAAAAAAAATTTCATTGTATGACTGGGAATAGCGTACTTGTCGTTCAGGTGCTCTCTGTTGTGGCTCTCCTATTCACTTATATTATTATAAACCCAGTGATGCTATTAATATAACTTGTCTCTTCCGGCTGTGTTATATGAATTAAATTGGGATATGATGACAAAGGTACTTTCTCAGTGTTAGTAACTTTGGGGCACTTCATGATGAGCTTATGAGTTATGTGAGGCAGGTACTGTTAACCCTACATTCAGTTCAGTGCAGTCACTCAGTCGTGGCTGACTCTCTCCGCCCCCCTGGACTGCAGCACGCCAGGCTTCCCTGTCCTTCACCATCTCCTGGAGCTTGCTCACACTCATGTCCATTGACTCAGCGATGCCATCCAACCATCTCATCCTCTGTTGTCCCCTTCTCCTTCTGCTTTTTGTTTTTCCCATCATCAGGGTCTTTTCCTATGAGTTACCTCTTTGCATCAGGTGGCCAAAATATTGGAGCTTCGGCTTATGCATCAGTCCTTCCAATGAATATTCAGGGTTGATTTCCTTTAGGATTGACTGGCTTTATCTCCTTGCAGTCCAAGGGACTCTCAAGAGCCTTCTCCAACACCGCAATTCACCACAGCATATATTCTTTGGTGCTCAGCCTTTTTTATAGTCCAACTCTCACATCCACATATGACTACTGGAAAACCACAGCTTTGACTACATGGACTTTCGTCGGCAAATGCTGTCTCTGCCTTTTCATCCACTGTCTAGGTTTGTCATGGCGTTTCTTCCAAGGAGCAAGCGTCCTTTAATTTCATGGGTGTAATCACCATCCTCAGTGATTTTGGAGCCCAAGAAAATAGTGTGTCCACAGTTTCCATTGTTTACCCACCTATTTGCCATCAGGTGGTGGGACCAGATCCATGATCTTTGTTTTTTTTGAATGTTGAGTTTTAGGCCAGTCTTTTTACTCTTTTCTTTCACTTTCATCAAGTGGCTCTTTAGTTCACTCTTTACTTTCTGCCATCAGGGTGGTGTCATCTGCATACCTGAGGATATTGCTGTTTCTCCTGGCAATCTTGATTCCATCTTGGGCTTCATCCAGACTGGCATTTCACATGATGTACTCTGCATATAAGTTAAATAAGCAGGGTGACAATATACAGCCTCGACATACTCCTTTCCCAATTTGGAACCAGTCCGTTGTTCCATGTCCGGTTCTGTTGCTTCTTGTCCTGCGTAAAGGTTTCACAGGAGGCAGGTAAGATGGACTGATATTATCATCTCTTTCAGAATTTTCCAGTTTGCCACGAGCCCTACATTACAGATGAAAAAAATGAGGCACAAGAGAGGGTTTGTTACATGCCAGTGATTTCACCAAGCTAAGAAGTGGGGATGCAGAAATTTAATCCCAGGCAGTCTGCTGCCAGAGCTGGTATTCTTAATTGTTCCACTGTAATGACTGCTTTCAGTTCAGGGACTTGATGTAGACTTTCTTTGAAATACTGAAATAAAAAGACCATAAGAGGGACTGTCAATGGGTAAACTCTACTTTTACCACCTGAAACTACGACGGATCAAAATTCCATTTGCGCAGATTTAGAAGAAAGCACTGTATTGGGTGAATCAGATTACCCACAAATTGTATCTTTTTTTTTTTCAATTTTGACTTTGAAAATCTTTAAGTTTTTTTTAAATTGGATATTTTTATTTTGAATATTTTAAAAACTTGACATGTAAATGGGTTATTGTTCACTCAGAATTTGTTCAAATTCAAGTGCACTGAGTCAGTGTTGCCATCCAACCGTCTCATCCTTGGCCCCCTCTTCTCCTCCTGCCCTCAATCTTTCCTAGCATCAGGCTTTATTCTAATGAGTTGTCTCTTGACATCAGGTGGCCAAAGTACTGGAGCTTCTGCTTCAGCATCAGTCTTTCCAATGAATATTCAAGGTTAATTTCCTTTAAGATTGACTGGCTTGATCTCCTTCCTGTCCAAGGGAATCTCAAGAGTCTTCTAGCACCACAGTTCAAAAACATCAGTTCTTCAGTGTTCAGCCTTCATCTCACGTAAATGGGTATTATGTGTCTAAACTGGCTCACAGTGAATGAGAATGGATACATATATCCATGTTAATAAGTAACATGTTTTAAAGAAGGCTATTTCAGTTCTCATGTCCAAAGCTACTTCAGCAGTAAATGGGCTTCATCCAGACTGCATTTCACATGATGTACTCTGCATATAAATTAAATAAGCAGGGTGACAATATACAGCCTTGACATACTCCTTTCCCAATTTGGAACCAGTCAGTTGTTCCATGTGCTGTTCCAACTGTTGCTTCTTGTCCTGCGTATAGGTTTCTCAGGAGGCAGGTAAGATGGACTGATATTATCATCTCTTTCAGAATTTTCCAGTTTGCCACGAGCCCTACATTACAGATGAAAAAAATGAGGCACAAGAGAGGGTTTGTTACATGCCAGTGATTTCACCAAGCTAAGAAGTGGGGATGCAGAAATTTAATCCCAGGCAGTCTGCTGCCAGAGCTGGTATTCTTAATTGTTCCACTGTAATGACTGCTTTCAGTTCAGGGACTTGATGTAGACTTTCTTTGAAATACTGAAATAAAAAGACCATAAGAGGGACTGTCAATGGGTAAACTCTACTTTTACCACCTGAAACTACGACGGATCAAAATTCCATTTGCGCAGATTTAGAAGAAAGCACTGTATTGGGTGAATCAGATTACCCACAAATTGTATCTTTTTTTTTTTCAATTTTGACTTTGAAAATCTTTAAGTTTTTTTTAAATTGGATATTTTTATTTTGAATATTTTAAAAACTTGACATGTAAATGGGTTATTGTTCACTCAGAATTTGTTCAAATTCAAGTGCACTGAGTCAGTGTTGCCATCCAACCGTCTCATCCTTGGCCCCCTCTTCTCCTCCTGCCCTCAATCTTTCCTAGCATCAGGCTTTATTCTAATGAGTTGTCTCTTGACATCAGGTGGCCAAAGTACTGGAGCTTCTGCTTCAGCATCAGTCTTTCCAATGAATATTCAAGGTTAATTTCCTTTAAGATTGACTGGCTTGATCTCCTTCCTGTCCAAGGGAATCTCAAGAGTCTTCTAGCACCACAGTTCAAAAACATCAGTTCTTCAGTGTTCAGCCTTCATCTCACGTAAATGGGTATTATGTGTCTAAACTGGCTCACAGTGAATGAGAATGGATACATATATCCATGTTAATAAGTAACATGAACTTAAATTCAATTAAGATCAGGCAGGAATAGTGTGTAAACAGGTTTCTGAGCATGTCCAGAAGCTACTTCAGCAGAATAAAATGGAAAGGAAGAGGTGGAATTCCTCCTGTCTTGTGAAAGGAAATTAAAAACATTTAGATTTCTTCTGTGTGATTCAGAAGACCAAGTCGGGATTTAATAGAAGCCTTTCTGTCAAAGGCTTTTTATAAACAGACACTAGAACTTTTGCGTTTACTAGTGCGTAGGATACAAAGGGTATGACATAGTCCTGGATTCTTGTGCTTATCTAATCTGGCTGAGATGAAACTTAGTTATTGTTGGTGCATCCTGGTACCAAGTGTTCAGCAAACGCTGGGGGATCCTTACAACAATGTTCCAGAGACATGTATAATCCACAGAGCCATGGTTTTGGAGAGCAGCAAAGCCAAAACAGCAGCGGTTTAGAACACAGTAGTGTTAAAACTTAAGTAAGAAGAATTCAAGCAGCCCTATGGCCATTAGAAACCCAGGAGTAAAATGCAAAATGGTTCCTCTCTTCTATTTTTGGTTTTATAAAATACATTTTTAATTAAAACATTTATGTTAACATAGAATGGGCTTATTTTTACATGAATATATTTTTAAAGTTTCAGTTTTAATATTGACCTGTTATTCTTAATGGATAAATATTGCTCAACATACCCCAGATAAACAAAAACATTTGTTGGAGTCCTCAAAAATGTTTGAGGCATGTTTGAGTCCAAAAATATATGAGAACCGCTGGACTACACTAGTTCCCTCTAGCAGTTTATTTTTGTTCAACTGTATATTATGTCTATTTTATGCCAGGCACAGTTCTAGGTATTGGGAATACAGGTGAACAAGACAGGTGGGCCCTGATCACATAGAGCGTGTTTTCCACTTGGCATATTGTGTGCCTTTGTGGAAGGCAACTTAGTTACTGGAGAAGAAAAACGAACAAGATAATTCAGAGAAGTGTTTAAGTGTTGTAAAGAACATTAAACAGGATGAAGAGGCTGGCAGTCGGAACACTCTGACGCTGGGAAGATGATTTGATCTGATATTTGAGTGGCAATGGGAATCCTCTCTTCTTTCCTCTGCTTGTGCCTGCCTCACTCTTGGCCCTGCTGGCCTTTCTGTAGCTCCTTAAACATGCCAGGAAAGTTCCTTCTTCATGGCCACCCCCCTAAATTTTACTCCAGTCATCCCAGTGCAGATCTCAAGACAACGCCTTCTCCAACCGCGCATCTAAAATCCATCAGCAGTCATCCCCTTTTCCTTCTTGACACTTGGGTTCTACATGATACCGCTCTATATACATACATTCTTATTCGTGTCTCTCCCACAAAACAATGATAAGCTCTCTGAGGGCTGAAACTTGGGGTGATGGCTGTAACTCCCAGATAATTAAATCTCGGACGCAGAAGGCTCAACAAATGAGGTGGATAACTAAAAAGTTACATATAGTGAAAAAGTATTTAGTTTCTGAAAATATGAATAAGCAAATGTTTAAAAAATTGGCATAGTGACGCTCTTTTATGTAACCATAAATATCTAAAGCAAACAGCGCCCAGGACATATACAGGAAGCGCCAACAATGTTTAGTCGTTTTTGTTACCTGTGTCCCCAGAAGGAATTCAGAGGACATCTTTCCAGTTTATTCCCTCTATATCCACAGTGACTGGATTACTAACTGGTACACAGTGGGCTCTCAATAAACGTTTGTGGAATGAATGCGCACCTCCCTTGTACGAGGGGGTAAACCCAGAGAGCGCGCCAGGGTCAAAGCATACCCCAGATAAACAAAAACATTTGTTGGAGTCCTCAAAAATGTTTGAGGCATGTTTGAGTCCAAAAATATATGAGAACCGCTGGACTACACTAGTTCCCTCTAGCAGTTTATTTTTGTTCAACTGTATATTATGTCTATTTTATGCCAGGCACAGTTCTAGGTATTGGGAATACAGGTGAACAAGACAGGTGGGCCCTGATCACATAGAGCGTGTTTTCCACTTGGCATATTGTGTGCCTTTGTGGAAGGCAACTTAGTTACTGGAGAAGAAAAACGAACAAGATAATTCAGAGAAGTGTTTAAGTGTTGTAAAGAACATTAAACAGGATGAAGAGGCTGGCAGTCGGAACACTCTGACGCTGGGAAGATGATTTGATCTGATATTTGAGTGGCAATGGGAATCCTCTCTTCTTTCCTCTGCTTGTGCCTGCCTCACTCTTGGCCCTGCTGGCCTTTCTGTAGCTCCTTAAACATGCCAGGAAAGTTCCTTCTTCATGGCCACCCCCCTAAATTTTACTCCAGTCATCCCAGTGCAGATCTCAAGACAACGCCTTCTCCAACCGCGCATCTAAAATCCATCAGCAGTCATCCCCTTTTCCTTCTTGACACTTGGGTTCTACATGATACCGCTCTATATACATACATTCTTATTCGTGTCTCTCCCACAAAACAATGATAAGCTCTCTGAGGGCTGAAACTTGGGGTGATGGCTGTAACTCCCAGATAATTAAATCTCGGACGCAGAAGGCTCAACAAATGAGGTGGATAACTAAAAAGTTACATATAGTGAAAAAGTATTTAGTTTCTGAAAATATGAATAAGCAAATGTTTAAAAAATTGGCATAGTGACGCTCTTTTATGTAACCATAAATATCTAAAGCAAACAGCGCCCAGGACATATACAGGAAGCGCCAACAATGTTTAGTCGTTTTTGTTACCTGTGTCCCCAGAAGGAATTCAGAGGACATCTTTCCAGTTTATTCCCTCTATATCCACAGTGACTGGATTACTAACTGGTACACAGTGGGCTCTCAATAAACGTTTGTGGAATGAATGCGCACCTCCCTTGTACGAGGGGGTAAACCCAGAGAGCGCGCCTGGGTCAAAGCTAGGTCAGGAGTTCTGAGCGAAGGCGGGGCTGGTACAGGAATATCCTGACTCCTCGGTAGAGCTCGCTCCACCAAAGCTACTGATTGTCCTTTCATAGAATTGTTAAACCCTTCGATTCTCAGGTTTAAAAAAAAAAGAAAGAAAAAGGTAAAACCCGGCTGTCTGCTTGGCCGGAAAGAAGAAATGACAAACGCACTGATCGGTTGCCCCGGCGTCCGGCAGACGCCGGCGGCTCTCGCGCTGTCACGTGACTGTGCACGTCACGTGACCCGTAGACCCTCAGCTTCCGGGATCCGGCCATTTTAGAAATGGCGGCTCCACTGGGGGGCATGTTCACTGGTCAGCCGCCAGGACCTCCGCCGCCCCCGCCGGGACTCCTAGGCCAGGCTTCGCTTCTTCAGGCCACGCCAGGAGTTCCGAGAAGTTCTAACAGTACCTTGGTGGACGAGTTGGAGTCATCTTTCGAGGTAAGATGAAATGCGGGCGTCTGCGTTCCCAGCCTCCCCTTTCCCGAAACGTTTGCTGTGCTTGCGCAGATCCCCTCTTTCCGCGATACCTGCACCTGCTTACAGATAGGAAAACAAGCTCTGAGAGGGTTAAGTCACTTGCTTTAGTCTTCACATTGGGCGGCGGCCGGAATTCTCTAGTACGCTGGCGTAAATGCGTCAACTCCCCATCGTGGGACCTTTCTAGGTTCTCAGCGCGTCCCCGTCCCACGCCAGCCTGGGTCCCGAACGCCGCATCTTTGCCTGCGTTCCTGCATGTTTGCTCATCCGGACCTCAGCTTCCACGGCTATGCCCTGCATCCTTTACGTTGGGCTCCACCCGTAAAACGGTCCTGAAGTAGTGGGACGCTTGAAGCTGAAGTGGAGTTATTTAAAATAAGTTACTGCTGCAGGGGAGGTTGGGACTTAGGAGTGAAGAAGGAAGAGGAAAACTGGGGCGTGAGAAGAGAGGCAGATGTGACCCAGACTCTCAATTTTGCTAAAACTCATTTTCACTTCGGTTGTATATGACAGGTTTTAAGTCCGAATAGTTAACATAGTCAGGTGGTGCCACATCCAAAACATTGCCCCAGATGGTAATAATATAAATAGGTAGCGTTCCCTCCCTTCCACATCCATATACGGCTACAGCTTAGATATAATTGGGATCATCAGTGCCTCACCCGTCTGGAAGACTTTTTTCTTAATTGAGGTATAATCGACATACACTAGTTTCAGGGTACAATATAATTTGGTGTTTGTATATATTGCACAGTGATTGCCACAGTTAAGTCTAGTTAATACCTGTTGCCATACATAGTTACAAAAACTTTTTAAAAAATGATGCTGTACACTCCATCCCGATGACTTGCTTGCTTATTTTTAAGATTTATTTGTTTGTTTATGGCTTCCCTGGGACTTATGTGCTGCTCATAGGCTTTCTCCAGTGGTGGCTAGAAGGGGCTACTCTCTAGTTGTAGTGTGCAAGCTTCTCATTTCAGGGGTTTCTCTAATTGCAAACCGTGGACTCTGGGCACCTGGGCTAAGTGGTTGTGGCACACAGGCCTACTTGTCCCTGGCATGTGGGACCTTCCTAGACCAGGGATCAAACCCAGGTCCCCCCGCATTGGCAGGCAGATTCTTTACCGCTGAGCCGGGAGGGCCCAAAAAAGCTACGGCCTTTCACTCGTCCTCTAGACGCTGGCGTATAATGCAGTCAACTCCCTGCTTTAGTCTTCACATTGGGCGGCGGCCGGAATTCTCTAGTACGCTGGCGTAAATGCGTCAACTCCCCATCGTGGGACCTTTCTAGGTTCTCAGCGCGTCCCCGTCCCACGCCAGCCTGGGTCCCGAACGCCGCATCTTTGCCTGCGTTCCTGCATGTTTGCTCATCCGGACCTCAGCTTCCACGGCTATGCCCTGCATCCTTTACGTTGGGCTCCACCCGTAAAACGGTCCTGAAGTAGTGGGACGCTTGAAGCTGAAGTGGAGTTATTTAAAATAAGTTACTGCTGCAGGGGAGGTTGGGACTTAGGAGTGAAGAAGGAAGAGGAAAACTGGGGCGTGAGAAGAGAGGCAGATGTGACCCAGACTCTCAATTTTGCTAAAACTCATTTTCACTTCGGTTGTATATGACAGGTTTTAAGTCCGAATAGTTAACATAGTCAGGTGGTGCCACATCCAAAACATTGCCCCAGATGGTAATAATATAAATAGGTAGCGTTCCCTCCCTTCCACATCCATATACGGCTACAGCTTAGATATAATTGGGATCATCAGTGCCTCACCCGTCTGGAAGACTTTTTTCTTAATTGAGGTATAATCGACATACACTAGTTTCAGGGTACAATATAATTTGGTGTTTGTATATATTGCACAGTGATTGCCACAGTTAAGTCTAGTTAATACCTGTTGCCATACATAGTTACAAAAACTTTTTAAAAAATGATGCTGTACACTCCATCCCGATGACTTGCTTGCTTATTTTTAAGATTTATTTGTTTGTTTATGGCTTCCCTGGGACTTATGTGCTGCTCATAGGCTTTCTCCAGTGGTGGCTAGAAGGGGCTACTCTCTAGTTGTAGTGTGCAAGCTTCTCATTTCAGGGGTTTCTCTAATTGCAAACCGTGGACTCTGGGCACCTGGGCTAAGTGGTTGTGGCACACAGGCCTACTTGTCCCTGGCATGTGGGACCTTCCTAGACCAGGGATCAAACCCAGGTCCCCCCGCATTGGCAGGCAGATTCTTTACCGCTGAGCCGGGAGGGAAGTACCCATAACTTACTAATAACTGAAAGTTCCTACCTTTTGGCCTTTCACTCAGTTTACCCATCTCGTCCTCTGCCTCTGACAACCACCAGACTGTTCTGTGTATCTGTGAGCCTGGTTTTGGTGGTGGTGGTGGTGTTTTAATGTAAGTCCATACATAAGTGAGATGATACATTGTTTGCCTCTGTCTGACTTATACCCTCAAGGTCCATCCAAAGATTTCATTCCTTTTTGGGGCTGGGTAATATTTCAGTGTGTTTATGTTCATCCATTGATGGACACTTAGGTTGTTTCTATATATCTCAGCTATTGTGAAGAATACTGCATCGAACATGTGTCACAGATATCTTTTTTAGTTAGTGTTTTTATTTTCTGAAGCTAAATATTGATATGTATATTACGAATTTATATGTTTTAAAGGAGAAAGAGGAAACTAAAATTCCTGAAATGAGGTTTCCTCCCATCTTCTGGTGAGTTTGTGACCCACTGGCTTTCTGGATGAGATGTTTCACAGTGGTCACGGGTTTCACAAAGAAGGTGCACCCCACTTACATCCCATATCCAGCACACGTCACCTTTCAAAATAATGTACAGAATGGACAGTCTATTTTTCTGACTTCTTGACAGCATTTTCCTTGGAGAAATCCTTTGATTTTTCTGCAGGGCAACTGCAGGCAGTAGAAGGGTCCTCACATTTGGCCGATGGTCTTAATTTGGGCCCAGACTTGCCTGCCTCCCGCCTAGTATAGTTTGCGTACTAGGTCTGTGCTTTCTTGAGCTTTGAGGATTCCATTCCTCTCCCCGCCCCAGTCCCATCTGGTTCTCTTCATGACCCTACTGCTCTGCGATAGCCCTTTGTACATTTCCTGAGAGTTGCCCATGCAGAGAAGTCCTGTGCATCTAGATCCATGTCCTTGTATAAAGAATCCCTCTTTGGGCCTTATTTGTTTATATGACAGCACCTTCTCTTAGACTGTCCAGGCAGTTATTAATGTATTTATTGAGTATCCACTTCATGGTAAGCAGTAAGACAGGCAAAATTCCCACCTGCTAGTAAGGCACAGATAATAATGGACTGAGAATGGCTCAATATCAGTTACCTGAGTGAAAAACAAAACAGGGCTTTAGGATGGAGCATGAGCAGGAGTGGCACCATGTTGAAAGAGACTAAACCGATGGCCCTGGAGGTGACGATTAGCCTTCCTGAATGTGTGCTGATAACGTGTCATGTCAGCATCAGAGGGAGGGGTGATAGGCAGGCCCTGGTGTGGAAAGAGATTGCTGGGAAGGGAGCAGCAGTGGGAGAGAGACCAGCAAATACCGGCTTCTTCTAGGGACCCTCAAGTCATCCAACTTTTTGGGGTTTTGGGTTTTTTAGGTTGTTTCTATATATCTCAGCTATTGTGAAGAATACTGCATCGAACATGTGTCACAGATATCTTTTTTAGTTAGTGTTTTTATTTTCTGAAGCTAAATATTGATATGTATATTACGAATTTATATGTTTTAAAGGAGAAAGAGGAAACTAAAATTCCTGAAATGAGGTTTCCTCCCATCTTCTGGTGAGTTTGTGACCCACTGGCTTTCTGGATGAGATGTTTCACAGTGGTCACGGGTTTCACAAAGAAGGTGCACCCCACTTACATCCCATATCCAGCACACGTCACCTTTCAAAATAATGTACAGAATGGACAGTCTATTTTTCTGACTTCTTGACAGCATTTTCCTTGGAGAAATCCTTTGATTTTTCTGCAGGGCAACTGCAGGCAGTAGAAGGGTCCTCACATTTGGCCGATGGTCTTAATTTGGGCCCAGACTTGCCTGCCTCCCGCCTAGTATAGTTTGCGTACTAGGTCTGTGCTTTCTTGAGCTTTGAGGATTCCATTCCTCTCCCCGCCCCAGTCCCATCTGGTTCTCTTCATGACCCTACTGCTCTGCGATAGCCCTTTGTACATTTCCTGAGAGTTGCCCATGCAGAGAAGTCCTGTGCATCTAGATCCATGTCCTTGTATAAAGAATCCCTCTTTGGGCCTTATTTGTTTATATGACAGCACCTTCTCTTAGACTGTCCAGGCAGTTATTAATGTATTTATTGAGTATCCACTTCATGGTAAGCAGTAAGACAGGCAAAATTCCCACCTGCTAGTAAGGCACAGATAATAATGGACTGAGAATGGCTCAATATCAGTTACCTGAGTGAAAAACAAAACAGGGCTTTAGGATGGAGCATGAGCAGGAGTGGCACCATGTTGAAAGAGACTAAACCGATGGCCCTGGAGGTGACGATTAGCCTTCCTGAATGTGTGCTGATAACGTGTCATGTCAGCATCAGAGGGAGGGGTGATAGGCAGGCCCTGGTGTGGAAAGAGATTGCTGGGAAGGGAGCAGCAGTGGGAGAGAGACCAGATAGGGGTGCCAGCAAATACCGGCTTCTTCTTTGGGCCCAGTGGACTCAATTTACCAAGTTTCTTTATTGGCACAGTATCTTGTCATCTGGTATGCAGACACAGGAGATGTCAACTAATTGAATGACATCTGAAGTTCTTTCTTATTCTAAAGTAAGATTCTTAATGTATGAATGACATTATTTTCTTTTGTGCTGTTTTGATCACACAGGCTTGCTTTGCTTCTCTGGTGAGTCAGGATTATGTCAATGGTACAGATCAGGAAGAAATTCGAACTGGTAAGAATTCCCTCATTGCCGATTGATATGTTTCAGTCCTGCTTGTATCCTAAGAGAACTTTTTCGAGGTAATAATATTTGTGTAGTCATTCTATACACTGCTGGTTTTTGTTTAGTTTATTGGCATCTTATGTCACACATAATGAACCACTTAAAATGAATGAGCTTTTCATGTTGGTACCAAGGTAAAGAAGACCACTGGTGTATACTGGTTTTTAAAGAACTAAGTTTTATGCTCCCTCCTCTTGGCCCGAGTTCTGTCCCCAGAGAGGTACTGTGCTGTGTTTTAAATGTTTAATTATAACTGGAAATCATGATGTTAACACATGCTTGAGCAGGGGATTTTCATAGAAACAAATGCCTGTGGCTGGTGATTTGTTACGTAAGTGAATATTGAAATATCTTTGGTCAATAACATTCAGGTAACGAAGACACATTAATAGGTCCCTAGTCAGCAGGTTGTTAACTGCTGGATCTCTGCATTGTCTTCTTCGGGAGAACTTTGCAGTGTAGTTAGGTCTCTTGTTCACCTGATAAAGGCACAGATTATCTTCTGTTTAATGTTGGATAACACATAGGAGGTTGGGGTTAACTGGGCTGCTCTGATCATCTGAGTGAACAACAAAACAGGGCTTTAGGATGGAGCATGAGCAGGAGTGGCACCATGTTGAAAGAGACTAAACCGATGGCCCTGGAGGTGACGATTAGCCTTCCTGAATGTGTGCTGATAACGTGTCATGTCAGCATCAGAGGGAGGGGTGATAGGCAGGCCCTGGTGTGGAAAGAGATTGCTGGGAAGGGAGCAGCAGTGGGAGAGAGACCAGATAGGGGTGCCAGCAAATACCGGCTTCTTCTTTGGGCCCAGTGGACTCAATTTACCAAGTTTCTTTATTGGCACAGTATCTTGTCATCTGGTATGCAGACACAGGAGATGTCAACTAATTGAATGACATCTGAAGTTCTTTCTTATTCTAAAGTAAGATTCTTAATGTATGAATGACATTATTTTCTTTTGTGCTGTTTTGATCACACAGGCTTGCTTTGCTTCTCTGGTGAGTCAGGATTATGTCAATGGTACAGATCAGGAAGAAATTCGAACTGGTAAGAATTCCCTCATTGCCGATTGATATGTTTCAGTCCTGCTTGTATCCTAAGAGAACTTTTTCGAGGTAATAATATTTGTGTAGTCATTCTATACACTGCTGGTTTTTGTTTAGTTTATTGGCATCTTATGTCACACATAATGAACCACTTAAAATGAATGAGCTTTTCATGTTGGTACCAAGGTAAAGAAGACCACTGGTGTATACTGGTTTTTAAAGAACTAAGTTTTATGCTCCCTCCTCTTGGCCCGAGTTCTGTCCCCAGAGAGGTACTGTGCTGTGTTTTAAATGTTTAATTATAACTGGAAATCATGATGTTAACACATGCTTGAGCAGGGGATTTTCATAGAAACAAATGCCTGTGGCTGGTGATTTGTTACGTAAGTGAATATTGAAATATCTTTGGTCAATAACATTCAGGTAACGAAAGACACATTAATAGGTCCCTAGTCAGCAGGTTGTTAACTGCTGGATCTCTGCATTGTCTTCTTCGGGAGAACTTTGCAGTGTAGTTAGGTCTCTTGTTCACCTGATAAAGGCACAGATTATCTTCTGTTTAATGTTGGATAACACATAGGAGGTTGGGGGTCAATATTATTGCTGTGGGCAGGATGAAAAGCTCTGATCACATCTGATATTCTGACTGTTTGTTTATGTGAGAGATACGTATGTCTAGTGTTTTTTTTTAATTTAATATTTTGGTCTTTTTTTTTTTAAGGTGTTGATCAGTGTATCCAGAAATTTCTGGATATTGCAAGACAGACAGAATGTTTTTTCCTACAAAAAAGATTACAGTTGTCTGTCCAGAAACCAGAGCAAGTTATCAAAGAGGTACACGTTCAGTTTTCTCCCCCCAAGTTTAAAGAAGAACAGATGTTGTCAAAGTTTCATTTACACACATTAACTGAGATGCTCCATTGTGGGGCTTCATAGCTGGAGTGTAAAATGTTGGTTGTTCATGACAGCCTGGACCTGGTGGGGGGTGGTGGAAAGCAGGGCTTCAGACAGAGAAGCTCTTACTTGTTTTATACAGTGGCTCCTGTGGAAGACTTTTCTTTAAAAAAGAAAGAAAGAAAGAAAAAGGTTCTGTTGCTTTATTTTGGACAGAAACTGATCTGTGTGACCCTGGTGCCTTACACACAAGAAGGATTCTAGGCAATTTTGTTCAAAGAATCAAAAAGTTAAGTGTTCTGTCCCAGGCTTCTTGAAACTCAGGCTTTCACTATCTCAACTGTTTGAAATCAGAGTCTTTGGAAGTATAGGAAGGTTGTCATTAATGGGATTTAGTAGGTTGTGCCAGGACTTACTCCCTGCAGTGTGGAAGAGAGAAGAATCTGCCCAAAGCACAGCAATTCATTCACTGAGAAACACTAAATTGGAATGATTGTTTTTAGCAGTTTTTAAGTAACTTCTCCCACAGTTGAGCAGTCAAATTATTTTCATTCTTTGATACCAGCTGTTGAGAGGGTAAATGGTAAGAAGATGATATTCTTACAGTTCATCATATTAAATCATTTCCCGATTGGAAGTGACAAGTCTAGGTGTGTTCAAGGCCAGGTCTTAATACAGAATTTTAGTACTGTTATTCATAAAGAAGCTCTTAAAAATGAGAGTTTACTGCTTCATAATCTGAAATAATAGAACAGTGGCTATGGATTCTTTTGAAACAGTTAGCATTTTTCAGATTCTCAAGTGTCTAAATTCTTCTCACAGTAGCCTTTGAATATGGAGATGCTGGGTGCCTGGAGACCAGGATGGGATAAGAGACTGATTTCTCTTTTGGCTGCCTTTTGGTACTTTGGAATTTTGTGACTTGTGTATCACTTATTAAAAAGAACATGAATTAAAAATAACTCAGTGTTAGGCAGGCATCTTTCATGGGAAAGGTCGCTCAGGGTATTCACATTATGCATCCAAGCAGAAGAATCAGCTTAGGATGGTATGGTTCACTCTGTTTCGAATTTACTTCTTAGTGCTCTAAACTGATTTAATCAGGAATTATGTTCGTTTTTTGTGAATTTGCTCTGACTTCATCGCTTTCACTCATAGGATGTCTCGGAACTGAGGAATGAATTACAGCGGAAGGATGCTCTGGTCCAGAAGCACTTGACAAAACTGAGACATTGGCAGCAGGTCCTCGAGGACATCAACATGCAGCACAAAAAACCGGCCGACATCCCTCAGGGCTCCCTGGCCTACCTTGAGCAGGCATCTGCAAATATTCCTGCACCCATGAAGCAGACCTGAGGAAAAGCCACTTGAGCATGAGCCGGGGCCCGAGTCAGCCCAGACACGGTTTTGCCAGACAGTGACCTGACGTTTTGGGGAGAACTCTTTGCCAGAGAATGAGATGATTTTTGTTTTGTTCTCTCACCTAAAATTTCACCCCCTCGTTTTTATAAGTGTTATTTGTTGAGTACTTTATAAAATGTTTATTGCTTTGGTAAACCGAGTATATTGTCTTGTGTTTAGAAAAGTTTAAGACAGTTATGCCATTTAGATTCCTTTTTATGGTTTCTTTGATGCTTGTTTTATTTTCATTCTTTGATACCAGCTGTTGAGAGGGTAAATGGTAAGAAGATGATATTCTTACAGTTCATCATATTAAATCATTTCGATTGGAAGTGACAAGTCTAGGTGTGTTCAAGGCCAGGTCTTAATACAGAATTTTAGTACTGTTATTCATAAAGAAGCTCTTAAAAATGAGAGTTTACTGCTTCATAATCTGAAATAATAGAACAGTGGCTATGGATTCTTTTGAAACAGTTAGCATTTTTCAGATTCTCAAGTGTCTAAATTCTTCTCACAGTAGCCTTTGAATATGGAGATGCTGGGTGCCTGGAGACCAGGATGGGATAAGAGACTGATTTCTCTTTTGGCTGCCTTTTGGTACTTTGGAATTTTGTGACTTGTGTATCACTTATTAAAAAGAACATGAATTAAAAATAACTCAGTGTTAGGCAGGCATCTTTCATGGGAAAGGTCGCTTCAGGGTATTCACATTATGCATCCAAGCAGAAGAATCAGCTTAGGATGGTATGGTTCACTCTGTTTCGAATTTACTTCTTAGTGCTCTAAACTGATTTAATCAGGAATTATGTTCGTTTTTTGTGAATTTGCTCTGACTTCATCGCTTTCACTCATAGGATGTCTCGGAACTGAGGAATGAATTACAGCGGAAGGATGCTCTGGTCCAGAAGCACTTGACAAAACTGAGACATTGGCAGCAGGTCCTCGAGGACATCAACATGCAGCACAAAAAGCCGGCCGACATCCCTCAGGGCTCCCTGGCCTACCTTGAGCAGGCATCTGCAAATATTCCTGCACCCATGAAGCAGACCTGAGGAAAAGCCACTTGAGCATGAGCCGGGGCCCGAGTCAGCCCAGACACGGTTTTGCCAGACAGTGACCTGACGTTTTGGGGAGAACTCTTTGCCAGAGAATGAGATGATTTTTGTTTTGTTCTCTCACCTAAAATTTCACCCCCTCGTTTTTATAAGTGTTATTTGTTGAGTACTTTATAAAATGTTTATTGCTTTGGTAAACCGAGTATATTGTCTTGTGTTTAGAAAAGTTTAAGACAGTTATGCCATTTAGATTCCTTTTTATGGTTTCTTTGATGCTTGTTTTTATTTTATTTTTGTATGACTGAATCTCTCTGTATTTCCGATTTTAGATTACTTTATATGATCTGAGGGGAAGAGCTTGTGCGATCTGATTTGCATATCAAAGGATGAGGATTTTGGATGTAGGTGTTTTATGATCATTTACCCTTCAGTGGCAGTATATAAAAATATGTAGATTTGTTGTTTTTCAAGACTTTGAACTACCTCAAGAAGAGGAGTCTAATGCAACAATGTAAAACTTCCAGAGCCTCACAGTGAAGATACTTTATAAATAGGTCAGAAGAGGAAGAGGATTATAATATCAGAGGTTGGCGTAGTAACGGTTCTGTGTTGCAGTAACCTAGTGCTATAGGAATCCAGTCAAATCCTTAAGTTGATGTTGACTTTTATTTGGGGTAAGTTTACATGTTGTGTAGTGTTTATTTACTTTTGGGGCATGATGGTAGGAGCTGTGATAGGCTAGTGATGTTCATTTCTGCAGTAATGAATCAATTTAAGTAACAGAGTGGACCCTGCTCTCAACAGGGGACTTGGTGAATATAAACGTTCAAGCTTGCTGTGATCATCTCTGAGTTTTGTTTGTTTTGCTTTTTTGGAGCAGATTTTTCCATTAACAACGGTTCTTACTGATGGTGTTGATTCCAAGGAACTTGGACCTTAAAGTGGGAGGTAGACTGCAGGGTGCGTGGGAGACTCAGTGTTTGGAAAGATATATAACACAGTCCACCTCAGATTCTCTGTTGAACTGTTGTTGAGAAATACAAACTGGCATTATGCCTAGTCCCCTTAGATAAGGCTTTCCTTTCTCTGTTGTTTACAGTTCCTCATTAGATTACACCCCGTCACTCTTAGCCAGTGCTGTGCTGTCACAGTGTCAGGCCTTCTGTGGCTCTGTGTCTTGGCTGACTTTGTTTTCTCCGTTCTTGAAGGCCCCACCCCACATCCACTCAAGTTCCATCCGGCCTGGATGCCTGCGGGTCTCCTCAGCCTCTGAAGGCCCTCTCCGTCACATCCCGGGGACACAAGACCTTTTGTCTCTTCTGCCAGCCTTGCTTGGTTCTCCCCCTGGGGTTAGTGATCTCTTTGTTCCTCATGAGAAGTAAGCATTTTTCTCCTCTGAATATACAGGGACCATGTATTTTTTTATACATAATATTCAGCGCTTGGTTTTGTGTGTTTGCGTGTATGGTACACAGCCTAAGGTCAGTGAATTCATTCAATCAGAATGTATAGGTAAAGCTTTTAAAAGTTGTTTTTAATCACAGTATCTGATTTCAGGGTTGTTAACCTGGTCGTCTTATGTCAATCATAAGCTCTTATTGGCAACTTTGGATTCCCTAAGTTCAAAAGTTTTCTGTCAAATAATGTTTCACTAGATACCTTTTTTCTTTGTAGTGATGTATCTTGCTGGTTTACAAACACAGAAAACTCTCTGGGATGCCATCTCCTTTAAGGAGAAAATGAGGCATCAGCTAAGTTTTATTTTCAAATTGTGAGTCTGAGTTGTAATTGCGTTTCTCTCAAAATGGCATAAGTGCATGAGCAGCTATGTTTTATTGAAGATGATCTGACTGAAGTTAATGTGAACTCCTGTTTCCAAGTTCACCCTTCGTCTAGTTTCACCTTTCTTTGGAAAATCAATACAGGTTACAACCATTTTCATTGCCCAGTTGTTTCAAGTTTTATTCAAAAAGCAAGGATTTGACAGTGCATAGAATAGACAGCTGTTTATGGGCCTCCTGCTAGGCCAGCACCAAAGTATTGAGAGGGTACTTTGCCCATTGAATGTTGTACTGAGTTTGTTAAATTGCACTGCTCCATCAGAGGGCCAGGCAACTCAGTGAGGTCAGCACTATGAATGGCCATTCCAAGTTCCTTTTAATCTCCCGAGCAATCCATGCAGTGGGGAAGCAATACACCACAAGGCAAGACTAGAGGTTCAGTAGATCTTAGACTTTGAAGTACAGATAATCTAGAAACCATCACAAATGATTGAGTTGATTCTACAGTCATTGAGATTGAGATGTATGATGGGGCGAGGCTCAGTTATGCACAGAAAAATCCTGACAAGGCTTACTTCCAATTCATGATTAGTACTATTACTCATATTTTGTTTAAACCTCAAAAAGCCCCTTTGAGGTAGGTGTTATGCCCTCTTTAATCTTCTTCATGTCCTGGACATAGTAAGTCAAAATATTTGATTCTCTTAAGCCAGTGTCTGCTAAATCCATTCCTAGTAGTTTTGTTTGGTTTTTCAAACTTGGCTTTCCTGGTTATTTGGAGCTTTGTTTTATTCCTCTACTTACTGAGGTTACATGTGCATTCTGGACTTATTTACATAGGAACACTTTTAAGTGAAGA